>JAMJFZ010001100.1:8012500-10942500 GCA_026225945.1 Cricetomys ansorgei | reverse complement strand
ACCAAGAATATGTTTCTCTTTCCCCAGATAACTTTCTTCATAGCAGCTGGCAAAACATACTGACCTAGTCTGTCTGACTATGCAAGTTTCTTAGTTATTCTTTCTGGAGTTTCAGTTGAATCATCAATTCAGTTGAGTGGTATTGCCTCTTTAGAAAATTATCACTGTTGTTCAGCAGAAGGGGTTGTTCAGGAGACAATCTCCCAGAAATGAGAAGGCTGTACTCCTCAAGCCCCTATGCTGACTGCAGTTTCTCTGATACGGCTCCCAACAAAAAGGCATCAGGAGGTGGATCTTTCGCTTTATCTCTCTCTTGTTCTTTCTTCCACTCTCCCCTACCTCTATCTCTCCTTTCTCAAATTGTCTATCTTTCTATCTATTCCTATCTCCCTGAGATAGAATATCCATTTTCCTCTGCATCATCAGTGACACTGATTCTCAAGTCTTCAGAATTTCTATTGCATTATACCAAATGCTTTCCCCTTTCTCCCATTTGTTAACAACATAGCTTAGAATAAGTCATCCTTCACAATAATGACTTCCTTTTCATAATAAATATTCTCTTAAGTAATCATGCATCAGGGACCATGCCCAGAGTTCCACCTTATTCTGAATATTAATGAATCAATAGCTTGAGTCCAGAAGTCCAATCAGGACAATAAGTAAAGTTCATATTGCTCAAAAACAAACACATTAACAAATATCTTCTTAAAGATTTATATCTTGCTCAGTCATAGAACACATAAACTAGGCCATGGATTTCATTCCTAACACCACAGAAGAAATAAAGTTGTGCCTGATGCTGCAATAGTGGCATGATTATTATGATGGAAGCCAATTGCTCTCAGGTTGGATTTGAGGGTTGCTCCATAGGAGTAATCTAGAGCCAGTGCCTGGCGACATCATATGCTCTAACCAGGAAAGTACTACTATCATTTTGCTAAATGGACATGCCAAACTACCTTTTAATATCTTTTTTGTATTAATGATTAGTGCTTCTCCCTGCCCTTGATGGAGAAACCTCTTACAGCTGAGAGTTGTTAACTCAGAAGTTCATAACTGATCAAACTTCCAACAGTAAGTAAGAACGGAGTGTTTGAACCTGAATGTGAGATCTATACATCCCTCTTGAAGGCTTTGGGATCGCAGTAGAGGGTGCATTCAGAATGTAAGAACTGGGGGATAAGGCTTTTATATGCTACAAAAAATGTCTCTTGGACATTACTTGTGCATGAACTCACTGCAGCTGTAGTAAATTGCACAACACATGCACAAAATCAGTCCTGTCAACATTTCATCATAGGTTGTGAGGAGGACAAGAGGATATGAGATCCTTTTTTGAGGTACCGTTTGGCAGTTAATGATTGCTGGGGCAGAGGATGCCATTTCATTCAGTGACATACTCATCAAAAAGTAATCTGTTCTTCAGTAATTAACCTTCAACCCATGAGTATTCATGAAACCATAATTAAAGTCAGTGAGTCATATACCCAAGAAAATAAAAAAAAATCATAGACATCTATGTTGGAGGAGGACTTCTTGGTAAGAAGGTTTTGGAAGTGGAAGAAGGAGGGAAATGATAAAAAAAATGAGGGCAAAAATTATGAAAACATATATATAGTACAAAATTGTCAAAAGTTAAAATAAATAAGGAAATGAACATCTATCTCTACCTACCTGTCATATATTTATTTATTTATTTATTTTTACTGCTGCATCTCATTTTATTCCAGAGTAGTACTTAATTCAAATTTTAAGGTTTGTACTATAATTTAAATTTTTCTTTTCTTGTATTCTACATTCCAACACCCTTCCATCCCTCCATTTATTCCTCCCAGCTCCCCATATCTACCCCCTATCCTCCCACTCCTACCCCCACCTCTCCCCACGAAGGAGCAGTCCTCCCAGGGTTACTGCTCAAGCAACTGTCATATACTTATATTCATTGACTTTGTTTTTCTGAAGAACCTTAATATACCCTTCAATATTTTACCTACTAATACTATCAGAAACCAGACAAATGCTTTTTAAAAATCTGTTAATTTTCATAACTTCCATATTGTTTTATAATGAAAAATAAATATATTGATTAATGTACTAATAAATATATTTTAAAAAATAGGGTTATGTTTGGATGCTTGTTTTTCATTAAATGTAATATTTATTTCCCATTTTAAAACACCATTTGATAATACAGACAAGTAGAATGCAACATGAACACATACCAGTATGTAGCAACATTTATTCACCTATTTACAATTTGATGGCGAGTCATTTGTTTCACTTTGTTTTATGTCCAAATAGCCATGCTTAAGAAAATAACTATGTGTTTTAATATTTTATATGCAGTGTCAGATGTTATATTGCTTAAATTAAGATCAGCTAACTTTTCAAAACATTTAAAAAAATTATTGTTCCACTAGAGAGGTATAAGAATCATGGCAAACACCAGATGTTATCACTTGATGTTATTTCTCTGATATAAATAAGGTGATCGTCACTCTAATTTAGATTTTCTTACTATTAGTGAAGTAGAATGTCTTGAGATTCTTCTCAAGCATATTCTGAGTTATTTTAGAATGTATGCATTTTATTTATATATTTAAATTGTATTGAACATAAATTGGTTTTCATCCAAAATAGTCACCTGTATGATCGTCATTTTAGTAAGTAAATTATCTGTAACCCACTCTGTTAAAATATTTATATGCCAATTTTCCATGTACATTATATATTTCTAGATCTAATTTAAGCATGTTTACTTTTCTTGTTTTATTGTATTTGCTAAAACCTCTCAAAAGTGTAGAATAATTAGGAAAAGAAACTAGCATTTTTGTCCTATTCCTGTCTTCAATAGAAATAGTTTTGTTTTCCATGATATAAAATTGAGCTTATTAAGTGATTTTTGACAATCTTTCTGACATGTAAGTACTTGGCTGCTATTACCACATCACTCCCAATTTTATTTGAAGTGGTTTCAAATCATTTTTTGTGTGAACTTACAATGGCTATATTACTTTTTTTTTTATTGGTGACCACACAGTTTAGGTTGTTAGCATAGTTCAAGATTCTTCTGTTACTCTACAGAAACATGGTCATAATGTCCACTTATTTCTTTGTCACACGTAGTCTTGGTCTAAGGATTTATCTAGAATTTTCATTTCTGCATTAAGGAGATTATTTGTAGTTCTCTTCCCTTCTCAGTCAACTTTATCAGTGGAAAGATAGTAATGATTTAATTAACTAATTAATTAATTAATTAATTAATGCAGTGAGGGAATCTAACCCAGTTCCTTACACATGCAAATTCTGTGCTTCAGAGGTAATTCCACAGTCAGTAACTGATTAACTAAATGAATTGGTGAAGTTTCCATCTTTGGGAGACTGCAATTTTTGGCAATTTTATTGTTATTATGTATTTTTTCAGTTGCCTTTAGTAAATATATATATGTGTGTATATATACACATATATATACACACATATATATTTGAAATTCAATACAAAGTTATTTATGTGAATTTAATGTAAATTAAGATATTTAACATAAATGTAAGACAATATTGATATTATAAGTAATTATATAATGTAAAAGATGTATTATAATTTTAGTGAACTCTAATATTTATATTTACTCTAATAATATTTTAATCTAATCTAATAATTATATTTACTCTAATATTTATATATATTTATTAATATTTACCATAATATTTATATATTTTTTAACCAAGAGTTATGTTTTGTGTTTTCTTTTGAAATACTCATTACCCCAAAGGTTTTAAAGTACGACAACATTGGCTTTTCATTATCCTCCTTTTAATTCACATTTTCAACATTTTTAGTAATTTTTCCAATCTTATTTTCACGTATGGTGTATTTACATAGCTTTTTTCTTTAGATATTTTATAGTTTTATTATTTTATTTACTGCATATGGTTTACTTTAAAAGGCATTTTTTGCTTTTGCGTTTCCTGATTTGATATTCATTATTTCTCATATCATTTATTTTATTTCCTCAGAACAAGCGCTCTATAACCTCAGGTTGTTCTGGAACTCGTACAGTCCTGCATTAGTCCCCTAAGTGATGACATTACAGGCCTGAGCTATGGTGTCCAGGTCCTCTGACAATATGATATAAATGAAATTAAAGAAATAAATGACAACAATAAGATGATGAAATATGAGATTCAAGTTTTCTTCCCTAAAACATAATATATATACAATTATTGTCAAATGCTTAATAGGTTTGCGAAGTTTCAAATATCTATTTAAAAATCTTTCAGCAATACCACGAAGAGATCAATGACAAATTACTGCACACGCACATGAAAATTCAGAAGACATTTGGACATGATCAGGTTCTAAGAAGAAGCAGAGCCTTGTCAAGATAAGCCATGCAGTGTGTGCCATTCTGGTCATTAGTGCTATGCTTTACAGAACATTCTGAAATGTTTCACCATTTAGAGAACTGACAGTCATCTCTGGAGACATTCTCATGCTGCTCTTCTGAGCAATGACCAAAACTGTGTCACCTTTGGACTAGAGAAAGAATCCCTCCCATTGTCACACATGACCCTAGTACAAGAGTCACACGTGCTGCATGGACATCCATACCCAATCCCCAGATACCTTGAACACCACAGCAACTGTGGCTAAAGACCAGCCTTCTCATAGGCCTGAGGGGCCTGGCCTTCAGTTAGTACCCATGCTACAGATTCAAAATCCAGAGCCACTCTGGATAAGAGGATGAAGGCACTTGCTACCAAGCCTGATGACTTGAGTTTGATCTCCTGAGATCAATGTGGCAGAAGGAGAGAATTGATTCCCAAAAGTTCCTCTTTGTCCTTCTCACACCTATGAACACATATGTGCTCATGTGCATACACGTGGAACACACATACACACATATGCATACTGACATACATACGACACACCAAATTCATGCACACAACAGATAGTTCATCCATTCTATTTTAGTGCTTTGTATTATCAACCAAACTTTTAATAGCTACTTATGCTCTTACTGCAGAGCTCTGTGACACTCACAGGAACCTTTTAGACCATGTGTCAAAGGACACAAACATTCATTAATGATGACATCAGAGGGAGTACCTTTCACATTCTTCCAAGAAAATGTAATTACCCATAGCACAATTTTTAAGTGTTTGTGCAAAATAGTGTGGTTGGAAATGATGGAAAATACCATTGCTATGCATAAATAATTTTAGAAAGTCTACTGTTTATGATTCTAATTTAAAAAGAATATCTAAACATTTTATAGTTGCTCTAACTTGCATTAATCTGATGGCTACTTTGAGATTTCATAGTACCCCAGCCAGAATAGCCAAGATCAATAAAACAAATGACAGCATATGTTGGCAAGGATGTGGGGAAAACTTACTAATCAATAGTGGGAATACAAACTGATATAGCCATTATGGAAACCAGTGTAGAATTTCCTCAAAAAGCTGAAAATTTGTTTATCACAAGATCCAGATATATGATCCAAAAGACTGTATCTTACTATAGAGATTCTTGCTCATCCATGTTCAGTGCTGCTCTATTAATAATTGTCCAAAATTGAAGACAGACTAGATATCCATCAAATGATGAATGAATAATGAAAACATGGTATAGTTATACAATGGAATATTAATCAGCTGTTAAGAAAAATAAAATTATGAAATGTTCAGATAGAGAAGAATAAATTTTCCTGAGTTAGATAACTCAGATCCCCAGAGACAGATATTACATGTTTTATCTTATATGCAAATGCTAGTATTTAAGGTTTAGGTATGTATGTTTCAATCTTAGTAACCACAGAGGTTAAGTAGCTAGTAAGGGACCAGGGAAGAGAAGAGGATCTTCGAAGAGGAAAATGCATATACTGATATAAGGAGATAAAGAAGAAATAAGAGTAGGAGGATAAAATGGGGAGAGGGATCAAAGGGCAGGGTGAAGGAAAAAAATACATGGAGGGACAACTTTAACACTAATGACCTGCTGAAAATCCATATGGGAGATACTACTATAAAAGCTCCTGAGATAAGTATGGATATGAAAGGAATTTAAATGTAGTTACTATATAATGAAGAAAACAGACATATTATGCCACCAAATAAAACCTACAGTGCCAGATATGTGTTACATCTTATTTAACCATTGGCTACAGGAGGTCTTACAGACCTTCTCTGACCAAGCATCACAAATTATTGTTAATGTTATTGGTTTATCTCCATAATCTGAAAATAAGGCCCTATTGCTGAAGACACTGCTTATGTATGTCATCAAACATGAAGAAATCACAGTTGGCATCCAACTAACTTCACTGACTAGCATTCATCATGCTGGAAAATACTTTGCCTGCTACCAACTAGAGGAGATCATTTTCATCAACGTCACTCAGCTACAACCCCTGTGACTTACAATAGCAACCTGCCTGTGCTAAGTTAACCAGATTCCATTGATGGCCACCCATCTAAGAGCATACGGGCAGCACACTATGGACTTCATGGGATTTTGAAAGAAAGAGTTATAAACTTGGGAGGGTAGGAAGGAGGGTTGACATAGGAACAATTGGTGGGTATATGTAATAAAACATTGTATGAAATAATAATTTAAAAATATATCTGAGGTTTTAAAATTTTTAATTTTTTTTTCAGGTTGACTACTGTAGAGAGCACCTTGAGAGTCACTGCTCTATTTAAATATCAGACTTCTGTTCACTAGCATCAGTCCTATTTCTCATTCTAGAGTCCTGTTAGTACAGTTAGCACTGTCACAGAGGTCCATCACCACCTGTGTGCACTGGCTGGTTCTATGTCACCTTGACACAAGCTAGAGTCATCAGAGAAGAAGGATCTGCAATAGAGAAAATGCCCCCATAAGATTCAACTGTAGGATGTTTTCTTAGTTAAGTTATTGATTGGGGAGGTGGATGGTGCTATCATTGGGCTGGTGGTCTTGGGTTCTATGGAAAAGTAGGCTGAGCAAGCCATACAAAAGCAAGCCAGTAAGCAGCACCCCTCTGTGGCCCCTGCATCAGATCTTGCTTCCTGGATCCTGCCCTGTTTGAGTTGCTGTCTCAACTTCCTTTGATGAACTGTGATGTAGTAGTGTAAGCCAAATAAACCCTTTCCTCGCCAACTTGCTTTATGAACATGGTGTTTCATCTCAGCCATAGAAACTCTAAGACACTGAACAGGGAACATCTTCAGCTTTTAGCCTACTGTCACCAAAAAGGTGTCTGAATCCACACCAATATCCAAATCCATATTTATATACTGTCTGTATCTCTGATTTGTACTTTGGATATGCAAAAGGTCACAAATCAATCTCTCTTTAAGAAGCTGTGTTTATTTCATCTTGTAAGTCTGAATTGTGTAAATTCTGAAATTTCAGAACATAGTTTCAACAGAAACTCCTCTTTCTTTATTCCTTGTGAATATATATCCATAAACATTCACAAAGCTTGTCCACTCAAGTGTTCTTCTCTGTTGTATTCTGAATGTGCTATCAGCAGCTACTTCTCCCCTTTTGACACCAGGACCCTTTACTCTCATTTGTACAGAAGCCATCCCGTTATTGCAGAAAAATTGTTCACAGGTTTTTCTCTTCTGCTGGACTGAGCTGAGACTGAGCAGAGGTCATTTCACTGTCTTACCAAAGTTCCTAACACACAGCCTGGCCCATGGCCCTTACTGCAAGTAAGGTTTGTTACAGTAAAAAGTAAATTAACATCTGGTAAACTAAGCAGCATTTGCAAAGTGACCCTTTGCTGCCTCAACCACAGAGGCGGTTTTGGTTCTTCATTCTTCCAGTTCTTTCTTAGTCTTTGAACGATATCCTCACTATCAGAAAAAAATGGAACCTTTCAAAGGAACAAGTTCTCATTCTTTGTTAAAGGAATTGGCTCAGGTTCTTTGAAAATTTCATTGCCCTATATAAATGTTTTAGGGACTCAGAAACAAAAAGATCCAGGCCTATGAAAAGTGTAATGAGTCCCAATATAGTCGTTTGTGATGGGGATTTAACTGCTTTGTTTGTGAGTCTCAGAAAAAGAAAGAGATTACCTCCATCATGTGTAAATACCCCAGAGTCAAATACTCTGCCTCACCATGGAAAGGCATCATGGGGACATCAACAAACCTGTCAGCTGGTAAACAGAAAAGATGTTATTACTGCTAAATGTCCAGCTGAACAAACTTATTGGTTGCATAGGATTTAGAACTAATAAAAACAATCACAGATGCATTTTGAAATTGAATATTTCCCCCATAATGATTGAAATATGTGTGCATGCATTAAATATTGTTGTTAAATATCTAATGGTGTAAAGAATAGCAGAGATAAAAAATGAAGAGAATATTCATGTCACAAATGTAAAAATGTTATTTAGTTTGTATTTTTTCAGCACAAACTCTCAGCTGTACCTTTCTGTTTCTCATAAGTTTTTCTTTGCTTAATTTAATGTTTTCCAGTATTACAATGTATTATTTTCCCACTACTATCTTTAATAATTTTTGAAGCTCTATTTAAATGTTTAGGAAATATAATTATTCCTGTTCATATACAATACTCAGAAGTGATATAATGTAAAGATGTAAAGATAGTAGTTAAGTGTCTTAAAAATTAAAGGAAATCCATATAGCTGTCACTGGTGAAGAAAATACTAGTCAAATATCAACTGTGTAAGAAAATATTCTTAAATGCGTTTGTGTTTACTCAACAAATGTTTCCTAAAAGATTTTCCTTGAAGCAAAGCAATTTAATTTTCCTATTCATTTTATTCTCAGTGGTTATAAACTTAATTAGCTTTGTGTGCTTCACATTTATTTGCATTCATAATAAATTTAATCTTTTCTTAGCACAACTTTTTGAAATCAAAATATGAACTAGAAAGATGTAACTTTGATGAGCTCAACAGCATCAGTAAGCAGTCACAGCAATGAGATGGTAATTGGTGTCTGGGAGTTTCTATTCATAGAAACAATGGAACATCATAGCTCTGTGTCCTGTAATGTTCAACAACAGCCTGCTAGATCATTTGTTATAATGCCAATTATATTGCACTTGAAATTCACAGGTATTTTAACAGCATAAAGGTACAGAGACTGATTAAAAAAGACTGTCTTCTAATAGAGGCAGCATGTAATATTGAGGTGATATATTTTGCCAAACTCTATTATCTTAGAATTTGAAGTTCAAAATAAGAAAGTTCTAAACATTTTGGTGTCTTAAAACACAAGTTCAAATGAAGAATGAAGTTATATCAGTTTTAGGAAAATAAATACAGTTGGAAACATTTATATTAAGAGAATTAAGAAAGTCTCAAAAACAAATGTAATTTTTTTCTTTTATTTGTGGTTCCTAGACCTTCTTACAATAAATAAAAACATGCATGTATATGGGACATGACTGTAGATGTGAAACTGTGTAGGGCAACTGTCTAGGACACTAATGGTAAATGGGCAATGAGGTATGGGATAATGCTTGTTGCTATGTACTTGAATAAAAATGTCTTTCTATAACACAGGACCATGTAAAAAGATTATAAACAAAGACTGAAAAAAAATCTCTACACATATTTTAAGGCTGTTAGCTTGGTGTTTTTGTGAGACTTCTAACAGTGGAAGTGACGGTGATTCTGACTTTTTTTTGCCTGCTCTTTGGACTCTTTTCTTCCTACTGAGTTGTCTTGTCCTGCCTTGATATGTTGTTTCTGCCTTGTTTTATTATGTCTTGTTGTGTCATGTTTGGCTGGTATCTCTTGGAGGCCTGTTCTTTTCTGAAGGGAAATGAGGGGATCTCTGGGCGAGAAGGGAGGAGGTGGGGATCTGGGAGGAGAAGAGGGAGAGGAAACTGTGGTAGGATGTATTGTATAAGACAAAAATCTACTTTCAATAAAAAACCAAGAGAGTAAATACTGTTTTTACTGTGTTTACATTTTAAATTTAAACAACTTTAGATCATGTTATTTCCTCACAAAATTTGTGGCAGAAACATATCACTTCATAAAGAAATTTTGATCTACTGCTTTGTGTATTAAATAATGCCTTCTAGTAGAAATAGGATTTGAATAAATGTAAGCATGTTGCAAAAATATTCATTATAAAAAAACTTTAAGACTTAAAAAAAATTAAACCTACATGAAATTTATGAACAAATATTAGAATGCCAGAAAGGAATGGATGCAAATGCAATAAAAAATGGAATCACCTATACTTAACCAGAGTAAACAATATAGTGTTTTTTATTTTTATTTACTATAAATACTTAAAAACAAAATTCTAATAAAACAGATTATTTTGTGCCTACCATTTGTGCTTCTGTTTTATTTCTGATTGCAAATATTTGAAGACAGAACTTCACTCTATAGCCAAGCTTAACCCATGACTTACTCTGCAGCTCAGGCTGGACTAGGATTAACTAAAATCCCTCTGTCTCAGCTTCACAAATGTTGCTAATACACATGTGGATTTCCAAGTTTAGATCTTATTTTATATAATAATACATTTGATTGTTTTAATTGAAAGTTCATGACATTTTCCTTATTCTTTTACTTTTCAGTCAAATAAAACATAACAGTGATGCAAATTGAATGTTAACAGGTAGAATGAATATACTTCAGTGTATGCCTCTCATTCTGCATAAACACCCATTCAAAGTGGATCAAAGACTTTAATGTAAGATCAAAAGCTTGAAAATGTTCTTTCTATGGAAACACTTCAAAATATAGTTGTAGACAATAACTTTCTGAAAAGGACTGTATGGATATTGAAACAATGAATACATGAGATTGCATGAAATTAAAAGTCTTCTACACAGTCAAGAAGAAACAGTCACCATAGTGAAGAAACAATGTACAGACAGAATTCATGAAAAGGTTTTTCAAACTATATGTAGAGAATATATAGAATATATAAAACCCTGAAAATGACCAGATATGAGGCTATCAGTCAATAAATGGGTTAATTCACTGAATACACAATTTTCAAAAAATGAAACAAATACAAACCCTGTTTTTTGTTTTGTTTTGTTTTTTTGACACAAGTTTTCTCTGTGTAGAACTGGCTGTCCTGGAACTCGCTCTGTAGACCAGGGTGACCTGGAACTCAGATATCTACCTGCCTCATTCCTCCCAGGTGCCAGGATTAAAGATGTGTGCTAGCATGCCTGGTTTATGAAAAAAAAATTAAAAAATGTTCAATAGCCTTATCTGCTAGAGAAATGCAATTTAAAATTGTTTTGAAAGTCTTTCTCACACAAATACTATGACTATTATTGATAGAAAAACTAAGAATGCTGATATAGATCTAAGAAAAGCAAACTACTGGTGTTGTTTGTGGAAATCATTATAAAATTTTCTCAGTCACTCATAATAGAACTTCCATTTGATCCAGGTAAAGTATTCCTGAGTATATACTCAAAAGTGTCTAGGTCCTTCTACAGCAATAGTTGTATGTCCATATTGCTTACTGCATTGTTCAGAATAGCTAAGAAATATAACCAGCCTATATGTCCATCAACAGATAAATAAGTAAAACAAGGCTCATGCACAAAATTTTATGTAACCACAGCAAAAATGAAACAATAATATTTAAAGACAAATAGATGGGACTGAAGATCATTATATAATAAACCACAGATTCAGAAAGATAGACACCATAATTTCTCTCACATGCAGATACAGTATCTTAATTTGTATATGCATGACAGTTTTGTATGTATGTGCGTGTGTACACATGCACACACACACAGAAGGGTGCTGGGAGCTGATATGTATGGTATGGGAGGAGACAAGTAGTAATCAATCTTACCAAGCTACTGCATAGGGAAAGTGATCGTTACTTTTTCTACAATAATGACTGGGAAGAGTGGGAGCCAGAGTTGGTGAATGTCTACAAGAAAAGAGTGTTTTCTGAATGCAATCTGATAGTTGTACATAATAACTAACAGCAGTTGTGACAATGTGGTGTGAATGAGAATGGCTACTACATACGTTTTAAATACTTGGCGCCCGGTCAGGAAATTTGTGCTTGCTGGAGGAAATATGTCACTGAGGGCAAACTGTGAGGTTTCCAAAGATCTATGTGACTTTTAGCTAGCTCTCTTTGCTTCCTACTTGAGGACCAAGAGGTGAGCTCTCAGCTGTTCCTGACACAATCCATTCCTTGGCTGTGCCATCATGCTCTCTAACCTTCTGAAACTGCAAACCCAATGAGATGTTTTCTTTGGTAAGTTGTCTTGGCCTGGCCATAGTTTTTTGTTTTGCTTTTGTTTTTATTGTTTTGCTTGTTTGTTTGTTTTGATAGGGGAATGTGAAAGACTTTGGGACTTTAGGCTAGTAAAACTACTATATGTAATATGTGGAGCTTAATCGTCCACTGCATTTGGCGTCTGGAAGACAATAGTTCTGAGACCAGTGTGGACTCAGGCCACCCAGCTCAAGGGGTTTCTGAGGGGAACAATATTGCCAAGTGGACTGAAGAACATGATTGTGATATTTTGGCAAAGAATCTGGCTGCTTCTGCCCTTGTCCTAAGAATTTTCCCAAAGCTAAATTTAAAAGTTATGAATTAATTTTTTTTTATGGAAGAGATTTCAAGACAGTCCAATATTGGCTCTATGGTGTGGTTATTAATAATCACCCTTACCCAGGTCTATAAGAAAATACCAAGCTGGGCAAGAAGCAACACAAAATGTACAGTTTGAAAATTGAAAGAGCCAAGAAATTTAATGCTGGAGCCAAAGCATGTGCTAAAAGCTATAAGATTAAGAAAAAGCCCTGATTCACACTGGAATAAAGAAAGAGGTCACCCATCTGAGTTTTCAATTTGTGAAAAGAGCTGAGGAATTTTCTGCTTCTAAAATGTAACAGCAAATGAAAACTTCTGCCAATGTGATCCAAGAGTGCCAAGGTCCATCCCAAACAGCAGCTGAATTTGGCAGTGTTGTCTACATCGCTCTGTCTATAGAGTCATGAAGGATGCATGAGCAAAGGAATTGTGGACTCTTCTTTCTCCATGGTTAAAGAGAGCATCTGAGGCCAGGTGTGTGGCAGAGGAGTCCTGGCATCGAGACCCTAAGAGGCCATTGCATGAAGTTATGGAAGCAAATCCTGGATTATATTGGAGAAACCAAGATTTTAGAGGTGCCAGAGCTGTGCAATATCTGCCAGGGAGAACTGAACACAGGTCTTAAAAGCAGCCCAAGAGATAGATATATCTTACAATTTGTAGGAGCAGAGGCATTAGAGCCTTTTGACACCAGGCAGGAAGCTATAGTACTGGAGATTCCCCTGTTGGGTTTCAGTTTTGCTTTGGTTCAATATTTCTCCACTATACCATGATTCTTCTTTTTTGGAATAGTTATATTATGTAACAATGCATGTTGAAAGTATATAATTTGCTATTGATTTTGTGGGAGATTACAATTAAGAGACTGCTATGAGTCTCAGAAGATATTTAGAGTTTTTTAAATATTGTTGAGACTGAGAAAGACTATAGAGACTTCTGAAGTTGGGTTAAATTATTTTGCATTATGACATGACCACAAGCTTGTGGTGACAGAGAGAGTAGATAGAATGTGTTCTGAGAATGCTCCCTGTGGTTGTTCACTACAATATTTTACCCTCAATTTAAGAAAAGAGAAAGGAAGGACAGAAAGAAATCTTCACCACTTTTGCAGGTAACCTTGATAGAGAAAGAGAGAAAGGTAGAGAACTTCATAGCCTCTTTTAGGCTGTCCTAATTTTGGAGAGGACAGACTGACAGTGAACCAGACTAGCTCATTATCTTCCAACCCAATCTCTTCAACCAGTGTTCTATGCAAGAATTAATGAACCAACAATGGACAGTTAAATGACCAACCAACCAACTATGCAACATCCACCCTGGCTATTGGAGCTTCAACATTTGTATACTCTAAGCAAAAGTTCTCACGTACCCAAGTAGCAGGAAATCTCAAGAACAAGCTACATGTGGCAAAATATCTATACCTGATCAAATTACAGACACCAGCCTATTGCATTCCAAATCAAACTCATAGTCATCCACCACAACTGGGATGGGTATGGAAACCTAGTATGAATGCCATTTTGAATTTTCAAAGAAACCAAAATAACAATAGCAACAAGAACAGCAATAGCCACAGCAGCAGCAGCAGCAACAACAACAAAGCTTCTTCCAAGCAGGCCAACTTCTTCCTATTACAGGCCCCCATAGACTTCTATGTTTGAATACTCGATATTCAGTTGGTGGCTATTTGGGGACTATTAGAAAGTGTGACCTCGATAGAGGAAGTGTGTCATTTGGAGCAAAATTTGAGGTTAAAAAAGACTCATGCCATGTTGAGTTAGGTCTCTCGGTTTTCTGCTTGCCGATGAAGATGTGACCTCTCAGCCATTCCTGCCTCCATCTCTTTGCTCTGCCATCACGCACTGTAACTGTAAACCCACTTAAATGCTCTCCTTCACAAGTTGGCTTGGTCATGTTTTGTCACAGCAATAGAAAGATAGTTCCGTTGTGATGAAATGCTTTAGCAAAAACAATGCAAAGGGGAAAGAATATATTCACCCCTGAATTCCAGGTTGTAGCCCACCATTTTAGATGGCAAGAACTTGAAACAGTCATATTCACAGTCAAGGTCCTAGTACTTTTCCTATCAAGTGTATGAGAGTTCTGGATGTTGGATATCTGCACCAGTCTAGGTATGAACTGTGTTTTATTTTTAGCTGTCTTCCTGGAAGGGTAATGCTATATGATATGGGTCTGTTTTGTATTTCCGTAAATATTCATGATGCTAAGTGTCTATTGATGTTGTTATTATCTATCAGTACGATGGTGGTTTGAATGAGAATGGATTTAATCTGCTCATTATTTGAATGTTTGGTTCACAGTTGGTGGACTGTTTAGGAAGGAATAGGAGTAGTGGCCTTGTTGAAAGAGGTGTTTCACTAGGCTGACATTTCAAAAACTCAGAGCAGGCCCAGTCTAGCTTTCTTTCCATTTTTCAGATAGATGTAAGCTCTCAGCTTCTGTTCCAGTACTATGCTGTCCTGCCTGACACCATACTTTCTCTCACAATGATCATAGACTCACCCTCTACAACAATACAGAAGCTCTCAGTCAAATGCTTCATTTTATAAGTTTGCCTTGGTCATGGTGTTTAATCACAGCAATAAAACAGTAACTAAGACAAGCCATATTCTCCCTCTCTTTCTCTGTGTGTGTGTATATATTGTGTATGAGCATATGTGCATGTGCGTAGGTGATACTTTTTTTTGTTAAACACTTTCAATAGAGAAGGACAAAAAATAAACTTACTTAACATGATGCCTTCTCAAAAGCAAAGTTATTATTATGGTGAATTCAGACATATTAAAAGACATACTAAAACTAGGAACTAGGAAGCAACTCAACAATTGTGTGTGTGTGTATATATATATATATATTATATATATATATATATATATATATATATACATATATATATATATCTGAACATGGTATGATCTTTAGAATATATCAATATATTTTACTATTGCTAGAAGTAAGCAGATATATAATATGGAAATAATTCATAGGAGTTTCTCTTGGAAAATTCATATTTTAATGTTGAATTGGGAGATTTTGCTAATGAGATGTTTATTATTAAAAATTTTAAGAAAATTGATGAACAATGGAACTGGCTACCCTGAGTAATAGGAAGAGTTGAGAAGGGAAACACAAAAGAGTGTCTGATTCAGGGACCTATGCTGAAGAGGAAGTGTGGAGATTGTAAATGCCGAGGTGGTGGATGACTCCAAGAAAACAGCTTCTTCCTGGCACAACAAGACTATGCACATATGAATTCACGGTAACTATGACGCATGAACAAGACCAGTACTAGTTTAAGCCCAACAAAATCCTAGCCCGGAGAAGCAGAGACAAAGTCTCACTCTTAACCAAGAAGCTATTTGTAATTGATCCTTGCTGGGAAAAGGAATATTAGGTTTCTCCAATGGAGTGTCCCTGGATATATTAACCATACTCCAAGGCAGGCCCCACATCTAAGAGTCGTTGGCCAACACAAAACTGACTTCCGTGTGTGTGTGTGTGTGTTCTTTTTGTTTGTTTTGTTTTCAGTTTGCTTTTATCTTTCTTTTCTGTTGTTTTTTTGCTTTTTTGAGGGACAGAGAGAAAACATGAAACTGAGTGGGTAGGCAGGATCTTGTAGGAGTCTGGGATGGAGAGAGGATACAAGCAAAAAATAATGTATAAAATATTTTAAATAAAAAGTAAAAAAGAATGTCTGATTATTATTTAAACATGTGTTAATGTAATAAATATTCACCAAACAGTTGCTATGAGAGATACCCATATATATCTATATATCTATATCTCTATCTATCTACCTATATACACACACACACACAATATAAAAGCACTAGACATTTCCTTTCTATAGAACTTCTACAATATGACATGTAACTATACAGTTATGATTCCTCACTTGATGTTTTATATATTTATTCATTTTAAGTTGTGTATTTATTTAGTTGTGTATTTTGTAGAGTGTAATGTGATGTTTGGGCCTTTACACACTGTATAGAATCACTAAACCAGCTGATTAAGGTCTAATGAAAAGGAAATTCAATATCAATATCTTTTAAAACATTCGACACTCTCATAGAGAAAAACTACTCTTTAGAGACACGTTTTCTACAGAAAGTGTAGTGTCTAGCCACCTACAGGTTTTTCTTTTGCAGATAAAGTGAGTTTTGATAGTGCATTGGTAGAAGTTACTCTTAAATATCCTAGGTTTATGATTCTAAATTTCTCAGCATATCAAGAGTACACTCAGTTCCATACTCATACTCACTAATCTCAGTATGAACATTTAAAAGCAATCTTGATTTACAAAATTTAAAAGAAGATTACTGTTTTTGGTGACTCAAATACCAGTACCAATAAATAGTACAGTTTCCCCTCATATCAGAATTTCTAGGAAATTCAAAAAAATAGGCTGAGTTCTTTGATTACTATTGAATCAGGGAAAGCAGAACTATACTGTTAGATTTCCCAGTTGCATTCAAAACTGCATGACATACGAAAGACAAAGAAGTTTGTCCATGTCACATATGCATGAAATTCATCACTGTTATTTAGAGATAGTGTTTTTTCATTCATACCACCTAAAGAACAACTTTACTAGTGAATATGGAAATCAAAGCTCAGCATTTCAAGGAAAGACACTTTAGTGAGGACACTAAAGAAAAACAAAAGGCATCAAAAATTAAATATAATTAAATAATAATTTGTGTGGTGGTAGATTTATTAAGGGAAATCAAAATTTTGATCCCTTCTTCAGGGAATAAAGAGCCAGAAGTTTGGGCTATAGAGATGGCTCAGTGCTTAAAAGCACTGACTGATCTTCCAGAGGTCCTAAGTTCAATTCTCAAGCAACTATGTGCTGGCTCACAACCATCTATAATGGGATCTGATGCTCCTGGCATGCACATGTACATGCAGATAGAGTACTCATAAATAAATACATCTCTTAAAAAAAGCTGGAAAGCTTCAGCCTCAGCCTCATAATCTAGCAGATTTAAACTCTATACAATCTAGTCCACTTTTGAGAATCACTGTTGACTGAGTCACCCTGACTAGCACCTCCTGAATTCTGACTCTTCTTGTTCAACTCACTCACTATTCTTTCTCAAATTCTTCTCCAAGCTGAATGCTTCAAACTGATCTTCTGAATTATCTTACTGTTTCTGACAGAACTCTTTTGATTCCAGTTTACTCTAGATAACTCTCTGACTGCCTCAAACTGAACTGCTCTGCTTGGTTTCAGACTGATTCACTCTTTCCATCTGATACTGACTTCTTCTGCCAAGTTGCCTCTGCATCTCTTTTAGCTCACATTGTTCCATACTGCCTCAATCAGCCTTTCTGCTCCTCAGTCAAATTGCTTCATTATCTCTGTGTTTTGTCCCCTATTTGCCTGCTTCAGACTACTCACCTCATACTGCCTGCTGCAACTGACTGATTATAACTGACTCTAACTAACTTTGTTGAATCGAGAGCCTGACTTTCTCTTGTTTCTACATTTTACTTGCTACTTTTGGAATGTATTTCTTGCTCATTTTTCTCTTAAGATAATTTTTTTTAACAATAATAGTTTTAAAATATATTTGTGAACTAAACTTTTATAAAATTTTGACATTGACTGCATTGAAAGATAATTGAAGATTATTAAAATCTTCACTGAGACAAGTCTTTTAGTTGACAATCTGATGTCTACTAGTTTTATAGCAATGGTAGCAGATTATGACAGAATTTTTTTCATTACTTCTCTTAAAGGTAAACTTGATAAAAGATTTATTTATTTATTCATTCATTTATATTATGTATATGAATGTTTTGTCTGCATGTATGTATGTGCATTATGTTCATGCCTTTTGGCTGTGGAAGATGTTGAATCATCTTAACCTGGAGTTATGGATGGTTTTGAGCCACCATGTGGGTGTTTGGTACTGAATCTGAATCCTGAAGAGCAACAGGTACTCTGAAACGCTGAACCATTTCTCCAGTCTCAACCCTGATTTAAATGAAGTGGTGATGTATCACCCTAAAAACCTGTATGTTTTGTTGCTCTTTGCAAAGTGGGCATCATATGAACTTGAGTTCCTATTTTGAAATTCTGAAAAACCACTAATGTTCTGTTGGGCTTAACTGGATTGTGTGTCTGACAATCACCTATCTCCCCTTACTTCCTGGAACATGTGACAGATGCTGATGAAGAAGGCAATACTGTGAGCTTGAAGGAGGAAGTCACATACTAAGAGAGGCTATAAGGACAGATAAAAGAAGTCTGGGGTGCTTCTGGCATTGGTGGAGGGGCTGGGTCAGTTCCGGGATATTAGCATCAGAGCTGAATCTTCAAGTACATCACAAGTTCTTTCTTGGTTTTCTACATGTGGCCTAACACATTTCTCAGTTAAGAGCTATATAAACCTTCATTTTGTATGGGATGGTAATAAATTATTACATCCTATGAAATCATTTCTTATGAGATTTTGCATATCTTACTTAGTACATCTGTGTCAGTTACCCTGAAATTATTTGAACCAAAATACTTGAAAGAATCATTACAATTCATAGCTTCAGAGAGTTCAGCTCACTGTTGCTTGGATCTATTAACTTGGGCAGAACAGCCTGGTGGGAAAAGTTAGTCTTTACCTCATAGTAAAGAGAAGGAAAGGAGTGTAGACAAGGCATAATCTTCAAAGTCATAACCCAAGCCAGTCCCTGTGGGACTGCCCTAGAGCTAAGAGTGAGTCAAAGCTTGCTTGGAACCCTGTGTCATCCCTAGAGATGAAAGTAGCAGGAGTTCAGCCGCTCCTTGCTTTAGCTCAGCCAGAACTCAGCTTCACAGGAGTAAAGAAATGTGGCTCAGTTAATGCTTTGTCTGCCCTGTAGCTGGAAGCATGGTCAACATATGCAGATGAGGTGGTGCCAGTGCCCCTGTCTCAACCAATGAGTCCCATTCTTATGGTCAATGACCACTCCCTGAACTGTGCCCCATAAAAGGCACCCCAAAACCTGCATTAAAGGAGACTGCCCTCTGATGCGTTTCTCCCAGGTTTGTGTGTACTCGTAAACTCACTGGGCTCTACCAAATACAGGATGGGAATGTCCGCAAGAACCTCAGTCAATCCACGCAGTTTTCCTGCCTGACTTTCCATCTGGGGACAGCTGCTGCTGGAACACACCCATGGGTGAGGATTTCTTTTATAACAAGTCCCCATCTCCTAATATTTACAGAACCTTGATCTTAAAGTAGTACCATTGGCTGAAGACTAAGCATTCAACATTTAAGACAATGGGGGATATTTCATATTCAAACCATGACAATATTCAAATAATTCTTGCAGAATGCAATATATCATTTGTAGAGGAACATTTAATCCTTTAATCCAGCAACATGGCTGCTCTAGCAAAGGATCACATTGAAAGGCTGTGTGATAGCTAGGAAGGGATCACATTGCAGGCTCTTTATGAAGGAATCACATTAAGAAGCCTGTGTAATCTGGATGGAATGCAGAAAGAATGTTAGCCAGACTAATACTGTACTCTGTGCTAATGCTAGGTGAAAGGGATTTCTGTTGTTAAGGTAATGTAGTACATGCCTTTAATCCTAACCCAGAAGGAAGTGGTGGCACACACCTTTAATCCCAATTCAAAAGGAAGAGTATAGTAGAGAAAAGAAGAGAGTAGAAGCAGAGTGTGGAAGCAGAGAAGCAAGGCAGTGCTCCAAGAGGGAACTCAGATGGAAGCAGATGGAAAGAGACAAGAAGAGCTCAGAGACAGAAGTGGAAAGCTCCTTCAGTCAGGCAGTTTGAGTGAAATCAGCTCACAGTTGAGAGAAGCTGAGAATTGCAGAGCCAACCCAGAATAAACAGAGAGAAAGCAGAGTCAGAAACAGATGGTTTACAGTTACAATTTGGAGTTACAGTATAGTTCAGAGTGAAAAGAGGTAGTTCAGAGGACAACTAATCAGAGTGATCTCAGTCAGTAGTAAGTCTCAGAGGCTGAAATATTCTAAATTTGCAGATTTAGATTATATGGAGGCTGAAGTATTCTAGGTGCCCTCCCCTACAAGCACAAATCTGCTTCTAGCCGTGGATAGCAGCCCCAATTTTAAAACAATAGATATGAACTTATAGATGTCTCAGATTATCATGGATGTCTAGTCATTTGAAAAATTTATCAATCATGTCTCATTTTCCCTCACTCTTTCTGGGAAGAATAAAGTAAGGAGGGAGAAAAGGAAATAAGAAAGTGATGTAATTATATTTTAATTTAACAAGTACATCAAAATAATTAAAAATAAAAGTATGGAGCATTAAAAATTTCATTTAATTCTTTTTCATTGAAGTGTTATTGTTTTTCTAAGGAATGGAAATGAGCTCTCACACATCTTGATTTTGTCAGTGCTATAAGTGGTACCCAATGAGCACATGACAAAATATCCTTCCTTTCCCCTGTTTACTTCTCCTTGGCCACAGTATACCTTCTTCTTACCTTCTCTTTTCTCACATGAGGTAGTTATTATGAAATACTGGTATTCACTACTCTAACTCATTCCTGAAACATCACTGATGTTTTCGTACCACTTGTGAATTATACAAACATTTTAAACCCAGCTACAAATCTGGGATTGTAAATTCTCAGGATGTGAGGGTCTCCCTTTCACCATGGTTAATGCTGTGACAGGAAGGATAGAACAAAGAATTTATAGTCACTTTGTGTATCCTAGGGGTGGGAGCTGGAAGGAAGCTCATATCCCTGCTCTCTTTATATATACATCTATTAAAAAAAAGCAAGCAGGCAAGCAAGTTCAAGAGGTCCTGGGTGGATATTACTGAGATAGCTAGTTCCTGCTGGTGCTGACCTGCTGAGATGGGGTAGCAGGTCACACAGTTATCCTCACCATGCTCCAAGGAGGAAACCTGCTGTGGCTAAAGTCTGTGTTCTTATTAAATATATATTATAGGGGACCTCTGTTGGTCCTGTTAAACCCACTCCTAGAAAAGTTTCCTATAAACAACAGTTACATTAATGTTTCCATAGGCACCTCCCAGATAAATCTGTATGATACTAACCTAATGGGTAGTTTTTGTTGTTGTTTTTTCATTGGCACAGACATAAACACCGACTTTTTATACAAATGTGCAATGCTAGGTGTTTACAAAACTGCAATAAACTGTTCTGAGAACATACCATATGCTGTTCTCTGTCTTGATCAAATCTTGCTTTTTTAATTGAGAACAATAGAACCAGGATTCCATAGTTTGTAGAAAGGTTTTGATTTTTATACAGAAATTGGATGTTCTTGGAAATGAAAGCCAGAACAGCTGAGCTCTCTCTTAGCACATGTAATAGGCTAAAATGGTGCAGGATAAACTGTTGACTAAATCTGACTTAAGGAAGATGGTTTATTTAGAGTGACTTTAATTGGATGTTTTTCCCACCACAGGAATATGAAAGCTGCGGTGATAAATATAAAATGCTTTCAAATGGAATCACTGTGTCAGCCAGAGCATGACATTGACTTACTGCAGCAGATGTTTCCGATCCAGAATTCAAGAATCAATATATTTCAACATCACTGAAAACCTCTAAGGAACTGTATGCCAATACCTGATCTAAAAATGCTGGTATTCATCTTTACATATTGTGCTGCTTAAAAGTATCGATGCTATAAAAATAAATATTGCCATAATAAAGTAAATGGATTAATATTACCTTAATGTTTGTGATTTGTTTATAATTCAATTATTTTTAAGACTATGATTTATTATTCCTATATAGTTAGGATAAAATCTTGCTAAGGTGGTGTCCTTTTTTCTTCATCCTTGGCATATGAACCATTTGCTTCTAAAATGAAGCTATTTTATCCCTTGTCATCACACAGCCATAAAAATTGCAAGCAGTCAGAGGTTAGCAATGACTGCTTTGCAGACCCAAAGCAGAACTTAGTAACAGATTTTCAAAGCAGTTCAAAGAGTCCAGCTTCCATCTGTGTTTGGTGAAGGATGTACAGACCTTGGGGCATCTGAGACTCAGCTTCATCTCTAACACTTGGAATAACAAAGGTGTTAGCTTTCAAAGCTGCTGTTTCCCCTCCTGGGGTGGCTCTGCAGACCCAGTTCATGGAAAGTGGGAGACTTCAGAGCAGACATTCTCCTCCTAGACTTTGCCTCCTTCTGGGAGATCTTTGGAGGGTGTCACAATGGTGGCCTCCTGAACATGGGTTATTGCCAGTAGAGGCCACAAGCTAATGAACCTTATAAACAAATTCCTTCTTCTGATTTTTTGAGCAAATTGTCCACATAGAAGCAGCCATTTCTTTTCTTCCAGATGAAAGGTGCTATTTAATCAGAAGAAAGTAGAGGGTGCTCTGTACTCACGATAAAGTGATGAACGCTGAATTAGTATCAATTCTTTCTTTGATTCAGTTGCTTTTCAGAAACCAAAGCAAGAAATTGTTCATGGAGAAAGAGCTAAAATTCTATGTCTTTTGTGTGCTTCATGTGAGAGTAAGATTTCAATGAAAACGTATCTACAGCATATACATTCCTAAAGACATAGTCTCTCTTGACTTTGTTTAATATCTCTTATTTTGGTTGTTCTGAATCTTGATATGATGCCTCATGAAGGCAAGCTTATGTAAACTTGATGCAGTTATCAGACTACTATAGAAATGAAAATATTTGTGATTTTTTAATGGTAATCTTTCTTTCATTCAAACCAAGGTGCAAAAGTCAAGAAGCCAAGTTCATTTCCACATATTTAATTCATTGACTGAGTTATTTTCATATCTCGGAAGACCTCCAGAACAATATTCTAAATTCATTTTAGATAACTCAAAATAATCTCAAATTATTCTTCAATAAACTTCAAATTCTAGCAACTATACCTTAAGAAATTTTGAGAATGTCTAAAGCATGTATGTATCAAAATTACTATCTGATATGTTACATAATAGCCATCTGTTTTTACTTTGAAAGGATGATAAAAAATGTACCTTACTGCAAGTAAAATGGACTCAATGATATATATGTAATAACTTCATATATCAAGAACACATCCTTATTATGACAAGTCTTCTTGTTCTTAGAAATAACTTGTAAAGAAAAAAGTAGCAAATAAATTTAAACTAACAAGTAAAATATATATTTACATAATGAAAATAACAAAATCATAAGTAAAAAAGAAAATTGTGCTTTTAACATCATTATTTAAAATATTACTTTCATATGACAAACTATTTTG
The DNA here is from genome assembly GCA_026225945.1 of Cricetomys ansorgei. Taxonomy (NCBI): domain Eukaryota; kingdom Metazoa; phylum Chordata; class Mammalia; order Rodentia; family Nesomyidae; genus Cricetomys; species Cricetomys ansorgei. Next base: position 10,918,674 of record JAMJFZ010001100.1, on the reverse strand, counting down.
TCTGAAGCAAAACAAAATTCCTAGGAACAGTTAAAATAGAAGGTAAATTTAAACAAGCTGGATATTTTCATGAAAATGTGATCTGCTTCTGTGTGTGCGCAAGACAGTGAGGGAGTGAGGAAGACTTTACAGGTCTCCAGTTGGAAACCAAATCCTGTCACTCAGCAGCATGAACAGTCCTCAGTGTGGGACAGCAAGATGTGCACAGAAAACCAACAAGAACAGAGAACTCGGTTCTTAATACTGCTTCTGCATGTGAAACTTTCCTTTCATTTTTTCTCATTTCTTTTCATATTTCTCTTTCTTCACTGTCAGTGTCTGTCCAAAAGTTTAAAATACAAAAGCAAAGCCAAGTCAATGAAGATTGTTAATGTGCAACAAGCTAATTCAAGTTATCGTGGGACAATATCTTGAAAGTATTGGTAACAGAAGTGAATAATCACAATCATCCCATTCCTATGTCATCTTTCTCCAACTTACAGCTTAATGAGAAAGGAAAATATTTTTAAAATAATAGTTCCATTGATAATACAGGAAAGCAGATGGTACGTATGACAAGAGCACCTGATCTCAACACAAGGAAAATGAGTTGTCACTTAAGCCCACATGTTTATGTTTAATAAATGCTAAGCTAGTTGATTTGAAAGGATGATTATTTTTACAACTTTAGGATTTTTTTTTCTCTCCCTGATCTCTGTGAATTATTTCCCAAAGTACTGATCATTGCTCACAAACAATTCTTTTAGTGTTCAGGTTGGCAATAAAGACATACAGAAAGTTAAGGGATTACATTATTAACCTTAAACAACATCTATTCATGAACTTTTCCTTGGTTCAGAGCTTGGAAATGGGATGCTTATTTGTACATTTACTTCATGGTAAACGTTATAGAGATATTTATTGAAACATATGAAGAATCTTCTTTCTTTGCAATGAAAGAACTAAAATTATTACAAACACATATTCAGACAATGGAGCAATTCTAGGAAAGTGAGGCTGGTTGGCTGTCATAGAGAATTCGAGAAAAAACTGATTCAGTGTACTCCTCTGGCTCAGGACTAACAGATTTGGAAGGCATTCATGGTTCCTCTTGGAATGATGCTTCAATTCAAGGACAGACATCATAAGAAAGTTTGGACAGTGGTTATTACTCTCTTTAATATCTTTATCATGTTTTGCAGATGCCACTGATAAGACTGTGTGATCAGCTGATTGTCATTTACCCAGTCACCTTCTAGCCATGTTTACCAACCCTAGAGCATATAGAAAGAGTGAGAGGACAATATTTACCTTAGTGATAAGTGCATTTTACTGACATTGGGTGGGTTAAATGGGGAAAGGGATGTTACCTGTGCTACAGAGTTTGGTATAGTCCAGGCCAAGAAAGATTTTTTAAAAATCAGGGTCTTCCTCTGTATTCCAGGTTACTCTCAAACCCTCCAAGCTCCTGGCTCCACATCCCAAGTACCAGGATTAAAAAAAGAGTTCCACTCTACCCACTGAGAAGCTGCAAACAGGAGCAGAGAGAGATCAGGACATTGGTACAACTTGAAGTAACTTGATGCATCATTCCTCAGGGTAGGAATCTGAACTCAAGAGGAACTGAGGAATTTGACAAATAGCAGTGGCATAAGATGGTTCTTCAAGCCAACAGTGTCTCTGGACACAATAGTGCAACTACATATATGACCTTCCAGAAGTTCTGATAGCAGGTGCAAGACTTGTGTAAGGTCAAGCCAAGCAAAATTCCAGCCACGTTTTTAAAACATCTGAATTTACTAGTTACAGATTCTTTTTTTTCCTAACTTTGGTCTCTGTGACATGTGTAGGCAGTTACTATCTTATCCTTATTATATATATAATTGTCTTAAACACCCAGTTTGAAGTACACCAATAGGTAGATGTGAAATGCCAGCAGGTGAAATAGTTGTGATGATACCCAAAGAGGCATGCAAAAGTGAGTTATGAATAGTTACTACCGTAAATCATACTGTAAAACCCAAATATTAGGGAATAATTTGAAGCCTCTAAGACAATTTTATTAAAATCAGTATGAACAAAAACGTCCAGAAGACACTGTTTGCTTGTAGTCCTCTTGCCCTTACTATCATCGTTTCACAACTTCTTCAGTAAAGCTTCTGGAGACTCTGTAGGAGACCATGTTATATAAATGTTTCATTTAGCACTGAGCATTCCACAGTATCGTACTCTTAGCACCTTGGCCAATCCCAGTTTCTATGTTGATCAACATCTACTGCGAATAGAGGCTTCTCCTAAAAGTCCTACCCTTAACCAAAGAGTTTTTTAGCTATTAATGGCTTTGGGGAGAGGAAGAATCTGTTCATCATTTTTTTGATTTTTCTAGTGGAATTTTTGGTCTACCTTATAAATCATATTGCATCATCTGCAAATAGGAATGATAAACGTCTTTTTCTCTCTGTATCCTTCCAGTTTCCTTATCTTATTGCTCTATAGAGCTTCAAGCATTGCATTACAAATTAATGGAAATAGTGGACCGCCATGTCTCGTTCCAGGTGTTAATGGAAAAGCTTTCTAAGTTTTCTCCTGTTAGGATGATGTTGGCTGTTGTTAGGATGATGTATGTTGGTTGCCATACGTTGAAGTAGGTTCCCTACAGTCCTACTCATTTTTAGACTTCAATCATGAGGGCATGTTGGATTTTGTCAAAGGCTTTTTCTATATCTGAGATGATCATGTGATGTTTATCTTTAACTCTACTTTCATGCTTTATTACATTTATTGACTTAAATTTTTGAATCATCTCTGCATCCCTGGAAGTTAAAAAATGAAATCATGAAATTAACAGGTAAATGATGGAGCTAGAAAAAATTATCCTAAGTGAGTTAACCTAGGCCCAGAAAGACAAATATGATATGTATATTTGCTTATATGTGGACTATGCTGCTAAGTCTTCCATAAGCAAATTACAATCAGTAATTAAGAAGTTAGACACAGAATAATGGACTAGCAAGGAGAGCTGAATCTCCCTAGGAAGGGAAATAAAACAGATTGTTATGAATATATGAGAAGAAGGAAGAATGGAAGGAAGAATCAAAGGAGGAGGTGGAGGGAAGAGAGGGTGAGGAAGGGAATATGGGGAGGCAGAGCTATAATTAAAGGCCATTTGAGGGATGACATGGAAACCTAATGTATTAGAACCTTCCTATAATATGTACATATATGTAGGCAATCTGACTGAAATCACCAAATAATAGGGATGACTGAACCCCAACTAGCCATCTTTTGTCACCCAAAGATGCTTCCACTATCTAATTGAACTTTTGGGCAAAGGGGTTTGATAGGAAACCCCAAATACCTCATGCTATAGCCAAGGTTATTGGTTGCTCTCCACAAATTGACAGTAAGACCACATTACTGAAGACAACACTATACAACTCACTGAACACAAAGAAGAAGAGCTGGTGCCTACCTAGAACCTTCATCTCTATGGAATAATGTCCACTGTACTTGAAGGTACTACACAAGCTACCAAAGGAGAAAGGTATACATAAACCCAGCCGTAAAACCTATCTATAATGATGACCAGCCCAGAAAATGTGCAGGTGCAAAAGTGGCACAAAGCTATTGGATGTAGCCATCCAAAATCTGATTGGATTTAAGTCCTACTCCATGAGATGAAACCCATCCCTGACACTGTTCATGGGACAAAGAATCTGAGACTGGATAGGCCAGGGACCTAGATGAAAATCAAATACTACTTCCTATTAAAGGAACATAGCCATAAAATGACTCCTAACAACATTCTGCTATACTCGTAGATCAGTGCCTTTCTCAGCCATCATCAGAAGAGCTTCCCCCTGCAGCAGATGGGAACAATACAGAGATCAACAGCCAGACAATGTGCAGAGAGTGGAAGACCTGGGAAAACTGAGCCCTGGATGGGAAGTCTATCAAATCCCTCCTCTCAAAGATTGGGGAACCATGAAAAAGAGAAGGCTGAAATATTGTGTGAGCCAGAGGTAGAATGGACTGTGGTAGCATGCATAGGGCCTGCACAGGTCTGGGCTGGATTGGGTTCTCAGTGCCAAAAAATGGGAAGTGGACACAAACACCCATCCATACCCTAAAAGCTATCTCCAATTGATAAACACTGACAAATTCAGATTAGTTTTCTCTAATGGAGTCTCACCGGGATACAAACAACTCATAAGGACAGGCCCCATTCTCAGTAGTAGATGTCTAATATTTACAAATTCAATGACATTTCAGCAGGATGTTTGTCTTGTACTGTTTAGTCAAAGCATTTTGTTTTTCTGTTTTTGCTTTTGTTTTGTTTTGTTTACCTTACAGGTCCTTTGTGCACATATTTTGGCTTCTAGCTTTGTGCTTGTATGGTATTCCTGTGTGTATGAATGTGTGTGTCTCTGCATCTGTATGTGTTTCTTGTGCTTTTTCTTTTGAACTCTTTCTTCTGTTCCTTTGGTTGGTTTTTCCTATTCTAGTTTTTTTTCTTTTATCTGATTTTATTTGACTTTATTATTATTCCTTAGATGCCTATTTTTTTCCTAAGGAGATAGAGAAGGGGTGAATTCAGAAGTGGAGGTGGGGAGAATCTCAGAGGATTTGGGGAAGGGAAAACCATAATCAGAATATACTGTATGAAACTTAATTTTCAAGAAAAGAAAAATAGAAAAAGAATTAAGTTTTTCTAGTGAGCAAGTGAAATAGCTTAGTGGATAAAATGGTTAATGCACAAGCATGGGGACTAAGCATTGATTCCCAATACCCACATAAAAATTGGGTGTTGTGTTGTAATATCAGTACTGGGTAAACAGGTGTAGTCCTAGGAATTGTTGGCAATCAATCTATCCTAACCATTGAAAACTAGGTTCCAGTGAGGGACCACGTCTTTACAAACCAGGTAGGTACCTCTTGGAATGACACCAGGATTGACCTTTCCTTCTACATTCATATGTGCATACACAAGAGCATATCACACATACTAAATCTAATTACTAAGTAATAGAGCATTTTTACATGATCTAGAACTTGCACTTATGAATGCCAGGATGAAATCAGCATTATGTGAGGTTATTAGAGTACTTTCCTGGCTCTTCCCAAATGTGAAATTCTAGCCAAAAGAGGGAAGTTTTCAGTGCAGGAGAAAAATATACGAACATTTAGAGGTGAGCATGTAAGTTTTGATTCACTTAAAGTTAATAAAGAATTGAAACTGAATAAATATAGAACGTTTAATAAATTTTGCCATATTTCGCTATAGATAACACTTCTCTGCTTTATTGGATGATGTGTGTAACAGCTCTGATTTATGTTATTGGATCTAAATGGTCTCATTTAAGAAACAGGCTTTCACGTCTTTTTGAAGGTGTGTTGACAATGTTTGGTACCTATGAATAATCCATCATGTGAAACTCAAATATCAGTCTGTAATCTTATGATTGTCTCTCTCAGCGTATTTCTAAGTTACACCATTAAATTATTAAGAATCCCACAAAAGAAATTACATGTCTTTAATGATACATTTAATTTACAATTACTTCAGCCTTCATATTTTAAGGAAGAAAGTAAAGGAGGGCAATGAAAGTAAGACCGTAGTCATGGTAATTAATTAAATTAATAGACTGTAATCATGATAATAAGTTAAATCCAGTCAATTATCAACAGAACTAGATCACATTAATTCTGAAATGTCTTCAAAAATTCTAAAGTGGCTTGGATTTATATTAATTGCTGCAAAACTGTTAAAGTAGAATTAATTTACTTGTATAAGGCCTGCCAATACCATACTTCCATATAATAAAATGAGAAAAATGGAATTTTTAATTACATTTGTACTTACTCATAATAATTTTAAATTTTAAATACTCATAATTTTAAATTGTGTTTCATGTTTTATGAAATTATGCATTTTGCAATCTTATGTTTCTATGAAGTATTTGTTTTCTTTTTGTGCTCTTCTGTGATAATTGATGAATTATACTCACTAGGTAACACAATTACCTTGAAGTTTTATTCTAAATATTCCAAAACAGTGAGAAATAAGGACACCTGTCTACATTTGTAGTTTTATTAATATATCAGGTAATAGCACAAGAACTACTCTAGCATAAAATATACAAGTTCAAATAAAAAGAATAGAAAGAGAGCTAGGAAGCTTTATAGTCAGTGTATTCCCTCATAAACATTAGTAACTTTGCACTCATGGGTAAAATCATGGAATGATCATACTGAGTTCCATGGAAAATCTCAATTGCTTGAGACTTTAGGAGAATGAAGGGTAATAGCATCCCTTCAAGCAAACAACACTCATCATTATTTCTTGTATTATCAGTTGCTTTATGTGGGTAGAATATAAAAGTAAACTTGAATTATATATCTATCAATAAATAAAGTTCTATTTGTGTCAATTATGACACACAAGCAACCAACAATATGAAAGCACAGTAAAAATATTAAAATACAGAGTTCAGACCTAAAAATTCCATTGAGACTATTATCTTTATAAAAGCCATAAATACATTTCATATAATTTCAATTTTAGTAATTTAAAATATTTTCTTATGTTTATGAGAACCAACAAATTAAAAGCAATTCTTAAATTCTTATTCTAGTTGAAATCTTTTAATAACAATCTGCTGTTTATGTAAAGGATGTCATTGAGATTTTGATGAAGATTATGTCATCTGTGAATTTATTTTAGTATTGCAGTTGTCTTCACAATATTATGTCATCCCATGAATATAAGAATTCTTTCAACCCTTTAGTGTGCTGTTTAATTTCTTCAGTGTCTTAAAAATTTATGTTCCATTTTTATACTGCTATATTGTGAAGTTATTTATCAGAAGAAAGAGTTTTCTTGGTGTAATTTACAGGGTCATTTTAGTATTTCATCTCATCTGTGAACACTTTGGAATACTCGAATTATTCCTTGTTAATTTCTCTTCTTTTAATTTCTCAATTTTTACTGCTCTAGATAAACTATGTTGAGTAATAATGGAGAGAATGAACAATTCATCTTATTTTGATTATAAAGAAATGCTCTCTACTCCATTCTTTCCTTCTCCAATACTTAGTATAATATTGTCTACAGGTTTTCTACACTTAGTCCAAATTATGTTGAAGTATGTTCTTTGTCTTCCTAAGTTCACCAGGGCTTATATTATGAAAGGATGTGGAAATCTCTTCAAGGATTTTTGTAGATTGATTGAGATGACCTTGTGATATGTATTCTTAAGTATATTTATGTGTTGCATTGTAGTTATTGTTTTGTGCTTGTTAAATTAAATTTGCATCTCTGGAATGAAACCAATTTGGTCATAGTGCATGACCTTAACATATTCTTGCTTGTCTTTGCTGGGGATTTTAAACCCAGGGCCTACTGTATGCTAGGTGAATGCTCTATCTCTGAACTATATCTACAGACTGTCATATGGTAGCACTAAAAATTTCCAAAGCAATCCTTACCAAAAAACTCAATATTAATGGTATTATTGTATGTGATGTTAAATTATATTGCAGAGCCATTACAACATAAACAGCATGGTAATAGTACATATACAAATACACACACATACATATACTCGGAGAGAGGGGGGAGAGGGAAAGGGAGAGGGGAGAGAGAGAGAGAGAGAGAGAAAGAGAGGGAGAGAGAGAGACAGCCATGTAGTCTAATGGAATAGAATGGAGTTATGACCAACATTTTTTGACAAAGCAGTCAAAATATGTGCTGTAGAAAGGACAATCTCTTTAACAAATGTTACTGGCACACTAGAATTCCACATGTAGAAGAATGAAACTAGATGTATTTCTCTCACTCTACACACACACACACACACACACACACACTCTAAAAAGAATCAAAGAACTTAATGTAAGATCTTAAACTTTTAAACAGCTAGAAAAAGCATTGGAGTGATATCATTTCAAGATATAGACATAAAGGGACTACAATAAAATAGGAATTAATTCCAAGGATTGACAAATGAGATATGAAATTAAAAGTTTTGGTAAGACAAGTTATATAATCATACAAGTGAAGACACAGCCTAGGGAATGGCAAAAACTCTTTGACAAGGGTCAGAGAAGGGAATAAAATCTAGAACATACAAAGTGCTGAAATCAAACACCTACAGATTTAATCACTGAATGATCTAATAAACTACATAGACAGCTATCAAAAGATTCCTACAAATGGCAATACATACTTGAACAATTGGTTAACATTCTCTAGCCATCAGGGAAATGTAACCAGAGATCAGTTAGCCCAGGGACCTAGGGTAAAACTAAATACTGCTTTTCTGCTAAATGAATGTAGCAGTAAAATTACATCCTATTATACTTATAAATCAGTGCTTTTTTCAGCCATCATCAGAGACGCTTCTTCCACAGCAGATGTGTACAAATTCAGAGACAATGTGCAGAAAATGAGAGATCTTGGAACACTCAGCCCTAAAACGAATGTCTACGTCAAATCCTTCTCATCCTGACTCTGAAAACTGTGCAGAAGAGGGTGTGGAAAGCGTGTAAGAGCTGGAAGGGATGAAAGAAACCAAGGAAATAAGCTCCTCTAAATCCACAGGATCAGTGTGCATATGAATTCACAGAGATGATGGCAGCAGGCACAGGGCCTGCATGGGACTGCATCAGATGGGGTCCTAGAGATGAAAGAAGTGGACATGTGCCCCCATCCCTAACTTAGAAGCTATCTCCAGTTGATATTCATTTGCAAATGAAAATTTAACTTTTTTCAAGGTAGTCTAACTGGGGAAACAAACTACTAGTAAGGTAATCTGCATGTCGAACAGTACAATGCCAATAGAAAGCAAACTCAATGCTTCTTTAGAGGTTCTATGTCTCATAAAAACTTGTCAGGCTTTTCTTTTTAAAAACATCACATTATTTTTTATTTTTATTATATATCATATTTTATTTTTATACTATACATTAAAATGTCTATATCTATATCTATCTATAATCTATTTATCTATCTATCTATCTATCTATCTATCTATCTATCTATCTATCATCTATCTATCTATCTATCATCTATGTGTCTATTTTAGAGTTCCAGTTTAGAGATTTTTATGGGGTACTGATATTTTTGAGGTAATCTTGTAGCCAGTCACTTTGCTGAAGGTATTTATCAGCTGTATGAGATCCCTGGTAGAATTTTGGGGTTCCTTATGCGTATTATCATATCATTTGCAAATAATGATTCCTTTTCAATTTGTGTCCCTTGATCTCCTACAGTTGTTCATTGCTCTAACTAGAACTTCAAATACTACATTGAATAGATGTATAAAGAGTAAACAAACTTGTCTTGTTCCTGATTTAATAGGAATTTCTTTAAGTTTCTCTGCATGCTTTGATGTTAGTTATAGGCTTGCTCTAAATTGACTTTATTATGTTAAGGTAAGTCCCTTGTATCCATAATCTCTTCAAGACTTTTATCATGAAGGTCTGCTGGGTTTTGTTAAAGGGTTTTTGGTTTTTTTGGGGGCATCTAAGGAGATGATCATGTGGGTTTTTTCCCTTGTTTATTTATATGCTAGATTGTATTGACTGTTTTTCGTATGTTGAACCATCCTTGCATTTCTGGGATGAAGCCTACTTGATCATGGTAGATGATCTTCTTGAAATGTTCTTGGATTCAATTTGTGAATATTTTCTCAGGTAGTTTTTCATCTTTGTGCATAAGGGAAATTAGTCTGTAATTCTTTTTCTTGGTTGAATATTTGTGTGGGTTGGGTATCAGTGTGGCTGTGGCCTCAAAAATGAATTTGGCAATTTTCTTCATTTCTATTTTGTGGAATACTTTGAAGAATATTGGTGTTAACTCTTCTTTGAAAGTCTGGTAGAATTCTGCATTAAAACACTCTGGCTTTGGGCTGTTTTTTGGTTGGGAGACATTTAATGACTGCTTCTATTTCCATAGTGGTTATAGGTCTATTTAAGTTGTTTATATAATCTTGATTTCACTTTAGCAAGTGTTATTTATTGAGAAAATTATCCATTTCTTTTACATTTTCCAATTTTGTGGAGTAAAGATTTTTAAAGTACGACCTAATGATTCTTTGGATTTCCTAGGTGTCTGTTGTTGTATCCCCCTTTTCATTTCTGATTTGCTTTAATTTGGATACTCTCTCTCCTTCCCTTAGTTAGCTTAGATATTTTGTTATATTAATTTTTGTTTTATTTTATTATATCAATTATGTGTTATTATGCTATCCTATATTATATTAATTATGTTATATTATAATTCCGAGGAACTTGGTTGTTTTTTTTTTTCTAATGAAAGAGAAAAGACTAGATCTGGAGGGAAGGGAAAGTGGGGAGGAATTGGAAGAAGTAGGAGGAGAGGAAACTGCAATCAGAATATATTATGTGAGAAAAAAATCTATTTTCAATAAAAAGAAAAAAGAAATGAAGAAAGAAACTGCTTAGAGAGTCCAAATCACCCCAATCAAAATGATCACCATCAAGAAAGCAACTAATGGAGAGGATGAGGGAAAGCAGGAACACCTGTGCCCTGTTGATAGTCAACCTTATGCACGTATTCTAAAAATCACTGTTGATTTCCTAATACAGGAAAAATGAACCACCACCACTTAAGCTTTTTTTTTTTTTATCATTTCTAGATATATGCCCAAAGACTCAAATCAACACACTGCAGGTTAACTTGTGCACTAAAGCTTATTACTACACTATCACAAAAGTCAAAAAATGGAAAGAGCTTAGATGTCCATTGAGGTTGGAAATCCAAACTCATGTCCTCATGTTTGTGTAGCAAGTACTTTACAGAAAGTCACTTCCCCGGCCTCCAAATTACCAGTTTTTCATAATACATAAGAAATGTTAGTCATGGACTGCTTTATAGTACTGACGGAACCTATAGTTATAGTGATTTACAGTCGAACTTGTGACATTGCTTGCTCTGTTCCCTGACACAAACACTGATGTAGTTTATTGTATACATGTATTTCTCAATGATCAACAGTTGACCCCTTAAAGATCTGGAAATAATGTGTCATAAAAATCTTAGATGGTAGTGTGGGAGAATAATGCCTTAAATTAAGTTCTGGGCCAGTGATAGTGTATGCATTGAGCAAATACATATATCTGTACACTATATGATTGTAAATGTACATAATTGTAAACACATTTATTATATCATTTAATCTACATTTTATATTTGTACAATATAATAAAAGTATATCCTACCAGTACTTAGTTTGATGCATATACAACCAAATCTCAGTTAATTATATTTTAATTAATTCAGTAATATTAACTGCTGGTGGCTTCATTCTCCTATTTTTGGTTGGCCAGCTGAAATGCAATTCTCACTCTAATTCTGCTCCTGGGGTGCCAAGAGATTGACCTTGCTGAGGATTATAACCTCTGATCCTGTCACTATCTTTTGCAACAATATTGCCCCTGCACATTTAATGAACTGTATTCAAGGATACAGAGATACTATCTCAAGGAAGGGATAGGACAGGCTGTGCAAAGTCCCATTGTTTCTAGATGTTTCATTGACCTTTTTTACATTACAAAAGACAAGAAAAATTGCTGATTGCTTAGTAGCCAGTCCAATGTAATATTTATTATTAAAATTCTAAACACATTGCTTTCAAAGCATTGACACCTAAACACTGCCAGAAGTATCAAATGACTTCTCATTAATAACCATTATATTAATCACTGTTGCCCAGAATGAGAATCTGACTGAGAAATCCCCTGGTAGAAATTGCTATAATCGTTCAAACTACAGGAATGAATATTTTTCCACATAATTATTGCTGTCATCTTATTGAAAAATATCCCATTAGAAGGCAGTTTTTAGTTACGTAAATCGTGTTGATTAATTTTTAATTTCCAGCATTTATATGACATTGCACAAGTAAAGATCTTTGATAATTTAAATGGTTAGCTGAGCAATTATTAAAATAACTCACAGCAATTCAAACATTCATTTACTTACTAGAAGTGCCATACATCATTAACTCCTGATTAAAACAAAGTTTGGGAAATTGCAAAAGCTAAATTGATCACTAAAATATGAATTTCATTGTTTTTCCTCTTGCATGCCATGAAGTGTGCCTCAGCTGCAGGGACAAAAGGGGCAAAGCTCTCATGGGGATGTTGCATAACAAGGTTATCTAAGTTACATGGTTTCTTAAATCCTAGCCTTGTATTCAAAGACATATTTGATACATGTATTTGATATATATCATGTTTGACATAATCTGCATAATATAAAGCAACATTTAGTTGTCACAGTTCCCCTTTTATTTAAAACAAACACAAAATTTGGAGTTATGAGCAGTGATGAGTTCTTAGCATTTGCTATTTATTATATGCTTTACTCATGTGTTTGAGTCTTCATACTAAGTATGAATTATTAGGTAGCTTCCATCTCTTCTTGTTTGTACATTGGTAGAGAAGCATAGTGAATTCATACTGCTGTGCTGAATGCCAGCATTTCTCAGTATACACAATTGCTTAATATTTAGGTTGAACTAAGTAACTAGTGATGGCATCATACGATACCTCCATCATCATTCTTCAAATACACTACAGGCCACTTAATGATAGAGATATACTCTGTAGAACAAGAAAGCCAATTCCACCATTGTCATCGCAGGACAAGGCCTCTTGATATAGGAATATCTGAGGTCTATGTGGCTGTTGCCATTATGACACGAGAGACTGTTGACAATACCCTGTTTTTTTATGAGCAGGAGACACATATCCTAAGATAATGATTAAAGGCATAATATACTAAACATAGATCTGTACCTTAGTTATTTATTATCACCATTAATTGTTGCATGCTGCATAGGTACGGCACCTTTGTACCACTCTTCCTGCACAAGGTTAATTGGCTGTAAACACGTAATGCATTGTACTGTGAGATTAGGTTTGCAACAGTGAGAGTGCTTAGGCTCGCTTCTGGTGAGAAGCCACCTTTGGCCAAAACATCTTCATTTATATAGCACATGACTATTCCTGGTCATCACACAAAGATTGACATTTTTACATACAAAATGCATATTATTTGATTCTTAATATCTTTGTGTATTAGCTTTCACAAATTAAAGCAAAATCTACATTATTTTTACCTAAGCTTCCTATTAATTGGGTTGAAGTAAACAGAATATGCTTTTAAAAGTAGATGGCTAGATGGTTATGCAATAATATAAATAGTCTCCAAGCCCCACAGAAAGGGCAGACAATTTAAAAATATCATCTCTTACGTCATAGTAAGACTATGACAGTAGCTTTTATTACTTTAAAGCAAAAAATCCCACTCATCTATGAAAGGTTTATAGCAAGAAAAAAAATCATAGTTTAACTTTCCTTAAGAAAGAAACTTTGTCAAAACAGGTCTGAACTCTATACATTGTAGAAAATAGATTTTAGTATTGGAATGGTTCCCTAAACAATTTAATAATAATAACTCCCCTCTATCTATATATGTGTACTTTGACTCATTGTTGCCCTTAAGCAATATTTTGGCACAAATTAGTGTGGTTTGTTATCTAGTGCATTGTACATAATTAATAATTTATAATAAGTTCTGCAATGGAACATCACAGTAAACATTACTAATATGTTCCTCATTCTGCTATTAAATGTTTACTTAAATATACTGCTTTTATTTAACTTTAAGTTTTCTACCACTTTCAGTCTGATATCTAACCCCAAATAGTTGTTCCTTTGTCAGTCTCTGTTACTTCAATTACCTTTTGTTTCCCAAAATAAATGTGAGGTCCCCGCAGGGTGAATTAAAGCATCCTGGAACAGAGGGATGCTAGGATACTCTGTCCCAAGTGCCATTGCTAGTAAAGCATCCCCAAAGCATCCACTCTTAGGTATATAGTTAGGCTACAAGTGTTAATGGGTAAAGGTGGACTAATCCAAGGTCCCCTTATCTTTTTTTTCCAACATAACTGCTAGCTACTCTTAGCAATAAATGGGAATTGGGAGAGAATTGTGTCAGCCCAGGCTTCTGAAAGGACTGTTCCACAGAAAATGCTCCTCTTACCTCCATGACAATGGGAATTTGACTCTGAGAGATCTGGCGATTACCATAGGTTTCTGAAACTCAGAGCTAATGGATCTTATGTGTATTCACTTTATAATTTTTCATTTATTATAAATTTATTTGAATAGCTATTATTTTTAAAAAGCCATCATTGTATGAAAAATTTTATTTTGCTGTACAAAGTACAAAGATTTATTCAAACATTTAAAAATATGTCTTGAACTATCATAATACATTAATAATTTTACTATTAAAATTTTATTCCAATGATTTTCATTGCTGTAAGTGGAGGCTTAGTAAACCACTTAACTAGACTACTCTGTGGGTAGAAAAAAAGGTTTATTAGGGATTAAATTGCTAAGGCTATCTCTTTGGGAGCATGGAGAAGCAGGATGGTGGAAAAGCAAGGAGCTTTTATATGACTGATAGCAGAGTGGAGGGCTTTGAGCTGATACAGGTTGTTCAGATTGACCAGTAACTGATGCCCTTGTCCAAGGGAGGTAGTTGATTTTTCTGGGTGGATTAGGAATGTTTCTTGTAAAAAACCTGTTTTACAAGATTCCTGAGGAATGCTGAGTTTAGGCTTCTGTTTGTTCAATGTCAATCCTTCTGTTCACCAGGTCAGAGTGGTTCTGCTTAGAACATTTTCACCAGCACTGCCACTTTGGACTAAAAAAATTGCTTCACTGAATCACAATTAAATTCTTGAAATCTACTTTTTTAAAACAAATGGTGGCATTTGAAAGGCATTTATATTTGAAAAAAAATATATAACCTTTATTTCAATAGATTACAGTTATAAAATGAGGCTATATTAATACAGTTTTTCTCTTTGATTTTTGGTCAAAATGATGGTGGTGCCATCATCCAGAATTACCGTGGGGAAAATTGTATATAGGTAGGTAAGTGAGGATTCCAGAATCCAACAAACACAACCAGAAAGCAGTCCTTGAGAGCCTCTGGAAAGAATGTGTGATAGAAATCCTTAGAAGAGGAAAATATGGACTACAGGAAGTCCTTCTAGACTTGTGCCCACATACTCTAGGTGTGCATATCCTTTGGTTACCACCAGGACATTTACTATAAATGGACTTTAAAGATGTATTGACTGATTAATTGCTATATCTCATCCACTAAATCCTCTGGTCAGGTAGAGTTTGTAAAGGCACTGTGCCTGCCTAGCATAGTTCACCATAGATAGTTAAAATTTATTGTTGATCATTTCACTGTCCTTGGGAGAAAGATTCAAATGGTGGGCTCAATACAAAGATCTGCCCCTGACCATAATCTCGCTGTAGGTTAGCTTCTGATATTTTAAAATAAAATGACCTAATATACTAAAACCCTTAAGTACCTACGAGGAAAATTATTTTTAAAAAAGGCAATAAAATGAACAGTCTGTATTACCTACCATATAAGGAGCTATGGAGATAGGCCTCAAATGTTGAATTAGTAAGTAAGACATATTTAAGCATTAAGTGCTTAAAACACTTAATAAAGCTGAGATGGACAGGTAGTTCAGCATTTCAGAACATTTCCTGCATTATCAGAACCCGAGTTTGGTTCCTAACACCTATAGTGGGAAGCTCATGGCTGCATGTAACTCCAGCACCAAGTTATTTGATGCACTTTTCTGAATTCTCTGGACATTGCTCTCACTGCATATATATCCCCCATATATATATATAAAACTAAACAATGAAGGCAAATTCTTAAAAATAATAATAACATAAAGCAAAATCGCTGATCACTATGCCTACAAGGGAGACTAATTTTGCTAGCTTTGGGGTTAACAAATCCATAGAATTAATCCCAATATATTTGTTACTAGGACTTTAAAACAAAGCAAGGCTTTCTTATTTCTTCATTTGATTAGAGTTTTTAGCTCCGTGAATTGAAATTGTGGTATAGTCACTGAAGCAGTTGTGCTATTCCATCCAGAGTATTGATAACAAAGCAGTACTCAAGCTCCCAGTGAGGCTCTGCCATAAGTTATGCTTTTATGTATGTGTGTTTACATAAATATTTCCAAATTATACTCATATATAAAGCAAAAGCCAAACTGCCTCAGTATTAAGGCTTAATGCAGTCATAGCTTATATCAGTCAATCTTCCAATTATCTTCTAAGCAATTACTTCCAAGAATTTAACAGTTACTTCAATTTCTTCTCAAATATAGACTTCAAGAAGAAAGAGATTTCCTGTGTTTTGGTTGTGGTTTTATACTGACAGTTTGGAAGATTTCAAATGTCTAGTTCTCTTAGTTTTCTCATTGGTATTTAAGAAAAATGCAGGAAAATGATGGCTGAAATCTGGTAGTAGAAAAGAACAATTTATGATCTTCTTAGGTAGAGAAGGAGAAAAACTTCATATATTTTCAGAATAGAGGATAAGGTCAGAGTTCAACTGTTCAGTAACAATTCTACAGATCTCAGTTTTACTTCTGTCCCTAGACAAGGCCTCTGCTCTCCAGTCTACAGGCTCCTTGGGTTGTACCAGTTTCTTCTTGGCTAAATCTCTATAATCTTCCCAGGTCACAGTTGTAGCCTTCACTCTGCCCCATACCTAGATGGCTTTCTTTATCAGTTCGATATACTCCAGTGATTCGTCCTTAGTACATGTGGTGTTCTCTAATGAAGCAAATGAAGTCTATGTTCTACAATTTATAATTTTGGCATGGATTTTAGGATGGAGAAAAAAAATTTGACTTATATTATCAATTTTTATAGAATATTCTGAATATGACAGTATGGCAGTTTAAGATTATTATATTACTGTATTCCACCCATTTGAAAAGATCATACTGTAAATACAACAGGTATGCACACTTTAATCTCCAATATACAGGGAAGAGCACGGGATTCTTGAAGGATTGTCTGAGGAAGTTGTGAAATCAAGTGCAGGACAGTCTGCATCAGCATTTACTGTGTCTAAAGTGTAAGGGAAGAAAAGTCAGTAAGAAGCAAGATCTTGAGCAATGGCCTTTGTAGTTCAGAGGCCAATGATTTATATGTAGTCCACAAATTTCACTACAGAGCTGAAGAAAGAAGTGAACCATTTTAGAAAGATGCACTTTTACTATCGTGTCACATAGACAGGAGGATGGGAGAAGAATAATGGAAATTAAATGGGAATGTGAAAATGTAAGCTTAGCTCAGTGAGATGTAATGGATTATTATATCCATATTTCTAGATATTATCCGTGTTTCAAAGATAATTATGAAATAAAGAGTCTTTAACTGCTTCAAAAAGGAAGGGAGAGATGGAGAGATGGATCAGCAGTCAAGAGCAGTCTGCTCTTCCAAAGGATCTGCATGTGGTTCCCATCATCAATGTCAAGACGCCTCAACTGCCTGTAACTACCACTCCAGGAGATCTAATTCTCTTTTATGGCCTGGCTGGCACCTCTGAACATTTGCACACTCCCCTACACAGATGCATACACAAGCATAATTTAAAAGAATCTTCAAAAAATTAAGAGAGAAACATCATGAAGATATAAAGGAAGCAATTGACCATGGATTGGAGGAGATTAATGTATCATTCATTGAAATAATACACCATCAGAGAATAAAGAATTAGTGAAAAAAAGAAGAGACTCCAGGTCAAGAAATGGTAAGACTGATACTCAGGGCAGCTACATGAAAATACAGCCTTTTCTACAATTTAATTTTAAATAATTTGCATGTCAAAAAACTTTACTGTGAGTCAATGATCTTGAAATATAAACAAGGTCTGTAGGACACAAATATATCATAGTAAATTATTTTAGCTTTCATATTGTTGCATGTACAGCTAGATATTTGACGTTTTTATTGAAGGGATTAAATTCTCTGCCATGTATCTAATGCATGCTTCAATGAAAGCTAAGTCTCTGAGAGCAGAAAAATCACCATTATCCTTCCACTACTTTTCACATACATAGCTTTTCTGTTTTCATTAAAACCTTACTTTCTTCCTCCCTCTTTCTCTCCTTCCCTCCCTTTTTCCCTTCCTCCCTCTCTCCCTCTCTCCCTTCCTCCCTCCCTCTCTTCCTTCCTTCCTTCCTTCCTTCCTTTCTTTTTCACTCCATTCACCTTTCTTTCCATCTTTCCTTTCCTTTGTCCCTCATCTGTTCCTTTCAATGAAGATTGAATCCAGGGCCTGTGGTAGACAAACAAATCACTGAACTATATCCCTAGCCTCTTCATAATTTTTATCTCATGTTTGGTCATTGAAGATTTATTTTAGATTGTTAACTTAAAGATTTAAAGGCTTCCTTGTGACCTGTTGCTGAAAAGAAATAGTTACATCTTTTTTTGTGTAGTGTCTGCAAATACCAGCATCTTATAGCTATGTTTAATATTTAACTAACTTGCTACAAATTGAGACATTGGAAAATTAACAAAAACAAATAACACCAACACTATAAATGAAATATTTTGTGAGCTAGTGTGACCTGAACTCGTAAACTAGATTTACATGAATAGATACTACTTCTGTATAGAAAAAAAGGCTGTTGTTTAAGGCATTCTTGAAAATAATTATCTCTTTGCCCTCCTTCTGCTCCCTTTCTCCTCGGTGGTCCTTCAGTCATTCTTTTTGTTTAAAAGCCCCAGAAGTAGTAGGGGGTAGGAAGAAGAGATAGACAAGGCTATTTTGTGTACAGTTATAGATATGGCCTTTTGTAGTTTCTGTTTTGAAGCTGTAGTCTATGGTTCTTTGAATCTATTTACACAGATGTTGAGGAAGATGGATTGTAACCATCTACCACTGGCCTCATGGTCACCTTTGCCTGTAAGCAATCTCTGGGAGGTACATTAATAATGATTGTGTTAGACACTCATTTCTAAGATACCATGTTTTTATTCCATGCTGTTCATTTGGAATGTAACCTAAGCCATATTCTTTAGACTCAGGCATGTTTACTTAGTATTATATGATTAGTTCACTTGGAGACCTGTAGTTTTCTCATTAATATCAGGATCCTGTGCAAGATGTATAAACTAATGCACACTGATTAGGCTGTTCAAATGAATATTTTGAATAGCTTATGACTGAATTTTGACATTTAATGACAACATTTAACAGTAGAAAGAAAATAAATCTTACCAGATTCAAAGGTTTTAAATATTAAAAGTATTCTCAGAAAATAACATTGAATAAAATGCTAGCTGAATGTCAAGCAATACCAGTCATCACTTGAACTAGCCATTGAGAAGATATTTAGTTCTATCCTTTTCTCCACCCTCTTATATTTGTTACTATATAACACCTTCATGGGGTTTCAAAGAGACACGATCTTGTTTAAAATCTTTCTTTCTCTCTCTCTCTCTCTCTCTCTCCCGCCCCCTTCCTCTCTCTCCTCTTTCTCTTCTCTCCAACCCAGTATGGAACAAAATGGCTAGGTTTTCCATGACTTCTTTTTTTTTTTTAATACAAGGTTGTTTTCTCTTTTTTTTCAGATTTACAGGATCCCAAATCCTGCTGCTATGCCAAATGCTCCATCCTGCAGGGAGTTTTCACCCTGCCAACATTGTGATGCTGAGTTGACGATGTATACTAAACAGAACTGCCAGGGCAATGTTCTCAGAGCAGTATCCACCATCCAAGTCAGAAGTATCGCTTCCATGATGGCACTGAGGAGCCTGCGGAGGTGCTGGGCATAGCTCTATGTCAGGACTCCGATCTTGCTCACAAACTGGTCATAAGGACCTCCTGCTGCCATACCTAATAACTGCAGCACAGATGCTTACCTCTTTTCTCACCTTTTACCAGGAAGGAAGCATTGTCTTTGATTGTCCATCAGGACTAATCCTTTCTCAGCACGATACTTGTTAGCATAATTACAGAGAATGAGCCCAAAAATGTACATTAGGAGCTGCTGCTTTTCAAAAATTGTGTATATATATAATTTTTTTTAGGAAAAGAACATTTTATGCATTTCATTTCTCTCATAGTTGAAATTTCTTCCATTATCATATTTTTAACCTTTATGCTTTCATTATTTGTATATAATTAAAACCATATTCAACTCGAATAAACTTTCATAGCACCTTTTATAAATGTTATCATATCCAGAGACATTTCAGAACTATCTCTGGCTCTGGGAAAACATAGACATTTGTTCTTGGCACTTCTATGTCAGCTTCAGTTATAAAACTGGGCAGTTCATGATGCACCTGAAAATAGCACAGAATGACTCAGTCAAGGGGCCTCTTTCCAAACAGTTATAAAGTCATTGAAGTTCCTTTTAACTGACCTACAGAGAACAAATGTGTGGAAAGTGCATATCTCTATAAGAAAAAGAATAGAAAATAAGATAAAATGAGTGAGCAGAAGTGGAGGTTCCAATACCTATAACTATTTACTAAAGGAGGTATAGCTGACCTCAGAAAAATAGAAAAGGTCTCAAATTTTGTTACTACTAAAGAGAGAATAAATTAAAATTATTACTCTAATTTAGAGAAGTATACTTTGAAGGCTTAATAGTCTTTGTAAAAAAATACCTATGGAAAGGATTAACTAAAAGAAACATAGTCTGTGGTCATTCATTTGTGGTGCCATTTCTTGGCCATACCACAAAGTGTTTCATCATAATTGCTGCATAAGATTTAGAAACAGTATAAGGACAGGAAAATAATTTAAGTTATCTGGAGCTTCATTTTGTCCAATTTATAAATAAAGAAAATAATAATAATAATAATAATAATAATAATAATAATAATAATGCAGTTGGAATGATTTTTCAAAGCTAAGACAGGGCTTAGGACACAGATTGACGAGTGTCAAAAACATAATTAGGAATCTCAGAGTATTGCTGCAGCAAGGAGTTCCATTTATGCTACCTTCTAACATCTCCGGGAGCAGGTAGTATCTTGTGACATTTCTCCTAGACAGCTTTAATCATAATTTTATAATGGTATTGTTCTGTCCTTTAGGTTTGAATACATCATTTTTAAGCTCTTGGCTTAACACAACTTTTATTCTGAAGAGAAGAAACATTAGCTTATTAAAGATTATAGCATGCAAACATTAATTTGCTATTTTTTTAAGGATTATCATTTACTAGCGACTTCATGATACCATGAGGACTAAAAATTCTGAGGCGATACTTGTGTAATCTGGTAATGTGACTACCAAGAAATTAAAAATGGCATCTGTTGTACATGAGTTTTATACATGTTAAAATTTTTGTATGACTTAAGGTTGGTTATCAAGAGTTCTTCATTTTAATTATTATTAGAGAACAACTAAAAAGTTGTGCTTTCATCTTACCTATTTCAAGCATGTCTTCCAGTGTATCTTTAACATGGGGTGTATGGAAGACAGGATTTCAGATCCATGTCCTCACTGTCCTGTTCAGCATTCCATATCTCATTTACTTTGCTGACCCAATTACATTTCCTTCAATATTTCCTGTATTTCCAAGAATCCAGAAAGGACTGTTCTATATCTCAGCCTGGAAATCTGGAACTGTCAGCCAGAACACATGACATTGATTGCTACCTTTAGATTAGATCAGCTCCAGGCAGCTGCTACATGAGTCCTTCTGCTTGGTGCATCAAAGCCAGAATCTAAAGTTTAGTACATGTGAGTGAAGCCATCTCACTATCACAAATGGTTTGCAGAGTAGAAAACAACTAACAACTCAGCTCTTAGTTGCAATCATTTTTTCCTTATCACAAATTAGAGACTGTAGGAGAAGACTCAGTTGTTTCTCTTCCATCAAGGCTAAGATGACACAGGCACAGAAGACACACCTGTCTCTAATGATTTACATAGGTTTCCACTTTTTACCTCCCATTTGAATATGCTGCAAGATTTGTATATGTTCACAGCCTAAGAACCGATATTCATTTATAGAGGGAAATCCACATTCAAATAGGAAGTATTTCCAAAACAAAAACCAAGCAAGCATCTTGTAGAAATGCTGTAAAATCTAACACAATAGCCACGGTGTGAAAATGATTAAAATGTTGTCAGACTTTCACAGTAATATGGAGCGTTTTCTTGGAAACTCTGTAATATTGGCTGTGCGTGTTCTAGATCTTAAAAAAAATCATCTCATGTCCAGATGATCCATCGTACTTTCCAGGACAGAGTAAAAATAAAGAGTCAATTACTCTTGTAACAAGGAACCTTCTTTAACCTTTGAAATTAGTTTGGCCAAAGATTCAAGGATTCCAAGGCCAGTCATTAGGTTCAGTCTCAAGTGAAAACAGTGAAATCATGCCCAAACTGTAGCTATAATTAGGCAAATACTTTCAAGTCTCTGATCTATCTCTGTAAAATTGGTTCCAAAGCCACAAAACTGGGTGCACGTCCCCCCCATGACAAGCTTGGGACTAGTAAAATGTCAGCCTTACTTCTTTTCCAGACATGTGACTGTTTCTATTATTCTTGGTCTGTCTCTGCCCAGATATAACCTAACTCTCTGAAAGATATTTCAACTCATTTAGAAAACATAATAATGAACATGTTTAAAAGTAAAAATTTGTATCAGTCTTTGATACCAAAATTAACCACTTTAACTATATTACTTTATTTGCAAAGAAATGTATAAGGAAACATATTTTTTTGATGTCTAGATTTTTTACATTGTATGAGAATGTTATCTATAGAATTTACTCTTGAGAACTACATAATCAAATACATTTTTTTTGAAAAACCCTTCATAATACTTTGAGTTTATGATCTTATATTAAGCCATATTCATTGCTATCCTTGGCTGCATGAAATCTATGAGCAACGAATGGACAAAGCTGTCAAGGACCTTAGTAAAATATGTTGAATGATAATTGTCAGATTAATGAAAATAGCATAGCATATGAAAAAATTAGAGTACATGTATACAATGGATGCTTTTTCTTTTTTACTGTTTTTATTTTATGTGTATGGGTGTTTTGACTTCATGCATGTGTATGCATTACTTTAGTGATTGATGCCTTTAGGGAGCAGAGGAGGGCATCAGATCCCCTGGAACTGGAGTTACAAATCCCATGATTTTCTGAGATATATATATTCTGTGATTGTGAGCCATTCTGTGAGTACTTGAAATTGAACCCAGGTCCTAAGGATGAGCAAGCTAGTGTTCTTTTATTTTTCTTTTATTTAAAATAGATTCTTTTCTCACACAATATATCTTCAGTGCTCATAACCACTGACCAATCTCTCCAGCCCCTAGATGCTTTGTCAAATACTCTGTTGCCTCTGTTTGTGCACATGAATGCATGTGTGTTAGTGAACATGTGAATGCTTGTTTTTTGTGACTGCATTTTCATGTATGTATGCATGTGTAAACATAAACGCATGAACATATGTGAATACATATGCATGGTTGCCTGTGTGGTCTCCTGTGTGTACATGTGCACATGATTATGCGTGTTTGAATTTGTGTGTGTGACTAGTAATTTTGTATTTCTTAGAGAATCGATAGAGGCATGTGACTAGAATGTAACCACTAATTCTGTATACATAAAACAGAGTGTGATTAATTTTCAATGAGTTTTCAGTTTAAAAATGAAATTGAATAAGGACACCCCTGTTATTGGGGAAAAGATGTGCAGTACTTTTCCAGACTGTTCCCCCTCGTTGACCTGATGTTGACCTTTACTGCAGGACCAGGTTTGTTTTGGTAGACCTCCTGTAGCCAGCTACCTGCAGGGACAAGGCAATCCCAGCTGACGGAACTCTTAATAAAATAGTCAAATATTCTTTTCATTTGGGTGAAGCTTTCACATATGGTCTTCTCTTCTGGTTAGCATAATTTACACACTTGATTTTTAAACTTTGTATCTCAGCACATAAAACAATTATTTAAATTATTAATAATACAATCATATATTCTGCATTATAATGTTCTAGTCTAACAATTCCATTCTAGAATAATTTCAAATAAGATGTAAAATGAATGCGAGAAAACACAGCAAAAATGTACCAGATGGTTTTTCTGTGCCTGCTACACTTATATCTTTCTTTGTTAGTTTTTCCATGAAAATAGAGTACAGTGTACACCACTTTATACACAGTATATATATGCCCATGCATCGTATACCCACATGTGGCTTTCATCCTCTGGCGATTTATTGGAATAAGGAGATAGAAAAGGACAGCACAGCATATATGTCGAATTCTGCGTAAACAAGTGTTAACATGGAGTTAGATGCTCTCTTCCAGGGGGTTCTTATCACTGTCTCCCTAGGTAGTGTAAGGATTAATTAGTTAAAGTTTGTAGGCTCTTTGAAGCTAGAAAACACTGTAGAAGTGCTAAGCATTAACGTGGTAACTGGAGAGTGAGGCAGAAGTGATTTGCAACCTCATCAGTTCTTTGGAATGTGTGTATATCCTTATTCACAGTTCTTTTTTTTTTTCTTACAGAGTTTTATAGATTGAAAAGTTCTTATCAGATTTTGAAGATGAAACATGTTTTATTGAAAGCATATTAATCTGCAGAACTCATTTTCAATATATTTCATAAAATGACATTTCTCAAAATAAAATAAAGCTTGAGACACAACCCTATAGCTAATTTAATAAAGTACAATTTTGATATCTATTATGATTTATGTATTATCATATGATTGACTGCCACAGTTCTCTTAATTAGCAACTAGAATTATAGTTATTTTCATGAAGCAGCCATTCTCATTTTATATACTTTTAAGAATAGTGGGATTATTTTATGGCTTAGTAGGTAAAATACATGATATACAAACATAAAGACCTTTGTCTTGATCCCTGGCACCTAGGTAAAAATCCAGACATGGTGTTACATGTCTGTAACCCCAGCCCTGGGTATATAGAAAAAGATATAATGACTAACTTGTCAGAATCTGGATTCTACAAATACATACATGGGTGAGTGTACATGCACACCCATGTACACACCACACACACACACACACACACACACATATACACAGATTACATAGACACTAAAGGCAAATAAATATTCATGATGTTTATAAAACTTATATAGAGTTTGTTAGACTGGTTCAACCATTTATCATTCCAATAATGCCAATTGTGAAATACAATTAATTATTTTTTTAAGACATTTTAAATAATTAAGAAAAAAAGGATCATTTCCCCTATTCATAAATCAAATTCTGCACATACTCTCCTCTCTGATGTAATGATTTTATAGGAATAACAAGCTAGGAGAAGTAATGTACTGGTTATGTTTTATTTTATATTTATATTCATATAATTTTTAAAATTACCATAATTTTCATGATTTGAATCTCTAGGAGGTAGAATTGTCTGTGGGAATTTTTAAAGCAAATAATTACTTAATAAGACCATTTCTGGTTATACTAAATATTTTAATGGCTATTACTTATTATGAACTTATTTTTGCTTCTGAATAAAACTTGAAAAATTTGAAAAAATATCAATACATAATCAAGTAGCTCCAGGAATAAATACCTACTAACGTATACTTTGTTTTGCTTAAAATATATACTATAAAAATTAGAAAACACCCCAGATTTACTCCCCTTCTCCCCCTTTCTTGAGGGGCCATTGCTTCAGTAATTTATTTTTAGTTATGTATAAAATAATTGTTTTTGTGCACTATGGAAAGGCTGCTTGGGTATTGGCATTTTGAATTGTCTGCGGGTGTGAGATTTATGTGGGGGATGTTTGGTTGCTAATAATCTGCACGTGCTACTAGAAGAACACCTGAGGAGTTCTGTATCAATAAAAAACACCTAAGCTCGATGCTCAGGCTTCAGGTTTTCAGTATGGCACTGGCCAGGACAGTGGTTCCCTCTGCTGAGGTCTGACAGAGATTACACCTATGAAAATACATCTAAGTCTTCTTGGTGAGCCCACACAGCAATGAACAACAGCCATCATGATGAAGCTGGTGTTTACCTTTCCATTATTACATTCATTGGAATATATCTGTTTATGAATAGCATCTGTGGGCTGGGAAATGTGCTCCCTTTCACATTTTTGCTGGCAGCCACTATGGCTGTTATTAACAGAGCAGGGTCTTGTGTTCTATCCTGTTCATAATGTGCTTTAGACATTACAGGCACTTCCTACCTATAGGCACACAGTTGTAATGGAGTCTAATGAATATACTAGAAGAAGAACAGCTGGGCACAGACTCATCTGTAAGGAGACCACATATATGTTTCTTTCAGGAATTCAGTGTGACAGTGTAGTTCACACATTCAGAATGGT
Source organism: Cricetomys ansorgei (assembly GCA_026225945.1). NCBI lineage: Eukaryota > Metazoa > Chordata > Mammalia > Rodentia > Nesomyidae > Cricetomys > Cricetomys ansorgei. Next base: position 10,892,447 of record JAMJFZ010001100.1, on the reverse strand, counting down.
TTAGCATATGTCCCAGATTTTTAAATTTTTATTGAAGTAACAAAAATAACTTGCACGATTAAAACCAACACTGATTTTTTTTTACATGTTCTTGTCTCAAGAATTTCCCTCCACTGTAGCCATGGCCCTACCAATATATTGATACCGATGAAGTATTAGAAAACCTGACTTCAGTGAGAGATGAATATGGAAATTGACTTTATTTGCCTGACCCACTCACATAAGCATTGCTATTGCCTCCAATACAAGAACAGTGTCCTGAAAACATCAGGAAAAAGCACTGTATACTGGATCAGACCTGCCAAACAAGGGCTAACTTTTGGCAACTGTACGTGGCAGTGTGTCCAGGGATATTTGTAATAGAGGATTCCCTAAAACTTTCCACTCACACCATTACCACCCCCAAGAGAACCCCCCAAAAAACAGAAAGACCACCATACTACCACACTGTGGGTTTGGGGTTAGATACATGTGAACTAAGATGCAGGAAACAGTTGCTAAGGACATAGGATGGCCCCTGGGCCTTGTTGTCCTAGTTTTATAACCACTACTGTGCTCAACAAATCTATTTATTGAGTTATTTGGCAATGATGACTTATTTAGAAATAATCTATTCTAGCAGCCGTTTTTTAAATAAATGAAAACACAGATCAACTTGACAACTAATGAATTTCCTTAAAAAAAAAAAAACCTTTATGACAGCTATGATAATTGGAAATTTATGGTGTTTTCTGCCCACGAATGTAGCTACAATGAGATGATAGTCTCATTAATCCAGGAGGTATAAGTTGGAGGGGGAAATTAGTTGCTATTTTAAAAATATTATCTTAGTTATTTTAAGAAAACTGTACCAGAAGATGATATTTTCATTTTGAGAACTGTGTTTTTTCATTTAGATAAAATTACTAGCTTTTAAAATACTGTCACTTTTAAAACTTTTTTTGTCTTTACAAAATATTTAGTATATATGTTACATATATATGTATGTATACACACACACACACACATACACACACACACAAACATTAACAATGAAAGAAATATAACCTTGCATAAATGAGGCCCTGACAAAATATCTAGCTCAGCAGAAAGGGAAGGAAGAAAGGAAGGAAGGAAGGCAGGTAGGCATGGATGGGAGGAAGGAGAGAACTAAAGAAAATCCCAATAAGTCCATTTAAAGATTTCACAGAGACAATTAGCCTTAGTGTTGAAGAGGCCACGCTTGCCATAGAGGGATGGATTCCTGCATTAGGATTCTCTGAACTCATGCAAAAGGCTAGCCCCTTCGGGAAGCATGTTTAACTCCAGCCTATCTGGGGGTGGAGTGGAGTGGTGGATGGCTGGGCAGCCCTCTGAAGCTCACTGGCTAGCTAGCCTAGTCAGTCAGTTCTGGTTTCAGTGAGAAGCCCTGTGAGAAACGACAGCTAGTGTTGAACTTGACCTGAACACACACACACACACACACACACACACACACACACACACACACTACGTTCTTAGTAAATCTTGATAATGAGTCTTTAATTGACTTATCAGTAATGTTAGGAACCTTCCTCTCAGTACAGCACTATAACTGATTCCTTCCTTCTGTGTTTTAACCCCTCTTTACCTCATTCCCATACTTTCCAACCATTAGTAATCATCATTATGCAGAATGACCCTTTATACTTCCACGTGTGAGAGAGAATATGTATTATTTTTTTGACATTCCATTAAAGAGGTACACTCCACTTTCATCCATGCTTTTCTCATGAGGATTGTGGCTTAAAAATACTGTATCATGCATCTATACCATATTTTACCCATTGAGTTATCAACTGATGCCCAGTTAAATTGTTTCCACATGTTGACAATTACGAGTAGTGCTGACATAAGCATGAAAATGCACATATATGGGCTATATTTTTTTTATCTATCCTAGCAATGGTATAGATATTTTTCCTTTGTTTTCTTTTAGGGGATTTATAGTTTGGGACATCCGTTTAGGTCTTTGATTTGTTTTGACTTGATTCTTGTATCAGATGAGTGACGGACTCAGTTTCAGATTCCTGTTTTTGAATATCTAGTTTCTCCAGCATATTGAAGAGGTCCCCCTTTCTCTAAAGAAGGTTTTGGCAGCTTCTACTGATAAGTTTAATTTCTTAGCAATTGGCCATAGTTACGTCATCTTATTTCTAGAATTTTTACTCTGGCTCGTTGTTCTATGTGTTTAAGCCAGTGTCGTGATGGTTTAATTTCTATAGCACTGGAATATGATTTGAGATCAGGTATTATGATGTCGCCAACTTTGTTCTTTTTGTTTGAAATTACTTTAGTATTTCAGAGACTTTCGTGCTTGTAAACAACTTTTAGTCAACAGTATTTTAATGAGGATTTAATTGAATCGGTTGATTGCTTTGGGTGTACAATTATTAAAACAATATTTATTCTTCCAATATGTGAAAATGGGAAGTGTTTCCAGTGTTATGTACTTTTAGTTTTCATCAGTGTTTTATAACATTTAATATAGAGGTATTTCACTTCCTTGGTGAAACTATCCTCCCAAATGATTTTTTTTTTGGGGGGTAGTGATAATGAAACAAGTAGCAGTGTTCTCAGAAACCATTTCTGTCTCTCAGATGCACAAAGAAGATGGGATGGATTCTAGTGCACCACGAGAAGTCAATATAAAGTTCCACTGTGTCCAATCCAGGAGTAAGATGTGAAGTACAGTGTATTTTTTCTTAGCAGCAGTGGAGGAGGACCATGATGAGTAGAACATATGCTCTCAGATCTAGCAAATTCTCTTACTGACTAAGATTCAGGCTCAGCACTGCTGTTGGATTGGCATGCAGAATAGATCCAAGTACACAGATGATGGTGGTTTAGTGTTGTGGTTCTTCTTTAAAAATGTCACCATGATGCAGTAGCCTGCAATATGTTGATTATAGAGACAACCTAAGCTTGTTCCTTGAAGCAAAGTACCGAGGTACACTCCAGGTAGCTCCCTTAAATGGTTTCTGAGCCGGTAACAGTATAGAATTATCTGATTTCTAAGATCACTGCGATGTGCAGTGATACAGCCCACTAGGATTATTTGTGTACGCTTTGTCCTCTGGTGAGGTCCATCCCTCCCTAGAGGAGGAATGAGGGTCACAATCGCTGGGGCATTTTATTTTACTCAGTGTGACAATATCCTGTCTTTTTCTTTTCAACTTTCTATCTTTCCTTGTTCTGTCATAGAAACACTTATTTCTAGATGGAGTCATTTATTTGTAAATGAGGAGGAATCTAAGAGAACTTTATAAAATATAAATAACTTAAGATTCCAGCATAGACACAGTATTTACATTTTTACTTCAACAAAATATTTCACATTACAGGAAAGAATCAGTATGAGTTACTGAACCATGTGAATGGTCTACAATATAATTTGCCATTGTCTTTTCTACAACAGTCTTTAATGAAGTTGTTAAGCCTTCAAGATTCTATAAATTATATTTCAGATTACTGAATGAGAAAAAATAAACTATGAAAATAATCATAAATTTGGATTTTATTATTTTTCTTATATTTTATTTTTCTTATTTATGTATTTTATTGCCTTTATTTACTATTTATAGGATAGTATTATGTATTTTATTTTTATCATTTATTAGGTTCTCTATTTTCTGAAAGTATTTATTAATTCAGTGTGTTTACATGTGTGCATATTTGCATGTGCACAAATTCACATGTATGCCATTCCTAAAAAGGCCAGAAGTCAACTTTAATGCCTTCCACAATTTTTTTGATAATATTTCTCTCCCTTAGTCTGGGCTGGCCAAGGAGGCTAGTCTAGTTAGCTACTGAGGAACAGTTAGTTATCTGTCTAATCTTCACCTCCTCAATGCTAGGAGAACAAACATGTGCAACTGTGCCCAGCGTTTTATGTGAATTTTTGAAATTCACCTCTATTTTTCATTCTTGTGACACAAAAACTTTTCTGACCAAGTTATTTCCTTAGCAATGAATTTGGGATTTTTGAAAGTAACATAATAATTTCACAAATAATGTTTTGATACACAAGAGAAGATAGGAAAGTCATGTAAAGTTAGAGTTGGAAGAAATACCTTTTCACTCTGTTTTCCAAATCATATGCCTTCATTTTCTATGATAGTTTTGATAAATACAATGTCAACTACCCAGAATTTCACAAAAATAAGACATATGTTGGTTAGGAGTTTAACAAAAAGTAAGAAATGATTTGAGGATGCTTTCTTTAGGATCATAAAATTTATTACTATGTATCTATGTGTTCCATGTTCCTAATATTTTATTTCTTGTCACAAAATAGTAGCAAAAGCATTTCAGTTAAGGGAGAAAGATTCCTTTTCTAAGTGTCCCACTGAATGTAAAACTAGTACGAAAATCTGGACACTGTGAATTCTGCATATTCTTGGGAGATGCAACAGCAGCCTGAGTTTCAAGCGATGATATGGAGAAATGCTGGTGCTTAGTAGCTTCCAAATAGTTTCAGAATAGACTATTGTATATTAAAAGAAATGCAAGGAAGTATGACTGTTGTCAAAGTTGTACAAGGTTCTGTGAGTCATAGGTGGCAATCTCTCTATAGGTTCATCAGACACTGGCTCACCTGGGAGATGTTGGAGAAAATCTGTCCCTAACTAGTCATTTATTATTCAGTTAGAGGCTTTGAGGAAGAGGCAATTTTGTAGTCAGAAAAAGACTTTAGAGAAAATAATTAAGTTTTTGAATCTCAAATTTCATATATAGATAATGAGTTTAAAAGTATCATATATTAAAATAATGTTTGTTGGTTACTTGCTTCACATTTTTCCTTAACAGTTATATCCCTTCACTATTTTACCCAGTATATTTTCATGTGGATGTTTTTAAGGGCATCTTCTTATTGAAAGATGAAAAGTAGTTATTCTAGCAGACTATGACATTTAGTCCCATATTACCTTTACATAGTTCTTCCTTTCTGTATAGAAACTAATCTAGAATCAGAACTATAGAAGCTAAAACTTATTTGACTTTGAAAAAATGGTTGGGATAATTGTAGTTTACATGGGATACTGTCATTACTTTCTAAGTTTCAGACAGGATACACTGTCCATATTGAACAGTGAGATGTGACAGGTCAACTGTTACTAGCAAAAGTATTCTCTAGGGCATATGGGATGTGTGTTCTAAATGTTCACTTAAAATATGCATCTGTGGTGATCTAGTAGATCTAGATAGATCCAATAGAACACACCAGAAAGAATAATGTAACAAGAATAAAAGGATTGTGGGATTGACATTAGAGATATAAGGAGTTTGGCCATCCCAAATGCAGAATGTAAAGTAAAGTAAATTCTGGCTCAGTAATACAAATTCATCAATGATCTACATAAAAGGGTGTTTAAAGTCTTGGAAATGTCTAAAGACAATCATGATCAAACCTGAACAATCCAAGATGCAGAGATTACGGAGAAGAGTTAACATCAAATCCAATATAACATTGATGAAAGAAAGATTTCTGACAAGGAGCTATTAGCCAGCCAGTTTGAAAGACATGTAACTTACTATTATTCTGATATTTGATATTATTTGAAATTATTTTGATATTCTGATCAGGTATTCAAACATAAAAAGAAGCAATCCATTTGCTTGTTAGAAGTAAATATAAAAAATTAAAGTATTTTAAAGGGAGCCTTATATAAGTGGAAATTAAAAAAATATTCCAAATAATATTAACAAGTAGGATGTTCTCCATTGCTGCCTTGTTTCTCAAGCTATTTTTGCACAATTTAATCTCACCAAAGACTTCTTTTGCCCCAAGTATCACATTTTATTTAACACTCCCCTCTGACTTCTATTTTATGTATGTATAATAGTACATTTCTTAATAGAGAAGAAATGCTGAATTTAGACTTATATTTAAACATTTTACTTTTTTTTTTTTTTACTCAGACTTCTGGAATGTGGATTATTTAGGGATTTTTATCAATCTTGGTTTTTTTTTTTTTTTTTTAGATTTCTATGATTGATTTTTTTTTTCCGAAAAATCAACCTTGGAAGGAGAGAACTATAATAAAATTAAAATTATGTTGGCCTTTAAGAAAACATTGAGTAAGTGAATTTGAAGCTTCTAAAACTGAAAGCTCAATAACATCACTATCATTTAAGTGAGTTCTTGATTCACTCTCCTGAGAATATCAATACTTTTTTTCTCCCTCAGACCAGATATTATATCAAAGAACATTGTTCACTTGTGACTCTTATCTGTCATACTAAAATATAAAAATGAAACTAAAATCTGAAAATTCTTCAGTGACTTTAAAACTTAGAATCTTTTCTTAAATGAGCTAAGCAGTGAAATCAGAATTACGCCAGTGTCCCAGCTCACCCTTTCTCTTCCAGAAACTCTTTGCCATTCTTTGTGTACATTACATCCTTTTACAGTTCAGAGAAATATGGTCCAAGGAATAAATTCAATTTAAAAAATATTAAAAGAAGAGAATTGATATTTTTATAAAATTTACACTCAATTTAAAATAAGATAATCTCATACTATACATACGTTCTGTGATGAACTTATTTAAACAAGTTATTGTTATTTGTTTCCACTGTAATTACATTTCTGATACAGAACATATGGCTTCAGTAAGGCTGATTGTTAGACATTTTTAGAAACATGTTATATAATGATATGTGATCAAATATAAAATAGTAAGAGAAAAGTTCTACGTACGCCTGAAAACAGAATATTTTAACAAATGTTGTTTTTAGCAACTTATTTATGTACATTAAAAACTTATGTTTTGGAATTTCTTCATGATTTTTGTCAACTGAGAATTGAAAAATGATTATTGAAATAGGACTCATAAGGGTTCACAGAGACACATGCCGGAGACATGGAGCCTGTATGGGTCTACACTGGGTCCCCTGCATATGTCATAAGATTGGATGTCTTGATGTTCTTGTAAAACCCTAGAAGGTTGAAGAGGGTGTGGGGTGTCTCTGAACCTTTTACCTGCCCTTGGGCTCATTTTCCTCCTGCTGGATTACCTCACCCAGCCTTGATGTAGGGGCCTCATGCCTGGTCTGGTTTGATGCTGCTAGATTGATATCCCCCAGGTAATTTTCTGAGAAGCAGGGGGTGAGATGGGGTGGGTGATGTTGGGGAGGGAGTTTGTTTATCTGGATGAGAAGGGAGGTGGGGGTAGCTGGGAGGAGTGAAAGGAGGAAGGCTAAGGGGTATACTGTACAAGAGAAGAAAAAATAAAAATAAAATAAAGGTAAACATCTTTCTATCCCTTTCTCTCTATATCTACACACAATACATACATATGTATATATATATATATATATATATATATATATATATATATAGAGAGAGAGAGAGAGAGAGAGAGAGAGAGAGACAGACAGACAGACAGACAGACAGACGATAGACAGACAGAGAGAAGAACTAAGAGACAAAGGGAGACAGAGTGAATGTGATTCTGAGGAATTGGCATACAACTGTGGAGGCTGATAAACTCTTAACTCTACAGATGGGCAAGCTAGAAGCCTATGGGTACAACACTGATGACTGAATACTATGAAGAGTCATGTTTCAGTATCAGGCTGGAAGTAGAATAAGAACATCTCATCTTTAAATTTTTTCTTTGTAACTTACTGTACTTGTTTTCAAATTTACAATCCATGGCTATTTTGCTCTTTGAAGCTACTAACTAAAGACTCGCTAACATAACACTGTGCTAGGGACCTTTGTTCCCATCCTCCTCCTAGCCTTTGGATGTGTTAGATTTTTAAATATTAGTCAATACTATGGGTGGAATGACATTCCATTGTACTTTTAATTTTCTTTTATATCTTCAATCAATATTTTTTTTTGTTTTTCTGTGAATTACTTGTTCATATCTTTTACTTTTATTCTATTTAATAGTATTTATCTTACAGATGGATGTCATTTCAATTATTTTTTAAATATTCTCTGGGGTTCAGACATCTTTTCTCAGTGATCTGTATGATTACTTCTTGAATGGCATCTGTTCTATAAATATAATTTTTTTCATGATTTCATATATAGATAAATAATGTTCTATGGTCATATTTCTATCAACGGTCTCTTTTTTTCTCCTCGCCCTTCTGTGATGTTTTCTGAGGCTCAGGTATATTAGTTGTGCTGTGGTCGTATCAGTTGTGGATGGACACCCCACAATCAGTTGGGCTCTGTATTTTGCCCAGTTGTGGATTCTATAATAGTCCATATCTGCTGCAAAGAGAAGTTTCCCTAAAGAGGTGCAAGAACTACGCATATTTGTGGGTGTAAGGGTAAATATTTAGAATACCCTTAGAACTTCCATTGGCTTAGGAAAGTGGCATAGTAGATCTTGACTCCATGACCTCATAACTATGCATAGGTGGCAGGGTTTACAGTGCCAAGCATGAATTCTCTTCTATCGAGTTGGGAGTGGCCTTAAGTCAAGTTAGGTGGCTGTTCCTTTCCCACAAGATAAAAGTATCACTATCACACCTTTCAGACTGCCATCCCCTTCTGGTCATTGTGGTTCATTGACATCATAGCTAGATTGCTTTCTTCTGTTGAGAATTTGCATAGCTCCCTCCATTACTATGAGAGCTAGTATTTTTTTTCCCTCAGAAATAATGTCTCTCTTCAGTTCTGTTGCTTGTTAGTGCCAAACAGATTTCTCACAGGTTTTCCTTCTGTTATTGCTTCTGCAGCCCTCGGTGTAACCTTTCCCTCCAAATGTTTAGAGTATATATAACAGTTGCTTTTCTGATATCTAGTTTTATGCATTTTTAAGTTCTTTACTTGCCTGGATTAAAGGATAATTAAAATATCAATATGGAACACTCCCTGATGTCTGTGTGGATATTTCCAGAGAGAATCACCATGTCTATCAACAACCTGAATGCAGGACACCTATTTTGACCATGGACAGCATACTTTTATAGACAGGAATCCCAGGTGTAAAAAAGCATGTAACTGGGAAGCAATGCATCATGTACACACACACACACACACACATACACACACACACACACACACACACACACACACACACACACACACACACACACACACACACGTTGCTTGCATTTTCCTAGTTGCCGTCACCTATTAGATTCCAGAGTCTTCAAACTTGGAACTCAGAATTTCACTAGCAACTGGTCCAGAAACTTGTAAGACTTTAGTTCCAGTTTGGGGCTACTTGATTGGTCCCCCTTCTTCTGAGGCTTCCAACTTCTTGTACTAGGAAGCTACTGACTTCCACAGTTCTGTCTGCAGACAGCTGCTGTGGGATTATTCTGACTCTCATCTGTTAAACCTGTCTAATGAATTCCATCCTGTAATTATGATTGGTTCTATTTCACCAGAGTACACTGAGGCATATAATATATCTCATCTCTCTTTCCAATGAAGCCATCTCTAGTGCTCCTCATGGTTGCTTTTCATTGTAGAAATGTCAGTTTCTATGTGTTATTTTCTTTCTCTAATTTTTTTGCAATTCATTACTGCTAACATAATTATTTGAATATGGAGATGGGTAATGAATTTGGAGCCCATTTTATTTTTCTAATAAAAGCTTCTTAAATGATGTAATTTGTATTAGAATTTCATCTAATCTGTCTTCACTATCTTTTTTACAGTGTAGTTGAACTCTCAGGAAGACTTTGTGCTTCACTACGGGTTAGTTATATCCTTTGAAAAAAAATTATACAGCCAAATATTCAAATAATCATTAATATTAATACTAATAAATGGTAATAGTTAACAATTTGATATCATTAATTATTATTAAATATTAAATTTAAATATAGTTATTGTTTGAATATTTAATAATGTTTAAATAATATTAATAATGATTAATAAAATATCTGGATTATGTTTACACAATTTATGTTTACTGTTTTATTTGAAGTTATTTCTGTACATAATTTGAGTTTCTCCTTCTCCCTCATTGCTTCCCTTTGCTCTTCCTTTGATATTTTTATCTTTACTTAGGCAAAATACATTCTATGCCTTCATATTCATTATTGTACCTATTTTGAAAAGGAGTCAAATATGACAAAGATCTCAAATGTACTCTGATTATCTCTTCTACAGAAATTTCTGTTTTCTAAAGCTTTAGCCTCACCTTTTACATTGCTAAGTTATGAATTATTGCTAGCAAATTTATTTTGTAGCTGTTTCTCACTTAAATTTACCTCCATGTTTACCAAAACCGACCTTTATCTTATGTCCTGTTTTCTTCCTTTTGTGTTGAATATATTTGGTCTGGAAACACACTCTTGAGAAACTTTTTCAGTAAAAAAGTACTAGTGGAAAATTTTTTCATACTTTTTATATTGGAAAATATATTTATTTTACACTCAGTTTTTGAATAACTTTTGCATTATATTATTTGATTCTATTACTTTAAAAGTACTGAAGCAGGAAAGTAGGGTAGAGAGAGATTGATCAAGAGGCATTAATGCTAGCACACCCTCCAAAACAAAGAAAAAGACTGGGAACCCCCCCTCCCCACCTCCACTACTTCATTCTATGCAACAAAATAAAGTTTGCACAGAAAATGTTTATATTGAGGAAGGAACTGTGTAAATAACCCATGAAATGGCCATGAGGTTCTAACATAGGGCCATTGAGTCTTTGTCAGTTTTTTGTTTTGTTTTGTGTTTTATGCTTTTTTTTTTTGTAAACCCATTTCTAATCTATAAGATGCTTTTCTCTTTTAATAAATTATCTCTGTTTCTTCCACTTTCCAAGAATCCTGATCTAATTCCTTGCTTTTGCAAACCTGGAAACAAGGGCCTTACAGACTCCAGCAGCCTCCTATAACAATATTGCTTAATTTATGTCTGAGAGTTAATTTTAGAATAGTGCTTATCAGTGTAAATGCTATCAGTTTATAGAACATTGCTTATTTATTTCTAGTAATTTTTAATGCAATATATTCTGACTAGTTATTTTTAAGATTTTACTTTTCATTGGATGTTTGTGTATATATCAGTTTAGTTCCCTGATCTACGTATAACTTGTGATTATGGGAGTGAGAATTCATACATTTCATCAGGCAAATGCTCAACGATTATTTCCTTACCTGCTACATCTCATTCACTCAGTATATTTTCTCCTGGATTTTCCATTGACAGTTTATTTGTGGTGACTTATACTGTGCCTCTTAGTCTATTGTTAAAGTGTTCTGTCTCTATACATCCTGTTACATTCTATAATATTTAACTATTTTCAAATTTTCATTCTTTTCATATTTAATTTCATATTCAACCTACTTATTATTTCCCTTAAATATTTATTTTTACTTCTTTTTATACTTTGTTTTTAATATAATTAATAGTTTATTCAATTTAAAAATCCTGTTTCCTTTTCATGTCTTATTCCATTCTCACTGTCTTATTTATTTTAAAAGTTATTGGATTAGTCTTATTAACTACATTTCTTCAGATTATCATTCTGTCACTTAAATATTGCTATTCTAACAGAATATCTATGCTTCTTTGATTTTCCTCATTATGAAAATCTCTATTGTAATTCACATTCTCAATTGTTAGATATAATCTTTCTCTTTGTGTCCACAAGAGAACCAAATACTTTCTGGTTGAAATTTTAATGTTCCCCTGATGTCAGCTTTCCACAAATATGAGCAAATGCATTTAAAGGAGGATAAACATTCTTTCTCTGGAATATTGTACTTTTTAAATTGCAATTCACATTTAATGAAAGTCTGTCTCTCTCCTTTCTCTGTCTCTGTCTCTGTCTCTGTCTCTGTCTCTCTGTCTCTCTCTGTCTCTCTCTGTGTGTTTACTATTTTGTGAGAACACACTTTCAAGTTGGTTTTGTGGTTTGCACACAAATCTTTTGAGTTGTTTTGTAATCAGGTTCTAGATCAATTCTGTGTTTGATAACTACTGGAAACTGCAGTTGCTATGGGTTTGAACACAAATACCAGATTTGGAACACCCTGTATTTCTCCAATAAGAATCAGTTATACAATAATACAGTTAACTGGAGTTTCACATCATGCAGGCCCCTCAGTGAGTTTTGCAATATAGTCCTCTAACCTATTATCTCTACTTCCTTTGATGTAAGTGCTTTATTTATTTGCTTATTTACTGAGGGTTTTTTTTTTTTTCAGTTTTTAACAACATCTGTTACCAGTTATTTGATTTGGTAGGAAATCCTTTCGTGAGGACTTTAGACCATTAGTTCAATACATCCTTAAGTTTTTCTTTGATTCTAGGTGGTTCTTTTTATATCTTTGATACCATCTTATTTGCTTTGCATGTCTTTGGTCGAGCAAGGTAAAGAATTATGAGCGATGATAACATTCTTTGGTCTCGCTTTCAGACACAGTGAAGACGTTTTGTTTTCTCACATCTTTTTCTCATTTGTCTGTTTCTCATCTGCTTTGGTGTCTGCCTGCCTTTTAACACCTTTATTACGGCTCTCAACTTCAGAGTGACTTTCCATTTTTTCTTTTCTTCCCATTTTCATCTCTCTTCATTTATATTTTGTTCTCGAGGTTTTCTGAGTCTTCATCTTTCCAGTGCCTTTTCTATTCTACTTTGAGCTATTGTTACAAGTCTTTGAATTTTCAGAGAGATCACATTTTAACTAAGGTTTAAGATTTTATTATGAAATATCTTCTCCTTCTAATCTGTTTCATCATATAATTACGCTCTGGTGAACTTTCCATGGATAGTTTTCTTGTCTACCCCATTCACTTATCTGTATAGTTTCTTTACTAGTTACTTTTGAATAATTACTGCTCAACTGTGGTGTGGGAGATGGTGGGAGGCAAGGCTTGGAAAATGAGCTAGGAAACAACAATTTCTCTCTTTTTTCCTTTATCTTGAGATCTGATTAAAGATGCTAAATACACATCTAAAAATATGCGGGAGGAAAGCAGGCTGAAAGGCCAGGCAGGTGCATACCATCATCTGTGCAATGAGAAGAAAGAGATAAGTAACCAAGCGGAAAACCACAATGCAGGACTGTGAGTTCCAGATGGGAGGGGTTAAAATTGACCCATGGAGCTAACTAACTCAAGCATGTTTTTAAGATAAAGTGGCTTTTCTTACTGAGTTCTCTGAAAAACTGGAAAATATCTTTTATACATACAACTAGCCTGCATGTCACCTCAGTTATTCAATTACAGACCTTTTTCATTGCCATTATTTCTAAATTATTTTTATTATCTTTTCTAGAAAATTGGTGTCACTGTTATCTTTGAAAACTGAACATTATTTTTGTTTGCATGTGTGCAAGTAAATATGTTGATATGTGTGTGCCTGCAGAGGTAAGGAGTCAGAGCTCAGTGTCTTTTCTATTACTCTCCACCTTAGTTTTTGACACAGGATCTCATAAACCCAAAACTCATCAATTGGTCTAGACTATCTAGCCTCCCAGTGCAGGGATTAGGGACACATGCCACCCCCTTAGGCTGGTTTCTTGGATGCTGACTATGACAAAGTCAGATTTCATCCCTGCCCAACAAGCTCTTCACCTGCAATGCTAACTTTTCCACCTACAACTCAAATTTTTTAGTGTGTGGTTCCTACTTGATTGCAAAGTCTAAATTCATAAGTATTCTTTACTCTTTGTGTTTGAATTAAGTTCTTCAAGATTTCAAAACATCAGGACTTAATAAGTTAATCATTGCCTAGTTATATGATCTTCTAACGTCATTCAGTTACGTTTCTATGCATACCATTTTAAATTGCAAAGAAAGTAAGCCAGAATGAATCAGAATACTTTCTCATGGTCACCTGGTACTTTGGCCCAATCAGGAGTGTTTTAAAGCCAATGAGTGATATCAGAGTAAGTTTAAAGTTCAATGTGATTATATAGTTATATTAACACCAGGAAGGGAGACCCAAGGAGCTGCAAAAAGCACAAGACTATTAGTTGAATTGTTTTGCTGTATTTTCCTATTAAATCAGAAATCCAACAATTCTGCAAAGCAGGAAGCATAAAGAAATGACTCCCTGTTATCTGTGCTTGGTTAGAAGTTCCTAGCTTCAACAGGTCTAACTTACATGCTTGTATAACCTTGTTAAATATGGTGTACTGTTTGCTTATGGCTTTCTTTCATAGTGTCTAACTCGTCTTATTATCCATAATTCACTCTCAGCTGCTTGATTTACTGTTTATACTTTCCAGTCTCCTTCCAGAAACTTTGGGTCAGAGAAGAGCTGTCCACACTGGCATCTTCTATTTTTGCTGGCATCATGCTTGGTATTAGTCTATCAGTTATGTCTTTATATTCACATGTAAGGTATGATTCAGATGCAGTTATTTATTAGAAATGTACAAATCCCCTTATTGTCTTCATTCACTTCCTCTTTCTGTTTACGAAGTTCACCCTCTTGTCTTCTAAATCCTTTTCCAAATGGACCTTGTCAGGTACCTTCCCATTCTGGTTAGAAGCTTCTCTTCCAACAGTGTGGATCTAATCAGAGCTCAGTGAAGCTTAAGTAAATTACAAGTCAATGGGTTTACATAGAACCACTAAAACCATATCAGTCAGCGTTAGAATAAACCAGCATTATGATGGAGTGGGAGGGCTTTTCCAAAAGAGCCTCTTTGGCTCACGTTTTAAAAATCAAATGATAGAAAGGAATTGACTGTATCCTCAATGACAGCTGTGTTTAAACAGATACCTTAAACACTGAGTCACATGTGCCCTGGCACTAAAGGACACCTCTTTGTACAGCATCTCTTGGGTAAAATCACAACGATTTTCTATGGTGGGTTTCTAGATTCTACAAGTGGCTTTAGAAAGGTTTGTGATTTTTGCATCAACAGTTACAGTAACTAGAGAAGAATTATTGCTTCCTTAACTTTGTGGTTCTGTCTGTTGACAGAAAAATAGCTAAAAATATCAAAGCCAGATGGCTCTAAAGGAAATGCCTCTGATGCTTTGGCTGTTGTTAAGACACCCCAGGAGGGACTCTTTTATGGCTGGTCACCATGGCCTGCCTCACTGGCCCATCTGCTCACTAAATCTTGTGTAAGAGCACTCATGGATTATGTTATCTTTAACTGAGTAGCAAAGTGCCTCCTTCTGTTCTGCGATATTTAACTTGGAAATTAACAAATTTGGGGGGGCACAGGTTAAAAAAAAACAGAAGACACAATATCTCAAATATGTCCATAATCTCATATGTCTTCAGATAAAATAGAAGGGAGAAATGTAGGACTAATCAAGGCATTTTTTTTTTAACTTAGCAGAACTATCACCGATTGCTTCACAAGTGACCAGGTAGGAGAGAAAGGCATGGAAAGGCTGTGAAAATCCATTTCCTTCTCCAGGGATGTTCAGAAAATAATGTTTTATAACTTTACTCAACCACATGCATGAGAGAGATAAGGCAGGAGAATGGCCGTTTATGTATGCCCCGTCATTCCTTCATTTCAGTGAAGCTGATAGACAGCATTGTTAAGAAAGGGCCACATCTGATAAAACCCAGAGCATGTTGGTAGATATGTCTTTTGAGGTGGAGAAACCCTGATTTATAGGCTTAGTAGAGTTTCATGCTGCAACTTGTAACTCATTTAAAGTTATCAAGGGTTTAAGCACTGTGGCAAAATTCCTAAATATTTAAAATTCAGGTCTCAGAGCCTTAATTTAATGAACTCCAGTTTGCACCTAGACATTTTCATATGACTGTCATGGTTTTTAACAGAGTTGCCTAGAAGGCATGGTTTTTGTTGTTTACTTTTTGGCAAAGCTATGGTGGGAAAGATCTAATACATACAAATGAATGGTGTTCTTTAAAATTAGTCTTACAAAAACACTCAGAAAACCAATTCACTTCAAGTCTTTACTGCTTTTCAAAAATAAGTAATAACATTATTGTATTATGTCACATAGTAATTTCCTATAAAAAATTCAGAGTTAAGACGACTTAAAAGTCTTAGAGAGTACTGAAGCTTAGGCCTGTAAGGGAAATTATCTGATTATTCCTCGTGTGAAGTACAAAAATTATAGAGGGAAACTAGTTTATCTCAATAGTTCCAAATTTTTCCCAATTTATTGGTTGATCCTATTGGTGATGTTTTTGTGCATAATGGAATTTAAGCATGAATAAGTAGATAACTATGCACATCTGTAGACTAACACCTGATGGACAACAGGAATATAAAACCAAAAAGCTCAAACTCTTTTAAGGAATGGAGAACAGGGCATATTGAAGAGGCCATGGACACTATATTTTCTGTTTTGTAAATACTGTAAGAATTGCGGTTCATGTACCTAATAAACCATACAATAAATTGAAGACAGTTTTATTTTTTTAAATTACTCTCATGAGGTGCTGATAAGTCTAGTATCTATTATTTAAAGTGACATTATAAACCTCATTTGCTTGGAATCGTTTCACAAATTTGACACAAAGTCAAGGTAAAGACATAGAAATATACATTGACCTATGTTTTATATTTTTTGAGATTTATTTGTTCATATGTTATGTGTATCAGTGTTTAACATGCATATATATCTGTGCACTGTGCACATGAAGTGCATGAAGAGGACAGAAAGGGGCATCAGGGGCCCTGAAACTCTCATCATAGAAAATTGTTAGCTGCTGTATTGGTGCTAGAAATTGAATCCAGGTCCTCTGTAAAAATAACCAGTGCTCTTATCTGCTGAGCCATCTCTCCAGCCCCAGCTTAAAATATTTTTGAAGTCAGTTTCTTTAAACAAATATGGAAGTGTTACATTTTTGTAAACTTGTGGTGTATACATGCACATTCATTTTTTTCTTTCATTAAATATGATTGAAGTAATAAAATTGGCCTGTGAATCCAACTTGTCTGGGTTAAAATTCCAGTTCTTAAGCAGTTTCCTTCAAAAACAAATAAGACAATAAATATAATCTGGTATCTCTACCATTCTAGCACATTAACATTTGTCTAACCTAGGAAGCTAAGTAGTTTCAAGCTAGGGTAATGGTTAGCAGGAAGACCATAGAAACTCATCTGTGCTTCAGTTACTTCATGTTTTAATTGGTGTTATGATAATATGTATATGATGCCTGCATGTGATTATTATGAGAATTGAAGAGTTGATGTATATTTATATTCTATTGGCAAGAAAAGGATGGCCAACATCCCCATAGTTAGCTTTTGATGCTTTTACTGTATTTGGAATATACTATACATTCATATTTTCTGTTATATGAAAGAGTTCTTTCAAGAACATGCAACAGAATAAGGGAAATTTCTGTCACATTTTAGTATCCTTTTTTCTTGCCTCAGGCAGTATCTTGAAGGCTCCATCTCACACATGATCTGGGAGTCCAATTCATCAGTAATAAACTCAGTCAGAATTTATAATTACTATGACTCTAAGGAGGTCTTTTAGTTTTCAATGTTTGGAATCTTGGTTTTTTGCCCTTATTTCAAATTACCGAGTCAATTACTTCGTGAAATGTCATTCAGTTTGTTATTGGTGTTGCACGCAGAATGGCTCAACAAAGCAAAACTAATAAAATAAACTTAACAGAAAAAAAAAAGTATTAGAGAAAAGGAGTGTGCCGAAGGGCCTGTTTTTAACAAGAGTAGTGGAAGCTAGCATGTGTCTCTGATGAAGGCAACAGCATGCAGAACTTCTTTGTGGTTTCACAGGAAAAGGTGGCAACCCAACCTCAGCATGGTAGCAATCATGTAAAAGAATAATGCATTCTCAGCTTCGGGGTGATAGTGCTTATATTTTTAGGTGCAGTGTGATTTTAACTATGTTGGGCTGATAATTAAAATTAAGGTAGGTACATGAATAATTCATGGTGAATGAAAATGGCTTACATACAAAAAATGATGTAAGTCACGGCGTTTAGAAATTTAAAAAATGTTCTCTACTTTCAGATATTTGTTACATACAATGAAAAGTGTCAAAGAGCACATTCTTGAAAGAGAATGAAAGGCTTTTGGTGAAGCATTTCAGTGTGCCTGGACTTCATTGATTCTTTTGTTCCCTGGGCCTTCTAAGATAAGGTTACTGTAAAAGCAAAGATGAGAATGAAATTCTCAGATAATTTTATGCATATAATTGGTAAGTATTTTGGAAGATGTTTACAATATTTCACTGCCTACTAGTGAATTTAACATTACGCTAAAGAATATTTTGATAAAAGTTTAAACTTCAGCAATAACCATTTGGAAGAAGCACAATTGTACTTAAGGGATATTTTTAGTTGAAATAAACTAAAATGTAGAAAAGAAGTTATGCTGTATAAGCTGATTTTTCTGCCTTGTGAAAGATAACTGAGCACTATAGAACTTTCTAGAATTCTACACACTTATCCTGTTTATACTAGTGAAATCTTCCCCTAAACTTTCCTGCTCCCTGTCATTCATATAGGAGTGGAACACTCTTCTTCCTGCAAGATGCATCCTGTAGCCACTAAAAAGACTTAATCACTGCTAGTCATATATACTTCTTCAGTTCCTTGCACCACTTTTATATCATAAATCCCACTAGAGTGTTTGCAGTCCTTCTGGGTGAGAGCTTCACTGATGATTTTCCATGATAACTTATTTGATCTTGAATTTGGGAACTAGTAATATTTGGGATATTTAATTCTCTATGATGTGCTGATTAATTTCTACCTTTTAGCTATAATGAACTATGGCTATCATGCAAGCACTGTTAAATATTGGGATACTCTCTTGTCTATTTATCATGTATCAATTAAAAAAAACACTAAGCTTACTTATAAAATGATACTAAAAAACAATACCACTAAATATACTTATTTAATGTTTTAGCTCATTATTATTTAATATTTAGCCCATTATTTAAAAAATAATTATTTAGCTTATTATTTTAAAAAACCCTAAAATATACAAAGTAGATCAAGTCATAATATTTATCAGTCTCTTGTGTCAAATGATATATTAATGTCAAATTTGTCTTATAGAAATTATTTGGTATGGTATATTAATAATTTAACAACTGTTCTTAATGTAAGAGACATACAGTAACTCATAAATAGAAACCCATTACCTCAAAATTCCACACATGTACACAAATATATGCACATTTATACCTCTATTTCTCTGTTACTAAAGTCATAATAACAGAGGGTGTAGTAAAGTAGTGCAGTATGCATTAAAATATGTTAAAGACCTGTTTAAAGCATTACACAGAGAGAGAGAGACAGAGAGAGAGAGAGAGAGAGAGAGAGAGAGAGAAAGAATTGTGCTACAAAAGTCTTAAAATTGGTTTTTTAAAATAATACTTTATTTTTATATAGTGTTAATGCTACAAGCATTAGTAAAATGACAAAACAATACATAGAAATCTGTGCATTCACAAGACTGAAGTCTTGTAAATTCTGACATTCAAGACTTGATTCAGTTTAAGGAGGAAATAACTTGGAAGAGGCTTGAACAACTGGAAGAAAGCAGTCAGCGGAGGTGTTCTGGTACCTGAATACCACAGCAACAAGGAGAAAGCTCTCTGGATGCAGATTCCTGAAATAGAAGTAATGTATGCAAACCATTTGTCATGTTACTGTTCTCATAAAAAGGCTATTGTGTCACTATGGAAAATTACAGCAGTACTGTTTTTAATCATGCCTATAGCTTCTAGGACAGGACTATACTTCTTTATTCCTTTCTTTGGACATGTCAATGGGATATTGGAAAATGGAAGATAAAGAAGGTTGTGATGTAATGGCCATTGGAGTTATTGTTTTATCTTCCTATGAAAACACTTAGCTGTTGCCATAAAGAGGATACAATTGGGAAGACTGAAATAATGCAAAGCCCAGTTTAGCTTAATTTAGATGAACTCATCAGCAGCCACAAAGTTAAAATAAAACAATAATATAGTTCCATGCTTATAAAATGCTCCAGCTTGGTGATTATGCAACATTGTTGCAACAGTATTCCAACTGGTACTCTCTTTTTTAACTAAACAAATAAATTAGTTACATCAAGGAAGCATTTGGTATAGAAAACACATAATGATGCTTACTCAAGGAAATCTGAAGCAAGTTGTGTTCACGAGAATGGTGATGATGACCTTCCTGGCAACTGCCAGCAAAGCAGAATCATGTTTTACTTCCATTACCCCCCTCCCCACTACATACACTTTTTATAACAACACAATTTAAAAGATGAATTGAATACTTTAACTTTACTAATTTGGAAATGCCATATTAGCATATAAATTGGGTCTTGTACTTCCCCTCAGATGAGCTTGCCCATCTTTTACTGTTGTTAAGCTTCATCAACTTACAAACGTGACAGTAATGTGATAGTAATTCCTGTCCTGGTAGGAAAGTACTTGAGATCCTGGCTACAATAGAAGGGACAACAAAGATGTCACTGTTGCTGTTTGCTTCTGTGAATGATATCTTTTTCTCAGAATTGCTGTTAGTTAGGCCCACCTTAGCACTTCAAATTAGCAAATATCTATCATTGGGAAATGTGATGGTTAACCTTGATTGTCAACTTGATGAGATTTTGAATCACCTTTGAGACACATTTCTGGAGATGTCTTTGAGAGTGTTTCCAGGGAAGTTTAACTGAGGAAGAAAAGAGTGGACATGTAAGATCCCATTGAATGAGGTTCTTTACTGAATTAAAAGAATTGTGGAGAGTGTCATTTGAATGTTAAGGAAGATTACATTGAATTTGTAGGTCATAATCAATAGTACAATCATTTTGAAATGTTAACTCTCTTTGCCAGTGAATTAGGTCTTTCTGTCTTCTAGTGCCTTTGTCAACTTTCTCAATGCTTCACAAAGCAATTTTGAGTAAAAACAAACAACAAAAGTTTAATGCTTACAAGAATTGAATTCAAACAACAGAATACAGAACTTGTTATAATTTGAAGCACTTCATTTCCAGAAGATGACAATGCTTTGAGATGCTTTGGAACCTTTTGGATAAGGAGCCACAGGGAGTAGAACTTGCATGTTATAATCCACTCCTGCCTCCATCCAAGACCTCAAGTTTACATCATTCATGTGATTGGAAACAAGCTCCCACCACCAGTGACTGAGTCTGCCTCAGCCATGATTTCCTCTCCATCATAATGGATTATATTCTCTGAAAAGTGAGACAAAATCCTTACTTTGTGTCAGGTGTATAATCACAGTGATGAGAAAAGGTAATTATCACAGAGCCATAGTGAAAAACGCAGCATAGTACTGGCACAGATAGGGAGGTTAAGGGAGTAGAGCAGGAGACTCAGTGGTAAACCTACACAGCCATGGTCACCTGATTACAGACAGATTTCTAAAAAATATATATGGAAAATAATATAGCCTTTTCTAGATCGTCACATGGAAACTATATCCCTGATTCTCACCTTGTATAAAAACCAATTCACAGCTGGGTAGGATGCTTAGTTGCTTCCCTCCTTTGGAGGCTTTCATTCTGCCTTCTGGTACCATGATAGCTAGTTCTCAGAGAGGGAGCTTGATGGCTGGTTCCAGTTCACGGGCCTCTGAACCTTGTTTCTGAAGACATACTGTCTTCAGCAGTGTGGACTTGCCTTCTATCTCTGGGGGTAACCAAAGACAAAAGCAATAGGTTGTATGTTTTGGGCGTCTCTTAGACAGGCCTGGCCAACAACTCTAAGGAAAGCTTTTGATGTCTATTGGCTTTTATTTCCTTGTTTTTATTTTGATGGTTTTTGGAGGGAGCTCTTGGAGGAAGCATTTTCAGTCCAGATGAGAAAAGTTCATTTTATGTATGTATGTATGTATGTGTGTGTGTGTGTGTGTGTATATATATATATATATATATATATATATATATATATATATATATATATATATATATATATGGTTTAGGGTTTTTTGATAATAGTTAAATAGTGTTATTTTTTGTGGCTTATGCAAACATCCATATTGTTATTTTATCTTATGAATCACATCAAAGAGCAGCATGGCATGATTGGTACACATACCTTGGAAATAGCCAAAATACTGTGCCTGGTACTTTGTTGTGAGGTATTCACCAGAGAAGACTGCTCAGATATGGGTTTAAGCCAATAAAAATGTATCAGCCAGGCAGGGACTACACTGGGTGCTTGGGATCCCAGTGTAGTCCCGAGCCTTTCTCGGGATGAGCTTTTAAGCCCAAACACATATTCTGGGTTGAACTACTTCAATTAATAAGAACAGTTATCTAGAAGCAGAGCTACAGAAGCTAAAAAGCAAGGTTAGTACATTTTGAGACTTACCTAGAGCTATATGGACTTTGATGGATTAGGCCTTTGTTTTAGTATTGTCAGGTAGTACTGTCTACTTGCTGAGTCTTCCAGCTTGAATGCCACTTCCATAATGAAGTGAGTTGTTCTCAGGTCTCAGGGATAAGGTCTTAGGTTTTTGGAGGTGAATCTACAATCACTAGTTTACTAAGCCAGCATGTTCCCTATCAACAATCTAATCTATAAACATTTGTTCTCATATCCACACCTCTTCACCTCTCATCAGAAAAACTTCTCTTTGCAACAGAGAAAGATCACTACATGAAACCACAACCCACTAAAATGCAGAGCTGTGGAGTCCAGTTCCAATGGATACATCTATAAAAACACTCCTGTACTTAAGGTTCGTGGAAAGATTGTAAGAGTCAGAGGCTTAGGGACTTAGCTATTAAACTGCATCTCCTAGTTACATCAGAAGCTGCATCCATGAAGTCTCACCTACATAACTGCTCAAATGTGAGCTGAACAAGGATGACACTAATAGACATGCCAAACCAGATGGAGAAAAGCCCGTGAAGCCTCAAACCTACAGGCAACCGAGTAAAGCAGAGAGTGGGAGAAGTGGTTTTCCCTAGAGAAGAACACACCAATTGATTGTCCAATGCCAATTAGTCATCCCCCAAAGCATACATACAAGTAACATATGGACTCAACAAATTTTTAGGAATGTATATGTATATACAAATGCATATATGTACACAATAACAGTTAATGAAAACAGCCACAATTTGAAGGAGAGTTGGAAGGGCTGTAAAAAAGGGGTTGGAAGAAAAGGAGGGGAGAAAGGTAATTAAATCACAGTCACAGAAATAAGCCAGACAAAAAAGAAAAAAATCAGAAAGATAAGTAGAAGTTTCTCAAAGGCCTAAATATAAGACCTGCATGTTGAAACTTCTAGTAGAAAACAAGGATATGTTTGAAGATATAGACATAGGCAGTGACTTTCTCAAAAGATCTGTAAATTGTGAAGTAACTGTAAGAGTAATAAATTAAATGGTCAAATTAAAAGGCTAATGTACAGGGAACAATTAGTGGAGGAACCCAAGATGACAGCTGTTCATCTGACAAGGAGTTAATATTCAGACTACATGCAGAACTTGAGCAATTCAACACTGGGAGGATCCAATCAAGAAATATGAAAATTAACTGAACAATACTTATCAGAAGTAAAATGTGGGCAATAAGCATATTTTAACACCTTCAATCATAAGGAAAAGGCAGGTTAAAAATTGCCTTGAGATTCCTTCTCATCCCAGTCAGAATGACTGTCATCAAAAACAAAACAAAGCCAAAAAACCAAGAAACAAACAAAAAAACAAACACCCCCCCCCAAAAAAAACCCAACCAGCCAAACAGCAACACAAACAAGTAACACAGGCGGTTCTCGAGGAGGGAGATTCTATACACCACTGGCCTGAATGCAATTAGCATAGGGCATTGTTACAATCCATTTGAAATTTATTTTCAAAGAGTGAGAACCAGAATATGATCCTGCTTATCACCCCTGGTTATGTCTCAAATAACAGAAGTCAGCAAAAATGAAAATCTGCATATCTATGCTGATTGCAACATTATTCCTAATAGGCAAGTTATGGAATTAGCTCAAATGGCAATGAAGAAATGAATGGATAAAAAATATTGACTATTCACAGTGGAGTAATATTTATCCAAAAAGAATTATGTCATTTTCAGGAGAAAATATGTAACTGGTGATGTTTGTGTAAATACACTCAGATTCATCAAGATAAGTATCCATTTATTTTTCACATGAAGAATCTATAAAAACAAGTAGGAAGAGGGGGCTAGGGAAGAGGAGAGAACCAGGAAGATGGGTAAGAAACAAAATATGAAATAATGGAGCAAAAATGATCAGGCCATTGTGTACTTGTGTGGGTATACAGACTACAGGCAAAACTCAAATAATTCCAGACAACAGTAGAAGAATCCAATTAATTAATATGTAAATTAACTGAACAAACACTCAGAAGTACAAATGGACAAGAGTGAAAGTGAAAATGGCAAATAAACATATCTACTATGTACACTAGTGAAATGTTTTAGTAAAGATGATACCAGAAGACTCCTATCCTCCTGGATTAACAGGTTAATAATATATTAATAATAATAATTACTAGTATGGAATTGGTCATCATCCTACCAAAAGTATTTTATAGATTCAATGTAATCTTTGCCAAAATTACAACTCAGTTCTTCATAGAAGTTGACAAAATAATTGCAGATTTCACATGGAAACACAAATGACCCAGGATACCTAAAACTACAAAGCTATAGCAGTACAAACAAAATACTTGAAAAAACAAACCATAAGTTTCTTGAATCCAATTTATTAATTATTGGTCTTCATGACTGTGCTGTTGGCATCTTGTTCAGAACATCCTTTCTTATACCCAGTGAGTTCAAGTGTAATCCTCACTTTCTCTTGTATCAGATTCAGGGTATCAGGTCTTAGATTGAGGTCCTCAGTCTACTTGGAATTGAATTTTGTGTAGGGTGAGAGATAAAGATCTTGTTGATTCTTCTCCATAAAGCTATCTGGTTTGATACCTTTTGTTAATGTTGCTATCTTTTCTCCAATGTGTATTGTAGACCTCTTTGCCCAGAATCATGTTGAGTGCTGTTCCCTTCACAATGACTAATAAATTGAAATACCTAATGAATGAATGAATTGTTGTAAATAATTAAAAACATCCAGCCAGCAGCCTCCAGGTACGGCGATATAGCTCCAGCCACCCTGCAACTGTAGTGATTCTCAGGTGGGATGCCCTGGGGGAGTGGCATAGTTCTTACCACTTGCGTATCTGGTCCTTGATTGGAGAACTGCAAGCCTATGAAATGCAGAGAGTTCAGGGAGAGGTTGTCAGAGGAACATCTCTCTTGGTTTATTAAAGCAAAGTTCTTTACATTTATAGAGGATGGGCAGGGGATCTATGGTACCCAGGGATGGGAGGCATTGGTTAAGACAGGAATACTGTAATAGTCCCATTTGCATGGGAAGCTCAATCTAAGAGTCAAAGTCCTGCTAGGGCACCCTCTGCTAGGTGTAGTCCCACAGGGAAAAGAAGAAAACACCTTATCAGTAAATGAGCTCAGCCATAGGCTTCTAGCTACAATGCAGATAAGCACCAACCAAGACACATTCCTTTGCTACTGACTAGCTGTGAAACAGACAGTACTTAGAATTTAGCTGGGTTTTCCCAAGGCTAAGAAGGTGGGGAGCAACCAAACTCCAGCCACTCTCAGGGTGAGAAAATCCGGGGTTCAAGGTAAGCTTTGACTATTCTTAGCTCTAAGACATCCCCAGGATGTATGAATGAATGAATGATGAAAATGTTTTATATGTATGCAGTGTAATATTATTTAGCTCTAAATAACAGCAAAATTATGATATTCACTGATGAATAGATGGAATTGGAAAGAATCACTCTGAGTGAGGTAACCCAAACTCATAAATACAGTTAACACATGTTTTTGCTCATTTGGTGTTAGCTTGAATTTCAAATATGTGTGTTCTATTCAGAATACCCATAGAGGGTACAGACTTAAGTAAGTTTCCAATCAATGTGGCCTTTCAAGAGAGGAAAGATAGAACACAGGAGTATAAAGGATTAAAGGGAAATAATGGAACAGGAAGTGTTAAATTGGGGTGGGGGAATGGAAATGCAAGGTAGAGATGGGGTAATTAACACTAAAGACTTTTTTTTTAAAGAGTCATTATGGAAATCTACTACTGTAGAAGCCTCTAAAATAGACATACATCCACACTTATGAAAATATTTAAAGTGGTGCTACCTTATAATGGGGTACAATGCACTTACTAAATTCCACAGAATAACCAAAAATCTCAGTGCCAAGAATAGATTACTTCGTTTGGAGTTTGACTTGTTAGCCAGCAAGTTTCCATAGACTCCAAAACATTAAAAGTTATTACCAATGCTCTTGGTTACCCCAAATCTTGACAGAAAGATCCCATTGCTGAATGCACATCACACGTGAGTCACAAAGCAGTAAGAAATCAAGGTGATACTCACCTGGAAGCTTCATCTTTCCTGGCTTTCATAGTGCTGATAGGTGCTATATATGCCAACAGAGGAGAAAAGTAACCATTAGTCTTGGTTGTAAATGAAAATCCTCTTTCTTTCCAGCTGCAGCTTTTCTGCTCTGAGGAGTTGCAAAGCCACCTGTGGCCCATTGTCTACCCGCAGAAAAGCCACGCAGGATCATGGCATGCGCGGACCGTGGTTCTGATTGCATCCCGGTCCTGTCTTTGGAGGATCCTGATGAGTTGACGAGTGTACAAACTCGGGAGAAACATGTCATAGAGTGGGCTCATTTAATGCAGGTTTTGGGGTACCTTTTAAGGGGTTATAGTCAGGGAAGTGATCATTGACCACAAGACTGGGATTCATTGGTTGAGTCAGGGCACTGTTGCTGCCTCATCTACATGTGGCGAATCTGTGCTTCCAGCTACAAGGCAGAGAAAGCATTAACCACATTTCTTTGCTTCTGTGAAGCTGCCAGGCTAAGCCAAGGAGCAGCCAAATGCCTACCATTATCATCTTCAGGGACGATACAGGGTTTGAAGCCAGCTTCGACTTATTCTTAGCTCTAGGTTGGTCCCACAACACTTACTCAGTTCTAAATCCTGACAGCTACAATAGTGACTGGCCTGTCAAGACACAGTCACTATTACAATTGCGACAAAAATTATAGGTACAACTAACCATTTTCTGATTGGATTTAAGGCCAGCTCCATCAGATGAAATTCATACCTTGCACTGTTATTGGTACCAAGAAACCTGTGGCTACACAGATAATAGCCCCTACTACTTTTATTCTGTTAAATAAATATAGTATTAACCAATTCCCAATAATTTATTGTTTATCCAGAAACTAGTGCACTTGTCAAGTCTCAACAGAGAAGGCTCTTTTAGCAACAGATAATGATTAACACAGAGACCCACAACTGGGCCTAGAGCAGAGAATAAGAGACTCTGGAATGCTCAGGCCTAAATAGGAGTTCTATATCTTACCACCCCCTCTCAAGGCTCAGAGACCACAATGGAGAGCAGGCAGAATGATTCTAGGGGCCAGAAGCAGTGGATGAACACAAGGGCACAGTGCCTTCAGGACAAAAGAGGACAGTTGCATGTATGAATTCAGAGAAGCTGTGACAATATGAAAAAGACCTGTGCAAGCTCAAGCCAGACAAAATTCTAGTTTGAAAACAGGAAGTCCCAGTTCTAACTGAGGACCGATTGGAAAATGAATAACTGTTCAGAAATGGGGAGCAAGTTTTAAGTGTTTGGTCCATGTATGCGGACCATGCTCCAGTGGAAGACCATACTTCTGAGCACATATGAGTAGCACAAATTGGACTTCATGGTTAAAAATTTTTTTAAATTATAAAAGAGGATATGATGCTGGTTGGATAAGTAAAAGCGGGTGAGTTTGGTAGGACTTGGATGAAGGGATGAGCATAGTAAAAATTCATTGTATAAAATCCTCAAAGAAGTAATAAAAAAAACGACAAAAACTAACAGTGGAAATTCCAAGAGTTAGTTGTTCTGTGATATAGCATGCTTCCTTTTGCTTTATGTTGGCTCCTCGCTGAGTATGCTATCCAATCCCAGACAATTGGCCTGTGTGCATAGCCTCCCTAGCCCCATGGAATGAAAAAGAAAGATTTGATAATGAAATCTTAGTAAGGGGAAAGTTAATTGTTATTTTACAAACAATGGCTTTCTGGCCCTACCAGACCTCATTTAATTTACAATACAAGAATCTGAATTAAGTCAAGTTTACATTTTTTAACAGATGCAATGTAAGTTTTTTTTTCATGAGTACTTGCTTGAATCAGCTAGCAGTGTTTTCAATTAAGTCCATCTGAGCTTGTGCCAATGAAGGGATCAAACTCATACGGAAATGGTAGCTAGGGCTCATCATTTTAAAATACTGTTAGCTGTTTCACACATATCTGAAAAAAACCCAATAAGCTGCGTCTCTTAAAATGTAAACTCAGCTTAATTCAGACTGTTTTCTATTTTAATTCAAACTGTTTCTTGGCTCAATTTTTCAATATTGAAGAGAAGGCAAAGTATGAATTTATATTGTTCACCAATTAATAGTCACAGTAGGTATATCGCAGAAGCAAAAGTACTATCCCTACCCAAGTGTAGTTTTGAGAGTGCTTTATTCTGCATTGTTAATCATATGCAAATATGTATTAGGATTGTTGATACATTCATCTTTTTAATGTCTTTCTAGCTTGTTAAAGTGAAGTTGAAGGAGCTCCTGGAGGAGTGATACACTGCATATAATGGACTTGGGAATGAAAACTTTGGTTCTATATGCTTAATTAGTTTCTAATTTCTCTGTAATCTCATCATGAGTCTCTAACAGAAAGTAATATTGACCATCCATATGGTACAAGTGGGTGCTGGCATTTTAGATCATTCTCTGGAGGGCTCAGTAAATTATTTACTAAGCCTAATGTACTACTAATTCAAATTAAACTTCACCTCCAGTGTAATTGTAAATTTGGTGAGTAAATAGCACCCTATAATCATCATAGGCTTATTATTAGAATTAAGTGAAATCATGTGCCCAGCACAATGCCTGTGAATAAAATAAACAGCCCACTCTGTTCCATTTAAGAAACTAGTTCACTTCGTATTTCCTATCAGGGAAGTAGAAGACATACTTTACACCTGTGTAGCCCTCAAATAGGACAGGTGAACACAGTGACAGCCATATGAAACAATCACTGTCGGTTTAATTCTACAAATTATAAGAATCCTGGTGCTTTTTTTTTTTTTTGGTGAGTATCCAATTTCCTAATCATGTGACCCAATCCTGCTTCTGCAATGTGCAATGTTGGTCTCTGGAGACAAATGACAATCTTTATTAAATTTGGTAGCCACTTAACAAAGTAATCAGTATTTTGTCTCTAATATTTGTTATAATAAATGTCTTTTAGTTTCTTATGTTTTTACATTCAATTGCAGATACTGTCAACTCTGTGCTCATGAAAACTTCCCCCTCCCAAATAAATTTAGTTTCTTTGCTATGTTTTGTTTCTAAGTTTACTGTTGGCAAATGATTTCTAGTACTTGCTCAATAAATCATTTTTTCCACCACTTATTATTGTGAGTCATTTCCATATTGTATAAGAATACAGAAATCCGCATCTGTGCTGTTTGTCATAAACTTTTGTGTTGCAAGTGTTCTTAAGTATTCTTATGAATATTTGCGGAAGTATAATACATGGAATGAACAGTGTTCTGCACTTTACATGCCCCTGATGTATAGAACAGTGATGTTTGTATGCTCCTCCAGGTCAATATTATGCTTATAAACACTCTGGGAAGGATTGAGAAAGAATACTATACATTTTGAATATATAGCTATCAGTAATTATTCAGCAAGCTCTACAAATGACAAAAATGTACAATGTGTGTGTGTGTGTGTGTGTGAGAGAGAGAGAGAGAGAGAGAGAGAGAGAGAGAGAGATCTAAATAATTTCATCCTAAAGCAAAAATTGATCACTGCCAATAAACACATCTTTCTTGTCTGGGACATCATTTGTTTTAGATATATTGACTACTTTGAATGCCATAATGAATGAATTAGACAGGTGGTACAGACCAAGTCTTCCTCAGAATGCATAACTGACCTATTTAAATGACCCTCGAGAGTCACAGTTCTGTGAGGAGTAGCTGGGAGGAGTGGAGGGAGGCAAGGCTGAGGTCGGGGTGCATTGTACAAGAGAAGAAAAAATAAATTATAAATAAATAAATAAATAAATAAATACATAAATAAATAAATAAAGAGGGAAAAAAAGAGTCACAAATCTTCAAAAGTTGAACCAGTCTGAACAAAGGCATGAGTGATATAGGTCAGAATTTTCCTGCTAGCCAAACTTGCATGAATGGTAGGGATATTGTATAATCCATCAGTGAACCACTTTCTATCTTTAATGGATGCAAATTATGAATAATTTTTAAGGTTAATTTGGGCATAATTTCACATACCCCGTCAGAACACACATCATATAACTTGGCAAAAAGAGCCACATAGGTTCCTGGAAGTCAGGAAGTGAGTCAACAGGTTCAACACCACCCACCTACCCGACATCATCCCCTAAATAACCAACAAAGATTCCTACTGACTTGTCTGTGCTTGTTTTGCTAGTAAAATTTAATCACTATTTTAAATGTTTTTCTGCATTGCTTAGTGCTTGCTTGTTTAATCTTTCAACTCTATCAACAGACGTGTGCAGTGTGTAGTGTGCAGATGGTTCTCTGGAATTCCATATAGTGTACACTACAAGAATTCCTCCAAAACCTCTTATACAGACAAATGGACAGAAACAATACTTCTTCTTATTTATATTTTTCTTAAATAGAAAATATTTTCTTAGTACTAATGTGTGCGTGTGCGCATGTATGTGTGTGCGTGTGTGTGATATGTGTGTTTGTGGGCATATATGCCATGGTGCACATGTGGAGGTCAAAGGGCAATTTTGTGGAGTTAATTCTCACATTCCATTCTTACATAGGTCCTGGAGGTTACATTCAGGTTGTGCAGATCACGCGACAAATACCTTTACCCACTGAGTCATCTCACTGGTCTGAAACTTCCTAAATCATGATTTTAATAGCTAAAGATGTATGTTACTGTCCTGATAACTTCATCATTTTACAAATAACTGTATCTGAGATAAATTAAGTTACATTTTCAATGATTTACTAAAATAAACACAGTCACTTTCTAGTATTAATAGCTAAAAATTGTCAGAATGACATGTCAAATTAAGTGTAGATTTTCTAAGTATTATGTCCTCTTATTTATTAATCTTTCTGTCCAAGGACAGTTTGCTAAGTACATAGTACACATTCAGAATTTGGATATTGATGTTTTGATACAAAATATGTGAAGAATATCACCACTGACATGAAATAGTCCATTTTGTAAACTAAACACACATGACATACTTTCAATGCTTTTTAGATATTAACTAACTGTGACAAAATCCTAAATTTTTGTCAGGCATTGGTGGCACAGGCCTTTAATCCCAGCACTTGGAAGGCAGAGGCAGGAGGATCTCTGTGAGTTCGAGGCCAGCCTGGTCTACAGAGCTAGTTCCAGAGGCCAGAAGAAGTTGGGTCCCTTACAGCTGGAGTTATAGGTAGTTGTGAGCAGTTTGACACCGACGCTGGGGCCGGAGCTCAGTCCTCGTGAAGAATTATGCTCGCTCTTCACTTCCAAGTCAGTCCCCCTATCAAATATCTTAATCATACTTCTATCGTATCCCCATTTCGCCACATGTTACTTTACAACTGGATTTCTCATTTACCATCTATAAGTATTTTAGTCTTCTTATTAATTTATTCATCCCAGAGGAAGTCATAATAGGAAACACAGAGGTGGAAGTTGCACAAGACCTATGTCCGGAGAGAAGGGGATGTTGACTTGCTTCAAAGAACTCGAAGTCATCAAGCAGAGGTCTAGAACCAACAGATGGACACCTCTGCCCCTCTGCATATTTTTTCTCCTGACCACAAAGTTGCTTTACAGTGTTCAGATCTTAGGATCTTGTTGATTTTATTCCCTTGGTTCTGAGGGCATTCTAAAGTAGAAAGGGAGCTCAATCCAGAAGTTAGCAGATGGAATTACAAAAAAAAAAAAAAAAAAAAAGTCCAGAAAGGCTATGTTTCATTTTCCACTTTAATGATGCTGAGAAAAAAGAGAAACCAGTTTTAAGGAATTATTTTCTATCTTTTGGCATGCATTAAGCTTTAAGCTTTAAAGGTAGCTATAAAACCCAAGCATCACCTCACTTCCTGCTACAAACAGAAGAAAACAAACCCTGTAGCCAGGACAGCAGGAACCTGGCTTTGTGAAATTGCAATCAGAGTGGCTACGCTGATCAGCCAGGATGGCTCTCAAGTGCTTATCTGGGAGTCTGCCACACCATGATGTTTTCAACTGAGTTAGTATACACCCCCTTCCAAGATGAAATCTGTCTTCTATGAGGAACAGTCAGCACCATAAGGGTGATAAACCCAAACAAAGGCATCCATGTTTTTTTTTTTTTTTTGGTCCAAATCCCATTATGAATTAAGTGCATTTTAAAAACTGATATCACCAAGTTTTGCCTATTTTGAAGTCAAATGCAGAAAGTCATTATGCATTTAAAGGCCACATGTGGCCTGTGCTATGCATACCAATGTAAAATTTATAGTACATGGTATTTACCTTTTTAAATATAAAATGGACACAGAACCATAGAATTACAATTCAAATGATGTCAGAGACATAAAGGTGCCTACTTTACTGTAAGAAATGACAAATATTATGAAGATAGATCAGACAGTATCAGCATAATAAGAATCAAATTTAATTTTTTAATGCTACATTTGAGTATCTTAAAATAGTAAACTAATTCTTTTATTATGTATACTTCCAGTTTTCTCCTAAGGTTTTCATGAAATTTAGGTTACTAAGAATTAAACTCAGCCAAAGCTCTTTTAAGTGAAAATTAATTTAGCAAATACTACTATTTTGAAGTTTTAGGACACAATTTTAAAATTTTTTGATGTTTAATTTCAGTCAGAAATTATAAATCAGAGGAAATGTTGAATAATGACTTAATTTCTCTGAATTAAGATGCTTCAGTGTCACTGTGCCCGAAGCCTCTGAACCATTAAAGAAACTTGGTCATGACAACCAGAGAACTGTTAAAGATTCTGTTTAGAAGAGCAAAATTTTTTTAGGAAAAATAACTAATTTCTATATGTAAGATAAACCACAAATTTTACACTGGAAGTTACATCTACAGACAAATCACTGGAAAAGTGGTCTGTAGAGTTTTTACCTTCTCTTTTATGTGATGGAGTTTAAAGAGATGAAAGGCCAGCTTTTGTGTTTACATCTGGAGTATAAAAGCAGCTCAGTATGAGAAAAGGACATTCCATGAAATACTATGTCAGAAACATTCTCAGTCAGAATTCCAGAAATAGCAAGATGTTAAACAGATAATTAAAATGTCTTCAAGGTTTAAACCATGGGGACTTAGGGTTTTAATCATGTGGTGTATATTCATTAGAAGTTTTTGCTTTTATCTTGGTCAGATTTTGAGACTGTCTTTGGGGGAAAAGAAAAAAAAAAAAACCCAAACTCTGTGCTTTCAAAATTCCTTGGTTTGATCAGATTTGATATTAGCATGCTTGGTTCAAATAGCTATCATTTCATTAGATGGCTGGCAGAAGCCTTCAGGAGAGCTGTCTTGTGGAAGCATAATGGGCTTCTCCACTGCTGTTGAAATTGGAAAGCTGTGGGAACCTCGGTGTCACGATAGAGGAATTGTGCTACTCATGGCACAAGACTCTTTCATTCTCATGGAAGGAATTCAACAGAAGATTGTAGCTAATCACAGCTTTATGTTTAGTAGGTTTCTTTCCTGGTAATTTTTTTAAGTAATGCAAAAGAATATGAGTTTAGAAAATGGTTTAACGGATAAAAGAATATTCCATATGTCTGTAACATTTATGCTGTCAAAGACGCAGAGCTTGGTGGTCACTCATTTAACAGATTTTGCCTAGTGTTGCACTACTTTTTGTTGTTTGTTTTACTACTGTTCTCTCTGCATCTCTTACAGGTCTCACATACCATTAACAATTAGTCATTGGCATTAGTCAAAAAGAAAATTCCAATGCTTTTACATAATATCAGCTTAACAGTAAAATGTGTTTCTTAAGGTTAGATGCACTCTAGTAGTGCATAACTTCAAATGGTAGGAACGATCATAAGTTCATTAAGTATTCTATAAAAAATTCTCATAGTATTTTTGTTAGCCTAAGCAAAATATACATATGTAAACTGAAGTTTTTATCTTTCTTAATATATTGAGTTGTAGAAGAACAGATATATTCTAAATTATGCTGAGTGAGCACATTTTGTAAATAAGATTTAAATATTATTTGGTTTCTTGCTAACGGAAATGAAATTAAAATCATTATAGAAGAAGTTATTTCAAGTATTTGAAACATTTAAAAACCCTTCATAATTTACACAAAGATTAACTTATTTCATTTGTTTGCTACAAAAAGAGAGGAGAGGAATAGAGAAATTATCTGTAGAAATGTATTTATTTGCACATGTATTGAAACTGCAGGTAGTATTTACACCTTGCATTAATTGTATCACTGCACTTACAGTGAATAACCCACTAACTTGAGCCTCTGAGACAGGAATATTTTTGGAAGCAAAGCAAGAAATCATGTTGAAGATCATCTGTAAAGTAATATCAGTTCAATACAGAAAATGAAACTGAGCCTTTTAAAACAATATTCACAAATGGAAACTGAATTTTCAGTTTTAATGATACATGATCAAATAGAAATCTCTCTAAAATATTTGTAACGATATAAATCCATATGTTAAATTATATAGTGCATAAACTCATGCTATACACAAACATATTAAAAATAAATGTAGGTAGAAATGACTTTTGGTGAGGGTTACTTTACCCCATCCAAGCTTTAGATTTGTATTTTTGATCAAAGCATTCATTCTGAAATTTTAAAAGATGCCTGAATACCTTAAGCAACCGAGTTTTCTATTAACAAAGTTGTCTTTGAAGTTTGGTTTCTCATCTTGTCAATTAAAAAAAAAACCTGAATCATCGGGAACTTAGGTTCTTATATATACATTTTAAAACACGAGATTCTCAGCTGTCTGAGCAAAAACATAGGATTAGAAAGGACTTAAATGGCTGGATAATTATTAAAAATGTAAGATAAACTTAAGCAGATAACAAAAACAAAGCCTTTAGACCCCCAAAAGTCTCCTTTCTGGTATCCACTTCCCTGCCATTTCTAGGATTAAAGGTCCAGTTTTACTCTGATGTCTGCCACAGGTGCCGTGTTTTCTTGAGAAGTCTAATGTCATGGCATCTAAACCAACCGTGATGAGGCAGGAGCCGATTCCATTCTCTAGCTACACTTCAAATTCTTCCTGATGTCAGAAAAAGTTTCTCATTTTATCTGTTTTCATCCAAATACCTAAAACCATTTTATGCTTCTTTACAAAATCTCTTTCAGGATGAAGTCTAGCCTATTATTTTAGATACCTTGGACTTAATTCGAAATATTTTAGAAAAAAATGACAAAAAAATTTAATAGAAAGAGAGTTAGAATTAAATATCCTAATGGAAATTCAGTTAAACAAATATGTTATTGTATTTCAATTTCATTGACTTACTGGTCTCAGATGTCTAAGAATACCAAAATAGGCCAGAGGCTGTTTGAGGGGAAAGTGGACAGGCGTGCTCTCCCTTTCTCCCCCCCCCTCTCCCTCTCGCTGTCTTTACAAAATTTTATTAAATAAAATAACATTGGAGAAGCTGGGGCTTTTCATAAATATGGAGCACATGTCTAATTGACTTTATTTACAATAATTAATGGACTAAACTTTTAAAATTTTAATAAAATGACATTCAGAAGTAAATAAATCAAAATATATTTTCTCATAAACTTTTATTCAATCACTTTGTCATAGCAATTTACTATAATTTCAAATATATTTTAGCTAATGTTAATGAAAAGTAAAATTAGTGTATTACCCTTCAGCTCTTCTACCTCAAATCAGGAACTGTAAATAACTAAGCTTGAATATTTAAAGCAGAAACTCATTCATAGCAATCAACGTAATTTTTATTTTGCCTTTTTGAGAAATGATCTAAATACTCAATCATTTAGGAATCGAGATTATAATTAAAGCAGTATGCAATTTAATGTTAATCAGGAATTATGACTTACAGTAGCAAGTAAAAAGATTCAAGTGACTTCCAAACAACAGAAAAAAAATCTGAGAACAATCATTTAATAAAGGCTATTTTGCCTGGTAGGAAAAGATTGTTAGTTGTAAAAAGAAACCTTTTAAACTAATATGATGAGGTGCATGTAAAAATTAATATTATGCTCTAATGTTCTCTCTAGTGAGCAGCCTGGGTTGATTTATTCATTTAGGTAATTATGTTCAGCAATATTAGTAATTCACTGTTAAATTGAATTTGGAGAACACACAATAAATTGAAACTGTAGTCATCTTTCTTTCTCACTATGTAACAAACGGAGATGTATTGATGTTAGTTCTGAGTGTACTACATAAGTTAAATTCCCTAGACTGCAATTTGATCAGAAAGCTTTAGACATTTACTTGAGCTATGTTAGGCGTCTGCCATTGGATGGCAGTAAAATTCTGCATCAATCACTTTAAGCAAAGTGAAACTGGGAAAATAATGGGGCTTTCCTTTTATTATTTAACAGCAGAATGCTGTTTTAAAAGGCAAAGCTCAGGGGGTTGTGGATATTGCAGTATTACCAACTAATTCTTTAAACTGTTTTCTTCTCCTGTTCATTTAAAGGGTGATGCAATTTCGCCAGAACCACTTTTAATACTTCTTTGTGGCAACAGATTGAGTCCTTGCTTTTCTCTTCAATAATAGAATACTCATTTTTGTATTTTAAAAAAGGACATCAATAAAGTAAAATTAACAAATGCATGTTATTTAAACCTCCTGTTCATTATCAATGTCTAAGTCATTCCGTGACTCTGGAGAACAATTGTATTTGCGCTACATTTAGGCCTCCAATGTCTGACTTATTTAATGCACCATGAACATAGTAATACGTGGAAGGTATTTTTAAAAATTTAAATATAGAACAAAAATGGGAAAATCACAGAGTAAACTTTGAAGAAGGTGACAATCCAGCCAATGAAACCTTTTAGTAAGAATAACGCTGAGTTGATGCTTTCTCTTTAGATTTTACAGACAATGTTGAATTTCTGACCTTGTGTAAGGTTGAGAGTACTAGAGAAAAATTCACAGAGGATAAGACTGGAGGAAAAGCTCCATTATCTTAAATCCATTTTGTTTATCAAAATGAGCAGGCAGGGATAGCACAGATAGCAAATACGATGAGATTTGTCTTAGATGTTATGTTGAATAAAGAAACACCCTTGTTTTCTTTTGCTTCCATTTATATTTCTACTTAGTCAGATGTTGGTATCTTCAATTACAATTTATTTGGCAATAAAATGAACCAGTTTTTTTTTTTCCAGGACATATTCAGGGTGGTCTAACACAATCTGAGAGCTATTAATCAGGATTTCCTGGGATCAAACCACAGACTTCTCTGCTATTTATCTTTTCCCTCACTTTATGTGTAAAGTCTATTAAAAGTTTATAGTCTTCCAAAGATCATATTAGGCATTAAAATTCAAGCATCTCACTCCTGCTGCAAAGACTGTTAGAAGAAAAGAAAATAAATGAGTTATCGCGAATCCATTCTCATCATGAGGAGTGTAAAAGCACGCACAGTGGAACAATATTCATTTATTTTTATGACAATGCTTGGGAAGAGAAAAAAGGGAGTGAAATAAACCCAGGAATATGTAGTATTGCTACTTCAAGGCAGAGGGGGCAGGGTGGCTAGGGTGGATGCTTAACATACAGAAAAGCGTCTGTTTGTGTCTGCCTGTTGGTGTGTGTGTTTTGAAGTGTGTGATTTTTACAGGTTGTCAATTATTTGAACAACACGTTTATTTCTTATCAAAATTGATTTAACTTTGTATTTGAATTATCCTTTTTCAGTATTCTTAAAAGATTGATAATATTAAAGTTTTAGACTGTAAAATACATTTACAGATTTTTCTTTATGTTTCATTGCTAAATAACATAGTTGAAAATATAACAATGTATTTCAAATCTTTATAAAAGGTATCAAAAGTTAAAAGTAGCCAATCAAATTATATTATGCAATTTACCATTGTATACATGGTAAACTCCAAAAGCATTTCTAGTAATATACCACAAAATTTATTTCTGGCTAATTTTAATCTTGATTTAATTGTGAATATAAACTCAAAGTATAAGTTATTTTCACATTGAAATCTAAGCAAATTTATGTGACATGTTATCAAATTAATTTGAAGTTATTGTAAATAACCAGTTACATAGTTGCACATAATATCACAATGTAAAGACATTCAATTTGCATATTCTCAAATGATTTCTCAAATATAATATTAAGATTATTATAAATTCCTGTTCTTATGTATTTAAATATCACAAAAACTTGCCACAGACATTTGAAGAAATTATTTAGCTTCATGCAGCTGTCACAAGTGGATCTTTTTGAATTAATATTGAAAACAGTGTAGCCAAAAAGATTGCATAAAACCTTATGGCCATTGAAACACTTGCTATATTTTATGGTCTTCTGAGTACATATTCATTCACTATGTATCAGAATTATTAAGCTTATACTTTAGTGTCCACATTTTAGTGTTAAAATTCCTAAAATTAGTGTAAAAATTAGTGTAATAATATTGGCCTTGATGCTAATTATGTGACCTTGAGTTTACTTATCAATCTATGATCTCTTCAAAATGTATGAAAAAATATCTATCTCTCAGGTTGTGCTGATTAGATAAATTAAATTTTCTAATAATAAATTAATAAATTAATATTACATAGAGTAAAGATGGCCTGATGCAAATAGCATTATCATTATTATTATGTGCCAGGAATACAAAGGGAAAAATTCTAAGTGCCTTCTTTTAAGAAGATTGCTAGGTGATTTTTTGTGGCTAGCACATAGCATGAACAGGAGATACAGAGTTCTTGCTTCATGATACTCACAGTCCTGTTTGGGTGGATTATAATCACAATGCAATGGAGTAAATTATGTGATAGAACATTGCTTTAGCTAGTAAGGAAGGAGACACCCTTTCTAGTCTGTATGTTGACAAAGATTTGGTTACTATAAGACAAATTACACAAGAGGTCCACATTTAACCTGTTATTGAAGAATGGGAGTCACCCAAGGAAACAATCTGTGCAAAAAAAAAAAAAAAGAAGAAAATATTTGAAATGTATTCATGATGCACACAGTATCAATCATATGCACATGACCTTACATTGCAGTAGAATTTGACTTGGTCATTTAATTTAGTATGCAAAAACCAGGTGTAGTGGCATATGCCTATGATCCCTGGGGAAATAGAGACTGTTAGATCAGAAGGTCAAGATCTGCTTTGGCAACATATGAAAATCAAGACTAGTCTGGGTCATAAGACTTATCAAAACAAAAACAGGAACAATAATTTGATATGCAGATTTACCAATGGTTAAAGCAGTTCTGAGCATTAAAAGAAGTCATATCTACATTTTAAAGCAGAAACCCAATCAATAAAATGTTATGTTATTTAGTTTTTACAACTAGAAAAATGAGCATGCTTGTATTAAAACTTTTTTTAGATGTTAGTTCAACTCAATAATGCCACTCTTGCTTCATCAAATTGTCAACAAGTCTGGATAATTTTTTTAAATTATTAGGGTAGTGAATATTTAAAAAAAAATCAAAGATTTTATCAACAAGTATAAGAAAAGTGGAGATTGGACCAAATAACAAATTGTATGCAAATTAATCTTTTCAAATAAAAAAGTTTAAGAATATAAATCCTAAGGTAAAAACCAGAAATAATGAGAATCTCTTCTGTTAATAAAAGCATGGAGCTAGATAAAAGCCATATATGAATAAATTAAAATTTTTTTAGAAAGGTAAAGCACGGTGTTTCATGCCTTTAATCCCAACACTAGCCAGTTAGAGGAAAGCAAATCTCTATGAATTCAAGGTCATCCTTGTCTACATAGGGAACTCCAGGCCAGCCCAGGGTACATTGTGAGACTCTGTCTCAGAAAAACAAAACAAAAAGCAAAAGTTAACAGAGAATATGCGAAAAAAAACCCAGAATTCTAAAATGCACATGAAAACTATATTTTGTTTCTAGAAATCCATATTAGAACTATTAAGTTAGAAGTAAACAGAAAACCAAAACCAGTAGGTTAAAACATCCTATCACTTGAGTATTAAACCGTGAAAGAAAGGAACCAAACGGGTAAGCATAAGAATGCCCAATGAATAAACTAGAAAGGAAAATAGAAAATTTTAAAGCAAATATGGCATTAATTCTGGGGAGAGTATCCTAAAACACACATTAATAATGATTAACCATACTAAGAAAGATGCATCTAAGACTCAGAATATGAAATTCAAATATTTATAAAGTAACCAAATTGTCTAACGATAAAAATATTGAGAGGAAAGGTTGAACCATAGTTCACAGAATAGTTTCCTGATATTTAGAATTCATAGACCTTGATATTCTTCTGCTATTAAAATTGTAAAAATATATATTACTTACCAAACATATGTTTTCCTTTGCTATTTGTGGTTATGATCCTAAGGCCGCAAGCATGCTAGGCAATTGCTTTGCTACTGAGCCACAAAATCCCCAGATTTTCTTCGAGTTTTTGTTTTTAGGCAGGGTCTCTCTGAGTTGCTGCAACAGATCTTATCAATGCAATCTTACCTCAGCCTCCTCCTTAGCTGTGATTCCAGTCCTGTATTGTCAGGTCTTACCTCCTAAAGCTTTTAAACAAAAACTTTAAATTAAGATTTTGAATTTCAGTTCTGCATTTCCTCAGAGGTTATGTTTTAAAGTATGACATCAATGAGAAGGTGTGTTTTGCTTTAAAAAGTTATTAAGTATTAGTGGTCACAATGATAATTTCATGTCTTAACAATTTTTAACAATATATAATCTTGGCATTAAAATGGAATTTTGTTTCAATATGTGGTCCAAGAGCATGGGAAGGGTTGAGGACAGGATCCTGGACTCAGAAGCACTTCTGAACACTGCATAGTCATTTCAAAAGACAAGAATGAGTAGATGAGAGGTACACAGGACTCAAATAAAGCAGGTCTTTACATTAAAAGCATACCTCAATATCTAATAAAAATAGACAAGAGAGGCTGGAAAGATGGCTCAGCATTTAAGAGCACAGACTGTTCTTGCAGATGATCTTAGTTCAATTCCCAGCAGGCATCTGGGAGCACACAACTCTCTCTAAATCTAGTTCCATGGAATCCAACTCCCTCTTCTGGGCGCCAAAGACACTACATGCATATACTGTTCATACATACACGTATATACACATATATGCATGCATACGTGCATACATACATATAGGAAAATATTTACACTTAAAAATTAAAATAAAAAAGTATTTAAAATAGACAGATAACTCAATGTATTAGAAATTTAAACAAGAAGGTACAATATAAAACCTAATGATCTTGTGGAAAGAGAACACACAACTAAACATTCACACTCTCAGTTTCTAGTATTTTATCAATATCTATAATTACTAATAAAAAAGCAAAACAAATGCTACAAATATTTTAATTATGATTCATCTAAGATACCTAAATGTCAACATAGCCTGCTGACTGGAGGCTAAGATACAGGTAAGCTACTTGTGTTATTGGCATAGGCTCCCCTTACTCATTCTGGTCTATTGCTGATGTCATAAATCAAGCTTCTTTTGGGGACTCAATAGATCCCAAACCTTACCCTATCAGTAACTTTCCAGCATATTTGAGGAAGATATCAATGGAGGCTACTCCATCCCTTTAAGACTTACCAGATCAGACTGACTTAGGACTCTACTGTTGCTTGATCTCAGGTTGAGACCAAGACTGGTCCACACGGCAAGCTGAAATTTGTCTCAAGCTCCTTGACCAAGTCTCCAAGGCACCAGACTGTAGCTGCCAAGCAGAAGATCTGATATAGAGGTTGTGGCCCCAAATATCAAACAGAAGACTATGAATTTACCTTCTCCTGAATATTGCAAGCAGTCCTACTGAAAGAAGAAAGTTTACTTGTAAAAAAATGAAATTAAGCAACTAACTGTAGATGTGTAAATCTCAACAAAGAAATACACACACACACACACACACACACACACACACACACACACACACACACAAATTTACTTGGAAGAAATGTCAAACACATAACTCAAGAGAGTAAACTATGACCAAACAACTCAAAAAAGACAATGACAAAGGGATGAACAAATTAAGAAAGCCAGTCCAAGACATAAAAGTAGAATTTGAATAGTCTTGTTCATATTTAACTAAAATACATCTTCCATTCTTCCTCCCTCTCCTCCTCAAATCTCCCTTAAACTTCTGCTTCACACACTATCTCTCAAATTCATTGCTTCCTCTTCTTTATGATGACACACACACACACATAAATGTATCAACACAACAATGCAATCTTCTCATCTCATTTAATGTTGCTTGCATGTTTTAGGACTGACTTTAATATGCAATAAGTTTTTGGGGGATCACCCCTAGAGAAACATGATTGTCTCTCTCAGCAGTCAGGATTTGTCTGTTGCTCTTTATTTAGGAATGGGGGCATGTAAGATTTCCCTATCTATACACCTTGGCCTGACAACTGGTGTTGTAATTGTTCAGGTCTTATTTGAGCAGTCATATTGCTGAGACTTAATGGGTGTAGCTTTCCTGTCATATCTGGGAAACAGTCTTCCAGGTGACTTCCTGATTCTCTGACTCTTAACTTCTCTGCTAATACTTCTACAATGTTCCCTGAGCATTATGTATATAAATAATACACATTACCTTATATTACATTGTAGATTTATCAGTTGGGGCAGGATACTACTTAGTCAACATTCTAATCCAATCACCATTTTGTGTTTTTAAAGAAACCAAAATAACAAAAACTTCCTTCAAGTGTTTCTCTACAATATTCACTTAGGAAAGTGGCTAAACTACATTGTCCTCCAAGATATATGAGCTCACTAGTCATGGGTAGTTTGCTACATTTCCAGCACCAGGCATTATTTTCACTTGTAAAGGAAGCCTTAAATCCAATTAGACGTCTGTTTGTTAATGTTAAAGATATAAGTGTCATTTTCACACCTTTAGGGATATCTTACCATAATGCTCATTGTTGTGGTTCATAGGACTATTGATGACTTTCCTCCATTGCTATTTCCAAAACTTTCTGTACTGTGAAAGCAAGTGTTTAAGATCTGGAGTCCTTTGGACATATGCCACAAAGGGTATAACTGGATCATACACAAAATTTATTTTTGGTCTTTTGAGGATTCTCCATACTGATTTCCATAGTGGCTTGCCAATTTTCATCTGTACTGACAGTGAATGAGGGTTCTTTCATCACAATTGAGACAGGGTTTCTCTGTTGTAGCTTTAGCTGTCCTGGAACTCACTCTGTAGAACAGGCTGGTCTCGAACTGACAGAGATCTGCCTACCTCTACCTCCAGAGTGCTGGGGTTAAGGGCATATGCCACCATCACTCAACTTTGAGGTATTTCTTAACTGTTTTAATTTCTTCTGCTGAGAACTCTGCTTAGAACCTTAGCCCATTTTTAAATTGTGTTATTTATTTTCTTGACTCTTTGTTTTTAAGTTCTTTGTATATTCTGAATATTAACCCTCCTTCAGATATATATATATATATACAGATTTGGCAGAATTCTCTTCCATTCTGTGTGTTTCCTCTTTACTAGGTTGATTGTTTCTAGACATATTATTTCACAGATAGCTGCTCAGTCATATTTATTGCTACTCTATTCACAATACACAGAAATGAAAACAGTTTAAATATCCTTCAACAGATTGATGTATAATGAAAATGTGGTGCATATAC
The DNA here is from genome assembly GCA_026225945.1 of Cricetomys ansorgei. NCBI lineage: Eukaryota > Metazoa > Chordata > Mammalia > Rodentia > Nesomyidae > Cricetomys > Cricetomys ansorgei. The sequence goes on along the minus strand of JAMJFZ010001100.1, from coordinate 10,848,557 downwards.
ACGATGGGATAGTATTCATCTGTTAAGAAAAATTAAATCATGTAATTTGCATGTAAAAAGATAAACCTAGAAAAGATTACATTCAGTGTGGTAATGCAGACACAAAAAGGTAAGCACCACGTATCCACTTTCATCTACAAAGCATCAGCCATTATCATGCAACATGGAGCAACTACAGAAACTAAGAACATAAAGATGGATCATAGGTGAGGAAAAGTAGCTTTGGTGGGATAAATGTGATATGAAATGGAAAATGGAATAGCAGGGAAGGGGATCCAAATGGGGAAGAGAGAGGAAAGTCAATACAGAAGGAAAAGGTAAGACTAGGAGCTAATCACAGCACAGTTTTTTTCTAAAGACTCAAGGAAACATACAAAATACAAAAGGGATATATATATATATATTTAAGCCACTTGGAATAACAATCCTCCCCTTAAGAACCATAGACTAACAATCCTCTCCTCCATACCTGGTATAAGGAACCCTCCTTTCAAATGGTCAGGTTAGTGTTTATTAGTCTCCAAATAATCTATTATGGATATATCAGTTGTTTGCTTCTTAGGGATTGAGCATCAGACCATATTCCTGAAGACACCACATACTTATTACAAAGGACCTGTGAATTTCATGATTATGGTTTTCCTTATAGCTGATAGAAATTAATATCCTGAATACATAAAGAACTCAAAAAAACAGAGTCAAGAAAACAAATGACTCTGTCAACAAATGGGATTTATTGAAATGGCGATCTCAATAGAAGGAATAAAGATAACTAAGAAATATCTCAAAAATTATCCATCATTCTTAGGAAATAGGGAACTACATATTAAAACAGCTTTGGGATTTCATCTCATCCCAGTCAGAATGACAGAGATCAACAAAACAAATAATAACAAAGATAGCATTGATGTGGGGACAAGGGACCATCATTCATTGATAGTGGGAATACAACTGGTATAGTCCCTCTGGAAATCAGTATGAGAATCCTCAAAATACTAAAACTAAATCTTGTATATAACTCAGTGATACTCCTCAACATTAGAGCAAAAATCTCTGTTCCACCTATACTTGTCTGGTATGCTCATCGCCATTCTATTCACAATATATAATCAGAATATATTAATTGCAGATAGCTTCTTAGTGTGGGTGGGACTTTGTGCCCTCCCCCCTTCTCTGTGCTGGAATTTTTGTCTAGCTTGAACTTGCACAGGTCTTGTGCATGCTGTCATAGTTTCTGTGAGTTTATGTGTACATTAGCTCTTTTGTGTCAAGAAAATGCTCTTTCCTGAAGTTGTCCACCAACTCAGCTTCTTATAATGTCTCTTTCTCCTCTTCCTTCCTCAGAACCCTGAGCTCTTAGAGAAGTGGTATCATAAAGGGAGTCTCCAAAGCTTTTCACTTTCTGTCTATTGTACTGTTGTGGATCTCTATGCTAATTGCCATCTATTGAAAGAAGAAATTCCTTTGATGAGGATTAATCAATGTACTAATCTATTGATGTAGTATTATACCATGAGGAGACTTTTTATTGTTGTATCCACTTTACCAACAGGGGCTGTGACCTTAGGGCCAGTCTCAAGTTTTGGTCTTATTAATAGTGTCACGATTTCATTTCATAGAGTAGTATTTAAATCAGATCAAAGAGTGCCTGATATCTTATAACATTTGTTCCAGTGTTGGACAAAAGAGCATATTTTGCAGGCAACACTTTATTGTAGTTCACAGGGTTTGTAGCTGGGTAAGATGGAAGATTGTACATTACCTTCTAGCACCAAGAACATTAATCAGTGTGGGCAAAGCTTCCAGTTGAGCATCTTATGGATTTCTCCAAGTTCAGTGACATAGTATGTGTTGCCTTCAACAATAAGGTTCAACTGATAGGTTGTAGAAGTCAACAACCAATAGCATTGACCATAGCCTTATTTAATTTAATTTAATTTAATTTAATTTTTTGTTGCTATTTGTGATCTTACTTGTTCCATATGTTTAATAAGACCTTAATTTGCTTTGTTTATATATTCTCTTGGCTATGGCTGTTCCTTTATTCATTTGGAAGAATTGCTTCCAGTGTTCTCTGTAGAGATGATTTGGAGGACATGAATTCTTTTAGCATGAGTGTTATCATGAAAAGTTGTCCTTTCTCTTTCACCTGGAGAAGACAGTTTTGCTGGATACAGTAGTTCAAGTTACACCTGCGGTCTTTTAGAACTTGAAGCACATGGTTCTGGCTCTTGTAACTCTCAAAATCAGTGATTATTTCCTTGCCAGTCCTTCTCCAATTTCTGGACATGGTGTCTGGAATGCTTGTTTTCCAGCATACAACCCATAAACTTGAGATTGTATTTTCCTACTCTAGCTCTGCTTCTACTAAAGAATTACAAATGTATTGGAGAGCAGAGCCAGTGAAATCCCCCTGATATAAGATGAAGTTTTATTCCTTTAATGAATATAGAGTAATGAATATTGACATTACTATGCCATAAATTTTTTATTATACCTATGTATAATATAAAGAAAAGTAAACAATATGTTGGATACAGTAAAAAACAGCACTATGTTATCCTGTAATAGTTGAATTTTATATGAAAATATTGAACATTATGAGTAGATGACAGTGCCACTTATTATGTGCACAACATTCTTTTATTACTCAAGATACCTTGTAGTAACTTCATGTTATGCATTTGAGAATTCTTCAGTTGTCTGTATCAAAATGGCATGATGTTCCAAAGGGCATTTTTGTAGGATTGTATGGTAGTGACCTCTCAGGAAGGAACCACTGGACCCATGGGTTAATTTTACTGTTGAATGTAAAGATATTTTCATATATTCAAAAAGTCCTGAAGCAGCACAAACATCAAGGTAGTTTTATTTTCCTAAAGGTTCAATCACCCCAAGTAATTTGTTGGGGACTTCTAGTCAGATAATGTTAGTACAAATTTTTGTGCAACTTTGGACAAATATTTTACTGTATTTCTAAACTAATTTAAGTTTTATTAGGACAAAGGGGATCATTTTGACACAACCAAATCAAACGCAAGAAATGCTCCTTTATTATTTTTATTCAGTTTTTATAATGAGCATTCATTCAGTTAAATACTCATAAGATATACATCTATAGCTTAGTTTATACTGCTAATTTTACAAAATGTGAATCTTGGCAAAACATTAACCTAAACTGGTATGCTTAACTTCAGAAATATTTGTTAACTATCACATTTCTAGTGAAATGACAACAGAATACATTTTTTATAGGTTCGGTAGTTTTGAAGTAAATACAATATGTCAACCAATAAAGACACTACTCTTCAAAGACTTCATGGAAATCATAGTTTGGGAGGAAATAGAACACTATTTAATCAAAAGAATAAAAAGTCCTTTCTTCCTATTCTCCAAAAAGAAAATAAGTGACCGTCATTCTAAATTTAATACGGAATTCAAGATTAACAGAAACATAAGGAATGATTTACCATTTTATACAATTAAAAAAAAACATGAAGATATCAGATTTTTATTCTTCAGAAGTGGAGTGAAGTGTCCAGATGGTAGGATTGAGCATCAGGCAAAAGACACTGATGACTCCTGACAGCAGTGAGCGGATGGTGCTGAAACATGATGGGTAAAAAGATAGAAGCACCTCTTCCCCAGCCTGCTCTAGCTCTCTCTCCCCTGTCCTCATCTAGCCTGACATTTGACAGTTGGCAGATACTTCGTCTCCAAAAGTGGAGCCAAATATTCCATTTGAATAGTCACACAGACTTCCTCTTACTTAATGCCCATAACCAACTTGTTTGTATTCTCTATTTCTTGAATTATGTGAAAATGTACATTTAAAGCAATTTAAACTTTCAATGGGCTGCTAGTCTCTCAGAATGAAATGAACTGATGATTATTTTCCTGCACATTTTCATAGGCAAAAACTCTGGTTTTCTTTCTTTCAGTTAAAAATGTTGTTTTGAGAGAATCATTGCCTTATTTGTGCTTTTGGACAATTTGTGAATATTTTCAGTGATGTCAATTTGAACAGAATTTGTCAGCCATTAGATGTGTGATGGTTTCAACATTTTTTTCCCCTCACATATTTTGTTTTTGGGCAATGTTTTTCTTTCATACTAGCTGTGCATTTTTCTAGTTTGGGGAGAAACAATTTAGAATTATACATAACCTATCCATTTTAGAATGAAAAACAGCAGCAGTAAGGATTTATGACTTGATACCACAACAAGGAGCCCCCAGATCCCAGAAGTGAGCTTTCTGAGCACATTCATTTTATTCCACACAAGGTGAATATGGAGCTGTCATTCTATCAAAAGACCCACAGTAAACTGGAATAGTTAATAATACTTCTGACGTTATTACTTCAAAATAATTTTTGAAAATTCAGTGATGATAGATTTTAGGTTTTGTGTTAGTCACACAAATTATCTGAAACTAATATGTAAATCTGATTGTGTAAGATTATATTTCTAGAAACCTTGTATGATCACTGAGGTGAGTGAAAGCAGACTTATGTAACAGCTATGAAGCATCATACTCACAGATTAGAAAATTATATTTTTACGATTCTCGCTTATCTATAGAATCAATGTACTTTAGGTCAAAATCTCTGTAGTTACTTTAACTTCCTGTCATACTACTCTTAGATGTAACTCCCACGTATTTGTGTTCAGGCTTGAGGAAGGAATACAAGGCTATTTCTAACTAATATTTTGGAAGTAAGAATTTGAAGTTAACTGAGGTGCCTATCATAAAGGGAATAAGTAAAATGGGTTGATTGAGCCTTTAGAAAATAAGTGTATCAGTTGCAATGAATGAATCATAAAAAAGCTCAATACCATTGACAGAAAGAAAAAGAAACAGTAAATACTCCAGAGCTAATCTCCAGCATAATACAATAAAAGTAATTTCAAGGAAAATATTCAGAAAGATTTCTTTTTTTTGTGTAATACACAATTAGATTTCTTCAAACTGTTTAAATATGGGATATATCCATATGGCTATCATCTGGCAGTAAGTGTAGAGATACCCAGAGTTACATCAGCTGGCCTGAAATGAGAAGAGCTTTGCACAGGTTTGTGGTAACAATGTACCGTGAATAGGATAGATAGCTTTTCCATTCATGACACACCATTCTCTTGAACTTTGTTCATTAGATAACTATATGCAAAAGAGTATAAATTATTGAGTAAGTAGATGGAATCATTAGTTAAATCCACTGTTCCTGGGGATTTGAAAAACATCAAAGAAAAATGCTCACGTGGAGGAGCTCAGAGAGATGGCTCAGTGATTAAAAACAATTGTTACTCTTGCAGAGGACTTAAGAATTCCATCAGAGTAACAAGGATATCACTATTCAGCTAAGCCTAACCTCAGCCTCCAAAATGCACATCTGTTCCATGTGCAAAATACATAAAGAACACATCAGTATTCTCAAATGCTCAAGTCAGTATAGCATCAGCAGTGAGTTGAAAATCATATCCAAATATAACCATCCTTTCAAAGTCTTCAAATCCTATGTTCTGGCTTCATCTAAATTATGGTTGGAATAGAATCTAGGTATGAACTATTTTGAGGCAAAATATTCTCATTTTTGGACTTGTGAAGCAAAGCAGATAAAAATGATTTATTTGCTTCCAACCTACCGTAATGGACAAAAACAAAGATCAAAATTTCCAATGCAACAAAGAATACTTAGAAAGTGTGAAATGGTCACCAGTTCAAGCAAGCTCAAAATCCAATGGGATATTCCAAGGTTTCAAGGTGAGAGAGCAGAGAACTGAAGCTGTGGCTTCAGGCTCTTCCTTCTGTATGCCCAGGAGGTATGTCCTCTGCAAATGTGTCCATTGCATTTGTATCGGTTCTGTGGCCCTAGTCCCATCCAGCTATCATAGGCTTCTGCATAGCTCACATTAGTCCATCTAGCTTACATGATTTCTGTTCATAATGCCTCTGCCTTTTGAGTCATTCTTTCTTTTTCATTAAATGTGGCATATATTGGTACCCAAAAAGTTCTCCTATTCTATTTTGTGCTTATATAACTCTGAAATGTGATATCCTGCCTTCTTCATTACATCTTTGTCCTTTCCATTTTAGATTAGTAGTAATTTTGCTAACATGGGAATCTCAACCCATTTATATATCATGTTTATTTCAGAGATGCCACTGCATAAAGATCCATCTCGCAGCAACCTGGAATCACTCATCTCTATCCTGGGTCTCTGATAAGATAGTTGAGTGGGTCTATAAGACACACACAATTCCCTTCTGCCACTATTCTGTAGTCATAGTCTTTGGGAATAGCTGAATTGTAGCATCCTTTGCCAACTAGATAGTCAATAAGTACCCAAATAAGCTTGGAGTTTTAAATTGTATTCTCAATGTTATCTTTTTTAATTTCATCATTTCCTGCCATCCATTAAGTGTTAAGTAGAAAGCAAATTGCATTTCCATCTCCAACATTTTGCATGAACTTTTTGCTAAATGTTTACCTTTGTTACTAGAAGCAGTGTTCTGCATATAAGATCAAAGAATGCTAAGTGTTGAGATTTCTTCTGGACTGTAGCAAAAATCACCTTTCTCTCTATCTCTTTGTCTCCCTCTCCCTCCCCCCCCCTTGTCCTGGTTTTCAGGAATTTGCTATGTAGACCACGCTGGCCTTGAACTTGCAGAGATCTACCTGCCTGTGCCTCCTGAGTGCTGGGATTAAAGATGTACAGCACCATGCCTTGCCTTCATTGTTAATTTTTAATTTGATTATATATGGCTATCGTCTAATTCCATGTTTTTATTAATGTAAGCAAATTTTATTATTTCTTTCTTTGACTTTCTCTTTTTAAACTTTTTTTTTAATTTGAAAAAGGCTTTGACACCATGCTCAGCAGCAAAGTCATTGAAATCCATATTCCTATCGACAGTTTAAGATCTTATCTCTCTCATTATATTCATTATTTTCCTCAAAATTTTTTCACATCATCTTATTCTAAAATAATTTAAATATTTGTACATAGTTTGTGGCAACAGCATACCATATTGTGCTAATAAAAACCTATATTAAGTGTAAAAGCTGCATATGTTCACATATCTGGTTATTTAAAACAACACAAAGCTATTCTCTGACCATTGTGGAGGCCAGAATTCCTGAAGTAAGGTGTTAGCAGGAATGAGCTTCCTGTGTCATTTTTACAAGAGACTTCTTAGTTCATCTGATGTAGATGACCACAGAGTGCCTTGGTTTGAACAGCACAACTACATTCTCTGTTAAGATGTACATTTAGCCATGTTCATATGCTTTCTCTTATAAACATCATGATAAAGGCCCACATTCATCCAGGACAGATTCATCTTGAAATGCTTAACTTATGATTTTCCTCTAAAAGACAGCTTTTTCTTAGAGGAGATTATGAGGTCACCTTTTAAAGTACATAGGTTCATTTGGGTGTTACGTGGAGGGCAAAGACCAACTTTTAAGTATCATTTTTTATGTTCTAGAAAAACTGTATTTGGTGGGTGCTTAATTATTTTGAAACTCAAAGACATATTTTTAATGTGCAATTAAAAATTTCTAGAAGTTTAAAAATTGATGTTAATTTAAAAATTATCAAACATATCAGTAAACACCATGGTTTCACATGATTTAAAACATGAATCAACCTTCTACTCACAAAGTAGAGGATTGTCCTTCTTTGGGAGATTCTAATTGTATGAAAAAGAAACGGGCCTCTGTATGATGTGAAATATGTGAACATAATAAAGAAATTGTCTCTCATTATTGGTGATCACAGATAAACACTGTTTTATGAGCCTGGATTGGAATTAGCTCAATTCACCACCATGGTCAATTACATAGCCAAATACATTCTTGATGGGACTTGGGTAATGGGCCATCATTCTTTCAAAAACAAAATTGTTTTCTATTCCTGTGATTTGATAAGAAGTGATAAACATGTAATATATCAATTTACAAAGTCAATTACATAATCAACAAGAGTGCCAACAGCAATAACCAAAATACTCTGTACTGTATTTACTTTCATATTCTCCACCTTCCCTAAGGCAACAGACTTGGCATTTTTCCTACTTTCTCAATTTTCTTTGCATAATTTTCCACTTGGTGGACTGCCATTGTCAACAGCAACACTCTTCAACTTCTGGAGGCTTGGTAAGAGCAGTTGAAGAGACAGGAACTGTGTTTAATTAAATACTGGTGGCTGAATGTGAATGCAAAAGGGCTTAATTAGTCAACATTGCTGGTGATGGAAGTCACTGAAGAGGCTCCAGAAGAATTTGATATCTCGAGATTTTTTGAGAAATGATCCTGGAAAAAAAAAACAAAACAATTTACACTTACCTCCTTTAACCAAAACCAATGTTTTTAATTGTGTTAGCCAAAGTATGTGTAGCTCATAGCATATGCTGTGAGTGATTCCAGTTGCTGAAGACGCACACTGATATAAATGGTGTGGTCTCCTAAAAGATACCCAGGATGTACTTCATGAGAACTCCAACTAGCTTTGTGATGTTTGAGGAAAATACTTTTTAAAAATTAAAAAAAGGAGAATATTAATTTGATTCTGGTAACCGGAGGTTGATGTACTTTAAAAAATAGATTTTTATATATCTTGCAAAAATAATCCTATTTGGGGATATCACTTAAATATTACACATTTAAAAATGCTCGTAATTAATTGATTCAATAAAGTTAAGTAATTTTAACCAAACTAAGTGCTAAAGTACATTTTAGTAATCATGATTCAACGCTGAATTCCAAAAATTTGCTACCAAGTTGTTTTTTAAGTATAAGCACACATGAACAAAAGCATTTTCAATATTATAAACCCTTTGTCTTAAATATGCATGTCAGTGTAGAAGAAATGGAATCCTTTAGATAAATTTTATATTGTACATGGAATTTAATATGAAGTCTTTATTTCTTTAATTGTTTTTAATGACAATATTGCTGGTAATATTTGGATAAGATGATATTGTCAGTTTTACTGTAGAACAGCAAAGTAGAAATAGATTAAATTTTATAAAGATATGACTATCCCCAGATGCAAATATAAGAAAAACTTAGTTTTGTCCTGGGTTACTTATTTACCATATAAATCTACCAACACATTCTTATCTCTTATGTAAATAAGATGTAGAATTCCAGTAGGGTACCCTTGTTCCCTAGCAGATGGTACACTGAGATTCACCACACCATTACGTTTAATGGGTTTGAATTCATTTGGATTTCTTGATGTTCTCTCTGTCCTTCCTGTAGCAACAATGCTGCCAGTGTTCCTGGTTATATATGATTTGAGAGAGCGCTTGAAGAAGAAAAACCCCTTTATCCTAGAAATATGAGTGTTTTATGTCCAAGTTTAAAGTGTGTATGTATTGCCTTTTGGAGGATTTATGTGCCTTTGGAGGAAAGGATGGTTAATGAATATTCAGCAAACTACTTGAAGTCATTACATTCAAAGGTATTTTATAAAATGGAAATAGCTGATTAACTATTGTGGTGTTACAGGGGAGAGCGCATTTTAAAAGCATGAAGAAAGTTTCAGTTAGTTCATCATGAATGAGGCTGAACATCTACAAGAGTATCAGCAAAACCCTTTATTGTGAGAATAGGAAGACGCGGAGAGCATGCGTCCTAGTTTTCCTAGCACAAAGGTGCTCGTGACTATTTCTGTTTTTACAAATTCATGTAGTGTTTGACTCACTAACTTAACTCTAGACGACTGAATCATACCCTTGTGAGGTTTTCTTGATGAAGGGCCATATCTCATAATAGCAAAAAGTGATACTGTGAGCAATACAAGTATTTTAAAATCTAAATTAGTTCTCTTACCAGCACAGTAATTACTACGGTAGCTTTAGTCTGTCAACCAGAGAGAAGTTTATGAGTGGATATAGGCTCATATATGAACAATTAACTTAATATTAAATATATGGCCTGTATATTTTTTTTTGCAAAGGGTAACTTAAAAATGAAGCAAACAATGACAAAAACAGCAGCCTAGAAAGTACCTACAAAATCATACTAAGGAACAAATGTTTGCACCTTACCCCAGACTTATGGAATCTCAAATCCTTGGGAATGAGATGAGATAGGGCTAACAAAAGATCAAAGATGAACAAGCAAAGCCCAAATTTTTTATGTCGATTATTATGCACATGTTTATATATATGCATATGTATTAGTGTATATGTGTTTATGAGTATATACATATATATATATATGCATTTATATGTATGCACACACACACACACACACACACATGCACACACTTCACATCAACATTCACATTCAGTATCAAAAAAAAAACTGCCTGTATTTAAATTAGGCTCCCTTTGCCCACCAGTTCTGTGAGCACATGGTCATCATTTACCCTCTTGTGTTGCACTTTCTGCAGTCCTAAATTAAGCTGACATACTTACATAACAAGATTGTTATAGGGTTGAAATTGTTTATATTTGTGAGGCAATTAGTACCCAGCTTATAGTAAACACTAACAAAATCAAAGTTTGTGAGAGTGTAATGAAGAGTGCAAATGTTTATTAGACCTGCAAGATCACAGTTAGTATTTCTAAGGCCTCTGTCAGAAAGAGAAAAACTCTCCAGAAAAATCGCAAAACAAACAAACAGACAAAAAACCAAAAACACCCAGCTCTGAAGACAGCACTAGGAAATACTACTTGAAAATGACTACTAAAACACTGGTAATTTTCCAGATTTTTTAAAAAATTTCTTTGTAATTGCAACTTTGTAATAAATATAGTTAATGTCAGAATCAGCTTCTGGGGCTCCTTGCAAAGAAACATCTTTTCATTCTCTTTCAGTCATGCTGTATTCTGCCTCTGGTGACTTACATACTCTCATGAATGGTAAGCACGTTTTTTCATTAGCGTAAGATGAGGCTTAAATACAGTATCTTGGTGCATATATGTGTATGCTATTTCCAGTAAATCATTTCAGTAATGTCGCACAGCAGTCACCTTAGAGTGAGACTGCAGACACGGTATGGCAAGCACTTTGCTTTCAGTTCATTTGTGGGACATTGGGCTCATTTGGCAGCAGTGCTGAAGTCACATTTGTTTATGGGCATTTCAGAAGCATCCACGCAACCACCCTTAATTGCACCACTATGGCCATGTGTTTATCAGTTTTAAATGCTTAAAAGCATTTTCAATTATTATCTGTAAACTCCTTACATTTATAGATATCTCTGAAATTAGAAAAAAAAACTACATGCTAAAGGTAACTAGAGAACATAATTATGTCTGAATTGTCTAATGCTTGGATTTTTCTCCACTGAAATCAATTCCATAAATGAACCACCACATTTAATGCACCCCAATTCACCATCCTATCACCCATTCAATGCGGAGATACTGAATTTTCCTTATTCCCCATCAGAATCAGTTGACAAGGTCTTCAATATTGAAAACAGTATTTCCAGGCACTTCATAATTGCGCTTGGAGCATCATTCACACAAGCTTCCAGTCAGTCTAATTACTGCTTCAAATTGGTCTGCGAAGCACTGAGACAGTCGGGCTTTCCATTGGCCCAGAAGTCATTTGATCTCTTTATGACTTCCCTGAGCGAACAGCAGCCATTTCAGAGCGGCTCTGACTGTGAAACAGGCTATGGCACATCTGGTTTTTTGGTTTATTTTCAATGGGAAAAACACTTTCTAAGAAGAAAAACTTCATATCCTTCCTTATGCAAGAGTTATATGTAACCCTTTAAAAGATGCAAATGAATGTACTTTGGGTTGGGAGTATATATGAATGTACTTTGAAACATAGGAAAAAATTTACAAATGAACTTTAATGTTACAGGTCTTTTGAGTTTGGATGCACACATGTACCTGTGATGAAAATATGTTCAAATATTACAATACTCATTTAGACTGACTTACATTGCATAGAAATTTAACATTAATATTGAAAGTTACAATTCTGTTTTTAGTATAGATAAATTAAACTTAAATCTATACTGTTTAATATATGATTGTTACCTTTTCCAGGAATTGTTACCTTTTACCAAGAAAAGACACATTATTTTCTTAAAAATTAACAGATACTATCTTCATAAATCTTTTAAACCAATTTATTGTATATTTTAATCTAAGACAAATTTAAAGGAATGTAGTAAAGAAATCTTAACCTTTTGCAAAAATAGTAAAATAAAATAAAATTGTGTTAACTCTTTCCCAGCATTATCATTTTAGAAAGTAGTTTCATAAAATCTACCAAAAATACTTCAGTAAAGGCTTATTATCCTTTATTAGTTATGTTCTTTTCAGGATTTAATTTAAGAATTTGAACACCTCTTCAAAAATACTGTCAAGTAATCATGCAACCAATCAATAATAATAATTCAGTTTATTTACTGAATAAAATTATTCTAATCTATGAAATTTACTGATAATTTCAAAAAAATGCAGAAAGACTTTAGATTGTTTTATTATTTCATAGACGTGGGATTGTTTGCAAATCTATGTCATAACATTCACAGTACTTACAGAAACATGAGTCATGACTACTACTCAATGACTACATGGATATACATATAAATATATGTATGTGTGCATGCCAAGGTTTTTAATTGCTTAATGTCTAAAGCTATTACAAACCTCAAAATACCTCATGTGAGACCATCAAAACTCAGGGAATATCTACAAAAATGTCTTATGTAATAATTTATTTAAAAGTATCCACAGCTAAAGAAAAAAACAAATATTTAATTTAATACCTGACAAAAGATAACATGCATAGCATTCTCTATGCCTTCTCTCTGTGACTTCACCATGGCCTACTTGTAGATCTATTCAAATGCAAATCATTCAACTGTTTGGATTTAAATTTAAGGTCATTATTTTTTTTTGCATGCCATATTCTATACTCTAATAGGCACTGTGATTACAACAACCAACAACAATAACCATTAGTGATAATTCTTACCTTCAGAGAAATTAAAGAGGATATAGGCATCATGGCAAGAAGTGTTACAACAATGTCCTTATAATCTGTCTAGTATTCTGAGAAAAGTTACAGGCATGTATTACATAGAGCCATTATGTGTTCCAAAATATGTTTTTCTCAAGAACTTATATTTGGGATAAATTTTGAAAACTATACTATAAAGAATCAGAAATACTGAAAGAAATAGTTTCAGTCCACAAAAGCTCTTAGGACAAAGGTGAGGTAATGTTAAGATGGTTTATCTCAAAGAGTGAAGAAAAATGTCACATGAGGTGCAAAGAGTTAACTAAAGATAGTTTTCCTATGGGATTTTAAAAACACTTGAGCAGCTATGTACAGAATCAATCAATGGCAGTGAAGAGACTATGTGGGAAGAGCAGGTGGCATGCTATTGAAGAGCCCAGGCATGAGGATGCTTGTGAGTGGCAAGGGAACTACAGACCTGGGTAAAACAGAAATATCTACTGGAAAATAATCAAAGGCATTTGACAGAGTAGGATGCAAAGAATCTCAGAATCTCATGGTGATGCCAATATTTTTGAATGCTTCATTACATGGTGAGTTCTATTGCCTACCCCTCACAGGGATGCAGATTTCCAAAATAGGCCCAGAACCGGGAGAGGAAGTCTATTTATGTTACAATGTGAATGAGTTTTTTTTAAATATGCAAATAGAAGTGTCAAGGTATTGCGTATTAGTACATTCATAGATGTTTAGGTTTCAACACATAGAAAAGAGAAAATTCTATTGTAAAGAAGCTTTGAGTGATAAATAAGCTGAATTTGCAAGGCCAACAGTTCATAAGTAGTAATAGAGACCAAAGAACTGAGTGTCTCTCATATGAGTACATTCATATATGTTAGAGTAATTGTATATGAATATAGAGAAAAGAGATAAGGTAAATCATCCACATTACTAGTATTTCTGTAGAATATTAAAATAGAATCACTTGAAACACTAGTTAAGAGTAGTCTTTTTAGGTTACCAAAGATAATGATAATATCCAATGTCTTCCAGAACATGGAGGACCATGTTAGAAGCTGTAATAATTCTAAAAGATTGTTTTCAGGGTTCTCTTAACTCATGAAGTCTAGTCATCATTTTACTATTTGGATATGTATAATTTTAACAACATCTCAATTTAATCTATAAACTACATGTCTTGTTTTATACACAAGTCAATCCCTTGCTGTCACATTCAAAATGTAATTAAGTTTTAGCTTAAAGGTTGAAAGAAACAGTTGAATATTACATAGAGAAAATAAAGACATTATTATTCCTATTGTACTGAAAAGTCATAGGAATTGGGAGAAAAAGACACAAGAGAGTGGGAGAAGAGGTCTGAAGAGATGGCTTAGTGGTTAAGAGCACAGGCTGCTTCCAGAGGTCCTGAGTTCAATTTTCATCAACCACATCGTGGCTCACAACCCTCTGTAATGAAATCTGATGCTTTCTTTTGGTATGTAGGTGTATATGCAGCTAGAACAGTCATAAATAAAACACACACACACACACGCACACACACACACATAAATAACAAAAAATGGATGAAGATGGGAGGGGACAATTATGAACTTCCTTTTAGAGTTTGAACTTAATGAAGAAAGCATATTTACAAGAAGTAGTTGAAAGAAAAAAGGATGAAGGTGTGTAGGTGTAGATGTATGTGTTGATTTATATTTATTCTTCTTTTTGTGGGCTCAAGGCAGAGGACAATTTATTCTTTGCCTGTTTTAGAGGATTTCAGCCTCCATACAACCTAATCTTAAACCTAGAACTAGAAGACTTCAACCTCTATACAATCTAATCTTCAAGTCTAAACCTAGAATGTTTCAATCTCCAAGACTTTTGGTGACTGAGCTCACTCTGACTAGATGTCTTCTGAATTAATTTTTTTCACTCTGAGCTCTCAGCTTTCTCTCTGTCCTGTCCTCTCTGTCTATCCTTGACTGGCTCTACTTTTCTCAGCTTCACTTTCTGTCTGAACTGTTTGTGAGCTGTCTGGACTCAGATACCTGACTGAACTATCTCTGCTTCTCCTGTTTCTGAGATGCTCTGTCTTTTGTCTGCTTCCCATCTACTTCTACTTCGCTTCTACCTTGGCTTCTCTCTCTGAGCTCTCACTGCTTCTTATTTGCATCTACCTCTTTCTGTGCTCTGCTTCTACTCTCTCTTTGTCTTGAGGATTAATGGCATGTGCTACAATGCCTTCTGGGTTGAGTTTAAGGTGTGTTGGGATTAAGGGCATGTACTAATATCCTTTCTAACCTAGAGCAGCCATATTGCTGGATTAAAAGATTAAATGTTTCCCTACAAAAGTTAGCTCAATCTTAAGTTTTAACGTCAGGGACATTTTCTATGGAGGCATTCCTTTTACTTTCCAAACGCTGATCTTGCAAGAGCTTAGACAGAAACTTCATAGCCAGTTAATTGACATCTCAATGAAGTTAATGCAAAGAAGACCAAAAGCTTGACTCCAGGCATTTTGTCCATGTGTGCCACAGAATCCTGAGTATTGAGGTATTTGGTAGAGTTAGGGACAGCAAAGAAACTGGTGAGTCTGAACAAACCTCTTCATTGGGTCTACATGTAAGGTGTGGTGAAACATGAGAGAAGCCTGTGAATGCTGAAAGAAGGCAGGGCCAGACTACACAAGATAGTGCCAAAGACAAAAATAGCAAAAATAGCTCTCAAAAGACCTCACTTGGCAGGTTAACTGGGTGGAAGGAAGGTGGAGAAGGATCGAGTAGTTACAGACCACCAGTTGTTAGCAACAGCAGAAGTTTTTCTTCCCTTATAAAAGTCTCTCTCAGATATTGTATTTCATTATGGGTAAGGAAAAGAGGAGGTAAGTAAAAATGAATTGTTTGCTAAATGGCAATGTTTTCATTATGACATCGAGATAAAACAACTTGATTTCCTAAATGTGACTCTTCTTTGTCCTGAGTTTCATATCACTCAGGAAGAAGGTCAAATTACTTTAAGATGAAATTTAAAAGTTACTTTTTATTTCTTTATATATTTGAACGATTTTCAGCCTTCATATATAATTTCTTAAAATCTATATCTAGCTTTTTATAGAAAGGTTTATTCCATTCACTTAAAATAGCAGCAGTCACTTAATTATCATTCTTTTGTTTTATTTTTATATTAATGATTTTATTTTTATATTAATGATTTCTTTAAGATTATTATATATAATACTGGGGTTCACCATGACATTTTTCATACATTTACATAATGTATTTTGATAATATTCTTTATTCTTACTGTTAGAACTTGGCTCTTAATCATGCTCCAAATATATGTGTGGTAAAGGATTAGTGTTCACTGTGAGTGTCCATGAGGTTGTTGAACCTGGAAGTGTGATTTTTAGTGACTGATGATCAGTGTGCCAGAGGTAATCTGCCAAATATAAGGTGGGAAACTGCTACTTTCCTCTCCTACTCTTCTGCCTCTGGCCATAAGATAAGCAGTTTTGTTTAGATACGTTCCTACCATATTATGCTGCTAAAAAGGTCAGTCAATCATGAAGTAAAACCTATAAAACTCTGAGTAGGAATAAGTCCTCTTATTTAATGACTTGATTATTATTTTGAGAATTTTGAGCGATGGAAAGGTAACATATTGAGTCTTCTTATTGGAAAGTTTTATTAAATACATAGTTCAGAAGCAACACATTAGAGCAGGCCCATGTGATAACTGCATTGAATAGTACATGAAGATTCAATGCCACTAAAGAACATCTGTGAAACAAAATTTCACTGAGAACATTCAGATTGTTGTGTCTAGATCAAAATTCAAACCATTTAAGAAAAATCTACTAATCTATCTACTAAGATAGAACAAATTCAGTTCATTTAAGGAAACAGTAAAGATTTTAATTCTTATTTTGTAATGAAATCAACTGTATATTCTTATCAATGCACAGACTTTATAAAATTTTGGAGACATAATATCAGTGGTTAGTGAGAATTAATGTAAGTGATTTAAATTACAATTAAATGAACTGAGGTATATGCTATTTTGCAAAATGTAATTTATCCTGTGGGTACAATAGGCTTTATTTAGTTCATATTAAAATATTATTTTAGAAAAACACATTACTAAGCAACTATATGAAGACAAAAGGTTGAGATATGGGCCATTACAGAAATTTTAAACAAAATACTCCATATTATCTCCATCTGTTGCTTTTTTTGCTGGATTCTACTCTGGATTTACATAAAGAAAATGCTCAAAATCAAAATATTTTTCAGCTTACTGGAACAATAATTTTCTAGAGTCAAGATAGCTGGTGTGCTCATATCTTTGGTAAGTGTAAAACAATTTAGCTAGGGTTCAGCTTGATGGTCGATTAAATATGAATAGTATAACATAAATATTATGTTGTAATAATATAATTGAAATAAATGTAATAATAAAAACATTATATATTTTGCTGGTTAATTTTAGTCTCTTTGATACAAACCAAGAAAGATGAGATCTCAACTGAAGAATTATCTCCATCAGACTGGCCTGTGGCCATGATTGTTAGACATTAAAAATTACTGATTAATATTGGAGGACTCAACCTAATGTGAGCTGTGTCACTCCCAGGCAAGTGGTCCTGGGTAGTGTGAGCAAACAGGCTGAACAAACCACTGAGAACAGTAAGTAGTAAGCAGTAGTCCTCCATAGCCTCTGCTTCAGTTCCTGCCTCCAGGTTTCTGCCTGAGATCCTATACTGACTCCCCTCAGGGATAGACGGAAGATAAAAGAGCCCTTTCCTGTTCTAAGTTGCTTCAAGTTGATGTTATTTTAACAGCAACAGAAAGCAAACGTGGACATATATGTTAGTTGTATATGCATTTCTAAAAACTTCTGAATCTTCTGTAATTTTATGTTTTTTGCTCCTGGAATATACTTAACAACAAAAATTTGAGTTCACATTTGCTCAGAAAGTTTTCATTGTTTTGGTGTTTTTTTGTGTATTTTTTTTCTTTTTTCAGGACAAAAACCATGAAGTTAGGTGAGTAGGGAGGCAGGGAAGATGTGAGATGAGTTCGGATAAGGGAAGAACATGATCAAAATATATTGCATAATCAGTTTAAATGAAAAGTATACTTATTTAATTTAATACAATCATTAATAGAAATAAATTGATGGCTTTTATGAGATGTAGTTTCATCCCAATACATTTAACAAACATCTAAGGCTAACCTTAATAAACTACTCCTTTCTCAGGATTCTCCAAGTTCACATTAAAATTCCTTCTCTATAGATTAAAGCTCTTCTCCATTGTATCGCCTTTTTAGAAAGCTGATAATACTTTTAAATGGTTATACCTATTTTCATATATGCTACACACTTTCTGTCCTTGATGCTTTCTCTATTGAAAAGATATCTATTTCTCCATATATCAGTAAAAATCTTTTCTAATTTCCTGCCCCCTCCTTGTCATTTCTTCTCAAGGTGACTGCCTCCTACCCTGCTACTGTTTTCTAAACTTTCATAGCACCTCACCTCTGAATTGCCATAACTGCACTGGGTCATTTTCTTTTCTTACAAAGGGAAGTTAATTTTGTACAAATTCCTTCAAGCCAAAGATATGTTCAAATATATTTTTCTCTTCTCCTTAAATGAAATGGTGTACAAACAGTTGATGCTCAGTAAATATTTTAGATGACTTAATTATTTATAGAAAAAATAAGTAATGGAAATAGTAAGTTAACAATGCAAACAATACATTATTATCTTCTTTATAAGATATTGTATTATCTTTTGAGGTAAGTAGAACAATATTCGTGGAGACTTTAAGTGTGACATCTTTAAGGACTATAGCCAGTACAACAGCTTACGAAGTTGAAAATTAAAAGATGTAGAACACTTTTATTTTGGATAACAGCAGGTAAAATGGTATTTTAATAACACATTGTACGGTTTACTTATTTTGTGGCTATATTTCTTTGTAGACTCAGAAGAGGTTATTTTGGACAGCAAAAAATTTTTTTCAAATGGTTTATTACATAAGGTTTCCAAAATACAAGAAAGTCTACTTTTTTAGTTCTTTTGCCAGAAACAAGATCAAGAATGCTGCTTATATTGATGTAAAGAAAACAGTACTATCCCTTATTCCTTCCTAGCACTTACGAGACTTTGTGTTACTGCCTGAAGAACTGGATATAAATTTTCACTGGAGTTCATAGAATTAATATGGGTGCATCCTTGCACCCACTGTGAATACCTATTTTTTCAGAATCTATTGCTTTTGAGAGGCCAAATGTGTTTAGCAAAGCATGAAAGCATGGTGGTAATTCATCAGTGGTTAGAGTCACATTTAAGCAGAATTTTAAAGATGTCATAGACTTTCTATCATTGTTCTGAATAAACATTAATTTCAAGAAGTGTGAAGTACTCAAGGATAAGGCCTGTAATGACCCATTGGCTAGATACACTGTCATTAGCCATGATGAAATGTCTCTGGATTTCCATGTCAGTGCACATTGCCTGCCTTAGTAGGTAATACTCACAGAAATGGGAATTCAACCTCCATGTCTTTACGGGTGCCAACATGCACTCAAACACATCAAGAGCATGGCAAGCTGTGCTTGGGTTTCGGTGCTGTATTCGCAAAGGGGTGTACTGAGACAGATGACAGTTGAAGGTAAAGATGAATGCAGTAGACTTTAAATATTATCACCTGTCAGTCATTGAAGGCATCGCACTATAAAGATAGTGCGACAGGGATGACCTTCATCAGAAGAACCAAAGCACTTGATTTTAATATCACTAGTCTAAAAAATGTCTGAATACAGTTTTTCTCTGGTGAGTATCTGATATAAATTCATGGCAGTAAACCAAGTTAGATGGATGTTAGCTCTTTACTCAAAATGTAAAAGCGAAAAAACCCACAAGTACCTTAACACATCCTGAATGTAGTAGAAGTGACAGTGTGAAAAAAAAATCATTTTATTTTATCTCCCTGGAACTTCAGTATTCTCGATTCAGAAACAGAAAAACCATGAAATATACCACAGGCATGTTGAGAGGGCTATATCAAATTAAATAGATAATCAAGGAGATTTCTGACCTATACAAGCATTAACAGTGACTGGAATTACTTTCAGGCTCAACTCTACAAATTAATTGAAAACTTGACAGATCTGTATTTTCTTGTACAGTGGTTTTCATTCTCTACAGGAACAGCAGAGGCATTGTTTGAATCATTTACAGGTTTTAACATTCAGAAAAATGTTTTAACTGGGAGTAGAAGAGGAAGTTTCAATGTTTAGCTGCAAGGATGCTCTCACAGTGGAAGGAACATAACCTCTGTGGCATATGCAAAGGAAGAGAAGAGTTCAGTTATAATTGACAGAGGAGATAAATTAAACAATATAAAGAAGATAAGTGAATTTTAATCCAACAATCTTTTAGCTGCATTTTTTTTCTCTATAAAATTCTGGATTTCATGAGTATGAAAGATCTCAATTTTTTTGGCTACTGGTGATATGCTTTTATCAAATAAGAGAATGCATTTCAAAGTATTTTATGAATTATTCAAGGTGACTTCAACATATGACAAAGATGACTTTTATCCCTCATATGGCATTTCATATTTTTAGTGAAACGAGTTTTCTGGCTAATCACACAGACACACAGATAAATATTTTCTGCCCTGGTTTTACTGGAAATCAAGTATAAATCCAGTATATATGTCATAGAGGTCTGCCAAGTGGAATACATAAAAAAAGATGGTGTAGCTTCAAGATTGTGCCTGGAAAAAGAGGCAGCCACCCCTATTTTTCCAATATTTAACTCAGCAAGAGCTATAGGGCCTTCTTGGACCACTTAATAGAAAACACTTTTTGAGGTAGGTAGAACAATATTAATGGAGTTAGGTGTGACCTCCTTAAGGACTGTAGCCAGTATATCAGCTTATGAAGTCAAAGATAATTAAAATTGTATCTTATATAGAAAACTTCCATTCTGGAAGACAGTTGCTAAAATGGTATTTTAATGACACATAATACAATTTATTTATTCTGCTACTACTACTATCATATTACAAATAGATTCTATGACAAAATCAGCAAATTCATCAGTATGGTGATATGAGATCAGTTAAACAAAGCTCTTTCCACTCCACCTTGTATTGTCAAGAGATGATGCTAACATTATAGACTATCAAGTGCTAGATTTTTACAGTAAATCTCTGACCTTGCAGTATATTGCAATTTCACCTGATCATGTTTAAATGTCTAGTTTTTCTTGGCTATTCCATTAAATAATTAAAGAAAAGAATATATCATCAATAATACAAATGAAATTCTTGGCATGGTAGGAGTATTAAAGACGCTGAGGCAGCAGAATCACAAGGTCAAGTCACTTCTGAGCTACATAATAAGAACCAATCTTAATAAAAGCAAATATTATTATTATTATTACTTATAGTATGAGTTTTGTATTTATAATGTTTCTTTTAATAACTTAATTTAAAATAACGTGAAGATATAAGTGTCCATGAAAAATCATGAATTTTAAAATCTATTATAAAATAATATGAATTTTATGCTAAATTTTTGCTTAAAATATGCATGTATACTCTGTATAAATAATGGTCATGTCTATATTTATTGAAACATTTAAAAGTATACACATTATCTTCTTAGTTATGCCTTCTGAGAGAAAAATTAAAAGACAGAAGGAAAGAAATTTGACATTTTCCTCTATATACCCATGAATTACTTGACCTGTTTATACCCATGAATTAGTTGGACTATTTAGTGAGCATTTATGATTTTTGTAATACATCAATACAAAAAATTGCATTAACAATATGATCTCATCAGAAAGAAGCATAAACTCTTCAAAATTTGAAGACATAAACACATCCAAGTAAAATTTAATTTCTTAAAATTTCTTTTAACTGTTATCTAATTAGAAGGATTCAAAATAGTCTGAGTTCAGATACTGAAGCAATTATGTGCAAACAAGGACAATTCCATATTAAAGAAAAGTGCAGGAGTCACTGAGAAACACCCATTCAGAGCAGAGATAGGAGTGCTGTTCTTAGCTACAGACCAGGGAATGCAGAAGTCAGGGCAAATGTCAAAGATAAGGGTCAGTAAAAGGATAAGAGAAGAAAGAGAAGGAAAAAGAGAAAGAGGAAGCAAATGGAAAGTCTTGTCTGAAGGATGAGGTGTAACTATAAATTCACTAATCTCAACTACAGAGATAAAATGGGAATAAAAAGATAAATCTAACATCATTAGCCAGAGTCTCGATTATTCCATTAGTGAAAGAAATTAATATGAATGGTTCAAAATATCATGAGTCATGTGAGACCTTCTAAAGATGTGGAATCTCACTGATGTGGTAGAGGGTTAGAGCTTTAGTGAACTCAGTAATGTCATTCTTAAAATAATTATTCCAAATATAAAGAGAGAAGAGGATGAGAACAGGGTAGGGGAAAGAAGAATGAATGAATGAATTAAAACAGAGTGTTAGCAGCTGTGAATCAACTACAAATGCCTTGATTAAGGGGTGAGGTTTGTAGTAAGTGGCAATGTGTTTGGCTAACATATGTGAGGCTACAGGTTCAATACTCTGTACTCACACACACACACACACACACACACACACAAACAAAAGAAAACAAACAAACAAAAAGACCTTGGTTAAACCCAACTAACTAGACTGTAAACACTACAATTTGGGTACTCACTTATGGCATAAATCCACTTTGGATAGTTTTAAAAATATTGGCACTTACACTGGCTGATGGTGGTGCATACCTTTAATCCCAGCACTTGGGAGGCAGAGGCAGACGAATCGCTATGAATTCAAGGCCAGCCTCCTCTACAGAGTGAGTTCCAGGACAGTCAGAGTTACAGCAGAGAAACATTGTTTATATATATATATGAATATGAATATATATACATACATACATACACATGTATATATATATATTTAATAGTTATTCATAGAATATATTTATTTACATATTTTGAAAGTATATAAAGATAAATTTTATTTTGAAAAGTATGTAATCTCAGAGAAAGTAAAATTTAAATGGCCAATGATATTTATTTCTGAAACTTCACTATACAGATATTGTTTAAAATGAGATACTAGGAAGTGTATGGGGAGGAATTGGAAGATAGAGACGTGAACCATCCTATTAATGACTAAATACTGTTATAGGATGAAACTTTGTTGTGGCTTTTATTTCTATTTAAATTTTAATTCTGTTTTGTCACATACAGAAGTAAGATAGAGTTGTTATTTAATCTGTGGGGAAATGGGGACTAGAGATGCAAGAGCAAAAACATGTCATTTGCTCTTATATCTTATTCTATGAGAAGGTAAATCTTTTAAGACCTTCACACAATTTTTGATATAACCTGATTTAACTCTACATAAAAGTTATAATGAGGACTTTTTTTTTCGTGTGTGTGTGTGTGTGTGTGTGTGTGTAGTAAATTAATATTTGTCCTAATTAGCCCTCGTTCCCACCCTATCTTAATTGAATACAAGCATTAAGAGTTTGTGAAAGTGCCGAGTAGGCTGCTCGAAGAGGAATCTTGGGTAAACTGTGGAAAAAGGAAAAGAGAATTTGTTGTTACGCTCTGAGAAGAGGGAAGGAAGGGGAGATGAGAAAGTCGTGTGTAAGACTCTAGGGCAGAACATTTGCCGTGCTCTTACAACCTCAGACAGTGGTGCGGAGGTAATTGATGGGAAATATTTTCACCCATTTTCCGCTTTGCTCTCTGAGTAGATGAATTCTCAGTGTGAAGTTTGTGTTGATGTGGGTCAGCTGTGGCACAAGAGAAGGAAGCAAGGCAGTGTTAGGCAGACAGAGCGACTGAGGCAGAGCACAGGATTGTCCTGCATGGTGAGTAGAAATGAGACTCACGGTTGTCTCTGGGTGCCAAAACAAAAAAGGAGCCGATCCCAGAGTCAGAGGCCTGCTGAGGGCTATCCTGGTGCAAGGCATTGTGCTTGTGGTACAGAAGCTGTTAGATAACATCCTCGTCGGACACCGCACGAATGACATTTTTAAACACAAAAATAAAGGACAACTGTGTCTAAAAGTGTCCAAAAATCAAATCACAAACATAAATACACTTCTGAATAGATGGCAAGAACTCAAAACTATAACTGCCACTCTACAGCCAAGAACTAGGACATCCCAAGGGCACAGAGGACAACGAGCCACCCCTTTTCCTACAGCTTCTGCCAGGCCAAGATGCCATTCATGTGAGGAGTACTCTGTAAAATAAAACACTTTCCAGGAAAACAATAACCAAAAAAAAAAAAAAAATTAACGAAGAGTATGAGACACTGCTAATTAGCCAGTTAAAAATCTCCACCAGCAACCCTGCCCCTGTTTGGTAGGGTTCAGGGCTGTGAGGAAGATTAGATAGTTAGATGAGTGAGAACCTTCAATTACTTTGTACATCAGAGTTAACGTAAGTGTGAATTTGCAGTGCTACCATAATACTTAGCCTTAATCATTATTCCATCCATTTCAGTTCATTGGCTGTCCACATGTAATTAGTCCACATTTATAGATACTTGTTTATTAAGCTATGGGTACTGCTATTAATGGAATACTCTGAAATGAAAAGTATTTTGAACCTGAGCAAAAACCACATGTTCTGTGGCTGAGGCTATCCGTGCCACCAGCTGACTCTGTAACCTCAGGCAAGTCATTTAATTTCTCTGGGCATTAATTTTCTCCAGAAAAAAAAAAAAGGAGACTGGTCTAAATCATTGCTAAGGTCAATTTTGATTTTGATGTCTGTCATGTGAGTGCTAAAACGAGGCCTGCTGAGATGATGGTGGTTAGATTTGCATTAATCAAGAAACAATGATGATGAGCATAGAACCATTTAGTGAACAGAGGCCATTTGCCTGACACAAAGTAAGTCACTGCATAGAGACTACTTCCAGTCATCTAAATAAACACATGAAGATAGAGTTTCAGAGTCTGCTTTTTTTTTCCCCTCTGTGCTACACAGCTGGTAAATGGGGTAGCCAGGCTTATCAGCCATATTTTCTTTGGAGTTTATAAGCCAGATATGTATGGTACTTATACATTTAAATTATGCTGTCTGAAGATGATACTTTCTAGGAATTATTGAAATCTTTCATGTCATTCAAGTTCCCCACACTCTATGAAGCTATCTTCAATAGCATTGAGGCAGAGCAAACTGCCCCCTGAAGTCCCTTAGAACTCTTTTAGAGATTATAATAAGAATGCATCTTAAGACTTCTATGTTTTTCTAATAGGTAGATATCTCCTTTGCACACACACACATACCCATACAAATGCCTGGGAAAGCATGGGAAGTATTTGGCACCATCAAGGAGGGAACTGGGAAAAAATAAAAGAGTAAAGTTCTTAAGGTTAAAATCTCAGGTCTCATTCTGAGGGGCCTGCCAGTTCAAGGCCACCACCACATCTACATTCTGGCTCCTGACAGTGTGGAGTAGCTGGTTTGTCAGATCAACAGCATGAGCTTAGCAACATTCATTCCTCTCAGTGACACCTACGGAAGCCTGGCTATGTAGGAAGTCTCTGAATAGTACCTGGTACTTGATGAAAACAAAACTGGAGTCTAGAAAAGCAGAACAAAGGTGATAAGAGCAGAAAGCGATCCTGGTAGTATATCCCCAGAGTAGAAGGAGAATGGGTGAAGAGATTAAATGAGGCAACCAGGCAATTATTTGCCCATACAGTGGCTCCAAGCTAAGCCTGGTTGAACTGAGTCCTCATTGTAAATGGGAAGGTCCCTGAGACTACCCCTGTGGGTTCTTTCAAGCCTGTACCCATCGGTGCTGGTTTGCTATGGCTCCAGTGATAGAATAGCAAAATAGGGCTGCTTAATAACAGAAAGTATCTTCTCATAGTTCTTCCTAAAGTCAAAACCAAGTAGACAAGCTTGGTCCACAGAGGTTTCTCTTCTTGACCAACAGGTTGTCTCTGTTTCCCTGTGTCCTTACATGGTTTTGTGCTACGCTCACAAATACCTGGTATTCTTGTGTTTGTACAAATTTATCTTCAGATAAAGTCATCAATCTTATTGGATTACAAGGACCCTGATCTTTCCTTAAAGTTCCTCTCACTAAATAGAATAGCATTCAGAAGAAATGGGAGTTCGGGCTTTGACAAAGGAATTGGAGAGGGTACGTTAATATGAAGCTAAAAATAAGTGTAAGCTCTCACAGTTAGGAAAATATATCCGCACCAGCTATCACACTGTAATGCACATGAAATGCATATGAAAACTGTTATTTCTTTTTCTTCAATATTTAATGCCAGCAGCGTCTATGCAATAAACTTAATAAATCAGTATACTTTATTGAATGAAAAACAATTTTCACCATGTTGGATGGTCACTATTTTAATTTTCATTACTGTTGTTGGTACCAAAATCAATTTGGGGAGGGAAGTCACAGTCTATAATTGAAGGAAGTGAGGGCAGGAGCTCAAACGTCATCTTAGGGGAAAAAAAAACCATAGAGGAACATTGCTTACTGACTCACTCACTGGCCCATGCTCAGCTGTCTTTCTTGTGTAACCCAGGGCTTCCTGCCTAGGGATGGTGCTGCCCACAGTGGGCTGGACCCTCTGAAATCAACCATCAGTCTGGCAATCTCTAAAGACATGACCACAACAACCTGACTTAAGTTATTCCCCAATTCCCTAGGGCATCCATGGTGGTGGGAAAGAACTGATCCCAGCAGGTTATCCTCTGACCTTCACTCTCATGTTGTGACACACATGTGAGCACAGCACACCCACACATATAAATACACACACACACATAAAGAAATGTGATGTATCCATACTCTCATCACCTATATCCGGGAAGGCATTTCCTGGTTTCCTGGATTCATTAGGAAACACTCAAATTAAATAAACATCATGAGATTACAATGTTCTTTACAGAGAGAGAGAGAGAGAGGAGAGGAGAGAGAGAGACACAGAGAGAGAGAGAGAGAGGGAGAGGGGGAGGGAAATTTGAAAACAGGAGCACAAAGGAGAGGTTCAAATGATGATGTAAGGCAAAGGAGTGATGTATCTATGAACCAACAAATGCCATCAACCTCTGCTAACCACTCAAAAACGCAGAGTCTTCAAGTAAGACACTGACTTAAAACTTCCAGGTTCCATGTTGTTTTAAATCAATCCATGCTCAATGTATGATAATGTATTCTAGTCTCCCTAGGAAACTAATGCATACAATAAGTTATAATTTTTCTCCAATTATAAGTTGCCTGCTCATTGTTTTATTTTTAAAAATATTTCTCTTTGTTAAATAATTAATTCCCACATTATGGGGGAGATATTGTGATACCTTTAAATCTTCTTTGTCATTGTTTGAGTTCTCCAGAAACAGGCCTAAGATTGAAAAGAATGTACGAGTACTATACAAGATATAAGACTTGGGAGGAATAAGGCATTAAAGTTATAAAGTTTACTATAATTTTTTCTTTGTTTTTATTAAGTTTTCCACTGCTTTGGACAGTTCTGGAAGTGGACAGTTAAGATTAAGAAATCTCTGTATGTACAATTTCCCATCAATGAGACAATAACAGAAAATCTGTAAAAAAAAAAAAAAAAACTGTAAAAGATGGCAGTTTCTTTTGGTTCAATATGTCAGTTGTTTCAACCATGGTCATTTGACCCTACAGCTGGGTTATGAGGTCAAGGTTAGCATCATGGCAAGGACAATGTGTCAAGACAAAGATGCACACATTTCAGATCTGAGGAAGCAAAGACTGGGAGAAAGTAAGGATACAATATCTCAACGTACCCTTGAAGACACACTAGCAATGACTCTCTTCCTCTAACTACAGATCCTTTTAAATTTTCTATTATCTCCAAAATAGTCTTACCAGCAGGGACCCAAGCCATCAACATTCAGATGCAGACTGTAAGAATACTCCAGCCTCATGGTCAGATACACTTTCTTAAATTTATAATATCCCCCCTTTGATCCTCATTAATGTTCCATTTACTCTACCTTCTGCCAACAAATGCACTCACCAAAGGGATTCACCAAAGCTATGGACACCCAGTTTTTGAACATCCTACTAACCAGCAAGGAACTAAGGCTATCAGTGGAGGAGACAAGGAGAATCTGAAGTCTTCCACTAATACTTCGAGGGATCCAGTGTGAAAACAGACTTAGTGTCATCATACTCTCAGAGGGAGTTGTGATAAGCCTGGAACATGGACTAGCTGCCTGAACCCACATGCCTCACCCATAGCAACTATTAAATCCTCAGTGTTTCATTCCGTGTGTTTGTTTTGATGCCAAAGACTGAATCTGAATGGTAGGAATGTTCTAGACTGAGCTGTGTCACAGGTCCCACATAGTTTTAAAATATAACACTTCGGTGTAATTTTTTAGTAACAGACAACCAACACTATATCTATACAGGAAAAAAAAAGAGAAATGAGAGAACAATTTCTTTGACAATTGAAACATTATTGCTCATGACTGATAATTGGTAGGTTCTGAGACTATAGCAGGAGAATATGAGAAAAAGTAGTTGGACAGTGGTGATGTGTTCTCCACGAATCACTCTGTTGATGCTTTCTCTATTGCTTTCTTAGGCCAACTCTTGGGGACTTGATGTTCAAATCTAATACCTTATGAGTAGGATGATGGAATGCATCCCTTGATCTCTCTGCATCATGTGAACAATGTAACAGCACTTATTTCTGCCCATTCCCAGGCTTTTCCTGCTCTACTTAACTTAGTAACACCTTCATCTCCAAATTTTACCAGCAGGATGCATCGATGTTAAATTCTCTTGAGCCATCTTTTCTTTTCAGTGTTCCTAATCTGCACTGTGATGACTATGTTAACAAAATGATGTCTGCAGAGCCCATACTTGTGTAGTGGACCATTGTTTAACCTCTATTGCTGCACAGCATTAATCTATTGTTACCATTTGCACAAGGCATACACTATGTTTCCTATATTTTAACTTTATCAACATATTGGCTTGAGCTATATTTGAAGGATTATATGTAGAATATATCTTAGTAATTTTATAACTAAAAATAGATAACAGTGTATTCGACATATGACATAATCATGACTGGACTAATTAGGGCACAGTTTAGGAACCAACAGCACAGATGGGTTGACAGGACTGAGTGTTTCCATTGTCTCAGCTTCTAAAAGAAGATGACAACCACATCCATGGCATAATGTGGAGGATTGAGTAACTTAAGTTATTAAATCTTCTCTAACAGTATCTGTGTTGTAGGAGGCATAGATATAGATGTAGATGTAGATGTAGATGTAGATATTGATTCATCCAGATGTAGATGTTGGTTGAGAACAGAGGACAGTTTATTCTTTTGTCTAATTCAATCACTGTTTCTTGCCTGGAGCCCTAGAGCCCTAAAGCATTACAGTCTCCTTACAATATAGTCTTAATCCTTGAACTGGAAGGCTTCAGTCTTCTTAAAATCTGGAACATTTAAACTGCTAGCCCAGACCTAGAAGTCTTCAACTTTAGCCTTCTGAGACCTACTGCTGACTGAGCCACTCTGATTAGCTCTTTCTAAACTCTGACTCTTTTGATTCAACTCACTCTATATTCTGGGCTTCTTCTGCCAAGCTCTGATGTGTCTCTGTCTCTCTCTGAACTCTCATTGCTCCATCCTGCCTCTGTAACTGACTCTACTGTAACTCACTCCAGCCTCAACTTCTGTAACTCCTCTACAAATGAGTCTGTTCTAACATTGTAACTTACTCTTCAACTTGCTCCTCAACTCACTCTTCAGCCTGCTTCTCAACTGGGTCTTCTTACTGACTGCTCTGCTTCTGCTAACTGATCTCTCTTAATGACTCCTCTACTGACTAACTCCTATGTCACTCTCTCTAACAGAGATGAGAGCCCACCTTTTTCATGAGAGTTGGGCATGTCCTTACTATGCTAACTCTTCCTCTGATTAGTCACTTTGTCTGCTATTACTCTAACTCATTTCAGAAATCACTTCCTGTGTGACACTGACTCCTTCTGAGTTCTGCTTCCTGTGTTTGCTTCCACTTTTTATTTTTTTTCGTTAGGGATAAAAGGTGTAGACCAGGTCTGCTTTCTGAATACAGGGATTAAAGATGTTTGTTGCCACAGCTTTCTGAATATTGAATTAAAGGTGTGTCTACTTTCCATTCATACCACACAGGCCTCTGAATTTAGTCCCTGGAATACAGACTCTAGCTTTCCTACAGGGCTATTCCTCTACATGGTGCTATGACACAGCTATACCTACCAAATGTAAACTTTTCCAAA
This sequence comes from Cricetomys ansorgei, assembly GCA_026225945.1. NCBI lineage: Eukaryota > Metazoa > Chordata > Mammalia > Rodentia > Nesomyidae > Cricetomys > Cricetomys ansorgei. Next base: position 10,818,271 of record JAMJFZ010001100.1, on the reverse strand, counting down.
ATTTGAAAATCTTGGATTAGAGTCATTTTAGTTCAAGAATTTCATATACAGAATTCTATCAAATTGTGAAAAAAAGAGCGAAAATGATGAAGTTACACAGCAGAATAGCTGTACCCATTTTATAGATCAAGAAATAAACGTTTAATATTAATAACTGGTATCAAATATTTAAGTGTCAGAACTCAGAAAAAAATAAATATTTTTCCTAAAAATAAAAACTTTTCCTAAAATATCTTCTGCTTTAAAGATGTCAACACATTATCTGATTTTATTGAATGTGGAGCTGATGGCTGACCTTCATTGCCAGGACACAGTGACTCTGTTTTTTGCTGCCTCCCTGTGTGTACAGGGAGGCAGCAGATAAAACAAAAATGAGGAAAAATGGGGAATTTCAGAGTACTGAAGTGCTGAGAAGAAAGGGGTGAAACTGCTGGGAAGTTGAAGCTCTCAGAGTAGGCACCACACAGTTGGCCATCAAGCTTATACTTCTTAACATCTGTGGCTTTTTGTTGAGTATTAGAGATTAATTCAGTACTGTGCAGGATGCTGTTCAAGACAGCACTTCCCAGTCTTTCTTGGGACTACAGTTCTGTTTTCCTTTCAAGATTTAGAAAGTGTGGAATTTTAAGATGTGGTAGCATAAAATAAGACCATAAAATAAAAGAAGACATATACCTAATTTTATGTTCCTCGAATGATGTTATTTTTGCTTTAATTTTGTCAAGGTAAAATACATCATTTTTAGCTGTACAAAAATGCAATAAGAGGAAAGAATATGTTCATAGCAATGGGATGATATGAGCCCTGTCAGTCAGTACTCCTGGCAATTAAATCTCTGAGATTTCTCAATCCATTTAGTGCCCTGTTGCCAAGTGTCATAGGCATCACACTTATAATAAAAATATCAGAAGAATATAACAACAACAAACAAAAGCCAAAGCCCATCTTAATGTCTTCATTTGGCATATGTTTATATCTGTAAGAACTCACTTTCCATAAATAGCTATCAGGTTCAAGCGTTTTATCCACAGAGCAAGTGAAAGCTATGCCTTCTACTTTTGCCTTCTAAGAGTTTTTTCCCCCCTTTGGGGTGAAGGCTGTTGCCAGAATGAGAGGCAACGTCATGCCCTGTGAGAGCCAAGAGCAGCTGGTGCTGTTGCCCTGGTGTTTATGGGATATTACAGGCATAAAGGCACATTTGGAAATGGTTGGGGAAAGAACTTAATGCTTCTTTCTTTTATCTTTATAATCCACTTTCCTAGCAAGGATTATCCTGCCATTCATACTAAATTTAGCAAATGCAATTTTACATGTTTAAAAAAAAAAAAAGAAAGAAAGAAAGCTGTGTTGCTACAAGGTGCTCTGAGAGTGCAGCTTGTGTACTGGATAGATAAACTGCTTCTCATCAAGAGAAACAATAAACACAAAGGCACAAAAACTTGTTCCAATTGTTTTGCTTTTGAACAATGAAAGTCATTTTTGTAGGAATTAACCAGAGGGAGTTGTACATCTGGAAAGCGGTGAACACATCATTTCTGTTTTAGAGAAAACTGCAATTATTGCCAAAAAAATTCATCTGCACTATGAGCCAAATTTGTCAAGCTGGGAGCCTCATTGAGAGGAATTTGCCACTAGAAACTTGTGTAGCATATTATTATCCTTATTTATTTCCAATGGCATCTTCCTGTGTTTGATAGAAATTTTAAGGTTTGTGTTTAGTGAAGAGATACAGAATCTTGATAAACTAAAACTAGGATCTTAGTGTCATAGTGATGACATTAAAAATATTTCTCCTGCTGTTGGACACATGACTCAGTGTACTGCTCTTCCAGAGGACCAGCACTGGATTCCTTGCACCCCAAACTCCAGCTCCAAAGGATCTGATGCCATCTTCTGATCGTCTTGTTTGTTGTACTTCATACCCAAACTCACACGCTGGCTCACACATTTACACAACATTTAAAAAACCATAGGGAATTGAACTGAAAATAAAATTTCCTAAGCATTGAAAAGTCCAGGCAGTTTTATAAGCCATAGACTTTATTCCTTAAAATTGTGTTCATTTTATACTTTCCTTAATTTATTCTTTGCTTTTGCTTGTCTGGGGTGTATCCCACATCCTTTTAATAGACATATGCATCATGACGATTACAGGGTTTTACATGTGGGAAATGACTAACTTAGCAGACACTTGAAAAACACCTATGGCCCACACACTTGAGAAGGAACTGGAAAGACACCTCGCTATTCAATTAATATAGCAAAGTGAACTTCACTAGATTCATAGGGAATGGAGCATAATTGCAAACCATTAAATATTATATATCTGAACTCAAAAGAAAGAGTTAAAATAAAGCTTATCATGCTGGAATTAAAGAGAAATGTAAATCCAATAGAGAAAGCCAAAGCCAAATTTTAAGGTAAGCTGGGGGTTTTCTAATGTGTACTTAAATTTGTAGAACTGAAAGTGGACTTTTTTGGCCAGATAAGGGTGCAAGATAGTTTTCTTTCCCTGAAAAACAATGTCACCATATAACAACAGGACCTACAAACATACACTGATCATTCTCCAAGATGATGTGTGAAAGCTTCCCCTCCTCCCACAGCGATGTTAGTCAGAGAACAACCTGCCAGGTGTAGAACACAGACTTATTCACACGTAGCCTAGAAGATGACACATTTGCATTTTCATGAGAAATTAGTGAAAAAATTACATAAACAAGAGCTCAGAGCATATAACACTATGAAACTCAATGAAAAAGTGTTGATGAAAAGCATACTAAAACTTTATCAGAGACATATCATAATGAAATGAAAAGTTTGGGTTATAGAAGGATTTAATTTCAAAATAAAAGTAATTCTTAGGAAGATGCAAGTTGAAAATTAAATTTTGTGCAGAAAAGCACATTGCAGAATTAGTTTAGCAAGCTTGATAGGGGACCTGTGACTCCTGGGTTGGTGCCCCATAGTTTAGTAAAACAGAGCAATTGTTAAAGATAGCAAAAAATGTCCAGTAAGAATGCTGTTGGTGTCAATTGAGACTGATGTCATATAAAGCACTGTTCAATCCACGATAAGCTGTGGCAACAACATTCATGGCTCATCAAGCTAAAATAGCATGAAATGACTCCAAATTCACACCTGTAAAGTGCATTCCTCACCCATTTGCAGAATAATGATATTGCCTCTACACACATCAAGTTGTTTCTCTTATTGAGCTTGTGTCCTGCTAACTTTCTAGAAATTGATCTTGTCCATGATGAAATGTTTTTTTATATAAAAAATAAAGTTGTAAATTTTTACTGAATCAAAGTCATCATTGACTATTAATTTCTTTTGGAGGTTTATTGTTATAAAAGTCAAAAATAAATCTCAAAAATCTCTGTGGGCAGTGCCAACAGATTATTCAAATCTGACAAGTGGGATCAACCCAGGACGGTAAGAAGCTCAATGAATCTGAAAGATAGGCACAAATGCTTCTTTTTCCTCCATTGGGTATTTTGCTTACTGTTTATTTTTGAGACTATGTTTTAATTTCAACATCTTCTCCTTCCCTTTCTTCCCTCCAAACCCTCCCAAATACCCTTTGGCATTCTCCATCAGATTCATGGCCTCTTTTTCATTAGTGGCTATTTCATGCATATATATGTATATATTTGTATATACACTTGCAGGTATGTTTGTTGTCAGGTTAGGTCTGAGTATTTGACACTGACAACTAATTGGTGTGCTCTTCCTTGAGTTACATGATTTTATTACATATTCTGGACATTGTCCCTTTACCAAATGTATCAATTATAAATATTTTCTGGTTTTTAATGTCACAATTTTTAAAAAGTCTAATTTGATTTGCTTTATATTTTAAATGTATTTATTTAGTTTCTGAATTTTATCAATTCTATATTTATATCATATTACTTCCTCTTCTCCTTCCAACTTCCAACTTCTCCTGTGTCCCTAAGCTGCTTGAGTCCCTCTCAAATTCCTGGCTTATTATGCTTTAATTATTATTGTTACATACACTTTATATGTATATATGTGTATACATATATAGTGTATGTAACAATAATATATGTTATATATTATATAATATAATATATATATAATTGTATAGATATTAAATTGTACCATATAGTCTTCTTTTGAATATATAGTTAGGAAATTTAAAATTAAAGATATTAAACTTAAATACTAAGTTTATTTAAAGTAATAGAGATATGTAAAATGGTGCTGTTTGTTTTTGAAGTATTCATAACACAATGCTTCTTAAATCTGTTTCAGGTTCCAAATCTCATTAGCTTCTGAAATCTGCCCTCAGTTTCTTTTTGCTGAAAGGACAGCATCTGTACTTTACTAGTTATACTAGAAAAAAATCGAATAAAATTCTTTTTCTGCTACAACCATGGCTTTTTAAATTTCTTCTTCAAATAAACTGAAAGTTTCTTACCATGACACCAAATCTGGATAATTACCTGTGATCCTATACAGAAGATGATGGCTGTCACCACTACCTAATGAATATATGACATACCCATGTAGGAGTCACCTAACTCCCAAAATATTACAGGGTACGAATCACATTTTAAGTACTTTATGAATAATAACTCGTTTAATATTCATAACCAAATCACAGATTTCCTGTATTGTAATGTATTACCCAAAGCTGCCTAGCCACATTCCAGAAACATTCCTAAAACCCTGTTCCCTGTAACTCACCCAACCCCCACATCCGACCCCAATCCAATGGCTTCACCTAACCCCCATACACCACCTCACCTCTAGTGACACTTCCACCCTCTGTGGCCAGTATCAGACCTGCAATTTGCATGCTCCATACAATCCACTACCCCTTTAAAAGACAACCTGGCAGATCCCCACGTTCTTTCTCTCTAGCCCTCCCTCACTGGGAAGAAAACATCCCAATAAACCTCTTGCATGAGACCCTGTGGCGTGGTGTCCTGCACATTTCTTTCATGTTTCACATATAAAGAAACAGAAGTAGATATGTGATTAAATAACTTGTAAATTTATACAACCAGAAAATGACTGAATTATGCTAATTCATAAATAACCTATAAGTAATCAAATTTGAACTGTTCTTTCATAAGTTAAAAAAATAAGTCTTTCTACTCCAGACTGCAATGCCAATGAGAGCACAGAACATATCGTGTTTGCATCTCCCACGCGTATCAGAGTGGGGCAGCATCTAAAATGGACTTTTTAAACGGCTTCATTCCTTCCTTGTTCCTTCCTACTAACTGACTTCTGCAGTTTAGCCTTATGTGTAAGGAAAATGATAGTTCTTATGCACACTATGGTTTGATTAAAGCCAAGAAGCTTTTCCTTAACAATAATCTTAATACTTAATGAAAGCCTGACATCATTGATTCAAATATGTGTTTTTGATATCTTTCTTTTTGTGGGGGTTCTTTAAAATATATGAAGCATAATGCATTACATAATACTATGCCTATTTAATTCATGCCCACTAATGACCAAGAAAGAGTTTCACTTGGAGATTCAAGGTATTGCCTATGGGAATCATCATGCATGCAAGGAATTTGGAAGAGTAAAAGTCAAATTTCACCAAATCCAAAATCATATCATCTTTTTATTATTAAAATCTTGTATAACATGGGTTCCATGAAGTGTCCCCTAAGTTCTCATGGATTTTCATGGAGATAACCGGCATTTTCCCATACCTAACACTATCAAGATCTTAGAATTCCCGGTCACTATCCTCCAGGAATCCTATTTTTTATCTTTAAACTGATTAGTTTTCCATTGTTTTATCTTTAAATGTGATGTGTCCATGAAGTCTTTTCAATACAAAACTGATGCTCATGAGAAGGATTAGTGATTTTGCTTTGTGGTTGCAGTTCATTTGTTCTCATTGCTCTGTTGTATTTCGATGGATAAACACCAAAATTTATTCACCTATTTCTTTGTTCTTGAGTGTTTTGTTTTTCAGTTCAGTGTTACTACAAATAATACTGCTATGAATCTTATATATGTCTTTTGAAAAAAAATAGTCAGTAATTTCATTTGAATTATAATATCAGATATTAATAGATATTTACAGATTTGTTTATAAAAGACCATACTGTACATTTTTGATTTTTTATTTTATTTTGAGACCATTATATAATTACATAATCATTTCTCCATTTCTTTTTCTCCATTTAAACACTCTCATATGTCCCTCTTTGTTTTCTTTCAAATTCATGGCTTTTTTTTTCATTATTTGTTATTATACACACACACACATATTTCTAAATATAACCTGCTCATAATTTTTAAAAAGAAGTTCTATCCTGGTCATCTTGCCTTTATCCCAAGTGCTTTCATGGCACCTAAATTGTTTTTCCAACATGTACGTAGTGAGAACACAAGAAGACAGCAACAACAAATCTTATTCTTTTGGGTTAAGACTATACTTCAATATCAATTCCCTATTCCTCACTATAGAACTATTAGGACATCCCTTACACAAACATGATAATATTTCCTGTATTTGGATTATGGAGCTCATGGAGGGTGGATGAGCTGTTATTCACAGCTATTGAATTTTAGTGCCAGGAGTTTTGACAATAACCCCTGGGAAGTTCTACCATGCTTCCTCATCACAGGGATTTGACATAACAACTCCTCTCATTGCTTTTGTCTCTTATGGTATAGTTGAGGACAAGAAACTTAAGATAATTGGGGTGGGGGCACTATCTAGTACCTCTGATATCAGGGAGGTATCATTGTGCTGATGGTGTATCTGGGAACAGGAACATTTTGAGATATGACATCAGTTATTTTCTTTGGGCATGTGTTGATGCATCCCAGAAGTGAAAGCTTTTTCAGAGTATTCCATATAAAACTTGGAAGACGAAGGAAAACTTCAGGATACTAAGTTCTGCTGTTTCTGCCAACTCTGTGATTGACAGATTCTGTTACTCTATACTTCATCTAACTTTATAAACCAACACCCATCTATTCATAAACAGCACATGATATTTCGATAGAAGTATCAATAAAAAAGTAGTCCTTTTGCTATGGATTAAGCAAGGGAAAAGGTAAGTAAATGTGAAAACATACTTTACTCTAAATATTGTTATACTATAGCCATAGTATATTAAATATTAGTATACAAATAACAGTCACCAATCATGAAATCATTGTTTATGAAGACAAACATCCAGCCAAATCACATTTTCCATGATATATCACTTTTTTACATCTGTGAGCCTGTATTTATTGAAGGTACTGAAGTATGTGCTTTAAATGCATACAAAAGTACTGTAACAATTTGTCTGTTTATTTACCTCTATTATAAAATGTCTTCACAGACTTAGCCATTAATACTTTCTGCCTTTTCAAAGAAAAGATAATTTATCATTTACCCACTTAACAATATTAGGCTCCTGTGTACTGATTCTTGTTTTGTTTATCCATTCAGTATTACTGATTGGTCTTTGGAACACTTGAGTGCTTGCAATCAGGGCAAAATGGCACTCACTAATAACAAATGAACCGCTATGACCACTATAGAACTGTGTGGCTTCAACTCCCAAACCCTGGCCTGAGCAATCCAGAAAGGTGTCTCTGGGTAGAAGCTGGCTTTTCTCTACAGCTACATCTGTTCTGCTTGTCCCTCTGGAACATCTGCTGTGAAGCATAACTCCTGCTGAACACAAGCAAGCCAAACTTGGCCCCATTCCTCTGAAATGCACACCCTAAAATTTGACTACTCTGATATTAACAATGAATGGTACAATACTGAAGTTGAGAATAGTGTTTTTTCTGAGGTTTTTTTTCCCTCTGATAGAAATAGTTTTAAAAAGCTAATGTGACTTTTCTGAGGAAAAAAAATGTTATATTTTATGAAATGTAGTGATGAAATTGGATCATTGTTTTAATAAAACAAAGGTGGTTTGAATGCATAGATTTTTACTTTAGGAAAACTGCAACAACATCAGTTGTTTAATGTTTCTATGTCTTCTCTTTGTCCTCTTGGTCAAATGTGACTTATTTAATTATATATATATATATATATATATATATATATATATATATAAATATTTGTCTCTCAAAAACTTGATGGTATAAATCCCAGAAATATTTGATGATAACCAGTAAGTCATGGATCAGAAAATTGTATCCAAAATTAAATCATAGAAATAGGATGGATTTTTTTTTATTAGATATCAGAAAGGTGGTGCTATAAGATTTCTTTTGGTTGTTTTGAGTTGTCTGGGTAGATCATGTTCCCAAATCAGTTTTGTGTATCTGCCTTATTGTTGTGGGATATTTTACTGTTGTGTGCTGTTTTGGTTTTGATACCCTGTAGCTGGGAAGCCAGATAGATGCCTTGCAGCAGTACAGGCCTCGATTCCTACCTAGTCACACCCTTGTGCTAGCCTTGAGATCTGGACAGATAGACAATTGAAGGTGACCAGTCACGAGCAGGTCACGAGCAGGACACGAGCAAAGACTCTGATCACCCCAGCCTAGTATCATTGTGTTGGAATGAAGGCCTGAAAGATAGAGGGGATGGAAGAAAAAGTTAAAAGGGCTAAGGCAGGAGGAAAGGGGTGTTTTTTTGGGGAAAGAAAGATGAAGTCTCTGCCTAGCTGCCCAGGTATAGAATTCCCTGAGATTTGACATAGTTGGTGATTAATAAAGAGCATTGGAAAATTCAATGCTGGACTCTCATTAAGCGCCTGTAGATACCAGAAAGGTGGTACTATAAGATTTCTTTTGGTTGTTTTGAGTTGTCTGGGTAGATCATGTTCCCAAATCAGCTTTGTGTATCTGCCTTATGATTGGCTACCTGACCTGGAAGCTTACTGAGTTCTTTCATAATTACAACAGTGTTACATGGAGGAAGAGACACATCTACGTTTGCATCTTTAAAAAACAGTTTGTATTTGTGTATTTAGACATATATATATCTATATATATACATACATATATACATATGTATATATAGATACATATATATCTATATATCTATATCTATATATCTATATATCTATATACATACATATGTATGTATATATATGGATAGATAGATATATCTATCTATATATATATAGAGAGAGAGAGAGAGAAAGACCATGAATCTGAAATAGATGTGTATATTAGAGGATTTGGATGGAGAAAAGGAAAGAGGGAATGATGTAACTGTATTATAATCTCAAGAAAAATATTTTTATTTTATTTTATTTTATTTATTTATTTAGTGTTTTGAGACAAGGTTTCTTTGTTGTAACTCTGGCTGTCCTGGAGCTTACTCTGTAGATCAGGCTGGCCTCAAACTCACAGAGATCCACCTGCCTCTGCCACCCAAGGGCTGGGATTAAAGACATTCACCACTACTACCCGGCAAGAAAAATATTTTTAAAACAATACATCTTGTTTATTCTATTCAAGCAAACTAGTGCTTCACTCCTGCCAAATTGTCCACGTCAGTTCATAATCTCTCATTTGTCTCAAGCATCAGGAAAGGAGCTTGATCACCCAGACTATAAACCTGTTGAGAAGAGTAAGCTCCTCTCATTCAACATTACAGTGACCAACAGCACTACAGTGATCAACACAACCTCAAAGCAAGTCTGTTGGTGACTGAGCACAGGGGCTCATTTCACATGCTCGCATGAGACATTTACTTTAGGAATGCCCACTATTTTAATGCTAACCTGTTTTGGATATATAATATAAATCATTTATAAATTTTATTTTCATTTTAAAAATCTATTTGGCTATTTGAGGTGGTGTCACATGCTAAATAGCACTTGTGGAGGTCAAAGGACAATGCTTAGAGTTGGTTTTCTCATGCCAATATGTGAGTCCCAGGGATGAACTCAAGAGCTCCGTCCGGGCAGGAAGCACTCTTACCCACTAAGCCATCTTCCCTGCCCCATAAGTCACTGTCTTAAGTGTAGATTTTTCATTGTCACCTTGCAGCAAACCAGGATCCTAAAATAACATACCAATTCTGCATTGTGGTAAAAGTGACCCAGGGTTTATCTCTAGTCTTCCACATGTGTGGTCACCCACCTGCCACCTGACTGGAAGCTTGAGATGCACCATATTTCATGCTGTGCTAGATTGAAGAAAGGCCGAATTTTGTTTATAATAGGTTCTTTTCGTTTGGTTGGTTTAGCATTTGAAAAAATCATTCCAGGAATGAAACGGAACTCAAACACTGTGAGCTGTATTATTCTTTTTTGTACTCTTTCAATTTCCCTCTCCTCTAGGCTATTTGTAATATGTAGCACCATGTGCAGAACTGCCAGAAACAATCCATCTCATCCAGGAAAACATGCTCCTGACTCCCTCTCCAGCAGAAGCCTATCCAGTGTCCCTGATATTATCCTAAGGCATTACCAATCTGTTTTGTGTGAGCTTGTTGCCCTACCTCCTCCCTTTTAATACGAGAAATTAGGTAAACCACTCACTATTTACATCAGCTTCATGTTACCTCATAGAGGAATTGTCAGAACAGTCAACAAACATATAAAGGGACCAAGAACATCTTTGGGAACAAAATATAACATTAATTGCCAGTGTGTGCTTCCTGTTCCCCGTGCATTAACGATGTCTCACATTTGATAAACACCTCTACAAGGGTCCTGGAGGAGCCCTTGTCAGTCTATAACCAGAAATTCAGCTCAAGCTACCATCTCCAGAGTCAGAAATGCCTTTGAGTAGCGGAGGGGCTGCATTCTGTCTCCTGTACCCAGGCTAGAGGCATCAGCCAGATAATCATATACAGCATGAAGTATCTCGAGTCCCTATGCCCTTCTATGGATGAATGTAGTTACAGATCTGAGACAGAGGGACTTTAAAATATGTATCAATGAAGATAAGAGCCTGTTGCAGATAACTCAGTCCTCTCTGTGCAGCTCAAACCCACAGTGCAATTTATGTTTTTAAATTTTTTTTTCTGTAATTTATGCAAGGTACGGGTGAGACCTAAGAATAAAAATGCTGGCAAAACAGAAGTCGCTGTGTGAAGCTCCAGCACAACTGCCTGTTTTTCTCTCAAATAGGCATTCAGAGCTTTAAACATTGGAGAGCTTCCTATTCCCCATTTTTGTTTGTTTACTGTTTAGTTTGGTCAAAATATCAACAGCAACAAGGGATGTGTGATTGGAGAAACAGGCCAGGCTCTTGTCAGCTGTTTCTACATTGTCATGGCCCTGCAGAGGCCCCTGTGTGTGCTCTGAAAATGGCAAGAGATACACATTGTATATTCAGATAATATAGCAGTGAAACCAAGATTCAAGGGTTGTTAATCTCAAACATATTATGGGATTGCAAAGCAACTAAGGTACTGAGTGTCTCCATTTTAATTACCAGGGTTGGCAGAGGAATCCAATTATGCTGCTGTGTCCCCAACATAACCCTTTCTCTTTGTTTGCTGCTGGCGTATTCTCAGCATGTTTCGATCACCTTTGTTTGTTTGTTTATGGGCTGTTTAGACTTCTCCTCTCAGACCTCCTGCTCTCATTTCAGAGACAGTTGTTTTAAGGTTTATTTTCACTGAAGGAGTTATGCATCCTCTTGCAAGCATGAAGTGTTCCATGCTAGCAATCCTTTTTTCGCTACCATTCCCCAGTGGAATTATAAGGCAGGGGAGCGACTGGCTCCCTGTTAAGAGCTGCACCATTGTTTGAACCTGGATGCCACAGGCAGCGTCAGTGTTACACGTTAGTCTCACGTTAGGCTTCTGACATGACTGGGAAATTTTAAACAAGGAGTAAATTCTCATTCCACAGGAACTCTCGGTGCTATGCCAAAAGACTCCTGAGATTTTCTGCTTCTATATATGTTTCCATACTCCAGTCACCGTAAGATATAGATTGTGAAACAAAGTATTCCACTGAATTGTCATCCTTCATAAAAACTAGACAAAGATAAATACCTGCATAGTAAAATAATGCAGTGCTTATTATCAAATGAAAGCAGTTTCTTCTTTCTTTCTTTTCTGTCATCCACTGTCTCCGTCTCCGTGGTCTATACTTCGTTCTATTCTGTATCAGCACAGCCTACCCTGCCCTCCTAATCCTTTTTAATTATTTTGATAATTTACTAATCAGTCTCTATTCTCTTATTATTAGATCTGGCCATCTCAATTTCCTTGTGAAAATGCAAGAAAATCTCCATACAAGCTACCAGTCCCTCTTCTCTGGCATTCAAAATATCTCTGCTGTGGCACCTAGGCTTTCTTCTCCCAGCCTTACTCTGTCAGACTCTACACATCCATCAAAAGGAAGTGGCGAGGATAGCCAATTATACAACATATTTTTCGACCATAAATTTGATTGCAATTGATACCTGCTGGGGAAACAGTTTTCTCTAATAAATGTCACCGGGCATATCAACTGCACCTCCAAGGAAGACCACATGCCCAGGAATAGCCGTCCAACACAAAATGGACACCGTGCTTTTTTGTTGTTAGTGATAGTGATGGAGTGGGGGCACTTCTTGTTTCATTTCTTTTGTTTTGGTATGTTTATCTAATTATGTTCTTCCTTGTTTGGGTTTTTTTGTTTTTGTTTTTGCTTTTGTTTTATTTTCTGGAGAGCGAGAACATGAAGTTGAAGTTAGGTCTATAGTAGCATGAATAGAATCTGGGAGGAGTTGGGGGAGGGGAAAACATGAACTAAATATGCTGTATGAAAAAATTAAATAAAACACACAGCCACGACATTTTTGGGAAAAATGACAACAGCGGCCTCACTATCAGACCTGGTGAAAATGAAGGTTATCTGAAAATCTGCACTGAATTTTCTGCTTGGTTAGATACTCAAAAATTAAAACTAAATTACAGAAGAGAAAAAAGTAAATATATATATATATATGTGTGTGTGTGTGTGTGTGTGTGTGTGTGTGTATCTTGATATTTGAAAATTATATGCATTGCGAAGTGACCAAGTCAAGCTTATTAACATATCACATTATCTCATTTTTTTAACTTACCAATCATAAACTATACTTCCTCAGATATCAAGTATAAAATGTGCTGTTATTAATAATAGTCATCTTGTTTTATTGCACCTATCCTAAACTTACTCTTCCTTTCTGCCTAAATTTTTTTGCCAGCTTTTCCTGAATCTCACAGTACCATTCTTCTGTGTGATTATATGAGCTTGACTTCATAAGTACAAAACTAAAGACTTTTAGAAAGTTTGTCCAGGAAGCCACATGGAAAACAGAGCAGAGGACACATGAAGTTCTTCAGAGAAGCTAAACATGAGCAATTCTGAGGCAACAGTTTGTCTGCATGAGTCTTATCAATAATATTCCTGTCCTCATTTTCAGATTTCTACACTGGTATTCCGTTCTAAAGACAAATGTCAAATCCCTGTCCAAATATATAAACAATAAATTGTATCACAAGCAGAAAATAAAATAGCCTGGAAGTGCTGAATAAGAATCACATGTTCTCTGCTCACTTTTAGAGAAAATTTCATTGAAAACTGGTTAGGGGTTAGGTAATAAAAAGAGGAAGAATTCATTGTGTATGCAATTTGTAAATACATTCTTGGTGAAAGATTTAGGCAATGGATTCCCTAAATACACTGAGTAGATTGAACTAGAATAAAAATAAAAATTGCACAAAGAGCTTTAAACTTTACTATTTATGGACCACATATCTGGCATTTAATTTTAGGTAAATTGTTACTTTGTAATTTTGAATCTAGAAAAGAAAAGTTAGCACAATGATATTAAGAATGGGACTCTCATAATCTCATCTAGAGCATCAGAGCTTATGCTATGGATGCTAAGTATTCCATATTTTAGGTAGGTAATACATACACCATGATGAATCTTGTTAAAAGAAAGCCAAACCAACCCCCAAACAGTGTCCCACTGAGTCCTGTGTAAATGTGAAAGCTGAGGATCTACTGGTGAAGAGAAGATTTTTCTCAAACGATTTTGGAAAAGGTACTGTGTGAATACCACTGTCAGGTTTTCTCACTTCTGGAGATGACCTCCAGGCAAATTAAACATCTGAAATTCATCTTAATTCAGATGGAGACAAGTAGGTATCATGATGGATGAATTTTATTCTTATTTCTTGACTGCAAGAATCCCTAGATGAGGCCCAAGCTGACACCAATTTGTGGTGTCTTATGAGAGGTTGGCCTGTCAAGGTCAGGATTTCAACAGAAAAAGAAAAAAAACCAAAACAAAACCAAAACCAAAACAAACAAACAAACAGACAAAAACCTCTTGGGTCCATATTGTAATCACTAGCTACAGGACACCTAGGATACCTTAACATCTTAACATTGATAGAGTGGATAAACTCCAATGTAAAACATGCCGAACTTTTGAAATTTAAGAAATAAAGTTTTGCTCATTTGAGTCAAGTAGATGCTGTAGACAGTGGGCAAGCTGAAGTCATGCTGACTGAACTACCCCACTTCAGCAAAAATATACAGTGTTCAAGGTCACCCTCCTGTAGGTAGACAAGCAGCATATATTTCATAAAATTTATAGTTCTTAGATGTCAGCAGTGACAGAGGACAATAAATCGCCAATGCTGGCAAAAAAAAAAAAAAAAACACTTGCAATGGTGCCAAGTAAAATAATTAACTTTTCCACCTTATCCTCTAAATCCTTTTGATTATATTTTGCTCATGTGAAAAGCAAGATGACAAAGAAAAGGAGTGAAATGGAAGGTCAGGATGGATGGATTGACAATGATCCTTGTGAGGCTTGAATTCCAGAGAGCCCCCTGCACAAGCCTCCTAAAGGGGCTCTGAACGAAATATTGCCTCCACAGTTGTTTTTGTGATAGAGGGCTTTCATTCTCTGAGGTCAGCTACAGGATCCATAGAGAAGGAGATGAGGATACTATTTAAACAGTAACCACTGCTCTTTCTTTATAGATTTCTATGGTCTTACTGAATCGTCAGTGTTGTTTGAAATCCATGTTATAGTCCTGCATTGAGTGAAGAGAGATCAGAAGGTTGAATGTTAGAGAACTTATGTCACAGGAGGTCTAACCAATTCAATATTTATGGTCTTTAAGAAAAAGAAAACACAGATTTCAGTTTTATAAGGAGTCTTATATATAAATTTAAAAGAAAGCAAATTAACTTAGTTCTTATTTCTGTGTTTAATATCAGATGTGGATTTTAAGCCATTTTTAATGATAGTATTTTAGAGAGAAGGAAGATAGGATGGCATTAGTGTTATAAACACACACACAGTCACACACATACACACACACGTGAACCTATACGTATGCTATGCAAACATGTTTCTTAAAGGATTATCTTATGTTTAATGAAGGTATCAAGAAAGTAAGAGTTTTAAAGTGCTAAGAATAAGTGGTGGCTGAATGCTAGTATGTTGGGCACCAAATGTAGACGTAAATGTGTGTGTTGATTTAATTAATTATTCTTATGGGTTCATGGCAGAGGGCAGTTTATTCTTTGCCTATTCAATCCCTGATCCTAGAGGGTTTCAGCCTTTGCTAATCTTAAGTCTAGATCTGGAAGACTTCAGCCTCCATATAATCTAATCTTCAAATTTAAACCTAGAATGTTTCTGGTTGGCTGATTCAATTCACTCACTGTTCTGGCTCAAATTCTTCTCCAAGCTGACTGGTTCAAATTGACCCTCTGAGCCAACTGACTGTTTCTGACTGAACTCTGCAGACTCTGACTGACTCCTGCAACTTATCTTACTGAACTGCTCTGCTAGACTTCAAATTGACTTTCACTATTAGCTGACTCTTCCTCCCAAACTCACTCTTCCTTTTTGACCCTGACTCCTTCTGCTGAACTGCCTCTGTGTCTTAACTGCCTGATTCTCTAACTGACTGCCTCTCTGAACTGAGATCCTACTTTTATATCTTGAGAGTTGGGCATGTCCTCATTCTGACTCACTCTGCTAACTCTTCTTCTGTTTCATCACTTTGCCAGTTCTTCACTCTAATTCACTCTCGGTTTGGGGATTAAAGGCCTGTACTCACTCTGTATTTCATTCTGCCCTTAAAATTTGTAATTCATTTTTTGCCTCTGCCCCTAAACTGACCGTTCCTAATAACTGGTGCTCATTTTCATCACTATTCACCTTAAAGTGATAATATGTGTCAGCCTTTAGTTCACAACTGAAAAGATAGTTCTGAGGCAAAAGAGGGCTCATGTCCATGTCCATTGAGTCTTCCATGATGTGGAGGTGCTCACTTCAGTGTGACAGAAACTAGATGGAGAAAACTGCCTACTGCTCTTCAGAACAGACACACAGTATTAAGTTTAAAATGTTTGAATGCCAATAAGACAGGAACTACAGCTGCCAAAGACACTGGATTGTAGGAAAAAAACTGCTGAGTTAAATCAGACTGTATATTATAAGGTTGTGCTAACTTCAGAACGGAAGTCAGGGAATATGTTACCTTGGAGAAGAGGTTTGCTTATATTCTCACAGGTGACAAAAAGCTATGGGTTCCATCAAAATTGATAAAGATTCAATCCGAGTAGGAGAAACTTTGCTGACATGAATGGTGTGACTCAAGGAAGGCAGAGATACAGAAAGACAACGACACAGGTGACACAAAAAGCTGATTCCCCTTTCTGGGGACAGCTCAACAAACTGGCTGAAGGAGGAGAGGTGATAATTCATCAGACTGAAAAACCTTGATGTTGAAATGGACATTTGTTGAGGAATATTGAAGAGAACTTCACAAATGATCAGGACTGATGGTTGCTGCAGTTACAGAAGATAACTGCAGCAGTGGATTGTCAAAAGGACATTCAGACTATTAAGTTTATGGGATTGATAATTGTTCCTATTGTAATAGTTAAACTGTGTTAGAGCTATTTTCGGCATAATTTATAGCTTAAACAGAAGGGGGGAAGATGTAAAGGAATATTTAATCTTTTAACCTAGCAACACAGTTGCTGTGGGACAGGATCACATTCAAGGTCTGTATGATCCAGGTGGAATGCAGGACACACCTGTAAGTAACCTAACTCAGAAGGCAGTGGTGGCACATGCCTTTAATCTCAGCACTTAGGATACAGAGGCCGAGCTCAGAGGGGAAGCAGAGAGTAGAGGCTGAATTCAGAGAAGAAAGCAAGGTAGAAGCAGAGTGTGGAGGCAGAACTCAGACAGAAGTGAGGTGGAAACAGAGAAGAGGCAGAGCTCAGACAGAAGTGAAGAGTTAGTTCAGTGAGGCAGTTTGAGTGTAGCTAGCTCACAGACATTTCAGTTTAGAAGGAGAAGCTGAGAGGAGCAGAGCCAGTGCAGAATAACTTAAGCAAGAGAAAGCAGAGTCAGAAGCAGACCATTTATGATTTACAGTTCAGAATTCAGAAGCAGCTAGTCAGAATAAACTCAGAAAACAATAAATCTTAGAGGGTGAAACATTCTAGGTTTAGGTTCGCAGATTAGATTGTACAAAGACTGGTTAAGGTTAAGATTAGATTGTATGGAGGCTGAAATACTCCCGGACTGGGAACAGGGATTGAATTAGCAAAGAATAAACTGTCGTTTGCCATGAACCCATAAAAAGAATAATTAATCAAATCAACATATACATCTACCTCTACATAAGACAACAATGCTATACCTTCTAAGCCTCAGAGAACATGGTAGAAGTGGAAAGAATGTAAGTGTCAACAGACAGGGAGGAATGCCATCTTTGATCATGACACTGCTACTTCACTCAGAATCTCACAGCTGCTGTGGGACTGCACAAGACTGTGCCTGTCAGGAGTCAGTCATGGATAGGGTAAGGACTTTTGAGGTCCAACCCCTCCCACATGAACTATTAACTACAGATAGATTCTGGGAAAGAAAGGATTCCTTGTCTTCAGTTGTATGCCACTGGTGAGCCCAGCAGGGTCCAATGAATAGTTTCAATCCACAGTTATACAGATGGCCTTGGTTAAGTTCAGTGGGCCAGAAAACAAAACCAAAAGACATGAATGCGGGAAATGTGTGTGTAGAGGAGAGGCTCACAGAGGTGGTAAGAGATAAGTGAGAGTGGGGAAACAACAATAACGATGAAATATATGAAATAATTAAAAACAAACAATAATCAAATTTTTCTGTAATATAAAATTAAAAGTAATTCCTCCTTTGAATCAAATCCTGTTGTAAAACTAAGTTAAGTAAAAGTTTGTGGTTTTTTGACTCAGATTAAGGAACTATACATGAAGTTTTGAGCTACATAATTGGTATATTCTGATGTCACTGAGAAAGTGGCTGCGTTGTTAATAAAGTAGCTCTGTGCAGATGGGTATTATTGTTATATTTATCACTTTATAATAAATACTTCACTTTAATTTATAATACATGAAATGGCAGAAGAGCCCTACAAGAAGGAAAATATGAAGTAACAAGATACGATGTTAGCAGTAGGCAAATTGAATATAATAAAGAACAAAACAATTTTAGCTGAAATTAAAACATGATGAACCTTCAAGCTTAGAGAGTAAACAGTGTCCTGTTTTATTCAGCTATAATATTTTTGTTTTCTTATTTATCAGACTAGCCATGCTATAATCTGTCCCCAGTAGGTACAACCAACTCATCTTTTATGTGAGATATATTCCTTTTTCTTCTCAGAACATTGTGCCCTCAGGTCACATTTGAGACACTTCTGGTCGCATCACAAACTCCTTGGAATACACAATGCTATTGAATTGGATTCCCATTTGGACTTCTTCCAGAGCCATTGCTTTGAGAGTGGCTCACAAAACATCAATTGGCACAGGCTGGTTTAGCTCTTTTAGTTTCCTGTTGATGGTAAGCATGCGGAAGCATCAAGAACGTCAGTATAATGTTGTTTCTCTGTGCAGACAGATTGCATTGCATATAATGTAGCATTTGTCTTCAGTATACTCAAAGCATCCTACATTTCAGTAGACATCTCTGTTATGGCTCATGACAGATAATTGACAACAACAAAGGACTGAGAATAAAAGGCAGATATGACCATACTCTTTCACCAGCTGGCCACAGCAGCCAGTCTCTTTTATTGAACTTTCTTCCAGTGACTAATGTGATTTAAGGATTTAATATTCTTTTTGTATAAATATGATATCAAATAAAGGTAACCATCTTTGAAATTAATATAACTCAAAGGAAAACAGAGAATCAGTAGGCAGTATCAAGTCATTTTAGAGATAATGTGTCAGAAGCCTGTGGAACTCATTCTGATACAATTTCCTAAGACCACATCCAAACATTATGCTTCTAAATAAATATCTGAACTTGATCCCAAAATCCCAGTGGAGACTCATGTACTAAAATCTTGCAGACTGTATTTATTCATATAACCCAGTGCCAGTCAACATGGCCTTACGTTCTTGGTTTATGGTGAAACTGCCTACCATTTTCCCATATTAATGTTTGCGAAATCTTGAATCCCTAGTACTTCCAGCCACATACAGACTTCAGGGTTTGTGAAAGGCAGTGCTTATATCTCTATGGTTTCTATTTGCTCCCTTTCATGGCTGTTGACTGGGATACATAGGTAGATCATCTGTGCTGCTTTGCATTATGTATTCATCTTCATCATGTGAAACAAAGCTGCTTTGATTTTCCTCCAGAATTCACTTGAATAAAGAGTTTAAATGTTGAGACTTAACTAAGCTTTTGAGTCATGGATTGAAGTTATTATATAGTATTTCATAGGAATAAACAAAAGGTAAATGCTTAGTGCCATGTGTGATTTAGATTTTTCTCCTACTCATATACTTCCTCCTTCACTGCAAGCTGCTGAGCATTTCCCACCAAAGATGTGTCTTCACTTTATTATACAAAATAATTAACCCCTTGGAGCATACTAATTCTCTTGATCGATCTTTTCATAAAAATACTTGTAATTTTTTCTCAGAAGTATCCATCTGCTCCATTTTCCTAAATTTTTCATCATACCACAACCTTGGCCAGCTGAACAAAGCTGCATGGGGGACACATTTCTCAGTGAGCAGTACCTTCATGAGAGGGAAGACTTGCTGTTTTATTTTGGTTTGTAATAACATAATATTTTTCTGTTATCCTAACATGAATTTTCATATCATCCTACAGAACAGAGCACATGCATATGTTTCAAGTGATTTGCATTCGTTAGTGGCATGTGGCAAAGCTCTCTTGTAATTTCTGGGTCGGATCTAAAGCAAACTGACAATCTTTAATTAACAATAATAGTTTAAATCATCCATCCAAGGAATTAATTTCAAAACATTTTACTCAGCATATATTAAACCTTTTGTACAGAAAGTTGCAGCAAATACATTAAATGGAAATACATTAAAATTACAGATAGCAGCAAGTTATGACAAAGTGATGGGATACAAGGGGTGACAGCCTGATGCATGAGTGAGAGGTGGAAGTTTGCATGTAATCCATTTAGAACAAATTTGGAAATGATCAGGAATAGAGGGAGAACAAATATGGATGGAATACGGCAGTTATATGTAGAAAGAATTTCAGAAGTTGAGGAGTGATATGGGCACAAGGAATAAGACCCATATAAAAATGGTTTAAATGCATGTAAGTCACGTGTATTTTATATTTCATTTCAACTGTGAATTAAAATTTTTGGAAAGTTCTGGGCAAAGATGACGCAAAATCATGTAATTTATATTTTTTAAATGAAATCTCTCTATGAATAATAAACTATAGTGGGGAAAACTAGGAGAGAGTTAAGTAACTATTAGTATACCAGTTAGGTATCTGGTAAGCTATTTTGATTTGATACAATGAAACAGAAAACAGCATTCAGAAGCATAATCAATAAAGACAACAATTTTTATTTCTGATTGTATATATTGTTATGTTGTGCCAGCAACTCATATTTCTGAAGTGATATGTTCTCTAAGTTTCCTACATATGAGTTACTAATGTACCTTAGAAACACGTTTTCAAAACATATGAACCCAATACAGGTAAATTATGTTTTAATTATCACAGGTTTTTTAAATTAATGAATATTTTCAGTAAGAAGCAGAGATTTAGAATAAACTATGAACCATACTATTACCATCTTTTATAACTTTTAGCAAAAATTTAATTAGTGCTCATTAAATTTGACAAGGTGATTCAATGGACTAATGACTTTGAACTAGATATTAAGAATCATGGTTTTAAGCATAGAATTGTGGTAAATTGGTTGATTAGAAGGATTAAGCTATCAATAGCACTATTTTTATTTGAATATCCATGATATATCTCTGTGTCTTTGAAATGTTATACACAGAACTCAAGAATGCAATCAAGTTCCTTTTCCTGCTATTTTAAAGAATTGAAGTTAATAACTTCAATAAAGAAATTTTATTTTTAGTAATACTAAAAATTTAGTAAGAACTATATTTTAAAAGCTGGAATACTGTTGAGTCAAAAGATCTTTAGGAACTTATACTTCTGGAAAGATGAAGTCTTCACACTGTATATTAAATATAATCAGTAACTCCAGATTTTAAATGCAAAATAAATATAAAAAGATGTAGGACCTTTGAATTAAAGGCAGATAAACCGTGAGTCTGAGAACCCAAGGAAGAGAATGATGAATAGCTTGAGTACTTCTCATTCATGTATCCAGGATGAAGAAACTGGCAATCTACCAATGTCAGTGGTTACAACCAAATCAAATCTGGTAGGAGTTGTAAAAGACATATAATGTTAATTTAAGTGATATAATATTGTGTTCCTGATAGAAAAATAGATAGACAGATTGATAGTGTAAATTTCAATTGCATTTAAATTATTTTGCATTTATACATATGAGAAACATAATAAAGCAGTGTTTTCATATTTATGCAGTATTTTCAGTGTTCATCTCAACTCAAAATTTGTAGTTCTACCTAGGTTACAAGGATTCTAAAAATATACGTTTAAAACTTAAACATTGCCTTACAGAAAAGCACATTTTCCTGTTGTGTGTGACATATACCTAGAACTAATTGTATCAACCCAATATTCTTCTCTGAAATAGTTCCCAACATGCCAAGAGTCAGTTCCTTGCAACTTTTGAATGTAAAAACATTTTAATCTTTAGTTATGTTAAGTGGAACCATTCATCTTAAGATAGGTAGTTTATTCTAGAAGGCTTTAACTAATTACACAAGTTTTTAAAAAGCAAACATCTTCATCAAAAGGTGGCAAAAGAGGAATTGAGAGAGAATCAAAATGTGCAAAGAACTTGACCTTTGGTTCTTGATTTGAAGATGGAAGTGGCTTCGTGAGATGAATGGTGTGTTTTAGACTAAGAGTAACCTCCAGACAAAGCAATGAAACAGAGACCTCAGTCCTATAACTCAAGGAACAGGATTCTGCCAACAACCTGTAAGAAAGAATCTCCCAAAATTAAAAAGCAGTCAAACAAATAGCCTTGATTTTATTCTCATTGGACGCTGAGCTCAGAGAATAGCTGAGCCTACCCGGATTTCTTCTCTATAGAGCTGTGAGATAATAAACGCTATTTTAAGATGCTAAATTGGGGTAAACTTGTCATGCAACACTTAAAAACAAGTGAATCATCTTTCATCTTCTTAATCGTCCCAAATTTTCTCAATTGCTACTGTAGCCCTATGAATACAGAAATCTGTAGTCTTTTGCTGTTAATTTAAAGACAGTTTCTGTCACTGTCATATACGAAATTTCTGACTGTTTCTGCCAATGAAAATGTGTTTATATTTAGATGCTTCTACAGTTATAAAATAGTGGCATCAAATCTTGTTGTTATTGGAGTATATTAAAATTATAGTATTAGAGTATACTAAATATAGCATAAGAGTATATTAAAATCCTAATATGTTTTCAATAGGTTATTCAGATTTTGACAAGAACATACGTTGTATTTAAAATACAAGTCAATAGCTAATAGCGCATTTCTATCTACGTGCTCATTCATAGTTATACGTAAACTAACTTCTTTACTGTAGTTAAAAAAATGAACAGAGGAATGAATGAGGAAAATGATTTCCAATAAATTTCTTACTATCTGGGAAGAACATCTAACAAGAGTATGGAGTCCTTCATAGGTGTAATCCAACAAGATGGAAAACAGTAGTCAATATAATTGTTAAAAGTTAGCCAAGATGTTTTCACAAATGAAAAACAGAAATACAGAAAGTTATGCATATATGCATGAGTGTGTATGCTTACACATTGCTGTGCTAGTAGAGCCATACAGCATAGCTCATAAATCTTTCAAAGGATAAAATTTTTAGCCATAAATTCCAGATTATCATTCCTCACTTATTGAATTTGCAAGATGACTACACAATAAAGCAAATCAACAAATTAAATCCCATCATTCTTTTATATATTCATGTTACTGTTATTTTGAATCAGATTCAATTATGGTAGTAATTGATTTGATTATGGAACTGATATTCAATTTCCTACTTCAAGAAATTTTAATACAATAATGGTGGTCTATCACAAACTTTTAAAAACACACATGAGGTAATTTCAAATAAATAAAAATTAAGACTACAGCTATTAACTGAGTTGAATATTGTCAACCTTCACAATAAATAAGAAAGAAATATTTTAAATAAAGTCCTTGATTACAAAAATTTAAAAGCTACTCATAGATATTTATTTAAAATAGTTTTACATTAATGTGCTAATGGGATAAAAATCCCTTTTTTGGCAAAATACTTCCTTCCTCAAAATGGACTTTCTGAAATTGCAGTCTTATTTAATTGTTTAGCTGAATTATATGACATATCTTTTAATTTAATCTTAGAAATGGTATGAAAATTTGCGTTCTTTTACTAAAACTTACTTCCAAACAACTTCAGCTCTTTGCAAACTCTGTTCAATTCTGCTCCCTCTGTATGGTAGTTATACAAAAGAGAGAATAACCAAAATTCTAAAATTCAAAGAATTATTGATTGGATTATTTGGAAAATCAGAAGACTTTTCTAACTCTGATTTTCTTGGCTTTCTCTCAAAGCCCTTTTGTACTTCACCCACTGGGCTTCTAGAGCTATGTTTAATTTCTTCTAAGTAATTTGTTTCTCAGTAGGAGTAACTTCTCAGAGTTATACTGTGCCAACTATCTGCTGTTGTCTCTGTTTTGAATTTTTATTGGACATAGAAAAAGCAAGAGAGAAAACATGTTAGAAGCAATCAGTAAATCTTACTCAGAATGACATACCTATTATTGTAAATTATGTTATAATTTATAATATATAATAATATACTATATAAATTATATTATAAATTTTTCATTTATAATTAATTTTAGTTATTTACTTTATTCATTTGTATGAGTCTTATTTTTGCATATATGTGTCTGCCCATGACATGCATGCCTTGTGCTTTCAGAGTTGAGAAGATGGTATCAGATCCCCCAGAACAGGATTTTCAGATTGTTGTGAGCCACCTTGTGGGTGCTGGGAACCTAACCTGACTCCTCTACAAGAAGAGCAAGTGCTCTTAAATTGTTAACAATCTCTTAAATCCCATTAGTCTTCAATTTAAATTTAATAGGACAACTGCTTAGATTCTACCTTCACTAAGAGAAGTTTAAGGCAGTGAGGGTATATTATATTAAAGTAATTTTAAATACTATATAAGGGATGAAGAAATGGCTCAGCAGTCATATGCATGTATTACTCTTGCAGAGGAGCAGTGTTCAGTTCTCAGCAATCATGTCAGAGAATTCATAACTATTTGCAACTCCAGCACCAAGGGGTTCAGAGGTCTCTAGTATCTCAGGCACCAGCACGTGAGTGTGTATACTCATACACAGATATTCAAAATTAAAAGTAATAAAATAAATTTTTAAAATTAAAAATCTATGGTACATTATAAGCTGAGAAAAAATAGCTGAGTGGATGTTTGGATGGCTACCAGTACTAAATGTTAAAAAGGAAAACATACTTTAGATGTCTTTCTACTAATGTTTAAATTTTCAGTAAAATGCATTACTGGTGGCCTTCAATGTAAACAACTCATAAAGGTACCAAATTCTACTTATGTTTGAAGATTGACAGTTCTTAAATTTGTAGTTCTTTTTCACTGAACTATGAACTGTTTAATGACCAATCAAGGAGAAGAATATTAAATCTGTGGGAACCAAGAATCCATTTATTTAAGCCACTGTAATCCACACTTGCTGTTGAAATATTGTATTTGTATTCTTCTAGAAATAATGTGTGCTGCAAAGCAACATGAGATGCTTTATATTCCTTCAGCTTGACAAATCCATTTACATAGGCTTCTTAGTTTAAAATCGTATTAGTCTTTAAAAAAAACCTTTATTTTTGTTAGTTAATGCCTACATTTTTTAACACAGGAATGGGTGTAAACTCTGACATCTGGAATATCCATCAGAAAAGAATGTCCCTTAGGCACTTACACAAGAGGATATCTATATACACTCACACAATGACATTCCAGACAGATATGTGCCCTTATATCAGGGCACAAATAAGAAAAATAGAAGGCACGGGCAAAGAGCACATGGCACAAAATGAAATACATATGTAGAGAGTGACCATCATGTGCAGGGTTAGTGCCTGATTCTGTGGTGAAATCCAAGTCTGCTTGACAATAGAAGATTTAACATTTAACAGCTAAGCACATAAAAAGGAATTCATAACAGAATAACCTACATCAATCAGAGTGACCTTTCTCAGAAATATCTTTTACAGATTTTTCTCTGGCTGTCTTTTTTCTTCTTTGCTCTATCCTAGACCTTTTACTGTAGGACTCTTTTCATTCTTTCCTCGTAGATAACCCTTATTTTACCCTTTTTATTGTTATGAATCAGCTTCCACTGTAGAAAACCTTGAGGTATTTGTGCCTGGTATGTGAAGGATTTGGGAGCTCTTGGATCCACTATCATAGAGGACCCTTCTGTTGGATGTTTCGAAGTTGGTTCCAATTATAATTGTGGGGGAAAGAAATGTGAAAGCCCAGACACAGGAGAAAAAGAACTAAGTGATAAATGAGACATTTCAAGATTAAGTGATGGAGACACACTGATTACTATAAGAAATTTGGATAATAGTACAAATAATATAAAATAATATTATAACATTAAGTTATTTGGGATCAAAATATTTATTTTCATAAAAATCATCCCACATAGAAAACATTTTCAGAGTTTATAGGGTTCATCATTCCTGTACCTAAACTTTAATTAATTAGCAGCTTTATTTATAACCATAAATAATAGAGTGTTTAGGAAAAGGAGTAAGAAAATACAGTGCTTAGGGAATTCATCATATCTTCTGGATTCTTCCTTAGTTTTCTCATCTATCTATACCCTTAGATAGTAGCAGCCTTCTTGTTCATTAAGAATGAGAACTAAATCCTAGACAAGAGTCAGAGATCAAAGAAGGTATTTCTAATACAAACTGATGTTTTATTTACACCAGCCAGTGCTGTATTACATGGAAACAACATTTTGAAATATATGCTGTCTCTTAACCCATGTAATGCCTTCCTACAAAGTGTCAAACTATGTGTATATTTTATGCAAAATACATAAAAATGACAAGTCATCAACCATACTAATTTGAAATTATGTGACATCTAAGTGGCAACCAGTATTGGAGTAACTAAGCATTGAAAACCTGACAAAGACCTGCTATAGCAAAACCCACCA
Organism: Cricetomys ansorgei; assembly: GCA_026225945.1. NCBI lineage: Eukaryota > Metazoa > Chordata > Mammalia > Rodentia > Nesomyidae > Cricetomys > Cricetomys ansorgei. The sequence goes on along the minus strand of JAMJFZ010001100.1, from coordinate 10,791,675 downwards.
AGTTTTACAGAAATACCTACCTGAGATGTTTCTAATGAATAATAAATGAGGCACCTGGCTCTTCAGCCTTCCAAGGTGCTTAAGTATGGCCACTGTTCTTTTTAGAAAGTAACTTATATTCTTTACCTTCCCCTAGTTACTTGGGTTCTTCCCCATCTCCCTATCCACCTAACTTCATGTTTTTTTTTCTCCTACTCTCTCAAAAAGAAGCATAAAGGAAAAAAAGAAAACCAAAACAACTAAAAATAAAAATAAAACAACAAAACATAGTGAAAAGCATGTGAAACAAAACAAGCATCTGTATCAGGCCCCTTAATGCTCATGTATAATACGCAGAAGAGGAACTGGAAAGACTGTAAGAGCCAAAGAAACAATCTTTCCAGATAGAACAGGCCCAATGCACTCTAATTACATTGGAGAATAACACTGATTCACCTGAGAAAACCTAGTCTGTTTACACAGGTGTCTTGCCATCCAGTTGTAGTAAGCGATCATGTGTTTCTTCTTTTCTATTGGGAAGGCAGCCCTTTCAGGTATACACTGTGAATAAGCCAGGATTGTGCCAATAAAATAACTCATGTGGCTCCATTTCACTTTACATTTAAGGCTTATAATTAAGCCTTATAATTAAGGGCTTATATATAAAATTATAATATAATAATATATAATATATATAAAATAGCAGCGAAGACAGCATGTTTCTACATGTCACACTATAACCAGAATATATGTACAGGTAAAATGAAAGGATATTGGTTTTAGATAAAAGTTGAATTCATAAAAGGGATCAGATTGTTCAATAAATTCTAGTGAATTTGTTTAAATATCTGCCAGATGTGTTTGTGAAAAGGCATAACTGTCCTGCGGAGAAAGAATAAGCCTTTTAGGAAAAATTAAGTCACTTTTAAGAAAGGATTCAAAATTTTGATATGAATCAGATGGTACTTTTTGCATCTCTTTTTAAAATAAATGCATCAGAGACCTCCTAGAATAAATATGAAAGAAAAAGAGCTAGATTCTTAAAATCTTGGCAAAACAGTTTAAAAGGTGGAGGCAGGTCGTCCATACAGCACCCTGTAGCACTTTTCATAATTTCATTAATTACCTATCTCTGTGGACTCATTACTAAAGCAAGAAACCATTCCAGCATAATGACATCATCTTGGATATAATGTAAGTAGATGTCCAAATAAGTTTTTGATAAAATTCACTATATTGATCAAAAGGTTTGAATAAGATGCACTGGACAAAAGAGGACTAGAAATAGAACTCTACTTTCAAGATTCATAAAAGTTTGTCTCTCAAACCAATATGACAGCCGAGTTAATAAAGACTGTCTCAGTTGTGTGATTGGCTATAAACAAACAAACAATGCCCACATTCTTGAGTGACAGACTAATGGGCAGTATGGTCCAAAGCCTGTCCTAATCCCATCCCATGCTTAGGACATGGTGCTACAAAACACAGTGAAACGGTTTTGCTTTGTCTTTTTTATTTTATTATTTTATTTAATTTTTCTTCTCTCATACAACTTATAGATAACATCCTGCCCTCCCTCCTCCCCTCCCTCCACTCTCCATTCTCTCTCCCAACTCCCGTAGATCTATCCCCATCATCACCCACTAACATCCCTACTTTTCTTCAGAAAAGAACAGCGCCTGCCCCCTCTCCGCCCCCCCCCCCAGGGTTACAGCACAGTTGGGGCATGGCATAGCAGAGTGGAAACAGGCCAGGTACCAATCCCTACATCAGGCAGCCTGGCAGGAGAAAAAGTACCAAAGGTTGGAAAATAGTCATAGACACCTCCATTCTAGCCTGTAGGCATTTTACAAGGACATCAATCCATACAGTCGTCCGATGTATTCAGAGGATGTAGGAGAAAACTGGACTTGCTATTGAGCAGTACAAAGCCTAAGACTTGCGTGGACATATCCAGAGATGGACCTGCTGGGCCATGCCCTCAGACAGACCAACTCAGACATGCCCAGGGAGAAACAGCTACAGTCTGGCAGTCAACGGGACACTGGGCCAGGTGGAGGGTATAATAGGCTTTCTACCCTGTACCCCCCCCCCCCGCACCTCCCCCTAATAAACTGTGTCTGCCTTTTGCCACTCACCTGATTCCTGGAGCCTGTGTGTCTTGGCTCCTCACCAACTCTACCTCTCTCCTGAAGGGTCCCTTGATGGGTACAAGCAACATATGGCACCACAACATGATCTCTCTACCATGCAGGCATGGATATTGAGTAAGCTTGTTGTCAGGATATAGCCGTTTCTTCTTGGGCCCTTATGTTGAATGGTGCTTGTAGATCGTCCATCTCCTGGTCCCTTCCTAGGCCCCCAGCACTCTGAATGTGTCCCCCGTTTCGGTATGTCTCTAGTGAGTTTATCCCCTTGATACTCATGTCCTAGTTGAAGTATTTTGGGGAGTTCTGTTTTCTCTGCCCCTGTGAGAAGTGAGCGTAGGGTGCTGTCCTTTTCTTCTGTTTATTGATTTGTTTGTTTGTCCTGCTAGGCAGGTACACTGGCTTATGCTTTCGGTCTTTCAGTTTGCCTGGCATTTCCATATGAGGGCTGATCCCCTCAGGAAATGGAATCACAATCAGCCTTCCCAAACGGCCTTTCGCAACCAGAGACACCGTGTAGGCATAAGGTCATGGCATACACATCTTTCCTTTCTCTTTGTTCATCTTTTCTCTAGTTTGTGTGTGTGTGTTGTCAAAAGCTAGGGCCCAATCCTCCGGGGGACGCCCTGGAGGTCTAAGAGTATTGCCAAACTAAACTTCCCACCCACTTTGCTCTCCAGCACTTGAAACAGCCTTGCTTGCACCAGCCAGACTCAGTGGCACACACTTGTAGTTCCAGAAACCGGGGAGGCTGCCAGGCTTGCATGCCCTGCCAGGCTCAGCCTTTGGTCTTGGTCTCAGGAATCAGGAGACTGATAGTGACCTCTTGAGAGCAGGGGACCATCAAATTGCCTAAGAAGGGGTGATTAATTTTTGTCTTGGTGAACACCAATGTCTTAATTTTGTTGTTCTATGTGCTTCATTTGCATGGATGGTGTTTAAATGTATGAGAATGTATATATATTCTATGTTCATTTAAATATCACTGTCCTATATGCTAGCTGGCCAGATCTGAGGCAGGGTTCCAAAATTGGTTCCATTCACCTGCCCCAGCAGCCTCTGCTGCCCCACACCATGTGCTTGCATGCATGGCTGTAAAAATTGCCTTTTGGAGGATAGAGTGCCAAACTGTCCCATTTTTTGCTTGTGTTTTTTTAAAAAAGCAGACAAACTATAAAAAGAAGTCTACTGTTCTTCCAGGTCAGGTTTTCTATGTCTCTAATGGTTTGACTGATGTATGGATGATAATGTATGAATGTAACAGTAGCTACCAAATGTTTGTTATGTGTGACAGAATGTGCTAAGTGAATGTGCTCGTTGTTCTATGGCTATGGGTATAAAACCAGCAAAACTGCATATGCACAATGGTTATTAATTTTTCTTTGTCTCCAAACACATTTATTGTTAAATAATCTCCTTATGGTTTATTGTCAACAATTTGTCTTAATTTCTGTATGATGACCCTGATGTATACATTGATATAAGTAACAGATGCCCTCTTTCAGTCAATAGTTTGTTACAACATTTTCTTGGAAATTTGCCATTTCAATTGTTTGTTTGCCACTGTTGATGCTTTTGTTCTATAGATACATACAGTTTATAATGCTTATTTGATAGTAATTGATTATAGATGTGTTCTTATTTTGAACTCATTTGGCTATCTCAGTACTTGTCCTGGAGTTTTGTGTTATGATAGGCATTTGTCTGCTTCCTTCTTTATGGAAATACTTCTTCAACTCCTTTTTGCAGATCTGAGCAAAGTACATGGCCTCCGGCTCCAGGTTCAGCTTTGAGCTAGTTGATGCTAAAAATGCCAGGCAGCTCCCAGAGAAATTGGTCCAGTTTGCAGGGATCTCCTCTACAACAAAGATTGCCCAGACATGCCCAGGGAGCAACAGTTACAGTCTGGCAGCCAATGGTATGCTGGGCCGTGGAGGATATAATAGACACTCCCCCCACCCCACGCCCGGTAATAAACTGAGTTTGCCTTTTGCCACTCACCTGACTCCTGAAGCCTGTGTGACTTGGCTCCGTGCCAACTCTACCCTTTCTCCTGAAGGGTCCCATGGATGGGTACAAGGAACAAGCAACAAGGGGACCCTACAGATTCTGTGTCTATGGCTTCAGTCTCTGTAGACCACTAGGAATGCTGGTCAGTTGACACTGTGGGGCTTGTTCTCCTGTTGTCCTCCTCCCTTCTGGTTTCTGCCATCCCTTCTCACCTGTGTGGTTCCCATTGGTGTCATCGTCTAAGAGATCCATCTCCATGTCAAAGCTATTTGTTTGATTCCTTACCTGTTTAGCTGCCTATGTTTTTGTTTGTTTGGTGGGTTGCTTTTTGTATGTTCTCCTTTTATTTCCAAGTACTTAGTGAGGTAGATCATATTAATATTTTAGGGAGGGTCAGCAACTGATTTATGATTTTTCTGAGTCATCTGAACTATGTGTGTTGTTCTCTATCTCCCCTTTACACACACTTTCCTATCAAATTAACGTGAGTTAAAGTGAAGAAGGACAGCCACTTTGATTCATAGCTTCTGTTTCTTTGCACTTTTATCTCCTAATATATTTTTAAGGGAAAATAATGTGAATGACAGCTACTGAACCTAGAATCAAAGGAAAAGTTTCCATTTTTGCTTTACTGAAAAAGATTGTACATGCTGTGGGGTTAATCCACAGTTGTCTGGTTTCATTTCTTAGCATTTATATTTATTATAGAAGATAGGATGCTTTCAGTAGAGATACAAACATGAAATGAAAAATAAACTCCAATATAAGAACTTGAAATTTTAGCCTCTGTAATGGAATGTTTACCAAATGTCTAGTTCCTGCAGAGTACTTAAACATGAAACACAAGTAGCTGAAAAAGACCAAATATTATAATGAAGAAGAAACTCCATGGCATTATCTACCAACTGTATACATTACCAGTCTTTCAATGAGTCATTACTTCTCGTCACAGTTCCAGATACTTAACTGGTAAAAATTTCACTAGTGAAATTATTTCACTACCTAAATGATAATCTATGTGTTTTTAATCAGAGGACAACCAGGGATTTTTATAAATCTAATTAACCCTGTTTCAAATAATGTTCATGTACTTTTAATTAGCTTTTCTCTCAAATCCCCAACTCCCCTTCAAAAATGACAGAAAATATAAAAATTAGAAGTTATACAAAAAGTATGAAACATTTGTAAACAGCTATATTTAAAAGAGAAAACAATATGAGTGGATTAAATTGGAAGAATGGGTCACATCCTTGATGAGTGTTCTGCAGCCAAGTGTTTTCACATTTCTTTAGAATGAGTGAAGGGAGGGATAATTGAGATCGGAGGGTGCAATGTGCAACAATACTCACATAAGTGCGTACTACCTCTGAGATCTGAGGAATCTTTCACAGAAATTCGGTATCATGGGAAATATAGGATGGCATAATTCAGTCAGCTTTGTTCCCAGTGTGAAAAAACTACTGTTAATTATAGCTTTATGATCTCTTTATAAAGTTTCAACTTCTCTAGCAGCACATAGTCTTAAAAGTCAATTTGGAATAAATTCTTCACCTTGGAAAAGGATGAGTCCAGCCTTTGAGGAAACTGATTTTATTACCAACTATATGAGAATTTTTCACCTTCTACAGAGCAGGATCAACAGGAATCAGGTTTATTTTCTTTCCAATTTTGATTAAATTCACATGATGTTTGAGCTGAAAATTGATTTATGGTTCCCTTTTGTTAAAGCAATGATCTTTTATAGTTTCACCCCCAAGGACCAGACTGTGGCTATATAAAGTCTATCCTTGATAGCACGCTGACAAGTACATTCCACACAATAAAACACAAAGTGGTTCTTTGTATTACCACCATGCCATACTTTTATAGCAACAATTGACACAGTAAAGACAACTGAGAAATATAGGACACAACTTTGAGCTGCCAACTTTTCAAATGTTAGAACCTGCATTTTTAGTTCAGCATTTTTGAGTTTTTATTTTCACATATCCATATCTATATATACATGTGTGATTATTTATATATGAAGTAAGCATAAAATTCGTAAATAAAAATCTTCTCTGTTGAGTTGGACCTGGAGGCATATACCTTTAATTTCCATACTCAAGATGGGTGAAATTAAAGGTGAGTTCATGGCCATCTTGTTTTATAGAGTAACTTTCCAGGCCAGCCAGGGTTATGTGTTTTTATGTCTCAAGAAAAAGAGAAAAGATAAGAGAAAAGAAAGAACAGAAAAGAAAAAAGTATTAAAAGACAAGAAAAATCTCAGTGTGTATCAGCTGGTAAAATCGTAAGTGTTATGTAGGTATTCATTCAGAGAGGTTTCAAATGATGATCTACATGTAGGTGGTAAGTGAAGAGAATTGCTATTGACAAGAATATATATATATATATATATATATATATATATATGTATATGTATATGTATATGTATATATATTGGAAACTGGGCTCTATACCTCATTACACAAGTCTAAGAGAGGAAAGTGTAATGCCTTGTGAAGGTAATGCAAGAGGATGCAAAAATAGCTTTGTCAGACACTCGCGTTATAAACCTTGAGAAAGAAAAAGTGCAGGTTGGATCTGGACTTATTCACAGCAGATAAAGAAAGAAACTGTCTCATTATCAGTGCAGGGTTGGGTGAGGAGCTCAAACTGTAGCTCATCCTAAGCTGACAACTGTCATGTACACGGCCTTTCTATTCTGCATGGGTTTCAAAGTTGTTCTTTCTGTTCGGTGACATGTTTTCCCAAGAAATCTTTTTAATTATTCCAAGTGCTTCTGCCATATACAGCCAAGTGCTCATTCACATACTACCAACTATGTGGGTAGAATGTTGCAGTTTAGAATTGACATGAACAAACAAGAGACTTAAAAACAAGGTATGTCTTTGAAATTAGCACCACTAAGTAAATGATATATTTAACATTACCAGTGTTGAAATTTGAAATTTGAAACTCTGCTTGTGAGTTTTTTTGTTTTTTTGTTTTTTGTTTTTTTTTTTTTTTTTTACATTTACAAGTACTTTCATATATTTCAACCTATTGAGAATTTCTCAATGGACTGACTGAATCATTTTGTGCCATGTTTTCTTCTTAGAAATCAAAGGAGATTTTTTTCTCCATCCTAACACTTTTTAGTCTCTCAAAAGTTAGTGTATTTCTGTGGTTACCTGCAAAGTATCATAATGAGAGCTGAACTCCAGATGGAGGCTTTCATACTTAGAAGAGAAATAAACTTTGGCTATGATTTATTTGGAGACAATTTGGAGATGATTTATTCATAAAGATGTATGCAATAGCTAAACATATATTTCCCAATGTGATCACCAATTAGGGAATATATCTTTGATGAGAATATATACCTCTGAAGAAACTATTGTAAATGTCTGACATAAAAGGTAGTCATGACAAAATTTTCAAGTAACTCAAAGGAAAATACCTAGAAGATAAATGCTATTAAGATTCAAAATCTAAACAGCCAATATTTACTAGATACTTGTGGTGTGGTAGTAGTCTGCTAAGCTTTAATATGCTTTATTTCACAGTCTTCATCATAAAACTATAAAAATAACATGTCCATCAGGTCCACCAAGCAGATAGCACATTAAATCTTAAAGAAAACAAAGTGAAAAGGAGAATTAGTGGGGTGATAGCCTAATTTATTTGACTGCAAAACTCTTGATTTCAAACATCATTGTATTAATTTAAGCAGCCATTTGAATATTACTATTAATTGCTGGCAAAATGACTTACTTTGACTGTGGTATTGTTATCACTGAAGTTAATATCTAGATACCTTCACTTTCTTGGATCTGGAGGTTTTTTTTTCAGGAGTGGAGGGATTATCTATTTTCTGGAAAATAACTTTTAGCAACCAAGCTTGTAAATCCAGTCATGCCATATTGCTGTCACTTGTGCAAAGCTAACAATTCATCACCTCTGCTGATAATGTATGTACTTCACAGATGAGAGTGAGAAGGAAGGCAAGGAAAGGTAAAAGAGGAAACAGAGGGAGCAAAGAATAAAAAAAGGGGGAGAAGGTACGAGAGGGGGAGAAAGAGAAAAAGAAAAGGAAAAGATTGACAAACTTTTAACCAGATGTGGTGGTTTGAATAGGAATGGCCCCCATAGGATCATATATTTGATTGCTTGGTCACCAGGGATTGGCATTATTATGTTGGAGTAGGCATAACCTAGTTGGAGGAAGTGTGTCACTGATTGTATGCTTTGAGGTTTCAAATGCTCAAACCAGGCCCAGTGTCTCTCTCTTTTCCTGATTCTTACTGATACAGATGTAGAAGCTCCTTCTCTAGCATAATGTCTGTGTGCATGCCACCATGCTTCCCACCATGACTATAATGGACTAAATCTCTGAACCAGTAATTCAGCCTCAATTAAATGTTTTCCTTTATAAGAGTTGCTGTGGTCATGGTTTCTGTTCATTGCAATAGAAACTTTAACTAAGACACTAGATTAGACAAAAAAGTGAAGAGAGTACAATAAATAAAATCACAAGTGAAAAACCTAGTGCATTACAGCATGTATCAACAAAGAAGATTATTAGAATATATGTTGAAAATATATGCACCAATAAATTGGGAACTACTGAAGAAATAGATATATTTCTAGATACATGTGGCAAGGAAAAATGGATGTAAGAACCTTAAGCAGATCTACAACAAAAAGACAATGGAAGGTTTCATAAAGGGAGGACTGGATAGACATATTGCTATTGCTACCAGGCTTTGAACTTTGCCAATTGCCTTTACTATCTGGAGGAGATTTTTGATGGAATCTTCAGGTTTTTTTCATGTATAGAATCAAATCATTTGCAAATACAAATATTTGGACTTCTTTTCCTATTTCTGTCCTCTGTGTGTTACCTTCAATATATTGAGATATATCCGTCATATACCCAGTTTCTTTGGGACTTTTATCATGAAGTGATGTTGGATTTTGTCCAAGGTCTTTTCTGTATCTAGTGAGGTAATCGAGTGGTTTCTGTCCTTTAGTATATTTATGTGGTACATTACAGTGGTAAATAAATGAGTGTTGATACATCCCTGAATCTCTGGGATGAAGAAAACTTGATCAAAGTTAATAATCTTTTCAACACGTTCTTGAATTCTGTTTGCAAGCATTTTGTTGAGATTGTTGCGTTTATGTTAATCTTAGATACTTACCTAGAATGATTTTTTCTGCTGAGCTTCTGTCTGGATTTAATATCACAATAACAATGTTTTTTTTTTTTAAATTGAAAAAATTTCTTTTTTCTATTTTGGTGTAATGGTGTTAGTTCTGTTTTGAATATCTGGACGAATTCTGCACTGAATCAATCTGACCCTTGCCTTTTTTAAATTATGAGATGTTTAATTATTGCTTCTGTATCACTGAGTGTAATGGATCTGTTTAAATCATTTATTCCATTATGATTTAATTTTATAGGTTACATATATCTAGAAATTCATCTTTCTCATCTTTTAGACTTTCCAGTATATTTTTTTCATAGGATATCCTTATTATCCTCTGAATTTCCTGAGTATCTGTTATAATGTTTCTCTTCTTGTCTCTAATTATATTAATTTGTGTCTAGTCTCTTTTTCTTTTGAGTCCTTTGACAAAATATTTGTCAATAATCTTAATCTTTTGTCTCCTTAAAATGATTTTTTACACAGTTTATTTTGAACATACTTTTTTCCTTTCGACAAACCCTTCAAGAACTTTCCCCCTCCATTCCCATACAACTTTATGTTCTCTCTCAAAACAAAAATGGAATTTAAAAAAACCCTAAAACCACCACAAACAAAAAACAAAAAACAAAAAACAAACAAACAAACAAGCAGCAGCAACAACAACAACAAAAACCCTAACAAATGTAAAACAGTAAGTGTAGAAGAATAGCCCCATATGAAAGCTAGGGTCTACATTTCAGGGGCCACATTCAGAGGCCTGTGTGGTCTGGATGGAATATAGACACACCTTTAATCCAGTATTCAGAAAGCAGTGGTGGTCCATGCTTTTAATCCCTAGAAAAAACAGTGGAAATACACACGGGAAGCAGAACTCAGAAGGATTCAGTGTCACATAGGAAGTAACATCTGAGATGAGTCAGAGTGAATGGCAGACAAAGCGACTAATCAGAGGAAGAGTTAGCAGAGTAAGAACATAACCAACTCATGAGAGAGAAAAGGCAGATTCTCAGCTCAGTGAAAGTGAGTTACATAGGAATTAGAGTCAGTCAGTTGAGAAGAGGCTAAAGAATCAGTGGAGGAGCAGTTTAACAATCAATTGAAGCAGTCAGTAAGAGTCAGTTAAAAGAATTAGTAGAAGTAATTAGTTGAAATGCATGCTGAAGAGTCAGTTGAGAAGCAGTCAGAGTTAGTTTAAGCAGTCAGTTACAGAGGCATGATGGAGCAGTGAGAGCTCAGGGAGAGACACAGAGACACAGCAGAGCTCTGCAGAAGAAGCTCAGAACAGAGAGTGAATTGAACCAGAAAAGCAGAGCAGAATGAGCTAGTTAGAGTGGCTCAATCAGCAATAGGTCTCAGAATGCTAAGGCTATCTTGGTCTGGGCTAGCAGTTTAAATGTTCTAGATTTTAAGAAGTCTGAAGCCTTCCAGTTCAAGGATTAAGACTAGATTGTAAAAAGGACAAAATAGGTCTAAGACTCCAGGGCTCCAGGTTAGAAATTGTGATTTAATTACACTAAGAATAAACTGTCCTCTACCCTAAACCAATGTCTACATCTGGGTGAATCTTACATCTGCATACACAGTTACATCTACTTTTACAACTACAAGTAAGGCAAAAACACCAAAACATAAAACAAAAAGCCAAAAACAACAAAAGACAAAAACATGGAGTACTTCTTGTGTGACACTCCTTTGGAGACAACTGATTTTTCCCTCTTCCAGAAGGTATCAATTGGAACTAGCATAGGTATTGGGATTTGTGTCCACTTCTCCTTCTGAATGCTGGGATTTTGCCCGGTTTGAACCTGTGTGGTTTTATGTGTACAATCATATTTTGTATGTGTGTCAGTCCTGCTGTATATGGAATAGAGCTGTTTCCTTGGAATCATTCACGACCTTTGCTGCTTAAAAGCTTTCTTTCTCCTCCTCAGCATAGATCCCTGAACCTTGAGGGGAGGGATTTGATAAAAAACATTCCATTTATGGCTTAGTGCTCTAAAGTTTCTCGCTTTCTTAACACTGTCCAGTTGTGAGTCTCTGTGTTAATTACCATTGAAAGCAGTAAGAAGCTTCTCTGATGAGGGTTGAGAGAGGCATTGATCTATAAGTATAGCAATATATCACTTCAATATTATGTTCATTTGGTAGAATAATAGCAGCAGGTTTTCACCTGGAGTCTATGGCCTATCTAGTCTCACATTCTTAGTCACTTTAGTACTCTCCGCTATGTGTTCCATATCATGCAGTAGGCTTAAAGCCAATAAAAATAAAGTGATTGGTTACTTCTATAACATTTGTTTCACTATTGCACCAGTATATCTTATAGGCAGGTTGCTTTTGTAGGTCTTAGGGTTTATAGCTGGATGGTATTGATGATTTTCTCTTCTAATAGTGTACAGAATACTTTCCAGAGCCATAAACACTAGTTAGAATGATTGACTATTTGGGCAACAGCTCAGAATATTTCTTCATATTTGATTACATAAGTAAGTGTTGTCTGTAGCAATAGGGCCTTACCATCAGCTTGTGAAAAGTAACCAATAGCCTTCAGAATAACCTAATATTTTTGGTGACAGGAGACTATAGGTCTTTTTGGCCAAATACTCAACAAAATGTAACCAATTGTTGGCACTGGAGGTTTTTCTTTGTGCTATAAGATGTCTTGTGGGACATTGTCTTCCTTATTATTTACTGATTCTGTTTAAATTCATTTGATATATTTATATCAAATATATATATTTCAGGAAACTTCTATAATATTAGGTTTTCATATGTTTTGTTTTCAAATCACCCTTAATGTTATCTGTACCTCTTCATACCCCTCCTTTACCATGTCTTTCCATCCTGCTCACCATTTAATTCTTCTATTCTAGTTTCTAGTTTATCTCTTTATAACACTACACTCTATTTCTCCTTCCTTGGAAAGTATTCTTCTACATACCTGGTCTTTTACTAGATACTAATCCCTGTGATTATTCAGATTTAAACACACATATCTAAAGCTTAAAAGTTAACAACCATGTATAAAAGAAGACAGCTAATAATTGTCTTTTGGTGTTTGGCTTACCTTATTCAAAATGGTTGATTTCAGCTCCATTAATTTACCTGAAAATTGGATAATTTCATTTTTAACAGTTGAATAATATTCTATTGTGCACATATGCCACATTGTCAGTTGATGGACTTCTAGACTGTTTCCTATTTCTGGCAATCAAGAATAGAGCAGTTATGAACATGAATGAGCAAGTGTATCTGATATATATATATATATATATATATATATATATATATATATATATATATATATATATATATATCTCCAAGAGTATATAGCCAAGAATTGATCTTGTCCATTCTGATTTGGGTAACATGAAATCTCAAAGTAGTTTTAACTTGCAGCTTCCTAGTGGCTAAGGATGTTGAACATTTTTCAGTGTTTCTCATGCATTTGTGCTTCATCTTTTGACAACTTTGTTTTGATATGTACCCCAGTTTTATTTGAATTATTTGTTCAGGTATTTTTTTAGTTCTGTACATAAACTAGATATTAATCTATCAGATGTATAATTTGTAAGGATATTTTTCCATTATTTAGGGTGCTGCTTTGCTCAAATGATGGTATTCTTTGCTGTACAGAAGCTGTAGCCATAGATTCAGGACAAAAGGCAGTTTATTCTTTGCTAATCCCAGGTCTTATAGGGTTTCATCCTTCATACAATCTAATCTTCAAAATGCTAGCCAGGACTTAGGAGGCTTCAACCTAAACCTAGAATGTCTCTGCCTCTGAGACTTACTGTTGCCTGACTCACTCTGACTAGCTCCTTCTGAACTCAGAGCTGTACTGAACTCAACTGACTCTTCTGGTTGGCTGATTCAACTCACTCACTGTTCTGGCTCAAACTCTACTTCAAGCTGCTGGTTCATACTGACCTTCTAGCTGGCTGTTTCGGACTGAACTCTGATTTTGGCTAACTCCCACAACTTCTCTGACTGAACTTCTCTGCTCGACTTCAAACTGACTCTTTCACACTCTTCCTTCTGCTGATCTGCTTTTGTGTCTGTGAGAGTTGGGCTTGTCCTCACTCTGAATTACTCTGCTAACTCTTCTGATTCATCACTTTCCCTGCTCTTCATTCATCTCAGATGTCATTCTGCCATGTCTTCACTCTGATTCACTCTCAAATTTGGGATTTAAAGTGTGCACCCACTCTGTACTTCACTCTGCCTCTGACTTTCTGCTTCTCAGTTGACTAGGATGCTCTGATCTCCTCCCATTCTCTCAATTTCTGCTACTTCTCTCTTAACTCTGAACTGACTGTGAACTCTGAACTGAGAACCATGACCTACTTCTGAACCAACTGCTTCCTTTTACATCCCAAGAGCTGGGATTAAATGCATGACCACTTTGCCTTCTGAATTGTGTTAAAGGTGTGTGCTTTGTTGGTATTTAAGGCATGCACTAGCATTCCTTCTGCATTCCATCCAGATCACACAGATCTCTGAATGTGATCCTTTCCCAGAGCAGCTATGTTGCTGGATTAAAAGATTAAATATTCCTTTATAGAAGGTTTTTAGTTTGTGGAATTCTATTGATTAATTTTTGGTCTTAATGCCTGTGCTATCAGTGTCATGTAGGAAGTCTTTTCTGTGTCAATGACTTCAAGACTATTCCCCACTTTCTGGTACTGTGAGAGGCAGTCCTCAGGTGTGGGACCCCGGGGCTGGAGAGCAGTAGAAGTTGAGGCCAGAAAAGTGCCCTCGCTCCCTGAAGAGGTGAAGCCGACGAGACGCTTGGCCAGCTCCTCCTCTCCTAGTCCGAGAAGGTCCCTAGCCAAAATATTAGTTATAACTTGCTTGCTTCACAAGAAGCTAAAGGAACATGTTTATCTACATTAGGGAGGGTCCCTTGCTTAGGTGTGCCCTGCCCTGCCATGCTATTAATTAAGGCTTCCCCACCTGAGGGAGAAGCTCCGCCTTCCAGGAAGGATATTTAATAAGGAAAAAGCTTTTGAATAAATGAGTTCGGGTCCACCAGGCGTCATTCTCCCGAGACTTCTTCTTGCGTCTCTTTTGTTCTCAGTGGCAAGTGGAGATCACAGTCCACGCCTGGTCCAAGGAACCCACATCTCCCTGGCTTCCGGGGCTTTCCCATGGCTCTTTCAGCTTGAGTTTCTTGCCCCTGGCCAGGGCGGGAAACTGGGCGGCTTTCCAGCTAACTGCAGGCTGGGACAGGGCTATGGCGAAGACTCCGGAGGACCGAGCCAACACTCAGGGAAAAGTATTCACTGTCAATTCCAGATTTATTTCTACAGATCCCATGTCCAAATTCTGTATGTAGGACACCATCGGCAATAGGGTTTTACCTTCAGGTTCCAGGAGACATTAGTGTCAATGTCAATGTCTATAACTTATTATTGTTGTAAGAATCTCTTGAATTTCCTGATCAACATCTTCATGTAAGGCTTCCTTCACATTTGGGAATTTTGTTAGACTATCTATGGCTCTTGATGGGAACATTATTGTCTCATGTGACATAACACTATTTAATATATATGATACATATATATTATATATAACTATTATATAATATATAATATCAATATATGGTATATCATATACCCTATTAATATATATCAGTATTATTTTATATATTAAATATAGTAGCTATTATACACTTCAGGTTAACATAAAATAAATTTTTCTATTAATGTTTTCAAGCATCTTTAGTCCTCAACTTCCCTCTCACTCATTATCATCCTCCCTCACCCTTCTCCAGTTGATGTCCTCCTCCCCATTTTCCCATTTTCTCTGCACTATACCTGTTTTGTAGCCCCTTCTCTGGATATCCTTCCCCACAGCCATTGATCTTTTTTTATTCTCCTGGTTTCTGTGGATATTCAAGGCTGTATCCTCACATCTAAAGTCAAGGATCCATATTAAGAGTAAACGTGTGATATCTTTCTGCATTCCTAGAGGATTAGAGCACGAGAAAATATGAGAATTTTTGAAATGCATTCCTTAATGTGATCAGATTGACAATACAATTTAAAAGAAAACAGAAACTCTGTCCATAAATAGTATGTAAAAATTTAAAAAATAAGAACACATTATAATTCCTTCTCCATTTTTCATTCTCCTTCCATGTAGGCATCTCAAGAGAAACTGCTCTCATGAGGAACCACTAGAAAATATTTATATAGTGACTGAATATCTGCTAGCAAAGCTGTAGGAGTAGTGTATACGATGTTTTTACGGCAGGCACATTTCCCCAGACTGTCATTGGAAATCACATATGTCTAAGTTATTGAGGAATATACTAATAACAGGCTCCTTTTTTGCCCACATAGAGCTATTTTGGAAAATGTGACTTTTATCCAGATGTTTAGTACATTCTAATTAAGTTGTAGAAGCTTGCAAAGAAAATAAAGTAAAGTAGTTAAACCCAAAATTACTTATAATGTAGTGTAGAAGAGACCTTGCCTGAATGATACTGATGGTATTTTAAACTCGATTAAAAATATTTCATAATGCAAAAATTTATATGAAGGATGGGGACATACTGAATCTTAGGTCACTTGGACAGAAGATCCCCAGTCTTTACTCTTTAGAACACACACATGCCCCACACATTAAAAATGAAAACATTGAATATTTCCAATCTTCACCTATGTTACTATGTCTGTGTAAAGTATTTTGGGAAAATGAAAACTACTTAAATATGTTAAGAATTTAAATATTTACTTTAGAAAAAGACAGTAAAGGCAGGAAAAGGGGAGGCAGGTGTTAAATATATTTGTAAATTCTTGCCTTGGTTCTAAATTTACAAGACAAGAATACACTACATAGTGTTCAGACTGCAAGTAGGTTTCTGAGCTCAGAGGCCACTGTTTAGAGAAATGATTTAGTGTTTTGTAAAGCCCTTCTCTTTCTTTTACCTTTAGTGATAAATTTAATGAGTTTGCAAGTAGAAAACAATAATGTCAAACATATTTTTATCAAGTTTAAGAATATATAATTATAAAAACATATACATATGAGAATAGTTAAAATTTATGACAAAATAGAAGTGTAGTATATAAATACAAAACAACATAAAAACTTCATAAGTTAAAAACTTAAAAAAATCTTTTAAAACCAGGATTTTTTTTTCCTATTTTGTTCCAACATAACAGAACCATTTCAAGGAACTTTACAAAAATTACTAAATAAATCTACCCTTTAAATGTACAAAGTGAAAAGTTTCAAAACCACCAATAGCTGTGTTTCTTTGTAATGGAATTCTTGGAAATTTTCAAGTAGATATAATTTAAGAAGGGAAAAGTATATTCTTTTAAAATCATGTAGTACAATAATTCTTTCCTGTGGAAAAAAATTATGATCCCAGGAAATCAGTCTCTGTTCCTTGTGAGGAAGATGATTTGTTTGAGGATGACACCTTAATGCTGTCCATTTGATGCACAGTGGGAGAACAAACACCCCAAAACTATTCTTTCCCATGGCATTCTTCATCAGCTGGGCAGAGAGTTCAGCATCACTAGCAGAACTGAGAAAATAAAATAAAGGTCATTTCTAACATTGATCTGCGGTCAGGAGAGATTCCAAACACCATGAGACATTTTTTAAAGGCTCTATACGTACTCCATTTTGACATGTGTTTGCACTGTAATTCCAGTAATTCCAGTATTAACTGGATTTTCACCTTGAAAATTAAGAGAAAAACTCTGAGTGCCATAGATACTTAAGAAACACGAAACTCTATATTTTCATATTAGAACAGATATAAACAATATAAAATGATAGAAAAAAGATATAATTAGGAATTTCTTTCTTTGAAATAAACAGTATGCCTAAGTAGCTATTTGCATCATGAAAATAGAATATTCTGTTTCCTAATTTATTTTTCTGTAGTAGGCAACAAGATACAAGATTTAAAGAGGACTAGAGCATATTATACAAAATAATTTAAGAACACGTTTTTAAAGATAATTTTTGAGGTTATAATATACTTATAGCAGATCTCCTTTCCCTTCCCTCCCTCCAAATCCTCTGTTGTACTCTTCCTTACTCTCTTTAAAATTCATGACCTCTTTTTTCATTAATTGTTTATGTATTATAATGTTACTTGTATGTATGTTTTTATGGCTGACCATTTGGTATTTGTTAACCAATTGGTGTGTTCTTCCTGGGGGAAGACTATTTCTGCCACTCTCATCATTCCTAAGTTGTAAGGACATGCTCTTAATAGACATTGCCATACTTTGTCTCCATAGAAGTTCAGAACAGAATGAAGGAGGCAACTGTGTGTATGTGACAGAATTCAGTATAAGTTGGCTTTTGGGAGACATTGTTCACTGAAATTGCTTCTCTCTTACAAGGGAAAATTTTCAATCCAAGGACACAACATTGATTTTACAATCTTTTTCTTTTTCTATAATCCATCACCTTGGATAAGCTCTTCTTTTTTATGTGGGGAATTTTGTTTTATGTTTTTATTTATTCTTTAAGAAATTCCTACAAACCTTTTCTCTGCTCCCAGTTCCTTTCAGATCCCCATTTCTTATCCACCCAACTTTATGTTCATTTTTTTTTCTCCTCAAAAATCAACAAATCATATTGTGCAGGACTATTCACAAGCCTGTGCACCACCCTTTCACTGCAGCTGCCTAATCTCCCTGCAGCACTCAACCTCAGTATTTGTGCAGCCAAAGTCAGCATTACATGGGAACTAATAATGTTTTGGTTCTGAAATTTCACGTACTTATACAATGTATTTTGATCACTTTCATCAACTACTACCTCCCTCGGACCACCACAGTAATCTCTCCCCTGTCTCCCTTCCAACTTTATGTCTTTTATTTTTACTTATAACTTCAGAGTTCAATTAGTGATGCCAATATACATAAGCATGATGCATTTCTGGGCATCCACTGGGACCTGGGCAACCTACCAATAACAATGTCCCCAAAGACAGTGACTCTCCTTCCCTCAGCAGCTGTCCACTGCCAATTGCTCTTCCACCAAGGGTAAAGCCTTGTGGGAGCAGGCTTATGTCAACTTAACACGAACTATAGTCATCTGAAAGGAAGAAGCCTGGATCGAGAAAATGCCTCCATAAGATCAGGCTATAGGAATACAATCCTGTAAAGCATTTTTTAAAAAAGATTTATTGATTTTATTTATGAGTGCTCTATCTGTATGTACACCTACATACCAGAAGAGGGCATCTGCTCCCATTATAGATGGTTGTGAGCCACCATGAGGTTGGTGGGAATTGAACTCATGACCTCTGGATAAGCAGTCAGTGCTCTTAACCACTGAGCCTCCAGCTGCCTGTAGAGCATTCTTAAAATTAGTGACCGATGGGGAAGGTCCAGCCTATTGTGGGCAGTGTCTCCCCAGGGCTGGTGGTCTCCTGTGTTCTATAAGAAGGCAAGCTGAGCAAGACATGTGGAATAAGCCAGTAAACAGCACCCCTCCATGGCTTCTTCATTAGCTCCTGCATCCAGGTTCCTTCCCTGATTGAATTTCTGTCCTGGCTTCCTTCAGTGATGAACTACAATGTGGAAATGGAAACCTAATAAACCCTTTCTTTCCCAACTTGCTTTTTGGTCATGCTGTTTCATGTCAGCAATAGAAACCCTAATCAAGACATCCACCTTATGTGTTTCTTATGCAGGCAATTCTTAGTGGAAACAACTACAGTCAAATTTTTTCAGGTTCAGTCAAGGACAAAAGAGCAAGCATCCTTTCCTGATAATACCTCCGATTAGCTTTGATAGGCTCTGAAGGGATCTGGTGATTGTATGACTTATTTTGAATTTCTCTTGTATGTATAATCTCATTATAAACACATCAACAAGTTGTGTGTGAGTGACACGAAGCAGAAGTGAACGGCTTGGAGAGGAAGTAGTGAACAAACAAGACTGATGTGTGGTTGATACTCTAAGAAAGATAACCCAAACGGAGAGGAAGCCACATTCATTCTAACTAGAAAGAAACATTGATGCTACAGTATTTTCTATTTCATTTTATTTTTAAATTTTAACTTATACTTTCCCATTTTAATTTTTAAGCCATTTTGTTTTGGTTCACATTAGCCTGAATAGGCATTTAATGAATGTCCTTGCATTTCATCACCGTGTCTATACTGTTTCCTTAGTGTATCTCAGGTTGTAAGCTGCTTTGACATGCAGGCCCTTGTGGGAATATGCATTCACTACTGGCTGCTCTGCCACTGACTACTCTAAAAACTAATTTCAGAGGTGTGTGCTGTACATTTTTGGATTTGGAGAGTAATTGAAGTCACAAAGTCCTTGGGCTTTTTCTATGAAATCTAAGATATTGGTAAAGAGAGGGTCTTGCTATAGAGTCATAGTAAGACTGCATTTAAGTTTGTGGGTTTGCCTTTCCATCTCACTTACATAATAATATTATAATTCAGCATTATATTATATGGTGAATTCTCTTTGAGTCTTAACAACTTAATTCATGTTATAAAAATCAGAAACCTTTTATTTTTTCCTGGGAAGGCATAAATGACTCTAGAAAAATAGAAGGTAAGATTCACAATGCTTAACAAGATTTTTAAAATATGACACAAGAATATTGTTGGTAGAAAAAAATTGTTATTATTTCCTAAAATATATCCTTCTATCAAGTAACTATTTTATTTACTATACTCAATAGTTAACTAATTTCTACAAGTCTTATTTTTGTTTATGTTCTATACTAGGAGTCACTAAAAGCTAAATATCTGTTGGAGAAGTTCACATTTGGGTATTGACATTTATTTTCAATTTCCTAAGGCAACAATTGAATTTTTAAAATAGGAAAAACAAAAACAGTAACCCAAGTGGAAAATGCTTTGTAGTTGTTACTAAAGCTTTGTTAATGATGGCCATTTTCAAATGATGGATGTACTTACCTTAATACCTAAGGGCATCTGCTGTTACTGTTAGTATTTCCTGGAGCAGTTCCCTAAGGGATCATGTATAATTTAATGTGACTAACTTCTCAAAACATGCTGACTTTGTCAGTAGCATCACTTTTATTTTCCTTTAAAAAATATTTACTATTTTTTCACACAATGTTTTGATCATCTCATTTCCTTTCCCCCAGCTCCTTCCATAGTCCCCTTCCTTACTCATACATCTAGATTGTTTTGGTCTCTGTCTTAAAAAAAAAAAAAAAACTAAAATAAAACAAAACACACACACACACACACACACACACACACACACACACACACACAAATAAATAAGCAAAACTAAAAATATATACAACCAAACAAACAAACCATGGAATCTATTTTGTGTTGACCCACTGCTTCTGAGCACGTTGCCTGCTCTGGAGTAAGGGTAATAAAGCCAGTGCCAATTGAAGAAAACTAATCTTTCTCCAGGAGCTGTCAATTACAAATGACTTTTTGGTGATGGATGGAACTTGCTGTCCACTTTCCCTTCTCCATGCTGGGGTTTTTGACTGGCTGGTACTCATGTGATCTTGTGCATGCTGTCGCAGTATAAGTTCATATGAATCAGCCCTGTTATATCTGGAAAATATTGTTTCTTTGGAATCTTCTACTCTCTTGGCTCTTACAATATTTCCACTTTTTCTTCTGTGTAGTAACCTGAGCCTTTAGGGGAAGGATGTGGTAAAGAAATCACATTGGAACTGAGAGCTCCAAAGTCTCTTCAGAATACCCGCCAATATCCCAACCTCAAGTCCTTTTCATGTTTCACCACATATTCCTGACAACTTATATTCTCAAATAAAGTCCTCCTCACATTCTTCATTGCTTTGGAGTAAAACCTAAACTAAAAAGGTTCACAATGGAGAGTCTAATCTATCCCTGTTCTCATCCCCACTGCATCTGTTTTGGAAATGATGACAAAACACGAGTGAAAGCTTTTACCAATGTCATGCTAATGTTCCCACTACCTTTATTTAACTTGACCAGTGGGGAGATACTGTATTCCCCAAACCATTTTCCATTCAATCAAATGGAAGAATGTCTATCACTCTTCAGATATCAAAAGTTTTAATTTTTTCTTTTCCACCATTATTTTTCCCTTAAGTTATTTGAAGCTCAGAATTTTCATAGTTACAATGAAGAGATTAGGTTCCAAATTTTTTTAAGCTTCCTGAGGACTCTAATTCTTTCCCAATCAATATCATGTTGAAGGATGACTATTCTTGTGATAAAAATGTTATATCAAAGGTTATGCTTTCATTGTGGTAGCAGCTCATAATGATAAAGTGCTTGCCTAGCATGCACAAAGTCCCAGGTTCAGTCCCCAACACAGCATAAACCAGGTGTGGTGGAATATATCTAGGATTTCAGCACTTAGCAGTGAAGGCGGGGGGAATAAGATATTACAGGCCATTTTTGACTACACAGCAATAGCAAGTTTAAAGCCAGCCTGGAATATATGAGATCTTATCTCCAAAGAAAAAACAAGATATAAGGATAGTATTTACATATACTGAGTTAAAAATGACATTTTGTTTCTTGGGAAGGTGTCTAGATAGATAGATGCATGTCCTTAAGCTTCGTGAGTGTCATGATTTCTTATTTTCACACATAAACTAGCATGTTACTTTTATTAAACAAAATATGTAGTCAATAAAAGCTTAATGAAGTTTATGGCATGGATAGTTTTTATTTGAGGGACTGTTCACCATTAAATCAGTAGTCTGCTATGACACACCACTACTCTTTCAAAAAAAAGAAAAACCCAGTGGAAAATTCACATCAAAGGAGGTGAACACAAATTGAGAATCTAAGTTATTTAGGTTTATAAATTGGCTTCAGACAATTGCATAAGGATAGTTCAAAACATACATATTGTTAAGCAGGTTGTTGTACTGGAGATTTTCGGTCTGCACACAGTTTCTCCAGTTCAAAAACTAACAGAAAATTGTTATAGTTGTACACCTGCTGTGGGATCTCAGCAAGGATGACAGGAAAATGCTCTCATATGTGCATACCCTGCCAGACCTCAGCAGAGGGAACCACTGTCATGTCCAGTGCTGTACTCATAGTGAACCCTTTGCTCAGGTGTTTTAATTCTCTCAGAATTAAAATCCTCAGGTATAGATCATAAGCAATTAAACAACCCCCACATAAATCCTGCATCCCTTTTTCAAACAGTGAATAAAAACAATTATCTTAAACACAACTAAAAATAAACTTCCACAACAATTCTCTTTTCTGTATATATTTTTTTTTAAAAAGTGCTTTACCTTTACAATGCATTGTAACAGTATACCAGCAAAACTATTTACAAGAGGAACAATTATGAGTTGCTAATGGACAGGACCAAATGAAATAAAACATCTATTAAGCATTCACAATGTCCTTGGACAGCAGAAAAACATTATCATTATCCAATTATCTGAAGTTCACTCATGTTCTTCTGAGCTCCTCCAAAAAGCTTGGATCACTTCTCTAGCTCTGCCCTCTGTGACACACAGCTTGTCCTCCAGGCTCTGGCTGGCTCTACTCCTCTGCTGATGCTGTTCTCAGTAGTTGTCCCATGGTATTGGCATCTTCAGAATGATGGGGTCTTCTGCTGCAACTGGACTACATTTTTACCAATAACCTCTCCTGGGCTCTCTTCGTGGTGCCAAGCTTCAACTTCTCTTCATGACCCCTTCAATCTGGGCCTTCAACTACAACTGAGGCTGCACTTTTACCAATGGTCTCTCCTGGACTCTTACAGTCCCAAGCCTCAGTTGCTCTCCGTGACCCCTTCATGCCTTCAAAACCAATATCACCTGGGTGACTCTTACAATAGCAAGTCACGAGACACAACCTTTGCTAATTCTGGAAGACAGTTTCTGTGTACTTACCCTTAGGAAACACTTTCCAGGTTTTAAGATAGAGTCTGGTTTGCTGGGAAAAAATAACTGGTCACTTTATCTGCAGGAAGGATTCCCTAGGAGCTGTCCTGAATGTAATTTACCAGAATCTGCTGAGGTCTGGAGTTTCTTTCTTCTAACTTTCTGGACAACTTAAATTACTCTAAAGTACAGTATTTTGAATATTTTAAAACATCTTTTACAATACTTGATAGATTTCAAAAGAGAAAAAAGTCAGAATTATTAGTACAGGCTCTGTAGGTTACTAGTATGAACTAAAAACATCATAGAGCCTCCAAGTGAGTTCCAATCACTTTCACAGCTGCTCAGAAAATCAAAGACAAATGTATGTCTGTCATTCCTTTTCATCCCAATAACAAATGTCATTTGAACATACCATGTGCCTAGAACTGTTGAAACAATGTGCTTCAGCAGTGATCCATGGGGAGAAATCCCTGCCTCATACAGCTTACATTCTAGCTGTGAGAGACAGATATAACTAATAGATAATTTTTGAAAGACAGATAGTACGTATGAAACCAGAGAGAAAGACAGAAATCTGTGTGCCAATGGTGGTATAATCTTAGACACATGAGTTAGTGAGTGAAGCTCTCACTAGTGCCGAGATTCTTTAGCACAGCACACACAATCGCCAGGTGCCTCTGCAAATGGCTACAAGGTCAGACAGCTGCTGGCCCTTTTAGGTTAGAGTTTCACTTAGGCTTTGAGAAGTTTTTCCTCTGTGGCAGATGGTTCAGAGCAAGGGGAACCAGAATTCCCCCAACACTCAAAGCATAGAATGCCTAGTTCCATGTGTAGCAAAATTGTGCACTACCTTGGGGAAGATGAGAAGATATTGACAAGAAGAACGTTTCAGACTGAGAGAAGTACAAATGCTCTGGGCCCCTGTATGCTTGGAAAACTAGAAGAATTGGAGTGTGAATAAAGTGGGACACCAGTGGGGGGAGATGAAGTTTGAAGATAACAGAACATGGAAGTGCAGGAATATACACACACCAGGAGGGCTGTCTTTTAATCCAAGTGAACTGGGGAGGCCTGGCACTAGAGTGTTTTTACCAGGGGATGCTTTATGTTTTTAAGATTCCTAACAAAAATAAATATGGTGACAGAAGTCTAGAGTCTCAGCACATAGGAGATAGAAGCAAGAATATCAGAACTTCAAGGTCATTCTTGGCCAAAAGGAAAATTCAAAGTCACACTGAAGACAGAAGACAATGTCTCAAAAACAAGATAAAATAATGAAATAATAAAACAGAAAAACTGAATCATTACAAATAAGAGGATACAAAAGGCAAGCAAATAGATTAGCCTAGGTGATGTTTAGATCTCCTTGGATCCTTGACTGAGATGGCACCAGTACTTCTCAGTAGTGACCTAAGTAAACTCTTCTGTGAGCTTAAGAGGAAGCAGTTGTTCTCCATCCAGTGCAAAGTATTTACAGTGGGAAATACTTTGATCTCCCTGTACATTTTTACCCTTGACTACTTTGGCCCTTAAATCTCCCTGTTCAATTAACCTGTTAAACAAATTTTCCAAATCATGTATCTTTGAGAAATGTTGTTGGATATGTGTTCTAAGAATCAACTTCAATTATTCTGATTATTTTTTAAATTCATTTGAAGCATTTTACATCTAATGTTAGGTGTTAGATTCCTTTGACAGTTGCTAATTTCATTGTGGCAAAAGTTTGAACAATTCATCTTAATATTACTAAGGTTAATGGACTACTTAAAATAGAGAACATTCTGCTTGCTTGTTACAGTGAAGAAATTCCTTTGTTGTTTTTTTTTTCTGTACTATAATTTATTAATAAACTCAACATAAGACGCTATTGGGAGGCAATTGTTCATAACTCACTTAAAATAAGAATGCTATATAGTACCTGTCATTGTCTATTAAAATACATTAATGCGAGATAGCTGAATACTTGCAATTCCAATATTCCTGAGATATTATTGTTTCTAAGCATTTTACAGCAGAATATTTAAATTAGTTGTCACAGATCAACTCAAAAGTACTAAATAGACTTTAGCGTTTGATCAGTGCCACAAATTATTGTTCGAGAGATAAGAAGAGCAAACTGGAAAAACAGGCTAATGTAGCAATTTATGAATTGACTAACATGAGTGGCTCACTCAGTAAAATCTTGATACAGACACAAAATAGTTGTTGCCAGCATCTCCTGCAGTCTGGGATATACTTTAGAATAATATATCTAATCTTCTCTCTTGAGTACTCCCCAAGACCTCTCAGTCAGCATGGTTTGGCCACTACTTTTAAGCATATAACTGCTCTGTAGTTCATGCAATAATAGCAACTTCAGAAAAGAGGCCTATTCATTGAGCAAGTTGGTGAATAAAATTTGGGTAAAATTAAGGCTCTTGAGTACTGATCAACATTTCCCCTGGCATCCTATTAGTCTCATGCTGTAACTGCTTGACAATAAGATGAGGCCATTATCTTACAATTACAGCTTCAAGATTTAACCAGAATGGGTTTGTTGGGGCCTACTTCTACTATATTTACCATATGTCACACTAATGAATGTTGTGTTGTAGTCTTTCATAGCTAAGCCATTCTCAGAAGATTGATAAGTCGAAGCAGTAATATCTAATCTGCTGTGTGATGAGAACATACTCCTCAAATGAGAATGGCTTTTTCTTTTTAAAAAAATTATATCATTTTATTTTATTGGTCTGAGGGTGTCAGATCCCCTGGAACTGGAGGTACAGACAGTTGTGGGCTGCCATGTGGGTGCTGGGCATTAAACTCAGGTCCTCTAGAGTAACAGCCAGTGCTCTTAACTGGTTAGCCATCTCTCTAGCCCTAGAACTTCCTTTTTTAACTTCTTTGCTTTCTATGTTTTCTTCTTTTCTTTGCTTTTTCTTTCTGTGGCTGAATAGCTACTCTTTCTTTCTGTTTCCCTTCTCAATTTAGATTAAGAAATAGAAGGAAATAGGAAGCAAGTCTTAAATTCAGCAGAAAAATGAGAAAAAGGGGAAGAGGTTTGTAAGAGAGCAGACAAAACTCCTACATCCAAAATGTAGCTAGGGTTTAAAATCTCTCACATGTGTTTCACATTTTATTTTCAAAACAATCAGTATTAAAACCTTCACACACAACCCCGCCAATCATTCCCATTCAGTTTTAGAACAAAATTAGAAAAATATAAAATATATTAATTAGATTGAATCATATTCTTCACCAGGAATTCAAAAATTTGAACTTGAGCCACATTTTGGGTTTACAATACAGTTTTCTGATTTTACAATAGCTGTTTTATGTTTTCCATGAAAATCTTGCCTCTGTTTCCCTTCCTCCCTTCCTTCTTTCCTTTCTTACTACTCAGAAACTTATTTTACCAAAAATGCTGCTTGCTTATTGTACAATGTGCATTTATATGGAATATCTGAAAATTTTATCTAGATAAATTTATTTAGAGGATATGGAAAGATTGTTAGACAAAGACATACTAGAATAATGTTGTAAGAGAGTTGTTTTCCAAACAGGATAGAGAGACACTGCACACACAAACTCATAGTAGCTGCTACTGTAGGCACAAGACCTGTACAGGATCAAACCAGTCAAAATTTTAGCACAGACTGGGGAGGAGTTTATGAAGTCCCACCTACTGTCTGATGTATATTGGTAATTGAAGACTGCTAGAGAAAAGAAAGCAAGATCTGTCCAGGGATGTAGCCTACAATAGGTTATCCATGCTCCTGTGGATAGTTCTACAACCATGCATGCACTGACAGCATTAAGCATACTCTGTAGATTTAAAAAAGACCCCTTGAATAAAGAAAGGGAAGCTGCAAGAGAGAAAGGTCAAGTCACTGACAAAAGTAGGCCAATTAAAATAATATTAGATTCCTCCACAAAATTTTAAAGGCAGAAGGTCCTGGAAAGATGTACTCTGAGTCCTAAAAGACTGCAACTGACAACCCAGCTTATTATACTTATCAAAACTATTAAAACTGAAGGGGAAATGAAAACTTTCTATAATACAAATAGATTGAAGGAATTTTATGACTACAAGCCATCTCTACAGAAGATATTAGGATTGTTTCAACATGAAGTGAAGGATAAATATATACAAGAGGTACAAGAAAACAACAAAAAATTACCAGGACAGGAGGCCTGTGTGAAAGCTAGGAAGGGTCTATATTCCAGGGATCTATATGAAGGAATCACATTAGAGGTTGTGTGGTCTGGGTGGAATAGAGAAAGAATGTTTAGAATGTTGTCAAACACCACTAATCCCAGTATTCATAAAGCAGTGGTAGCAAACAACTTTAATTCCAGTATTCAGAAGGCAGTGGTGGTCTATACCTTTAATTCCTAAGACAGAAACAGTGTATGGAAGCAGACATGGGAAGCAGAGCTCAGGAAAAGTCAATGTCAGATTGAAAGTGACTTCTGAGATAGTCAGAATGAAGGAACGGCAAAGTGACTAATCAGAGGAAGAGTTAGCAGAGTGAGACAGAATGAGCACATACCTAACTCTCATGATAGAAAAGCAGGCTCTCAGCTTAGAGAAGAGTCAGTAGAGTCAGTTACAGAGTCAGTCAGTTACAGCAGTCAGTCAAGCAGACAATATGAAATGATCAGTCTGAAGCAGGCAGACAGGGGACAAGACAGAGACAAATAAAGCACACTAACTAGGGAGGGATAAGGCACAGAAGAAAAACACAGAATCAGCTTGGCAGAAGTTAGTATTAGACGGGAAGAGTGAGTCAGTTTGAAATCAAGCAGAGTAGTTCAGTTTGAGGCAGACAGAGAGTCAGCTAGAATCTGCCAGAGTCCAAAGAGTCCAGTCAGAAACAGTCAGGTGTCTCAGAAGGTCCGTTTGTACCAAGCAGCTGGGAGAAGAGTTTTGGCCAGAACAATAGTGAGTTGAACCAAAAGAGTCAGAGTTCAGAAGGAATTAGTTGGGGTGGTTCAATCAACAGTAAAGGCTTAAATGTTCTAGATTGTACAGAAGCTGAAACCTTCCAGTTCTAGGCTTAAAAGTAGATTGTAGAGAGACTGAAATACTCCTGGGCTCCAGGATAGAGCCACTGATTAAATTAGGCAAAGAATAAACAGCTTATTGAATCTAAATCATCAGCTACAAAAATGAATCTTAGAAACACAAGATAAACAAAATCACAGGAATTATTATCTTTCAATAACTCTGAATATTAATGGTTTCAATTTCCCAATTAAAAATCAGACACTAACAGGCTGGGGTAATAAACAGAAACCATCTTTTTGCTGCCCTTAAGGAACATTAAATCAACAGTGAACACCACCGTTTGGTTAATAAAAATAGAAAAAAAGAATTCCAAGCAAATGTAATTAGAAAATAAGCAGTCATAGTTATACCAATATCTGACAAAATCGACTTCAAACCAAATCAGAAGAGATAAAGAGGGACACTTCATACCCATTAAAGGAAAAATTCAACAAGAAGATATTATAATCAAAAACATATATGCACCAAAATAGTAGTACCAAAAAAAAAAAAAAAACCAAAACACGGTTACATCTATAACCACAGACTTATAGCAACACAGTGATAAAACTAAAAAACTAAAATCATCTCCAAAATAGATCATATATTAGGACAAAATTAAGTCTCAGTAAATATAGGAAAAGCAAAAAAAACATCCTACATTCTGTTTTCCGTGATGGACTAAAGCTATATATCAACAGCAACAGGAACTGCAAGTATACATAAATTTATGAAAATTAAACAACACACTACTAAATGATAGTTGGGTCAAAAAGAAATTAAGTAAGAAAATTTAAATTCTTAGAAATGAATAAGAAGAAAAATAGAACAAACTAAAACCAATGGGAAACAATGAAAGTAGTGCTAATAAGAAAATTTATAGTCCAATATTCCACCATCAAAAAAATTTAGCACATCAAATTATATGCCTGAAAACCTTGGGAAACAAAAAATAAATTATGTCCTAAAATAATAGATGGGAGGAGTTAATTAAAATGAGTGTTGAAATTAATATAATAGGAAAAAATATCAATACAAAGAATCAATGAAACATACAATTGGCTCTTTGAAGGGAATCACAGAATGACAAACCTTTAACAAATTTAACAAAAAGAAAGAAGGACTGAAATTAACAAAATTAGAGATTAAAAAGAGAGACAACTTGTAGAGGAATAGCACTGTGTGAAAGCTAAGGTCTACATTCCAGTGGCTACATTCAGAGGTCTGTGTGGTCTGGATGGAATATAGACACACCTTTAGTCCCAGTATTTAGAAAGCAGTCATAGTCTATGCCTTTAATCCCTAAGGAAGAAAGCAAATCAAAACAGTGGAAGCAGATACAGGAAGCAGAACTCAGAAGAAGTCAATGTCACACAGGAAGTCACAGACAAAATGACTAATCAGAGGAAGAATTAGCAGAGTAAGGATATGACCAGTTCTCAGGAGAAAGGGCAGGATCTCAGCTCAGTCAAAAGAGAGTTACAGAGGAGTTAGCAGGGTCAATTAACAGAAGCAATCAGTAAGAGAGTCAGTTGAGAAGCAAGCTGGAGGATCAGTTAATAGTAAGTTGAAAAGTCAGTTACAGAGGACTTACAGAAGCTGAGGCTGGAGTGAGTTACAGAGAAGTTAGTTAAAGAAGTCATTTACAGAGACAAGATAGGAGCAACGAGAGCTCAGTGAGAGACATAGAGACAAAGCAGAGCTCAGCAGAAGAAGACCAGAATAGAGAGTGAGTTGAAGGAGAAGGGTCAGACTTCAGAAGAAGCTAGTCAGAGTGGCTTAGTCAGCAGTTGGTCTCAGAAGACTAAGGCTGAAGCTTTCTAGGTTCTGACTAGCAGTTTAAATGTTCTAGACTGTATGAAGGCTGAAGCCTTTCAGTTCAAGGATCAAGATTAGACTGTAAAGAAGCTGAAAGCTCTAGGGATCCAGGGTTCCAGTCTAGAACCAATTATTTAATTAGACAGGAATAAACTGTCCTCTGCTCTGAATCAACATCTATATTATTATTACATTATTATTATATTATATATATTATGTTGTATAATTATATATTATATTATTATTATTACATTAATGTCTACATCAACATCTACATTATTAACTACAGACACTGAGGAAATTCAGAGAGTCATAAGGTAATGCCTCAAAAAATATATTCCTCCTAACTGAAAAAACTTCAGAGATATAGATGAATTTTTCTCTTCCTATCTCTCTCCCTTCTTCTTTCCCTTCCCTTCTCTTTCCCTTTCATATGTGTGTGTGTGTGTGTGTGTGTGTGTGTGTGTGTATTAAGGTTAATATAAGGTGTGTTTATAATATATATTTATAATATTTATATATAGATATATATTTATAATATATATTTATAACATAATATATATTATATACTATGCTTATATAATCTATATAATATATTTCATTTTTATTTAATTGTAAAAATAATATTATAATATATGTAGTATATAACATATAATAAGGTATGGGTAAGATTAAATCAAGAAGTAAATAAGCAGAATAGTGGTGGTGGCTCACACCTTTAATTCCAGCATGCCAGAGGCAAAGGCAGGCAGATCTCTGTGAGTTCGAGGTCAATCTGGTTTTCAGGGTGGGTTTGCTGACAGCCAGAGTTACAACAGAGAAACCTTGTCTCAACCCCCCCCAATACCCCCCAAAAATAAAAAGTAGTAATTTTGATAGGCCCACAATTTCCCAACTAAAAAAAGCCAAGAGCCAAATAAATTTAGTACAGATTTCTATGAGACATTCTAAGAATTAATACCAATTCTCAAATTGTTCTGTAAAAAAGAAAAATGAAGGAATATTTCCAAATTCATTTTACAAAGCCATTATTATCCTAATACCAAATCCAGACAAAGAATCAAAAACAAAAGGAAATTACAGGCCAATATATATGATAAACATAGATATAAAAATTTTCTATACTGGCAAACTCTATTCAAGAACACTTCAAGAAAATTATCCAACATGATTAAGTTGGCTTCCTTTCAGAGATTCAGAGATTGTTTGACATTAATCAATCAAAAAAGTAACTTAATACCTAAATAGAGTCACAGACAAAATTCACATGATCATCTCATTAGATGCAGAAAAGGCCTTTGACAAAAATCTGAAAGTCCTAGAGGATACAGGAATATAGGGAATACATCTCAAGAAAATAGAATCAATATACATCAAGCCCACAATCACCATCTTGATAAATGAAAGGGAAAAAAATCAAAGCATTTTCACTAAATTGGGAGCAAGACAAGGATGCCCACTCTCTCCTAGAGAAAAAGACAAGTGTCTTAATTAGGGTTTCTACTAAGTGATAAAACATTATGACCAAAAGGAACTTGGAGAAGAAAGGGCTAATTCAGTTCATGTTTCCACATCACAGCCCACATCTAAGGAAGTCAAGGCACAAATTCAAACATGGCAGGAACTGCCTTCCTTTACCATCCAAGACCACCTGGTGAGGGGTGATACTGCCCACAGTGATCTGGGCCCACCCACATCAATCATAAATCAAAAAAAAAATCCCTACAGACTTGCCTTCAGGCCAATCCTATAGAGCTATTTCTTGATTAAAATTCCTTCTTCTCAGATAAACTTAGGCTGTGGAAAGTTGACATAAAAACTATTACAACAAATGAAGGAGATGAAGGGAATACAAATCAAAAAGGAAGAATTCAAAGCATCAATATTTTAACATTTTTTCTTTATTATATTTTATTATTTAAATAATTTTTAACTTTAAACATATTTTTTAACATATTTTGCCCATGTCCTTCCTTTCAGATTTTTTCCTTCCTACACAACCAACTTTTATGTTCTTTCAAACACACACACACACACACAGACATACACACACACACAATACAACAAAACCCCTCAAAACCAAGAAAACAAAATTTAAAAAATATCCAGAATTAAATGAAAAAGATAGGACTCTACCCAAGCACATTAAAAGCACATTAAAAAAAGCAACAACTGTGGGATCCATTATAAGTTGGTCAACTATTTCTGAACATGAGGCCTGCTCTGGAGTGGTTGACATATCCAGCGTCATTCCATTGAGGGAAACTGATTTTCCTTCTCCTAGCAGTTATAAATGACAGTTCACTTGTTAACCTTTACCATGGTGGTTAGGTTTTCATTCATTCATTCATTCATTCATTCATTCATTCATTTTTAAAAATATATCAAAATAAAATATAATAAGATGAAACAAAAACTATCACATTGAAGTTGGACAAGACAAAGCAACAGAAGGAAAAGAGCTCAAGAGAAGGCACATGAATCAGAGACCCACTTGTTCACACACTCAGGAATCCCATAAAATCCATAAACTGGAAGCCATAATTTATACACAGAGGACCTGGTACAATCCATGCAGGCCCTCTATGTGCTGCTTCAGTCTCTGAGTTCATATGAGCTTTGCACCTGTTGATATAGAGGGCCTTGTTTTCTTGGTGTCCTCCATCCCCCTCTGGTTCTTACACTCTTTCTGCCTCTTCTTCCATGGGATTCCCTGAGCTCTGAGGGGAAGGATTTGGTGGAGATATCCCATGGGGATTCATATCAAGTTACCAGATTTTTTAATGCTTTTGAGATTATAATTATATAAACATTCCTACTCCCTTTTCTCCTTCCAACCCCTGACATGTAGCCTCCCCTTAGTTTCATTCAAATCTGTGGTCTCATTTTCTTTAATTTTTGTTATATGTGTCTACCTATATCTATATGTATATATTCCTAAATAAATAAATACATACAGCTAACTTGGTATTGGATATGAATCCCTTAATGAGTGATGAGAACTATTCTTATTTGTTGGTGTAAGATAAATATTTAGAATGTTGTTAGGGATTATACTGTTTTTGTAAAGTGTCAAGTTGTAGATTCTCCTCCAAGATCCATGACTTCATTAGCCTTCCAGGTTGTTGCCTAGATTTCCAGTACTAGGAATCCATATCCAATTAGAGTGGTGTTGGTTGTCATAAAGGTATGGTCACCACTAACCTTTAGGGTTATCATGCCTTGCTGGTCAGTGCTGTGGTTCATAGAAATCACAGCTAGGTAGGACTGTTGGTTGCTTTCCTCCTAAGGAAGTTTGCATGGACCCTTCTGATAGCATGAAAGGTAGTCTCCAGAGAAGAGGCTTTCAAGTCAGATGAAGCTCTAGGGCTCTGCCTCATGTGTGAAAAATGCATGACGTCTTTAGCAATACAATACATATTTACCTTCCTCCATGAGGGAACAACCAAGAGCAATGACAATACGTATAATAATTTGAAGTCTCTTGGACAATTGTTACGAACAAATCAAAAGAAGGCTGCTCATGCTTGGTGCTGGGGTTTTTATTAGGTGGTCTGTGGTTCTTGATGGGAAACATCGCTGGCTCAGGTGGGAAATTTTCATTTAAACTATGTGTGTATACGTATACAGAGACTTAAGTATAGAATAGAATTCCTAGATATGAAGTCAATAGTACGACTCCTTATTAACTTTTCAGACATCCTTATTGTTATGTCACCCTCCCATCACATCTTCTTTATCTCTCTCTCCTCCATAACTAAAGACTCCCTGTTTCCTCCATTTCTTCCTTCAAATCATTTGTACCCTGCTACTCCATGCTGTTCCATTCATCAAATACCTACACCCACTACCACCGCGATGGTCCCTTTTTACTTTCCTTGTTTTTGTCGTTATTCCAGATTACACACTCACATCTGCAGCTTTGGAGCTAGGAACTTCAGATTAGAGAAAATGCATGTTTTGTCTTTCTTGATCTGGGTTGCATTACTCAATATGATTTATTTTAGTTCTGTACGTTTACCTATAAATATCATGATTTCAGATTTCTCTACAGTTCAATAATATTCCACAGTCTATATGTAGCACATTTTCATTATCTACCCATCAGTTGATGGAAAATTAATCTATTTCCATTTTCTAGCTATTATGGATAGAGCAGCAGTGATCATGACTCAGCAAATATCTGTAAAGTAGGATGTCAAGGCCTTTGGAAATGTGCCATGGATTGATAAAGTTGGATTATATGGTAGATTTATTCTTAAATTTTGGAGGCTTCTGTACTTCCATTTCCAGAGTGCTTGGCCAAGTTTCCAATTCACAATCAGTGACTGAGAAATGCTCTTTCACAATTCTCTACAATACTGATTGTTTTGTTGATCTTTGGCATTCTGAGTAGGGCAGGATGAAATTGCAAAGTTATTTTGATTTGCATTTTTCCTAATTGTTAAAGATGGTGAACATATTTTGAGAGATTTCTTAGACATTTTAATTTCTTATTTTGAAAATTCTCTCTTCAGATCCAAATCCAATTTATCCATGGTTTCTTTTTTATTGTTTGTTGTTTTGTATTTGATTCTTTGTTTTTTCTTTAATTTCTTTATGTATTCTGGATTTAAATCCTCTCAGATGTATAGGTGACAGTGATTCCCATTCTATGGGGTTCCTTTTTACTCAATTGGTTGCTTCTCTGGCTGGCAGAGACTTTTTAGTTTTATGAAGTCCCACTTGTCAGTTGTGGACTAGAATTCCTTGGCCAACACTGTTCTATTCAGGAAGTCTTTTCCTACACCATGTCCTGTCTGACACTACTTGTTTTCTTGTAGCAGTTTAAATGTTTCAGTTTTCATGCTCAGGTATTTGATACATTTGGAGTTAGTGTTTGTGCAAGGTGATTGATGCATGTCTAATTTAGTTCTTCTGCATTGGAAAAGTGCATATTCCAAACAGAATTTGTTGAAGATGCTTTCTTTTCTGCAGTGTGTTTTCAGCCCTTTCGTCAAGTAATAAATGGTTATAGTTATGTGTACTCATACTTGGCTCTTCTATTTTGTTTTGTTGTTCCATTGCTCTACGTGTCTGTTTGCAAGTACCATATTGTTTTTATTACTCTGGTCTCTTAATATAACTTGACATCTGGAATTGTAATCCCTCCAGCATTGTTCTTTTTGTTTAGGATCGTTTTGGCTATCTTGACATTTTTGTGGTTCTGAAATGAACTTTAGGATAAAGAGTATTTTTATATTTTTGTGAAGAATGTGATGGGAGTTTTGATTGGAATTGCACTGAATTGGCAAATGGCTTTTGGTAAAATGCATGTTAAATCTACAAATCCATTAGCATGGAATTCCTTTGCATTTTCTAATGACTTTCTCTACTTCTTTCTTAATAAGTTTAAAGTTGTTATTATAAAGGGCCTTGGCATTCTCAGGTTTATTCTTAAATATTTTACTTTTTTTAGGGCAATGGGAGTGAATGGGAGTGTGCCCATTATCTCTTTCACTGTATGTTTATTGTTGGTATATAGAAAAGCTATTGTTTCTGCAACTTAATTCTGTATCCTGCTCTGTTGCTGAAATTGTTTGTTTCCAGAAGTCTTCTAGTAGAATTTTTGGGATCCATATGTATAACGTCATGTGACCTGCAAATAGGGATAATTTGACTTCCTTTTATCCTATTTGTATCCATTTAATTTTATTCTTCTGCCTTAATGCTCCAGCTAGTGCTTGCAAAATATTGCAAAACAGTGGGAATAGTAGAAAGCTCTAACTTTCTCCTGACTTTAGCTAGATTGTTTCAACTGTCTTTCCATTTAGGATGATATTGGCAGGTAAATAGAGCTGGAAAATCCAATGATTTTTGAATGAGGTATCCCAGACCCATAACAGCAAATGTCACATGGTTTCTCTCATTTAGGAATATTAGCTATGAAATCTAAAATATGTGTGTTTCATTTGGAATACACAGAGAGGTCAGGGAATACACAGAGAGGTCAAGGGGGCTTGAGGAGAGGTTTTCAAAAGAGAGGACATAGAATGTAGTGGTATAGAGGCATAAAGGGGAATAATGAAAATTGAAGTTTAGATTGGAATAGGAAGATGAAGGAAAGGACAGAGAGACAATACAGGGAAGGAAAATAGTAAAATTGAGTTGCTGTATAATGAGATGATACTCCCTCCTAGGTGTCACAGGGTAAGAACAATAACAAAACCCCAGTGTGATGAATGGGTTGCATCTTCATTTCCTTTTTTTTTTTTTTTTTTTGATAAAAAATGTTTCTTAGCACGATATAGTCTGGGAATGATGTCCCCTCTTCCACACCTCCCAGATCCTCCCTGCCCACCCAAATCCACACCCTTTCTCTTTCTTTCTCATTAGAAAACCAATAAGCATCTAAAGGGAATAATAAGGTAAAATTAAAAAAGTGAAACACACTAGGTAGGACAAAAGAAACAGAAAAAGAAAGAACAAATGAAAGGCACAGGAAGCAATACAGATGCAGAGATAAACATACTTGTACACACAGGAATATCATAAAAACACAAATTCAGAAGCCATATTATATAAGCAAAAAATTTATAAGGGAAAACAAAACTAAACAAAAGTGAACAAACAAAAACAACAAAAAAGACAAAGTATTATGAGACAAAAAAAATATTTAAAGTTATCATTGAGTTTGTTTTGTGTTGGCATCTACTGTCCGGCCTGGGGCCTGTATATCTAGTGAGACTCTGCTAAAGAAAACTAATTTTTTATTAGTGTGGGTTAGGAATGGGGGCTTGTATTCAATCCCTCTCTCAGTGCTGGAACCCCATCTGGCTTAGATCTCTGCAGACCCTGTGCATGCTGCCACAGTCTCTGTGAGTTCATATGTCTGTCAGTCCTGTTGTGTCCAGAAGGCCTTGTTTTCCTCGTCGTTCATCTCCTCTGGCTCTTACAATCTTCCTTCTGCAGAGTTCCTTGAGTCCTGAGGGGAGAGATTTGATGGAGACATCCTATTTAGGACTGAATATCTAAAGTCTCTCACTCTCTGAGCAGTGTCCAGTTGTAGGTCTTCATATCTTTTTCCATCATCAGAGAGAGGAAGCTTCTCTGCTGATGACTGAGCAAGACACTGATCTATAGGGAGTTGCCACATTCCTTTAGAACAGTAGTATTTGGTTCTCTCTTAGGTCAATGGTCTAACAAGTCTCAGATCCTTGGCCACCCAAGCAGTGGTGAGCATGAGTTCCACTTCACACAGTCGGCCTGAATTCCAGTCAGACTGTGGTTGGTTACTCCCACAACTTTTGTGACACTATTGTACTAGTGTAGCTTGCAGGCAGGTCATCTTTGTAGTTCCAAGAGTTTATGATTGGGTTGATGTTTACTTTTCTCTTCTGGTAGTATGCAGAGTACTTTCCAGTACCATGAACATTAGTTAGTATTGGTGAAGGCTTTAGGGTGGCACCAGCTGGACTTTTTCCTGTCCAATTACTTATATAAATGTTGTATTCAGCAATAAGGCTTTATCATATTTTACTCATCAGTTCATGGAAAAAAATCTCTTTGACCCACAACTTCATTAGTGTAAGCCCCTCCCAACAATGGTAGTTTCATCTGGTGACAAGAGATATTGTCATATTTAGTATTCTGTTGTCATGAAGAGATATCATGATCAAGACTACTCTTATAAAGGACAGCATTTAATTGGGGCTTGTTTGCAGTTTCAGAGGGTTAGTCCATTATCCTCATGATCGGAATTAGACATGGCTCTGGAGCAATAGCTGAGCTGAGAGATTTACATCCTGATCCTTGGGCTGCAGGTAGAGAAAGAATGAAAGAGGGAGGGAGGGAGAGAGAGAGAGAGAGAGAGAGAGAGAGAGAGAGAGAGAGAGAGAGGACACCAGGTGTGGGCTTTTGAAGCCTCAAAGCCCACTCATAACTCCTCCAAAAATGCCAGATCTCCTCCAATAATGCCACGCCTTCTAATCCTTTCCAAACAGTATATCAACTGGGGACTAAGGACTCATTCATATTATCCTGTGTGGTATATTTCCATTTAAACTACCATGCTCTACCCCTTGCCTCCTATAGACCTGTAACTGCGTCAAAATATGCAATCCATTTAATCCAACTTCAGAGTCTCTACAGTCTTTTAAAGTCTCAACACCATTTAAAAACCCAAAGTCACTCCTTCTGTGATCTGAGGTGATCTCCAAATTGTAAGTCCTGTAAAATCAAAATCAAAGAGAAAATCACATACTTTCAACATACAATGATACAGAATATATATTCCCATTCCAAAGGGGTGAGAAGGAAGAGTAGTGAAGAAATCCTGAACCAAACCAAAAGGGAAGGCTTGAATGGTCTGATTTTCTCAATAAAACATCAGTTTAAGATGTGAAATGTCTCAGAGACATTTCCTACTACATATCTAAACATAATTAATCATATAAAGGATGAATAGATCTGTGGTAGCAGAGCCCAGTATATCTCAGAATTGTACTATGTACCAAAAACGTCATCATTTAATGGGGAAAAGTCCGATTATTCTCAATATGCTGTGGGGTACTAGCTATACTGCTGAAAGCACAATTCAGTTCATATCCTTCTCTTTGGCCCCACACTACAAAGTATAGCTAGAAAATGACTGACAAGCAGGGGAAAGGATCTGACAGGTAAATAACACAAAATCTTAAAAAAATTGAACAGAAATATTCATCAGAATGAGAAATAATACATTTGAAAAGGGAGAAATACAAAGTGATGACTGAGCCTCAGATATTTTAAAATATTCTAAGGCAAATTAAGAGGCAAACGCTAAGTGCAATGTACAGAATGGAATATTAAATAATTATGTATACATAACGTTTTAGAAATGAGCAAAAGCTTTACATGTGCCACAGCTGGGATAAGGCTGGGGCAAGGAAAGCAAGAAGTCTAGAAACAATTCATTATTTAAAAAAAACTTGCATATATGTTCTAATTATTAGAAAATACTTACATTTGAGCATGATAAGAACAGCCTATATTTAACAATATGAGAGCAAAACTGTTCCATCTTTCCTCAGGCTGTGTGAAATACACTCATGTCTCTCTGGAAATGATTTTCCCAGACATAGGAAATGTAATCAGATGAATTTGAGTGAGAAGGAATCAACTTACATATGTTTTTTTTTTTCTAATTCTTGATGGGCATGTAGATAACTAAATAGATAATAGAGGGGTATGTAGAGAGGTGATCAGTAGAAAGGTGATAGTTATAGACTAGAATAAAATACACATGAAAGTTAGTACTGTTTCTTGTTTGTGATTGATTTGATGTATACTTTTAATGTTGCGATTTAATTCATATTTTTCTAGACTTACCTCTTCACTTTTCTGTTTTTGCCTCTGCATTTTAAGAGAATTCTATGAAGACCACCAGCTCTGAGGATGCAAACCTTAAGATGAGTGTGTATATGGGGGAAGAGTTGGCTGCTTTTCTTACACTGTACTCAGACCAGGGTTCCTGCTACTGAGCCTGCAATAATAGACTTCACAATTTGTGATGAACTTATGAATGAGATCCAGGTACTTCAAGAACAGGGTACACTTTCTTCTTTTCACAGCTGAACCAAATCCAACCCCTCCCCCATCATAGTTAACAGTTATTTCAGGAACCACTGTGGTAATCATAAGATTTGGGGAGAGTATGTTACTCTTCTTGTTCATTCTCTCCCCCTAAGCATTATTTTCTCCTTGGTATTAGCCCAGTAAAATTTAGAGTTCAGTTGTACATTGCACTCTTGTCAGAAATGTCCCAATACAACTCAAGAGTTCAGTGATGCCTGTGATTTCTATTTCTTTTATCTCTTATTATCACCAGTGCCTAGAATGGGACACCTGGTCTGTTGTCAGTACTTAAAATTTGTGCTTTCTACAAATTGTTTCCTCTTCTCAACTAACAGCTTGCCTTTTGTTTCGCTCATTCCTCCATATTGTTATTAAACTTGATGTATATGAGAGGGTACCTGAAGCTCTACATTCAGCCGTGCCATGCCAGATCTGACATATATCATTTTCAACTGAGAAACAAAATCTCAGGTTAGAGAAGTAATTTCTTTTACTTTTGAACACTGAACTACAGAATGCTATCAAAGGTATCTTGATTCAATAAGACTTCTTAAGTCCTTTGTCCTTTACTTTCATTTACAGAAAGCATATTTGAAACCTATGTTTTTTTCAGAAATTTATTTAAAAAGAGATAGTTCTTTTCTGACCAAGATACTTTTTTTGTTTTGTTTTGCTTTGTTTGTTTGTTTTTTGTTTTGTTTTTTCGAAACATGGTTTCTCTATTGTAACTCTGGTTGTCTTGTAACTCACTCTGTAGACCAGGCTGGCCTCGACCTAACAGAGATCCTCCAGCCTTTGCCTCTCCAGTCCTGAGATTAAAGGCATGCACCACCACTACCTGGCAAATATATTATTATATTAGAAAATTGGTCGACAAATGAGAATAGCAAAACTGAAAGATGATTTCTAGTTAAGAAAATGAATCTTATTCAGCAAGAAAAAAAATCTATCCCATTGTTTCTTAAATCTCTGCATTGATCAAAGTAAGTAATCCAGAAACCATATTAACCTGTGCAACTAATGTGTTTTCACTTTTAGTTTCATTTTTAAGTTTTGATTTTGCTCTATATTTTTCTAGCCTTATGAAGGACACATATACAATAGTCATAATACATGAAAATTATAAGCACAATGTTATAAAACTAATATTTAAATGGGAGGAGTAACTTCCTAGTGGATCAGACCCTTGACCAGTCATGGCCCCTTTGAATGCTCTAAAAGACAATGATGTAAATTCCTGGATAATTAAAATTCTTGGATCATGTAAGATACTGGCTATATAAAAACATCATCAGCCATGAAATTTCAAGGAGTCTTTATCAGATCTCAGCGCTGGCTGAGTGAACAGTACCTTAAAGGAAACTTAAAGGAATAGCACTTTAGAAAGGAGTTTCATTCATCTTTCCAAATCTTAAACCTTGGCCAACTCCTAGAGGTAGCCTTAACTCATCAGCTATGCTGGCAATCTATTCTAAAGAAGTTTAGAGATATAAGAAACTACCCCTTATATTCCATGTAGTGGAGATAGACAACCATCCAACACCCTAAAAGCCAGTTAACTAAGATAGGCATGTTGACTATTGTCCAGAATTCAGTAAGATACATTCCACAAATTTTGTCCAGGGCTGGGCATCCCAGAGTGCCCACATTTATGTCATAGTTTCCCATTCTTAGTGCCCCTGACTTGATAATGGGCTGTACCATAATTAAGTACAGAAGGAAGTAACACCAGGAGGACAACAGGACAAGAACACTGACTTTCTCTTACTTGAGCAGATTCTCAAAACTCTTTTGGTTTATAGTTCTTTATAGAACATAAAGGGCAAATTTTAGAGTAATCACAACTTTCCATTTTATCCTGGCCAAGATTCACTGAAAAAATATGTTGTCGTTTCTTAAAACAGACTTTTGGATGAAAAGAGTCTGCTGCTGAATTGCATTTTTCCTGCCAAATCACAGACAAACTCAACAGACTGTTTATCTTATGATGTAGTATAATTGTGTAATTAATGTCAAATTGCATAAAACTGTTCCAACAATTCTCCTAATAGACCATTACAGAAAGAAGAACTTACAAAAAATAATTAAAATACACACATGTAGGGAACTCCTAATTTACCAGAGCCTGTTTGTATCAATAAGTGTCTACTTACCTGTCAGTTGTCATCAGACAGGCCATGGAGCACATTTTTAAATCTAAAAGGACTATCCTCAAAATTTTCCATCCTTAATGCAAAATTAGCTACTTCTGTGGATTTGCCATAAGCAAACAATATGACCTATTAGCACCAGAATGGGAATAAACCATCACCTCGAAGACAATAGAAATGAAACATCTGGAGGAGATCCAGTACTCACAGATTGATGATACTGTGGGGTGACACTAAGAGCTACTCAGATGGTTTTAATAAAAATGACAAACATCTTCAATTCCAATTTTCCCCATAAGTTCCTTAAAGCAGGTTCAATGGCAATAGAGGTCATGAGTTGGATATCTAAGGACATCCTTTTTGCTCTAACTGAAATATCATTGTGCATTCATTTTTTCTAATCCAAAAATATGAAAATAACTGATTACCAGTTTTCCTATCTGAAACAACTGTCACAATGCTGACAGTGGATGAAAATCACCCATTGTTTCCTTTGAACGGGTGAAATTTTGTTTTAACTAAATATAAATAATGAAAACGTGAAAAAATTATCTTAAAACTAAAGAAAAATCCTTGTTCCAGTGGTTAATATCCATTTTATTTCATGCAAGCATCATAAAATCCTCAGTCCTTGGTTTTCCCATCTTTGAAGTAAAATGATAGATAATTTAGATTTTGTATTTTAAAAGTGGCACAGGGCCATAGGGTGGTTTTCTTTTAAAGGTGTCAGTATTCATCTTTCTCATCTTCAGATATCAGACATCTAGGTAACACTACACTAACACAGGAACACAACTTATTAACATAATTAGATTGGCAACACCAAGGATAGACATGGAACTTTAATTATCTGCAGTCAATGAAAACATTAAAGTTAATAAACCTAGAATTACCATCTAGGCAACTGATTGCTATGATGCTCTACATT
This sequence comes from Cricetomys ansorgei, assembly GCA_026225945.1. Taxonomy (NCBI): domain Eukaryota; kingdom Metazoa; phylum Chordata; class Mammalia; order Rodentia; family Nesomyidae; genus Cricetomys; species Cricetomys ansorgei. Next base: position 10,748,974 of record JAMJFZ010001100.1, on the reverse strand, counting down.
TTCTTATAATTTTAGCATACATAATTAGATACTTTTCAGTGAACTTAAACCCTTCCAGACCAGATATGCACTCTGTGGCAATGTCACTACTTCCATAATAATTTACCTATTTGCTGTCTTAACAAGTCATAAGAAATTTTTTGTTTACTCATGAAATGTGAAATTTTATTTTTAGAACATTCACATTTTGGTATATTTTAAGTGAAATTTTACTGTCTTTTGACTATTTCTGTGAGAATACAAGATAGAAAGATATATCATATTAAATATTCTCGTTTTGCATCATAAACTACTTCTCAAATCATTTTCCAATGTTTCTGTGTCCAATCTTCCAAGTAACCCTTAAGTCAAGTGATCTAAATTATGCATACTGAATAGCATCCATTACAAAGGAGTAAAATAAAGTTTTCCAGCTCTTAAAATGACAATATCTTTGTCATTCTTCCTTCTTTCCTTCATAATTTGCTGATTTACTTCCCATTACTTCTGAAACAAACAGAGGAAACAACTTCTTTCTTTAAGGATCTTAGAAACAAAATAATTTAAATAAACTTCAGTGAGTATAATAGTAAAACAGAACAGAAGAGCACAGAAATAGCCTGCTCTGGGAGCACAGAATGGAAGCCATCACTGATGGTGAGAATCTGTACCTAGTGAGGATGGAGATATTGGTAGGACAGGCATATGAACATTCCAGGAACTGAAAGAAATTAAGTGAGGTTTTCACGTAGACAAAGCTGTCAGAGCATTACACCTGAGCACCAAAACTCACTCTGCCTCCTTTCTGGGCACTCAGCAATACTGTATTTTCCAGTGTCTCACCTTTGTATTTAGGCATGACATGTGACTACTATCTACCAATAGGTAGAGAGTGAGAAATGTGAGAAATGGAGGTGTGTCAATTCTGCACCAAAATTCTGCTCTTCCTTATCCTCCTGGCAACTGAATAACAAAAAAAGTCAATGACCACGCACAAATGCTTAGCCATGAGATGAGAAGAAACCAAGTTCCTGAGGCATTCTCTGGATGTCAGACAAGAACCACTCTGTGGAGTATTATTTAAGTGAAATATGCATATCTATTTTGTTTGAATTGTGAAACATTTGGCCTAGCTAACAAATGCAGGAATATGTTGGTGTGGTAAGTTGTGGACCAGAATTGTGTCTTTCTCTAAAGACTAATGAGAGCCACAGAAGGGCTTTTTACTGAGGTTCATGACCACAGAACTAGTTATTTTCAACTAGCACTCTCTTTCACAAAGGAGTAAGCATTTCTCAGAATAATATAAGTGATATTCCTTACATTACTGCGCTGTTCACATGAGAATTATACATTATATGCTTTACTCCAATTAATTTGTAAATTGACAGTCAACAATGATGAAGATCATAAATGCCTACAGATAAAGGACGTAATAGATCACCTTTTCCAAATCCTTTATTTTACAGAAAAAGAAAGCCAAAGAGGTCAGGTGCTTAGCCAAGTTTCTGCGAGATCAGGGACCATAGCCAGGTCTGTGGATCTCATTCCAAGTTAAATTCCTTCAACCTCAGTACTGGAAACAAGTTACATTACTCCAAGAATGTGAACTATAAGTATTAACTAATGAACAATTCTGTTTTCATATTGAAAGCAAATGAGCCATAAAACTATGTAAAAAATGGTAGAAACTTAAGTATATACTATAAGTAAAATGAGCCAATCTGAAAAAAAAAATTACATGGTATGATTCCAACTGTTTCCTCATGATAAAGACATAGCCATGAAGACAGAAAAAAATCAGTGGATAGTAGGGATTGGAATGGAAAACAACTGGAAAGAGAAAAGCCTTTTAGGGAAGATAGACTACTTTCTATGATACTATAATATTGGATAAATTTGTTCCCAGTATATAGAATGCATAGGATCAGGATTAAAGTCGGACTTAATTGATGACTCTGAGGGATAATGCTGTTTCCATGTGCCATCACTAATGATAATTATATTGATGAAGGAAGAGGCAGTGTGGATGTACATATGGGCCAGTTAGTGAAATCTATTTCCCTTCTTTATTTTGCCATGAATTTAAAAGTCCAGTGAAAAGAAAAGCTTATTTTTTGTTTTTTCTTCTCTCACATAATACATCCCGACCCTAGCCCCTTCTCCCTCCACCCCTCTCATCTCCCCCTCCTAACTACCCCAGATCAATCCACACCCTTTCCCCACAGGAAAGAGAAGACCTCCTAAGATTACTAATCTAACAGGGAATTACAAATGGAGCAAAACTTGCCAGTGAGCCCCTACATCAGAGCCAGCAGGGGGAAAAGTGTCCTAAGTACAGGCAAAAGGTTCACAGACCTCCCAACTCCATCTTTTAGGAGTTTTACAAGAACACCAAGCCAGACAATCTTAAGATATATGTAGGGGACCCATCGCAGACCCATCAAGTTCTGTGTTAGTTTCTTCAGTCTCTGTGACCCCCTATGAATTCTGGTCAGGTGACCCCATGGAAAGTGTTCTCCTGATGTCCTCGACCCATCTGGTCCAATAGTCCTTCCTCCCCCTCTGTCGGGTTTACCCAAGCCTTACACGATCTTTGGCCGTGAGCCTCTGTATTTGCTCCCATCAGCTGCCGGAGGAAGCCTCTCTGATGAAGATTGAGCTAGGCCGATCTACGATCGTAGCAGAATAACATTAGAAATCATCTCCAGGCTATCCAATCTCCAGTTACTAGCTATCCCGACAGTGTCAGACATGAGCTCCCACCTTTGGCGTGGTGTTCTGCTCCTTCATTGCCCCAGTATATCCTGAGCGGGACAAATTATAGAGTGAAGGTTTTGTGTCTGGGTTAGTGTCCCAGTCCCACCACAGGAAGCCTTGCCTTGTTATAAAAGATAGCCTACTTAGGCTCCCTATCCCCAGGAGCCCTCTACTGTCACCCTCGTAGATTCCAGGGAGTTTCCACCGCATTAGATCTCACATCACTCTCTTAGTGCCCCCCCAATTCCAATCATCTCTCTCTATCCATTCATCTCTCCCCCCAAACCTGTTCCCACGTGTTCCCATTCCCATCCTCCCCAAGCCCACATGCAATATCTATTCTTTTGCCCTTTCCCAGGGAGATCTGCGTGTTCCCCTCACTGGGGCCCTTCTTGTTGTATAGTCTCTTTGGGTCTGTGAATTGTAGTATACTTTTCCTTACTTAACAGCTAATATTCACTTACAAGTGAGTACATACCCTATTTGTCTTTCTGGGTTTAGGTTACCTCATTCAACTATATCTGTTTCAATATCATTTATATATATATATTTGTATCTATTTAATACTATTAAAAAATAAGGTTTTTTTGAGAATTTTACATAATGTATTTTGCTCATGTTTACTTCCCCCCTCAACTCCTCCCACATTTATCTCCACTCCCTACTTACCCAAGAAAGTGAAAAAAATAAGAGACTGAACTGAACAATGATCTAATGTGAGCACTTTTCTGAACTAAGTTGAATGCATTGGAAAACTCCCTTTGTTGTCAATGGAAAACCAGCAATTAGTAGAAATAACATAAAAAGTAGCCAGCAGAATAGTTGTATTTATCTCTATTTTCTTAATCCTATAAACATAAAAAGATAATCCTTAAATAATTTAAAATAATTAATCCATCTCTAATATGGTATAGAATCGGGTGTTCTTATGTGATTACAATGCATACATATTTTTTTAAACAAACTTTAAATATTGAGCAATACAATCTTTGACCATAGATGATGGATCAAGGAATATTGTATAACACTCTATACTGGAAATGCTTTTGTAAGTGAATACTTTCTACATTAGGAAGAGCAAATGAACATCAGGAATATGTATGGTAGCTAAGTCTCAGTTAACATCAAGTTAAGTTAGAGTAGTGTTATAGTAACTGGGAAAAGATTGAAACCATCTAATGTAAGTTAAACTTTGAGTGAAAAAAAGAGTTTCATTTCATCATCTCTAAGGACATGATCATAACTTTCATAGTAATTTACATGAGTTTTAGATATTTTGTACCCAGGAATACTTGAAGAATCCAGAATTGTGTCTGAGATATGGTAGACAGGAATAGAGAGACAGTTGAGCCCACCATGGTGTCAATGCCTATCGTGAGAGCTGGCACAGGAGGATTGCCTGAATTAGAGGCTAGAGAACACAGCAAGAATCTATCTCAAACCAACTAAATAAGTAGCAAAGCACAATGACCTATTGACCGTTATTACTACTGTTATTACTATTTTTTACATATCATTATTATTATTCATATCATTATTATCACAACAAATTCTGTAAATCAAAGGTTCTCACCGTTGCATCAATATTTCATTTCAGAATAGTTCAATCAGTGAATGACAATATAAGTACTTAACTGAAAATTCACTACTCAAAGAGATATTTTTTAACTCTCCATTATACATAATATGGAAGAAATAAACCTTTCATTCCAGCAGAACTAAAGTATTTCACATTGTGTTACACAATGATTACCAATGACTTACTTATTTCATAAGGAAAAAAAACCAACTATTTTCAACATCTGTTTTCTGGCATTTCATCACCTTTTGTTAAGGTTATGTAAAAGTGCTTTTCATTTTCCAACAATGAATGAAAGGTAGCTAACTAAGAAAAAGGAAATGCTTCAAGCACATGATTTCATGGTGGCCCTGGAGAGCACTAGGCTGACTGTGCAGGGTAATCTGTAAAAAAGCAGAGGGGGTGGGGTGTTGGTGAAAGGGGCCAAGGGACTATAGGGCCATGTGAATCCATGTGGAAAAATGATCAGTGCTGGAGAAGGTTAAATTTTCTGTCCCTGAAGTCTTGCTGTTGTGGCTGCAGCCCAAGAAAGTTAATGAAAGAAAGGGGCCCTGACAACTCCCGCTGCTTCCACAGGAGCTCACCACCTCATTACTGGCCAGATTCTTACAACCCAAAGAAAAGAATACCTCTGCCAAGAAAAAGAGTAGGAGCTGGAATGAGAGTCATCCAAGCAAAGCATTGTTGATACTGCATGAGGATCAAAGTAATATCAAACAAAGAGAACTGGACATGAAGTAGCTGAGCCAAGAACTATGAGCGTCAACGAGATGACTTTCCAAAGCTGGACTAGAGAGACGGAAAGGACAGCTAAACCCTATAGTCCTCTCTGACACACAGGAAAAAAGTAAATGAAGTGACACCATCTGCTCACTTTCCCAGAAGAGAATGTTTCGACTCCTCATAGTTAGCAAGGCAAACATTTCTAAAAGCATTACTCTAATTACCAATGATTAGAAATGGTCCCTAGAAGTGAAAACCTAACGCACAGCAAGCCTGATTAACAAGCATTGTCTGCACATCCCAAGGCATTTTGAGCTGACTTCGGAAGCACTGGCTAGAGACAGTTTCTGAGGCTTTCAAATTTAAAGATAATAGGCTGCTAGACTTGCCTCTGTTTCTCTAAGCATACAAATTCATGATTTGGGTCTTCCTGAAACCAGTAGATAATCCCAGGGTCCTTTCAGAACTAGCAGATAGTTTGTGTTGCTTCAGCTTCATTTGCATGTGTGGATGCCATTGTGAAGGGGTACCACTCAACAGTAATTAAACATTGACCTTCAATTTAACTTATTATAATATTTTTCATAGAGTTGCATTCCTTCATATACACATATAATATATATATTATATATATATAATATATTCTATTATAATCTGTTTCAGAACTAAATCACCATGACACCGACACCTAATTAAAGATTAAGAGAAGTACAACAACCTAAACTAACATACACTGGTAATAGGAAGTAATTCAGAATGACGTTCAGGAGTATCTGTCAAATCTGAAGCCAAGCCTTTATATGAACTAGTTATTACAATCAGTGAATATATAATTATATTACAATATTTTGTCATATGCATGACAAAAATTCTTATGAATCAAAATATGCATAAGAATGATTTTAACATCATTAACAAAACTGAGGAGACTACTACTCATAGTCTGAACAAGTAAAATATGCAATATTCTGTAGTCTAGCAAGCTATAGCTCATGAATCATGACTTAAAGTTTATAATCCAAATTAATATATAAGCTTTATTAGAATGAAGACATTCCTTTACATTTTGTCTACAGTTGCTTCCATATGTTAGAGTGACAGAATTAGAGTTGAATATTAATTGCAGAAAAATATAGTTCCAAACATTAAATATTTAGCATATTTATCTTTCACAAACAACAATAGTCAAACTTTGGGTTGATGAGATGGTTCAACAGGTAAAAGTACTTGCCATGAAAGCCAATGCTGACCAATCCCATAACCCACATAAAGGTAGAAGGGGATAATTGACTTCACAAAGTTGTTTTTATGAATGTTCATGACATAACTACCCCCGCCATATCATATGCATACAAATAGTAAGTAAAATAATAATAATTTCCAGTTTTACTCTCTAGGAAAAAAAGAACTATAACTCCAACAACTTTAATAACTTCAAAAACACTGTCAAGTTAAAACATAGCTTACTTGTTTGATTTTATTCACCTGAAATTCTAAATCAGACAGAATTAATATATGGCAGGAGACACTAGTAAATGGTTCTGGTTTTGTTTTTTGTTCTTTTGTTTTTTTCCACCAAGTGACTTGGAAAAAGTAGCATTGAAATAACCTACTATTAGTAAGTTGATATTAACCTGTCTTTAAACACACCAGTTTGGTGCATATATATTTAAGAGAGTAAGGTCCTCTTGGTTAACAGTTCTCTTAATTAGAATGCGTTGTCCCTCTTTAGCTCTTCTGATTATTTTTTACTTGAAGTCTATATTACATGTTATTAGAACAGTGAATCCTTCTAGCTTCTTGGTCCCACTTAATGGAGCACGTTTATACAGCTTCTTATTCTAAGGCACTGCCTATCTTAACTGAATAGTTTCTTGTACATAGATGGGTAGTCTTTCTCGATCTATTCAGTTAACTTGTGTCTTTTGACTGGAGAATTAAGGCCATTAATATTTAAAGTTACCATTTAAATGTGTGTGTTTACAGCAATCACCATCTTGTTGCTTTTTATGTCATCTGTGTTCTCAGTGTTTTGTGTTTTAATAATTATGGATTTGTATTTCTTTCCACTGTCTCTTGGCTATGCTCATCCCTTACTTCAGAACTAAATCTTACTTTGTGTATTTCCTTTTGGTTTGATTTTTTTGGATATAATTTTTTAGGGTACTTACATTGTGGATTTTTTTTCTTTCTTCTTCAACCATGGCAGATAATTTTGTTCACTATACCCATCTAGGTTTGTTGTTCTGTTCTTTTAGGACTTGAAATGTATTGCTCCAGGCCCTTCTGGCTTTCAAGGTTTCTGTTGAAAAATCAGCTGGATTCTCTTTTATATTTTTATATGTGACTTGTGATTTTCTCTTGTAACTTTTTTTTTTTTGAGACAGGGTTTCTCTGTTGTAACTCTGGCCATCCTGGAACTCACTCGCTAGACCAGGCCATCCTTGAACTCACAGAGATCTGCCTACCTCTGCCTCCTGAGTGTTGGAATTAAAGGCATGCACCATGGTCAAGGAATAACTTTCAATATACTTTTGTTGTTGTTGTTGTTCTGGATTCTAATTGCTTTAGCATTGATATTCTCTAGGGATTTTCTTACTTGGCCTTGAACTTTTTGTGTTCTATGTGCTTCTTGTATCTGTATGAATGTAACTTTGTTTAACTTGGGGAATTTTTCTTGAAGATGTTGAAGATGTGGTCTATTCAATAGATGTTAGATTTTTCTTTCTCATCTGTTCCTATAATTTGAAGGTTTGGCCTTTTTTTGGTAATCCACATTCCAGGTATGTTGTGGTATGTTTAGTTGTGGATAATATTTTAGTTAAGATTTGTCTTTTACTTGTTTACACCTCTGTGCCATCCCCAGCTTCCACCCCCACAGGAGATTCCTGTTATTTGTTTATTGAGGGTCTGTGTGAAAACAGGAAGAAAAACACCTGGGGATTGAGAGGTGGAGCAAGGAGGGAGCAGGGAGTAGGAGGTGGAGCAGGAGGAGAAGGAGGAGAACAAGGAGGACAGGATGGAGTGAAGAAGCCTTGGAGGGAGCTCTCTGGCTAGTGGCTTGGGTATAGAATTCCCTGAGATTTGACATGATTTGTGATTTATAAAGAGCATTGGAAAATTCAACAAGGGACTCTCATTAAGCAGTTGAAAGATAAAATTAACACAGGTATGTTCTTTTCTTGTGTTTTTATTTTTTTAAGCACCGTCCTTATTTCTTCTAGATCCTCTACTTTATCTTAAAGTCCTGATATTCCATTTTCTGCTTGATTAGTTTTACTTCTAAGGCTTTCCTTTGGGTTTTCTAGTTGAGTTATTGCCTTTTTCAATTCCATCTTCATTTATTTTGAGTCACCTTTAATATTTCTTTCTGATTACTTAATTAGAAATTCAAATTCTGGATTGTCTTCCTTATTTTTGTCAGCCTTATTTAACATTTTAGTATTTGACACAGAAGCAAAAACAAACACTGGATAAAAGAAACCATTTTAAAGAAATAGTGTTGGGAAAACTGGATGTAAAAATGTAGAAGAATGAAATTAATCCTCCCTCTATCACCTTGCACAAAAACTAACTCCAAATGGATCAAAGAGATAAATGTGAAACATTGAAATAACTAGAATAAAACATAGGTAGTACACTACATGGAATTGGCATAAAAAATATTCTAAATACTAAATAGGACTCTATTTGCCTAAGAATTAAGTCCAAAAATGACAAGTCATACTTCATAAAACTAAAGTTCTTCTGCACAGCTAAAAAGCAATCAAATGGATGAAAAGGATGCTCTCAGAATGGGAGCTATACATCTGACAGAGTATTAATATTCAGAATATATAAAGAACTCACAAAACTGGAGTCAAAAATCAAATGCATTATTTCTAAAAGGGCCTGGAACCTGAATAGAGATTTCTTAAAAGGAAAAATAAAAATAAAAATGACTAAGAAATATCTCCAAACATGTTCATCATCTCTGACAACTAGGAAAGTGCAAATCAAACAACTTTGAGATTTTACCTTACCTCAGTCAGAATGGCAGTTTAACCCTAAAACTGTCAACAAATGCTGGAGAGGATATTGGAAAAGGGGAGCCCTCATTGTTGGTGGAACTGCAAATAGGTTCAGCCACTCTGGAAATCAGTGTGGAATATTCTCAGATAGCTAAAAATAAATCTACCATGTGACTCAAGTATATCACCACTCTTTGGGTTATGCCCAAAGGGCATGAATGCTACCCCAAAGATGCTTCCTCAGTCACATTCACTGTTGCTCTATTCACAATAGCCAGGAAATGGAAACAACCTGAAAATTCTGCAATTGATGAATGAACAAGGAAAACGTGGTTCATGAATGCTATTAAAAACTATTCAGTTGTGAACAACTATGAAATCATGAAATTTGCTGGCAAATGGATGGAACTAGAAAAGACAGAATTGAGTAAGGTAAACTAGACCCAGACAGAAAAACATCACATCAGAGGCCCCTGACTCCAAATCTTCAGATATGATTACATATATTGAAGTAACAGAAGACACAAGGAAAATAAAGGGGACTGTTTGGAGCATGAGGGATGGGAAGCAATAAAGAGGGAATAACAAGGTATAAGTAGTTTCAAGGGGGAACTGAGAGGGGAGGGAGATAAATACAGAAAAGGGGGAGGATAAAATAGCAGTATGGATGTGTGAAATGTCATAATGAATTATTCTATTAACTACCCAATATATTCATAAGTGTCTAAGTATACATAGACTGTTTAAATGAAAATTTTCCATTTGGGCTGACAGAGGTCCCTCCAAGAGCCAGAAACCATCTAACAAATACCTCAACATTAGGCATAAGACACTCTCATTTGATTTCTTTTTCAGAGTTGTCTAAGAGACTACAAAATATTATAGGCTATTGCTATATTCCTTAGATACCCCTTCAGAGGTAGCAGGTGAGCCCCTATTGATAAGACAACCTTTTAATGCACTTTTAATGCATTTTTAATGCACTTTTAATTTAGAACCAGGAGACCTTGTGATAGAAGGGACCTGAAAGCTCCCTCTCTGAGGATTAGCTTTCATGGTACCAGAAGGCACCATGAAGGCTTGCAAAGAATAGGTAGGCAACCAACAGCCCTACCTAGATATATCACCTATGAATCACAAAAATGAATAGCATATCACATTAACCCTTATGGTACAGTAGTGGCACATATATTTTGATGGTAACCAATATGACTCTCATTGAACTTCAGATTCACTCAACAAGAGGGAAATCATCTCTGGTATTAGAAACCTAGCCGACTACCCTGAGTTACTGAAATCATGGATCTTAAAGGGGAAACTACAAAAACCACTTTACTACATCAGAATAATCCTTTACTACATTCTAAATTGTGTCCTTATACAGACAAATAAGTGTAGTTCTCACTCCTTATCAAGGATACTTTTCTTTGCAACAGATGCAACCATTACAGAAGATTACAATCAATAAAAGTGCTTTATGGAACCCAGGCGCAATAGGCTCCATACACAACATGCACAACATACGCTTCATATACAATGGACTACAGGTGCAATCTCTGTGATCACTGTAGAAGAGGGAGTGGTAAGATTGAAAGAGCCAGAGTAACAAGGAGTTTACTGTGAGATTGTGTCTCCTAGTAATGTCTAAAGCTATACCTATAAAGCTTCACCAACATGACTACCTAACAAGACCTGAGGAAGAACAACAAGGCACAGGCTAATGAGGACAATGGGAGTGGGGTGATGGTGGGGAAGATCAAGAGGCCTCAACTTTGTGCAACCTTATACAGTGCTTATATGTAAGCACTGCCAGCAACTAAGGAACGCTGAGAGCTAAAGAAATTTTAGTGTACAGGAAAAAGCATTCTAAGTGGTTATCCAATACCACATAGTCAGTCCTGGAAACACAAATGTACAAGAACCCTTATACAGGTTAGTCTAGTGTACAGGTTATATTTATGTATTTAGGGATACATATACATATGCATATACATGTGTGTGCATGTATGTGTGAGCACATATATACATTCATACATATCCCCAAATTATATATAATTATATGTATATATAAACAATTAATTAAGAATTAATTTGAAAGAGAGTAATAAAGGGTATATGTGATGGTTTGGAGGGAGAAAAAGGAAGGGAGAAATGATGTAATTATAATCTCAAAAAAAAGAATAGAAAATTTAAAAAGAAAAGAAAAAATGAATATTAAAATTTATTTTAGGATAATAAAGAATAGATATCAAAATGAATAGCTACTGTATTTTGTAATTATGAGATATCTATACTAGAAACATCTAGAAAATAGTAATCATTTATCTAGAGAAGCAAAAAAGAATTTTGGAAATTCTTATGATGTTAAGTATTCTTTCCTGTTTATCATTGAGATATGGGTATTACAAATGAAGAAATGTCACATAAGTATAGTGGATAATATCAAATGATAAATGATTCTTTTCTTAATTCTATTGTTGAAAATGTGTCACATCAGAAAGCAGTTGTCAGTTATAGACCTGTCTCTGATGGTGCAAAATTTAATGACTTTTGTATTGTTTATATTCTTTAAATATATTGGCTGGGAATGCAATTTTTACATTTTAAATAAGTTGGAGTTGACAGCTGAATAACATTTTACACTCTTGAAATTCTATGAGTTCTAAAAGAAGGTATTTTGACACTAGGTTGTGCAGATTAATCAATGAATAAATAAAGAACTAAACTAAATGATTGCCCAATTTTGGGGAAAGCATGGCTAAATTTCTAGTTAGAAGAAGTCAGGACAGACAGAGTATCCTAAGTACTTCTCTGACATGCCCTGACCAGAGGAAGCACATATATAACACAATGCATCTATGCATGAGAATTTTAAGGGTGGCATAAATTACAAATTTTACATATTAGCCAAATATTTAATATTCCAACCACTTCATTAATTTTTCAACTACTATTATGCACATTTGAGAACAGCCTAGTGAATAACAACCAATCACAGTTTAGATAGTAGTTATCTCTAACGCTAGGAGGGAAATAAAGTGTGGAAAGTACTTGTAGGTAGAAAAGTAAAGGAAGTTTCCTGTTTCTTGTTTTTGATTTTTAGGAAAGACCAATATTAATTTGAATGCTTTTATAAGTACTGGTTTCAGAATACTGTTCTTTCTAAAATTGTTAATATATTTTTTTAAAGATTTCTTCTGTGGCATAAAAATCTTGTGATCTTAAAGGTTGGCCTGATACATTGTTACAAAATAAGGAAACAAACCAAACAGCCAAAAAAAACTTTAAAATTTATTTTTACAAAAGTCCTTTCTTTCTAGTATATAAGATTTATATAGCCAAGTAGCCCAAAAAGATAGTTACTGAAATGCATTAGGTTTTAACTGCCCAAACATCTTGAAAGTTCAAATCTTAATATGCTATGGATCACCTTTGGAAGGTTGTTTTTTATACGTTCATTTGGAAGGCACTGAGTACCACCCTAAACATCTATGCCAACCAAATGGGAGAAGTGCAAGCAGAGAACAAGTCACAGATGTAATTTTTCATGGAGCACTGCCTTATACCTGGAGTGATGCTTGTCTAAAAGTTGCTTTCCATTTATTCCTGGTCCCCCAGTGTTTCCCAGGTGCTCTCTATGATGATTGTATGTTGTCTGAATTCATGGTGCCCTCAGTTGTGGTTGATAATAATAATTTTATTATTATTAATGCAACATAGAGTAAAAAGCTGCGATACATCTTAATTAAAACTTGAAATCAAATATTCCTGGCTCTGTAGTCCCAATGAGAGTCTATATTGGTAGATATATTAAAGGAATTTAACATCCTAGTACAGACACAATCATGGATCATGTAAGAAAAGAAGCTTTGAGAATGATAAATTTCATCATTATGTACTCATTTTGCTAAATTTAAAATAGAATAGGAAGAAATAATGTATATAACAGACTCTATGCAACATAAGAGAAAGATGTAATAGAAAAGCTTAGGACTTTGTTTTCAAATTCAAATTTAAATTAATTGCACCTATAAAGTACATCGGTAACATCATTATTATTGTAACCTTATGTCCCAGTAAAGAATATTTTACAGTAACCACCCACAAGGGGAATGTATTGGGAATGTATTAACTAGTTAGGATCTGTAGGTTTATGTTCTCCAGAATCCCATGAAGATGAGCTGGTTTTGTTATATAATATGCTTATTTTCCTAGTCTCTTCCCCCTAAGTCTTTAAAGAATGAATCAGAGGCTTCGATATAATGATTGTGTTCTAAAATGCATTCTAGAAACTCAAGGTATTAAGTAAATTTATCTGCCATAGCTTCTCAGAATGTATTGAAAAAAATCAAATTTTAATAAGACTAAAACTGGAAAGTTGTAGCAAAGCATTAAGATTCCTGCAATAATTGTAGCTCTTTTTAAAGGAAAATGAATTGGCTATAATGGACCAGACATATGAACATAAGGCAAAGTACTCTCCAGGCTTTGATCAAGTCCTGAGGGAAGGTTTTCTCTCACCCTGCCCATATATCAGGAGAATCTTCTGACCATTTCTGTACTCAGTGGGGACCTCACTTGCTCATCTCCCCTCTAGGCTTCATCATTTCTCAGAATACTACAAAAAGGCATTGTATGGTCATTTATTAGCTGTTCCAGATTCTTAGTTATTGATATTTCATCTTGTACATGCATAATTTTAACCTTATGTGTTTTAGAATTTTTAAAATATCAGCTACAAAGTAAACATTTCCAGTGCTGATACAAATAGTAGTCATAATCACAGCTTCTTGGTTTAAGAGCTTCGATCCAGTCTTGGTGTATTACTAATCTAGGGTTTCATTTGTTAATCACTTGCTGTGGATCAAGGTGTGGGGGTGGAGTACTAATGACATAGGTGTCTTTATCTTGGGCTTCAAAACTGACACAAGGAGACAGAAAATCAATGAATGGAAAAGTAAATGGGATGAATTAGCTACAGTAGTTTCTCTTCTGGATTAAGCAGAGAGCATATATGAAAAAAATCCAATCAGTTCTACATTCGTGGATCTACAACAAGCCAGCTAGTGTGGAAAACACAGGAGAGCTTGGTGAGAGGCTTAGCTGGAGTGGGGGGGGGAGAAGGAGAGGGAGAAGGGAGAGGGGAAAGGAGCGGAGAAGAGAGAGGAGGGAAGAGAAGAGAGAAGAGAGAAGAAGAGAGGAACAAAGATATCATGAAGAGATCTACAATCTTGAAATTAAACCTGTGATGGAACTGGTATGGGGGACGCAATTCATCTTTCTAACCTCGTGTACAGAATAGTTTATAAAGGAAGCAATCATGATAGGGAAGATGATTTGAAGACTCATTGGGCTCTAGTGACCACTCTTGGAGATTTGTATCTTAGACAGCAGTTTAAATTAATGGAATTCATTGAAGTTTGGTTGTATATTCTTCTTTTTAAGAATCCCATACATACCAGAAACTTTACAGCTATTTTTGTCAAATGTTGAAAAAGAAATTATTAAGCAACAACAAAAATACATTGGATGTATATTAAATTCACCACTTGCATCAGAAAATGATGTTTCATTAAAGTGGTTGGCAAACTACTTATCATTTCCTGTAACAGTATCAAATATCAGAATATTAGTTTACATAAATTTTGGCAGAAACATTGCTGGACTTTAGGTATTATGCATATTTCACACAACACAATTTTTCTGAGCAACAACATAAAAGATAAAATAAGCAAGCATAATCACTCTAGCCTAGAAACAGGCATCATAGAAGTTTTAATTTATGTTCACATATGTTTGAAATTTTAAATACTGTTTCTTAGACTGTAAAAAGCAAAACAGCATTGTAGAGGTATTGATATTTATAATATTTGCTCTTTCCATTTCTATTAATATTTCCAGAGGCAATATTTTATCACATTTGAATTAACACAAACATTTAAGAAAAGTTTTCTAGAGACTTGAGAGATATAACACTAGTTAAGAGCTCTTATTGCTCTTCCCAAGGGCCTGGGTTCTATTCCAAGCACCCACATGGTGTCTCACAACCATCTGTAACTCCAGAACCAGGATACAAAATGCTCTTTTCCGGCCTCTATGGGCATTAGGCACTATGTGGTACACAGAAAACAAGCATCAAAATACCCATACACAAAATATAAAATAAAGACAAATTTTAAAATGAAATTAAAAAAAAGAAATATGTACCAAATGTTTTAGACCCAGATTGTTACAGAAATAAAGGACAGTGTTGCCATTCCAAAGCTTAATTCATTCATCTCAGCTTTCACTCTGTCTTTTGCCAGCTGAATAAAGGAATGATATTTTTAGCAGTGTTTGTGGCATCCTTATTCTTATGCTTTTGAGAAGCCAAGTATGGTGTTACATGGAGGCATATCAAAGCACCAAAGCGATAAAAGTTTGGTAAAATAAAAAGACTATTTTGGAAGAGGTAAAATAAGGAGATGAAAGGTTCTTTTGCTGTGTTTTACGAAAAGTCATGAAAAGTGAATAAAGTTTCTTCTGGATTCTGAAAATTAAAATAAGGAGAACAAATCATTTATACCCAAAAGACAAAGGTAAGTGCTTACTCTAACATAAACACAAACTCAACCATAAAGAACCTTATTTTATATCTCTGTTGTTTTGTATCAGATTGTTATCACCTGTCTTTTTTATGGTGTTCATACATTCTGGTTTTGAAGTAAGAGAAATTAAGCAAACATTTAGCTATAGGCAAAGCACTAGAAAATTTGGAAAGTTTCACTTAAAAAGAGAAATAGCAACAAAGATGTTTCCAGACTGGGCAATATCTCATAAGCTCCTTTTGGAAGAGAAGGTATTCTTCAAGAGAGGTTACCTCCATTGGAGCTTTTATCATCAGTGGTGGTAAAGCTGACTGTGATTTCTCTGAAGAAACACAGCTGGGACTTGTTCCTAGCAAAATGCAGTATGCTCTCTGAAAGGTGGGGGTCCCTCCAAAGGGGATTATTTCCTGCCAGAAAGCTCATTTGTATGATCTTTTCCCCCCCTCCCATGCTCCCCAGAATCTCTCCCCTTGGTTTGGCACCATACAGCAGCATCATATGACTTTTTGGACTGGCTGGCTGAGTTTACTGAACATACAGCCTTGGCAGTGGCAATTATCCTGGCAGTGGCAGAAGCCAGGAAACATATACCAGTAAATGGATCTCAATTTGATCACTGCACATAGAGTTTGCTTGATTTATCCCATACTATACCAAGCTTGATGTAGCAGCCAGACTATGATCTCAGATGCGATACTCAACAGAAGGGCTAACACTGAACTTCGGTTGTATTGCCAACATGTATTCTTCTAGGGGATCCTTTTCCTGCTGTGATATTTTCTGTTACTTTGGTTTCCTCTTAGGGTTCATTAATAAGGTTGAACAACATCATACCTATTCAATTATCAGAAGTGTAAAACAATAAAGATGTTTCTGTTGGAATCAAAAACTACCTTTAACAGAATTTTTAAAATAAATATTTTAAAAAATCATTTCGCAAGAGACTAACAGAGTTTCTTGATCCATTAATATTTCATACAATGATTCTTTTGTGCCCCTGTTCATCTTTGTTTTAAAATGACACATTATTTTTTTTCTTACTTAGGTTAATATTCTGTACAAAAAAATTGCCAGGAACATAGTATATACTCTAGAACTATACTCTTTTAGTACTGTTTTGGCTCCTCACTTGTTAAATATTTGTTTCACACTCAGACTCTGCTCTACTCGGGATGTGGAAACCCCGTGGATTTGTACACCCAAACTCTGGCAAACATGTTATGAATGTTCTCAGTTTGTGGAAAATGGTAGCTATCGTTAATAGTAATTATCCTCAAAATTCTAAACCAACACTGCAATGATGCAATACTTTTAAATAACAAGGGGAAGGCAGGAAAAGAAACAAATTCTAAACACTGGAGTATGTCTGCTAAGGGTGAACTGGAAATGGGGAATGTAAAGATGATGAGTGACTTGAGAAGGTCATGATGTTGGGTCCTGACTAGATAGAGTCAAGAGAGGTGTGAACAAATAATTGTATTGTGGTGATCTGTAAAATGTCTGTAAAATGAGTTTCAGGTTTTTGTTTTTTTTCTGGGAATGGCTTACAAAAGTTTTGCACATTCTGTTTTCTACTTGAGAGAACAGTTCTAAGGATTAGCCTTTATTAACCATATATTTTAAATTTCAACTATCTATAGTGTTAATCCTTATACCACCAGAGATATAATGTCCTTATAAGTTTACATGAACTTTCTTGATGCTCCAGTTGTAAGTACTTGAACACAGATTAAAACAAGAAAAGTCATATTGACACCTAACATACTGTTGTGCACTTTGGGGTGTGCTCACTTATCTAAAACGGTAGTTAATTATTCAATAAGGCAAGATCCTTCTGTTTCTTTTCTTCTTTTTTCTTTTTCTTTCTTTTTATTTTTTTGAGACAGGGTTTCTCTGTTGTAACTCTGGTTATCCTGGAACTCACTCTGTAGAACAGGCTGGCCTTGAACTCACAGAGACCTGCCTGCCTCTGCTTCCTGAGTGCTGGGATCAAAGGTGTGTACAACCACCACCAGATTTATTCTTTTGTTTCTATTAAGGAGTTTTGTAAATCTGATTAAAGACAGTAGTCAGATAATTTTAATTATCTTAGCTTATCTTATTTTAGTTTAGCTTATCTTAGCTACTATAAGTACACCTCATTCAAAGAGATGAAAGATCTAAAGAGGAAGAAATCACACCCAAGACCAACAGTTGACATTCACATACAAATAGTTCTAACCTGCCCTTCCTAAAGACCTTTTGTATGGGTATGAGACTTGCTTAAATAGAACCCAAAATCACATAATAAGATCCCTTATTCTTTTTTTTTTTTGTTTCTGTTCATTATCATGGTGCTATTATAATTCTGTCTTGTTTTTCTTGATAAGGGTCTCACTATAGAACCCTGGCTAGTCTTGAATTCACAGTTATGTTTCTGTTGCTGCCTCCTAAATACTAGGATTTCACAATACCACTTGATTCCAATTCCCTGTTATTGATCTCTGTAATCTTACATTGGTTGTCCTTTTATGGTTATCCTCTGATTTACATAGACTTTGCTACATGACATGAAAGTGGTTGCAACTGCACACGCATATAACATTGTGAGCCACATTTCTGAGATTCTGCAGTAATAAGACATGAGAGGAAATTTTAGAAACATATTCTTTTGTTTCTAGGAAACAAAAGATTATTTCCTTGAACATATTTCTAGGAAAAATATGGATGTCAATGGCTCTGTTATTAATGATTCGTAGAAAAGTACGGGAAACAGTACCTAGTTCATTGTATAGAATAATTAAAATTTCATGAACATACTCTAAGTACACAAATGCATATTAAGGTGTTCCTTGTGAGATTCAGGAGGCAATGAGGAGCAAACTCTCAGAAACTAGAGAAAAAGGCAACAATCTTAGTAGAATTGTGACCTAAAATGAGGAAAATAGTCTGGGAGCCATGAAATCAGACATTTAGCTCAAAAGACTTATAAGGAGTGTTGGAGTCTTGGCCTAGCTTCTTCTCATTGTTTTTAGTAGATCCCATCTGGATTGGTGGTCAAAGATTTGGCTGAGTATTCAAGTACTTGAGAAGTAATGCAGCTTTCAACTTTATGACTATGAGGTGTTTGAGGGACATCTTTGAATGGGCAGAAATTATAAAGACATTTATTTTCTATATGAATGCTCTCCAATGTGACCTGCACAGAAAAGATTTTAATAGTCAATTGAACCAGATAGTCTGTTCTGTGGCTATCAGTCTAGCCTTCCTCTCATTCAGTCACAACCACAAAGATAGAACTTAGGTGTGGGCTCAGCAACACAGATTTAGATGCAGCTGAGCTTGCCTGCTGCAGTCAATTTCAATTACTATGTCAGCCAACATAAGAGACAAATTTGGAGTATCCAATATGGATCCACTTTCTTGTATGATCAACCAGCAAACTGATTCTATTGAACTAGGAGAGGTTCAAGGGATAGAAGAGGCAGAGTTTTGTGCTTGTTCAAACGGACATTTGTTTTGGGTGAGGAGTTGTTGTACCTGACACATGCTTCCACCAAACTGCCATCTGTTAATATACAGGCCATCATACCACTACTTGCTTATTCTCAAATGATTGATTCACATCAAATAACTTGCTTCACAAATAGAGGATAATAATGGCACCAGATCACAACTGCTTTTTACTTTCCCCAAAAAGCTATAGCAGGTGGTTTGATATATAATGGTAGAATATGTAGCCTTAGAAGATTCTCTCACAGCAAGGCTTTTATGACCTTGTTGCTTTATCAGCTAATATAAAATATACCAACAACAATTAATTTTTTCCTCACAATATCTAAGTTTGAAGACATCAATGAAATAAAAAGATTTCATTCAAAGATCTGCATCTTCATGTAAAGGAAATGTTAATTTTTTAAATATATATCTGGCATAGTTTTATCATACTAGGCCAAAAAAAGAGTTTTCTTTTGTTTTTGTTTGTATATGTGTGTGGGGGTACATGTTAAAGTAGAAGACAGAGTTCAGCCTTTGGTGATGTTCCTCAGAAGCTGTCTTTTTGTTTTTCTTGTTTGTTCAAGACAGGGGCTCTCACTGGCCTCACATTTGATATAGGAATCCACCTGTCTCTGCCTCCCAAATGCTGGGATTGTGTGTGCCAGCAGTTCTAGAATTTTTTTATGTGGGTTCTGGGGATCAAAGTCAGGTCCTCAGCACTTTACTGACTGAACTATTTCCCCAGCCACAACTTTTTTACTGTTTTACTTGCAAATTAAGTAAGGTTTAGAGTTACATTCCAAAGGCATGGATATAGAATCAAAAAGAAATGGACTATTACTGTGACTTTGATGCAATTATTTGACTGATTTCCTATTCCTCTTCTTTCTGAATAAGATGAATTAAAAAAACTAAGTATAAAGTAGTTGTATCAATAGTGTGGAAATGCAAACAACTAGAGATAAATAGCATATGTAAAATGATATATGTCTGCATAAATGGCTCTATATTGTACTTTAAAGTATATTATTTTATTTGGACAAAGATAGAACTAGTCTCATCTTGTTATGTTAAAGATATAATAACTAAAACTCAGAGCAGGTGCCATTGTTAGTGTCATGATCTAGGTCAAGTTGGAAGAAATAATAGAATCCATGTCCATTTGTTTTTTATTCAATGTAAAGCTCAGATTCTACTTTCATCTTCATACTTTGTCATGGTGATTAGCAGCATTGGTTCCATATAAGATAAAATGGTTTCAAACTCTAAATCTACTATAAATTTTGTGACCTCACTGATATAACGGTTTCCTTATCTTAAAAAATGGTAATGATAAAATATTTCTCAAGCTTGAAGATATTTTGATCAGTTCATCATGAACTATTTAGTTCATTTAATTTATTTAGCATTTAGTTCATTTAATTCATTTATTATGTCCTACCAGATGCAAGAGGAGTGCAGAATAGATGTTAGCATATATCAGCCTTTCTTGAAATTCTAAAAGATTATTTTTACTTTTCAGGTACCAAACAGCATGGAACACTGAGTAACAGAGGAAGAGTATAGTCCTAATGTCTGCCTAATGAAGTCTTTCTTGATTACAGCAGAGTAAAGGTGGTGGCACTCACCTAGTTAGCAAAAAGAACTGTATGTATTTAATTGTCTAATGAGGTGATACTTCAAAAACTTGTCAAACAAACCCATGTCCAGAAGAAGTAGATGCTGATGTCAATTCTTAGAGTAGCATCTTCAATGACAGTTAGGTTGATAACGTTCAAATTACATCCTCTTTCCATAGTGGAACCCTGAGAAGACTTATTAACAAAAACCCTGCATAAGGGCTCAACTGGGAGAAGAGGAAGCACTTCTTATTTAAGTGGCTGGATGAAGGCATGACAAGCTGACAGATGGAAGTAACCACAGTTTCATACTCTCTATGTAGAAAAAAGCAGGGGCTGTGGGCCACAACATATTAGTCAACCCCTCAAAAGAATGTTAAATGAAAAGAAAGACAAGTGCCCATACAACCCAGGTGAAACCTCCCAATGGTTTCCATGACGTTTTGAGATCAAGCAAAAGTTAAATATGTTTAAAATGCGAAGCTCTGTGACAGAACCTTTCCCTGGATGCATTGCCATTAGAATGCTTTTTTTTCGGGGGTGGGGAGCAATGTCTAGCACTAGTTTTTGAAGGCTCCATATGTTTTTGGTGTAGGAGTTGCATCAGTGAACCGCAAAATGAAGTTAAGGAATTAACTGTTTATAGGGCTGGGCACTAAAATTTTTTTGTTTGGCTACATAACATATTTCCTTTCCACAGGAGGTAGTTATGACAAATTAGAAGTCTGAAATTTTTCTGGTGGTGTAAAGGCCCAGCTGTCACGGGGGAGACGGTGATCAGATTTCATAGCCGCGTGGTCCCGTGGCACAGCAGAGAGCTCCATATGGTCCCCCAAATGCTCCAACTAAATCCACACACAAATTTCCAGCCTGAGTTTCACTTGTGAAAAATAAAACTCTTCTTATATGAATTTATCATTTTGCGCCAACAAAGAGAGAGGGTCTTGTTAACTGGTTCCATTTTAAAAATCTAATCTGTTTAAGAACAAATCTCCACAGCTTGTTATGCCAGTTTCGTGATAAAGAGATAATGGTGCCTTTGGCAACACTCCAGAGTTTACTCCATTTCTATCAGAAGGTGGACTCTTAAATGGTTGTACAGTGAACAACTAAAACTTTGGTAGTATTTATCTCGGAACAATCTTATTAATCACTATTATGTTATTCCACAAAAATCATGTTTGCTAAATTGTTAATCACTGTGCACAGAAATACTCAGCATTTATGACAAAGATGTCAGTCTGGCCCTTATCTGGTAACAGACAACAAATGCAGAATGGATTGATTCTTAAATGGTTATGCATGTGTGTGTATGTGTGTGTGTGTGTGTATAGCATACATATATGTTAGCATATATGATATATATATTCCTCATAAACAATTTGCTTAGAAACATATATGGCCCCTAAAGATCACAAGTGATTCAAATAAATTTCTAGCCCTATTTCTTAAAGTTAAAGGTAAGATACAGTAATTTTTGATTGTTGAATTTATCTTTTGAATAAAGAAAATGTTTATGCATTAAAAGATCTTTTTGTGTTTAATTATGCTAACAACAGCACAAAAAATCCCATGAAAATTTTAAATATTGAAAATTTGAGCAATGATTCAAAAATTTATGAAAAATTGTTTCAGTCTTAACAAAGGCATCTATACTTGTAATGTTTATGATACTCATAAAAATTAGCTAGCTTATTTTTTATTAAAATACAAATAAAACATATTTGACATTTGTTGTTGAAAATATAAAACTGAAGTAGTAATATTTAGGTGCCTCAAATATTTAATATTTTAAATAATTAAAGAGGTTTTATTATTAATTCTGAATCATGTAATGCCTGCGTGGCTACTTTTGTTCCTTGTATCATTAAATGAATATAACATATAAAAATATTACATTATATTAATTACTCTGGTGCTTATATTTTTCTGAGAGAAGAAAAATTTTAATTTTAGAGCATACCACAAAGATTTTGGAAATATCTGTTTTGTTGCACATAGGAGATTGGTTGTAAAGAAAAGGTTTCTTAAATCCTGTGATGAATCACAGGGCACCTTTAACTTTACATTTCACCTTGCAATACACACAAAATGTTTAATTACTGGAGGATTAATGGAGGTGGTTTATAATTAAGCTGAAGTATGAACTGATGTCATCATCTCAGTGTGATGACATACATTTTATGCCAAAGCACCTGTTGTTTTGGAAGGAAGCAGCTGATATCATTATCTGCGCAGCCAGAAAGCCCGTTTCCTGCTGCTTAAAAAATTATCCTAAGGGTTACCTAAGTTGGAGTAATTCAGCGTTTATGTTTCCATATCCAGAAAAGGACAGAATAGAGAAAAATAACAGCATCACCATCAAAGAAAGAGAAGGTGAAAGGCATGTTTGGAACAGAGAAGAATAAAGAAACAATGAACTTCACCTTCTGATGGCTGAAGTATTATGGATGGCATCCATGACTTTCTAAGAGTGTGCATAGGTCCCAAAGCACCAAAACTATGGAGGCTCCTGTTTTATTTTATTAATAGAAATGCATAAATGGAAGATTACAGTATGAGGAAGGAACAGGATGGGCAATCTTATACTTACACTCAGGGTATAGTACCAGATCCATAAATACAAATAAAAATCCTTCCATTTAAACATTTAATGTGTACAGAATAAACAAATAGCTGCCCAAATACAAGTGGCAAAATTGTATTTTTTTCTCACGTGTATTAAAAATAAATATTTCTGCTCCTCATTCACTGTTTCTAATTTTGATTTGCCAGTTGTTTATTTTGTCTTGTGCTATGTGGTGCTTAGTAATTAAGGTGATGTTCTATGCCCCCAAATAGAGTATAAATACATACTCTATTTGAATATGTTAATTATCTACTTGATCTATCACTACTGTTATTAAAAACGTAGGAAGAATGTTCCCAAGCCTTCCAGCATGATACAATTCTTCAGTGCCTCATACTACCAAAACAATGATCCAAGTATACATTAAAAATGCACAGTTCCCCACATATGATATCCAGATAGAATGATTTCATTGCTGCTGTCTGCTAGGTGATCCTTGCAATGTGTTTCTCTAAATGTAATTCTTACTCCTTTCCCATTGTAAGTTGCTGTCCTAATCAATATTTACAATCTTCCCTAATTTAGTCTATATTTCTCCCTTCTTAGAAGCTTATCCTCATAATATCCATCAATCTTGTCTTTCTCCCCACCCCCAAAGAAGAATGCTATTGTTAGTAAAGCTATATTTTATTCCTGCAAAAGTCTCATGAGTTGGTCTCATTTTGCTAAGATTGAATGACCATAAGGACTTTAAGTTGTGTGGAGTTAGAATAACTTGCCCATTTCTGCATGATTAGCAAATGATGCAACCGATAGCCAGCCTCCATCTCCCATATTTATGTCCAATACCGCAATCACCTTGTATTTCCTTTCAGTGTTCTTTACATTCCATTTCCTTTTCTGGAAGCTAACTTTTCCCAAGTCCACACTTCCTTACAGAACATGTGTTGACCCTGTACTGCTTTCAGTTTTCTGTATTGTTCTCCCACCTCTAGCAGTCGGAATCCATAAAGGACCCTGACTGCAACCACTCAGTACATTACCTATGCTGTACATCATTTAAATCATGATTTGGGCTTTGCCATTATGGTCAGCACATAGTGTTTAGAAATCTGAAATACTCCTTGGTAATAAAATATTTTTCAAAAATATATTTTGCTCTAGTAGTCTTCTTACATTATTCTTATCTTTGCATTACCTGTGGCCCCCAAACCTTTCAGAATGTTTTATTATTACCCCATTTTTTAGATCGCTTCCCTCTCTACTCAGCATGAATCTTGTGTTTATCAAGTTTGAATACTCTTCTCTTGACACTCCAGAATCCTTTACATTTATGATTTTTTTCATGACAAACCCCATCTTTTTTTTGGGGGGGTACTTCCAGTGAGACAGAAAATATCTGAAACTGATGTTATCTGAGTCAATTGTTTAAAGCTCCGATGACAGAGTAATATTGTAATAGCACCTCTGTTCACTGTGCCAGTATTCTGGTAACTTTTTGTCTGAAGAGGATGAGGAAAGAATAATCAGAGCACATTATATGCATGTATGAAATTGTCAATAAAAATAATGAAAACATATTAAAAGAAACATTTCATGATTAAGTTATGGATGGACACGGTGGTGGTGGTGAGCTAGAATAGTAGGATCAATGAGGAGGGGGAGGGAAGAAGGGGGAGGGGAAGGATATGGTAAGAAGCTAAAAATCAAGGGACATTTGAGGGATTGTATGAAAACCTAGTATTTCAGAACCTTAATAAAGTATATACATATACAAAGATGATATAAATGGAATTTCCAAATAATGGGGGAGACAGATCCACAACTGGACATCTCTCATCAACCATTGAAGCCCCCTGTTTGGAAAATGGGTTACATGTCATCAAATTGTTGGCCAAAGTGGAGCCATGGGATCCTCCATATAACCTAGGATATTGCCAAAGTGAATGATTGCTCTCCCAGGAACTGATGGTATGGTCTTATTGCTAAAGACAACACCTACACCCCTCATTGAACATGGAGAAGTCAAGCTTGTGCCTACCTACAGCCTTAACCGCCACCGTATATTGTATATGGTACTGGAAAGTCCTCCTGCATGCTACCCGAGGAGAAAAGTAAACACCAATGCAGCTACAAACCATTTGATCTACAATGGTGACCTGGCTGCAAGATGTGCAACCTTGGCACAAACCTGTGGGAGTAACCAACCAATATCTGATTGGATTTAGGGTCCATGAAATGGAGCCTATGTCTAACACTGTTTGTGTGGCCAAGAACCTTAGACCACATAGGCCAGGGACCTAGAAAAACCAAATACTACTGTTCTGCTAAAAGAATGTAGCAATAAAATAACTTCTAACATCATTCTACTATACTCATAAATTTGTGTCTTGCTAAGTCATCCTCAGAGAAGCTTCCTCCTGCAATAGCGAGGAACAAATACAGAGACCAAATTGAGCAATGGACACTGACGCATAAAGTGAGAGACTTTAAAACACTCAGCCCTAAACAGGGTAGCTCCATCAAATCCCTTCCCTCTAGGCTCAGGGAATCTGAGGCAAGGAAGAGGAGGAAGAAATATTATAAAAGCCACAGGGGATGGAGGGCACCAAAGAAAGTCGTCTAAACGCAGCAATACTGAAGCACATATGAACTCATAGAGACTGTGGCAGCATGCACAGGACCTGCATAGGTCTGGGCTAGACAGGGTCCCAGAATTGAGAAGGGAAGAGGACAGACACAGCCTCTATCCCTAACCTAATTGGTAACCTAATTGATCTCACAAATAAAAAGTTAATTTTCCTCAATGGAGTCTCACTGGGTATACAAACAATTCTTAAGTAAAGGACTAATGTCTAGCAGTAGATGGACAACAAAAAACAAACTCAATGGCATTAATGGACATTCTTGTCTCACAATGATTTGTCAAGATATTTTCCCCTGCCAGATCCTATGTATATACATCATGGTTTCCAGTTTTGTGTTTTTATGGAATTTCTGTGTGTGTGAGAACGTGCCTGTGTCTACATATGTTTCTCGTATTTTTTTCTTTGGCTCTTTTTCTTCTGCTTGTTTGTTTCTTGTTTGTCTTCTTCATCTTTTATTTTACCTTAGTTTAATGTATTATTATTTTGTAGATGCCTGCTAGTATTCTAATGAAGAGGAAGAAAGATCAGGGATTTTGGTGGGTGTGGAAGTAGGAAGGATCTGGGAGGAGTTGTAGAAGGAAATACCATAACCAGAATATATTGTATAAAAAAAAATCTAGTTTCAATAAAACAAAAATTAAACAAACAAAAAAGAAAAAAATTAAAAATAATATTTTAACACAACCTCACATTAAATAGGACATATGCATCAACCTTGTGAAGGTTCAGAGAACATCATGGTAAAGGACACTAGTGAAAAAATAAGAGTAGTCAGAGAAAAGGGTGGAGTGTTGTGGAACACATCTTTCAAGCATCTTCTTGTCATTGTCATCTTGATATCAGAGCAGTTGTGACTAGCCAAGAGGTCCACACAAGATAAAAGTCATGATTGCCTTTTTATGGAGGGGAGAAAAGGGCTCATGAGGCAGTGTAAGAGGCTACGCAGAGCCACACTCTTCCCTGAAGATATATGTAGTTTCTGGTAGGTGCAAGGGAGAGAAGTCTTCTTTGGTTCTGTAGCCACTCTATGTAACTCCAACTAAATTCAGGGGTACACAAAACTAAACGTTGGTGGGATCATTTGTTTGGTTTGTTGTTGTCATCCTATCTGGGATAAATAGACATTTGCTCATGTACCCCAAGGAAAAAGTAACAACACATCCATCAAATATATTGAAGTATCTGCATTTGCGTGTAAATGTGTATGTATCTGTATATATATCCTCATCTCTATAAATTACTCACGCATACACAATTATACACAACTACCACAATCTTCAGTTCTAGGAGTGGTTATGATGGTCTCATTGATATTTATCATTTCCATTTTCTATACTTATTTCCTGCTTGCAGTTCAACCAGTTTGGAGTTTTTAGATCTAAGAGTTTCTTGCTGCTTAATTACAGAAAGATCTGACTCCTTTGTGTGGGAGTGGAACTGGACACACAAGTCCACCAATGGCTTCTGTTAGCATGCTGTAAAATTGATGAGTAAATCAAGCTATTTCTTCCTCCAGCAATTGGTTGTAGAAAGACTAAAACTCTCCAAGAAATACCACGCTTCTTCAAGTAATTTGATGCACTCATCATGTTGTATTATAATAATAGCCTATTTTCTGCTGCCAAGAGGAGAAGCACAGGTTAGTTTAGGCTTAGAATAGAGTTGATTTCCCGGCTTGTCTCTTTCATGTCAAGAACATAAATGAAATATGAGAAGGAAGTTTCTTCTGACTCTGTGAAACAGCAGGAATGCAAGTTTCTATGTCTGCAGTCCTGTATTATAGCCTCCATTTTTACTATGTTAATTCTACCGATCCAGGAGCATGGGAGATCTTTCCATCTTCTGAGATATTGTTCAATTTCTTTCTTCAAGGACTTAAAGTTTTTGTCATTCAAGTCTTTCACTTGCTTGGTTAGAGTCACCTCAAGATATTTTATGTTATTTGTGGCTATTGTGAAGGATGTTGTTTCCCTGATTTCTTTATCCGTCCATTTGTTGTTTCCATATAGGAGAGCTACAAATTTTTTTTGAATTGATCTTGTAGCCTGCCATTTCACTGAAGTTCTTTATCGACTATAGTAGTTTCCTGATAGAATTTTTGGGGTCGCTTGTGTATACTATCATACCATCTGAAAATAAGGATATTTGATTTTTTTTCCTTTCCAATTTGTATCCTTTTGATCTCCTGCTGTTGTCTTATTGCTCTAGCTAGAACTTCAAGTACTATATTGAATAAGTATGGGACAAGTAGAAAATTTTGTCTTGTTTCTTATGTTAGTGGACTCCCTTGAGTTTCTCTCCATTTAATTTGATGTTAGCTGTGGGCTTGCTGTAAAATTTCCTTTATTATGTTTAGGTATGTCCTACCACTTGTATCTCTAATCTCTCCAAGACTTTTATCATGAAGAAGTGTTGGATTTTGTCAAAAGCTTTCTTGGCATCTAGTGAGATGATAGTGTTTGTTTTTTCTTTCTTTCAGTTTGATTATATAGTGAATTACATTGACTGATTTTCATATGTTGAACCATCCTTGCATCTCTGGGATAAAGTCTACTTTATCAGAGTGAATGATCTTTTGATGTGTTTTTCAATTCAGTTTACAAGTATTTTATTGAGTATTTTTGCGTCTATGTTCATGAAGGAAATTGGTCTGTAATTGTCTTTCTTTGTTGAATCTTTCTTTGGTTTGGGTGTCAGGATCACTGTGCCTCATAGAATGAGTTTGACAGTGTTCCTTCTGTTTCTAAAAATAGAAATAATAAAAGTAAAATAACTTGAGGAGTATTGGCCCTGGGCTTTTTTTGATTGAGAGGATTTAATGACCTCTTCTATTTCTTTGGGGGATATAGGTCTGTTTAAATTGTTTATCTGATTTTGTTGTAGTAGGGTAGTTGGGCTTTGGTGGTGACAGATTGCCTTGGTTGTTGTTGACTGTGTTCTTACAGGCATTTAGGCATCTGGGGTTTGTGGTGATTGTAGGTTTAAGTGTTGAAATCCTGGGTTTATCCTTATTGGATGAGTGTTTTGTTCCTTTCTCCCCCTTTCTTTGTTTCTTCTCTGGCCTTCTGTTCTTTGTGGCCTCTTGACAAACTAGGGGACTCTTCCAAGTTGGAAGCTGGAGATCTGGTAGCCTACTTGGCCTCTGATCCAGCAGGAACTCTCTGCCTGGGTTGGGGGCTGGGACTTGGCTACTGTTCTTCTGGCTGGTTTTTCTGTTCTTCTGGCTGGTTTGCTTGATCAGCATTGGTTCTTCCAATGAAGTGTGCTGCTATGGTGCTGGGGACTGGTTCTTCTGCTGGGTTGGATTGTGATAGCACTGAGGGGACCTGTGTTAACACCACAGGTCTTGCGGGTTGGGGCAGCAGGTCTGGAGGAGAATAGGGAGAGCCTATGAAGGAGTGTGTTGTGGGAACAGAACCAAGTGTTGTGCGGACAGGGTGCCTATCTGTTTCATCTGCTGGCTAAGGCTGACCAAATGCATGTTTTAAATTCTACATTAAGTCCCAAGATCTTAAATCATCCCCAGTGATTCAGACTGATGTCCAATGGGACAAACATGAATATATGTCAATAACTCTTCTGTGGGTTTGTGAACAATTATCTTTAATTATTTACATCATGACAATATTAGGCCATCATATTAATTAGTTTTTTCATTATAAGCAACTTAAAAACAGGACAGTTATATTTCGGCTTGCAGATTAATAGGGTTTTGCTCATAGTCCACTGGTTTCATTGCTTTTAGGCCTTTGGCAAGTTAGGAAGTGCATGGTAGAAAGACACAGCAAAGAGAAGTTGCTTCATGGCACTTGGGAAGTAGACAAAGAAGCAGGAAGAAACCCGGGTAAAATATGGCCTTCAAAGAAAATACCCACTGACCATCTTTTGCCAGCTATACTTCACCTCATCATAACCCACTCTATTAAATTATCAGTGAATTAGTCCCTTGATGAAGTTAATACCCAGTGATCCAGTCAATTCTCAATAGTACCACTAGATGGGGGGCTTCCTCTCAACACAGGTGCTCTTTGGAAGGTCAGTTCTACACAAACCTAAACAGTTAAACCTTCTGTTCTTGCTATTATTTGTTCGTTTAAAATTCATTTTATTATTTCTATTTTATCTCTATATGTGTGGACCTGAATGTATACATGCGCATCACGTGAGTGTTAATGCCCACCGAGGCCAGAAGAGGGCATTAGGTCCTTCACTAGAGTTATGTGAGATCATAAGTAGCAGATGTGATAGACTGAGGGCCTCCATTGGCAGGGCAAGTTCTCTTAACTACTGAGCCATTTCACTAGCCCCTCTTGCTCCTTCCCTGCACTGCAGACCACATCACTGTAGTCAATGTATGTGCGGGATGTCATCATCTGCAGAGCTGCCTAGCCCTTCACACTTAGCAGTGTCTTGGGACATAGTTATCATGCTTCTTTGTCATCTTAATTTCTTTGTTCTCTATTTTATACTTTTCTAGCTTTTATTGACTTATAAATACTCCCTGGTACCTAAACTAAGATGAAACATGTTAACCTTTTTTTCTTCTGACCAATCAGCATTCAATACAGCCATCTATCCTTTTCTGATTCTTCACCATCATGAAACACTTGCTCATCATCTCTACTTTAATATTATGTTTGGTTTCATGCAATGAAACTAGAGAAAGAGTCTAAAACAATATCTAAAAGTGAATACATAAAATGACCAAATTTTCAATCTTGTCATAAAGTAAATTTAAAAAAAAAATTCCGATGTTTAAATCTGTCCAATGTCTTAATACTACTTAAAATCCAATGTTTATTCCTCATGTCACAATATTCACCCCGTATTTGTAAAAAATTGTGTTATTTTCATATTGATATTCATTAGAGATGCAACTCTCTTAGGGAGTTATCTGTCCTTTAGGAATAAATCACACATGGACTCCTCCAGTTATACTATTGAAAAACCGATCTGTTACCTAAAGTGACTCCCTGAGCCTATTCTTCTATCTTTATTTCCACTTTCTTTTACTTTTTTTCTGTTTGTAAAATGTCTGATCTTGTAAGGACAGAACCAAAGTAGTCAAATTTTAGCCAAGCTTTTAAAAATCTCTGAAAAGTTTCGGCCTGTTTCTTGTGCCCGGAAAAGGAACAGCCAGTTCTTGGAATAACTGTAAGTTATGGGCTATTGCCCAACAACCCCAGGCTTGGAATTTCTCCACCCTACACCCATTGTCAAATGCCTAGAAAGTCCCACTCAATCAGATTATGTAATCAAATTTTACCCCATACTCTGTTAAAACTCTATAAAACCGAAATGAAATTTGGCTTGGGGGTTGGTTCTCCTATTCTGACTTGTAGGATATGTGAGAGTTGACCCCAATGCGTTGGTTAGTGACCCTCTTGCTTTTGCATTGATCTGGAGTCCTGGTGATTTTCTGGGGTTGTCCTTCCGTCTTCCCCTTACAATCTAAGTTCTGTAGTTGAAAAGCCTAGCGCCCCTAGTGGTAAAGACACTAACCTCTCCATTTAATGTAAGTACTCATTATAGTACTTACTATCCCATAAACCTCTCTGTTTTCCCAGAAATCCTTGTTGCCAGGTAACGTTTAACAAGCCAATCCAGTGCCAGGGTTCTGACCAATCAGAGAGATTCCCCTGTCCCCTAAAAAATCCCTTGCAGGAAGCCTCTCAGGGGTCGGCCTTGTTTTGTGGTGGTGCCAGACCAGTGCACTGGTTTGCTCTGCAGAATACAGGCTCCTTGCTTTTGCATCAGAATTGGTGGTCTCCTGATAGTACTTGGGGAGGAGGAGAATTTAAAAAACTGGACACTACATAGTGTAGGTGTAACATAGTCATCTGTTAACAATATTTGGAGATGCAGACTTCAGCAGGCAATCAGGATTTGAATAAACAATGGGGAACTCATGATTACCTTACTGGCTTTATAAGGCCAGAGACATCTGAGATAGAATCTTTTCTGTCTCACCATATTATACTTTTGACTGTATCAGATTCAGTAAGATGATTTCACCTCCCAATGGGAGATGCTGACCTCATGAAAAATCATGAGCATGCAGGACCTCCAAAGTGATGAACCAATAAGTCTCCTCTCTTTCTAAATCTGAAATGTAGTTATACTAATAACTAACAGATGAAGACATCAGCTTCCCTGTACCAACAATGCTCTATTCTGGAGAAGACTGTTGCATTATATTTGAACATATCTCCAGATATTATTTCCACTGAAGATACAGCCTGAAGCCTGGCAGGATATGATTTCTATAGTTGAAACAGTCTGTTTTCTCATGTAAATAAGAGCTACTCCCTCTTAGCTTAATGTAAATTGAGTTGCTAATAAAGAGGTCATTTGGATGTTCCACTGGACCTGAGCTGGCAAAGGCATAGCCTGATCTCTCTCCTATTGTTCTGTAGTTACTCCACTATAATTGTACATGACTCACTTGGACAGGGAGTGCCTG
This sequence comes from Cricetomys ansorgei, assembly GCA_026225945.1. NCBI lineage: Eukaryota > Metazoa > Chordata > Mammalia > Rodentia > Nesomyidae > Cricetomys > Cricetomys ansorgei. Next base: position 10,716,560 of record JAMJFZ010001100.1, on the reverse strand, counting down.
ACCCCTTTTGTGTTGGTGACACCCAACTATAAAAATGGTCATGCTCTGAACCAAAGGTTTGGGAGCAGTAAGAACATTGTGTCTCTTCGATCATGCAAATAGACCTCTAAGAGAGAGCAAGGCAGGGTGTAGGTGGTGTGGGTGGTGGGAGGTCTTTTAAGATAAGAATAAACTGCTGGGATGAGGAGGAGAGGAGTTGGAGCTTTGGCTGGAGTTGGAGATAGTACCCCCTCTGAGGTCCTTTTAATACAAAAGACATATGAAATACTCATGTTTTCTTTCAATTGTCCCAGTTCCAATTCTTGGAGATTTTTAGATGGAGAGTAGTCATCACTAGACTTTAAAATAGTACACAGACAATATATTTGTTGTTGTTGTTTGATCCTAAAAGGAAGTTTTAGTCATAGTCATTTGTAAAATCACGCATCTTATTTCTTAAGAAGTTATGTGACAAAATTATTCCACAAGATGTTTACACACATTTTATAACCTTTATGATCTATTTGAGAAAAATGTAGCTTGAAAAAGTGGACTACAGTAGTCTTAAGTGCCAGGAAAAATATAGAAAAATGCATGTCTAATGAATGAATTCACAGGATTCTAATTAAAAAATAGTGAAAAATAAAAATATTCCAATTGCTTACATATTGGTTTCTTAAAATGTCCAAATATCAACTTAGAAGAAAAGTTTAGTGTTTAGTTACCTTTACTTTAATGATAAATTCCATTCTGCTCTTCTCAAGGTCTGAGGGATAAACGTTCAGACAACATAATTAGTTTGAACAAATCAGCCATTCTGTAAACTTCCAGATAACAACATAGATTTTAATATACAAGCAAGCTTTCTGAGGTGATATTGCCTCAAATGCTATAACAATTTTGCCTGAATAATCAAAGCAGTGATTATTGTATCCTATGATATGTATGTATGTATCCCTAAATACATGAAGTATCCTTAAATGTGTTTGTTGAAAACCAAATAATTGCCTCACCCCACTTAAGTACATGCTTTTTAAAGAGGAGGGGGAAAGGATAGAGTTTGGATTGATTTGTAATCTCTCTCATTATAGGTCCCTTAACCACTCTAGTCAGTGAGTTACCCTAAATTCTTGGTGTACCTAAATCACGTCCTGTATCAAGCATGCATTAAGTAATTCTTTCCACTCACATAAGATGGTGTATCAGACGTGGAATCCTGGAGACTGTTCTTATGCCTATGAATCAGTAATGACTAAGGTAATGTCCCAGGTAGAATTCATTTTTAAAAACAAATGACAAACATCATCTTTGAGGCAAACTTAACTTTATTAACTAAAAGATAATAAATTATATCCATCATATTTTTAGGACAGATAGTTTTAGTTTTAGGGCAGGATAAAGTTATTCTGTATGCAATTCAGTTGTAGGTTCTAGGGAAAAGAATCTGTTGAAACTAAATACAATATATTATTCACTAAGATTACTTTTAATTTGTAGAATGGAGATGCCAACTCTCTCCAAATCTATTTGCTCATCAATTTAAAGTCCTTCAGAAAGACAACTATTGAGAAACTGTTCTGTGGGGCAATGGAAAAGAAAAATTCCCTCAGGTTTGGAAAGAATAGCTTAAAGAAAACATAAATAGTTTTTTACTTGGTGCAGTTAGATTAAACTCATTAATTTTAACATTACTCTCATATCTGAAATGTAATGGTTGGTTTTATAAAGGAGGAGAAGAGGTGAGCCAGAGAAAATTTATTTCATGCAAACAAGTATGTCATCAGAACTAAGGTACATTGAATAAAAAAAAAATCATAGAATAGGATTAAGTTACTCCTCAAATGAAATACTACTACTATTATTATTATGTAAATAAAAGATCAGGATATATTTCTTAAGTGTATATGACACAATATATCAAATTATTCCTATTTGCAACTTAATCAGTGTTCTTTGGGGGACTTCTGAGGTTTATATGTATTCATTTTGTAAGTACATTCTAGAATCATGCATTTCTTTTCATTGGTTTAAAGTGTTTCCTCAGTAGTTGCAGGTAGAATCTCTCTATACTTCTTACAATAACAACACTATAGCAAGACTGCATCTCCAAGGGTTCCATTCCCTCTTGGAAATCAGCACCAGCTGGGGTGTAAGTGTGCAAACATATGTGGGGTATTTCTCGTTCAAACCACCACAACTTTACTCGTCTCACCTGAATTATCAGAGTCTCCTCTCAGATCTTTTATTTCAGTACTTGGCCTACCTGTCCTTTTTGTTACCCTTTCCCATCTGCCCTCATAGACTATAAACATCTCAAAACATGTGTCAATAACTTATGTTCTTTTGTCTGCAGGTCTCTACTTCTCCCTCCTCTCCTCCGACGCCAATGTCCCAGTCTCATCTCCAGCTCTGTAGCAGACTACCTGTTCTGGCCTCTCCCTACTATCTACACACACACACACACACACCCCACAACCAACAACAACTACAAAATAACAGGACCTAACAATCACTGGTCATTGATATCTCTCAAGATCAATGGACTCAATTCCCCAATGAAAAGACATAGACTAACAGAATGGATGCAAAAACAGAATCCATCCTTATGCTGTATACAAGAAACACAATATCAAAGATAAGTGTTACCTCAGAGTAAAGGATCAGGAAAATACTTCCCAAACAGATGGACCCAAGAAGTAAGCTGGTGTAGCCATTCAATATCTAACAAAATGGACTTCAAATCTAAATTAATCAAAATAGATGGAGAAAAACACTTCATACGCAGTAAAGGAAAATCCACCAAGAGGACATTTCAATCCTTAGCATTTTACTAAAGCTTAAAACACACCTTGACTCTCACACACTGATAGTGGGAGATTTCAATATGCTACATTCACCAACTGACATGTCATTCAGACAAAACTAAACATAAAAACACAGGAGTTAACAGATACTATAACCAAATGGACTTAACAGATTAGTGCCTGGCCCAGTCTTCATCAGAGAGGCTTCTTTCTGGCTCCTGATAGAAGCAGACACAGATGCCCAGCCAAATATCATGAAGAGATCAGGGAACCCCATAGAAGAGGGGAAGGTGGAATTGAGAGGACCAGAGAGGTTGAGGACATCAGGAGAACAAGTCCCAAGGAGTAAACTGACTGCCACTTTTGTGGTTCACAAAGACTGAAGCAGCAGACATGGAACCTGCAAAGTTCCCTAAATATATCTTGTAGTTGTCTGGCTTGGTGTTTTTGCAAAACTCCTAGAACTGGAATGTATGTGTGTGTATGGGGGGGGGATAATGAACCTTGTACCTGACCTTGGGACCCTTTTCCTCCTGCTGGGTTACCTAGTCCACTCTGGATGTAGGGAAGAGTGTTCAGTCTTGTTCCGTCTTCTTATGCCTTGTTTGAGCGTAACCCTGAGAGGACTACTGTTTTCTGAGGAGCAGGAGGGGGATCAGGGGAATAGATCTGAGGCAGAAGAGAGATGGGGGGGGGGCTTGGAAGAGTGGAAGGAGGGGAGGAGGGGGTCAGGATGTATTATATAAGAAAAATAAGTAAATGGATAAATAAGAATGCTATGAATGGGAGAAATAAACTCCCTCCCCGCCGACAAAAGCACGCTGACTGGTGCTACAAATGCAAATGGTCAACACTGAGAACATACACACAAGTAACATTATACAGACTGAGCAGGTTATATTTTAAAATACATATATATATATATATATACATACACACACACACATATATATACACACACACACACACACACACACACACACACACATGCTTATAACACAAAGTAATAATAAAAGAAGCCATGGATTTGAAAGAGACTAAAAGGGAATATATGGGAAAGTCTGGAGGGAGAAAAGGAAAGGGAGAAATGATATAATAGTATAAATCTCAAAAATAAAATAAATAATTTTAAAAATACAAAGTAGACGTCTGTTGGGAACCAGTGGCCTACGTGCTTGGCTGGAGAAATGGCAGCCCCTTGAGTACTCAGAGTGTTTATTATACACAGGGAAAATAACAGAGAGGCCAGCTAATCTTAGTAGGTGATCTCAGCATGTGAGTGTGTGATCACCCAGTCTTCTGAAGCAAGGAAACAGCAGTCTGGACCCTTCTGCATGTACTGCTCCCTTGCTAAAGGTCAGCTGTTTCACAAACATCCCACTTAAGTAAATATCTGAATTTTCTTCAAAGGAGTCTCACTGAGGAAACAAACTACTCTTAAGGGTAAGCTTAATGCCCAGCAGTAGATGGTCAACAGAAAACTGACCCAGTGACATCTTTGGAGGTTCCTTGTCTCATAATGCTATTTCAGGACTTTAAAAACAAAATCTCATTTTTATTATATATTTTATACATCATATATGATAATATTTATCTTACATATCCTTTGCATATATATTATGGCTTCTCATTTAGTTTTATGGGGTTCCTGATTGCACAAAGGAGTTGGTCTCTATGTCCATATCTGTTTCTTATGGTTTTTTTTTTAGCTCTTTTCCTTCTGCTTAATCCTATTGCTATGTATTTGTTTTTTTTTTTTAGCCTATTATCCTTTTTATTATTATCCCTTAGATATCTGTTTTTCTTTTCTAATGAGAGGCAGAAAGAGAGTGGATCTGAATGGAAGGAGAGGTGGTGCAGGACTGTAGATGGAGGGAAAACTGTAATCAGGATATATTATGTGAGAAGGAAAGCTAATTTCAATAATAGGAAAAAAAGAATATAGCATTGGTTGAAAGGAATATATATATATATGATCATGCAAATGCATCCAATAATTTAATATTTGAAATGAATGGAATTTTACATCAGTGATGATAGTGAGTGGCCAGGATAAGAGACATGAATAAAAAAGAAACTATATCTTATTTTACGTATGATTATTGAATCATAGTCTAAGAAATTAATTTGCAGATATACTCAAGAAATGAAGAAAAGTTTTAAAGCTATGAATTTTAATGTTGAAATAATTTATGTACAGATAGAATATTGAGAATTGTATGAACAAATTATGCTACACGTATTTGATGTGATATGACATAAGCTTTTATAAAAATGAGAAATATCCCAGTGTATGGACAATAAGTGCTTTCCAAGAAGGCACTAAATGAATCGACCCTGTTATAGGACAGTGACAATTATACACTGTTGTCTGTCTAAAACGATTGCTAATATTTGCATATGATAAATTTACATGGATGCAAGGTAAGAAATAAAAGGTTTGGGATTATCTAATGGCATATACAGAAAACATTTGTGCTTTTTTTAATTTTGATTTGGGATAAATAAGTAACAAGATATAAGTAGAGCTTAAATTTGCCATGAAAAAATAAATGCATCCACTGTTTCTCTCATACTCAATAAAAGGCTTTGAGGATGTCTTCTACAGGTCACGGGGCAGCATGAAGTCAGAACAGTGTTCAGCACAGCTGTGCAATTACTTTAGAGAATGCCGGACACGGAGAAGTTTCGTAAATGTTTCCTCCTCTTCATCACGCATAGCACTCACAGATCTGGTCAGCAGATTCTGTTTACTCTGAAAGGTGAGCATAGTAAGTATAATGGTAGAGTGTGAGACGATCTCAGGTTGCCCTGGAGTTTCTTTTTTTGTATAGTACAAAGAAATGTTATTATATCTCATCCATTCAAAGCATCATTCTTTATGACCAATGATACATTATATGTTAGACTGCACTCAACATATTCTCAGTATCTCTAATCTGTGACAAACTCAAAGCTTTTTAAGGGTTGCCAGATAGTGTTGGATGGGTACATTTTGTTCACTAGATATATCTACTTCCATCTTGGATGGAACTCCTAAGATCATAAAAATGGCTTTTTCTATGCTTATTGATTTTGGGGGGTTATTTAAAATAGTATGTTAACTACAGTGCAAGTAAGTCAGGGCTATAATAAAATATTCACAGAAAGGTATGTGGAATTTACAGAAAACTTAATTGTTCATAAATATATATTACTTTACAACATCCAGGGATGAAGCTTACACCATATTCTTCTGATCTCTAAGAGAAAAAACTTGGAATTCAGAGGTGAATGATGATGGAAAATGCTGGTTTTATTAATGAAGAAAGGAAGAAGACTACAAAAACACAGAACCAAAGGAGAGAGAGTCCAGATCCAGCACAGAGAACCCAGCCCCAATGTAGGAGCACTCAGCACCAATCAGGGAGCACTCAGCTCCCACTGCAGAGGGTAAGAAGCCCTAAAGGAAGAGCCTCAGAAAATCCACACGGTATTCTCAGAACCACATAATTTACAGGGAAATAGAAGGCAAGAGAAGCTGTGAGGTAGCTGCAAGGAGCAAAAAACCAAAAGCAGCTGCACTAGTAGAAAGAGGCACTGAGACCAAAGGCGACAAGACGAACAATCAAAATAGAAGCCCAGGCTCAGAATCAGTTTGGACAATGGACACAAAACACTGAACAGATTCCTCAGCCCAATCACACAGGAATCCTGAGGTTTTCATATCACTGAATTGCCAGGAAAATCCTCTCTGTTCAGTCCTTTGACTTGAGACACAGCAAGAAGTTATTTTTTTCTTTTATTAAAAATGGAGTGTTTTTTTCCTCACATAATATATTCTGATTATGGTTTCCTCTACCCCTTACTCTTCCCAGTTTCTCTGCAACCCCACCCCAGCCCATCCAGATCAATACCTTTCTGTCTCTAATTTGGAAAAAAAAAAAAGAGAGAGAAGAAAGAAAGTAAAACAAGTTTCTAAGGGATAATGATAAAATATAATATAACGTATTAAAACAAAACTACACATTGCAGTTTGACAAAAACAAACAAACAAGGAAACAATCTCAGGAGTAAGCGCTAGAAGCAAAGAAGCACTCACTTATACACTCAGCAGTCCGATTAAAACCGTAAACTGGGAGGCATACATGAAAACAAACAAACAAATAAACAAACAAAAATCTGTAGGGTAAGAAAAAGGAAAATGTGTGTGTGTGTGTGTGTGTGTGTGTGTGTGTGTGTGTGTGTGTATTAACATATATGTTTTTAAAGGGAAAAGCCCTGACACGACATTATGAGAAATTTGAGATCTGCTGGCCATCTACTGCTGGGCATGCAGCCTACTCATAAGAGTGATTCATTTCTCCAGTGCAACTTTTTTGGAGAAAATTAAAATCTCATTTGCAAGTAGTAATCAATTGGAGATTGAAGTGTCATTTTTTAAAAGACTTTCTGAGTTGGTGTCCACGTGTCTCTAGAGGCAGAGGTTCCTCCCTGAAGGGCCCACCATGAGTTCTTGTCAGATGTTAGGGAACTAGTCCCTAAGATCTAGCCTCCACAATGCCTCTCACTGGAAAAAATAATTCTGTAGTGTTTTTTCATGGTGGAAATGTGGTCTAAGCTGAAGACTGTTGTGACTCTAGCTCCTCAGAAGACAGTTGGGCAGCAGCAAGTACTTACAAGTTGCTAGGGTATGAAGCATACCTGTGTAAAGCTTATCCACAGCCCCATATAGTTCCCAGAGACCAAAAGATACATCCAGTTACAATTCGTGTCTTTATCTCTCCCTCTTTTCATTCTAACTTAGCTAGAGCTGCCTTATCTCCTTCTCTTTCCTTATTTTCTCCTTTTATTTTTCACATAAACTCCTCTCCCTTGCGGCTCACCACAACTTATCTAATTCATTTACTTTTCATTTAATATTTTAGCACAACCATATTATCCTGGTTCCTTTATTCCATAGGAGTTATTTAGGATTGAAGGTATGACAGTGTTTAATTTGCTATCCTTCTATTTTAGTGGGGGTCTTGTGCATCAACTGTAGTTGTCTCTACAGTATGTGATGCTGGAGAACCTAATTGGTGTCCTGTATGTGTGCACTGAGGGTTTAGGTTCTGAATCACAACCCTAGTGAAGAGAGGAGAGGTGAGACATCAGCATTACTGCATCCTCGCCCTCGAAGATTCCAATGTCCTAATACAAGTGTCACAAATCACAGCAGAGAATCACAAGAAACATGACAAAATTAGGCAACACAACTTGTCTAAAAAGTACCAACTCCACAGTAAGGTAGTCCAATGAGAGTCAATTAAATTAAGTCCCAGACAGAATTCAAAGGAGTAATTTTTAATTTGCTCTAAAATTCAAACAGGACATGGAAAAAAAATCCTAATGGAAATACAAATAAACAGATGAATTAAATAAGAAACTCAACATATGTTATGAAACGGAAGTTCAGTCAAGATAAAAATATTGTAAAATAACAAAATGACAGCCACAATAAGTTAAATAAAACCCTCACATCAAACATGGCTGATAGACTCCTATCAAGTGGAAGACAGAATGCTTTTTTTTTTGTATTCTATCTGATTTCAATACGACAAAATTAGAAATCAAGTAGCTACAATGAGCCTGTAGCCAATGTTATATTTTAGCTGGCAGAGGAAGAAGAAGAGAAAAGTGATTTTACTAGGAATCCAACACTGGAGAATCAAGTAAAATTCATTCAAGTGTGGTCTCCCATTCAGCTAGGACTGGGCTCACTGATGGAGAAACCTCAGCAATCTGGAAGCTCAGTATGTTTATTATATGCAGTTGAACAGAGAAGGAGAGTTATTTCACAGAGCTGAACAAGGAGGCAGATTCAGCTGATCTAAATAGGATCAGCCTTTGTAGAAGAGCAGTCTTCCAGTTGTAACTATCCAGGGGAACATGGTAAATGCCTTTAATCTGAGCACTCTGGAGGCAGAGGCAGACTCATCTCTATGAGTTAGAGGCCAACCTAGTCTACATAGTGAGTTCCAGGACAGCCAGTGTTACATGGACTCTGTATCAAATATAAATCAATCAATCAATCAATCAATCAATATAGGAGTAGGAAGTGATGGTGGACATTTTCTCAACACACTATCAACATTCACACATGGACCAGAGAACGGCTTTGTCATACCTCTGGGGGAAGGCTTTGTTGTTTTCCCATCGGTCTGATACTAGGATCTTTGACATAGCTGCCTCATAACAACAAAACACTTTCACTCCAGTTTCACACACTCAGAGCTTCCTTTGTACCCCATATAAGTCCCAACTGCTGAAGAAACCACGACTTCAGACACAGGACTCAGAGTTATAAAGCTAGAAAATCTTCTCTATAAGTACCTAAAGATACTGTGCAATTTTCCAAGGGAGAAAAGCAGTAAGTAGCTTGCTACATCTATGTAGCTGTGGTGACAGTTGTACCAAAACAGTGACCATCATGCATGATATCCCCAGAAGTGCAGTAGTAATATTTATATTTTGGGAATAGCCAACAGCTGCATAATTTGGAGTGAAGCCCACTTGTTCAAAGTGTTGCTACTTGTCCAAAAAGGTATATTCTCTAACTCTCTAACTGGATTCATAACACTTCCTTATACAGATAAGTGTATCTATCCTCTTCCAGAAGCTTCTTTTTGCAGCAAATAGACCACTGCAGCAAGCCACAACTGGTCAAAATGCAGAGAGAAACCTACTTGGAATCCCAAGTTCAAAGTGATACATCTACAACACATCTCCTGCATTTAAAGATCAGTGAACATTGCAAAAGAGGGTAGGGTAAAATTTTAAGAGCCCTAGAACCAGGGTATCATGTAATGAAAGACTGTGTTTTCTCTATATGACAGGGAAGATGCACCCATGAAATCTCAGCAATATGGCTGCCTAAACAAGACCTGAACAATGAATTTACCATCCGGCATGCCACCATTGATGGGGAAAATCTCAAAAAAAAATCCTTAGATGAAGAGCTATCTGCCAACTAATAATTATTGAGAGAAGGAGAATAGTGTTTCCCAGGGTAGGATGCCTTATTTGGGTATCCTATATGAAATGCTAAAAATACAAGCAACTCTAAATACATTCATCAGGCTAGTTTGGAGGAAAACATTCTGAAAATCAAGAGAAATGAGCATTGAAATAGGGATTGGCAATCTCCTCTGGAAGCATTTTTGCTTCTTATGAATAGAAAAGTTTTATTTTTAACACAATTACTATTTATAACTGTTTACTTTTTATTTCACATTAATAAAGTATAGTAGACACCTACTGTGGCAGCTCAGCAAGGAAGAGATGGAGGCATTCTCATATGTGGAAACCCTGTCAGACCTCAGCAGAGGGAACCACCGTCCTGAACAGCACCATACTTGATCGACAGTGGAATCCCAAGCCAAGCATTTGAGTTCAGGGCTTTTATTGATGCAGAACTCTTTAGGTGTTCTACTGATACCATGTGCAGATCATAAGCAATCAAACGACCCCCACAGAAATCTGATACCTGCAAACAATACAGAATACCAAAACCTAGGCTAGCCCCTCACCCAACGTGCATAAAACATTTTATACATAACTAAACTCCCACAACAATAAAGAACACATGTTCCCAAGAAAATAAAGAGTAGAACGATTAATTTTGACTTCCTAATGGAATAAAGAAATGGTAAAACTACAATAAACCTTTCATAAATCTACCCTTTGGTATCAAAGTGAACAAACTTCTATAAATACTAAATACAATAACCAAAGCTCATGGAAATGTTTTCAAATATAATAGAATTCGTTTCATTTTTCTATACTAAACATGTGTGATTCATCCAAACTTCCTCCCCATTCTTTGGATCTTTAATTTTTCTGAAAATTCCATGAAAGCATTCCATCTATCACGATAGACCTTTCTAACAGCAGGGCGAAACTTTGAAAAAATTGGAAGCATGATTAGAAACTATATTTTTTTCTCTCAAATATCAGATACAATTGATTAAACTATCTTCATGAATATGACATTATGCATGCAAAATAAACAAATTTGAATGTGAATACGATTACCCATAAAGTGGAAGTTAAATCCATGTTGTTCATGAACTCTAATTATTTGATCTCACACATGGAGACTTTTGTGGACTAACTTTGATGATTTTTATTAGAAGCAGCTCACAGACTGTTCCTATCCAAATTTGCCAGTTTTTATTGTAACACTGAAAAAAATCCTCAAGCCTTTGAAATTGATTTTCTCTCACCACAAGCTATAGAGACTTGATTTTATGTTCAATTAAGAGAAATTTTACTCAATTATGGAAATTATATTACATTAGCTAGCATGATGTGTTTTTCATGATTCTCTGTCATTCTTTACCTCTCCAATAATAAAGACTTCCAGTCAACCAGTAATGGACTTCTTTTAACACTAACATTTCAACTTTTTGCCTTTTCTTAGAAATTTTTCTAATGATAATATCATTTAAAATGCAATTGTTGCACCGAATATTTATTTCCTTGAACTATTAATTTTTTTGAGAGTAGCTCATGGACTCTTACTTCATGGGCCATAAATAAATCCTCAATCTGCCACTTCAGCACATCTCTAATTGTAATACACTATCCAATGTTATAGGCTATTATACAGATGATTCTGTTGTTGAAAGGTGGCCGACAGTGACATTGAAATGTGTGCTTGCATTAGAAGACTGCAAACTCAATCACCAGTCTTAATGTAATAGATTTTTTTTCCCTGACTGTATAAACCCTAATTTGTTTAGCTGTGTTTGTCCTTTGAGTACTCTTACATTTGTATTCTTGAATATAACAACCAGATGAAAGATGTCGTATGATGTTTCTGATATAAAAATCAGCACAGATATTGACTATCTCTCTGTTTAATGTCTTGGTGTTTGTCTTCTCTTAAAATATTTCATAACTCATGTCTTCCATGCTGTTGCTATTGAAAAGTTTCCAATACTAGTCATTATGTTACGATTAAACCTAGGCCTCTCTTTGTCAGTGTAATCAAGCTAGCATCTGAATCTTTGTTTTTACTGTCAGTGTGTTTGTGGTCCTCTTTGTAAGAATCCCCATTTACCTAAGTTAAATATATCTATCTCATCAAATATGTGTCATCTTTTATGGTAAACATATGCAAAATTATTTCTTCTAGTGCTTGAAATGTATAATACCTTATAAATGTGACTGTAATATTATCTATCAGAACTTCTTACCTCCTATAAATATAACTGATTGCCCAGTGCTCAATCTCTCCCTTGTCCCCTTCACCTGCTGTTTCCCCAATCTCTGATATCCACTTTTGTATTACCAACTTTGGTGCCATCAACCTTTTAATTTCTACATGAGTGAAATGTGTAGTTCTTACCTTTCTATACCTGGCCCATCTGACCTAATAATGACCTTTAAGTCTAGCCATTTGATAAGGGTGGTATTCTTTTTTCTCAGTCTTTTTGATGATTGAATATCATTTCATTGTGTATGAATACAACATTATCATTTTCTATCCATCAGTCAGTGGACACATTATTTCCATTTCTTAGTTATTGTAAACAATGATACAGGCAATATGGTGATGCAGATATCTCTTCAACATGCTAATTTTCTTACATATGAAGGCGTGTGCGTGCGCACACACACATTCATTATATGTTTGTGTTTGCTAACACTTGCTGTTCTGAATCTTTCAGCAATGGCTGTTCTTATTAAGATAAGGCAATTCTCATGATAGTCCTGATTTACATTTTCCTCAAAGGAAAAAAAATTGATCCATTTTTTATATACTAGACTATTATTTGTCTTCTTAGAAATGCATGTTTAGGTGTATTATCTATTTTAAATCAGTTTATCTAGACAGTGGGCTTTTTGTTTGTTTAGTATCTAAACTATGTCATTTCATTTTTCTGGCTTACATCATTTATAAGTCAATTAATATCAAATCATTTTTATCTATGCATAATATTTCTATTTTTACTTTTATAGATTTTTATCTTTGATTTTAAATATTTTTCTAACACATATCAGTATTTTTGCAATCATGTGTGTATGTTCCGTGTGTGTGTGTGTGTGTGTGTACGTGTGTGTGTTTATTTTATTTTTACTTTTTAGTTTTGTGGATCCCAAGATTGATCACTTTTATCACATTAAAAAAAATGTGGTTAGACAGACAAATGAAGCAATCAACACTCATAAAAGAAACTTCTCTTTATGGCAAATGGAGGCCACCACAGGAAACCATAACTGCACTTAATACAGAACCTATTGTGGAGAGCCTTTTCCCAGTGAATACATCTTGATCACAGCTCCTGTAGGTATGGCTCAAGACACATCACAGAAGAGAAGGCAGAAGGACTGCATGACCCAAAGTACCAGGAAGGCTGCTGTGAAACAGTTTCTCCTAGAAATGGTTGCATAAACAAGACCAGAACAATGGCAATATCAATAGACATGTTAACATGCCAAGGGAAAAATCTCACAGGGTCCCACCCCTAGACTATAGGTAATGAATCACTGCTGAGAGATGGAGAATTAGCCTTGCCTGGGCTAACTGGGCTAACTAATTGTCCAATACAAGTGATCAACATTGAAACCATATACACATAAGTAACAAAAACAGACTCAGCAGGTTTTATTTATATATTTGTACATACTTATACATAAAGTGTAGCCATGATAGTCAAAGAATATGAAGTTATCAATTTGTCAGTGGAGTGGGATCATTGAAGGAGGTAGAGGTAAGGAAATTTGGAAGATCTGGTAGAAGATATAGGAAGGGAAAAGTGGTATAAATAATCACTTACAGTGTAAAGAAATTTTTACATAATTAAAAGTTGTAGTCAGGACAAGGAAGGTGGCTGAGTGAGTAAAGGCACTTACCACCAAGCCTGATGACCTAAGTTCAAGACCTGGACCCACATCATAGGAGTAAACAGACTCCTGCAGGTGATAGGCTGCACACATGCACATACTGATTCACAGACACGGACTAGAAGAAAAAATGTAATAAATACATTGTCACTATTTGTTCAGATATTTTCTAGCCACTTCTTGCTCTGCTCTAGAACCTTAAGCATGAATACTTTAGAGATTCTTACATTTTCTAACCTGTTTCTAAGCCTCTGTTGATACTTTAGAATGTCTTTTATTGATTTAAATTGATGTAGAAATTTTAGGAAAATCCTATTTCCTTGTCTTCACATTCTGTAGCCCTCTCTGTTTGAATGTCCAATTTAATAAGAATTCTTTCTGTAAACTTTTTTTACTGTTATGTGTGAATTGAGAGTACCACTTCAGTTCTCTTTTTATCAAGTCTCCTTCAGTGTTCCTCCTCTTCCCTTAAATGCTTGAATGTATTTATAAGATTACTTTAAAATCCTTTCCTGTTATTATTAATCTCTGTTACCCTTTGTACCAGTTTTTTGAATTCCTATGCAAATTTTAATTTTTTTAATATAGTGAAAATGTTTTTCACTTATACGCTATTTTATGTTGTATATTGTCAAACTTGGGATAGTTCTTGCTTTTAAAGAGTAGTTCTGGCAGGCAACTGATTTATTGGCATGCCACAAATAATCTGTCTAATTATGGTTTAAGCCTTATTTTGACTAGTCTAGGATATCTGTTACTCAAAGATTAGGTATACTCTAATGTATAGACTAGTATCCACTTTACATTCAGTATATAAATACACCTGTTGTCACTCTAGCTCATTATCATTAGAATGTCAACATCTTTCAGAACTGGGTAGGACAGGCATGTCAGAGGTAACCTAACCTAGGCCTCATATATTTTATAGTACTTTTAATTTTATTCTGTATTACTTAATTATATGCATGTGTGTACAGCTGTATATAAACATGGTGTGAGTGAAGGTGTCATACAGACAAGAAAGGTTGTTGAATCCTGTGAGCAAGTTACAGGTGGTTGTAAGCAACTACTGAGAACCAAACTTGGGTCCTCTATAAAAGCACTATGTGCTCTTAGCTACTGAACCATCTCTCCAACGGCTGCTCCATACTTTTTAAATAAATAATGAAAATGATTTTTAAATGACTGAAGGTCATTTTACTCTAGGAGGCCAGACTTCCATAGCCACTAGGACCAAGTAGGGGACCCCAGTTTTACTTGTTCAAACACAACTACAATGCTCTGGAACCTTATGGACAAAGTAAGAAACCCCAGATCCCTCTCTTAGGTCCACTGACATTACCATGGAACCTTCCTACATGGACAGTCTGTCCTCCAGGTCTTCCTATAGCTCCTTGGGATTTTGCTCCAGGATCCCAGCCGACAAGACCTCCTGCATTGGTGGAGGACCCCACTTTATCCTGTTTATGGCTATCTATTCCACCTGAGAATGCCCTAAAGAAGAAACCCCATAGAATAAAAATTATGTCTCATTCCTATGAAGGCATACTACTCTCCTGAACACTATAAATTCGTCCACTGAAAATATAAAAGAAATCTGAGAAAAAAGAATGGAAGAGAGAAAAAAGAGAAAGAAACTAAATCAACAAATTATTCCTAATGTGTTAGTTCCAGAGCAAAACAAAACAACATGAAAATCATAGACAAATCTCATCTACATATTACCATTCCCATAATAATAACCTGTTGTAGAAGTTTATTTTTAGTTATGTTTAAAATGGATGTTTTGTGCACTGTTGGGAAAAGGGTTGCCTAGGCCTCGCATTTGTATTATATGCAGGCTTAATGTAAAAGATGTTTGATTGCTCATGATCTGCACATAGTATCAAGAACATCTTAGGAGCTTAGGTATCAATAAAAACCCCTGAAATGAGAGACTCCAGGTTCCACTGTCCAAGATGGCATTTGCCATGATAGTCGTTCCCTCTGCTTAAGTCTGGCAGAGTTTGCATCAGTGAAAATTCTGTGTCTTCCTTTCAGGCCACACAGTAGGTGTATAACTACAATGACCCCTAATAAAAATGACCTGAGTGAAGTTCCAGGGAGAAAAATCAACGAGATGGTTATTACTATGTTCAGACAATCCAAAAGAATACATGAAAACTATTCCAATAGAACAACTGCAAAGATCTGAATGAAATAAGGAAATCAATGCAATATCTGAAAACAGAATTGAATAAAGAGACAAACAAAACAGATACACAAAGCACAACAAAATTAGTACAATTACGTGAATTAACACACTTCTTTTAATAACAACTCACTAGTAACATTTTCAATTCCCCCAATTAAATAACATAGTTAGACATATTGGATTAGAAAACAGGATCCATCTTTGCTTTCTGTCTCCAAGGCACTTATTTACTATCAATAATCTTCTCTACTTAGGGTAAAAGGGTAAAGAAATGTATACCAAGAACAAAGAAACAGGAAGACGTAACTATTCTTACATTTAACAAAGTAGAATTCCAACTAAATTAGCCAGAAGATATAAGAAGAATCACTTTATACTCAAAAAAAAAAACCCACCAAGAAATGCAATTCTAAACTTAGATACATAAAACACGGGTACACTCAATTTTACAAAAGACATACTGCTAGATCTAAAACTACAGATTAACTTCAAAACAATGATAGTGGGTGACGCAAATACTCCACTCTCATCAAGCGATGGGTCACTTGAACAAGAACTAAACAGATGCATTACAATTAAATAACACCAAAATCAAACAAATTTAACAGATATTTACAGAATCGATGCAAAGACACAAGATTTATTGATCCGACCCATCAGGGTGCCCTCCACTGGGAGAGGAGGCACACCCCAATGGGACTCACAAGCCTCTTTTTATACTCTTCAGTTGGTCTACAGCTATTGTAACAGCATAGCCTCTAGGCTGATTGGTCTACAGCTATGACATAGATTGGTATATTCCATGTATATTGTTTTGTAACTAGGGAGTGCTGAGCTGAAACTTATTCATATGTGAATATAACTGGAACTTTTCCTTATCTGGGTGCCAAGGTTTCAGGGAAAGTTCAGGCAAAGTTCAGGCCTACTTTCAAGCCTTACTAAATTTGGTCAAGCTTTAGAGTTTGTCGGTATACACTCATGAGTGACAATTATGTCAGTGAAGACATCAAGAAAGAAACAAAAAGAATCCTTACAACTGAATGAAAATAAAAACACACACTATTAAAATCTATGGGAAACCATAAATACATTTTTGAGAGGAATATTTATGCTGTAAAGTGCCTACAACAACAAAAATAAATCAATCAGACATATCAAATCGTGCATATTAAGTCACTGGAAGAACAAAAAGCAAACCAAACTCCAGAACAGTAGATGGAAAGACATAATCAAAATAAGGGCTGTAGTTAATGAAATAGGTCCAAAAAACTATGACGAATCAGTGAATGAAAAGTTGGTTCTTTAAAAAGATAAACATGATTGACAAGCAAAAGAGATACAAGAGGGAGAAATTTTAACAGATAACAATGGAATTCACAAAACCATAACGACATACTTTTAAAAACACCATCGACTAAATTCAAAATCTAAAAAAAATGGATTGAGTTCTATCTGTAAACAACATATCGAAATTAATCCAAAATGAAATTAATAATTTAAATACATCCATAACCAGCATTGAGATTCAAGAAATTAAAAAAAATAAAGTTTCTTAACAACAAACAAAACAAAACAAAACCCAGGACCTGATGGATTCGCAGGTAGAATTCTACCGGAACTCCCTAATACTGATAAGACTTAAATTATTCAATCAAATAGAAAAGGAATTAGAACTTTCAACCTATTTTTATGAAGTTAGTTTAACTTTGATTCCAAAATCAAATAAAGACACAGCAACAAGAAGGTAAAAAAAAAAAAAAAAAAACAGTCTCCCTGGCAAACATAAATGCTAACATTGTCAATGAAATACTATAAGGTAGAATTCAAGGGCACTTCAAACGGCTCATTTATCACAGCCAAGTTGGCTTTATTCCAGAGATGCTGAGATAGCTCACACATTGAAATCAGTCAGTGTTATTTACCCATTTCCGTCTGATAAAATCTCACATCACTTCTTCAAACAAGTAATGGAGAGATTATTTTGAGCACACCTCACCACAAGAAATTCTCTGTACAGCAAAACTTTATCCATAATCATGCTAAATGGAGAAAAATTATAAATGTTCCCATGCGACAGGAACAAGTCAAAAATATCTGCTTTTTACTCCTATTTAGTATCATCCTTGAAGTCTTAGCTAGAGCAGTAAGAGATGAAAAGGAAATAAAATGTATATAATTTGGAAAAGATGTCAGAGCACCCCTTCTTCCAAATGATAGGATCCTATAACTAAGAGACAAAAAGGATTCCACCAAAAATCTTATAGAAATAATAAATACTTTCAGCGAAGTGGTAAGTGCAAAATTAACACACTTTAGTGTTATTTTTTATGGACTTTAGTCCATAACCTTCCTTTACATGAATAACAAGCATATTGACAAAGTTATCATGGAAACTATCTTATCCACAAGAGCCACAAAATGTAAAATACCAAGGAGTAAATATAATAAAACTATATATGCATCAATTGAGAAATGGATAATGAGATGTATATACACAATGGGCTATTACTCTTTTCACAAAATTGATACATAAATACGTGGAACTAGAAAAAAATATACTGGGTGAGAGTAGTACCCAGACACCAAAATGACAAAAATCTCCTCTCCCCTCCTCTCCTCTCCCATCCTCTCCTCTCCCCTTCCCTCCTCTCTTCTCTTCTCCTCTCCTCTCCTCTTTCCCTTCTCTCCTCTCTCTGTATCTCCCTCCCTCCCTTCTTCCCTTCCTATCTCCCTCCCCTCCTCTCTCCTTCCCTCCCTCCCTCTCTCTCTCTCTCTCTCTCTCTCTCTCTAAAATGTAGTACACATGGAAGCTATTAAGCTACAAATGGACATTGGCTGGGGGTGCATGCATGCATTTAATGCATTTAGAGTTGGTAAGAGCAGAACATAGATGAAAAGTGCAGAGAGGAAGAATACTGGGAGCAGATGTGTTTATGAGGGTAGTAAATTAATGAAGATGGAGAAATGGGGGTGGAGCAGGTGAATGCTTTAATAAAAGAAAGAGCATATAATCCTGTTGCTGAAGAGCCACACACTTTGGTTGGAGGATACAGCAAAATCTGTCTTGTACTCACCAGGAAATTCTGTCTACTAGCTTTTATAGAGCTGGAAAGTGCTATGCAGGGTACTAGGGGAGGAAAGAACATTGAGGTCTTACACAGCACTGCCTCTTCATGCTACACTACTAACCTGTGTGCTACAGTGTGTCCATTGGTGCAATTGTGGGAAACCCACTGCTGATGGTAACTATGTGCTCTGTTAATTGGATTTGAGATCTTTCCATGAGAGAAAATTCACACTTGTCAAACCTTATGGCTAGTGAAGTCATAGGCCCTATGGAGGAGTTTACTAATATTGTTTTCTAAATGATTATGCTGTCAACCTGACTTCTAAGTATTTGTTTATGTGCGTAGATTTGTAGTGCTCCCAACCTTGGTCAAAAGAGTTTTTTATTGCAGTGGGTAATAATGGATTAATAATGGGTAATAATAAGGAGACAAATACTATTCAATGTGCTGAAGATGGTTCATTGTGAGCGTTCATATGGAACATCTCTGCAACCCTCTCCACAGTGATGAAAGAGCACCATGAAAGGGGAGTTCAGAAGAATGTAAGACTCAGAGGATGGGGCAGAGTACTGGGAAATACTGTCCTCTGGGTGCGATACGTATGTTCCACACATGAACTCACGGCATCTATGGTTACTTACACAAAAATCTGCACAAGATAAAGCTAGTTAAAATTCCAGCTTGAATTGAGGAGGAGCTCAAAAGTCCCAGCCAGAGTTGAGGAGCTATTGGCAGTTGATGGCCTCCGGGAGAGGGAAATTCACTTGCATATATGTATAAAATCTTTGAAGAAATAAGAAGAGTGTGAACTCTTTCTGAGCAGCTTTCCTCAATCTGATAGAATTCATAGTCTTTTAAGCCCTAAATCTAAATTTTATTTTCTGATGATGAACAAAATTGAAGCCTTGAGTGTGCTTCAATTTTTCTTGCACTGTGTCATGAAGCCAACATACAACATTAGAAATTCAGCCTATGTGTGGAGGTGAGGTTTCTATTCGGTGGTGTCCACCCAGTGCACAAATTACTTTTTCACACATGTTATCAAGTTTTATAATTGTCTTGGAGAATGGAGTTTTACAGTACTATTACTATACTCTTACTATATATATATATAGTATTACTATACTATTACTATACTATTACAGTACTATTCACTTTGGTCCGAAGCTTTTTTTTCTAACTACTCACATTATTCATATGATTGTTATCAACAATATCAACAACATAATTTCATTACAAAATAACTAAAAGTAACTAAAAGTAATGTATCAAAATTAGTTTAGCACATGAACTTTGTATAAAGTATTTTTGAACTCAAATCTAATTTATTTTTTTCTTAGTTCTAATACTTATTAGCGATGTAACATAGACTTTGTGGCTCAGTTTCTACATTGGGAATTTCATATCATGATAATAACTTTAACTCAAATTTTCTAAAAATAGCTTAATTAACTAACATGCAGTAAAAACTGAACTGTTAAATTATCTACCCCAAACTTCTTGAGGCTACACTTGCGCCTACTTCAAGCTTCTATGAAATGAATAGAAATAAGAAATGCAGTCAAATTGTTGTCATTTTAAGTTCATTTTAGATAGATCATGTCCCTCTATTCAGTTGTCGGGAGAATTTTCCAGTGATAAGTTATCATTAAGACATTCACCAGACTAAGAATTTGTTTGTCATTTCTCTTTTACTATTGTTCTATAGTGGGGCAAACAAACCTCCTCCAGTGACCAAAATAGTGCAGAAAGAACACCAATGAACTTAAGGTCATCTCAACCTTGTTCTTCAAAATAAGTATCAGGATTGAGTAAAGAGATAATTAGCTTAGAACAACAAAGAGGTTATAAGTTTGTTGATTTTATAATCCATGTATAGGTACACACACACACACACACACACACACACACACACACACGTCACTGTCCTGAAAAAGCCTGTATCTAGCAATCTTGTGTTGATGCTTGCCAGTATGTTAGCTCTTCCTAAAACAAATTTGTTTTCCTATTATGTCTGTGATCTTTTACTTAAACCTTTTTCCCTATAACAACATACCTCCCAGAAGTAATATTGGAGGTATGGAGAAACATTCCCATATCTCTTGGTAGTCAAAACACACTTCTCTCACTTCTCTTGTGAAACTTTCAGGTAGTTGCAAATAAAATCTTCCTTGCTCTGGGTCCTGCCAGCTCTTACAAGAAAAGAGATGTCTGTTCATTCATTGATAGTGCAACCACATGACTTCTAAGAGCCAATGGTCATTCCAAGGTCACACAATCAATACAAGCATTATTTCTTCATTGATTATTCAGTTTAAAGTACCTAAGACTTAAAGGAAAATGTATTTTACTTCTAAACATGATTTTTAAGGTTCTATTTCTAAACTTATGTAATGTTAGAATATGCCTATCTTCAGATGAAGCTTCAACCTAAATTAAGAGTATCACTATTTGAACATTATAGATAAAGAAGACTAAATTGACCTTGCTTGTATCATTACTCCATCATGAGCCCACAAATTAGAGTCTTATGTTTTACTGTGTTTAATTTCAAATCTTTCCCTTCCAATAGTAGCCATAACCTTATAGCTGGACTCACTATCTTCAAACTTTGGCTCTCTAATGCTTTATTTCTTTCACTATCTAATTATCTGTGTACTTCTGTCATCAAAAATGGCATCAAAATATCCTTGATCCAAATTTAATCCTAGCCACCTGTTATGTCTTTTTTTCCTTCACAGTACAGGTTTTTGAAAGTTTTCTTTATAGCCATTTCTTTGACCTCTGATTGGTGAGTCTATTTCATGTCATAAACCACTTTACCAATATTATTTTCTTTCATATTAGGCCTAAGAGTCTATATCCCCTTTGTCTCCATTTTTGGTCAGCTGAATTTTTTTTCACAATGGTCACTTCTTCCTCTAACTATGAATCAATGTTGCTTGAGGATCCATGTCAGTCCAGTTCTAAGGCCATGTATTAGTCTCTTGTTCCAAGGTTTGATATTGTTTCTAGAAGTTAAGGAAACTTTAGGGGGTTGATTCTAGCTAAAGGCAACAGGACAATGGAGGCAGGTCTCAGGGGGCATCTTGTACCTGGCCCATGCTCGTTTTTCTCTCTGCCTGCTGTGTATCTTGATGTGAGTGTCTGACACACAGGTCTACAACCATAATGTTCTGTCTAACAACAACCCAGAAACATGGAGCCAAGTTGCAATGAATACTCTAAAACTGTGACCCAAAACAAATTCTTGACCCTGAAGTTGTTTCTGTGAGGTATTTTGTCAAAGCAATATGAAAATTAACTTGTATAATACAAGTATGTATGCCTTTGTGAAAGGCTGATGGTTAGTCCTGGGTTAGTCTTCACCAGAAGGTGTGCCTGGATTTGGTTAGTGAAGGATGCAGGAGTGAAGCAGACAGTAATTGGAGTGGTTCCAGTGGCATTGTCAAACCATCATAGACTACTGACTGGTATTCCTGGAGGTTATAACACTGACAGGGTTTCCAATGGCACCAATGACATTTTTGCATCATTGCTTTTCTGAGATCTTCTTCAGTCTGTAGTATAGACAACATCACTCTCTTTTTGTATGTGTACTGTTCTAGAAATCAGAATTGGCATCACTAAGTCAGTTCCTGCTGCAAGGAATTGAAGACATTCTCTTCCTTCATCTGCAGGACATCAAAGACTAACCATGTGAAAATTTCTTCATAAATTTTGGGAATTAATCATGACACCATGTGGATTCCACCCTGGGTAGGGTAGAAAAGCAAATTTATTTTACCAAATATATTAAGTCATTTGTACTCTCTCAATATATATTTATTTATATACCATGCATTTTGTCTAGCAATCAAAAAGATCTGGGTACTACATTCAAATTATCTTCCCTTATAACAGAGGCAAAAATATACATATTTTAATGAAGAAATGATGGTAATATTAATATCAAATATGATGCTCAAATAATAATATTTATATAAGCTAAAATAAGTTGATATATCTATTAAAGAAGGCTTAAATATTAGTGATTAAAAAATTAATTATTATTACGTGAATTTAAAGCAAATGGGATTGCAGAACACTTTAGATACCTTATGAAAAAAAGCTTGTGTTATTCACTACTTTCTTCAGAAAGTTGATATGTATCTCTCATTATTAACATCTTTAATAGACATATCATGTTTTGAATTTAGCGACCAGCAGTTTTGTTTATAATTCTACAAAACTGAAAAGAGGAGGATGCTATCTGAATTGCTTATGATATCTTTATGTATGAATGTACGAATCATTAAGTGGTTGCCACTCTCTCTTCTCCAGTGCCGATTTATTTACTATGCATTTATTTGCTCTTCTCTGTATAATGAGCCCCCAGAGTATGTTTCATTATGGGAGAAAACTCACATTTCTCTCTTGCGGTCAGTGGTATGTGGTTAATTTGAAATCACTTAAACTATTAAATCTGTCAAGAGCAGTGATTTTATTTTCAATGCACATCAGTGTTTTAGTATGCATCTTTGTTTCTGGGTCAAACTGACAAATTAATTTAGGAGCATTCTCTGGGAATTCTCTTCATCGCTGTCATTATATGCAGGCCACTGTTTGAAATTAATACGTCCCTATTAAAACTGACTGCCAAAGCTATCACACTTAACATAAACAATAATGTATACATTAAAAATGGTGCTATAATCACGACTATGAGGGCATTCAGTTACACAAAATGTTTCATGAAAAATTGACTTGAAAAGTAACAAGATGCTGAAGGAGACCTTTATAATGTTACAGTAGTAAGCCTGAAAATAGCCGGGTGAACCTTTTTGTATTGTAGAGGAATATTTAATCATTTAATCCAGCAACATGGCTACTCTAGCAAAGAATCACATTGAAAGGCCTGTGTGATAGCTAGGAAGGGATCAAATCCAAGGTTCTATGTGAAGGAATCATGTTCAGAGGCCTGTGTGATCTGGTTGGAATACAGAAAGGTATTAAGAGTGTTGGCACACAACTTTAACCTCAATACTCAGAAGGCAGTGGTAGTACATGCATGTAATCTCACACTTGGGAGACAAGAAGCAGAACTGAATTAGACAAAAGAATAAAAAGTCTTTGCTGTGAATCGATGTCTACATTGTATTATTTTATTCTGTCTTTCTTTCATCATACCCATTGTTTCAAGGTGTGTGTGTTTGTGTGTGTGTGTGTGTGTGTGTGTTTGTTTGTTTATGCATGCACGCATAAAGGGTGGGAGAGGGAGAGAGAGAGATGGAGGGGGAGAGAATTGGAGCCTAGGTACTTCATGGCATAGTTTTTAAAGGTGAATATTAGATTATAAGAAAATGGTCTAGATTCAATATGTGAGAAACAAAACACTAATAATTCAGTCTACTGCTTTAATTAATATATAGTTACGTTTTAAAAATGTAAATAGAATCTAAATAAGCATCTGGAAAAAGTACTGCCAGAATAGTATGTTATTTCTAAATAGTATTTTTTAATGTATAGCCATGCTTTCATTATTGAATAATATTGCCAACAATCCTGAACCTATATCGGTTAACCACTTTCTTGAGAATTCTGAAAATGTGACAAAATTCTAATTAATAATACCTTGGTTTCAAAGATAGAGAATTTCAACAACAACAAACATTGATCACACTTTAAACTTTGATCTCCTTGGAAAGTAAGAATTGTATAATCTGCTAATAATGTTTTGAAATTACTCCTTTTTTAGTAAAATTGAAGCACACCAAGAAATAAAGAATTATTTCTATTCATGAGCATCCGGACATGTTCAGTTCTTAAAATCTGAAAGCCAGAGAGAAATCAAAGTTCAAAATAGCCCAGAAGTGTCCACATAGGAAGCAATAAGAAGTCATTTGAGGATGGCAGTAACTCTGAAAGCAGTTGTGTCGAAGGACTGTGCGTGCAGTACCTGAAGGTGAGGAGCAAGAGTACTGCTGGCAGAGATCCTGACATCTTCCCAGCGCCTCGCTGATACTGCTTCAACCTCTTTCCTTTGACCTATGAATTTTTGTCATTTTTATGTGCTGCATAACTGTTCCTAGGAAGATGTGAAAAAATGTCTACTCAAGCAAGAAAGGGCAGTGATGACAAGCTACAACAACACTCACGCCTACCTTGATGAACCAATGAGTTCACAGGAACATGGATACAGAGTGAATGGCCTGCATGTCAGTGGATCAAAAGCAATGGCATTAAACAAAAGTTCCAGCCCACCCCGCAGTGATCTCACAGAAGCTATGTCAAGGCATCCTGCCTTTGGTTCAGTGTCCACATAGATCCCAAGATCACGTGCAAGTGTGAACCAGGAGGATGTAGTCAGTAGCAACCCAGGTAGGAGTATTTTTTACCGTCCCTTCTTTTCCTCTTCTCCTAGAGACAAATGTTCATGTTATTATTACCAAGCCAGGAAAACGATACAATACAGAATTATCTCACATTGTGAATTGTCTAGCAAGTTATCAGATATAATACAACAAAATTATATTTTGAAATAAATATAACAACAAGAACTTGATGCTTCTCATTAAGTTTGAAGTACTTTGTGTTCTTTGGGAAGTGTGCTAATATCCTGAGTTATTCAACTTAGCTAAATTGTTAAGAGAAGCATCTCTAGTTTTACTTTTCTTGAAGATGTTATAACTCTCATTGAAAATACTAGAAAATTTCAGGTGGTTACTTCACAAGTATATTTTTATGGGAAAAATGTAAAAGTAGGAATATTTCAAATTTTTGTCTTACAGTTAAATAATTGAGTCACTAGACTAAAACTAGCTAAGTTATAAAACATCTTAACTAATTGTGAAGTCAGTTGAACCATATCTGAGTTACTGTATGAAGAAGAATATGGCAGAGAATGAGCTTGTGGAAGCTTGTGAAACTAGCTGACAAAGGACCAGATCCTTGTCTGAGGACACATAAATCCTGCTACTGTCTCAGGTATGGAAGCATTGCAGAATTTCTACAAGAGTCATAGATTCATTAGAACAAAACACATACCCTAGGTGGAGATTTAAGATATTATTGACATTTGGAGTTGTATGTAGAGCTACATATCACAGACTGTGCACTATCAGATGACCTAAACAGTTCATATTAGCTGCTAGCCTCTAATCTTATTCTTTGTTCTGGCGAAGTTCCTCCTTTGGAAATGTAACTTTCTCTATAAATGGTCCTTGCTTCTCCAAGTATCCATGGGTCATTGTCCAACTCCTTGCTCCAGCACACAAGAACCTATAACTCCTTGGAGGTATCATCCAAAATCTGATATCTGTCAATTTCTCTAACACTGGTCAGATTTATTTCAGTAAACATGAATCCTTTAAGGTAATTGGTCAACAATACTAAAGGATTTCATAATAAAATCTGAAAAAGGCAGGATTAAAGTGCATTTGGTATAATTTTTAGCGTGCATATGATCATAGGGCAGATTTTTGCAGTTCTCACAAAAGCATGCAATGCCACAGTGTAAATGATCATTATCCATACTCTACAATGTAGCTGTGTTAGTGAATATGATGGACAGTTCAATAAACTTCTGTGTTAAATCAGGACTGACAGATATCAAATGACATTATTCCTTAGATTTGCCAATAAGGCTTTGCATAAAAATTCCTGTAACACATCTATATCTATTGAGGATGAGCAATTAGGGTAGCAGATATTTAATTCTATGATTTAAACAGATGCAAAAAAAAAATTGGAAGTTTCCACTCCATCTTAACATTAAGTGAAAGCTGAATGAACTAAAAAAAAAAAATTAAGCAATTAATAATAGATTCACAAGGAAAGGGAGAGCATGGATTTAACTATTATATGCAAGATTAGAGAGAAAAATGGGTGAATTTCAAAGCAGAGATACATACATATAAATCATTCCAGGAAAAAGTTCTAAAGTAAGAAGCATGAACCGTGGGCTTGCATAAATCCAGCATGGAGAATTGGAGCATTAAAAACAAAGCATTGGAGCACTAAAACAAAGAAAGATAGCTGAGTGGTTAAAAGCACTGGCTGTTCTTCCGCAGGAACTGGGTTTGATTCTCAGCACCTCCATGGTGGCTCAAAAATATTTATAATTCCTATCTCATGAGATTGAATGGCCTCTTTTGATTTCTGTGTGCACCAGGTACACACATGGTGCATGGATATACATGCAAGCTATACTCATAAAAATAAACAAAGAGAAAAGCAAATAAAAATTGAAAAATAAAATCAGGGAGTCCAGTAAATGACAGGCATTGTCAACATAGATAAACAAGGACCAAATACATGTCTGCTAAGCTGAATTTGAATGTCATATATAACAACATCTATACCTTAAAGAAGATATTCTGAAAAAACTATATCATGCTATTTCTAATCAAAATAGATGAATATTGCTATATTTCAGATAGAACAAACTTCAGAGGAAATAAAGTTATCAGGGCTAAAATAGTAGGCTAAGAAATGGTTAAGAACTAGTTCTCTAAGAACTTTAAATATTATTTAACAGATATACTTAATAACAGAATATCAATTTATTTTCTAATAAAATGATGCAATTGTATAAGAAATAGATAGGTTCTCTATTGGAGTTAGAACATTCAACAAAAGTTGTCAAACTGTGTGGATCTTGAAAACACACACACACATCTGTCTACTGCATATTATTGGTATTCATATATGTTACTTAATCCAGTAATAACAGAGCACATTACATGGAACTTTCACCAAAATATACAAAGTATATTCTGGTCGATAAAAACACATCACTACAAATTTAAAAAAATAGAAATCAGGCTGGGAAGATGGATCAGTGGTAAACTGCTTAAGGAATAAATAAGAGGACTTGAGTTTGGATCCCATCACCCACAAAGAAGTAATTATCTATTTGAACACGAGTGAGACTCTTCATAAAAACCGTTAATGGTCTTACAGACTTGAACTGGAGACAAAAACTACTGCTCTCCTGAAAGTAGAGTGAGCTTGATAAGATAGTTATGGCTGTGTGGTGGCACATGCCTTTAATCCCAGTACTCAGGCAAGCAGATCTCTGTGAGTTTGAGGACAGCCTGGTCTATAGAGTGAGTTCCAGGAAAGTCAGAGTTACAACAGAGAAACCCTGTGTCAAAGAAAACAAAACAAAACAAAACAAACAAAAAAACAGCTATGTGTGTAGAGAGGGACAATATCCATTTCAGTCAGGAAGAACAAGGAAAGATATTGACTGATGTTAAAATATTTATATTTAACTTTATCATTTCTACATTATTTTCTTTTTCTAATGTTTTTATTCTTCATCCTTTTATTTCTTCATTACAGATTCCTATAATATTACTCATCAGTAAACACTAGTTATTCTAACAATGTCCCAAGTCCTTTGTTCTCTAACATGATTGGAGATGTATTCAAGGTACCAAACAAAAAGATTCAACCCAGACAAATGAGAAGAAAGGAAGAAATACTTTCTCTGAGAAGAGAAAGTGGAAACAAAGAACCACCCCTAATCAAGAAACTATTTATATAGACATCAGAAAGAAAAAAAAAAGGAAAATCAGTTTTCTCCAATGGAGTTTCACTGGGTATATCAACTATTTTACATGGAAGGTCAACATATGTACACATATACATACATGCACACACATGAAAATATATAAGTTTTAAATGTTACTTTTAAAAATAAAATTAAATGATCACATCAAAAATTAAGGCTCCCAAAATGAACTTGTCAAAGGATAAATGTGTTTATTGAGTCAAATATGCAAGCTATTTTTTTACATACAAATATTCTTTCAGCTCTTTTTTATTAAATCTTATATTTTAAAGACATTTTATCTCATTGTTATATTCACCTTACACACTTTAATGCAATGCTCTTTAGCGGAGAAGCAGAACAATTTTAGAATCACAACTTTTAGCAAACCCAATCAACTGATAGAATGGCAGGTCCTTGCCTCTGCTGAGATTACTATGCTGATGAAGCCAAGTGGGCCAATTTACACTGCTAAAGGAAGTTCCTCAGACCTTGGCCTGACATCTTGCAAATGGGAGCCATCAGTCACAGGGAAAGGCTGGGGAAATGTCAGTGGAGTACAGCCAATTTATCCCCATTGTATAAAAACAGCTTCAAATCCAGCCCAACTGATGGTTATGCCACAGCATTTCTCTTGTTAATAAAAGACGGAACTATAATCCAAACAAGACTGAACTGGCATAGCTCACTATATAAATCTGATCTGCAAAATTGAACTTTTAAGACCAAGTGTGTCCACAATTACTGAGCTACTCATCAATTCTTGTTTTGATGAGGACTGAAGCAAGACTGATAGGAGGCAGCAAGAGACTTCCAAAGAATGTACAGATTTAATTATAATTCATTCTTTGCCAACTTTCAAAAGTGATTGGCAGCTACTCACAAAGAAAATGTAACTTCTAGCAGAAAATTGCAGTAATTAATTAAATAAAACAAAAACCATCAAAGCATTGTGAATCCAGGTTTTGTTTCACCTATTAAATGAGGGAACTACCACGATGCCAAAGACAGTTCCAAAGAAAATTTGGGAAACTGAAGAATCTGTCATTACAAAATAGAAAAGCTGGATAAAAGTGCAAAAATAGGCATAAGATTGGTAAGGCACGACAACAAAACTATCATATCTAACTACTTTTACAGAATTGTAAGATGGCCCCATTCAGTTGAGTAAACAATGCCAAATTTTCATAGAGCACATTTGAAACAACCAGGAGTTCAAAAATACTCATGGCTATATCTTACCTTCATTTTTCTGATTACCTTTGACTGACAACTGAGATGCAGTTTTTAAACATTAGCAATTGTTTCTTGTGTGCAATGAGGCTTCCACATGCATTAGTCTCTTTTAGCCACTACAAAATCAAGTGATAAGCAGAGGATACATAGTAAGCAATCAGCAGAAAACATTGTGTTTGAATGATGATTAGGACAGGACACAAAAATTTCAATAAAAGTGTTGTAAACTGTTTTAGGATGATCTAATCTCTGGTTCTTGGCCAGCTCTGCAGTGTCAGGCATGGTATCCCTCTGTTAGCTTGAGGTTCTGTCCCTCCATTGCCACATCAGATCCTGCAGGCAGGTTGGGTTTAGGTAAAAGATTCTGGGACTGGATTAGTGTCCCAGTTCCACCACTGGAAGCCTTTCTTGGTTACAAGAAAGAGCCTGTTCAGTTTCCCTGTCCCCCACTGCTAGAGGTTCTTATAGGCTCACCATTGTAGATTTCAGGGAGTGTACATTGCACTAGAGTTCCCTAAATGTCCTCCAATTCTAATCATCTCTATGTATATTCTCTCCCTCCATCCCTCTCTCCTTACCTGATCCCACCTATTACTTCCCCCAGCCCTCCTGTTTTATTTCCCTTCCCTGGGAGAGCCATGTGTCTTCATTGAGTCCCTCATTGCTGCATTAGTATCTCTGGGTCCATTTGCCCTTTACATAAGAGCTTTAGTATGAAATTGTTAACATCTTTTGGATCAGTGTGCCATGCTAGACTTGATGTTAACTACATTTTATGAAAGGCTGATAAAGAAGCTGTCTGCCTGCTGACTATTAAAATGCAGAGTAATCAGAGAGCAGACAGTCTCTATAGACACATCCAAAAAATGAAGAATGATCTAAAATAGAAATTCTCACAAGAGCAAAAGGAAACTCACTTTGAAATAATATGAGAATGGCATGTCCAAGATTTTCAGTTATACCAATTTTCAAAATATTTTTTTCAATTCATATGCTTTGAAATTATAATTACATCATTTCTCCAATTCCCTTTCCTCTCTCCATCCCCCACTCCCATGCTAGCCTTCTTGCTCTTTCTTAAATTCATGGACTCTTTGTACACACACACACATACACACACCTATATAAACTAATTATATAAATACAACCTGCTCAGTTTGTATATAATGTTACTGTTTTGTACATGGTCTTAGGGCTGACAAGTTGGCATTGGTTAACCAACTCCGGGGTGAGGATCTTGTCTGGGGGAAGACCATTTTTCCTTTGTTTCCTGTGGTTCATTGTCTGGAGTTGAAGCCCTGTGAACTTTCCCCCTTCCATGTTCATAATTAATTTTAGTAAACATGTAAAATAATGTCAGTATTTAATTAAAACTGATAAAAGCACTTGACTGGACTTAACTCTTTGAGTGATGGAAAAAAAATTCAAAAGCTACTAAGATCTTTTCCCCTCTGTCAAGTACTGTGGTGTTCATTCAGCATCTGAATCCAGTGTGTTCATACAACCTAGAGATTTAATGATAGGCATAGAGATAGCACACAAATAACAGGCATATGTATGCACACATACAAACATTATGCACATATCTTCTTATATGAACTTAAGTGTGAACACAGAGATTCATTTCACAGATGTGGCTACCATATTTTTCATTGACCCAGGAAAAGGCTGCTGTTTCTCAGTGGCTATTTGTGTTTTTCCTCTCTAGACAGCATTGATATCCTTTACATGATTTATTCACAATACCTCCATCGCTCCTCGCTAATTTCTTACCTTCACTGTTCAGAGTTTCTCCAGACTTTGAACAGTAAACTTCAGTCCCTTTGATATTTCTTTGATGGTCAGTTTTAAACATGCTTCTCATGTAGTGATCCTCAGAATTTTTAGTTCTAGAAATTATTCAACAAAAGAATGTAGCTACACATAATAAATACAGCACTTTATAATGTAAAGAGATTTCTGCATTACTGATTCCTAAAATTTTCTGCTTGGGAAATGGCCCAGCAATTAGGAGAACTTGCTGCTCTTCCAGAGGACCAGAGTTTGGGACCAGCACGCGTGACTACAAGTGACTACTCTCTAACCTCTTCAAGTACCTGGATTCATAGTCACATGTACCCATACAGACTCAAATTCATACACATGATTAAAAACAAAAATATTGTTTTAAAATACATGAATGGGAGAAAAGAGGAAAGTAGTATTTCTCAAGGAAAGTTTTCTTTTGGATAATAATAAAAATGATTATTCTGTTACTGAAAATGGACGTTATGAAGAGAATACGAAAATAAAAATGTTTAACTCATTCATATAACGCAAAATGTTTACATGAATTGATTTCTATTATAGTAGAGGAGCTATAAATAGTGGACATTCAGTATTGTATGACTCTGTGTGGTATCTTAAACCTCAGAAGCCATTGATGGAAAGATAGTAGGGCAACAATATACCAGCAACTAGATAATGATTGATTTCAGAGTTGCCAAGGTTCCGGGGAAGAAAATAGTATGCCATGGAAAAGTGTAAAAGAATTGAGAAATATTTTAATCTGGCACACTTATTAGCATCTCCTATTTAAATTAAGGCTTTACATTTTCTATTAAGAAAAAATTAACACAAAAATATGATCATCCCTCACATTAACCCTACCCTTTGCATTTCCTCTTGGAAACATCATTTCCAAGACCTTAAACCAAAGCACACTTCACAATCCCTGTCAGAGTCAGATTTTTATTTTGTTTTCCCACTTATTTCAGTTTTGGGGTCTAACTCCACCCTGAAATGTGTGTCTTGTGTGAGATTCTAAATTAATTGATCAAAAATTGATTAAAACAAATTACAATCTTTTAATATGCAAATAATTTTGGCTTCTCTTTGAGCATTTGAGCCTAATCTCCTCTTACCCATTCTATTTCACACATAGTTTCTCAATAGAAGTATTGTTAACTTTGGCGGCCAGAAACTTGTTTGGGCTGTCTTGCTCATTATTGGATAGCAGCAATATTCATGGCCTTCCCCCTCTGGCTTCCAGTACACACACACACATACACACACACACACACACACACACACACACACACACACACACATCAAGCTGTGACAACCACAAAATAACATTGCTTAATATTCCCTGAGAGAAGAAAATCCTCTTCCCCACCTCTGTTGAAAACCACTGAAGTAAATTTTTGTTACTCTGTTGCTAGAGGAGCAATGCTATTTAAATTACAGATACAAACTATATAGGACTCTCTGAGTTTTATTTGTAGTGCAGGATTCTAGACCTTGTGATAACTAATACTCAACAATTTGCTCTTTACCTATATTGTAACCCCCTAAAGCAATGAGATTTACACACTGAGAACCTAAACTGCATCAGAACATTGAAACAGTACTTAAATAAGCACAGATGAGAGTCTCTTTTTCCTTACAGGTCTCACCTCTGCAGAGCATGTGCCTGGACCATCCTGTTTATCTCATATGCTGCAGTCTATGCCATTTCAAGAAGACAGACAGTGACTAATCTCATAGCGGTCCTCCTGAAAATCTCTACTGCACAAACTCCAGAATGTCTACACATTTGATCTCATGTAGATAAAGCTCCCAAGAGAATAGCCCATTAAATTCTTTTAGACCAAAGTTCCAAAGTCTTCCACAATCCTTCAAAATCCAACATACTTAGGTTCATCAAACAACAACCCCAATTCTCTAGTACCAATTTCTGTGTTAGTTACAATCTTGTTGCTGTGATGAAAATACCCCAGAAAAAAAAAAAAAAGCAATTTAGATTGAAAGAGGGTTTAATTTGGCTTACAGTTCTAGAGGGATTATTTCTAGAATGAATGACAACAGAACATTAAGCTGCCTGTCAGCCATTAAGAAGAATGATCCTATTTCATCTGCACACAGGAAACAGAGAAAGAACAGACAGTGGGGCCAGGCTATACAAAGTCTAGGGATGTTAAAAACACGGGCTACCCTTCCAAAGGACGAGATTCAATCCTCATCAACCACATGGCAATTCAAAACTGTCAGTAAGCCCATCCCAGGAGATCCAATGTCCTCTTCTGGTTTCTGTGAGTACTGATTGCACTGCCCAGGCATACACTCAAGCAAAACACTCATGTACTACATAACTCACGTACTACATAAACAAACAAAAACATCACAAAAATGTGTTCTAAAAGCCTCAGACTCTTCCCCCATACTTCCTCCAGGAAGCCTCCACCTTCTAAAGGTTCCATAACCTTCCTAAATACTACCACCAACTAGGAACTAACCTTTATGGTCTTAAGGTAGATATTTAAAATTAAAATCATAACACGGTGTCCAAGAGTGTCTGAACCAGGGATAAATGGACAAGATGAATGTACACCAGATATGTGTGATTCAGAATTTTGTTCACCAGGGGTGTGTAAACCAGGGGTGTGTGTGCTAAGTGTGTGTACACCAGGAATATGTGCTTCCAGGGGTGTGGCAGAATTGTGCACACCAGAGGTATGTGCCCCATGGGTGTGTGAACAAGGGGTGTGTTCACTAGTTTTATGTTCAACATAGGTGCATGTTCCAGGGATGCATACACCCAGTAGGCATGTGCCAGAGAAAAATACACCAAGGGTATGTGCATGAACCAGTGTGTGTGGACCAAGGGTATGTGTACAGTGATGTGTGATTCTGAGTCCATCTGTGCACTTGCTAATCTCTGGAAAGGAAACTTCTTTCTTAATATGTGTGCATTACTTGATTTTTCTCTTTCTGATGTTCATATGCCATCTTCTCTCTAACGCCATCCATGAAATTTGCTTATTTTAAGCCAATATATCCCACTCCATATCTCTGAGTCCTCAAGTGACCATATATGTTATCTTTCTGTGTAAAACAAAGCACTGAATATCATTGACCTTATTTTAATCAAATCCCCCACTTTTCTCATTAGAATGGTTCATATGTGAACAAGGTTACAGAATGACTTAACAGCACCAATTTGTCTATAGACTTAAACTAAGAGTACCTTAGATGGCTACATGGCTAATAAAACAAATAGACAAGTCCACTGTTACAAACTTCAGCTTGAACTTCTTAATAGCAGTAGAAGTTTAACTTATAGACAAGTAAAACTTAGAAAATCTGCACTGAATTAAGAGACCTTCAAGTTGCTTCATTTATTGTGGAAGGTTTACTGTCACCCATTTGTGAGAAAATATGAAGTGTTGATTTTGAAAACGGCTGTTAGGTATCTAGCGAATGGAAGTTGAAGACTGAATAGGAAGAACATAGAGAAAACATGTTAAGATTGTTAAGATTTTGAGAGAAGAAAATCCCAATCTACAAATTGCTTCTGGCTTTGTTTCTTGTGAGTCTCACAACATAGTGTCCCCAGCAAGCTGTTATTGCAGAATGTATCCATCCCATTTACATGAATCAAGCATGAACATATTTAACTCTCCTATGTCAGCATTACCATAGGTATTTTTGAAATTCAAGATAAATTTATTTAAAAAATGAAAAACATACATCATAATAAGATAAATGAAAGAAAACAAGAAAGAAGCAAAAATTTAAGTTGTAAAATGGGGACAATAAGTTTTTGTACCAAAACAAATCAATAATTGATGTTGTTCCTCTTCCTTCCTAAATGTATACTCATATTTTTTAACCAATTTGCATCAGATACTCAAGAAACAATGGAAGCAATCCTAGACTCCTTCCTATCTCTCACATTTTCTTAACAAATTTATTCCCCTACATATCACTGATCACTAATAGCATCTACATATACCAATGATAGATCATCCTCAAAGCAAGTAAAGGCAGGAATTCATGCAGGTGCAGAAGTAGGACGTATGGAGGAACATTTCATACTGGCTAGTTTCCCCAAGATTTGTTCAGCCTATCTTCTTAAATCCAGTACTACCTGCCCAAGGGTGGCACTGCCTGTAATGGGCTGGGTACTCTACGTCAATCATTAATCAAGGAAATGGCCCACAGCCTTGAGTACAGGACAATCTGATAGAAGCATTTTCTCAACTGAAATCCTCTCTTCCCATGGAGCACTGGCTTGTATCGGACTGAGAGAAAGCTAAACAGTGCACTGCGGTATTGCTTAAGCATTTCTAACTCATCCGTTCCCCATCACTACTGTTATACTTTGTCTACACATGTATGTATGCAGATAAAAGTTTAGGCCACTTGTCATGACTGAGCCAGTTTAATGCAATAGCCTTCTTCCAGTAACATTTTTGTCACCAGCTGCTCCTCTTACTAGTATCTTGCTGATATAAACTTTCTAAATGATAATTCAGATCATGTTATTTCACCCTGAAGGTATTCAGAAATCCTTCTGTAGCTTTGGAGTTAAAATAAAAAAGATTCAAGGTGCATTTCAGTCTCTTCTACTTATGTCTGAGCATTTATATTTTGGGCTTTTTGATACAAGCCAGTGTAGAGTATGGGGTATAGATAAATGGTGCTCTGCAAGGCTTCGTGGAATAAACTCTATGGAAAGTAGGGAAGGAGAAAAGGCATTCTTTCCAGTCAGAGATGAGCAGAGACACAGGCAGGAGTCATGAGTTCTGGTGAGGAGCTGGACTGTAATTTAGTGGAACTGAAGCTTCAGTTTCAGATGCAACAGTCAGTGTTGGGAGAAGAAAACTCTAAGTTTAGGAAAACAAGCTGAAACTTTAAATCCCATAAAATCTTTTTATGTCTGGGTAAGGAACTTGAATTAGAAAAAGGATTGAAGGCTGATATGATGTTTAAGAGGAGGAAGGATTGGCCACAATTGCACTAAGGTCAGTAATTATAAAGTATCATACAGATTGCCTGCACTAGTCTGTTATCAAAACATGATAAATGATCAAAATGCCCAAAGCCATACTTCAAAAATATAAATCAAATTCTGTTACTTCATTTTAAAATCTTAAAGATCTTCATGGATTCCTAGGCATTTAGAATAAAATTGAAAATTCTTATCACATCTTCAAAAGTCTATATTAGCTCTAGGCTCCATGACTATCACCATTGCGCTATATCTAGCCTGTTCCACCATGTCCACAACATGCTCATCACAGGGCCGTTTCTGCCAGTTAGGTCAGCATCAGTCCCATTTAGGGACTCTGTACTGATCCCTTTCTCCGCTCCCAGAATTCTTATCAGCTGATCATTTTTATCAAGTTTATCATAGTTTAGCTATATGTAGAAGCCTTGATAAAAGGCTTGATAGATGCTTTAAGCTCAGTAAGTTTCCAATCATAGTTATCTCAATTATTTGTGTTTATTAATCACCTGTCTCATGCCATAACAAAAATTCTTTGAGAAAGAAGTTATTAACTATTTACTAATGCTATAATTCAAAAAATGGTACAATATATTTACTTATTGAATATTTATTGAATGAGTGAAAGAGAAGTTGAGATTTCCATTTGTAAAACAGATATATATACATACATAAGTTAAAATATAAACAATATAAAACATGTAAATACATAAATTAAATATATGCATGTATGTATGTATATACATAAGTATATAATATATAAATTAAAGTAACTGTTCCATATGTTGTTTTACATATAATCATATACCATAGATATGTTCTTATATAGTATTTATATGTGTGTGTGTATGTGTAAGAACTAATAAAATTGGAGAAAATTAAGTAAATAGAACAATGGTTTACTATGTCAAATATCACAGAAAAAAATCTGGAAAATGTAAATGACTATGAGAAAAATACATTGTGTGAGGGTTGTCTCTTCCTGCTCATGCAAACCAAAAACTTATAAGGAAAATTAAAATGAGAAGCAGAGAGAGTTCATCCTTGATCACATCTGGAGAGCTAGTACAAAGAAAGACTTAGAGTAAAGTGGATAGAAATATGCTGGGGTCACAGAAGGAAAATGAGTTGAAAGGAGGGAAAAATCTGCATTCTAAGTCATTTGGAGGTGAGAAAGGAAGGCTATATTATCTGAAGACCATGTTCACCAGGGTGAAAGAAACTGACAGCTGTTAAAGGCTTGAGCGCCCCAGGTCTGAGGGGCAGACAAAGATTGTTTACACAGCACAAGAAGGTGTTGGGAGAAGGAAGGAATACTCTCACATGTAAACATATGCTTCCCAAAGTGTCTTCAAAAATAAAGCATGCAGTGGAGAGAGAGAAACATCTGTGTTGCACACAGGCAGACCACCAATAGAGTAGCAGACTGGAGGCAGAAGTGAAAGGCATACACAAACAAGATTAGATAATTTGTCTTGCCAAAATGACAAGTCAAAGCATTGGGTCTGCATCTGATTCTTTGGTAAGTTACTGAGAACTTGGCTGTTTGGCCACAGTGAAAATGAGTAACCTAGCCACCTTGTATTTTCATGGTTTTGTAGAAATGACAAAATATTCACAAGTTCTCTGGGGAAAAATGAAAAAACAACAACAACAAAACCAATGGCCTTTAGAACAGTGTATAAATAACTATAGCCTTTGGTAGAAAAATTATATATGGATGCATATATAAAATATAAATATGTACATATGTATATAAATGTAAATATATAAGTTAAAATAACTGTCTCAATTGCCAACCAAATTTAAATACAATGAGGAATGAAAATTATAGGGTAATCTCCCTGGTAAATATAGATCCAAATATTCTCAATAAGAAACTTGCAAACTGAATTCAAGTATATATCAAGAAGATCATTCACTATGATTAATTGGCTTCATTCCTGGAATACGAATACGTGTAATTCAAAACATGCAAGTCATAAGTGTAATACAACACATAAGTAGACTCAAAACAGAAACCACATGATCATTTCATTAGAAGTAGAAAAGGTCATTGAAAAAGTCCAATATTCTGTTATAATAAAAGTTCTAAAACAACAAAGAATAAAAGGAAAATATTTCAACACAATAAATACTATCTGCAACT
This sequence comes from Cricetomys ansorgei, assembly GCA_026225945.1. Taxonomy (NCBI): domain Eukaryota; kingdom Metazoa; phylum Chordata; class Mammalia; order Rodentia; family Nesomyidae; genus Cricetomys; species Cricetomys ansorgei. The sequence goes on along the minus strand of JAMJFZ010001100.1, from coordinate 10,677,948 downwards.
GACAATACCCAACATTCTGTTATTGGGAAAAGTGTGAAGTATTTCCATTAAAATCAAGAACATTTCAAAAGCATACAAATTCCCTACTAACTCAGCACAGAAGTGTAGGTAGAGCTATAAAGACAACCTAAAGAAATGAAAAGAACAAATATAGGAAAGGAAGAAGTTAAAATTATCACTATCTAAAGATGATGTAATCTTATATACAGATGCCCAAAAGAGTATAACAGAATTTTCAGAAAAGTAAAGAGGTACAAAATCAAAATTCAGAAATCAGTAGCTTTTCTGTTTAGTGATAATAAACTAGCTAAGAAAAAAGTCAGCCAAGTAACCTGATTGATAGTGGTTTCAAACATAAAATAAATATCCATAAATAATTGTAACTGATGAACAGAAAGACTCTATTGGAAAAAAAATTAAACAATGAAGAAGAAATTGAAGAAAAGAATAGAATATACAAATAATTTGTGTACATGTATAGATAGAGGGGTAGAGAGGAATGTATGGGTAGACAGACAGACAGACAAATTACTAAAATGATTACAGATTCAGTGCAAGGTCATTCAAATTTTCAATGTAATTCTTCATAAAAAATATACAAAATGACCTAAACATTAATGGTGGAAGAAAAAAAATCCTGTCTAGATGGAGCAATCCTGAGCAAAAGAACAACACTGGAGATATAAAACACTGATTTTTTACAGAGTCATGGTAGGCAAAATACCATGCCATTGGCACAAAGCATTCACATAGATCAATGGAAAAAAATAGAAGCTCATAAAGAAACCTATACAGATAAAGACAACTGGTTTTTGACAAAAATCTCAAAAGTGCATTGGAGAAGAGCTGCTCTTTTCTACAGGTGGCACTGAAAATAGAATAGTGTAGAAAAATAAAATGATGTCTATATCATTCAATTTGTAATATAGCAAAGATGTGAAACTCTGAAACTATGAGAAGAAAACATAGGCAAAATAAATACTTCAAGATACAGGCATTGGCAGGGCCTTTCTGGAAAGATCTTTGATAACTAAGGAAATAATTTCACAATTTACAAGAGACATACATGGAACTAAAAAGCTTCTACACAGATAATGAAACAATTGATAAAGTGAGTACCAGCCTACATAATGGCAGCTGTACATCTAATTTAGCTAGCTGTACATCTAATGGGATTAGTATCTATAATACATTAAAAACCTCAAAAAATTAAGCATTACTAAAATAAATGATAAAAATCAACAAATGGATATATAAGTTAAACATAAGTCCCTTTGTGCTGCTGTAGATGTGTATGTTGCTGTTGAATCATCAGATATAGTCCTTGGTACAGGGTAAAGGGCAGTTTATTCTCAGTCTAATTAAACCATCATTTCTAGCCAGGAGTCTTGGAGTCCTAGATCATTTTGTCCTCTTTACAATTTAGTCTTAGTCCTTGAACTGGAAGGCTTCAGCCTTCATACAATCTAGAACATTTAACCTGCTAGCCCAGACCTTGAAGGTTTCAGTCTTAGCCTTCTGAGACCTACTGTTGACTGAGCTATTCTGACTAGCAGCTCCTTCTGAACTCTGACTCTTCTTCAATTCACTCTCTGTTCTGAGCTTCTGCTTAGCTCTGCTGTTTCTCTGTGTCTCTCTCTCTCTCTGAGCTCCCACTACTCCATCCTGCCTCTGTAACTGACTGCTTCAACTAACTGCTCTGTAACTTACTACAGCCTCAGCTTTTGTCACTCCTCTGTTACTCACTCTTTAATTAACTCTGTAACTGCTCCTCAGCTGATTCTTCTTACTGACTCCTTTGTCTGCTTCTGTTAACTGACTTATATGTCTTACTCTAATGCCTATGTAACTCTCTCTTACTGAGTTGAGAGCCCTCCTTTTCTCGAGAGTTGGACATGTCCTTACTTTGATAACTCTTCCTCTGATTAGTCGCTTTGTCTGCCATTCACTCTGATTCATCACAGATGTCACTTTCTGTGTGACACTGACTTCTTGTGGGTTCTGCTTCCTGCTTTATTAAACAGTGGAATTAAAGGGATTAAATGTGTGAACTACCACTGCCTTCTGAACAAAAGGTGTGTCTACACTCCAGACCACACGGGCCTCAGAATGTAGCCCCTGGAATGTAAGCCTTAAACTATCAGACAGGGTTATTCTTCTACACCTTAAACACATACAAATCACATAAAAAAAATGTGAAAAACATTGAACATCTTCAGCTTTCAGAAGAATGCAAGTAAAAACCACTTTAAGATTTAATCACACCTCAGTCAGAATGGCCATCATGAAGAGAACAAGCAATGAGTGTTGGTGATAAGCAAAAGAAAAAGGAATCCATATGCTCTGCTGATGGAAATGATGTAGTTACTGTGGAAATCACTAGAGTGGGTACTGAAAAAATAAAAATTGAATTCCCATCTGATCCAACTCACCACCCCTAGTTACATATATAAAGAATGGTATGTAAATATCAGAGAAACAAAAAACAAATAAACAAATAAAAACTAAAAAAAGAACACAATTATTTCTCAGCAGAACTTATTTACTCATAAAAGCCTCCCTTTCATAGTGTCATTTGTGAGGTAGTCTTCACAAGCCATTTACATTTGGCAGCGATATATAGGTTACGATAATTTGACTGAGAAATAGCAATGTTCCCAAACCCATATTGTCAAGTATATACCTAATTTCATGCCTTTTGTTCTCTCTATCTCATGGAAGCAATTTAGGCATGGCTTAGAGGAAAATGTATTTTCAGAGCTGTAACACTAACTTTCTGCTATAGTTTATCACTGCAAAAATCACTTCTATAATTGTACAGCCTTGCTTACATTACTTGTTAATTATCTTTAATTATACTTTCAGTCAATTACTCAAAATGTGACCTTTTCTAACAAAAGTCATGGAAGAATGTAGGTGAGATACAGGAACTAAACTGTAGGCAATATACAAATTCATGATAGCATTTTTTTTTTTTGCTTACTGATTCAACTCTCAAGTAACCCACTACTAATTACATTCTCCTTTTTCTGTTTGTATGAAATGAATTACTTTTCCCACCAAACTCCCTAACAAGCTAGAATATAGAAATGTTACTTAACCTTTATAAACTAAGTAGCTCTAATGGACTTTTGATCATCAGGAATGAATTAAATTGACAGCTGTCATGTAATCTTTATGTAATGTACTATCATAAGCAGAACTTTGAGTTCTAGTCTCTGAGTGGATGAATACTTTTTTACTTTGTTTTGATGCTAATGATACACTTTCCAGAAAAATTACCAGCTGAAATACATTGTAAGATATATATATCTTCACAAGGCATTTAATTGGTTACAGTGAGCTACAAGATGCAATCGTATCTTCTTGATCCTTTGTAGCAAGTGAAACATTACCAGGAGTCTGAATTTTATCTCTACCAGGGTCTGAAAACAATGAAAAACTTTGAAAGTTTGTAAATTGTGTGGAAGAAAAAGCACCATCATCTGTTAAATGATAAAAGAAAAAAACAAGTACACATCTTTAAAAACAACTTCTCATGGGGCTATAGCTACATAGGTAAGGGAGAGCAGCCTGAGCATCTGAGGCCTCATCCCTTTCTGTGTGCAGCAGAATTCCTTCAAAGCTTCACTTAGAGTCACAGGCTTAAGTATCAGCACAGGACGGCTGTGCCCTATGTTGACATGTACAGTGAACACCAAGTTAGCTTGTGCAGTATGCTTGACCATTGAGAATCCCAAAACACTCTGTTTTTTGCTGTCTACCAGAGGGTAATTAACCCACTTTCAATAACCTTTTTATGATCATGTTCTATCTCACCCAACCCTGAAAAACTGATCACCAGTATGTGGTGGACCTAAACAGGTCCAGAGTGCAATGTGCAGAAATATTGGTAATTGCAAATCTCCAACATGAAATTCTTCCAAGTATAGTATTGTAAAACAAAGTTTCTCAACTCAGACTACCCAAATATCTCAGGATATGAATATTAATGTGTGTATACAAACTGAGCACTGTTTGAGCTTGTACATTGGAAAGTCTTTGTATAGTAACTTAATTTACACCTATATATTTATCACAGTTTCCACCAGCACTAAAAGGTGCAATTGCTATTGATTTTCGTGGTGAGATTATTTTTTTATTTCTGTATTCAAGCCATGGCAAATGTAACAAAATTAGCATTGTTCATTTTCTCTATTCAACTCTACAGTTTGTAAGCATACCACAAGTTCCTTGAAGTCTGACTCTTCCTAATTTGAAGCTGCACTTGACATCACAGCAGTGACAATCTGACAGTCGTAGCACAAGAGAAGTAGATATGTGGAGAGAACACAGGCTTGGCATAGAAACCACAGCTGTTGTGTCTTTTACTAGTGACTTTGGACTGAACCTTTGCATACAGAGTTCACTGAGTCCTAGTTGCTTATATATGCTATTTTCAGTGTCTTTTAAAATTCAGAAAATCACTAAGCAAGTGCACAACATTGTATATTAGGGCACTACCTGATTTTACTTTTCTCTTATGTTTTCTCTTCTTTTGTTTAGTTGAACTCTACCATAGTTTTGTTGCAAAAATTTTCGTGACACAATGAAATAATGGTTTGATGGTACAGTGGAAACTGTATGCTCTATAATAGGGTGTTTGTTTTAATTAGGTAAAACACACTAAAACACCTATTTCTCAGTATCTTTTATCTTAGTTACCAGCATAAGTCTGAAGATTTACCTACAACTTCAGATAATTTATTTTTTTAAACTTCGGTCAATATAACAAAAAAAGACTTATATTCTATCAGTACAATGTGATTGTAAATTTTTATTATTTTGTCCTCAGTGTTGTTTCCACAATAATATGATACTGCCTTGCTGTTGCTCACTTGCTTAGTTTCCATGCTTTAAAGAAATTTTAAATTAATGGATGGGGACAGACACATTACAGGTATCATGTTATCTGAAAAAATAAATATAATATAAGATTCTTATATTAATTAATTATCTTAATATAAGATTCTTGTCTTGCTTCAACCATTTTGGGAACTTATTTTCAACCATGAATGAATAAGAAGCTATGCTTAATAATTTCCAAGTTTAGTGGCATATCTTTTTATGTACCATTCAAATAATGTATTCAAAAAGCAGTCATTCATATTTACTTCTAATGAATTGTATGTTATCACCACGTATTATAAAGACTAGCTTTAATCAAAGCAAAGAGCTCTGTAAATGTGTTATACTTAATGTAACAATTCAATTTTGAAAACCATATTAAGGAAATAACAGTGGAGGTAGACAAAATCCATGTAAAAATAGCGTTCATGATAGAATTATTCAAATAATAAAATTCAAAGTGAACCACATATTTCAAAGGGACATTCCAGCTAAAAAGCACTTTATGTAAGTGAAATACTTAAAATTATATTTAATGAGGACCTTAATCATTTTTCTAAACTATCTGTGACATGATATTTAAACATATTTAAAATGAGATACCCGTATTAAAATAAAAGTATCTTAGTTATGCAATCTAACAGTGAAATGGAAACAGTAATGGTCCTTTACTCTATTTTCATGTTATTCTGTAGTTTCTCCAGTTAGTATATTGTGAATGATTATATTTATGATTTAAAGGGAAACATTCTCTATGAAAATGAATCCGAGATAATTATAAAAACAAAGACATGAGATGTGATTTTATTTTAGTTCATATTTTTATAATACTTTTATTAATAATTTGGGTTTCATACAATGTATCCCAATAATACTCTTTTCCCATTCACCCCTGTTACATTCTTCCACTCCTGGCCTAAAAAAAAGAAGGAGGAGGAGAAGGAAAAGAAAAGAAAAGAAAAGAAAAGAAAAGAAAAGAAAAGAAAAGAAAAAAAGAAAGAAAGAAAAGAACAAATAAAAGACAAGTAAGTTGAGCTTGTGTGAAAGGAGCATGGACTGTGGGCATCACCATGGTCTTTGGAGGCAAAAGGCTGATCTGATCATGAACATTCACCTGGTCCATATTTGCCCTAGACAAAGCATGACAAAGTTTGTCCTAAAGTTTGGCCACATGTCTCAAACTGAGACACTGAACAGGCTCCCTGGTATCCTGCAAGCACCAGGGTACCCCGCCAGACCACCAATATTCTGCAGGGTCTAGGGCCTCCTTCAGGCAACTGATCATCCCTCAGGCACCTGGACATCTTTCGGGCACCAGGACATCTCACAGGCACATGGACATCACACAGGCATCCCATAGGCACCAGGGCCTCCTACGAGCGCCAGAACCTCCCACAGGCACCAGGGCATCCCGCAGATGCCCAGGTATCGTGCAGACACTCAGTTAACCTGCAGACACCCAGACATCACACAAGCACCCAGCCATCCCCAACTTTTTTTTAATCACATAAACACACCTGTAAACAAAACATTCTGAGAGGGTGTGCTTTGTCATTTTCTGTGTTTCTCTCTGTCTCTTTGTCCCTCTCTATTTCTCTTTGTTTCTGCCTTTTTCTATGTTTGTATCTCTAAGCCTCTAAAGCTCTTTCTGCTGCAAAAGTGCCTATGTAACAACAAAAGAAAAAAAATAAAGCTTAAAATATCACCTGAGAACTTTCCTCTCTTCATAAGGTCTTTAGGTTAAAACTTGTTAGCAGAGCATGAATTATTAGGTTAGGTGTAGGAAATAGGTGCAGGAAAGCTGGCTCTTCAATTAAGAGAGCTTGCTGCTTTCCTAGAGGATGGTAGTTTGTTTTTCAGCATCATGTTTAGAGGCCAATAGTCAGTTTTTATTATTTTAAATAACTAGCTACACATTCTTGTTAGATGTTATATTGGACATTGATGCCTTCACATTTAGTCTGATGTCATCAGAAATATTCACTATTTACTTTAAATTCTTACTAACTACAATTAGGAAGAATTTTGATTTTCAGAAATGTGAATGAATTACACATACTATTATAAGATCTCTAAACTTAGGGTAGTCAAGGGCTGGAAAGGTAGCTCAGCCATTAAAAGCACTTGCTGCTTAATAGAGGACCCAAGTTTGTGTCCTAACACCCACATGCTGGCTCACAATTGTCTGCAATTCAAGTTATAGGGGAATCCAACACCCTCTTATGGCCTCTGTAGACACCAGACATGTACTTGGTACACATACACAACTGCAGACAAAACACCCATATACATAAAAATAAATAAACTGAAAAAGAAAGAAAAATACCAGTCTTAGTTTGCAAGCTGTAAGAAAATGGGGCTGGGGAGATAACTCACTGGGTAAAGTACCTGCTGTATAAGCATGATAACCTGAAGTTAGATACCTGGAATTTACATCCAGGAAAGATTGCATGCAGGAGTGTGGAAATAGAAAGAGCCCTAAAGCTTGTTGGCCAACAAGTCTAGATGATTAGTGAGAACTAGATTCAGATAGAGTTCTTACCTTAAAAGCAAAGGTGGAGAGCCATGAAATAAGACACTCTTGATTTCTGGCCTACACACATGCACACACACACACACACACACACACACACAAATATATATGCACATGCATGCACGTATGTGTACGTGTGCACACATTACACATACATTATGCAATACATTACAAAAAAATACACACACTATAAACACCAAATATATATATATATATATACACACACACATGCACATGTATACACATACGCTTACACATACACTAAATACACATTCACATGTGCACACACTAAACATACATACATGCATACACATAATCAAAAACTATGCACATATATTACACACAATGAACGTGATTACATACATCATAACCATGTACTACACACACATGCAATGTGCATACACATAATGTAATTAAGTCACAAGATAACACTGCTCTGCGTGTTTTATTAAATATTTTATATAAACTAAAACTATGAAACTTAACATTCTCCAAATGAAAAAAGCCAGAGATAAGGAAAAATATTAGAAAAATCTGTTATACATTCATATATATATATATATATATATGAAAATATATATCCATGTATATGTGAATACATATTCAGGATAAATCAAGAATGTAGATGATATTTAATTTGTGTTTTAAAGTACATAAAAACTAATAAATTTTATGCATGCAAGCACACTGCACTGCATATAATAGATTACATCCTTTATAATATCTCTCATTGCTTTCTAAATACTTTCAATATTTGGAAATGTAGAAGAACCTCATGTTTTCGTTGACTCAAAACATCTGTCATCATCATAGGTTTCCATTAGCACTTTAACTATATGCTCTTTATCTATACATCTGCATAACATAAGCATTTTAAATATCTGCACAGTACTCCATTGAGTGGCTACTAAACATTAATAATCTATTCCTCCCTTAGAATATAAAATATTTTTTCCAGTATCTTATGTAAATACTAGAATAAACAACAGTTTTTAACTGTAGTGTGCTATCTTCAACAACTGATGTCATTCTTGTCCACAAAAAATTTACCCTGAAAGAAGTCTACTTAAAGTACAATAGAATGGCAATTTACAGACAGAGGATAAAAAACAATAGATGACATTTATAGAAATTTGTTTAGTGACTATTATTGAGGATTGGGTTATTAGCAATATGCCAAAATATAATTACTAGTATTTTTCTGTAAGTTGAAGTGAGATTGTGTCAAGACTAGAAATGTGCATTCTACTAGCTGTTTCTTTCTTTCAAACCTGATTTTTAGAAAAACCTTATTAACATAGGCAGATCCTGTCTTTATATCCCTTCATAATAAACATTTCTCACCATGGGAAAGGTACTGAAAGCAATCTGCAGTGCCTTTTTGGTCTTATATAAGACGTAGAAAGAGAAATTTACCCAGATGCTTCTACACGGTCATTAGCAATTAACCCCAAATCTTCACTTCTTTTCGATTTTGAAACTATTCTTCATGTCAGGTAATAGCCTGGAGGTGATGAAGCTACTTCAAATTTAGAAAGCCAATAAACAGAATTTTGAAGACTTAGGGTTTTCAATTAATGAAAATAAAGATAAGCTGATCCATTACTGGTCCTGCCAGGAAGGATTAGGTTAGCTCCTGCTAAGGGAAAGCACACACTTCACAAAAACAAAGCAACCATAATGAAAGCAGCCGGATTGAGGATGAGCCCAAAAGACAATCAGAAAGGTGCATTCTGGTGCCATTAAGAGAACAAGATGAGAACACAAGAGGCTGCTATGTTTTCATTTTAGTTTTACTCTTCTTGTTTACCAGCCATCATGCAAGTCTAATATTAAATTATCCCCAATACAGCTGCATGTTGTTTATTTAGATCTTTCCTCCAGTTAATAATAAGCATGCTTCTATTTATTTATACTCAACTACAATTTCTGATAATGTAGGAGGTGTTGAAATTCAATGTAAAGGCTAAGACAAAAGCTGAAATGGTATACTCTATTTTGTGAATTACAGACGCTGCCTTACAGCGTGATACAACACCCAAGATTCTAAGCTGACATCAAAGCAAAAAAAAAAAAAATCATCTGAAATGACAGCAGCAGCTGCAGCATCCGCCTCTAAATTAGGCTGTGTTTCAAAGTCTGGACTCAACTGTTAAGCAGTATAAAGACCCAGGAGGAAGGCTGCCCAGTAAAGAGTGAGCCTTCGACCCAACACATCAAAGTAACACATGCTAGGAAAGCAATAAACGCATGTGGCCCACATTCACGCACCACCTAATTGTGCTGGGCTCATGAAACCAAGATGAGCCTTCAGCTGATTCCTGGGTTAAGAGAGGGTTTGAGATTTTCTTCTAAGCAGAAAGCTGACACAAATTGGTTGCAGATTAGAGTCTGACTTTGCAATGAGGCATTCCACAGTTTCAAACGATGGGCATTTTGGCGTCATATGGCATCTTCAGAACACTGGCTCCTTAATGTAATGAATGACATATAAGTGAACCATTAGGTATGGATAGCAGCTAAACATACGTTTCAGAAATGAGGCAACCTTAATTTGTATATTTAAGGATAGATACTTCGAGAATGTTTTTTTCAATGCTTTTGCATATAAATGCCGAATTTATTTTCTAAAACAAGCTTTTTAACAAGAACTTGAAATAGTAATATCTATTAAGAAAGGAGGGAGATGGCTTTATGTTTCCAGAAGTAAGTTTTAACATAAATGCCTACCATCGTTACTATAGACAGAGGTGACATGTCCTTTTCCATGTCACACTTTGCAGTTAGAAATGCATGGCTACAAATACTTTTATCTTGTGTGCTCTTTTCTGCCTATTGCAGTACAGTGTGCTATGATATCTACAAAATACTCTTCTATATGTGTGGATTGCCAGAGGTAGCTAGGACAGGTATTTGAGATTTTAATTATAATTAGTGAGAGACTGATAATTAATCTCGTCAAGCAACACATGCATGAGTTTTCCCTGAACAATGCACAGAAAGCAAAACCCTAGAATCATCTGAAGTGATTAGTAACAGGTGAGAATTAGAGGAAAGGACATACCTGTCCCAAAATTTTACATTTTAGGGCAATAAAAGTGACATACATAAAGATGGTTTCATGGCATGGGAAGTTTAAACCTCTTTAGTGCTCAAATGATATACATCACGAAAGAAATCCTCTGTATGATACACTTTGTATCATAGCCAATTCCCAGAACTATGGTAAAGTTCAAATTTCACTGACATTCATTTGCTCTGAATTTATGTCTAGGATATATGATATATTGAATCATAATGTCTCATTTTCTGGAAAAAGTAAAAGCACTAAGTACCTTACACAGGGCCACCATGTAATGGATCATTTTCCATTGCGACAGAGGGGACTGAGGTAGAAGGCATCGTGGTCATTCCAAATGATTTATTAGTATTTCCATTACCAATGTCTGATGCTTACAGTGGACTCAAAAGGAAAGAAAAAAATCTTACTTGACTTTGTGGCATTTTTGGTTGCCCTGCCTTTTGGACCTTTTATCATTCCTTGGTGGCACAACGCAGTTTCATTATATGAATGAAATTACATAGATAGGTGTCATTTTCAGAGCCAAAAGATGAGAATATGGTAAAATTATAAAGATCACAGTTGATGTTTCAAAATTTATAGTGAATTCATCTTCTCTTGAATAATTTACATACTGTACATCCACCGCAAGGCACTTGGGACCAGAATAACCTTATATCATAGATCTGCCTTATATAGATAGATCCTTATATCATAGCTCTGCCAAGGAAGGTGTGGTAAGAACCCAGCCTAACAAGAGCTTTGAATTTGCCTCAGTGGGTTATCCAGACCTTGTACTTGCCATATTCATACCATCCTAATTGTAAACTCTATCCTTTTAGGAGTTGATTTTTGAGTACCTTACCTGTCCAATACTTTAACCATCTAGATGTTATTATAAGCTGTTTTATATCTACTCTATGCCATAAGGAGACAGAGGGAGGACAGTGGCAAGCTACAGAAGTGTCTTGTCCTGCAGGCACACAGCATACATGTCGCCACCATGAAGAGAGCTGTCCTCCACCTTCTCTGCTGTTTCCAAATCACTCCCTGCCGCCTTCACAGGTTTGATGCACGGAGACTACCTCGTACACATGCTGAGTGGGAAGCAACAACTCTTCCACTGTGACTTCCCCAAAGATATCCTGAAATTCATGTTTGTTGTTTTTTTAAAGATTCATCTTTGGAAAGACTAGAGTGAAGTGGGTAAAATTATTTCTATCTTACATATGCCTTAACAAATGTATATAATAACATCTTGCTATGTCAGGCTTTAATTATTTTAAAACTGTACCTTACCTCAGTATGATTGGCTTAACCTAAAGTAAGGAAGGGCATATAGGAAAATAAAGAAGGAAAGCCTTTAGATTGACTATTGAAAATCCTATTTTTTGCTCTATAAACCTATTAAGACATATTTTCTTCCTTCTTTTACAGCATGGTAAATACTATGATTTACTGTACTCTTAGACACTATTATGTTAAAACACCATTGTATATTATTAGTGGTGGTGGCATCCATCACCATTGAGTAAGCAAGAAAGAAAGCAGTGATCATTAGAAAGTGATGAAAGTAATAATTCTGTAAGGCAAAACTGTGATAGAGATGGAAAAAATGCAACAGATTAAAAATATTATAGAGTAGGCTTGAAAACCTGAGTTCCATCCCCAGGTCCTATATGGGGAAGGAATGAACTCACACAAGTTGTCTTTTGACCTGCACACACGGTGTAGCACACGTTTCCCAGAAAATAAACAAATAAACATAATTTTCAAAGGAATATGCTTACTAAGGATTTTATGATGCAAGAATCCATTATAAAAAATACTCTACTAATGGTATTTGACTAAAAGATTCTAAAATGTATTTCTTTTTTGAGAAAGCTATTGTGGTTAGTACAGCTCTGACAAAGAAAACAATTTTAAATAATATGCTAAAATAAATCTTACCTATAATTCTTTTTTATTAGTTTTAATATTTTCTGTCAGGAATATGGTAGATTGCCTCATGTTGTTATTAAAATATCCTGCCTAAAAAGTCTCTATCGTGTGACATCTATGAATGCTGAAGCATACAATGAAGCTCATGTGTATCTCCAGCTGCATCTGCTTTAGTGTCATCTCCATCCAGTGGAGATGCCTTTTCTTGTACCATTTAGTAAAATTCATCTTTGCGATACAGAATAAAATTCTATCAATAGAAATATGCTTTGAGCCCTTGAATATTGAAAGGAATGATACACTTTGCCTTTGATTGCTCTTACAAATAAAGTACTGTAGGGGAACATTGTGTTAGTGACTTCTGTCATTTCTGTGATCCAGCAAAAACCAACTTAAGGGAAAAGGGTTTTATTTGGTTGATAGTTTAAGAAAGGGCTACTATCCATCATGGAGGGGAAGACATCGCATTTCACATTCAAACAGCAAGCATGAAATTCAGCCATTTCTAGTCTTATCAGAAAAGTTTTAAATCAAAATAGTTCTTTCATTGTTTCTATGAAGAATATCGATTCATTCTGTCAGAATATAGTTGGAGTACATACTGCATGTCACTCCTATCAGCTGGTGAAACTGTAAGAGAGAAAAATTTGGTAAAATTCCAATTTTCTCATAAAAACTTTTATAGCTTAATATTTTTATGATTGTCACGAATGTTTGATTTCTCTTTTAATCTTTCTTGCTAACAATGTATACAAAGCCAAAAAAACCACAATTCTTAGTGGTAGACAAAAGAAAACCCTGATGTCTCAAGATGGTTTCATGAACAGAGTGATTGACATGATAATGTCAACATGGTTGGAAATCCTCCCCATTCACTTCTGATTCTGGTAATTCAGTTTCTCTCTTCCTCTCCTTTGAATAGTTGCACTGAGGGTCTGTTGATCTTATCTTCCCAAAGAGTCAGAACTTAGATTGGTTGGTTGTATTGTTATCATTCTGTCTATTTCATTTGATTTTCTGCTCTAGTTTTTACTATTTCTTCTAATTGATTATATTTGGGTTTCATTGGTTTTCTGGGTTTTCCTAATTTTTGAGTTGTGTCATGAAGTCATTTATTTGTTGTCTTTCTTATTTTTAATGTAGACACTTAGAGTTATAAATTTCTTACTTAAGAGCCTGTAGGATGTCCCAGAGACTGTATTGTTTTTGTTTTCATTTTCATTTAGTTCTAGAATGCTTTTAATTTCATTCTTTGAAATTCACTCACTACTTTGCTATTTAATCTCATCAGTTCATGTAATATCTTTAGATCTAGAGAAGTAATTTCTTTTGTTATTGGTTTTAAGCTTTATTGAATTTTGGCTAGATAAGATATACAATATTTTTTTTCAATTTTTTAGAACCTGTTGTGAGTTGTTTTGTATCACAGCATGTGGTCTATTTTAGATAAACTTTCATGAATTCCCAAATAAAATATATATTATTTGGTGTTTAGGTGAAATATTCTGTATATAAGCATTAGGTCTATTTAATGTATGATTATTCCCATGTATCTCTGTTAACTTTTATGCCAGTGTCAGGTCTATTGGAGAAAGTAGGGCAATAGAATCAGCTACTATTACTGAGTTGGGGTTAATCTATGTTTTGATGTTCCGTAATGTACTATTTGTAAAATTGGTTGTACCAGTTGGTGCATTGATGTTTAGAACTGTAATATCTTTTTAGGCTGTTTTTCCCTTGATCAGAATAAAATGTAATTTTTAATCTCTTTTGATTAGTTTTAGTTTGAACTCTGTTTTGTCGTATATGAGGAGAGCAATGCCTGTATGTTTTCTGGTCCCATTTGGTTTAGTTTTAAAGTTATAAAGTTAAAGTTTATTATATAAAGTTATAATAAAGTTATTATATAAAGTTATAATTAAAATGTGTGTGTTGATTGTTGTCATTTTGTTGCTGGTGTGTGTGTGTGTGTGTCCATGTGTCTGTGTTTCATCTGTGTCTGTGTGTGTGTGTGTGTGTGTGTGTGTGTGTGTGTGTGTGTGTGTATGTGTGTTTTAGTTCTAGCTTATGTGCCTGTAATCATAACTTCATTTGTTTTTCTTTCTGTAGCTTCTTGGTGATGCTTATTCCTCTCTTCATTCTGAAATATTCCTTCCATTATTCACCAAGGTATTGGTTTAATGGACTTGAATTCTTCGTATATAACCATTTTATATCAGTGAAAATTTTTTTTCTCTTTCAAGTACAACAGGTAATTTTTCTGGCTAACACTTCTCTGGTCTTTTAAAACTTGGAACATTTTGCTATGAGTTCCTTTGGCTTTTAAAGTTTTCATTGAGAAGTCAGCTTTTATTCTGATGGATTTTTCAGTATATATAATGTTTGCTTTTCAATATACTTTTTGGCCTGTCAGTATCATGTTTTAACTATAATGTGGCTTGAGAAGTTTGATTTCTGGTCCTGTCTATTTAATGTTCTGTGTGCATCTTTTTTTCTGCATGTATATATATTTCCTTTAATTTGGAGAAGTTTTTATGATCCAGTTAAAGATCATCTCTATGCCACTAATCTAACATTCTTTTCCATCACTTATGCTTATAATTCAAATATTTTTCTCTTTTTTGTGTCCCAAAGTTCCTTACATATTCCTTTCAAATGTGTTTTATTTAATTTCTTGTATTCTCTGATTTAAGGGTCTAATTCTTCTATCTTATCTTCATTTTCTATAATCTACTTGACCCATTCTACTGGTACAAATGTCCCCTGAGTTTTCTAATTGGATTGAGTTTGTCAATTCTATCTTAATTTCAGCTTGAATTCTCCTCAATATTTCTATCTCTTTACTGAGTTAAGTTTTCAAATCTTAAATTGCTTTCATCATATCATTAACATGTAAATTTATGTTTTCTTATATTTCAGTTAGATGCTTATTCCTATTCTCTTTAATTTCATTAATGTGTTTAATGTCTTTTTTAAACCTCTTACATTCTTCTATCAGGTTTATGATTGATCTTTTAAATTCTGTGTCCTGGGGCTTGCTGGGTGACTCTCAGTGGAGAACATCTTTATATAACTTTTATAAGGTTTTTGGTGGGTGGGAATATTGTATTTGACTTTCATAGTGTTTGTGGTTTTGCAATATGACCTGAGTATGTGCACTTCTTTCATAATTTGAGTGTTTGATATGAGATTCCAACATGCCTCTGTTGAGTGGAAATTTGGTTCTGCTTTTACTGTTTCCCGATGTTGATTGATTTCAAACCAAGTCAGAAGAGTTGGTATACTTAGTGTTGATATTTTGATTAATGGGACATGGGTGAATTTAATTTAATGGTAACCAAGAAAGGAAGAGATTGTGACTCCTGCTGGGTCAGTCTGAGCTGGTGTGGAAGCTGGTCTACCTAGACTAGAACTCAAAAATGTGAGGATATTGTGTGTGGAGAGCTGAGGAAATCATCAGGCTGGATTGGTACATGAGCTATAAGTCCTCCAGCTAGACCAGGGTGTATGGGAAAAGCACAAGTGGGCAAAGATCCTGTACATAGTCTTTTTTATAATAAAGTGAAGAATAGAATTGATCAAGTTATAATGTTAAAAGTAAAGGCTATGATGTGTGATCATTATCTCTTTGCTATGTTTGCATTTTTATTGGTCTTGTCTTATAGTAGTCTACTGTCTTGAGTCTTTTTCTATTGTCCTGACTTGTCAACTAGATTTTATACTTTAGAAAGTTTAAAGCTGCTGCCATAACTGTTTTTATTATGTATTTATTATAATAAAACATATATTTTATTATATATGTTGTTTTTATTATTTATTTTCAGTTGTCTACTAAAATAGAAAACTCATGTGTTTGAGTCCATATTCAAAAGAATGACTAGAAAGAATTCTGTAAACTTTGGTTGGTTTTATTGGAAAGGGCTATATCAGAAGCAACTATTAATAATGTCTGATGCTTACATGTATACACATGTTTTTAAAGGTATCAGTTTTTCATAAATGAAAAAGCAATGCGCATGAGTAATATTTCTAAATCCCTACACAAAACAATGGAAGCACCAATTATCACACCACCATTGCATTTCATAAACCAAAGGATTTGTGCATTGTCTGTTACATCCTTATATTCTTGAGCAAATTTAAGAAAAGTTTAAAGAAAATGCATTCAGAAATTTTTTCAAAATCTAGTTTCATTTGCTATGAGAATATCTCATTTCATAATGTCTCTGAACTATCAACTAACATTTCTAAAAATCATAATATGTTTATAGTAGATTATATTTAGTTATAATATAAGTGACTGTCTTCACTTATCAGATATAAATTTAGCTGTAGGACTCAAGTTGTTTAACTAAAGGACTAAAGAACCTAAATATCTTCTTAATTATAATCATTTGAACATAGTGAAAAGTTGATATGATACAAATAATAATTCAGTTGCTTCTAGCAGTCCAGTTCCTTATCTATTAGGCTACTAGAGCTAATACAAGTTATTTCTAAAACAATCCATATAGCAGCATCAAATATCTCTACATTTGTATATTCCACATCCTATTGCTCAAACAATGATAAGGTCTTTATTATTCCTTGTGAGCAAATAGCTATTCTAATGTACAAACACTAAAATCATTTTTTAAAATCAAGACTCTGTTCCCTTCTTCCTGTTCCTCCACCAACACTAGGGGAAAAAAACAACTTACATCATTGGAAAGCAATTCTATTTTGAGTAGCTTGTTCTAAGGAAATAATACAAAGGAAAGAAAAGATCTGTACTTCAAAAGGATCCCTTAAGGGGAAATTGGAAACAACCTAAATGTCCAGCAGTGTGAGAAGAGTTAATTAAGTTATTTTTCCACTTAAGAAAATCTTAAGCAATGTCTGCTTATTTAATTTATTTAACAATGATAATAAATCCTAATATATAATAGGCACACAAAATGTATCTGTTGAGCACGTGGATGATTTACCACTAGCTTCATCATTTGATGTATAATAAAATATAATTTTATATAAAATATAACTGTATAATTAAATAACAAACATGATTCTGAAGCAAAGCACAAACTTAGTCAAAAGGTATGAGAACATATCTCAAATTTCGGTGTAATAAAAATACACAGGAATGTGTGTAGATTCAGGGAAAAGGGCAGTTTATTCTTTGCTAATGCAGTCCCCAGTCCCAGAGGGTTTCAGTCTCCATACAATCTAATCTTAAGCCTTGACCTAGAATGCTTCAGCCTCTATACAATCTAATCTTCAAACTTAAACCTAGAACATTTCAGCCTCTGAGACTTATTGGTGACTGAGCTCATTCTGATTAGCTCCTTTTGAACACATAGTTATACTGAACTCAGCTGACTTTTCTGGTTGACTGATTCAACTCACTTGCTGTTCTGGCTCAAAGTCTTCTCCAATCTGACTGGTTCAAACTGAACTTCTGAGCCTACTGTCTGTTGCTGACTAAACTCTTCTGATGCTGGCTGATCTAGCTGATTCTCACACCTTCTCTGACTGAACTGCTCTACTAGGCTTCCAACTGACTGTCACTGTTAGCTGAATCTCTCAAACTTACTCTTTATGTCTGACATTGACTCCTTCTGCCAAACTGCCTCTATGTCTTATCTGACTGATTCTCTAACTGACTACCTCACTCTCTGAGCTGAGAGCACTTTTTTATCTTGAGAATTGGTGTGTTTTCACTCTGACTCACTCTGCTAATTCTTCTGATTTGTCACTTTGCCTTATTTTCATTCTGATTCATCTCAGAGATTACTCTGACAAGTCTTTACTCTGATTCATTCTCAGATTTGGGATTAAAGATATATACTCAGTCTGTCCGTGACTTTCTGCTTCTCAGTTGACTAGCATGCTGTGACTCAATCTATTTCCATTCTCTTAATCTCTACTGCTTCTGTCTTAATTCTGAACTGACTGTGAACTTTGAACTGAGAACCATGAACTGAGAGCCATGAACTGAGAACTGTGACCTACTTCTGAACTGACTGCTTCATTTTATATTTTGTGACACTACTGCTTTCTGAATTAGGTTTAAGGGTGTGGGCTATGTTGGGAATGAAGGTGTATACTAACATTTTTTTTCTACCCTAGAGCAGCCATGCTGCAGGGTTAAAAGAGTAAGAGGATTAAAAGATTCCAAAGGTAGTGGTGATGCCTACCATTAGTCCCATCACTAGAGAGGCAGGTGGATCTCTATGAGTTTGAGGTCAGCCTGCTTTACAGAGTGAGTTCCAGGACAGCCAGAATTACAATAGAGAGACCCTGTCTCAAAAAACTCAAAAACAAAAACAAAAAATCCCTGTACAAGTCTGGAAAAGTGTCAATAATAAATACACATTTTCAGATTAATTTTGTGTTTGCCAATTTTGTTTCATTTTTATTCTATAAAAAAAATTAAAAACCAGATGGGCACATGATTGACTATGCTTAGGTTTCTGACACTGTGTTAATAACTCTAAAGGTCAACTTACTTGCTTTTTCATTCCAAATACTCAGCACTTACCACCGTGTTTCCCTAACCTTTCCTTGACCAGCTTGCCCATTCTCACAGTAGCAAGAACAGGAGCCAGTCATCTTGACTATGGTAAGTATGGAGTCTCTGGCTACAAATAGCACGAAACACATGCTATGGCTATGACTCTCCGAAGGTATAAAAACACAATCATATGTCTAACTTATGACAAAACACAATTAACTTCTTAAAAGAAGTCAATATAGTAAGTTTCTGATGTCAACTTAATACTTTTAAAGAGGTAATATACAGTCACACTGTTAACTCTAGACAGAAATAAAATTATGAAAAAGTTAGAAGAACAAAGAGGAAGATGGTGGATTAGGGACAAACAGATTTCCCTTTGCCCCTAGGAATTTGAAGAAGAAAAAAAACATGATCTGTGACTTCAAAATGAGATGAGAAGCATGAAACAGTAAGAGAAGATTGTAGTATATTTCAAACTGTGTGAGACTAGATAAGATTAGGAAATATTGAATTGAGTGTATAAACGAAAGTATATACTCCAATCTAGAACTGAGGTGATGAGTGAAAGAAGAATGAAGGAGAAAAAAGCCCCCCCACCAACACACACACACACACACACACACACACACACACACACACACGCACACAAAGATCTATAAACAGAAAAGGAAACTCTTTTAAAGCAAAGATCAGCAAAAACAAAATTCTTGCTACAAGTTGCATGAAGCTAATGCTTGTAAGCTACCTTGAATTCCATCTCACTAGGAAAAAAGGGCAGGGATTAAAAAAATGTCTTCTGTCATAGTACTCTGCCAGGATTTGTAGAAAAATTTACAGCTATGTGTCTTTAAAATTCAAAGCCCTCCCTCTATGCACTAAGATCATGACAATTAGAGAACTACATAATCACGTGAATATTTCATGGACTGAAAGTCACTAAAGCAAATATATTTAACTTAAGACCCAAGGCACTGGAAGAAAGGAAGTCTTTGACCTAAAATATGGAAGCATCCAAGTAACAAATGCGAATACAATAACGAGATCAAAATATAGAGATGGTTTGGTGGTTAAGAGAGCTTGTTGTTCTTCCAGAAGCCCCTAGGTTATATTCTCAACACTCACATGGTAACTCACACTGTCCGTAGTTACATTTATGAGGAATCCTACATCACCTTTGGTCAGATAATACACACACTCAAAATACTCATACACATAAAATAAAATAAATAATGGGAAAGGGCCACACTATAATCAGAGACATTGAAATTCATGTGGGATTGGAGTCTCCCCAGGCATTAACAGGAATTAGTCATCCCTTGTATATTTACCAGCTTTCAGCCTGGGTAATGTCTTCAAAATATTTCTCACCTATCCATCTCCTGCTATCAACATGTTCCCATATGAAATTCAATGCTGTACTATCAACCTGTGGTAGTATAATTTTTGACATGACATTGGGATGTCAACAACATTGCTATTTATGCTTGGTATTACTTTGGAATTTCAGAATTTCTGTTCATTTGTGGGAATTTTAGAGTTTTTCTATTTCTGTGAATAAATTCATTAAAATTACAGTATTAATTTAATTTGACTTAGTTTGTGGTTATGTTGAATGTGTACATGCCTTTCAATAGTCTAGCCATTTTCACAAATGCTGATTTGGCTGAGCCTAAGCATGAGAGATGTTTCCATAATTGGCTATATTACTTTATTTCTTCATTGTTTTCCATTGAAGCGTTAACTGATCTTCTTGGTTAGGTCCGTTGTTAGTTTGTATCAGCCTATTGTAAATGAGATTGTTTTTATTTCACTTTCATGTCTGTTAGTGATGTCTAAAAGGTTACAGGATTTTTATATATAGCTTTTTATATAGGTTTTTTTATATAGGATTTTTATATAGTTTTTTATAGGATTTTTATACAGTTTTGTATCTTGCTATTCTTTAAAGTAGTTATCATGTCTATGACCTTCTGGTGCAATTACTAAAGTCTTTTAAGTGTGTGATTCTGTCCTTTACAAGTAGGAATACTTTGACTTCCTCTTTTCCTCATAGTATCTCTTTTATTATCTCTTTCCCCCATTTATTTATTTACTTACTTACTTACTCATTTATTTGCTTTACTTCTCTGCATCATTGCTCTTGCTAAGACTTCAAGCCATGTCACAATCCAGAGTTTGGAGGAAATTCTTTTAGTATCCTCTTCTTTAATATAAGATTGGATGTATGCTTGCTGTATGTAGTCTTTATTATGCTGCTATGTGTTCTGTCTTTTACTAATTTCTTCAGGTTTTTATCATGAATATATGTTGAATTTTGTCAAAGACATTTTCTGCATATATTGACATAATTACATTGGACTCCTTCCTTGTTTATATATATGCCATAAGAAATATATTGATTACTATATTATTAACTATCCTTGCATCTTTAAGATAGAACTCCCTTGGAGTATAATTTTCTTGACATGTCCTTGAGTTTACTTTGCAAGTATTTTATTGAGAATTTTAGTGTTTTTGTTCAGAACTTAGTCTTTAAAACCTATGCTACTTAATTTTTGTCAATTTGATATAAGCTAGGGTATCTGACAAGATAGAACCCCAATTGCAAAAATGCCTTTGTCAGATTAAGTTGTTGGCAACTCTATGGGCCATTTTCTTAATTGATATTAATGCAGGAGGGTCCAGGCCTCTATGGGCAGTTCCACCACTGAGCAGGTAGGTGGTCCTGATTGTATAATAAAGAAAACTGAGTTGGCCGGTAAACAATGTTCCTCCACAGTCACTGCTTTGGTTACTGTCTCCAGGTTCCTGCATGGAGTTCTTTCCTTTGCATCCTGTTGTCATATATTTTTAGGTGTGTTTAAAATATCATTTTGTGCACTGTTGAGTGAGGGGCTCCCGAGGCCTTGATGTTTTGAATTGTCTGCAGGTGTTGGATTTCTGTGGGGGATGTTTGATTGTTTGTGGTCTGCACCTGAGGAGTTCTGAATCAATGAAAACACCTGAGCTCAGATGTTCAGGGTTACAGTGTTGAGTTTGGTGCTCACCACGAAGGTGGGTCCCTCTGCTGAGGTCTGGCAAGGTTCCAACATAAGAAAAATGCCTTGTTTTCTTTTCTGATCGACACAGTAGGTGTGCGGCTACAGCTTCCCTTGATGATGGACTATAACCTATAAGTCAATCAGACCCCTTTCTCTTCCAAATTGCTTTTGATAAATGTTTATCAGGTCAATAGAGAAGGGAACTAGAACAGTATTCCTTCCCTTGATATTTTATAAAGCAGGTTGATAAACATTGATTTTAGCTTTCTTTTTAAAACTTAGTAGAGGGCTGGACAGAGGTGGATCAATGATTAGGAGGGCTTACTGATCTTGGAGAGGGACTGAATTTCTTTCCTAGCACCCATATTAGATTACTCACAACCACCTGTAACTCTGGCTCCAAGGTGAATCTGATGCCTCTAGCCTCCATGGGCACTTACACTCATGTGTGCGTGCACACCACACACACACACACACACACACACACAAACTGAAAATTAAAATAAATATTTAAAAACATATTTGGTAGAATTTGATAATGACTTCCCCTGGTCCTGAGAATTTTTATATGGGTAGACTTTGATTCCTACATAGCAATCTCTTTGCTTATTATGGGTATGTTTAGGTTGTCTATATTTTCCTGATTTGTTTTGTTTTTTTGCATGTCATATATGTCTATGAATTTATTTGTTTCTTCTACATTTCCCCGTTTTGGGGATATAAGTTTTCAATGTATTTTCTTATTTCTATAGAATTCATTGGATCCCACTGAGAAACATTTGTGTCTTCTCATTCTTTTGTTAATTTGGCTAAAGGTTTGTCAATATAGACAATTTCATTATTTTTTTCAATTATTAAAGAGTGGTGAAGGCTGGCATGTATCATAGAGGCTAATTTTCTTGTACTCTTTGAGTGTCCTCTGTGTATGTGTGTGTGTGTGTGTGTGTGTGTGTGTGTGTGTGTGCACATTCGTTTGGATGTATGAACTCCAGGTCTTTTATTTTTCTTCTTCACAGTCTTTCTGCCTTTGTGTCTTATCATTTGTGAATATCCTTTTTACGCAGTCTTTGTTTGAACGTACGATTCCCAGCTGGTATCAACCGATAAGAAAGACAACAGCAGTAACAGAAAAAAATGCATTGAGAATAATTATTTTATTAAAATGCACTTTTGTTTGGTTGTAGCTCTAATGAGGTTCAGAAACAAATGGCATAGGATAGGGCTAGGATAAATGTAAACATTTTCAAAGCAAAGGTTATTAATAATTAAGAAGTTAAAAAGGTAAGGAATGAAGAAAGGGGAAATGAAATTAGAAATGAGAAGGAAAATACATGAGTTAGAGTTATAAGTAATAGAGAAAAGAGAATGCATGGAAGCCTAGTAATTAGCCTACTTAGTAGGCTACTACTTACCCTAATAAGCCTAATGGTGAAAAGAAACAATTAAAGAAAAAACAATATGAAATAAAATTGAATAAGAATGTTAACTCACCAGTCAGCATTTCTTCTTTATGGGGATGGGTGTCTTCCTCTATCTCTAAGTTGTGTTTCACAGCTGACTCTGCAGGTGGAAAGGCAGCTGTTAGTTTTTACTTAAAATAAATTAGATCAGAGTGTCTTCCTGCTGTGTGCGAGTCCTCCTCCATAGGTGTTTCCCAGTCTTCAGATGTTGCTAAATTTAGCACTTTGTCCCTTGTCTATCCCCAGCAGCTATAGCTTAATTCCTGGTGTACTTGATGATCACACTTTCCAGAACAGGTTTCTAGTTTCTGAGGCTTTTGGAGAAGCCTGGTGATGCCACACAGAACTAAGCTTGGGTCTACTTTTGTTGAGTGCTTTCCTCCTACCCAGACATAGGCTGCTTTTCTGCCCTACTTTCGACTTTCCTTGCTTGAGCATATTTGAGTTCAGAAGACTCTGTCAAGCTCAACTCACTCTACTGAACACACAGTAGTCAGGATTATCGTTTGTCTAGTCAGTGGAGGAGGAAGGTAGGGTCTCCAGAGTTTTGAAATTAGTTGTGCTGAGTGTCCTACCTCCCCAGGGGAAGTGGTTTGCCCACAGCAGTTCTCTCAGGTGAAACTATTTCTCCCAGTCTGGATGAAAGCAGCCACAGTAACTAACAATATGCTCCTGAGTCTCTGCTCGATGGTGCTCCACACAGATCTGAAGTTTTGTACAATTTTCATCTGGAAGTTTCCTTTCTCTCTTACTTTGTGGCCCCCAGACCTGTGGGGAGATATGGCCCCTTCTTTTCGATTTTGTCAGCACTTCAAGTTGGAATCTATTATGTTCTTGTAAATCTAACTCAAAAGTATTTTTTTCAACTGCTGGTTACTGGGCCCTCTGTTTCCCTTCCGCAGTTCTGACTGTGCTCTTCAGTGAGGGATAGGTGTTTGCGCTCATATTCATGAGTACACAGGAATGCTGTTTGCCTCTATTCTGCCAATATCATTTTTATTGATGTTTAAAAAGTAGTTACATGTTTAAATAGAAGCTTTATAAGAGCAACAACTAAGTATCCTCAGTATACAACCTAACGTATTTTGAATTTTTCAACCCAAAGCCTCACGGAAGAAAAACTACTTTAAAGATGCTGCCAAAACTTGAGTTCTAGAGTGCCAGTGTATGTAAGCCCAATCAAGGCCTCATAAATATTAAAATGGGGAGGAAAAATTTGTCTTAGAATTGCACCAGGGCATCAAGAATTCCTTACATAGGTACTAAATGAACTACACTACCAAAAATGTCCTTGGTGCTGCTATAGTTTTGTTTTGCTTAGTTCTATTTAGTAGGTAATAGTAAGTCACAGGATATTCTCCAACTATTTTAAAACCACTAGGATTATTGAAGATTAGAGGGAAATGTCAGAGGTAATCAAACTCGTATTCTATAAAGGAGAAGATTAAGGCTGATAGAGGTTGGATGACTTGTTTAAGGACCAGTTCTGTTATGTCATAGAGCAATCATAAAAGGCTTGTGACTGAAGCTTGTTCAGATTGATTTTTACTGGCAGCTGGCATAAACTCATCACAGTGATACTTCACGTCAGGTATTAATGACTACAACAAGCTCTAATATTCTATTAAATGACAGTAGTTTGGCTTCTTAAGCCAGTGATTTATCTTCCATCCTATTTAACTATCATTTGTCACCTTCTTCACAGACATGGACTTGAAAAAATCCTTCTATTGTCACAGATATGAGATAAATTGCTACTATTCAAAAAGTAACGATAAGGAAACATTTTTATAAAGGCTGTATTTCTTATTATTGATTTCTAACTATTCATTAACTAAGCATCATCACATTTATCTATTCTGCTTATTTTTTAATATGTATTTTAGAGGACTTTATTCATTTATAATAACTACAGCATAATAGGTTCATATTAATGTTTATTTCTGTGAATGGGGTTGACCATAGCTATAATCAAAGCAGATGTTTGCACTAAGCTGTTTTCAGTGACATAAGGATTTTTTTTTCCCATGGGAAGTTTCATGTATCTAAAACCACAGATTCCATTGAGATGAGTCTTTAGCCTTTGGGTTTGATTTAGAATATCATATTCATAGTTTCAAAAGAAATTTTCCTACTCTGAAGAAGTCTAGCTTTGTAAGCCTTTTGGGATTAATTTTGTTCTATCTGTGGTTAATTCTACCTAAGAGAAAGAGTTTATCTAAAAGACCATCTCAGTGGTATTACAGGTCTTATGGAAAGTCATTCCATGCTGCCATAATATTTTCACCAAAGTGAAAGTGAATATCAAGAAATGTCTAAGAAGCAATCTGACAACCAGAGATAATCTGGGAACCTGAGTGTCATGGACATGGGTGTAAGTGTTAAGTGGTGACACTGCTTTCTTAGTCTTCTCTCCCTCCCTTGCACCCTGAGACAATGTGCGTTTTGAGGTATCTACACTCGTGCATGGATGATGCGTGTGGCTCTGGCTGGTTCTTCCTATTAATAAACATACACCTGCTTATCAGCTGCCTTAGTGCAGTTCTCTCAAACTTTGTAAGACACAGTGCTTGTAAAGCCCAGATCACTGGGTCTGCGCCTTCAGTCTTCTGACACTCTCGTGGTCCCTTCCCCTTTTTGTCTCCCTCCCTCCAATCTTCCTGCTAAATCTCTCACCCTCTTTGCCTCTCTGTCTCTCTTTTTCTGTCTATCTCTGCCTCATCTCTGTCTCTTCTCTCTCTCTCTCTCTCTCTCTCTCTCTCACACACACACATACACACACACACACACACACATATTCACACAAAGTTTTCAACAATCAACAAAAAATATATGACTTTTTAAAAGAGAGAGATCTAGGGAGAGAAAATCATAAGATCCTCTTTAATACTTCAGAAACACAAGGATATGTGTGAACTAAACATTCTCTCAAATAAACCACATTAGACTTTTCCAATTCCATGATAAATTTATTGGCAAGGCTTCAGGGGTGACACAGTGGGTAAGGAGCTTTCTGCAAAACTTGAAGACCTCAGTTTGGAGCCCCAGAACCTATGTAAAAGCTAGTGCAGTACCACATCTGCAACCCTCCCATGCAATGTGATGAACTGAAGGGAGAACTCTGGAAGCTTGGGGAAACCTGACATATTCAGTGATAAAGAGCAAAAATACTCTCTCTCACAAAAGATGCCAAGCACAAATTCACACCCAAGGTTGTCCCTTTAGCTCCACATGTGCACCATAGACCACACACATACTTGCATACACACATACAAATGCACACATGCATGCACACACATATATACCCATACATATGCACAGCAAAATATTACTATTTTAATAATACCATGTGAAGAAAATCTGTTAATAAATGCTTTATTATTTTTTAATCATTCACTGGTTTCTATGCTTTAATCTTCAAATCATAAGCTGCATTTTATTTGTAATCATGGGAGATAGGGAATGAGTTGACACACTGCTTTCTGAGTGATCTTTCCTTTTTATTCCAATTTGAAATATCTGTTACATGAACACACACATACACATGCTCTCATGTGCTTCAGCTTTAGGGAATACTTTTCTGCCTCAATATTATACATATTGTTAATATCACAATAGTCCCTCATGATAATGCCTATTATTTTCCTTCTCAGATAAATCATCTATATTATGAATGAAGTTATTTTAATCAGTATATATCATTCCTCTCACCATAAATAAGTCAATTACTTACCCAATATTACTACATTTATTTGCTATGAATCTACTTCGCACCTCACATTTCAAAGGTTAATAGGAATTAAATGCAAAATTAGACACTGTCCATTGCATTCAAAAAGTTGATAGTACAACTGATTAAGTGTTTAAAATGTAAAGGGCTTTCATTAATGTTTGTTATTCATACAGAGTAAGAGAATTCACTGTAATAATTTTATACGTGCTTTTAACACATTTTGTGATTTCAGCCCTCTCAAGCCCTCCCTTGTCCTTAGCAACTCACTTCCAGAATCCCCTTCCTCTTTCCAAATAGTCCCCTTTCCATTTTAACATTCTCTGACTCTCTCTCTCTCTCTCTCTCTCTCCTCTGTGTTTGTGTGTGTTTGTGTGTGTTTGTGTGTGTGTTTGTGTGTGTATGTGTGTGTCTGCCTCTCTTACTTTTTCACAGATCCCACATTTGATAGAAAATAATCCAATAACTATTTTTCTGGGTCTGGGCTACTTCAAGTGGCAACATGACAGTCAGTCCCATCCATATTTCTGCACATGACATGATTTCATTCTCACTATGTATGAATAAGACTTTCTCTATATTTACATTTTACACTTTTCTTACCTTTCCATTTGTTAAATTGTTATTGTGAATAATGTAGAATATCTTTTTTGAAGGCAATATTGTTTGGATTTGAACAGATGAATTGAGTGCTTTTACATACATGTATATCATACACATACTCACATTATGAACAACTGCCTATGCACACATGAACACGTACGTCCTGTTATCAAGAAATTAAATACTACACACTATAACCATTTTTTGCTGATGTGAGCTATAAAATGCCAATCCTTGAGGAAAATGTATGTGTGTGTGTGTGTGTGTGTGTGTGTGTGTGTGTGTGTGTGTGATTTTAAATGGTACAAAGAAAATTCAATGGGATTAAGCTAAGGATTGCAGGAGTGGGAAACAATCCTGGGTTATCA
Source organism: Cricetomys ansorgei (assembly GCA_026225945.1). NCBI lineage: Eukaryota > Metazoa > Chordata > Mammalia > Rodentia > Nesomyidae > Cricetomys > Cricetomys ansorgei. Next base: position 10,649,828 of record JAMJFZ010001100.1, on the reverse strand, counting down.
CAAAAAAAAATTTTATAAGACAGAAGCAAAAAAACTCAAGAGAGAGAGAGAAATGGAGAGACAGAAGGAGAAGGAGAGGGAGAGGGAGAGAGAAAGAGAGAGAGAGAGAGAACACACAATATGGTACTAGAAACAGAGGAAAAGATGAAAATGTAGTGGCAGAAATAAGGGTTAGAGTGATGTAAGGAAAGGACCAGGAGCCAATAAAAATGCAAGCAGCCCTAGGAGCTTCCAAAGGCAGCAAACATATTCTCTCCTGGAGATTCCAGCGGGAACAAAACTGTCTCAACTCAATTTTGTTTTCAGACCTCCAAAATCATAGGACTGTAACTTTTCATTGCTTTGAGTCACAAAATGTATGAAAATGTGTTATTGAGGCAATAGAGAATTTCTTAGCTGTGTCATTTATTAACAACATCTTTAACATTGTAACAACAAGATTCTCTCCAGTAACCTCAGTGAAGCTCAGCTTTAGCTCTCATGGCGGCCTGTCTCAGGCCTTCCAAAATAGCAGCATCAGTGCCATCTCCTTGCTTCTTTGTCTTGCCTGACCCATCCCCCATTCTGTCCATGGACAAGATCCCTTGTGTTCAGCTTATGCCCGTGGCCTGCTTAAAATGAGACCTCTACGTTCATCTTACACAACCAATTTTTATCTTAACCATTAAGGTGGCATCCAAACAACACTTCAGCTTTACAAACTCATTACCAGCCTTTGTAATTGCTTTTAAGTGGTTTGAAGTATTTTGTCTACTGTTCCACTGAATTACAAACTTCAGGGGAGGAGGAAACATAAGTGTTTTTGGTTTTTATTTACCGTGGCAAGGATTTCTCGTGTCAAGTGCACATGGAAAATAGGAGCATTGACAATGTATGCAGTTATTCCTGGATAGGTTTCTGGCTGCTGACAAACGTCCCTCCAAAATCTTTGATGCCTATTCAGAAGCAAGAAGCTGGGAAAATTCTTCTTGTTTAGTGCTGTGTTACTTGTACTCCATTCACTTTTAATTCATCCTGTTAAGCAGGAATACAGCTACTGGAATTTCTAAACCAGAATATAGATGACTATCAGAAAAGAATTACTGATGCTTAATACTTCTGTAAAGTTATTCATAAAGCATTTTAAATACAACTTCATTTGAGTAGTGTGACAATTCTATGAGATAAGAAGATAGATATTGCTATTGTTTTTTAAACAATAACATGAATTTAGAAAGGCAAGTTGCTTTCCAAAAGTATAGAAAGTGCTGAACGGAAACCAGGCTTGCAACTCCATGTTTATGGTGTATTGGTTGTTTGATTGGTTGTTTCCCATGATTGCTTAAGGCTTGTAAAGCTAATTGTGACTATTTCTGAATCCTGATTAAAACATAAGTGAACTCATTCTTTAAAATTCACATAGAAGCCTAAAATCTTGTATTCTAAAATCTAGGTCTATTTATTTGTAAGGTTGATTTTTTTTGGTTCTATAAAAACATTAATTTGTTCCATAAATCACAAAGTGCTATGTTATATCAGATTTATCACTTAGGAGAAAAGCCCAAGTGGACTCACAGTACTAAATATAGAAGTTTTAAGTTTATAGTTAACTTGCTGAAGCAGCAAACTGCAGCCTCATTGGGGAACTGCTCCAAGGGATTTGAAGATAAGAGAATGAAAATGACTCAAATAGAAAAGCCATATGCATTATAAAAAATGCTTGGAGGTCTACATGGCTGGAGGAGAAAGAAGATGTATGTTTGTACCCTAGAGAAACATGAACAGCTAAATTCTTTCATCCCCTATATCACCCATTGAAGTCATCAAGTTCCTCCAGGGAACATCAGTAAGACAGCTCCATACTTGGAATAGATAGCAAGATATTTGTGGCACCCATTTACAGGCATAGAATAAGGAAACATGTAACATTAAAATCAGAGGGAGATAATATGACAACCTACCACAGCAATATGTAAGCTACTTCAATTAAGAGCTGTCCCATGCAGATGCCCTTGGGATTTCCACAAGAACAAAAGGAAATAGAGCACCTTGCTTTTTGTTAATTCTCTGTCACTAAATTATTCGTAGTAATCTAAGAAGACTAGCCCTTTTAATTAATCCAGTTAGCAGGGGTGTGGAAGGGAGCCAATGTAAACACTAGAGAGAGTTATATCCAGAGTTCTCCCTCTGTTTACTCCAAGGAGTCTGGTTAAAGTTTGTCTGATTCGCCTGTATTTCCTGTCACGATTGTGAATGGCTTGTTACTGTAAGTGTCCTTGTTAGGGAAGTGGCTTGACAAAGCAATAAGGACACAGGAACCGAGTTGGACTTGACTTTGGTCAGACGTTTGTCTCTTACAAACTGAATGACATTAAGCAAGTTATTCATTATAGCTATCCTGGCAACTCAGATTTTCAGCAATAAATGAGTAATTTAAAATTATACATCCAAATATAGGATTATATTTAAAATACTCACATGATTCAGACCACCCCCTCAACTTCCTCAGTTAATTTATTGCATAAATTATTTTTTTAAACATTTAGGTTTTTTTATATGTTCCAACCAGTATGGTACCACAGTACTTGTACATTTCTCTATATGCCCAGAGGTTGAGTTGAATTAAGTTACTTAGTTATACCATGTCTTACCTGAATCTCTTAGAAATAATAAAATATTTTTAGGTTAAAAGTGAAAAGCATGATGCAAAACAATTCAAGGGTTAGTTCCCACGAGGCAAAAAAACATTTTTGTGTTTTCATTATTCAGTGGTGGAATAAGGTAAGACGTTGTTTTTGGTAATACCTGGAGCCACTGAAGAGATGTCTACCTAAACAGTTTCTAATATGGTGTGTGTTTTATTCCCTAGTTTTAAAGATTGATTTTTATCATCAAATGTCATAAAAGTAATGATCACTAATTGTAAGAAAAAAATTTTTTTAATGAACTAAACAGTGCATTGAATGCTCACAGCACTTCTATGAAAGAGCTCCTATTACCACTGTTTTTCAACACAGCAGAGAGTTTGCTTAACTCACTGGATATTTTGCATAATGAGAAGCAGAGCATAAGTTCAAATCCAGGTCCAAATGCGGTAATTCTTTTAGTTGTAAGGCCACCTTTGTCCATTAGTTCAAATACAAATACAAATGTAAAGCTGTTTAAGAAGAAACACAGTAGAGGAAACAGAGGAGCGAGTCCTTACTCAGACCTCTCCCATAACCTAGTCACTAAAGTAACAATACACTCAGACTGGCCCACCTCCGACTCCTACTAGCACTGTGACCATGTGCAAGACACTCCATCTTTTGAATCTCTATTTTATCATGAACCTGGTGACTAATTCCTTATTTACAGAGCTGCAACATAGACCAGAGATGAACTGAGTAGAATCTAACACACTGCGAGCATTCAATAAGGAGTAGCTATTAGAAATACCATGACAGCCCTGGCTTCAAAGTGCTCTGTTTTCAGCCTGCTTTATGTCTACACATAATTCCAGGTGACATTCGTGCACATGGTGCCTTATCAAATGCAAGAACTTCTGACCTTTTTTAAAATTTACTTTTATTTATTCGTGTGAATATGTGTGGATGTGTTTGTGTGTATTGTGTAATGTGTGTTTGTGTGTAGGTGTGTGTGTTTGGATATATATGTGTTTATGTGTGTATATGTGTGTGTTTGTACATATGTGTGTGTTTGTGTGTATAGGTGTGTATGTGTATGTATATTTGTGTATGTGTGTATATATTTGTGTATATGTACATGTGTGTATATTTGTATATGTGGGTATATGTGTGTTTGTATGTATGTCTTTATGTATGTGTGTATGTGTTTGTATGTGTATTAGTTTCTATATGTGTATGTGTGTATTTGTATATGTGTCTATATGTATATATATATATGTGTGTGTGTCTGTGTGTGTGTGTGTGTGTGTGTGTGTATGTGTGTGTATGTATGCATGGTGTGTACATGCACACAGGTGTCCTAAGAACCCAAGAGAGGGTATCAGCTTTTGTGGATCTGGAGATATAGGCAGCCATAATCTACTCAGTGTGGGTGCTGGAAATCAAAGTCTGGTCTTCTACAAGAGCAGCAAGTTCTATCAACCCTTTAACTGTCTCCCCAGCCTACTTTTGACATTTTTGTAAGAAAAAAAAAAGACAAGTATATTTTCTTAGCATATTATCTTAATAATATCTAGATGCAGAAATATTTATAAATATTATTCTAGGTAAACACAGTAGCCAAGAAAGTTTTGTCAGCATATGTGTAAGAGACTAATTTGGGGAGGGCAAGTGGCAGAAGTTACTGAGACAAGACACAGCAAAGATACATACCTCCATCCTGTTCTAGCAAGATCAAGAACTCAGGTGAGCACTGAAGCCAAACAACTGTAACTGGAGAGACAGCAACAAAATCTAGAGTTGGAAATAAAACAGAATGGAGAGGAGAACAATAAACAGGGAAAAAAAACTGAAAAAAAAATCCACAGCAAAACACCTGTATGTCATGAATATCTGGAGCCTGTTGATTTAAAGCACATTTGTAAGATGTGGTGAGATTTTTCAAGGCCTTTTAAACTTGAAAGTGACCTTCTTGTATGGATCTATGAATATTTGAGAACTGGGACAGTTTTACTAGTTTTATTTAGACACATGGGACTAAAATGACAATGGTATTCCAGCTTTAGAATCTAGATAAACCCTCCAAAGAAATAAGCCTGAGCCTTCACAGATTTTCCAACTCGTATCTTGTAATAAGAGCACAAACTTGATGTGTAAAGTTGGCATACTTGTATGTCTATTGCTGTGACACACATACATAGTTACAAATTACAAAGCAAAAGGACACTTTTGAAAAATATCTCTCTCTTAGAGAAAAATCACAGGATTAAAAAAAAAAAGAAAGAAAATGAACAGAATTTTAAAAATAATCATCCTAACAAAACAATTTATTAAAAACTATGTTAAGCCAACCAAAGATCTACTCTCAGAAGCTTAATACATGAGCATATGGTCTTTTCCCATAGCAATGATGCCTGTCGTGTGTGCTTCCTTTCTATTAAATACTCTAAGTGATCTCTTATTTACTTTTGGAAGCTTAATTTCTTCAAATGGTTTCTGTTAAGAGTTTCCTCAGGCTGCCATTAGAGGGCATGAAAGAATAATGTGCAGACCAAAGTCGGACGCACCAAAACTCACCAACAAAGGACCTGCTGTTCTGTCTAGCTTGAGAGAAGAGTTTACTGCCCATCCCTCCCAGAAAGTAGTGGTCGAAATAATTTATATGTTAAGAAACTGTGGTGGTAGCAGTCCTCCTTAAAGGAATTAAGGTACTATTGACTATTTCATGTTTAAGAGACTGAAGCAAATTATTAAAGTTTGAAGAAGTATTTCTTGGTCATTTGAAAGTTAGATCTTATCTAATAGGAGTCACTATGGAGCATGCCAAAATAATAGAAAAAAATAAACTATGAGAATAGCTGATGGATATCAGAGAGCTGGGCAGAAATACAAATGGAATTATAGCAGTAAATTATCAAACTTTGGCTCATGACCTCACCCCCCCTCCAAAAAAAATTAAAACAAAACAAAACAGATATACAAGGAAAATAATCTAGAGATTTAGAGACCAGCTTCCCTCTAGAGTTCTTTCTAACTGAAGAGCAACAACAAAAACCCAGCCAAAGGATGACTGTGTTTCAAAGATGGAAAAGTGAGTCAAATCCTCTCATGCTGTAAATCACTTAACATTTGCAGAGACTTTAAATACATTCTCTCTTCTTAAATGCCGTGTCCAAAACTTATGAAATAAATGGACCCCTACACAAATAAAAGCATAATTCTTCCCTGAAACAAATATAAGAAAAATTAGTACTAATTCGGTTAGTCTATCCTTTCAACTTGTGGAGGGAAAACATAAAGCTTATGTTTTGTGATAATATAAACCCTTTCTTATATAAGATGTGGTTTTGGTAACACTTACTGAATTCCAGAATAAATTTATGATATCTGTCCCTTTCTTTAACTTACAAAACAGTGAAATCCCAAGATTGCCTTCAAAACAGCCACAATATGTTTCTATCCCACTAGCAAGACTGTTAAGACTCCCTATAGGGCACTTGGACTTAAATCCTATAAATTTCCTGCTTAAATTTTCAAACAAGAGAAACTAGGGATACATATGAGAACATAAACCCACCTTTCAGTGATAGGTCTGTGGAAGTCTGTATTGCTGAAGGGTATAAAAGAAGCTGTAAAGGACAGGAATTATAGAGAATGGGATTCCAAACTCCATGCTCTGTTAGTAAACAGACTCTAGAAAATGCAGAAACAGATGGGGAAAATACCTTTAAACACCTGTAAGGAGATGAGGTCTATTAAGGCAAGCCATTTCCCCCACAGAACCATTCTGACTAACCAAGAAATCTATTTGAAAAAGTTCAACGGATATAAATGAAAAGGGGTGGAAAACGTGTATGCTATGTACTTCATTTACTGAGTGGGCAAAATCATTTAAATTTAAAATAATATGTGTTGTTACTTGGCTCTGTACCTGAAATTCCAATTCAAATATCTAATATATTTTGTTTGGTATTTTCTATCTTTAATAAACATAGAAAACATGGATAAGTGGCTAAGGGAATTTGTGAGTTTCCTTTATTGAGACTGGGAAAATTACCACTGGCAAATGATGTAATCCTACAACAGTAGCTGTCAGGGAAACTTCCTTGATATACATTTATGGTATTATTCCCTTCTAAAGCTGTGAAGACATCTGTGACTAATAAACAGCTCTCAACCTCACCTGTCCAGTGTTGTGTATGGTATGTTCTATCATCTCCATCAACCTGTAAAGTGTTCAGAATCAACAAAATGAAGGGAGAGCAACAAGACAAAGCTTTTTGTATTTGCAACCAAGATCAAACAAAGAAAGGCAGGTGGAGTCTGAATGCAGAAATCCTGCAGCAAATCTTGCCACCTCTCTTAAGCCACTCTTAGTGCTAAATCAATAAAATAAGGGAGTTTTTCAGACTTAACTAAAATTGACTTCATGTAAAATGACCAAAAATTCCCAGACATATTGCAGACAGTGGAGGGCAAATGAAGCCTGTTTTTCTTACACAATGGCATTAGTAGTTGAACATGTCATGAAAACCATCTTCAACATTTTTATCTCTTCCCCTTTGGTTATGACTTGTCAATTACGGTTCCTTCTTTCACCTCAAATTTCTGCCCCCTGCCAAAAGCCTCTCCAGTTTTATCTAGATTGGAGAGTTTTCTTTTATTTTTATTGGTATTTTCACACATTTTTAAAATGAAATTTAATTTTTCCACACCTCGTTCCTTTCTTCCAGCTTCCTCCCTCTCCCTGTAGAACACTTCTTTAAAGCAAGTTCTCCTCCTACATTCAAGCGTTCTTCTTGCCTGGTGATCACTTGCCTGAAGCTAGGAGGGAGGTTATTTACTAGAACAAGGGCAACTTCTCAGTCCTTACAAAGCTGAAGAAAACATTACTGCACACATGGGACAATTCTCATTCACTAAGCTGTCTCCAGATGGAACAGAATATCTCTCCAACATAAGCCACAACCTTTACAACTTTGCTTTATATCTCCTAAGTATTGAATGCAAATTTTCAGGAAATGCTTGGCCAGTAAGTCATTAACTATTAATATTTTCTTATTCTGAAATAAAGCCTGGTTAATATTTGATCGTTGAATGATAAGACATTATAACAAGGCCAAATATTGAGTGGAAATATTTAAACACCTATAATTTTGGCATTGGGTTTAAATATACAAAAAGTTAATTTTAACTATAATGCTATGGACTTTTAAGGTATTTGTTTTGTTGAGGTGTCTGTTGTTATTTGTTTTGAGCTTTGATTGTTTAAGACAAGGACTCACTCTGTAGACCATGCTGACCTAAAACTCATAAAGTTCTATTTGCCACACTGCCTTCCATGTGCTGGGATTAAGGGCACTCATCACCACCTCTGGCTGGGTATTCATATTTGAATACAAAATTCAATTTTTAAAATAGATAGCAAAACACATTAGAAAGCATCATGTACTTTCTGTACCCCATGCATTAAAAAGCAAAAAGCTTGCACCTGATGTGACAGAGCACAGCCAGCCCTACAGCAAAGATCAGTGGCTTCTGAGACTGCAATTGTCTGCACAGCTTAAACAAATTCCTCAAATGCCTCCAATGTTATCAACTGAAAAGAATTAAAGCTCTGAAACAGTTGGTACACTTTCAATTGTTCAGAATTTTTATAGAATCGTTATTTAAAACTTAAAAGCAGAAAATGCCCAACCTCTGTTTCAAATCTATTTATGTTTTGAAACATACTTACAGGAACTTATTTGTAAAGTAAATATTTCTAAACAGCATTAAAAGGTTTTCACAATATCAAAACACTTAACTGCTCTTTGGTCCCTTCTTTGAATATTTGAATTTTAACACTTTCAAAGATGCAAGGATCTCACATCTCCCAAGGCCTCTAGAGTCTCCAGTTTTCTACACCTAGTTTTATTCCTATCTGTGTGGACAACTGTCTGCGCACTGGGTTAAGGGTCTTCAGGAATATTCCTAAGGGGCCTAGATAGGGAGAGCCAGATGTCTAAGTGACGATGACCAGGTCACCTCATTTTTCTATACCTCAGTTATGCTAGCAAAGAAATAAGAGATTGAGGTCATATAATATTTTATTTATAATAGAATTTGCTTATCAAAAAAAAAAACAAAAAGTAAGAAATGACAAAACATACACTATTTAGTTACCAGTTACATTTCATTTTTACTTGTCTTTGACAAAGTCTACTCACTACAAAGAGTTGTTGGTATAACTTGCAATAATTTTTTAATTATATTTCTATCTGAAACCCATCAACAAATTTTTAAAATTAGCTCTAATATTTTAAGATTCTTATCAAAACATATGGAAAAATTACCATTCCCCATAAATATAAAGACAAATTCTCTCAAGAATAAAATAAATAAAAATAAAACCCTATCTTATAACACAACCTTTTTTTATTTGCAAGAACATTTTCTTATAATGATATTACTATATTTTTCATAAAAGAAAAAATATATATGGTATCTTGTTTTAACATTACAGGATAGTTTCTTTATTAAAACAGCCATGTCATTTTAACTCCTGTTGCACACATTTTAAGATATTATTTTACTTGTTACAATTTTTTTAGGCGAAATGGTGAAATTGTTTTGAACTTTCAACAATTTTTCTAGAGAACGGGTCATAGATGCCTGGTAACCTTTGGATGTCTGTGAAAGCTGACTGTCCTGCAAGTGCTCAGTAGGCCTCAAGTACCTTGACTCAGTACATTGCTGTACAGTGGCTGATGAATCATTGGGAATGAATGGCTCAAGAAATATAATCAAAAACTTGCTTAACACTCTTTACCACACTCTCTCAGTACTTTCCCAATTCCTGAAACAAGTCTGCAGTAGTTTCAAGTCCACTATAATTCCAATTACTGTTTATTTAATAGATATGTATAAAATTTTACTAGAGGTTAAAATGCTTAATAATAAGATTACTTCATGGTAATTTTATTAATCAAGTAGTTTTACTATTAAGTAATTTTATCCCTGATTTAAAAGATTCATCCAGTGCTCTAAAAAATAACGTCAGATATATTCATTTTAAAATGTGTAACCTTATACTTTCAGAAACTAATTAATACAGAATGGAAAATCCAGAATAAAGAATATTGATGCAACAGTGACAGTCTTAATTCTCTAGTTAGTAAACAGTTAATAAAACTAGAGAATTAGGTTTTCGTGGTGACAAACAATAGTAATAGTAGAAAATAGACAAAGTATTTACAATCATAGAGGACAACAAGAACAGCTGTGCCAATTTTTTTTTTTTTTTGAGTTGGCAAACTTCTACGCAGTCATAATACCAAATACAAGGAGTCATTCTTAATTTTCACCTTATTTTCTGGGTAAGGCTAGCCATATGAAATTAAGTCATGACAGTGAAATATTAAATAAAATTGGAGGAAATTGGAGAAAATATTAAGGAAAGCCTGCCATCACATAAAGAAAAGAATATCACCCAAATGTTTTTCATCAACAGTTATACTACATACCAACACATAGATTTCTTCCTTAAATAAAAGTATTTATGCTTTAACAGAGAACTTTTAACAAAGGATTATTTTCACTCACTGCCAATTGACTCTCCTATCTGTTTAATACCTGCTGATTAGAGGGACAGAAACCACTTAAAAATGTTTGATTGTGAAGTACTTAACAAACTATACAGGTCCTAACTCATTTGGAAAAGAGAATCTGAGGGGTCAAATATAACATTCTAAAGCAATGTTTATCACAAGATTAGAGAAAAATACTTTATTACACTTCAAAGAAAAACAAAAGGTCCAAATCTATTCACAGCAAAAAAAAAAAAAAATTACTATGTGAGAATAGACAACATAAGTTTAGCAATGAACTGCAGAAGTGTAGAAGAAATTAGAGGCAGATAGTAATATCCATGAGATGAGATTTTTTTTATGCTAGAGTTTTTCCTAAACAATATATATTATAATCCCTGAATACAGTTTATTTTAATTCTGTCATATCTTGTCTTTAGAAACATAACCCCTAGCATTGAAGTAAGGGATAAAACACAATATAGAGGAAGCTACGCAATATTAATGCACACACCTGAATTTGAATGAGAAATACCTAATATGCTCTCCAGTGTGAAACTACAAAATGTGTTTGTATCTATGAAATAGTCTACTTCCTTAAAATGAAGAAGCCTAGAAACAAACTCAGGTAAAGTATTCTGAAGTCATACACCATCTCTACTAGTAGAAAGAAAGACTTCTAAGAAAAGCAGGTAGTTCCAAGATTAAAGGGGAAATGTCCAAAATGAATCTTGAACATGATCTTGCTGGATGAAAATGGAATGATGGAGAGCTTTCAGAATCATTCAAAAGGACCAGAGAACCAACAACATGAGTTTCAGAAAGAATAATAATTTGAAGAAGGGGAAGGCGGGGGAAAAAAAGACTAACAATTTTACTTAAAAATATTTCAATCCATGAGATTAGAGGGATCTTTTGAAAAACAAAGACTGAAGGTCATGGTGACTCAAGATTCAACCTTTACTACAGTGAGAGTAACCAGGAAAAAAAAAAAAACCTGACTGCTGACTTTCCCAGAGGAACTTCTATTCTGTGTCACCAATTAGGTAAAATGAGTACTCATTCAATATTCTTAAAGGAAACAGTAGGACTAGAGAGTCATCATTTGCAATTACTTCCAAAGTAATAGATGTAAGCTCTGAGCATCATCATTACCAGCTAGCATTAAAAGAAGTGGGGGTAAAAACAGCATCAAAACCCTCCTGATGAAAGAAGACAGAGAGTGATCAAATCTGACCTGACCAAGCCTTTGAATCCAGCTGTTAGGGATTCAGAGAACACAAGAAGTTGCCTGAATCATGATCAATATTCTCCCAGGATTTCCCACAAGTAAATTGGAAGATAAGAGAAAGATGAAGAGAAAAACTGCAAGTTAAAAGGCACATAAAATATTTAATCTTCGTATTTACTCAAGATTAAACTCGTGTCTCTGATGGATACTAAAATGGCGAAACTATAGGATAGTAAAATACTGGTTCTCTTGGGAAAAGGAAATGAACTCCAAGACATAGAGACCAATTAAAGAGTTTCTGTGGTGAAGAGCTAAGTTCTATTTCTTCAGCCAGGTGGTAGTGGGAAACACATAGACTTTGAAATAGTCCATAGAGCCATACATTTCTTTCTTTCTTTTTTTTTTTTTTTTGACTGATGAATTATTTATAGAAAGAGTTTTAAAGCAGATTTAGGTGAGATAATACAAAAGTAATATCATTGCATAATGTGATGATACTTTTTAAAGAACCAGCAAATAAAAAGGACCAGAAAAGCACACACATCTTTGAAGAAAATAATTCATCGTGATGTAATATGTAAAATACACTGCCACCTTTAAAATGATACAAAATTTACATGCAAAATTCAGTGTGAACTTCTGTAATCGAATATTTTTCTAAAGACTGGTTAGGTAAAATCATTTCTTAAGAATCCCTGCTCCTTGCGTACCCGACAGCTCTGCATTATAATATGGTATTGAATGTTTTTATTACTCACTGAATTAAATGATCTGCTTGGAAATAGAGAACAGAATAGTTTTTAAAATATTAAATATTTTACATGAAGTATAACAAAAAGGAAAATTTAAAAAGGTGTGGCTCAGGAGCAAAACATCTGCATGGAATATAGAATAACAGGTGTAGGAAACATTTTGAAGAACAAAATCTATGAATAATCCAAGTGAAGCTTCTTTTTCAATTAAACACATTTTCTTAAATCGCACATCAGATTCTATAATTAAAATAAAGATTTGAAATAGTCTCTAAACTAACCATCAGGGATTACTCCTAGGCAATGGTTATTGATTTTTATTTGTACAAAATCATGTTTTAATTTTTTTTCATTGTAGAGGCTTTTCCCATATGTGGGGTAGGGCCAGGCAGATGACCTTTTCCAGTTAATAACATTACATCCAACCTCCAGGTCTTATCTGGATCCCATATCTTATGTCTAGGTCCAGTCTGGATACTGTCCCCAAACCCTAGCCTGCCTATACCATCTCTAATACCCAGAAATAGACAAGGTTGCTGATCCTGTGTGCCTGCCCAGTCTGGCCAATCCATACTGTGCTATTCTCAACCCCCAGTAATACATCATGAGAATAACAGCAGTCTGGTAAATCTCTCAAACCCTAGTTTATCTGTGACGTATCCAACTCTCAGGCTGATCCTGGGTTTTACATCTGTGCATGAATCCAGCATGGTGAGTCCCTAGAACTTCTCCTATCCACACTATTCCCTAGCTTCAAGCCTTGCATCAACCTCACAACCTATAAGTACACTGGCCTAGCCTGAGGCAGCCCAGAATCTCACATCAGACACACAACAAATGTGATAAGACCATATGATCCAGACTGATCATAAAAACAAAAAAACCATGAATGACCAAGAAGGAATATCTGACACAAAATCCACCAGTACAGATAACAAATGTTATTCAGGTATATGTATTTAGAGTAACTCCAGGACATAGAACTTATCAATCATAAACTTCATTAAATAATTCAAGAAGTTTAACGAAGGCACCAACACTTCAGTAAACTTAATGAGAATAGCAATAAAAATCTGAGGCGTCTAAGAAAACACAGACATATAACGGAATGAAATGACAATGGCAGTCCAGCATTTGAAAACTGAATTCAATATGGAAATAGAAGCACTAAAGAAAACTCAAGCTAGATGAAGAGGGAATGGAAAACTTCAGTAAACCAAATTGGAAAACTCAGGGAAACCCCTTAAAAGTAGAATAGAACAAGTAGAAGAAAAAATAGTAAGACTTTAAAGTAGAGAGATTAGACCACACAAACAAAGATTATGGGGGAAAAAAGCACTAAAGAAAACGTGCAGGAGATATGAGACACCATGAAAAGACCTAATCTTAGAATTATAGGTGTAGATGAAGGAAAAGAGTTCCAGCTCATGGCATGCATCAGATCTTCAATAAGATCATAGAAAACTTTTCCAAATTAAGGAAAGATAAGCATACAAATATAAGAAGCATACAGAACACCAAAAAGACAAGATGAGAAAAGGAACTGCCTTAGGCATACTATATAGTTAAACCACTAAATATACAGAACAAAGAAAGGTTGTAGAAAGCTACAAGGAAAAACAAAGACATACATGAAGAAAAGCACCAAAATAATAGACAATTTCTCAATAGAAACTTTAAAAGTCAGAGGAACAAGAAACAACCTATCACAGTTACCAATAGACTACTGTACTGTAGAAAAAAATATCTGCATAGTTGAAGACTGAAAAACTTTTCATGATAGAAACTAGCCAAAATAATTCATGTTCATTGAACTAGCTCTGCAAAAAAACTAGAAGACACACTTCAGACTGAAGAGAGGAATGGGCATAGCAAAAGGACTAAGAAATAAAATAAATGAAGCCATAATTACTGAAATGCAAACTATGACAAAGGAAAAAAAACAGCAAACATAATAGAATGAAGCAACTGCAGTCAATTCAACTTTTCAATAATAACTCTAAATAGTCCTCAACTCCCTAATATTCAGAAACAAATTTTATATTTCTGATGTATACAAGAAACACGCCTTACCTTTAAAGATAGGCACTGCTTTGGAGAGAAAGAGTGGAAAAAGATTCCAACTCAATGGTAAAAGGAAGCAAGTGTCTCTCTCCTATTTCCCACAAAAATAGATAGAATGGAAAATAATCATAAGAAATAAAGGATGCTTCATTGTAGTCAAGGAGACATTCAAGAAGACATTACAATCTTAAACATATATTTACTAAACTTTGATGAACCCAATTTCTTAAAAAAAAAAACATAATACTGGGATTATGACACAAATAGACTCCATTGTGGTAATGGTGTGATTTCTTCCTTTCCTTCCTTCCTTCCTTCCTTCCTTCCTTCCTTCCTTCCTTCCTTCCTTCCTTTCTTCCTTCCTTTCTTCCTTTTTTGTTTTTGTTTTTGTTTTCGAGACAGGGTTTCTCTGTTGTAACTCTGGCTGTCCTGGAGCTCACTCTGTAGACCAGGCCGGCCTCGAACTCACAGAGATCCACCTGCCTCTGCCTCCCTCACAAATGCTGAGATTAAAGGTGTGCATCACCAGAGCCCAGTCAGTATGTGATTTCAATATCCACTGCCACCATAAGACAGATTATCTGAAAGAAAAAATAGAGAAACATCATAATTGAATGTATTATACATTAAATAGACCCAAAAGACATCTACAAAGTATTCCACACAAACATCAAAAGAATTTACATTCTACTCAGCAGCCCATGGATAATTCCCTAACATACACCACATTCTGGGACACAAAACAAATCTTAACAAAAACAGAAAATTTCACGGGAAAAAAATCTGACATCCTACAATGAAATAAAGCTTAAAATCAATAGCGAACAAATATCTAGTAATTACACGCACTCATGAAAATTAAATAACAAATTATTAAATGATGAATAAATCAAAAAGGAAATCAAGAAAAAAGGTTTAAATTCCTGGAATTAAATTAAATTATATCACAACAAAACCTTTGGCACATTCTAATAGCAGTTCTAAGGCATAAAAAATTATAGCTCTAAGTACCTATATGAAAAAAATTACAAAGAACACAAAAGACTTAATGTAGCAGCTGAAGAATTTCTAAAATCAAGAATATATCAAACTCAAATGCAATGGAAAGAAATGATAAAAGCCAATGCAGAAATTAATGAAATTAAATCAAAGTAAACAATTTAAATGTACCTTCAACAAACGTAAGAGCTTGTCATTGAAATAAACAACATTGGCATGCCTATGCCCCAACTAACAAAAAAGAAAGATTATTCAAATTAGCAGAATTAGGGATGGATAGAGAAACAATGCAACAAGCCTCAAGAAATTGAGAATGTTGTAAGGGAATACTTTCCAGATTTATATTCCATTAAGTTAGAAAGTTTTAAAGAGTCAGAGTCACACACCCCCAGCCCTGATTCCAGTCCATGCTCCATCTTGTTATGCCCTATTTGAGCAGTAACCCTGGAAGGACTGCTCTTATCTGGGGAGAGGCAGTGGGGGCAGGGTAGATCTGGGGGAGAGGAAGGATGAGGGAGCTGGGAGGAGCAGAGGGAGGTCAGATGTATTATAAGAGAGAAAAAAATAAAGAAAACATAACAGAAATTATTTTTTTTCGATTCATCTAAACCACCACAGTTAAATCAAGAAGAGGGATCATCAATGTAAATAGAGTCATAAAAATAAGGAAATCAAAGGAGTGATCAAAAACATCTTTCAATTAAGAAAAGCATAAGGCCAGATAGATTCACAGCAAAATCCTACCACATGACCAGTAGAGATCTACAACCCATACTTCTTAAATTATTCAAAAAAAGCACAAAAAGAAAGGGACACTTCAAAATTCTTTCTATCAAGCCAGTATTATTCTAGTATCAAAACTAGGTAAATAGACAACCAAATAAATAAAACCACAGAATGGTATTCCTAATAAACATAGTAGCAAAACTTCTCAATAAAATGTTTAAAAATTGAATATAGGCACATAACCAATATGATCATCCACTATGGTCAAGTTGGTATCCCAGACATGCAGAGGTGGTTCAACATACAAGAATCAATAAATATAATAAATCATATAAAAGCTCTATAAGTCAAAAAACACATGATCATCTTAATAGACACATAAAATATTTCTAACAGAATGCAGCATGTCTTTGTGATAAAAGACCCAGAGAGAGTAGGTCCAGAGACTATATTTTAGCACAGTAAACTCTACCTATGACACCACCACAGGTGATATTATCTTAGAGAGAAACTTGAAGCAATCACACAAAGGTAAGGAATGGGAGAGGGTGGATCACTATCTTTACTTCTTTTTAATACACTGCTTGAATGAATACCTAAAGAAACTTCGCTCTCTGCTCCAGAAAAGATAATGCATCTTCTTTCCACCTTCGTGTTGATCATTTAACACTCTCACCCTCACTTCACCTGCCATCTTGACATATGCAATCACTGTATAAACCTAGGGATGTGTTGGATACAGAGCACTAGAGAGCAGGGACAATCAAGGCCTGCAGAGAAGTTTTGTCTCTTCCAACATCATTATATGGATGACCAAAGTGTAACCTCATAGGAAGAATGTCTTCTGCAAGACTTCTGCCTTCAATGTTTTATATCAAGCCCGGCCACCACCTTGAAGGAATCTTTACACCAAGCATTCTCAACAGGAATAGCATCATCACCATCCATATATCCAAAATTAGTTCTCTAGATATACCAGGAGGTTATAAGAGTATATCACTCTGCAAAGCCCAACTTTAACCGATGAAATCATATTTCAATATATTACAATTAATTAGGGTGGTATCTGTTCAGTAATACAAGATTAAATTATAACAAAACACAGTTTTTAATATGATCTGTATATAGTTGTCAGTGTTTAGGTTTGATTATTTAAAGTGTTTAATAGGCCAAGAAAAAATTAACACATTATTCAATTTTTGAAGATTCTAGAACCTCGAACAAAATGGCTTATTGAATTTCTAGGCTCATTTAAGAAAAGAGCACTTTCTGAGCTTATCTTTATAAGAAATACAATTATTCAGTACTTTTTCTGATATGAAGTAAGCAAAGCCTTTCATTTTGACAGTATTGTGAGATTTGGCAAAAACATTAGTAGGATGCACTCTCAGAAAAATCCATCAGGCAACCTCAAGCCCTTCAAGGTTTTCAAGAGATCAAATTGGGAAACATTAAAATATAAAAGAAAGATCCAGGCAGTAGTGGTGCACACCTTTAAGCCTAGCACTCAGGAGGCAGAGGCAAGCAGATCTCTGTGAGTATCAGGCCAACGTGGTCTACAAAGAGAGTTCCAGGACAGCCAGAGTTAGAACAGAAAAACTGTCTTGAAACAACAACTATATATGTATATATATATATATATATATATATATATATATATATATATATATATATATATACATATATATGTTTATTTTAAACAAATTGTATTTATATAAAATTTATGAAGCCTCAGGAATTACTAGTGTGAGTAGCTGTCAATTGGAGGTAGCTTCTGAATTGGAGGTGGGAGCTATGTCAGCTATTTCCTTTACTTTGCTTTTTAATATTTAACCATACTGGTCTTTTGCATATACATCATGGTTTCAAGATTTATGTCTCTATGGGTGTTATGTGTGTAAGAATGTGTGTGTCTCTGAGTCTATATGTGCTTCTTGTGCTTCCTCTTTGATTCTTTTTTTTCCCATTTGTTTGCTTTGTCCTATTCTGGTTTGTTTGTTTTTATTTTATCTAATTTAATTTTGTTTTTTAATTATTTTTAGATGCCTGTTTATTTTCTATGGAGAAAGAGAGAAAGAAAGGATGTGAATTTGGATGGGAAAGGATGTGAGGAAGATCAAAGAGGGCTTGGGAGAATGAAAAATTACAATCAGAATATACTGTATGAAAACTATTTTCAATTTAAAAATAATTATGTATCAGTGTGTGTTTGTGTGTGTGTGTGTGTGTGTGTGTGTGTGTGTGTGTGTGTGTGTGTGTCCTTTTGGCTGGATGGTCTTCTTCTCCCAGTGTACTTTTAGCCATTGGATGGAACAAAACAAAAGTACATGTAGTAATTATTCAGGTATAGATGTAGAAAAAAAAGAGGAAAAAGTCATATCTGCTGCTATTGTGCTTTGAAATGAAAATATTGTCCTACAAACACATTTGTAAACTTCTCAAAAAGGTAAATAAAACCCTTCACACAAATTATAGTCATTGTATTAAAAAACTAACTCATAGTTTTTAAATGCTAAATTAAAGGTATCATCTATTTAATGAATCAGCTTACTCAATCAAGATATGACACAAATGAAGGCTGAAGAACTCTGAAGAAGACTTAAGGGGGTAAGGTTACCAAGCCTGGAAAAATGAGTTAGGGGATCTACCGAAGACATGCACTTTAAGCTTTAGGCAAAAAAGAAATATGAACATACTCTTGGGTAGGAATAAATATCAAACTTGGGACTTACATCAAATATCAATATCTCACATTGTATGGAAGTAAGGTTGAATCATGTTTTTAAGACTTACTATGGGATTTAACACCATTACTATTGCTTTGGACTAATATTCTCCATTTTAGGCTCAGTGAAGCATAGCTCCTATCAAATGTTGAGCCTGGCTCCCACCATTATTTATCTGATCTACTTATATTTTAGATAAAGAACATCCAAAGCGTTCTGTCAGTAGAAGGAAAAGAAGTGGGATCTCAGAAGGGGATGATAAAAGGTTTTTCCCAAGTCTTAAAGTATCCTTGAGAAGGACTTGGATGACTTGATTTTTCTCAGTTTAACGCATCACAATGAATACATTCAGAATACTCTAATTCAGAAGTGCCTGACCTGTGGTAGTAACCTGTGTGTGGCTCAGAATAGCTATGAATGTGTCCAACACAAATGTAAATTCATTTAAAATATTATCAGATATTTTTATGATTTTTAAATTTTCAGAGTGTAGTTCTCAAGTTGAACTCTTGGAGATAATTATTACTTCCTGTCACATGTCATCTGCAGTAATAGTAAGTAGTCTTTCACAATCTATATGACATGTATAGCCTTTAGTGATTTGGTGGTATGTGGTTTTCAATGGGCTATCTTTCAAACATAATCAGTTGGCACCATCAAATGTTACATCTGATCTGTGGGACTGAAGAGTGAAATTTGCAGCTTTATCAGCAATGTTTTAACCAACCACTGGAAGTGATAGGAGTTTGATCTTATTTAAAAGATGCATAAATATTCCTATTTGACCATTAAGGACACTTTCACAATGTAGTCACGCTCTCCACATTGCCTTCTGGGTGCTCTCTTTTACTCCTCCTGCACCTTCACGTGAAACGTGTCAAGCCCAAATCTTGCCTTAAATATTCCTGTCAAATTAAGTTTCATAGTCAAAGTAAATATAGTCTTTTCTCTCTATTAGTTTTTAATACCAACATGGTTTTCCCTAAAGAAATCAGGACCTCAAATAAGAAAAAATACTGTTGAAGGAAAATTGCTCAATAAAATGTGAACAGATGATGACTTTTTTTTTGTAATGAAACAGTAAGGAATTCTTTTTTATTTGAAGGAAATCTGTGTAAGTGTTCAAAGAATATGATTTGAAAAGGATACCAACTGATATCTGCTGGGAGAGAAGGAGACTATTTTCTTTATGAGTATGTTCCTTAGTATGTGACTCACACTCCAGTGGTTTGCCCCATACCAGGAGTATATAGACAGTACAAACTGAACATGATGGGTTATTAAAACAACAACAAAAAGGATATGAAGTTGGGTGAGTAGGGTGGTGGACATGAATCTGAGAGGAGTTAGGTGGATGGGGTAAATATGATCAAAATTCATTGCATCGATTTCCTGAAATAAAATTTCATTATTATTTAACATACTACCAAAAATATGCCATATTCCATCAAGAACTGAGTTATAAAGACAAAACAGTGTAACTGAAAAGAAATGCCATTTCAGCAACAAAAAAAATAAGCTATAGCACAGATATATTCTCATATGAAAGCTAGCTATGTGCTTTTTAATAATATAATCACTGGTGTTGACTTTATGAAGCAATGGATGGAATGTAGCAGAAATAATATGCCCTAGGGATATATCTAAAGTCAGTTTGTCTTAACACAGCCAAGCAAATTGAAGACTTTGGGAAAAGCTATCAAAAGAAGTTTGAAGAGGAGAGCTGTTGATTTTCAGTTATGTGCTTGGTAAAAAATGACAGCACAGAAGTTATAAATAGAACTCAACTTTTATTTCTATTAGAAATTTTGTTCATTTAAACATTGTTGAAGAAGAAACGGTTCCTTTAGTACCACTAAAAGACACAACTACATCAAAATATTTCTATGAATCAGTAAAAGAAAACATTAAAGTGGTTTTACTTTATTCATTGGCAATGTATCTGATTTAGTTACTAATAGTGCCCCAACTATGGTAGATCAAATACAGGGACATGTAAAGCTAATAGAAGGCAATGCAATTGCCACTCAAAACTTATGCTTAATGCATATTATCATCGTATAATACATCAATAAATTTATGCACAGAACTATTAAAATGGACAACAAAAATTATCATTAAGGCTGTGAACCTAATAAGAACCAAGGGTTTAAATCATTAACAATTACAAGAATTCCCTAAAAATGTTGATGCTGGTTATGGTGACATCATTAATTTTGGAAGTAAGGTGGCTAAGTCTAGGCTAGATGTTGGAAATATTTTTTGATTTGAAAATTGTTTTGATATCAAAAACATTTTTTCCAGAACTTGAAGATAAAAACTGGCTTACAAATTACCATTTTTAGGATATTAAACCTCTCCTTTTTTCAGTTTCTCTCTTTGTATTTCACTAGATTACTTTTTCTATAGTTCCTCTAAG
The DNA here is from genome assembly GCA_026225945.1 of Cricetomys ansorgei. Taxonomy (NCBI): domain Eukaryota; kingdom Metazoa; phylum Chordata; class Mammalia; order Rodentia; family Nesomyidae; genus Cricetomys; species Cricetomys ansorgei. Next base: position 10,628,737 of record JAMJFZ010001100.1, on the reverse strand, counting down.
ACTTTGTTTTAATAAAAATGAACATATGGTATAAAAAAACACAATTCTCATTTTCAAAAGGGATGAGACACAAGCATTACATGTGAAATAAGTTACTACATCAAATTGGTACATGTCTGGAAATATTTATATACTGATAAATGTCAAGAGTCCTACTCCAAGCCACACTTCTTGCCTAACTATAGACTGGGAGTTAGTAAATGAAAGCCCCCTAAGTAAAATTCAGCTGCAACTTGTTATTATAAAACAACAAAAACAAAAGCACATTATATTGAGACACAGAAATGGTTCTTCCTTTTCATGCGATCTGTGGCTATACACAGGCAGAGTAAGTGTCACGGAAAGCATCTGGCAACAAACTAAAATGTTTGATCTTTGGTCCTTTATAAAAGTCCATTGGCCCCTGATCCACCCATATATCAAGCTTTTTCCTTTTATTTCTAGTTAGATGTTGAAAAATACTGAACCCCCAAATTTTCAAAACCACACTTGTTTTTCCTCTAAAGCCTGCTCAAATTTGACTGACATTTGGGTTGATGGTGCTACATTTCCCACTGTTCAAGCCAAAGATTCAGAAACCATTCATTCACTTGTCAGCCTTGTCATGTACTACTTCCCATCAATCAGACTCTCTCCTATTGGCTCTTTTCAAACATCTAACCTTGCAATGGAGCCACCACCATCAACTGGCTTAAACTAACATAGTATTTAACTGAATCTCTGTCCTCGTATCCTGCCTGGTCATCTTTCTTATTTACTGCTATTTCATTTATATTTTCTATTATATTTTTATTACTTAAAAAATTTTAAATTTAAGTATATTTTGATTATATTCTTCTCCCCCACATATAAGTCCTTCCAGATTCAATTTAAATGAAATAAACACACATTTTCAAGGTGAACACCAATATATCAATACAATTTGATTCATGACAGGATTCCAAGTAAACATGAAATTGTGGCTCAAATTAAGGCTAACAACTTTACGTAATAATTTGACATGTGGGCTAAACTCCGTCCTGTGAATAGTGAAAGATAAAGGGCTTAGTTCTGTATTTGGTACAAAATTTGAAAACATTTCAAGGTTCTTGGGAGATAATATTTCTGTAAGACTCCGTTTTCAGCTGCAATCTCATATTCAACTTAAAGAAAAATTTGATCATGTCAAGTTGATTAAACTTTTGTTGATCCCCATTTCCTAGAGAAATACATTCTCACTTCACAACCATGCTTTGGTCCCTTCGTCACTTTTTCCCATGACCTACATCTATGAGCAAATATTTTCAAATCTGAAGCACACTGAAGGAAAATTAGACCCCAGATATCTGTTGAGATCCTTGAGAAATCACTGAGAATTGCAATTCTTTCTGTTCAGCCAGAAACTGAGGCATTAGTTTCTCAAATACAATGTCAAATATCCCAATTGCTTTATAGTGTCCTCTTTTAAATACTAATATATTTAAAACATCAATGAAATTGTATTACTAAGACATGCTGATTTGCTTTATAAATAATCACAAACTTAGGGTGTGCATAATGATTTTAAAGGACTATTAATGGAGCCAGGAAGAGTAACACACACTTTAATCCCAGCACTCTGGAGGCAGAAGCAGGCAGGTTGAGAAATAAACAAACAAATGACTATGAAGAACTGCATAATTATGATTATTATGTGAGGGCTTTTTATTGTATTGGGTATAACAGACATTATGAAAATTGCACACAGAACTTTTTGTTGTTGTTCATAAGTTTCATTAGCTTTGGTGTAATGTATGACCACAAACAACTCTTCTTTGCCCAATTTGGCCATGAGAAACTAAAATTTGAACATTCTGCACCAATTGGCCAAGTAAGCAATTAAGTTTGGCTTTGAAACAGCAGCAATGTATGTTCACTTTGATTTTATTGTTATTCTTATCTGAATATTTAGCTAAATTTCAATTACTATAAACATGAAATGAACAAACTCTATTATCTGTTTCCCAGTGGTAAAGTCACATAATCCGAACAGAATGCACAAAATATCTATTGGAACTGAAATGTGAACAGTGACTAACTCGACTAGAAACTAGAAGAAATCGATACCGGGTTTGTTGGATATTGCTGTGACAGACATTTTTTTTTTTTTGAAGGCTTGTAGAAGGTATTTAGAGATTTGAGTTAGAAACTCATCAGAGGTTAAGAGATTAATAATCCATTTTGGACTTAGAAGATGATTCTAAAAGTAACGCAGATAGAGGCTTGGTGTGTAATTTTAAGAGGATAGATTTGATAGTCTCTTCAAGACTATTAGGGACATTTGATGATTCAAATTAAGAATCATTGATTCTGAGCCAGGTGATGGTAATACACCCCTTTAATCCCAGCACTCGGGAGTCAGAGGCAGATGGATCTCTGTGAGTTCAAGGTCAGCCTGGTCTACAGAGTGAGTTCCAAGACAGCCAGAGTTACAACAGAGAAACCCTGTCACAAAAAACCAAAATAATAATAATAATAATATAACAAAAAATTTAAAAGTAAAGAATCTATGATTCTGGAAGATACCGGAAAATGTGAAGATCTCCCATGTTCATGGATGAGTAGGAATAAAGTAGTAAAAATGGCCATCCCATCAAAAGCAATCTATAGATTCAGTGCAATTCAAAATCCCAAAACAATTACTTTACAGAACATCAAAGGCCAAGTCTCAATTTTATTTGGAAAAACAAAAAACACAGAATAGCTAAAACAATCCTAAACAATAAAAGAATTGCTGAATGTCCCATTATTCCAGATTTCAAATTGTACTACAGAGGTATAGTGATAAAAACTGAAAGGTGTTGGTATAAAGACAGACATGTTGACCAGTGGAATCTAACTTAAGTCCCAGATGTAAATCCACACACCTATGGACACTTGATTTTTAATAAAGAAGCCAGAAATACATCCTGGAAATAAGAAAACATCTTCAGGAAATAGTGCTGATCAAACTGGCTGTCTGTGTGTGTAAAAGAATGCGAATATATCCATATTTATCACCTGCACAAAATTTAAGTCCAAGTGGATCAAAGACCTCAACATTAAACCAGATACTTAAAACTTGAGCCCAGAGACATTTCTGTATCTGTCCCAGCCATGCCTCTAGAACATACTCTTCATACTCATGGGCAGTTGGTTTTCTAGGTCTGTCACCTTTCCAGTCACTTTTAATTCTTTAAAATTTCCCCACTGGACTCTGTGACAGAATAGCTTCTCTGTGTCCACAAACTGGTGAGGGGCCAGAGGAGACTGGGAGGAGAGGGCAGCAGAGCAGCAGCTGGAGCTCTACTGGACTCTGCCTACTCCCCTGACACTGCCAACTGCCACCAAAAGAAAGTATTTTTTAAATCTTTTACTTATTTTTATTTTATGTACATGGTGTTTTGCCTACCTATATGTTTGTGAGGGTGTTGGATCCCCTGGAACAGGAGTTACAGAAAGTTGTGAGCTGCTGTGTGGGTGCTGAGAATTGAACCCAGTTCCCCTGAAAGAGCAACCAGTGCTCTTAACCATGAGCCATCTCTCCAACCACAGAATCTATTTTCAATAAAAGAAAAAAAAAGAGAATCGATGGCTCTGGTCATCTCAGGTTAAATAATCAGTTGTGGTTAAAAACCAGATAGAATCAATGATGTCAAATCTGCTGGGAAGTGTTTTATTGGGGTTAACATTCAGAAGCTGTGTCACAGAGGTTTCTAAGTCACTCCTCATGCTGACAGAAAAACTTGGTAATATGTAAGAGGTTTCCAGTTGATACTGGTTTTGAAGGTATGAAGGGTTCATTAAGAGCTTAGGCTTAACATTATAAGAGGCCAGAAGAAGCCATTGGTCAAGGTGCAGCCTCAGTTATAATAAAAGTCCAAGGATAGAAGGGGTCATGGACAGAAGTTGAGACTTTGCATGGTGTAGATCAGAGTTTCTGCAAAAAGCAAAGGAAAGACTATTGGTGAAGGTACAGGACAGTTGCAGTGGAGATCCCAGCAATTTGGAGATGTTATATTATGGGATGACCACCAAGAACAGGAGCAGATGTGGAGGCATGCTAATTATATGTGGCTTGGGATCTCTAGGAGATGAAAAGACTAGGGAAAGGGCTCCATCTATTCAGACATGAGGAAGTCATGAGTTGTGCTGGGTACAGACCTTCCAGAGTGTCTGGTTTAAGGTCACCTACATACCTGCCAGTAACCTATCATCTACTGCTCTGTTAAGTAAGCCTAATAAACTCATTGGTTCCCAAGATTAACTTTGATCAACACTTTGGTTTGTCATTGGGATTTTAGAAGATTAGGGGTAGAGATTGCCTAGTTGCTTTTCCTGGATGAAAATTCTCACAATGGAGAGGGTTCAAGAGGAAGTGAAAGAGAAAGAAAAGGGAGAGAGAAAAAAAAGAGAAAGAAAGGGGAAGAGAAAGAAAGAAAAAAGAGAAAGAAAGAGTAAAAGAGGAAGAAGAGAGGACAAGATGAATGTTGCCCAGATTTGGTGGACAGGATTGGTATGTGTGTTAAAGATTTTACCTCTTCTGTTGTAAAGCAAAATTTGAAAGATATAATATTTGAAAAAAAAAGTACTATAATAACTAAAGCACAACGAATAACAGAAGTTATTTTTAAAAATTAAATAGTATTTCTGAAGGTGAAAATTACTATAATTGAGTCTAGGCATGGTGGCCCAAACCTTTTAGTTCAAGCACTTAGGAGGCAGAGACAGGTCTATCACTGTGAGTTCTAAGCAAGACTGGTCTACAAGATGGATATTAAGATAGCCGGGGCTACATAGTAAGACCCTGTCTCAAAAATAATTACAATAGCTAAAACAAAAATTTACTAGCTATTCACAAAATCACAGTTGAGCCAGCATAATAAAGAATCACAGCATTTAAAGAAAGTGTTACCACTTTCTTTTTAAGTTTTGTTTTTGTGTATCTGTTTGTGAGGAATATTTTATTTATTTTATTTTATTTTATTTTATTTTATTTTATTTTATTTTATTTTAATTTATTTTGAACAACATGTTACTAGCCCTATCGTGGCTATGGTACTAAAGAGTGGCTACCAGGAAATGGACTTTCCACATGGACTGAGTGCTGGTCAAAATAGACTCTGAGAAGTGAATAAATGAAATGCTATATCCTATAGCGTTTCCACCAGGAATCTTCCCAAGGGGCAAATGATGCCATTTCACCTGTAATGCGGTTCTGATTCACTGTGGTCCTGTTCATAGTGCCAGTATGCAGGTACTCTCAGACACTGAGTTCAAAGCTGCTCATTTTCAACTCCACCAAAAATCTAGAGAGAGAAGAATAGAAACAAGCCAAATTTAAAAGCCAAGGAGCCATTGTTTGTTTGTGTTTGTTTTTTTAAAAGACTCTGTCAACTGTTACAAGCATGGAATTAATGTCTAGCTAGAAAAACGTTGATTTTGACCAAGTTTTCAATGTTGTGGAGTAACAGATTTTCAGATGTTCTTACCAATCCAGATAGATCCTTTCAAGTTAGGATGTTTTGATAGTATTTTCCCAGTAAAGAATGGGAATCCGGCATTGCCAGAAAACACATAATCAAGAGTTCTCAAGAATAGAAGTCATTCCAAGGACAGCAGCCAATGACTCAAACTTCAACTGAAGTTTGATCTACAGATGTTACTTTCCCTAAGCCAATTTTAATCACTTCTGATACGTGGAAACAAGATTTTTGCTCACCATATCCTCAGAATGTATCTATGCATGCATGTGTGCACGCATACACACAGAGAGAGAGAGAGAGAGAGAGAGAGAGAGAGAGAGGGAAATGTGATTTTTAATGTGAGTGTGTTTTGCCTGCATGCATGTCTGTTCACCATGTGTGTGCCTGGTCCCTTGTACTATAATATTTTATATTATCTTCTACAAGTAAAAGAATCTAACTCAAATTTTATCATTATTTTATCACATCTAAGATACCTTCAAACCTTAGTAAGCTAAGGTTTGATTTTCAACTTCAAGGATTTTAACTGATGTGTAAATTGTACCTTAGTATCTATACTACCTGCTTTAAAATTATGGTTTTACCTCTATTATGTCATTATATCTATTATAAGAGTGTTAAGAATGGAGTGTTAGGAAAGACAACCTAGGAGTAGAATAAACAACAAGGGAATTTTGAAAAATTAAGAACCTTTCAAAACAATTACCAAAAGAGGAAAGAACTGCATCGTTTCAAATCACAGTAGGACAAAGCAATGGAGGGAAAGTCCAGATCACTTTAAAAGAAGAGCAAGAAGGTATTCAAACGTGACTAGGAGTTCAGGAGAAGAAAAACGATCCAATTGTATTACAAAAGAGTAACCAGTTATCCTTAGGTAATCATGGGTTCTAAAAGTCAGACAGTAGGAAATGAGGTGTTAGAAAACACTGTGAGATTGGGATGTCAATAGAATGCCTGAGATGATTGTCAAGCCATTAGACAATTCAAGGATGATAGTATCAACTAAGGAAAGTTCTCTTTAAAGACGTATGGTGAATTGATAAAAGTAGACACAGAAATCAAAAAGAGGCACAAGCAAAACTTTGAGAAATACCTACACTGAGTGTCTGCTGCCCAGACAGAACCAAAATGACAATAAAGAAATAACAACAAAAAAGAAAGGAGAGGAATTGGGACCAGAAGGCTACAAAACTCTGATGTAACCCAACAAGGTCAAAGGCTGTTCAGTCTTGTTAATAACAAGAAGCAAGCTGCCCACTTCAAAGCTCAAGGGCACCATAACTTCTGCTTCTAGTAAATTCAGTAAAAGAAGAAAAGCCACATTCAAGGAAGGAGAAGCCTGGAGAATTGTTCTGAATAAACAATAATACCAGAACCCAAAATAGTAGGTTTGACCACGATTGCTGTTCTGGTTTTGGATCACACTTTTCTTCCAAGATCTCGTTTAAAAATAAATAAATAAATAAATAAATAAATAAATAAATAAATAAATAAAAACTAAAACAGCTGAAAATAATGCACAGTACAATTTCAGTGTCTCATAATTATCAAATCAGTTACCTATTCCAGTGAAGTCTCACAACTGAGCCCCCCCACCCCCCCTACCAAACCCAAGAATAATGCCTCTAACATATTTTACAGGGAGAAAACCTTATTTAGTTTTATTTAAAGGTACTCTGACTAGCATTTCCACAACTTTGAAGTTCGCAGGGAAAATGGAATACCAATATAAAAGAGATAGAATGACAAATGTATGAGAGAGAATGTCATAAACTCCAGCACTCATGAATTAGAAGGAAGAACAAAGGCATGCGGTCTGGGAAACTGAGAGGCGGTAAGGCATGGAGAGCAGATGTAAGCTGTGTATCATCTCGCTTCAGAGAAGAGGGGAGGAGAGCTGGAAGGGGTGGCGTGTCATGTGACGAAAATTTCCCTGAATGCGTGGTTAAGAACAGACACATTCACATAGTGCTTTGGAATGAGAAGAAAGCACTTTAATAACAGATTCTAGTTCAGAGGATACATATTAATTCTGAGAGACTCTAAGAAAAGAGGCTTGACAGGAACCGACATTGGTTTTGTGAGTTGAAAATTACCTGGGAGACAAGATACAGAAAAGCTTTGTAAATCAGAACTAGAATTCTCCTGCTCTTTAAATTATAGGTCACAGAAATATTTGATTTAACCAGTCTCTAATGGTGCCAGCTTGTCAGGCTGAAGATTGCTTACACGAGTTGCTTACAATGCAAAATAATCACCCTGTTAAAATTAAGAAGGTTTAAAACGCATTTCCTCTTGATGGAATTAAGAAAGTCCTAATATTTAGAAAAAGGAAGTTAATATTAATTTTCTGAAGAGATAGACCTGCTTTAAATATATTTAAATAACAAAGGAACAATTTTTATCTTTACCTAAGAATTTAGGAGGGTGAAAGGAGTGTGGAAAATTTTTTTAATATTTGCAAGCATTTGATGAATGTTAAAGGGTTGTTGTTCCTGTGCTTATCAATGTGCTTAGGGAATAATTGCAGAGGTGAGAGAGGGAGATGGAGGGATGAACAGCATACCCTGGATGGCTTTGTGGCATCTTCCCTTTTCTGTTTTATACATCACCACTCCCTTTCAGAAATTCCATTGGAAACCCTCGTTTTTCCTATACATCCCTGCACAGTGAAATGAAAAGCTACTAGAAAATTCTGTGGTCCCTAAAGACTAAAAATGTGACATCCACTTAACCACATGTTTCCTACCTCCTGTGCTGTCTGCCTGAGTCAGCTGGTAATAAGAGAGGAGACAAGCCAAACACTGAGAAACTAAATCCAGAACAGGCGGTGATTGGAGCTTTTAGCTCAGGGCATCTTTGCTATGATAATCTATTATCTACTTGCTTGTATTATTAATATTTACAGAGATTTTAATTTTACATCTCTTCCTTTGAGCAGACAACTACAGACTTCCTTTTTTTAAAACTAATTACTAGTCCCTGTACTGAGGACACCTCTGAGAGCAGCAATGGAGAGTGTCGTTGCATAAAAAGTGTTTTAAACACTCTAACCTGAGTCGGTAACTGAGCTTATTTTACAGGCAAGATTCCCTAAAATAAGAAAGGAGTGGTAAATATCCTAACCCAAAAATTTCTTTAAAACTTCACGTCTTATTTTTAAACTTCCAGTTGGCATTTTACCATAATACGTTTGAGCTCATTCTAAAATAATTCTGCCATAAATTACTTCCCATAGAGCTACAGAGGTATGTGTATGTTCCCACAAAACATGCTGCTTTTCATACTACTGTTTCCAGCACCCCAGGCTGAACAAAGGTGAAATACATTGAGCCTGTTTTTTTAGTATGCTGAAGATCTGAGCACAGTGCACTTGAACATGATAGCACACTGATCCTTTACAAACTTTTCTACAGTACAGCATTTTTGAAGATGGTTATACTAGCAAGTAAATCTCATCCTAGGAGAATTTGGTGCCAGAGAGAAGGAAAGCATTCCCTAGGATAAATGAAAAACGATATCTCTTTTACAGGATAAGCCTATTCAAATCATTAAACTGACTGAACTGAAAGAAGACAGGCAGGAAGCACTCACGAGTGGGAATAATGTACCGCAATCAAATCCAGGTTCTGATTTCTTCAGTGAGATGTGCATTCAGAGTTCCCTCTGCTGACTCCTCCCCATCTACATACATCTCTTAATGAAGGTCATGCAACCTTCCAACATTAAAGATGTACAAAGATTCATTAGGAAAGATTTTAAATTATCTAAGCAGGTTTTCCTCCTAAATTGATGATTAATGCTGTTAATCAACAGAGAGTTCTCTTGCAGGTCTACTAAACAGATGTATCTGGAAGCAAATGCATTGTTTTTAACAAGAAATAGTACACATATTCCTGGTTAGTAATAAGGTATTTAGTATGCATTTTAAGCAGTTAGTTTGTCAAATGTGTTAAAGTATACAAAATTAAATTTTAGCAAACTCTCTTCTGCTTTGATACAGTAACACACCTTGTGATTGTGTGTTAAGTAAGCAGGTGACCAATCAGGCACCTGCCAGCATCTTCTCATTGTTTTGTTGTTTGTTTGTTTGCTTGTTTGTTTGTTTCCTTTTCTTTTCTTCAGTTTCTCTACCCACCTTCCTCCCCACTGCTTTTTGTTGCATGTTCCCTTTCCTACCTGTATCCAACTCATTTCATCCTCAGTTCTTATTTGTTTGTTCGTTTGTTTTTTCAACACAGGGTTTTTCTCTGTTGTAACTCTGGCTGTCCTGGAACTCACTCTGTAGACTAGGCTGGCCTCGAACTCACAGAAATAGGTCTGCCTCTGCTGCTAGAGTGCTAGGATTAAAAGTGTGCACCCTCCACCACCTGGCTCATCCTCAGTTCTTAACCTTCTGATCCTCAAGGAAAGAGACAATGCAATTCAGAAGTATTCATTTCAAAGTTTCCTGCATGTTCAAAAATTTACCTCTAAGCAGATCCAGCCTCCTTAATCTTCACATAAAATACTCAATTATTTTACTACAGCAATTGTTTGTGTTTTTTTCTAAAATCTGAGGAGAATTAATATCTAAAATATCCTTGAGTAAATATAATACTCACAAACTCAATTCCAGGTATGGCTTGGAGTCTAAGAATGAGAAGCTGGGCTTAGAGGTGGAGAGTCCGTACTTACAGACCTGGGTTGGGGAATATGGGGAGACCCACAAAGGAGTTACCATGTGACACTAACAACTAGCACTACTATTTTAGCTTCACTCTTTACTTTCCTACTTTAATTAGGCAAAAGTAATGAGCTCTTATGTCTACAGAGTTGTTCTAAAAAATTTTTCAACAAAAGTCATCCTGGCAAAGTAACGTACCTTAATCCTACTTTTTTTTTTTTTTTCAAATTCAATCAGCTATCACTAAGAATTGGGTACAAGTGGGACTTTATCTCCTATTAAGAATTCAATTCCAGTTCCCTATCACCTCTGTTAATACACAGGCAATCTTGGAAGCCTTTCACTGTAATAATGCTGTGCTGGGAATAATCATGTTGAAAACAAGAAAAATGAAATCTAAATCTCTTTATTCCCACATAATTTTTACCACCGTTTGATGATCGGATGGTGAGTCGGGTACAGGTGACATTAACGTTGGACATCAGCTGCATCTTTATTTTTGTGAACCTTTAGGTTTAATCAAAGCCTATCTTGAATTTTGAAATGACAGACTTGGCTTTGTTAAAATAGCCTCGAGCCTGACTGAGAGTTAGCAGCACCGGTGAAGAAGCGCTCACCGTCATTTTCCTTTTTGTTCTACAGAGATTAGTTAAGTAAGGCGCAAGGCACTCACCATTAATGAACTCTCAGTTATTTTATTTTAGGTTCTTCTTCTTTCCTTGCTCATTTGTAACCCAGGGATTACAATGTTTTTAATGATAGATTGCTATTCTGATTTATGCCATTGGATGCCTTGGACTTCAACTATGTGATTCCACACATTTTACTTTGTACTCTTCTGACTGCTGTTATTAAGAAGTAATGTTCTCAGGAAATCTCCCATTGTAGCTCAGAGCCAATCATTACAGTTGAAAGCATCCCGGGCATCAAATGATAATGTCAAAAGTGAATTACAGCTTTCAAAATAAATTATTGTTAGGCTACACTACATTGTGGAAGTAGTATATGTTTCAATCAGGGTTTGCAGTCACTTTCAATCTCCTTTTTTGAAAGACTTTTAAGATCTTAACTTGCCAAATATTTTCAGGAATTTCAGTGCTTCTGGATTCCTGCCATCCAGTCTCAAATGTCAGTGAACTATCTAGGAACCCAGTCAAAGCAAGAATAGGTGAAAGAGCTGCACTATGGTGCTATTGATTATGGTTAGACCTACTTACTCAATAGTCTTTTTATTTTTTATTTTTTGCTTTACCAAAACAACTTTATTAAAATGAAATTCACATGCCACACATTATGCATAAATAAAGTATACATTTTATTCTTTTTTAGTATATTAACACAACAACGCAACTATTGTCACAATTAATTTTAGAATATTTTTATTACGGAAGGAGAAATTCCAGTTCCAATAGCAATAGTGTCTCAATTCCTATACCCTTCCAATCTGTGTAACCAGCAATCCATTTTCCTGTCTCTACAGATTTTCTGGACATTTATTTTAAGTAGAATCTTACATTATCCATTCTTTTGAAAGGATTGTTAATCAATACATACCAAGTCCGTGAGAGCTCAATGAACAGTAGTAGAAGAGAAGGAAGTGGTAAGTACAACTATAACTCTGGGGCTGGAGACGATGAGACAGGAAGTAGAATCTAATCCAGAATTTGATGCCAGACTAGGCTCCATAGCAATAACTTGTCTCAAAAATATTTTTTTTAATAAAAAGCTATCTCAAAGAGATTGGTCTCCATTTTATCTTACTACATATATAGTCTCTCACTTGCACTGTTTCAAAGAACAGGATGCTCAAGAAAATCACTACAGGAATAAGGAGCAAAACACATATATGACAAATGATACATACCTTAGATCCTGTAATGTCCAGAAATTTTATATATATATATATATATATATATATATATACGTATATATATATATATATATATATATACACGTATATATACACGTATATATATATATACGTATATATATATATATATATATATATATATATATATATATATATATATATAATATGTATATGTGTGTGTGTTTGCACATTTTTATTTAAAAGAACTACTCTGGATAGTTTATGGGCCTCAATTGGACAGATTGGTTCACTACCAATACATCACTACTTTGCCAGGTGGTACTATCCATTTATTAGTGATGGCCCCTGTTTGCTTTACCTTGCCACACTCCAGAAATTTCATAGCTTCATTGTTTACATCTAAATTCTCTTCATCCTCCTGTACTTAGTAGAAGACCTTTTAAAAGTGGAATTTTCATTTACATATAATATTGTTAGTCTTTCCTTTGGATGTGTCTAGCTGAACTAGCATCTCTTTCCTCCTTCATATTTAAAAAAAGAGAGAGACATTGCCTATATCTTTGACATGACCTTATGAGTAGACAAAGACTCTTTCTCGATGAGGTCACAGCCATGCATACAGGGAAGCTGTAACATAAACACAACCCAGTGGACACATTTCAACTCTCTATAGATTCCAAACAGCATTTAGCAATACGGATGTCTTTGTCATACTTATCTCTCTTCCCTTCTGAAATACCAAGCCTACCTCACCTTCTTTCTGACTACATGCTTCAGTCTCATTTAAAATTCCTTTCTCCTGCAGGCCATATATTTTGGAGACCTTTAGAATCTCACCGTTGTACATTACCTCATGTTGAGCTCCTAGTCCAGTGGTTCTCAAATACTGGGTTCCTAATACTGGGATCCCTTAATAAAGTTCCTCATGTGTGGTGACCCCCAACCATAAAATTGTATTTGTTGCTACTTTCGTTTTGCCACTGTTAGGAATCGGAATATTAATATCTGATATGCAGAGATTTTAGGTAACCCTTGTGAAAAGGTCATTCGACCCCCACAAAGGGGTTGTGACCCACAGCTTGAGAATGGCTGCCCTAGGCCCTCACATCTGTGCCAAAATTTAAAACAATCTTGTTTGTGCTCCCACCAGACACCTCTTCAGACCTCACTTTGCTCTTCCTAGCTAAGAATTTAGTATCAGTGGTTGATGGTATTTCAAGGCAGCTAAAACTAAGTCGTGATTTTCTACCAGTTTCTGTTACTTCTGGTATCACTGAGGTCTCAGTAAGTTTCTGCTCACCTAGAGTTTTGAGTTAATGGCACAAACCTTGGAGTAGTTGATTTCTGTTTTGCTAAGTCACTTTCCATCAACTGCTTTCACATATCCCTGTGGCTAATTACAAACTTCTGTCGTTTTGATCTTAGTACACGCTGTATTTTAAGTCTGTTCATTGCCATCCATTTAGCCTGACACCAATTTATCCCAAATCACAAGTATTTCTTACCTGTAGGACTGTAAAGCCTTGTTAAATGATTGGAATATCTGAATTTTCATAATTTTTCAACCATTCTTTAGTATGTATTTAACGATTTAAGCTTAGCTTATAATCATTCAGTAGTTTTTCCCCCCTACTGTTAGGATAGAATTCTAAATCTTTTCATAATATTTATTAACTGATGCCTATCAAATTTCCCACCTTTGTCTCACCCTGGTTTTCAGGATTTGTCTGAATATTCTAACTTCCTCCATGTAAATCTGTGTTCTCATGTTTCTCACACATGCCCTGCAGCATTCTTTATTTTCCAACTCCTACTTACTTTTCAAGTTTTTACTTAAATCTCACATTCTTACTAAATTTTTTTCTAATTCCCAAACTGCCACCCATTATTAAATTAGTATATCTATTACATCTTTCTTAAAGCCCAATGCTTTTCCTCAGATCAGGTATCCTAATGTAAAGTTACCCTTTGCTTTGTTCCAAATGTGTTGTCAGTTAACTATAAAAGGCAAAAGTTTAGATGAGATTGTAAGTCAGACTATCCTAAATTTAATCTCGACCTGTGACCTTGCCATTCACTCTCTTGAGGAGGATGTGTCATTAATGAAGATGTTATTGGCCATGATGGTGCACACCTGAATCCCAGCACTCAGGAGGCAGAGGCAAGCAGATCTCTGAGTTCAAAGTTAGCCTGTTTTGCAGAGCTAGTTCCAGGACAGCCAAGCTACACAAAGAAGCCTTGTCGCCAAAACAAAATTAATTATGATAATAATAATAATGATGATGATGATGATGATGATGATGATGATGATGGATATAAACCCCAAATTAAATCTTTAGAGCTATCTAAGGTTAATGTGTATGTTTAAAAAAACCAAATATATGCTGGGTGGTGGAGAGTTCCAGGACAATCAGAGTTTCAAAGAAAAACTCTGTCTCAATAAATAAATAAACAAACAAATAAATAAATAAACAAACTGTAGCTTAGTAATTAGTCAAAATTACACGATCTTCTAACACACACTTCCCTATGTCTAATGCCAAATATTGTAAAAGGTCATAGAAAGTGCTATGCTATCACATATGTCTATTTGGAAAGCGCTTTCTTAGCACAACATCCATTCTTTGACTCTAACGCATGCTGAAATGCAAACCATATAAATAGATTATACTTTAACTTTTTACTTTCTCTCTACTGCCAGACACATCTTTCATGCACATTCAACCTACTGCTAGTGGTACCAAAGTACCCCATGATAGCTACAAATGAGGGCCAAAACAAAGATCATAAATTCAAAACACTGAAATATGTTTTTGAAATTATTATTTTTGTATGCATGTGTGAACACATGTACATGCTTGTACATATTTGTGTGTGTGCACACAGTATGTGTATGCATATGGAGGCCAGAGAACAAATCAGATATTTTCCTTAACCACTCTCTACCTTATTTTTTGAGGCAGAATCCTACTGAACCTTGAACTCACTAATTCAGGTAGATTTCTGGCCAGCAAACCCCAGGAACCATCTTCTATCTGCCTTAGCAGCCCTGGAATTATAGGTGCACTCACTGTAGCCAGGTTTTGTTTGTTTGTTTTGTGTTTTGTTTTGTTTTGTTTTGTTTTCCATGGGTGTTGTGAATCAAATTCTGGTCCCCACATTTGAATGGGAAGCACTTTACCAACTGAATCAACTTCCCAGCTCCAGAAATTGTTTTGTAACGCCATTGTGCATTTCTCAAGTGTGAATTTTATAGATGCTGATGTTGTATCACGATGTCAAAAGGTTGGACACGTTTAATTGTAAACCTTTGATTTAAACTTTGTTCGTGAAGTACATCTACTGGATTGTCAACATGATTAAGACTTAGTTTACAAAAAAAGGGGGGAGGGAAAAGAAAAAAAAGAAAAGAAAAGAAAGGGGAAATTTTTATCTTTGGTTGCTATGTCTGAGCAGAGAAGTTGATTAGGCATTTCTTTTACTTAAGAGATATATGAGTACGTAGAGTCCCAGTCTGCACTCATTTAGTCTTTTCATTTGTAATACTCCATATTACATGAGAGCACATCCATTTGAATCTCTTTAATATTCATGATCCTCTCACCAGCCTGAGCAAAAGAGCTAAAGCATTTGATAGCAATCTGAGGAACTTGATTAACAATGTACTAATCATCAGTACCATTGACCTGATTCAAAAATGTTTTCAATTCATCCATCACTTTTATAACCAAAGATGATTGCATTACTTCACCGTTTTTTATTTAAATAAAGCCCCATGAGCTGAAAATATCAAGCTATTTCTACTAAATGCACCTTGCAACCAATTTAATTTATTTTTAAACTAAGTTCTAAAGTGACCTGTAATAACCAATTAGAACATGAACAGAGGAAACCAGAGTACAAGTGGTCTGAAGTGAAATCAATTCACTTTGACTTCACATTGCTAAATATTAAATTGTACCAAAGAATTAATTTTGCAATAAATTGTTATTGTTGTTAACAAAAATTCAACTAAAGGATATTACTAGGTGTAATTAGCCATATATCAAAATCCATTGAATGTAGAATGTGAACTATAATTATCCCCAAAATTGCTTTTCATTCAAATGTTAATTTTAAGAATTTGATTTTTGTAACCTTAACTCATTCTTTTTCCATTTGTAACATATCTTAAAAATATACTACTGCCCTATAAAATATAGCAATTTGAAAGGATAAGCATATATCAGTTTGTAATACAGAGCTTCAATATTATCTATTACTATTAGGATAATATAAGAATGCATGGCGATGGATAGTTGAGACAACTTATTCTGTCCAACGTCATGGGACCCTGAGTTTATTAGCAACATTTGTGCAGGATCATGTGTATTAAGAAAGAAATAAAAACATTATTAAGTAGAATGCTTTTGAGAAAATAACAATGCCATTCTCCAGGTAAATTGAAACCTCTCTTTATATCAACAGAATCAAAATGTTAAGTAATTTGGCTGGTATTATGCACATTATCTTCCCAGTTATAAAATGTCATCTATGTTTACTATCCTATCCAGCACACTTCTTGCAGGTTTCAAACAAAAATTGGCTTTTGTTCAACATAATTTATTATTCACTTAACTTTTTCTGAAAAGTGATGAGAAGGACAATTTAAGTAACATTTAATATATTTAAAATATTATATATGTTTAAATAATACATCATGAAGAACAATATTATAATAGACTAAGGTATTCTAGATTTCAAGATGAGAATCAATTTTTCAAATAATGAAATTGTGTTATTGATTATCTAACAAAATCTACATGTAATTGTATGGAAAGTAAACAGAACAAGATAATTGGTTGGTAAGATTATGTTTCTAAATTAGCAAAAGCCTGGCACTCCAGGAATCATACATGATACTTTAGTCTATGTGGAATAATCTTAAAGGAAATAAACATGTAAATTTAAATTTATTTTTACTTTAGTTATTATTGTGTATGCATATGTGTGTGTGTATAAGAGAGAGAGAGAGAGAGAGAGAGAGAGAGAGAGAGAGAGAGAGAGGGAGAGAGAGGGAGAGAGATGAGAGTACAGGCACACAGCATGCCCTCAGCTGCAGGCCAGTACTAATACAGACATCAGATGACAACTTTTGAAGCATAGTCTCTCCTTCCACCATGGGTTCTAGGAATGAAAGTCAACTCATCAGGATTTTACCTGTTGAGTCTTGTCACTTACCTGGGTTTCAATGATAACTGGTAAGTATATTTTCTTTCTTATTTTAGTCCAGTTAAAATTTAACCACACTATAAACTTTCTATTTACATAAGTTTAGTTTGTAAATATTAGTGTTAGTTTAATTTACAGTGGCAATGATATGTAACTACAATAACATGATTATAGATAAAACGATAATTATTATAAAGGTATTTTTAGTTGTAAATTTCAAGTACCAAGTATTGGTCTTTCATAATCAATGCTTACTAGGCAACATATGGTTCCTAACATTCTCAAAAGTATAAAAGCTTTTGAAATAGAGCAAACTAATGTATATGAGGACAGGATTTATTATTTGACATAGTGAGCCATATATACAAATTAATAATCTTATTTAAAAATGTGGGTTCTATACTGGAGAAAACTTTCTAGGCAAAATATTTTTGTATATTAATTGCAAAATGAAAACCATAAAAGTATTAAAATTCTACCTAATTAGGTATTAGTAAAGACTGGATGCCTAAACATTACATAAGACAGTAAATGAATTTCTCCTTAATTTCCACGTTGCTCTATCCATAAGAGTTAAAGATATGTTAAGGCGATGTGAGAAATTATGCAAATTATTTAGTAAAGTTTGAATAGCTATCTAAAATTGGACTGTGTTATTGTTGCTTTGTAAATGACAATAAAGCACTTTGATAAAAAATATTTTTTACTTAAATGCACTTGAAAAATGCAGACAATTTTTAAAGATATTCTTAAGTAATGAAAATGGTTATTTAAATCTCCCTTTTCCCCCAAAATTTGCTTTTCCATCAGATAACCACTTTGTTGGTCATGAATTAAGGTAAGTGCTTTCTAGATAAACACTGAAATACCAACTGCAAAAAGCTCTGTAAAGTGTATTAATGTGAATCTTCTGTGGTTCAAATGATTCATGGTATTAACTAAGTGCAATAAAAAGTTGAAAATCTAGATTGATTTTTTAAAAAAAAAGAAATTTCAAATAGTTTAGTAGATGCATCTACTCTTATGGTAAAATAAAACTAAGCCAGCTAAAATGAAACACTGGAATTGCAAAAAATGTACTATTTTTCTTATTCTTTTGTTTACAATATGTTTGGAAGAACAAACACCCACTTTATACACAAATGAGTGTTAATGAAATGACTGACATTTTTCTTTCATGTAAAGAAATGGCAATCATCTAGATTACAATCATCTTGTCTAACGTGGAATGTGAATTGATATTTCATGTATGCCAATTGCATCTTGAAAGTTCTAACCGGTCCCAGCTACCAAACGGGAAGGAGTTTTGAGTACACCAAACTACAAAGTAAGTAGCAACATGAGGGAGTATAGGAGGCCTACGGTAAAGCAAGATGATCATCTCATATGAAATACAACTGTTAGCACAGAATGAAATATAAGTCGACTGGCGTGTGAATGGCTACAATTTTCTAATTTATAACTTTAAACCAATTTTGAATGTGCTAAGAGATAATTGTAAACATTCTGAGGAGGCATATGTTCTTGGACTCACTGACAGTAAAATGATCCAGAACTCTGAGCTAAGCTGGAAGTCGTCTAACTAGTCTTTTTACGGAAGGCTGAGCAGCATTTTGGCTCGCAACTGTGTTAGTGGAGATGAGATATACATGACACTTAAAGGTAGGATTTACAGGCTCTCTTTGTGGTAACTAAAGCAACCTCCCTTAAATTAAAATTTTTAGTTTTAAACAGCTTTGGGGACATTCAAATAAATACAGCACAGGATTTTTTTAATTAGTCTGACATTTCTAGACACAATTAACTTGCACATTCAAATAGTTGATTTACATATATAAATATCATAGTGTGTGACAATTCATAATCTTATTTTGAAAAATGTAAGTCCTTCATGAGTCATTCCTGAGTAGATATTTAGTTCTTCTTTATCGCACAAAAGAACCCATATATACTCCTGTGACATTCAGATCTTCTTAATCACTAAACAATATATTTATTGCCTCTCTGTATTATATGTATATTACAATACCTTAATATACAAATACAAACTTCAGATATTAGGTTTAAAAGAAAATGTAAAGATATAATTTTATATACGCTGTTCATTTTACATATATTCTGACACTTTTGTTTGACACAAATATTTCATTATTTTATTAGGTCTTTTAAAAATCCAACTGTTTAAGGAATTTGTAAATAAACACAGAAATTTTTCCACTGTGACATTGAAGATACAAAATCAGACTCCAAGGTCATTATTCAAATTCTTGAATATAAATTTGTTCAATGAAACAAATACTTGGAAAGGACATAGGCACGATCTTCTCTGTGTTTTGCAACAATTGTGACATTGCTTATTCATATGTGTAAGTCCATTATATTACATATTATTATATTAAATATTATAGACTATAACAGCAGGGTAGAGGGGAAAGAGAACTCTTACACTGAATATAAAAATAAAGCTCAGCTCCTAGGGATGGGTTCAAGTGTACACTCACAGTATCTAAAATATTATTTCTTTAAAATACATCTCTTTAAGGAGCTATTATGTATAAACCACTTATTTTCTATTATTTTAAGAAAGTGTTGCTTAAATGGATGTGGTTTTAAACCACAAAAAATGTTTAAGTTGAATGGATTTAATTTTAGGTCCAGTCAAATATGTAGTTGTCAAGCATTTAAGGCTGAAATACATTGCCTTAAGAAACGTTATTTTAGAGCTGTTTGCCTTTTAAACTCCAATGCTTTGTATATGTATTTGTCTAGCGCCATCAAGGCGACTATTGTAGCTGGAGGCATTGGCACGAAGATGACTAAAGGGTTACATCATGTCAAAGCCTCAAGCCGGAATTATTGCCTTTCTTGCCTCAGTTCCCAGCTGTATTATGTCACCAAATCACATCACAGTGTAATCAAAGATGAATAAAATATTTTTTTTCTTTCCCTTAAATGCTTTTTCTGTCAATTACAATCAAAGGACATGATTTCAGGTCTGTCAGTTTGTGAGGCTCTTTCCTGCTGATGACTAAAGCTGTAATCTGCTAAATATAAAATGAATCAGAAAAGTCTTCCAATGATTTTGCTATTAAGAATTTTTTTCCACCCACAGAGGACAAAAAAAGTAATTGGTCTTTAAAGAATAAAATCTAAAATCAAAGAGTTTTTTTTTTTTTTTTTTAAACGATCCTCTTGGTTTTCTTCCTTTTATACTCCTCCCCTCCTCCTGCCTTAATTCTAAATCTTCGGTTGCAATACTGGTTGATTTTTCCTAAGAAAATATATGTAGTGCTTCAATCACAACTATATGACTCTTTGTAAATGTTTTATTAGCCCCTTGTCTTCATCTGTTCATAACTTTCCTGCCATATTATTATCAATTACGTACTCCTTGGCATTAACAGTAATTCTGCAGTAACTCCAACTTCTAGGCAGGTTTCTTGCTTGATTACATCATTAACCACAATCAAAAACATTTTCCTGGAATGATTTTTAGCATAGTCGTTGGGATTGCTTTCTTTGATCTTCTTAGCATTATTTTACAATAGGTTGCTCCTAATTTACACTACAAATGCTGGCGAAAATGAAAGCAGCATTTCTGCTTGCAATGCCTGACAATAAAATACCTGGATCAGCAGTCTTCGCCAGCTGCTTTCATCAATGAAAATCAGATTGTTTATAATGGGGAGAAAGACCTAGAGTCTAAACATCTATTTGCCATTGGATGAAGCTTTATGTAAAAGGATGAACTTTGGGCTTTTTCAACAATTAGATTCGTTCGTATTTCTATCTTTAACATTATTGTGTTTATGAATAAAAGACTGTGCGACACACCAAATATCACACATCTGTCATAGCTTCAAGATCTATTCTCAGGAAATGTAAGAATGTGGATGCCACATATACTATCTCAATTCATTACCTACAAAGTTTCTTATAAGCCTCCCTCACATAACATGTATATATATATATATATATATATATATATATATATATATATATATATACATATATATATATTTCTACTCTTTAGAATAGGAAAGAATCATTGACACTTATTATTTAATATTTTCCAATTATCAGCAGAAACACACAAATGGAAATAAATTTCAGTTTGAGAATATAATACATATATATTTATATATATCTTATTTTATATACAAATATATATTTATATATTTTATTTATGTTTATTTATATTTAAATATATATTTATTCTATATTTATTTTATCTATTTATATTTATCATATCTCTTTCTGAATGACAATATTATTTTAAGTGACTTGAAATGATGTCACACAACAGAGAAATAGACTTGACTTTCTTCCAAGGATTTTGATCAGCAAATAAGAGATTGCTCAATGTACTTCAAGAGAGTTATGTTTGTGACATTTGTCTCTGAGTATGCGACCTTGAATCAAACTTCACAGAGTTTTAGGTTCTACTTGCACATGCTCTTAAAATACATTGGGGGTCAGAGTACTGCTAGCAACCAACTAGTTTCAAAAGGAAGAGGAATCAAACATCACAGACACAAAAGATGTGTATGAAACTTGGTACAACCAGTTCTACAAATGAAAAACAAATAACTAACATGTTTCTTGACAGTGGAAGGCAGTGTGCTGTGACTAAGAAAGCCAACTAACAAGACTTTGCTGAAGCAGAGGAGGGCCTGAAAATGCAGTGTTGAGCTTCATCCACAAACACAGTGTCTACAAAGCGACAGTAGCTTTCATCTTAGAAAACATTAAGTATATAATTAATATCAGATACACTTATACAAAATAAAACATTTTCCATAAGGCTAAAATATACTTAACAAATTTTAATTTTCATACAATTCAACCTTATTCCACAAAAAGAAAAACTTATATATCAAAATAACTCATCTCCTTCCAGGTTCTACGTATTATGTAACCACCTGGGGATATTTATTTGGGGTATTATCTCAAACTTACTTAGTCCTCATATTGGATTGAAGCCTCATGCTATACATAAGATCTCTTAGCAAGCAAAGTTCCCACCAACTTTAATGGTATAAACAGTGCCTTTTTTTTCAGTATAATATTGAACTCAAATTCTTTTTCAATACTTCCTAATACTAGAACCTTAATTTTGATTTCTATTTCATTCCTTTGCTTTTTGTTTTTGTTTGTTTTGTTTTGCTTTTGTTTTCCTAGACAAGGTTTCCCTGTTGTAACTCTCGCTGTCCTGGAACTCACTCTGTAGATCAGGCTGGCCTTGAACTCACAGAGATCTGCCTGCCTCTGCCTCCCAAGTTCTAGCATTAAAGGTACGCCCCACCACTACTTGGCCTTCTATTTCCTTTCTTATGTTTTAAGATAGAGAATCTCCAGTGCCCAAGCTAGCCAGAAACATACAATCCCTTCTCCCAGTCTCTCAAGGGGCAGAATTAAAAGGCAGTGTGTACCACCATAAATAGTTTGTGAAGCAGGACTCCGAACAAACTATCTGAAATTTCTGAGAATCAGCACAGTAAGTCGAATATAAAAAGAAACTAGCAATTATTTCATAAATCTGATGAATTTATAGAAATATATGTTTTTAAATATCACTTGAATTTTTCTTCTTAAATGTTTTATGCAATCTGTATTGTCAAAATTTTTGTCTTCGCACACATTCCTACATATTTTTTTTGCCACAACATATAATCACATGTTTTCTGACACTTTATTCCAGTACATGAAAATTGACGTTTATAAACTTCTTTCTGTGTACCAACCAGGGGGCTCATGACCTGAAACAAAGCAAGAGAGGATTACAAATATCCCAGCCCCCTCTGAGTCCAACAAGCAAAGGAAATCACAAATAACCTGTAAAGGCACTGCAAAATCTCATTTTGGGGCAAGAAGCTTTAGAATACTCTGTTCTGCCTAATAGTTTGTATACAGAATTATTTTGAATATTGTTTAAATAGTTAATCTTGCCCAGTACAGATATCTGTGACATCATAAATCGTTCGATCTATTTTTAGTCAACAAACAATGATGAATAGCTTCAAGAATCACAATGACATAAACACGTTAGTTTCTCACTTGTGCTGCCTGTCTACTGAGGTGGTCTGGCCTGCTCTCCAGAGGCTCTTTTAAGTGTTGGTCTCACTAACGGACAAAGTCTTTTCCATCTGGGAGAATCTGGTCACTCAGCAGTGGAAAAACAACATAAAAATAGCATGTTATCTATTAAATATCTCTGCCGCACATTCATGAAACAAAGCAAACACATCAGCATCATAAACATACATTATTTTTTACCAAATAATAATAAAGTCAGTTTTATAAAACATGTCCATTGTATAAGAATGCTATTTCAGCCTTTCAGTGTAGACATGAAATGATAACAGTGTAACTTTGCGGTAAAACCTATGAATACAATTTGTGGTGTTAGTATTGTCCTTGATTCATTTTACTTCTTTTTTTGGTAACTTAAATATCATCCATAACTTCTACATCAAATTTTCAAAATTCTGTCATCCAAATAATAATGTGTACGGCCCATTTTTAAAGTAATCATGACTCCATTAGCCAAGAAAATGACTTTGTAGACGTACACTGTGGTTCCAGTGTATTACATCACAGTGAAACAGGTCTCTCGATGGCAGATGCAGCTGCCCTGAAGTCCCATGGAGAGCATATCATAATCATAGCCACTTCACTGCATTACCTATAATACTGTGGCGGTTCTCTAACGAGTGCAATTGCAGAGCCAACACACTAGAATAAAGTAACATCTATTGTAGGCCAAAATAGTCTGATGGGTTAATAAAGTATAAGCCACCTGACAGCCATAGAGTTTAGAGGAAAATGAATGAATGAAATGATTACCTTAAAAGGAATTTTTCTATAAACAGAAATATACCAAACTAGTGTTAGCAGCTTTGGAAGGACAAGGGTGATCTAAATAGACTGTGCACCATAACATAACAAAGTCTGTGGATATTTTATTTGTTTTATTTATTGATTGTGTAAAATATATGGAAATGGCACATTCTCTCTACCAAGCAATGTTTGCACTGACAGGTGGCGGGTAGAAAGCAACTCTGAAAAGATGCACCCTGTGCTTCTAAATGCCCTGTGGCATGCCTCACTGATATGCCCTGAAATCTTCAATATTGCAGAAAATTTCTATTCTGCACACGAGCTTGTACACCTCATGGAACATGCCTCCCCTTCAATCCAGTAAATGCAGCTACATTAACAAAAACATATCAAAACAGCCAATAATTATGAAAGTGTTACTTCCCGTTGCATAACTATTTAATAAACCATATAATATGCATCTGTTATTTAGCCACAGAGACCCTCTTCACACTGCACCATATGGCTAATGGCTTCGATTATACATCACACCATCCCGAGTCTTCCTTCTCATCATACTGCATTGGGAGCAGACTCAGTTTGTGGTTAATGTGTATGTTACTCTTTCTCTGCACGTTTATTTTATGAGATGGTGATATCTGCTTTTGATGTTGACTCTAGAATGATAAACTGCTAGTTTTCTATCTTACCAAGTAACATAACTCAATAATAATTTTCCAAGATGAATTTTAAAGTACATTTTTTTTAACCATTTTCCAAGTTGCAACTCCAAATTCTGGTCTTCTACATTCTAATACATGCCAAAAGAAGGAATCTACATTTGTTATGTCACTGATGGGTTTAATGATATGCAGATATAACTTGAGAACATTTAAGTGACAGATTCCTCTGTGTTTTCCACAGGGTCATAAAAGGCTCAGCAAAGGCTCATTTTTA
Source organism: Cricetomys ansorgei (assembly GCA_026225945.1). Lineage (NCBI taxonomy): Eukaryota > Metazoa > Chordata > Mammalia > Rodentia > Nesomyidae > Cricetomys > Cricetomys ansorgei. Next base: position 10,603,770 of record JAMJFZ010001100.1, on the reverse strand, counting down.
ATCCATAAACTATCTTCCACATCCAGCCTCACCCAAGAACCTCTTACAAGCATTTCACAATGACCTTTTACTGAGGATCAACACATGTTGGAATATTCAGGACACATGGATTCAACATATTGTTAGAAAAACAAGTGAACAATAAAGTAATCCATCTGAGGGTGTTAAAAATTAGACGAGGGAAGGAACTACATTCAACTGAAATGTTGCTAAAGTCATTTAATCATTTCATTTTATAAAATAAAATTAAATGTTTAGTCAATTTATTTAGATTCAACAAGCATCTGAGCTGTTTTGCTGTTTTGTCTTATTTTGAATTTTCTAGACCAGATGTCTTGGCACTAGCATTAAGTGACTTAGATGGATTAGATGAACTCATCCTTGGGAATAAGCAAGACTAGCCATTATGACTGAATAACAACAAAAACATGCAACATGAAAGGGCACATGATTAGCGTCACACTCCGCACAGAAATGAAAGGAAATGTGAGAAAATACACTTTGTATTGGGGGGTGGGAGTTTTGTTTTTTTTTTTTTTTAAAGATATCCTCTTAATTTCCTGCTAGGAAAATCTATTGCAAGTTGACATATTTTCTGTTTCTAAACATTGAGAATGCTACAAGTTAGGAAAAAGATGTTTACCCTCTTTGAATTTAATCAAATTTGTTGATGGCAGAAATTAGTGAAACTCGCGCTCAGCAGCAAATCCTGATGATTGCTCCCACTGCTCTCCAGCTTAGAGAACTGAAGGAACCATGTGGTCTTTCGCATTCCAGCCTGCGTTGTTCTGTAAGGGTAGCTCCAACTGACTTTCAAGGATAAACAGGACACATGATCAGGTTTTTCTCATCAAAAGAGAAATCACGTAACAATTCTATTTAATAATGACACGAATTTGAGTATTACTGTTTGCAATATAGGGACTATGTTCATACAAATTCACATATAAGACCACGGAATTAGGTGACCAAATTCCTCATAGATTAGAAGTTGGTTTTTTGGGGGGTTTTTTTGGCTTTTGTTTTTTAATGCTGGTATAATTTTCCACATCCAACAGTATTCTTACTTTTGTTAGGCAACCTATTTGTTCAACAAAATTTTATATTTATGTGTCTCTGAAGCTCAAATATATCCAGCTCTTTTGAGCATGCAAAGAAGGAAACATAGTTTGCTGTCTGTTTAAAAATAAATGGGCAATAATGGTTAGTTTTAAAAAAGAACAAACAGCACAAAGAACACTAATACAACATCACCATTCAAATGAGCAGTTAAAGAAGGATTTGTTTCTCTCACAACTAATTCAACCTATTCACATAGTATCCTATGTGAAAAAAATGCATATGTCTGTTCTGTAGCTAATTAACAGGTCAACATAATTGCTTTCTTTAACTCATACGTGGACAGTTGTAGTGTGATTCATTAATATTGTGACTGTTTGTTTTTATGAGACTTTACTGCCTTTTTGCCTTGCCATTATTCTAGCTAAGAATTATTATTTTTGCCAGGCGGTGGTGGCACATACCTTTAATGTTAGCAGAGGCAGGCAAATCTCTGTGAATTCGAGGACAGTCAGGCATAAAGAGTGAGTTCTAGGATAGCTAGAATTACAACAGAGAAACTCTGTCTCAAAAAAAAGCAAAAAGCAAAAAAATAATTACTGTTTTTTATTTTGCTATTGTTGCTTTTTGTCGTCACTCTTAGGTAGCCTGTGATGAGAAATAAAACAGGTGTCAAGTTCATCCCTGAATTGTGTTAATTTTGTTTCAGGAAATGAAGGAAATCTTGGTTGGCTTCTCTTTTCCCTGAGTGAGCAAGAAATAAGCCTGAAAAGAAATCACATAGCAAAAAAAAAAAAAAAGAAAGAAAAAAAGGTTCAGGCTATTTGTCATCAGGGATTGTCAGTTTGCTCTAATTTCTCAGCCTTACAGAAACTGAGGATGAAATTCTCACTATGTTTATGGAAGTGCCCAGCTGATTTAACTACTCTGGATTCCTGCCACTTCATGGAACTGCTGCTTAAAATTTGTATGGTCTTGCTTGTTGGTACCATGTGATTTTATCAGAACCAATCCTACAGTAATGTGGAGTATGCAAGGCCACCAGGATACCCACAGTAAATAAGTTGTTTCAATTCACCTAATAGTACCCTGGTGAACAGGAAGTGTTAATTTACTACACATGGATGAACAGTCTACTTCCAGACGGCAGTTTACCCACCCAGGCTCACCATAGGACTGGCCCATTATTAATAAGGTTGTTGCCTTTGTTCCTTGCCACAATGGGCCCTGACTTTGTTACCCCATTGTCAGAGCTACTGCTTTATGGTTTGTTTAATTGATATCAAGAGTTTCTTTCTCTATTTTTGTCTTTTTTTTTCTTTTTAACCAACGCAGAACTATGACTCATTTCAATGAGAAAAGTTTTAAATTTCCATCCCAAGACAAGTTGAGGCCAGTTTGTATGGTGGTTTCTGACTCTTCTCCAAAATTTCCTAGACAGTCCCAGTAAACAGCACCTCAGGAAAGAATCAGCCTGACATGCTAAACTCTGCTGAGTACTGTACACAAACACACAAAGCAAAAACTACTGAGTGGTAATTGCTTGTTAATAAGTTTTTTTAATTGACCTACTCTAGTTTGGTGTATTCCTGTTATCTCTTGCTTGTTTTATACAGAGGCCATGCTGTGATATTGCCTCAGTGAACCCAAGACAAAGAAACACACAGTCTGGATATGTATAAACTAACACAGTGGGCACTTCCCTTTCTGTGATTTTTTTCTTTGTAAAGCAACCAAGAGATTTTTGAAAAGGAGATTAGAAAAACCAAAGTAGCAATGAGAGAGCCTTTATTCTATATGGATTATCTCATAGCTTTGAAACCATAAGACAACTGCCTCAATCACGTAATTGATGTATTTTAGTACTATATTTTGAAAATGATATTTTTCATATAAACCTGTAGCTTTTACTAATTAGTTGTATCAACAATGAGTTTTGAACTTTGTCATATTGCTGCTGCTACTAATTTAGGGAAAATATATATTTTCTTCAGAATGGATACATAAGTCAAGAACTTAAACTATGTCACTCCTAAAAAATGAGTAAGAAACTTTAGTATGAAAAATAACATTTTTCTGCCCATGTAAAACTAAGTTGCTATTTTATATAATAGAGTACTCTACAAGGTAAAATACAATATTTTATGTGTAAAATAGTACTGTATTTTATCTTTATGTACATAAAAATATTTCTGCAGCAAACATTCATTTCTTAAGTTATGTATTTGCAAAGAAAGGAAAAGATGAATAAATTGTATAATCTGTCCAAAGTGGGGAAGATTAGTGTTCTATGAAGAACATATTGATGGAAATGGCTGAGGTGTGGCAAAAAGTAGTTAAACCTGTGCTGAAAAAGCTAGTTTTAAAGTCAGTTCCAAGAATAGACTCCAAAAATATTGTTATAAACAGTAGTGTTCTATCTAGTTTATGACAACTTGAAACAAACCACAGTCATTTGGGAAGAGGGAATGTCAATTGAGAAAAATCCCCTACCAAATTGTCCTATGGATAAACCTGTGGTACATTTTATTGATTGATGATTGATGTAGAAGGACCCCTATGAACAGTGCTAGCTAGCCCTGGACTGGTGGTCCTGGGTGCTGTAAGAAAGAAGACTGAGCAAGCCATGATGGAACAAGCCATCAGGCAGCAACCCTCCATGATCTCTGCCTCAGCTCCTGCCACCAAGTTCCTGCTGTGTGAGTCCTAGCCTTACTGCCTTAAAAGATGAACTTTGATATGGACGCGAAACCAAAACTAAACCCTTTCCTACCCAAGTTGATTTTCATCATGGTATTTCATCACAGCAATAGAAACCCTAACGAAGACAGGTTGCAATGCTGTTAAAATCATGACATGGAGAAAGGAGCAGATATGATCAAAATGCACTGTATAAAATTCTCTAAGAACTAATAAAAATTGCAAACAAAATAAGATTAATGATCAATTATAAAAGATAAAGTACACGTTTACATTTTAACACTCCTATACATGTAAAAACAGAAATACAACATACTCTCCTATGTCACCTTATAGAATTCTTTGGGTGTTATATTTTTGGAATAATAAAATTATTTTTTAAATTTGAGAAAGCTTTAAAGCTCTCAACCGCTTTATGAAATTCCTCTAACATTGTACATAGCAGGTTATAACTGGTGAGGGTGCAAAGGAGCGCATTTGTTTACCCAGCCTGAGTGTCAGGAGTGTGGGTAATTATTTGCTGTGAGGCATTTTGACCAACTCAAAAAGGAAATGAATTGAATCCATAAAGAAATATCAATGGATCAAGAAGGATCCCAGATGGCAAGAAAGTTTCCAAAACAGAACTATATGTGAGGAATAGGAAATAAAATCTCTTTCTGATTGCTATTTATGATTTCAAGTGACTTCAAATGGCTTGTATATTAAAAATTCAAAATAGTATTCCATAGCTCCTTTGACTTTCAAGAGCTAAGGCTCAAACATTAATTGATACTAATCTAAGTTGGGAAGGAGGTATGTATTCCACTTTTTATAATATGTAGAAGATGGGCCTCATTCAATGCTTTTTGACATTTGATAATTACTCCTTCACCTAAGATTATATCTTTCTTCCAAGTTTTTTTTTTAACATTACTTGCTGATAATCACATGATATAAGATCTCCAGTTAAGAAAAACATTGAATTGCTTATAAACTAGAGTAAAGAGTAATGTCTTCTATTATCTAATCTTCATCAGAGAATCACTCCCTACACATTATCCATGTCAGGTAAGCATATATTAATATGTCAATGATTGTGTGCCTGTGAAGTCTTGAGTATGAACAGAAAGTGTGGTGGTTTGAATGAGAATGGCCCCCATAGGCTCATATATTTGAAAGTTTGGTTCTCAGTTAGTGGAATTGTTTAGGAAGGATTAGGACGTATGGGCTTGTTGGAGAGGATGTGGCCTTGTTGGGAGAGGTATGTCACTGTAGGGTGGCTTTGAGGTTAAAAGTTCACTTCTTGCCCAGTCTTAGCCTTTCTCTGCTTGTTACCTGAAGACCAGGACTATGATTTTAGCTATTGCTGCAGCACCATGACTGCCTGCCTGCCCCTATGCTTCCCACCATAATAGCTATGGACTAACCCTCTGACTGTAAGCAAAATCATAATTAAATGCTTTCTTTGTAAAGCTGCCTTGGTCGTGGTGTTTTAACAACAATAGGACAGTAACTAAGACAGAAATGAATTTTCAAATTATAAATGTGTGATCTCACAAGCAGAAAAACCTAAATTCAGAAATGTGAAGGGGTTGCCTCAAGTAAATTGGTAGAAGAGCCAATATGTAAACTCAGAATAATAAGGACTCAATGATCAACTCTTGTATACTTCCTTTACTGGAGTTACTCATAATTATCTAGTTCCATAATTAGGGTTAGGTGCAGAATCCCATCCATTGACCACATATCACTCACACAATGATCATGGATATTAGCTTGTGGTCTGAAATCAAGTATCGAGAACAAGCCCAAGGTGAGTAGTTGTACTGTTTGTCTGAACATGTGACTAAGGAGGTAAAGGGGAAATAAAACCCAGTTAAACTAAATGATGGTTAATTTTATCCTTCAACTTGAATCTACCATAATGCCTAGACACTTGGTCAAACCTCAGTCTCAATGTTTCTGTTCAGGTGGCTTTGAGAGGAGATTACCTTTAAAACTGATGGACATTTAAGTAAAGCAACTTACTTTTCTCAGTGTAAGTGGACCTCGTTTAATGTCAGAAGCCTTAACAGAACAAAGATGTCCCTCACTAGGAAAGAAGAGACTTCATAGTCTGGCTGCAGTTTTCCTGAACGTTGGGCCCAGGCCTCTTTAATTATATTAATAGCTTCCTTAAATGCTCTGTGTCTCTCTATCTCTGTCTGTCTGTCTGTCTGTCTGACTCTCTCTCTCTCTCTCTCTCTCTCTCTCTCACACACACACACACACACACACACACACATCCCTCAGTCATTTATTCCATCCTTCTCTTATTCTTTCCCTTTCTCTTCCTCCCTATCACTCCATCCCCCTCTTTTCTCCTTATCTCTCTCTTTCAGATCTCTACATAAATATAAAATAAATTTTCTCCATGAATAAGAAATACTTGAGGCATTGTCTCCAGGACTGCCACAGTTACCCTACAAAATCTGTATGTTCTCAAGTTCCTAATTAAAATCACATGATACTCCATGAACCCCCTTTGTCCTTAAACCAACTTTATAATGTAAGTTTCTTCTTCCATGACCCACACTTTCCCCTTCAGCCTTCCCCCATCGGCCTGCCTGACTCTAGACCGACATCCCAATAAACTCTCATTGTCCTAGAGCCACCTCCAGTGAACCATTCCTATTCCTCCCTCCCCCACGGCTATCTCTACACCTACAAGCCAAGTTCTAGACCAGTAGTTTTGGTGCCGTTTTGCCTAGTCCAGTTAAACAACTCATCCACCAGCTCTGAACACCCATCTCCTATGCTGGCCCAGTCTAAGGCAGGACAGATTCTCATACCAGACACCCAACTAAATAAATAAGCCTGCATGCCCAAATCAAATTATAAAATCAAAACCAACAAGAATAGCAGATACATCATAAAATCCACTACTCCTATAAAAGTGCTTTTGATGCAAATTATGTAAATGAAAACCAGGATACAAAATTTAAAATAACAGTAATAAACTTCATTAAAGAATTCAAGAAGTTTAAAGAACACACAAAAAAAGCATCCCAATGAAATTAAAAGAGACAGAACCTAAAAAGAATAAATGCTTAAATGATGCTTAAGAAAACATACACATAAGGATGGTGGAAATGAAGAAGACAACTTAGGATTTGAAAACACTATTCATTAAAAAGAAGCATTGAAGATAACTCAAACTGAAATGAAGATGAAATTAAAAACCCAATACTCAACAAGAAATTCAAGGGAAAGCCATGCAAGGATAATTAGTCAAGCAGAAGATAGGCTATCTAGACTCAAAATTAAGATATAGGATCTAGAACAAATAAGCAAAGAATATTTTTTAAAAATGTGGGACATCATGAAAGACCAAAATCCTCAAACTAGATGAGAGAAAAGAATTGTACAGATCAGATTTTAAGCGAGGTCATAGGAGAAAACTTCCCCAAATTGACTTAAATACACACACATACACACACACACACACACACACACACACACACACACACACACTCACAGATAGATAGATAGATACATATGGGTATACCCATATAGATACAAGATGCAAAGAGAAACTAAAATCAACAAAACAAGTAAAGAAAGTCCCCAAGAGGAGGGATTGCAGTGAGCAAAGTGGTCGAGGACACCAGGACAAGCCCCATGGACTCAATTGACCAGCACTCTTGGACTCTCACAGAGCCAGAAGCAGCAGATGTGGAACATGCAGGCTCCCCTAGATATGTTTTATGGTTGTTTGGCTTGGTATTCTTGCACAGTTCCTACAAGATGGCATAGGGAGTCTGTTTCTGGCCCTTTTGACTACCCCTGGGACCCTTTTCCTCCTGCTGGATTACCTAGTCCACCCTTAATGTGGGGATTAGTGCCTGGCCTTGTTCCATCTTGCCGTGCCCTGTTTGAGCAATAACCCTCTGAGGACTGCTCTTTCCTGGAGAAAGGTAGATGGTGGGATCATGGTGGGTAGATCCAGGGGAGAGGAAAGATAGGGGAAGCTGGGAGGAGTAGACTGGAGGAGGAGGGGTTTGGGATGTATTAAAAGAGAAGAAAAATAATGTAAACATATGAGAAAGATAATAAACTCCCCAAGACATATAATATTTAAAAACAAAAAATATAGAAAAAAGAAAATATTTTGAAAGCTACAAGGCAAAAAAAAGGCACATATAAAGGAACATCCATCAGATTTCTCAGGGAACCACTGAAAGCCAGAAAAGCCTGGTACAATGCCCTCTGTAGTCTATAAGACCATGACTGCCAGCCTAGACTACTGTACCCAGCAAAACTATCTGCTATAGTTAAAGAAGAAACAATAATCTTGCATGATCCAGCTAGCCTTAACATTTTCATAACTAACAAAAAAGCTCAGCAGGATACTGAGCATGATACTTCAAACTGAGGAGAGGGATAAATGGGGCCAAGAGACTCTAGAAACAAAACAAATGAGGCTATCATTAATGGAACACCAAGCATGGCTGAGAACACAAAATGAAAAACATCAACAAAATGGTTGCAATCAACACACACCTTTTAACAATATCTTTAGATATTAGTGGCTTCAACTCTCTAATTAAAAGACAGAAGCAAGCTGAGTGGGTTAAGGAGCAGTGCTTTTTTGCTATGGAAACTGATATATTTTCAATAAGAATCAGAAGAGCCATTTAAAAAAGAATGTTTTCCAACTGTCATAGAATATAAATACCTTTTCCTTGATCATTACATATAGTACTAAGATCACATATTCATTTGTCTTATGAAATGAACAAGTTCCTTCTTTCTGTTCTCTACAAGAAGTCTATCTTATCTTTTTTTATTTATTTGTTTTTGTTTTTCGAGACAGGATTTCTCTGTTGTAATTCTGACCATCCTGTAACTCACTCCGTGGACCAGGCTGGCCTCAAACTCACAGAGATCTACCTGCGTCTGCCTCTCAAGTGCTGGGATTAAAGGTATGCTCTACCTCTGCCGGGGTCATTTTATTTTTAAAGGTAGGCAACCAACTTAAAGTGAAAGGATAAAACAAAGTGCTTTAAAAAAAAAAAAAGGACCAGATAGCAAGCAAGCAGGTGTTGCCCTCCTAATATCTGACAAAGTAGACTTTAATCTAAAACTAATCAGAAGAGACAAAGACTGACACTTTATTCTAATCAATGGATGAATTAATCAAAAAAAATACTACAAGACATGATTAATACTCATCAAGCTCTGGCACACTCAATTTTAGAAGAAGCATACCAAGAAATTAAAGACAAAGATTAACACAAATGCATTAATGATAGGTGACTTCAATACCCCATTTGTTTTGATAAATATGTCATCTGGAGGGGAAAAAAAAGAGAGAGAAACCTCCCGATTAAAGACATTTTACATGAAATGGACCTAAAGATATCTACAGAATATTCCAACCAAATGCCAAAGAATATACATTTTATTTAGCAGCCACTGGAAGCTTCTCTAAAACAGACCACATGCTGGGACACAAAACTAACTTTAACAAATACAGGAAATTTGAATTAAATTTCTCTGAATGTAACCTTTTTGTCTTTCCAGATTCTAAGCTATTCTAACTGTTTCTGAATCTCTCACATAGTGCCTTCTAGTTGAATGGTCAATATTCTCTTAACTAATCAGAGAATTTTATTTCTTCTATTTTCTTTTTAGGCAGTCAGCTGTCTCTGTTTTACAGAGTGCCGACCATTAACTAATGTAAATTGTATTTAGCTAAAAAATAAAATAAAAATAAATAAAAAAAATCTCACTTGGTCTTCCAGAATCACCAAAGTTCACCAATTTGAGATATCAAAATAAAATCCAAGAAGATGATCTCATCTATATCCATACTCCTTATGGGGCTCTATGCCAGCAAAAAACTAGGGCAAATAGAGAAGAAATTCAGAGCGAAGTGTCAATAGTAAACAGCTGGTTTACTACTCACCAGGCAGCAGTCATGTCGTTTGAGCTGTTAATTTTATGACTTTCACTCTGTAATAAGTTATAGCATCCATTTAATATTAAGCATCCGACAAACAGATTTCTCTGTAGGTAGCTTTCTACAACACCCTCAGAATCTGAACACCCACATAAGCTGGTTTCTTGTATCTTTATTTCAGAAGAAAATCACTAAAGCCTGACCATGAAGAGTCACGCTTTCTCAACATATTACTGAAGAGCAGTCCTCCCAGGGCATAACAAGGTGAACAACATCGAGCACTACTGCCTACATCAAGGATTGACCAGACAACCCAGCAGGAAGAAAGGGTCCTAAGGGCAAGCAAAAGGGTTAAAGAACCCCTCCCCCCAAAAAAACACATACACTCCAGCCTGGATCTAGGAGTTCTGCAAGAACATCAAGCCAAACAACCACAAGACATATTTGGGGGGCACTGCAAGTTCCATATCTGCTGCTTCAGGCTCACTGAGTCCCTAAGAATGCCGGTCAGTTGACTTCATAGGGTTTGTTCACCTGGTGTCTTCAAACTCCCTGGTGCCAGCAATCCCTCGTCTCCCACTTGGTGGGTTTCCAAGCTCTGCACAGTGTTTGGCCCTGGGCATCTCCATCTGCTCCCATTGGCTGCTAGAGGAGACCTCCCTGATGAAAACTAGGCTAGGCACCAATCTGTGAGCAGAGCATGACATCATTAGAAATCATCTCTGGGCTACATTTTTAAATATCAATTACTACGTGGTTACACACTTTATGTGAAGTTTGTTAGATTTATATTCCTTTCTCCAATCTTGAGTAAACAAAGATAAGGATTCTCCAGATTCACCTGTGAATCATTAGTGAATTATTTGTTGGATATGAAGTATGATCCAGGTCCAATGCTTGTCCTAGGGGACAAATGCATACAGGGCCAATATATGCTCAATCCCCAAAGGACCACCAAAAATGCAAAAATTAAAATTAAATCTTGGATAGGCAGAGGCATTGAACCTGAAGATCTATAACATATCTTCAGAGATAATTCCATCCACAAAAATAATTAAAGTGCTCAGCAGTAATTCCAAGCCAGCAAGCAAACAAACAAAAAAGTTACCTTGCCCCCACTCTGGGTTACATATTTGAAATTGACCCAGTATTTCTCAAGAAAACCATTGACCAATTTTCAGTAAATAAAAGTTTGTGATGTTTGCTTTCCAACATTCTAAAGTCATTCCTTATGCAGCATTAGTCCACATCTGTACAAGGACTTACTAACCATTGTATGCATCCCAAACTGCCTCTAATTAATTTCAAATGCTCATACTTACATTCCAAACACAGACCAAAACTCAAGGCAAAAATATTGTGACTGCCTTATGTGCAACAGAAAGAGAACATAGAAGTCTCCTCTGATGGATACATGTTTATAAACCTTAATTTATTCCACAATAATCCAAGATCCTGCCTTCTCAAAATTCCATTAAACGTAAACAGATCCAGGATCAAAAACTGGCTCCAAAAGGAGGCAATTATATTCACAACTAAAAGGATATTTTAAATTCTTTGACAACTTCTAAATTAACAAATTTATTACCAAACAAGTCATACATATTTGTCTTTTCTATGGATTTTTTTTATTTTGGCTTAAAAGAAAACATATAACATCAATTTATTGTCATAACCATCTGATATGCACAGTTTTGGGCAACAAAACTTAGAAAAGTATCTTCTTGTAAAATATAAATGTTAAACTCTTTGAACAACCACCAGTTCTCCCTTCCCAACTCTGACAACCACTATTCTACCTTCCCTTCTTCTTCCACTACATGTTTAGGTTTCTCCTGACTAAGAAATCATGAAAAATTATTGTTTTATGATTTATTTCATTTGGCAGGATATCCTCAAGATTCAACTGTTGATTAGAATCTCCTTCCTTTCTAAGCCTGAATAATATTCCAATGTATGTATATTCAACATTTCCATGATCTATTGATCTGTCTATATACATTCAGCTTGATCAGCCTCTTAACTATTCTGAGTGAAGCTGAAAGAAACATAGGTATATAATGTCTCCAAGATCCTGTTAATTAGTTCTTTTGAATTTATAATCAGAATGAGATTCCTAGATAACATTTGCTATGATTTGGATACATTTTTGGAGTATTTCCCAGGATGTGTTAAATTTTAGTCTTAATTATAGTTATTTAAATGATAGAAATCTAATCCAACTGTGGTGTGTGGAGTTGAGATCTCGAAGAGTGACTGGAGTTAGTTAAGGTAATTAGGGAAGAGCCCCAGTGTGACCAAATATGAAAACAACATAAGGAAGGAATGCTTTATTTTAGCTCACAAATTAAAGTTTCACAAAATGGTTGCTTGTCTCTGTTCCTTTGGGGATCATGTACAGTAAGACAGACTGTTATGGTAGAAGGCATTCAGTTGACCAAGCTGCTTACCTTATGCAGCTTGAGAGAATGCAGAGAAAATGACCATGGAAAAACTCAGGATGGTTTTTCCCTTGAAGGCATGTCCCTAATTGCAGATCTTAATTCAGGTTCAAAGGCTTTTTATTCTTTGGCTAATTCAATCATCTATTCTAGTCCTGGAGCTCTGGAGAATTTCAGCTTCAATACAATCTAATCTTCAGTCTAGACCTGGAAGACTTCAGTCTCAGCCTCTGTACAATCTAGAACATTTAAGATTACTGCTGACAGAGCCGCCCTGACTAGCTCCTTCTGAACTCAGAGCTGTACTGAACTTAAGTCATTCTTCTAGTTCACCTCACTTATTGTTCTGCTCAAACTCTTCTCCAAGCTGACTGCTTCAAATGGATCTTCTGAGCCGGCTTACTGTTTCTAATCAAAACTCTTCTATCTCTGGCAGACTCTGGCTGATTCTCTAACTGCCTCAGACTGAACTGCACTGGTTGGCTTCAAACTAACTCACTTTTCCCATCTGACACCAACTTCTTCTGCCAAGCTGTCTCTGTGTCTTTGCCTCAGACTGCTCAGACTGTTTTTGTGTCTCTGTGAGCTCTCACTGCCCCAAACTGCCTCAGTCAATCTCTCTGCTTCTCTGCCTTATGCTCTGTCTCGAGCTGAGAGCCTGCTTTTCTATTGTCAGAGTTGGGCATGTTCTCACTCTGCTAACTCTTCCTCTGATTCGTCCCTTTGCCTGCCCTTTACTGTGACACATTTCAGAAGTTACTTCCTGTATGATAGAACTCCTTCTGAGCTTTGCTTCGGGTCTCTTCTTCTTGCAGATTAAAGGCATGTCCCACAACTGCTTTATGAAAACTTGGATTAAAGGTGTGTACCAACATTCCTTCTACATTCCATTTGAACCACACAGGCCTATGAATGCCATCCTTTTATATAGAACCCTGGATGTGATTTCTTTATATAGACCCTTGGATTTGATCACTTCCTAGCTATCACACAAGACTATTTGTTAACACCTAGCAACCCATTTCTACAATATCCACTACCTCCCAACAGTCTATCCAATTACAAACTGATCAGTGAATTGATCCATCCATTAGGTCAGAGTCCTCATAATCCAGTCACATCACAAAAGACCATCACCCAGAAATTTTGCCATTAACAGGAGCCTCCTGTGGAAATACTTCATTTTAAAAAAATCATAAGAATCACCACAGTTGAATCCTGGTGGCTTTACAGAAGACTTAAAATCTGTAAAAATACACACAACACACTCACATGCACACAGGCACACACAGGCACACACACACACGCTCAGACATACAATACACTACTCTGTCATAACTCAAGTGATACCCTGCCTTTACTTGGATCTCTGCAACAAAAAACTACTATCACCAGAGTGGTCATTCAACTTCAAACTTTAAACCTCTTGAGTCAAAATAAATTTTTTAATAAAAAATTATGCTTTAGGTATTTCACTGTACTAAAAAAGTGGAGTAATATAATAACTCTGGTTTTGACTTTTTAAATTTCTGTACACTTTCCAATATCAGATACACCATTTTACATTCATAGCCCTGGTGATTTGACTAGTATATGAGCATCTTTTAATATGCTCATTGGCCACATGGCTAATAAAAGTCTAAGTCAGTGTGTGTGTGTGTGTGTGTGTGAGCACACGAGTGTGTGTGTGTGTGTGTGTGTGTGTGTGTGTGTGTGTGAAGTTTTTCACTTATATATAAAATATTTTAATATTCCATGGTAAACTTATTTACATAGTCTAAGTACCAAACCCACGGTTTTTCAGGTATTTTCTCTGATTCAATACATTGGTCTTTTTCACCCTGTTGGTTATTTCTATTCTACCTAGAAATTTTTTACTTTTATGCAGTCTCACTTGTCTAGTTTAGTGATTTTACTGCCTGGACTTTTGGTGTCATATAGAAATTGCTGCTAAATCCAATGTCATAAATATTTTACACTTTCCTTCTTACAGTTTTGTCCTCTGGGATCTTTCTGTCTTTGAGTTTGGGAAGTTAAAATATAAAGTATATCAACAGGAGACTCTTTGGATTCACTCTTGTTGGAGTCTTTGTAGTTTTTTTATCGTTGTTTGTCCATTTTTGAAATTATATTTAAATTACATTTCTCCCCTTCCTTTAAATCCTAAAAATCCTCCCATTATAGCCTTCCTCCTCTCCAAATTCCTGACCTCTTTTTAAATCAATTGTTAAATTTAATTGTATGTAGACATGTATTCGTATATACACATATTTCCCCAAATACAACCCGTTGGGTCCATATAATGTTACCTGTATGTACATATTCACTGCTGACCACTTGCCATTGGACAACCAATTGGTGTGCTCTTCTCTGAGGACAGCCACCTCTCCCACTCTCAGCTTTATTCCATTGTAGTTCTTTGTGTAGAGTTGAGGCTTTGTGGGCTTCCCCCCAACCCCGCGTGCAGTTTGGCATGTTTGTTGGTGTCATCCTTTCTCAGTCATTTTTGGGTGGTCATGGTGGTGAGACTCTATGGGCATAGCTCCAGTCTGAGGTTTCTGAGTTTGTTTGAAAAGCTCTCTCATTCCTTACACTGAGAAGATTTTAGCCATTATTGCTTCAAATAAACTTCCTTGCCTTTCACCCTTTCTTCTAGGACTTCCATAACAAACACTTTGGGACATTGAATGATGTACCCATAACTTTCTCAATTTTATTTACTTCATTCATTATTAGTTTTATTAATTTATCTCAATAAGTTTTAGTTACCTTCAAATTCACTGATTCTTGGTTTGCTTGATCAAGGATGCTACTGAAAGTCTAGGAAGGTTTAATTTTTTTAAAATAAATTTTCTATCTGAAGAATTCCAATTGGGATATTTAATAATTCTTGTTTGTTGATATTCTCATTCTATTAATACATTATTTTATGATTTCTTTTGGCTATCTTATTACGTCTTTTCGAAATGTATTATGCTTCTTTAAAACAATAGTCTTGGATTCTGTCAGATAAAAGAGATCATGGCTTCTTTGGATGTGTTTCCGGAGATATCTTTGTTCCTTTGATTGTGTCATATTTACCTGTTTCTTTGTCTTAATTGATAGTCTATGTGCAACTGAAATTTCAGCCATTTCTCCCCTTTTTGCAGACCAGATTTCCTAAAGAATAATATTGGTATTACAGATAATATCTTTGTAGCCAGAGATCTCTGGCTACAGAGTCCTTTTCAAATCATTTCTTGGGATACATCTTTTCTGGCATTAGAGAAGCAATCTCTCAATTACAGGCCCTACCCAGTTTCAGTATCATGAAACTTCTTGCTTCTTCTGGAATCTACATGGAGTGCTGTTGGTTCTCTGGTGCTGCAGCAAGTTCATGAGCTCTTCTGTCATTGGTAGCCCTGCATACCTTGTTTGGCAGTTCCATCAACACCCCAAGTTAGAAGATAGAGAACCAGCCCTTTAGACAATTCTGTAAAAAGCCATACTGTCAGAAGTACATTACATACTTCTCTTCTCATTTAAAGGGAGAAACTACTTGCTGACCACTCTCTAGTTTGTACTAAGCTATACTGGCATCGCTGTGTAGTGTTTCGGATTACCTGGTGCCTCAGTCAATTTTTATTGTTGTTTTCAGTAACTCCTACTCATCCAAAATTTTCTCATTACCCATCAGCATTCTGTGTCAGTCACCTTCTTATCACTGTGACAAAACGTTTGATACAAATAACTTAAAATGAAGCAAAGTCCATTTTCATTAGTAGTTTAAGTGTTTTCCCTACATTGTAATGTAGCTCTGTGGCTTTGAGTTGTGGCAGGCAACACAGCTCATTGCAATAAAAAGTTTATGGTAAATAAGGCTGCTCATCTCATGGTCAGTAATTAGCTGGGGTCCTTATGGTAATCACACGATGACCTAACTTCCTTCACTGCAGCTCATCTTCTAAAGGTTCCACAACCTTTCAGCAGGATACGTAGCTGATGATCCTTTAGCATGTGGTCTTTGAGATATATTCAAGATCCAAGAAATAGCTTGCTCCAATTAAGAAAACAGAAACCAGTTCCTTGAGTAGCTCACAAAAGATGGAGTGTTAGACATTTACCCAGTGTTCTATTTCTTACCTAAAGGACCTCAGTGTTGAGTTTCTCTCTCTGACCACCCTTAACTATATGGACTTGGAGGAAGGACTTCTGAGTGAAATTCCTTTCTACATAGTTGATCTTATGTTTAAGTTCAAATACTTCAAATTCTTTAGTGTCCTGAAGATTTCTAAAGGGTTTTTGAGAACTTGTTAGATAAGAATCTTTGGGGGAAAAAAAATGATCTCTAGAGCTTCCTGTTGTTTTATTCTGCTGATGCCACCAATGTTGCATTTTTAACCTCATTTTTGGCCAACAAAGTTTAGTGTCTTCCAAATGCAAGTCCTAGAATATGCGCTAGTAATAAAAACTAATGATTCAACACTTACATTTCCATTTGCAATTTATTGGCTTTTAAATTTCCCAGGCATTTTGATTTCAAGATAATTATAAGGTCTTCTTCATCTTTGTAATTTAATTTGATTTGAAATCTATGCTCAGAGATTGCTTTAATTTTTAATTTCTTAGAGTTATGAACTTTATTTGTATGAGTGTTTTTATGCATGTATGTACCTGCACCATGCAAGTGCCTTGTATTTATGGAAGTTGGAAGGCATTAGCCCCTGAAACTGGAGTTATGGGTGACTGTAAGCCACCACCATATGAGTGCTGAGAACTGAACAAGTGCTCTTAACTGCTGATCTATCTCCCTGACTCCATTAAGCCTTAATTTATTAAGAGGTAGTCATTGATTTTCAATATGACTTTTTGGAAGACAAATATTTGTAACAATTTCTTTGCACCATATGGCATAACATAAAGCACCATAATATAACACACTTAATTTGTATTAATTTCCAATAATAAAAGTAGTTTATGTGTCTTATCATGTAAACAAATCTGAATTAGAAATAAGGTCAACTGAGAGATAATGTTAATCTTTCTTAGGAACCTGGATTCCATGTCTAAATAAAGTTATCATGATACATGGCACTTTTAGAGACAGTTGTGTTACTTTACAATATGGTATTAATAGCAACTAAATTAATATAACAAAATGAAAGAATATTCATATTTAAATGACCTTATGAATTTGCTGTCAGTGAAACTATCATGCCATCTGTTCATTTCATTGTAATCATAATGTAACAAGATTGCATTGGGGAAGTGTTTAATGTTTGACTTTTATCTGTGTTTACTTTGCCTTGCCAGATCATTTTATTCCTAAGCTTTTACTAAATCTCTTTGGAAGTTCTGTGATATGAATGCTCTTACTCAAATTGTGAGCAGTTTTAATTTCTTCCCTGGCCAAAATCAAATGAATAAGAGAAGAGCACCTAATCTAACATGGACCTACTAGACACTAGCCCTAAGAATGTGCAACCAGAACCAGAAAACACTAATTTACCTCTGGCAAATTAATTCACACATTAATTCAACAAGCTAAAGGGTGACAACATTCAACACACAATCTACAATATATCACAGTCTTTTAAAAAAAATTTAAAGTACAGTAAGTGTGAGGGAAAAAAAGTAAACCAAAGAAATATTTGAGAGGAAAACCTGATAGAAGATTTCTAAATTCTTCTGAGGTCCAGATGCATTTCCATATTTTGAATCCATGAAGGCTCTTAACTAACACTGTGAGAATGTTTTCTGTTGATTACCCACTGCTTGTTTAACTCTTTGAGTTCAATACATCCCTACAAACAAGCATTTATCCCATTCCAAATAAGTAAATAGAAAATCTATAAATAGAAGTTATTGTTTTGATTCTTCATTTTGATGTGAATATTGAATTCACCTTTCTGGAGTTGAGTTTATGACCAAACAAAGCTTCATTCAGTGTGAGGTCAAACCCAGAAATATTTTCATTAAAAATTAACCCATTAACATATAGCTGTGAGTAGAATCACTCATCTTCTATCCCTAGCAGTTGATCATAACATCAGATGAAAAACCAACTGGTTGATCTCTTTTGTTCAGCAGTGCCTTGCATAAAATGACACATTTGTAGGGGGTGCATCACATCGCCTTGAAGGCCTTTTCCTGCTAATCAGTGAGAGCCTCCCCCAACCTGGAGACAAAAAGAGCTCCCATGAAATGACAATCAGTTTTCCCCTTCTCCCAGAATTAACATCAATTGCTTTCTTGCCCAACAAAAGTATTTACAGAGAAATTATTTTTTTTTATATTTAAATCAAAATAATTAGCTTATGGCATTTCAATAACTAGACTGGATTTAGCTTTCATAAAACTAAAACTTACAAAAACACTAAAAGACTAATAAGTCACTGGACAGTTTCATTTATATTGGAGCTGAAGTTCACCACCAGAATCAATCCATGCTTTCTGCTTTTGCACTCCAACAAAAGTATACAGCTTTCCACTTCGCCAGACCAAGAACAGGGTGTGTTAATGATTTGTCTACCAACAGCTAAAATTACCCAGATCTGCCTACCTCCTGCCTCTCTCTACTTTCCTGTTTTACCGTTTCAGACCTCCTGCCTCCTGCTCTCAAAATTGTGTGAGGATTATAGCAAATACTATTTGAGTGATCTTTTTATAAGTTCTTGGCATATTTAAGGAAAGTCAATATATAAAACTCACAAGATGTACTTAGTGATAATAAAGACTTTCATTGACTGTAGATGATGAAGTTAACAACCTCCCCTTGATGTTTATAAATCATAGTTTGCTTGGCGCCTTGGCAATATCCCTTCAATTCCATACAAACTTTCAGTAGTTAGGTACTGTGACCACATGGCTTTTTCCTAGCATGTTTCCTGAATAAGGTGCCAATCAAGCGAAAAGAAAATGTTTAATCTATGACACGGTCTATGGCCAGTTCAAGTTGACCTCATCTGTCATTTTCTTAAGCAGGGGCTTTTAAATATAGCCAAAGGGCACAGTGCTAAGTTGTCTAAGGCACATGGTGAAAGTATGATTCTACTGCTATTAAGGTGTCATTGTTAATACCTCATTGACAAAGTAGCAACATGCTCAAACATGAAAGTCTTACATGGTTCCCAAGGGAATTGGTTTATTCATCTGCTGCGTAAATGTGCAACTTGTTTCTACTATATAGACCTTGAAATGAGCTACATCAGAGAGGTGCAGGAAAACATATGGTAGATAGTACATGGGTCAAAAATTCTTATTGCACACTTTGTCTTAAAATTCTGGTTTGTAGATGAATTTAAAAACACACAGTTTAATTGGAATATTATATATCTGCCTGATACTTAGAAAATACCTATTTAAATCCTATATAAGAAGTAATAAAAGACCCATCTATGGGTAGCTGGCCCACTGTAATATTGTGATTTAGCCATGTAAAATATTCAAGGATAAGAAAAAGTATAACAGAGAAAAATAACTTTCTTGTGAGCTGTCTTCTTAGAAATATGTTCTAGAAAGTTATTAAATCCGTAAGATTAACAAAAAAATGCAATTTCATCACTAATAATACGGAGAATTAAGCATAAATGTATTTCACCAGAAACCCACTTCCCATAACAAATATTTTCTTCATCCCTCACAGGGTAACAGTAACTTTAGAATTTCTCTTCAGCATATAAATATCCTCTTATTCCTAAATAAAGTAGATAAATAGGAAAGTAGATAGGAAATAGAAAGGAAAAGGAAGGAAGGAAGATGGGGGGAAGGGCAGATCAAGAGAGAGAGCAGAGGGAAACATGTGAAGTGCTTAGTAGAAAATTTCAGTTTTGCATAATTTTCTTTTATGTAACACTTTTATTAATAATTCGAGTTTCATACACTGCATCTCAACAACACCTTCTTCCTATTCCTCCCTGCTCCCTTGTCCCACCCCATGCCATCATAAAAAAAAGAAGAAGAAGGAGGAGGAGGAGAAGAAGAAAGGAAAGAAAGAAATTTGAGTCCAGCCAATATGGCAGGAGCATGGATCACAGGCTTCACTGTGGATTCTCGAGGAAGCAGGTTTCTCCAATATTTGACATTCACCTGGTCCACACCAGTCCAAGACCAAGCACAATGAAATTCAACCCAAAGTCAAGCCCCGCAGCCCAAGCCTACAGGTATGCAGACATCACCTAGGAACCCAGACAACCAGCTGGCAGGCGTCTTATATTCTGCAAGCACCAGGCTCTAGGGAATTCCTTAGATGCTCAGCCATCACACAGGCACTGGGATCATCCCACAGACACCCGGATATCTCATGGCACCCAGATATCTCACAGGCACCAGGGCATCCTACAGGTGCCCAGACTTCCAGAGAGCACCAGGCCTTCCTGTGGGCACCAGTACATCCCCCAGGCTTCAGGAAATCCTGCAGATGCCCAGGTATCATGCAGGTACAGGGCAAACCCAAAGACAGCCAGACATCTCACAGCAGGTTTGCATAATTTTCAACTAAATATTTTTTCCTATTTTAAATAAACTTAATCATTTTATTTTGAAATAACAGATTCTGTGCATGCAATCCACTTAAATTTTTTTTTTATTCTTTATCCCACAACCCTAAAGCCAGGCAAATATGCACTGGTCTTCATCTGATTTTTAATCTCTCTTGCATGTCTGAAAATAGCTTTAAAGCATGCAAGTGCCCTCACCTTACTGTCACCTGACTGGGAAGATTGGAACCACATAGAACTTGATCTAAAGCACAGACATGAAGAGATGTCTCCATGGATATGGTGCTTGCAATGTAAATGTGAGGCAGTGAATTCAAATCCACAGTACCCATATGAAAATCTGGGATTGGTAGAATGTATTTGTTGTGATCCTTGCACTGATAGAGGTGATGACAAGGCTTGCTGGCTAGTCAAAAGTGCAAAGTCACTGTGGAAGATTCTGGATGATGACCTCTGGCCTACACACACACACACACACACACACACACACACACACACACACACACAAACACACAGAGTTTTTAAAACAAAAGAGAATAGCATTTCTCAACGTGGTACTTATCCATCAATATGACAGGGTTGCTCATCAACAATCAGGAAAATTACTCTGAGGGGTAAAATGAAGAAAAGAAATATAGGCACTTTTAATAATAAAAAATCAGTTTTTTTTTATTTCAAATGTTCTGAATAACTCATTTACTAAATTGGGTATTGGTGTTTCTAATTTTAAGGCATTTTCAGTGAAAGTGGTCTCCTGTTTGATTCTCTGATACAAATGTTTTCTTAGCATGTTATTATATAGAAGAAATTTTTAACAAAAAGATACATTTGCTAATACTTTCCATAGTACCATACAAACATATATTTATAATCAATTCACAAGTCATAAATAATTTACAGTCATCCAATACAAACATGTCTCTTAAAGAGTTCCACCAAGCCTTATTAAATGTGTATTGAGTTGAAATTTTGTAATGATATAAATGTTTTAGAAGAGTATAACTCTTTCTTCCAAAGTAGGCTGAGCTAGCTAAATTTTACAGAAAGGGTATGCAAGACAGCACACATTAAACTTTTATTTAGTCATCTGCCCCTTTACCCTAACCATATACATATTTGTGTGTGCATGTATGTGTGTGCGTGTGTGTGTGTATGTGTATGTATGTGTGTATGTATTTGTATATGCTATCATAATGTCTAGAGACAGATGTTCTCCCCATCTCATCTAATATTTACCTCATATTGCCAGGACTTCTTTTTTTCTTGTAACAGTATAAACACTTATTAGAGTCCTAATAAAGCCAATAAAATCCCAAACATTCAATATATTCTTCCAAAGTTTCTGTTGCACTTTTAAAAATTATTTTGAAATTAAAATATTAAAATATAATTACATTATTTTCTTTTTTCTTTCCTTGTTCCAACTCTTCCCATTTACTCCCCCACTCCTTGCTCTCATTTAAGTTCATAGTTTCTGGCCTCTTTTTAAAAATTGTTATATAGATATAATTAGATATAGATATACATATAGAGATAGAAATGATATAGATATAGATATAACTGTATGTGTGAGATGGAGAGATATGTGTGTTCTAAACATATAGATATAATCTGTTCAGTCCATATAATGTTACTTGCTTGTTCTATGATTTTCAGAGTTTACTACTTGGTATTGGATAATCAACTGGAGGTCTCTTCTTTGGGGAAGACTCCTTCTCTGACTTTCATTATTCCTCAATTGCCTGTAGTTCTTTGTCTATGTTTAGAGCCCTGTGAGATTTTCCCCTTCCATGTTAGCATGTTTATTGGTGTTTTCCTTGTTCAGGGTCTTGTGTAGGCAGCCATATTGTTAAGGTGTTATTGTGTGAAGCTTCCCTATCATTTGAGAAGATGCAGTCTTACAGAAGGCATCCTGTTCTTGTGGCTCTTATAATCTTTCTGTCCTCTCTTTCGTGATGTTTCCTGGATTATTGTGTCATCGTGACATCATGGCATTATTGTGATTCATAGGCATCATAGCTGGGTAGAAGTATTGATTGTGTGATGCCTCCTGGTGCTATGGAAGCTGGTCCTCCTGGAGGACTAAGAGATCCAAACAATTCCACCAAAGTCCTTTCAGTTAAGATCTGGCTTTGGTCCTGTGTCTAATATGCATGGTATCTTCAGCAAAGAGAACCATCTTTCAACTTCTGAGGTGGGTGGTTTAAAAAAAAGACAAGGGCAATAAGCTATAATGTTTTAGGAGCATCTTGGACTCCTTTGATCAACATCTTGAAGGTTCTCATGCCTGGTACTTGTGTTTTTGTTACACAATCTATAGCTCTTGGAGGGAGTATTGCTAGCTCAGATGGGAAATTTTCATTTAAAGTATATATGTATGCATATTCACACATGCATTATAGAAAAATTTAGGGAAACAGATAATGATATGATTCCCTATGAATTTTTCAGACATCTTTGCTGTTGTTTTATCCACCTCTCTACCTTTTTGAGTTGACTACTACATACCCATTTTTCCTGTTTCTCAATTAAAACTACTTTTACACCTACCTCTCTCTTTACTGCTTCCCCATGGATTCATCTACAACACAATTTCTGAACTTAACACTCAAGTGCACATAAACTGAAATACAAACACTAGTTTGACAACTTAGGATATAAACTCTTCATACAGCTTAATTGCATATCAATTTTATACATATAAAACTATCACATGGATCCTAGAAGTTATACCCATGAAGTCTTATCAACGTTCACAATTCCTCAATCCTACACAAAGAGCTACAGGCAACTAAGGAATACTAAGAGTGGGAGAAATAGTCTTCCCTCAAGGAAAAACACAACAATTAGTTATCCAATCCAAATGGTCAGCACTGAAAACATAGACATACCTACATACAAGTAATGTTATATGGAGTAAGCACATTGCATTTGTATATTTAGAAATATATTTATACAGATATATATACACATATATAATACCATTAAAAACAAAGAGGCAATGAATTTGAATGACAGCAAAGGAAATACATAAATGGAGATTGGAGGGAGGAAAGAGAAGGGAGAAATTATATAATCATATTATAATTTCAAAAAGTAGCTTAAAATGTATTATTATGTGGGGCCAGCAAGACAGCTTAATGAGTAAAATCATTTTCCTGCTATACTTGACGAACCTGAATTTGATCCCAGGATCCCACAAGGTGGCAGGAGAGAACCAACTCCAAAGAGTTGTCCTCTGACCTCTATATGTGTGCTATGACAGGACATTTGCTTGCTTTCACACACACACATACATATACTGGGGGTGGGGGGGAGGAAGAGGGAGAGAACAAATATAAATGATTTTTTATAACAGTGTCACATAATCCCTTCTAGTCTGAAGAAAATAAACCCAATGGATATTTCCATAATCATTAAATAAAATGCTATTAAATAAATGTACTACTAAATAAAATAAAATTACCTGCTTTTCTTTATTTCTTCTTTTTAAAACTATTTTACATTTCTGTTTATCTATTTGTGGGAGGTACACATGCTTAACAAAGCAACTATGTGGAAGTCAGAGAATTTGTGGGAGTAGGTTCTCATCTTCTTCCAAATGGGTCCAGGGTACAAACTTGGGCCTCAGGATTGGAGTCAAGTACCCTGACCCACTAGCTAACTTGTCAACCATGAAGCTACCATACTCCAAGTGGGACTTGAACCAGCAAGCCTGGGGTTAGAAGGCCAGCACCTGTTTCATTAGGACACAGTGACTACACATTTAGTCTTGTTAAGTTAATGACATAAAACTGAAGTCTACACTTTATCTAAAGAAAGAAAAAGCCATGTGAATTATGACTACTGGCCAGACTATAATGAATCAAACAGTCTTATTACCTTGGCAAGGAAAAGGATGTGAGATTGCCTGAATAGTCTTTAATCTTTTGGGTGAAAAAATACTTCAGTCCCTTTTCTTTTCTTCCTTCAAAACCCATGTTAGTTTACTGAATTCCAAACTTTTTCATACAATGATTGTGTCATTTCACTTTCATATTCCTAGTTCCTAATTCAATATCTTTTACAAATAGCTGTTCAATATATATCTGTCAAGTTGTATCACCATAAAAATCAAATAAAAAAAAATAATTTGTCATTGAGTGAATAAGGAATGTTTAAACAGACAATACTTTCCATCCGTCACCATGCTTACAAGCTGCCATTGATGAAGTCTAAGGTACAGTTAAAATCAACATGGCAGTTATGCCAACATTTTAAAGTTCACAGGAAGCTGCTCAGAGCACAGACTGTTAGGAGTACACTCTCTTTCATTATACCGACCTCTCATTTCTTGTGTTTTTTTTTTAATTTCATATTTACCTGGCATCAGAATATCCATACAAAGATCATAAAGTAAAACATGGACTTTTCATGTTCATCTTTATATAATGCTCTCCTCTAAGTATCTATTAGAAAAGATTTACTTCATGCCACATTTAATCAACTATACAGACAGACAGTAGGTATATAAAATAAATTTCCCTATTCGAGCTAACGAAAATACTTCATGTACACTTTGTTTATCCCCGGGAAGAAACTGAGCATGTCCTTTGCAGCTTTACTGCAGGTCATCTGAAGGGCATCCCCTGGATTCCTCTGATCCATGCAGACTTCCCAAGGGCCAGAGAACAAGGCCTGTTTGATCCAGCACCTGCTGTGTGCCCATCACTTGGATACTCTCTCTGCAAATTTTTGCCAGACTGTGAATAGAAAAATATGTAAGGGGTGGGGATACTCAAAGCACAATAGGAAAACTGCCAGGAAATTGGTAATAGTATCAATAATGCTGATGAATCATCTCAGCATTATTTCCCAATATGGTTGCAAATGCAACAGGCCAGCGATGGGCTTCACGACTGATGTTTTATAGTATGCAGTGTCTTTGTTTGCTTCTTCATGTCATTCAGATGGCAAAAAATAACCACATTTTCTAATCTCTTACTGGAGGGTAGAGAATGTCTTAAGCAACTAAAACTGTACTTGGTGGATAGTATCAAAATGGAAAACACTTATGAAAAAATAGCATTCCACTACAGAGAAAAATGTATGTATTTCTGAATGTAGTTTAAGGAGAACATTAGAATGGGAGTTGATGGGGCTGGCTAAATTTTAGAAGGGGAGCAGCAACACTGAATTAGTTTGAGGTAGTCTGTCCTGAGATACAAGTTTCTTCACACGGACACCACAAAACCAAATATGCACAGACTGAAACAGTAGAAGCCACAAGTGAAATAGAGGAGTCAAAAAAGCCACAATAATTCTAAATACAGTAACTATTCTCTAGTCTCAGCTGCAGTCATTCATCTGGGTCTGCAGAGCCATGAGCCATGAGAAAATGTTTCAGCAAAAAAAACAAAACAACCTTGTCCTCTAACATAAAATCACAGCAGCACAAAGAGGATATTTGCAAAAGTATTATTGATTTACAGGGCAACTTCTCCAGGAGAATATTTGGGCTAGACCTGGAAAATCAAGCAGAATTTCAGGGGAATAAATTTCAGGAGTATGAGCAGTTGCTTGTTTTATGAAGGGTAGTTATGATTAAGCCACATCTGGGTTTTCCAGGAATTCCTTGGCAGTTGTAATGCCTTCCCATAACAGACATTGCTGTGATTTGAATGTGTTCTCTAAATCGCACGTGTTGAAAACATAGCACTCTGCGAATTTTTGAGAAACGGTATCTATAAGGGGTAATGAGCTTTAAGAAGCGGACTAATATTTATATCATGTGAGTGGTGTAGTTATCATAAAGATTTGGGGACTAATAAAAGCAAGTTTTAATTCAGCTAACTTCCTCTTCTCTCTCACTCTTCTTCTCCCTGTCTCTCTCTCTCTCTTTCTCTCTCTCACAGACATATGCACAAGTGAGTATCCCCTTGGGCATTCCCTTGCCCTTTGCCTCTAGCATGGAATGACATAGCATGGAGATCCGTACCAGATGTGGGCTCCTCTATTTTAAACCTTTCAGAAGCCAGAATTGTAAGAAATGAATTTCTGTTCTTTAATATGCTACCCACTCTCAGGTATTCTCTTTAAGCCGCACAGAAGAGGTTAAGATGGGATTCAATATACATTTCATACAGAAATTATTTTCACATTGAAAGGCTATACTGTTGTCTCAGTGCCGAGCATTCCTGACAGTGCAGTCTCATTCTAACATTCTGGGTTACATGCAACAGTACTCCTTGGCTGAGAGAAAAGCTTTGCTATCATTTCTATATCAACTGTGAACATAGCTTGGCAGTATGTCTTTCTTTGACCAGATTATATCCTTCCATACACATCTTTGCTAATTGAGATTTTCAGCATCCTTGAAAGCTGTTTAATTTCACGTCTCCAAACCCTAGTCATTAGTCATTACTCCTCACTCTGAACAAACCACTGATTTGATTTCTAAACTCATCCACTCCTTATAAGAGATCCTTTAAAGTTAGGTGCACTTTTATTCTTCTTTATTTCTTACACATCATGGTCACCAATAAATATTGTGATGGAATTTGTTTTGAGTCACTATAATTAGTGATTTCTATTACTTAAACTAAAAAAAACTAGTGTATAAAGACATAAATTCAGAGAATCTAACACATAATACTCCCATTAATCAAAGCCAATACGTCACAAATATCAGAACTTATTCTCCTATTTTAAGCACATTTATTGACATGGAATGGATCTTTTTTGAAAACTATATGCTAGAACTTAAACATTAAATGTCTTTGGTATGGAATCAAATCTTCAAATAAATCAGAAAATATTCTCTCTGACTTTTCTTTTATTGGGAAAATTAAAAGTTATGCATCTCTTGGAAGCAAAACACACACACACACACACACATACACATTTACAATAGAAAGATAGATATATAGCTCACTCTCAACCCATTCAACAAAACTAACAACTTAGTCAAATTTCAAACTATTACTGACATCTAGTTAAACAGATTTTCTTACCATTAACCTTTGATATTATTTTGTAACATATTTGAGCCATACAATGTTTACATGCATGAAAATTACATAAGTATAAATTAATTTATGAAATTATACTTATATGTAAACTATACTTACAAAAGATCACAATCAGTGGTGATGTCTTTTTATGCATGTATATGTGCATATAATCCAACACAACTTCTTTTAAAGTCTTCAATCCTCATTAAACTATAATGAAAAAAAGTCACCATTATCCCAAATACCATTGTTTTTGTTTAAATTTAATTTATTATATACATTAGTATTTTGCCTGGATGGATGTCTGTTCACCACATGCACACCTGGTGCCTGGTGTTTGATCCTCTGGGAATGATGTACAGATGTACAGACAGTTGTGAGCTTCACTGCGGGTACTAAGAATCAAACTCACATTCTCTGGAGGAGCAAACAGTGTTGCTAACTGCTGAGCCATTCTCTCCAGCCCCATCCAAATCCTTCAACAAAACATAAACTGTCATGTTTGTAGTTCTTTATCTATCTGTCTATCTATCTATCTATGTATCTGTCTCTTCACTACTATACTGTCTTTCAATGTTATAACCTACAAGACACTGGAAAGAAAAAAAAAGTGCCACTAGTTGTAGATACAAGCTAGATGACAATTGTTTGAGACACAGACTGAGACCAAGGTTTCCATAGAGATGCAGCCTAATGCCAATATTGTGCAGACTGTCCTTATTGTATTTAAGTCTGTTCATTTGCTAAGCCAATCGTATATTTCAAGGCATCCTTTCCACAGAGCTTTTTAATAGCCGGGTGCGTCTTTACTGAGATGATTAACTGATGCAACATCGCATTGTTAATCACAAGTTTACATTATTTTGCAAGTTCAGAATTAGTTTGAAGTTCCTCTTGAAACAACTTTAGCATTCTGTGTAGAGAAGCCTATTAGAGACCAAAATCTGCACTCTAGTGAAATTCGTATTGTTCTAAACAATGTCTGGGGTTCTTGAAGTTGCTTTTAATATATAACTGAAATTTATTTTATTTTATAATTGATCGGCTCACAAAGATAGCTCAATTTTTATTTTAAAATAAATAAAATCTTCATTTTTTTCCTTTAAAATGTTTTCAATTGTTTCCTCCACTAGATTCTACAAATTCTAACCAATCACAAAAACTTCATTCCCTTTATAATTTTCTCTGTTGCATAGAGTGTAGTTCTGTCGCCATCTATTCATATCACTAACATTTTTGGAGAGAGCAGGCCTAATTGTATAACTACCCTGAAAACACAGGATGAACTTAATTTGTATCATTATGACACTGATTTGAACTTCTTTGAAGCCCTCTCCTGTGAGGAACACGATCTTGGACACCGTTTTTCTCAATCAACTTCCTGCTGACATGAGATAAGGCCCCTTGCTCTTTAACCCGTCTTCTCCACTGTCCCATCTTTATACACATTTTCAAACTGTTACTAATTCTCCTCTCTCAAGAAGAGGCTCTACATATTTAATTATTTCTGAATTATATAATAAAAATTATACTCCTTGCAAGACATAAATCACTCACATATATAGAAAATGTATAGCTTTTCATTCACCCATGGCTGGATTTTTAGTTTGCTTCAATATGTTTAATAGATTTTGTTGCTTATAATTTATGTAGTACATACTTGGTATAAACGTGTCTGGTGAATTTAATATCAAAGGAAGAATTTATTTTAAATCTGTAGGACCAAACGTTTTCTACCACAGATTCTATATTTTACATAAAAGCCTCCAAATAGAGAAATAATATTCATAATCTATTATATATTTTGTCACTGAGATGTTTTTTAAATTAAAATTTAGGGTCAATTTTATGGATATTAAACATGTGAATTTTGTCATCAAAAAAGTTTGAGAATAAAAGGTTCTTTCCACATACCAGCTGTGGCAGATATTTTGAGTTTTATACTTTAACTTTATATATAAAGTTAAAGTAATACACACACACACACACACACACACACACACACACACTTCTAGGTATTTTGTAATCATTTCAAAGAAACACTTAATGTGTATCACAATATCTAGCACCTAAGAAACTGCCATTCATTGAATGGCAGTTGCAATGACTTCTTCTCCGTGACTTCTTTCCTTTTGTCACTCCTAGGTACCTCCTTTACCTTCCCAAACAATGAAATAACACCCTGAAAGTAGCACTCTACAGCCCCTTAGCATCCGAGAGAAATCCACATTCCTCAGGCATTCATCTAAACATAATTTTAACCGCCACTGATGATCTTGAAAACAAGACAGAAGGAAAAGAAGTATGGGTTCTTACTTGGAGGTCGAGATATACAGAAAGAAAACTGTTTTAGCAAGTGTTTGTGTTTATTAAACATATGTAAGCATATAGGGGTGTGTGTGTGTGTGTGTGTGTGTGCTCTCACACAATGTGGAGGGTGCCAGGTGTCTCTCTCTATCACTCTCCAGCCTATTCCTGGAGACAGGGTTTTTCACTGAGTCTAAGCTACCCTGGTGCCAGAAAGAGGTATCAATATTCCTGTTTCTGTCCCCACAGCACTGGGGTTAAAGAGAGCAAATCTTGCCTTTTCACGTGGGTTCTACAGTATTCACCTAAAGTCCTCATGCCTCTGTAGTAAGCATCTAAAGTTTGAGCCAATTCTCCGGCCCCAGAAGCAAAACATCATACTGTAGGGCTGCTACAGAAGGGAGCTAACAGGGAAAAAATATGTACTGGCTTTTAATATCTAAATAGGCCAAAGTCCAAAGGGACAGATTTTCTGACATAGAAACCGGGAGGAAAAGAAATAGAGAGCAAACAGCTTGTAGAGAGACGCATCTCAGAAGTCTTGTGCAATCATCGCTTGTGTATTCACTGCAGACTCCAAGTTCACTCTTTATATTTTTGCCTTCCTTTAGTTTGCTGTGTTTTTTAAAGACTCAGCAAAACAAACTGCACTAAAATTTTATTTCAGTGATAGAGGTATCCCTATCAGTTATTCAGGATATTAGATGTATGAGCACTCTGCTCCCTTTCCCTTGCCCTTCTTTCATTTCAATGACTGTTATTCAGATCCCACTCCAAGAGATAACCAATAGAGATGATTACACAGAGTAAAAATCTGTTTTAGTCTTTTCTATATTAGGAAAACTGTATTCAAGAGTCCAGGCAGTGAGAGGAAACTTCCGGTCCCTCAACCATGATGTGTGTGGTGATCTTCCTCAGCACCCAAGCTGCCCTTCCTCATTCCCTCCACCAACTCATCATTCTTCTCATTTTGCAAGTCAGAAATTCATACTAATTCTAGAATTTAATTATTTTCAGTATAGGGAACCATATTGCTATTCAAAAGTAATGGCTTTCCTTTTGTGCTGTAATCTTGTAAATAATCCTACAGAATTTGTTTCCAGCCAATATAATGTGTTATTTAAGCAAAACCATAAATTGGCAAGCAACAAGTATGATCTATCTCGGATTTATTGTTTGAACCTTAGAATAGTTCAAGTTCTTTTGAATTTGTTGCTAGCATTTAAAACATCACCGTTGTTTGTTGACTCTGAATTTTCTGGTTCTTGTAATATTTAGTAAGTCTTTTAACATTGGCTTGGCTTTTCCACCTTGAAAACAATCAGTTAAAACCCTCAAGTGTAGATTAACATCCTATAGTTATAGTTATAGTTATGTTATAGTTCAGCATAGTTCTTGATATTCTGATGTCTTTCTCCTATCCGTTTCATTCATTCCCATGAGCTCTGGCCTCATTTTTCACTTGGATTGTGGTACCTTGCCTATCCTGACACATGGACATATACACTCATGCACATATATACCCACACAAAAACACTCATCAGTTTATGTCTGATGTCTAAAATATAGGAATATTATTCTTAAAATTTCCTTCATCTTATACTCTTTTCTCAACAAAAATCACACCCTTTAAATCAAAATCTGTTACATATATAATATGTATTTCTATAGATATATATATTTATTCTGTATACGTATTCTATAAATAAATATATATGAAGTATATATAAAATTTTAACTTCACAACATGTTTCCCAATGTAGGCTAAGATGGAACTCAGATCTGTCCATATATGCCTAGGGGCCTTAAGAGATTTGCACACTATTTGCAATATGAGTGAGGAGGTGGAAGTAACCTTAACGTAGTACATATTCCTGAGAATTCTTAAAATCAATTAAAAATTTTACATAAAAGTAGACAAAAGACATTATTAATAAAAATAATCAAATGTCTGGAAATATGCCAACAAAGCTTCACATAGTTAATTAACTGAAAACATGAATGCTTGCATTAATCAAAGTGCAGAGTGTTTGTAAATATGAGGCATCATATTTCCAAGTATGACAAAACGTGACACCTTTATAAGCCATTACATGTGAGATTGCTACAACCTTT
The DNA here is from genome assembly GCA_026225945.1 of Cricetomys ansorgei. Taxonomy (NCBI): domain Eukaryota; kingdom Metazoa; phylum Chordata; class Mammalia; order Rodentia; family Nesomyidae; genus Cricetomys; species Cricetomys ansorgei. The sequence continues at coordinate 10,571,753 of JAMJFZ010001100.1, read as the reverse complement.
CTGAATGGCGATTTAGCAAGTAGCATTTAAAATGTAAATTTTCACAGTCTTTAGTTAAACAAATAATAAAATACAAAAATATATACATAAAAATTAATTGTAATTTTTTTAAATTTCAGCAGAAAGCTGAAATAGGAGTTGGGTGTGGTAGTACCTGTCTGTACTCCCAGCACTCAGAAGGCCCAGGCAGAAGGATCACACATATAGGCCACCCTGAACTGCAGAGCAAGACTCTGTCTCAAAAAGCAAAACTAAGAATAAATAGAGAAAGAATAAAATAAAAATAAAACAAAAAGAAATATCATAAGAAAGATAACATTATTATTATTATTAGTAGTATTAACATAATAGAATATTATTCAAGCCCTTTTTAAAAACTCAAAGAATAAATTAAAATAATTATTTCATAAAGATAACATTGTCTTACTTGGGAGAATATCTTTTGTCCTTTGGTAGGCACTAGGGGCAAGGATTCCCTTAATTAATCTCAGTTCAAGACTTAAGATTATCTGTCTATCTCCTTAGTTTGAAGCTTGGTTCAGTTATACTGTCCATGGAGCAATTCTTTTCTGGCTACCTTCGGGACTCTCTTGTTGGTTGGGGACTCTTCTGTGCCATGGCTTCATGATGCAATCAAGGGTTGTCAGTGTTTCTAACTGCTAGTTCCTAATGTCAAAGAGGTACTAGCTACAGAGCTAAAAATCCCGTGATTCTTCCTAAGATTCTTGACCTAGAAAATTCTCGTATTTTGCTATTTAATTTATTAAATGAATATCTTCAGCTGAAATGTTCTAGTCTTCCATTGCTGTTAGCTGAAATAAAATTTTATATTTTAGCATTATTTTGAGGACACTCTGTTTTTCAGGTACTGACTACATTTTATTTTATGAGTCTGTATTCTTCATTGCTTACTATAATGTTTCTAATTTTAAAAATCCATAATGTGAAGAAATACATGGTAAATAAAGAAATTATGAGCGAGAGAGACTGGGAAATTATAGAAATACTACTTGTCTTGTTTATTTTATTATTTATTTATTTATTATTACAAAATAATAAATTTATCATAAGTTGAAAATATCGCCTGTCCAAATGAAGTAAACGCCCCTCAACCTATCAAACGTTCTGGATAGAAAGGGATGAGGAATGTGGTGTTTACTGTCATGAACATAAAAATAACTGGAGGCATTAGTTTTCTCCCATTGCCCACAGCAATTGTGTATGTGTGTGTGTGTGTGTGTGTGTCCAGATCAAAATTTTAAAAATGAACTATAGTTTTTGATGACTGTATCTTTCTTTTTCAGCATCATAAAGTGAAATTTTCACATGCCAAATCACTGTGTCAGAGGCCATCTATGTGTATGCTTACATATACACACAGGCATTTACGTTACCGACATATATATGTCCATATACAATGATATTCAGTCTTGTAGTAAGAAGGCTTGAGTGGTAGGCTGAATAACTCAGATAAACACAGAAACATGATCTCACTTAAATTTAGAATCTCCGGTTTTTGAAGTTGAATACGTAGGAGGGCAACAGTTACCAGGCTAGTGTCAGAAAGAAACACAGGGAATAGAGATCAAAACGTACAGACTGCAGAATATAGAAGGAACATGTAGAAAGACCTAATGCATAACATAAGGACTTTAACTAATGCTGTTGTATCATACACTAAAAGTTTGTTGTGAGCACCTTTTACATGTACTCACCTAAAAGAAACAGTCATTTTATGAAGCAGTTGCTCAACTGAACTAATTATCTCATGATGTGCATGTATATGAAAACATCATGTTGTGCACCTTCAAAACACACTAAGACTTAATTCATTTGAAAAATTAAAACTTTCAGAAAAAAAAATTGTAAGTAGAATTGATGAAGGAGTTGTATCTACTTTGGTGGTCTACAGTGGACGAGATAGGCTTGAGTCATCCCTGAAAATCCATAGAAATTCCTAGTGGGCAGAGAAACTCTCAATGGAAATGGCAGCGGTTCTGGCTTCAGACAGTAGCCTGGCTAGAACAGTGACATCAGAGGATGACCAGTAGAAATAGACAAGTACCAAGCAGATATCCCATGAAGGAGCACCAGAATAGACCACGAACAAATTGTTAGTGCCACGGAAACTGTCGGACTACTTACTAGTCAAAGAGCTGTGCTCCTAAGGTGGTCTCCCTAAAAGTGGATCCATTTTTAAACCACACTCGGGTGACCTGGGGAAATATGAATAGATTCTTGCTTCTAATAACATGTACCTTCACATATATTATTCCTTAGTTAGTATTTTGGTAATCCATAAACATATCATTTTGTTAATTTCTGCTTCTTGATGGAACACAGGATTTAACTCTCATTTGAAGATCTGGAGAAAGTTTTTTTTATATGAACTGTAACCTTTTAGTGGAGCTACATGATAAATCAGACTGAAAGCCAGGTCTAGAGATATGGCTCCGGGTTAAGAGGTTGTATTCCTCTTCCAGAGAGTCAGGTCCCATTTCAAGCACTCGCATTAGTTGGGACCCAACTTTCTGGCCTCTTTGGGTGCACTCATATGCACATACCCACACAAGGATGTTCACACAATTAATACTAAATATGTATTTTAAAAGAAAGCGATTTTTGTTTTTGGTTAAAATATTATAGTTTTAAAATATACCTAAATCGCTATAATTTTCCCCTTTAATGCAGAACTGTCTAAAATTCATAGAACTTTCTGCACATGTAATTCAAAGAAAAGGTAGGATTATGAGAGTATGATTAAATAACATTCTGGTGAAAAATATTAGTAACTCACTGGACTCCATGGAGCCTTTATTGATTTAAATCAAGAAATGTATTCTTACTACAAAATATAAATACACCAATTTTTGTTAAAGGTATGGTAGCATCTAGTAGTGAATCCATCCCAGTTCTGTGTTTTCATTACTGGAAGATATTTTATTTCTGCCTAAATGGTATTGCTTGTTACAGGTCTGTTAAGCTGTTTATGAACTCCTTGAAGTACTTTTCTTAGGTGATGTGAGTCTAGGAATTTATTCATTTCTTCTGGATTTTAAAGGCTGGAAAACATAAGTTTCAAAGCATTTTAGAATGGTCATCTGGGTTTCATTGGAATCTGTTATAACATTTCCTATTTCAAATCTAATTTTCTTAATTGTTGATGCCTATCTTTTTCTTTGAGTTAAGTTTGAGTAGGAGTTGTTAATCTTGTTTATTTTTTCAAAGAACCAACTCTTCATTTTGTTCAGTCTGCATTTCTCTTAGTTAACATTTCATCAATTTCTTTCTTTGCTTTTCGTATTAGAAGTTCTGTGTTTTACTGTTGAACATATTTGTTTCTTAGCTTTCCTTTGTTTTCATCCATTTCTTTATTCTTTCTTGAGTTTATGATTGAGATTGTACTCTTTTGTCTTCTGTGTATCATAATTCATTATGCGTCTTCTGCAGTGTTGCTTGGTGGCCATGAAATGGCATAGTTTATTTTTATCTTGAAATATTCCCATTTTCTAGTAAATTTGAAAAGATAGATTTGATGGATATAGCAATGTTGATTGAAAGTTATTGCTTTTCAGATCTCCATGCCAAAGGGAGGAACATCTGCCTGAACAGGCAGGGCAGGGCAAGAACTAGAGACTGGATAATCCAGGGAAATTTTCTAATTTTCTATTCATAGATCGGTATCTAACCTAATCCTCACCAGTGAGGCCCCCTCTAGCAGCTGAGAGGAGCATATGGAGAGGCCAAAAGCCAAACATCATATAGAGATCACAGAACCACACAGAAGAGGGAGAGGCGGGGTGGTAGATACCAGACAGGTTGTGGACACCAGGAGAACAAGCCTCACAGTGCCAACTGACTAGCCCACAGAGACTGAAGAGATGGGAACAGAACCCGCAGAATCCCCTAGATACATCTTATGGCTATATGGATTGGTGCTATTTAAAAACACTTACAGGCTAGAATTAGGGAGTCTCTGACCCTTTTACCTGCCCTTGGGACCCTTTTGCTACTGTCAGGTTGCCTGGCCCACCCTTGATGTAGGGATTGGTGCCTAGCTTTGATCAAAGCCATCTTGCTATGCCATGCCATGATTGAACAGTAATCCTGGGGAGACTGTTCTTTTCTGTGGAGAAGTTGGGGGGATATGTGTGTGGTTGGTGATGGGGGTAGAGCTGGAGGAGAAGGGAGATGGGGGAGATAGGGGCATGGAGGGAAGGGAGGAGGGGGTCAGGATGCATTGTATAAGTTGTATGAGAGAAGAAAGATAAATTAAAAAGAAGGAAGAAAATACAAAAAAAAAAGAAGAAAGTTATTGCTTTCAAGGACTGTTTCATGTTTTTCAAACTTTTAGGGTTGCTGACAGGGTGTCGATGGTATGCTGATATGTTTACCTTAGAAGAAGAACTGGTGTTTTCCTTCCTGATTTTTGTCAAGTTTCTTCATTTTTGTTTGTGACATCTACCATCCATCATAGAGAGTTTTTTTCTTGTTACATCTATTTGGAGTTTTAATTATGTTGTGATGTGAATTTGTTATTCGAGATTGTAAAAATTGCATGTGGATTTTCTAGTTTTAATCTCAGCTTCTTCTATCACACTCCTACATGAACTCGTAGACTTGGTTTCCTGATCTTACCCCAGAACTATCGGATATTATGCTTATTTGGTTTTCTCTTTAGATGTTTGTGTTTCTGTATAGCGCTTTTTTACCCTGTCTTCTACGTGTGATACTTTCCTCAGTTGGGTAAGTCTTCTAGTAATGCTTTGTTCTGTGGTTTTGTTTGCGTCACTGAATTTTCATCTCCAACATTTCTATTTTTAGTATTAATTTCCCTACTTAATTTGTCTTCTATCTTACTACCTTTTATCCCATATTGATGATTTTCTCATCGATTTTTCTCTCATTTTTTCCTTTGATGTTGCTGACTTTCAACTCAATGTCCTGAATTGAATTACCTTTTTTTCTTAAATTTATTCATTTATTGAATATGTGTGTGGGCATGTGCATACCAGAGCACATGTACGGGGATCAACGGGCAACTTTGAAAAGTCAGTCCTTTCATCATGTGTGCCCTGCGAATTGAACACAGGTTGAATCACCTTTACCTACTAAGCCATCTTCTTGGCCATGAATTTGCCTTGTTTTAAAAGAAAAATTCTGTGTGTGTTTGTGAGGGATGGGGGTGTAGCATGTGTGAGTCCACATGTGCATGAAGGTGTGTTGATGTGTGCATACATGTGGGGATCATCACTATTACCTGCCACCTTATCTTTTGAGAGAAGGTCTCTACCCAGAGAGATTAGCTAGCCAGTTGGTGCTGGGGATTCATCCACCCCACTACTGTTAGGATTACAGGTATGTAATCATGCCTTTATTTTATATGGGCACTGGGGATCAGAATTCGCATCCTCCAACCTGTGTCCCAGGCATTTTCCCAACTGAGTCATTGCCTCAGACTCTTATCCAGTTGTTTCTGTTCTAGTCAGAGACCATTTTTACTAATAAATTTTTGAAGCATCATCTAATATTTTAGCTGCTTCCATCTTTTAATTCACTAGCTTGGGAGTCACGTGGACTTAGTATGGGATGTCTTACAAATGTGCTGGAAGTCAGGGAAGCAACCACAACCCTGTGGTCTACACAAGGACGTGAAACATTGTCCATTCTGCTGGACTGGGGTATTCACGGATATCAGGTAACTTCAGAGGTTAGACTGTACAACAGCGAACCTCACCACAGACAGATCCTACCAGAGGCTAATCTTCCCACTGGCATCAGGCTTAAGGTTATCACATCCAGAATCATTCTTAACCGATGAAGTTTGTTCCCAGTAACCATGAGAAAGGCATTCTTTCCCTGTGAATTTTACTGTCTGAGCTGATTTTTCCACCACCTTACTTTCCAGCTTGCCTGAACTCACCTCTCCCATTCTCTCTAACTCCCTTCCAGGGCATCTATGGCAATTTAAATTCAGGCCCTATAACTTGTGAATGTTCCTTGTTTTTAAGCCCCTAGAACAGCTCAGTTTTAAACAATAGATTCTCTCTAAAGATGGCACTCAGCCACTGCTCTCTGGCTCACACAGAGTGACAATATGGGATTCCTCTCCATTGCTAACCCATCTGCCAGTGAAATCACTGTATCGTCACAACATAACACTGGCTTTGCGGCTTCTGAGGGCTATTGGCTTGTTCTGAGTGGAAGAGTGCCAGTCTCAGGGCTGCCTGACTTACCCTTCATATTATAATCCTCCTCTGCTTTCCCCTCCCAGGGCTCCGCATGGCTGGAGCTGTGTTCAGCTTGGCTTCCTTCTTGTCCATGCAGCACCGACCTTTTTCTCTATGCTTTTTAACTGTTCGCTCACTATCTCTGTGAACTTCCAAAGCTCTCCATCTTCTCTTTTGAAATGGAGTCTGTTTTTCTTATACTAACTCTTCTTCACCAGGTTAACATAGAAAAAGACTCCCATCTACTTTCTTACTATTTTTTTCTTTTGTTTTCATTTTTTTCCCCCATTTATGCCTTCCCTGTCTTTTCCAAAGTGGTTTTGAAATCCTGGGCTTAAGCCACCTCTAGCCTCAACCTCCCTAGTTGCTAAAACTTTAGGAACACCCCACCCCACCCGGTGTCCTAGAATAACTTTAAAACTCCTTCTGATAACCATTTGACGGTTTCCTAAAAGGACAGCTAGATAATAAAATCCATCTATTTCAGAACATAGAACACTGTTACAGAATACAAAATATTGGGTTAATCAAATGTAAGAAGTTCCACTTGGAGTGGGATATTGATGGCAAGGGGAGAATGTGGATCTGAGGGCAACTATGCATCTATCTATGAACATAAAAGTACCATAAAGTACGTTTTTTTTAAGTAATGGAAAGTCAACTTGAATTGAGCTTTTTAAGTCAAATATTGAAAATTCCCTAAAATAATATAAGTAAACAAAGTGGTGTTCCTGAAATATTTTTTTATAAAATATACTTTCCTCCCAAGGCTAATTAACCACGAAAATATAACAAAAAATTTGTTTTGAATTAATCTGTCTTCAAACTAATACAAAACATAAAAGCAGATAATCTTTCATTTTGTAGCTATATTTCAGTGTGGCATATTATTATTACCAAAATATCTCATCTGCTAAGAAAACTGGATTCAACATAACTTTAGTTTCCAAATAAGAATGACGGTTATGCAAACAATTTTTTGAACTGTTTTCTTTTACATGGAGGCACACGTCCACTGCCTGTGAGTGCACACTGGAGAGGTATCAGCAAGTCACTTAGTTACTACTTAATTTCTTTTATTTTCAGTAGGATGGAGATAATCACCTCTTAGTTAAATTATTTTCTTTATTCTTGCTATAAAGTATTTTTCCATTCTTCATTTCTTTGGAATCACTCATTCTTTAGTCAGCAATTTATCATATATCTCTTGGCTGTGGCTTCATGCTTAGGCATCATCTCACAACTTACCATAGAGCTCAATTAAATAATCTAAGAGATACATGTTAAAATATGAAAATTAAAAGGTAAGAATTTTAAATGTAAGCTAAGAATGTTCTCTCTAGAAAACACTGAGCATTTATAATGTTACATCAAATTTAAAACATCACTTGAATCCATTTTTGGTTAAACAATTTTACCTTTCATTTTAGAGCAGCCTATCAGATCAAATCAAGACATGCTAAAAGGAAAAAGTCATTTCCATTTTGACGAAAATTAAGTGGTTCTAGTTTCCCCAGGGATGTCATCATCCACTGCCAATGCACAGCTTTTAGGGTTGTGAGGGAAGTCTGCAGAACCCAGCCCAGTGAGCCAAGGCAGTTGAATCAGCCCTAGTAATAATCAGTGGGATGCTGATGTCACAGCCAGACTACACTCAGAGCTACAAAGAAAATGCACTTTGTGCCAAGAAAGAATGCAAACACTACAGTGTCTTTCGGGCATAAGGGAATTCAACAAGATGTTTTCTCTAAATTCTGTTGTTGCTATTAAAAACCAGAATTTGGTCCCAAGCTCCACATAGAGGAAGTGAATGGATTTAATAAAATCTTAAATTCTTTCTCTTACAAAACTGTAATTAAATATATACAGTTGAAAAGCATGATGATAATTTTACTTTTTACAAATAGCGTAGCCTCTGCAGATCTTCTACCGTGACAATTCAACAGCAGTGGCATTTTGCTAATTTCTAAATAAGATGGAAGATTAAAGTGATTCGCAGAAAACATAATTGATCTTCCTCTCACCGCTGCATAAATCGTATTTGTTATAAAAGTTTAAAAGTCACATTTATGCATTAAATTATTAAAGCAAATATAATCCACAATGCTTCCACACTCTATTGTTTTCCAAGGGTTATCACGGAATCTTCACCATTTATCATACATGTACTTCTGTCTTTTTTCTACTCAGAAGCACAGCATGAAAAAACTTCATTTCACATTGAAACATCACTGTGTGGAACAGTGATGAAATGAGACACAGGAGGAGTTATACTCTGGTAAACAGTTGGTCCACGGGAATGATAGCATTTTATGCTGAGACTGATATATCAATTTTAAGTCCTAAGAGATGACTGATCTGAAAGCCAGAGTGTCACTAGTGATGAACTATACACATGTGAAAAATTACAGGTAACGTGAGTGAGCCTGCTGAGAGGCCTCTCACCCAGGCCTGTTTTACAAACCAACACAGAATGGGATGGGTCCTCCTCCCAGGATGACTCTGATTAATTATTCTACATCACTGGTGGACAAAAAGCATTTGGTTTGTCATGGAAATCTAAAATGTGTCACAAAATAATCCAACTTCACTGTTAGGATAAATGTGCCCCAAAACGTATCGTATCTCACACAAGCATCTTTCTATGCATACATTTTATAACGAAAAAAAAAAAGACGGTGGTCTACGTGAAAACTGTTTCCAAGCAGCAATCTGGAAAAAGAATTCACAGTACTATTTTCCTTGGCTCAAATATAAGAAGCATCACCTACTTTTGTTTTATCCCACATTTTCAAAGTGCAAAGTATTTCTCACTGTTTATGTAAACTGTAGAAAAATATTGAAAATATTTTCTTCATTAAAATAATAAGCTTCAGAATTAATGCTGGTACAGGCACTTGGACACAAACTAATATTTACCATGTTATCAAAATAAGAAACATAATGTTTTTAAAATCTTCAATGTTTTAAATCATTAAACTATGCAAAATTGAACTAATAATCTGTACAATATTTACATAGCAGCTTCTTGTATATAGCCATGGACAAGGTCTTTGTGTCTTAGAAGTTTTTTTTTTTTTTTATTTGTAGAATGGGAATGATGTTGTGATTTCTCAAAGGGTCACAGAATGAAATAAGATTTGTCAAGTGCTGTATTACAATTTGCTTTTATTCTCTACTAGGCAATACTTCTGTAGGAATGTGAGGAGAAGTGTTTCCTTTTTCCACAAGAAGTAGTTATACAAATAATATCAAATAGCAACATTGGACTTAAATGGGATTGTATAAACAATCACTATAAGGCAGAAGTCATAACCCAAATATGAAAACTTATACAATGTTTCTGAAATGTAACCAACTTATCTTTGAAGTAGCTCACTAAAAGTTTGTCTTATAAAATGAAGAGACTCAAATTATAGTATGCTAGCCAAATTTTGGTATTGAGAACTGATCTTTTTAATATTATTTCAAAGACCATATCACTTGCTTCTAGTCAATGGAAATCTATATTTGCTTATGTCTTTGTGGGGTTTTCCTCAATATACATTATCTCAGTTCTTATGTTGTCAAAACTATTTTTTTCGTCTTTGATAATATGCTTAGAACCTCATTGCTTCCATCCATATCCAGAAATAAATTACTCATGTGTATACTCTCCCTGTTACATTTCATTTTCTATTTAGAAGCTACCCGGGGTTTATTTTTGTACAGCATATGAAAGAATCTCTTTTATTCCCAGAAGTAAATTGTCTCTATTCTGTCTTTTTAATGTTTTTAAGTAAATGGAGAAAGAAAACTGTGGTCCTGTCTTGAAATAATAGGGTAAGGCATATGATAAGTTTAAAAGCAAACATTCTGGCTGTACACACTCAGGTACTTATGCACTTACATGTTCATACTTTAATCCATGAGCAATTTGCTGGTTATCTAAGACACATCTGTACTTAGAGAAACTCCAATAAATAGTCCCTCTTAATTGTCTGTGGGTTAATTATTTGAAGTCTGTTTTCAATTATTATTACAAAAACATTATAAATGCACTTGGAGCTCCAAAAATGTGAATCAAACAAGAGACATCATAAGTACCCATAGATACAAGCCCTCCACTCTAAGTAAAAGGAACAATAGCTAATGACTTTTATAGTTTCACCACTTCCAGTTTTCTCTCTCTCTTACTTTCCACTTTCTGTATGCAGTAAAAGATATCTCTGTTTTCTTCTTTTTCCTCCATTGCCTGCTGCTTGCTACTATGCCTCTCTACCATATGGATTCTTATCCCTCAGGAACCATAAGCCAAAGCAAACTCTTTTTTTTCTATAAGTTGTTTTGACTATGGTCTTTTATCACAAAATCAGAAAAGTAAATAAGACAGAAATTAGTACCAGAAAGTGGGTTGTTGCTGTGAAGAAACTGATCATGTTGGGTTTTTGGAGGAATGTGGAAGAATGTGGAGCTTTGGATTAAAAAAAAAAAAAGATTAATACTGTAAACAGAGTATAATGGTTATCTTAATAGGAGCCTTGAAGACAATAGTTCTCAGAGTGAAATGACTGTGAAGGTCTGGCTAAAGAGATTTTCATGGGCAGCAAGGATATTAACAGCAACTGTAATAAAGATCATTCCTCTGATATCTTGGCAAATAGTAAGGCTGCCTTCTGCCTCTGTCCTAAGAACTTGTCTGACGCTAAGTTTTAAAGTAATGGAGTAATTTTTCTGATGGAGAAAATTTCAAGGCAACATAATATAGAATCTGTGGCATGTTTTTTTAATGATGATGCTTATGCACATCTACAGTGAAAAACAGCAATAGAGGCAGGAAGACATACAAAATATACACTTTGGAGAGCAAAAACAAGGAAGCTTGATATATGAACAAAAATATATTATGTAAAAGATTAGATTATACTTCAGACCAAATGGTGTTTTAATCTTCTTTTTGAACTATTATACAGTAGTGATTACTTTAGCATACAGTTGTATAAATTTTATTCTGGGTTTAAACTTTTGTAACCACTACAACCAGGATACAAAGCTTCTCAACACCCATTAGAGCTCTTGCATTACTTCTGTGCAGTCACTCACTATCACCTTTAACCTCTGATGACCACTGGTCTTCTTGCTGTAACAATGATTTTGCCTCTTACAAATGCCGTCAATATGATCCATTTACCTCATCCACTGAAGCAGCAGTTCTCAACCTGTGGGTTATGACCCCTTTGGCGATTGAATGACCCTTTCCCAGGAGTTGCCAAAGATAATCTTCATATTAGATATTTACTTTAAGATTCACAACAATAGAAAAATTACAGTTATGAAGTAGCAATGAATATAATTTTATGGTTGGGGTCTCCACAACATGAGGAATTGTATTAAAGGTTCCTAGCATTAGAGAGGTTGAGAACCACCATTAAAGGAATGTTATCAGTTTGCATGGCCAATGTTCAGTGACTATAAACAATGTGCATAGGTTTGAATGTGAATATGTTTCCCTTTCTCTATGATAAATGTCTAGAAGTTGAATTTTTAGGTCACAGTGTGAATAGTAAGCCATTATTAAAAACTATTAAGTAGTGCTGGTAAGATGACTCAATGATTAAGAGCACTTGCTTCTCTTGTAACAGACCAGAGTTCAGTTCCCAGCACCCACATACACTCACAACCATATGTAACGCCCTAATCTTAGGGAATCCAAGACTTTCTTCTGACCACTTGGGCATGAGGCATAAATATAAGTAACACACATATATACAGGCAGGCAAAACACTCATACATTAAAAATAAAATAATTTTGAAAATGTCTAAAAATATAAAGAACTATTAAACTACCCCTCAGTCTGATTCCACCCTTTTTTGTTCTTGCTAACAATAAGTAAAACTTTAACAGTTTTATATCGTTCTTATAAACTCCTATGCTATCATGTTTCAGTTTTCAACTTTTAAAATAATTATAACATGTTCATACTAGCTTTTCATTCAAACTTCAGTTTTTGCTTTCCAAGTGATCCTGTATATTGTACTTGTGTCTATTAGCCTGCCACAAGTCCTCTCTACTAAAGAGTTTCATCAACTAGTGTTCTCAGTTTTAATTTGTTACTGATAAACTTTAAGATATCATTATATAAATGCACTCATATCCTTTTGCAAGATGCATGATTTGTAAATATCTCTCACAATCCAGAATTGTCCTCACATCATCTTAGTAAATCTTTTACAGAATAACAATTTATACTTCAAAAGGATCTAACTTGCCGATTTAGACAAGTTTATATCTTAAAAGTGTATAAATCTACAATATAGTTGATGTTCATATTTTTGTCTCATACTTTTAAAAATTAAATTGTAGTTAATTTGTTCAACTTCATATTACATTTCATTGATGTGTATTTGTCATTGTTTTACATATCTTGTTTTAGTGTAATGACAAAGTTTTCTTAACATAAGCACAGTTCATGAAACCTTTTCTTCTATAATTTTTCAGAAAGTTTTAGAATCCCTTTACATTTACATCTGTGATCCTTTTGATTCTGTTTTTTTTTAACATTTCTGGACACTTAATGTTGAGATTGATTGCATGTGGATTCCCAGTTATTTCAATAATGTTTGTTGAAATTGATGGACTGGCATATGTTCCTTTGTCACAAATATTCTGGTCATGTTTTGAGCCTGTGTCAAGATTCTATATTCTGTATCATTAATCTATGTCTATTTTTCCACCAGTACCTCGCTGCTTTGAACATTGTACTGGTACAATATGTCTTAAAATAAGACAGCATAATTTTTCAAATTTTAACTCTGTTTTTCAAAGCCATTTCAGTTACTCTAGTTTCTTTGGACATAAACATTTTAGAATCATCTTATTTTTATTGTAGAGGAACATGTAATCTTTTAATCCAGCAACGTGGCTGTTCTGGGAAAGGATTACGTTCAAGGCTTGTGTGTTCTGGCTGTAATACAGCACACACCTTTAGGTAACCCAACTTGGAAGGCAATGGTGGCACACACCTTTAATCCCAGCTCTCAGGATGTAAATGGAAGCAGAGCTCAGAAGGAGTGTCAAACAATAAATGACATCTGAGAGAAACCAGAATGAAGAACAGGAAAAGTGACACATAACAAGGAGCTAGTCAGAGCGAGTCACTGAGTAAGTGAGTAAGTCTCTGAGGTTGAAACATTCTAGGTTTAGACTTGAAGATTAGATTAGATGGAAGCTAAAACCCTCTAAGGAACAGGGATTGTGTTTTCCAAATAATAAACTGTGTTTGCGCTGAATCTATATCTGGTGCCTAATGTGACTGGACAGCTACATCTGGCATCCAACGAGCCAAACGTGCCCAATTCCCAATGTTACAGAAGACAGAAGACATTTTATGGAAACATCACAGAGGACAGAAGATATCTAACAGAAAGCTGCAGAGGAGAGAGTCAGCTGGGATTGTCTCCAAAAGAAGTTGTACCAGTTCTTCAAATTCAGTTAGATGCCCGGAGAGACTCAATTTCAGGAAGAATGAAAAAGATCATCCAGAACCTTCAAGACAGCAAATCAAAGTAAGCCACCACAAAAGACAATTCTGATAACTTTTCTCACTTTGAAAAATGGGTTCTTGCCAGGTGGTGGTAGCACACACTTTAATCCCATCACTTGGGATACAGAGGCAGGCAGATCTCTGTGAGTTCAGGGTCAGCCTAGTCTACAGAGGGAGTTCCAGTACAGCCAGAGTTACAACAAAAAAACCCTGTCTCAAAAACAAAACCAAAAAAATACCAGAAAGATAAAGAGATTGAGACAGAGAGAGAGAGACAGAGAGAGACAGAGAGAGACAGAGAGAGAGAGAGAAATGGGAAACTTCAGGTGCCTTAAGGTAAAGGGCAGCAGGTTAAGGGTTAGAAAGAGTTAAGGGTTAGTTGAAGAAACCATCACAGTATTTTTTACCTCCATGATATCCCCCCACCCTGCTCTCAACCATCTTGACCACCATGGTATCCCCCACCCTGCTCTCAAAAATCTTGATCTTATTTTTTTTTCTCAAAATGTTTGAAATATTAGTTGTACAACTGGAAGAATTGAAGATAGAAATGAAAGAGCTTAAGAGACAAGAAAGGGAAGAATGTTTACAAGATATACAGAAAACTATTCAGGATAGTCAGTCCTTTTCGAGAGAAGTGTTTAATTGTGAAGCTATGGCACCACCTCAAAATGAAATTGAGGAAAGGTAACCAGCATCACTAGCTTTCCCAGTTAGCATGGAACAAATTATTGAAAATAACAAAAATGCACAAAATTATGGGTTAGGCTACAAACCTATGGGAATGCTAGATATAAGATGATTTAAAGAGTCAGTAGTAACATGTGGAATGCATTCACTCTGTGTGAGACAGATATTAAGCAATTGTGATATGAATAACAGAATTATCCCATAAGACTCGAGAGATTGAACATCAGCTGTACTAGAAGCTGGTCCTCAGCTGCAATGGATGACATGGTGGAGAGAAGAGGCAACAATTATGGGAAATTGTAATAGATCTAAAGGTGTTAATAACATTAAAGATCAATTGTTGGGTGAAAGCTGTTATGCTGATTTATGAATATAGGTTCAATTTGAAGATGCTGTTATAGAACAATGTCCTGTAGTAGCTTTAAGTACATGGGATAAGGTTGAGGAGCCAGGAAAGAGACCTGCATCACTTATAAAGATTATGCAAGGCTCAGACTTGAGCCTTCACTGACTTTTTACAAAGATTAACTTCAGCTGTAAACAGAGAAATATCAGATCCAGATACAAGACAGGTATTAATCAAATCTTTGGCATTTTAAAATTCAAATGCAGAGTGTAAAAAAAGTTATTAGACCTTTAAAATTTTTGACCAGCATCTATGTAAGAATGGATTAGAACTACTGCTAATAGAGACCCTACAGCTTATGTAATTGGACAAGCAATAGCTAAAGGTTATGGATTTCAAAATGTCCAGTGTTTTAACTGTGGGAGATGTGGTCATTTGCAAAGGGATTGTAGACAGAGAGTTCCTAAAGCCAGAGTCTGAAGAGTTCAGTGAGAAACAGCTGGTTCAGATCAGTTTGAACCAGCAGTTTGGAGAAGAGCTTGATCCAGAACAGTTAATGAGTTGAATTAGCCAACCAGAAGAATCAGTTGAGTTCAATACAGCTCTGAGCTCACTCTGAAACAGAACTGTACTGAATTTAACTGACTAATAGAGCTGTACAGCTTTGACTCTGACTGTTTGGCTGACTCTAGCAACTTCTCTGACTAAACTGTTTTTCATGGCTTCAAACTAACTTACTCTTCCCTTCTAATACTGACTTCTGCCAAACTGCCTCTGCGTCTCTGCATCACACTGCCTCAGACTTCCCCACTCTCTGAATTGACAGCCTGTTTTATATTGTGAGAGTTGGACACGTTCTCACTCTCTCACTTGCTAACCCTTCCTCTGACTTGTCACTTTGGCTGCTCTCCACTCTGATTCATCTAAGACTTCACTTCCTGTCTGACACTGATCCTTCTGGGCTCTGCTTCCTGCCTCTGCTTCCTCCTCTGATTCTATTTGCTTCTGTATTGGGACCAAAAGGTGTGTGTTACCACTGCCTTCTGAATACTGGGATTAAAGGTGTGTACTAACATTCTTTCTACCCTAGAGGAGCCATGCTGATAGATTAAAGGACTAAATGTTCCTCTACATATTCACCTATTCTGTTTAAGCTATAAACTGTGCTGTATAACTAGCTTTAACACAGTTTAACTATTACAATAGGAACAATTATTAATCCCATAAACTTAACAGTCTGTATGTTCTTTTGAAGATTCATTTCAGTCTTCAATATGATGAACTTCCATAACTACAGCAACTATTAGTCCTGACATCTGTCAAGTTCTCTTCAATATTCTTTCAGCAAATGTCCATTTTATCATCAAAGTTTTCCAGTCTGACAAATTATCACCTTTCTTCAGCCAGTTTCTTGAGCTGTCCTTCTGTGCCTATTTTCTTCTTGAGTTATGCCTTTCATATTAGCAGTTGGTATCTAGGAACTTTCTCTTACTATGATTGAATCTTTATCAATTTTAATGGAACCCACAGCTTTAATCTCCTCTGGAAATAAAGCAAATCCTCTTCCCCAACATAAAACAGAGATGGTATTCCCCAAGGAAGAATGAACCAATTGGTTGTCCAGTGTCAAAAGGTCAGCCAGCCCTGAAAGCATAATATAGATAGCATTATATGGACTAAACAGGTTATTTTTAGGAATATATGTGTATATGCAAACATGCATATGCGTACAATAACAGGAAGTAAAAAAAAAGAGGTCATAAATTTTAAAGATAGCATGGAGGGCTGGCTACATGGGAAGGTTTGGAGGGAGAAAATGGAAGACAAAAATGTACTAATTAAAGTATAATCTCAGCAACAAAAGAAAATGCAGTACATTCAGGAAAAATTATTAGAGCATCAGAGCTTCACATGAAGTAAAATAAACTGAATCTAAGGACTCAAGTTGACTTAGTAGGGAAAATAAGACCTGAAAGTAAAAGTAGGATTGCTAGGGATGTGAAAAAAGTGGGGGTAGTGTGAGCAGCAGAATCAATTATCCTATATATGTATTTATTTGTTGTTTATTGGTTGGTTGGTTGGTTTGCTTGTGACATGCTATCATGTAGACTGCTTTGAACTCTTGCACCTCCTGCCTCAGCTTCCTGAGTGCTAAGATTACAGGCAGTAGCCACCATATCTGGCTTTCACTGCAAGTTTTGATTATTGCTCTTATATAAATTGTTTATGAATTTTAATACAAAATGACAGAATGAGCCAAAGGGAAATGATAGTTTCTATTGCATTCAGAGAAAATCAGAGTGAAGGTGTTGTAATCTGATGACATTCTTGAAGAAAAGTTAATACAGAAAATACTTTCGGCAGAGAGAAGAGTGAAGAAAACTTTCTTAAAATGGTAGTCAATATTCTGAAAGTGAGAGAATGATTTTAGTAGCTCAGTCCAGATAAACTAAAAGGCCCACAAGAGTCCAAGTGGAGGAACCTTATATTTACTAGAAGCCTCATAGTATAGAAGTCAAAAGAAGTGATTTGGGCTTCAGTATACCAGAGTTTCTAATGCCACTGACCCTATTCTAGAGTGAGAAAAGAAATCAGTGTCCCTAAACCTCAGGAAAATGAAGTAATCAGTGCACCTTACTTCATGAATATTAACTTAAAACATACTGAGGACTTACTAAAGTAATTTATGGCAATTTGGTAAATGTTAACTGCATGACAATTAGTTTGTGTGTAGTATGAAGTTTGGGTACTGTCCTATGGGCCATCATTTTTCATTTTGTATTTTTAAGATTTTTATATTGATTTTTATTAATGGATTTTACTCAAAGAATAAAGTCTCTTGGGAAGAAAATCTTGAAAAAGATGAGTCAAACTCTTTCTAGTAATGCTGAAAATCAGCAGTAATTTTCAAACATGGGAAACTGTTGTCGGGGGGCACACATGCAGCGCAGTGAGGCCAGAAGAAGGTATTGGAGTTCCTGGATCTGGAGTTAGAGGTAGTTGTAAGCTCTCTGATGTAAGTGCTAGGAACCAAATTCATGTTCTCTGGAAGAGGAGCAAGGACTCTTAACTGCTGACCCATCTGTCCTGCTCCTATAAACCTAGAATAATATCAAGATCTTGGATTGAATGTATCTATTAATATGAAGGACCCCATAAAAAAACTACTATGTCTTGAAGAGAATATAATACCTCAACCCAATTACTGCAATAATTTGACAAGAGTCAGCATGAAGGTGACTAGTAAATCCTTGGAAGCAGCAACTACCTAAGAATAGTCACCCTGAGCTTGATAAGTGTGGGAGCAGGATTTAGTGAGAGTCCTGAAGAAAGTTAATGAGAGAATGAGGCTATCAAAAGCATGAGGAAAAAGGAACAACAGTAGCAACTGTCAATGGCAGCTCAATAGAAACACTTCAGAAAAGACAGAACCAGAGGAAAAAGCACTGAGAATTCAGGGGAAATTTAAATTTCACATAAAAATATTGTTAGATCACAATCCATAATTCATCTTTTTTAATTTGTGATTGCAGAGACCACGAAATGGTGAGTAAAATGTCTATAAACTAAAGAAAAAATGCACTTGTATTCAATTAAAAGAAAAGAACATGAACTGGAAGTGGTAAAAGCTACAAGAAAAGTTGTATCTCTATATAAGGCAATGGTTTGTACTATAGAGATTATGTAATTTCAGAGGAAGGAGTGGGAGATGACAGTGAATGTGTTCAATAAAGTCCTCAAGGAGAGGAATGGGAAGGAATTCACAAATCAATTATGGGATGATTAAATAGAATAGGGGACACATAAAAATTAATAAATGAAAAATAGTTATAATATATGGAAATTGTTGTATTTATCACTATCTGTGTCCCATTTGTCTGATTTTGGAAATCAGGGGAAAAAATAAATGCCACGCCACTTAATTTTTCAACTTACTGCACCAATAGAATCAATGCAAAGTGATATGGGCATGGACAACAAGAAACGGAAATGAAACAGAGCTAGAAATAGGGAGGAGAGAAGAGAGGGAAATTATCAAAATATTAAAAAATTTCATGGGCATAACCACAACCAACCAAATGTATAGTTGTAGAGCTCAGACCCAACGGATATAACTACAATATACTCCCACACCTAAGGCTCTAGGTGCACTGAGAAAGAGAGACAGATTGTATAAAGCCATAAGATCAGGGAATTTGCTGCGAGATTGTGTTGTCTAGTAATTTCAGAAGCTATACCTACAAAGACTCACAAACATGACTGCCCAGATGGGAGCTGAAAAAGGACATCGAGAGACATGCCCAACTGGACGTTAGATTGTAATATAAAAAGTAAAATAAAATTAAAATGAGCATAAGAGAAAAAGAAAAATATAAATATATATATATATATAAATAAATATGGCATATAAAAATAAATATTACAGCAGTTATCTATGTATATAGACTTTTTTATCCAGTCTATTCTGCCAACGTGTAGAAAAAGTACAAGGAAAATCATTATTCATTGAAATAAAGAAAAATACACTTTATAGTTCATTCTTACAAATATGGATAAAAATAGAAAGAAATTTAGAAATAGCATTTACAAAACACACCCATGTAGATCCATTGTGGATATTACCACACAACAAACTTTAGCATGCCAATGGTCAGGTCAGGTCAGGTTACATCCCATCATAGAGAGCCAGTGGGCTGATGAAAAATTACCCAGCAAGAGGATTCTGATATATTTTATCAAAGTAGCAAGAATTATGAAGTTGGGAGCCAGTCAGTACCACATCTCTTTTATTTTAGTTTTATATACTTTATTATTTAAAATTGCAAATTTAAAAATAAATCCCACATGAAAATTAACCAGACCCAGAGTCTACACCTCTAAATGGACTTCTATATAATTAGAATAGCCATTCTGAGGCTATGGGGCTTCACATTGGCTTTTAAGCTTTTTATTTTATTTTTTATTTTTATTTTTATCTTATAGAATGAAAAAAAATCTGTGTCCTGGCCACACTGACACATTCTATATGTG
Organism: Cricetomys ansorgei; assembly: GCA_026225945.1. NCBI lineage: Eukaryota > Metazoa > Chordata > Mammalia > Rodentia > Nesomyidae > Cricetomys > Cricetomys ansorgei. The sequence continues at coordinate 10,551,933 of JAMJFZ010001100.1, read as the reverse complement.
GTTGGAAGTGTCTTGGAGATAGTAATAGAAACTCATGGCATCCATACCCTGCAAGCACCCCTTTACCTAAGCTTCCTGTGTGATCCCAGACACCAGAAGCAGGCACAAACCTGTGCACTGAAATCACTGTACCCACAATGAAGTAAGCAGAACCTGCTAAAGTTGCAGCAATATCGTTATCAACCTCCAAGTTCTAGTCTGTTCCATCAGCAAGCATTTTCAACTACAAAATGTAGTTCATCACAATAACAATTTCAATAAAATTTCTGCAAAATTAGATGATAACAAGACCATGGTATTTTAAATTGAATGAATTTGAAGATAGTTAAGAATTAGACTCCCAGTGGAATTCTTTATGTCACCAGCCATGAACACTACTGTTTAATGTACACTCATGCTCCATCTGCTTCCGTTTCCATTACTCGCATCTCCTAACCAGTTTCTCATGCACACTTTCCAGCTCCATGCTGTGTTTTCTATTTATTGAATACATTTCTCACTTCAACATTTTTCCACCTGAGCTGGCAGTTGTGGCTTTTATGGCGGTACACACGCAGGTCTCCTTAGATTATGAACTTCATATTTTTTCATTTGCCTCATGCTTCACTTCTCCAGCTTAGTAGGCCCTAAAATGTGCAAATTGAGAAGTGTTTTGTAGCAGCCATTGCTATTCAAGGCCATTGACTTGTCATCAATTAGATTAAAACATTGGTTTACAAAAAATAATGTTTTCTCTTTACTTCATAAAAAATAAAACACTAGCAAAAGGGAACCCAGCTGTGCTAAGAAGCGAATTACTTTATGTGGGTAAGCAAACATCCTCTGGTCAGGATGGCGATGTATTATTCAAGTGCACTTTAGTACATCAGTTTTGAAGTAATGTGAATGTTATATGTTGTTTCTAAGTAAAATAGGGAGTGGAAATGTCTAAAGAGTTGACTTCTTTTTGTTTCTTTTTTCTTCTTCAGATATGTGAGCATCTATTTGGGTTCTTAAAAATCATGCTGTCTTCAGTTCTGTGAGTAATAATAAGCAAGCCAGAGTGACGAACAGGTCTTATTTTTACAATATCTCAAAATGTTATATTTAAAGAAATTTATTTAAAAAATACTAGAGTTCTGAGCTATATAAAGTACAAAGTACCCAAAACTGTGGTTGTCCACTTTGATATGTGCATTGATTTTAAAAATAAGAGAAGATAGAAAAAGTATCAATGTATTTTCTTATTATTCACCAATAACATAAAAAAACTATATTCAACAGATCAAAAAACTCATATGATAGTGTGTTAACTAGTGTAGTTTTTCATGACTAGAATTATTTTAATTTTCCTGATATGTGTTCATTGAACACAGTACTGTGTAAGGACATTTTCAAACATACATCCTGTGTAAGGACATTCAGTGTAACATACATTGATCATAACACACCATATCTTCTTGCTTTCTCTTTTTGCCCAAAAAATTAATTCCCCTTTCTCTTCCTGACAGTTCCATGTCTATTTTCAATTCATATATAAATATACAATTGTACATGTCTATACAAAATTTTAAATTCACAAAAGAGATAAACATGAAATTTATCTTTCTGAGAATGGTTTGATACATCATATTCAATTATATCCATTTTCCTACAAATAATATAACTTCATTCCTCATTCTTCTTTATAGCAGAAAAATTTCATTGTGTAAAAATGCCATGTTTTCTATTCATTTTTCTGGTTTGGGACACCTAGCTTGGCTCCATAGCTTAGCTATTATAAATAGAGCAAAAATAAACACCGGTGTGTACATATTTATCTGATATTCTGACATACTATTCTTCAGATAAATATTCAGAAGTAGTATAACAGGGAAGTATGGTAGCTTATTTTCAGTTTTTTGAGGATCCTCCATATTGAATTTCATAATGATTTAACTAGTTTACATTCCTACCCATAGTGTATGACCAGAAAATTTTGTGTCTTCAAATCATAAGTAATAATCTGGACATGCTGCCTACTATCTCCAATTCCAACACTCAGGAGGCTAAGGCAGAAGGATTACTGAGAGTCTAAGACTACCCTGGATGACAGAGAAAGTTCTAGGCCACCTTGGACTGTAGAGTGAGACCTTAACTCAAAAGAAATCATAAGATATAAAGTTTATATTCTACTTCCAAGGGCAGGTGATTTCTTCCATTTTGCTCTTTAATATCACATATATTTCCTTTTAATAATTTGTTATTAACGCAAGTACTTAACATATTCTCTTCTATAACATCTTTTTCAATACAAATATCAGACAGAATATTATCAAAAGGTGAGAAATGGCAGAGCTGGTTGCCTTAATACAAAAGTAGCATTTAAATTTCCTGCTGGCAGATGCATTTGCCAAGAAATGTCTAATGTAATAAATTTAGACAATTTAACCAGCATGGTAGATTTGTCCATTTTTACTGTCAAGCATCAGTGCTGGCATTTAACCCAAGTGGAAAGAGACACAGGACTAAATTTACAATAAAAGATTCCAAAATCATTAGTGGTTTTCAAATAAGATGTTTTACTGGCTCACAGGCTAAATATACATCCATACATATGTAACACATAGTTGATGGACTCATTATTACCGTGTGAGAAAAAGTCATTGTAGCCTTGTGGGTTTTGAAAGAAGAAAATCCTAGTGTAGTTTGCTTTTGCTATTAATACATTCTAGAAACTTAAATAATGCACAAAATATACAGGAATCAGTCAAATGCAGTCTAACCCTATCAAATACAGGTCAGTGCCGCCATAGCAGCCAGTTGAAATTTCTCCTGGTGGAGCTGGTGAACATTCTGGACACATAGAAAGCCTAAAATTGAGGCAGAATTACTCTGGCATTGTATAAATAATCTAACTGTGACCTGGGAGGTTAAAACCTATAATTGAAGTGATACTTCAAAGCAATGACTACTTTTTCAATGCTGTTTTGTGCATCCAGATAGGAAGATGAGTTGTAGGGGTTTTGTGGGCCAGGAATGGTACTGCAAAAGTGATATTTTCAACAGCTGCTGGTGCATTTGTGCTCTGACAAATTAGAAGCTAAATCAAAGCATTAAAGAACATCAAAGACTTAATTTAATGCAAAAACAAGTACTCCAACTGGATCTATTTTACAGTGAATTAATAATGCAGATTTGCACTGAATATAAATGCTTTTTTAAGGTTTGGAAGAAGAAATTTTGCTTATAAAATATAAGATCTGTAGTTTTAATTTGTAATTTCACAAAAGTAGTGCAAACATATTTGTTGCACTGAGTAAATTCTAGAAATTTACTAAGTAGCTGACTCTTTAAATTTAAATGTATATTGATTACCAAAAATTAACTACACATTACCATGAATTTAGTAGCAGAATAGATAACAGTTGTACCAATGGGCTCAGCTATAGTGCTACTTAATAATTGCCCCAGATGCTGAAAAAGTTCTTTGTCAATAATTTTTGTATAAGCAAAAAATATGTACATGCACTGACTTCTCATGCTGCACTGTTAATGCATACATTTTACCGTGTTGCCTAACTATGTGTTCACCAGTAGTTCTTTACAAACATGAAACGTCCTTATAAGGCTATTAGGGAAAATTGAAAATGCAAATAAAAATAAAATTTTATTAACGTTAGTGTTAATAAGAACTATAAAGACAAATAATTGTGAATTTTTTTACTCAAAACAAATACAAAACAAATAACTGTCGATAATATCTGCATAAACACATAATCTGTGTTTAAAGATGGGCATTAGCATCTTTATGGAACGACTTAGCAGATATGCTGATCTAGAATTATACCATTTCATTTCACAATTTCTAAATATTTTTGTGGTCCTGAATTTTTTCATAAATATCATTACGCATTATCCATAAATATGAAAGTTTCAAAAAAGGAAGTTTTTAAAAAAAAAGAATTCTTGTGGTGATAAGATCAGCATCAAATTTATTTGAGAAACTGAGAACAAATTCTCATGAGAAAATTTGTATGTTGGCATATTTGGTCATTATAAAATTAATATTTAATGCGGTAATATTCGGTTACTTTTACAAATGTTTAATAATATGCTTATTTAAATTTTATGTTTAAAAACTCATGTTGTCCACTAAATTAATATCTAGGCCAGTTATCGGAAATAATTGGTGTTCAGTTTTTTTCTTCTGGAGGAGATCAGACTCTGCCACACCACTCTGGAGAGAAGTGTACAAAGTATCTGGGCTCTGCTGTAGACAGAATGCTCAGTTTCAAAGTAGTGAGCTTGTATCTATTATATATTACAATAAAACCCCTTCCTCATTAATTTTGCTGAAGTCTCCAGATGGGAAACAAAATATTAATTTTGTTCAGCCTTAGGCATTGTTGACTGTTAAGGTACTTCACTAAATCACTGACCTTACTCACATTAATATTAGATTTCTACTATAAAAATTTAGGACCCTTGGGTATGGGGTTCAGTTTGTCATAAGTATAATTAATTGTTTTTAAAAATGATTAATTTGTCAAAATGGCAAAAAAGAAAATATTGGGCAGATGAGGCTCTTGAGCAAGCTAGCCTACCTTAAAGTCATGGTAATACTCATGAAATTATGCAAATTAATTGACTCTTTCAATGTTGCATAAAATGCTGCTTCTAGTACAGTGCATGGAACATTAGGCTGTTCATCCAGCAAAGAAATAAGGAGAAAAAAGTTGCGTTTCGGAGGCGGAGGTCTTTGTAAGCCAGGCCTTGTGAAGACCCCAGCTACACTCTATTTTCTACAAAACAGTTGGCTTTCAACCGTTGCACAAGGAACTTGTGCTGCTTATTACAATTTTTCCTCAAGCTTATTACAATTTTTCCTCAAGAAAAAAAACATCAGCTATGTCTTGTGGGGTTTGCCTTCTTTTAATACAAACAAAGCAAAAAATACTGGAAGCGGCTCTAACCGTTGAAATATGGGGAAGGAATGTGATATTTATTATAAAATTATTTAGCAACATAAGCTTTTACAAAGAAACAATCGTCTAAGGAAGACAGAAAATGATACTGTATTATGATTTTTTTCAGCGATGTTCTCATGATAATTTAGTATAGTTACTAATCATTAAAAAGAAATAACCATAGCAAAATAAAAATCAATACCCTTAGACTGAGGATCCTTTTTCAAAGTATCTCAAAAGTCAATTTTCAAAAATTAAATTAAGAAAACATATATTAATGAAAATTTTAGATTCATAGATGCATTCTTATTTTAAATCACTTCTGGCAAACAAGGGCTATAAGTCAGAAATTGGAAAAATTAAAATTTTAAAAATTAACAAAATCTGCCCTACGTAGTTCTCAGACCTCCTTTATGGAAATAATGGAATCTTCCATGTGAGATTTAGGCATGCATCAAAGAAAGAGGAAATCCTCCAGTTTGCAACTGTGTCTCCATTAGACAAATGAAGTCACGTGACCAATTATTATGGTTTGAGGCAACAATTCCAGACTGAGACTAACAGACATGTATTATTTTCAGCTCTCCTTCATCGGTAATTCTATGTTAATAAACTTTTCTCAACACTCGTATCTCAGTATAGTGTCTCCTCTCAGAAGTCCATGGTTTCATTTTCTCATTTTTATACTAGTTTGAAACTGTCCACTTGGTTATGAAACTAGAATATTTGATCTTTCTCTTGTGGCGATTTTATCTTAATGTTTATATGAAATTGTATATCCTGGGCATGGCATTGCATGCCTTTAATGTCAGCACTTGAGAGGCAGAGGCGGGAGGATCTCTGTGAGATCAGCTAAAGCTATATAGTGAGACCCTGTCTAAAACAACTACAGAGTTCAGGGATTACAGATGGACACAATTAACTGAAGGGCTCTGCAGAGGGTTCTGTGCTCTGCTATGATTTTAATGTTTCTACAAACTTTATACTTGCTTTATGGTCAATGAAAAAGTGAGGACATAATGCAGTTGGCATTGATAACAGCAACCAATCTGTTTTTGAAGATAAAATCAAAATCAAAGTTTTAACTTTTTGAAATTTAACTTAATCCTTGTTAAATCAAGAGTTCGATTTTTTTTTTCTGGCTTTTGAGACTGGATCTCACATAGTAGGTCAAACTAGCTTAAAACTCATTTGTAACCCAGGCTGGCCACCAACTCATTGCAATCCCCCTGCCTCAGCACATAAAAGTACCTTTAAATGTTTTTATTAATTCATTGACAGTCATAAATGCATACCGTGTATTTTAATCCTATTCACCCCTCCCCCAGCTCCTCTCGCTAACTCCCCAATGATCCATCTTACACACACACTTTCCCACTTTCTCTGGTCCTATGTCCCATCCCTTCCCATCATCACATTCTCTTTTTTTCCTTTATGAACCCTATGCAGTCCAATTTGAGCATCAAATATTTTAAAATAGCACAATGTATTTCATTTTGTTTTATATGTTGAGACAGGATCTTGCTACATATACCTGGCTGGCTTGATATTCATTTTGTGTTTCACACTCGCTTTAACTTGGAGCAATACTCCTGCCTCAGCCTCACAAGTGGTATTACAAGGGGATGTATACCATCTTACTGGATTTTTAAAATCTAACAATTCCCCAGCTGTATGATTCTCAATTGTAAAGTTAATATCAATTTTTATTTCCTGATGCATTTGCTACAGGTAATATAAACTAGTGACCTTACTGTGCTTTGAACCCAGATCACATGCTGTTTTTCAGTCACAGGTTTTAAAATTTGCTCTCCACTAACACAATTCATAGAAAGACTTAGAGCTTCATTGATGTCATACTAATTATCAATATAATCAATATTATAAGTCTCTTTATTTATTTTAAATGTATATTAACAAGACAGATTTTTCTCAACTGAACATGTTCATGAAAAGCAGCATTTTATATCTAAGAAACTCAATGAGAAATGCTTAAGCAAAAGGGAAAAAATCAATTTTTAAATGGAAATCCACATGGATTTTAATTTTTTTCTTTCAAAAGTAGAAAGTCATGCAATATACATATACAAATAAATTCATCTCTCAAACATACTATGATAGAAATTAATTCCCTAGTGACCCAACATTCTGCTCAGTGAGTATACACGTTTGTGGAAATCAGAACAAAGCATGTTTAAACTAACTATGAGCTATCAATATAAATTCCCATTCAGATAATCTTAGTATGTTTTAACACATATATAACACCTAAAATTTTGCTACTTCTCCATAGTCAGACAATGTGTTTACACACAAATTAAATATATTAATCTGTTGCAGCAACTCCTATAACTACATCTGTGCTATCAATTACAATTTTCTGATAATACTGAGTTACTTTGGTCTTGTTTCAAACCTCCAGTTTCAGAGCTAGAGTGATGGTTCAGTGGTTGAGAGCCAGTACTGCTCTTGCAGAGGTTCTGTGTTCAATTCCCAGCACCCACAGCTTACAGCTTACAACCACTTGTAGCTCCAGCTCCAAAAGATCTGATGCCCTCTTCTGGCCTCCACAGTCACTGCACTTCTGTGCCCATACCCACACACAAAGAGAAACCTAATCACATAATTAAATATTAAATATTAAATCTCCAGTTCCATGTGTCTACTTTGCCCGAGGTGGTTTCAGCACCGACTGGGAGGCCTCAGCTAATTGGTCAAACAGACCCTAGGAAAATTATGCTATGCTAATTGTCACCAACATCTGAATTCTGTGTGGATCCTGCTTCTAATGTGAAATTTTAAAATGGTACTAGTTAATATCTACAAACAGGTGGCTTATTCAACAATGCTCATGAATTGGCCTCCTAATGCCCTGCATATCACAGTATCTGCTTCTTACTAATCCCAAGGGTAAATCATTCCAAGCTCTCTTTAAGAAATCATCTTTCACATAAATATAAAGATCACTAGCACCATGTACCATATTGTACACACAATCGTAAAATTCCCCAGCTATACAATTGTCTATTGTACAGACATCTCTGTGCTAGGGGAAGCAGATATGGAAATAAAGTAGTGATAAAACCAGTATCAATTTTTTTTTCCTAATGCATTTGCTATGAGCAATATAAACCAAGTGACCATGCTGTGCTTTGAACACAATTTTCATGCCTTTATTCTGCCTGAGATAGCTTCAATCTCAGCTGATTGGTGGTTTCTCAGACAATAGACTGCTTAGGTGAGGTATTAAAATTAGGACAAATTAGCCAGAAACTATAAGAGGTACACAAAAGCTGAGTGTATTCTGTGTTCACATTGATCTCATGCATTCCAGCAAAAGCATACAACATGCCTCCTAGCCATAAAGGCCACTCTTTATTCCGTGATTACCACATGTCCATTTGTCATTGCACTTAAACTTTACAAGCATCTTACAAGGTAGCAACATTCGCCTGTATCTTATTTGGGGAGAGCAGGGCATGAAGAGGTCAAATATCATGCTAGATGGGCTCAGACACACAACTAGTACGAAGCACAGAGAGTTTGACATCCCAGAGCTCTTCCTCCAGGACTTGTTATCTTACTGTTGCCCCTTACTAATTCACATTGTCTTTTTCAGCAGGAAGATTTCCTAACCACCATCTCTGTGCCAAAGCGTCCCCAGGCATGATGCAGTACTTCCTCGGAGATCTTAATGTTTCTAGAGGACAGCAGCCTATGTTTCTTTTGATACAGCAGCAACTGCATCATCTGGCATAAAGTAAATGGTTAGAAAAGTGTTAGAACAAAAACATCTAAAATAGAAGCCGGAACCCATGTATCAGTCTCACTATCAATGTTCCCTCTTAAAACTCCAAAATATTTGTTTAGTGTGAGATAAATTAGCCTGCTTAGACAATTTAGATCCGTTTCCATTATCGCTTAGTTGTCAGGAGTCACAAGAAATGTTAATCTTTTTCTTCTTAAGAATCTCAGAACCTAGATAGATAACACACACGTTTGCCCAAACTGAAATTATCAATATGCTCCACTTCCACTAAATCTTCAAAAAGGACAGTAGGAATCAATCAATTTATTCCCTGGAAACTCACACCAGAAAGCCCAGGTTTGTTTCAGAAGCTGTGGAATGGATTAACCATCCACATAAAAAAAAAAAAAAAAAAAAAAAAAAAAAGGACCAAACAACACATACTCAACAACTTCATTTGCATTACAAGTAGGTAGCCTGCCATGGTATTTTGCTACCCCACTGACACGTTGCCAGGGAACAACAGAAAAATAAAAACCTGTGTGTCTACTCACAGGTGAGGAGCAGAGTTTGAATAAAATGAAGCTGCTATTCAATCTGTTATTCAGCTCACCACATAAACACATACCCGCTCTCCTCCCCAGCCAGGAGAAGAAGGATGACAGGGGCAGCCACCTGCCAACTGGAGGTCCCCAGCATGGAAGGACCCTGAGGTTCTGTACATGCTGAACAGAATGTTGAAAAAGAGCAAAGTAAAGGAGGTAGTGCCATGGAGAAGGGCTTCTGTTCCCAGCCAGAGAAATGGCATTTTCAATGTAACAGCAGCACCACAGAAGGAGAGAGTGGTGGCAGGAGGCAGCAATCACCCGCGGCAACCTGTGCTAGCCAGGGGACATCATGGTGACCCATTAAAGAAAACACATTAAAAAAAATTCAACAAACATTTATTAAATGTGTCGTAATCTGGGTCTGTCTTAAAGTCAGTTGTCAGGGTTCTTGGCTGATTTTGTTTGATCCCTGCAAAGCATCCAGCAAAAAGAAATCGTATTGATAAATAAGCTGCACTGAGTACAATGACTTCATGTGTTTGCTCTCCTTGTAAGTAAGAAAATCAAGAAACCTAAACTATAAACCCAAATACATCTGACCCTTACCAACCATCCCCTTTCCAATCCTGCATCAGAAAGGCCATGTAAAGTTGTATGAACCCTGGTTTTACTTGGGCCTATTTCTGCCACTACATTTTCATCTTTCTCTGTTTCTGGCACCATATTGCTTGTTCTCTCTCCTCTCCTCCTCCTCCTCCTCCTCCTCCCCCTCCTCCTCCTCCTCCTCCTCCTTCTTCTTCTTCTCTCTCTCTCTCTCTCTCTCTCTCTCTCTCTCTCTCTCTCTCTCTCTCTCAACCTGATTAATTCTTGGGGGCCCTGCCTGTACACACCAGCTCTTCTCTTCATGTTAGAGTCCATGGGATTATCATTCATTTCAAAGAAATGTACTCCACTAGAATGGCCTCTATGTGACCATAGGATCACTAGCACCTCACTGAACCTCCCCCTTTTCTTTTATTCAGCTAATCACACAGTGAATCAGAAGCCAGAGCAAGCCTCGGTTCCACAGAGAATCTTGTCCATAATGAGGAGGTACTTCCACTGCAACACAGACCAGTGACTACATTGGAATCACAAAGCTTGTTAGGAACTGCAGAATCTCAGCCTTCCAGATGTACTGAAGCAGCTTTACATTCCTAGGTTTGGGGCATATCATCACCACCCCCCAAAAAAATCTCTTTAAATTCCAAGCCTTTAGGGAAAAAAAAGCATTTTGGCATCTTTGGGGGCAAAGAGAAGCTTGCAGAGGTGATAATAGCTACTAGAGAGAAAGCTTGGGCAGTTGGTTGACAGAGGTACAAAAGGAGGGAGTGTAAGGCATATTTGGCCCATTGTTCTAATTAGATCACTACAATTCAGAGTTCCTGCTTATTACCTAAAAAAAGCAGCATGCTGGGTCTGAAATCTCATCTATGAAATGGTTACTGGCTGTGTTGACAGGTGAAAGAATTCTAAGCTGCTTGCAAGATTCTGGGATAGTGCTTTATCATAAATTCTCTTTAAGGGAGACATTAAGAGTTTTGTAGATTCTAAAATCAAGTGGGGTTCTAGGAAAATGGTGTACCTCACAACCGTATAATAATCATAGGTCATACATTTTCCCAGGCCAGAAATATTTCTAGGGGCTGCAGGCAGATGTGAGTTCACCTTTAATATGAGATAAAAATCTTTATTTCAATAAAATATACAGGGAAAAATGTTGGTGATTTGAATATAAACTAGTAGAAGTGGCCATATTCGAAGGTTCTTATGTGTATTTAAACTTAATGTACAAAGACTACATTTATGAAGAAGTAATAACATTTCTATATAGAGTACAAAGCACTACTAAAATGTAATACTTACTTTACAATTAGAATTCAGAACACTAAATATAATAACTCACAAAGTCTGGTGGGTTTGTTATATAAAGTTCAACTGGATATATGGTTTAGGAGGCCATTAATATATTTTAAAACATTAGTCGTCATAATTTTTGTGTGTAGTTGTATCAAGCTACTGCAATTTAGCTCCAACACATCTCTCCTGACATTTCAGCAGCTTAAGTGGCTAGATGAAGACAGTGAAAGAAAGAGTTCTAGTGGTAAATTGCAATAGCTCATCCTGCAGTTTATAAAGTCCAGACTGTCAGCAAATGGGAGAAGAGATAAATCCTATTATAACAAAACTAGGTTTTATCACAGAGTTTATCCAAACCACGAAAGATTGGATAATAGCGAGTACATAAATGTACTTTTGAACTGTAATCTCTCCACATGTAGTTGAAGCCTGATGCAGCCGTACTTGTTCTTAACAAAAGCTAGGATGCCCAGACCCTGGCTGTGGCATTTACAGAAAGCATCTTCCATGACAGACATTAACAGAGAACCATGATAGAAAAAGATTAGGGCAACTAAAGAGGACTTTATTTTTAAGCACTTGTATTTTAGGAAGAATAGAGTTTATGTTAGTTGATACTTGGAAGAACATATTGAAAGTGTGATGACTTCCTTGGAGAACACCACAATTGATATGCTGAATCTGTATGCAGAGTACCATAACATAATAACTAGTCGATTTTGTGATTTAAAGTGACAAGCACATTCCTACAAACCTTAAATATTTACTAATTCCCTTCATACTTACAGCAATCCTGTGAGACATATATTACTAACATTGTGTTTCCCTGTTATATATCCATATGTGAATAAACAGAGGGACAGCCATGTTAATCAGCCCAGAGTCACCAAAGATCATAAAAGCAAGTAATCCATGGCTTGAGCCAAGAACATCTGACTTCACAGGAAGGTTTACCCCTACAGGTGCTGCTGCATCACAAGATATCCCTAAATACTAAGCTGGTATGATGGAAGGCTTATTTCCCATAAAACTTTACCAGAAGCATGCCTCAATATTCCAAATACTCATCAATTTCCTCAGTTGGAATTTCCTAGGTCTCTGTATATTCACATTAACTTGCTTAACTGTATACATTCACATTCCTGGGACATTACGTGTGTGTGTATGTGTGTGTTTGTGTGTGTGTGTGTGTGTGTGTGTGTGTGTGTGTGTGTGTATTCAAGATAAACTAAAGGCAAATATTTTATTCTTAATACCATAAAATAAAAATATACTGAACATATACATATATGATTAGGTTAAGTTCTTTGATAATATTTTCTTCAACAGTGAAAATTAAATGTGTACTAAATTTCTGTTAATCCAGTAAAAATCCATGATTATGTCTGTTTCCAATAGGAAAGCCAGAAAAGTAATATCAAAGTTTTATTTCCGTAAGAGATGTCAGAGAATAAAGTAGATAAAGCAGAAAATGTGTTAAGATAGGAGCTGGGGGCAATTTACATCTAGAATCTAAATTCAGCTTCATCTGCTATTGGTTTTGGTTTTATGAATGTTCACAATCAACTCAGAATGCTTAATAACACATATTTTTATCAAATATGAAGACAAATCTCTCTCTCTCTCTCTCTCTCTCTCTCTCTCTCTCTCTCTCTCTCTCTCTCTCTCTCTCTCTCTCTCGGTGTGTGTGTGTGTGTGTGTCTGTCCTGCCCCCCTCTGTTTCTCCCTCCCACCCCACTTCTTTCTATGGCATTTTGAAACAAAGTCACTGCTTGCATTTAAAGTCCTGTGCTTCCACACCAAGCCTAATAATATTTTCATTCCACAGGATAAAGGATTTTATCATTATAACCAGGAATCATAGCAGCAGCCCATTGCTTTGATTGTTTTTAAATCATAGATTTCTTGGTAGTCAGAGACAGCTATCAGAAAGCATTTAAATTTTATACAGTGTTTGTATAATTTTATATAGTGTTTGGCTAATTCCATTTTAGGTGTAAATGTTTCATACATCTCTGTAAAACTTTACTTTTCTCTGTCATAACTTAGATCTCAGTAAGCAAATTTCAGAAAAAAAAAATCTTTCAAGATGTCGGCCAAATCTTTGGACTTATTTAAGCATTGGCTTGAAGTTTTTTTCCCTAAACATGGGAAGGTAGCCATAAATATTTACTCTAAGCTGTGCCCCATCCTTTAGGTAACTGAGGAAATTGGGAAACACTGGTCACAGAATCAAGTTCAACTCAAATTCTCTTTGTGTGATAAAGCTTTGATTCTAAACATCAATACCATCTTACCCTGGAACTACAGTGGTTCAAGCTAATGAGAAGTCAAGCTAATAAATATCTTGAATTATATTTTTGCCAAAACACCCAAAATCCACTGAATATCCAGAGTTTTACCTTAGCACAAGCAAATAACAAAAGTTTAGCATTTTCAACCACTTAAAACATGATTTTTAACGAAAGAATATATAAATGGCTAATAAACTTTTCCATTTGTTTATTCTACTATTTTAATATTCAAATACATCAAAAAACTGTAAGTAGTATCAAAATGTACACACTGTAAATAGGTTTTATTAATGAAGAGGGGAAATAGTCATATAAGTGGAAATCAAAGACGTTACTTTTAAGTTTCCATTTTTTCCAAATTACAGTGCATAATTTTTAAACTTTTCTAATATCCACGTTTATAAAATCATGTATATTCTGGCTATTTTACTTCTATGTACTAAATACAGTATATTTATACATTTACAGAAAATTAATTTTCATATGGGAAATATGATTTTTGAAGTAGAAGTTTATGCTAGATCAAAAATTAATACTACTTTTCAAATCTACCTGTTTCATACACATAAAATTCAGTATAATATTATGATGATAAACCTGTTATTAATCTCAAAATGTATGAAAAATTTCATTGATATTGATGATTTGTAGGCAGGGAATAATTAGATTTTAATTTAATTATGTCCTTTTTTCATGCAAGCTATTCAATTTATTTGGAATTTATAGGAAAATGATGTTTGCGAAGTTAATATTATAAAAGTAACAACAACATAGCCACCTCATCAAAGATATAAATTTGTTTCTGCTTTATAAAGTACCTGCACATAGAGGTACAGTATCATAAATCAGACCCCCCTGTGCACACAAACAAAATTTATGGGACATTATCATTCATTCTGACCTCATACCTTTGGAGTAAATAGCTTTAGGTTTCTAAACAGTCATTTTCTTTCTTTGCCTGCATGGAAGAAGCAGAACTTTGGGTTGAGATGTGACACCCAAATAAGATGTGAGTGTTCCACTTAGAACAGAGAGCTGTCTCTGTTAGTTTTATGAAATTTAAATGTCCTGGATTGTAGAACTATATACATGCCTCTCCCTTCTGTGAGGCCCACCAGGGCACCCATGAAAAGAAGATGTATCTCAGTAGGGTTTTTCTTGTAAAATATTTAAATGAAAAATTGAGCATTTTAAGGCTTTTACAATCATTCTTTTTCATCCTGCAATAAAATATTCATACAATACCAAAACACTGCAGTTGTAACAGCATTTTAATTTTAAAAATAAGCAATGCAATAGTGATTCCCAAGAATGCAATGCAATCAGATACAGGAAATAGCAAGAGAAAAAAAAGGAAATTATATTTTTAATCTCCTAGAATTTAATATTTAACAAAAGCACCCTTCACTTTTATTTCAAATGAAAGCCCTTTTTTATTAGAGAAATAGAGAGAAATTTTGTAGGCATAGCACGGATCCCTTCCTTGTTTTATAGGTTCGCAATCTTGTAAAGTGGCATTATCACTTTATTATTCTATTGCTTTAACTTATTATGTGGCTAAGTCCGCAGACCCAGAAAGATTCCTCCATTAACTACTTAGAAGTAATTTGGATTACTTATTGAATTGGGGCTGGAACATTTCATTATAAGAAGAGCTGGTGAGGATAGCTCTATTAAAAGCTGGGAAAAAAAAGGGCAAAAAAAAATCTTAGAACTTTCTTAGAGGAAGTATGTTTTCTATATCTCCTATTTGTTCCATGATATAGAAGAAGATATTGGACTAGGCTTGCTTGTAAAGGGTATACTGTAAGTAAATTGAATGTAAAAATGTATACCATGTGTCCAAATGAACACAACATAATGAAACAATATAACATGAGCATTTATAGCCTGTATGATCAAAACCTAAAGGCCTTTTTGACTCCATAGGGGAGGAGGAAGGCTCCTGTGGTTTAAGAAGTTGGCTTAAGGGATGACTAGCTCCATAGGTCACTACATGGTTCAAAGAAATGTTTGTTTTCAGTTCCTTTAAAAAAAAAAAAGTTACTGGCACTACTATGGTAACAGAAATTAAGTAAAGGCCATATGCTGTTACAACTTAAATCAGCAGTCATGTATGACCATCACCCTTTCCAAAAACATTCACGTTCTTCAACTTAATTATTCATGCATGCACGTCTATGCTTATTACTCACACACTATGTATTTTATGAGAGCTGTCAGTTATTTGGAAGTTTGTAATTTTTTCCTAAAAATAAACTTCCTAACATGTAAGAGTATGATCCTTAATGTTTCATCAGTCAAAACAAACAAAGATGGAACTTTTGAAATATATAAGGAGGATGCCTTTGATGTCATCCAACTTTGTTTTAAAATTAAATGCTAGAACTCTGCAGGAAACAGTCCCATTGGACTTGCTGGGGTTAATCTAAGAATCAGTGTCCTGAGGAATATGTGTTAGCAGGAGGCATTCGACGTTAGAAACCTCTGGGCATCACCTCCCTGTTGGTGATCTACATATAGCTTACCTTGTCCTGTACTTAAATCCTCGTGCTACTGGTTGCCCTCCTGACTCTGACATCCAGAGTTCCTGACACTGTTTTAGCAACCTGGCCTTGCTCTGTGGTAAGCCTGACTTTGACCTAAGAATCTGATTCTAATGTTCTGCTCTGTTTTTCATCTTGCTTCCTGTTTGTTATGTTGGTACTATCCCAAGTCTTACTCTATTTCTACAACCAGATTTGAGTTGAATTCTGTTTGATGTTTTGGCACTTTCTTGTCCAAGATTTTATCCTAGCCAATGTATACGTTTTATCGAGGAAGGAAAGTCTATCAAAATTTCTAGATTTTTAAGTTATCTATTAATCATACATCTTCACAGTGCATAATCTAAGGTTGTCAGCAATTAACCAACAAATTCAAGATATCAAGAATTAAGTCTTAAAGAGCATTTTATTTTCTCTACCTACTAAACCTAATAAAATCAACTGACTTTTCACAATGTCTTTTATTGATGCTTCCTTTATCTTGAACTGTAAAGGGGATATGAAAAGACAAAAGTAGAAAAACCCTCTATTAAATAAAAAAAAAAACAGAGAGATAATAAAGTTCACAGTAATTTAAGTCATTTTTTGGAAATATGATGTGAGATGAAGATGAAGATCAAGGAAATTTTGATTATAGCAACTGAAGTCCCAGTGCTCATCCAAAGTTTGCTATCTATTTTAAACTAAAAGTACTCATACGTCTTAGTGTACATGATGGGGAGATGTTCACTTATGGTTAAATAACTGAGTTGGCTACCTTTGTACAAAACTTAGTCATTAAAAAAAAAATCAGTCCGTAGTCATAAATGCATTTTACTTATTCAATACATCAAAGAATAAAATTATGTATGTTTGTAAGCCCCACATAGGTTCATAAAGGCAATGAACAAACATTGCATATTCAGACACTTTCTGAACAATATTCTATAAATAATAATAATCTAAATGAACTGACAAAATATTAAGTTCAAAACAATTCATATTTGAGACATGGGAATTATTTTACATTTCTTTGATAAACTGTAGTTCAGAAAACTCAGAGGTTCTCTAACAATCATACTGGTCCACATTCATGCTTGCCTGGGAGACCACTCACAGAAGATAAATACCATATAAAAAAGCTGAACACTAGACATACATTCAGAAGCACTCTGGAGTGCATTCTGAATATTTGTTTGCTGGCTAAAGAAGGAAGAAAAGTCTGGAAAAAAAAATTATCGATATCTACTTCTATTCTGATAAAATGGTGTTGTTTTGAGCTCCCACTAAGAAACGTCAGTGGGTGTCACTAGATGTCAAGTCGAGTCCCCAACCCTTGTATAAAAATCAAATTATACCTTCACCTCTTTCATCCCATTAATATCTTCTTGAAAGCATGAGTATCTAAAAATCCTGGAATGTATTACCTAAAAGTCTTCCTTAAAAGCAGTAAATCGTCACGTGTTAGTAGCAACTTAAGGGAAGATGTACTAAAATGCCTCCCCTGAGATATGGGAGCCTTCAGCAGAAACATGATGCTTAATGGATTCTCCCTCTTCAACTTACTCAATACTTAGGAGCTGAATAGTAAATGTTCAATGTATTTTTTTATTATTCATACTTAATCCTAAATGGAATTTTTATGTTCAAATAAAGATGAACAGAGGGGGTCAATAATGCAAATTTACAAACAAAACTAAGTCCTCCAGAGAGAAATCGTTTCATCTCTTTCACCATCTCTGGTCACCTGCCTTCCTGGCCTATGCCCCCTACAACTGCCCATGGGATCCTCTAAGAGGCCCCAAACTCTCTATCCAGTTTAAATCTATTCAAAGTTCTAGATTCTCGGAACCAACCTGACTTCAAAACACAATTCCTAAAGTGGCAGAGCTGTGGTGACATTCTACACTCAGGAACGTTCTGGCCAAGTGGTGTCTGCAAGACTGATGGAGGTGCTGCAGGTGG
Source organism: Cricetomys ansorgei (assembly GCA_026225945.1). Taxonomy (NCBI): domain Eukaryota; kingdom Metazoa; phylum Chordata; class Mammalia; order Rodentia; family Nesomyidae; genus Cricetomys; species Cricetomys ansorgei. Next base: position 10,534,026 of record JAMJFZ010001100.1, on the reverse strand, counting down.
CACACAGAAGCCACTGCAATAATCCCTTTTGAAGTTATGAGTGTCATTGTGCCTTGGATGTAGAGTTTTCTTTACCACAAACACCCTAAGAAACATCAAACATCACACTTCAAAATGTTGCTTATCGTTTTCTTTGGCATGACTTCTGCCTACACAGTTGAGTGTTGTTCTTGAACAAGTGCCTTAAAATGTAATGGTTGATGAAGAAGAAACGCTCCAATCAGAGAGAATCAAAACAGATCAGCTACTTAGTGTTGCATACCTAAAGAGACTTCACATCCTTTTTTCTTCTTCCAATTGTATTCATATGTGAGGAAACCCTCCTTAAGTTCCATATGTGGAAAAACAATAAACACTAGAACTTGGAATTCTTTGTAACCTGAGATAACCTGATGATCTCTAGCTGTTTCCCAGGGCTGCAGGCGTCTACTGCCATTTTCTACTTTTATCCAGATTGCCTTGGGAAAGGTAGCTATTTGGGGGCCACTCAATCAAAGCAAGAGGAAGAATATCTTTGTCTCTTTTAAAGCATGGCTGTTTTCCAGTAGTCACATTGTTTTTTACCCAAAGACTTATTTCCCTTTTCCAACCACAATAGGTCCTTTCCCACCTTGATGTCAATAAAATATGAAGAGGAATATAAATTGCTGTCTGACTAGTAACCACCAGTGAAACATCTTGGAAAGACAGAGAAAAAGTAACCCTCTAGGAAAATAAGCAGTGAAAACCTGAGTAGTGAGAATAATTTAAGGCCAACAACACTAAAGTTTTAATCAAGCAATTTCTTTTCAGATTTGTGGCTTTTGCTTGTTTGTTTGTTTGGTATTGGTTGATTGTAGGGTAGGGTGGGAGGGAATCTACTGTGTTAAGAAAGAAAGGAATGTTTCCTTAATATAATATTTTGGCTGTATTTTATTTTTCTCTTGAAGAAAACTGATGTAATATTAGGAAAAATATCACCAAAAAATCAGCTTTTTACTGTGCTTAAGCTACATTTTTAAATGTTTTGTACTATCTTGCTATATAATGCAATTTTAAGTTTATATATCAACGTATATGGCTAGAGGTATGACTTCCTCAGTAAATTTCCATTGTCCTATACCTCTACGTTAACAGAATTGTGTAGCTACACCCTATCCACATTTACTTCAAGGATTTCCCCTAATTTGATGACTTGCAATTATTGTTTAATTTAAATCAATCTCGTATCACATACAACCAATAAATTTAAGAACCAATACCTCTTTGGTGAATAAATTTTTATTTGCCTATGTACAACAATATAGGTAAACAGTATTTTTGAGGCAGTAATGCTTTTCTAACATATATAAGACGATTTATGATTGTGTATTCTGTCACATGGCTTAAAAGCTGCAGGTTAAGCAAATTACCTTAGGGAATCTATTCTTAATTCTGCCCATCACATTCATGAATTATCCAGCCTGAGTCTTTTGGTAAAGGCTGCATTTTTTTTTTCTAACTACCTTCCTACTTAGCAGCCTAGAGGGACCAACCACGGCAATACTTTCTATGCGCTGTCGCATCCCAGCTTGAGCACACTAAACTCAAGGCCTTTGAAATGTTTAAAGCCAATCATATGTAAGACACATTCTATAGAGCAGGGCTAGCTGGCTACACTTCAGCACCAAACAATATTTCCAGCTTTCTGATATACATGTGTCACCTCTTTGTGACAAATAGCTGGTATTAATTAGGCACTAGACTTGGTGAGATTGCTGTTATTAACTGAGAGAAGATGGGTTGGATTTAATTGTGTGTGACTTCAAAGTCAAGTGACTGATATTTCAAGCATCATTTAAAATGTTTGCTATTGAAGTCATTGTATTCACATAAAGACTGTCTAAAAATATAAAGGAGACTGATGAGAAAGAGCTGAGTGCATTTATACATCTATCTCATGAAGTATATCTGATGTCATTTTACTGGTATTTTCAACTGACATATGTAATATTTATTTGTTTAGCTGCATAATATTTTTGTTTGTAATGAACTTGAAAGTTCTCAAAATTAACACTCAGCAAAAAATAATTTGTTTATAGTGGTAACTTCTTTTGAAAAGCCAAGTTTAAAACATTTCAAATGCATTTTGATGGAAATGGAAATAACATTGAATCCAATTACTTTAATAAACATATCATGTACCTATAAAAATAATGAATACACATTTATATTTTTAAATATTGCAATTTTATTCTAGACTATTACAGAGAAAGCAATTTTGCAGCATGAAAACTAAACTGCAATGCAATGACTAGAATGATTTAATGATGACTAACTTTTGCTATATTAACATAAAAATGGAAGGCAGAAACATTGTAACTTAGGATTGTCCAGTACATGTAATTAGTAATAAAAGAATCACAATAGCAATAAAGATATTTATTTACTGGAGAGTTAACATAAAATACACAATGCGATTGCATGAAACTTTGTTTAATTGAAATGTAATATTTTGTAACAAAATATCCTTTAGGTAATGTTATAAGAATAGAAATATAATACATGATAGCCAAAGCTAATGTCAACTGACATATCACTATATGCTCTAAGATAAAGCCAAGAAAAATATCCAAATATAAATATGTTGCGAGTTGAGTAAATAATATTAAGTCATTATATTTGAGTAATTTTTTCATTCTTTTTTCATTCATTCACACATTCTTCATTCATGATCATATAACAGATTCATAAAAGTTTTGGGGATAAAAAGGTTATGCTAGGGTCAAGGAAAGTGGTGAAATGGAATGAATATTGCTCATCTATGATTTCAAGAATCTAAAAGAAACATTGATCCATAACTTCAAACAGAGCTGGGGATCATGGAAAGGCAAGAGAGGATCACAGTAAACAAAATACTGTGAGATACCACACAAAATACCAAAATATTGGATGCTAGATTTATAAAGGAGACGGACTCTAGTCTAAAGCAATAAATAAATAGAATAGGGATAGATATCCTCTACCCCTAGTAGGTATACAAACAAAAGAAAAAAAGAAAGAAAGAAAATCTCAAAAGACAAAACATAATTTTGAGGAACAAAAAATGAGCTGCAAGAAATGGCTGCTGGGATGTCACCCAGTTCACTGGCCAGCATCACTGCACATGAAATTAGGAAAGTAGGGGAAAGGTCCTGGAGAAACTCTGCAACCCACATTCTCTGCCTGGAAGAGAAGCAAACTGCACAACCCTTTCTTCAAGGTCCAAAAGGTTCTGTGCATTATACACATACACACATACACACGCACACACATCACATATGCATACAACACAATACACACACATGCTCAGAGGTAACACTCAGAGAACCACTGACCCATGTCCACACCTCAGAAAATAGTACTTGAACTAAAATGCAATGAAAGAAGCATACTCGAGTCAAAACAGAGTATCTTACTGCATAGTTCTCACGGGCACCGCACTGGTAAAAGGAGAATATTCAGTGGCATAGGTAAATACAAGAGGAAGCAAACCACATCAGAACCTCTGACATTGAAATCAGTATAGAGAAACCAGGACTGTAATGGAAAACAAGCATTGACCAGGTGGAAATACCTGAAGAAACACATGGTGCTGGTGGCTGGGAAACTACCAAGGTGATACTGACCCTAGGCATGAATTTGACTCTACAGATAACCAGTTTGAAATCCACGGAGATACTCTACATTGACCAATCTGATAAGTTTTAAATAGGAAAAATGCAGGTAGCTCTCATACCAGCAAAGTTAAATCTATAAGAAAACTCAGAGAGGGGAGGGATATTGAGTGGCATTGTAAATTATTTTGTTTTATTTTTATTCCAGTTAAAATTTATTTTATTAATTTTAATTCCTTGTATAAAAATACTTAATGTTTTGTTTAAATTTTTATTACTTGATTACATTCAATAGCCATTCTGTTTCTAACCTATTCTATTGTGGTCTCTCCACTATTTCAATTACCAACAACCTATAAATTTTCAGTTTCATTTTTACTTCATTTCTATTTTCCTCTATCCTCAGAACCCTCTATATTTTCATAATAAAATTTTTCTACATCTTTGACAATCTTGAAGTTTGCTCATAGCAATATCACAATCCTTCTGCTCCATTTTCTTTTCCTTTCTCTATTTGTCTCTGAACTCATATATAAATTCCCAGTCTTTCTGAGTTCGCTGACTCATTCTTGATTCTTCAAAGTAAACATATAAAGGAAAAGTTTAGAAGAAATTAAACTAACTAATGTATTCACTTACCATTTAGTATTTTTCAACAAGTTTTGAAAATATGTTTGAGACATTTTTGAAAATTTTCTCTCCTTTCTCTCCTACCTTTCCCTACCCTTCAACCTCTCCCCTAACTCCGCTTACCCTCCATTCTCCTTTCTTTCCTTTATACAGTCTGAGACTGTTTTTCTCATTTCTAATATCATTAAGTGTGTATATATATATATATATATATATATATATGTATATATATATATGTAAATATTTTTCAATATATATGGATAAGGATTACATTTCTAAGTCTAGTTAGTGTTGCCTATATGTACATGAGTGTAAGGCTTGGGGATGGTTGACCTATCACAAGGCTCATCGTTGAAGAAAACTCTCTTAGCAGCTGTCAACTATCTATAGCTCAAACTAGAGGTGCGGCCTTTTGAGCACTTTTCCCATTTATGCTGAGTTAACTGGTGTAGTATTGTGCAGATCTTGTGTAGGCCACAATGGCTGTTGAGAGTTCATGGATTCTGTCATCTGTCATGCCCAGATGACACTACTTCTTAAATGTCCTCCTGGACTCCTGGCTCCTATAGTCCTTCCCTCTCTTCCTCTGCAGAGTTCACTCAACTTTGTATTATAGGGGTTATGCTACAAATGGCCCATTTGGGAATGCACACTTGACAGTTACTCACTTGCCACACACTGCTCAGTTGTGATTCTTTGTGATAGCCTCTGACCACTGCAGAAGAAAAAAGAACAAAAAAAGCCTCTTTAATGAGGATTGGAAACTGCATTAATCTGTGGCTACAAGGATAAGTATTTAGAAGGCCATTAGATACTGTATCAATTTAGGAAAATGGGACTCATAGATATTCAAGCCATGAATTATTGCTAGGTTTACTATGCCAGGTATGAGTTACCACCTACTAAGGGGGGCTTAAGTACAATCAAGTAGCTGTTGGTTACTCCCAAAATATAGTGCCACTATTGTACTGTTGTTCATATCTCACAGGGGTTGCCATTAGTGTAGTTCACAGACTTTATAACTAAGTAAAGGGTACAATACATTTTCTCTCCTGGTAGCTATGAGAGATATTTCCCTCCTTGGACACTATGAGAAATAGCCATCAGGGAGTAGCCTTTCAGCTTTATTTCTCCAAGTTCTGTGACAGAAGTATGCGGTGTCTTCAGAAAAAGGGTATCACCCTCAAGTTTTGGCAGGCAACAAAGATGAAAGATAATAGTCTGTTTGTTTTGTGAGTCACTGGGCAGTTGCAAAAGATTATTGAAAGTGTTTCTCAGTCCTAGATATTTTCTGGTGGAATATAGGGTTTCCTACATGCAGGGTTACTTAGTCTGAAATAGGAACCATTTGGCATTCTTCTCACTTGCTTGTATCCCTTTTATTTCTTTTTTCTTTGTCTTACTGCTATAGCTGAGACTTCAGGCACTATATTAGATAAAAGCAGTCTTGCTCCTGATTAGAGGGAAGATGCTTTGAGTATTTTCCTATTTCCATAATGATGGATATATTTCTGTTACCTACAGAGTTTACTATAGAGTTATCTTTCTATTTTTTTTTTTTTGTTTTTTCAGAGCACTTTTTATAATGAAGTGTTGTTGAGCTTTGCCAAAGGGACAATTAAGTTTCTGTCCTTAAGTCTGTTTATGTTGTATATTATATTTATTGATTTGCACATTTTAAACCATCCTAATATTCCTGCAAAAAAGCCAACTTGGTCACAATGCATCATCTTGATGTATTACTGAGCTTAGTTTGCAAGCATTTTGTTAAGAATTTTTATTTCTATGTTTTATGGTTATTTATTTATCTAACATTTATTTATTTATTTATATATATATCTTTTTTTGCACGGCTGGTGTTCTCTGACTTTGGAGTAGGGAAATACAGTTTTCAGTATAGTAATCTGGGTGGGCAGTTATTGTCTTTAATATCTTGAAAAATATCATCCCAGAGCTGGAGAGATTGCTCTGTAGTTAAGAGCAGTTATTGTTCCAATAGAGGACCAGGATGGTTCCTAGTATCCACACAATATCCTACAACCATTATATCTCTAGTTCCAGGGAATCTGGCATCTTGTTTTAGCCTCCATAGGAACCAGACACTCATTTGGTATACCTACACCATGCAGGCAAGACACTTATACACATAAAATAAAAGTAAATAAATCTTTTTAAAAAGAAAACTTTATCCCATATGCCCCCTGACTTTAGGATTTCCATTAAGGAATTGGTCTATCATGATCAGTTTTTTGTACACATTGTTTAGTGTTTCTCTCTTACAAATTACAATATTTCTCCCCAACCTGTACAGTTTAAGTTTTATCTATAATAAATGGAGAAGCTACCCTCTTGTTTGTTTGGCATTCTACATGCCTCCTATATCTAGATGTCAAATCTTTTCCTACAATTTAATTGACTACATCTTTTATGCCTTTGGTTTGTACTTCACCATCTATATCCATGGTTCATAAATTTGGTCATTTAATGATTTTAATGTTAGTTACTTGTTTTTTCTTATTGCAGTGACAAAAATACTTGATGAAGAAGGAAAGTTGTTGTACCTCTTTAGATTCTTAGGCTCATTGATAAAATTATTTAAAGGTAGTCTCAAACAGAATCTCAAAAGCAATTTTATTCGTGTTTTAAAAATTACCAAGAGAAGGAACGCTGCAAAAATCAGCAGCAGATTGGAGGAGAATGACGGGAAGAAGGAAATGAGTCATGCCCCTTAAGGTCAGACAGATGACAGAATACCAGCTACAAGGTGGAGAGGTAGGCTTTAGAAAAAAGTAAAGAAGCCCAAAATATTGGAGGAAACTCTGACAGTTAAGGAAAATATACTTACAAAAAAGATAGAAGAAAAGGAGATTGATTTTTTTAATAATTCAGAAAAATCACACAAACTTAAGAAATTGCACGGGTGCAGACTTCTGAGCTACTATGCTAAGTGAAAAGGATCTGGGAAGGAAGAGTCCAGTGTCTCGTGGAGGACTAATTATTCTGCCCACATATTCAAATGGATTAAAGTAAATCTATCTTTCTAGGAGTGGTCCTTTGAAGTAATTGACCCCACCCAACTAGAATGTTAGGTCTCTACCCAGGCCAGAGATCCTATTCTCTTGACCAAAAGGAGTTTTTCTACCAAACAAAAACAACTTCAGCAAGGAAACATCATTTTTGCTCACAGTTTGGGAGTAAAGTCCACCATGGAATGGAAAGAATGATGCTGGGACCCCACCCCAAGGGATGGCCCCACCATCATTCATGGAACATTTCTATAGATTTGCAAAGTTATGTTTCTCTGGTGATTCTGAATCTAGTCAAGTTGACAAGAAGAGGAACCATCATAATGCTCATAGATCTCAAGTATTTTCTTCATGTTTTCTATTTAATTATTGTCCCAGTGTTCTAATCCACCTACCTTATTTTTAAGTCCTGATATTCTGCCCATGTTATGAGACACTATTATGGGGAGGAGATGTGGATGAATATCTACTCATCCCAGATAAGGAACCAATGTACACAAAAGGAAGGATACCACCGAAGTCTAACTTGGTCAGTCAGTATGGCATATTGGGGTTACTTACAAGAATATAGGTGAGGTGTTACTTACAGCAAAAATGACTCAAAGACAGCTGCATCACCAGAACCTAACCCCAGCATGAGTGACAGCTCATGAAAATTGGAAGCTCAGACCTCACTGCGCAACCTGCAAGCGACTCAATAGGTTAGAGAGTGTCTACTTCAGGTAGCTCATTTGGACTGAGCCTCTTACATGAAGCTTGGCTGGTCTCTGTCTCTTCTAGGAAGCTAGGGTGATCTAAGTGTCTTTCAGCAGTCCTTACTGTGTATGTAAACTTGGGGAAGAAGGTGCTGCGTAAATTTGGTCAGTTTCACAGAACATCCTGATGTTTTCTAAGTTGTTTACGTCCTGAGTTTTGACCAACTGCCTTTACCTCCCTTTAGAGTATGCTGGGTCTCAATAAGCTTCCCTGCAAGATGAAATGTTTTATCCAGAGGAAATTGCTACACAGCAGTTCACTACTCAATCTAATCTATTCTCTTGGTGAAGATTTCCACAGATTTTAGAAACTTGATTCATCTTTTCCAACATTTCGAGTTAATTTTTAAACTATTTCTATCCCCTTGTTCAATTCATTTTTCATATTTTACATTGGATTTATTATTTATTCAACTTGATTGCATTCTTTTTCAATTCATTCAGGTACTTTTTATGTCTTCCTTGGTTATATTCAACATTGTTGTAATTATTCTTTTGAATTATTTCATATAATTCACTATTATTGTAGCCTATTATTATGGAGATGATAATTTTATAATAATCATGTTTCATGTTGTCTTAATTTTCATGTTTCTTGTGTTTTTTGTATGAACCCTAGCATATCTGTGATTAAGCCTGGTTGATTTTTTAAAATCATTCATATTTTTTCCCCATGGATTCTTTATAATGTTTAAGTGGGACTAAATTACAGTAGGTTGAGACATTCTTTCTTTAGCTAAACCCTGTGCTCATGTGCTCAGGGCACCATGAATGATACCCAGTACCATTTCAAGAGTATGTTATTAATGCAGAAGCAACACTAACTCATGGATAAGCCTACTATTAAAGTGTGGTGATAACCATTTAAAACAATTGCCTCTTCAACTCTAATAACTTTTAATATACTTTTAAAGTATGTATATATACATATATACATATTAGGATATTTATATATATATATATTAGGATATTAATTACTAAAGAGGTACAGATGAAAAGCCAATCCCTCCAAAGACTTGTTCCTCCTATGTGGCCATGCTTGGCTCAGAACAGGGAATCTCTAACCATCTAGGCATCATGTCAGAAAAATGAATGTGCTGTGTTGTAGAAGTACATTTTTAGTTGTGTTTAAAATAATTGTTTTAGGCACTATTGGGGAAGAGCTACCTAGGCATTGGTGTTTTGCATAGTCTGCAGGCATTGGATTTCTGTGGGGGATGTTTGATTGCTTATGATCTGCACCTAAGGAGTTCTGAATCAATAAAAAACACCTGAGCTCAGATACTCAGAGTTCCACTGTCAAGGATGGCACTTGCCATGATGGTAGTTCCCTCTTCTGAGATCTGGCAGAGGTTACACATATGAGAATGTCTCCCATGTCTTGTCCTTGCTGAGTTACCACAGCAGTGTACTGCTACAGTGGTGAGTGATGGATTCAAAATTACTGACATCTAAAGAACCATAGCTTAGTTCCAGTCCATCCTTGTCAAGGTTCAAGTCTATGGGCCTAAAAGATAGACAAGATTTAAGTTTCCATCTGAAAAAAGAAAGGGCATATGAACCAAAAGGGATTTTGCCTCCTGTCAGCTATCATGAATAACAAATTTTCTTTTAGAGGCTTGCAGTCCTTGTCATCTACTAAAAGAAAGAAAACTAATTGCAATAGCTTTACAAATGTTAACATTGTTAAAGACTGCATATGCCTGGCAGTAGTGGCACATGCCTTTAATCCCAGCACTTGAGAGACAGAAGCCGAAGGATCATGTGAATTTGAGGCCAGCCTGGTCTCAGTGAGTTCTAGGGCAGCCAGGACTACAAACAGAAAAATCCTGAGTAAAAAAAAACTGTTCAATTATAATTTGAAACAATATAATGAAGTTAAACCTTGCTGACTATATGAATCTATATGTTCAATATGATTTGTGTAGTTGTTAATCTTGACTGTCAGCTTGCTTGGATTGAAAGCTACCTAGGAGATTAAAGGCACTAATCCTGGGCGTAACTGTCAATGCACTTCAAAAGATGATTAGATCATGGAGCTATAAACTGATCAATAGTTTAGTCCAATGATGGAATCAAATTTTCAATAGACTGTTGAGTGATGGTAGACTGTAGAAAATAGATCCTGATTGGAGAGAGTATATCACCGAGCCCTATCTTACCCTGACTCTTGTTCTCTTATTTCTGCTTGTAATTGAACAGCTCAGCTGCACCACATACTTCCACAGTATGTCTTGATGTTGTACCTAGAACAATTCATTTCAGAGAACAATTCTGAGTACATCCTTCAGAAGATGCCCTTTCATCTAGCCTGGGAAATTTTCTACCTTGTATTCCTTCCTAATAAAACAATGATGGAAACAGTCATTATAATGATAAACATTAACTTTCTGATTTCTCAACTATCAGGTAGAAGACTATTCATATTTGGTGACTGAAATATTGACTAAAATTTTAATGCAAGATATTCTATTTATAATCTATATTTTATATTAAGCTCACCCTCTAAAGTATCTCAGATTTCATTTCTTTGGGTCATAATTTACTTTTTTTTAGTTCATTGTTATCAAGACTGGATTCATTGCTTTCACTACTTAAAGTCATTTATTCCACAAACATTTATTGGACACCAATGTAGTTATAGTAAATTAGATGTGCATGAATTCTGCTTTAATAAGATATATACTGTAGTGGGAGGGAAAGAAATGTTAAAGCAATGAAGAACGAAGATAAAAACCACTGTGGTAGAATTCCAGGAAAATGGGGTGAGTGTTTAGGAAAACTGTTTCTGGGAAGGGTACTAGCTAGGTTATGCTTGTGAAAAGAATTCCTAGCAAAACAGGAGAAAACAATGAATGTGAAGTATCTGCAAAGTTGTTAGGACAGAAAATGGATGTAACAAAGTCATACAAGAAGTTTAAATCTTATACTACATACGAGGAGATGCTAGGCTACAGAAGAGTTCCTCTCCTGTAGGCCTTCCTATTAGCCAAAGCTTCCTTCAAGAGCTAAAGTCATTATAATAATGGATGGATATAGTTCTGACTTAGGGACAGTCAAACCAGGTGAAATCTTAAAACCTAATTCCTAAAACTACTTCTTTCACTTTATTCCTCATTTTAATTAGATGGTTTTAAAGACAAAATGATTTAAGGGTTACTTTCTTCATTTTTTAAAGATTTCAGTTTGGTACTGAACTTGGGTCTTCTGCAAGATCAGTAAGCAGTCTTAATTAACTATTGAACCACCTCTTCCATTCCAAAGATAAATATGTTTAATGATGGTGTTTTAAGCCAGTAATAACAGCTGAATAATGGACATTTGTTAGCTTCAGAGATTATGTTAACCAAGTATCAGATTATAGCACCCAGCCTGCTTTTGGAGCGTAAATGAAGAAAGTATCGAAGACATCTTAAAGAATCTATGGTCAGAAAGACGAGGAGAAGAACTGAAAAACATCAAATGAACATTTGTTCTGTCTTGACTATCCTGAGATACAAAGGGTATTTTCGTCTATTTCAGAAAGATGCAAAATAAGACATGTAGCCCAGAAATGCAAAAACCTTATTAGCTTACAGCACAGGAGGATTCCGGAGGTTTGATGTTTTCTGATTTTTTAAAGCATCTGCCTTGAAATTTTTATCACATAATTATGTAAAACAAACTATTATGCTTTATAATATTTGCACTAGTGATTGTAACATCTTGCAAATCTGTAAGCATAAGAGCAGCCAGACAGCATATTGAGTGAATCTAAAACACTAAAAGAAAAAAGTCAAGTCATACATACTAAAGTATTGCATCTGAACAAAACAAAGGTAGAAACATCCCTAGAATTCAAAGTGTTCTTTTTAGCTTAACGAATTCTACACACACACACACACACACACACACACACAAATGCGTGCACACACACATGTACAAACACCAACACTTGATAAATCAGGCAACTTATACAAACAAGATTTTTTTAAAATGTTTCAGTAAGTTTACGCTTATTTATATGCATGTATGTACATACTACAATGCACATTTGCATATATGTACATCATCCTAATACATGTTCACTTCATTCGGGAGGAGTATAAATTGCACTTCATTCAAGATTCAGATTTAATGCAGTTTACTGTCTTAATATAGACAGCTGTGTATCTAGAGTAGACTCTTAATAACCTTTTTTTCAATGTGCTTGACTTGGTTATTGTTTTCTTTTATTTTCGTAATGACCATATTCTCTAATAGTAAATGTTATATGTACTATATATAGAAATGCATGAAAAAAATTCAAGTTATATAACCCTACAGTAAGAAGCTGTTGCTGCTACTGTAGAAGTAGTAGATGACCTGTTTGACTTGGGATCCTGCAACACTATCCCAAACCATCAGTATGAGCATCTTTATGTGATCTCACCTCTTGTTTGGCTGTTTGCTTTCTGTAATATCATTTGACTATGGACCAATTACAAGATAAGCTGGGTCTCTGGAACAAATGCCACAGATCCCCATTGACACCTAGCAGTGCTCTTTTGAAAGGCTGGCAGTTCTATTGATGTTCCATGTAGAATACTCTTCCCTGTCTGACTAGCATATCTAGAGGAGCAAAGAGAAGGCACTACCGTTTATTCATCTCTGTATCTACATGCAAGGACACACAGTACTCAACAATGTTTCATTTAAAAAGGAAAAACCAAGATTTGCTACCACACTTCTGTAAGGAGCTCCATGGCTTTTGAGTCTCAGCCTGAGAAGTGAATTATGACAGAGTTATATGGAGCTTATTATGTCAGTGGTACAGTACTGTAGAAATCTATGGTCAGTGTTTGGAGGACTTCCATGGAATATGGTGGACTAGAAGATTTATTTTCACTGAAAACAGTGACAATAACAGGCAGTGAGCTAATATCCTACAGGAGATAAGGTCTGTGAAGGAATATATGAAGCCAGGAAAGATCTCTGTAGAGAATCTGACAAGAACATTGAGACTTGGCTTCACACAGGTAAAAAGAGAAGATCCATGCCCAAGACTGTCCTCTGACTTCTACATATATGTCCTGGCATAAGCATTCTTATGGTTACCCACATAAACACATGCAAATACACATATATACAGTCACACATGAATCATACATAAAAAATAAATGACTCCATAAAAATCTTATAGTAAATAATGTGTTTAGAAGAATTACTGTCAAGGAGTCAGACGAAAATGTACTCTAATCGTTCTATCTTACAAAGCAGTACAGATCTTACCAGAAAAAGAAATAAAATATAAGAATGAGAAGATCAAAATTACTTACAACTCCTGTTATTTTCTGCTTAGACAACCAAGAGAATCCAAAGATAAGGAAAGGAATTTCTAAAACATTGGAATGGGTAAGCTTGCTGAATAAAATGTCAATACAGAAAGATCCATAGGCTGTCCATCTAGGAGTTCTAACCAATTAGAATATGTAATAGGCAAAAGATACTATTCATTAAAGTAATGAAAACTTTAAGATGCCAAAATTAATTGAGCTACCAAAATTAAACTTTGGTGAATGAATTGTAATACAATAGCAAAATTAAAGTACAAATAAATGAAGAGATTTGCTGCGTTTATAGGTAGGGAGAATTAAATGGGTTTTGTTGTTGTTATACCTCCTCTATGGTTTTTTGACAATATAGAATGAAGTCAGCAATGGTATGCACTTTTTTAAATGAAATGATTTTCTGAACTTCAATTTTCTGGAACTTTAAGAAAATGGCATAGTTAGAAATATGTACATTATGTAAGTACCCATGGCAGGGAATATGATCACACAGCTGTGTCCAAAGTCAATAACTTGCATATTATAATGGGAGAAATTATGCAATTATATTATCATTTTTAATTATGAAAAATGCTTGTAAATGTGTAATTATTAAAATTTATTATTGAAATAATTTCTAGTTCATTGGGAAAAAAATGAAATATTGACTCATTTGTTTAAAATATGTAAAATACTTAAAATAAGTATTCTAAAAAATACTTAAATATTTAAAAATACTTAAAGTATTTTAAAAATAAAAAATAAGTATCACAGAAATTTAATAACATTATATAACATTTTAAAAAATTTTTATTATTATCTTATGTGTATGGGTGTTTATTTCCTTGTATGTCTGTATACCATGTTCATGCCTGGTGCTGCAGAGACCAAAAGAGCATCAGATCCCCTGGAACAGGAGTTAAAGTGGCTTCAAGCAGTCATGTGGGTTCTGGGAATCAAACCCAGATCTTCTGAAAGAGTAATATCCACCCCATACCCACCCCAGTGCTCTTAACCACTGAGACATCTCTCCAGTCACGAACTTTTCTTAATATTTATGAAATTATTTGTTCCTATGTTCTAAAAATAAGTGAGCAGTAGAAATCTAATGAAATGTATGGGTGATCATGTCTCCTCTAATTACATATCATGTATTTTGAACACTGACAACCTCAATAAAATATAGTAACAAATGTTATTAGCAATAGAATTATTTTCAATAAAATAAGTATTTCTTTTCATTAAATGGGTAACTATAACTCATGAATACTGTAACTGTACAACATTATCTTTTTTACATATTTTGACTTTACTTAAATACCAACTTTAATTTTTTTTTAGTTCTTTGAGAATTTTATACAATTTGCTCTGATAATTTTCATTCCCCTCCCCCCATGTCTTGTCATGGTCACTCCTTTAGCCCATCCACTCAATATTGTATATTGTTGTTACAAGTAATTTAATCTCTTCCTCATGAAGTTTCAGCATAATTTCAATCAGTTTACTAAAAACAAAAGTGATTAGCTTATGTAAATCTCATCATCATCATCATCATCATCATCATCATAACAGTAATAGAATGCTGAGATCAAGGTGACCTTGAAGCAGAGCAAAGTATGTTAAATTTCTGGAGTACTTATTAAAATGTTTATGGGGCTATAATAATAAAATTAAATAATGTTGGGGCACATATCTAAAAATACTAAATAGACCAGTGGGAAAGACAAAGGGCCACAAAAGAGATGCATCCTTATATAAAAAAAAAAAACTACCTAATATATGACAGAGGTATAATTTACTAGTATCTAGGAAAGTTGATGACATGTATATGAAATAGATTCTCTGATTAGCTATCCTAGAGAAATAACCCACAGATGTTCAAAGGCACACATGTTTACACTGCCAACTCACTTGAATTGATACAAGTGTCTACAGTATAAGACTAGGTTGACAAATTATGGTTTACTTAAGTAATAAATGATACTCATCAGTTAAAATAAGTGAACAACAAAAACACAGGTTTGTCTCAGAAACACAGTGAGTAAATTCTCACATTTCTTATTGAGATGAAAATACTTCAGTATTTTTGGCACCACACAATGAGAATGAAACATGTTCGTGAACTTTGATCAGAAACTCGCCTTTGCAATCTCTCATGGCTGCATTTTAAGTAAAACAGCAAAACCATACACAAAAACATGTGTTCATCCCGTTGTTACACATAGCAGCCAAATTAGGATGATCTAAGTGTAAAAAGTATTGAGATAATTGTTCATATCCAAATAAAAGAATTTTGTATGTTCATTCAAAATTATGTGAAAAGACTCACGATAAACTGTCATAGGACGACATAAAGTGACTGAATCCTGAGTAGTTGCAGTTTGTGTGAGAGATGATGTCCTGGGCATCTCACACAATTCAGAATGGCCCACACCGATGTCAGAGGGACTGGAGGGACACACCCCCCCACACACAGCTTGGTCACAGGACCACACACTGCCTGCTTGGTTCAGCCTGATACCTTAGATCTCTGTTATCATAAAGTGGCAGCACATAAAAACCATGAACAACTGGTATTCTTTGCATTTTTTTTCCAAATCAAATCCCATTTGAATTCTTAATGTTAGGACTATTTTTCATCAGCAGAAAAACGTCCTCTTTGAAGGGCACTCGATAGTTCTATAATATGCTACTAATGTTTTCAGATATAAAAATTAGGTGCCAATAGAGAGCTTAATAGTTTTCTAAATCACTCATAATTTCTGACCCATGTAAACTACAACATGTTTTGCATGATCCAGGAGATTGGGAATTTCTTCTTACCAATTAAAAGTAAGACTGCACCAGAAGAGAGCATAAATCCAGACCCACATTCCATTTCTCTGTTAGCCTTGAAGCAGATGTCAGTGGAGTTTACATTTTATTCAGAAAATTATTTAGACTATAACCATAATTATTATATAATCTAAAATAAGTAGCATATCAAACAATAATTAATATTAAACATATTTAATCAACTCTCCCAATGCAATAGTGTACGAATCATCTATAGTAGCTTAAGTTGTGGCCCCAACAGATATATACCTCCAGAATACATAAATGTAAACTAAAAGAGTTAAGTAAATCAAAGATTTCAACCTAAGGCCAACCTGTGTTATACATGCATGTGCTAATCACTTTAAGCAATCCAAAAAGCAAAATACAGAGAGACACAGAGAACAGAGGGCAAGACCATGGACGCTGCTCCTCAGAAGCAAGTGCCAGGAGAGTTGAGAAAGGCCATGTGCCCAGAGCCTGGGAAGAAGCTCAGCCTCACACAAGACTGCTAACTCCTACTGCAGAATGGGGGTAAGGGGGAGGTCTGTTCTTTTATACTACCAAGGCAAACTGTTAAGGAAATAACAAAAAACCAAAAGGGACATTTTCCATTTTTTCTTAAGTAAAGGCTTTTCATTTTTACTAGGAAGTGTATAACTATACGTTTGCACTTATCCTAGAGAATTGGAATTAAACATACACACATAGAGAAAGAGAGGGAGAGAGAGAGAGCTCTAAAAAACTAATGTTCACAAACTCTCAATTATTCTGAAAAGGTAATGTGTCATTCATTGTAATTCTTCAAAATAAGCTGTTTCTTACTTTTAAAATGATTTGAGTTTTAAAGCAAGAAAGCCTCTTAATAAAACTCACTATTTAATCTTCCTTTTAATGTCATAGAAATACATCAAAGTCCTGAGTCTGCAAACTGGTGCAGACGGTACAGTCACTTGCTGTACAAGCCTGGTAACCTAAGTTTGATCTCTAGAACCCACATAAAATGTGGAAGGAGAGAAGAGACTCTACAGAGTTATCTTCTGAACCCCACAGGCATAAGGAGACACCTGTGCTATTATACACACACATAATAATAATAATAATAATAATAATAATAATAATAATAATAATAATAATTGTTCAAAAAGAAAAAATATCTAATTCTTTTGGGGATTATAGTATCTATTACTTAGCAAATGTATTGTTATACATTTAGTAAGCTCCAGGAACAACAAAGGGGGACACTGTAGTATTAATAGGAAGTATGAGTTAGGGAAACACCATAAGCTGTGACATTTATCCTTATATATCCACTGACAAGAGATGTACAGCATAGAGAAGTATGGCTTTAACAAGATAAATTCATGCATTCCTTCTTCGGCTCACTACCTCTCTCCCCTTAATAGGCTTTCTGGCATTCTTGATATACCAAATGGTTAAATTACTAAAAGTCAATAACAATTCAAATTATAAAAATCATTTTATTGGGGAAGGCATTCAATAGGAAAGGATACCTGGTACTTAAATAAACAGTTTTCCTATCAAGCATTTTGTTACAGCTATTTTTAGTTATTATTATTTTAAATAGATTTTTGAAGTATAAATTTATCATTTTGAGAAGGGTAACAAGCAGGTCATAACACAGATGGTAAAAACTGTAAAAGAGATACACAAAAATCTACTTTAGACATCTCCTGTCTGGAAAATAACTATGTTTGGAGTCTGGCTGACTTGAAGTTTACACATTGGACTCACAGTGAGTCATGTGTGTGGTTTGTCATACAATGCTTTTAAAAAAAAGTGGGCACACTTAAAATGCAGCTCCCAGAGCTACCAACTCCCTCAAGACTCCACTCAAATACATTTAATTCCAACAGTGAAATATCAGTAAATTGGAAACCATAATTGATTTTCTTCCTTTTCCCTACTTATATGATTCATAAAACTCCTAAACATACCTGTGAATCTTATGATATGTAAACTGTGAAATCTACAGCCTGTAAGACTATAATTATGCCAGCTGTAATTACAGCCTGATTGTATTTCCCCTTTTGACATTCAGAGGATGGCTGTGGATTCTCTGGACCATCTGGCTGTTCTGAGGTAGCTAGTTTAATAGTGTACCTTTCCTGATTTGTATTTTCATTAGCTCATCGCATTGGCATTGTTGAAGACATGTGGGTTGCACTGACAATTTACATGGCCATATGCTACAGTCTCATTTTTTAATTCCGTTTGTGGAAGGCTTTATGGAAAACATTTTACTGTAGAGTTATAAATGTACTAGGGAGATCCACACTAAGCATAATGACAGCTCTGTCCCTGCCCTTACCACATGTAATTTCCTTTTTGGTGGTATAGTTATGTTTTTAAAAGAGCAAAAGATACAAACAGACACACTGAGTTTGGGTACGTTTCCTTAAAGCTGTTCTGTGCCTCGTCTATTTCGTTGAGAATGTGAAGAAAAATTTCTTCAGATGTGTTGGGTAGCTTTTCTCATCTTGACACTAAACACAGTCACCTGGGATGAGGGAACCTCAATTAAAGAATTGCCTTCATCAGACTGACCTGTGGGCATCTGTGGGGCATTTTCCTAATTAATGATTGATGTGAATGAGCCTAGCCCACTGTGGGCAGTGTCATGCCAGGCAGGTAATTCTAGGCTATATAAGAAAGCAGTCTGAGCACGAATTTGTATAAGCTTTACAATTCAGTATGTATAATAAGGTATCTGGATTATGTTGAATATTTTTAACCTCCTCTAGAATCTTTTTTTAAATCAGGAAAGCAAAAACTGTGTTAGCAGGAAGTCAAAGCAGAAGAATATCATATGGCTCTTCCTAATGCATATTTTTTAAGCCTTCACACTTAGTTTAGCTGTTTTTTTTTCTCTTTGTCTTCTATAATAAGTAAATGGTTACTTTGCTTCCTTGTGTGTGTGTGTGTGTGCGTGTGTGTGTGTGTGTGTGTGTGTGTGTATTTAGTTTTAATTTTGTTTTGTCTTGTGAAGACTTGAATGGCAGGAGAAATTGCCTTTAATAAATTTTTATGTGTCTGTTTTGTTATTTGTCTTGTTAGTTTCTTGATTTCCTGATAACAAAAAAAGGAGAATTTTTTTTCTTACATATTGGTTTTACCCTCACTGTATTAACAAGTTAATTTGTAGTGTCATTGACATACAGTTCCTACCTTTGAAGTGATCTCTTTCAAAGAAAGATTCTCAGACCTGACTGTAGTGCAATGGAATTTTTTTTTTAAAAAGATAGACAGATGGAAAGGAAGAGAAGGGAAGGGAAGGAAAGGGAGGGGAGGGAAGGGGAGGGGAGGGAGGAGAGGGAGGGAGGGGAGGGGGAGGGGAGGGGATAGGGGAGGGGAGGGGAGAGGGAGGGGTAGGGGAGGGGAGGGGAGGGGAGGGGAGGGGGAGGGGAGGGGAGGGGAGGGGAGGGGAGGGGAGGGGGAGGGGAGGGGAGGGGAGGGGAGGGAGGGGAGGGGAGGGGAGGGGAGGGGAGGGGAGGGGAGGGGAGGGGAGGGGAGGGGAGGGGAGGGAAGGGAAGGGAAGGGAAGGGAAGGGAAGGGAAGGGAAGGGAAGGGAAGGGAAGGGAAGGGAAGGGAAGGGAAGGGAAGGGAAGGGAAGGGAAGGGAAGCCAATCAAAACATCAAATATTTCAGGTACTGAGAAACTGAGACAGGAGGATCATGAACTTGAGACAACTCTGAGCTACAAACAAAATTAAATGTTGTCTGTCTTCCTTGGCTTCTATTGATTTTCTGTTTCTTGAAATTTAAATGCTCAGAGGAGTATAATATCCATAATTTTAAATTTAGGGTTAAAATACTGATAACATTTTAATGACTACCATTGTCCACAAAAATTCCATAGAGGGTTGGTATGCTGGTTAAAAGCATTTGGTGCTTTTGTATATGACCGAGTTAAATTCCCTGCACCCACATGGTGGCTGACCATCATCTGTAACTCCAGTTACAGAGGATCCAATGCCCCTTCTGATGTCCACAGGCACTAGTCATACACATGATGTACAATACACATAAAACAATAAAATAAATACATCTTTTAAAAAACTACATGGAAAGAACCTTTTGTGTGGAATTTGGAGATCTGTTACACAGAGAATTCAAATGCCTTTTAAATCAAACCCAATATAGGACACATTGTTCCATCAAGAGTCCCCATGATTCCATCATCTGGATAAGTTACTAAAGAAAAAAATCATGATGTGAACTTTACTCAACAAAGGCTAAGAAAAACATTGAGTCTGAAGACGTTCATCTAAAATTGGCAGCCCACTGTTCAGAAACTTTGATTTCAGCCTTCACATGTGCAGTCACACCGTGTATGGTATGGGTCAGTGGGCTACAACCACATGGCGTGCAAGGTAGTCACTATTATCAAAGGAGCATCTGGAGGATGTCCAAGGTTAATGAGAATTCCATTCTTGAACATTTCATTGAAGAATGTGAGTTTCCTCTAATGTGTCTACATTCAGCAAGATGTCGTTTTTATTAACATAACCTGAAACTTTGCTGGTCGTATGTTCTTCTTCTCCTCAAATAATATATCAATATGAATAATAACACTTTCAGAACTTTATATGAATGTGTGTACCCTTATAAGCAACTATACACAAATAGGTAGCATAATAGAAATCAAGTTAGACCAATATGATCTTGAAGTAATTTTTCAATAAAATGAAAGTATTTGATTATATTGTGGCACCACTTAGAGATCCACAAAGTAAATTTAATATATCCTGAAAACATAATAAATAGTATCAAATTATTTTGTAGCCACTAAGTTTTGGAGTGCTTAGTTAAGGTCTAAAACTGAAATAGTATTGTGTATTAAGTAACAGAATTTTTTTCAACCCTTAGTTCCTTGATCTTCCTGAATTTTCATTGTAGCTGAACATTCCTTCTTTCATACATCCTCCCTTATTTTTCACAATGCTTTGAATTGTTTTTTTCATTTGTTTTTGTTTTAATTCCCCTGCAGAACTCCTTTGAGACTTTTCTTGCAGGACCAGTGTGTTGATGATGATCTTACTCAACTTTGATTTTTCCTGAGAATTCCCTAATTTCTCCTTCCCCTTTCCAGACAGGTTTGCTAGACATAGGGCAAGGGAACCTTAAAATATTGCCAGTAGACTTTCTGTCAGAACTTCAAAGTTCTGAATGAAAAATAAATAAATAAATAAATAAATAAATAAATAAATAAATAAATAAATAAATAAATATGACTTGCTTTACATCTTGAGAATTTCATGCATGAATACTGTATATCATCCCCATACCCTCTACCATCCTTCCACCTCCTCCTCTGTCCTCCCCACTCTTCCTCTGTAATTCATGACATATGCTTCTTTATATAGAAACAGTCTAATGACTCCATTTAGTGTTGCTCATACAGTTGTGTGTTTAAGGTGACCACTTATGACAGGATAGTCTATGAAAACATAGAATCTGGAAAAACAGATTCTGTCCTCTTCTCTCACTGCCTCACCCAAGTTCTTCAGTGTGTGTTTGGACTCCATTTGTATAGTAATAAGCTTGAGTGTGTCTGTCTAATCCAAATCACTTTGCAACCTAAACATCTAAACAGTGAGACACCTACCTGATATCACTCTTAAGTGTCTCACATCTTAGGCAAAGAACTTATCATTTCTTTCTCTCCTTGATTCTCAACCTTTCTAGGGAACTCACTTTGTAAGTGCACAAATTATTCAAGCCAGAAGACAAGATGTCATGCTATCTCCTGCCTTTGACTTATCCTTCTGAGGCATATAACCAATTGACAAGTGTTGTCATTTACCTCTCAAGTATTCCTCAAATGTATTTACTTCCCTCCACCTCCATCTGCCTAGCTAAAAGTTTTTTTCTCTAACACCTTCAGAGTAGATTGGGTTTTGACATATGCTTATATAACACTGTGTATATTTCTTTTTGTATTGTTGATTACCTTGTAATTAACTATTCCATATCTGTCTTCTCTGCTATATACAAGTTCCAGAAAGATAGGAGCCCTATTTTCTAATATAGTTCCATTTCACTTCTCATTGTAAATAATCAAAAAATGTTTATTGAATGAATAAATGGTGTGTAAATGAACTGTGCATCTTCCAAATTCTGAACATTGATGTAAGAGACTTTTCAAGGGCCTGGGAGGTACCTTAATAGTTAAGAATACGTAACTAAGTAACAAAGAATACTGTTCCAGAGGATCCAAGTTCAATTCCCAGAACCCATGTTGGGTGATCCACTACTGTTTCATGGAATCCCACTCCCACTTTTGGACTTTATAGGCTGATGCATGTGCTCTCAAGTGCTCATATATGCTAATGCATGTGTGTATGCTTGTGTGCCTGCATGCATGTGTGTGTGTGTGCGCGTGCGTGCGTGCACTCCCGCATGCACATGCAGGCACATTTAATTTCATCCAAATGAAAATAAAAATAATTTTTAAAAACTAAAGTTAATAGAGTCTATTTTTGATATTTGAAATATAGGGGGTTCTGCATAACATTTTACAGTACCCCACAAAATAATTTCTCTAGGAATAAAGGTGAAAACTTAGAACAGAAGAGTTCTTTTACACTCTCTTAGCTTTCTCTCCAGAAATAAAACTGCTCTTTACCCTAATCTAGGATAGCCGAGACATTACTGTACCCATCTGCATAAAAGCATCTTGTTAAGAACTACATGTGGAAGACTTCTTATACGATAGGAAAGATTTCAATCAGACCAACAAGCAGGATTGTTTTGTCACATATTTAAAACAAATTTTGAGTGTAAATATGTCCACAAATATATGTGACAATAACAAACTTCCTTTTTTTCAAAATGCTTTTTTAATGTTTACTGAAGAGAAAACTAACATATATTACACATGTCAACTAATGTCTCACATCGTTTTCAATATGTGCTCCTCTGAATATGTTAAGTAGCCTTGAAGGTGCCACAAATGATGACTGATAAAAATAATTTACCCCTGGAGAATTTAATTGTTCAACATATCAATGTGTTTAAAAATTAAACATTAGACACAACTTAAAAGCACATTTAAGTCAAGTAAGGACCCAAGTACAAATGTTCAAGTGAGAACTGGGGAGAGTTTACAGAAGCTGAGTGCGTATTAGTAGAGTAGATTGTTCAGGAAATGAGAAAAACCACCTGAATAGCTATTTTATTAAACTAGATCTTTATTTTTCTTTCTGCTTAACCTCCACTGCATTTTTCTATCTATTCTGCTTGCATGCATTAGGAACTTGCTCATAAGATACATGACCTCTGCTGGGTTTGCTCTAAGCATGTGAAAATTAACTATATTCTAAGATGATTATGGTAGACAAAGACAAAGTTCAGTGGTTTTATTTTTTTTTTATGTTTTGTTTTGGCATAGGAGATTGAACCCAGATCCTAATACCTGCTAAGTAACCACTTTGCCACTAAGCTACATCCTCAGCTCTTCAGAATAAGAAATTCTTTAGCATTTCTCAAAACAAAAATTCAAGTGGGTAATAAATAAATGGAATCATGTTCAATATTGTTAGCCATCAAGGAAATACAGATAAAAACACAATGATATAACATCTCACCCCAGCTTAAAAGGCCAATGTCAACTGAAGGAGGAAAAGGAGGGGGAAAATGTCCAGCAAGCTGAGTTCCAACCCTGGCACCTACATGGTAGGAAGGAAAAACTGACTTTCACAAGTTACATACATACACAACCATTGCATGTTGTGCCCACACATGTACACACACTCATACAAGCAATAAATAATAGCAAAATGAAATCTTTAAAAAATAACATTTATTTTGTTTTATACTGAGAATTCTACACTTAAATGAGAAGTGTGTATGTGTGTGTGTGTGTGTGTGTGTGTGTGTGTGTGTGTGTGTTCCTATGTGTGATGTGTGTCTGTGTGAGTGCCCTGGTGAGCATGTGAGGTCAGAGGACAACCTCAGGTATCTGTCCTCACCTTCCACCTTGCTTTAGACAAAGACTCTGTTGACTTCTGTGGAACACAATATTGCTGGCCTGTAGGAGTCAGTTTTCTGCTTCTACCTTGTGATTTCCTGGAATCAAACACTGGTGAAGTTTAGTGGCAAGTATCTTTACCTATAAGGCCATCTGTCTGGTCCCTAAAATAAGATTTTTACTACTTTCTTGTCATAAACATTATGCTTCTATTTATTCATTTAAATTTTGTGCAGTAAATATTCCTAATGTAAATATATTTAGCAGTATATGATTTTCATAAGATTAACTTTAAGGTGGGAACATCTTAACTTTTGGTACACTGAGATACAGATTTATATAGTACTCAATTTGTAATCTAATGTCAATATCTCCTGCCAATACATACTTATTATTTTTTAATAATCCTCAACAACAAAGCTGTTACAAAAAGATAAACCACATATAAGCACCTGATTGTTCAGATAAATAATCTAGTATTTATTACTTTGTTCAAACAATTAAATATGAGGCAATAAGATATCCCAAGATTAATTAATAACCATCTTAGTATTATCAGTAATAAACTTTTTATCATTTATTACTGCTCATAGTTCTAGTATCTCAGAAATATAAGGTCAAGTGCAAAGAGGTCTGGTGTCTGTTGAAATCCCACTCCCTGCTGCATAGCTGGAATCTCCTACTCAGCCCTCACCTCATAGAAGGAGATAGGGAGCTCTGCACACTCTTTTTTCCCCTTTCTTCCACTTTCTTCCTTCCTTTCCTGTTGGTGTTTGAAAAGAGTCAGGGAATAAACTCAGAAACTCAATCATGCTAAGCACACATTGTACTACAACTTGGTTTTATAATGTTATGACATTCTGTGACAATAAAAAGTAGATGCATTCAAGTTTCTTGAACCTGCTTTCTAATAACTCCTTGTGTGTCGTTGATTGGCATGGACACATGACGGCAAGATCATGTTTGAAATGGATGTTTAATAGTTGGAACTGAGTAAATTAAAAGCTGTTAACATTTTATTTTATTGCTACCATAACATTGTAGCTCATGATAAAGTAGAAAAAAAACACTAAATGGCAAATAGAAAACATGATGTTTTGATATTAAGCTCCATAACCTAAAGATCCTATAACTAGGACCTTATTATCAAGCAACACAGTCATGCTCATAAAGTATGAGTAAATGAAAGAGCTACAAACAGCCACCGTGAAGCAGTGGACAAACATTTCTACTACCTATACCCACTACAAGAGGGTATAGCAGCCAACACAAAGGCATGACGAGAGCTAGGAATGGAAGAGAAGAACTTGATGCAATTCTAGAGAGAGAAGATGAGGAAAGTTGCAAAAACACTGAACTCAAGGAAGAACTGAGAATGAACATGATACATCAGGAGTAGTTGTAAGGAGATCAGAATGGCTTAAGTATTGCAAAAATTCAGAAAACTTGGCAGATACCGAATTTTTAGACAGAAATTAAGAACTAAGGAGCATTCGCTTGAGTACAATAAATAGCTGACTTAAAAAGACATAGTTTTAAATTTAAATAAAACAAATAAAACTTTTTCAAGGCATTTAATTGCCAGGTTTATCTTTATAAGTATTAAAATACTGTATTTTCCTAATAACAACTGTAAGATTACATCATGTATTTGATGTTTTGATCCCAGTATAGGAATCAGTGAGAGAACAGATAAATCTAAATTCACTCCAAATTGTGGCATTTTTTGCTACTTTAAAGCACAACTATGACACAAGTTCAAAGTGGCACATAAGGCGAGTAGCCATCAAATTTCTTAGGAGAATGCTGTAGAAGTAAACTAGCAATTAGCCTGTTTTTCAAGCATCCCTGTTGTAAGATAGTGGACAGAAAGTTAGAAAGAAGAAAATCCTATGCAACATTCTTCTACACTTTTATTAGATACGTAAAGGTTAAAATAACTTTTCTAGATAATGTTTTCTTCAACACTTATATAAATAAGGCAATAAAATTAGAGTGCATAGAATAACATGTTAGTAAGGTGCTATTATAATTGTGATACCTATGAACCTTTTGCTATAACACTGCATATTTTGATATCTAGAAAACAAACTATTAAAAGTTGAGAAACAAAAAGGTAGTAATTTTTATTCCTCAAGCATGTGGCTCATATGTGCTTTAAAACTATTCTTAAGCACACTTCTGTATTTTATTTCTTGGTTTACCTCTAAGTTATAAATTTTCTATGAGTCTTCTGTTTATAATAGCTGGAAAGTATATGTGCATGGTTTAGAGATGAGAGCAACAGGCGCTTCGCTTTTATCAATTATTTGTTGGATTTTTGAAGTGTGACTTCATATAAAGTCCATTTTAATTTTGCTTTAGTAACAAAACAGACCAAATAATAATAGCAACATGACTTGGCATCTGTGTAAAGAGACATGCCAGCAGGCATTCCTGGTCTTTTCTTGGCTTTGCCTTGCTTTGACATTAATTCTTGGGGGTACTCAAGAGTGTTTAAATAATATACTAATAATTTTTAAATAAGAAGTGTCAGATAAATATTTCAAATTAAAAAGTTATTTGTGTTTCCTTATTATACCCTCATTTAAATATATAACTTTCCAAAGTTAAAAAATACAATTGCAAAAATCTATCAAACTATGTGTTAATTTTTTTTTTATTATTGGAAATCATCATTGTTTCTAAAAGAACACTTTCTTAGCTAGGTAATGCTTTCCTTATTGCTTCCTCACTGCAACGGTAGACTAATCTGGACTCCCAAAAGGTCGAAAGCCCATATACGATGGAAAGAGGAAAACGGTTTCACAAACTTGTTCACTGACATCATAACATGTGTCCATGAATGCACACACAACCATATATTCAAGCACATGCATACACACACAAACACATACATGCACACACAGGCAACCACACGCATGCACTCGGTTACACTTGTTGTTGTTGTTGCCTATTATCATTATCATTACTTCATGAACTCCTGAACCTAAGGTAACCATATTCAGTGTTCGTATGCTTCCAGACACCATGATACAATGCTTATGGCTTCACTAAAAATACTATTGATTTTTCAAAGGTAAAGCTGTCTGAAACTTACCATGCATTGTTTAACCCTCACTAATTGAACTTTCAACAATGAATCCATGGCAGCATGAACCACTATGTCACCCTCATGTGTGTTCTACCTCTCTTGTCTCCTTTAGTTGCTAAAGTTGTTCTCAATACTTCTGAGATCAATTCGCATTAATGTGAGGGGATTCAAATAGCGTCAGCATAAACAATATATGCTGATTTGAACACTGCTAAAGAAAGAGAAACCAAAAGAGTGTTCATGAAATTTTAAGACATAAAACAGGTAGTTTCTTCTATTTAGTTTATCCTGCATATATTTGTGTCACTAGCGATGGACTACTTTCATTGAAAACACATTATGTATTTGTATATTATCATATGCCCAATAAATGTCAAGTGTTGCTTTCCTGACTTGTTTGAACTGTAACTTATTTATAATAAAATGTAATTTCTGTGTTTTCAGACTTGTATTCAAAGTTCACATCTCATGGTAGTACATTAACTAATTTGGTACACTGTGCAATAATTATATTTATTTATCATTTATGTATTCTCAAGTACTGGGGCTTCAGGAATATAACTAATAATGACTTTTATAGTACTTAACATGTTTAATTAACTAAATCTCTATTTTTAATATAAGGGAATATAATATGTGACTAGTACTACAAATTTCAGTTTTAAGGGGAAAAGAATATATTTTCTACCAGCTCAAAAATACAAGAGAAAAATTTATCTTGTGTATTATCTAATAGGCCTTCCAGAACTAAAGACCACAGGAGGCAAGGCTAACAAAATTAATATGCAAAGAAGCTCAACACTGGGGACCTATAATTTTCTTGCAAATGGTTTCACTTTAAGGATGAAACAACACAAGACAATACCAATTTCTTTCTTTTTTGCAAATAGATGAAGCTTTTAAAAAAATTAACACATGACAGCAGGTGGGAAGATTCTAGACAAGTGGATGTTCAAAGTCAGGGGAATCCAAATTTGATTTATGTTGACATTTTACAAACTAATTTGAATTCACTGGTATTTTTTTTTTAAATCAACTTGGGTACATATATTCAGTTAATCTAGGATTGCCTGTCGTCAGACTGAAAACAAACCCTTGGTAGACTATGACAGTTGTTACATATTTACAAATATGAATCTGCCAAATAACATGGGCAGCTTTAATAAAAGATGCCTTACCTCTAATTTTACCTTTGATGAGCATTTTACTGAAATATCTAAAGTAGATATCTTTACTCCTACTTCATTTAACATAAAAATTAATATACTTCAAATTATAAATAACTTAGATATAGGAGCAGATAAATGATGCCGAAATACATTTCAAATATTCACTCTACCTAGACTTTGAAAAAGGTATTACAGAAAATAATACTTTAATGATTTAAACAAACTATACCATTCTGTTGCTCTTAAAGTACAGCTTGTTGATTCCAGTTATGCAACTCACCGACTCATCTTTAAATACTGTTTCATGTTTGCTCCAAATGGGTAGCTATACATACATGTAATTTTTCTTTTAGCAAAGACCTCCCTGAAATTTTAAATGTATTTATTTCCCTAAGAACCATTGGCTGCTGCATATTGGCATTGATTTGAAACAGCATCAGAAATGTTCTGTGTTGACTTTGTAAAAACTGAGCTTTCAAAAAAAAAAAAAGAAAAGAAAAGAAAGAAACAACGTTACACCAAATTGAACCTTTCATTTCAACGTTCTTTTATACTTCAGTTTCCTGATATATTGAAAAATGACCTGCGATCACACAATAAACTAGTTTATATCCAACCACTAAAAAAATGTACACAACAAGCTTATTTATACTTTGGTCCTGCATTCTTGTGTGAATATGTGATTGCATTTAATCAGTTAATGATTTTTATGATAAATACCATTAACTTATGTTCAGTGGAAAAATTTGGAGCTTTTATTATTTTCATAATTATCTTTGAAACATTTTTTTCTGAATGTAACAAAAATAATTTTATCACTCTATGCATTAGTTTGGATACTCTCCCCTTAGACACACCAGACACACCTTTACCTCTCAAGGGTGAATTTATAATTAAAGATATTAATATACCGGATTAATGTAGTGTAATGCCATGCTCTACAATAGGACTCTAGAAAAGTCTAAATGAATCATACCCCAGGGAAGACTTGATGCTATCAATTTGAAGTGTTTAATATACATTTATTTAAATGTGAAGTTGCACTTTGCCTGAGGAATGAGTATTTAAATTGACAGCCTAATAAAATTCCTAAGTAATGTAGTCTTTTCCCCCATTTACTTATTAGTCATATTTTAAAATCATTCATTTACAGACACCAGAAAAGTATGTGAACTAATTGTTTAGGGATATAATAATTGTTTAGGGAATTAAATGTTAATTTTATGGCTATCTTCTTTTTGTCATAAATATAGAGAGTTGATCTTTAATCTTGCTTCTTGGAGCAAACAAAATTCTTGGCTGAAGACTCCAAATGAATGTTTGAATGACTGGAAACAACCAGAATGTGTGAAATAAATAATACAATGTTGACATTATTTTGAATTACCCAAAGTTTATACTCAAATTTCAATTCTTGAGTAAAAAAAAATAGAATTTTATTATAAAATTATAAAATACTGTTTCTGAGAGTGAATTTATTTTTCAAATTCCCTTTTACAGAGAAATTTAAACTAAAATATCACACATTAATATGCTTTATTCTACCCTTATAATTTATGGCCCTTGATAAATTTAATTGTAGACATCATAAAATTGAATCATTGTTCATGAAATAAAATTAGTTATATTCATTATTTGCTGTAGTTTTAAGTGTAAAAAGTCAGTAAAGAAAACCGTTTCAGTTTTTCCTATAAAATAATTACAAATCCATTTTCCTTATATTTTAAAGAAAACAGAAATTGTCTTAATAATCTGAGGAAGTAAGAACTTCAAATTCATTAATTCATAGACTTTAATGTGTTCTTACCAAGGGTTATCTACTAACAAAAATCTACAAAATTGTGAGTTGTGGTTGTAACTTGGTAGTAATGCACTTATTGAGCATGTGCAAAACACTGGGTTTAATTATCTACACCACAAATACATATTACTAAAGCATCAAGAAGCAACATGCGGTGGATTTCCACACTGCTTATAGCACATTGGGTTTAAATCTAGTGAGATTACCAATGTGGATGATTTCAAGCAGTTTGGACACTCTTTCTGTCCTATTCAGGTTTATCCAGACCAGAAACCTACTGTGTGTACATGTATCCATACAATGTAAACTTCAACTTTTAGGAGCTGCTTTCTGTAACCTTGATTTGGTGAACTCTGTGCCTCACAGTGGTTTCTAAATTTCTCACTTTGCTTGCACCTAAGTAGTCCTACAAGGTTCTCCAGTAAGTTCATCATAAACCTACTGTTCTCTCTCATCTTCTATTTGGCTCAATTCATCAGTGTCAGGTACAAGTTACTATCAGGATTTGTTTCTACTGCATTAGTCAGACAAGCATCATGTTCTCATGAGAAGATTGTACTCTTGGTTGCTGGAGAGACAGCTAAGTGATTAACAATACTTGCTGCTTTTATAGGGGACCTAAGTTTGATTCCCATCACTCACACAGCATCTCAAAACCATCTGTAACTCCAGTTCCAGGGAATCTGATCCCTCTTCTGGTATCATATGTGGTGCACAGACATACATGCAGGCTAAACACTCATACAGACAAATGAAAATAAATAAATATCTTTAAAATAAAAAAATCATTGTCCTCGATCAGAAAAGGTCCCATTGTTTTTGCTTCACTCATACTAACAACCTCTTCCAGGTTTTGCATTGCTTCTTCTTAACTGACATAGCTGATACAGAAGAAGATAACTTAATGTTTAGTGAGCCACAATAGACAAACCAGAACCTGTCCCAAATTATGAACTATAAGGAACAAAAGAATTTTTTTAACTCTTACACATGGTTTTACTACATAAGAATACAAAAAAAAATTAAGTTTAAGAGAAGCCAACTTCTTTTCAAGCATTAAAAAAAAGTTATTTTAGTCAGAAAGCATAAATGACCTTTTGATTTTTGTGCTAAAAAGCAATCTAATATTGTTGTTTCAATAACGAAGCTTTTTTTATTGCAAGATAGCATAACATTGTTTATCACCAATATTTAATTACACACTTAATAAATACTCAGAATGTACTCAGAAATATCTTTAAGCTTCTTTGATTTTTCTACATATCTTTTTATTATTATTTATGAAGTCATATGAAATAGCTATCAATCACTGGGACACAGAAAATTAAAACCAATGAAATGAGATTTTTGTATACACGTTTATCTACATTTCAGTGGTTTAAATATTACTAGTCTTTCCATATCTTTGAGGAAGATAATCTGTATCTACATACTACCTGGATGAGATCTAACTGCTAATTTTGTTGTTTTTCTAAATGGAGAAACATTTCAAATATATTTGGAGCTTTTAAGACTTCTATGCAGCACCACAATTTTATGTGAGAGTTTTTTTAAGAAAGAAATTCAAATAAATGTATACTTTCATAAAGTTTATCATTTCTCAGGTTTAAAAATTACCAGATTAAAAGATAGCCCTTCATAGCCAAGAAACATTGCACCAAAATGTCTCCCTGGAATCGCATAGTATGACTCTGGTACAAATGCGTAATTCACAACAATGTTGGGTTAAATAAATGTTGCTGTTAGTATAGTGTAATTTTCTTTGGTGATAAATGCTACTGACTTACTATTTACTTTTCAATTGATTTTATTTGGCAAATTATATACCAAACAGTCTCATGGGCTTACTGAATATATGGGGGTTAACAATGAAAAATGTGCATAGTTTTAGTACCAACTTTGTAAATTGCCTTAATAATAGCTAGTATAATGTAATAGTATTTTCAACCAGTACTTTTAATTTCTAGCTCATAAAGCCTTTTCATTGAACCCCAAGGGTGTAGCTATAAAAGTTAAGATTTAATTTTGTATATAATGTGGCTTAAATTAGCTTTAAAGCAATAGGAAAAAAAACATGCAGTTACAAAAGACAGGCTGAAATTGTTATAATGATATGAATTTCTGTTAACAAAATTAATTACGATTTCTATTGTAGCATAATTTGTGGTAGAATTTTTAGACTATTGAGAATGTGCATTTTAGATCTGATTTTTAAAATCATGGGAATGTATGGGAAACTTTCAAGGACACATGTGAAGAAACCGTGGACCAACATACTTTAAGTGTCCAGGTAAGTCATGAAAGGAGACAGAAATACCTGAATAATGTTAAGCCTGTAGAATGTCTTCTCTCTGTCAGTCTCTTACTGATTACTTACTCACTCGGCTATGCATTTCCATTTGATGCTTTCTCCTGCATGTAAGGAATGTACTTTTTCTGCTGATATAGAACTTAAAAGTTGACAGTAAGTTCCTAGTGACTTCATTTACCCTTGTGTAAAAGTTTACAACAAAAATCCACATCTCCAGTTCATTCATGGTTGTATTTAGTGCATTGTCCAACACTAACAATTTAAGATGAGGAGCTGTTGCTGGGTGTAAGACTGTAATCTAAGAAAAACTCACACATATAATTGAATGATCAATTTTAGGTTCAGGTATTTTTTATGTGTTTGAGTGTTTTGCTGTATGTATATCTATGAACACATGCATGCCCAGAGTCCATGAGTGCCATAAAGGGGCATCAGATCCCCTGGGACTCGAGTTACAAATGGTTTTAAGCTGATATATAGATGCTGGGATTCTAACGACAGAGTATTCTGCTAGAGCAGCCAGTGTTCTGACAGCCCCATAAATGACTGATTTTAATGCACCACATTTTTTAGAGATCACCCACAAATACACATCAATTATTAACAGTATTTGAAATTCTAAATGATCTATAACTTACACCTTTGCAAAATTTTAATTAAAAAAAGAAGTTATTCAATAAGGCATGATTATTCTCCAGAAAGTAAATCATAGCTATAAAGTGACCTCTAATACAGGATTTAGCATTTGTTAAACTGCACTTTTTCTTTTTTGAGAACCATGTTTAAATAAAATCCATTCCTCAATAAACTTTAAAAACTAAGTGAACAAAAGCGTGAAATGTAGATTCATATTTTAAAATGGCATTGCAGCTTTGCTCTTTGTTGTTTAAATTTGACCTATATTTTCTTTATGTTTTAAAATTTGTCATATTTCAATGTGAAATAGGTAGAGTAATATAGAAGAAAATATTGCTGGTGTGAACTCTACTCTCTATGTTTTAGAGTAAGTTTAGTATACAGCATTGATTGTTTAAGTAAGTCATGTCAGACTATAGAGTCTCACTCTCCAATTCTTTGTGTGTATGTGTGTGTTTGATACAGGGTCTCACTACGATACACCCACATTTGACTCTCATTTTGCAATTCTTTTTTATAATTCATTCATTTTTATGTGCATTGGTGTTTTGCCTGTATGCATGTCTGTGTCAGAGTATTGAATTCCCTAGAAATGGAATTACAGACCATTGTGAGCTGCTATGTGGGTGCTAGGAATTGAACCACAGTCCTCTGGAAGAGCAGCCAGTGCTCTTAACGGCTGAACCATCTCTCCATCCCCTCACTTTGCAATTCCTGTACAGAATAATTGCAAATTGTAGATTTCAAGTGTCATGACTGACATTTTAAAATGTTTTAAAAGTTACTAAGGAAGCTTACATTTTCCTTGCCTTGGGGTTGTTGCTTTTCAGTCTTTTCAATTTACTTCATATTTCTCCAAAAAGGAAATTGTTGTATTATTTAACCCCAAATCAAATGTTTAAGTTCAGCACACACACCACAAAAAAGGATTATGGGTGAATTTAAAAGTATCTGCAAATCTGTTTTAAAATGTTAACATTTAGCCAGGGAAGGGAGGATCCATGACCAAAAAAAAAATCTTTAATTATATCTAATAAACATGGGAAGTGGTTAAATCATATTTCTCTTAAAGGAACAAAATATTTGTCATGCTTCTCCTCTTGCTATTGAAAACTGAGAAATGCTTTAAAGTATGCTGTGATGATGTCTAAGATTACTTTAGAAAGATGATAGTTGCTGCATAGTCTGTAACTGAGTTTGAGAGCAGCAGTGAATCCAGCCATTTTACTGTAGGAGATGCAGCTCTGGTGGGACCCAGCAGCCCCTCGAGCCTGGCTTTGAGCTTACTAACTAAAAAGTCTGAAGTGGCATTAATTTATTGCTAGTCTGGGTTTAATTTCTTCCCCTTACTCAATTTTTTTAGCTTGTCTGTAACTGAACATTTAATTTGTTTAGTCGCTGTGATTATGCCTCGGTTACATTTGGCAATAGGAAGGATATGGAGAGCTTAGAGAGAATAGGTTATGGTGCCATAAATTTGAGATGGAAGTATGTTTTTGTATTTCTGCCAGGAATATCAGATAACACGTTACTGTTTGAAAGTCTGCTTTTCCAGTCTGCATTGCTCGTTCAGAGGTGGGTGGCCCCACAGCCGTTTCATCCTCCAAGGGACAATCGCTATTCCTGATGTGCCTTGTGTTTCTGTCTTCCCTGATGACGAAAAGAAAGAGGTGGGGTTTGAGTTCAAGGTTTCAGAGGCTTTCTTCATTTTGCTAAACTGGTTTTATGAATAAACATGGAGCTTTGTTTTGTTTTGTTTTGTTTTTGACTTTTTCTTCTCTTACATCAACATAAACTTCCCAAAACCCTAGCATTTCATATTTACAGCATCATCTGGCTGGGCAGGTGGCTCAGAACCAGCCCTTGAGCAGAAGAAACAGATGGATCTCTATGGGTTTGATGGCAATCTGGTCTACATAAGGAGTTCCAGACCAGACAGAAATGTATAGTGAGATGTTGTTCCAAAAAATAGAGACAGAGATGAGATGGGGGGGGTGTTTGCAGAGGAGAGGAGAGTGACAGGGAAAGGGAATGGGAAGAGAGGGAAAGGGAAGAGAAGGAGAGGCAAAGAAAAGAAGAGGAGAGGGGAGGAAAGAGGAAAAGGGAGGAAAGGAGAGAAGAGAAGAGAAGAGAAGAGAAGAGAAGAGAAGAGAAGAGAAGAGAAGAGAAGAGAAGAGAAGAGAAGAGAAGAGAAAAGAGAAGAAGAGAAGAGGAGAAGGGAGGGGACGGGAAGGAGAGGAGGGGAGGGGAAGGAGGGGAGGAGAGGAGAAAGGAGCATAGGAGAAGAGGAGAGGAGAGGAGAGGAGAGGAGAGGAGAGGAGAGGAGAGGAGAGGAGAGGAGAGGAGAGGAGAGGGGGGGAGGGGAGGGGAGGGGAGGGAGAGGAGAGGGAGTAAGCATAGGAAAGAAAGAAAATTCCTCTGGGAATGTTGCACATTCCACACCTGAACTAAGATACCCTCATTCTCCCAGCCCTAGACCATGAAGAATGTGGTACTGATCTGTGTCTGCATCCTGGCTTTCACAAGATAAAGAGGCATTCAGACATAAAGACTAGTAATTCCCATGAAGAGACAAAAACAAATGATGTGGTTCAAGGAGAAGTTGTTACAAGCAGAGATGCATTCCTGATGCTGTGCAGAGGGCTGCAAGCACTCTGTACCCTGCAAAATCTGCCTGACAGCAGTTACATTTGCTAATTCCGTGTCTCCATGAGTTATCTGACTCACAAGTGTTTATTGTGAAAAGATATGCTGCCTGGCAACAGCTTTAACATGGTGCAACTGATTTTTCTGCACTTCTAAAAAGATGTTTTATTCATAAGTTGCCTTCCTGTGCTTATTTGTGTGTGTGCACACTCTCCTTTTCTGTACCAAATTCCACTTTCTGGTCCTGAACATCTCCCTTTATGTCTATGCAAAATGTGCCATTGTTCACCATTTATGCACATTTGCATTAATATAGGACTGAATGCTGGGAGGACCCTTCCCTGTTATGTGAGGATCAAATAATCAACACTGAGAACTACATTAGGTCTGAGCATTTAAGTGGGTCTTAAAATTGGGCATGTTAAGAAGCCAGCAGGAGAGAGGGTGTGACACTTGGGTTTGACCACCTCATTACTGGATTGTATTCTAGATTTACATTCATAACAGTGAATTTTAGCAATATAGAATATATATCAGATGTGAATGAAGTATTTCAGACTACATACAAGCTTTTAGTAAACTCATACTAATTATAAGCAATACTTTTCTATCTCCTACTCATAACTGGCAAAGACAAACTTTTTGCAGGCCTAGGTCTCAAGGTTAGAAAGAGCAATTGAGTCACCAAGAAAGTTATTTAGGCATGTGACTTCTAACAAAACCTGAGATTGTTTTGTACAAATATTTAATATAGACACAAGAATCCAAGAAGGGTTGGATCACTCCTTTAAAGCCAGACATCTTTAGTGGAGTTAGCTTACAAAAGGACAGTCCCAAGCCAAAGTTCCAGAAGTATAGTGAGATTTTCCTCCTAAAGGAAATTAGCAAATATTATTTCTGTAGAAAGCATAACACTTCTAAAGAAGCAAATGCGGCCATGCTGGCTATCATGGTTGCTCAAGTGGGTGCTGGAAATTCTGCTGGCATTATAGTTCATTGCACAGAAAGAAAAAAGAAAGAAAAAAAGACAGGGGAGGGGACAAAAAGGTAGGAGGGGAAGGGAAGGAGATGAGGGAGGGAAGGAAGAAGGGAGGGATAAAGGGAGGGAAGAAAGATGGGAGATTTTTCACTACATATCACAGGCTAATACTACCATATGAGTATTTTATTTAAACTTCATTGCAGTGGAAGCAAAGGTTATCGTGACAATTTTGTAAAGAAGATTTTTAACCATTTAATTACCTTCCAGACAGTAGATTACAAGTGCACAGCTGGGACTTATACCTGAACATTGGCCTTTGCACTCTTAGAGCATATAGTTATAAAATGTGTGTGATTAGAATTATGCATAGATTCATATAATATATATTGATACTTTAAAACTGGAAAAATCTTGGAAACAATATATTTGCTTAACAATTAACTTATTGGGATGAGATTTTATAAGCACTCTTTGTGTTGAATGTTTGGAAATTCATTTATTCGATTAATAATTCTATACTATTCTCTTGCTGAGTGCCAGAAGCCATAATAATTGTAGAAGAGAAATTTGTACTTTATCTTTACAGTGTCCATGCTGTTTCCAGGCAAAATAGTCACAGATAACTCAGAAAGAAAGTAGTAAATACCTTTAATCCCAGTATTCAGAAGGCAGTGATAGTTCACGCTTTTAATCCACAAGACAGAAAGAAGCAAGTAGAAGCAGAGACAGGAAACAGAACTCAGGAGTCAATGTCAGACAGGAAGTGACATCTGAGATGAAGCAGAGTAAAGAGGAGGCAAGGTGATTAATCAGAGGAAGAGTTAGAAAAGTGAGTCAGAGTGAGGACATGCTCAACTCTCACTATATAAAAGGAGGCTCTCACTTCATAGAGGGAGGGTGTTCAGAGAGACACAGAGCAGTCAGAGGCAATCTGAAGCAGTCTGAGGCAAAAACACAGAGGCAATTCAGGAGAAGAAGTCAATATCAGACAGGAAAAGTGAATTTGGGAAAAAAAGAGTTAGCTAACAACAAGAATCAGTTTGAAGCCTAGCAGAGCAGTTAAGTCAGAGAAGTTGTGGAAGTCAGCCAGAGTCAGAAGAGTACATTAGAAACAGTGAGCAAACTCAGAAAATCAGTTTGAATCAGCAGCTTGTAGAAGAATTTGAGCCAGAAAAGCGAGTGAGTTGAATCAGCCAACTAGAAGAGCCAGTAGAGTTCAATACAGCTCTGAGTTTGGAAGGAGCTAGTCAGAGTGAATCAGTCAGCAATAATTCTCAGGGTGGAAACATTATTGTTCAAAGGCTGAAGACTTCCAGGTCCAGGCTAGCATCTTGAAGATGAGATTGTATGGAACCTAAGACTCTCTAAGGACCGGAGATTTAATTAGCCAAAGAATAAACTGCTTTTGTCCTGAATCAATGCCTACATTTCAGGCCAGTAAACTTGGTAGCTTACATGGTTCACACTTGGGTGAGAATGGGGCTTGCTTTTCTCCTTTGACAGAATACATACCACCTTCCAGAATCATGAATGTTAACCAATAGGGATAAAGATTATAGGCGAATACCAGTTTGATATCTTCATGTTCTATGTTACAAGTATGTGGTATCTTCAGCAACAGAGTCTTACTATTTAGCTCTGGAGGATGGCTGAGAGTATCAACAATAGCCTGTAATGCTTGGAGGTTTAGGTGAAATCATTAGCCAACAACTCAAAAAAAAATGTTATTGGATACTTTTTTTCTCTTTTCTTTTCTTTTCTTAGTTCATTTTATTTTTGAGACAGGGTTTCTCTGTATCTCCTGGCTGTTCTGGAACTCACTCTATAGACCAGACTGGCTTCAAACTCAGAGGTCCACCCAAAGGCATGCACCCACACCACCCGGTTTTAGTGTGTGTGTATGTGTGTGTGTGTGTGTGTGTGTGTGTATTTTATAATTTCATAAAATAAAATCTTTAGTAGTAAGTTTCCAAATGGCTTTTTTAAAAGCCTTTAGTGTTAGTTTTATACTTTAAAACAATTTATTTCAGGGTTGGTGAATATGGTCCAGTGACTAAAATGCCCTTGTCTTATAGGCCTAGCAATTTGAGTCTGATCCCAAAGTCCATTTGAAAAAAAGAAGGCTGATTCCCTAGAGATGTCCTCTGGCCTCTACATGCATGACATGACACATGCATAAGCACATACAATAATAAAATAAAATAACTTTGTTAAGAATAGTTTATTTTAAAACAAAATAAATAAGATTCAGAGGGAAAAAAATGTGGATCTTTGTTTTGGTATTGTGATACACAAAGGATAAATATGTTCTTTTTATACCTGAGCAGTTTTTGACATACTGAATTATATCTTAAATTCTTAATGTAAGATCAGTTCAAAAGTAATTGAATCCACACTTGCAAAAGCACTAAAAGTTGCTCACAAAGTTCTCTGTAGTATTTTGGTTCATGCTGGAGAGCCAAGCTATTCAAAACTGGAAATGTGGAGTCAATAGAATTTATGACATCTGCTGTTAATGTGCCATGTTAAACATTTCAGTGTGATCACTACATTTCAGAATATTAAAATTAATGATGCCAGCACATCTATAAAATGAGTAGTCTTCGTTTGTTTTATTAAAACAAATGACACATTCTGTGCTATTTGTACATCATGTTTTTAGGTTTTAGTTACTCACATACAGAGCAATTTTGTCATTGCTATATTTTTTATTACTATAAATGCAAGAAGTGAAAATGAAGACTCATTAATTAAATGTTCTTCGCTAAGCCCTGCTTAAATATAACACGAGAAGCATGTCACAGCAAAAAAGCGATGGACCAAATAATTGTCTCAAATTAGGACAGTGTACCTCTGATGACATTTAAGCTTTGAACCCAACAGTTTCACAATTTGACCTCTGCTCTGCTAATTACAGGCACTTAACACATTAAATATGTTTTAGGTCAAGATACTGTGTTATTAGGGACAGTATTAAATATAATCGGTACTATTTTGATGGGCAAGCACCTAATAATACTGACAAACTATTATCAGTTTAAATTTACAAAGCACTAGGTAGAATGACAATGTTAAATTTCCAGAAGATTAATAAACTAATAATTTATAAATTCAATCACTTTTTACATCATTCAAATAATAAATCCTGGAATGCTCTATGCCCTTGAACAAAGTGGTGTAATGTTTGCATAATTCAATGAACATTCTCCTATATGCTTTAAATAATTTCTCCCTTACTTGCAATATCTATGAAAACATAAATAGTATATACATAAACAACCTATTGTATTTGGGAACAATGGTAAGGAAAAGAATCCTGTCCATGCTCAGTACTGACACAATTTCTATTCAAATATTTTGTACCTGTGCTACCTTGAATAAAGGAGGGGAAAGGGGGCATCTGTACTAAACAGCTTATGCTTATCACACACACTCACACATACCACACACACACACACACACACACACACACACAGACACACATCTGATCACAGCATATAATTTTGAAGTATCTAAAGTTGTATTATTTCCGCAGCAAGACAGTAAATACAGCTAAGTCTGAGCAGGTGTAGCAGGTAAAACATGTAAAAATTTTGTGTTCCTTACAAGGTAAACTTCTAGTCACTTTTCATACACAACCTTATTTATTTAGTCCTCACAACAATCTATCCAGGAAGGGTGTAAAGCTGCCATTGTCATTTTATAGGTGGGAAAAGTGAAGCCTAGAGAAGGTAGCACCCAGGAGCAGAACTCCTAAGGACACCATGATCCCTTCATTACATATAAAACAGGGTTATTTCAACCCTGCCTCCTGTGTTTTCTAAGGGCAATCAAGAAGTATCTTTTAAGTTGATTTTCTAATGTTCCTTTTAACAGCTAATACACAGAAGTTCCATTCTCCAGGTGCCTGCTAGCAAGACATTCTACTTTCAATATAGCCATGTATGCTAGTCTAAAGTTTGAACTCCAGTCTTCTGTCATGCCACCTTTGCTGTTTACTTTTCAGCAAATCATAAAGAGTTGCATGCTATCTCAATGGGGAGGAGTCTGAAAACATCATTTATGCCAGCATAATGCCACAAGTTCCAAAGGATCTCATGACCCAAAATTCAATGTTCGCAAATTATATGAAGAAAATTAGCAAGTGTCTTCAGCAGTCTTCTCCATAGCCACCAAGTGGTCTGTCCTACCTACCTGCCTTTTGAGCTCTGCAAGATGCACAGAGGAAGGTGATTGCTAAGATACCCAACATTGCCTCTTAAGACCCCCACTTACATACCAAACTCATCCGGCTGTTCTGTTTCAGCATTTTCCCCAAATATTTAAGAAAACTTGGGAATCAGGATTCCTTGTAACAAATCTGGATTGACAATTGCTTTTTTTTAAAACCAGAATAGGTCATCAAAAGTGGATTAACTCCTACTAACAACCCTAGTTACAAGCTATTTCTGTTAAGTTAGTATCTATTTTTGACTTTGTATGGTATAGCCAACCGATTATTAGTCTCTCCACATTCTTCATTATATATTGGGCTCATTTTTCACTGCCTATGGCTCCTGAGTGGAAACTTAAATTTGTGAGCCTTGTTCCAATCCAAGACCTCCTCCAGCTCTGAAATTCTGTTTATTTTGAAGGAAGAATAGCTGATGCTCCACTGACCTTCTGCTCAGTGGCTTACTCAAGGATCTGAGGCTATAACTAGTGACCAGAGCTAGTGTCCAGGGCTTCCCGGGTCCAAATTTTCATTCATTTCCAACATATCTACTGTCACTTATTTCCAGTGAAGGGATATGAGTCTAGTGAAGTTAAATATTAGGAGAATAGCTTTTTCAACCATAAATTATTCACACACACACACACACACACACACACACATACCACAAAGATTTTAAACCCTGAGAATATGTATCATGAATTAGAAAGAATATAAAGATTTAAGTTAGGAAAGGATATAAATGTTGGGAATTTTTGTAAGGAGAAGGCTCCAGCATGGGCTAG
Organism: Cricetomys ansorgei; assembly: GCA_026225945.1. NCBI lineage: Eukaryota > Metazoa > Chordata > Mammalia > Rodentia > Nesomyidae > Cricetomys > Cricetomys ansorgei. Next base: position 10,492,269 of record JAMJFZ010001100.1, on the reverse strand, counting down.
ACTGTTTCTGCGGCTGCATCACTGCTCCATATGGTCTGGAGTCCTCTGAATGCACTCTCTACAACTCAGAATGAGACTGTAACTCCTCTGCATCCCCTAAGGAATGCAAATATGCTTCTGACTTAAGAATAAACCTAGATAGGCCTGAAGGTCAATTCAAATATTCAAAATAAAACCTTATCCAGTTTCTCATAATGAATTGCTGAACAAATGGATCCAGATACTTTTCAAATATCTAAGTTCTTCTGGGGGAGTAAACTACAGCAATTTAGAAATGACTAAGATACGTAAAACAATGTTAATTATTTTTCCAGAAATTCTATCGTTCAGACAGGATTTCACACCGATTAGTTGTTTTTATACAGAAGCAATATGCAGTGGGGGAAGAAACCAAGCTTAAATAGTTGCTGAAACAAAACCCTTTCTGTCTAAAAAATAACATATTTATTGTAGTAATAAAAATTTCTACACTTAATGTGTGTACATGTTATTCTAACCATATTAATTCAAGTTGAATTGGGTGTATGCATGATCTCTTGTCATGGAAAAAAAATATGAGAACACTGCCTTTTAATTTAATTTAACTGAGAACACCAAGCAAATAAATATAAAAATGTTATTGTAAGTTCCTCAAGTCATATTTTCTAGATACAAACAAAAACCTACATTTTTATTCCATAAATGGCTAACACAAAGCCTCTGAGAAGAACTTGTGTAAGCAGCTATGTGCTGCCCAGTCCATGTGCTCTGGCTGAAGTGAAAACACAAAGCTGGTCCCTTCACATTTTATTCTGATCTTGGTCTTCTTAGACTAAAAATAGTTTATTAGCATTGTTATTAATTTGTAATCTAACTTTTCTGAAACCTGTTGCTTTCTCTATGATAAATTTTTTATTTGAGGGCATGTTCCATATAACGTGAAAAAGCCCACCCCTGATGACCTACTTCCACTAGCCAGGCCTTCTAGAGGCCCCACAGTCTTCAAATCAGTATAACCAGCTGGAGACAAGGAAGTCAAGACTTGAGCTGTGGGAGATATTTCATTGTCAAGCCATAGCTGTGATCCTTAACCAGTTTCCCACCTCATGCGTCTCTGGGATAGAATGGACGAGTTGATCAAAAGGTGGCCAAACCCTCATTTGCTAGGTTATACACAAAGCCTGCTGTCAAATTATGTGCTGATAAATGGGTGCCAATAATGAAAAGAAACAAATATATGAAGGTGAAAATTCCCTCATCAAAAAGCAAAGAGGCTAAAGTAAAAGCACAGAAGGAAAACAAAGTATAAAAAAGGAGGAAGCATGAGGCATGTTTTGAGTTCATTCTGTCTGTATATTTTTCTCAGTGGCATGAAGCATGGCTCCAAGTAGCTATGTGTTTCTCACAGGGAAGAGCATTAACAATGGCACTTGGCTAGGGAAAGGAAAGCTAAAGTAAAACTGAGTACACATATACACACTTTGGCTTCAGCAACTAGTGTCAATTTAAAAATAAAGTGTGTATATATATATATATATATTCATATATATAATATATATGATTTGTATATGAACATATTATTCATATATATAATTCATACAATATGAACTCATATATATGTATATGAATTTTAAACAATAGATGTGATATGTGCAGCATATGTTGCATATATATTAAGAAATATATGAAATATAAACACATTCTCTGAGATTCAGATAAATAAATACAAGGAGATACAGAAGTGACATTCACATGATTTTTGTTCTTAATTTCTCCAGTCACAACCGTAAGCCCTATTACGCAGATGTTGAAAAACTGAGATTCTTCCATTACACTAATGAAGACTCCATCATGCTAATGGCCTTGGACTTAAAGCTTTATCTAGGCCCTTCAGATTTCACAAGAATATTCCCACACACAGGTGACAGAATTATTACAGGTAAGGCAACCTCATTTGAAGTATAAAATATCACAGGAGATAAGAATTGTCACTGTTATTCCCATTTTACAAAGAAAAATATGATTTTAGTAAGTAGCTTTCTCATAATCTCAGGGCTAGCAAAAACAGCCTGGGTTAAGCACCCAATACCCAAGCATAAATGGTTCATGGTTTCAAAGGACAACATCTGTCCTTCTGTCGCCACAGAATACATTTTTCTTTCTATCCACAGTAAAAGAATTAAATTATTAAAAAGAAAAAATAATTTTATACATGGCCAAAACCATGTTATAATTATCTATTTCATAGATCTGTGTCTATTAAAGATTTTTTAATGCCCTCCTGCCAGTTTTCTCCAGCTATCAGTCAAAAACAGCAAGTTCGTGTATTTTTTTAGGACCAATTACAATTCTCAAAGTCATTAACTCAGTGGTAGCTTGATTTTCATAGTCTCTAAAAGTTCATATACATAGATATACATATGCTTTTATATATTACTACCAGCAGGATGTACTCCCTGAACTTATGTCTCAGAACACCTTATAAAAGTGAGGGAGCAAGAAAATTGGCCCACTTTTAGTCAGGATCTTACCAAACTGAAGGGTTTCTCATTTGAAGTGACCATCAGATCCCATATTTGGCAATCCTTAGACATTTATTATACATAGACTTCCATATTTAATACAGCATGGTAATTTTTATATATGAATGAGATACTTTTTGGAATCAGCTTTTCTGACACAATCCTAAAGCATTCATAGTCCCCAAGTACTCTTTATACTATTGAGAGTATTTATGTCTGTGGTTTTGTTATAACCTTTACATTTTACTTCTGTAATATTCTCTAAAAGTGATTGATTTTATATACAAGATAATTTTATTTCACTAGATTACTCATTTCTTAAAGATTCTGAATATCAGGCAAAAATTAAATTTTATTCTGTTGAAAAGATTAATAACTGTCCCCTTCCATACGTCCATCTATACTAAAGCTTTTCTGCTACTAATCCCTCCAGTAGCTGAGACTTCCTGTGTGCCTTTTGCTTGTTATGTGGTTGTGTGTGTGTGTGTGTGTGTGTGTGTGTGTGTGTGTGTGTGTTGTATGTGTGCATGTGTGTGCATGTAAGGCTGTCTTCCCTTTTCAGAGAAGAGTCTTAACTCTAGAGTCCTCACATTCAACATCGTTCTATACAAACATTTATATGATTTAACTAATATAGAGTATAAATTTTTCATTTGTTGTTCAAAGGATAACCCTGGTTTGGATTAAAAAATGGCTTTCCATTTCACACATGCTGATACCTCCTTAGTTTTGTTTTTATTTATTTTATAAATTCAAACATAAGTTTATTTTATTTCTACCCCTCCCTCTCTCTAACTCTGCCTCAAATTCATGGCCTCTCCTTCTTCAATTATCATTGTTACATATATACAACATACTGAGTCCATTTAGTATTGCTCTTATGTACGTGTGTTAATTTTAGATGGAGATATCTGTAACTACACTTTTAAGGACATTCTAACCAAAATTGAACAGACAAATGATGTGTTGAGTTCACTCTAGACAGTATGCAAACATCCTTACCCTAAAGCTTAGTGAGTGGAGAATAATACCTTTACCACTTTCTAAGACACCACAAGCATCAAAAAATGTTTATTAAAGTATACTACTTGGGACTGCTCAGAGACAAGAGTGTCTGCCCAGCATGCATAAAGCCCTCTGTTCCATTCTGAACACTGGAAAGAAATAAAAAAATAAAAAGCATAATATTCGCTTTAGTACTACTGCAAAAGATTTCTCAAGAAAGTTATATATATTTTTAATGGTATACTCAGACCATGAGTGAAGGCAAAGGAGAAAGTGTAAGCATCTTCCATGTTTTACCATGGTCTGGAACACTTGCAACTTTTCTTTGTTTTCTGCATCTAACAATAATAACTAGAATGTCTTTTTGCTTCCCCCACCAACTTTGAAGGGTTTTAACCCTCATTTAACCCAGGGATTACATTTTCTAAATAAGTAAGTCCTGAATAAACTCACAGTCTAAAAAGAACCATTTGACACATATCTGCAGATTATTGAAGCCACTATGGAACATATTCTCAAGAAAATTCTAGAAAAACTCCAACAATATTTTTGTCTAGGACCTATGGCTATCTGGGACCTTTAGTGTTTGTTTCTCTTTTTTATTGTCCAAGAGATAATAATAGTATCTGTCCTTGCCAAATCAAGGCAGATGTAACTGTTATCTATAGACTCTCCTGTTATAACTGTCACAGGGTACCCAAGTGAGTATCTTCACACATGAGTGAACCAGAGAACATTTACTTTTTCCCAAATGTACTTTTGTATTATAGATAATGATGCTATGCAAATTAGCAAAACAATGTTCCTACTAATATTTGGTGATTTGAAATCAGCCTCTAGTTATCAGATGATCTCATCATTCAGAAACATAATTAATATATTCTTCTTTGAAAATCTCAACAGAAGAGTCATAGACATATATCTACCTGGTCCCTCGAGAAACTGTAAAATTTTAGATGACAAACTTTCACAATCATCCAATTTTATTTGCAAAGCCCTAAATTTCATGCTACTAAAAGCAAACATAGCCTTATCACACTTTCCTATTCTTGATTTTTTTATACTTTATATTATAGTATAAAGTGTACTCGAGCTTTTTCTTTGAAAAGTTTTAAGATTTCTAAAAGAGGTATTTATCTGATTGACTCAGGAGTGGTCAATTTTTAAACAAAGTCCATGAACCTACTATGACTCATGAGAAGTATAAAGGTGACAACAAAAACAAAAAGATCACTTATGTAATTAGATTGATGTATACCAAAAGTTAAGACAAAGCAAATGGAATGTGGAATACATGATCCAAACCACAGGAGTTTGTATGATATGAGAGCTTTTTATATAATTGTTCTTTGGTGCCCATGCACACCTGTTCACTGGGAATACAACATCATACTTAGTGATTATCTACTAACCAGAAACAACTCATGTTTGCTATTGACCAAGCTTTCACAGGCATAGATATCATCCTAACTGTTCACTCCAAACACCAAGCACCATCCAGACTTCCTAAAATCGAAAGCATCCAACCATAGTTCCAGGCAAATGTGTGCCTTACAGATAGAAGTGACTGAGAACGCAATAAGATTCGAATCCAGGCTGAAATAACTAATGCAAAGAAAGGGAATGTAACTAGTGAAGGTTGGTGAAAGTCAAGGTCAATGTCTCTTCTCAAACAAATGTGGTAGCAGAATTGCTTCTGCTTCGAAGGAAAAGGGTTCTGTCTTCCTGCTTTTAATCTCAGAAATGTCTACCCAAACCCTTTGATGTTTCTGCTATGATGTTTCAAGTTCAATAGATAAGACTCTGCTGGAAGAAATCAGACATATGGGGAAGAAACACAATGGTGATAGTGTAAAATAATACCACGTGTACCAGAAGAAAATCACATCTTAATACCGAGTAACACAAACACCACAGTGGTATGCAATTCTTAGCTATACAATCAGATCATAAATTCTCAAACATTTGGCAGTTTATGGAAGAGAAATATTCACAACATGAGCTACATAAACTCATTCTCTAAATGAGAATATTTTAAAAGATATTGACTACAGATGTTTCAAAGCAGAATTTAGGGTCTCACTGGGTGTCCCCAACTGGTGATCACGTAAGCTTAACTATTTAGTGAGGTCGTTCAGATTCCTGCTTTCCCTTCTCAACTTTTCTCCCAGCAAGCAGTCATTGTTACATTTCAACACTTCCTTACATCAAGCACCTAATGTACAATGGAGCAGCTGCAATTTCACTGCCCAGCCCTTTTTACCACCCTTACAACATTTGTTCTGTTAATGTAGGTTAATTCTGCAAATAACACTTCTGTAAATTGTTCTTGCAAACTGCTACATCATTTATGTAAGGACTTCTGTGAACTTTGAAAAATTAATGCCTTTAATTTTGGTTGATGGCAACATCAGCAGAGCTCTGTAAATTGCACTTTAATGAGATTTTGCTACAGGGGATAATCTGCTACTGACAGAGGAACATCTTGAAAACATCTGTAGACCTATAATTTCTCTATGACGGTTAGATCCCACCACAAGACTCCAAATACAAACCCAAAATAAAGGAGGAAATTGTAAAGTTCTAAATGAGAACACAACCTGTTCTTTAAAGCAAGAGTCCCACTATGAAAAGCATCATGCACTGAAAATAAATCAATTTTTCAGACTAATTAACATTTAGCTTTATTTAATTAAGAAAGACTATTACTGTCTCCACTGCTGTGCATCTGTATATAATGAAGGAAACAGCAGTAGGTATAAGATACCACTGAGGGATATGCCCAAGTAACCCAGCACTATAGGTACATAGGAAGGCCTATTATTGTTCAGTAACTGACATCAGAGTCTTGCTTTAATGTTGTCATAAATAAAAGGAAGATTTCACAGACGCCTTCACATATGGTTTCTTATTTGTCTCTGATGAAGACTGAAAGTTGGATTAGATTCCAAAATTAAATGATTTAAATAGACAGCTGCATAATGGAAACTACTAAATAACACCTTTTAAACAGTTTCTATTTATAGCAGGCTGAAACCACAGAAGGATGACAAATCTTGTTTTGCTAAAGCTAATGTTGCAGCTGCTCTAAGGCCATTTCTTCCAAAGCCTGTAGTTAGGTTACCCCAGCTTCACTCTGCTTCATGATGGCGAGTGGAACACTTTGCCAAAGGTACATCTGAAATCACCTGTCATTTTCAAGTTAATCCCTGTACTTGCAAAGCAATAAAATTTAAGATATGCCATACCCATTACTGTGCACACATTGAAATTACTAGAATGAACATCAGGTGTTAATGTTATATTCATCTTTCATGTGATATAATTAATAGCTACTGTTGTTAGGATACTGACTTTCAGATCATAATTTCCTATATACAATGCTTACATATTTTCCATTCTTCATAAGAATTAAATTAAGTAAAACCTGACAAAGTAAATGACACAATGATAATAAGACACAATGAAACTGTTGTTTCTCTGGTTTTGTTCAGTTTTAATTGGTCATATAGAGACCTGAATTGTGTATGTACTAAGACATAATAATCAATAATACCAATTTAATCATTGCTTAAAATAGATCTTGCATCTTCATTGTGTAGTATGTGAGCAAAGTTTCATTAGTAGAGTCTTTAATTTTTAAGTTTCTACAGATTCATTTAATTTTACATGTATGAGAGTTGCCTGAATAAATGTCTGTATACCACATGGGGATCGAGTACCATGAGAGGTCAGAGGAGAGGGTCAGATTCCCTGGAACTAGAGTTAAGGAAGGTTGTGAGCAACTATGTGGGTGCTTGGAACTAAACAAAGGTCCTCTGCAAGAACCAGTATTCTTAATTACTGAGCCATCTCTCTGGCCCTATCTTTTAAAATGTTTAAATATGACTGAAAGATCCAGGTATTTTCAAGTACTCAATATGCTCTATGATTCCTCCAATGCTAAGAATGATCAGAGCCCAGGAAAGAATTGGTTCTTGCAACATTTATACAGTCACATCTGGAATGGACTAGGATGATATCAGTGAAATGGAGTTCCGGAAAGGATAAGAGGTGATAGCTAGTGGATATTTTCACTTGTAAAAATATAACCAATCCAGAATGATGATGCTGCATGTTCTGGGAAAGAAGCATAATTGCCCATACCCTGCTTCTTCCCAAACTCCAATATTTTGGAGCACAACTACAGGGTCTATCCCTAGCCCCATAAGTCAGCTTCACTTTGACCTTGAACATAGGGCCTTCATCATTCTCCCTTGTCATCCTCCTCCTTTTTCCTTCTTTTACTATCTTCTCTAACCCTCCTCTTCCTCAGAAGTTGCACACTGGTATTTTGGAGATCATCCATCATAGCTCCATACCTACCTCTAGTCTTGAATAGTCATTTCTTTCCAAAAGTAAGATTATCATTTCAAAATTACAGATGAAGATGAAGATGGGTATTTAGTACTTTGAGTATCCCACACAAATAATACATCACCCATCTAGAATGAAATTATTTAGAGGAAGAATTCAGAGAATGTAGATAATTAGTGTATACCTCTTAGGTATTACTCTTTGCCTCAAAAATTACTCTAAAATAATGAAATTATTATGTTGCCAAAATATAATTTTTAAAGATAAAAATAAATATGTCTTGCATTCAGGATCTAATGTCACTGTAATATATTCACTACTTACTATTAAGAAGCTATCATCTTCAAAAACTTATCCTGGAAAGCAAGTAAGTAAGTAAATATATTTGATGTATACATTGCAGCTGACTCACAGATTTGCTCACTGTTTCTCTTTGGAGAAGCCTTGGCTCACTTGCCACAACTACAAAGTTTCACTTGTACAAGCTTAGGAAAGTAATCTAACTTTTAGTTAAGAATAATTTAAAGGTGTCTAGCCAATTCTCATATGTGTATATCTAGAAGTATACTTTAGATTCTAAAGTATACCCAGAAGTATACCTTAGATTCTAAAAAAAGCTGTTGTTTGAATGTCATCTTAGTCTTTTCAGAGAATTATGACTTTCTGAAAATAAATAAGTCAAAATATCAATTTCCTTAACTGTAAAACAATGTGATAGAATCTGTCACTGGGATGTTAGGAAAATTGTTATATATGCAATGAGAATCATATTTGAAGGAAGATATCAATACATATCAATTTAATGAACCCCTTATCCTCTCATCTCTGATGTTCCTTAGCCACTTGTTATCTGTTTCTGCTAAGTCTACCGTGTTGTCTGCTCCAAATACTTTAAGTTCTCCTGGCAGTTCACAAATACTTTTCAGGACCATGGAGAGATCCCATAATGCATTCACCCACAAAATAACAATGTCTCTGCTATACTATTCTTGGGGATGTATATGTAGTATATTAAGTTGTGAAAAACCAGTATTCAGCAAAACATAAAAGCCTCAAAAGCTGTGCTACTTTTATTTTATTTTTTATTTGTTTGGTTGATTGGTTGGTTTGTATTTTTGAGACAGGACTTCTCTGTTGCAACTCTGGCTATCCTGGAACTAAGTCTGTAGAGCAGGCTGGCCTTGAACTCACAGAGATCCACTTGCAGCTGCCTCCTGAGTACTTACATTAAAGGCATGGGCCACCACCACCCTGCAAGATGTGATACTTTTAGTTTTGTGAAGTAGAGACTAAACAAATCATCAGACTCTCCTCTCTCTCAGTCTCTCTCTCTCCACTACCACCCCCTCCTCTCTCTCTCTCTCTCTCTCTCTCTCTCTCTCTCTCACACACACACACACACACACACACACACACACACACACACACACACAAATCTGGGTGGACACAGAATAAGCAAAAAGAACAAAGCTCTAGAAAAGGAATCTATCTTATCTTAGGGGGTTTGGGAAAGAGATCATTCAGAAGGATGATCCCATGAGGGGGCTGTCTGAAATCCAAGGAAAGACAGATAATCTAGTGGAGAGTAATGGAAGAATGATGAGAGAAGCAGAACCTTTTGAAAATGTAGAGAAGGCCAATGCAGTCATAGCATAAAGATAGAAACTCATAGACATGGCCAATCAATATTTTAGAGATCCTTGATGATTTATATTAATTATAATACATAAAATTCTAGGTATTAAGTTTAGGAGTTATCTTTAAAATTTGCAGAATCTGGCTTTACCAACCTTATATGCCTAATTCTATAAACCGCTTCACAGGCAGATGAGATTTGAAGTTCCCATTGTGTTATAATCTCCACTGGCCAAGTTCACTCACATGCATTTTCTACTCAGAACTTGTAGCCTTGTAAATTTGCAATTCCAGATTTGGGCATATTGGCTTCTACTTTATAATATGACTCTCATTGACAAATAAGACATTTGGAGAAGTAATTTAGATCTTCAAACACCCTGCAAAAAAAACTTATGATACTGGAATAATCCTTTCCTTGGATGAGACACTCACATAAGCAAAATGTGCATTTAAAATATGAAAAGCAACAGTTTGCATTTAGTAATTTGTGTCTTAGCTCAATGAGTGAGCCACCTCATCATATCCTGAGAGCCAACTTCTCTGGAACATTTGGGTCTATTAGTGTCATACTTCCTGGCACATTATGAAGTAATTGTGCCCCACTCTTCTGGGAGGTTCTTGCTATGTTCATTTGTTCTCCCAGATGTTTACTTGGGCCCAACTATCTAGACATTTCATGGTATTATTATTTACTATGTCCATAAATTTCCCATTCCTAGTCAATAGACACAATTAAACCTCAGTATCTACCTATCTTCTTTTTCAGTTTTCTAAAATTCACTTCTCAAATTATGTCAGATAAGTCAATTTTAAGCACTTTTAAAGTAACAGTCGAGGAAAAAGAATATGATTATTTTGTAATAAATACTAAATAATTTGAACTGTGCTGTCCAGACCTTCCAATTACTCAATTTTATGAGACTGTACTTCTAAAAAAAATAGATAAAAGTATATAAAAGGGGAAACTCATTTCAGTGTCTTTTACCTTTTATATCAATATCTGGCATAATTTTCAATGAGAATAAATACTCAGAATGGAGAATAGAGTAGACACCACATATAAAAGATTGTCAGTCACATTTGCTGCTTTCTCACATATTAAGGAGGGTAGAATTCTGCTCTGGAAGCTTGTGCATAACAATAACTTAGATTTTGATAGAATCATAGGGTGTACCATTAAATATGACTTGTATGGATATATTAGCACTTTTTTAGAACTAGATATTGTGTCATTGAATAGCTCCCATCAATGACATCAATAACAGGGTGTATGCCACACACACAGCATACTATCAAAGCATTTATTAAAGAAATGGTGTCTAAAGGATTATTTTCTACAGCCTATTTGAAAATGTCCTGCTCTGGCAGAGGCAAAGGGCCCCTGAGATGCTGGTCCTGGTTTTATGCTGGTTGACATTCCAACCCCAACCATTTCTCCTCTTCACGGTGTTAATGGCCCCTTCCTAGATAGCATCCTAAGAGACACCCAAACCACTTAGCTTTCTGTCCCTAGCCAGTGTGTTTAAAATTTGTAGTACTGTTTTCTTTATCAGTTTGCTCAGCAATCCAGAGCTAACTGCATTTCAGAATTCTGCTGACATTTGTCTCTTGCTACAAAATGCTTTAGGGGGAAAAAAAAATTATTCCAAATGGCATAACGGACGTTTTAGTCACTAAATTTCTTGGGAATTTAAATTAAAATAAAAATGATATGCTTTGTACATGGATTTTCTTGTACTTAAGCCTTTAATGCCAGCTAAATAACAAAGGAGGCCATTAATGTAAAATTCAGCCTAAAGTCAATTGTATTACAAGCACTCTTAATGCTTGTACATTCTTAATGTAACAAGAAGTCTGAAAGCCACTTAACTGGATACAGCTGTATGCAAATTTGCTTTGAACTACTGAAGGTTACAAAGAGACATTATTTTAATCTTGAAAAATAAACCACTGAGTGTCTAGCATTTGAGTCTGTTAAACTCATCTACTAATGATTCCCCCATTAAACTATAATAAAGTGTTTGAAAGTTGATCCAGTGCTTGGCACATGGTAAACAGAGAAACTGGAACTACAGCACTCTGCCAAAACCAGCAAGCGGGTTCTCCTGTACTCATTCTCATGCAGCTGTCACTCTCCCCTGCTGTATTATAGATTTGGAGATAATTAAGCAAGAATATGTGACATTTATCTAAAACTCACAAATTTACCTTCTGGGGCTGTGCTATTGTGTGTCTGATTTAAGTAGCTGGTCTCCAGTTGAAGACAAGTTTAAGTTTTACAAATGCAAGAATGAAATACTCTCAAATGTAATGTAGGCTGACATACAAAATATTTGTTTCTTTGATGATCAGTTGTGGTCTGCAAATAAAAATAAATTTTTTTTTCTATTTCCAAGCATTCTACATTCTTGTATCTGCCGTTCTTAAGTAGAAAGCTAAGGCTGTATGCATCTACAGTTCATTAAATCAGGAGTTCAGTAGATGATTTTCTAAAATCAAGTGAACAAAATCTCATTATAGAATAGGAAGTGGGGATGATCTCATAAGCTGTAGGGCAAAGCATGTTTACTGTCCTCAAGCGAAGTAATTGGAATGTCTTCAATATTTTTTAAATGATGCAAAATTAAAATGAATATTATAAATTTTTAATAAATTTAGGGTATATTTTGGACTATAAAAGTCAAATAAGTCACATTAAAATTAGGCAGTGCCTATACAGTATTGCTATGATGATAATCTATTATTATAAAAACACTTAAACAACAGAAAATGTAAAAATTTAAAATAATTTCTTATCTGTTTCGTTTTCTTGATCAATCTAAATGAAATCAGGCTATTAATTTTTTATGGTCATGTTTCCACAAAAAAAAGCAAAAATGAAACACAAAGATAAAAGAAACAAGTGAAAGAAAAGAAGTTACAGAGAGAAATGGGGAGAAAAAATGAAACAAAATAAAGAAGGAATGCATTCATTCACTCAACAAACATTTAATTATACTCTAAAATATTTCATGTTTTCTACAAAATTCAAGAAATATATAATGATAAAAATATAAACACAATTCCTCTTTTCGTGGGATTTGTATTGTACTTGGGAAGTCAGACATTAACTACATAATAATACATAAGGATTTCAAAATTATAATTGTAAATATATGCTATGGATTGTCTATGGTTAATGATAGAGGACTTGGTGTTAGAGTACTTTCCCAGCATGCCCTGGATTTGACCAGCAGTGTCAGCAAGGGAGAAAGAGAAATAGAGGCAGGGAGGGAAGGAGAAGGGAAGAAAAGAGAAGAGAGGGGATTTTCTTTTAAAATGTAAATTCAACTTAAGTAAGGTGTCCTGAAACAGTGAAAGATTTTCAGGTTATATGAAAATAGTTTTAAGGAGTTTTCTTTGTTATAAATATACAAATAAATAAATGAATAAATGAATAGGTGTGAAAAGCCTTCTGCCTTATTGTGAGGTGGTGAAGACACTAAAATGTAGATCAAAATTCAGCCACATAGACCTCGTGGGTCCTTCTCAAAGACTTGACTTTTATGCAAAGGCATTAGGAGCATACTAGTGACACTGTAAATAGAAATTTGACATTACTCACTCTGCATTTCAGAGATACTATGTAACTATAATTACAAAAGCAGGTTGAAAAGGCATGAAAGTGAGTATCTGATCAATTAGCACACTTTGTTGGAGCAAAAGTGAATGATACTTTGGGCTAGTTTCCTAATAGTAAGAGGAACTAGTGGTTATGCTTTGAGAAAATATATCATAAGTAATAATCATAGAAATCAATAGAATATTACAAGAGTTGGGGATACCTCAGTGGTAGAGTACATGACCAGCACATGCAAGGCCATGCATGTTGTAATATTCACCACTGGAAAAGAAAGAAAGAGAGGGGTAAGGTGGTTAAAGAAAGATTATATGAAGAGGTCACAGAACTCAGCTGTATATCATATATAAGTAGATAAATGATGGCACCCCTCATTGAGGATGACAAAACCAGGAGAAATATGGCAGGAAAAAAGACAAGGAGTCAAACTGGTGACATAATAAATCTGTGGTATTTTTGAAATATTCTTAAAAATGTCAGTTCAACAGTAATCTCCCAGAGTTGATTCACAGCCATATTTGTTAAAATTCTTTGAGGACTAAATCCATTAACTTTTCTATTTCAATTACTTCCAGGTTCATTCAGAAGCATTCAGTGATAATAAAATCTCTATTCTCTTTCTACAAACGCCTCAGAATTTGGTTTTTATGGAATCAACTTTTCAATATGAACTTTTTCTCAATCACCTCTTTGTTTATGGCAGAAAATATAGAAAAAGGGTTTAAATAATGGAAGAGACAATTGGAGTGTAGCTTAAAGACTGTTTGCCTACCAGGAACAGTCTCTTGGATCCAATCTCTTCCTCAATAAGAAAACAAAAACCTGAGAGTGCACTTTAAAGCAAAATGAATTTGTCATGTTGTTTGTTTTGAGACAGGGTATAACTCAAAGCTCCAGTATGGCTTGGAATTCACTTTTTAGCCTAGGCTAGTGTTAAATTTGCAAGCCTTCTACCTCAACATCCCAATTACATGGTGAGATTACAGTGTGTTCCATCGTTTCAAGAAGTCATGAACACATAGTGATGTGACATGCAGGAACTGGGCAGTGGTGGTGCATGCCTTTAATCCCAGCACTTAGGAGGCAGAGGCAGGAGAATCTGAGTTTGAGACCAGCCTGTTCTACAGATCAAGTTCCAAGATAGCCAAGGCTATACAGAGAAACACTGTCTCAAAAACAAACAAACAAACAAGCAAACGAAAAGAAAGAAACAGAACAAATATTACAGATTATTCTGCCTCTTGGATCAAATTATTCACTAACTCTAGAAAATGTAGTGGATGTCCAAATACTGAAACAAGGGCCGATAAGACACTTCAATAGCTTAAAATGTATAGAGAGTAGCTTCTAAGTTCAACAAACCAAAGAGAAACAGACAGCAGAGTTTTCAGGTAGGAGATTCAAAACAAGTCACACAAATCTGAGAAAAAATGAGATCTATCAATAGTTGCCATTTCATAATCAGAGAGCACATATAGGTATATTCCAAACAGAATATACAGTGTGTTCCTGGGCCTTGAAGTGAAGAGGGTGTGGCAAGTTGAAGAAATGTAATATCTTCTGGGACTTAGGGGAACAAAACAAAAATGGTAACTCAGCCTCCGATAACATTGTGTTTCCCCTATGGTGCTACATGCTTTTCACCATAGGATGCTATTTGCTTTAATAGAGGAGAAGGGAAATGGGGGATTGAGTCAACAGAAGAGCACTTGTCTAGCATGTATGAACCCTAGAGTTTGTTCCTCAGCACTGACAAAGCAATGAAGAAACTTCATAGTGAAAATATGAGAAAAACATAAAATTGTGATAAATTAAAGGAAATGTGTTCAGTATTTTTGTCTCTTCTAGCTAGAACAATGGACCATTTTACACACACACACACACACACACACACACACACACGGGGAAAAGAGAGAGAGAGAGATTCTTCTTTATTACAAATATTGCCTTGGAGCTGGGCAGTGGTGGCACACACCTTTAATCCCAGCAGTCAGAAGGCAGAGGCAGGAGGATCTCTATGAATTGGAGGCCAGCCTTGTCTATAGAGTGAGCTCCAAAACATCCAGAGTTACAACAGAGAAACCCTGTCTTAAAAAACAAAAACAAAAACAAAGTTGCCTGGGGTGCTATGAAACCATACCTCTTTGCCATATTTTCTCTGTAGTCAGAATCTCCCTTTTGTTTGACACTGGCTTTCAGAAGACATGTAGCTTGATTCAAACTTGCTTTATGTCCCGTGAGATTTACATAATCATACATTCACTTTGGAGGGAAGTGTAGCTCCTCTCTAGCATCACTTTTGGAGCATTTACCACGAGACCAAACAAAATTTGTTGTAAAAGAGATGAATGCAGAAACTAATTAATCTTTTGCTGACTCTACAGAGTATGATGTTTATTTGTTGCTCTACAGAACCAGAAGATGCATAATGGCCCTGGAATGGACATGTTCTCACAAGAGAAAGTACAGAACAAATATGTCATAAAAGAAATAGCTTGAGAAAAATAGATCTGCTGGAGGATGAGATCACAGGGTGTGGCCTAAAAGGCAGTATTAAGCATGCTGGGAATGTCTACTCAAAATTCTAATACTGTGATACACATGGGTTATATTACACCACTGGGTAAAAAAGAACTAGCCAAATCTTTTGGATTTTGTGCATCTACTCGGCCAGCTGATTCTGCCCTACCTTGCCTAACATGTCTCCTGCTGTGTTTCTAGTCATGATGGGATTATCAGGCTGTCTCTGATTTTAACTTCATTTGATTTTCTTATAGTGCTGGTAATGGGACCAAGGTCTCACACATGCTAATAAGTGCTTTGCCCTGACCAATATACCCAAACCTTCCTTCCCGTCTGTACTAATTACTGCCTAGCCTTATTTTCACTCAAATGGATGATGGCTGTCTGGTACTTTAAAAACTCATATTTCTCCATTTCTCACAAACATTAATACAAATCTACATGCCTGGGGGCACTGGATAAGTGTTTTATTGTTTTTAGTTGAATATTATTGCATATACATGACAAGCTACATGCTTATGTGTGTAAACTGGGTATAATAGTAATCGATCTATATATCTGTCTAGACCCTTGAGAAATTTCTAATTTTCTGATATTTGAATACATTTAAATGATTAAATTTTCAGGAATTTTGTGAGCTAGTTGTAACACAGAATCACTTTTTAAAAATTAAATTATGTTAGATATATTTTAAATTACCTGAGTAAATTATTTTAAGTGTATGATACGTTCTTTTTATTATGTTTTTTTATTTGAGTGTGTGTGCACATACAAATGAATGTGCACATGTGGGCATTAACATACCATAGACTAGTTGGAGATCAGAGGACAATTTGCAGGGATTGATTCTCTCTTTCTACCATGTGAGTCCAAGAGGTTGAAGTAAGGTCCTCAGGCTTGTAAGTAAGTGCTTTTACCTGCTGAGCCATCTCATCAGCCCCAGTAATAAGTTCTTAAAACTCTTTTGCCTCGCCATTTGTTTATGATGTTTGATTTTTTTTCCATAGGTGTTTTGTTTCCTTTTGTTTTGTTTTTTAACTTTAGACAGGGACATATGTAACCAAATCTGGCTTGGAACTCACTGTGTAGTCAAAGATGACCTCGAGCTCCTGATATTCTTGGCTCCACTTTCTTAGTGCTTGAGTTACAGACATGTACCAATTCATCTGGCTCAAATCTCTTCATCTCTAATTTATTACTCTGTATTATTATCTTACTTTCAGGTTATTTATATTTACTATATCACTGAGTAGAAATATTACATAATGGTATGTTAGTTCAAACTCTACTTAAAACTGTTCTAAGATTATTCTGTAGCTTGAAATTGCATGTGATAGGAGTGTCGGTATTGAGAAATTTGAAAAATGTGACAAAATAAATTTAGTATCTTATTGATCTTATTGCTTACACAAATAAAGATTAACCACAACAGCATATTATACTGTAGTATATTATAATATACTACAGTATATTATACCATTGCATTTTGAATAACATAAAACTAAAATGTCAACCTTCCAACTTTCTATCACACTATTAAGTTTTTAAAAACATTTTGAGTTTCAGTATATATATTCACTGGTTTATTCTCAGTTTATCATAAACAAAAATACCAAGTAAACTTTACATTGAAAATGTACCCATTCTATGGTAGAACTTTATTTTTAGTTATGTTTAAAATGTCTATTTTGTGCACTGTTTGGAAAAGGGCTGCCTAGGCCTTGGCATTTGTATTGTCTGCAGGTGTTGGCTTTACATAAAAGTCATTTTGATTGCTCATGATCTGCACATACTATCTATAGAACACCTGGGAAGCTTGAGTATCAATAAAAGTCCTTGAGATTAGATGCTCAAGATACCACTGTCCAGGATGATGCTTGCCAAGACAGGTGGTTCCCTCTCCTGAGGTCTGGCAGGGTTCACGTCTATGAAAATACCTCCATGTCTTCCTTGTGAGCCTACACAGTAGGCGAACTGTTACAAATGGCTCCCAACTTGGTAGTCAGAAAGTAAAGCAGGGCAAGACATCACACCAGCTACATTCAACATGGAGACAAGGAAGAAGAGAAAGAAATTCCTCTAGACCTTGTAGATTTTGGTAAAGTATGCTGGGGCAGTTCCCAGAGGACAGAGATTAAGGTTTTGTTTGTTTGTTTCTTTGTTTGTTTCTTTGCTTATTTCTGCAACCTGACTAAAAGCAGTCCAGATACTGGTGGAAGAGTCCTGACAATATGCATTCTGCTATGGTGATGAGAGCTCCACCCCATGAGGGAACTCTTACTGCAGACAAGGAACACCTGTGATGATAATGAGAAAAAACACTTGCTAAAAGAATCAGTACTAATTGTTGAAGCATTATGAAGAAGTCTTTGGAGTGTTCTACTGAACTTTGAACTCAAACATGAACTGATGAGGTTTTTTCTGCAAACCAGGCTCTAACTTAAAATCTGGAAAGTGTTTCCTCAGGGTCAGCACTCAGAAGCTGTCTTCCAGAACTGGCTGAGGTTGTGTCTCATGCTGGCAGCCAAACTAGGTACTGTAAGAGTCACCCAGGTGTTTCTGGTTTTAAAGGTGTGATGGAGAGCAGCTAAGGCTTGACACTTTGAGAGGTCAGAAGCAGCCATTGGTGGAGGTGCAGCCTCAGTAGCCACTGAGGATTCAGATTGAAGGGATCTGCAAAGAAGTTGAAGCTTGTCAGCATCAAGGGAGCCTGTGAGAGGCTATTAGTGAAAGTGAAGCCCAGATGCAACAGAAGACCCCAGGGTTCTGAAGATGCCAGTACCATCAAGGACAGCAGTAGAGGGGAGCCAGTCAGAACCTGAAGGACAAGCTATGTATGCTGCAGAAGGCAGAGCCAGGAAAGTGACCCAATCCCTTTGGAGGAGCCCAGAAGATCATGAATGAATTCCAAATAATTGGACATTGATGATTTTCTGCTGTCCAAATACATTATGAAAAGCTTGATGTTTAGTTACATTTGGTCCTGTTCTTGTTATTATTCCTCTTGTAAATACTTTTGCTGGTGGAGTGTTAAATTGTGTTGTAAAGATAAAGCAATTTTTATTGTCTTATACAGAAGGGGGGAAATGTAGACGTTTATTTTTAGTTTTGTTTAAAATGGTTGTTTTGTGCACTCTTGGGAGAAGAGATGCCTAGGCCTTGGCATTTGTATTGTCTGCAGGTGTTGGATTTATGTACAAGATGTTTGATTGCTCATGATCTGCATGTGCTATCTATAGAACACCTGAGGAGCTTGGATATCAATAAATCCCCTAAGATTAGACACTCAGGATTGCGTGTTCCAGTATGGTACTTGCCATGATAGTGGTTCTCTCTGCTGAGGTTTGGCAGGGTTTTCACCTATGAAAATGACTCCATGTCTTGCTTGCTGAGCAACCACAGCAATGTATTACTACCATTCATCTATTGCAATCATAATTTGGCTCCAGGTAAGTGTTCAACAAAATTTGAAGAAAGCAATGTGTGAAAATCAATTGGATGTATAGAATTTTAAAAATATTTTCCATTTATTCATTTATTTGGGTGTCTGCATAATATGCACATATGTGGTCAGAGGACATACTGCATATTTTATTATTCTAAAATTTTTCATGATGCATTCTTTATATTGTATATTTTATAATAAGCACATTATTTTAAGTTTGCTATGACAACAGAATAGTTGATTACAATGGAAGTTCCACAGCCCCCATCCCTCAGAGTCTACATCTATGACTCAGCCCAGAAATCTCCTTATTGAATAATGTGTTTTTGTACAATAGAAGCCAATGATTTGACTATAGAAGAAAAATTAAACAAAACAGGTATTTCTGAGCTAAAGAGTTCTAGGTGCCAGTAGATGGTCCTTTAAAAAAAAAAACAGCTTTACAGATGAAAGATAAAATATTCCACTCCTGAAAAGATGAATATATGTACTTAATTATTTCATCCTGGATATTACCCAAGTAAATCCATTTTATAAAACTGAAGTCTAATTTCAAAAACTATTAATTTCCAATACGGTTACCAAAGTCAAATCAGGATATGAAATAAGAAAATATTTCACAATTATCAACATAGAAGAGGTATCAATTGCAGTTTCCTTCTATAGAATTCCCTCCCACTGAAAACTATCTTCAACTATAAAATGAAAATCTGTCTACTGGAATGTGTTCACTGAAATAATATCAACTCGTAATATCAACTTAGTTATTTCAAATATAATTTATGCTAACAGAATTTAAAAATTCTGACCACATAATTACAGCTTTAACATTTATCACTACTTCCACTTAGTAGTAGACAAACACTTTGAAATTCTTCTATTTAGGTTACATGATCTGTAGTATATGACAATGTATAGATGCCATCTGTATCTGTGACATGCGCTACATGTCTGTCATCCCAGGATGGGAGAGAGTAGGCAGAATCAGGGTTAGTCTTGGACTAGCCCATACTACATAGAAGACCTTGTCTCATAAAAATGTAATTCATAATTACAATAAAATAAATAAATTACTTTGTTGATAGAAATGGATTCTGAAAATATTCTTTTAAACCAAACAAATATTTCTGACAAGGAGCTCCATATCTAACTGATTTAATTCAGTTTGGCTAATTACCTTTACTGTTTACATATAATAAATACAGTGTTTCATTGTCCAAAACTTTTCTAAATTTAAGTGTTAAAGACTACATATAAAGGCCTCCTGAAACCTCAAAAGAAATTGGGTAGAGAATATTCATAAAGTTACTGGGATAGCTAATAAAAGAGGTGCACAGTAACCCATTATTTGGGTAAAGTCAAACCTTTTTCTCCAGCCCCCAAAATTCAGCTAAGAACGCACTGCACTTCCATGCTGTATTACTCAGTATGGGTCTCTGTATTGTGTGTACTGAGACACCCCAAGTGTTTTAGGTGGGTTATAACGCCCACCTAAAACATTTCAAGGCCTCGAAATGATTAGCTATAGTCATCTTTGAAAGACCATATACTTGCAATTTGCAACATATTTGAAGGTTTGATAGAAAACTTAATCATTTAACAGAAATGAATGCTTTCAGACAGCAGTAAGCATTCTATTTTTTTAGAGATCCTCACCTTTGGGAGCCTATAGAACCAAAATATGATAAATCTTAGCATGGAAGAAGCCCTTACAGGTTCATCACTCTATCTGTCCTTAGCATCTAACTCAGGAGTAACCAGCTACAGTCACAGCAGGGCTTGTGAGATAAATTAATCCAAAGCCCTAGAAACCTCATAGTAACTAAAATTAAATTTTTCTTGTCAGGAGCTTGGCTATGCTAAATTTTTAATCTAAATTGTCCTTCTGAAATTTTTAAAATTAATGCACCCAATTTATCTGTGACACTAGAGACTTTATAACCAAAGGAAGAAAATTATGTAAAACTTTTTACTGAATGTCTGACCAGTTAAATAATAAAAATTAGAAAGAAAAGTCCCAAATTTTCTATTTTTTATAAATAGCTAATAATCTAATTGTGATGTTAATGGTATACTTCATATCATTAATTTTAACACAGTTAAAAATAATAACTTCTATATTCATTGTTTGCAAATTCTTTAGTACTCAATTAAACACATAGGATGAGAGCTGTCTAAATATTTCTAAGGAGGATATATATATTTCGAGCTTGAAGTGATAAACATTGTATGGAATATAGTAACTTGCACTGTAGTTCCATCTGTTAGAAAGCTGAGGCAGGAAGATTGCCTAAACCCAGGAATTTGCAGCATTCTGGGCAATATAGTGAGACCATGTTTCAACAAAGAAATATATAAATTATAAATGTTTAAAAGCCAGAAAATATTCTTAGTCCTAGAAGCTGATGGGTCACTTCCCCATACCATTTGCTTTCTTTCACAATAAATACAAAGGAAATTATATAAATAATTTGTAAATATTAATACCTTAGCAGTTGCATTCTGTTTATTAGCAAGATAAAAGGTCTTTTGGAAATTCAGACACAGTGAAAGCTTATCATCTATGATAATTTTTAAATTTTGAATGCATATTATCCGATGCTTTATTTTGACCTGATAAGATGTAAGTTTTTCAACTATTTTTGTTTACTGTTCAAAACATATTTTTAGAAATGTATTTAAAATATTTTTGGATCAAATGAAGATGTTGCTTCTTTTTTCTATGCTAAGACTATGATTTACACACAGTTTAATTATTCAGATGTTTATTCTGTTCTACATAATGAAATTTGGACCCTCATATTTTCTTCCTACATGCTCAATGCAGGCTGCAATTATAGCCACAGATATCTGTTTATTTGATGAATTTTGCTTCTTCTGCATAGTTTGATAAATATGGAAATAAGTCAAAACCTACTTTATATACAGTAATTAAAGTGAAAAATCTAGTCATGATGCAAATCCTTAATTGGACTCCAGGAGAGATATGCAGAATTTCTCTTTAATAATATGGGATGACTGGGGACAGAAAAACAAAGCACACTAAAATATGGTTTAGAAGCACAATTAATCACAAAACAGAAAACAACCAATTTAGCATAGCTCATTCAGTGACTCTCATGGCTCAGGTAATGTTCTTTTAATCATCTGGCTCTAATATTAAGGTTGTGTCATGTGCATCTGAAATAAAATACAATATATATGCTGATCTTCTGTGTGAAACGTGTTCTTTGGTCTAATTTGTAAAGCAAGCCCTTCCATAATAAAATCCTTAGACTTCTTAATGACATGTAAGTGAATGATCAAAGCAGCACAAAATGTTTTGACTGTATTCTTTAGTACATTAATTCATTAAATAAAAAAGTAAAACCTTCAGAGCTTATGACAATTTGTTAGCTCTTGTGCAGATTTTGTTTTGTCCTGATAAAGTAGAGACAACTAACCAAGCTGTCTTAGGCTTATGACGATATAAAGGATATACCTGTTTTGCAAAATTAAATTAATGAAGCCTGGGATGATTCAGATATAGCTAGAGAGTAAATTGCAAAGAAAAGAATGTAATGAAGACTGCATTTGCTTTCATATGCAATTCATGTGTTTCTCTAATCAACTAAATTAGCCATCACTGTCCCTTATTTTGATTGCAAAGATAGTATTCTCTAAGTTTTTTTTTAATCTCATTAATGATATAATGATGAGTGGGCTTTATTGAGAAAAAATGGGATTTATTGTGTTACTTGTTTAAAAATCTGTTCTGTAAAAATGTGTCCATCCCATGCTAAGCAAACTGAGTATTGCTTTAGAATTTGGAAATGATCCCTGTCTCAAGTTTTTCTGAATTACCTATGTATAAAGAAGCTGCCTGTGTTTTTGTCTCCTACGAAGAGCCAGAAAGAAACTCGTGGATCTATGCCTCACAGGCGCTTGACGACATTATCACAGGGATCATTGTTCTGTTCCCCAGATGTGTCCAACAAGAGAGACCATGACTGCTGCCTCCATGCTGAGAGAAGCTGAAATCAGAGAGGCTTGATGTCCAGTGTTCAAATCACTGAAAACCCCTTCCTAACCCAGGATGCCTACCTTCCCCAACAGATGAAAGGAGCCAAGGACAAATGAGTGTCGATGGAGTCTTCTCCTGGCTTCCGAAGTGACCTGAAGTCTATGTAGCACCTGCCATAAAACTTAAAGGCCACAGAAAGGGAACCCTTTTATGTTCTTAATGACAGCCCCACGCAGCCTTTGATGTGGTCTCATGGCACACCCTTCCATCTACAATCCAAAAAACAGCTTAATACCAACAATTTCTATACTCAGTAAAGGCAAAATTGGCGTCATTCCCCTATAGAACACATATTCACAGTGAAGAAACTGGAAAATGTAGCTTGTTTTGATAGAAGAAATATACACATATATATGTGTGTATGTGTATGTGTGTGTGTGTGTGTGTGTGTGTGTGTGTTTATGTATGGATTCGATTACAATTGACCTATAGTAACAAATAGTCATATAGTCATATGCATAGAAAAATAAACTATGATATGAATTTCACATTGGAAAACACATTCTTCTTTAATAATATTCTTACCTTCTCAGGAAAAATCAACAGACTTAGTATGTGCCCTATGTTTAACTGCTATATATTCAATAATTTTAAAAATATGCAAAAGATGGACATATGTGTTTTCTTAAGTCATAAATCATTGTTTTTTCCAAGTTCTATTATAACCTAAGATTTATGTTTGGTTTAAAGACTGATTACTTTTTTTAAATTTCTTATGGTTCCAATGTCAAGTGCACACAATTTCAAATTCTGAAAATATTTGTCACAGAACAAAGGCACAATCAATACTGCACCTTTAGACAAATTTCTTACTTCTTTTCTACAGTCCAACTTAAATGTGCTTGCGTACCTGAACTCTTCTTTATGTGATCATCAGGAAAAAAGGCAAGAGACTGTCACTCATCAGCCCTTGCACACAGATTCCCATCCATAGTAGAAATGCTTTCTGGAGACCACAATCTGTTTTCATTTTACTGAGCAAAATTAAAACTACAAACCATAGGGAAACGGTCTCTACATTACTTAGATAATAATCAGATATTATAGATTAATTACTTAATAATTAGTCCTTTGATTCATTAGCTATTTTCAAGAAAATTACCTTGTTTGCCTCCTATTGTGGAAATTGCTTTATTACTCTGAAAGTTTAGTATAACTTTAATTTTAATATTATGTATAATGTCATTGATATTCTATAATATTTAAAATATAGAATCACAAAATTCTATACTCTTTCTTATCAAGATAAAAATCATGTCTATTAAGAGAAAAATGTCACTACTGAGGCAGTATATCCTATTGAGAAATATTTATTTGGCAAAGAATTACATATATATTATAAATTTTTTTTCATACTTTGTCACACAGTAGCTCTATATGGTAAACATGCTATTTGCATTATTTCAGATTTTTGAAAGACTAAAATTCTGAGATACTTTAAGTCTTGCAGATTAGTGTCATCATTGCAGAAAAAGGAGGGAAAGAAAAAAGAAAGAGGGGGGGTGAAAAGGTAGGAAGAGATTGACAGAACAGCTTGTCATAGTGCCTGAAAGTAAATCAGACATTAGAATGTAGAAACAACCCAAGCTTCCTCCATATAGATTCAGTGACTTTAACGAAATGTATACATAGTTTCATTTTTGATTTTGGGAAGCCTCAAACATTCCTGTAACTTATTGATTATTCCTCTCTAAATATGCTATAGAACTATGAACAAACCAGGTATTCTAAACTTTGTGGGGAAATGTTTACTGAGTATTTACTGACTACTCCTTTATTATTTAAAATATCTTAAAATTTTAAAGACTAAAAGTATATAACCTGTGGTTTACATTTGGAAACCTATCATCTAACATATGTTGACTATAGCCAACAAAATAGTCTACACGTCTCTAACAGGTTACAAATGCGTAAGTGCACTAAAAGTGCCAAGCAGAGAAGCACATCCACCACGTATGACAGCACAAGGTTCTAAGGGCTTTATAACCTGAAAACAAAAAACCACCGCTGTTTTCTACAGACACAACAAACACTTTCACTTTCTCCCCAGCATTCCTGTGGCCAATCACATGCATACTCAGGAAGAAATCTGTTGATCATTTTATAGATTATAAAAGTTATGCTTTCAGCAAAGTCTCAAACATTTTTCTTTAAAGGATTTCAAGTTTTAAAACTGAAAGTCTAATTTATAAATTAGCAAAAATATTGATTAATAACTTTTAATATTTCTTTCTCATGTGTTTACATATAAGCATGTAGGTTAGAAAAATGACTACATTTGATCATCACAGGATTAAAATTGTACTTTTTGAAGTAGAAAAGATCCACTGCTGTTAGGACACAGCTGTTAGGACTCCTATTTGTGATTTAATATGGGCCATTTTGCAAAGTCTTTGCCACTCAGGTAATATAACAATCAAGGTGATATATTATTCCACATCCCTGAAAGGAGTATATTATACAGTTCTGGGGAAAGTATAAATATATACCCCATAATTTCAAAATTTCAATAATTTTTTCAAGTAAAATTTACTTCACAGGCTACCATGGTACTGAAATTATATTCCTGTACAGCTAACTTTCTTATAATAGAATATAAGGAATAAAAAATTATCATGAAATGGATAAAAATCTTCCTCCAGACCCACAACCAAACAAGCAGAAACACTATACACACACATATACACATGTACACGCATATATGGACACATACCATACATACAAACATGCATACAATACACCATACACATGTTCACATACACACCTGCACACACATACACACATCACATACATACACACAATACACACATACACACATGCACACACACACACATATGGACACACAACACACACACAAACATTTACACACATATATACAGACACAAATGTGCACATACACAATGCACACACGTACATACCACACACACACGCACACATGTGCACATACATATGCACATACACACATACATAGGCACACATATACACACAATGCACACACACAGACACCACACACACCTTGTTCTCAAACATTTGCTTGAGAAAAATAATAAAATTATCAAGTCTTCCGTGATGCCTGCTATGTGCTAAAAGCTATGCTAAGTCAATAAGACATGAAGAGACTTCTTCATCACTCACAGTTTCACAACTCTACAACTAGGTGGGCTAGATAGACACTCACCCATATTCTAGATGAGGACAGAGAAGCACAGAAAAACCAAGTATGTTAGCATAAGCTACATAGTAATTAAGCAAAAGTGCCATTCAGACAGTTCTAATTTGGCTTCCTGAGTCACAGAGGCAACGCATTCTCCCAAGTAGCTTTGCATGAGATCTTTAAGGGGAAGGAGATGGATCTTCTCATGAGAGAAAAGTTACTAAAAGATGACCAGAAAAAT
The DNA here is from genome assembly GCA_026225945.1 of Cricetomys ansorgei. Classification (NCBI taxonomy): domain Eukaryota; kingdom Metazoa; phylum Chordata; class Mammalia; order Rodentia; family Nesomyidae; genus Cricetomys; species Cricetomys ansorgei. Next base: position 10,465,724 of record JAMJFZ010001100.1, on the reverse strand, counting down.
TACAGGCTAGGACAGGTAGTTTCTTAGCTGACCAGATGGCCTCGGGAAATCATTCCTAAAGGGACTCAAATGTAGATATTGAACCTTCATGATGTACAGCCTCCTTTCCTGACATAGACAATACCATAGGTGAGGATGAGCCATGTGAAGGAGCCCAGCAGAAATATTGGAGCAGTGAGAAGCTTGGACAAGCAAGAGCAAAGCTACACAAATCCCAAGGGACAGCTGCATGTGAGATACATTTTCTTATATGGGAAAACCCTATCCAAGAAAGAAGGAGAAAACAGACATTACAAATTTACATGGCGAGCCACAAAAACCTCAAACATGAACTTCAATGTAAAGTAGGGGGTACTATAAAACCCAGCCTCAGAACCCACAGGAGAACAAATGAAGGCCGAAAGGACTGACAGGATATGGGACAGCGGATGGTGAGCACAAGGCAACAATCTAGCCATCATTAGAAAACAGTTGCTGGTTCCCCACTGGAGAACTGGTAATGTGGTCAGAGAAAGGGTTGTCCTGGTACAGTCATAATTAATTGTGATGTTTGATTTTGTATTTACTTAATGTACTTAGGAGTTTGTCCACAGAGCTATTAGAGCATTCTCTAGACGATCCTGTTTTAATTACAAGTTTAAGAACCTTAATAAGGAGTTTGTCATATCCAAATAGCTGAAAGCAGCTGGAGTCTAACCAAACACTGGTCACTGGACAGGTATGCAGACAGCGCTGACATCATCCACTTTACTAACTTCTCCCGGAGGCACAGGAAGAGGTGAACCAGTCCAAATAATGCCAAGACCCTTGGTGCTTCACCACCTCATAGCTTCACCGTCAAGAAGTACATTCCTTCAATTTAATCTCCAGTGATTATTGGAGTAGTTGGTGTGTGTTATAAGATAAAGCGTTGCAGGGAGGATATGGCTATCCCAATTAAGTATGAAATGAATGCAACATAGGCTGTTTTCTGGAGTCAAACTCCTTTGAGCATTTGGCTCCCCACATGCCCACCACGTCTTCATTTCCTTGTCTTTCTATTTGTCAAGCCCTTCTTACTTTCCACACCCTAAGGATCTCTCTCTTCCTGATGCCACTCATAGCTGCCTGACAGCTTCCCTCCCTGCTCACCTGTGTCAATCAAGGTAAAGTTCTCTCCCATAAATTTAATTTTGAGTGCTGGCTGCTGGGTCCATTAGAAAAACAAGACCTGTGAGCCTCTCTCTCTCTTCTGAAAGTCTTTCACACTGTTATTGTATGCTTTACAATTCTCCTATGGCTATCTCTACAGCTTTTTGTGCTGGTAAAATGTACACGTAGAAGTGTTCAATAAAAGGTAAATAAATACCTCTAAATAAAAGGTAGCTCAGCTGTATATATGGAGCTCTTCGGTATGCCCCCTGAACAGGAAGCTAGCTAATTTGGAAATCCATTCCAATTTTATCTGATCATTCCATAAGACATTACAGTTTAAATTATCACCTGTATACAAATCCTTATTTTTTAGAAAAAGCAAGTTAATAGACATGAACACAAATCTGAGCTTCATGTCCTTCAAGTTCACCACATTTGCAGACCACCCCCTATGGAGTCCTCATTACTGCTTTTTGCTAGGTGCTTATAGACCTGTACTCACTTTTCCAATTTCCATACACAAATTTTAATTTTTCCAATTACATATGCTCTCTATATTTTAGTCATCCCTAACATGTTTTGAATGAAGGGCCAAATGTCACCTTTTTAAATGTTGTTTTTCTTACAGTCAACATTATAGTTAATGTTCTTTGTGTAAATTGTTCATCATTATTCCCTAAACATTTTTGGATTGGTGTTATCTGGCATTACATTTCTAATCTCTTAGGTACCTAATGTGTTGATAATATTTTCTGAGGTGGTTGTGATTTTTTAGCATTCTACACAGAATAAAACAATGTAGATTGCATTAGTTTCGGAGACACTGCTAACCTACTTTTAGGGAAGATTTGAATAATTAGATTACAATCATGTATTGCTCTGAATTTGTTTTCTGATTATCCAGAAAGAATCAATGTAAACATAGAAATTATTTACATTTGAAGTACATGCTTTCAGTTCAAGTAACACAAATGACCCCAAACATATATATTTTTAAATACTAAAGGGCCAACATTTATGCTCCTCAACTTTTAAAAAGCACACACACTTTAAACTTGGGAATTTCCAGTCCCTTTGATTTGGGAATCCTGGGGTGGGTGTCGTTGTTGTCGTGTTGTTGTTGTTGTTAGTTTGATAATGAAGATTAAACCTAGATTCTCACACATGGCGCACATGCACTCTACACACACTGCAGCCCTAAAAGTTTTGCATTCTTAGGAAGTCAATCTTTACACTCAAAATCTTTTCATTATTCTGTTTTGTTATACTGCTTTCAGAATACAAGCAGCAGCCAGAATGTGGTATTTTTAAATGTTCCTTGTAGTTCCCGTTTTTCCTTCTGAATCAAAAAATGAAATGAACAATGCTTTCAGAATCACAAACATCCTCACCTGTAACATCTTTAGAAGAGTAAGATTGTCAGTACATCCATGGGAGCAATGGATGTTTCTTCTGTATGTTCGCTAAGTACGAAAACTTCATCTGTAATATCTGTGACTTTCCCATGACCTTGAACGTATGAAGCATTGAAATAATCATTACATGTGAGATTTTGTAGAAGATGCTTTATCTAACTTGAATCCAGGACCAAAATCCTAAATTCAACACTGTATTCTTGCTGAAAAGTTATACCACAAATAAAAAATTGTGGATATACAGTTGAATAACATATCAAAAATTCGACTCTAGACTTCAAGACAAAAGCCTAAATAAAGAAATGTCTATAATTACAATCACAACTATTACCAAAAGAAAAAAGAAAATGCTCAATCTAATTTTGCAAAACATTTATATTATTATTTTCTTTTGCTCCCAAAAGATGAGAGCTGGATTTCTATTCTGAAGCAGTTTCAAGTGTGTGTTCAATGATACACCCAGCAGCATAGCTCCAAAAACTAACACACCTGAGGCCAGTCAGTCACCTAAAGTGAGACTGTGCAAAGGAGAAGACCCAGCCATGCTACAAAAAAAAAAAAAAAAAAAAAAAAAAAGAAGCTAACTCAAATGTGCCCAGCTTCTCTACAACTTGTCTCTCAGGACTGAAGGTCTTATTAGATTGAAAATATTGATTCCCAGTATGCATGCCCATATGAGGGGACTAATATTTAACTGAGAAGCAGTAGTTTATTTTCTGCTGAAAGTTTTTTTTGACAAATGCAATAATATAATGGATTGTCAACACCTGATAATTTGAGTGAAGGGGGCCCTAGGAAGTAGGAAGCTGTATATTATACCATGTGATAGTTTAAATATCCAGCTAATATTATAAATGATTAGGATGCCTTCATGACCCTAGAGATTTCAGAGAATCAACTTTCTTGGCAAGCTGAAGGACATTGGACCCTTTTCTGAATGAGCATTGTTAGGTGCTATGAATACACAGAGGTTGCTGATGTTGCTCAAAACTGCATCTATTGCTTTCACTGATAATCACTGCTCAATACATTTGGGCCACCAGAGAATATCTGGACCTATGCCAACAATAACAAAGAAAAGTGCTTAAAGCTACAAATATTCAAATTTCTACTGCAATTGTTTTCCTTTTCAATTGCCCATATAAAGTTTTATGGCAAAAATATTATATGAATAATTGTGAAAAACTGTTCTACAAGCATAACACACTCCACATTCTCACCACTGGGAGTAGTTAGAGCTGTAATTCCCTACCTCATTTTTTAAAATAAAGAGTTTTGGCATGAACACCCAATCCCATGATTAGGTGACAGAATGGGAAATATAATACACAAACTGAAAGTAATCAGTGAAAGGTGTGTTTGTACTTTCTTTTAATATGCCTATTGATGGATTTTTTTCTCTTCATAGTATTTCTCCTGAAGACCTCACAAGATCATAGTCTATGTCAATTTCCTCTTACTTCAAAGAAATTGATAATAAGCTGAGATATGTAAATTATATTTAGGTCTCTTACACATGTCGATAATTAAAAGTGACATCTCAGTGGAATACTTGCCTGGTGTGTGTGAGGCCCTGGGTTCTATTTCAAGCAACAAAAGAAATAAGTGAATCAATTAAATTAAATACAACTTTCTATTTTTAAATGTTTTTTTTGTAAAACATTAATGAGCTACTTAACAGAAATTTCTATCTGAGTGCAGACTTGCTGATGAGGTTGTGAAAATCCAAGCCTACAGGTTAACCTGTGTGGCTTTAAATTGAGATGATATATACTGATATGTTATCTTTCTGCATCAGGGTTTCCTAAAAAAAAAAAAAAAAAAAAAAGGATAGATCAGTTGAGAAGAGATAGGGACAGAAAACTAGAACAATGAAGGTGCGTGGCAAACCCAAAAAGGACGAAGTAATTCACTGTCACTATGTAAAAAGAACATAAATAAGGAAGACAATTCTATAGATGTGATTAAGTGAAAAAGAATGTGCAGGGTGGTAAAACTTTTACCTTTTGGTGTGGCACCATCATATGTAATCAGAACTATTTACAATGCTGCCAACACAGAGATACACCTGACAAAGTCCACAAAACATTTCAAGCTTTACAGGTGTCAGTCACCCCTTCAAATCCAACACATAGAATCAAGGGTGCTCTTTGAAAGAAAGAAGGGAGCATATTATTAGTTTCAACTATAAGTTTTTATTTGTACTCATACTAATTACCTTTCTTTTCTCCCAAATGTACCTATTTTTGTGGGACCCAATAAACCTCTTCTCTGGACCTACTATCATTGCTGATATACTCAGTTCCTACAATCTGAATACATAACCCCAAATCTGTCTTCATTCTGCAGAAGTGCTTCATGATAACACTTACTATTTGCCAAGAAATTAATTCTCAAGAACAGGCACAGGTTCCTATGCAAGTGCTAATGAGTGCTTGGCTCCCACACATCAGTGTTAATAAGTCTTTAACAGCTTCAGGGAAGCCTCTCAAGTTGGGGACAAAGCACCCAAAGGAGAATGCTCTAATCTTCAGTCCCATGGTTCTCAAACTCTGGCATGTTTGGCATGTTACATGATCACCCCTGTGCTCCCTTGCAGATGCTGGGGCCCCTTTTACAAAAAATTCCTGATGCTGTCGATTTGGCATGAAGCCCAGGAATCCACACATACGAGTCCATTCTCATCTGTGCTTCTAATGCAGAGAATTCAGACATAATATTTACCTTCTATTATCCCAGTGTTTGATTGCTATCCTGGCATGATTAATTGCAGTATCCCCTTTTATTCTCAAAGTGCTATGTTTTGGATAGACTGGAGTCAAAAACACTGGACTCAACTTTGTAGAGTCACCCACATACACTACATTTAGAGTTGTCCCATTCTAGACTGACTGCAAGGAATAAAAGTAGCCCTCACCAGCAGCTCACTTTAGACTAGTGTTTCTCAACCTGTGGGTTGTGACTCCTTTGGGTGTCAAATGACCCTTTCACAGGGGTTAACTAAGACCATCTTGCATATCAGATATTACATTATGATTCATAACCATAGCAAAATTACAGTTATAAAGTAGCAACAAAAATAATTTTATGGTTAGGGGTCACCACAATATGAGAAACTGTATTAAAAAAATTGTAACATTGGGAAGATTGAGAATGACTGCTTTAGACTCTTTTATCAGTGTACCCTCCCATTTGGAAACTACTTCTCCTTACCTACTATCTGCTGGGTGCTAATCTAATCCCAGGATACAGTGGCAAACAAGGCACATACCTTAATTCTTTAAAAGATGGTGCAAAGTAGGTAGTAAACATGGAAACAATACATGTAAAAAATTAATTGCCATTAAGAAGTGCTGGAGCAAAGCTGAGGCAGGAATTTAGAACCTATGAGTGGAAGCTGCAGAGATGGCACAGCTGTTAAATGCACTTGTTCTTGCAGAGGTCCTGGATTCAGTTGCCAGCATCCACACGATGACACATAACCATCTGTAAACTCCAGTTCTAAGGGATTTGCTGCCTTCACACCATATTTAGATATGCATACATATGTGAAGACAAAATACTCATACACATATAATCTAATAACCTTTTAAAAAGAGAATTCTTATGAGTAGAGGAGACCTGGGTAGTCAGGGAAGGCCTAGCTGAAGAAATGAGCTCATGGGCAAAGCATCCAAAGCATTGGAGTTTGATGCCTTTGAGAGAAAGGATTCAAGTCAATGTGGTTTGGTGATAGAGTAGGAGAGGATGAAGTCAGGGAATCAGACACAGCTAGCAACATTCTCTGTTCACTTCATGTTTACAGCTTTCTCTTTGAAGTATTGTTCTTCCCTCTTTGCATATGAGTAAAGATAAACAACTTGTGGACTGAGAAACTTGACCAAAGAGTCACTTCTAAAACTTCTAAAAATGGGATCTCTGAACCATTATAACCCTGGAAACCCAGACTAAGAGACATTGCCTGACATATTGCAAACCTCTAAGAAGTTCAAAACAGAAACTAGAGAAGACAAATAGGCCAAAGGTAAAGTATTTGTCGGGGTAGGGGTGAGGGACATATCTGAAGTTTGGTGATAAAATAATGTTGAAACTACAAGTTAGCAAAATATTCTAACTTCCAAGAACCTGCTCTTGAGATAGAGAGGGGGAAAGGCTCATTCAAAATCCATAAGAACCTGGATGCATGAGTTAATTATTCATTAAACTCACGATTTCATTCCACATAAAGTTTCTGTCATAGAGAGTTTATATAGCACCTGCAGTTAATATGAAAGGTTCTGGGTCTTGAATATGCTCAAAGGAGTAGCCATGCCTTTGTTTGGAAAATTCCTTGCTTTAGAAGGCCCCTTTCTACTACTGCCATGCAACTACTGAAGAAGCACACAGACTGACTCCTCAAAACATCCTCTCTGACTGAGGCAGCAATCACAGAGTCTACATGGGTCTGCACTAGGTTCCCTGCATATATGTTGTGGTTGATAGCTGAGTGATTTATGGGACTACTAACAGTAGGAATGGGTGTGCCTCTGACCTGTTAACCTGCTCTTGGGATCCTTTCCTTCCTACTGGGTTACCATATCCAGCCTTGATATGAGGGTTGGTACCTAGCCTGATTGCATCCTGTTGAGCCATATATGGCTGATATCCTTGGAAGGCCTGCTCCTTTCTAGAGGGAAGTAAGTGAAGGGGAAAAGGAACTGGAGGAAAGAGGAAGTGGGGAATGATGTACTGGGTAGAATGGAGGGAGGGGAAATGGATCAGATTGTACTGTATGAGAGAAGAAAAAATAACAAAATAAAATAAAAATTCTCTCTAAAATTCTGAGGCAGGTATGTCCAGCAAACAACTACTCACCCAAGCCTCACCTCCTAGGCTATCAAATTAACATTTCCCTTTCCCTAGAAGATGCTGTTTTCACATTCTCCAAATAATGCAACAATATAAAATTGACAATAATAAACAGTATAATATCAGGATCAGCTTAACTATTGTTTAATCCCAAATCAGTATTTTGTAGTTGTTGTTGTTGTTGTTGTTTTATGAGACAGGGCCTCTCTACAGAGCTCTGGCTGTCCTGGAACTCCCTGTGTAGACTGAGCTAACCTTCAACTCAGAAAGATTCATTTGCCTCTGCCTCCTGAATGCTGGGATTAAAGGTATATGCCACCAAGCCAAGCCTGTGCATTGTAATTTATATACAAGGATAGGTAATGCTTTTTAAATTGTGATATAGTCAAATACTAGTTTATTTTTCTTCCATACATAAAAACCTCTGATACTTCCATTATTTTAGTAGCTATAATTTGTAGCCATAATTCCTTTTTTTTTTTAATTCCATCCTTCTGAATTGGTCCTTGCTTATAAGAGAGAATTCAACAGTCTCTCCTGTACCCTCCTGCTATATCAAAATCAAGTTACACAAAAAATTCCAAAATGCTTCCTCCTCCATTTTTTAGTGTTTTGCTGAAATGATATTTTTCATAACTGTATGACTTCCACTTAATGATATATTGTTCAGCAAAAGGAATAAAAAATTCTAGTTAAAGTATATCAAGAGAACAGTGAGCTTAAGAGGACATTTTAACAGCATGTAGAATTGGCAATGTCATACCATCTACTAGATCTTTGCAAGGCTGGAGTTATAACTTAGCAGCAGAATATATGCTTGGCATGTGCTTTAAACTCCAACATCAGTTAAAAAAAAATGTGCTGGGAGAGTATCATTGTTCACCCACAAAAAAAAAAAAAAAAAAAAAAAAGGGAAAAGGAAAGAGTATGAAGTGTGATAACATGCACTGACAGAACAGGAGCACCACACAAGGCAAGTGAAATCCTGAATCCTCAAAAAAGACTAGATAAGCCTCAGAAAAAAGGTGTTACTGTAAATATCACCACTGGTGATTGGTATTAAGAAGGTCAGGTCAATCCGCAGACTAACAGAGAGGACATGGAATGTTAGCACCATACCAATTAGCCTTTCAAATTTCCAGCCCAAGAAGGTAAGAGCAAACTTAAGATTCTATAAGGCAGATGTCATCAAATGACTAAAGTCATCGCTGAGTACTCATTTCAGTTAACTAATCATTTCCCCGAAGCTATTATAAACCCCTGCATATTTAAAGCTGGGGGCAAGGGGTGGAAGGGATAATTGGGTAGTTAAGAACACTTGATGCTCTTCAAGAGGACCCTACTTCAGTTCCTAGCACCCATTTGAGGCAGCTCACAACCACCTATAACTCCTCCACCACTAGCTTCCATGGACACTTCATTTACATGAACCTATCCACATGCAGACACACACATATATACATAGCTTACAATAATGAAAATGAATACTTAAGAGTAATGAATTACTTTTAAGCAGGTACTTTTTAAAAGAAATAATGTTTATGTACCCACAAATTGATCAAATATTTTTTTAATAATTTACTTAACTGTATTTTATGTGCATTGGTGAGAGGGTGTCAGATTCTCCCTGGAACTGAAAATAAAGACAGTAATAAGCTGCCATGTGGGCGGCGGGAACTGAACCCCGGTCCTCTGAAAGAGCAACCAATGCTCTTAACTGCTGAATCATCACTCTAGCCCCAGACCAAATATTATTTGCTTAAGAAAAGTTTCCCCAGGAGACTAACCTAATTTGTGGGAATTAGGCTTTTAAATTTAAATCATGCTAACAGAGAACCAGGCATAGACACAAATGCCTTTAATTCTAGTCCTCGGAAAGCTAAGGCAAGAAGATAAAAAGCAGGTATTCAAGACCAATCTTGCTACACAGCAAGACCCTATCTCAAAAAGAAAAAAAAAAAAGTTAAGTAGGAATTAAAAATTTTAAAACCATTTTTTAAAAAGTATGAATTTGATTACTTGTAACAAAAATGAGTTAAATAAAATACAAGTCAATCAACATTTCTAGCTCAATAAAGAATATTTCACTCCTCAAATGACATAAAGGAAAATTTAAATTAAATTAAACTATGTAAGTTTACTAAGTACATTGTATCTGACAAAGTGCTCAATGCAAATGTGATTCCAGAAGTCTACTCATTATGTACATGTTTTTGTCCTGCAAAACACACATGCACACTCACACAAACCCACACACTGGTGTTCTGTTTGGTTTTTTTTTCTTTTGTTGTTTTAACTTTAATTTTTAGCTTTAAACACATTTTCCATGTCTTGACATAGACATACACATACTAGTTTTTGGAATGCAGTACAAAAAAGAAAGTAAAATCAAAGATCTTAAATCTACTGAGAGTGGCTGCTCTTCAAAGCAATGTTGACCACTATAGATTTCCTTTGTTCAGTTGACATTCTCTTTCTTACCCACCCAACTTTATGGGTTACTTTCATTTATGGGCTTTTTTTCCCAATTTTAAAAATATTATTATACACTGCTAGCCTCTGTGTGTGTATATATGTGTGTTGTGTGTGTGTGCTAATGCACTTGCACACAATCACACAAGCAAACTTAACCTGTGGAGGTCAAAGGAAAACCTTTGGGAGTTTGTTCTCTTATATCATAGGTTACCTAGGTCCCCAGAGCTTATGTAGCAAGCCCTTTTCCTTATACCCACAGAGTCATCTGGATGACCCCAAACCTTTGTTCTTGTGATGGCTCCTTTCAAGGAGGTTTTTATGTAATGACACTTAATTCCGTATCATAAAGGGCCCATACTATAGGTTCTCTCTCTCTCTCTCTCTCTAAGAAGATTCCCCAAAGATACTGCCTTCCCATATCATACCCATTTCACCATTTTCCAGCATTTCCAAGAGGAAGTTAATTTCTGGTCTTTTGTCTTCCTATGAAATACCATCCACAGTAAGGACATCTTTCTTACACAGTAAGAGTAAACACTCTCATTGTTTCAAGTCAGTCTTTGATCAGAAGGCAAGTTCAATAATTCTGGGGAAAGCAGCTTTCCCTTCAAGAAGTTAACAGTAGCCATTGTGTGCCTATCCCCAAAGGTAAATAATGGATGGAGACAAAAGACCTAGATCTGGTCCTATACCAGCCATATTGACTAGGGGCCAATTCATGTCCATCAACCTCAGTTTCTTCATCTGTTAGATACAGGATCTGATGAGAATAGCATTTAACTCTCCACCAAAGACATGTCTCCATCTCTCTGTTCTGCTTCCAAAACCATCTAAATGTTGACCTACTCTCTAGACTTTCATTTATAGTCAGTGGGTTTTGTGTTTGTTTTGCTTGCTAGCTTGTAGTGGGTGTTATTTGTTTGTTTCTTTTTTAAACAGTAGTTTAGGTTGGCCTTGAACTCATGACCTTGTTGCCTCAGTCTCTTTAGAACAGAGATTATAGGCATTAACTGGCCTTTAATTCTTACTTGCCTGATTACTTGGCTTTGACCTTGAGGACTTGCATAGTAGAGGGAGAGCACAGACTCTCACACTTTGTCCTTCAGCCTCCATGAACTCCATAATACATGCATTCTAATACATGCATACAAGAGGTGGGGGAGGGGAGAGGGAGGGAGGTTAATATTTATTTGTGTGAAGGGGTTTTTGCCTGCCTGTAAGTCTATGAGTGCCTAGTGTCCATGGAGGTCAGAAGAGGGCATCAGATCCCCTAGAACTGGAATTACAGGCATTTGTGAACTATCATATGAGTGCTGGGAATTGAGCCCAGGTTCTTTGCAAGAACAGCCAGTACAATAAACCCTTGAGCCATCTCTCTAGTTCCTGTAATATTTTTTGCTCGTGTTTTGCTTGTTTGTTTGATTTTTGAAACAGCATCTTACTATGTAACACTGGCTGGCCTCGAAACCACTATGTAGAGCACCCTGGCCTCTAACACAATGACATCCACCTTCTGCTTCCTGAGTGCTGGAATTAAAGATGTGCCCCACCAAGATCAGCAAATAAATGGAACATTTTTAAAGCCCACTATTTTCAGGCAATGTCAAATTTATGAAAGTTCTCTAAAGAGAAACTTCAACATAATAAAATGAATAAAACAAAATAAAATGGGGCTTTGCCAATGGCTCAGTAGATAAAGGCACATTCTGCCAAGCTTGACAACATGAGTTCAATCTTCAGGTCCCACATCTTAGAAGAAGAGAATCAACTTCATGAAATGATCATCTGACCTCTGCAAGCACCATAGCCTATGTGCGCGCACATACACACACACACACACACAAATAAATAAATGTACTACTACAATGCTTTTTTAAAGAACGTATGTAATTATTTCAGTGGCTATAAATAACATTGCTTTGATTATGTGTGTATAAAATAGCTAGAACTTACCAGAATAATTTTACACATAAATTCGGTGTTTTTTTTTTTTAACCTCTTGACATTACAGAAAATTGAGAAGATACTTGTTCTGTTAGACCCAAAGACACTCAGTGTTCTTTCAAGGCTACAAAGAAGAGATTCTGTGCTCAGGTTCATTATGACTCTGAAGGTGCTGAACTCTGCACCCGAGGAGAAAATAGGCAGCTGATGAAAGGCTCCCTGGTCCCAGGCATCTGGCTGGGGTTGACTTGCAATAGAGCATTTCAAAGCAGCTTGGCAAATGTATTTGGGTGTCAGCACCACTTCCAAAATATAATGTTCCCAGTGTGAGACAGATAATGCTGTAGCCAACATAAATAAACTGCTATTGATAGTTTCTATTTTTATTTCACAACTGTATACAAAATGCATGATGTTTAAGAGATTAACTGAACTTATCAGAGTAAGAAAATTGTTAGGATAGGGCTATAAAGAGGTAACTGGAACTAAATATCACCCACCTTTGCTAAAGCATTCGCACATAAAAGATATTCCCTGGGAGCCACCATATAAAACATATCGTGTTTTTAAATAAGTATCACCATGGTAACATGTGACTTCATAAATATTTAAGTCAAGTTCTTTCACAGAAGTTCAGCTAGAAGAGTAGAGGAGTGAGAGGTGGAGCTGGGAGGCATGGTAAGTGCTTAGCATGTACATGGCCCTAGCTCCACAAAAAAATAGAATAAAGTTGGAAAATATCTAAATTTTGAAATGCAAACTATGATTAGAAAGGTGGTATACTGCATAAACTTTAAATATTAGAAAATGTATTACTTTGGGCAAATAAGTTCTACAGATCATCCCATTATAGTTAGTAATGTTTACTCTTGTATAAATGAGAAACATTAAACGTGTTTCAATCTCTGAATGTATATGTGTATATATAGAGAGGGGGGTTGTTTAAATAACACATATCCTATACCCTTAGCACCCTGAATTTGCCCTGATCTTGTCTTTATATGTGCATGTAAAGTTAATAACATTAAAAATATGTTGACTGTGTGAATGACTGCTTTGATTTAATTCTTATTTATACTTCATAATGTAATATAATTTTCTACCTTATTTTATTAATGTCATACACTCATATTTCTAATACATAATTTGTTGATATTTAAAATAAAAGGAGCAACAAAGGATAAAATTTCTTTTGGGAAAGAAATTATAATTAACTCCCACCTTCAGCCACAGCATATCGGAACACCAAAGTCTGCCCAAATTATTTTCACAGCCCACTAATTAAACTATTACGTGGAACTTTTGTAATCAGACGATACATAAGCAAAACCCACAAATAATTAGCAAATTTTATTTTCCTTAATGTTCCCATCTCAATGGCTATAGTATGATTTGACTGGAATTCATCAGATGGTAATGATAGCTAAACCTAAAGAAGCATCATGAACAACTGCAACCTAAATGTTTTTTCTTTTTTGTTTTTTTTTAAATAGAGAGAAATCTTTCTCATTTGTAATTACTAGGAAGAAATCACTAACAATCAAAAATCATTTCACTTAAGAATATGTACAGTAATAACTAGGAGAAAGAGCCCAAGACTCTATCACTGTGCAGCAGAATTGTATGGAATTTCAGGGGCTATAGAAATGTGCTGTGGTCCGGAAATTGAATGCAAAACTAGCATTAAGAATAAAAATAAGTTTTAGCCAGAAAACCATGCCATAAATTTATTTAAAAAGAGATGGAAATTAGTCTCAGACTATAAGGTAATTGTAGAGATAACTGGTGGCAATAGGAAAAAATATATAAAAAAATATTCAAAATATACAATGCTAGGAATTAGGACCTTTAGTTTAGGCAAATATATCTTAGCTGTGATATGATGATTAAAATGTAGGAGTTAAAAGCCTTCAGGCTTAAAAAGATTGTCAGGTCAAAGATTCTCTTAAAATTTAGAGGAGTTTGGGTTCAACAAAAAAAATGCATACAGAAGAGTTTGAGAAAGACTGATGAACAATTGATGCAAATATTTTATCTGTAGACTCACAATTGGCAGGTCCCTTCGGCCTAATAAAATTCTACATGTTTATTAAATATGAAATTATAATTATTTTCTTCTTTCTAATTCCTACTAATGCATACATTATATGATCTTGTACCTACCTGCAGATTTTATATGTCCTTTTTAGGGTTACCTAAAGCTGTCTGTGCCATCAACCAAGTGAAGTTTTATAAATGTACTATCTAAAGTCACAATCTCATCTGACATTTCTTTTATATAGCTCTCGTCTCTAATTCAATATAGATCTACTTTGACTCTCCCTATCTTCTAATCTGTTTGTGTGTTGTTTTATTTATAGCATATCATTGAAGGCATAATTCTTTTGTCTGTATGTCTATGTATACACACAAGGCATTGTTTGAGTGCATGTGGATAAGACAATTGAATAGTACAGTTAGTTGTGGGATTCATAACCCATTACTCAAGGTATTTTGGTTCAGTTGTTTTCACTGAAACATTTATATGCTGATGAATATGTTTCCTGAAGAAAGAACACACTGGAGCTGGAGAAATGGCTCAAGGGTTAAGAAGATGTGTTGCTCTTACAGAGATTCTGTTCCCAGCACCTGTACTGTGGCTCACAATCAGTTCCAAGGGATCCAGTGCCCTCTTCTGACTTCCAAAGGCACGTTTGTCCAGAGGGTTGATGTACATTTATTTATGGAACTCTAGGCAATTAATATTTGAAAAGGCATGCACATGGTATATATACATGTGTTTAAAACAGGCATGCATATGGTACATATACATACATGCAGGTAAAATACTCATACATATAAAATAAAATAAATACATCTATTATAAATATACACACATACACATACATATTTAAAGAACACAATTCACAACTTTCTTCTCAGGAGCTTACTTCAGATGTGTTACCACTGTCAGCCCTTTACCCCCATCTCTACCCCTGCTTTACAAACACTGGTTGCCTTGAGCTCTGTAAATAAATGCACATCAACCCTCTGGAGAAACATTTGTGTCCACCTTTAGCTAGTATCCTGTGGAGTTTTTAAAGCTGGAGGGGATCTGCTAATTGACTGCCAAAGCATCTGTATTTTAATATTTGCTTTTTATTTAATTTGTTTTTTAATTAGCATATAATGGGCTGACTTTTATTATGACATCCTCATGCACACTCTTTGTTACTTGGTCCTTCTCTCCCCAGTTCTCTCCCCATCTCCCTGAAGCCTCACACATACTTTGCACCCTGTTTTTGTTTTTAAAGAAAATATTTCTAGAAGTCTACAAGGAGTCTTAATTTTCTGTGCTAATGCTAAATTCATCCAGCCCTTCAACTTCTGTAAATTTCAAGTCCCGTGCAATCTCTTCCAAAATTATTTTCATACAGTTAACTTATTATGAGTTTTGTCAGTACCAGAAAATAGTTTAGAGACTTCATGAGACAAGGGTATGCTGTTCATTTTATTACAGAAATGTCATATGAACTCTTGAGTTTTTATAATCAATTATGTTCAGAGAATGTGATATGAAAGCACAATGGCTGATCCTGAAAATACAATTTCAGCCCTAGTCACATTCAAGTAAATGTAAGAGAATCAATCAGTTTTGAATGAAAAATCTCCCTTTGAGCAGAACAACATGAATTATCATTGTTGGTCAATCTGTAGAGTTTACCTAACCAAGCACTCTGAAGAGGACAAGCTCTGTGATTAGGTAACTGATTTTTGCTACTTAGGAAATTTCACCTGAATTATATTTCATCATATTCTCCTTTATTACTTTTGTCTAATTCTGAATATAGGAATCATGAGGTTCTTCATGTTTTCTCTTTTATTCTCAAATTTTGAAACTGAATCATCATTATTGAAACATACAGACACTGTGTCTCTTCAAGAACTCCTTAAGGGTCACCCTACCCTCAACGACTTTGCCAAAGGATTCACTGGATATATTGAGTTCTTGTCTGATGTGCAGACTTTCAAGGAATTACAACTACAAAATTTGGCAAAGGAAGTTAGCTTGGAATCCCAGGAGGGAAAGATGGGGAAAATCCCTGCGTGTCCTTATTTTTCCTTACCCAACCCTTTTTCTAAAATCTTAACACCACCGGGTGGAAAAGTAGGTTAATTGGGCAGGAGTCTCTGACTCTGCCCCCGACGGCGGCAGTTTTCAGGTGTCTGAAGGCTCAGCAGCCTTCAGAGCGCACTGCGATGAAAAGGCAAGGAGAGCGGTCGGCTGCGCACAATACCATAATTATTTGTCCAAAGTTCCATCCTCCGCGGAGATCTTTGCATAATTCAGGAGTAATTAGGTCAACAGTGTTCCTTTTAAAGGCGTCATTTTGAGTAGGAGAAGGTGATTATTTACTTTGGAGATTCACTTCGAGAGAAGTTCCTGGATGAACTTAAAAATGATTACAGGCAGAATTTGTAGAGTCTGCCGAGAATTCAAAAAAGTTCGCTCTCTCACAAAGCGAAGTCTTTCCAGCTTCTTTCTCCCTGGGGGCTAAAAGACAGTTGGCTTGGGGAGGTGGGAAGCAGGAGGTGACCGACAAGCAGAGAATCCACCTTGGCCTATGCTCCCATGCCGAATAACTTAGGAGCTGGCTCTCACTAAGATTTATTTCCCCTGTTCAACCGACAGTTTTACCTCTGCCTGCAACAGGGTCTGAGCTGCGCTTTCTGCTCAGCTCTCCTTATTCTGGGCGTTAGACACACACACACACACACACACACACACACACACACACACACACACACAGGAAAAACAAACTTGGAACCCGTCTCTACAAAGGCAAGGGGAAAGTTCCCTTTTCACTGAAACAGACTCAAAACAGAAATTAAGATTGAAGCAAAGGCACACACTAAGCACTGTGGTTAGCTTGAGTAGTTTGTTTTCCTGTTTTTTATGACTTTTTATTTATATGCAGATAGTAGAGGTGGTGCAACAGGCCAAGGATTCACAGGAGAAATGCACTATCAAAATGAAAGTGCTTGCTTTTATTCCAGCTACTTAAAAACAGAGCTTAGAAAATTGCATTCTTCATTGTCCAATGCTGTAAACACTCCAAATATGAGTACATGTACATACTTAAGTATACACAACAACTGGCAGATAATATACATCTAAGTTAATATTTATTGCATATGTGCACAAAAATTCTTACATATTGCATATTACACTTAATAAAGGCACATAGACCATTACATGTCCTGTAGTGAATGAAAATCTATGCCATTTTGGTTTATACCGAATATAGTGATGTGTATTACTTGATACACATTAGGTGATATAAATGTATATATAATGTGTGTGTGTGTATATATATATATATATATATGTAATGTATATGTAAGAGCTTATATTAGGTGATGCACAGTACATGTTAGAGTCTGCTGGAAGCAACACTCCAGGTCCTGTCACTTGCTGACAAGTCTGCTTGCTAACATGAGGGACCCTATGCATACTATTATGTAGCATTATGTTTCTTCTCCAAAATCTCACCAATACCTATTGCTTCTGATGATAGAAAGTTCTTATTAAACAGCAGAAGCCACACCAACCCTGAGCCAACACTAGCGACTCCTGTCTTAGAGGAAGACCAAGACCAGGTGACAGCAAAGCTCAGAATTCCAGCTTCTGTAGCTCCAGGGGAAGGCTGAGTCTGATCTCAAACAGGAGGAAGTCTTAAGTAGGCTGAAGTAGATGGGTTCATTTTGAAGCTGCCTGACAAGGTGGAATGAGGTTGTTGGGGACATACTGTTGGTAGGGGAGTCTTGCATATCAAACTCTCCCTCCAGCCTCCTCTGACCTCCACAATGTACAACATACACACACACACACACACACACACACACACACTCACCAGATCTGTGTCCTTTGAAAACGTTCCTGTCCTTAGGAGAATCTGAAAAACAGTCTATGAGAACAAATACTGCTTTCCTGTTTGATTGTCATTGCCTTCTAAACCCCAGCCTTTCCTAGGCATTACTCCATAAGGAGCTGGGCTTGTTAGCATGCCCAAATCTGGGAACCTTGACTGTTAAAAGAGATTTAGAAGATGCCTTCCCTCCCCCCATCCCCCCGCAAAAAAAATCCTTAATTCGTAATAGCTTTTTAGGAAAGAAGGTAGACTGGGTAGGAATTTGTTCCCACCAAATAATAACCAAACCTAATAGTGGGCCTGCACAAGCTCCCCACATCAGACAGCTCCAGAACACACAGCTTCCTCTACCCCCTGGGAAGCTCTCCCCTCAGCTGATCTTCCAGGGCGTGGAGGAATGTTTTCCTTAAAGAGTATAGGCACCTCCCCCACATGCCTTGCTGGACGGTAATTTGTGAGTTTTTGCACTGCATTAAGAGCATATCCTAATGTCTATAGAAACTTGGTGTGAAGGATTTGATGAATGTGTCTAATTGGTTTAGCTCACCACCTATTCAGGAGAAGAAAAGGTCCATCATTAGACTTAATTAAGTTTTTTTTTTTTAAGTCACTGCCTTTAATGATCATAGAAACCGCAAAGTTCAACACCAGCATCTGCGTCATTTTAATTACCCTGCTTATTTGTTGAGGATGTGACAAAGTTACCCAATATTTCCCCACAGTCCTTCCAACTCAGGGGAGAGCTGCTAGTGGTGCAGGCTGGCTTCCAACCCAGAAGAAAAAAGTTGAGACTGTGTCGTTCACTCAGTTTCCATACCCCATTCTCTGCCAGGAAAGCACCCAGCACCCACGACTTAAAGAATTCGAAAGACCACCTGAGGAGTAATGTCTCTTCAAACTAAGAATATAAAAACTTGATAATAAATATGCCAGAAAGGACTGTGAGTATAGGCTGCTCATAGTCTGCCCCTCCCCCAGTACTTGCCATGAGATTCCCCCTTGATAAGATAAATGTGCCTGCCAAGCCTGTCCCCTAGTTGTTCACAACCTGAGGATCCTGAGTTCATTTCAGAGTTGATTTTTTGATCTCTACAGTTTTCCTTTTGCCTAAAACAGAATGATTGACTTCCTGGTCAATAGTTGGTTTGTGATATTCCTCTGCACCCAGTTCTCTCAAGCAAATTGAACACAGGCAGGAAGACAATGAGAACCACAGTGTGAATGTCTAAATCCTACCCATCTCTCCTGTTAATTGCCTTGAAGTTTTGACAATTTAGCTTGGATGGGTTGGAAATCTTAAAGCTTTCTTCTTGTATGGCAAAAAATAAAAAATAAAAATAAAAAGTCATCTTTTGTTGTTGAAAATTTCAGCCTTCCTACTTTTCTCTAAGTTACCTAATATAAATAAATAAATAAATAAATAAATAAATAAACAAACAAATAAAACCTAAAAGCAATCTAACTTCTTGAGCAAGGATGGAGAAAGGCAAGAGCTTTGATTCTTGTTGCCCTTGAATCTAAGTCAAAGGCACTAACTCCTGCAGGTTCTATCCCCACTTTGATGGTGTTTTCAGTTTTGGGTATGATTATTGTCTCCATTCTACTATGAATTCACTAAATGAAAACAGAGAGAAGCCATGGAAGTTAAATGGATGGTTATATTTCCCAATATCTGGCAGAGAATTGACCAAACGATTTTTTTTTAATAGATGATGAGGAAATCCATGCCAAATGCTAAGAAAACACCTAGTAAATTATTTTCCAAGACAAGGAGAAACAGAGCATGTAGCAAGTACCATTAGATACAGCTCAGTGTTGGGCACAGCTATGCTTTTAAGTGGTTATGTTTGGCTGTCTGAAGACCAGCAGTGTTCTGCTAGCTGGGCTAAATGAGGGAATGAATGGAATTGGCAACTTGGCAATACTTTGCAAAAGTGTGTCCCAAGAACCTCACTGGAGTCAAAGCCAGAGTCTGAAGAACTTGTTTGAATGAGGATGTTCCTGAAAGCTGTAAGAGGCCCCACTCAGAATTGCATCACCTGCCATCCACTTTCTCCATCTCGCCTCACTTTGAAAATGCCTAGCAGCAAGCAGGCGCCAGGAATCCAAATGTCACAGTTTCATCCATTATGCCCAGCTAGATGATACAGGCTGAAGTTAACTGGGATGTTTTTTGAGGAAATCCCAACCTGACAAAACTAAGCTAAAACTGCCTTCCCTTTCCCATTTGCTCCTGTCTGGTTCTAGACCCTCCATAAGCATGAAGGTGACCTGGAAGAAACATGGCTGTAGGGAGCCAGCATCCGAATTTCTCATTTTGTGCCTATCAGAATCCATAGGTGTCCAGGTAGCCAGTCCTCCTAAATGTCATCAAGATCCAAGACCACACCCTCAAGCTAGGGAAAAGTATTACTCTTTCCCTCTCCCTCCTGCTCCCCTTCTCCTTTACCTACTTTCCAGTTTTTCCAAGAGATTACCACTTGGGAGAAGAGATTTTTAACAGGACTATTCTTGCTTTCAATTTTATTTTGATTTCTCTTCTCCTCTGACTTGGTCCTGTGGCGCTGCTCTCCCAACTCTCCTTTTATAGGGAGGTTTGGGGTTTTCTTTTTGATCCCTCACCCTTTCCCTGATTCTGGGTGTTTTATGTATCTGTGTTTCCTGCTATCTGGAGGTCTCAGCTGATAAAAAGAAGACAAGAAAGAGGAACTGGGGGGAAGGCAATGAGTGCAACCCACCTGGGTATTCATTTGTACACAGAGTCTGCAGAGTCCCTGAGCCCAGCTCTAACTGGACAATGGACTGCCGGACAGCTGCAGGCAGTATAAAGAGACGCTCAGCCTTGACACTTTTACTTAGTAAACATCGACCCTGGGGCCAATGCAGGCCTATAAAGATGCTGATTGGCACTGGAAAACAGTATTTCTCTGGTTGGTTCATGTGAGGGGGTGTGGGGAGCAGTTGTGTTTGCAAACAAATTCGTTGACTTTTCAAATATGCATCATTTGCAGATCTGGGGGAACTAAAGGAAAGCACCACCAAGGCCAAGGACCCTGGCCTCCGGAGTGCTGGCTTCCCACTCACATCCTGAAACATTTTTTCTTCCCCCTCAGAGACAAAGTGTTGCAAAGTTACTGTTTTAATTTCCTAACACAAGCAAATTTGGGAGGCACCCCAGCAGCAGTCCCTGGTGCTGGGCTGCGAGGCAACCTTTCAGAGCAGCCCTCCAAGAGAGAGCTGAAAGAATGCACTTAGTGCTGGCAGCAGAGAATAGGATTGCACTCTGGGAAAGACAGCCCGACCAAGCTGAGACTGCCCGCTCTGTCCCTGTTTATTGATGCCTGACCGTCTTGGTCCTTGACATTTCGATATTACTTAGAAAGGGTAGAAATCCCTTGGCCATCACAGCTCCAAAGCTGTGAATGAATAAATGTGGTGAGTAAAATGTTTTAAAATAAAGTACTTTGGGAGTTGGAGTTAGAGAGACAGGCATGTGCTCAAGGCTCCAGATTCAAACCCAGCACCAGAAACCAAGCAATCAATTAATTAACAATAAAACAACTATATTAGTGGAAATAAATTAGTCTCTTTTCCCAAAGTGCCTAGAAAAATAATTTTCCTTGTTTCTTATATGTAAATAAAGGTGCGTCTGATTTAAATATATTTCCCTCCTACCACTAGGACATCTATCTTGGAAAAACTGCTATTACTCATATCTGCAAAGGTTACTGCAGGATGCTGCCCCAAATTCCCAGATGCCACATGCAATACGGCCTCATTCTAGTGTGCATATCCTTCCAAAGATGCTACTCACTGTCTTCCCTTGTCCTAGAACGACCAGAAGGGGTTTCTAGTATAGTCCCAAGCTTAGTCTGCTGAGGCTAAAAGCCAGTGTAGTACTTCGTTCCTTCCCTGACTTCAGCAGATGTTATTTTTCCTAAATGCCCCTACAGGCTTGAGGTTAGAATTGTGACTTCCCAGGAGGGCGAGGCTGATACCTCCGTTGAGGACACTGATGAAGATGGTTGGAGAAATCAGTGGTGCAGAGGAAGCCAAGCTACTGGTTCCTCCATCTCTCTTTATCCCCTTCATGACATTGTTCAAAATGATAATCTAATTCAGATATGAGGTTAGCACCTCCCTTGAAATGAAAACAGAAATCTAAATGGAAAGGAGAAAAAAAAGTACTTTGTAGTCTACATGTCGCCCATCTTTAATTCAGAGACGCATCCATAACTCCAGGGAGTTCTGCCTTGATCTCTTTGATTTTTTTTTTTTAAGCATCAAATCTGTTATAGACTAAAATTCCTAGGTTTTCCATAGAAACATCTCCATTCCTTCAGGATATTGATGTTTTCTTCTTCCTGGGGGTTATGATATGGTAAATCAGATTCATAAAGGGACAATGACAGCATTCAGAGGCCTGGGTGGGGTTTCCTTCAGCCTTGCCTGCCCTCCCTCTCAGAGTCTCTCCTCCCTCTCATTCATTTAAATTCATTCTCTCCCTCCCTCTCTCCCTCTCTCCCTCTCTCCCTCTCTCTCCCTCTCTCCCTTTCTCCCTTCCTCTATCTCTTTCTCCCCTCCTCCCCTCTCCCTTACACCTCCGCTTTCTCCTTTCCTTTTTTTCCCTGCCTCATTTTCTCCCCGTTGTTCAACCAAAATAAGGTTGTGATTCTGGTCTCTTCAAGCCCTTTCAAGCGCCTTCAACTTTGGCGGCGGCAGCAGCAGGTTGCGTTGCTATGGAAACTGTACTGTATGGCGGTGGCTGCTGCTGCCCCAGACCCAGCTCAAATCCCCCAAACAATGCCCCGCCAAGTGCAGGTTTCTCGCCCTTTTCCATGCACTTTTCCCTTCTAATAGGGCTAGTGGCCTCAAATGGGCGATCATCTTGACATGACAACAATCCCTACACCTCCTCTTAATCCCCCCTCTCTCTCCCTAGCCTTTCCTTCCTCCTTCCATGTCTTTGATCTATTAAAAATCTAAAGAACAAAGTCACAGGAGAAAGTTGGGTTATGTTGTGACTGCCATTGTACAAAATGGGGCTCTTCAAACAGACTGTGGTAGAACCAAGGTCTAACAATTATGATCCAGGATTGGTTGAGGCTACAGGTCAAACCTGACAGCTCTATACAAGAAACTAAAAATTACAACCACAGGTCATTTGGAAGCCATCCTCCCTGTCCCAAACAACCTGTACCTAGGAGCTTCTCAAAGCCATAGACAGCATCCACTCAGACTCCAAGTATACCATGGGGACATCCAGGGTCCCAGTGAGGTTTCCAGTTGAGAAGACATGCAGACTCAGGGCTAGGGTATCTACTTAACCTTAAAACATTTTACAGCTGTGTAAGACTCTTTTCTAAGAACAATAGTCATTGTAAGATGATTGCTAATGAAATACAAGGGCTGGAAAGATGGCTCAGCAGTTAAGAGCACTGACTGCTCTTCTAGATGACCCAGGTTTAATTCCCAGCACCCACATGGCAGCTTACAACTGTCTGTAATTGCAGTCCCAGGGAATCTGATGCCCTCTCCTGGCCTCCATTGGCCTCAGACTCATACTCATAGTGCACAGTATACATTCAGGCAGAACAAGCAAAAATATTAAATATATCTTATATTTAATTGTTCATTTATATATAATATTAATTAAAATATTATTTGATTAATAATAAAATTGATGAATAATGTTATATATTTAATAAACTAAAACACTCAGAGAATTTCCTTAGATAGAATATTCAGTGCCTGCAGCTTAAATACTTAAACAGCAGTCACTGGGTTAATTGTTTTGGAGCCAGCATACAGATAAAACAGTTGTAAGTACAACTATTCCCACTGATCAGTCTTTCTAGACAGCAAGAAGACACAAATAGATTTGTATTCATCTCTGTTTCAATAAAGATGATAAGTAGATTCGGTATATTTCAAGAAACTATACCCTTTGAAGTTTACATTGATTACTCAATATTTTGGTAATCTTTTCTTTTTCCATATTAAGATACATTTGTTAACAATTTCTGTTTGAAAAAAAATTAAAATGGTGTCATGCTAGGGAGCCTAGGCTGGCCTCCAACACTCAGTGGCTCCTGGTGTGGCTTCCTGGATGTTGGGAATACAAGCCTGAACCACCATGCCTCTCACCTTAATACTTTTAAAAGAAAATAGTAAAATGGAAAGACCATAAGTAAGAGAGAAAAACTTTAACTACTAATTCTAGATAACTGTCTTCATTTCATAGCATAAACACTATGCTGCTACTTATCAAGAAAGTGGTGTGCTGATGGTCCCCTATAACACCCCAGCATCTAAACTTTACTGGCTCTAAAGTGCAGCTACCAAAATATGATGGCAAATAGACATGCAAGATGATATTTAGAGATATTTGTTTGAAACAAGATAAAGTGGCTATGTAGTACTGGAGATAGCCCCCCCCCCAGAGCTTTGCATGTTAGATCTGTCATATAAATAACAGGACTGTATGAGAAGCATGTTGATGCAACTGAGTTTTTCTTCCTGCATATTAGGACAGAATACTGATATGCAATATGGAGAGAGAAAGAAAAGAGTAGGAGTATGGAACTGTTGCTGGGGATCTGTGAACATGGAGATTTGCAAGTCCCCACCAACTTCTTAGCACTCTCTTCCATTGATCCTAATCTACACTGACCATAAATTCCTTCCTTGATCTCTAAAACTAGAGAAAATGTAATTGAAAGTGGTTAACAAAATCATCCTGAAAAAAAAAAAATTCTCAATCCAGGTGACCAGTATTTAAAATGAGAAATTCACATTCCTAGGTAAACATAATTCTAAAATAGGACATATTTTGTCTAGTGACATGATTTCTTATATGTTCTCTAATTTTTTAAATATACCATAGACACACATTAATTAAGAAATCCTACATTTTTCTTTGTTTTGTTTTCTTTATATATTTGTTTTACAGCCCTAAACAAATTAATAAAAATCATTTTCTAGCTACTTGGCAGAAGGCTAAGTTACTATAAGCTTTTAGCTCACCTTCTAGTGCAAGAAGAATTGAAGAAGTTCAATTGGTCCCTCTACATAAGGCAGAGGGAAAGGGAACAGGAAGTAACCATGGTAACAACTATTCAGTCTAGAAAAGGTAATTCTGTACGGCCTGACAGTTTTTTTTCCACAAAACTAAATATCAAACCCTCCTCTAAAGCACATACATGTACAAGCATTCATAAATCCAGACACACAGAAACATACACACACACACACACACACACACACACACACACACACATACACACTCATAAACAATAAATAAGGCTCATAATAAACAAATAAGGCTCATAAACAATAAATCTATGCAGGATAACCAGCACTTTCAATGATCCAAGATCTCTGTCCTCCAGTTCTAAGGATCATTAGTATCATTTATAAGGGTTTAGGAAAATAAATGTCTTCTTTCTCCTTTCTTTTTGTCTCACAGAACATGCCCTAATCTTGAAGACAAATTTGTCATTTTCTGTCTGACATACCAAACATTCATCAAGATGAATATATACGTTCAAAGTATCTTCTTGTTCCAGAAATGTTTACGGTCAGATCAAATCAAACCATTGTCACCCTTTTCTTAAACTTCTAGATTCTTTGGATCTCCCTGTGTCTTTTAAATGCACAATTAAGATCACATCATACTGCTAGCATTACTTTGGTTGCCTCAAAATATGTTTCTAGAATGGGAGTTGTGGGTATTCCCCAGGAATTTATCAAACATGTAAGTTCAACCTGGCTCTGTTTGTTTTTGATGTCTTTGCTACAGTTCTGAAATTGATCAAATCAGAAAATCTCCAGTTTAAAGGAGAGTCCCTTTCACTTGTGAGTGTCACTTTCTGATGTCTGGAGGCAAATCAAAAACGAGGCAAGGTGAAATTCTGCAAAAGCTCAGGTTTCCCATCTGCTCCTAACTCAGCCCAGGATAGTGTAGAGTAGTTAAGTTTTCAGACTCCCAGTCCCACCAGTCCGTGGCTATGAGAGAAGGAGAGGTAGCAAAGGAAAATTCAGATCAAGGAGAAGGAAATGTTAATCTATCCCCTAGGAAAAGAAGCTGTGAGGAAGGAAGCATGGGAGGCAAGATGCCAGATTCCACTTTCTTCTAAACAAACAGAGTAGCTTAAATACTACCTGCAAAAAGCGTGCAGGAGTGGGAGGAGAAGGTTGGAGTGGGGTTGTTTTGTGAGGAATTTGGGAAATGTGAATATGAAGGAGTAAGAAGTGAAGAAAAGAGGATTCTGGGAGGTATGTAAGAGGTGTGAAGGCATGGAGCTATAACTGAAGTAGAGAATGATATATAGGGTTACCTGTGGGATTGAAACTTGAGGGTGTGGGGATGCAAAAGTGAGTAGTTGAGATAAGAGGAGATTGAAGGAAGTGAGAAAAACTAGGTAGACCATAGAGATCTGCAGGGTTCTGATGAGGAGTTGAAAGGAGAGGAAGGGTTCTAAAGTAGGAGGGAATAGGAAAGTTTGACAGTAGAGTATGGAAAGTGGGTGGGGTTTGAGCTACTATAAGAGGATAGGAGGGGAAGGGGAGGGTGGAGTGGAGGAAGGGAACCTGCAGCAAGGTGAGAAACAAATGACCTTCAAATGACATGACCTTCAAGATCTATGCAGTCGGAAGCCTCGGAAACTGGTTAGAGCACCTTTCTCTGTACCAGCCTACCTTTAGATAAATCAGAGAATGAGCCCAGCCAGACTGTTTTTGGTGCCTGACAAACTCACTCTCCCTGTGTAGATAAACTTTCCGCTAGTGACAGATCAGCCCAAACGCTAGCAACGACGTGTCTCCTGTTGGCAACCTAAGGGGCCTCTGAACCATCAGATGGCAAAAGACAAGCCCGCACCTCTAACGGAGAACAACGGAGCTGGCCCTGCATTTCCTCCGCCTTGCTCCTTCCCCTGCTTTAACTCCGAATTCACAACTTCCGTACCAAATAGTCTTAAAGCAGCCCGCCCCCGCAACCACCCCTGGACATCTCTGAACCTGGATTTTTATAAGACTGTGGTTTGGCATCAATTTCTACACATTGAAATCTCAAATCTCCAATGCACTCTAAAATTCATCCCTAGCTGGCATCACAGTCCGGTCTTTAAATTCTCTGCCAGGAATAATTAGAGGTGGATGGAGAGCACAGCAGATACTGGAAACTGATACACGGTAGATTTGGTCAGAGTCTGTGGATCAAAAACGGAAGTGTAAAGAACTCTTGCTTTGTACGGAAAAAGCTTAAACCAGTCACCTACCAGGAATCATCTGTACACTTACGCACAAATAAATTACCTGATAGTGACTCGTCTGGGTAATTCCAACTCAGGTGTAGTAACTGACAGTTAAATTCTCATTCCCTCAAAACATCTCGGGAGTACAGGGGATTCATTCTTTTATAAACTTTACTTTTTTTTTACATTTGTAAATAGAAAAGCATCACACATTGAAATTAACCAGGCGCAAAGTCTGTAAATCTCGATGAACTTCTATACAGTTAGAATATCCATTCTCAAACTGTTATTCAATAAAAGTGTGGGATTATTAGAACAATCAAACCCACATCTATCAAAATTAGGGGGGGGATGCTCCTTTGGGGAAATACAATGGAGAGATATAGGGTACTCCCTCTAGTCCTTCCCAGTCCTGAAGCCTAACTTGACTTCCTCAATTTAATTTTACTGCGTGGTAAAATATATACCAAAATGCCATAAGTAATGGCAGATAGGGATCATTTTATAGTAAATTCAATAAGGAAATCAGTAATGCAGGAGCCAATGTATACTACGTAATTATCTAACATATAACGAAGTTTGTTTCCAGCAAATACGAACATTGTAAGTTTAAGGAACATTCATTTCATATGCAGATAAATTTTAGTAGAGAATCCGCAAATACTTGAGTCATAAGAATAAATTCATTGTCTTAACTTTTTAATATAAACTTAAATGTTATCCTTTTTACTCTAAGAGACTTTAACATTACTTTTCAAAATAATATTTTCCATCTATCTCATAATAGTAACTATTTATTTGAATAAATGTTCTCTAAATGGTATTGTCTACATTCATATTAAAAAGCACATTTGTTTGAACACTTAGAAACAAAATCACTTATAGATTTCACAATATTAACGTTTAATTTTATTTTAGCTTTGGTCAGAAAAATGCACTAGACCTAGATGCCTATCAGCATGGAATAGACCATCTCTCATATTCAATTTGAGTCACCATAATTGAATAACTAAATGAATGAATGGATTGAGTATTTGAATTATTGATGGCTAGGATATGTGTCAAATGTTTTATGCAATGCAAAGATATTGTTTTCCAAATTGATGCACTGTATTAATATATTTCTACTTCAAACTAAAACAATCAGAGTGTTTTTATTCCTAAGTTAATTTTTATAGCAATTAAACATAAACTTTCTAATTCATCATCACAGATTATGGATTTTACCTCCAATTCACTCCTAAATCCAAACAAATATTATTCACTGCAAGCACAGAACCACAAAAGCAAAGGCTAGAAACATTGTTACTTCGCTTTATCCATATCAATATAAATTAAAATAGCTTAGAGTGTGGAGCCTTAACATGTACAGTTTGAAAGATGTTGAAACTTGTGTGTGTGTGTGTGTGTGTGTGAGAGAGAGAGAGAGAGAGAGAGAGAGAGAGATGGGGGGAGAGAAAACTAGTTGGACATTTTACTTTACATTAAGATAATTTTAAGAAACAATTAAGTGCCAGGGGGCATGGTGGCACAAGCCTTTGATCCCAGTAGTCAGGATCAGAGGCAGAGGCAGGCAGATCTCTATGAGTTCAAGACTAGCCTCCTCTACATAGTACTAGACAGGGCTACATAGTAAGACTGTCTCAAAAAGAACCATTATAAAAGAAAGGATGAAGTAAGAAAAAGAAAAGAAACAGTTAACATGATTATACAGGTAATAAAATGGGCAGTTACCTCTAAGAACTCAAAACACAAAGTTTATTGGGTTAGCTGCATTTCTCAATCTATACCAAAATATACAGATTGCCATTCATCTTCATTTCCAGGAAAGTTAATGAACTATTTTGAAAAGGGTCACATCTGTCATGTTGCTAATTAGATGCCAAGTATAAAGTAAAAGAAAATTCAGATCTATTAAGATGTATTCTAATCCCTGAGTGGGGAGGAATTCTTAAGAGAGATTATTGAGAAATGGAGGTGGTCTCCTTAATTTTTCCTCCGTTTCAGTTACATGTTCTTTTAACCCCCTGGTACTCTCTTTTTAAACATGTCATCATTTGTATTCCAGTGTGGTTTTCTCTAATTTTCCTGCTACTTTTATGTGCACCTACATTGGACCTATAATGTGGCATATGTTAAATTCTCTTTTGCTCTGAACCATAGCCCAAAAGAATGGAGAATTCTGCACAGAGATTGGAAAAGGATACACAGAGGATGGCTGGCCACTACCCCTCCTCCACCTGAGGACAGTTAAAGCAAATTTAAATGATCTTGGGAAGGTTTCAAGAAACCAAAGTAGATACTGGGTGCATTCCCAGAATGCTAGCCAGTGAGTTTGCTGGGCTAGCTGCACCCTCTCTTCTGAAGAAGTGGCACCCCCTGAAGGAATATGGAAACTGCCCTTGTCTTTTCTTAATTTGTTCTCCCAGTCTTGTCTATCAGTGTTACTTCCCCCAGAAACCCAATCCCTACAAATTGTATGGTTTTCCATAACAAGAATGTGGAAATTGCTGAGCCAGGTTAGAAGTCCAGGCTAAGGAAATTGTTTTAATTATTTATTTGTTATGTATTTATTTTGTTATGTCTAAGTACAAGAAAAGGCAACTCTGTCCTCTAAATCATTTCAGGTCTGCAGTGTGAGGTTTACAAGGGGATCTAAGGTAATTTTAGATATCCACAAGGTGTTTTTCTCTTTCTGCTAAAGTATTTGGTATTTATAAAAGAAAGTGTTTGGACCCACGAACTTCAGGAATCAGAGAACTTCGAGTCCCAAAGATTTGTGGAGCTTCAAGAGCCTTTTCACTAGTTGACTCTGCAGTTAGTATGCCAAGCTCCCACCTCCTGCAACACCACTGTCCACTGTGCTAAGCAAGGGTCCCTCCCAACCCTGTCTGCTGCACCTCTGTCTTCACCACTCACTATCTTTGAGGAAAAGTCACTTAGGAGAGTGTTTCTCTACCCATGTGACCAAACAGTTCACTCTTCAAATACAAACTTTCCTTCATTGTCGGTTTTATTTCTGGTTCATACCGATCATTTTGGGGAAAAAAAAGAGAGGCTAGAGAGATATGCCTCTCAAATGTAAATAGTCTATTTACCCAGTAACGCACAATCATCCGACATTAATTTATAGGTTTACTGCAAATACCTAAGGTATTTACAAGCCTGCGCTGGGTCGTGTGTGGCGGGGAACATCTATCTGGTGAATAGGCTGTGTCACACGGTAGCATGCTCCCTTGTCAGGCCTGATTGTGTTTTAGGCAAACATTTGCGCACACATAAAGGCAAAGGTCAAGGACTGTTCGGCCCCAGTGTGCGCCAATTCACCCAGCGAACCAATGCGCAGAAGTTGCATTTTATGCGCTGATTCCGCCAGACTGAGGCGCAGGAGTTCCTGTCGCTACTAAACAAAATCGCCTCCGATCATTTCCCTCAACAATTTCTCTCTGCCTTCATATTCAACTTCTTGGACTTCCTCGGGACTACAACTGGCAAAGACTCGTTTGCCAACATCTGGATCTACTCTACCCAACCGCCGGGTGCATCACTTGTTTGTTCCATATTTCTTTCTGGGTAAAGGAAACTGATGTTCAACAGAATGCAGCCTGCAGTAACCCTTTGCAGAGAGCTTCTTTAAATGAAAGTCCTCTCAGAACTGGAGTCTGAATGTACTTGCAGCTGACCAACAATTGTATTCAGACTGCAGAACTGACTCCCAAAGCTGTACATCAAGGGGCAGAAGTGCAGATGACTGCGTGTTGCAATACACATCGATAGAAGAGTGCAGTGCACTGGAAGCTGCCTTCCGAGTCTCTTTGGTGCCACTTTGAAAGCACAAGGCATAGCTTTTCTGTAAATTGCTTTCCATCCTAACACGTATGTACCACCTCTCACTGATCACACCTAGTTTTCCCAGCCCCTAGAAATAGGATACAAATGATTTCGAGCGGATGTCAACTTGAGCAACTCGGAAGTGGAATAGTTTTAGTGTTAAACGCGAGCCCTGCTCTAACCCACAGGGTTTACTTTGCATCGATAATCATCTGACGAGAGCCAATGACTGTGTTTTTCCAAATAGTCCATTTAAGGGAAGAGACTTTTCCCTTGATAAACCGGAGTCGCAGCTGTGCGTGCTCACGAGCAAATAGTTTACACGTGCAAAATTCATTCCTATGAGCTACAGGCTCAGCTGTGGAGCAGTGCTTGCCTGGGGCTAGAGAGCCCACAACTTGTTGCCTCTGTAGCCTAAACAAACACTGGACATTCGGGGCTTGCGGACCTCTGGGACTTGTTGACAGGGAAAAAAAAGAAAAAAAGAAAAAGAAAGAAAGGATCACCCATAAGACCAGGGCAAAGTCACAGCAGACAGTCGCCTCTGAGGGAAGGATCTTGTAATTGCTCTCTAATCTCCACAAACAACAAGGAAACTGCCCACGTGCGATTTCACTGCATCTTAAAGCCAAAAGGAAAACAGAAGGAAAGATCACTTACCCCAACCTGCCACAACGCTACATTTTTGAGCGTCCTTTAAACACTTTGAATCTTCCTTTCCTGCTGCCGACTTTTCTTTCCTTTTGCCAAAACCAGCTATCAAAATCAAACTAGTTGCTGAAAAGAGAGAAAAAAAAGAAAAGAAAAAAATCTAAAAGAGGAAAATAAAACCAGTTTCTATTAATCATATCTTTCTAGCTAGACTTTGTTTCAAATATGTCTTTCTCTCTTTACCAAATTCCTCCAAACACCACCTGTGAAGCTTCTCAAGATTAAAGTTTGTGTGGTTTGTGCAAGCAAATGTGCTAGTGTGTGTGTGAGAGAGAGCGCCGGTGTGGGAAGTTAACTGCTTTTAAAAAGACACCGTTGCCTGTCTAAGGCCAAGCAATAAAAATGTGGCCCCCATCTTTGGGTGTGGAGATTTTTACATGCGCCTCTCATTTCATTTAACTTTTTTTCCCCCCAGAGCTGAGAAAAGCTGCTAGCTTACTTTCAGCAGACTTTGCTCGTTATTCATCTGTTGAGTCGCCTCAGAGGCACAAAAGCAGATCCAAGGCGTTATGAAAAATGGCCTGAGCTCGGAGAATGTCACAGTGGTCGGCGTATTATTTTAGCCTTCTTAAAAAAAAAAAAAAACTCAGGGAAAGTTTGCTTTTGATGAATTCAATAAAAGCAAAGCTGCAACGGAAGAGATTTTCAGCTAAAATTATACAGCATGGGGCAGAGCTTAGAGCAGCCAGATGGCCCAAAGTAGAGGGGTCCTCTCAGTTTCAAAACCCAGATCTAGAATTCCCTGGGCTGAGCCTCTTAGTTTATTTAATCCCATGTGTATCTTTAAAAAAAAAAAATGCTCCCCTCTAGCTCTTTTTCCTGCTTCATTTTTTTGTTCCTCTCCAGGTTCCCTACAGAAGATGTACTGGTAAGACCCCTGCCCTGGAATTAGCAGAAGTCACTTTTCAGTTCCTCCTTTGATAATGGAGTTAAAGTTTTGAGTGGTCAGCCTGGAGCAATGCTAACTCCAGAGGTAATAGGCAGGTTCACTGAAGGTCATAGTTAGGGTCTATGTGTAAATTCCTCCAACATCTGACATCACAAGGAGACCTTTAAGTTCAATGAACAATATGTCCCTCACAAACACCCGTTCCCCAGTCATGGAAAATGGTTTATTTTATTTTATTTTATTTTATTTTATTTTATTTTATTTTTTTACTATCCTGGGGAACCTCTCACCATGCAGCTTTGGCTTCAGAGCTATTTTCTGGGTTCATTATTTGCACCCACCACTACCTGTACAGCTTTCTTAAGGGTGAAAGATGGAGACTGGAGTGACTGCAGTGGCTACCCTGACTTTGGAATGTGAACTGTAAAATTAATGAGCATCTTGATTGTGAAATTACCATGTATTTTATTCTAGCCAAGCTTCCCCCTCAAAGAAAAAAAGAAAAAAGAAAAAAGTGAGGCATGGGACGGTGGTTCAGTGAAGTAGAAGAGTCAGAAGTTTGCTTTGGACTTGAAACAGAAGACTGGACATAGTCCTGGGCCATTTCTTGTAGGAGACGAAGCATCCAAAATCAAGCACCATCCCAACCTAGGCACACAGTCTGAGGAAGTTTAATGAAGTCTAACAGTTTAGTTTCCACCTCCAGGGAGGCTTCCAGGAAGTCATACTTGTCTGACTGTATCCTTCAGACTAAGTACGTCAAGGAATAGGCAAGAAAGATGGGAATGTTCATTCAGTCCAGGCCTGAATCTAGAGAATCACCATTCCCTCTGTTAAGACCAAATTGAATAAAGGCACTGAGAGCTGTGTGGCAAGGACAGAGCAATGGAGAGAAGGAGGGAGCTTACCGGGGATAGTTGGCTTTCTAGAGCCTAAGAGGTGAAATGGAGACAGTCACTGAGCCTCAGTCTTCCATGAGAGAAAGAACAGTGGGTCAGTGGGTCACATGCTAGGCACTGTTCTCCTGCAGCCATTTTCACACTCCTAGTCAAATCCCACTACTCCCCTCTCCATTTCCTCAGCTGTAACTCATTAAAATATAATCTGTATCAATTGGGGGGGTTGATTTGTTTTAAATAAAACTGTGAGAAAAGTGTATTTAAAGAGCATACTGTAATACATTGTTGTGTATTGGAAGTATTGATGCTATTATTTTATCACACACAAATGTTGATAAACTTTCCTGCAATGGAGCCAGGAAAACCTAAGAAGCTGGGTTCTACAGGCTCTCCAGCTTCCACTGTACAGATTCAAATCGCGGTAGCGCAGCAGAGGTTTCTGCCATTCTGTACATCCTCAAGCTGCCAGGCTCAACCCTGGCAGCGGCCGCGAAAACTCTCACTTCCCCCTCCCCTTTCCTTTCCCAGTACGAGAGGCAGAAAACTTGAGTTACCCATATTTTTATCTCTAATCATTGACCAGACAGTGAAAGAGACCTCCAAAGTTAAGTTTGGAAAAGATCTTTTGAAAAGACTGAGCCATCACTTTTCAAATTTTGCAGAGTAAAATAAATAGCCTCTGAGTGGAATCCAGTGAGAAGGAAAAAGCAGTGGACAGTGAGCTCCAGGTTCCCATTTTGACACCACCCCAAATCCCCCCACCCCACCCCCACCCCCATCCTGCGCTCTCCTCCCGGTGCATCTTAGCATTGTTTCTTTGTTTTATAGTGGTCCTGGGGATGAAACTCGGCGGGGCCCTGCTAGTGCTAAGCAAGCGCCTACCACTAAGCTATACCCTAGCCCCCAACTGAAGTTTTTTTTGTTTTGTTTTTTTCATAGGATCCTGGGGTAAAACCTTTTCTCTGAGACCAGCTGCATCAGTATGTTGACGCTGCCCCCCACTCCGCGCCCCGTGGTAGTCGAGACCTCTAGCTGTTGTCTTCTGTAAGAAGTTCGGAATCCTCTACACCTCTCCGAAATTTACTGCCAAATCATGCCTTACGACAGTGAAACCGATTTGAGAGACCCTAAGAGGTGTTTGGTACACATCAACATGCTTTAGCGGTACAGGTTTTGGACGCGGTATTCTTTGTAGTGCTGGAATGGACCGCCTCTTTCACACAGCACCGCTAAATCACTGAGCTACAACCCGCCCCGACTTAAGAAGTTCCCGGTCTCTACCAGATCTAATGGGACTAGGCTCTGTTAATATTTTCATTCCTGCGTCCACACAAAGACTCCAGGGCAGCATGGTCCTCAGACTCCAAAATGAGCTATGCCTGGTGGAATGGAGCAACTACCTTGGTCCCCAAAAGAAGCAGAACAGTCTAACCCAGCTCAAGATAGCTCTAGCACCTGCCTAGCCTCTGGAGTCAAGTGCTGCTGGGTTTAGGTGCAGACAGCCTCTCTCCATCACATCCCAACCTGTGGCCAAGTCTCCAGAGCCTTCCAAAAACAGACTTTCTAGATACTCTCACCTGGAACACTTAAACATCAAAGAATTGGAATGGGACAGAGAGGAAATCTCGGACAGAATTTGTAGTTAAAGAAAATATATAGGTAACTGAGACGTTATTTGTAGTTTAAATTCAGAAAACCAACTACTCCTACTGAGAAGGTGCATGTTAGAGTTGGGTGGAACTGCTTTGAATCTCTATCCCAACAAATCTCTGACCTAGTGTGCTGAAGGTTACTCAGGGTTATATATATACCTGGGTTCTACACTATACAATCTTAAAAAAACTAAAGGAGGCTCTTCACACTGAGTAACAGCCCCCATTCCAGGAGTAGTATTCAAAGTAGCTGATCTGTCTCAACTTTTGCAGCACCCCATTTTACAGCTCTATTGGCCCCTGATAATTTATGCAGGACAAACCTTAGCCCCCATTCCCAACCAGCTGCATCTCTCTTAATTCTCATTTGCCCCTAGCTTTCTGTGTTAGGGAGCATCAATCACAAAGAACTTGGGTATTGGGGGGTGAAGCTCCCACCTAAGGTGGGCCCCTGGCATTAATTGTCCCAATAAACTGAGATATAGTGTGCATAATGCAATGGTGCAATATGGCATAGTCCACGTGTGTGACTTAATTAAGCCATTTGCAGCTTGATGCTGCAAGTCAACGGGTGTGCAAGTGGATTAACAATTGCTGGCTCCCTTATCCTCAGGATGGCGCATAATTACTTTACTAGCAGTACATATCAATTTTTGATGATTGCAGAAGCCATGCTTGATTCACCAAGAAGTTACTTAATAACTCTCAATTGTGTATTTTTAAAAGTAGTTCTTAGAAATATTTTTAAGTCATTCCCAACATTTTCATAGATTCTCACTGTCACTTTTAATGGACCATTGTATTCCTTGTTCATTATTTTGCAAAAGGGACAAAGCAAATATGAAATTCCCTCTTTGATGAGGAAATTGTCAAGATCTCCACCCCTTCTTGTTACTCACCTGACCAGGGTTATGTTCAAAGCAAGGCTGAAATAAAACGAAGAAAGGGTACCTTATAAAGAAAGACCTATGGAATGGGGGTCAGGCACTTTGAAAGTGCACTTTCTGCACCACTCTCTGCCCACATATAACTATATATCTAGTTCTCTCTAAATATAATTGAGAAGGACTATGAGCATCCTGCAGCTCTGCATCACTTCCCCAACTACCAACATCAGCAATACCCTGACTGATGCACACTTCTCATGGACCAGTCTAAAAGATGATAGGGTGTCAGGTGGCCCAGTAGGGTTGTATGTGCTAACATGGGTTGATGAAATTTGCAAGAAAACTAATATAATTATGTAACCTGATGACAGAGACATTGACACTCCTACTTCCTTGACTCCTTGTCCTTTGTTTAGAGTCAGATGGCATTAAGCCCAACTCTCCTCCATTCTATCTAGGATGGGTGGCAATGATATACATTTTTTCCATGTGATTTACTACTTGAATCTTAAGTCAAAGCTGATCATTTGACCTCTCTGGATTGAACTAAATTCATCATCTATAATTTTATTAAAAAGCTGAATGACCATCAATCATAATGAGAGAGCATGGTGAGCCAACATTTTCCCAGAGAAACATGTCAACTTCACAGACATATGACACTGCTATTGTCTTTTTCCTGCCCTGTGCTAAGCAGACATATACCTGGCACTTCCTCTGAGGATGCAAGGTCAATGCATTACCACTGGTTACTATCATTTTGAAATAGAAATTTTCAATTTAACTAGATCCAGAGCAAGGTGAGATGGTCCCTTGATGCGAGCACAGTTCTAAGTGGTGCCCCAGCTTTTTGGACTCAAGAAATGGTATGAAAAATGACAAACTATGTCCCAGTTTAAAAAATCTAAAGAAGATTTTGCAGAATCCCAGGAAATGAAACTGAATTAGGCATCTACTACTATGGGGGACCATTTCTTACACCATCCTATGGTCACTTGAAATCGCTGCTATTTTGAGGCTTCGTATGCCAGAGCATTGTAAAGTAGTAAACAAGAGCAAGTCATGCCTCATTAGAACATTTAGGGCAGGTAAATTTTTTCAGTAGTCTTTGAAATTGGACTTGACCTTATTCTTTAAAATTGAGGCTGAAGAGTCCCTGTTTTGAAGGGTCCCTTATCAGAGTACATTTGTTCTCCTACCTGAAGCAGGTGATGTTTCTGCAAAGACATCTGAATGACAGCGGGAGTGAAGGACAAATCTAATAAAGCCTAATAAAGCATGAGCATTGAAATGTCATTAAACTTACAAAGATGAGACTCAAAATCACCAAAAAGGTAAATGTCTTCATTAGTCTGATCTCTGAAGACTGTCGAACATTTCATTAATTTATAATTTATGATTGTTTGACAAATATTGAAAAGTATGTAAATATGAGTGGGATAATGTCTTTTCTGCGGGAGATGAGGAAATGACCCAAACTGTACGTGCCTGCAAGATTACACACAGGACCCAGCTCTCTGCTGTCAAACTGTGCCGCCC
The DNA here is from genome assembly GCA_026225945.1 of Cricetomys ansorgei. NCBI lineage: Eukaryota > Metazoa > Chordata > Mammalia > Rodentia > Nesomyidae > Cricetomys > Cricetomys ansorgei. The sequence goes on along the minus strand of JAMJFZ010001100.1, from coordinate 10,428,331 downwards.
CTTCAGCCAACATATTGTGCAAGTGACAAGTGAAATAGTGCAGATAAACCAATGGCTTAAAACGTAATAAAGACAACAGCCATTTGCATTTTTTACATTTTATTACAAAGGTAATTTACTATGACACATTTCTGAATGTAATTTATGAAAACATGTTAAAGCAATTACATCGTGTATACAGCTCTCAGAGCTACAGACTTCAGATAAATAATAACATTATAGATCTTCAGAGACTTCCACTATTAAAAACATATCATAAAAGAGAATCCTCTATTTCAAAAACAGATTTTACATGAGAAGATAATGTCATTAAAATTTAAACTTAAGAATAAAATCTTGAAAAACAATATAAAATAAATGAATAATATTCTTTGCTGGAGTTGTGAAATTAAATCTTCGTGGTGACAACTTGCTCATTTAATAGGGTTTATTATCAATGTATTTTTTTTCTTTCCTGGAGCCAGTACGAAGAGCAAAGTATTAAAGACCTCTCTGGTGAGAGATTCCAGAGGAATGGATGTTTCCTTTCTCAAGACTCTGAGATCATTCTTTCTCTACATGTCTCTTCTGTAAGTCACAGAACTGTCCCAGCTTTGAAAAATAAAAGACAGAGTCATTTCCTGGTGGCCACTACCTCCTGAGTTGATCCTTCAAGCACATCAACATGTCAGGAGTTATCAAAATGAGAGAAAATTTCATGAAGGAAAAGACAAGAAATGTTTACACAATAAAGCATAAAATAAAAACTAGAGATATTTCCTTCCTTCTCTTACTCCCCATACATTAATTTATTTTGAAGTATCTTCACCATATATTCTAAACTTCGGTGCATGATTAGTTATTTTATATCTAGTTTCCAATTGTTTTTTCTTGTGTTTTGTTTTTACCAACCTTTTGAGAGTGCTTCCTTTTTGTGATTGTTTGTTTGTTGTTGTATTTTTTTGTATAGGTACAGAACTTTCTTTAAATGTTATCTTCAAAAAGTATTCATAATGCAAACCTGAAATGGGCCATCCTCTTGCCTATGAAGGAATGCTCTGAATTTATTCCACAATCATCAAACAATTTACAAGGTTGAGGATGCATCTTCACCTGAACCATCCTCAAAGGGGACTTCCTATTGTGACAAATTTAGAGCCATAATCCACAGATAGCCAGGCTGAGCAAACAGACCCCAGATATAACTTGTGTGACATCATCTGAAGTGAGCACTGAGCTGTTCCCAGTGTTCCACAGGAACTGACCTCCAAATCTTCACCCTCCTTCCTAGTTTGAATGCCCTCAAGGCACAAGAGCATGTAAAGAATTTCCATGGAGTCCCAATTCAACTGCCAATAGTGCACTGTCACTAGGCTGGCACACTGTCAGTATTTTGAGGAGTCCAACATTCTCTGGAAGCAGAGAACAGTGCTAGTTACCTGTTCCATTTGGCTTCCTTATAGATATTTGACACTCCTATTGCCTTCAACCTACAAAGGTTGTGTATGTCAACCTTGGGTAGAAAGGCAGCTCTTGATTAGGTCGTTATCACTGACCTCACCTTTTAGAAGCATGGATGCTCTTCAACTAATATTGAATAGATTCTCACTTTATGACCAAGAACTACCCCTCATCCCCTGCACATGCACCCCTATCCTAGCCTAACTCTTGTTGGAAATTGGTCTTATAGTTTTTCCCCTTAGCTTCCAGACCTGGGGCAAGGGGGTGGGCTGTTAGTTTTAACCAGGGTTAAGTCAGTCCTTTGCTCCAGCCTTTTGTCTCTTTTGGAATGTTTAGGGGTGCATATACTTTTGTGTTGCAAACAGCAAGTGGGGTCCCCAGGAGTCTTTCATCCCGTGCCTGGTTGAGAGCTCTGGTTTCCCTAGACAACTGTGGCCAGCAGGAAGACTCCCTCCCAGCTCCAGCTTGGTACAGAGGAGAGGTGGAACACTCCAGGGCTCAAGCAGAGCTCCCTCTTTCTTGAGGAAGAAGGAGAAATACTGAGGAAGGGGAAGAGAGAATAGGTTTCATAATTCATCTCACAAATGGTAAAATACTTGTATATGAAGACTATGAAAAACAGAACATGTAATGGGGTAGGGAGAAAGAAGAAGATAGCTGCTGGTTTGTCAATTCCAATGTGCAAGCACTCCCTCCCCTCCTCCTCCCCGTCCCCTTCTCTGCCCCCTTGCCAAGCAACAAGGAAACCACAAAGGGTCAAACTGGTCCCTACCCACTTTTCTAAAATGCACAGGGGTTTGTATCTGTACAGCCATCGTTGTGATGAGTCACAGCATATGCAAATAAAAACTTTTTCATGTGCTCTCTCTTTTTTTTTTCCTTCTCCTCTGCTTCTAAGACTTTTCTTTCCAGATGCTCAAATGACTTTAAAAGTAGGCAAAGGAGAAGAAAAAACTCAACTGTTGCCACCCAAGAAATGATAAATAGCATCACATAGCTAATCGCTGGAGGGCGCGTTTATCAATTCATAATCATTTATTCTTGGTGATGTATGGCCCTTACTCTTAAATCTGAAAAGCTTCTATTTGAAGGTGTGAATGGCTTTTCCTTTTTCTTGCAGTAAAGCTTCCTACATTAGCAGTGATTGATCTCATGTACAATTCGTCCCAGAGTGCTATTTTACAGGGGGAACACTAGCTTTTGGAGATTAACTGGGGAGTCTGTTACATATTAATGAAGCCTAGAGATATGCTAACGTTTTGGTAATTTAGTTATTTGTGTCTATAGCCATCGTCGTTATTTTCTTTTAGACCCCTGCAGTTGCTATCCATCGAATTAAAAAGTGGTCCTTAGAATTATTTTATCTGCTGGCAACTAAACGCCCTTTAATGTGGAAAACAAATGTTGACTTCTTACTTGAAGGATGCATGCTTCCTAGCCAGGCAGCAATGTGGGCTAAACTGTATTAGTGGGATATGTTAGTTTTCTTTCTGGGAGACTGCATTAAAGAAATTGACAGGAGGAAATACCAAAAAATGTATTCGATCTAGATAAGAGGAGTAAGTAAAACCTCTAATAGAAAACGTATTTTAGCAAGAGGTTTCTCCAGGGTATTGGGAAACCTAAGCTGGACCACAGTGGGGCTGGAGAGGGAGGAGCAATGAGTTTGTCCACTGATTTGCAGCTTAACAATTAATATGCCACCAAATGAGACATCAACGTCATTAATGCATGTCTACTCCAGTATACATGCTGAATGAATTTCAATCTCGAATAGAAGACACAACCTAAGAGGACATTGTTTTGTGACAAAACACTAATTTGCATTTTCCTGTTAGGATTTTTCTGGGGTTGTTCCTAGAAAGCTTTCTGGAGTTCCCGCAAATTATTTGGCACTTGTCAGCGGGTAGAGGACAGGAAGCCTTTCCTGAAGGCTCTGTGGAGGACTCAGAATGGCAACTGATTGAACAAAAGGGCTAGAAGGGCAGGAAAAGTTGTGAAACCAGTGGTCACAGTGGTGTGAGCGCCCACACTTGCCTTAAGAGAGAAAAATGAATTGTTCCTTTCCATTCCTACAAAGTCTGTGAACCCTGCTGAGTTAGGAGAGACGCAGAACACTTGGGGAGGCAAGTCAGCCCCAGGCCTCTAGCAAAGGAGCTTTTGGTGGACTGTCCTTACTCAGGCCTGCCCACTCTGAGACCTGCTCTTCCCCCTCTTCCTTCTCGGGTCCTCCTCCTCCCTCTCTCCTTCCCCGTACTTCCCTCCCTCCCTCCTTCCCTTCTTACTCCCTTCCAAAAAGCTCAAAGCCCAGATCTGGAGCTTGGGACCACTGAGGCCTTCCAGCAATTGCAAGAACCTGCAGGAAGCACTGAGGAGAGACAGGGACAGTTAGACTGGGCGCGCCCCTTTTGTTTTCGGGGCGCGATTTATGTTCTTTATAAAAATGGGGTTTGGAAAAATAGAAAGGGCCTTGAAAACGTTGTTACAATGAAAAAGGGACAAATTAGAAGACATTTTCGGTGATCAAAGGCAAGAGTGAGAGCGCGCATGGGCATTCACAAAGCTTGACTTATTCACTCCCCTCTTTTGCAAGCAGGGGCAACAAGCGTGTCCCCCATTGACAAGGAGCCCTATTCAGACTGCAGGTGCGAAGTGGGCCAGCGCGCCCGGCCACATTATGTCAAGGTTGTTGGAGATTAGTGTTCGGCCTTAATAACTAAAGCGCTTGATTTACATTGGAAAAAAGCCCCTTCAGCCGTGAAAACAAAATCGTTGAACGCGTGATCATTGCGAGGGCAGCTGATATCCTAATACTCGCATTGTTCTCAGTAGGGCCCAGGAGCGTCCTGGCCTCCTTTGGAAGGGCAAGGCCTCAGTTGCTGGCCCAGGACCAGGTCACCAGTCAGACCTTCTGCTTAGGCAGACCTGGAGAAACGGCCTGTGAGGTGTTTCACTGGGACCAGAGGAAGGGAGAGAGTCCACCCGGACCAGAGGAAGGGAGAGACTTGGACTTTGGCAAAGCTGAGTACAAATTGGAGCCTCTGGTGCAAATTAGGACCTTAAGTAGCCTAGAATCCTAAAAGGTTGGGAAGGCTCCATCTTCACTGTCAGGAGAGTTCTGAAGAACTTTTTATGAAGTTCTGTAGCAAGAACATTTTTTTACTCACATGTGAAGATCGCTTTGGGTTAACTGGGTCAGAGGGAGCCAAGCACACCTACTGAGTGAGTGGGACTGCCCCCAAGAGGCTACGACCTGTTCATGGACTTTCCTTTCTTCAAGAAAAACCTGCAGAAAGCCCTCCAGATGCAGCCTGGGTTCCTGTAAACTTTCCTTGATTTGTGGTCCTCCCCCTTCACACATACACACACACACACACACACACACACACACACACACACACACACGGAAGAGAAGTGCACCTTGGCCTTGGCACTGGGGCCCCAAGTGGTTATTTCAGGGCAGATTCCATTACCCCCCACCTATTCTCTGTGCCTCCCACATACACTCCTCCCCCACCCATGAGAAGGGATCCAGAGAACAAGAGACCTGTAGTAAGGACCCAAGAGCTGGCATTTCAATCTAGACATATATCCATTCTAACTGCCTATCTTTTGTGGAAGTCAAGCTACTTATGGCAATTTCCATAAGATCTGTCTGTGGGGACAAGGTGAGAAAGCTGTTAACTATTGTCTAGCCCTGAAAAGGTCGTAAGTCAGAGCCTCAGTGCTGACCTGTCAGTGGAAGGTATAAAGGCTTTATTCATGCAGTCACTGCAATGCTCTCAGCTCTCACAAAAGTGTTTTTATGATTCAATTTTTCTTACCTCTTTTCTTAATTAAAAAGCCGAACCATTAGAACAGCACCTGCATCATGTCCTGACAGTGCCTGCATACTAATCCTGGAGCCTTTACAAGCAGTAATTATAACATAAAATCAGAGGTTGAATAAAACAGAAGGATTTTGCTCCCAAAGCCCTGCTAATCCCCTTTTAAAAGGGTCTGGTGAAATAATTCAGAACAGTTTCCGGAAGTTGGATTACCACTCCTTTTAAACAAAAAACAAAAAACTTTTTACAATGAAATGATATTTCACACTTAAAGGAGGCTGATTTTCCACAACAGCATTTTAGTTGAAAGAAAGTTGGCAGGCTTTGGGGGCAATAGGAAACATTTCACTACTGATTTCTTACTCACTAGACACAGCAGCAGAGAATGTAGGGGCATTTTTATAATATATTTGAAACATGTTTGTCAGGTGAAAGAGCTGAGAGTGTGAGCAGCGACTGCTCAGATGTATCAGGGGACTCTATTTGAGATGTATCTCAGAAGAAATAAATAAAAGAGACAGACGTACTTTTTTAGCGCTTATAAATATATACATATTCAGGCCAAATATCTTTATCTAAACTTCCAGTACTAATTTTTTTAACCTCTAACTAATACATTGGCTAGTACAAAAGCTGGGGCACTCTTAAGCCCCGAGAAAATCCTTGGAAAGGGCTAACAAGGGACGCTATGCTGTCTATAGTTTCTCACTAGTTTTAGAAAAGAACTGCCACCCTTATCTGACTGACATGAATGTTCACGAGCCAGGCAGTTCCTCAAAAACAGTGGGAAACTCACCTATCCTCCTGATATGCTACAGACATCATCTGTACCTATCATCAGAGGTAGATTACCTCTGTCATTATTTTACAACACTATGGCAAAGCCACGTAGTTACCAAACTCTATTGTTCTCCTTCCACAGAAGTTTCCCATGGCTGTCTATCCATTGTAAGGTCAGAGTCATGTATATTCCTGCCCACTTTATTTTAAATTGATCTGTATTGTCACTTTGCATTTTGGTTCTTGTAAATGTCAAAAAAAAAAAAATAGGTGAGACAGGTTTCAAAAGCAATTTTTGCTGGATATAGTTCCATTAAATTAACTTGCACTCTGTGGCAATTTCTTTCTAATTTCTCTTCTTTTTCAAAGAGCTGCTTTGTATATTTCAAAAGCCATTGGACTACTAAGGGCCAAAACCTTAGATGCCCCTTCCTCCAAATTGTCTAGTGAATTTCTCTTTTCATGAGTGATTATGAAGCCTGAGCTCAGTACCTTTCTGAGGAAGTTCTCATTCATTCTCTTCACTGGCAATATCTAGGTGAAAAGGCCAGGCTGTCTGGATGAGCAGATAAGAAGCCAAGGACAAGCAGAAAACAGTAGTCTAGAAAGTCTGGTCACTGGGTGACTGAGATGTTACTAATTTCTCCTGCATGAAGATTTAGTAAAATGAAACCATAATTGATTTAAAAAAAAAAAAAGGTGCTCATACCTTACTGGAAAGAATATATTTGTGTCTGACGCTTGTCTCCAACTAACCTGTCCTCAGCTGCCTCTCACTTCCCACTTTCATTTTCTCTGCCCTTCACAAAGTCCAGAGGAGGCCCCCATGGGATGCACAATAAACTGCAGAGACTTACAATTTAGAAAATCAACACCTGGGCCATGGAGTTCAGTACAATGCCAAAGTCTTAACAAATCATGAGAGTGACATTAAAGCTATCAGGTTCTTCAGCTTTTTTTGATACCAAAATAAAAGCTATTCTCAATAATTTTTCTTAGACCTTTAAAAGATTTTGTCCCTGCTTCAGTGCTTGGCTTTACCAGGATCTTAAATTCTCAGAAAAGCAAAATTATAGTAGCCCCAGAATTCTAATCAAGTCTCAGGAATGCTTAAGTATGGCACATGATGCCAGGAGGTTTAAGATCTCTCTAAATCTTCCAGGGATTGCCTTACTTTAACACTCAACACTAAAGATGATACAGGATTTTTTTAAACCTACTGAAAGATGTTGAGATCAACATCTTTGTTGTTTTTAAAGATACAAGAACTGAATCAGTGAATTTGCATCATTCATAAGGGCACAGGACTAATAAGGGACAGACAGCTCTTTCCTTCTAATCACTATGCTACCAGCAGAACTTGGGCCTGCTGCTTTCCTGTGGAATAAGAAGAGGGAAGATTGGGTTGATGGAGAGAAGGAAGGGTATCATAAGCATACTATGTCTTTAGGCTGCCTTAGCCATTTATCTCTATAGAGTAGTTAACTGTCCTAGAATATAAGTGAAGTGATTCTTGGGTGAGGCTTTCCATGGACACTTGGAGACTGGAGAGTTGCATCATTGGATAGAGGTTGAATCTACTCTTAATGAAAAATAAAGAAATTTATAGATAGATAAACAAAGTTTAACAAAGCTAGAAGTAAGTGCCTATTCTCCCAGTGGCCTGCAGCTGAGTTCCTCTTCCCTCTGCCCCTACCCTTGGTTCTTTGTCTGGGACCAGGAAGTTTCAAAGGCAGAGCTTTTTCTCCAAAAGCCTACTGGAGGATGTCAAATGCAGCCACTCTCCAAACATCTCCCTTTCTTTCCACTTTGTGAAGTGGTTCTGGCATGGAATAGGCAAGTGTCTTGCCAGTCAGTGTATCACTAGCCTGGGTGGGATAGGAAGTACAGGCTGGATGGGGTAAGATCTCCTCTCCAGTCCTGGCTGGGCAATCCTAGAGGCTGGGAGGACTCCAGGATACCAAAGACAGCAGAGTCAGGACCTGGGAAAGCCTTAATTGGGAATGTGGCTTCATCCCTAACCACTTTCTGTACCACACTAACTGTGTCACTGAAAGGGCTTTCCTGAGTACTCTTTTCCAAAGAGACCAGGGAACCAAAGCAACAGGAGAGATCTCTGTAACCTGTTCCTAAATCAATGGACTGGGAGTTTCCTAGACAGAAGCCAGAAGGGTGGATGGCCAAGCATCTCCTCCTTTTCAGTGCCCACCTATTCTACCGTCTTTATTATCCAGTGACTGCCCTTTCTTTCACCTTTCACCTGCACCTGTCTTTTTCTTTAGAGTTCTGGAGCTTCTCCCTCTATGAATACAGTCCTTGACCTATGAGCTGGATATCAAAGATATTATCTACGGAGATCTACCATTCTCAGTTCAGTAGCCATCATTCTCCCACTCCACCCAATTCTTCACCCCAGCCAAGATCACCAGACCCAACTTCTCAGTCATTAGAAAGGAGCCAAGCATGCATCTCCAAGATGTAACATCTGTGTAATTTGGGCTCCAGAAAGAGTACTGGCTAAGCAGATACCACAGTGGAAGCAAGGGATTGGTCTGGTGATTAAGATAATTCTGATACATTTGGGGAAATTTCTTCAGTGGCAAGCCAGATAAAGACACATGGAGCATGCTAAGACTCACCAAAGACCCAAAATGAAGTTGAAGGAACAGTCAGTCATTGGACTGTAACCTTTCACCCTTAAGGTTGAGAACCTTCATAGATCCCTCAGGAGATCTCTGCCCACCTGGGGTTTTAGCAAGATTCCTGCAGGCAGCTCTGCCTAAGGCATTCTAGCAGTTCAGGCAGAGGTTGGAGCCAATTCACTCACTCTTTTTCTAGGTTTGTTCATTTCTTATAGTTCCCAATCCTTTCAGGAAGAATCAGAGGTGGTTCATGAGAGTGCTAAGAGCTGCAGGACAGCATCCTTAGCAGAAACCACTGAGCACCCATTTATCTTTTCTCTTCTGAAATGTAAATCAGTTGCTGCCATTATGCCATTGGGATAAGATTGTAGCCAGAGATATCTCTCCTCTGGTTTTTGTTTTGTTTTGTTTTGCTTTATTTGCGGGGGGAGGTGTCGGGTCCCCTATTTGCTAACTCAACTGGCTAGGCCCCAAATGATAATCCTGCCAAACTATGAAGAAAAATATGGAAGAGGACTACAGGCTGTAAGAGACCCCCAAATATCTCATAAAATGATTAAGCAATAACTGGACACTGGGATTCCAAGGAAAGAAGAAACCATCAAATCATTTATTTCCAAATAACACAGACAAAATAAGGTACACACATGCATCTTTTGGAGGGGGAGAGAAATTTATTTTGTTTCATTTACATGTACATGTTTACAAGAAGATTAGGTCTCAGCTTTCAACTTTGTTTTTATTCAACAATCACTTCCAAATACACACAACAAAGTTTTTGTTTTTTTTTTTCTTTCAAGTTAGCTCATGATTTAACTGTTGTTAAAGGGAGGGATTTTTAAATCACAGTGTAAATAGACAAGGTTCCAATACTGTAAGAGTCGACTCAGACTTTTGTGAATGTTAGTTATGATTATAAAAGATTTGTCTGACTGTATAACTCACAGTCATCGCAATCATTACATTTTCCCATAAATTAGCAATGCAAACAAAGAGACATATGGAGAGTCAAGTAAACAAACAACATCAATATAAGAGACAACATTTTGCAGCAACTATAATAACCGATTATATGGGTTACAACTTGGGGAAAGTTCTTCACAAATCATTTAGTAAGCACACAGGGTGGGGTGATGGGCACATCCTTATTTATTTAAATCACCTTTAATACTACAGAAGGAGTCTGAGAAGACCTGAACAGGGGCAAAGTTTCTTTTCTAGGCACAATATAAAATGAAGATCTGCACACAGGGGAATGGGTTAGCATGTGCATGCACTTTTGGTCACTATCTTGGAAACCAAACCTTCCAAACTCCAAGATAATCAAGGAAAAAAATGAAAATATTAAAATATTTCTCTCTCTTATACTACCATCCTTTAGGTTAATGACAGAAAGGGTATGCTGATTGCTGCCTGTGGTAAGGAAACACAATGGATCTATTTATAGCAGACATTTCTTAGAAAAATGGAAAGCTTTAACATTACTTGTTTGTAGGCTTAAGTTCCAAGAATCCCAGGCAGGAATATTTGGAGCCTGGGGGATCTTCAAGAGAATTCATCCAGTTAGTAAACCTGGGCTGATGGAATGTAGGCCAGAACAGAAAGCACAGACACAGGAGCATAGACTTGGGACACTTACCCACTGCCTCTACCCTTCTTGCATTACATAATGTCCCAGTTTTGGTTCAAAGGGCCTTCCAACATCTACACACAATCACCAGGACTGAAACTACAAAGTACTTTTGTTTTTGTTTTTCCCTTAGCAAAACTTATCCCTAAAGTTATCTACTGATGGAGTGTAGGGATTTTTTTTTTTCTTTTAAGAAATTTGATTTTATCTCTTTAGCAATGGTTTGAAACCAATGGGGCAAAGTGAGCTTGACAGAGGGGAGAACAAATCGCTGACAAAGAACCTTTTACATTTCATCAGCGTTGTTAGGACGACAAGCAGGAATGTCTCAGATAATAACTCCCACTTCAAAGATTTCTCAGCTCAATAGAAGGCAGACCATCCTTTTTATTCAACCACAAGGACGGGCACTAAAGAAGACTCTACTGTTTGATTTTTTTTCCACCGTGTTTATTTTTCCCCTATTCACTAGGGTACTTGGATAAAATAAACAACATGACAATTAAGGGAACATGGACTTCTAACTTTGCTGCCATCTTCCCCATCCCCTTGGCCTTGGGCTTTTCTATTTGTGCCCAGAGCCAGCCCAGACCTAAGGATACCACACAGTGGCACATCAGAGGGAAAGTTTAAGGGGCTGTGAGGCTTATAGGGTGAGAAAGCTGTAGGGCACCTCTGGAGAACACGGTGGAACTAACCATCCCTGAAGCACAGTTAACAACTCCCTTACATCCCCAGGCTGGCCACCTTCGTTTAAGTCCCCACTCGACTCAGTATTGCAGACAACTGAGCTGAGGATGCTCCTTTGGTAAGCTTCTCAGGATGCCCTAGTCAATTTATTCTGACTCTGGAGACTCTGGGCGCTGTCAAGATGCTCTGAGTCCGGCTCCTCCTCCCTTTCTTGAGAGAATCCTGGGTGCCAAAGCCCTCTACCTCAGGGTACAGGGTGAACCCCTAAACACTGGCAAGACAGGACCTGGGAGGAAGTATATACTAGAGAGCACAGTGACAGTATTAAATGGCGTGAAAGCAAAGGTCAGCGCAAATGTATCTTAATAGAGTGTCCGCAGTGAAGTGTGCCGCCTTTGAAGCGGCCGCTCCCCGCGCGCATTTCCATGGCGAGCCTAACGCGGCATGCTGATGCACCGTCAAACTCACACTTTCAACCCCAAAACCCGACTCTTTGAACAACCCGAGCTTGATTGGACCTTTCTCCTTTTCTTTTCCCTCTTACAAACCATTTCCTCGCCTTTAGAAACTCGCCATCAAACCCAAATACGCCCTCTGATCACCGCAGAAAGCAGAAACAAAGAGGGCTGAGCGGCGATTCAAGCGGCCCTTTTCTTCCCTCGCATTATTATCCATTTTTATTATGATCGGGAACAAGTGCCCATTCGCGTGGGTTTTGTTTACCGGAAATTAAATGAAAATGATTTAGTCCGCGTCAAACAAAAATATATACTTGTATACACAAGAAAAAAGGCCTGTTAGACGTAAATATTATGTCCTTAATGAAAAGCCTGGACGGGCTCCAGGCTCGGCCTTTCAGGATTTCAGTGAGACTTGCCCATTGCCATAGAAATCCTAACTTACCATGAAGATGCACCGTGGCGAAGAAACACTGCTTTGTGAGACAGCCCTTTGATGTCGCAGGCGCAAGATGCGGGCGCTCAGCTGCGCAGGGCAAGATTACCTTGCAACCAACATCTGTAACAAGCAAATGAAAAATTAAAGGCGATTAGTGATCGGCCAAACAATCTTTTTTTAAATTTCATTTCGTTGTTTTGGACTGGTATGGAAGGCAAAACGAGGTGTTTTGAGACAGAGGAGAAAGAAATGAGTCCTATTTGAGGAGGGGCAGTTTTTAAAATATCAGCAAAGGCATCAAGTCCCACAAAGGTTCTGTGTACCTTGAGAGTAAAGTTAGCACCCGGGAGCACAAGTTCTTTGCTCCCAACTGACCATGTGGGCCATGCTGCCTCTGGGCCAGGTTGAAACTCAACAGCAGGTTCACTAGAGATGCATTTGAAAGACTCTGACTCCTATTAGGAAGGAGTAAGAAAAACCCCCACTCCAACCAAGATGGTTACTTTATTGGACAGAAGTTTTGGGGTCTGTGGGACAGGAGTGAGACTTTTCTACTGGATTCTGAAAAGGAAAGAATACAGCAGCTTTCTCATGCTAAGAGCTGTTTGTCCAGCTTTTATTGTATCCAATGTGTGGACTTTTGGTGGCACTGGGGATAATCTGAGAGCTTCATGGGGAAGTGGGCAAGTCTCTATCATAGTTATGCTCCCAGCCTCAGGGCTCAGCTTGTAAAATTGAATTCCTAGGGGATTTCTTCCAGACAGAAGTACTTCCTCTACCCCACATATTTATTTCAGATGTTTAGAGAACTGGACACATCTGACAATACCCCCCTCTTCCAGTCTTTTTACTTCCATTTTCTTTCCTTTGGTGTTTTCCTTTCTTTAAATCTCAGCTAGAAGTTTGAGGCAGCTCCTTCTTCCTTACAGAGGGTGGCAGACTAGAAACAGGACCGGTGTTTCTCTCTCTTGACAACAACTGCAGAGGCCTTGCTCTCTATGTCCACCAATATCTGGGGTCCCCCTTCCCCAGAGGACTTCATAACCAGCACGCCAAATACTTTCAGCTCTTCAGACCCACTGGCTGTGTTTGCCTGTATACTATTTGTTATTGTGCTTCATTTCTCACGTGCCCACAAACTTTTTAAATTAGGCTAACATGTCTTTTCTGAAAAAGAAAAAAAAAAAAACCTATTAGAGAACCGATGCTGTTCTCTAAGGCACATCCTAGGCTGCTGAGATCTTGACTCAATGATGGTATCAGCCACCTCCATTTCCTCAGCTTGAGCACCTATGAGCTTTTACAGCAGTGACTAAACAGATGCGGGTGGGAAAAAGAATCCTGGAAGCTTCACAACTCAGAACTCTTGAAAGCCTTCTAGGGTTCCTTTGTCTGTGCTTCCTATTGTTTTGGACTCACTCCCTACTGCAAGAATAAAATGTAAATTGAGCTTGAGGTCTGACAGAACAGACTTATCTATGTGCTCTGGTAGGCATTGGAGTTGAAGGTATGTGACATCCCAAGGGAGGGGGAGAGTACCCCCTCATTATTATCTCCCTTATTGAAGTGTTTAGAAAATGCAGGACTTCTGCATTTCCTTGTTGTTGTTTGCTTATTTTGTTGTTGCTGCTGCTGTTGCTGTTTTCAAGATTGGTTGAGGAACGGGAGAGGGTCTTGAGGCAAAAAAAAAAAAAAAAAAAAAAAAAAAAAAAAGATAAATGGGCTGCAAGAAAATGGTTGTGGAATTCTCTCTGCCACCTCCTGGGCTCTGAACTCCTCTGGTTGGGATTGATGGGCAAGGGGAGGGAAGGAAAAGGAGCCTGTGACTGGGAGCTGGGGAAGAGGTAGCCCAAGCCTCAAGGAAACTCTTTTTCACCCTTCCACACCCACTGGGAAAATTTATGGCTTCATTTTTGCCACCTGCAGTCACCAGAATTGTGAATAAAATTCTAATAAGTTTTTGTTTGTTTATTTTTATCTGTCTCTTTATCCTGGACATTGGTTTCATGGGCAAAGGCACAGAATATGTTTGTAGAATGGCCACATTTATGTTGTATATACCGATCCAGCATCAGCAAATTCAGTGATCTCCAGTAACTTTTAATAGTGCTCTGTCTGCTTACCTGCCCTTCCACCCTTCCTCCCTTCGTTCCTTGCCTACTCCTTTTAGACTCTGGCCGGGCCTAGACTCGAAGTCGGCATAAATCTGAGCAGCACGAAGGGGAGCAGCCCTGACTCTGGAGCTGCGGTGCCTGCGGCTGGGCCCAGAGGTGGCATTAGGCTGGGGTGGGGGCGCTGCAGAGTCAGCCTCCGCTGGGCCAGGCGCCCGAACACACGTACCATTCACTCATGTCTGTGCTACGCACCACCGCCGCTGGGCAGGCTACCGGGGGCTCACGGTCGCTTTCTAACGAGGGCGACGTGAGAGCAGAAGGTATAGCTGAGTCGTAGCCAGAGCTGGGTGGCGGCGAGCGACCATGAACTTTCATGTGCTTTCGCAGAGAGCTGGGGTGCGTGTAGCACTTGTCACACCCGCGCACCTTGCACATATAAGGCTTGTCGCTCGTGTGTACGTGCGAGTGCTTCTTGCGGTCGCTGCTGTTGGCGAAACGCCGCTCACAGCCCTCAAACTCACACCTGAAGGGCTTCTCGCCTGGGGAAGGTAACGCAAAGACAGTTAGTAGGGTGTGGGCTGCTTCCCAATCTCAGGATTTTACCCCTCCCATTGCTCTTTTGTTTTCAGCAAAAGACCCACAAAAGATTTTCAAGAATTACTTTCTTCTGTGCTTTAGCTCTGACACCCCTCCCCCAACCCGTGCGCAGATGACGCCCACTCCTGTAGAGACCACCACCCCTCCCCCTCTCTGTCCTGGGCCTAGGGGTTGGGGGTGGGGGGAAGGAGGAGCGACAATGACTCCATCATAGTCATTTCCATTCTTGAGAATCCTGATCCACGCACGCTGTTTTCCTCCAACTTTCATCTATGTGGAGACAGAGTCTCCTTTGCCCAGAGAATCGAGTTGATCGAGGAGCTCACATTTACTGGATTTGAAGTTACTGCTCCAGCCATCTCTCTCTGCTCTAGTGAGCCTTGCCCAGCAGTCCGCTGGACACATCCTCCATCGTGGTCCAAAGTGTTTTCTAAAGTAGGTTTTGTGGAAGTACCAAGGCAATGAGGGGATGTGAGAGGATGGGCGGCAGATGCACAGGCGCGTGCGTAGTGTGGGAAACATTCTGAGAAATGATTCACCCCAAAGGCTATTTTCCAGGAAATAGACCCCCTCTCTTTTCCACTTCACCCACTGAAGGCAAACATACTGCAACATTCTTCAAATCTTGCCTAATCTATCCGAAATCCCTCAAGGTAATGTTCGCGATTATAATATTTTATTATGCGGATCCAGCAGCGTCCCAGAGACCTTGTCGAGTGTAGCGGGGGCCCCTCTCAGTCCAAACTGACAATCCCAGGTCTGTGATCCTCCCCTGACAATTCCCTGCCCGCTTGTTCCACCTCACAGGCCGGAGGAGCCAAAAGCTGATAGAGAAAAGTCTGCTCAGGCCAGGCGAGAATTTAAGGCTCTGTTGGAACTACGGCCCTGAGTGTAGCAAGCTCCGGGTGAGTGCCTGCTTCGGCAGACCAGGTCCTGCTCCGCAGAACACCGGGTACCTCTGTCTAGGTAGAACTGTTGGGAGGCGAGAGCTCACACAAATCTGGGGATATTGCTTGGGCCAAGCCTCATTCCAGGAGTTCTTGCAGCCTGAATTTGATGCTCTGTGGAAGAGGAAAGGACCCCCCCAGAGCCCAGAATTCCAAGTGTCTGACTTCAGCTGAGATTGTTTTGGAAAGGGATGGGGGGAGGTGTCTGTGCTCTAAGCAACTGAAGATTCTTGGGGGTGATCAGGGGTGCAAGAACATCTCTAATATCTGACTCAACAGCAAGATGCTCCGCTGTTGGCTTTGTGGTCGCTTCTCCCGCAGTTTACAGGAAAGACTTCCTGGTAAAACCAACAAAAGCCCCGGTTCCACCGCGGCGTTGGCGCTCAGGTTGAGACGGAGATTTGCGAGTAAACGGCCTCTGGCGTGGGCAACAGCAGGTGAACCCGACTCTCTGTCCACCGATAAGGCTCACCCTTGCTGGAGTACAGTTGATACACTAAGGTCCTATGGAAGATGTTTCCCGCAGCCATTTTCACAGGACAAGACACGATCTTAAAAAGTGGGGGAGATGTACAATGAACAAATCAATGTCCCCATTTGTCCCCAAATCTCTCTCTCCTTTAAATTCCTCCAGCGTTTGCAAACCCCCAACTTTCCTCCCTCCTTCCCCTTCTTCTTCTTCATAAAATAACTTGCAAAAAAAAAAAATCAGTTGAGGCCTACAAAAGAAAATATGATTTTTCTAACGGGGTGGGAGGGATAGAATTTGAGGTCGGTTCCCTCTCCGGAGTCGGGGGTGTGGAGGGGGAGAAAAAAAAATCTGCACACATATCCCATTCCAGTGTCTCGTCTCTTAAAACAGTAAAGAATTTCGTTCCAGACGAGAAACAAGAAAGAAAGAAAAAAAAGCAGGTAGCGAGGGTACCTTCGGTACCAGGGACTTGTGCAGGCTCCCGGGAGGCCAGGTGCACCCCGGCCCTGGCGCTCCCCAGCTGCAGGAGGCGCCCTGGTCTCCGCACTCCGCGGCCCTCCCACCCCCGCCGCCCCGCGCCCTTCCCCTCCCCCAAGTCCCGGCGCGACGCCCAGGGTGGGAGGGTGGACCCCGGCAGCGCGGGGCCGGGCCTGCCTGCGTCCTGGACGCGCCGCGTAGGCCCCGAGCGTCCCGGATCTAACCCCGGGCCCCCGGCCCGGGCCTCGGAGCTCTCAAGCAAGGCCTCGGTCCTCGCGGGCGCAAAGTTCGCCGGCCTTCGGGGTCGCGGGGCCAGCGCCATTTTCTCGCACTTGTGGCTGGGTCTGTTTGCGCGATGACTCCGCCCCGGAGCGGCCCGGGAACCGGCCTGGGTTCCCCTCCTCCCCCACTAGGGCTGACTGACTGCGGGGGGAAGGTGGGGAGCGCCCGGGGCAGGGGTTCCGGGAGGCGCGCCAGTTCGGGAGGCTGGCGGGGCGCGCGCTGCTGGCCCGCGCCTCCCTCGCCGCCGCACCATTGTTCCCGGGTCTCTGTCACAGCCGCAGAGTGAAAGCTTTCTTCACCCGCCGCCTTCCAGAGCCGGGCCTGGGAGTCACATTCGGGAGAATCTCAGCTAAGAAATCTGCTCCTGATCGCCGCTTCCGCGACTCGAGGAAATGAAACGCCATTAATATTTGAAAAGGCAATTATTTTCCTGTTGAATCGAAAACTGTCTTCATGAATAATTTGTAGAGAGTTCTATTGCCATTCGAGAAACATTTTGTTGCTGCTTTGCCTCCTCCTTTTCTTCCCATTACTTAGGAGATTTGAGGGAGACACCGGAACAGGGGAGGCTCTGTGGATTTTTTTTTCTTTTTCTTTCTTTTCTTTTTTTTTTTTTTTAAACCCAAGCTGTAATGAATTAGGACTAAGACCGAAAAGAACGCGCAGAATTCTCTGCCTTTAGTCCATGCAAACCTGAGAGCCAGCCAGGCACACTTTCGCGTCTCTGATGTAGGTCGAGTGCGCTAAGAATTTAACCATTTTCTGCTTCACAGAGTTCAAACAGTGGGCCGGCAAAGAGCAATATAAGTTTGTTTGCTTCAAAATCCCTGTCATTAAAGATAAGTTCTTTTTCCAGCCCTGGATTGTGCATCCACCTTCCAGGTGCTGGCAGCCAGCCCCTGGGAGCAGCAAATCTAAGGGTTGAAACCGTGGTCTTATGCATCCCTTTTTGCCCCTGGGGGTATAAACCGGGGTGGGGGGGAGGTAAATGAATTTGAGAGGTCGGGGAGATCTCAGAACGTGCTCTAGAAGAACGTGTAAGACTCTTGCAAACATGCTAGGGGCATAAAGAACATGATCCAAACTGGACTTTGGTCTTGCCTCAGCCTGTGCCAGTGTGCTACCCCTAAACTCATATAGAAGGTAGTTTGTGGCAAGATGTAGTCAGCTTCTTCCCGGGCACACCAAACATCGGAGACTTTGACCCTTAAAAAAGTTGCTGTTCTAGCAAGAATTGGAGAAAGGAAAGATACAGCCTGCAGAAGTGGAGAACCAAGCAGGAACTCTTCCGGTCTCTGCACCATTCTTCCCTTTTCCCGCCTCCGAGATGGGGGAGGGGAGAAGACGCTGACTTTTTAAACTTCAAGGGGTGGGGGGTGGGGGGGTAAGAAGAGTCAAACGGTGGCTGCTAAACTAATTAATGTAACTTCACAGGCTGTTCTAAAAGTGTGAAAACTTTCTTCTTGCAATTGTATTAATTAGATGCTTCTGGCCAGAAGAGTTCAACTCCCAGGCTCCTGCACCGAGCTCCTTTTCTTTCTGTTAACTAGAGCTAACAGATGTGGTTGACACATGTCCCTATTTCACTTAACAGCTCGGTAAATGACATTTAAGGCAGTGGGTCCCGTTGGGTATCTACTAAAATAAGAATAAGGGTTTCCAAAAACGCCCATTCTGTGGAGCCAGCAATACAAAAACAGATCAAAAGTAGGCCCCTAAGTCCTAAAGAAGGTATTAAGGGTCAGATGACCCCTCAGTCCAGGTGATGGTAAGCTAAAAGGGAGAAGAGTTACCATAAGTGATCTGTAAATGTGAGACAATTGTTCCCATTTCCTTTAAGACTTTTGGGGAAGTCATGCTGTTTTAAAAATGTCTTAAAACCAAACTCCAGGGACTGGGGCTATAGCCCAGTACCCAGGGTTCAATCTCCAGATCCGAAATAAAATCAAAACTCTTAGCTAGGAGCGCCCGTTTACCAACAGGGATCGCAGAATTCTGGAGCCAGTCTGCCCACACAGCCTCCGGAAAACGGTGAGTCTACGAGCAGAAGCTGTTAATTACCGTTTTATAAATCTGGCTCATGGAAACAATACCGAAACATTTCCCTCCTCCCCTCACTTAAGGAAATTCAGACCCAAGGGTCTGTGTCCCATGGGGCCATACCAGACAGACAGCACTAAGTACTGACCTGTATGTGTTCGTTTGTGTATTTTGAGATTTTCTGATCTAGCAAAGACTTTCCCACACCCTGGGAAAGGACAAGGGAAGGGCTTCTCGCCCGTGTGCACGCGGATGTGATTTACAAGTTTGTATTTGGCTTTGAAGGGCTTGCCCTGTCGCGGACATTCCTCCCAGAAGCAGATGTGGTTAGCCTGCTCTGGGCCACCGACGTGCTCCACGGTGACGTGCGTGACCAGCTCGTGCATGGTGCTGAAAGTTTTGGAGCAGGGGCGCGGGGATACCGGGTCGTCATCGCTCAGCCACTTGCAGATGAGCTCCTGTTTGATGGGCTGGCGCATATAGCGAAAAAAGGCTCCGGGGCCATGGGGTGCGGCGAGGTTCACGGTCAGGTTCATGCCGCCATAGCCATGCAAGGCTGTGGCTGTTGCCAGAGTGTCGCTGCGGGCCGTGGGCCCTGGTGCAAAGGGATCCGACCTCGCATACATGTCTCCAGGGAGCCCTAGACGCAGGAGTCCATTCAAAGGACGGCTGTGGGAGGCCTGCGGAGGCTGCTCGTGAAGGCCCGGAAACGCCAAGGGGTTCGAAGCGGCGGCGAGCTGGGGCCCATGATGTCCACAGCTGCTACCTGTTGTCGAGACAAATAGCGTGTATGAGAACCGGTGGTGAAGGCTTCGCACTTTCTCTGGCCCCGGGGGACAAGCCCTGCCCAGCCGCATCTAGGTTTCTGACGTCGGTGCGGGGATCTTGAGGCAGACGGCGCCAGCAGTGAACCTGGCGGACTAAGCAAAGCCAAAAAGCTTCCGCCTTCAGCCGGGCTGCAGTTCAGCCGAGTCCCCTGCCGTGCCATGAGCAGGAGAGGGGCTGTGGTAATGGGGTAGGTGGGAGAGGCAGCGGAGCCGAGTCCGTGGGTGCCTGGGGGCACGGCCTCTGCCACAGAGGTGTGAGACCAGTATCTCGAGATTACTTTGTCCACCAACACCAAGGGGTGCTCCTGGACCCAAGATGGAGGTGATAGGAGGGGTCATTTCGGAGATGGTGAGGTTGGACGTGGTAGTGATTTTGAAGCGTCCTAGACGTATATATTAATTTCAGTGTCCCACTGGGCCTGGAAAGGACCTCCTGCTGCATCTTGGCCTGGCAACCGCCAGTGCTACTGCAGTCTGGAAGTGCAGCGAAAGGACAACCACAAAAAGAAAAGGGAAAAGAAAAAAAGAAAGAAAGAAAGAAAGAGAGAAAGAAAGAAAGAGAGAGAGAGAGAAAAAGAGAGAAAAGAAAAAAGGAAAAAAGAAAAACTTATGCAAAGTGGTGGTATTTGTTTGTTTGATTTTATCTTTAAGTTTGGGGTTTGTGCCACCCCCTCCTCTTTTCCCTGTCTTTAATGTCTGTGTGAAACCCCAGACACTACAGAGGCGGCAGCAGGGCGCTTAAGGAAATGAATAGATTCGGGCCGCGGCCCGGGGCCACCGTGAGAACAATCGCCTATGTCGCCCATTGGCCGGTGGTCTAGCCCGACGTCAGTGATGACAAGTGTCTCTCTCTCTCTCTGTCTTTCTCTCTCTCTCTCTCTCTCCCTCCCTCCCTTCCTCTCTCTCTCTCTCTTTCTCTTTCCTCCCCCCCCCCCAGCCCGTCTCCCTCTCCCTCTCTACCCCCTTGGATCCCTCCCCCAACTCCAATAGCATTTCACGCTTCTACTGCTCATGCGCTCTGACCCAGGCATGGATTCTTTTCCCTTTCCTGTAACTTCCTTCCTTTCCCCAAACCCCTTCCAAAAAAACTGAGCTTTGCTACCAGGCTCCTGGAAGTGAGCAGGGTTAGGTTATGGGGTCTACCCATTAGGATACCTGGAGGAGTTAACCAGAGTGTAATGTCCTATGGACAGTTGAATACCCAGGGCCCTCAAGGTGCTTGGAAAGTTGTCTTTGAGCGCAGAGGAGAGGGTCCGGATAAAGGCAGGAAAGAAGGCTGCAGACTGCCTGGGGCAGAGAAACTCCTGGCACTCAGTTTTATTCTCTTATATTCTCTCAGATTTCTCCCCACTCCATCTTTCTCCTCTTCTTCCTCACTCTCATTTCCCCCAAACCCCTGTGTTTCTGCCACACTTAGCCTTACTGTTCGGCTCCTTTATTCACCCACCTCCCTCTTCTTCTCTACTCTCTTCCCAATTAGCCTTGCCTCTCCCTCCTCCAGGTGACTGGTGCTCCTGGAGTAGAAATACTAGAATCCCAGCCTGATAGAAAGATTGAACCAGAGGAGGTCGTGAATAGGGGAGGGCAAGGCTTATTTCAAGGCTCTCCTGAAAAGGTTCTTTTCATCATAGCTCATATTTACCTGTATTCTGACAAGGGTGAGGGTGCACTCTGGGCACACAATTACACAGATAGGAGGAAATAGGAGGTACAAGTTTTCCCTCTCGAGGCTATGGTACAGGGATTACTTCCACTGTCTGTGGCCACTTGTTGCAGCTTTAACCTTAGTCCTTGTTTTCTTTAGGACTCCACAGAGTGGTGCCATAATTGACTGCATCCATGGCCTTCAATCTAGAATCACCACCATATCTGGCTGAGGAAAGACCAATTGAGGAAGGACAGCCCCTAGTCTGCCCTGGGATCAGCTGCTTCTTGAGCCCAGGTCCCCAACTGTTCCTTATAGTCCAAACTGCTAGCAAAAGTTCTCGGAGTGGACCTTCCTGGTAGACATAGAACTCTTCTCCAAGACACAGAAGGTCTTAAGTTTTTACAGAGTTCTAAAGATTGAATAAAGCAAAAACAAAAACATAACCCTTTAAGAGAAGGGAGGAGTTTGAACAAACTACAAGGAACACTAATTTACAATCAAAGGAACTGTCTTATCCCTGAGGATATTGCATTCCATGATTAGTAAATAAAGGTTTTTGCTTTGTTTGTTTTGGTTTATTTTGTCTTTAGACAAGGTCTCATGTAGCCCAGGGTGATCTACAACTTGAATGATTTTGAATGTCTGCTCTTCTTGCCTCTACTCTCCAAGACCTGGGTTCATAGATGTTCACCACCACCACATACATCTAAGTCAATGTGGTGCTGAGAAGGAAACCCAGGACCCTATGTATTGCTAGGCAAGTACTCTACCAACGGAGCTACATTCCTACCCCCTAAATAAGGCTTTAAAATTTTTAATAATTGACTTATTTTCTAAAGCTTGGTACATTCTTCATTCATCCCTGCTTGGGGCAAGGGATTTAGCAAGGGATTAACTTCCACAATAATTTCTCCAGCTTTGAATAGTCTGTATCTCTCTGCTCTGCATTAGGAAGGACTTAGGCAATTACAAACAGATTCTGTTAAAACACACACACACACACACACACACACACACAGGAGAAGGAGAGACATTTGACTTCTGCTCCCTAAATCAAGGGCATTTTAAAACTAGGCTCTGAGAATTTGTCTTCTTTCCTGCCTTTCCTTCCCTCCTAATGCTTGGTTTACTTTCCATAGTTGCTTCTATCTGGTCCCTGGACTTATTTTCCCTTCTCTCTCATCTCTGGACAGTTGTTATCTAATTTTAGAGAATTTCAAGTCTAACCTCTGAGCAAAATGAAACATATATTCAGGTGGAGTCTAAGCCAAACCCCTGAGGGGCTTGAAACACAACATATAAACTGACAAAAAGAAAGCAAATGTGTGTCTCTTCTTGCCCAGCTATTTCTATCATTCAAACCTCAGAACCGAGATAGTAAACCTGAGTGCAGGGGCATTTGTGCCACAGCCAGGGAATTGAAATTCCTTTTCTTTCACCTTAACCTAGGCGATATACAATTAATTGTTCAGCCTGTGTCAAATTCACAATCCATTTTAGCTTTGGTTAATTATTTGATTCAAGCCAACATGAACTCATAATACACATACTGTGACCCATGTCCATTAGAAACTTTGAATAACAAATAGACAGAACAGGGTTTTTTAAAAAGCATTTGTAGCTATTTTCAGAACCATTTGGAAGCCTGGTGAGCATGCTGAACTCCTAACAGTCGTGTGTTTGCTTCTCATTTTCACGGGAAAAGAAAATGCTAACTTTCCATTAGCAGGTTATAGAGGTAAAAATTAAAAAAAAAAAAATCCAAGTTTACAGTTCTCCTGAATTGTAAGCAGTGACCTGTGTGCCCAAAGGCTAAAAAAATCCAGAGGTTTTATATACACATCTTGTTAGTATACAGTCTGTCTGACCTTGAAAAAGGTGTGAACATGTGTATGATTTTTTTTGTGCCAGCAGCAAAAGGGCAAACACATCTGATTCAGCCAAAATCACTGACAGTAGACTGGCCCCATGGAGCTCCTTCCCAGATGCAACCTTCTCTTGAAGCACTAAAAACATCTGGACCCATCCTGGGTAGACATTTCTTGAGTAGCCAGGGGTCAGTTGACCTGCAGGTCACAGAGGCTGCCTGATCCTTGCAAGGTTCTTGGAGCCATATGGTCCATACCTCGGTTGGCTAAACATAACAATGGGACCAGACATTCTTTTAAGGTCCATTTCCCCAGAGACAGCAATAGAGAGAAAAATATTTCTTGTATCCATTTATATTTACTGACATAGATCTTTGAGCAATTATGTAAGGATTTTCAAGGTGTATTTCTAAAGTAAATTCCAAAACAGTCTCAAGTTGATCAGAAATGACAAGCCACAGAGCATCAATGTCCTAGCGGTATATTTTAGCCTTGTCAGAGATCTCTTTGATGTCTCAGATATAGAAATCCCCAGTTTCAGAAACAATTGACCAGAAGTGCTAATCTTCATTGGAGCTCTGTTTGCTTTCAGGAGCTCCCTGCTTGGTTTGCAAAGAAAAAGACCAGTCTGTGGCCCAGAGGTGTTTTTAGCAAATTGGGGGGGGGGTGCCCTACAGCTTTCTTGAGGGCTTATGTGGAACAGATTCTACCAGTAGCCCTGAAACATCCTTCATTCTCTAGATTCTTTGTAAACCAATGTGCAGAATTGTGACTTGGGCATTTTTGCTCAAAATAGTCACTACCATCAATGACATAAACAAATTATTTCTAATTTACTTTAGAAATAAGGCAATTGGTGGCTTTACCATTTGTCAGAGCTCTTTATATCACTAGCTGAGATGTCTGGCTTCTCTTCTTGAAAAGGTGGAAGAATGGAGATTAGCTGGGCTATTTTTCCATTTTGATCTTTGAAACAATGCTAAGTTATGCTTATCTATTAGGTTGAGGGGTGATGGCTCAGAGCCCGACCAAGCAGCCTCTGTCATCTGAACATTCTGCCTCTAGATCTACGGCCACTTCTTCAGGTTTATTTTTTCTCCCATTTCTGACCATGATGCCACTCAAATAAGGTGTGCATCTTTGAAGAGGCTATTCACTGACTTCAGGATTCCTGCAGTGGGAGGTATCTCAAGTCTTATGAAAAGAAATCATTTAAGCCCCAGAAGCCTACCATATGTCCAATCCCAAATTATGCAAAGGAGATGAGGTCTGTCAGAATATTTTTTATAAGAGGAAATTTTTCCTAATTATGGAAATTTGGGCTCTAATCATCATTAATGGAACTGAGAGTACGGACGAAAATATACTTAGATGTAATTTGATTTCCAAGCAATGGCTCTACAAAATGCCTTTTAACAAAAGATCAGTGGAAATTGCTAAGAGAACTTCCAAAGGTAGCATTAAAGAACCAAAACAACTGAATTTATATAATAATCACATCTCTCTTTTGACTTCTGCCATAAAATCATCCAAAATAATAGAAAAGAGACATTTCCTGAGTTACTTAACTTTTGTTAAGAATCTTGCCTTGCATTTCAATAAGGGAACATCTTTGGAGAAAACGTGTGGCTCTATAGCTGAAATGAGGAAAATTAGATGCCTGGAAGGGGAAAAAAGGCCAACCTTAAATCCTATGCTTATTCTAAATGAAATATGAAATTAAATTCTTCACAATGAAGGTATTTCTGACAGAGTGGCTGTCAGTCACTCTTGGTTCAGACACCACATTGTGGGAGCATAGTCACTGCCACATTGCAGAAGGCTGGTGCCCCTGGTAAAGATGATGCATATCATGTAAACGCCATCACCAAGATCAAAGTCCGCTTCTTTCATGGAAGCCAATACATGTCAAACCTCATCCCAATCAAATTGTCTGGAAATGAATTCAAGATGAATATGTCATAGAATAATGTGACAGTGGAATTGCAGAAGGTCAAGGGTGATTGTTTCAATGATCGAGTACTCAAATATTAATTCTAGAACGTCCAGATGAGTAGGCATTGAGGGCTAATCCTCAGGCTGCTGGTGGGATGTTGTGTCATTGATTTGTGTGCAAATGCATCAAACACCAAGGTGTTATTCTAAGTTTCATTTGAACTCTAGAGATGTGCCCAAACTCACATCTCAGTATAACTAAAAGAGAAACAAACACCCTTTATGAAAAATAAAATAAAATAAAAAATGAAAAAGCACACACACATACCAAAAAAAAAAAAAGAATAAAAAAAGAGAAAAAAAAGTGTTCAATCTTGAGCAAATCTCTATTTATAATAAGATTTGTTTTATTACTCACTTGATTCTTTCAGGGTGTTTCTGTAAAGCCGTAATCGTTTCCTCATCACCAAGGAAGTCTTGTATTTCATTTTCTGAGTTTGAGCCTGCTTGAGAAGAAAAGGCCTAAGTAAAACAATACCATACATGTTTCCATAGCAAGAATTTGTAGCCTGAATGTACGAAAGAAAGAATTTAGTCTGAAAACAATCTTTCAGCCTTTCTTTGATCTTTTTCAAATTTGGAAACACAAGGGGAAAAAAAAAAGATTGTTAGAGTCTACTTACATTTCTTGTAAAATGATAAAGGTTGGTTAAAAAAAAGAAAAGAAAAAAGAAAAAAGAAAAATCCTAATTTTTACCATTCATTGTTCTACCATGTAGGTAGAACCGTTCATTCAATATTCAAGAATCTGTGGCCTCTAGGATGTGAAATTTTATTTCAGAAAACCTCATTATTTCTTCAAGTTAGTTATTTACATTTGGTGAGATATGGCAGGGAGGACCCTCTATTCTCTAGGGGTGTGAAATTATGCTTAGTTATATTATTGGAATGAAAACAATTGCAGATTTTCAAATCCTAGTCTGTCTGTAGTAGTTAATAATCCTTTAGCCTCACATGTTCTCCCCCCCCCACCATCCAATTGAGAGCTGTCACTGACTCATTTATCAAAGCTGATATTAAATCCATCAGATTAAAAATGTACCATTTTTGGCAATGTTGTTGTTGCTTTGGTGCCAAGTCCCCCCCCACTTTTTTTTTGTAGTTGAAAAGTTTAGAAATAATGCCTCGTCAGTGGCTGGAGCCCCCAAGCACTCGGCAAACATAAATTATTGAAAGCCTTCTGAGGACCTCAGCATCTGTCAGGCAAGTCTGAAGGCAGTGGGTCAACCAAACAGGCAATCCCACTAGCATTGAACCTAAATTTGGTGAGGAAGGGCAAACAGCCATTGAAAAAGGTCTCAGGCTGGACAAACACAGAAAGACCTCAGTCAATGGGAAGTCTGCCTGTCTTGACACTCTAGCTCACAGAACAAGCGGCTATTTAACTTGTTGACCCACAGGCTAAATCCAAGTGGGGCTGCAGTATCACATAGGGTCTCTCATTCATTATGTTCTCCTCACCTCTAACTCAGATCCAATCTACCCTAAGGTTTTCACCCTTTGTCTTTTTCAGGCACAGGTCTGCGTATACTCACCTTTTCCCAGAGGAAATTGTTTTCAATTCTTTCTAACAAAACCAACAACAACAAAATCCTTCCATAAAGGAAACAAGCTCCTTCTAGCACAGACTAAGAGAGAAAGGAGGCCCAACTTTGCATTCTTACAGAAGGGCAGCAAGCTGGGTGTCCTAGCTCTGAATATCCTCATGGCGGGATGTCTGGCACCACAGTTCCTGGTTGGTTGGCAATAATAGAATTTACTTGTTTGCTTCTAAGGAAAAGGGGTGTAAGTTTCCCTAGAAACTTCTGTCCACCCACAATGCTGGCACAGCCCAACTTCTAGGAGGTCTGGGTGGCTGGTGCCCTCATGCCCTATGGTGCATGCCCTTTGTGCATTACAAACGGTCCCTTAGTCTTGCAAGCAAATGTTTCAAAGGCTGGACCAAGGCAGACAAGAGGGACTTTAAGTAGTTCTGTAGCAGCTCCATCATCCAGCCTGTGCAGGGAAGCAGGGCAAACACCTCTTTGGTTCAAATTGTAAACCACTTGGTCAGTGGTTTTTCTCAATGAACAGAAAGAGGAATTTGGGAACTGTCTCTGGGCCCTTGAATTTGATGTCCCCAGGATAAGAGATCCGAAGAACTCTTTGAGTTTCCTCTTGCTCCCTAGGTGTCTTCCTATACTAACTGGCTACCAACTCAGTGAAGAGCATCACCAGGCTGTATTGGAATCAGTCTTTATCCTGAACCTTGAGAGGAGAGGAAATGGGTACAGGGAGCCTCATTGATTGACAGGGACAAGAAGATATGATGGTCGGTAGTGCAAATGACAAAATTTTTATTATGTGAATCACAGAGGCCCCCTGATATGAGGTGGACTCAGTCCACACAGGCCTGTCTAAGGTCAGAGGTCAACTAGAAATGGTGACTTCAGTTCCACATCAATTAACTATCAGGAATAAATACTGGCTGGTAAACCTCAGCACTGGCATGCTTAGAGTTACCATGCCAAAGATAATAAGCTAGCCTTAGTTTAGATAGATCATCACCAGCTAAACTCCCTCTTCCCTGACTACCTTCCACCAGCTTTGAAGTACCAGGAAATTGGGCTGAGTGCCTGGGTAGTACATGTCCCTTTTCTTACTCTTGTCCTCCAGAGGGTAGAGATCAGATTTCCCCTAGCTCTAGGCGGAGGGCTGCCAACCTTCAGGTGCCCAAGGTTAAGCCTAAACTAGTAGGTCATCAGCAGACAATCTAGCCTTACTTTAAACCCCTGCCCCAAAACACTGAGAGGTAAAAGCCGTGCTCCAGAAGCGGAGGTTGGAGGTCACTGCCAATCTCAACATCCAAAGGTAGTTCCCCTGCAGACAGTGAATGCCTGGGACTTGAAGTAGCCCTCCCACACCCTCTCTCCATCTCTCCATCCCTCAGACTTAGCTATCTCCCACTGTCCCCGTGGGCCCTTCTTCAGCTCCAAACTTTTAGACTTTGAAGCAACCAGCTAACTCTTCTACACTAAATCCATTCCCTTTTCTCCTGCCGGTACATGCCTATGGTATATGCCCCTGGGTCTAGGCTTCGGCCTGCTCCCCAGAGCTAGCCGCAGCCGCAGCCAGCCGCAGCCGCGATTCACATCCAGGAGAAAGAAAGCCAAGTCGTAAACCCTTGGCCCGCAGCGCTTACAGAGCAGATCCTAGAGTTAAAGTCCTGAGGCCGGACCAGGATGAGGGCAGATAGGGAGCCGGCCCGAAGCACACCCTGCACACCCGGACAGCATCCCCCGTGAGTATCCGGAGAAGTTCTACAGTTGTAGCCGCCTGCAGCACTAACTTGATTCTTTGACCCTGGCGAGGGTAAACCGAAACCCTCCCTGTCATTCTTGCCGAAGGGAAAAGCTGAAAGGCTGCCTGCAAAGACCCTTTCACAGGCACCCTTTAGGTTCCCGCCACGAACAGGAAGGGCAAAATTTGGTCAATTTTGCTCTTCTTGTACCCACGGTGGGCACATCCAGGCAATTTACAGAGAGGAGGGAAGACAGACGGGCAACAACCAAATGTTTTTGGTGCCATTGCCAGTAGGAGCCTCATCTGTCTTTCTTGCACCCACTCCTCTTGGGAGGAAAGAAAGGACTCATCCTCAATGCTGCCCATCGGCAGAAGGGCTCCTCCCCACCCCCTTTAGAATCAGTGGGGTGGGGCCTGTACCCGTGCTGGCTGTGTGTGTGTGTGTGTGTGTGTGTGTGTGTGTGTATGTGAAGGTAGAGATGGAGAAAAAGTCTGACTGGGCCTATTCGCCCAGCAGGGTTTGGGTGCCCATGGCCCCCATAAGGGCACTTGTTATAAGGCCGCTGGGGGTATGGTCTTCCCCATCTGACCCCCTGGTTTCAAGCACTTACCCTGCTCCACCTGTTGCCCGGATCACCTCATTTCTGCACGTCACTTTGGGCTGGGTGAGGGGGTACCACAAACCCCTCTAAGCCTCTTTTGTGGTTCCACCGAGGCGGTCATCCTTCATTTCTCCTTTTCCAGCTTTCGGGGGAAGCAGTTAGGGAATGTATGATGAAGCAGAAATGAGCCGTCAGGATGATATTTTAATGGCTTATATGTCACGTTGGTGCATGTGGCTTTGAACTGGAGCCGCTTGGGTTTCCTGCAGAGAGCGCCGCAAATCCCACTTGATAACTTCTACAGCCCACAACTTTTTCCCCCCATCTCACATTTACTCTTACCTTGTATATTTAGATGGTTTTCCTAAAAATACACTCTGTCAACGTTCCCGGTGGATTTTCCACAGACTGGAGGAGAGAAGCTTGACTTTCTTTTTTGAAGAATTATTTTCCCTCCCCTCTCAACAGCCACCCTTCCCTCAGGTCCCCTCCCTTTTTTTTTTTTTTTTTTTTTTAAAGCAGTCAAGGTGGGTTCAATATTTGTTCTCCCTAGTGAAAGAGTAGTGCAGCCTCTAGAGGAAATATCTCCTTGTGTATAAGATTTTCATAATTCTAGGATCCAACATCCCTTGTAGGAACAAAAAGAACAGAATGGTTCTGGCATATCTTTTCCCCCAACAAAATATATGATAGGTTAAAAAGAAAGAAGACCCCAACATCTTTTGCTCCAGCTCTTTCTATCACTCCTCACAGGGGTCCTCACAGATTAAATGAGAGGAGCTGGACCACTGGACTTAGACTTGTTGCTGGGGGGCAGAACATCCTCTTTATCTCCCCTCTTTTAAAAGAATTTTTGTTTCCCAGCTCCACAAGCACAGTTGCTTATCAGTCTCTTCAGACACAGGAAAACCATCCCCTTCCACAGTCTGACTTCAGAGCCAGAGGGAGTATGTGTGTGTGTGTGTGTGTGTGTGTGTGTAAAGGACTGCCCAGTTCCAGCTCACCGTACCCAAGCCAGAATCTAGTTGGAGAGAAAACTGAAAAACTAGGAAGGAGGCTAGGAGTAGCCAATGCTGACCAGCCTTCCTCCTCCAGCCCTAGGAAAGCTAGTTCGAAAGAGAGAGAGATAGAAAGATTGAGAGAGAGAGAGAGAGAGAGAGAGAGAGAGAGAGAGAGAGAGAGTGAGAAGGGGGGCAGAGATCATTTCATTTTCCATTTGCTTGGTGAACTGGTAAGTTTTCTAACCGGACATCACGTGAAAGGATGGGTTGAAGGTCCCTTTGTCTGGAAAAGAGTTTAGAGCCTTGATTCAGCTGCAAAGAAGCCAAATGAAGTTAGAAACAAAGGGCAAATTGAAGGATTCCGACTCTTGGCTTTTTGTGTTTTCTTTACTAGAAAATAATTAGACCTAATGAATATGCAGGCTAAGGCTAAATCCTGGGCCAAGCTGATGGGCTCAAAACTGAGCTAAGGAGAAACACAACCTCCATCGCCCCGGGCTTCACATCCGCGTGCATTTTTTGAAATGTATAAATGTCGCTCGGTTTAATTGATTGAGTTACAGGGATTTTCCCCCTGCTTTTACGTGCCATACTCCTCTACCTTTCAACAATCATTTTAATATATAGTCAATGGTTCTTTGTGGATGGGACAAAAAGCAACTACGCGCAGTTGTTGAATAGACTTTGCGCTGGGCAAAGACAGGTTAATCGAGGGCCGCATCGCGAAAACAAGCGAGTGTTGTATGTTTGCACGGAATCCAAATGTCTGCATTTTCCTAACTAAATCAAAGGGAGTGTTATTTCTTTTTCTGCTCACTCATCTGAAGGTAAGTAAATTTTCTCTGGCGATCAAAAGCCTGGTCGGCAACAAAGACCGCGCCCGCTTTTTCCACCGTCTTGTTGTGGCAAGTTGCGGAATTTCAATAACTGTGACAAGGGTGACTGATTTGTGAACTGGAAAAAGGTTTGAATGTCACAAAATTTACATTGGTCCTATCTACCGGGGATTTAAATACCAAAAAGTATTCCGGGATCTCTAGGGAGCTTTGGGAGATCCAGAGGAACAATGGAGCATTGGGAAATTTACAGTTTTACCTGAATGAAAGGGGCCGGGGATGGGAATCCGAGGGCAGAAAGAGCGGGTTGGGGGTGGGGGTACGGCAGACAACCGACCGGACAGGAGAAAAGTGGAAAGTGAGGGGAAAGAGAGGTAGGCAACAACGGTTCCAAACTGCCATAAAAAAAAAAAAAAAAGCAACCAAACAAAACCCAAGTGACAAACCTCAGGAACCGGGAAAAGTTTAAGAGGTCCATCCACCTGTATTTGGGGGTGAGTAGGGACGCAAAAAGGAAGCCTGGAAAACTGAGGCTACATGAGACACCGAGAAATCATGTTTCTAAGCAAAGAGGATGGAGTGCCCTCGCGCTCTCAAATCTTAAATTATAAACAGGAGAGAGGCCGAGCAAAAAAGGAAGCAAACTTCAAAAGAAGCAAATAACAAAAGCCTCCTTTGCTGCCCTTGAAGGGGGGGGGAAGAAGGGAGGGAGTGAGAAAAAGAAAGTTGCTGAATCGGGACATTCTGGAAGTGCCTTTGGGGTGTTTATCAGCTGGTCCCCGACTGCTGCTCTCGGAGACGCCGGGGGTCTCTAGTCTATAATCGCTCAGTGGAGGTTTGAAGGAGAGTGGCAGAGGGAGGGGAGATGGGGGAGGGGGAAAAAGAGAGAGGGGGAGAGAAGGAGAGAAATTTAGAAAGAGGCAGAGAAAAGGGGGAGAATTTAGAAGGGGGGAACCGAATGAGGGAGGGGGAGGAGGCAGAAAGGGAGGGAGAAAGAGGGAGAGAGAGACTATGAGAGGGAAAAGGAATCGTGACTTTTTTTTTTTTTTCCGTGAGAAGAGGGGGAAAATTTTGCCAGGGGAAAAAAAAAAAAGTTGCTACTCCTGGCAGCCCTGTTAGTCAAAAGGGGATGTCAAGCGCTTTACAATACCTGGGATTGATGAGGCGGGCGGGCCAATGAGCAGCGCGCGGCGCCACCGCGCGCCCTCCGTTGGCGCGGCGGCCGCGGGCGGGGTGTGTGGGGGGATTGCCGCCCCACCAATCGTCGCCAGTATCGGTCGCACGTGACGCCTCCCCCTGCTCCCATTCATCAAGGGGGGGGGGGAGACGACGGTGTCGTCCTTTCAATTCATTTATCTGCAGGAATGATTGCTGCTATCAGTCTCGCGCTCACCGCCCGGCTGAGGAGGTGAAAGTTTCTCCCCAGGAAGATAAACCGCAAAAGACAATATTGTGCATGATTTGCGCCTTTTCTTTGCTTTTTCTCTCCCCCCCTTTTTTTTTCAAAAAGCAGAGAGGGGGAAAAGGGAGAGTGAAGGAGCAAGGAGGAGAGCCTGAGAGAAAGGAGAGAGAGAGAGAGAGAGAGAGAGAGAGAGAGAGAGAGAGAGAGAGGGAGAGAAGTGGAGAAGTGAGGAGGGGAGCGCTGTGAGAGGAGACAGGGCGAGCTGTGGCGGCTCTCTCGCTCACATTCCTCTATGCCACAAATCCGGGAAGAAGTTTTATTGGGGGGCTGAGATGTTCTATGCCTTTCCCCGGGCAGCCTTGACTCGAGGCCCTCTCGGCAGAGACTGAGCGGCGAGAAAGTGCGAGCCCGGCCGGCGCGGTTCGAGCGGCAGGAGCCGGAGCCCGCCTTCTACCGGCCGGCAGTCACCCCGCTTGCCTGCCTTTGGCCGGGCGGGCGCCGGCTTGAGCCTGGCCGCTGCCTGCTGGCTAAGACTTCGTTAGGTGGGTCGACTCCCCCTCCCTCCTCCTCTTCTTCCTCCTCTTCCTCCGCCTCCTGTCCCTCCTCCTCCTCCTCCTGATCTTCCCTCCTTGGCGGGCGAGGGTGGGGGGGGCGGGGGAGGCCGGGGCTTGCCCCGTGCAGCCACGATGCTCCTGGACGCCGGCCCCCAGTATCCCGCGATCGGTGTGACCACCTTTGGCGCATCCCGGCACCACTCGGCGGGCGACGTGGCCGAGCGAGACGTGGGCCTGGGTATCAATCCGTTCGCCGACGGCATGGGCGCCTTCAAGCTCAACCCCAGTTCGCACGAACTGGCCTCGGCCGGCCAGACAGCCTTCACGTCGCAGGCGCCCGGCTACGCCGCTGCTGCGGCCCTGGGCCACCATCACCACCCGGGCCACGTCGGCTCCTACTCCAGCGCAGCTTTCAATTCTACGCGGGACTTTCTGTTCCGCAACCGGGGCTTCGGCGACGCGGCGGCGGCAGCTAGCGCCCAGCACAGTCTCTTCGCTGCTTCTGCCGGCGGATTCGGGGGCCCACACGGCCATACGGACGCCGCGGGCCACCTTCTTTTCTCTGGGCTTCACGAGCAGGCGGCGGGCCACGCATCGCCCAACGTGGTCAACGGGCAGATGCGGCTAGGTTTCTCCGGGGACATGTACCCGCGGCCGGAGCAGTACGGCCAGGTGACCAGCCCGCGATCCGAGCACTATGCAGCGCCGCAGCTTCACGGCTACGGGCCCATGAACGTGAACATGGCTGCACATCACGGCGCTGGCGCTTTCTTGCGTTATATGCGCCAACCCATCAAGCAAGAGCTCATCTGTAAATGGATCGAGCCGGAGCAACTGGCCAACCCCAAAAAGTCGTGCAACAAAACTTTCAGCACCATGCACGAGCTGGTCACGCACGTCACGGTGGAGCACGTCGGCGGCCCAGAGCAGAGCAACCACATCTGCTTCTGGGAGGAGTGTCCACGCGAGGGCAAGCCGTTCAAAGCCAAATACAAACTGGTCAACCACATCCGCGTGCACACGGGCGAAAAGCCTTTTCCCTGCCCATTCCCTGGCTGCGGCAAGGTTTTTGCACGCTCAGAGAACCTCAAGATCCACAAAAGGACGCACACAGGTATGGAAACTAATGTAAGATATACTCTACCTCCCACCCGGGCCTGAGATCCAAAAGTTGGGGGCTGAGAAGCACAAACCCAGCTTCATTGGGGTCCGGGCCTCAGGTTCCAGGAGACAGGCAGATTTGATTTTTAGTTCTGTCTTGAAAATATGGGAAAACAGAGAGAGTGGACGTTAAGGATCTGAGCCTACAGATTTTAAAAACAAGAAATAAAAAAGAGCTGGAAACCGGGAAGTGGAGTCTGGCAAGCTCCAATCTCGAAGAGGTGGAGCAGCCACGGAAGCGCGAATTGCTCCAGCTACAAACAAATCTAAATTCTTACTGGTGGCCAGTGTTCCCTCTCTCGGACTTTGCTGAGTCCTTTCTACAGGAAAAGGTGGAGGAAGTTGAGATTGAGTTAAAGTATGTAGAAAGAAACAAAATAGAACTAGGCGGCGGGAGAAGTCGGAATAGGAGGTATAATTTGGATCTGAGGAGGACATTAGGCTTGTGCATATTTGAAGAGATACATTTTACAAATGACTGGTTGGGACTGAGTAGTGAGGATAGTCGGTGAAAAGTGCAGAAATCTTACTTGTCAATTACACTGCATGGGGATTGTTCTTAAAATGCGGGGTTCCTGAGTTGGCCTTTAAAACTACCGACAAATCGAAAGCTTTAAAAAGAATCAAAACAACAGCAACAATAAGAAAACAATTTCCAGGCAACTTAGGGCTTAAGGCAGGGGCAGGCTGGAAAATTATGGGCCACTTGGGCCCAAGAGTCAGGGGATCTGATCGCCCTCGGTAGTTGGTAGTTGGGCATTGTCTAGTGGAAGAGAACTGGATTTGAACTCTAGGTTTAATGGCCCAGTCAGGTAAGAACTTTTGGCGTGGAAGCCTCCTCCCTCCTTTCCAGATTACGCCATAAAATGTGATGTATGTAAGGGGGTGGGGTGGAGTTGTGTGGAAGTGGTGACTTGGGGGTGCAGAGCGCCTGGGAGGAGTAAGGGGGAGGAGGGAAAAGCAAAGCAGGAGGAGAATTAGCCCGGTCCTGAAAACTAGAAAAGAAGAGCTAAGTAGATCCACTAGGTGACCTCTGTGAAGACCCAGCCAGAAAAGCTAGTATGCAGGGCCACTGCTGTTCTGGATAGAAAAGAACTGTCCCTGCGACTATTGCTACTGCTACCACCATTGCAAAGTAAAAATAAAATGTAGCTTTGATTACCTTGGGCATTTAAAATATAGTTAAGATATTCATAGTTCCAGACAGATGCATGAATTTTTTTTTTTTAAACCTCAGATTGTAAGCTGGAAAGGGCTATCCCCGGACAGCCAGCTTTTTTAAATTTGCTAAAATTTATCTATTAAAGACTGAAAACGGCTACTGATTTATTTTAAGTAAGACTCGTCTCTTTTTCAACTTTCACACCAGGGGAGAAGCCCTTCAAGTGCGAGTTCGAGGGCTGCGACCGGCGCTTCGCCAACAGCAGCGACCGCAAGAAGCACATGCACGTGCACACTAGCGACAAGCCCTACCTTTGCAAGATGTGCGATAAGTCCTACACGCACCCCAGCTCTCTGCGCAAACACATGAAGGTAACGTCTCGGTCTGGAGGAGCCCTTTCTGAGCTCGGGCCTGGGCCAGCTATCCCGGAGCGGCTTCTGGGCGGTGGCAGGAGCCGCAGGAAGCCGAAAGGCAACGGTTTCACTCTGTTGAGTGGAACTGGAAAGAAGGAGCAAGGGCAGGAAAGATAGCCGCACCAAAGGCCAATAAAGCTCACTACTTCGTAATGAAAATAAAAATAAGTGAGGAGACTCCGAGGCCGAGCCGTTAGAGCTGTGGCTCCGGGTGCTGCTGCCTTACGCGCGGCCATTGCTCCCGGCAGCCAGAAGCAGGCGAGAGGCGTGATGCGGTCCTGCGCTCAGCTCCCAATATCTGCTCTTCTCAAAGTGGGCAGGCAAACTTTAGGCAGCGAACTTTCCTAGACTTTGGCCTCGAAAGCAGCCTCCTCCTTCCCAACCCCCCAGCCCCCTTTTCCTTTGTGAGGACCTCGGGCACCGTCCCCTCCTGGAGCGTGGCTATGCAGGGCCACGCACGGAGAACCATGCCAAAGTCCCATTGGTCCTGCCCGCGGAGAGTCAGGGAGATCCCTGGCTTTGAAAGAAGCGGGGAGGGGTATGGGAGGGGGCGCGCGGCGGGGGGAGGGGGAGCACAGCCTTCATAGCCTTGGGTAGCCGCTGGGCCCACTCTTTATCTGCATTAAAATGCAACTTTATTCTCTCAGGTCCATGAATCCTCCTCGCAGGGCTCACAGCCTTCT
This sequence comes from Cricetomys ansorgei, assembly GCA_026225945.1. Taxonomy (NCBI): domain Eukaryota; kingdom Metazoa; phylum Chordata; class Mammalia; order Rodentia; family Nesomyidae; genus Cricetomys; species Cricetomys ansorgei. The sequence goes on along the minus strand of JAMJFZ010001100.1, from coordinate 10,392,062 downwards.
CCCGCTGCCAGTTCGGGGTACGAGTCGTCCACACCACCCACCATCGTGTCTCCCACCACAGACAACCCGACCACCAGCTCCATGTCGCCTTCCTCCTCCGCGGTCCACCATACAACCGGCCACAGCGCGCTCTCTTCCAATTTTAACGAATGGTACGTTTGAAATCAGAAACAAAACATGCCAAACCCTATTTAAGAGACTGAACACACACGTACACACAATGTATTTGAAAAATCCTGTAAATCAAAACACCCCTCGTCCCCATCCCGCAAACGTTTTTTTGTTTGTTTGGGTTTTTTTTTTGTTTGTTTTTTGGTTGTTGTTTTTAAATCTGCTGGTAAATACAGAACTGAGTAAGACACAGAAAACAGCAAACCTTTAATTTTTTTTTCTTTTCGTTGTCTTTTTTCTTTCTGTTTTCCTCTTTCTTTCTCTTTCTTTCTTCTTCCTTTTTTCTTCTTCTTCATTTTATTTTATTTTTATTTTTTGGAAAAAGGCTTGTTAGCTGAAGGGAGGAGGGGTTGGAAGAGAGGGCGGCTGCCTGACGGAACACCACCAAAGGCCCTGAGGGCCTATTTCTTGATGGATCAGAACAAGCTCTCTGGGGCTGCAGCTTTTCTTTATCTTCTTGTTTTGCTTTCTTGTAAATACAGAATTATTAGCTTAAATCTGTTCTGTTGGATTCTGTATATAGCTACACCTCGGTTGGAGTGGGTGGGTGGGATCGTGGTGTGGTGGTCTTTGCATTGGGGAGGGGAGGGTCGGCGGGAGGGGGGAGGGGGGTGGGCGGCCGAAAGCCAACTGTTTGTACTGAATGGCGAGAATGTTCTAGTAAATGTGTACCAAAATGTGAACTACTTTGTACGATTACAGTCTACACGTCGACCTAACAGAATATTATTGATATTAATGTGCTTTTTTTTTGTATAAAGTGCAAACATTTCGTCCCAAAGTTTGAGTACTTTAGTGCAGTAAAATGTTGTTTCATGTCCTGTCAATAATTCGTATAGTATGAGCCTTGATCTACGTGTCAAACTGTTCCATTTGTTTATGTAAAGTGATATTAAAAGATATAAACTATAGCTGTCCATTGCTTTTGGCAAAATATACAACCACACAATGTATATAATTCCTAGTTTCCATATTTATCCGCATGTAAAGAGCCCGGTTTATCCATGTTACAGCTATTCAATATTTATGGCTAGAAAAAAAAAAAAAGTCGTATGTACACTTTAGTTTCCAGAACTGTTTGGTAACCTTTCGTACCTTATTAAAGATTCTTAAATCTCAGTGATTGTGGTAGGAATTTCTTCTTCACACCCCCTTCCTCAGCAACCCGTGCCAGCCTTAGTGGATCTTCAGGAAAGCTTCCCAGCCTCTCTTGCTTTCTCTTCTGTCATTGCAGGTCATATAAACTTGATAAATGAACGCTACCCTGCTGGCTCTCCGAGAGGGTGTAATTAGTATTTATATCAAAATTTATGAAACAAATTTTAGGCCTCAGTATAATTTAAATGACCTTTGCAGACATAGAATAACAACCATAAAAATAACGGAAATAGATTGCACAAGCAACATCAATATTAATGTAAGCGAATTGTGAGAAGCTAACGGGAGTGGGGGGTTCTCTATAGCCTTGCAAATGAACTTGCAGTCATTCAAGGGTTCAGCAGCACCCCCCCCAATTAAATCCCCTGGTCTGAAACTGGATTGTAGATTTACAATATTATATTTTAAATTGCTGTCTTCAATTAAACCATTATGGTCATAACTAATTTTCAAGATGCCGATGCATGCTTTTCCAGGCCTTCCATCTTTGTACAAAAGTAAATGTCCATAAAGCGTTTCACTTATATTTTTCAAACGTGATGCTAATTTAAATTAATTACATCCTATGATATATTATTATTTCTATAATTTTGCTACTGTCATTAGTTGTCTCAAAAATACATCTAGAAAAGAGAATTATTTTATATAACGTGATTATCTTTCTATCTCTTTTATTTATTTCTCATTTACTTAAGAAATTCGTTCCATTGGCTGGCGTTGATACAGTAAATTTGTAAATGAGGAGACAATATAAAAAAATCTAAATTACTTGTGCTTAATGACTGTGGCAGAACGCCTTTTCTCTAAATCAGATTGTCTTTCTTGCAGTTTAGTTTGATAGATTTGCAAGCTATGCTGCTTCGGCGAAGTTAGGTTCTCTGGTAGGAATGCTGGTTTCTTTGTCTCTGGTTGTCGCTTGCATGATCGCCCCATTAGGCAGACAACGTAGCTAGAACTCACAAATCAGGCCTTTGCCTATGGCTGCAAGGGTGTGGATGTGTTAGAAGTCAGGGGAGGCATGGTTCTGCTTCTCTGCTGTCTTCTGTAAGTCCCAGAAGTTACAGGCCTAAGGAGAACCTCTTAAGATCTGTACATGTGTCTTACAGCAATAGCAACTTAAGTAATTATACCACTGGCTAGCTGTAAAATAAAAATGCTATACTCTTTAAAAACCACCTCTCGCTATTTGTATTTCTCATATTTAGTCAACAAAGTCTTATTTACAGATAAAAGGCTTTGCAACATTTGCTATACCATATATATATATATATATATATATATATATATATATATATATATATATTATAAAAAAGGTGGGAATATTGATATTTAAGTGTAAAAGAACATTCTGTTTATAACAGCAATACTGGCCTTTCATGAAAAGAGCGCCACCTTGCAAAATTTGTAGAGATTTTAAAAAGTTGAATATCTAAACAAGATTTGCTGTTAAAAATTGTGAGATTAAACCTTGTCTCAGTAGCTTTTGAGGTTTAAGGCTGATTAACAGTGTAGTATTTAAAGTTACACTAGACATTGAGTCCAACATTAAACACAGAAAGCAGAATAGAGATAGCTCATCTTTCTAGGAATAACAACAGATCCATTAATAACCTCTCCTGCTTTTTGTTACAAATGAGGTTTTCTGGGAACCCAAAGAGACTCTGATGACAGTTTTAACAACACTTTCGTGATTTTGTCAGAGCATTTAAGAAGACAGCAGAGAAGTTTATCTTTTATTTGACTATTTCTAAATTAAGTTTACTTCCAATGTGAAATTTGATCTGATTGTTTATTATGTACCTGTGACCTTTTGTTTTAATATCATAGTGTGATGATTAAATATCACACTATGAAGTATGATTTATATAGACTATTTAAAAAATACATTTTGGAAATAAGTTTTCTTTTTCAAATTTCAAATATTCAAGTAGATTTTTAAGGTCAAAGAATTTTAGTATCACTTGGGAAGCCCTCTGTTTATATTTATGAATAATCACACAGTAAAGAAACTTTTATAATAGAAGGCAACATTTATGTCAGTCCCCCTTTGCTTGGTTTCCTCCAATGCCCACCACAAAGAAAAAGTCATTAATGATGTAAGTCACCAAAATAATGCTTTAAACTTAAATGTAGTCTATTATTTTTCTGGCACCTTTAATGTCTGCTTCTTGAGATGTATTCTTCATACTTTTCTTCATGGGCTATTAGGTTTTGAAATACATGAATGTGAACAGAGAAATATATTGTTAGACTCTATTTAGCAGGAGCTGAAGATGTTGCAAATGGCTGGTTTCTATGTGTAGTTGTGGATTTTTGATCTAGGCAGAAGGCCGTACTGGTTCATATTGCAGACTGCTTTGTATTCTGGATACTACCAAATGATTAGGACAGCTAACAAGTTATTAAAATGTTATTTTGTGTCAACAGAAAATGCCTGAGTACAAGCAATCATTTGAGAAATGAAGAGAAATTAGTTTGGTGTGTGTGTGTGTGTGTGTGTGTGTGTGTGTGTATTCAAAGAGCAAGCATATAAACACACAGGCACCATTCATATGGAGGCTAAGTAATTCTCAAATATTTCAGATCCTTTGTTTTCTTCTTCAAAAGCTACCCCCAACTGCTTTAAGCATTTGCAGCTGATGATTTTGATTTTTTAAAGTCAAGCATTCAAGTTAACCTTTAAGAAGCAAACCACCTCTAAAAGAAAGATGTAACCTTTCAATTGCCTTATTTATTTATTTATTTATTCATATTTTTTTTTTATTTAGCTTTAACTGACAATGAAAATAGCACTAACCTTCTTTCCTGATGGGCTTGGCATTTAGATATTTTTATTTGTTGATTGTAAAGTTTTCTCAGAACTTTGAAAGGCTTGTCAACAGCAGTATACTCTCCCAATGTCTCAGCCACCTCCCCAGATGTTCCTAAGCACCAATTTTGAGGCCAAGGCATAATAAGTGCCCAGAACCCTAGTGAATCAGTGCTGGTACCTGAGCACATTACTCTCCAAGAAGTAACTTGGAGAAAACCTTGAGTCTTAAAGATGGACTCAGTGTAAGCCATTCTGAGGGGTAACTGCATTTACTTTGGCATATTTACAAGGCAGGCACTGGGTTTATTCCCTTAGATGTTGTTGGTCTAGGTGTGAAGACATCACATTTTACATATTTTCAATGTATACTTTTTCCATTTCTCCAATTTAAAATATTAGCCACCCCTCTGTAGGTACAGAGGTATAGACTCCCAGTAACATCAATTGTAGTAACATCAATTGCAGTTTTCGGAACTGTGCATTCACACTAAGAAGAATGGGTGTTTTCATAAATATGGTCAGAGTTGATATTATTCTTTACTTTTTGAATTCTTGAAAATAGAGTAGCAATGGAAAGGCTGGTCCTGTTTCTGCCTGTCCAACCACCAAGAGCCTGTCTAACTCATAGTAATTTTTTTCTTAGTTTTTAAAGCACTCCACTGGCTGTACATGTACCCTTTTAGAATGGCTATAGAGTATAAGATTTTTTTCCCCTTGGGGAGGGGATTGTGATCATATGGCAGTCTTTTCTTTTCAAATGGTAGTTACTAGCTAGATTGAAATAAGCAATAAAAATGTTAACTTAACAGCATTTATTTAGGACTCTCAAAGTCTATTGAAAATATGTTATTCTATGCACAAAATATGAACAGTGTTGTCCTTCAGTCTAAGAATGGCTGATTGGCTCAGTATCTTTCCCCTAGAAACAGGAAACATAACGTGTAAACTAGGGGCTGCTTTATTCTATGAGGTTGAATCAACCATCAGCTCCACATTAGGGTTTCCAAACGATAAATCAGAGGTAGGTTTTGCAAGATGAAGAAATGGAATTTAGCCATCTAGTATAGAAACTATGGTTACCAATGGTGATGTTAGAGACCTGTGACAGTTTGTCCACTGAATTCTGATTGCCTTCAATGGCCAAAGGTTTCTCTGTAACCATATCAGGAGAATATACCAGCTGTGATTCATCCACCAACAGCACAAGCATAAGTCAACTCCTGAATGTGGGTATGAACACACTGTAACCATATCTTCAACAACAGCAGACTTGTTATAAGGCATTAGACCTGAGTAGTAAACTTTAACACAAAAAACTATCACTGTGTGTGTGTAAACTATTTTCAATTGTAAGCCTCAAAAAAAATCTGGACACAAATGGTGAGAAAAACTCCCTATTCTTTACTTTTTTTTCCTCTCTGTCTATCCGGGAAATTTTTAGCCTCTGACAAAGAAACTGAAGTTGTAGAAGAGAAGAAAACCAAGATTAAAGAATGGGATGGGGTTTGCTGATGGAGACATTTTGCCTAGGGGGATATTTTGAAAGCATGGAAACATGCCCGAAGAGTGAGTAGATAGTATACTCGAGCTAACCGCTCTCTCAGTCCTTGTTTAGAAGGTAGGGCCACACTGGGCTGGGTGGGTAACCTAAGGGGCCTGCCGTTCCTCCATCAGCTGGGACGAGTTTCCAGGTCCCCCCCGGCCTCCAGCCGGACCAGCAGCGCGCATGCGCGGCAAGCGGCCCAGGGCTCCACGTGCTAATGAATATGCATGAGGCCCCCGCCCTTGGCGAGCGGAGGAGGGAATCGCGGAAGCTCCTGCCTGTGAAAGTCTCTGGCCTGACTCCCAAAATAGTGCGGCGGGGAAGCCGCACGTGTTTGTTTTCAAACCGCGCTGGTTTAAGTGAGTTCACAATGCCAGCAGAGACTCGGCCAACCTGCGGCCGCCTCTATAAGAACTGAGTGGCGGGAACAGTGCAGGGTTCTCCGGTTTCCTGGGTTGCGGCTGGAGTAAGCCACCCGTCCTGTGGCTGGGCTCCTGGCTTACTTCTTGTCTACTCTGGATTCCTCTACATCCTATTCCTTCTAACGCGGGTTCTGGCACCCAAACTGTTCCCTCACACGCATCCTTTCCGCGTTCCTTAGACAAAATGTCCTGTGGACTCAGCTGGTCCCTAGGGCCCAGGACCCGCTTTTCAAGGGCCTGGAGGTGGGAGGTTTCCTAGGGGCTTCCCACTTCTCCTATTCAGAGCCCAGTGCCTAGTGTGTGCTCATCTTTGTGTCCCCCTCTGACTTTTCTTCTGCCCCCCTGGCTTTCCTCCAAGGACACAACCCCCCATTTGCTTCACTAAATGCTATTTTCTTGAACAGCCACTCTAGGGTCTTTTATGGATCCCTCCTAAATACTAGTCACTTTGCTGCTGTGTGACTTGGGACTGTCCCGTGGAACTCAAACACGCTCAACAGCTCAACATGAGGATTAGTGCACAGAATGGCCTTGACCCAGAGACCAGGAAGTGTGGACTACAGGTGCTGGGGTAATGGCTTTCTCTCCTTGTGACATCTGTGGAGTTCTCTACATTGCATAGTATTTTAAGGCTATGGATTATTTTCAGAGCAATTGTATAACCTGTTCGAAGGAGTGGCCAGCATTTCTGCACAAAGAAGTGGGGAGCAGGGATCTCTGAGTCAGCTCCATCCTTTCAAGGACTTGAACTCCTTTTAGGTGTTTTAATCAAAACCCTGTCCAGTGATATCAGAAGGGCCTCCAATCTGTCCAGTCATCCGCTGAACTCCACTTTCAGCTGAACACATAGAGTCATTCTGTGGAACTCACTCCCTGTTCACTGCCCAGTTCACACGGTAGTCTGCTCTAGGACCAGCACAACCGGTTCTTTTCACCTGGCTGCCATTACCACCAAGCCTTCTTCTGCCTTATACTTGACGAGGGAGAGATACTGGGAACGTCATTGCAGGGACAAGGCCAATCTTCCTAGCTAGCATGGTAGCTCAATGCCATCTTCACTCAACCCATCTCACGGCTTAATGTCAGAGGTCGTTCAGAGGAAAGCAGTCGCTGTAGGCTCATTGCATGCCTTGCCCTTCCTTGCCCACGGAGGGTCAGGCCTATGGGGAAACCCTGCCAAAGCCACTAACCCTGTACACTCAAAATAGTGATTAGGACACAAAGGTTCGGTTACTTCTCCTTTCCGAGGTGCTCACAGTTTCTGATCCGTGGAGAATCCTTGAAATCCTTCATGCCTCGAGACTTGGGTCTTTCAGAGCTAGAATACTCGATCGGGAGCGACCAAGACTCCGGACTCAGCTAGTGATGAAGGTCTGTGAGGGGGTCGCTGAGTAGCTCAAAGCCAGCGTCTGTTCCCGCGTCTTTCCTTAAAGACCAAGGCCCAAAGAACCCTTCTCTTTTGGTGTAGGCTGAAGGAAGGGAGGGGAGGGGCGAGATGGAGCTGGTGTGTGTGTGTGTGTGTGTGTGTGTGTGTATGTGTGTGTATGTGTGTGTGTGTGTGTGTGTGTGTGTGTGTGTGCGCGGGGGCAGGGAGGGGGGCTCTCTGGATCGCGCGGCTTAGCTCGGCCGCCCCGCCGCCTGGGAGCCCACACTGCAGCGGTCCTCGCCCAGCGGAGGAGTGGGGGCATCGGAGCCAGAGAGGGACCAGCGGCTCCAAGCCAGGTCAAGTTCAATCTGCAAGGACAGAAGCTTGGGAATCAGGGAGCTAGGGAAACGGAGCCCCAGTTTGCCTACCTCTTTCTTTCCCCCACATTTGCGTTTTTAGCCCTTGCCCAAATTACTTGTCTCCGGTAGGAATGACTCTGTTCACTACTCTGTCTCAATAATCTGCCAAACCTGTCCGAAATCTAGACCCCTAGATCTGGTAAGTCCATTTCTCCACTCGCCCCCCGCTTCACCATCCCAGCCACGTGGGTTCAAGGCTGCGTGTGTGTGCGCGCGCGTGACCCTAGGCGCGCGCCACCAAATTGGGTTGCTTGTGAGCAGCCAAGCCGGTGCAGCCTTCACCGCCGCGGGGTTGTCCTCCAGAGTAGAGCCAAGGGGACTGGCCTCGCGAGGCGGGGGGGTGGGGTGGGGGGGTGGGGGGGGAGACAGACAGAGACAGAGATAGAGACAGAGACAGAGACAGAGATTGAGAGAGAAGCTTTCTCCGAGTTTCTAAAGGTGCAAGGGCAACCGGGCAAGAGGAGACTTGCCTGACTTCCCTTAAACATTTTTTTAATCACAAAGGGGTCCAACAAAAATCTATTGATGTTTTTATTGGGATTCTGTGAAATTATCATTATTACTGTTTTAACACTTAACATGTGCGTCACTCATAGCTTCTCAAGTATACACGCCTCTTGGGGACATTTTAACAGTTGCTTTGTCCACCAATACTGATCCCTTCTTACAAGAAATAAAACCTCATAATTTTAAAAATCAGCTTCATTAGGACACGTCGCTTACATTTCACTAACGTGGAGAACGACGGGACATAAAACAACAACAAAAGGAAAAACAACCATGGTATTTTCTAGTTGGAGCTCCTGTGTGTACTACTACTGAAATGTGAGAGATGGATTGGGGGGGGGGTGGCGATCAGGGTGCTGGATGGAAGAGGGCTTTTGAACTACTCTGCCCTGTTGCACAGGCCTGACCTTTGGCTGACACGGCCACGGAGCAGGCCGTTCGTTAACGAGGATTTGATACATTAGACATTCCAGCTGGGCGTGTAAACCCACGCTCTGAATCCAGATTTCGCTTAAATTAGTGTTCTAGGAAATGATCTTTCTAAGTCCCGAGGCTTAACCCAGTGTCAGGCAGGGCCCTGAATAGGGCAGTGAAGAATACCAGGTGAAAGGGACATTCCTAGCTTCTAAAATAAATAAATAACAAGAAGTAAAACAGAATAAAAACATTTAGAATAATTCCTGAAATTCTCCAGGGATCCACTTTGAGGCAACGGCTTACAAATAAGGCCGATCATATTCGATCGGATGTATTTCGCTCTGAGAAATATGACCAGGCAACCTAGTAAGGCAGAGTTACAGTTATGGACACACACACACACACACATCCCTAAGATATGCATATTTTAGGAGATACTACAGTGTAACAATAACTTAGGCAGCTAGACACACATGGAGAGACAGTGACCACCGATTTTTACAAGTTCCTTACAAGTTGCCCTCTCTCTAATTTGGTTCCACAACTTACTCCGAGATTTTGGAACCCAGATTGAGCAGACGGGCCACGAAGTCCCGAAGAACCTTGAGCCTAACAGATTGAGCCTACAGCTGGAGACGGCACAGGAAGGACAGGAGGGCCACACTTGCTTGGTGGGCACCGAGGCTCCCTAGCATTTACAGACCAATGCAACAAAGGGGTCCATTCATTTCACTAGAGTCTCATCAAAAGCGTGTTAGGGGACGAATGTCTAGGATCCCCTCCCCACTTTCCATCCCTCTAACAGATATTAGTAGTGGGGGGAAGAAATTTGCTCCTGTCACAGTTGGTATAGTATAGGGCGGAAGCCCGTTGAGGACCGAGAATCAAGTCGTGCTTAGAGCTTGCAGACCTCCAACCACTGGTTTCTACAGCCGAAGTTCCGCAGAATATCGCAGCTCAGCGCCAGCTCTCTGCCCCGGAACACTGTCTTTCCCAGGCAGGTTTTGCTGGCGGTGCGCAGGGCTAGTTCCAGGGACCCGAATTTATTATTGGAGAGAACTACAGTAAGCAGTGTTCGGCTCACATCTGTTCGGGGAGTCTATTCATTTCAGTCCTCTGTGTGTAGATAAAACGATGGAAATTAAACGAGAAAAGTGACTACTATCGTCAAATATAAAACAAACAAAACTTCATAAGCAAGAACTCAAGGGAGAGAGAAACCTTTTTTTTTTTTTTTTCAAGTGAATTAAGAAATTCAGTCCGGATAGGCCTGTGATAGATTCAGGGTTCATTTCGGTTCCAGTTCTGTAGACAATTCACACTTGGGAACCCAGACCTTAGGATATACCGGAGTTCAATAGACTTTTCCGTACCATGGATGATGCCAAAGTTCTTTTTGATAAAACAACATTTTCTATATTCTTGAGAAGTTTCCAGCTCTAGGGTATCATAAAATCTGGCCTAGAGACTAGGAGGGAGGCAAGCTCAGAGCTAGTTAAGTAGGGAGCAGAATTCATTTCCCCTAAAGGAGTTCCCAGACACTTTTTCCAGCTCACGACTCCAGCCTAAAATGCAACTCCTTTTAGGCCCACGTTTTTGGTGTTAGTACAAACTAAAGTTGTTATCCTAGCGGGAGTGAAAGGGCAGGGACAGGGAAGGTTGCCGCATTTCTGGCCCGGCTTTTCTAAGCTCCTCATCCCACTGTAGCTCGGAAGGTTACACTCACTTTTGTGTTCCAGACCTGGTGGCGGTCTGGGAGCCGTTGGTAGTCCCTGGAGTAGCCAAACTAAACTCTTAACTTTTCTGGGGACCAGAAGCAAACCCCCCTCTCTCTCTCCCGGGGTTGAAGGGGCCTTTGCCCAGGGCTCCCCTACACACCGGGGGGTGGAGGGGGGAAAGGGGGCTGCTGGGGATCTGACGCAGGATAAGTGGCCGCTGACGTCAGGGGTTGTTGGCAGCAGGACCCCAGCCCGGCCGCAGGCGCCCCGCTGGGGCCTCGTTAATTTTCCTCCCCGCACTGGGCGTAGAAAAGAAAGCACAGACTGCTCTGGCTGCAGGTCCTATCCACCTTTTCCTTTGAGAACGTAGCAGGAAAGGAAAGAGAATGAGATTCGGTTTTTCAAAGCATCGAAACTTAACTTCTCACTTTCCTCCCCGCACAAGTAGGTATGAAACTCACTTTCTACCTGGTTTGAGGGGATACTGGGTGGAAGTACCAGACTTTGTAGATGTATGTGGAAACCTCATCGCTACCATTTCGCGATGGACACAAGGTCGGGGACATCAGTGCCCCTGTAAACCCAGACTTTCTGCTTCTTCACTCTGAGTCCGATTTCTTTGCCATTCGGCCAGAGCTTTAGCTGGCGCACCCACACTGTTATGGTTGATCAATAAAAATAACCCCCCTCCCGTTGCCCCAGAGACACAGCCAAGACAAACAGGCAAGCTCTTGCAGTCCGGCTTTAGGAATAGAACGTTTTTTATTTGCAGCATCTGAAGCAGTTTTTCTTTGTAAAAACGTTTATGATAACTAGAATAAAACAGAATCTTACACAAGTTGAGCAACAACTTCAAAAATTCCATCCGTTCTGGTCCCAGTACTGGTGACTTTTCAGCTTTGCAGAGCCGGTCTCTTGGGCTCTTTCCTCGAGCAACGGAGGGAGAGGAAATCATAACATTCATAATGCAGTTCCACAAGTCACAGTGAAGCGATTTTATGGTGAAACAACTAACTGAAATTAGAATAAAATATAAAAACCTACCCCCCTCCACTTATCAAAAGAAGTGAGTTGCAAACCCAAATGATTTGAATATTATTTGCCATAACGAATTTCTTTGAAATTAGATAACTGAATGAAAATCTCATTTGGAAAATCTTATATATAAAAAGGCAACTTACACAAATCCTTATGAATTGTTGGAAAATGGCGATTCTTGACAATATAGAATCATCCTCATAATTATAAATGTAAAATGTACTTATCCACTACTCACAAGATCAGAACACAAAACCACTGTAGTTATGGTAATGCCCAGGAAAGTACCATACAAGGCAAGTGATTCTAACATAGAGAAAGACAATGGTCTGAGTTATAATATTGTTTTGAAACTTTCACAGCACTATAGACTGGTTTTCCTTCAACATGTTGATTATTTTATTATGAAATTAGTAAATTACTTCAGTCAATAATTATGTGGCAAACACACATTGATCTGCAGATATATGCAATGATTATTTTATAAAATGAACAGAACAGAGCATTTATATATTTTAAATATTTTTGAAGGAGAATTTGGGTGAGTTTAAATGGCCATATTAATAAATATACAAGGTTCCACAGGCATATTCCCAATGAAACAATGTCTGGAATTGTGTACTTGAAATGTTAAAAAAGTTTGAAAGAAACTTTTTTAGGGGCAAATAAAAATAATTGAGCAAAGGCTCAAGATCAAAACTATTTTCCTTTAATGATTGTTGCATAATTTTACAGCTTGTAATACCAAATACCTAGCCTTTTAATTAAAATTCCAAAGCCATGTTAACAGGATTGGAAAACACTTGGATTTGAGGACAGCAGTTCATCAACATTCAGTAACTTCTGTGCCTTGTTGCTATTTTATGTACTTCTTTTATGTTCCATAAGTCTTTCCAGAGGGCTTTGCTATTTTTAGTGCAGCAGGCTGAAGTTTATGGGCCTAGTATATATTCCAGACTATGAGTGTAACATTGTATCTTAGGAAAAAAAACTATATTAAAAGTCTACTAATATTATTATGAGTTTTTAAATCAGTAAGTATTACAGATATAAGGGAATAGTTCTTTTGAAAGTGCTAAATTTCAAAGTCATTGTTTGTGCTTGTTGCTGTCTCCAAAGAAGTGATCTATATATAGTTTGGAGCCAGTTCTTTGGGGCCATGTGACTTTGGTGTTGTCTCAGTCTTCACTCTTTGGCCTGGCAAAGCCAGTTGGCTCAGCCTTCTCGTGAACTTCAGTACCCTGGACAAGATGCCGTGTACAATTTTATATCTCCCTCAAAACAGCAAGTTGGCTTACTATTGCTAAATGAGTTTAAAAAAAAAGTCTAAAGATAGATTTTAATTTATGAAACAAATTGAATCAAGGTAGATGCTTAAGTGATTGAGACACAAATGCAATTGACTACCATTTCCCATGTCACATGCCATTGTTTAAGTCCTTTTCTGGGAGTCACTTTTCAGAATATGCGCTTTTCAGAAACATGGAAAGACATTAAAAAAATTGCTTCCCAGTTGGAAAATAAAATAAAACACATTTCTAAAATGTTGCGTCAATATAAACTATAAAGAATATTTTTGTAAATGAGGGGCGGGAATGGAAGGAATATTGAACTCAGATGCTTAAGGATGTGAATTTGTTACAGCAATCATTCATATGAAAACAGGTGTAAGATATATTTACTGTGCCCACTGAAGTCTATACAAATCTCACTTTGTAAAGTAAAAAAATAAAAAATAAATAAAAATAAGAGAAAAGCACAGCAGTTTTGTTACCTGCTGTCTCACTTCTGGGTTAGTGTGAAGGGCTATATATATATTGGATGTACTAATCAGTTTACAGATTCTGCAGCCACTTCTTGTTACCTTCCTATCAGCTGACTGCACCTGAGTGGATCAATCACTCAATTAATTAATAAAACAAAAAGCTTTAAAGGTAAATATGGTCAAGATGATAGTAACTATGACATCTCCCAAATAAGTCCACACACTTTCTTCCCTTTAGGAATATAATGGGAGAGAGGAATAGGTTAAAAGTATTATACTTGCCATAAGAAAAGCATAAATAAAACTTGGGAACTTTTTGATTCTCTTTGGAGATAATGAATATCACCTGTTCTTGTAGATAAAAAGAAAATATGTTGCAACCTTTTTCTTTTATTCCCTTTGTCCTCCTCTACCTCCCTTGCCTTTATTCTCATCTCCACCCCTTTCTCTGTTTCTCACACTTGCTCAGGAACTCCAGGCAATACACAAGTTTGAAAAGACCTTTCTCAGGAGGGTGACAGTGGAATAGCCAGTTTGCCACCTGAATCTTTGCTAGGACATTGTCTACTGGGAGCAGGTTTTGTTGGAGTGCCCAGGTACAGTGCCCATGAGTGGACTAAGATACTACAAATGTTAGACTCTGGGATGCTCTAAGGCTTTCACTTTCCTGGATCCCATTTTCATGGTTGAGTCAGACCAAGCAAAAACCCAGTTCTAACAATTCCTAGCAAATATTTGAAAAAGGCTATCCATCAGTCACTAGGACATCTACACTTGCAGAACTATGCAGAATTATGCAACATTCTTCTCTCTGTTACTGTTTTTCAATCTAAATACAGATTCTGTTGTTACTAACAACAATCCTTTTTATTACTTTTATTATTTGTTTGTATTCACTTTAAAATGTTTCCTATAAAATTGTCAGCATATTGGCTAATTTTTGTGTGTGTGTGAATTTCCAATTTGCTCTGGGATATTAAGCCATGTTTTTTCTTCTTTCTGAAACTGACTCAATTCTTTGGCAGTGTTTCCCAGGAAAATCTTAAGTTTTATTTTTTTTTTTTTATGGCATTTAATAGTCATTCCATGAAACCAAGGAATGATTCATGCTCTTTGAAGCTGGCTGTATTTAATTTCTATGAAGTTCTAAGCAGGATTCACTATACCTAATACAAGAAGCAGAGAAAACCAGTTTATATATTATCCAGATTCTTGTTTTCCCTTCTCTGTTGTATTCTGGATTCAGTGGAGAGTGCTGTAGCCCAGACCAGTCTGATCCCTACTTGACAGACAGCTGTTTGCATAAGAGATTTCTGGCAGGTGTGCAGAGTTTTTGAAGAGCTGATTTTGTGTGTGTGTTTTAAGTTCTTTACACATGACTATTTAATTGTTTTAAAATGTATTTATTTATTTTTATGTGTATGGATGGTGTTTTCCCTGCATGTATGCCTGTGCACGCATTTATGCCTGGGCCCATGGGACTGGAGTTACAGATGGTTGTGAGCTGCTGTGGGGGTGTTTGGATTTGAATTCAGGTCTTCTACAAGGACAGCCAGTGCTCTTAACCCCTGAACCATTGCTCCAGCCTGTCTTCTTCTCTTTGTTTTTGAGATGGAGAGGATAACATAGCAAACTATAACCATTGGTAAAACCAACTCCCGGTCCGTCTAACAGTGTTTATACTCTTATTCAGTGGGCTACTTGAGGATCATTTTGAATTATATAATTTAAATATCATATTGTTTAAAATGTAAATATTACTTACTTAATGGGTAGCTAATGTAAAACCGGGTGTTTTTCTAAAGGCAGTTAGTGTGTTTCTCAGAAACAATCCCAGTTTGAGATTCGGTATTCTTATTCTCACTTTGTTAGCCGAAGAACCGCTTCCAGTACTAGAGACTTTATCAGCCACTGGAATCAAGAACCTCTGTGGAAATTCAAAGGAAAAGAACAATCCAGTTGGTTATCATCACAATCAATGAAAATGGGAGTATGAAGTGGAGACTTCTGTAGTACCCAGGGTCCAGTAGTCATAAAGGAATCCGAATGATTCACACAAAAGTTTTTGAGTTTGAGACATGATGACTAAGAATTTTCTCTTAAGAAAAACAAAACATGAACTTGTACTTATACAGGGAGAACTATTGTATCTGGAAAAACTATTACTGAGGAACCCCTGGATGTTAGTATCAAAACACCTAACGACCACCTGTCAACTACCAAGGATCATAAATATGAGTTTGTGTGATTCATATGTAATTTGTAAAACTCTATTTTTTTGTTTATTTACTTCTGGGCACATTGCCATGTGTAAACCAGAGCACACATGTGGAGGTCAAAAGGTAACTTTTGAGAGGTGGTTTGCCTTAATACCATGTGGAACTGGGAATTGAATTCAGGTCCCATCCTTGGCAGCAAGGACCCTTACCTGTTGAGCCACCTTGCTGCCCTAAATGGTACATTTTCTTAGCTCATAAGTTATCTGAAGTTATATATTATGGTTAATTTTTAGAAATAGACCATGTTATAGCTGTTGATTAAAATGAGAGAAGGCAGGCTATTCACTTTCTGCATGTGAAAGATGGATTTTGGTAGTTCAGAGATAACTTCTGACTTATTGTTTCTTCTACAATGACCAAATTGCCTCTCAGACTTCATTTATAGGCCCTTCCTGGAGTATGAAAATATATCAGTCTTCTCAGCTATAGCTCATTACAGATTGTGTGATCAAAGTACATTTTTTTTTTCAGGCTTAGTATTTTGTTGTTAGATAATTTATAATTTTAAAAAACATTTTAACAGTAAGTGTGTGTGTGTGTGTGTGTGTGTGTGTGTGTATCCAATAGAAGTTAATTCTTGGGAGACAATTCTTTTCTTCCATCATGCTGGTTCTCTGGATTGAACTCACTTCATAGGTTTGGCAGCAAGCACCTTGATCAGATGAGCCATCTATCCAGCCCGTTGTTTAATTTTCTTGAAAGTTTCACTATGTAGTTAGGCTAGTGTTGAGCTCTGGAATCTAGGTAGCCTTGATCACAACTGCTGGGATTGCAGGCATATACCACAGTGCAGAGTTTATCACAGGCTTGAGTTTTAATAGTGAACTTAAATGCTTAGCTTATGATGCTCTTTTCATCTTCTACCTGATGAAATTTTGGGAATGAGAATGTAAATATTTATTATTATTATTACTATTTTTGTTTTTTGAGATATGGTTTCTCTGTTGTAACTCTGGCTGTCCTGGAACTCACTCTGTAGACCAGACTGGCCTCAAACTCACAGAAATCTTCCTGCCCCTGCCTCCCGAGTGCTGGTCTTAAAGGCGTGTTCTACCACCTCCTGGCTGTAAATATTTTAAAATAGCAAAGTTATCTTCTCAAGTTCTGTCTTACTCACAACACTGAATCCTTAGTTCTCGTAGTTCTCTTTCCTATACTGCAACCAGGTTTTCTGGCCTGGGACTCTCATTTTGGCTGAAGAATACTTTGGCCCTGAGTTCTCCTATGAGACTTGGGCATTAGAAGTACCTTAGTTCTTTATTCCTTGAAACTAGGTTCTGATCTGCACAACCTGGTTCTTTTTATGTTCTCAAAAACTAGCTGTATTTTCTACTTGTATTGTGCCTGCTATTATAGACTTTTGACATGAATTTATACCTAAACATACCAAGTTCGGAAGGTATGCCTTTAACTGACTAATCATTGTAATCACGTGGACTTCTTTTGGGAGTGAGTTTCTCAGAGAACTTGCATCAGAAGAATCTAGGGGTGAGCAAGGGGGTGAGTGCTAAAAATTCATGCTCTTTATTTCAAGTCTAACGAATCAGAACGTTTGAGTTAAGGACAGTGATCGGCTCTGCATTTTAGCATAGTGTAATTTAAAAAAAAAACATTGACTAAAGCCCGATAGGCTCTTAGATTTGAGTTTTATCTAGGCTCAAGTTTTCCTTTTTCATTTCTTTTTTTTCCTCCTGTTTCTATTACTGTAACTTAAAATTGCTTATTCATATTTCTCATGACTGGAATCCTCATAGTTTCAGCAAAATAACCAACTAATGAGCCAACCATCTGAAGGATTGTTTTTAAGCAAATAAAGCTATATTTCAAACATACCACTTAGATTAGTACGTCATTACTGAGAAACAATCTTCCAGATTAGGCATTAGAATAGACACTTGTTCATGATATTAGTAATAATAATGTAGATGAAAATGCCTTCTGAAATGTTAAAAAGTACCCAAGATCATAATCTATTTTAGAGCAGTATACACTTGCTCTCTGAATGTAGAACAAAGAAAGAGAGGAACATATTTCCTTCCTGAGGGATGCCCATATTATGAATAATAGGGACATAGAACATTGCAGGAAAACAATTAGAAAAAAATGTACCTGATTCAAATATGCTTTTTAAATTATGCAATTCTGAGTGATCATGGAGATTTGGAGTATCTGTGTATTTATGTATCAATCTTTGTGTCTTTTGATGAATCTATGACTGACAACATATTAAACTTAATTAACTACTATTCACCACTTTTGTATTTATTTATCATTATCATGCAAATATGATAAAATTAGATTGTAATTTCCATGACAGTGAAGACTTTTGTCCATTCCATTTGCTGGTCCAAACATGCTTGTTTTTTCCTTCTCTCTTTCTTTCTTTCTTTCTTTCTTTCTTTCTTTCTTTCTTTCTTTCTTTCTTTCTTTCTTTCTTTCTTTCTTTTTTTGTTTTTTGAGATAGTGTTTCTCTGTTGTAACTCTGCTGTCCTGGAATTCAGTCTGTAAGACCAAGCTGGCCTCTAACTCACAGAGATCTGCCTGTCTCTGCCTCCTGAGTGTTGGGATTAAAGACATGCGGCACTTGTCTTTTAATGTGTACTCTATATGTATTTGTTTATTGACTTACTTGGTTGGATACAGTTTATCAGAAAGTATTTCCAAAAGGACATAAGTATAAGGGAGGTGTCACAGTTACCCAGAGATTGGTTGGGAATGGCTATGTGGATGAAACCTGCAGCATTATAAGAATTTATCTAGTGCTGAATGTTACTATATTTGATATGGGCCCATCCTATAGCCAATAGCATGTGGCGGTAGTAATTGTGATTTCTTTTGTCACAGAGATTACTTTCTCTTTTAGATATGAAGTTTTTATGTGACTTAAACCTTTTGAGGAGTATAGGCCTTGGAGAGATTTCTGGATTAAACATTTTCTCTTTTTAGAAATGGTCTATTTTTGCATACACAAAGACAATGACACACATTGGCTAATGATACACATTTGCTATGTCTAAGGAGATTTCCAATTGTAGCATAGCCTCCTTTAAATTTAATTTTCAACCTATGTGATGAAAATGAACATATTCAAAATACATCTAGAAATATAATGTGGTGATCATTTGAAATATATTTTCTGTGGAAATATGTTAGTTACTTATGCATATAGCATTGTAATTTATTGTCTGTACCTCAGTACTGGAGAGTGGTGACACCAAAAGTGGTTTTATTTTAACATTGAAACTTTCAAATTTTCATTCACTTTTAAACCAAATATCTATTAATTTTTTTTAATGTGTCATCATCTCTTTTAGAATCTAGAGGCATTCAAAGTTCCTTATGGAGTTTGCATTCTAGTAAGCAGATGGGTGACAACAATAAGAAAGCAAACTTCAGATGGTTGTACTTCTTGTGTGGAAGCTAAATGCAGATAGAGAGAATCATAGGGGTGAACAGGTTGACATAGCTAGCAGTGACTTTTGTGAGAACAGAGTTGAGACTGAAATGATCTGAAGAGACCAGACAAGAAAAATATAAGAGAAGAGTGCATATAACTATGGGAAAAACTGGCTTGTCATGTTTCAATTAAATCATCAATTTATTAATCCAAACAAATATTTGTTGAGAATCTATTTTGTGCCAGGTGCCATATATTAAAAAATGATCACAAATAGTGAGTAAAACACACATTTAAGCTCCAGATACCATAGGATTTATATTCTGGTGATTAAAAAAGAAGATCTAGGTAGAGAGAGAAGGAAAAAGGGGAGGATAAAAGGAAGGTAAAGTGTTAGATTGTGGTAAGTGAATTAATTCTAAGTGAGATCAAGCAATGTGATAGACATATTTTGGTGGGTTATCTGATCTCGAGGGACTAGAGAATGCCTTTCTGAATGATCGATCTGTATTATAATGATAGGGTGAAAACATGAAGCTTACACTTGTAAGGCAGTCCTTTGATAGTCCCAATTGTGCATTACAACATAGCAAACTAGACCAAGGAAAACATGTGAATATGTGAAGCAGTCTGTGACCCCACTATTTTTACTTTAACTCGTTACTGCATATGCAAAGGCACAGAACTATTGCTATTGGAATTTATAAAGAAAGAAAATAAGACATTTTATCATCAGCAGCAAATTATATGTTGCTTTTCCCACCCCACTTTTGGGATATTGAAACTGAAAACAGCTGTTAATGTTGGTGGGAATGTATGTCAGAATTAAGAGTTTTTACTTAATATAGAATGATTTAAATAACAATGAATCTTAAGATTAAATTATGAAGTATGCAAATTAATAATATGTATTTAAGCAGTCCTACAATTGTCTTAGCTTTTTGTACCTTTTGATTAAAAACATTGAGTCATTATGCAGCATATCTTGTGGTATTTTGCAGTTTTAAAAATGTTGAAATATTGGCTTTCTTTTATGAGAAAATGTTGAGTAAGTCAAGATTCTCATACTACAAAGAATAGAGTTCTATATAAAGTAGTTAAAGTTAAAGGTTTTTTTTTGAAAGGAAAGAACATGGATAGAAAATAGAATACAGTTTCTAGACATGAATTGTGCTGACAATGGAGACCATAGGCATTGCAGTCCCTGCATCTGCTCAATTGAAACTCCTGCTTCCCTGGCACATAGCTTTCTTTCCTTATTCACCATCCCTGCTTCATTATTGTCAGTTAAGACTCCCTTAACCTTTCTATGGTCACTATTAAAACTAAACATGATGCTGAGATACATACACACTGCATAGAAAATACATGGCATTGTGAGAATTAATTTCTCCATTTAATAAATATTAATTAAATTCATAGGAGATTAGGCATTGAATAAAATGAGCAAAAATCCTTGCTAATGTGGAAATTACACTCTAGGGGGACAGATATAAAACTAAGTAAGTTACATGTAACATGATACTGGGGAAATCATAAGATCTATGTAAACAATTAATTGTGAAACTAAATAGGAAATAAATAGGAAACTCTAGGGAAAGCTCATTGTAACGGGAACATTTGAGCTAAGGTTTCTAAGAGGTCATTTAGAGAAAGGTCTTTATACACAGAGACATCAAAGAGTTGTGTGAATCTGAAGAAGAATGAAGAAGGCATAGGGCATTTGAGAATAATTAAAGGATTTGGGCAGTTTGGAAATAGTGTGGGTATGGATATGAAATGTGCTTCATACATCAATGTGTTGGATCCTTTGTTCCCAGCTAATGACACTATGCTGGGAGATGATTAATGCAAACTTTAGCAAGTGATACCTTGATGGAGATGTAGTTTAATGGGAATATGCCTTTGGCAAATATAGCTAGTATCCTGTTTCTTTCCCACTGTATTCTTGGTTATATAAAGTGAGTAGCTTCTGTCACATGATTTCACCACCATGATGTTCGACCTCATCACAGGCACAGTATCAATGAAACAAGGACTAGGAACCTCTGAAGTTGTGAGCTGTATATCTCAGCCTTAAGCTGCAATAACAAGCTTTTTATCAAAGTGATGAAACACCTGACTAACACAGGAAGGGTGGTGGACAAGTGATCATTTGGGTTCTTGTTAACAAATGTAAGAATTTAGGGTTTCAATCATAGTGAGGAAGAGGATACCTCAGGTATTAGAGTATAGCAACTTAATCTGTCATATTTCAGTGGAATCACCATGGATTTTGAATTGAGGTGAGTCTGAGAGGAATGATAACTGCAAGTGTTATTCTCTGTTCCTCGGCTAGTTATGGGTTTTTGTGTTAATTACTATCTACTGTAAATAGAAGCTTCTCTGATAAGTATTGAGGGATGTGTTAATCTATGGGTATAACAGTAAGTAATTAGAAAAGTCAATTTCATACTATGTCCATTTATCAGAATAATATAATTTTTTTTTAAACCTAGGGTCTATGACCTATCTAGACATAAGTTCTTGGTCCAGCAATGGTATAGAGTGGGACTTAAATCCAGTAAAAATGATTTTTTTACTCTCATGATGTTCAAGTCACTGTTGAGCCAGTGGGACTGTCTTCTCAGGCCACTAGTTATGTAGCTCACAGAGTTCACAGCTGGGTAAGACTGATGTTTATCCCCTCCCCCCACTCCCCCCAGTATCATGCATAGCAAACTTCCAGCACCATAAAAGCTAGCCAGTAGTGATGAAGCTTCAGGTCAGCACCAACTTTATGCCTCCGTGTTCTATGACTCAAGTACACAGGGTCTCACAATCAAGTTCTAGAGGTAGCCAAGATCCCTGGCAATAATCTGTAATGTCTGAAAGTTTACGGAACCCATAGATCAACAACTTCAAAACAGGGAACTCATTCTTGGTCCAGAGCTTTGTATTTATTAGCCTATGGAGTCTAGTAGAGGCAACATTGTCCCATTATAGGGTAACTACATGAAATTTATTTTAGATTTTTTAAAAAGAAGCTTCTAGAGTAGTAAGTAGGTTTCAAATGACTTTTTCAAAGGGTTTTTAGAGTTACTTATCCCTCCTGTATTTATCGTTTAGCCTATATCTGCCCTCAATTTAACTTTCTGTTCCATTATTTCCCTTTCGCCATTCTCTCCGTTGTTTTGTATCTCCTCTCCCTTGAAGGCTTCCCCCTCCAAGCCCCTGACTAATTTCCTGACTTCTATGGATATTACAAATGAAACAAACCTATCTGTAGACTCAAAGCTGACATCTACATATGAGAGAAAATATTCTACTTTTATCTTTCTGGGTCTATGTTACCTCGCTCAGGATGATTGCTTTTAGTGCCATCTATTTACCTGAGAATTTCATAAGTTTTTTTTTTTTCTTAAAGCTGAAAAATATTCTGTTGTGTAAACATACCACATTTTCATTGTCCTTTCGTCAGTTGATGGACATGTAGGCTGTTTACATTTCCTGGCTATTATGCATAGAATAGAAAGGAACATGGATGAATAAGTTACCTCTATAGTAGAACTTTAGAGTCTTTGAGAAACATGCCCTAAAATGGGATAGCTAGATCATGTGGTGCATGTACTTTCAGTTTTGTGAGGAACTTCCAAATAGATGTACCTTTCCCCCGACATACATGCTAGTATTTATTCTTAGTTTTTTGTTTTTTTTTTTAATTTTAGCTATTCTGACTAGATTAAGATCAAATTCCAAAGTTTTTTTTTTTTTTTTTTTTTTTTTTTTTTTTTTTTTTTTTGGTTTGGGTTTTGGTTTTTTTCGAGACAGGATTTCTCTGTTGTAGCTCTGTCTATCCTGGAACTCACTCTGTAGACCAGCCTAGCCTCAAACTCACAGAGATCTACCAAGCTTCTACCTACGGAGTGCTTGGCTCAACAATGCCTGGTGCCTCTTAAATGTTCTTCGTGTTTAGTTATTTGTATATTCTCAGTATTACCCTTTTGTCAGATGTGCAGCTGGTGAATATTTTTTTCCTATTATGTAGGCTGACTCTTCAATCAAGAGATGGTGCCCTTTAATATACAGAAACTTTTTAGTCTTATGAGGTTCTACTTATTAATTGTGGGTCTTAATATCTATACTCTTGGTGTCCTACTTAGAAAGCCCTTTCCTATGTCAATGAGTTCAAGAATATTCTTTATTTTCTTCTCTATCAGTTTCAAAGTATCAAGTCTAGATTCCTGATCTATTATGACTTGAAATTTTTTTAAATTTAGCTGTGATTTTCATTATTTCATTCCATCAACTGAGTTTGCATTTTTTCTTGTTTTTCCAAAATTTTAAGATGCATCATTAAGTCATTTATTTGTACTCTTTCTGGTTTATAATTGTAGGCAATTAGAGACATAAGTTTATGTTGTAGGGATATTTTTCAAACATTTCTCAGAGGTTTTATTTTATTTTGTTATGTTTTCATTTTCATTAGTTCCAAGATATTTTTTATTTCTTCTTTGATCCATTCATCACTCAGTAATGAGTTTCTTAATATTCATGAGTCTATGTACTTACTTGAGATTTATTTGCTGTCAACTTTAGTTTTAAATTGTTTTATAATGAAATAGAATATACAGTTACTTAGTCTTCTTGAATTTGTAAAGATTTCCAAAATGTGCTTAATTTCCAAGAAGCTTCTATGTGCTGCTGAGTAGAATGTATATTCTTTGATGCATATTGTGTAGATATTTTGTAAGTCCATTTGATGTATGATTTTATTTAATTCTGATGTTTCTCTGTTTATTTCTGTCTTGATGACCTGACTTTTGGAGGAAGTGGGGTATTGGAATCAACCACTTTTGATGGGTTGATGTTACTATATATGGTATACATACACTCATACAAACTAAATACCACACACACAGAATGAAAAAAATGGGTTGGGTCTTGACGTTGGATATGGTATAGGTGGAATAGACTGTGCTCAACACACCTTTTTTTTTTTTTTTTTACGCCTGGGATTTTGGTGTAGATATGGGAGTTGTGAGGAGGGGAGAATCAGGCAGACTCACCCAGTTAAACCATGGAGAGGGATATGAAGGTTCTGGTTAGATAGATTTTTCAATTCTGGTCATAATTTTTTTCTATACCATATATAAATATTTTTTTTACTTGAGTCTTGTATTTTTGTTTTATTCATGTATTGATAGTTACTATTCTCATTTTCTTTCATGATTCTGTCTTTTTACTGATCCAAATTCAACTTCCTAACTGCATGTCCTTGGCATGAATCAACAAAGAAGATTTACCCATTTTGAATCCAACTAAATTGTTACATATATTGTTACTGAACATGTATCTCTCATTTTCAGTAAGAATAGATCAAAAACTTCTAGAAATGAGAATTCTAGCCTTTCAGATCTCCATACCAATATATTAACATAAAATGTGTCTGTAGTAGATGATACACATTCTTATTTATTTAAAGTCTTGGTTTAAAATATGTTTTGAAATATTAGCAATAAATGTATTTATAGCATTTTGGTACAAGTTTTTGTTTAGTATACACTTGATTTTCTTTTTGTAAATATACAGTGGGATGGTTGGTTGGTATAGTAAATACAAATTTAATTTTGAAGAAACTATAAAACCTGTGCTTTTTAATTTATTCTTTTTTATTATTAGAGAATTTTATTGTAAATATAGTTTTTTAAATTGACACATGAGCCATAAAGAGTTGATAGTCATAATCTGCTTATTTTTTAAAAAAATGTTTTATTTGTTATTTGAGAATTTCATACAATATAGTTTGATCATATCTTTTCTCTGCCTCAATGCTTCCCAGATCTTCCACTAATTCCTTAGTCACCCAACTTCAAATCTTTTCTCTCTTAAAAACCATCCCCCATTTGACCAGGTGCCTGTGTGATGTCCATGTGTCTGTGTGATGTCTGGGTGCCTACAGGATGTCTGGATGCCTACAGGATGTCTAGATGCCTACTGGATGTTGGGGAACCTGAGGGTGATTCTTGTTGTAGTTAGCTACTGTGGGCTCAGCAAGAGAGACATTGAGGCATTTTCCTAAGTTCAAGGCCTGCCAGCCCTTAGAAGAGGGGACCACCATCCTGGCCAGTGCCATACTAGATTGATAGTGGAACCCAGAACATCTGAGCTCAGGTGCTTTTATTGATTCAGAACTCCTCAAATGTAGATCATAAGCAATCAAATATCCTCCACAGAAATACAACACCTGCAGACAATACAAGATGCCAAGGCCTATGCATCCCTTTTTCCAACAGTGCACAAAATCAATTATTCTAAACATAACTAAAAATAAACTTTCACAACAGCTCTGGTATCTGTGGTATGTCTAGGTGCCTGTGGGATGACCAGATTCCCAAATGTGCCTGTGAGAAAAATGGGAGCCTGCATGATGCCTCAGCATCTGTAGGTTGACTGGGGTGCCTGCACAATGCCTGTGCATCTGTGGGATTCCTTGATACACACAGGAGATTCTGGTGCCTGTGAGAGGCCATGGTGATTGCAAGATATCTGGTCACTTGTGGGGTGCTCAGGTCCCTAAAGAATGTCAGGGTGCCTACAGTAAAGTCCGGTGCCTGTGTGAGGTTCTGATGTCTGTCAGATGACCAGGTACCTGGGAGATGTCCATGTGCCTGCAGAATGTCTGGGTGTGTGCTAGAGGTCCAGGCATCTGTGAAATGCCCTGGAACCCTGGTGCCTGTGGGATGATCAGATGTCCAGGGAGATAGTTGGAAAACTGGGTGCCCTCCAGAGGTTTTGGTGCCAGCAGGATGTCCTGTTGCCTTCAAGATGCCTGGGTGCCTGCAAGATTTATAGGTACCTAATGGATGTTTAGGAACCTGTGGGATGCCCTAATGCCTGCACATGACCCTGTTGCCTGAGAGATGCCCAGGTGCCAGCAGGATGACCAGATGCTCACTGTTTCCTAAGCAAAGACTGGATGCCTGTGTGATGTCCAGGTGTCTGTGGGTTGGCTGGGTGCCTGCATAGTGCCTGGGTGTCTGTGAGATTTCCTGTTGGCCGTGAATGATCCCATTGCCTATAGGCAATGAGGCATGGTGCCTGAAGGATATCTGGGTGCCTGTGGAATATCTGGGTCTTTTTGGAATTCCAGGTGCCTACAGGAGGCACTGATGTCTATGGGAGGTCCTAGTGACTGCCAGATGACTGAGTGCTTGTGTGATGACTGAGTTCCTGAGGGATGACTGATTGCCAGTGGGAGGTCCTGGTCCCTGTGGGATATCTGGGAGCCTGTGGGATGCTCTGGTGCTTGCAGACTATCAGAAAGCCTGTTCAGTGCCCAGGTTTAGGTGGTGAGGCCTAACTTCAGGTCAAACTCTTGTCATGCTTCATCTCAGGCTAGTACAGACCAGGTCATAGTCCACAATCAGAGCAGACTTCTGCCTCCAAAGACCATGGTGAAACCCATTATCCCATGCTCCTGCAACACAAGCTTGACTTAAATTTCTTTTCTTTTTTGAGGGCACAGGGTTGGGAGTATGGAACATGCAGGAATGGGAAGAAGATGTTAGTGAGATACATTGTATGAAACTCAAATTGTTAATTAAAAGTATTATAAAAATCCCCCAATACACACTCAAACACACACATACATATAACGAGGACTCTTATTTATTTTGGATGTCTAGTCCTGAGAATGGGGAGTTCCCTCGAATGTGGTTCATATACCCAGTGTCACTCCATTGAAGAAAATTAATTTTCAGTTATCAGTTGTGAGTTGCTTCTTGACTAGATGTGGATCTTTGTGTTACTTTCCTTCCTCCATGTTAGGACTTTTATCTAGCTTGAACTTGTGTAGGTCTTGTGCATGCTTTCAGTGTCTATGAGTCTATATGTGCCTCTTGTGTCTGGGAAGCACAATTTCCTTGAAGTTATCCACTTTAAAAAATTTCTAGGTCCTTTTTAGCACAAGGCCTCGAGCTTTGAAGGGAGTGGTATGATAAAGACATCTTATTTAAGGCTAAGCACTTCAAATCTTTCCTTCTCTGCATATTGTCCACTTGTGGGTCTCTTTGTTAATTACTATCTGTTGAAAGAAGTACCTTCTTACAGGTATAAGAACATGCCGTTAGGAGTTGTTTTATTTCTATGTTCATTTATCAGAATAATAGTAGTAGGTTTTCCCCTAGGACTCATAACCTATTTAGTCTCAGGTTCCTGGACTCAATAACAGTGCCAGGTATGGGCTATTATATGATGAAAATATATTGTGTGGCTTAAGTAATATAAAATCGGTTGGTTAGTCCCATACCTTTGTGCCATTACTGCACCAGTGGACATACTTCACGAGACAGATCATTATTATCATACAGTTTACAGTATTTGAGCTGAGTGATATCAATGATTTGTTTATCTCCTGATAGCATACATAGCATGTTCTAGAACTATGAGTGGTAGCCAGTAGAGTGCCAGCTAGATTTCTTCATGTCCTATGCCATAAATATGAATTGTTTTCAGCAATATGGTTAATTTCTAATGAGAAATGTAAGAGAATGTGTGCCAAATGCTCTATACCCTCATGTAATATGTATTTATTTTAATTTTTATTTAGTATTATTTTGAAAACCTTTAAGTCTTTATAGTTTATTTATTCATTTATTTTTAAATTAAACTTAAATTTCTTCTCTGTGTGGATATTTTATCTGTCTGTGTCTGTGCACCATGTGAGTGTCTTGTGCCTAAGGAGGCCAGAGGAGGATGTTAGATCCCCTGAAACTGGAATTTCAGATGGTTGTGGACCATTGTATGGATGCTGGGAATCAAGCCAGAATCCTTTGGAAGATCAGGCAGTACTCTTAACGTTTGAGCCATCTCTCCAGCCTCCTATAGTTAGTCTTAGAAGAAATTATTTAAAAATATATACTATATATGTTATTGAAAGAAAGAGCTTTATATTATAAAATAATTATTTTTTTCCTGGTTATTGATGAAAGTATCTACAACCTGAATGTACCTATAAATTGCTGTTTGTCTGGTATAAGCACTGGTTAAAATTTAGAAAAACTTATGAGTGCTGTAGTACACAGTGATAATTCTAGAGCTCAGGAGTCTGAGGCAGGAGGATCAAAAATTGGTTGTTAGAGTGATATAATACACACACACACACACACACACACACACACACACACACACACACACATTAGAGATGTTGGGAGTTGATGTGGTAGATGAAGTGCTTCCACATACATGCATGTTGCATATGTATACACATGCAGACACACTACACTTTCTCTTTTCATGTACTCTTTGAAAAAATAAGAATTAGACACCTGCTGGGCATGCTGGTACACACTTTTAATCCCACCACTTGAGAGGCAGAGGCAGAGGCAGAGGCAGAGGCAGAGGCAGAGGCAGAGGCAGAGGCAGAGGCAGAGGCAGAGGCAGAGGCAGATGGATTTCTGTAAGTTCAAGTCCAGCCTAGTCTACATAGTGAGTTCCAGTATTGCCAGGACTATGTATAGAGACCCTGTCTCAAAACAAAACAAAGCCTCACAGTGGTGGTGCACGCCTTTAATCCCAGCACTTGGGATGCAGAGGCAGGTATATCTCCATGAGTTTGAGGCCAGCCTGGTCTACAAAGTGAGGTCCAGGACATCCAGAGTTACAACAGAGAAACTCTGTCTCGAAAAACTACTACAAAATGAAAACTGAGAGAGAGAGGGGGGGGGAGGGAGGAGAAGAAAAGAAAAATAATTTGACATCCACAAAACTCAGAGAAAAATCTAAAATTTACAAAAAATATATTAACTACTAACTAACTTTATCAACAGCAGGGACAAATATTCAAAGAACACATGATTAAGGAATATAAAGTCATAACAGCATTAAAAAATTAAAAAATTTTTAATTTTTAAAATTTTAAAATTTTTAATTATTAAAAAATTACTTCTGTCCTGAAAGTGATGTGCAATAAAATAGAGGAATAACCTATCCTAACAGACAGACTAAAATGATGGTATGAATAAATTAGTAATGAACTGCAGGAGAATTGATATGAAGTAAAATTTCTATAAGTTTCCTATTGTTTTGTGTAATATCTGCATGTGCATGCAAGTGGATTTGTGTGTGCACATGTGTTTATATATGTATATCACCATTTATCTTTCTTCATTGTAAGTAGGAGGTATTTATGTCCTTATTTTCTATTTCATAGTCTTGTATTGTTTTGAATACCACTACCATTAAATGGGCAAAGAACATATACAATTATATGTGTATATTACACAAGCAGACAGGTGGGCCCAAGCCTTTCTGATTTTCACACGGTTGATATTTGAAGAGTTAAAATCCTATAAGGAAAATTCCTTACACAACTGTGGGAGCAATAGCAAAAGTAGTGTCCTAGGTTGATACCAATGAGCTGAAATTGAACTTGGTCATCCCTTGACGCTTACTATTTAGCTGTGACACAGCCCATGGCTAAGAATTGTGACTGTGTAATTGAAGACTACAGTATCTAATTCAATTCACCTGGGAAAATAAAAAGTCAGCCTCACAGGAAAGTATAGCAAGCTTACGCTCCGTCTACCTAGACAACAGAGAATTTTTAAAAGTTCAAAAAGTAAAAAGCTCATCCCTAATATAAGGGTTTTCCCTGGACTTAAACTTCCATTCATCTTTCCTAAAGGCCATCACAAGTGACATTTTCCAATATTATCATTCCTTAAAATTTCTATTTACAACAATTATATATTTGTTTTTTGTGTATTATATTCTACTAAATAGCTTCGATGTATCAGGCTTATTTTCATTTAGATGTATATTTCTAAACAACACATAAAGGACAACATTTTTTTTCAATGCTGAATTTCACTGCATTGAGCGTTTTGGTACGGTGTACATATATTTATTTATTTACAAGATTACATTTATTTGGTTTTAGCTTTCAACTACATTTTCTTTAGCTGACAAATGAAAATCATGTATGTTAGAGGTGCATACAAAGCTCTTATATACACATATTGTGCTATGATCTAATTAACCTAATAAATATATGTATAATCATATATACTTTCCTCTAGATTTAAAAACTGTCACGATCTAGTCTCTTAGTACTTTTCTAATAGATGTACATATTTTATCAAGCATATCTCATATACAGAAATCCTCAATAATTTTCAGTTAAAAATCATTTTTGCTATTAAAATAGTATTGTGGTGATCATTCCCAGAAATGTAAGATTGTAATTACTAATCATTAGAGACACCCCTACTGTGGATTTCTATTTCTAAGCATCCAAATTTTCATAGCTATTGTCTTTCCATGATGTTGCATCAACTTAGTCTCCTGCAATTAACGTTTCAAAGTGCCTGGTTTCATATTATATGTTATCAAACTTTTAATCTTTGCAGTCAGAGAATCATTTGTCTTCAGTAAGCCAGAAGCAAGGAATCTTTCTTCATGTTTCTTCTTCAACTGTCTTTAATTTTACAAGTCTTAACATAGAATAAGACAGTGAAACTTGTAACACAGTAGTGTTAGCTAGAAATTTCAAATGTTGCCTATGCAGTCCCTCCTTGTAAGGAGGAAAGAGGTGCTTCTCCAAGCCTGCTTTCAATTTCCATGCTTCAGTCCCTCTTTGCCTTAACTCTGCCCACATGCTGGTATGTGGCAGTGTTAATTGGGTATTCTGCTTTTGGAATCTCATGTAGAATGTTCATCCAACTCATTTACCACAAAATTAAAAAAAAAAAATGAAGAGAGTGAACACAGCCATTAGAGTTGTTGTGAATAATTTGAGTTAAATGTAAATGTAGGAAGAAAACAGGAAAACTACTATTAAGTACACCTTGCCCTTCACAATAGAGTGCAATACATTTTTACAAGGTTAATTATTCCCACCATCCATCTATCTATTTAAAAGCTGTGCCATTGAAATATGAATATGTCAGGCATTTAAATACTAACTTGCTTAAAAATGTACTTTATTAAACTAGCATTATGCATATTTTAAAGTTAAAAATCTGTGCTCTGTAAATGTAGAGGTAAAACTCCCATTTATTGTCCACTGAATGTGAGGAAAATTGGATTTGTCAGGAAGCTGATTGATATCTCGAAGTGTTTTGTTTTCAGTGACTGGCACTGCATCCAGTTACAACCATCTATCATCTAACAGGTAATTAGTCAGATTTCTCATCATGAGCCTTCAATCCTGCTGTTTTATTATTGAAATACCACAAACCAATAGGCAATTTGAATGCAGATAAAGTTCTCTGTCATGGTCTTAAGGACAAAGACAACATTTTGCAATTTAGGAGTTCTGAGTTTGAATAAAATTCACTGAAATGTAAGTTTGCGTCTTATATGAAAATAAATATGAGAGATTTAATTTGATACCTCATTTGTTCTCCATAGTGAATACTGAGAAACTGGCTGTTGATAAAAGCAACCTAGTGTTCTAACATACATTTGCCTTATTATAACATTTTATAAGTAGAATGTTAAGTAGCAAACACAGACTGCATGAAGAATAAAGTTAGAAAAAATTAAATGAACTTGACTGTCTTGGATAGCTTTCCTTCATTTTCTAAGGTATTTTGAGATGCTGGTAAAAGTAATTTGTAATTTACAATAGCTAATAATATAAAAACTTTACAGTTCATGGAGTTGCTTTCTAATATTCAGATATTAAAATAATCAAAAACTTTAATGGTGGAATTGTCTGTTCATTCTTGCTCATCCTTCAGGCTTCTGAAGCTGAGCTCAGGCACTTTGGGATACTCTCAGAGTCCATCTGTTGTTAAGCAAATCATTTCAATTAGTTCTATTCCAACAAGAATAGTAACTTTGGGCTGGAGAGATAGCTCAGAGGTTAAGAGCACTGGTTTTTAAGCCTAAATCAGACTTTCCATTTGTATGAGGATTGGATACTTATTTTACATGTATGGCAGATAGTGGATATAATGAAGCATGCAATAATTAATGTAATATGTAATTAGAGTACAAATATGATAAAATTTCTTAGAACAAGTTAGAATTGACAGTATAATTTTTCTTACAGATCATGAGGTCCTGAGTTCAATTCTCAGCAACAATGGTGGCTGATGCCCTCTTCTGGCATGCAGACATACATGCATACAGAACACAGTATACATAAATCAATCTTGTAATTTTTCTTTTGAGACAGGGTTTCTCTGTTGTAAATCTGGCTGTCTTGGAACTCACTCTGTAGATCAGACTTGAACTCACAGAGATCTGTCTACTTCTGCCTCCCTAGTGCTAGGATTAAAGGTGTGTGCCACCACCACCTGGAGAATGAGAGAACAGTAACTTTATTCCATCCAATATTATTTTCTTGGTTTAATTAAAAGTCATTTCTTATCTTTCAGAAAAGTGGATTTCAAAATTGTAGGTGTAGATTCCAGATATAGACATAGATAGGGGGCAATCTTTTATTCTTTTGCCTAATTCAATCACCTGTTCTAGCCTGGAACCTGGAGTTTCCCTCCCTACAATCTAGTCTTCAGTCTAGATTTTGAAGGCTTACCTCCATACAATCTAATAAACCTCCAAGATTTACTGCTACTTAGCCATTCTGACTAGTCCTTTCTGAACTCTGAGTCTTCAAGTTCAACTCACTCACTGTCTGTCTCAAACTCTTCTCCAAGTTGACTGGTTCAAACTGACCTTCTGAATCTGCTGGCCGTTCATGGCTGAACTCTTCTGATTCTGGCTTATTTTAGCTGATTCTCTGACTGCCTCAGACTGAACTGCTCTGCTCAGCTTCAAACCGGCTAACTCTTCTTGTCTGATACTGAGTTCCGCTGAGATGCCCGTGTGTCTTTGTGTCAGAGCTCTCAGTGCTCCATACTGCCTCAGGAAGCCTCTTTGCTTCTCTGCCTTATCTTCAGACAGACGGCTTCATTCATTCAGTGTCTTGTCCTCCCACCTGCCTCATACTGCCTTCTCTGACTGCCTGCTGTAACTGACTCTATAACTCACTGCTGGGAGCTGAGAGCCTGCTTCTTCTATCTTAAGTGTTGGACATATCCTCACTCTGACTCATTCTGATAATTCTTCCTCAGATTTGTCACTTTACCTGCCATTGCCATTCACTCTGATTCATCTCAGATGTCGCTTTCAATCTGACAAGACTCTTTCTGAGCTCTGCTTCCTGTGTCTGCTTCCATAGTCTGTTTTTCTTAGGGATTAAAGGTGTGGACCACCACTGCCGCCTGAATACTGGGGTTAAAGGTGTGTCTACATTCCATCTAGACCACACAGGCCTCTGAATGTAGACACTTGGGATATAGACCCTTCCTAGCCTTCACAGGCCTATTCCTCTACACAAAATGATTTACATTTCCAGTTACCCAAAGTAGTTACTCATTGATGAGGTATGTGAATTCATATATTAATGAGGTTAAGCATTTTTTCCCCTTTGAGACAGAATTGCCCTCATTAGCCAGAGTAGACTGGAAATCAGTATGTAGCCCAGGCTGGTCTCAAACTCAAATATTCCTGTCTTAATCTCCCTAGTGCTAGGATGACAAGCTTGAGTCACAGTAAAATCTACTTATTTTTTATATTTTAGTCTATTTGTGTTTAAAAATATTTACTTATTTATTTTCTAGTACTGGAGTTTAAACTTAGGTCCTTAATGCATTCAAAGCAAATGTTCTATCCAGTAAGTATTTTAATTGTTTGAAAAGTTCATACACATGTATAGTGTGTTCTGATCAAGTCATCCTTCCATTTCCCTACCTCCAAATTCTTCTATTCCCCATCACTATTCCCCCAAAATTTCATTTTCTTAAACCTACTGAATCTATTTTGTGCTCACCTACTGGATCAAGCCTTTCAGGAACCTGAATCCTTGAAGAAAACTGACTCTCCCTTTCCTAGAATCCATCAATTGCCAATAGCTCCTTAGCTAGGAGTGGGACTTTCTGGCTATTTCCCCACTCCATACTGGGATTTTGTCTGGCTTGATCTTGTACAGGTCTTGTGCACACTGTAACTTCAAATGCATGTATCCTTGAGTTTTATCCCAGTCCATAATGTTTTAATTTTGGTTATCAAATTATGTCAGATAGTAAAAATGGATTTTACCAGAAAGAAAAATTCTTACGTAATTGACCTTGATTTTTATTATTCATTTTATTTTACTTTTGTGATTCTGAATAACAAACCCAAGGTCTTGTTCATGTCTTGTCAAATACTCTTCCACAGAGCTATGTTTTCAGCTTCTAGTATCTCACTTTGCAGTACCTAAACCATATGCCTTGTGTAATAAGGACAGCATCTACAAACATTCTAACACTAAGCTGTAACCTCAGCCTTGTTTTTTTATTGTTAATTTAATTTTATTATTTTTTATCTTTTTGAGACAGGGACTCATTTTGTATCTATTGCTGGCCACGGACTCACTGTATAGACCAGGCTGACCTCCAACTCCTAGAAAGCTGCATGTTTCTACATCCCAAATGCTAGGATTAAAAGGGTGTATGACCCACAGCCTGCATGAATCTTTTTTTTTTTAACCCAGGGTTTCTCTTTGTAGCCTTGACTGTTGTGGAACTTGTTCTGTAGCACCAGGCTGGCCTTGAACTCACAGTGATCCACCTGCCTTTGCCTCCTGAATGCTGGGATTAAAGGCATATGCCATCACCACCCAACCAGTCTTGGTTTTTAAGTCTAAGTCAGTCTTTCAATTTGTATGAGGATTGGTTGCTTATTTTACATGTACAGCATACAGTGTATATAATGAGGCATGCAATAATTAATGTGATATGTAATTATAATGCAAATACGATAAAATGTTTTACAGCAAGTTAGAATCTACAGTATAATTTTTCTTATAGTATATTTATTGAAGTATATCAACAAACACAAAATATTTATATTTCTTTATATAGCCCAAACCTAGGTGCTATCACTGATGTTTGTTAATTTCATATACAAATTTATTGTAAACCATGAATGTTGACAATATTTTAAAGAATCCTTCAGGTATTATTATGTGGAGAACAAAAGATTTACAAGGAAATATTAAATGAGCAAGCTTGTTAAATGAGTGGGATCTTTTTAGCTGTTACCCAAAGTAAGTTTCAGGACTTGGATAAGAAAATGAGAGATCTGTAGTACAGTTCTCAGCCTTCATTGGAGGAGCTCCTTTTGCAGTGGATGATGCTTAGTACAGAGACACAAAATGGATCAGAGTGCAGAGAATCAGTGACTGTGGAGAGCTTGGCCCTAAACAAGGCATCAATATCATCTGCCAACTCCATGCCCAGGAGACATCATGGAAGAGATGATGAAGAAAATGTGAGAGCCAGAGGTTAAGGAGACCAACAAAACTGTTTTCTGGTCATGACATAGTTGGTGAACTCACCATAAGTGTGGTTACATGCACAAGACCCACATAAAATTGGGTCCTTGAACATTTAATCACAGAAGGAGAGAGGACTCACAGGACCTCAGCCCTCCTTAAAAGTACTGACAGTTAATGGTGGCTGGAGGAAGAAATGCCACTTTCTTCAGTGGTGTAGCCACTGATGAATTAGTTGTCTACACTCTGGGAAATAGCCTCCTATCCAAGCACATGCAGGCAACTCACATAAATTTAGCAAGTCTCTCTCTCTCTCTCTCTCTCATAAGTATGTGTGTGTTTATATGAGAGAGAGAGACAGAGAGAGAGAGAGACAGAGAGAGAGAGAGAATGCTAAGTTATGAAATTAGGAGGGGGATTTTCGGGTAGAAGTGTTTCAGCAGAGGGGAGAATGAAACAGAGTAGTAGAGTCTGAAAAGGTCTAAAGTTCATCACATGATGCACAAAGCTGTTAAAGAATAAAAAGTAAAAAAGGAAATGTCACATCTCTGTTGTCATACAAGATGAAATGATACTAGTCCCCTGAGACTTTCATTTATGAGACAATTACACAATCTTTAGCAAATACAAGTTGAAAGCTTAAGTTAAATTCGAAGCTTTTACAAGCTTCCCCTCCCCATAATGGCTTGAGCCATGGTACCTAAACTAATTGGAAATTTTAAGTGCCTATACTGACTAGCTATACTATGGTATACAACATTGAATCAAGAATTACTTGTAGGAGCTGGAGGAATGGCTCAGTAGGCAAGAGCATTGACTGCTCTCCCAGAGTACCCAGGTTCAATTCCAAGCACCCACATGGCAGCTCACAACTGTCTATAACTCCAGTACTAGGAGATCTGACACTCTCACACAGACATACACGCAGGCAATGCACATAAAATAAAAATAAATTAATCATTAAAAAAGGATTACTGTGGCAGGTAATAAACTGAGTATATTATTTGCTCATCTGCTCATTTAACCCCCTCTAAGTGAAATACTGTCATCATTCTCACACTGTGTGCAGATAGAATACTGAGGTTGAGAGAGTGTAAGTGCCTCCTCTTGTTTCAAAGCTAGGAAGGAAGTGGAACTAGGATTTGAACTCAGCACTTTGACATTTGTCTTAAGCAGTCATCTGACTTCTTACTGATACCAAAGCAATATGGCTTTTGATTATGTTTCTTTGTTTACAATTTTGGAAAGGCCATGCCCACAACAATTGAATTTAGGGATGAGGAGGGATTTAGGGATCAATGAGGAGCACATAGAAGCATCAGAATTTGCATATATTGATACTTTTTCTTGTAGATCCTGCTTGCTGATCTTAAAGGCCAACTTTAGATAGTACTGTTGTTTCTTATCAGAAGTTACTCTCAGGTGTAGCTGAAGTTCAGAGATGCAACCACCCACAGAAACTCGCACAACTGTTAAGTGACAGGATTGAAATTGTTCACTTCAAGAAACATGAATTTATTTTTTTTTTGGTAAACTCAATTGCATTTTTGTGGTATTTGGAAAGCATTTGGTATGTTGGAAAATAGCATATTTTGGATCCAGAAAGCTATATTAAAAATCCAAATCCTGTCAGTTACTATGAGGACAACTGGAGTGTCTTGACCACTGTTAGACCATGGTTCTCACCCCTGTAGAGTGGGAAGATACCAGCATACTTGTCCCAGATGCTCCATGCCCCTGGAGGGTTCAACATGCTTGGGCACTGAGCAGCATGCTTGCTTCCTATAAACCAGTTTCCACTTTTTTGAAAGCTATAAGAATAATAGTTGGCCATACTAAAATATTTTTTATCTTTTCTTTACTTACTTTTTTTTTTTAAGGCAGAGTTTCTCTGTTGTATCTCTGACTGTCTTGGAACTCACTCTGTAGACCAGGCTGACCTGGAACTCACAGAGATCTACCTTCCTCTGCCTTCCAAGTGCTGAGATTATAGGCATGTGCCAACACTGCCTGACTTGGTTTCTTTTCTTTTCTTCTTTTTTTTTCCACACCAAAAATTTTAAGAAACCTTCCTGTGAGGATAATGTAATATGTAAGGATCCAATTCTGCAATGTTTGACATTGGATGCATTCTCAAGTATTTCTTAGTAATATATTCCTTAAAATGCTTCTATGGATCAATAAAGTTAGATCATTTGAAGTGCTAAATAACAATTCATATTCCAGCATTTTGCTTGAGAGATGGTGAACTACAGTCTCTGAGTGAGAGGTCCAGGAATCAATGCTATCCAGGCAAATAGGTGATCATAATGATTTACTAATTTCTCTTGGCCTACATTCTACCAAGATCTAAGGATATGTTAAGATTCTAGCAATTCATGGGGTAATGTGATTGGTAGTTACTTAGACATATAAATCACAAGTCAATATGATAAATCCAAATCACAAATATAAAAAGTATGTTCTAGAAAGGTTTAATAGAGGAAATGACCTTAGGAACCAGTGTGGATTGATTAGTTCTGGGGACATGACAATTGAGTTTCTCTCTCTCTCTCTCTCTCTCTCTCTCTCTCCCTTCCTTTTTTCTTTCCTTTCTTTCCTTTCTTTCTTTCTTTCTTTCTTTCTTTCTTTCTTTCTTTCTTTCTTTCTTTCTTTCTTTCTTTCTTTCCTCTTTTCTTTCCTTCCTTGCTCCTTTTCTTCTAGCCCTAGCTTTTTATTTTTAAAAATCATTTATTTTAGTTACTCATTTGTCATTATTTTACAGACATTGGTGTTTTGCTTGCATGTATGTCTGTGTGAGGGTGTTGGATTCCCTGGGACTGGAGTTACAGACAGTTGTGAGCTGCCATGTGGGTGCTGGATATTGAACTTGGGACCTCTGGAAAAACAAATAGTACTCTTAATCATTGAGCCGTCTCTCCATCCCCCTTTTAAAAAATCTTAATTTGAGCAATAATGATACACACTTACGGAATGCAGTGATGCTTCAATACATGCAAACATTGTGTAATAATAATAGAGATCCATTAATATTTTCATCTCCTTATAGTATTTCTGTGTATTTGAAGGCTTTGCATGCCTCTATTGTAGTTGTTTACAGAATATGTAATAGTTTGCTGTAAACTACATCCATGCTACTTCGCTGTCACGTATCAGGGCCTGTTCCTCCTGTCTAACTGTACTTTTGTTCACATTACTCTGCTCTCTTTCATGTTCTTTCTTCCTAGCTATTTTCAGTCCTTAGACAGCACTCTTCTGCTGAATTGGATTTTGAAAGATGGGTGGAATTTCATCAAGGAGAGGGTGGAAATTGATGACAGAAGATCTCCCGAGGAAAAGAAAAAAATAGATTAAGAGGCTCAAGAATGAGGTAGAGCAATCATGTGGTATTTGGAGAAAGAGCACTGTTTTAGAGTTCTCAAAATGAAAAGACTCTTTGGCTGGTGACAAGAGAGAAATATATCTCAAGCCAAGTGACCAAGAATGATTACTTGGAATCAGAGTTGGGTTGACTTTATAAGCGGGACTTGCAGTTGCTTTTGACTTTGACCAGTGTGAACCCATTGCAGGGTTTTGGTCAGAGAAATGACGTGATATGTTTGTGCTTAATGGAATCAGTCATACTAATGCTCTGTGGAGAATGGGCTAAATGAGCTAACATAGAAGTCAGTAATTACTTTGGAAGCTACTGTGTTAAACCAGATGAGGATGATTGTAGCTGTGATGGGAGATAATCTGAGAAGAGGTTGCAGGATAAATGCTGGATGTACTTCTGTAAAAGATAATTGCACTCCTAAAAAAGGGACAAGAAGTTAAGAGAGACAGAAAGGAGCAGGGAGTGTTTTGAGCCTAATAAATAACAAACACAAGAGCGGGAGGAATGTTGGAATAGGAGAAAGGGAAAGAGCATGAATTTTACATGGTGGCTATGATTTTTGTTATAGAAGATTATTTTCTGTTCTGTCACTTGAGTTTCATACAATGTATTTTGATCACAACCTCTCCTGTCCCAGGTCCTCCACCCTTCCACCCTATTGCCCTCAAAAAAAAAAAAAAAAAAAAAAAGGAATAAGAAAGAGGAAATAATTAAGTCATTTTTTTTTTTAATGGAACATGAATCATGCACACAACCCTGGCTTTTGGTGGCAGCAGGCAGCTCAGATCTTCTGGCCTATATTAGACTAAGATTAAGCAAGGCAATGTACAACCTGAAGTTGGGCCTTGCTGATGAAACATATGGAGACACAGACATCACACAAGTACCCAGACATCCCCCAGGCACCCTAGCATCCTACAGGCACCAAGCCAACCCTCAGGAACCATGACATCCCACAGGCATCCAACCAACCTGCAGGCACCATGACATCCCATAGGCACTCAGCCAAGTTGCAGGCTTCATGGCTTCCCCCAGGCATCTGGATATTCTGCAAGGACCATGGTGTTCCACAGGCTTCCGGACATCCCACAGGCACTCAGATATCACACAGATACCAGAACATCCTGTAGGTACCCAGTGATCCCACAGGCACTAGGACATCACACAGATATCCAGACATTACTCATGTATCTGGCCATCCCTCAAGCACTTGGGCATTCTGCATACACCTGACCATCATAAAGGCACTCTGAGTTAATGCAGGCACCTGGACCTCATGCAGGTACCCAGAAATCACACAGGGACTTGGACATCCTGCAGGCACCCAGGCATCCTGCAGGTACCACACCTTCTGGCTGGAACCATAATGTCCTGTAAGGGATGAAAATTAGTCAGTTTTATTCATGGACCCAGAGTTTATAGGAAAGGCACAGCCCAGAGCAACAAATATGAGAACCATCAGTTTGTGAATAGCATTTCAAATCATGAGATGGCAGAGGTCTGGAATACTAGCTGATACCTAAAAGTTCCAGAAATTAGAAAAAATATTTTGTAATTAAGAACAAGGGAGAAGTTCATTCCTATAACATTCAGAAGCTAATATGTATGTGTGTATGTACACACACACACATACACACACACACACACACACACACTTCATGTCAGACATTACACTGTTCTAAATGATTTACATTTAAATATTTTTAAAAATCCTAACAGATGTGGTACCATTATGATTCTTACTTTTCTTGACACAACCAAGACTGGAAGGTAAAGTAACTTGCTTGTGATCATAGGTGTCTGAGGATGTGATTATTGAGTGTCTGTTCTTAGCCACAGAATACAGTTTTCAGAATACAGTTTTCATTTATATTCATTATGTAAACACAGATGCTTCAGAACCAGGCATGATGGCCAGTACCTTAATCTTAGCACTCAGAAGGATAAGGCAGGGATTGGGGCTAAGTTTGAGAATAGCCTGGGCTATGTAGAAAGAACTTGTGTAAAAAAAATCTTAAAACTATGATTCATAAAACTTGGTTTGGTGTCACACCTCTGTTATCCTAGTACTTGGCTGGTGGGGACAAGGAAATCAGAAGTTCAAGAAAATCCTATATATTGAGACCAGCCTGGGCTACATGAGATCCTGTCTTAAAAATAACCTGTCATTTATTTCTATAAGTGCATAAGAAAACTTCAGAAGAAATATTTGGATATATACATGATAAACAGGAATTCTACAATGAGTTCAAGATTTTAGAAATCAAGACTAACTAGGTCTTCTTCAGCATTGATATTAAGTTGTTTTCATTCCTACTTACTTCATCTTTCTTTATCCTGAGTATATTCTTACTTGAGACAGCTTCTTAGACATGGATTAGAAAAATAATGCTCAAAGATATTGCTTTAGGTTAGAAGATACTCATTCAATTAGGCCTCACTTTAATTTAATTTTACTACAAGGAAATTATTTTAAAACAAAGATTGTTAGAGATAGACTTCATCTTGTGTACAGTATTGTGATATTGCTTGCTGGCTGTTCACTGATTTATATTGATGATATCTGACTAAACCATAAAGAATTTTCAAAAAGGAATTTTTGGATTTCACTTCAATATGCTGTAATAAACTAATATTTTAAACATATTTTGAAGGAAAATGCTAATTCAATCAAAGGACATTGTACTGCTTCAAAACCTTGCCCATGCAGATATCCTTGATTATTAATTCATTGACTCATAAATAAAATATAAAGTATATTAATTTTGACTTTGCATTCAGTTTCATCTTAAGGCCACATTCTGCCCTTTTGCATACCAGTTGGTGTTCCAAGCAAAGGTTTTCAGGTGTTCCCATAATCACCACTGCAATGACCCTCCTGCCAGACCTGAGCTAAACTGCTTTTGAAAGCCTATGTCAAGATACTGTTTTTCATAAACACCATCAACATTCTAAATGGTAAGGATGTGGAGGACAAAGGAAAGGGAGTGGGCAAGATGAAATGTTAAGAGTATTCAGATAAATTTTCACATAGTGGTATATAGAGTTGTGGATCAACTAATCATGTAACCCCTACCACTGGGCAAAGTAGTAGCCTGGTTTGAAGAAAATCTCTTCATATCAAAGTTTCTGTGAGATTTGATATCTTCTAAACAAAGCTACAAATACTGGACATTGTTTCTTAATAATGTTATTTATTGTTATTAGTAATAGTATTAGTATTTCTATTTGATATGGATACTGTGAGTTATGCTATGGCAAATAAGTTCAAATTTTTACAAATAAGGCATGTAATACCCAAGCCTAGAGGAGAGAATCCAGAGATGCCGCTATATGTCATGGATGTAGTAGAAGCCAGCTGAGCATTTTAATGGGAATGAAAAAACCTTACATGGTAGCAGTAACTAATTCTTTGGGTTGAAAGATCAGTTGGAAAAA
Organism: Cricetomys ansorgei; assembly: GCA_026225945.1. NCBI lineage: Eukaryota > Metazoa > Chordata > Mammalia > Rodentia > Nesomyidae > Cricetomys > Cricetomys ansorgei. The sequence continues at coordinate 10,349,927 of JAMJFZ010001100.1, read as the reverse complement.
CTCCATAGGAAGTGACATATGAGGATGTCAAAGTTCTAAGCCTAGGGTGACAGGGCAGAGCTATGTAGGAAAGGTGACTGTGATGGGTGTGTTAAGGAATTGGTTAGGTTATAAAGTTGATGCGGGTAGTGATTTTAATGAGAGAATCAAGAGAGGGTACAAGACTGTATTTAGTCAATGAAGGGCAGTGGTTTTGGAGGTATATTCCCAGAGAGAAGGAGAAAAGTTGACAATGGAATTTGAGAAAGGAAGAAAGGAAGAATTAAAGGTTTTCTCTCAGGTTCTTAGTGTAGATGAGCAAAAGGCTTGAGGGCGATGAAAGAAATGGTTACAGGTTCAGATTTGTGTTTGTAGAGTTCGAGTTTTCATCAGAGCTTTCAAGTGGAAATGCCCTGTAGGAAGGTCAGAGATGGGCCTGGAGTTTTAAACAGAAGCATCCATTTTAAAATTATTTACACTGGGAGTAATCAGTATGCCAGCAGTGTGATGACTGTTTTCTGTGAACCCTGTTTTCCAGAAAGTAGCTTTTAAAAAATTAACTCAATAAGCTTTCTTTTGGTGGCTCAGTTACTCAAGTTCACCAAAAAATATTCTTCATAAGCAACAAAGGAAAATACTTACATTACTGGTTACAGGTGAAAGGATGATGAGCCATAGTCTGCAAGGTGTTGCAGTGAACACTGCTAAGGCACTGCTAAGTTCTACTTAGTTGTTACTACTGTGATTATTATACTGCTCTTATTTGTTTGACAGCCAAGATATTAGAGAATTGGACATTGTCAATTTAAACCATTACTTTAAGTTGTATACATATATAAGACTTGTGAGAAATGAACAAACCTCAGAGGGAAAGTCTTCTTAGTCTTCCTGTTATTTTTGAAGTGTTAAGAGAACCTCAGGCTTTGTGCAGGCTCAGCAAGCATTTGATCAGCGAGTTACACCCTGGATCCCTTGTTTGTTTGAGATATAATCTTTCTATGTAGTTTAGACTGTCCTTGAACTTGTGTCTTCCTGTCTCTGTCTCTTGTGTACTGGACTTATAGGTTGGATAGTTCTTTCTCTTTGAGATGAAGAAATAAATTTATGCACATGAAGAGAGAAATGAAAGATAGATGAGAGCAGTTTTGAAGCTAGAGTTTAGTATGCACAGTTCTAAGTCCCACACCAGGAGTCAGGAATGCATGCTTTGGTTTTTAAGGGCATGATAAAGATTTAGAAATAGCTTCAGTAGATAATAAGAAAAGGGAAAGTCCTGAGTCTCTCTCTCTCTTTTTAAAAATTTTCTTTTTTCTTTTCTTTTCTAATTTACTAGAAAAAAAGAATATATTATTGCTTCATAAGGAGAAACATCACTAAATTTTAACAGTTTAAGAAATGTTATTGTTTTTACATTTTGTCTTTTGGTTTTTACATGTTCTTATATTGTATAATGGGATTTTTTTTAATGAAAAGCTGACAACTTAAAATATTTATGTTAATTTATTCATTATAATTGATTTAAATATAGTCATGGCATTAAATAGTAGGGATGGAATTGAAAATAGTAAAGTACAGAATATTTTTAAGATTATTGTATTCTTTTAACAAACACAATATTTTTTATTTTTTATTTTATGAGTCAGAATCTTATGTTATTACAGGGCAGTCTGGATTAATTATTTTTTTTCTTCTATCCTACAATACATCTTCACCCCAGCCTCTCTTCCCTCCACTTTTCCTAGCTCCTCCCAACCTTCTATCTCCTCCAAATCTAATCTCCCACTTCCCCTCAGAAAAGAGCAGTCTTCCCAGGGTTACCAACTGAACAGGGCATAACAAGATGGAACAAGGCCTGGCACAAGCCCTTACATCAAAGCTAGATGAGACAACCCAGCAGGAGGAAAAGGTTCCTAAGGGCAAGTAAAAGAGTTATAGACTCCCCACTCTAACTTTTAGGAGTTCTACAAGAACATCAAGCCAAAGAACTTTAAGATAGATGTAGGGAATCTAGCACATACCCATACAGTCTCTGTGTCTGCTGTGGCAATCTCTCTGAGCACCTGTGTGTCCTGGTCAGTTGACTCAATTGGGTATATTCTCCTGTTGTCCTTGACACATCTTGTCCCTCTTCCCCTTCTTTCTCATGGTTCCTTGAGTTCTGTCCAATGATTGATCACGGGCCTCTGCATCTGCTCCCATCAGCTGCCAGAAGAAGCCTTTCTGATGATGATTGGGCTAGGTACTAATCTATGAGCATAGCATAATATCATTAGAAATTGTCTCTGTTTCCCAGCCAGCCATGCAGTATCAGACATGGGCTCCCTTCCTTGGTGTGGGGTTCTGCCACTTGATTGCCAAAGAAACTAGATAGCAACAAAACAATCCAATTAAAAATGGGGTACAGATATAAACAGAGAATTTTCAATAGAGGAATCTCAAATGGCTAAAAAACACTTACAGAAGTGTTCAACATCCTTAGCTATCAGAGAAATCCAAATTAAACCAACTCTGAGATTCCATCCTACACCTATGAAAATGGATAAGATCAATAACACAAAGGACAGCACATGATGGTGAGAATGTAGAGCAAGGAGAACACTTTCATTGCTGGTAGGAGTGCAAAGTTGTACAGTCACTATGGAAAGCAATATGGTGATTCCTCTTGGGAATTGACTTACCTCAAGACCCAGCTATACTACTCTTGGGCATATACCCAAAATATGCTACATCCTACTACAAGAACACTGCTCAACTGTGTTTGTAGCAGCTTTTTTCATAATAGCCAGAAATTGGAAACAACCTAGATGCTCCTCAACTGAAGAATATAAATAGGAAATGTGGTACTTATACACAATGGAATATTACTCAGCTATTTAAAAAATGACATCATGAACTTGGCAGACAAAAGGATGGAACTAAAAATTATCATCCTGAGTGAGGTAACACAGACCAAGAATGATAAGCATGGTATGTACTCACTTTTAAGTGGATATTAGCTGTTAAGTAAAGGACAATTATACTACAATCTACAGACCCAGAGAGAGTGTACAACAAGGAGGGCCACATGGATCACCCTGGGAAGGGAAATAAACAGATATTGCAAGTGGACTTGGGGAGGATTGGAATGGTAACAGGTAATATCAGGTGGGCAGAGAGAGATGGAGGGAGAGAATACATGGAAAGATGACCATAATTGCAGGACATTTAGGGGAGATCTGGAGACCTAGTGCAGTGGAAACTCCCTGGAATCTACAAGAGTGACCCTAGTGAACAGGACATTTTCTGTAACCAGACAAAGCTTCCAGTGGTGGGACTGGGACATCAACACAACCACAAAACCCAAGTCTCATTTTTTCCTCCACAGTCTTTAAGAGCCTACTGATTTTTTTTATAAGAACTTAAATCATTTTCCTCCATTAATACCTTAGATCAGTTCTATTTTATGGGATTTTATATTCACATCAAACCCCATAGTTGAGTCTCCAAGTGTCTAAAGAGTCAACCCATTTTATCTTTAAAATGTTTGTTTTTAAGGTTGGAGAGATGACTCAGCTGTTAAGAGCACTGACTGCTCTTCCAGAGGACCCAGGTCAATTCCCATAACCCACATGGCAGTTCACAACTGTCTGTAACTCATGTTGTAGGGGATCAGACACCCTCACACAGACATACATGCAGGCAAAACACCAATGAACATAAACAAAATATTCATTTTTGGCTAATTTTGTAATTTAATGTATCAAGTATGCCTCCTCACTACTGGAAGAAAATCATACTGTTGTATCATGCATTTTCATTCTCATTCATTTTCTCCAGTATGGAATTCAATAATCTTGAACTATCATTATAGTAGAACACATACAGTACTGGCCAAAAGAATAATTTTGAGAGTGAATGAAGTGCTCTTAATTATAACATAGTAACAGGAAAAATTGTTTGAATTCCTGATTTCTCATACTTGTGTCGTATAACTTCCACTTTATATAGTTTGGAAGAACCTATTATCAAGCTTATTCTTTCCCTGGAAATTTCTTCCCATCCTTTAATTGAAACTTCGAACTCTGAGAGCCAGAATGAATCAACCTTTTGGAATCTCTCTTGGCGGTCAGTTAGCTATTTTTTCTTTCCTACCTTTATAGTATGTTTTCTTCCTGCACCATGACCTTATTGTTCTCTAGCATGCTTCCTTGTGTGTTTACCATTAGATACTACCATTTAGAATATCAATTACCCTTGACATCTGCTATAGGGTTTGGCCCTTTGAAGTCATTCGTAATAGAATTGTATCTTCCTTTGAATTGTATTTGTCATCTGTGCTGATTTCCTATTAGACTGTAAGCTTAGGGAGACTTGGAGTCATTATTGTTGAATACTAGAAGATTATATATTGAGCTTCAGGGTTATAGTACATAAGCCAAAGCTTTGCCCTAGGAGGAGTATAGCATTTTATAGAAGTCTCTTTATTAGACATCTTCCCACCTAAATGTCTAAGTTTCATTTATCTTTCCAAAGATATTACATTTTGGATAATGGTGATTTATTCATAATATTCTTAATGCTTGCAAAAACAAGTCTCTTTGATGTCAATTAAATTTAAATGTATAGTTTCTTCTTTTTTACTCTATGGGCTGAGATTAACTGCTCCAGCAGAGGAATGACATGTAGAATTTGCTGTGAAGCAAGTAAAGAAATATAGAATTTCTATGCAGGAAGAACAGATGCTGTTTTGCAAACAGCACACACAGAGTTTCTCTACAAAAACTGTCTTCCAAGAAGAAGCCAGAAACCAGTTCTTTCCTTCTGATGGATGAGATGAACTGCTTGGTTGTCTGCCTGACTGGGAGCTTCCAAATATTCTCTGGTAGTGTTTGGAGAGTTTGCCTTTTAGCTTCTATGCTTTTTTTTTTTTTTTTTTTTTTTTTTTTTTTTTTACTAGTTGTGGTATTCAGATAACATGAAACACAAGAGGAAGGTTTTGATTTTGAAGTAGTGACCATAGAATCCTCAAACTATTTAGCCGAGTTGTCAAGTGACACTTCACTATTTGAAGTAATTGAAGCTGTCAAAGTCTGAAGTTGTCCCATGTACATGTAGTTCCCTCTCTGCAGTGTCAGAGACCAAGGGAACTGGGATTTTTTTTATTGGTTTTATTTTTAGCTTGTGTCAGTTGGTCATGCTGACTGAGGGCTGACACTAAAGCCAGCATATAATGAGATGTCATGAGCTGTTGCTTTTATGCATTCACCTTGGGACAGTCATTATACCAAGTGAACAGCTCACAGCTTCTCTTCCTGTGGCTCCTAGTGCCATCTCTGCTTCCTGTGGTTCCTTCAGTCATCTTTAGCCCTCTCCTGCCAGCACCATCCCTAGCCAGGGATTTCTACCTCTATTGCTGAAAATTCCAGGTCCTTAGGACTCCACTCATGTCTGAAGTAAAAGACTGCTTTCTCATTGAAGTGTTCGACAGGGAGTGCCAGAGAACTGCACACAAAGTTAATAGAAAGAGATGCCCAGCCTTATGAACTGACATGCTTTTGCATTCACTTGCAGGCAACAGGTACAGCCCAGGAGAGCTGGGCATAACAACATTCAATGAACTCCAATGTTGAGTGGTTCAACAAGCTCTGAGGCAAGGTTTAAGATGTTGCCCAATTCCTGAAGTGACCATGCAGTATCAAAAAGAACCACACGTCTTAGTGTGACTTTTAAACTGCTGTCTACTGTGATTTGATTGAATTGATTTCTATTTTGTGTTTTGGGCTTAGCAAGCTGTCAATAATCTATTTTTAATGAAAATTATTGTAATAATAAAACAAGTATGAAAATGTCAATGATGTCTCTTGAATAAGAGCACATAGAGTAAAAACAAAATATGTCTGTGAAAATAATGCTGCTATGAAAATTCTTGTTTCTGCTTTTCAGTGAATGTATTTATAAACATGTTTCATAAGTGGTTATGTAAACATTTTTTTGTTTGTATACTTTAAAGTAAAGTTGTTGTGTTATAAGGCATATTCCTGTCCAGTGTTAGTTTATACTTTGGTTTTCATTTAACTTTATACTATAAACATTTCTATTTATTGCTGCATAGACTTTAAAGCTAAATAATAATTTATTTAATAAATAATAATAGTTACATAATAGTTTAAAAAATTGTTTTAATGCTGTTAATCAATTATTTACCTCCTGCTTCAGTATTTTACTGGCTTATAATTTCAGAGCTTCTTCAAAAGAGTTTATAATTTTAAAAATTAAATTTGGATGTAACCAATTTAATTTCATTCTTGGCATGTTCAAATTACATTTCAGAAGAGACATTCATAACTTAAAAATGCACCTGTTTACCATTTTATTTGAGCAGGCCTCGAGAGAGGTGCTTTGTTTATGAGGAAGAAATGTGGTCTTAGACACTCAAGGAAATATCACCATGTGACTACATCAGACATGTGCCTGTTTTCCCATAGTCTCAAGCTCAGATACTCTGTGCTTTTGACAGCTTTCCTTTAACAATATATTCAGAGATTGGTCGCCACCATTAGTAACAGATTTAGTTCCTCCCACTTCCTTCTCTCATTTTTTTTTTTTTTTTGGAGGGGGAGAATCTTACAACGCAACCCAACAACTCAAATTCATATTCCTCCTGCCTCAGTATTCAAGTGCTTGGATCACACACGGGTCTGACTGCTCTGGTTCTTAATGGCACATGCCATTTGAGTTTGCTGAATTATAAATTATCGTGCTACTTAGTTAAATAATTTTACTAATACAACTAATCTATACATAACCAATAACCAAATTATCTTCTAGAGTATTGTTTGACATTTCTGTAGGAAACACTTTTTTGATGGCAAGGTTCATTTTCAGCAAATATGACTTTATATATAAATCTTACAACCACACAATGGTCTTAAGGATCTACACCTATTCATTTTTTCCCCCCAGAAACTACAACTTTCACTGTTTATTTCTTTTAACAAACGAGGGGACTAAAATTCTACTATATTATTCAATTAAACCAAAGAAACACAGCAAGAGGCACTGAAGACAGGATTACTATTCAGAGGTTTTCCTGGTTTCATGTACTGCTTATTAAGTCATGTTTCAATTAGGGCATCATTTTATATTCCCTGGTGCCTCATGCAAATGCAAAGTGCTTAAGTTAAGGAGATTAAGTTTTTAAGAACTCCAAATTGCTTTTGAACATAAATTCCAGGAAGCAGACTCACCTTCAGAATGAAAAAGGAGTTTATAACGGGAGGGTTGTGTAGCTGGCTGATTATGCTTAGATCAACTGCATTTGGTCCTTCATTTAACCATATTTAGAAGTGGGCCAGAAATCCAAGCAATCCTCCTGCTTCAGCCTTCCAGTGCATAGCCCATTGTATGAATAACTCAAGCTTGATAAAAGGGGCTTGGAAGATTTATCAGATTTAGTGTCACATTTTTTTGTATTATTTCTTTTAAAATATTTTTATTAGATTTATTTACTTATGTGTATGTGTCTGGATGCAAATGTGGAAGTTAGAAGACAGTTTTGGGGAGTCAGTTCTCTTGTTTTACCATGTGGATCCCAGGGATCAAACTCAGGTCATCAAGCAAGTGCCTTTACCTAGTAAGTCATTTGACTGGCTCTCTTTATTATTGTTATTTTTTGCCTTTGGTTTTTTGGACAGTTTTATTATGCAGCCACAACCAGTCTCAAGCTCATAATCCTCCTACTTCAGCCTCACTACTGATGAGGTGATGGCAGGTGTATTTACTTCCTCTGCTATTTGTTGTGCTGTATGGTGAGACTATCAACAGCCACAGAACCCAAGTCAGTGCAACATATACACCATACCTTATAGTACTGCATCAAATAAACTCTTACTCAATTTACTGGTGATTACAAATTTTTATTCTTTAGGATTTCATGTTTTCAACATCTGCTGGTCATTGTGTTGAAAAAAAATTGTAAAAAGTGCAGTGTATTAAGACAAATAACAATATTTAAATAAATAGAAATACATATTAAGTGGCTATTGGTTGACATGACAATGTAAACAGAAATAAAAAATGGCTATATTTGCATTTAAAAATTACTGCATTGAAAAATAAACAAAATTTCAGATTTGAGGAGAGAGGGGGAGTCAGAGAAAGAGTCAGAGAGAGAGAGAGTTAGAGAGAGAGAGCAAAAATTCTTTCATTGTTTATTTATTATTTTGTTGGTATTTTATTTTATTTTATTTTATTTTATTATTATCTTTTTTTAGACAAGATCTTTCTACATAGCCATGACTGTCTGGGAGCTCACTCTGTAGACCAGACTGGCCTAGAATACACAGAAGTCTGCCTCCCAAGTGTTAGGATTAAAAACATACACCATCACACATCACTAAGAGCTGTGTGTGTAGGGAGAAATAGTGGCAGTAATCAAGGAGCTTTGTTATTTTGTGAACTACCAAAATGTTTCTTACATTAAAAACAAATCATGTTTTCATTGAATAAGTTACATGTTTTTGCTAATACAATTATCTATGAGCTTTCCCTTCTCCTGTGGCTAAAATAGTTTCCTTCCTTCCTTCTTTTCTTCTTTCTTCCCTTCCTTCCTTCCTTCCTTTCTTCCTTCCTTCCTTTCATGACAAAGTGTTAGTATTTGACTTAAGCTGGCCTCAAACTCACAGTCTTCCTGCTTTAGCTCTCTTACCACTCTCTATGCTAGGATTATAGGGGGCACTAACATGCTTAGCAGAAAAGAATCAGCAGTCTCTATCATATTCCACAAGTAGGTTATACCATCACAAATCCCTCAACTTAACAATAGTATCGTAGAATATTCTTGGTTAAACTTACCTTGATTAAAACAGTTTAATATCAGTATCTTAAAAGTCATGGGCTAGGTAGGTGGCTCAGTGGATAAAATACTTACCATGAAAGCTGAAGAATGGAGTTCAGGTCCTCAGTGCCTATATAAAAACTGAGCAGGAGCACACATATGAGATCATAGTATGTAGGAAAGGAGACAGACACATTCTCGAGCTTATGTAGCTGAATCAGTGAGATATGGGTTCAGTAAGAGACCTGTCTCAAAAATTAAGTTGCAGAGCAGTATTAAAAGAAGATACTTGACATTGGCCTCTGTCCTCCACATGTATATGCATAAGCTTGTGTTCAGCTCCCCACACACACACACATACACAAGGAAGAAATTAGAATTTGTTAGGAATGGTGGTTGTCTTAAGGTTTATATTGCTGACATAAAACATGACAAATGCAACTTGGGAGGAAAGGGTTTTTTTCACCTTATATTTAATAAGTCCATCACACAGGGACGTCAGGTCAGGAGCTCAAGGCCAGAACCAGGAGGCAGGAGCTGATATGAAAACCATGGCGGAAATGCTGTTTATTGGCTTGTTCCTCAGTCTTACTCATCCTATTCTTTGATACCATCCAGGACCACCTGCTGACGGGTGGCACCACCCACAATCAGCTGGGCCCTTCTACATCAATTGTTGATTAAGAAATTAACTACAGGCCAATTTTTGAATGCTAATTAGGTAGGAACAACAGCTGCTGAAAGACAGTGGATTGTAGAAAAAACTGCTGAATTAAATTAGCCTTCATACTGTAAGGATGTGTTAGCATTGGAATGGAAGTCAGGAAATGTGTTATGTTGGGGAAGAGGTTTGTTTATGTTTTCACAAGAGACACAAAGCTGTGGGTTCCACCAAAATTGATAAAGATTCAATCTGATTAGAGAAGCTTCCTGATTACCAACTGTTAACATGAAAGACACAACTCAAGGAAGGAAGAGATGCAGAAAGACAGCAATGTGGATGACACAAAAACCTTATCTCCCTACTAAGGGACAGCTCAAAAAACTGGTTGCAGAAAGTTCAGCAGACAGAGTCAGTGTCAGACAGGAAGAGTGAGTTTGTGAGAAAGAATCAGCTAACAGAAAGAGTCAGTTTGAAGCCTAGAAGAGCAGTTTTGTCAGAGAAATTGCAGGAACCAGCCAGAGTCAGAAGAATTCAGTTAGAAACAGTCAGTTGGCTCACAAGGTCAGTTTGAACTAGTCACCTTGGACAGGAGTTTGAGCCAGAACAATAAGTGAGTTGAATCAGCCATCCAGAAGAGTCAGTTGAGTTCAGTATGGTTTTGAGTTCAGAAGGAGCTAGTCAGAGTGAGTCAGTCAGTAGTAAATTTTGGAAGCTGAAATACTCTAGGTCTAGGTTAGCAGATTAGATTGTTTGGAGGCTTAAGCCTTCAAGGTCCAGGCTTGCATCTTGAAGATTAGATTGTATGGAGGCTGAAGTCTTCTAGGGCTAGGTTTAGGACTAGATTGTGTGAAGGCTGAAAAACTCCAGGAATGGGACCAGGGATTGAGTTACGAGAGAACAAGTTGTTCTCTTTCATGAACCCACAAGAATAATTAATAAATCAATGCATTTATCTACATTTACAGGTGAGATCATTTTCTCAATTGAAGTTCTTTCTTCCAAAATGACTGTACCCTGTGTTACATAAAAACTAGCTAGCTTAACAAGGTGGTAGTAGCACACACCTTTAATCCCAGCATTCAGAAGGCAGAGGCAGGCAGATCTCTGTGAGTTCAAGGCCAGTCTGGTCTACAGAATAAGTTTCAGGACAGACAGAGTTGCAACAGAGAAACCATGTCTCAGAAAACCAAAAACCAAGACAACACAACAACACCAACAACAAAATAAACCAGCAAAAGACCTAGCTAGCTCAGTAATGCATGCACATAAAGCTTCTGTTTTGAATGCTGGGGAGAAAAACTGAAAATTTAAGGTAATTTTGAGCTTCATAGTGAGTCTCTGTCTCCTTAAAGAAAATATTTATGCTGGAGTGAGAAGGGGCTGGGAATCTAGACAGGGACTTATGAGAGAATAAGTAAGAGACTTCAAAGTAAACAAATGAGAAGGGCAATAGAAGACCTTGTGATAGTGGAATGTGATAGCGGAAGAGGCAGGAGGAACACAGGGGATGGAAAGGTACGATGGGGAAAATATGCAATGAGTTTGGGGAGAGGAGTGTGTGAAGGATCAACTCAAACTAGGTATGTATGGAATTGCCATAGAAACCCCATTACTTTGTAAGCTAATTAAAAATAACAACAGCTACAGTAGAGCATTGACTGTAAGTGAGATTCACTCTTGCCAAATAGCACGATACCCCCAAAAGTATTTATTTATTTATAAGTAATCAAGTAAAATACTCTAGCAAAACAAAAATGACAATTATGTTATACATTTCTATTATGAATGAGACATTTAGAAACAGAATATTTATTTCATTAAGAGACATTGGATATGATAACACTGGTGTGATTTTTAATATTTCACAATTCATAAAGGAAGTAAGAATTATTCCTGTGGTTTTTTTAAACCTATACATGCTATTAATTAATAAGCTATTTGTAATACTACAAAGTTTATTCCAAATTTATAGAATTAGAATAAATATTTGTTTAGGTCAGTTAAAAAGAATGAAACCCATTGTGGCTAGTTTAAGCAGAAGAGGACTTATTATAGGATGTGAAATGGTGACTGAATCTTTAATAAATGGATTGTGGGTAGAACTTTCAGGGATGTCTGTAAGAGCCATATTAAAAATGGTGGTGCCAAGAGAACTGCTGTTGTATCACATCAGGAAACTACCTTGTTAACTGGGAAGCTGCCAGGTAAGTCCCAGGTCTTTTCTACAATCTGCCTCTCCCATAATTTATAGAGCCAAGAACATACCTGGTGTCACTTCTCTGTTCTTTTCTCCAGATTCAAATTCTAGTCTTGAATGAATGAAACTAATGGCAGAACCTAGAAATCTAGAAAGATAATTATAAGGGAACTGGAGAGCTTTTTGTTTGTCTTTTTTCTTTAACTCTCCAGGTTTTACAGTACATTAAAAGATCAAACAAAACATTCCACATATAAACTCATATGATATATACAGAATAGAAAAACAGCATACAGGAATGCAAAGGTTAAATACTTACTCAAGGCATAAACGATGACATACATAGTTCATTAGCTATATAAGTTTAGGTTTAAGATGTAGATTATTTTTCATAACTTCCTTAGTTGAAGTCCTAAATTTTCATTTTCACAAAGCATCCAAAGATGCTATTTGCATAATTATTCAACATCTTAATCTTGATGTCTCTCTCATTTGATTTAGCCCTCACATGTTCTATCTTCATACTTTCCACTTATATTCTTTTTGAAACGTTCTCTTGTTCATTTTCTGAATTCATTTAATTCCTATCCAGCTCTCAAGTGTCAACATTAAGTTGTAGTCCTTCTCTGAAGACCTCAAAAGTACCTATTTCACAATTATATATTTCTTAATTATTTTATAATTATATTAGTACTCCATAACCACATGTTGTCCTCATTTTGTAGTGGCATTATAGACTTCTTGATTGTCAGCAAGATAAATTACTTATCTGTATTAAATTGAGGTTTCAAAGAGTCATGAAAAGGATGAATATGTATTAAAATCACTTTATATAAACAATTGTTTCCATGATTTCAATAGATGTGAGTGGTTGAAAGATTTGTTTGAGACAATGTCTCACTAAGTATCCTTGGCTGGCCTAGAACTTGCTAGGTAGACAAGGCTGAGCTCAAACTCACAGAGACCTGTCTGCCTCTGTCTCCTCAGTGAATGCTTCACCACACCTGACACCATGCTGTGAAATTTTGACTCATTTTGTGAAAATTATGTCCATATCATCTGCCACTCAGCTCAAATTTGAGGCTTTGAGTAGGAGTTAGTGTTTCCAAAGTCGAGTGCACTATAACTACAGTACAGAGCTAGTTGGCTTCCCTTTTATCTGTGGTCACAACCTTAAAGACCACATCCTTGTCTCTCTTATGAGATGACATCTTCCTATGTACTTTCTTTTATTCTTAGGCCTTCAGGGATATAGATTTGATAATTACATGACATGATTGAGTCCCTGGATTCATCCCCCAGGACTTCTTCTGTCTCCCATAAAAATGATCTAGAAATGGACTGAATTTGAGTCTACCCCCACTTGAAATTGCATTCAGTGAGTAGAGCAATTAAGACATTAATTTACATATTACTAATTTCTGTTTTAACCTTCAGTTTGCACCCAGTTATTTTCTTTTACTGGCACACTTCAATGATTGTATATTTCACTGAGGTTAAAGACTGGCAACTAGCTGAGAAAGTATTGATTTTGTTGTGTGACACTGTTTCTAGAGAGGCGTGAATAAATGTCTACTTACCCTCAAGAGAGGGAACTAATGGAAGACAGAAATATAGATACCACAAAAACTCAACTTGATGAACCAATGATTTATATTGGGATGATCTACAGGAATGTAGATGAGGGGTTACTTAAAAGATCAGACATAACAAAAAGACAGCTGCATTACCAAAGCTCATGCTAGCGTGGGTGACATTAAAAACTGGAAATCTGGAGTTCATTGCACAATCTGCAGGCAGCTCAACAGATTGGAAGTGTTTTTTATGGGTAGCTCAGTTGTTCTGAGCCTCTTCTATGTAGTTCAGCTGATCTCTGGTTCTTCTGGCTAGCTCAGCTTGTCCTAGAGTGTCTCTCAGCAGCTCTTATTGCTTACATATTTTTGAGGAAGGGGGAGACCAGTGAGTTTTGTCAGTTTCAGGAACTTTCTGATGCCATTGAGAATTTACTTCCTAAGATTAATGGATTTCTAAGCAGGATGGAATGTTTCACTTCCTGTAACCTGCAAACATCACAGACATTGCCAAGCTATTGATTACTGTCTATAACCTGATATTAAGGCCCTATTGCTGAAGAAATAACCTATGTCTTAAAACATGGAAAATTGAGCTAGTGGCCAACTATAATATTCATCTCTAATTGAACAGTGTTCATTACACTGGAAGGTACTTTGCATAATGCTGGATGAGAATAGTAGGCACTAATATAACCCAGATGCAAAATCTGTAATCTACAAAAGCAACCTGCTTACAGAGTATGCTGGTGCAATAGTGGCACAAATGTTATGGGAGTAATCAATCACTTTTTGACTAGATTTAATGCCACCACTTCATGACATAGAACCTGACACTACTAAAGTGGCCAAGAATCTGAGACTAGAGAAATCAAAGACTCTAGGTAAAACCTACTACTATTATTATTTGCTAAAGAAACATAGCCATAAAATGCCTACTAATTATGCATTGCATTACCTATAGATCAGAGACTCTCTTAATCACCATCATAGAAGCTTATTCTTGCAGTAGATAGCAATTAACACAGAGATGCATAGCAGAAAATATAGAGCGTGAAAGACTTTGGAGAACTCAGCTGTAGATGGGATTTCTTTACCAAACACTTTCCCTCAAGGGTCACTGTAGGAGCCAGAAGTGATGGATGACTCCAGGGAAACAGGTCATACAAACAGTTCAGGACTGAAACACCCTATGAGTGCACAGAGACTAGGACAGCATGCACAAGAGCTGCATATATTCAAACTAGACAAAAATCCTAGCACAGAGAAGGGGAAGTCCCACTCCTAACCAATAAACCATTTGCAATTGATACCTGCTGGCCAAGGAAAAACTAGTTTTCACCCATGGAGTGTCATTAGGTCTATCAACCACACTCCAAGACAGGCTCCAATCCTATGAGTAATTGGACAACACAGAAAGGACTTGTTTTTGTTTGTCTGTTTTTGTTCTGTTACTTTTTGTTTTTGATTTTTTTTTATTTTGAGTGGGGTATGGAGGATCTGTGAAGAGTTCTGAGAGGGTAAAGTATATGAGCAAAATATATTGTATGAAAACAACCAGTTCTTTCTATCTTTCTCTCTCTCTCCATCCCTCCCTTTCCTCCCCCCTCCCTCCCTTTCTTTCTTTCTTTCTTTCTTTCTTTCTTTCTTTCTTTCTTTCTTTCTTTCTTTCTTTCTTTCTTTCTTTCTTTCTTTGAGACAGGGTTTCTTTGTTATAACTCTAGCTGTTCTGGAACTCACTCTGTAGACCAGGCTGGCCTCCAAATCACAGAGTCCCTCCTGCTTCTGTCTCCCAAGTGCTGGGATGAAAGGCATGTACCACTACTTCCCAGGTGGAAAAAAAACTTTTCACAGAACTTTTCCTCTCCAAGGATTTGCCATTTATGACTTTTGCTTTTATGACTATGTACAACATCCCTAGCCTATATTCATATGACATCATGATACTCACAGAATGGACCTGAGCCTAGTGGTATGTTATCAACTCCTGGAGGCTTCAGATATTGTTGTTCCATACAAAATTCTTAATTTGTAGGTTAATAATAAAAGATGAAGTTTTGAAGCAATTTCTTACAACTGTAGCAAGATATATATATATATATATATATATATATATATATATATATATATGAAAATTGAAGACATGTTGCCACAAATTATCTTAAAATTTTTAGATATATTCTTTTGATTTAGAATATATTAATTTGTTTAATTCCCAAATATTTTTGTTAAACAAATTGAGAACACATCACTGGTCATGTGAAATAAAGCTCATTACTTCCAATTCAGAAAATCTCATTGTCTTAGAAAAAGAGTTATTTTTAACTTAATTTTCTTCCAACTTAAAAAAAGTTCTCCTACATTTATTGATTTTTGTACATGTATGTACAAAAATCATGTGTGTGTGCATGTGCATGTGCGTGTGTGTGGGTGTGTGTGTATTTACATGTGCCGTGGTGCACGTGCAACTGGAGAAGTCAGTTATTTCCTTCTATCATGTTGGTCTTAGGATTGAACTCAGGTCATCGGGCTTGGCAGCATGTGCCCTAACTCACTGAGCTGTCTCGAAGGCCTCATTGTTCTTCAAATCTTAGCTTGTTTCTGGGATAAGAGGGCATAGTCAGTTTACATTAATTGTTGATGAGAATGTTTTTGGTATTGTAACTATACTGGATTACTGAGGAATGTGGAGTGGTGTGCAGATGAACTCCTTGCCAATAAGTACCACATGAACATATGATACTGGTCAGCTTAATAGTCAACTTAAATGTAAGTTCTTGATAGTTACTACACATGTCTGCCTGACTCTGAATGATAGAATATGATTTCTACTAACTGGCATTAACCACCCATGAGGTTTAAATGTATATACAATGCTTATTTAGAGACTAGCCAGTCTGAGAAAAGAGTAACTGTGAATGCCACTATTTTGCAGCCAAGCAAGAGAGGTAGAAACTGGTTAAGAAATTTTTCAGGGCACATCACAAATTAGAGACAGGATGAGAATGAAAATTCACGAGCATTGAGGTTCCAGTCTGTTGCTTAGTCACAGAATTTTTCTTTTATGCAGCTTTAATTCATGGTCTCCTTTCAGATTGAAAGACAGATTTCCTTATGAAAGTTGGTGTGGTGCATATATTATGAAGAAGTGTATGAATACAGTGAGAAGCCAAGTGACACTTCTAAATGCAGCTTTTGTGGACACTGCCAAATATAGTCAGTAAATATTTTATTCATTGCTTAAGCTTATTCTTCATGCTTTTGAAAAAAACTGGCATTATAATATAAGAAGAGTTTCAATAAAAATTCATCATTTTGACTTTTTTTTCTTTGAAGGCATATACACTTATTAAAAACAATGTTCATTAAATCCTAATTTTGCCATTCTTTAAACAATGCTTTTTCAAAAATGTAATTATAGAAGAATACTTCATTAAATAGTAATTACTGAAAAATGAGAATTTAATAGATAGAATTGTAAGTACTGAATACTACTTTGAAATTGAACACACAAAATATAATGTAAGTTTGTAGATTGCTTTATAGTTGAATAGAAGGTTAATACATGTTTGTTGATCAATAAATGTATATGCTTTACAATGAATATGTGTAAATATATTAGTTTATCCAATATATATCATATGTGTATTTTACCTATGAAGAAAGAATGAGAATGGAAGAGAATTTTATGTTGTATGTATGCATATTCATAAGTGACTCAACTGGATGGAAAGAGACCAGAGAAAATGGTAAAGTTCTTATTGGGATTACTTTAGCTAATAAAATTTTATAATATTTTGTACCATTTTTTGTAGCTATTTCATACATAGTACTTAACAAATATAAATTCTCTTCATACAGTACCTAAGAAAGATATGTAAAATTATCTTCATTTTACAGAAAATAAAATGAAATGGACACTTAAAGGATTTAAGTGAATCCTTCAACATCACACAAGTTATTAATAATTGTATTTGAACCAAATCGTATTTAATTCTAAAGCCTTCCATCATGCATAAGTATCTCTGATATAATAAAAAATGTAATTGAGGGGGTGGCATTAAATAAGGCTTATTTGATAAAGTGCTTTTCCAGAAAACACAAAGATATAAGTTCAGATCTCTAAGACCCACAGAAAAGCAGGCACAGTGGCAGAAATCTATAATGCTAGGGCTGGGGACATCAGATACAGGTGGCTTGCTGGAGCTCACTGACTATCTTGTCTAGCCAAATCAGTGAGACCAGGTTTAGTGAGAAGCCTTGTTTCAAAGACATTGGTGGAATGCCATTATGGGAACATACTCCTCTTTGAGCCTCTGGTATCCACGCACATGTGCATATACACGGACACCCAGTGAATATGCAGACATATATATCACATACATCCACAGAGTGAAAAGTAAATTAATCAAAATGATACAAAGGAGACTTTCAAATAGGAGAGTAGCATATGCTAATATTTTCCCTTTTAATCTTTATTTTTAACTGTTGTAAATGGGATATAGAAGCTGCTTTCTATGAACTTTCACATAGTTGCAAAGATGAAAATAAGCAAGTCCCTATAGAGTTGGTAAATTCCTGGAGTTACTGCTCTGTGGATGTCTTTAACAGGTGCAAGGCATAATAACACATTTTTGTGTCTAGATCTGTATATTTCACGAAAGGATGGTTGCAATTAAAAGTCCATAATGAGGCAAATTAGTCTCTAGACTTTAGAGAAACTCAGTGACCTACTGAGCCTATAGTTTGTTTGTTTGTTTTGTTTTTTATAAAAATGCATGGTACAACAATGTTTTCTAGAGAAAGTTTTTCTTTTAGAAATTGTCAATATATAAGGTCTAGTGTTTTGAGATTTTTTTTCAGTTGGAAATACACATTGGATGAACTACTCTGTTTTTCATGTTATCTAAAAGCATTTGACTCTAAACTAGGTATCATGTCCCACACCTTTAATCCCAGGATTTGGAGACTGAGGAAGGAAGATCATTAAGTTAAGGAGAGCCTGCACCATATAGCAAGAAGGTATATATTTTCACAAGTTTGTCATTAGATATATTTTCTTAAACCCATTGTTTCATGTCGGCCATTGTTGGTCCTGTATCCTTTTCCTAGTCTTCATCCCTTTTCTCTATCCCCAAGTAACCATGGATCTGTATATCACCTCTTAGATCATTTATACCCGAGGATATATATGTATATCTTATATACGTTGTGTTTCTATTTCAGATTTTGTTGATGTTGTTTGAGACAAGGTCTTGCTATGTTGCCCAGGCTAGCCTAAAACTCATAATTGTCCCTCCTTCTTCAGTACTGTGGTTACAGCTACCACACTTGGTTGTATTATTTTATTATTTGAATCTTTCAGAATAATTATTTGTATTTTATTCAGTGTTGTATACAACACTTCATTGCTTTCTATTGCTGAGTATATATCTTGTATATACACACAATAACTTGTTTATCTACATACTTAATGACAATATTTAAGTTAATTGTTATTGAGCTGGCTGCTCTATTGAATCTGCTGTGACTTTTCATACAAATGCTGCTATATAGACAAATACTTCCTTTTTGGTAAACATTTAGGCATGATATAATATACTGGGATACATTGTATGCATATTTAGCTTGTTAATAAACTACCATGTCACTGTGAAATGCTGAACTGTTCTGCATTCCCATCGATTATACACAAAGAACATCGGTATCCTTTTTTATTTTGCTTTTTTTTTTTTTTTGTAGATGTAGTCCTGGCCATCCTGGAACTTGCTCTGCAGACCAGGCTAGCCTCAAACTCAGAGATCTACCTCCCTCTGCCTTCTGAGTGCTGGGATTAAGGGTGTAAACCACAGTGCTCATTTAGCACCAATATTCTTGTGGGTTTTTTTGTTTTGTTTTGTTTTGAGGCAGGGTTTCTCTATTGTAACTCTGGTTTTCCTGAAACTCACTCTGTATTCCAGGCTGGCCTCACACTCACAAAGATCCTCCTGCCTCTGCCTCCCAAATGCTGGGATTAAAGGCATGCGCCACCACCTCCCATACTCTTATAGGTTCTTGTAAAGAGGGAAAGGTCTTTCCTTTTAACAGTAATTCTGGTCTACTTATCTTTTAAAAGTAATATTGACCAGTTGAACAATGTTCTGGGGGTGTTAATGTAAAAAATCTCAAAAGTCTTTCTTGATTCTCATTTTATGATTCATCCTTAATTTGATAATGCCATAAGGATTTTAGGTTAGGTGTTTATAATTAAAGTGATAAATCTTAAGTAAAGAAAATGTTAGTTTGAGATTTTATGGGAAATTTTATATTTTAGTCACCTTTTGACAACTTACTTGTGCAGTTCTCATATATTTTGTTAATCTAGTAGTAGGTGGTTTGTATAAGATTTTTGCTTTCCTAAACACAATTTTTAAAATTATATTTTCATATATTTTTAAAAGATGTTGTTGGCTGTATATACGAATCTGCCTTATTTCATTTTATTTTTTTTTTAGCATTTTAATAACCACATTTCTTTTGATGGTTTATCTAGATTCATTTAAATATTTTAGTACAGGTGATCATGCTGTCTGCAAATGACATCTTTGTTTATTTCTCATATTGTATCCAATTGAATCTATATACTTTTTTTTTTCCTGAGAGAAGCATTATTATTCTCCCATTAGTGTTCATTTTCAATCAAGCAATCATTTGGTATCTTCCAAATACCAGAAGTCTAGTCTAAATTGTTTATTATGAGTGTAAATGTGAGCAAGTAGCCTATTTAACTGAGTTGTACTTTTCTCATCTGAGAGTAGACCTATGAAAACATTTAGTGACCTACTTTACTAGGATGCTGTGAAGGTCAGATTAAGTAAAATATGCAAAACTTATTTCTAA
This sequence comes from Cricetomys ansorgei, assembly GCA_026225945.1. NCBI lineage: Eukaryota > Metazoa > Chordata > Mammalia > Rodentia > Nesomyidae > Cricetomys > Cricetomys ansorgei. The sequence continues at coordinate 10,329,822 of JAMJFZ010001100.1, read as the reverse complement.
ATGTGTTAGGACTCAGGGATTAAATTATGTACCTGTTATGGAGGAGGCATGCCATGCTATCAGGATTGTTTTTAAAAAAGCTATTTATTAAATGAATTTACAGATTATTGCCATATTGTATAAGAACAATTTTTGTTCTGTGATAGACTCAGAACAAGATAGAAAAATGTAGTATAAAATTAATATAAATAAAGAGAAAATCATAATCATTTTGCCAACAAAATGTAAAATATTTTAGGAAAAGTAAATGATGCTTTTAATATACTTCATCTCAGCCAGAAGGTCAGATGTGATAAAACTGTATTTATGAAGGTATAACTATGTGTTATGATGTTGAGAAAATGCATTCCTTAGCTTAGAAATCCAGTCACATAAAATCCTGAAACATTAAGTGCTGTCACTATAAATGGTGTGAAGAACATGCTGGTCACTGTCCTACTTGTATTTTCTTTATCTATAGAGATTCTAACATAACCAAAGAGCATATTTGAGGTAGTTTCCTTTCTGTTTCTTTTTTTATTTTTAATTTTTACAGGGGAACATAGTGTAGAACTGTGGACTATAGTTAGTTCTGAGTTACTCATCTGACTAGTCATCAAGAAATGGTTGTGATCTTTGAAGTAAGACTTGCATTCTGATTGCCGATCATTCACTCTTCTTGATCAAAGGCAAACCAGTTATCAAAAGAAGAAAGAAACAAAAAAAGAAAAAAGAAAAACTAGGTCAAAGGTGAAAGACAAAATGAGGAACAAATTGAAAGAAAAAATCTCTTATTTTTAGCTCATTAGTTAATCATGTACTATTTAAAAAAAATTGGAAATGCCTTATTATTGCAAAAGTACTATGAAGTATGCCAGTTTTTCATAAGTTTTGATCCACAAGGCAAACTTAAAGTGACTTACATTAGTGAATAACAATTTTATTTCTCAGCCAAGTGGAAAGTGTAAATACACTTTATAACAGAGTACACACTATAACAGAGAGATAAAAATAATTCTTTCTAAGCTAATTATACCCAAATCAGTAAATAAATTTATTTTCCAATTATTGTCTTACGTTCATGAAACATGGAAAAATGAATTCAACACCAACTTTAAGGAAAAGGAGACTATTGCATGTGAAGTAGAGGAGACCTGTCAGAGTCTGAGCTATGGAGAGTGGTATGCTGTGGTATGTGTTGTGTTCCAGAAGTGTTGACTTCTGGAACTCCAGGGTCAGCTAGAGCTACTTCCTTCTAAAGAATGTTAGGAGAATCCTAAGCAAAGAAATTACTGTAATTATATATAAAATCTTAAATGTCTTCAAACTTCTCTATTATTTCTTCCAATTTAATGAAAGTTAAGTGATTAGCCTTCCATTTTTACCTTATTACTGCCCATTGTTGGCTTTTATATCTCACCACTTTGATGACCTTGGGTTCTGCTCAGAGTTTTTTTTCTCTCTCCTTTCTCATAATTATCTTTTTTTTTTTTTTTTTTTTTGCAGGGCACATCAAATAATAGGCTCAGATTTTTAGAATTATTTCAGTTTTGTTAAGTTTAATCTTTAGTTAATTTCAACTACAAATCAACTACCACATGTGAATATTTTAAATCAACAACTTCTCTAATTATAATTTCTTTGATTCCTTCACACTGTCCTTCCTATACTTTATAAAGATGTGTTATACCATATAAAGATTATGATTTTTAATCTTTCAACCTCTTAATGTTTTTTAGTGGCTTATGTTCAATGCTTTTGCTTACATCAGTCTTCCTGTTTTAAAAATTTTCTAGATATTAAACTGTAAATGCAGTTTAACCATTGACAAACTGTCCTGGATACCATTGACCTGAAACCATCTTCTTATCTCTTCAGTTCTAATTAAAAAAAAAGGCTTTGTTTCCCTGTAATCATTTTTCTTCTATTATCACAATTTACAAATTCTATTTTTATTTCTTCCACTTTATAGAAAGTATTCTGTCACCCCAGTATGCTAGAAGCAAATCCTCAGAATTCATTGTTTTTAATCTACAACATTCTGTGACATTTAATGTATAATTGTTCATGATGAAGTCATTTTTATACCTTTAAGTGATCTTGCTCCTTTTTTAAATTTTAAGATAACGTCTTAATTTTTTTTAGAAGTCCAAGTGTCTGGGCCAATGCCTTAAGCACAGAAGACATTCAATATATATCTGTTGAATAGATGAACAAATTAATTAAAAGACACTACAAAAGACTGAGTGTTAGGAGCCAGAGTAAGGGTGTTGAGCAATATAGCTGACATAACACTATTTTGTAAGTAAAACAATTGAAGCCTAAAGAGAACAAAGGGTTTCTTGGGGTCACATCACAAATTAGGAACAGAATTAAAAGGGAAATACAGAGGTCTTGAGGTTCCACTCTGCTGCTTAGTCATTGCATCTTCCTTTTAGCTTTCAGTCATGGCTCTCCAAAGATTTACTTATAGAGAATGGTGCATACAATGTGACAGGGAAAGAGTGTCTGGGCTGGTAACATTTCCATATGCTCTCAGCAAGCTACACTGTGTTCAGCATCTTCATTTTCCTTTTTTTTTTTTTTCATTCCATGGTCTTTCAGGGTAAAATACAATCCTCATTTCAATTTAGTCCCCAAACTATGGAGATTAGTGATGCAAGACTCATAATGTTCTTCAAGTTGCACAAAAGAAAGGTGTTATGTAAACACAAAATATGATTATCTCTGCCACTAGCTACAGGACAAGACTCTGACACACAGTTCGCAGGCTGAGGAGCCTCTAGCAAATGATATACACTCCTCATACTGTCTATAAGGATTAAAATAGAAAAGATTTCTCTTAGGACATTTGGATCATTTATTCTACTTAAGTGTTTTCTTTTGGGAGGTGTTAGAGAAAGAGGGTTTGAAGTGGCATTAATTTTATATTAAAACAAGCATGGGTAGCAGAACAATAAAATCTGTATAAAGGGTTAAAATTTAACATATCAAATTGTGCTCTTGTTTGTCTTTTGCTAGCATTTCTTTTGTGGTATGGAGTTGTTTTCTGAAACAAAATATTGGATTTGTCTGGAGATGGTAGAATAAAGAAAGATTATGAGAGCTTTGGGGAGAAGCCTGCATCATACAGAAATGAGAGACTTCACAGCTCATTATAAGACACATTTTTAATCATTCATACTTTAATTTTTATACATTATACACCTTAACACATTATATTAACACCCATATTATAAGGCATTCCATCCATAAACACTCTATTTTATATAAACTTTATACATACTCAACCAGAAGGCTACACCAGATTTAGTCATGTTACTAAATCATTGGAAAAAGTCAGGAAAACATTATCATCATCCATTTAAAGCAATAATGTCTAAGTATCAAATTATATTACAAGAACGTCATCAGATACACAATAATCAAGATACCCTCATGACAACTTTATGATCTGATATGTCTCCGTTACACATGCTCCTCTTTGGACAACCACCCACAAGCCAGATTCTGGGCACTAGGACCATTGTTGTCAAGGCTCTCAGCTACACAGAGGAGAGGTGCATTTGCAATACACCCAGGACATCAGCACCCTCACTGCCTATCCGCAGTACTTCAACAAGTGCCCTTTTAATTTCTGTTAGTTCACTAAATGCTAACACTCTCATGCCACGCATGACCGTGCTCACATCTGGATACATTGTGGAACTCTGTCCTCTACCAGCTGCCACAGGAAACTGCAACTCTATACTCTGGACAGGTACCCTTAGACTAAAAGAGTGAAAGTAAGGGGGGTTTATTCTTACACATTTCTGGCCAAATAGAGATCTAAAATAGCAGTGTATTATGAACATATTCTCTGTAGCAGCTAGGCACCTCCTGCAGAACAGCTATCTTTTACCACACACCAGATCTTAAAAAGTCTGGTAATCTCCTCCCAAAGTGATTCTTAGCCTTCGCTCACTGACACACAGTCCACACTGGAGAGAAGTCTCTCAGAGTGAGTGCTTCTCTACACCCATACTAGGTTAAATTATTAATGTGAGGGTGGGAGGAGGCCAGTTCCCAACTAAAATGAAATTAAATCACACAAATTATTGATCCATTTATGATAGCAAATAAGCTATCAAAGCAAACCAGCCCAAACCAAGCACAAAGAGTTCAGTAGTTACACAAGTGGGATTTAAAAATGTATGCATATGTGTTTCCACACATGTTTATATTCAATCAAAAGTCTGGATCAACACGTGTTGCTAAAGTTTCAAGATTTCTTACCTTCAACATTGTCCTGGAAGGCATCCGGCCCTTGATGGAAGGTTTGTGGCAGTGATAAAAGCAATCAGAAGTAGTTTGCGAAAGCACTCAAGGGGCAAATAAGAAAACACAAGTACAGAGAACTAAGGGTGTGAGGCTGGGGGATTAAAAGGGATTGAGCAAAGTTGTCCTTATTCCTAGCTTTTTCAGAACCAAAATGACTTCCTGAGGGCACACACCAAACGTTGTAGACATTTCACAGCCACAGTCAAAACAAAAAAATAAGATTAAAAAAAGAATCTTTCCTGTCTGTACTTTCAATAAAACGCACAGGACAGAGGGTATTGAGCTGTGGCATCTTGGGAAATAAAAACTGGGACTTGAAATAAGGCCTCCAGCAGTTGAGTCTCTCTCTGTGTGAGATCTGTACATGACCAGCAGGGTGTGCTCAAACTGAGCAGATCGCTTTCAGTCTCCTATCCCCGAAGTCCAACCATCTGTCCAGGTTCATCCTGCCATCCAACTTCACAAATCACTGCCTAAATTGTAAATACATGGTACAACTTCATCACAGCAACTAATTTAGTTCTGGCAGAGTATGGTACACTGAGGGCCCATGGATTCTATGCCTACATAGCTTTGAACTACTGAAAATCTATTTGGTTGGGCATGTTTCTGAATAACGTTTCTCAGCTCTCTGTAGGAACACCACCAGGTTTCAGTGCATTGATGGCTTCTATAAGACGTTTATATGTAGCCTGAACTAGGTCTGTGTTCCTTCATCCACATCTCCAACAAAAGTTTCCCATTCAGGTCACCTTGATAACCATTTTTATAGTGATGTCCAGACACCCATATTAACAATATTGAGTTTTTGCAAAGTATATCTGTCTGGAAACCCATGGCAGATGACTCCATTCACTAAGATACAATAAGATTTTGAAAATATATTTCAGGGGAGAAGGATAGCAACTTCTTGCAATGTATGCCAAGTGAACAGAAAGACTGATTCTTCAGTAGTTATTCATGTCTGGTACAATTAACTGGATGTTGTGGTTTGAATAGAAATGGCCCCTACAGGCTTATAGATTTGAATGCTAGGGTCATTAGAAAGTGGTGCTACTTGGCAGAGATTAGGAGGTGTGGCCTTGTTGGAGAAGGCATGGCTTTGTGGGAGGAAGTCACTTGGAGTGGGTTTTGGGATTTCAAATGCTCAAGCAAGGTCCAGTAATTCTCTCTCTCGTCCTGCTGCCTGCCAATCTGGGTGTGGAACTCTCACTCAACTACCTCTCTAGCACCATGTCTGCCTGTGTAGTGGCATACTTCCTGCCATGATGATTATGAACAGGTCTGTTGCACACATGAATACACAGTGGTTGTGACTATGTGTGTAAAACCTGTATGAGATCAAGCCAGCTAGAATGCCAGAATAGAGGAAGAAGGGTCTCAGGAAGCCCCATGCCTCTTTTGGTGCTATTTGCAGTTGGTGGCCATTGGGTGAGGGAGTTAGTTTTCTTAAGGGATGTGCTCCCAAGAAGCTCTCCAAGCACCACTTTCTGTCCTGACACTCAGGCATATGCAGGCACTTCTAAGTGAACTCGGTGGGTTAAAAAACTAAGTACACAACATTGGAAGGGAAAATTAGTGATGGAGGGTAATTTGGAAGGAACTGGAAGGGAGATAATGAGACATGGATTTAGTGAAAATACACTCTATGCATGTACTAAATTTCCAAACAATAATAAAATTAATGTTATTTTCATTTATATATATTTTTTGAGAAAAAGTCTCACTTTGCCATTCTGGAACTCTATATAGACCAAGCTATCCTGGAACTCTATATAGACCAGGCTAGCCTGGAACTCATAGAAATCTGTCTGTCTTTTCATCTTGAGTGCTAGAATTAAAGTCATATACCACCATGCCCAGATAGAAAACACTATTTTTGAAATAATTTTATATCTATTTCTGAGATGCTTAGAGTTGTTTTATATCTCTCAATTCTGAAAAGCAATGTGACTCTATGATTTATGAATCAGGCAATAATATTTAGTCATGAGAGAGATTGGCTGATTTTTTTCCATTGGATATTTGGTTTTGGAATCAGGATAATCTTGGTTTCTTATATTCCTCATTTTTTTATTTTATGGAATAATTTGAGTAGTATTGATGTTATATTTTCTTTGAAGATCTGGAAGAATCTATGAGGAATCCATCTGGACCTGGGCTTATTTTTAGTTGGGAGATTTTTAAATCCTGCTTCTATCTCATTGGTTGTTATGGGTTGGTTAAGTTGTATATTTCACTTTGCTTTTATTTTGGTAGATCGTATGTGTTAAGTAATTTATTCATTTCTTTTAGATTTTTCAGTTTAGGGGAGTATGGATTTTTAAAGTATGTCTGTATGATTCTCCGAATTTCCTGAGTATCTATTGTAATTTCTCCTTTTCATCTATAATTTTATTGATTTGAGTATTCTCTCTGTTTCTTTTGGTTAATTGGTTAAAGATGTGTAAATCTTATTAATCCTTTCAAAGAACCAATTCTTGCCTTCATTGATTCTTTGTATTGTTTTTTTGTTTCTAGTTTATTAATTTCAGCATTGACTTTTATTGTCTCTTTCCGTATATTGTTTTTGTGTGCTGTTTACATTTTCCCAAAGCTTTCAGGGGCAGTGTTAAGTTATTAATATGGGATGTCTCTAGTTTTTGACGTAGGTGCTTTATGTTATAAAATCTCCTCTTACTAATACCTTCATCATGTCCCTTATATAAATATGTTGTGTTTCCATTTTATTAATTTCTCAGAATTTTTAAATTCCCTTCTTAATTTCTCCTTTGACAAAATTTTTATTCAATAATTTGTTGTTTGGGTTTCATGAGTTTGTGCACCTTAGGCAATTTCTGCTACGGTTTGTATCTAGTTTTGTTCCTTTGTTGTCAGATAATGTGCTGGATATTATTCCTATTTTCCTAAATTTGTAGAGACTTGCTTTGTGTCCTGATATATGGTTGGTTAGGGAGAAAGTCCCATGGGCTGCTGAGAAGAAAATATATTCTTTAGTGCCTGGGTAGAATTTTTTGTAGGTGTCTATTAGACGTATTTGATTTATGTTGTAAGTTAGTTCCCAGGTTTCTATTTAGTTTATGTCTGGGTGATGTTTCTTTTGATGAGAATGGAGTATTGAAGTCACCCTCTATCACCGTGTTGGGATCAGTCTGTAGGCTTAGATCTAATATTGTTTGTTATATAAAACTGACTATCCCTGTAGTTGGTGCATGAATGCTTAGAATTGTAAATATCCTCTCGGTGGATTTTTCTTTAACAAGTATAAATATCTTTATAAAAATATAAAGAATAAAATGTCTTCTGATTATTTTTGTTTGAAATCGATTTTTAAAAAATCTTTAAAATAGCTATACCTGCTTAGTTCTTTTTTTTATATCTTAGAAAATCTTTTCTTAATCTTTTACACTAAGGTGGTATCTATCATTGATGATGAGGTGTTTCTTGGTGGCAGCAGACAGATGGATCCTGTTTGCTAATCCAGTCTCTTCAATTGTGCCTTTTTTTGGTGGGGGGATTGAGACAATTAATATTTAGAGTTATTATTGAATAATATTTAATTATTAATTCCTTTTATCTTTTGTGGCACCGTTCTATTAGACCTCTTTTGACTAACTGTTCTGGGATTGTTTATTCTTTTTTTCCTCCTGGGTTTAATCTTTTCTTCAGACTGAAGTGTTCCTTCAAGTGCGCTCTGTAGAGATGGTTTAGAAGACATAAATTCCTTAAATCTGTTTTTATCATAATACATATTTCATTTTCCTTTGATTTTGACTGATAGCTTTGCTGGGCAAAGTAATCTGAGCTGGCATCAGTGGTTTTTAAGAACTTGTAGAACATCAACTCAGGCCCTCCTGGCTTTCTGGTCTCCAATAAGAAGTTGGGGGTTAATAACAAAAAAGTTATTAGAAAATCTTCTAACAGGGGCTGCTTTTATATTTGATTTGATCCTTTTTTCTTACAGCTATAATATCCTTTCCTTCTGTACATTTAGTGTTTTGACTATTATGTGACATGGGGATTGTATTTTCTGGTCCTGTATGTATCCCTCTTACATTTTAATAGGCATGTTTTCTTTAGATTTGTGCAATTGTTGAAAATATTTTCATTGATTTTTCTCCTGGATTTCTTCTTGTATGCCTATTATTTTTTATTTGTTTTTTTTTCATTGTATTTCAGATTTCCTTTTTGCCTGACTCCATTTGTTCTTGAAGCCCTGCACTTAGTGGGAACACTGACAGTAGGAAAAGTGGTTGAACTGAATCTGGGCATTTCTACCTTATATTCTGGTTCAGACTCCAGTTTTGAATTCCAAGTAGTCCCAGGCTGGCATTGCAAATGGCTGATAGAAGGACCCCTAATGACATTACATGGGAGTTTCTTTAAAATTCAAGTGACACATAATATCTAAATATAATTGTAGGGCATATTATAATTATACACATATATGCAATTTGCAACATGTATTTATTGTGAGACTTTTCTCATTTGTTATCAGATTTTTGAGAATTTTGCATGATGCATTTTGATCATATTTAGTCCTCTCCCAGACAGACTTTCCTTTCCCTAACCACCCAGCTTTTCATGTTATGTATTTTGATCCCATGAAGTAAATTTTATTTTTTCTTTTTATTTAATAATTATTGCACATATCCATACATATTCATATATCAGAGTATGTGATTTGAGATATGATATATGTAAGACCTCAACTTGGCTCTTAAAAAATAAGCACTTAAGAAGGAAGACACTACAACTGACTTGAGGACCTTAAATGCTTTACCCATCTCCCAAGCCTAAAGCTTCATTTTCGTAAAAAGTTGTAACGTTAGGTTATTCCTTAAGAAAACGCCTAACATGTTTTCTGTTTGTAAATTTGCTTTGAGTTTCTTTTTATAAATATATACCTATCAAGTAATTGATAGTTATTATTTGAAAATGGTTTTAGTGGTCAGAAAGACAGTTCAGTGAGCAAACTGCTCACCAGAAAAGCCTACATAAAAAGCCAGATGAGGTGCTGCTATGTATATGTAACTCCAGCAGCAGGGCTGGAAGGCAGGCGTGTGGAGAGATAGAAAGACACTGGTGCTCATTCCTGAATCAGAATAGCTGAACAGATGAGGTCCAGGTACAATGTGAGATTTTATCTAAAAACACAAGGTAAAGAGTGATTGAAGAAGACACACAATGTTGACTTTTGGCCTTACACACACACACACACACACACACACACACACACACACACACACACACGTGTATAAATATACTGACAAAGCATGCACACACAAACAAATTTATAAAAATATGTATACCACATATAAACAAATTTACCAGTTATTTTAATGTTTTTCAATTAATAAAGGTCAGCATATAATTAACAAAGCTTTCAAACTAGCATATTCACTTTAATATTGACAATGACAATCACTTTGATATTGACAATATAATCAATGTCCTGGGAAAGCACAGAATTTCATTTCATGTTATATACTAAATTGTGGGCTGGAGCGATGGCTCAGTGGTTAAGAACACTTGCTTCAACAAGACTTGAGTTCTCAGAACTCTCTAGCAACAATCAATTACTTGCATGAGTAAGGTTTTTTTTTTTTTTAATGTATAAAAAGAAACTCAAAGAGGCTAAGTTTGAAAACAGAAAACATGTTAGATATTTTCTTCAATACTGAGCCTAAAGTTCAACTCCCAGCATCCACTTTGGGTGACTCACAACTGCTTGTAACTCCAGTTCCAGGAGTTACAAGAGTTACAGAAAAGTTACCCTCTTCTGGCTTCCTTGGCTACTTCTACACACATGTCATGCATTCACCAAATAGACACATGAACATACATCAAAAAATTATATATGAAATTACAGGATGGATCTATTTTGTGCATCTAATGATTAAATGTATAGACTGACTTTTTTTCTTGGAAAATGTCATTGGCAATACTTAAAGATACTCAGAATAATTAATGTTTATTATATTTCATAAAATTCTGTATTATGAAAAGAGGGAAGAGGTCATAAAATCTATGCATGTTTTAAAATAAAACTTTCAGACTTAAGCTTCAAAAGAAATTATCAAAAAAGCAACTGTTTGAATGCTTTTTAAAACAGAAATAAAGCATATTGCATTAAATACTTTAAAATTAGACTTTAGTAAAATCATTGTGATGATTAGTTTTAGTTGTCAACTTGATATAATTAAGAATCTCCTATCATGAAAGCCTCGACGAGGGATTGGCTAGGTCAGGTTGGTCTGTGAGCATGCCTGTGTGGAATTGTCTGAAGTTATCTGATGTGGGAGTACCCACTGACTGTGAGCAGCAGCATTCCCTAGGCAGGGGATTTTGAACCGTATGAGTGTATTACTTGCTCAGTGCAGAACTTGCTCTCACCAATACAAACAAAATCTCCCCCTCTCTTTGTTTCTCTCTCTCTCTCTCTCTATGTAGAAAACCTAGAATATAGTTCCTTAGCCACTTTTCATTTTTTTCTTCCCCCCCCCCTTTTTTTTGGTAAATTTATTGAGATATGGTCCTGACGGGTCACACTAGGCTGGGTGGCCAGTGAGCCCCATGGATATGCTCATCTCTGTCACCCCAGCACTGCAATTACAATGACACATCAGTATGCCCAGACTTTTTAATGTTGGTTTTGGGGGTCAAACATAGGCCTCTGTGCTGCCACAGCAAGCACTTCCACCAGTTATGGTCTCTTCTTAGCACTCAAATGGATTCTCTTTAATAGAGGATTCCAAGAGTTTCCTAATACTATTCTTTCAAGATTCATGGAAAGAGGGGTTATCAGATTTCTTTTATTAATGTCAGCATAACAAGTGAAAAAGATCTGGCTTAATATCTGACATGAATAGTGGGGAGCTCTATTCTGATTCGTCTAAGAAAACCATTTCCAGAGACATACAAAAGAAATGTGAAAATGATATCTGAGAAAAAAAATCCAAAAAAGGAAAAATTGAAACAGTCAAGTGAAAATAGGGAAAGAGTAAATTGCTTAAGAAAATTCTAAGAAGACCAAAATACTGAATAAATAATTTGTTAGATCCTATGATTTTCAAAAAGGAGCCAAGAAATGTTTTTCTTCCTAGAGTGAAATGATCAGATTCTTATTCTCTTTACTAGTAGGTATAAATCAAACAAAATCCCGGCATACTACAAAAATGTACTCGTTTTAGTAGTAAGTCTCTATGTCAGAATAAGTTTTTCTTTTGATAATAAGTATTTGAAGCGGAAGACTGTGCAGTAACATAACATGCAGAGACCTCTGGGTTGCTGCCTCCTAGTCTCTAGTACTGTATCTTTTAAGTCTCAGGTCTCTTACCTTTATATATTCCATTTGCTCAGAATGTCCTCATATTGCCCATGTACATTGATGCTCTTTATCTCTCTATATGATACATACATATATATATGATAATGTACTTGGGCCTTCTGCTCCTTTATTCTTTATTTTTCTACTTCTAAATGAAGCTCATTATTAATTTTCATATGAAAGTTTTCCTCCTCTAGGAAGCTTCCTGGTCCATGCTAAATGTTCAATAAATAATTTTAGGAGGAATGCTTGACTGAATGTCTTTAGAGATTTCTACATGTGCTCCTAGGGAGAATTAACTTCGTGCAATTTTACAAAGAAAAGATTGGTGGGTCAAAGTTTTGTAACAGTTATGGACTATGATGAAAAACCTTTGATTACTGAGTTAGGCAAATTTATTACAGAAAGATATTGTAGGAGCTGGAGAGATGAGTCAGTAGTTAAGAACATTGGTTGCTCTACCCCAGGACATGTATTTGATTCCCAACACACGTATGGTGGTTTATAACTGTCTGTAACTCCAGTTTCAGGGGATCCAACATCATTTTCTGGCCTCTGTGAACACCAAGCACATAAATGGTGCACAAACTCATACAGACACATACACACACAGCTCCCATATGCAAAACAAAAATGAAAAATGATATTGTAAGTAAATAGGAGACATTGAAGTGAGTATTTTAATATGACAACAGCAACAAAGCTTGCACTTACTGCAGTGAGGTGTTCAGAAATTGGAATTTTTATTTCATTTAATATATTTTAAATAGAGCACTTTCAGTCATTTGTTTAGTCATTTATATATTTATTTTTAAGAACTTATAGTAAGCTGTGGTTATAGCCCATATTTTGTCTCTGAGGAGTTACAGTCTGGTCAAAGGTGATTTTATGTCGTGAAGACAATCCTAAAGGGATGAAAACACTTGACTAAGAAGAGTTTAACAGAATAAATGCTGAAAATTATTCAGAGAGAACTGGGTGACATAGCTAGACCTGCAGACTGAGCTGGAGTGAAGTAAGATGGGGAAGGTGGCAAAGCAGAAGGTCTCTGGGTCATCAAGCTAAGTAAGTCATTCATTTCCCTAGAAAGAACTTTCATGGAGGGATGAGCAGAGTACTGTCTGGGACTACTGTGGCAACATTGTAAGGGTTATTCCCCTATTGTACCTCATAACCTTAGGACACTGACATGAACTAAGTCTTGGTTTCCACATCTGTAAGCTGAGAATGGAACAAGGAACCACAATGTAAAATCCTAATGCAGACAAAGAAAGGAATAAACAAAATACTATTTTCTTCCTTAAAAATTATGACCATTTTATTAGCATGCTTTTACATACTACCAACACTCTGAAATACTCAAGAAGGTGTCCTATTCCAGGTGGAATGTCTCTGACAGAGATTCTCTGGGGCACCCAATCCCAGCAGAGATGGCTGAGGAAGACTACATTGAGCTCTCTGCCCAACATTTCCTATCTCTCCTGCATTTGTAGCTTGAGGCTTTATTCTTTTATCTTCATAATGTTGGTTTTATGTTTAATTTAACTGTAAATCACATTAACAGAGTTGTGACTGGTATGTCAGAAGGCTTAAAAAAACCAAGCTAATGGCACTCTAAAAAGAGTGAGCTAAAGAGTTTAGGAAGTCTGACATATTTGTCAAGATGATCCAGTCAAGTATGGAGACATGGGAGATAGTAAGGGATGTTATTTAAATTTCTTCAGGATCTGAAGGGTGGAAATTGATTTAGCAGAGAGCTTTGTATTGGTTAAGATGAGGGTTTATGGCTGTTTAAAATGAAATTAGTTAAAGCAAAAATGTCTCTACAAAGCCAATTAATTAAATATCATATTTATGTTGTTTTCTAAGGAATATGTTTATAATGGAATATGGCATAATTTCAGGAGCATCAGTGAAATGCCCACAAGCACATAATGGCAATGACAGACAGGCATTCACTTTTCTGTACTGGAAATGATATCATTGAGTTTTTTTTTTTTTAAATACTAACAAAGACTTTCTTGTCTTAAAATGCTACTACAAAATCAACGTGTACTTAAGGAAGAAAATACAAAATTCAAAGCAATTGTTACTACTGTTGATACTCTGATATATACAGTTTTTTATTGTTTTCTAAAAGTGGTATTAGCCTTGATATGATAACTAGCGAAATAAATACTAAGACAAATATCATTGGTAAAGAGCAGTAGAGGGCTTCCAGTGGCTGATGAATGTGAACTGTTGCTCTGCCCCATGTGTCACTCGGCAACACTCAGCAGGGCATGCACATCCAACCTCCAGCCAAAGAAAATGAGGAGGTAGGCAGCTGTGTTGTATTTCAGACTATACTTGTACTGGGAAATGGTATTTAGCCATGTGTACTGCCCGCAGGAGAGTGATGTTTGTTGTGCGTCTAATGCTCTTTGCCATAGCAAACATGCTTGGAAGCATAACCATTTTGCTTTGTAATATGATTTTTTTCTCATAGTCTCACTGATATGCATGTTTCTAGAAAAAATGTTCTCACAAAATGGAAATAAATTTAGTCGGTTTTTAGATTTATGAGTCAAAAGTATACACATAGAGACATTGACAGGCATTACATAGAGAACTTAAGGTTTTCACACAGATATTGGAGTCTCTAAATTTTAACAGTGGAGATTAAATCTAGAATCAAAGAACTCCTGAAGGATGATATTACAGTGAAGAAGCAACCTGCATCAGGGACACATAAGTCAGAAAATCATCTCCAGGAAGGAAAATCTCCGTAAGGGGCTACCAGCAGCTGGGTTGTAAAGGACTCAGCTAGAGCAGTTGAAAGAGAAACTGGAGCAGTCTGATTGCATAAGAATGATGATAAAACGATGTGTCTTACTCAAGACAGTAAAAGAGAAGCAGAACAGCTGCAGAGTTTGGATCTCAGCACACCAAACCCAGTTGTTGAAGAGACCTGAATGAACAGCTACAGGAAACATATATATGCATGTCTGGAGATAGAGACAAATGTTTATGAAGAATTAATGTGTCTAGAATGTTATGAGTGATCATCTGGAGCAATGAAGATTAAGAACTAGGGAGAATTGTTTTGACAGTTATTTTTGATTATGCATTCAGGTTACAAGTGTACTGTAAATCTACATTAAGACATGCTCGGATCTCTACGCTCGCACGAGTCAGGGAGTTTGCACAAGTCTGAGTTTGGTGTATTTAAAGCATTCCCTAATCCATTTATTTATAGGCTAAAGGAAATCAATTTAACTTGCCTTAAAAATAGTCCCAATCTTTGAAAATATTTCCATAATTTAAATATATTCCTCATAATTATAATGTACAGTACTTAGCTAACTTTCCCTTCCTTGTGAACAATGGGCTTTTAAGATTACTGCTTGGTATCAGAGTGCCTTACTATAAGAGGACCATTAGATTTGCTGTATGGATTTAAAACAAAATAATATTAATCCCTCAAATGTCGTTTCTTCAAATTATGTAGCATTTTCTCTCTCTTTTTCCGTTTTGCACAGCATAATATAGTCTGAAAAAAAGTAAGTGTGATTTTAATTGTTAGACTGTTTATTCCAGAGAGCACTTACGGTAATTAACATATTTACTCTAGTCTTCTCATTTTGTTAATGATATCTTATTGAAGGCTGTGCAGTAATTACTGCCCACTGAGGTACATACACTGAAACAAATTAATGGCCAATGACCAATAATGATTATACTTGTAATTATCTATTGTGGAGTATAAGCAGAAAAAAAAATGAAATTACAAACAACATTCTTTGAAGCTAAAATTAAACTGTTTTATTAAACTGATAACAATTGTATTAATGACTCAATTGAGAAATGATATTTTATGTCTTTATAATTTCAATCAGTTTTGTATAAGTTATCAGAGATTTTGTCCTTTCCAGTGTCACCCTAGAAGGTGACAAAGTCATCTTTGACATTACAGTTTCACCCTGGGAAACAAAAGTAAACATGTGAAGTGTAAAACACATTTTATACTTACATTTATGTAATTTTTATGTACTTAGGATACTTTTATCTCAGTATTAGCAACCTAATTTCAACCTAATTTTTCCTGTGACTGTGGGAGGTAAATTTCCTTTTTCATTTTGTAGGAGGAATTTTTTTCCCTCACCTATCTACTTTGGAGAAGTACAAAGACATCTTACACAATTACAGTGATCATTAAGTCTCTACTTCACCTCATAGGTGTATCCAAATAGTGAGTAGTGTACTCTCTCCAGTACAACAGGAGAGAGAAGGTGGTGATTAGACAGAGACTCAAGCAATCCTGATACAGCTTGAGTGTATTGTTGAGTGGCTTAAAGCCCCTCTCTCATTACACTAGTTAAGCATACATATTTTACATGTGGAAAATAATTATTACAAACTTTATCTGGGAACCAGTATGATGGGTTGCTGGCATTTCTTGAAGTGGAATGCAGAGGACCTGTGGCACAACTCTGTGTGGTGACCTGACTGGCTTTGCTGTCTTTGGACTTTGGTTTTCTGACCTGAGGAACAGGGAGTGTATACATGCTAAAAGTTGTTATATCTACTTTGAGATCTACTTTGACATAGGATTTCTGTGTGATTATAAGTTTTCCTTTTAGTTTATAAAAACTAGTCATCTAGACCCATGAATTTGGTTCAAACTTTTGACAGTTTTTTTTTTAAATTTGTTGCTGATTTGGATGTTTTTAAAAATGTCCAGACCATTCATATTATGTTTGAATAAGCACTGTCTAGTAAATTATTCCAAGTTTCCAGGGTACCTTTAATTAATATTGTCAGTTTCTACAAATTATATTGATAAAACAAGGCTTTCACATAGAGTTTACTAGATACATTACCAGAAACTATAAATGGAAATGTTGTAGAATAGATTTTAATGGCACATTTGTTGTTTGTGTGAAATGAGAAATGATAGGACAGAGGTACTCTCCTTTCTGATATGAATCTCAATTGAAATGACTTTCAAGTCCTGTCTCTCTAATCAGACCCAGAAGAGCTGGCAAACTGAAGCTTTTTATGCTATATGGCTCATAGCTAGGTTAACCTTACCAACTGTTATCAGTTATTTTAATTATGTCCGATCTTGGTATAATATAAGTTATAATTTTAAAAAGTCCAATGATGGAAAAATACATGATTATGACTAATACTGAAATCATAGACATGTTGACTTTTATTGGTTTATTTTCTCAAAACCACTTCAAGAAAGTTATTTGAGAGACAAATAAGCAAATATATTTAAGTTTTAGGATCATGACTTTAGCAAATGGAAGTTGTGGAAAGGTCTAGAAAAACTTCATCTGCCTACTAAGCTTCTTTGTGAACTTCTTTCATTCAGAAGTTCTTCATCTTTTATTGATATGCTGTATTTTTCCATTTGGGGCATTACTAAAGTCTGTTCAGACACCATTTGCTGTCTATGTATGTTAGCATTAATGGCTCAGTTTATGTCTATGTAATTACCAATTACTAGAATTATAGACTTAGTCTCAATTTTAAAATGTTAAATGTGTATATCTCTTGTGCATGGAAAAAATTTAAAGGAATAAATTCCTTTCCTTACTTTGGTCACATATTATGAAAACTTCTGATAAGCCACTTCCCCCAGTGAATGGAATTATGTCCACAGTAATACCACTTTTATTATTGATAGTTGTAGAGGTGTTTCAATACTTCTGTTCAAGGACTGGCTAGATCATGTTTACACAGGGTTTTCAAAGCATCTGCACTTAGCTACAGCTGAAAATGGGGCCTATGGTGCAGGCGAGGAGAATCCACCTAGAATTTGTTGAATTAAGTTCTTGCACCTGGATATAATTGTTGGGCCGCTGTGCTGGGGTTTTCTTAAGCTACTGGTAAAACAAATTAGCTCAATTTAAACTGGCATCCAGTAGAGAAAGCAACAACTCACTTCATATAATGTTTTTCGAATAATTATTTTTGTATTACCAGGTTTAACTCATGAATATTTTCCTGGGGCCAGGCAAGAAAAAAAATATGTGACTAAACAAGAGATGCGATGAAATTCTGCTGAAGTTGTAGGCTCTGATGTTATTGCAATGTAATTAAGATATGGATAAGTGTATGGGTGTAATTTCAGTTAAGCTGGATCTCCCCCTTAGTAAACATGGCATGGATTCATGGATTTAGTTGTGAGGTACATTTTAAGATATAATCTCACATCTTTATGCAAATTTCATAATTATCGCCATATTTCCTGTGACTGTAATGTCATGGCTATTTTTGTAAGTAGATAAAAAGCATGTAGGAATCACGGTACACAGGATACAAGATTTACTTGTCAGTAGACTTCATGAATCTCATTTGCCTATGCATTTTTAAGTTACTTATACTCGGTGATAAAATTCACAAGCTTTCTGGAAATCCAGCAAATTCAAAGCCTTAGTGACTGAGAAGAGTGGGACTGAGTTTTATAGGGCCAGAGGACCCATGCACATTTTTC
This sequence comes from Cricetomys ansorgei, assembly GCA_026225945.1. Lineage (NCBI taxonomy): Eukaryota > Metazoa > Chordata > Mammalia > Rodentia > Nesomyidae > Cricetomys > Cricetomys ansorgei. Next base: position 10,311,706 of record JAMJFZ010001100.1, on the reverse strand, counting down.
TGTGTGTTCATGCTTAGCCACCTAATTCAAATTTCACGGACACCAAATAGGTGTCAGGCAGGATTCTTAGCCTGGAGGACGCAGCAGGAAAGCATGGGAAATTTTTGTTTCCTGAAAGTTTTCATTTTAACTAGGGAGAAAAACTACACCCTTAGAAAAAGAAACCAAAAAAAAAGTGTTATTTCAGTCAGTGTTAAGGACTATGAAGAACATATGGGCTAGTTTAGATGCAGTTAGTTTGATTAGGAAGACTCCTTGAAGCAAGTGTTAATGGTCATGAACATATGACACATGCATCAGTATGCATTTATGTTACCAATGTCCATGGAGCTTTCTTGTGCTTTTGCACTCTGAGTGCCTTACCACTTCTCAGCATAAAACAAAAAAAATGCTATACTTGGTTAAAGAAGGAAGATACCAGAATTTACAAGTTCACACATAGGTGGACGTCAATCATTTATCAAATATACAGGATAAAAAATATCAACATTATAAACCAATTATAAATATTTGGACACACATTCTTACAAAACCTTTCATGTTTATTTTTATTAAAAATCATCACATATTACAATAATTTGTATATATTTATTTTTACCACATATTTCATTTTGCTTTGCTATTAGTAGTACACAAATATATTTTTCTTTTGGACTTTGCTCCTTAACAAATTTTCTCCTTTATATTTCTAGTCTTACATCATGGCTAGAAGTAAATCAAAGTGAGTGGTATGTGACAAACAACCTCATGTGTGACAGAAGTGCTTCTCCCGCTCTTCAGTTTTAACAGTCAGACAGACTGTTTTAACACGGACAAATTTCACTTGTATGCTGATGTTCTCAGAGTAGATATGTATTTAAAGTCTCAGAACTGATTCTGAATTCCCGGATTCCAGCTAGCTGGCCTGTGCTTACTGTTGGCAGCAAACTTTGCAGCTGAGTGTGGTTAGCAATACCGCTATTGTTGGAAATAGCTACCATTTGTCAGTCATTTCTAGTGTTGGCAATTTGTTGTTGCATCCATTGGTTTTTTTTTTTAAATCAAGTATTGACAATTAGTGCATGAGGTTAGAATGAGCACTTGACACTCAGAGACAGTGAAAAACTTGCAGAAGTAACTATGCCTGCTTAAGATTGAGATGTGCTTTAATGGTGTACTGCATTCTACTTATGAGATATATGGCATATAATAAAAATGACACAAAATGCCAGACTAAAAATGTACTCCAAACATGACAAAAATGATCAACATGAAAATGTGTTCAACATCGCTAATCAGCAGGGATATGGAAATCTAAATCATGAAATATCCCTCACATCTGTTAGAATAACTCTTAACCATAAACAAACAGAAAGAATCGGTGAGGGTTGAGAAGAGGAAACCCTATTTACTGTTAGTGGGAATGGAGAGTAATGAAGTCAGAGGAAATATATAGAAGTTATTAAAAATTTAAAAATAGAATTACCCAGAGTCAACAATCAATGTTCTGGGTATACAGCAAAAGGAAATGACATGATCTCATAAAGACAGCTGTATCCCATGCTCATTGCAGCTCTGAAACACTGTTTGCAATAGCCAAAAAAAAATTGCTAAAGACCTAGGTGTCTATCCTTGAATGAATAAAGAAGCTGTGGACACACACACACATACACACACACACACACGCACACACGTACACAGTGATATGTTATTGAGACTTAAAAGAGAGATCACCTGTCCACTTTTCACCGAGAAGCAAATATTTTATTCTCTTACTTATATGTTGAATCTAAAAAGTGACCAAATCTATAATACAGACTAAAATAGTGATTACCAGGGATTAGGAGGTAGGAAGTAGGTAGAGGTGTGCCAAATGATATAACATGAAGGGTAAGTAAGTTGAAAGATTGTATGTGCATTGTTAGAAATATAATTTATAATATTGCATTGCATTCATGATATTTTCTAAATGAGAAGATATGTAGGATATATTAATTTATTCTACCATGATAATCATTGTTGTTATACTTGCATCTCTAATATTTTCTGTACTTTAAATATATGCAATAAAACTTAATTGAAGATTTATAATATGGGTGCTTTATATATGTAATATACGTAATATGTGTTAATTACAATGAAATACTATTTTGACTATTTGAGGACAGGGTGAAGAGGTGAGGATCTTTATCTTGCTATGTTTGGGGTGGGGTGTGTGTATGTGCATATTTGTCATCTGGATAGGTATTTGCTTAGTTATGTGCCACTGTTAGCTTTGCATTGACATGTACTCATGATGAGTGCATGTTTTCCTATCTAGAAATGTTCTTTGAGGTCCAGGTCCACAAAGTGTTGACCTCTGTTTCCAAGGAACAGCTATTTGTGCAGTACAATAAAACTATTTGCTATATGTTTCCTAGAAAAGTTGAATATTTAACAGAGCAGTTCCATAAGTAAGATAATCAATAGCACAAAAGCCCTCAGCATTTTTACTTCCACCAGTTGTAGAAATAGCATGCATTAAATGGAAGACAATAAAAATGTCCATTATTGTTTTTATTACAAGAGCTCAGGGAATTTTATTAATTATAAAAGTTAACATGAACAAAGAGTGGTGGCTTATACCTGTAATGCCACCAGCAGAAACACTGAGGCTGGAGGATTATAGTAAGTTCCAGACCACATAGTAAATTTTAGGGGAGACAAGGCTACAGTTTGAGTCCTTATATCATAATTTCCCAAAGAAACCTTGTTGGTATTATTTTTTTTCTCTTTGATACAGGGTTGCATGTATCCCATGCAAATCCTAAACTTGGCAAGTAGCTGAGGATGATTTTGAACTCTTGATCCCTCTGATTCCACCTACTAAATGCTGGGATTATAGTCCTGCACATCATTATGTGATGATGGAGATTAAACACAGGGCTTCATGTATGCTAGGCATGCAATCTACTAACTGAGACACATCCTCCAGCAGTACTATAATTTGAATTTAGACAATATGGTTTGGAATGTAAAACTTAAGAATATTGTATATATGTGCAAAATGTAGCAATAATTTTCCTTCTTAAAGTCTAACATTAGCTTGTAATCAACAAGATAATCGGTAAATTTATTGAGGCAAAAGGATACTTTACGTATTTAAGGATCCTTATGAATTTAATGTAATGGACAATGTTTGCTAATATTTACATATCTATAAAGATATATATATATATATATGTATATGTATATATTTAGTGTGTTATAATATTAGCCAATATATGACATGCTTTGCATGGCTCAGGGATTGACCTAATCAGAGTGACAGGAATGGAGAAACAACAGACATACTATATGTATAGAAAAGTTTTGATCAGGTGGGTAGTATATTCTGATGGAGATGCACCAACAGCTAAACTGGAAACAGCATATTTATTTTAAATATCTGAATCTAGGATCTTGTTGTATAAAGTTGAGTAGGTGGGATTGTTATATACAGCTAAACAGGCTAGTTAACCTCTGTACGAGGTATCTTAGGGGAGCAGTTTGAGGTTATAAACACCCAGGAGGAAGGAACTGCAGTCCACAGTTGACATTTTCTGGATACATTCTCAACATCTGTACAGCAGCCAGGGAACACTGGAACACTCCCATGGGTCTGAGGTACTGGGGTCCTTGGGGTAGCTGTGCTCATGCCAACAACACATATTTAACTCAGGACTCCATCTGCTCCCCACAAATATATATCTGTGTGTCCTACTGCATCATTAAACACATGTGCTCATGTTAAGTTCCTCTATAGCTTAACGTGATGCTACCCCATATAGAGCTACCTATGAAGACTCTCCAAATTTAATCCTGTGTTTTTCAAATTAGACATTCTTTGGTTAAATCAGAACAGCACAGAAAACAGGTAAAAATAAAAATCTGTGATGTGAAAGTCATAAAAATCACTAATTCTTAGAACTAAACCGTTACAGAAGTATAAAAAATTATAGATTTAGAGTTGATAAAATAAAGCGAATAACAAAGAAAATATGTCTCATCCCAAATCCGCAGCCCCCATTACTCTCTTAGAAAAGCAAAGTAGTTAATGCACAGAGCAATGTTTTGCAAACAGCAATTACAATTTCAAAGAAGTTTGGTCAAGAAAGTCAAAGAAGACATGAACAAATGCTTGAATGAGGACTTCAAACACACACACACACACACACATGCACACACATGCACACATACATGCATACACACATACACACACACACACATGCACACCACAAATAATGAAATAATGAAATAATGAAAACCATTCAAAAAATGAAAAGATGGAATTATCCAAGAGACAGAATTGCTGAAGAAAAGCGAAACAGAAATAAAACTAGAAATGAAAAACTCAGACAGTCCAAAAAAAGAGCTCAGAGGAAATTATCCCCAACAGATTGAATAAAATGGAAGAAAGAACATCTGGCCTCGCAGACAAGGCAGAGGAAGTAGATCACACAGTCAAACAAAATGTTAGATTAAAAAACCCAAGAATAAAATATGCAGGAAATATGGAACACTATAGAAAGACAAAGCCTATGAATAATAGGTACAAGGAAAGAGAAACTCAGATCAAAGACACAGAATATATTTTCAACAAAATCACGGAAGAAAACATCCCAAATTTATAGAAAGGCTTGTCTGTAAGGTGAGGATACTAGCTAAGAATATCAGAGATAAGACCACAATAAGTTCTTAAAAAGAAAATAAAGAATCCAGAAACAAGCCTAACCAATGAGTGGAAGGCCTTTAAAACTCTAAAACTCTGACAAAAAGAGATTGAGAGACACTTGAAAATTGAGAGATCTCTCATGCTTATGGATTGGTAGACATGTTGTGATAATATCTACTTTACTAAAAGAATTTACAGAATCAATGCAATTCCAATTAAAACTTCCATGTTGTTCTTTGTAGAGATAGAAAAAAAATCATAAAATTCTTTTGGAACCACGAAAGACCCTGGATGGACAAAGCAATCCTGAACAAAAAGAGCAATTCTGGAGGTATTAGCATCCAGATTTTAAGGTATGTTACAGAGTTATAGTAATAAAAACCAACATGGTTCTGACACAAAACAGAAATGTAGACCAATGTAACTAAGTAGAATCCCCAAACATTGATACATGTAATTATACTCATCTGATATTGGATAAAGGTGCCAAAATCAGATACTGGAAGAAAAGGCAACATGTTCCAGAAATATTCCTAGGAAAACGTGTGGATGTTCCCAAGGAGAAGAATCAAATTATATTTTTACTTTGTAAAAAAAATTAAGTCTAAATGGCTCAAAGACCTCAATGTGAAACCTGAAATGCTAAAACCGCCAGAAGAAAACAGGCAGTACTTTATACTATATATATATATACTTTCTGAATAAGGCTCCATTTGCCCAGGAATTAAGGCCAACAATTTAAAAGTGGGGCCTCATAAAATTAAAAATTTGTGCGGCAAATGAAACAATTAATTCAGTGAGGAGGAAACCCACAGAGTGAGAGAAAAATCTATTCTAGCTACACATCTGATAGATGATTAATATCCAGAATATACAAAGAACTCAAGCATACAAATTACCCAATTAAAAAATGAACCATGGCTCTGAACAAAGAATTCTCATAGAAGAAATAAAAAATGGCGAAAAAATACCTTAAAGTGTGTTCATCGTCCTTAGCAATTAGTATCCTGCAAATGTAAACTACCCTCTTATTCCAGTTAAAATGGCTAAGATCAGGAAAACAAATGACAGTAAATACTGGTGAGAATGTGAGAAATGGGAATGCTTATTCACCATTGGTGGGATTGCAAACTGGTGTAGCCACTCTGGAATTCAGTGTGGGGAATCTTCAAAAAAGCTAAAAATAAATCTACCATATGACTCAACTATACCAATCCTGGGCATATTCCAAAGGACTCAACATCCTACTCCCCAGATACTTTCTCAGCCATGTTTATTACTGCTCAATTCACAATACCTTAGAAATAGGAACAACCTTGTCCTTCAACTGATGAATAGATAATTAAAATCTGATACATGTTCCCAATAGAATACTATTTAACAGTGATAAAAAAAGGAAATTTCAGTTACGTGTGTTATTTAATTTTGTGCATCAGATTTTGTGAATATATGTTTATTATAATTGTTCCCTTGATTACCATGAATGTCCTCCTTTAATTTTCTCTGGTCAGTTTTAGTTCGAAATCTACTTTTACTTGTGGGGTATCAGGATAGTGGTACCTGCTTGCTTCTGTTTCTCGTTTGCTTGGATCAACTCTTCCCTTCTTTTCACCTGAAGGTGGTGCCTATCTTTAAAGCTGGAGATGAGTTTCTTATAGACAGCAAAAAAGATGGATTTTTTGTCTTAATTGATCCAACTAACCTGTATATTTTGATTAGAGAGTTGAAGCCATCAACATTTAAATTTATTATTTAAAGATGAGTGTTAATTGCAGTCATTCTTTTACGGTTTGTATTCTTAGTCCATTCTTTGTTTCAGTAATTATAGCTGTATTTGTTTTCTTTTTGTAGTTTCTTAGGTCTGCTTATTCAGTTTGAAATATTGCTTTCAGCACTCTCTGAAGAGAGATGGTTTGTTTAACATGAATTGTTTATCCTGTATATATTTTTCTTGTTCAACTATGACAGATAGTTTTCTGCATACGGTAGTCTACTTCGTCATCTGCGGTCTTTGCTCAAGGATGTTCTGGATTTTAACATTTCCATTGAAAAGTCAGATGTTATTCTGATGGCTCTCCCTTTATGTATGACTTTTTTTTTTCTCTTGCAATACTCTTTTTTTTGTATGTGCGTTATTTGTGTAATTAAAGATCCTACTTATATAATTTCTACATTTGGCTGGAAATTCAGAGACACATGCAGGCTAAGAATGTAAGATTATGGAGATGGAATGTGGAGATATTAATATTAAAGTCTGGATGAGTTTATTTTCAATCTCTGCAGTAGAAGTGACCACTGAGCAAAGAGTACCTTAAAGACGTGGGATATCAAAATCTTTAGTGACACCTCCCTCACGGTCTCATCTTAGAAAATTTCTGATCACTTAAGCCTCCAGCTGGGCAAGGTGGTGGCTAAGAAATTCAGCCACCAGGAGATTTGTGTGAAAACTGGTGAAAGCGTATGTGAAGAAGATATCTACATTATTCTGAGTGGTTGTGATGAAATAAATGACAATTAAATGGAGCTTTAGATCATGATTAATAGCTAGAAGTTTGCTTCATCCATCTGTTGTGGAAGTTTATTTTTATTTGTGTATAAAATAATTGTTTTATTCACTTTTGGGTGAGGGGCTGCCTAAGTCTTGGTGTTCAGTATTGTTTGCAGGTGTTGGATTTTTGTGGGGGTTGTTTAATTGCTTATGATCTTCACGTGGTATTAGTAGAATACCTGAGAAGTTCTGAATCAATAAAACACCTTATCTCAGATGTTTGGGGTTCCAATATGGATTCTGGCTTTGGCCAGGGTAGTGACCCCTCTGCTGAGTCTGGCAGAATTTACACCTATGAAAGCATCTCCTTGTCTTCTTTGATGAGCCACCCCAGTAGACATATAACTACACCTACCTGGTTAGCATAGGCATCCCATGATTCCCTCATTCCCAGCAGGGTTAGTAGGATGAGAGTTGAGCTCCAATCTCAGCCAAATTTGTTGCAAATGTGCTACCTGTAGTAGGTGCGGTTCTTATCATCACAGTGGATCTACATGATTCTCAAATCCAAGGCTTTTTTTTTTTTTTGATATCCCAGTAGACAATTTATCAGTGGATCCAGTTGTCCTAAGTGGAATAGGAAGAATATCCCTGGATGGAGGAACCATGTTTTACTCACCTCCATTTGTACAATCATCTGCACTGAACACTGAATGTGGAGCTTGCCTTGATTCCTAGGGAATGGAAGAATACTAAATGACCTAGTGAAGTAGAATGCGTAATGCCAGCGGGAGATGTGAAGGATCAAGCTGTTGTCCTTGTGAGCTGGCATAGCTGACACTGATGGTATAATCCACCATGCTGACAAATTTCTATTTGTCAGCTAGAGTTACCAAGGTTTATGCACTTTTGACTCATGGAATCTTTTCTGGTCCGCTGATATCTCATATAAATGAGGCATGTTTTAAAGCAGCAGTAGCCACCACTAATACCAGACCTCAGGAGGATAAGATGTAACACTGTTCCAAAATAAAGGCGATCTTTACAAAAGCCACCAGTCGAACTCACAACAGAGAATTTGTTTCTCACCAGATCAACTATGTTCCTTCTGAAACTTAAAAAAGAAAAAAAAATATCGCCGGGAAGTGATGCTGCATGCCTTTAATCCCAGCACTCAGGAGACAGGCAGGCGGACCTCTCTGTGAGTTCAAGGCCAGCCTAATCTAAGGAGTGAGTTCCAGGACAACTAGAGTTACAACAGAGAAATCCTGTCTCAAAAAAAAGGAAAAGAAAAGAAAAATATCAATCCCACTTCCCTCTATACATTAAGATTTCCAAGGTACTATCAGCCATCTTGATCTTTTTCTTAACATAAGTCCTCTCAGCACAATGACCATTGGATCATAGCTTTTTGACTCCTGTTTCATAACTGCTAATGTCTACAATAGATAACATGTTGTAGTAGACTCTTCTTTAGCCTACCAGCTCTGTGGTAATAGATTTTAGATGGTACCATAGTGATTGCAGATTAATTTAAGTATTTAATTTTCATCTTTCTCAGATCCATTTGTCCTCTCAGTTGAACTGAGGTTTGTTCAGAACAGTCTGATGTCATAGTCTCATCTAGTGCGTCTTTCATGTGTATAAATAATTCTTTATTCATCACAATAGACAAATCACTTTGTTAATCATCATTTTCCTCTTCCCTAAGAGAAGAGGCAAGGAATTTATTACTATGACAATACTACTTAGGCAAATGTATCTGGTGAAACACAACACAGAAGATGAGATGGTGCTGTATTAATTACATTTAAAAAAAATCTGCTATGTATCAGACAGGGTTCTATAAAAGCACTACATTTTACTTCATAAAATTGAAGATTGGATTTAATTAAATAATATGCTCTTCTCCTTTTCTTTGAAATATAACTTAAGGTAAAACATCAGACCTGTAGACAGCACAACATATAAAAAAGCTAATGACTGTAGATGGCATACACCAGTATACATACATTCATTCAGCTCCGAGGTGAACATGCTTTGCGAGTAGTAGGAAAATATTCACAAAGCTTTTGTAAATACATTAAAACACATTCACATGAGTCACTAAATTTACATCATAAAAAGTCACCTGTGTCACCTGACAGAGGACCTCATGCAATGGCATCTTTACTACTACTAACTACTACTACTTCTACTGCTAGCACAGGAGCATGTTACAGATGTTCAGGTGCCTGGTGATGTCTTTATTGTAAGGCAGCTCCAGGGAAACTCTAGTATGTGTCTCCAATTTAGAGTCACTCTTCTTTGACATTACCTAGTCTCAAGGCAGTCCCAGTTTGAAGTTCTTCCAAGAGATCTACTACATCTTAAAATTTTCCTTGCAAATCAATGTGCTTGGGTAGAATAGGGAACAGCAACAAAGAAGTTTGAGTCAGGGTTAGAGTTTTTCCCCTTAGGTCTAACTTGTGAGGATGTAATTTCTAGTCCCACTGCTGGCTGCATCAGTTTCTAAGCACAACCCCAGGGGTAACAGTTTTCTCATTTTTAGACCCACTGGTAATAACAACAGTGGTAATATATATACAAGTAACTTCCCAGTGGAGTCATGATGATTAATTAACATACTGTCTAGCACTGAGTAAATCTTAACTAAATGTTATTAGTGTTACTGCTTCACTATTTTATTGCTATTTTAAGCCTTAGTAGATAATGGGTCCATTGTTTCACAAATACTTGGATTTTTAAAAAATTCACTGTATAAAATACTAGATTTTAGTTATGATGAACATATGTTTAGTAAGCTAAGCACATTGACATGCAGTTTGAAATGGCTATGAGGATCTATTTAAAAATTTTTCATAATAGGCCTTTAAAGAGATTAAAATGTTTATGTTTTAAGTCAATTTACTCTGTTTCAACATTGCACAACATTTTTATTTCTTTGATTTTACATAGTTATAATATTTAAGGGCATCAATGTGTACTTAAAGAAGGAATCAGCTCCCTAAGTGAACTACTACGTTATATTTTCTAGAGTAACTTTCTGTGAAGATTAGGTGAAAAATTTTTCTTAGTAGTATATAAAATACTAAATTCAAACAAAAATCATGGTTATTTCTTTTTCAATCCATAATTTTCCTTGGTATATTCTATGATGGAGGAAGTTGGGTATAAAACATACATGTAACAAGCAAAAAATTAGATGTGATCACTTTGAATTAGTATAAAATCTGACAAGAATTTTTACAAAAGTATTTAACATTATTTTCTACAATACCTTTTCATCTTCAGTGTTGTTTTCATTTGTTGTAACCACATTTCACAGAAATGACAAATTTCTAAATAGCAGCAAAACTGTTTGCTTAACAAAAGTTAAGCAAAGTTAATTTATTCAAGAAACCTCCAACTAGAAAGGCAGGAAGATCTTTTAGAATCTGCATTATTTACATGGATCATTTTTACTTGCTGAGAATTCTGGGCATTCAAATAATAGTATTCTCAATTGTCTTTCCTTGCCTTTGGTCAAGCTGAAACAAGAACAAGAGGCTCAGAGACCAGTTATGCTTCTCAGCCATCAAGAAAAATGCAGTGGGCAAGTCTGAATTTTCTGGGGATCCTCAAGGTGCTCAACAGTACCACTCAGCAGAAGGAAACGGTCTAGATAAATGCACCTTTGTCTTCTTGACCTAGACAAAGTTATTTATGGTTATCCATGTCCTCTTGTGAATGAAAGAAGGACCTTTATAAGTTTTTGTTGGTAGAAATATTGTGAAAAACAAATGGGACAAGTCTTCTAAAGTGCTTGCTGAATGTAAAATGCTATTTCATGTAAAGTTTTAGAGGTAGTTAATAAAATATCTTTATTTTGAGTCCTGCTTCTCAAATGAAATTACTATTTCCCATTATTAATCTCTCAAGGTTTTTTGGAAAGAAACTTTATATATGAACCAGGTGGGATAATCAGTGCAACAGTTTTTATTAGCTGATTTTATTATTTTTGTACAATATATTTTTATCATATTTACCCCTCCCCCACTCCTCCTAAAATCCACCCCTTATGCTACCCATCTAAATTTGTATCTACACACCTTTTAAACCTATCATATATATACTTGCATATATATATATCCATATAATCTTGGATTTGTGGCCTTCCACTGGAGCACAGATAATCAACGAAGTGCCACATCCTTAACAAAAAGTGACTCTCCCCATCTCAGCCATTATCAATTGCCATTATATCTACATCTATGGGTAGGATTTGATACCCCCTCACCTCTTGATGTTGGGAGATTATGTCTGACTTGAGCTTGCACATGCTTGTATGTGCTGTCAGAACTGCTGTGAGATGATATGTACAATTTTCCTCATACATTCAGATAGCACTATTTCATTGTAGTCATCACTGCTTTTGGCTCTTACAATAGTTCTGCACACTCTCTGTGGTGGCCCCTGATCCTTGGGAGGAGAGTGTTATACATATTTGCTATTTTGGTACAAAATTTACAAAGTCTCTTATTATCTGTATCTTGATGAGTTGTAGTCCTCTGTGTTAATCATCATACACTGCAAAAAGAAGCTTCTGAGATGTAGACTGAAACATATACTACTCTATTGGTATAACAAAAAGTCATTAGGAGTTGACTTAATACTGTGTACCTTTTGTAGAATGAGAATAGTAGGTTCTCCCCATAGGACTTATGACCTGTCTAGACAGAAAGGAGAAGTAGAAAGGTGAAGCAGAAGGAATAGAAAGAAGGAAAAAGAGGGAGAAAGAAAGAGAAAGGGAGAAAAAAGAGAAAGAAATGAGAGAGAGAGAGAGACAGAGAGAGAGAGAGACAGAGAGAGAGAGAGACAGAGAGAGAGAGAGACAGAGAGAGAGACAGAGAGAGAAGTAGTAGAGAATCCTCAATTTCTGATACTCTCCTGAGATGACAACCCTTCAGCTTGTACCAGCTCTGGACTCCTGAATCAATTCTTCAAGCCACTCCCAGGCATCCATTTCTCAAGACCCTGACCTCAAGCTAAGGCTGGACCCAGCACTCTACATTGAGGTTCCAAATACATCTCTTAAATACTGTTTACGTGTGATGGCAAATTCATTTCAACTACAGAGGAATTAACAGAAAGAAGTAAATTTGACTATTTAGGGTTGTGTATGTTCCTTGAATAGTCTTACATGAGAAGGTAAATATTATTGGAATTAATAATATATATTTGTTTTGGTTTTTCAAGACAGTGTTTCTTTGTTGTACTGTCTGTCCTGGAACTCACTCTGTAGACCAGGCTGGCCTTTGACTCATAGAGATCTATCTGCCTGCCTCTGCCTCCTGAGTGCTGGGATTAAAGGTGTGTGCCACCACTGCCCAGAAACAATATTTTTAGTTGGAAAAAATTTTGTACTATGTGATGGCATTCAATTTCTCTAGCACCCCATGATTAGTGAATGTAACAATAGCTAACAAGACTGTTTACATCAAGGCTATCCTCCGTTATCTAAATAAAAGTATTTTTTATTATACAGGTAAAATATCCAGCTCATACTCATTAAATGTAGGATTAAAGGAAATAAATTTTTTCTTATATTAGCCAAATTGTATTAGTGTTTCTCTGATGTTAACAAGTACAAGGAGAATAAAAAAAAATCAGCCACAATAAAAATACACAACTGATAGAATTTGAGAAACACCAGGCTATTCAACTCTAGAAGGAAGCAATTTTTGCAGCATTAAAAAAAATCTTCAGCCTATTAATGTGCACTGAGAATCTCAGAGGAGGTTAGCATTTTTTTTGCCATGTGGGCTAGTATTTTATCATTGAATCATTTTTTGGAATACCTGTCCTTAGGATAGTACTGGAAAGTAATGAATTAGAAGATTCATTTTTTTACCTCTTTATTTTTTTCATGAGAAGAAACAAAGTGAAATGAAATTCTGGGGTGGTGTATGAGTTTAGAATATTCTATAACATTTCATATTTTTGGATATATTCCATTGGGGACTCGGTGATAAATCTAGGTTGCCCAGCCATCTCTAGTGATAAAAGATTATGCCTCTTGGCTTGTTTTTCTCCTTCTTTAAAAGAGCAAATTATCTCATGAGCTGCCCTGGAAAACCTCCAGGTTCTTCTAGCAATGTATTATGTTGAGGAACTAGAAAAATGCACTAGCTGTGGTTTTATAGTATGAAGAAAAAGAGACAAACACACTAAGTGAGAGTAAATGTCCACAAGAACACTTTTAGTTCCTTGAAATGCTATTTCTGATGGAGAATTACACAAATCAGCAGTTAACAACAAATATTAATACTGGCAGTACTTGTTATTGCATGAATTCCATCCACCATCCTCCACAAAGAAATCCATGATATAAAAGCAGAGTCCCAGTTGTGAATGATACTTCTGTTTTGTATTGTTTTTGCTTGTCTTATTTTGGCTTTCCAGTTTTGACAATATACGCAGTTTGGACTGATAGATGGCTTATAGTTGTAGGGCACTGCAGTAAAGGGTGCTTGCCATCAGTGCTAACTTCTACTTCTCACATGCCAGCTGCACCTCACCGACCATCATCCCCAGAGATTGTTTTGGGGTAAAAGTCACTCTCACTTTGATAACTTGGGGTACACTGTTCCCAGAAGTCTGCTCTACTAGGTGTTAGAAAAGAGGTGCCAAAAACACACAGACACACACACACATACACACACGCATGCATATATATATATATATTCATGTGATTGCACAAAAAAACTGCAAATAGTTTCAAGAAGACTACAAGTCTATAAATTCATTTGGTCATTTTTCTGTCTTTGTGAAGAATAGGTTTACTGCTGTTTTTATCAGCTGACTTATTTATCATCCTATCTTGACTAATTACCATTTCCATTTAAAAGGATATTAGTATAACTTTAGTTTTGTATCTTAAAATATTTAGAAAGGAAAATATTAAAACTGGCTTAGAATCTCTTCTGCATGGTTAACCATTCTCGAATCAACAAATATTAATAACGAAAGTAAAATAAGCCATTGCCAATTATGTTGGATAAAGCATGCAGCATGTTGCCTACTTGTGCTTTTATATTATGTTGTGCTAAAAATCATATGTAATGTTTTTCTCTCAATAATTTGAATTTTTCATATTGGAGACCAGAACTCACTTCCTTTCCTGAAAAATTAGAAAAGCTAAGAGTCTGTGAAAATAAGCCTCAAGCTTAAAAATCAAGATTGCTAGAATATTCTTATTATTATATATGTTTTGAGTTTTCAGGACTGAATATTTAACTTTTGGACATGAACATAGGGAATTTAAAATTTTATGCCAATTTATAATGGAAATGAGAAATCAGCTATTAGGAGAGAGAGTGAAGGAGGTAAAAAAAAATACCTAAAAAGGAAGGGTACACACCTCAGGGAAACCCTAGAGTCTTAGTACATACAGTCCCAGTGGGTATATGGAATGATTTAAAATGTTGACATAATACTTCAGCATAAAAATATTTAAACATATTTTTAAGTTTAAAATGATCTAATTAACACATAGAAAATGGAACCCTAAAAATACTCTACCTTAATTTAGTAACATAAATATTATTTGTTTTGTTAAGAGTTTTAAAATGATATGATATAGCTTTCTGTACTACCCACTATTCTTATACTTCTTCCATTAGCCTCGAATGATAGAAAACTTAATGTTCATTTTTAAATGTTACACGTGATTACATTTAAGTTAATCTTTATTTTCCTTGTATCAAAGGGCACTGTTACTTCTCTCAAATTTCATTAGAGGATGTAGGTGACATTCATGTACTAGAGATTCAACAAACACTTCTACAATCTTGTATTTATTCAGGTACAATGGACATAATACTGCCTTTTCTAAGAATGAATAGATAGACTTAATAAATGCCTCATTGAAATTACATATATTCTATGTAGTTCAATTAAAAATAACAAAAAAAATTCAAAAATTTAAATGAGGTTCGCCACAGTCTCTTGCAAAAATGAAAAAAAATAATTGCAGTAAAAAGCCAAACAACATCACCTGGGATCCAATAAGGCAAGTAAGTGGCCAGTTTCTGGGAAGCTCTTGAATGCACATTTTCCCATCTTCGCTCAAAGGTCAAAAATGGAGAATCATTCTGGAATAGGAATGCCCACTATATGACCCGTTGTTTAACACACGTTTCTAAACTGGTTTGTAACCACCAAATTAATCTCAGGATATATTAAACACTTATTTGCACAAGCCACGAGCACGTGAAGAAGGGAGCAGAGTGCTTTACCTGCACTGACACAAGGCAGTGCATAACAAGTATTTGTTTTTGCAGCTATTGTAGCATCGGGAAGAAGTAAATATAAACAGCAGGAAACACAAACAGTAAGTGCAGTTGGAGGTTGTCAGAGAGCAGTGTTTTGCTTTGGCAGATGAATTCTGCTTGAAATAAGCATTGTCTCTGTATGTGGAAGAGCGTAGGCCTCTGAACCATTCTGAGTAGGTTTATACCATGTTTACTGTGGTCTTTGTTTCCCAATTGGAAGGCAACATACCTTTCTGCCATACTCTTAAATTAACTCTCTAGGTCATGTCATATGTATAGATATGTGTGTATATATATATATATATATATATATATATATCATATATCATATATCATATGTCATTTTTGTAAGCTGAATAATTCCTATTTTCAGTAATTGATCTTTTCTCTTCTTTTTGGTAACCCTTTAAAAAATGTCTTAAGGCCAAATTTCATTGTAATATAACTACTACTCACTCAAAGTTCTGCATATATTTCTATACCTAAAATGAGATTAATTCTTTTGTTCCCATCTTTTTTTTTTTTTTTTTTGAGACTCAGCTGGCTTAATTCAATGTAGCTATGGGAAGACTATGCAGTGGTGGGAACCCCATGGTCATTGCAAACCATGCCCATAAAAGAGACAGATCAGCTGGGTGAGGAAGAACAGGAGCTGTATAGGTCTGCCTCTTAATAAGACTGAAAATACTGAAGTATTTAACCACCATTGTGGTTTCTCATAGGAAATTATATGAACACTTGACAATTCACTCATCCTGCAGTATAGAGGATTGTTTTTGGTTAAGTAGGTTAGATATCTAGAAAATGTTGCAAAATCTGGATCCTATTATGGATAGCACTGCTGGCTAATCAAGTATAAAGACATTAGAAGTTTGGTTTTTTTTTATATCTCATTTGCATGGGGAGAGGGAGTTGTACCATGGCTAAAGAAACAATAGCAATTGTTTTACGAGCACTGAGAAGGCAGTAAGCTGTGGATTCCTTATGCAAGTCCAAATGCAGCAGCTGGATTTGGCTTTATGAACCATGAAGAATAGTTCCCATCTGGAGGTTGGTGTTGAGTAAAGATGCCACAGTGAGACAGCGTTTTATACACATCTAACACAACCACTGATGCTTTCCAGTTCTAATTGGAAAATAATTATTGATGGTCCGTGAATTTTAATATCAAATACTCAAAATATTCTCAGCCTTTGTGTGTGATTTGTTTTATTCATTTGAAATAAAGCAGGAAAAAGCAAAAACCATCATTAAATTTCTTAGTAGATAATTAGGTACTTAGTTATACAATTTTATACAATAAAAGTATAAACACTTACCTTGAAATAAAAATTCCTTTGATAATGGTGGCAAATTCTTTACCTCTTGGAAAATGTATGTAGATATGTGCAATACAACTCCTCATGACACCACATATTACAAATATCAGTTTTCACCTTAATAAGCCTTCTGTATGACTACATTATTTTTAAAGTTACACACATACATAGTCTTCTAGGTTATTTTTACTGTCTTTGTGTTTTAGGAGGCATATAGTCAAATACAGAGCAAATGTTTAACTATAAATCTAGTTTCACAAGATTAAGACAGTCTGCAACAGCACATTCCAATTATTTTTTTCTGAATTTGCTATGGAAATTGATCAGATTATTGCTTCCTGCCAAGTTTTTCGTAGAAGTTTTGCATTTAGCAAGGACAGAAATAGCCTCTCCTTCAGTTTGTTTTGGACACAATAAAATTGAAAAGCTGAGCAGACGAGGCTGGAAATATTTGGACACTGCATTATTTGAAAATAAATTACTAAACTTTATTTAGTCAAACATGCTGATATTACTGCTTGAGGTCTTTGCTTATTGGTTCTTTAAGATGGATAAAGACTGTTACTAAAGCATTAGCTTTTTTCTTTAAAAAGTTCTTTATAATTTCAGTAAAAGAGAGCCAACTTGATTTTTTAAAATTTTCATACATGTGTGCTGTATTTAAATCACATTCCTTGCTTATCTTCCCTCCAACTCCTGTGTCATCCCCTCTCAAATTCATGGCATCTTTTGAACTTATTATTGTTTTACACACACATACACACACACACACACACACACACACACACACAACACACACACACACAAATAAAACCTGCTGAGTACATTTAGTGTTGCTGCTATGCGTATGTTTTTAGGGCTCATTGCTTGGGATTAGATAACCAATCAGGAAGTTTGTCCATGGGTAAGACTGATTATCCTTCTCTCAGCAGTTATTAATTTCCTGTAGTACTTCACATACAGGTGGGGTCTTATGAGATTTCCTCCAAGCCGTGGCCATGCCAACTAGTAGTATTATTTTTTTCAGTGCTTATTTAGGCAACCACAAAATTGAGATTTCATGGATACAGCTTCCTTGCTGTATATAGAAGACACAATCTTGTAGTCAGCATCCTGGTCCATACAATATTCCCACCACCTCTTCTGTTATATTTATTGAGTTTTGAGCATAGCAGTTCTGTTATAGATGTATCAGCAGAGGCTGTGTTCCCTATGGCAATTTTCTCTCTGCATTTTGATCAATTGTGGCTTTCTGTGATGGTCTCTATACCAGCAATTCTCAACCTTCCTAGTGCTGTGACCTTTAATACAATTCCTTATGTTATGGGTAACCCCCAACTATAAAGCTATTTTTATCACTATGTCATAGCTCTAACTTTGTTACTGTTCTGAAACATAATGCAAATATCTGATATGCAGATGGTCTTAGGCAACCTTGGTGAAAGGGTCACTGGACTCCCAAAGGGATTGCAATCTACAAGTTGAGAACCGCTGTTCTATATGCTGCAAAAATGAGCTTCTTTGGTAACAGGTGAGAGCTACACGTGTCTGTGGGTATAAGGATAAGCACTAAGAGTGCAGTTAGAAATTATACTCATTTGGAAAGGGAGCTGTAGGGAGCTCCAAAACCAGATTTAAAATATTTTCAAGTAAAAGGAAAACCTCTTGGTAGTATATTTTTAGGTATAGTAAAAATACCACATAATAAAGAGGGCTATAGGCAAAACGGAATATTAAATTCTGTTATAAATTGTAGTAAAAAATATTTATGGCATAAATTTATCAGGTAATTTGCCCTGTGTGTTTTCCTTAAATGCTTACTTCTAAAACTAATCTACAAACACAAAGTCAGGTCACTGACTTTCAGAGCTGTGTTTTTATGATTTCAAGCTAACTTTTCCTCTTTTGAAATTATATGTTATGAGTATGTTTATTTAAAATAGCTCATATTTCCACAGTTTCCAATCTATCCAGTGAGTAGAAGACAGATAATCTGGATGGCTGTGAGGTGTTTCATTTGATTTGATTTTCTCTATTTGCCCTGCGGTGTGGTCACACAGCATGGAGTTGGTCTGTCCTCTATATTTTGTTCCATGACAACTCCTTTGCAGCATCATTATTATGCTATAGGACCACAGTGTGGTAAAATAAGAGTTACTGGATGTGACTGAGAGTTGAGTGGTGTATACAGTGACAGCTGTATACTGGCGAAGTGGGTATTCGTGTCTTTAGCAGGATGGAGTGAACAACTTGAAAAACAACTTACAAATGCTATTTCTGAAATTTCCTATTTAATGTTTTTAGGATCAGGTGAACCACAGATGAAATGGTGAAACCTGAAAGCATAGAAAAGCAGAAACTACTGTATTTAGTTTCAGATTTGTATTGTAATATACTGTTTTTACGGGGTAATGAAAACAAATATATTTAAGTACATCACTCTTTTTTTAAAACTGGAGCCATGTTTTCCCAATTTGATGTGTCATGAGTTACACCCGTGTAAACGGTAAGCATAAACAAATACTGGTTATGGTTTATGCTTAAGGGAGCACTGAGTCAGTGATTTTATGTTGTTCAGTGAACATTTGTCAGTGTTTGCAGATACTTTGATTTTTACAATGGCAGGAATTGGTGAAGTAGGGACAAGCCTCAAAAGTCTCCAGTGCTCACCAAACAGTCTGTCACAGTTCCAAGGACAGTCCGCTTGCATCGTTCATGCTCTTACATGAACTTATCAAACACTAATTGCTCCATCTAATATTTTCTTCTTCTGAGACTTTTAAATCTTTTACAAAAGAAAGGGGGGGAGAGGAAAAGAAGAAAGAGAAAGGAAGGGGGGTAAAGGAGCATGAAAAACAGCAAATCTGTTTTTAATATGTTTTAATCTCACAACAAAGAATTATACAAGCCATTATAATGCCAGAGTGGAAAAGGTCTGCTTTCTATTGAGCTCCCAGTGGCACAGTTAAACAAAAATCCAAAAGAATCCTCGATGTGACACAGAACAGCTTTGTAAAAATTAAAAATTTAAAAGTAGTGTTTCGCTACTATCTGTCCTTCTCCCCACCTTCTCCTCCACCTCCCCAGTCTGAGCCCACTCCCTATTTTATCCACTTTGCTCTTTACATCACCTGTATTCTGCTATTCCTCTTCCAAGCCCTCCCTCCACGATCCTTTTATACTTCCAGGCTTCCGTGGTGACTCCATGTTGTATACTCACATCTGAAGATTTAGAGCTAGGAACCTCAGATGAGGATCTGAGAGAACCTCTCAATGAGAGAGAACATTCATCGTTTACTTTGCTTGGTCTGGTTTTCTCTGCTCACAATATGATTGTTTCTAGGTCCGTCCATTTAACCTGCGGATTTCGTGATTTTATTTTTCTTTAGAGTTGAATAATATCCCATGGTGTATATGAACCAAATGTTTATTATCCATTCATCTGTTGAAGAATATTTAGGTTATTTCCATTTCCTAACTATTGTGAATAGGAAAGCAATGAACATAACTGAGCAAATATGTTTAAAGTAGGATGTTGAATCCTTTGGTCATATGCCTAGGAATGATATAGTCCAGGTCATATGGTAGATTGTCTTTTAGCTTTCTGAGGCTTCTCTGTGTGGATTTCCGTAGTGGCTGTTCCAATTCGCAATCCCACGAACACACAGATCTTCCATCATTTGTTGACAGTTTTGTTTTCTTGAACTTAGTCTTTCTGACTGGGGTTAGATAAATATCAAAGTTGTTTTAATTGCATTTCCCCAATTGATAAGGAAGATAAACACTTTTAGATATTTCTTATCCATTTTTATTTCTTATATTGAGAACTCTGTTTAGATCACTAGGGTATTTTAAAATTTGTGTCCTTTGTGTCCTTGACGTTTTAGTTTTTGAGTTCTTTGTATATTTGTGATATTAAGTCTGTCAGATGTATAAGTGGCAAAGACCCCTATTTTGTGGGTGTTTCTTCATTCAGTTGAATGTTTTCTTAGCTGTACAGATGATTTTTAGTTTTATGAGGATCCACTTGTCAATTACTGGCCTTAATTCCTAGGCAAATGGAGTTCTATTCAGAAAGTTTTCCTGCACTTAAATCTTACAGGATGCCACCTATATTTTCTTCTAGCAGTTTTAACATTTAAGGTTTCAAATGGAGGCATTTGAAGCCCTTGGAGGTTACTTTTGTGTACGATGATAAATATTGGTCTAATTTCATTCTTACATATGTGGACACCCAGTTTCCCCAGCACCATTTGTAGAAGATTCTGTCTTTTCTCCAGTGTTTGGTTTTTGCCTCTTTGCAAAACATTAAATAGCTCTAGTTATGAATCTTACATTTATATTTACCTAAAATCATATATTATACTAACATAAACCCCAGTATTAGGCACAAGAAATCTCCTTTAGAATGGTTGATAACAGTAGTCCAAGTGATTTCCGAAACAATATATACTGTGGATGTTGCTCTTGGTTGCCCCTCAGAGGTTTAAGATAAGTCCCTATTACAGAAGGCATCAACTACTTAGACACAGGATTCAAATTATTTGAGCTGGATCTAACCCAAGAGTTTCTTTCCTGTAGTCTAGCTTCTCCATTACTGGAGAGTACTATGCAAGCTGTCAAGGCAGGGAAGCAATTAATAGTCCTATCTAGCTATGACATCCATGAAACACAACAATGACCAGCATGACAAAATACTCCTAATGGTGTAAGAAGTGGCACTCATATGTCAGTTGTCTAATTAAACTTAAAGCCTCAACAGGAGGGAAACTGTATCTGGTACTAGAAACCCAGCCAATGACCCAGGGCTAGTGAGGTCATGGATCTTAGGAGAGAATCTACTATCATCACTTTGCTAGACCAGCATGGTTCCTAACTACATTCTAAATCTTATCCTTATACCTGCAGATGAGTATAGCTACCACTCCTCACCAAAGAAGCTTCTCTTTACAGCAAATGAAGACCATCACAGAAAACCATATCTGGATACAATGAAGCAGTCTATAGATTGTAGAGAGTCCATGCTCAATGAATACACCTAATTGATAGCTCCTGAATCTGTTGCTCAGGAAACATCATGGAAGAGGCGAGTAAAGATTATAAGAGCCAGAATACTAGGAAGGCTGCTGTGAAAAGTCCTTCATAGTAATGGCTTCATAAACATC
Source organism: Cricetomys ansorgei (assembly GCA_026225945.1). Lineage (NCBI taxonomy): Eukaryota > Metazoa > Chordata > Mammalia > Rodentia > Nesomyidae > Cricetomys > Cricetomys ansorgei. The sequence goes on along the minus strand of JAMJFZ010001100.1, from coordinate 10,289,747 downwards.
TGAATGATGGCAACATACATAGACATGCTATTGTAGGATGGGAAAAATTCCACAGAGTCATACTCCTGGATAGGTGATTGCTTAGAGATATAGAGTTAGCCCCGACCAGGCATGTACCTCCCTGTGCATATATGTGTATATGTGTTTGTATATTAGATGTATATGTAATATGTATATGTATGCATATGTATACATGTATGTATATTATATGTAAACATGATAAGAAGCTGCAGATAAGGAGCTGTAAATTTTCCTCATGGGGCGCACAGAAGTTGAAAGGAGGGGACTTGGGAGGGGCTTGAGGTAAAAAAGGAAAGGGAGAAAGTAAATTACATTTTGATTAAAAACGTATGAAAATCTTTATTTATTTATATGTGTAATGTGTGTGTGTGTGTGTGTGTGTGTGTGTGTGTGTGTGTATAAGACTATTGGTACACCTGTGTCGTGGCATGAGTTCATGAGTTGATTCTCTTTTTCCACATGGGTTCTGGAGAAGTAATTTCAATTATCAGGCTTATGTTGTAAATGCTTCTATACACTGAAGCATCCCACTGGCTAACAAACCCAAATTATGTTTATCTACATATATGCACATACATGCACATGCATGTACAAATACATGTATGTATCCATATAATTTTTGGTGAAATTGAACTTTTCTCACATAACCTCAAATATCTTCACATTTTTCCTTCTTGAAGTAGTATTACTCCTTCACATGAATATTTCAGTGAGCTCACTTTTTATTATGTAGACTTTATCATTCTGCCAAATAGCATCCCTTCTCATTTGAAAGCAGACACCTAGGAAGAATAATCTAATAGAAGAATCAAGAAACCATGTGTTTTCATTAGTGACAAAGAAAACAGAAATTGAAGCATCCCTTTACTTTGCACACTTTAGAAATAGGACTGCTCCCCACATTTTATCTATGTACTATATTTCATCTATTTCCTCTTTTTACACATGATCTGAGCTAAGTATTTAGACAAATATTTTTGTGTTGTCTGTTTTACAAATGTCTGTCTATCAGAAATTCCAATCAGTTGGACTGGATTCGTGCCAACTATAAATTTTGGGCCTTTCCATTTGGATTTTTTTCTTCTCTGTGGGATGACACATCTCATGGAAACAGAAATATAAATCCCATTGAAGGACAGTGGTAGACTGAGATTGCAGAGTGTGGGTTTGGACACAGAGTAAAGTTTTTATGCATTTTGTTCTCAGGTCCAACCATCCTTTCCACTGATATTCTAGTCCCCATTCATGCCAGTGGCCTAGAAGGGAACCTGGCATAACCTGGCCTGTCCAGTAAATAAAAGTCCCAATTTCTTTTGTTAACATCAGTACACCATGAAGCAGGGTGAGAAAAGGGACCCCCTACAAATTCACATTTTCATTAGCATTGGTATAGATTATGTTTCCTTGAAATATTTAAAGATCCTTTCTAATTTACAAAGTGGATGTATATGGGAACTGGAGATATGGCTCAATAGTTAAAGTCTCTGGATGTTCTTCCTGAGGATTTGGGTTCAATTCCCAGCACATTGCACTTAAAACTGCAGTTGTTCCAGGGAATCTGATGCCCTCTTCTGGACTCTGTGGACACAGTGGTATATAGACACACATGCAGGAAAAACATTCATACACATAAAAAAAACTAAGTAATTTTATAAAAGTAGAAACATTGGAAACCAACCACTAACTTTATCTTTAAAATATTTTTACAATATATTTCACATCTATATAAAATGCTAAGAGAAATTTTATTACTAGCAATTTGTTACCAAAGACCAGGCAAAAATTTGATACTTGATAAAACATGTGTTTTAAAACATCCTTATATTTTTTCTTATAATAAAATTGTGGAGTTTGCAGTTTAGTAGGCTAAGTATATAATTTGCATTATGCAGTAATTTTAAATTCCATAGTTTACACTTCACCTTAGAATATGATTATATATTTTTTTAAACTGGAAATAGAAGTCTGTTAAACACCTAATTTAAATGTCAAAATATAAATAATAATATTAGTAATAGTAGTACATTTCAACATAGTCTAGATAAACGTTGATTCTTAAGACAATGTCAAAAACAAAACTGAAAGCTTTTTTTCAGGGTTGGAAGACAACCATTGATAAAGTGCTTGTTTTGCCAAAGAAACACAATGGCCTGGTTCTGAACCCTAGTGCTCTTTTAAGTGCTGGGCTTGGAGGAAAGCACCTGTAGTAATCTCTGTGCTGGGGAGACAATTCAGGAGGATTCCCTGGGGTTTGACAGCCAGCCAATCTCACTGAATATACAACTCAGTGTTTTAATGAGAAACCTTCTCTCCAAAAATAATGTTGGCAGTAATTGAGAAGCACACCCATTGTCAGCCTTTCATCTCTGTATGTGCCTGTACACTCATGCCCACACATCCACATGCACTTGCACACACAAAAATACATACACATACACACTCAAAAAGATTTCTCATGTATCGTTTAACCACATTCAAGAATAAAATTTCTTTCTCTGCTAGTCAATTTCAAATGGTAAGAATTACATTTGTCCAGATTTCAAACTTTTATAACAAATTTGTCCATTTATTTGGAAAATTCTATCCTGTTTAGTGTTCTTTTCTCAGGGCTTCATACTTGCAGGCCAGCGCTCTATTGCTGAATTACATCTGCAGGCCCTTGAGCACAGTTAGATGTGCTATCATCCATTTTCCCCTTATGTCTCTGTCTTTCTCATCTTTATTCTTATAAAACATCAATACTCAGAAAAAGAACCTTTTATTTTTGCAAAATTCTTTCCCATAGCTGATTTCCCCTTTTATCTAGTTTCTTATAAATGCATATGTTATTTGAAAAATATTTGTCTTCATTTTAAACTTACCCAAAAGGATAATGACCATTGAATGAGTAAGTGGACAGCCATTTCAAAGTAGAGTGGCTGTAATTTATCATTCTTGCTGAAGAATGGGGACTACAGTTAAATTATAAAAAATAGTACCTTTTTTCTTGTACTCATGGACATGACTTACCATTTGCAAATTCTTATTCCTAGGAATCTGGTTTAGCTTAGTCAAGAAAATGTTAATGTGAAAAATAATGTACTCGTATTTAATGACTAAGAATATTGGACTCGCAAAAGGATTTAACATTTAGAGCATAGATGATGAAAGAAGTAGATGACCAAAAATTGTGAAGCTAGAAAGAGAGGAGCAATAACAAATAGCTAGATATTATTATCTATGAAATTTAAAGACAAAGAGGGAACACTATAAGTAACTTGTATGAGGTTTACCCTCAAGTAGTTTCCTGGTTGATTTCTCTTGCAGGAACTGCCCTCTTTACACTTATGGCTGTCATATCAAGCATTGCAAATTCCTGAGCATAGGAATTGAATTCCATCCTTGAATGGAATTTAGTCCCTGAATGAATGACCTGAGGTAGCAAGTATGTGTACTTAAATAATCAGAAGACATGATCAATCTATAGACATATAGTAGTTTGAAAAATCTTCACTGAACTTCCAGAACTATTAGTTTCTTTTTTTGTTTCTTTTACTTTTTTCCTGTTTTTTTTTTTGTTTGCTTGCTTTTTGCTTTTGTTTCTGTTTTTTTTCTGAGTACCCCTGTCTCTCCTGGAACTCACTCTCTAGACCATGCTGGCTTTGAACTCAGAAAACTGCTGGCCTCAAGTTCTTCACAAGTGCTGTGATTTAAGACATGAGGCACCATGGCCTGGATATTAAAGTTTCTTAAAGCTACAGAACAGTATGAAGATATCATGACAAATATATATGCAACAAACAGATGAATGTGACAGATGCTCACAGTTGGTACTTGCTTCATATCTTACATATGATATGCATTAATTTAATTAGTAAGTTTCTCAAGGTGGTCTAGAACTTGGAATCTTTCTGCCTCAGCCTCCATGTAGGTGGCATAATAATCATACACTTGACTTTCTTGAGAACAATTCCCTTCATTCATTGCATTAAATGCCATATGATAAATCCTTTTATGATGCTCAGGTTGATTTGAGGCTCTCAATTCTGTTTCATTGCACCATATACATATTTTGTGCACAAATGCTACAATATTTTCATCATTTTGTACCTGTCATTCTTGGCCTTTTGCTCTTTCCTTCAGTTGAAAAGGATAAGCCTAAAATTTAATTTTTTTTTTTTTTGGTTTAGCACACAAAGTCATGTGTTTCATCATGGCGTCTTCATACATGTGTGTCATACTTTGTTCTCATGCATTCTCCTTCCCCACTTCCCTCCTCATTCCAACTACATGATTCCTTCTAACTGGTTTCTTTTCCCGTTATTCTTAATTTTGCTTTCTTATTGATTTCTTGATCAAAGTGCCTACATATATCTCATTACACCGTCTATTTTCCCCACCTTAAATTTCTGACTCTACTCTCATAACAGCTTTTCTAGTTTAATAACCTATAAATACACACATATAATTGCACACACATATATACATAGAAGTATAATTTTAAATTTAGGTTCTGTCTATGAAAAAAATAAGTAGTGTTTGTGTTTCTCAATCTATCTTAGTTTGCTTGGCATAATGATTTTCAGTTCCATCCATTTTTCCTGCACATGTCATGATTTCATTTTTCTTCATGACTTTATGAAATACCCCTTTGTATATATCACATTTTCTTCATGCATTAACTTATTAAGGTCTGGTTCCATTTTCTTAGCTATCTAAACACAGATGTACAAATATCTCTGTTAGTGTAGACTTAGTGTACTTTAAGCATACACTTAAGAGTAAACCTAGTAAACTAAAAGTTAATATTTTTATTGAATTTGTATTGAAACCACAGACAAGCTATGAAACAATGATTTATTCATGCTTTTAAGGTTTTATAACTCTGAACATTTTATCTCTTTAGCTCACCACGCTTTGAGCATGTCCTCTTATAGATTTTGGTAACATTTTCTTTATAACCCTTACTTATGTTTGGTTGATTCCCAACAATTTCTCTGATCACTTTGTTATTGTCAGTTTCTTCCACTGTAGAATGATGAGGTTTAGTGACATCTGGTTTCTTCATCCAAGCACCTACATTCTAACGGTATAATTTTCTTTGCTCTAAATTGAGAAGAATAATAGCATTATTCAATAGGATTGTTGTGGCGAGTAGTTGAAATATTGTAATATTTTTTTGTAAAATAATTGTAATAAAAATATTGTGCTTAACTCATCTGAGATGCTGGTACCAATACAGTTTTTTCTGCTCCTATAAATTACAATATTTATTTTTTGTCTGTCCATAAATTCTCTTGGCTTTTGTTGATGGGAAAGTATCTCATGGGTAAATAGAAGTTGTTATCTCTCTGCTTAATTTAGATTTTTATAAAAAAATTCGAACCAAACATCAATCATTCAGTCTTTCTATAACACTCATCTTCTCTTAAATTCTATCTGCTTCATGAAACTATAGGTTTCCATACATTGACAAAATTCTTCCATTTTCTCGTCTCTAAATACATTTTATTGTGTGATGAGTTACATTATGGGTTTATGTATGCCCTATCATGTCCTGATCATAGCCTAGGGTTTTGAAGTTAGGGTCAACATCTGTCTTGCTTTGAATATTTTGTCCTGCTCTGAGCTAGTAGAATTTTTGTATTCATGTAATAAATACATGAAAATAATATCTGGTATTGTCAAAAAGATCTAACATTATTAGAAAAGATTGATAAAAACTAAAACTACTGGGTTTTGTGTGTGTGTGGTAGTTTGATCTCACTCTTAAAACAATTTAAGTAACCATGAGTAAATATGTAAATAATTATAAGCAAAAAAGTACGAATTTTACTGCGAGTGTGGTCTTTGATTAATTAACTCTAGAACGAATGAGAGAACAGAGAGATAATGAAAGATCCCCTGTAGCAGGACAAACAGATCACACATAAATTTGATATCCATTTCTATTTAATAGAAAAGTCAGCTGTCTAGTTTCATTCTCTCTAGCTAAATCCATTTCATTTTGGGAATTTTCCTTGGAAAACAATTTTTCAAGAAATAAGTTTACTCAGATATTTGTAATATAACTTTTTTTTCCGTTTCATCAATTTTGTAGCATTAAAAAAACTAGGTGAAAAAGTCCCATATGGAAAATATGTCTTAGTCATTCCTAGCATAATTCAGTCTTTGAGTGTTCCATAGTTGCTTCATCTTAAACGGATTTTTCCCCTGGGGATCTCTAAGTTTTCAGCATCTATTCCAGTTGTCATAGCAACTACAAAATGTCTGGCATAAATGACAGATCATTTCTTCCTTGGGAAGAAGAAGAACTCACAGTTTTATTCTTGAACCACATAGAAGCTTTAATAAACATATCCCAAACATAAACTGTTCTATAAGTATCTTCCCATTTTTAACTTATACCATTTTGTTTTAGAAACTTGATTTCAACTTTATTTCTCAAAATATACTTGCATAGATCTGCAGGTTTCCACAGGCCAGCACCTGTTCCTGGAAGCAAGGCTTCCAGCTTGCATTGACTTTCAGGATCTTCTTTCATCAAACACCTGGAGGCAATCGTCTGCAGATGCCAGTCTGCAAGCAGATGCATATGAGCAGGACAGCAGCACTTTATGCCATTAGAACAGCTGGGAGGAAAGGAAAATGAATGTGTTTTGCCTTCTTTTGTGTCATATAAAACTCCCGGAGAGAATTCTCACCTGGAACCTATTTTTTTGTCTCTTCTGGTCTTGGCTTGTTTTGATGGAGAAAGAAATTCACCTCACTCATTCTTCTTCTAGCTTAGGAGGAAGTTTGTTTTTCCTTGTCATTAGTATAGTGGTTTGGAAGTTGCTCAACAAGCATTCATGCATTTGCCTAAGATATTTTCTTCTTTAGAAAATGTGCCTCTTGAAGTGGTTACCTAGTGTGATCATTCACGGTAAGGTCTCTAGCACAAGTCCAAAACCACAGAGACATGCATAGGTAATGATATCCAGTTTGTCTCTCAAATGCAGCTGAAAACATAGATGGAAAATTTTTACTTACCATTTTCAAAATGCATCTGGAGACTGTTTTAGTGATAATAGTGAATTCAGAAAAAAACATTCTCACACAATATTTAAGAAACACACTGAATTGTCATTTTAGCACTTTTAATTAATGTATGGACAAGGCAAAAAAAATTGAATAGTGAAATGTACACATATATGCAATACTCTTTCCTACCTTCAGTCTTTCCCCAGAGGGAGTCCTTTTCAGTGCATCTAAGTATCTCTGCAGTTTAGTTCAAAGATAAATATTATATAGGTCCCTAAATTTCCTAATTTACCAACCAGGGACAAGTCAACCATCTTTCAATATAAGAAACACGATTTGGCTGTTACTGGTCCTACATTCCATTTCTCTCTGGCCTGATTTTGTTAGTTATCATATTATTTTTTAATTATTTTATTGGATTTTAGATATCAAACAATATACTAGTAACTCTACTTGATCTTTTGTTTTTTTAAAATTTTTATTAATTCTTTGAGAATTTCAAACATTTGCCATTAGGAGTTGGTTTAAAACAAAGTCCTTTTGATAAAGGAGTTGTAGCAGGTTCTTCCCTAGAGACCTGTTTAGTCACGTGTTCTTGACCCCAGTAATATTGTCAGATATGTATTTTATTTTGTAGAGAGGTCCTTTAATCCAATCAGAAAGTCTTGCTGGCTACTCTCAGGGCATTCATACCACTGCTGTAACAGTAGGCATATCTTGCTAGACCTGTAATTATAGTAGTTTTCGAAGATTAGTCATTAATTTTCCATTCTGGTAATATACAAAGCATCTTCCAGTACTATAAAAGCTAGCCAGTAGGAATGAAGTATAAGTTTGACTTTTCCATGTTCTATGCATAGTTCAAGTACATTGTCTTTTCAGAAATAGGGTTTTGCCATCAAATACTGAATGGTAATCAACAGAATTGGCAATAGTCTATAATATTTGGGGATCTATAGGATTTCACTAGCCAACAACTCCAATAAACATAACCCATTTCTGGCAATGGGTTTTTTATTTGTTAGCTGTGGTATTGTCATATAGTATGGTAACTCCATTTAAACAATTTTTAATACACACACACGCACACACACACACATATACATTTATACACACACATATATGGATATATGTGTCATATATGTGTGTGTGTTTTCAAAGTTATTGTATTTGTAGTCTATAAGGAATTTTATGTTTACATTATAGGCTCAGTCTAACAGTTGGAATTTAAAAAATGCATATTTACTTTGGTGTAATATAAACAGTTTACCACAGATACATTTTGTGCTAGGATGATTAAGTTGTTCTTGAACTTGAGTATCAATAAATAATCAAATTTTCTTTATTAAAATGTAAAATATTGCTTACAAGTAAAATGTAGATCTAATAAAATATACAAGTTTTATTATATCATATAAAGTTTTCCCAAATTTATATACCCAGGAAATACATGACCCTATTAGATTATAGAATAATTTAGGTAGCTCAGAAATTTGCTCACTAAACTTCCTTATATCACTAGAGGTAACTGCTTCTCACAGATGTTCTTCACAGTGGCTTAGTTTCTTTGTGTTTTCTAAAACCTTACATAAATGTAACCAGCATACCATTATTTTGTATCCTGGTTCTTTATCTCAGTATGACAAACATGATACTGATCCTTACTAATCCATCTATGAGCAGTAATTTTTACAGTTTATATTTTTTATGATCCACATTGTATGAATATATACTTATTAATAGTCTTCTTTTATTGAACATGTGTGCTTAGCAGCTGCTGCTATTTTGGAAAACTACTATGAATAACTCATGACAGTGTTTTAGGACACACCTCTTTATTTTCCTTGATTAAATACCCAGGACTGGAATTGCTAGTTCTTGTGTTAAAGGTGTATTCTTAATTTGAAGTTTTGCTTTGGTAAGTGATTAAACTCTTCTATGAAACTGGCCTTGGGATGTGACAATGGAGATCATACTATCTTGCTTCAAGGACAGAGGGAGAACAAAACAAGAACTCCTCATTGTAGACGTTTATTAACCAATCAAGCCATAGTATCTGGGAAATATTAAATTATCTATTGTTTGCAGAACAACTGACACAATGCCTAGCACTTTGTAGATCTTACTAATTGACTGCAGATAATGTAAACATTTTGCTTTGAAATTCTTTTATGAACATCTCACCTATCTGAATGACTGATAGAAAACTCTTGTACTTTGGGGGTACATTGGGTTATTGGACTTTTTAGAAGTTGTTCTGATCATGTGTGCTAACATAAGATCTGGAAAGAAAATAATATTGGAAACAAAAATAAGTTGCATGTAAAAAATTCTGCTTAGATCTCAGATCTATGGGGAAACACCAAATCATTCTTTATTACATAAGGCTGTTACTCAAAATTTCAATATTAAAACGTAACCTTCAGCCAGGTTTGGGTTGTGTTCATTCCAGCACTTCAAAGTTTGGGGAAGGTAACTTGAAGGTCAGCCTGTTTCCAAAGGAAAATCTGTCTCAAACAAACAAACAAACAAACAAAACAATAAATAGAATGTATGCATCTTCTGGTGTACAAATAGTACTGTTCTACAGATCTATATTCAATATCAGGGCTTGAAAATCTACTTCCATTGAAGAGTTTTTTATTCATACAATTTTCACTTATTTTAATTTAGTTAAATCATTTATTTGAATTTTAATAAAATATTTAATTTAGTTAATTTGAAATATTTAGTTGCCTACTATTTATAAAAGAAAATAAAGTGCTCGTGCTTGATCTTTTATTTCTCTGTGTCTTTTAGTTTTGTATGTTTGTGTCACCATGCCTGGGTTGGACTTTCATTTTAACATTTAAAAAGATGAAGCTGATCTTGTTGAGATAATAATATACTTTTTGTAAGTAAAAAAAAAAAAAAAAAAAAAAAAACCCTTGACAATCACCAGTAAGAGAAAGAGAAGAATTCTTCTTACCATACAGCAGGAAACTGGTAAAAGAATTCATGTTATATGTTATACTTGTCTCTTCTTATTCACTTAACTCACATGTAAGTAAGCTTTTCTCTCAAAATATTCTAAAATAAAGCATATTGATAACTACCAGGTAATATTTAAATTATTATAGATGGTTAATAATAATTTAAATTTCTTGTAAGATTAATATTTCTTTCCTACTAGGAAGAGATTTGGAAGTCCAAGGATGCACTTCCTATGTATATGCTGAACACTTCAGTCCTAAGATGGTGATGCAATGGTGACTGTTTGTCACTCAGTACTGATTCAGATAAAAGTCTATGAATCCTGTATTTCATAAACTCAATTGGGCCACATAACCACACACTTTTTATAGATGTATGCTAAGCTTGTCCTCTACGGGCTTGACTTAGCTTCATTGCCCTATTTATTATGTAAAGGCTCCACTGACTTTTGCCTGGCCATAGTTTTCATGTTAACTCCCAAAAGTTTAGGGTTCAGTATTCAAGAACATGAAATGAAAGCCTTTCAGTTATGGACCCTCTATTCTATTTTGTCTAGTATCTCAGTGAAATAAATACTCAGTTCCCACCTCACATGTTTTTTTTTAAAAACACACTTCAGAATCTGTGAAAGAATGCTTCGAGGACCAATTTTCTTCTGTGTTACAATATCTTGAATTATTTATGCAGGCAAATTCTTGGGCTGAAACACCAAAAGCTGTAGAGAAAAATTTCCTTATTTTAGTATTTTAATTTCTTGTATCAGATCCTTGCCTATCAAGATTATTGTAAAGTTAAGCTGCTGATGTCTTAGCTTTTCATTTCATTATAGGAACTGAGTGGACATGTTTAAAAAGAGTGATCACAAATCATTGAAATACGAAGTTAACTTCTTTTCTGCTTCTTCTTCTGGAAAATGAAAAAAAAAAACCAGCCAAAACTCATTTCTTTTATATGAATGAAACATAAAAGATCTACCTATGTTATTGGCAGGAGGCAAATCTCATCTACAAGGAAAAGCTGGTGGTGATTTCTACACAATCTTCTGTACATTGACACCAGGATCACTTGATATACAATGCCATTTTTTCTGGGTAATGTTTTGTTGTTTTTGTTGTTTTTATGTTATATTTCTTCTCACAAATAATATATCCTGTTACCCCTCCTCCTCTCCTTTCATTCCTCCCAGCTACCCCATCTCCCCGTTCTCCCAAATCTACCTTTCTCACCCCACCACACCCCTCTCCCAAGAAAGCAATCCTCCCAGGGCCATTGCTCAAATAGGGCACAATAAGATGGAACAAAGCCTGGGGCACTAATCCCTACATCAAGGATAGACTAGACAACCCAGAGGGAGGAAAAGGGTCTCAAGGGCAGGCAAAAGGATCAGAGACACCCTCCCCTACATGCACATTCTAGCCTGCAAGAATGCCAAGCCAGTTAACCGTAAGACATATCTAGGGGACTCTGCAGATTCTATGTCTGGCGTTTCAGGTTCCGTGGGACCCCCAAGAGTGCTGAACAGCTGACGCTGTGTAACTTGTTCTCCTGATGTCCTCGACCCCTCTGGTCCTTGAAATCCTTTGTCTCCCTCATCTGTGAGCTTCCGGAGCACTGCAAGATGTTTGGCTCTGAACCTCTGCATCTGCTCTCACCAGCAGTCAGAGGAAATTCTGATGGGCAGCTTGGCCTTTAGTCTACTAGAGAGTTTCTGTCTGGCTGGGTCTTGGAGAATATTCTTCTGGCTTGTATGGCCTGCTCTGGAGAAGGGGGTTACATGCTTGGTCTCCTGGCTGCCTTGTGTGGTCTGCCCTAGGACAGGGTTGTCTGCCTGAGCTTATCGATGGGGCTCAGAAGTGGTAGGTAGGGCAGGAAGGTAGAAGCAGAAAGGTAGGGCAATGGGAAGATGGAGGTGTTTGGGGGCTTTGACGTCTGGCTTGGCAGGTGTAGTGGGAGAGGTCGCTGAACAGACTTCCTCCCTGTTCTCCTGGGGCTGCCTTGCTGTGCCTGCAACCTGGCAGGGGCTGAGTTGGTCTTCAGGACTCAGAGCAGTGGGTAGAAGGGAAGGAAGGTGGGGAAATGGAGGTAGTTTGGGGCTTTGGGGTTGGGCTGAGCAGGTGAAGTGGAGAGGTCAGCAAGCAGACTTCCTAGCTGATCTCCTGTGGGCAGACTTGTCTGCCAAGTTGGTCTCAGGGATTCAGATACAGGAGTCGGAAGGTAGGGAAGACAGAGGTGTTTTTCTGCAGTGTTATTTTTTTTTTAATGACAAGTTAGTACTATTTAGTCTGCTATGAGCTAGGCATAGAGACCTTTGCGCTATAATAAATAGTGAACTTGATACTTCCCCTAATCCCAGAAGTTGACCCTTGGCTAAGCTTCCAAGGTCACTGCTACATATCTCATCATGGTACTGCATGGTGTCCCTCCCACTAGTGTCCTCCAGCCTAGGGCAGTGTTAGCTCCACCAAATCTCTTTCCTGCCAGAGTAGAGAACCAAGCACAGCAGACACTCAACAAATAAGAGTTCAGTCAACATGTATAATTGATAGTATTGAGTTCCAAATGTGTGAGGCAGAGACAGAGTGCTTGGAAATGACAGACCTATCATTTAAATTAAGTATCCGTTTTTGTTTTTTGTTTTTTTTTTTCCTTCCTGATAAACGCAAAGTTTTGTAACTGAAAAAAAAAAATGAATCCTATTCCGATAAGCCAAATGAAGCAGTGAATGCAGAATGAGGTTCACTGGATTCAGAAACAAAATCAACTTGACATGTACAATAACAGCATTTGTAATAACTTTATGTACATTATATATTCATTAATTAACCTATATAATTCTTCATTACATAAGTCATTAGTGAATTTTAAGTACCTAAAAAAAAACACTGAATTAGCAATTAAACCAAACCCCATGAATAAACATGCACCTTAAAGGAACCTTCATGTTTGTGGAAGATAGAACTTGCAAATCAGACTTTTTCATATGACAGAAGCCCCTCCCATTTCCCTTCTCAAGTGCATCAGTTCTTTAAAAACAGTCATTGATGCAAACAAATTTGTGAAGTTTTATATTTAAGCTAGTTTTAGTCAAGTAATCCATTTTGTAAGTTTATTAATGATTTGAGAGTTGCAGTTACTCAGAATTTTATTGTATTTTATTGTCCAATATATTGTTCAATATAAAACTTCCATCCCTTGATAATGAAACAAAGCAAAATAAAAGTTAAAGATAATCATTTCTTAATTATTCTGTAACTTTTCATTTTGAGCATAAAGCAAATTCAATAAAGACTGACATTTATCTTAACATAAAGACAGGGGGAAAAAAGAGGGGGAGTAGAAAATGTGTTTTACCTGCCAAAGTAATAAAAAATGTGCAACGTGGCAAGCATTCACTGAACTAATCAGAGATTTATTTCATGGTGAGTGTTTTCTACTTTTTCTAGTCAAAGTGAATGAAACATCAAGTCAAAGCAGGTAAGAAAGGTCATTGTAGGTGGTTTGCTCTCATAACAGTGCGGCCCCAAGAAGTGGCTTAGCTACTTTAGAGCTTGAAGGTAACCATCAAAAATGGCAGACATGCAGAGATTTTCCTTCATGAATTCTGATTTTCTCAGTGCTTTCCAGGAGAATTTTTGGAAACCAGGAAGAGAAGCTGACAGTCTGGCTGCTTCTGTCTGGTGTAGGAAGAAGACAACCAACAACAACATGTGCAGAGCTCTTGCCAAGATCCCATGCTGGTTCCTGTCCTCAGATGACGTAGGGTCAGATAAAAGTCAAAAGCAGAGTCAGCACAGGTCATAGTGCAAAACAGAATTGTAAATAGTTGCTGACCTTTAAAATATTTAAAAATCCTGGACATTATATAAAGCAAAGCAAAACAAAACAACAATATCCAGGAGTATTAGAATCCAATGTTTCCTTTTGGTGAGTTCACCCTGAAGGATATAGCACAAGGAAAGAAGCCACATAAGAACAGAGGCCACAGAGGCCAGAGAAACCAGAGCCGGTGAACTTGTCCAGAGTGAAGTCAATCTCCACATGATGTCTCTTGACTCGCTTGTGAGATGGATGAAAGGATGTCACTCTGTCCATGGGGATGCCACAAGTGACAATTTGGCCATCAGTGATATGCATGAAAGTCATAGGCAAGAGACAAGTATACAGAACTGTGAAGAAAAATGTAGTCAAAACAGCTGCAGAAATAGAGTGGATGATACCTTCAATTGTGAAATACTTTAAAAAGTTGAAAATAGAGTCACACATTTCTTGTCTTTAAAAATTGCCTGTCACATTAGTGGTGAAGAAGTGTGAATGAAATAAGCTAATTTGTAAGTAACTCATTCAAAGCAGCATACAGGACAACCCGATGCCATTAAGGTCTTGTCATGTTTCACATGTGAACACTCCTGGGAGCTGTATTTTGTAAACCGCTTGTTTAGATTTTTAAAAATTAGATATCATAATTGCCTGGGCGAAACATTAATCAGAATATTTATTTTAAACTTCATCAAGGGAGTTCAGAGTAATGATAGTTTGTGGGGACACAAGTCTCTGGGTTCAACCAAACAAAAGAACCTAGACACTCCTTTCACTAAACAGGAAAAAAAAACCCCAGAAATTTCAAGAAAAATCCTGATGAGCAAATAGAAGATTTGATGGCTTTCCCTGTATTTGAGTTCAGGATCTAACAGTTGTTGTATTCTCATGGGCTTCAAAGTTAAGTAATCCTTATAGAAAACATGGAATTCCTAAAACCAATAGAATGAGATGATTTTTGCCTTAATGATTTTATGTTTTTAACACGTGAAATCTAGCATGCAACAAGCAGTATATGATACTTACTGTGAAAGAAAGTTACATCTGTGTGTAAACGATGGACGAAAGGATCACTGATACACATGCCTTCCCTAGGCAAACAGTGTGATTTTAAAGGAAAAAAAAGTCCCAAACCCTTAGTACTCTTCAGATTTTATTTCATCTCCCTTATAGCAATTGTTTGAAGAGAAATGGACTCCCAAATGAAAAGGAAGCAATTTGAGACAAATAATATTCATGAGGTAATGGTATCTATCATTCAGTGATTTATATTCTAATGTTTCTTGGATATTTCTTATATTTTTGTGGATGACTTTTTCCTCCAAATTCCTTATATGCAGAGGTTCCTATTAATTATTTCTGTGTTGATGTTTCTTATTCCATTTACACTGTAGTCACTTTCTAAATATTATAAACAGCAATTTTTGAATTGAAAGGAAATTATCACGTGGTTGGAATGCTATAAAAACGTTCAAGGGCTCTGACTTTATGTGTTAGCAATCCTCCTGCCTCTCCCCACCACCTGCTGTGGTAATAAGAATTGAGCTTAGGGTTCAGGTTTTCTGAGCAGGTGTACTATCCCGAGTTATATCACTGGCTGGAGTAATTGATTGACATTTGTTGCTAACTAGCAAGAAAAAAGTCAAATATTTGTAAAAAACTCAGTCGATTAATTGACATGTAATTTGGATGAGCTGAATTAACAAAAGGTTAATTAGGCAGCAGTAATAGAATATGAAATTATTGGAGTTGCTTTCTTGGCTGACACAGAGGATCCCTATCTTATTCAGCCACTTTTTGTAGTATTATTACATCTATGGGTGGCTCAGCACATAAGACAAGGAGACATGTTCATATGTGCAAACTCTTCCAGACATCATCAGAGGGAACCACCATCCTGGTTCATGCCATCCTGGACAATGGAACCTCGAGCATCTGAGCTCAGGTGTTTTTACTCTTTCACAACTCCTCCGGTGTTCTAGATAGCATGTGGAGATCATGTGCAATCAAACATGCCCCACTGAAATCCAACACTTGCAGACAATTCAAAATGCAAGGCCTAGTCACCCCTTCCCCCAAACAGATCACAAAACAATATTTTAAACACAACTAAAAATAAACTTCCACAGCAACGTTCAGTGAACAAACAATTTGAGTTATCTCAATTTCTGAGGAGAAAGCTATTTTCTAGGTTGCAGTTTCTGAGTTGCCATTGAAACAACTGTATCTTAGTCAGAGAATCGACGTAGTTCATAGTCAGAGAACAGAGTTTTGTTTGATTTGTCTCTAGTAAAAAACTTCTATAAATCACACAAAATATGCACACAACACAATAATCAACCTTAATAGCATTTTGCACAGTGTTCAAGTTTCCGGTTAAGGGAAAGCTATAAAACAATGCCCAAGCTCCAGGAACAGCTTCTGCCTCTTCCTGTTATTTGTGTGATTCTAATCTTTGATGTTTGTTGACATACATTTTTTGGTACGATGTATATTAATTTCCTAAATTTTCCAAACATGTTTGAGAGCTGTGTTCTACAATTGTACAATATAATGTTCACGGGTCAAAATTGTTAATTACATCTTAACATCTTTTATGGTCTTTTTTCCCCCCTATTCATTCGTCAGCAATTTTGGAATTATCCATCTTTTTGGAACTGTGAATTTACTCTTTTACTAGACTATCATTTAGTTGAATAAAAATTTAGAAATATTTTAATCTCCTTCTGAGAGTTTTAGTGTGTCTTGCCTCTCACCACATCTCTTGTGCTTAGCATGCTTTGTGTCTCTGTTTTCAGTGTCCCAGATTTTATTACATGATCTATCTTTCATGTTACTGCATCTTGTTGTGTTGCTACTAGTGTGGTTTGTTGCCAAACATATTCACTGGGAATATTTTCAATTTTAAATATGATTTTGTAGGATTTATTTTATTGTATGGGCTATTTATGGTGACTTCATTTTAATTAATTTAGTCTTATTTTATTGTCATCTATTGCATTTTAAT
Organism: Cricetomys ansorgei; assembly: GCA_026225945.1. Taxonomy (NCBI): domain Eukaryota; kingdom Metazoa; phylum Chordata; class Mammalia; order Rodentia; family Nesomyidae; genus Cricetomys; species Cricetomys ansorgei. The sequence goes on along the minus strand of JAMJFZ010001100.1, from coordinate 10,272,928 downwards.
TTCTTTTAATAGTGTTTGGCTATTTTTTCAAATCTATGTCAGTCATTTTATCTAGGTTCCCATATCCTGCAGGCATTCTTTAGTCTTTGAGGTTGTTGCATATTTCTTCATGCCTTATAAGCACACCCATTTGTATTCTTTTTGTGACAATGTCATTCTTTTTTCTGTAAGTTGTTATAGATAGTTTTATCTTTCTGATTTGGCATCTGGTGATCTTAGATTATTATTATTCTTAAAAGGTCATGTAGCCTAGGCTACAGTTACTTTTTCTTGTGAAATAATTTGCTTGTACCTCAGTGGGCTATAACTAAGAGAACATTAAACACGTTTTGAAGTTTAAAGCTACAAATCTGCACAAAAGTTAGGGCAGAGATTTTGGAATAGTTGATTCCTTAATGTCTAGGACATATTACTTTACTAAAAATTAACTTTAAGAAGTAAAATGATGAACTGACAAGAGCTTTATGGAAAGATGATTTTTCTTTCCAACATGAAGAACACATTTGAAAAAGCATTTCCAATAACGGAAACACTTATAAAAGGAGTCATTGTATGTAGTACAGTTAGTTTGTGCTAGGCACTGTTACACACTCAATGAATAATATATCATTGAATGACAGTAACATGGGTGTTTACTCTCCCCTACATTTTGCTATTAAAGAAACAGGATGGAAGGTTAAGTGGCCTGTCATCTTAATCTGCTAAAAGTAGAGCTGAAATGTTTCTTACTTTCTACAAAGACTTCATTGTTTCACACACACACACACACACACACACACACACACACACACACACACACACATATCAGCTTCTATAAGGGAAAATATATCCCTAGAATATTTTTTTAAGGAACATGGGTGGGGAGATAAAAACATTATAGTATCATCATTGGCATTTTCCCAAAATGTACATTAGCACTACAGTATAGAGACAGTTGTTGGAAAGGAACACCAATGCTCAATCTTGCCTTGCTCTCTTACTCATCTTCCCTAAGCCTCAAATATACTATTATGGTGTAATGCAGTTTTATGAGAGAAAGGTCATAATATATGTTCAATTACTACAGTATTTAGAAAACATAATATGCCTTTTATATTTGATTATGCTGCCATTGTGTACAGTATTCTTGATGGCACTTGGAATGGGCATAGATGTCACTTAAATTTTTTCTCAAAGAAGAAATGAACATTGAAATTGTGTTTTAATCTGAGATAATCTGTTTTTCTGTAACGGGATCAGAATAATTAAGCTAATTAGAAGGTTAAAGCCTAGTTTTTTATAACAGATACTGATATTTTGTGAAGCTTATTTTTTTCCTTCTATCTTCACTAAAGAGTAGAGATACATTGTTTTAAAATACTAAAAGTGTTTGTTATTGTTACTGTTTTTAGTAGAATATCTAACACTTCAGGGGAAAAAAATCTCATCCTAGATATTTAAATTGGCTGTTTATGCAACTAAACAACATTTTAATTATATATATCCAGACATGTATGTATATATACATATACATACATATATATATATATATATATATATATATATATATATATATATATATATACACACACACATACACACACATACATACATACATACATAAATATATGAGTTGCTACAAAACTGAAATGGAAAAACACGTTAGGGAAACTTATCTGGGGAGGAGTGGGGATGGCAACAGAGAGGGAGTGAAAAGGAGGAAGGATAAATAACACTGGGGATGTTTGAAAGAGCATATATTTAAAGTTAGGCCAGTTGGGGTGACAATGTGCCCCTCTCCTAAGCTACAGACTAACAAAAACTCCAGTGAAGGCATGGAAAATTCCTTTTAAAATTTTGGTTAGGAGAGTCCAAGAGACAACTCTAAATAATATAGGTTATTCCTATTGCCCTTGGCGATTTCCAGAAATAATAATTGTAAGACCCTACTGCTGAAGACACCACACATGTTAGACACAGGATTTGGAAGAACTGATCTGCATCTGACCTGGAAGCCTCCTCACTGAGAACTAGCTCTCATAGTCTTGGAAGGTGCCATGCAAAATGCCAATGGAGTAAAACAACCAATAGTCCTATATAACTGTAATGTCACAATGATGATTATCAGGGCAAGCTATTCTAAAGATGCGTTAGTGACATTTATACCCTGGAGGTAACCAATAGACACCTAATTGGACTTAAAGATAAGAAAGAATTATGCATGACAATGTAAATTTAGTTAGTTAACTATGGCAGGTAAGGTCATGGAACACAGAGGATAATTTCCTACTTCCACTTTCCTAAACCAACATACTTCCTCACTGTACTCTAAATATCCAAATATTTTCCTTCTATCCCTCTTAAGGAAACTCTCTTAGGGGCAGACAAAGATTATTGCAGAAAGCCACAAGTGGTCTAAGTATGGAGACCAACTGACTGCGAGGTGCCCACCCTGAACTGAAATATCTGGAACACAACTCCCATGCTATGGCTCAAAGAACATGGCAGGAGAAGAGGCAAAAAGGCTGCAAGTGCTCAAGAACCAGGACATCTACAATGAGATAGTCTCCTCTTAAAAAAAAGAAAAGAAGTTAGGACATAGACATGAAGTGAGGTAGAGGTGGATCTGGAAGGGTTTGGAAGGAGAAGTTGGGAGGGGAATGTGATGAATATGATCAAGATGTGTCATATGAAATTCTCTAGTAATTAATACTCTATTGTTTTAAAAAGAAAAAACTAAAAGGATATTTTATGTATGTTGTATGGGTATATTTTAGAACATACAAAATTATGTTTTGTATGCTTTTGAACATACAATATTAGCTGCAGTCAGCCCCACCAACAATCTGTCCTGTCCTCAAAATATGCTAGGACAATGGTGACACAAACTTTGTGGAAGTAACCAACCAATGTCTGATTTGACGTATGACCCGCTCCATGAAGGAAACCCATACCTGCCTCTGCTTGCGTGACCAAGAACCAAAGTCTGACCCAAAGTCTGAACATCCTACAGACCTAGGGTAAAACTAAACACTGCTGGTCTAAAAAAAGTAACAATAAAATGACTTCTAATGTTATTCTGCTATACTCATAGATCTCTCATCAGAGAGGCTTCCTCTGTCAGCATATTGGAATAAATACTGAAACACACAGCAATACCTTATACACTGAGAGAGAGAAATACTTTGCTCTGAATGAAATGTCTCCATCAAATCTCTCCCCTAAGAGCTAAGGAAACCCCTCAGAAAAGGAAGCAGAAGGACTGGGGAGACAGAAGGAGCAAAGGACAACAGGAGAACAAGGCCCTCTAAAAAAGCTGAGCAAAGCTCATATCCAGAGACTGAAGCAACAATTACAGGGCGTATATGGGTCTGCATGAGGTCCTCTGCATATATACTACAGCTTTCAGTTAGTACTTTTGTGTGACTCCTGGATGTGTAAATAATCGGGTCTCTGATTCTTATGCTTTCTCTTAGGGTTCTTTCATTTATCTTTTGGCCTATCTTGTCCAACTTCAATATGATGTTTTTTGTTTTATCTTATTATATTTTATTTTGTTATGCTTTTGTTTTATCTCCAGAAGCTTGTATTTTCTACTGAGAGACAGAAAAGTTAGTAGCTTTGGATGGGAGAGGAGGTGGGAGGAACGGGGAGAACTGTATTCAGGTGAAACTGTATTCAGATTATATTGTATGAGAAAATGAACTATGCTTAATAAAAGGGAAATTAACTGCAGAATTATACACTTCTGCTTTGCTCTGGGACTTATAACTATTTTTTTCCTGGATAATTGTGACACTGAAGTCAGAATTATTTCTAATTTGTGAATCAGAACATGGAAATCCTTTTCTTAAAAATCAAGCAACTTTGCTTTACCCACAAAACAGAATAGATGGAAATGCTGAGGCTACCAGGCAGTTTTTGGTTTTGGCCTCTAGGAATTCTCCAATTTTATGTTTCCTATGCCCTTCACCTACATTGAATTGTATACTTTAGACAGATCATGCTGTCTTAGCTCTATATGCTTTACACAGACTGCTTGGTCTGCAGTGCCCTTTCTTCCTGACTTCTAGCAACTTTCATCCTTTTGCATTCCACTCAAATATCACTCCCTCTTCAGGGGCTCTCAAACACACCCCAGTAAAATATGGCTCTATTTTGGAGTCACTAGGCTTCCTGGGATCTCACTTGGCTCTACATTAGTAGTTCTCACTTGTATTGCCATTATTTACATGCTTAGTACACTTCTGCAGAGGGACTTGCAAAATATATTTAGTAAAAGCAACACGAGTGATAGAAACATTGTTATTTCAAAAGTATGTAAGGTCTTGGATATACACTTGCTAACTGCTCATGTATCTATTTTCTATCCCAATACTCAGTATGAAAGTCAGGTCAGATCTTTTTATAAAAGCTTTTGAGGAATGCAATAAATTATCTATTCTCTTAAACAATATTACATGTGTGTGTGTGTGTGTGTGTGTGTGTGTGTGTGTGTGTGTGTGTGTGACTATGCTGTGTGTATGGAGGTCAGAGGACAACTTGCCTGAATCTATTCTGTCCTTCTATCATGTGGGTCTCAGGGATCAAATTTATGTCTCCAGACTTTGAAGCAAGCACCTTTATCCATCGTCTTTGGAAAATTTAATGAGTAAGCCTGTATGATATTGAAAACCATAAAGATCTCTAGGGGCTTAAAGATTGCCTCTGATCTCAGAAAGTTTATCATCTATAGTGTGTTATAAGACATATGAAACCAAAATCTTTGAAGAGCATATGATATAGGATTGTCTATGAGTGATTGGGTATTTGACGCTACTAAAGTTATTAAACTGTACCAAATGTAGACAAGGCCATAATGAAGACACTGGTTTTGTCCTATGTTTCTGATAGGAAGATTTATGCATGAAGGCTCAGGGCCTTTTAATGGAGGCTATGTGTGCCAAACTCAGCAGGAAGCTGCTATGCAGTTTCCATTAAATTTGATATACTGCTAATACAACTTGATCTTTAAAATCTTCTTCATGGAGTTCTGTAGCATTTACCCTATTATAAAATACTATTTAATCTTTTCGATTTAGCTCAGATGCTACTAAAATGCCCTATAAACGTGTTTATTTCTTCTCTCTGAATTTTAATAGTAGCATATCATTTAGGATCAGGTCAGAATCCTATGACAGAATCACGCCTCCTTGTTACCCTGTGCTAATAGTCTAGTTAAGCAATGTCAGTGTTTATTATTATTTTTTAAACAATATGGTCTTAAGTCAATCAGACTGCTTTTATTTTATTGGTGGTTTTAAGCTTTCATTTTTTGATTGAATCATCACCCAAAATAGTTGCTTATAACGCTGACCATGCTGCTCAAGTCCCGTAAGTTAAGAGGAAGGACAAAAGGGAAGAAGAGCTTTCCTAAGAATCCATCCAAAAGCGTTTGCTTCCATTTCATTAGCAATAACATCGCACTAGCTTATTAGCTGCAAAGACATTTCTAATGCTAAGCATGGTTGAAAACATTGCAAACCAAACCAACCAACCAACCAAACAAACAAACAAACAAAACAACAGAAGGGTGTCATTAAGAAGAAAAGCACAGGCATGGCATGAGTAACTGTCAGTCTCCAGTACAACACTCCTTTGCGTGTTTTGTAGCACGTTCATTATCTTCTTTTCCTGCTAGTCATTTGTAATACCAGACTTTAACTTTGTGACAGAGGGCCACAGACTAAATTTTTAAAAGGAAAATGTTCAATAAGTGAGAGCAAGGCACTGCTTGGAATAGAAAAGGCTGTGCTGGAAGATAAGAAAGGAATGCTGACAGGGACTAGATCATAAGCATATGAATCAATTAAAATATTATCAATCTCTACTCATACTTCAGTGCAGCATCAGACTTAATCAAAAAAAGGCTTTTTGTTTTTGTTTGAAGTGGAAGGTAAATGCAGAAATGAAGAAGCTGGTCAAAATACAGATATTAAGGGACTGCGGAATACTCACCCACAAATGGGACATCTGTATCACATTCCTCTCCAAGACTCCAGCACTATTTTGGAAGAGGAAGTGGAATGATTGTAAAAGCCAGAGTAAAACAGTGTCTTCTGGACTTGACAGGCCCATCAAACTCAAGAACTCATAGTAGCTCTAGTCACCCCAACAAAACCTGCACACAGAGCTATAGACAGTTAATGGCTTCTGGGAAAGGAAGATTCTGTTTTCTTCAATGGAGTGATAAGTTGAATATGTACTCAGAGGCATGTGGACAACACAAATTGGAGTTGATGGGTTATTCACTTAAAAATGGAAAAGTTGGGGAGGACGAGGGGAAGTGAGGCTGAAACTGGAGAAGAAAAGGGAGGAGTTGGGGGTAAATATGAAATTCATTCTATGAAATTATCAAATCAAAATACTTTCTTTGAAAGTATTAGAGAAGTAAAAAATATTTTAAAGGGGGGTGGTAGTAAGTTTGAATTTTGTGCAGCATATTGCATTTAGAAATTATCTGTTAATTTGATTTGAATTTTGTGACATTGCCTTATCTCTTTCAAGATGAGTAAGTGCATATGACAAGGAACTATGCAAACTTAGTCAGGAAAATTAGATTTTCTAAAATGTGATTATTAGGCATTCTGCACACATTTCCCCCCCTTCACATCAATTGAGATCTTTCATTTTTGTTTCTTTAATACAACATTGTGTTGTGTGTGTGTGTGTGTGTGTTTTACATCAGATTTCTCACACTACAAAGGTTTTGTGCATGGTTTCATTCATGGACAGAATATCTTACTTTCTTCAATTAAGTCTCTAAGTTATGCTTTTATTGAATATTTTTTTTCCAACAGCATATTTTGATCATACTTTTCTCCTCCCCCAACTCCAGGTTCTATGAATAAAACATTTTCAACTTCTCTTAGTCTGCCAATGCTCATTTATTACTAATATGTGTATTACAAAACTGTACAAATGCAGAAATTAAACAAGATAATATATACATTTGTATATCACTGAAATTCACTATTTTCTTCTCCTCACTATTTTCTTCTCCCCATTTTTTCTTTTCTTCAAATTTTTTTAACAGTAGTGGAGATTGAACCTAGGGCCTCACACATGCTAGGGACTCACTTTATCTAAGGTGCACCACCAGCTTTCCATTGTTTTCTTCTCACCCTTATATTGTTTTACCTTACTTAGCATCTTGACATGTAGAAAGCAAGCCTTCTTCATCTCCCTTGTTCACACTCTCCCCTCTTATTTAAAGAGTTGGAGGATAATCAATGCTAAATAATTTTTAAATTTTGGAAATAAGACCCTTTACATTCTTTTTTGGTAATTTTTTTATTAAAAAATTTAAGATACTATATTTTGATCATATTCTTTTTCTTCCTCAATTCCTCCCAGATCCTCCCACACCTTCTCAATCATAGTTTCCAATAAAACATTTGTTTATATTGGTCTTACATATTTATATATAAACTAAAAGTTTGAAGTATGTTTATGCACAAATTCACTCAAAAACACTAGATTAAAAAGATACTATATATGAAGGTTAATATCTTTATGCTTCCCGAAATTAAGGACATTAACTAGAAGGTTTCCCTTGCAATTTATTAATGTCTTTCAAAACTGCAGAGTGAAGTTCACGTACATGTGTCTGCCTCCATTCTTTAGGAATACATTACACTGAGCATTAAGAAGGAAGTCTGTTCTCACATGACACATCCATGGAAATAGGAAACTTGTTGAACAATTGCAAAACTCTGAAGAACCCATGGGGTCTATATTTTGAGAATTGTTCAGATAAAGTAATATTTAGCTATAAAATATTCAAAGCCAGTAATAGAATCTAGAATTTCTTCTATTATTAAAGAAAAATGCCATTCACCTGAGCGTACATGTAATTACTTGTTTGGAATATTCAATTGCATCTGTGGCTTGTTCCACAAGTATTCATTTCTGTTGAAAAAGAAGGTGGAAAACTCAACTCTACCTAACACAGTTTTGAAAAAGTGGAGAGTTGGTATGATAGTAACTATGCACATCTGTTAAACATCTACTGCATACTTAATTTTGGAAAGAAAAGCATCTTACAAAAAGGTCATTTCACATATAAACGTTGTAGTGAATTGGAAATGATTAATCTCTCCTTTCCTTTAAGGAAAGTGTTCAAGAAAACATAGTATTTTGAGAATAAGTTTCCTCCATCATTGAAAGTATGTATGAATATATGTATGAATGTGAATGTGTACATTGTGGTGGTTTGAATGAGAATGGCCTCCATAGTCATATGTTTTCAGTAGTCCACAGTTAGTAAAACTGTTTGGGAAGGATTAGGAGGCGTGTCCTTGTTGGAGTGGATATGGCCTTGTTGGAGGAGAGGTGTCACTTTGGGTGAACTTTGAGGTTACACAAGCCCATGCAAGGCTTTGTGTGTCTATCTCTGTCTATTGCTTTTGAATCAGAACATAAAGCTCTTAGCTACTGTTCTAGCACCATGCCTGTATGCTTTTCCCCATGATTAACTAGGACTAACCTCCTAAAATTGTAAGCAAGACCTCAGTTAGATGCTCTGAACCATCAAAACAGCATCACTATGAACTGTTTCTCCCACCACATCCATATCTGACTTTAGCAGAGAAAGGGTGTCTGTTCTTAAGGAATTAGACAATTACATTGGTCTACACAATAATGCAAGACAATCTTCCATTCTCAGTGTCTATTCTGCAAAGCCACTTGTCATGTAAGATAATATCTTTCTGGGTTTTAGGGATAAGTCATAAATATGGATACCTTTAGGGGTAATATTATGGTTATCACACCCAACTGAAGAAAATACAAATGGCTTCATTTCCGTTGCTTCTCATAGCAAAATTACCAGATCCTTATGCCACAAGTAAGGATAGCTTTCACCCCTCATCAAAGAAGCTTCAACTTGCAGTAGAAAGAGACCATAATTGGTTAAAAGGTAGATAACAACTGACCATGAGGTGTCCAATCCCTACTGAAAAATTTACAACATAACTCTTTACACCTACAGCTAGGAGAACATCATGGAAGAGGATGGAAAGATCGTAAGGATCATAGGAATCAAAAATATGCTGTGAAATTTTGTCTCCTAGAAATGACAAGAAAGCATCACCCATGATACCTCAACACTGTGGCTGCCTAAACAAGATATGGACAAGGGTAATACCAACAGATACTCCAATGTGGAAGGAGGAAGGAATCATAGGGTTCCACCCCTACAGGAAGAGCTACAGGCAATAAATGACTGTTGAGAATGAGAATTAGTTTTCCCCAGAGGTGAGTCCCCTAATTGTGTTGTATAATACTAAGAAGTCAACCCTGGAAACATAAATGCACTCAACACTAAATGAACTCAGTTGATTGAATCTATGTACACACACACACACACACACACACACACACACACACACACATTACATTATGTTTATATTGGTTATAACATAACCATGTAAACCATATATATGTTTACATTATGGTTATATTATGATTATCTTGAAAAGAATTCTGCAATTTGATAATTTGATTAGAGACGCTGCACACTATTGCTAATTTTCATCAGTTGAATTTACACACATTGTCAGGAAGTCTGACAAAAATGGTATTGCACCAAGAAAACTGATTTAAAACATGCAGAATGAGTCCTGCCTTAGATGACTGGAGATTTCCTAGTGTCTGGAGATTCCAGTTTACATATGCAAATTTCTAACTCAAGCTAAGAGAAATGCTTCCTTGAGAATAAGTTAACTTTTTGGGACAGAAGACCTTTTAAAAGGGAACCAGTTTGCCCACTGAATAGCCTAAGTGTTTATTCAGCTGAGGTTTGGATGAAAGCCACGTCAATGTCACAGTGTCTCAGCCCATGTGAGGAAAATGCATGTGGCACACAGCAAATTAGGCGCCTCACTCTGAGATGGGCGGGATGGGATTGACTCTCCACTTCCAGTCATGTTCTCTCACTGTCAGCTGTGGCTTTGAGAAGAGCTCTAGAGAGCCTCGTCACAGATGTTCCTTTCATAAACTCTTGTGGGAGAATGACATTTTGCAAAAGATGGTTTACTACTCCGTTTTTTCTTCTTTTGGGGAAACAAAGTATGCCCACATTCCCGGCCAAATGGTCTCAAGGAATGATCTCCATTTATCCCATGCTAGCATTAAGGATCGGGGCATTTACAGAGTTGATTTTAGAACTTTGTTGGTAAATGGAATGTGTTGAGGCGTTTGTTCAGTCTATGTAAGCCTGAGGAGCTTTTGTGAGACCTGCTATAGAGAAGGTGGAAACCAGCCCCTTAATGGTTATAACAAATGTTAAAAAGTTTGCACAATTTTTAGTTATTTGTTCACTGTCTTTTAAAGTAATTACTCTCTTTAGCATATTGTACTCCATACAAAGGGCTAAATTATAAAAAGTTAAACATTCTTTCAGCTCAGCCATTTTTACAAATATGATGATGAGAGTTACAATGAAATTGTGTGTTGCAACTATTCTTGATAGAATTTCTTGATAGTAGTTTTTAAAATGAAGTGATACAGCTTATTCACCAAGCAATTAAGTTTATCACTTCTGTTTGAAATCATCCTCACTGAGAATTTGTATAATAAACGCAGGAATTCTGCATTTAAGTATTTCCCTGCTGAACAAAAACACAGTTACTATAGCAATTGCAGGATCCCATGATGTTGAATAACAATGAGTTCTTTAAAAGTATAATTCAAATCTAGCTAGGTTACCCATATCCAGGTGACCACAGAGGAGCTTTTAGGAAGGCTTTCTTCCCCACATCACATCTTGCTCAATACTTAAGTGACATTTGACATTGTACCTTTATTGGACTTAAGCTGAAAAAAAAATGCTTGAGAGGCATAGTGCATGAAGGCTAAATAAACATTTTGGGCAGAAGGAAGAAGTTAATATTTTGTAAATAAGTGTTCAAAAGCATTTACTTATACTTGGTTCAAGGGATATTGTAGGGGATGGAGATGGATTGTACATACAAGGGCCAGAATAAAGGTTAGAAACAGAGGAATTCCCCAGGAGAGGTGATAGAGACTGGGTACCTCAGCAACCTCTGGGAGAGGAGAAGGGCACGAGAAATTCTGGAGAGGATGCACGAATTGAGTGGAGGAAAGATTCAAGTATGTTGGCAAATGACTTACTCTTACTTACATTACACTATTTACATATGCACTTACCAAAAAATTATAGTTTCACAATCAAGCAGTAGACTCTGTTAGTCTTGTGGCAATGATCTGATTTACCCCCTAAAAAGAATAAAGCTACGTGTTGCCACATTGTGAATAAAGAGCTCTTGGACCATCTTAGACAAAGAGTACAGAAGATGCAATGTAAAAGGTTATCTTGGTAAAATTTTAAGTTTTATTTACATGTTTGAATTTCTAAGGGTTTCTGCTGATGGAGAAGGGGAAAAATATTTGAGTCAGGTAACTTTAGCAACTGTGTAATGAATTAAGTTCCTAATATCAGCATTTTCAATGATACCTGACAATGCTGATTATATTTTTAAGGTTCAAGTTACTGGTCGAGTCAACAATTAATGAGACTGACTGCTGATGGTTACCTCTTTGGTCATAAGAGTATTTGTCCATAGTACAAAGGCAGTCAAAGCTTAATTCCACTGGACATTTTTCTCATTTACTTTGTGTCCAATACCTCTGAAGTTTGATTAATGATTCTAAAACAAGCATGAGAGATTGTTGTGGCTGAAGTTTGCTTTTATGTCAACCTTCCTATTACTATTTCATTGGATATAAGTGGGGATGGAACCAGTCAAGGACTTACTCATAGAATGCAAGAAAGACATAATCATCCTATTCTCTGGACCCCGGCAGAGTTCTACTGACTTTTACCAAAATACTTCCGTATGTCTATATTTTAAGCTAAAAATATGGAAGACATGAATGAAACTGTTAGGTGTCCGTCAAGAGTTAAAAATAAATTCAATTGTATTTCTCAGCATGCCATTTTTATGTTTCAAATTAAGTTGCAAAAGTAGACCTCCCTGTATTTTAAATAACAAACAATATTTTATAGTGAAAAATACATTAGAAAAGTTTAGCAGTTTGGCCATTATGCTTACTGCTTAAAATTTCCCCTGTATTTCATTTATTTCATAAGAAAAATAACATTTCAATAGTATGTCCTCCCTGACTCTGAGGAATGAAAAATACATGCAAATGAAGAGAAATTATATAGCAGCCCCGTCGATCTCATGAACCATATGATGACTCTAAATGCTATGGGTCACTTGCTGAGATATTTATCTGAGGTCTAGTAGACTCTGTGTTGGAAAATATTATCATGCCATGAAAAGGGCTCACAAAACTGCCATCTTTCTTTCAAGAAAGTTTCCAGTAATGTGCCAATCACAGCACTGTATGTGTGAAGTACATGGGATTTTTTTGTACTTGATGGGAGACAATATTGGATAAATATGTCTAAGTTTATTATAGGCGTTGGAAGTATAATTGATTGCTATGTCCACATCTGGATTTGCTTTCAAGTCCACATTACTGCTGGAATCACTCCTAAGTGAAAGTGACTTTCAATCGCTGTTAAAGGCAAATCAGTTCAGGCTTCTGTTGAGTGAAAGGCTGATGTGGAAGCTCCCTGTAAATACAAGCACTGATATCTGACCATCTACAATCTTTGCTATGTGGGAGGCACCACAAAGTATTTCACATGTATTTCTATGTGGTAAATTCAGCTTTATGGATGAATTCCTCCCCCTCCCCTCCCCCCCCCTCCCCCTCCCCCTCCCCCTCCTCCTCCTCCTCCTCCTCCTCCTCCTCCTCCTCCTCATCCTCCTCATCCTCCTCATCCTCACAGCTGGACTAATAAACAGAGGATGTCACTTGATAGTGAACACTATACCAAATACCAGTCTCACCTACCTACTAGATCTTCTAGTGCAGAGTTGTGCCAGCCAGTGTCATATAGTTCATTATTTATCTAAACTAGGGGCCAGAAAACTTCCTATGAAGGATAGAATGGGAGGTAGTTTTGGTTTTGTGGGTTAGCAGCTTTATTTTGTAACTGACTCAGTTTTGCTTATGTAGTATGAAAGGACCCATAGATTAAGAAGAAAACTTTGTATGGATGTTTTGAATAGACATTTATCTGGGAAAACAGTCATCAGGGAGCATGTAGTCCATGGAATATACCTTACCACTGATGATTTATTTTCTATTATTCTTTAAAAGTGCTTTGATTCCTTTTAAAAAAATATTTGTATTTATTTCTCTTTAAGTGCATTTGGTGTTTTGCCTGTATTCATGTCTGTGTGAGGGTGTCAGATCCCCTGGAATTGGAATTGTAGACAGTTGTGGAATCTCATGTGGGTCATGGGAACTGAACCCAGTTTCTCTGAAACTCTTAACTGCTGAGCCGTCTCTCTAGCCTCCTGACTACTGATTCAAACCTACTATGACTATAGTGTTTCTTAGGACTTTTAGAATCTGTGGTCTGATATTCTGGTGCCATCAAGATGAACAAAACTTAATCAGATACCAGTTTGGAAATTTTGTGACTTTTGTTGTCATTATCTCATTCTGCTTCAAGCATGTTGCTAGAATATTGTGACCTAAGGGATAAAACTATGTGGTAGGAATGGAAAAACACAAGATGTAATTCTGGTTTCCTCCACAGGAAAGTGGTGCCCCTTGACCACTGCCTGCAACTCTCTGTTGCAAGAGAAAAATACATTGCCATTTTTTATTGCTAGTTGCAGATGAAGGGAATTCTGAGACATTTATCTAGATTATTTAAGTACATACAAGCACAATCCCAAGACTAAACCATTTACTGTAATTTTTTTTCATTTTAAAATTATAAATTATAAATCTCTTGTATAATACATCCCAACCCCCATTCTCCCTTCCCTTGATTCCTCTCTGCTTCTCCCTTCTCTCAGGAGTATGGAGGTGCTTTGAGAACAATCAAAAGTCTAGAACAGACATTATAAGCCCATCACATCAGGTAGTAGCACATCAGAGGTTGAGATATCAGCAAGCAGCTACAAATGTGGGAGACTTGTGTTAGGGTATAGATGTTAAGAATTGAAATGTTGTCTTGGTGGATTTTTCCTTTGATGAGTATGAAATTTCCTTTCCCATCTGTTTTGATTAATTTTGGTTCAAAACCTATTTTGTTAAATATTAGAATGGCTATACCAGCTTGCTTTTTAGGTACAGCTTGGAAAACCTTGTCCCAACCATTTACTCAGAGGTAATGTTGAGGTGGAGATATGTTTCTTGTGTGCAGCAGAAGAATGGATTCTGTTTTCACATCCTTTCTGTTAATCTGTGCCTTTTTATTAGGGAATTGAGTCTGTTGCTATTGAGAGATATCAATGGTCGGTGAATATTAGATCCTGTTATTTTGCAGTTGTTGTTGGTTGTGGTGTGTGTGTGTGTGTGTGTGTGTGTGTGTGTGTGTGTGTGTGTGTATGTAGCTCCCGTCTACTGTTTTTAAGTAATTTTCTTTACTTTTGGTAATTTCATGCATATACAGAATTAAATGTGATCACATCCACCCCACTTAATCAATCCAACTTTCTCCATATTCACCAACAACATGTTTCCCTCTCAAATTTTTGTCTTTTCCTTCCTTTTCCCTCTTATCCCTCTCCTTCCCCTCTCTTCCCTTCTCTTTCCTTTCCTTTCTCCCCCTTCCCTTCCTTGTCCTTCCTTCCTTCCTTCCTTCCTTCCTTCCTTCCTTCCTTCCTTCCTTCCTTCCTTCTTTCCTTCCTTCCATCTTGTCTTTCACCCACCATATCTATCTGTCTTGTTACAGTTTTAATCACTGATAAAACACCATGAAAGAAAGGGATTTATCTGACTTTTACATCATTCTCAATCTTCCTGATTCTGTGACCCTTTAATACATTTCCTCATGTTGTGGTGACCTCCAATCATAAAATTATTCTTGTTGCTACTTCATTACAGTAATTTGCTACTGTTATGGATCATGATGTCAATTTCTGATGTCTTAGGCAACCCCTGTGGAAAGGTTGTTTGACATCCGCCCAAACAAGTCAAGACTCGCATGTTGAGACTGATGACTGTCCACCACTGAAGGAAATCAGGGCAGGAACTCAAGGTAGGACTAAAGCAAAAGCCATGGAAGAATACTGCTTACTGACTTGCTCTTCATGATGTGCTCAGTTTGCTTTCTCACACTATCCAGAACCACAAGGGTGGCACCGCCAACAGTGGGCTTGATTATCTCACATCAATCATTAATCAATAAACCCCTCTCCCCCAACAGTCTTGCCTACAGGTAATCTGTGGAGGCATTTTCTTGAAATTCCTTTTCCTACATATGTCTACATTAATGTCATGTTGATGTAACCAACCAGCATGACATTTAATAAGAGCTGTCCATATGTGCAAAGTGTAAAGCCAGTCACTGAAGCATGGGACTCCTATTAGCTGACACACCTCAAAAAGAATAAATCCCCCTCCTCCAGCATCGATTACCTGCTAATATCATCTTACTAAGATGAGGGGCCTGGAGATTACCTCCCTATCTCTGCTAGAATTTTGTCTACCTTGATATTGTGTAGGTACTCTATAGATAAAAACTGGTGTGATATCCATGTCATCCAGAAAACAACATTTTACATACCCTTCTCCCCATTTTGTTCTACCTGTTCTTCTGAAATGTTCCCTGAGATTCAAAGGGGAGAGTTGATATTGAAGATGTCTTGTTTAGGGCTATACACTTGGTTCTTCTTCTCAGCACTTCAACCATTTATACTTGTCTGATTGGCTGCTGCTCACTGCAAAAAGAAGCCTCTCTGAAGAAGACAGCAGCAAAGGTCTATGGGTATAAATATAAATACCTAGAAGACAATTTAGTAAAATGAGAATTTGTCAAAATAAAAATAGAAGGTTGCACCTTATGTCTTATGACCTCCTTAGCCTTAGTCTTTTAGCCAGGATTTCAATACCTGGCATGAAAATTTTTCCTATGTAACAGACCTTAAATCCAGTCAGAATGTGGTTAGCACCCCATAATAGTCATTGCACTATTACAGGTAGATCTTGCCTAGTAGGTCAGTATTGAAGGAGGAAGAGTGCAGATCACTGATTTCTTTTCTCCCCAGAAGCCTGAATAACACTATTCTGCACTTTGAAAGCTAGCCAGCAGGGAGTAAGTTTTCTGGTTGGCTTCAGATTGATTTCTCTGTAGCCAAAGTGTTTCCAGCAGTAGGGTCTACTAAGTAGTTATAGTGGGTAACCAAAGGCAATGGCAATAGTGTTTGTTGATTTGGTGACCACCCAGGGGTCACATAACCAATAATTTATAGAGAAACATGCCTGGCATTGTAATTTTAATCAAATAAACTGTATTCTTGTAGTAGCATGACTCACCCACTGAGGGTAATTCTGTTTTCACTCTTTCTAGAGTTGTACTTTGAAATTAGTTGAATAATTAGTGCATTCCTTTAAGACTTTTTACATACATCCTTAGTTTATCTCACACACACTGTCCCTTCCTCTCCCTCATTTCCCACTTCATTGCCTGTTAAATCCTCAGAATTCCTTCATATCTCATGTAGTCTACAGTCACTCCACTTATATTTTTAATTGGCTTGTGAGACAATAAGTTTCCATGTGGTTTCCCTTTGGGTTGGCCTCCCCGCCCCCCACCTCCTGAATTTCTTCATACCTTTGCATTCTTCACTACCTGAGACTTCGTCTTCCCCAGTATTCTACCTCTCTACTTCCATTTTACCAGTAATGTAACCTTCTCAATTAGTACACTCTCCAGAAGCCCCCTATCTAGTTGTCTGACTGTAGAGGAACACTTGGAAGAAGTGTTTGTTATTTTGGTTTCTGTAAAAATGCAAAATGTCATTTGAATTAGGTTTATGTTCCCACCCCAGCTGTGTATAGTTGTTTATGAGTTGTGTTTGGAATGCTTGATGTAGATGGCTATAATTTGGTTAGGTGCAGTTGTACTGGCATCTGTAGCTTATTTTGGGATTGTGTTCTACAAGAGTTTATGGGAACTTTTGGCTTAAGGTATAAAAAGTCTGAAGCCCTGGAGTCAGGGTGGGCATTGGTTGGTGGTTCGTTGGTTGGGTTACTGTCATTAATGTGATAATTCCTAAAATTATTTGTTTGTTTTCTTAACCCATTCATCCATGATGGGCAGCCATTAAGATCTCAATTTGTTTTATTCATTCTTTGTTTCTAACACCATTTCAGTTTAGATTTTCTTCAGCAATTGTATTTCTTTATTGAATTCTGTGTTCATATCTTTGATTGACTTCCTTACTTCCTTCACATCTTTGTTTTTGTTTTTTTGGAGTTCATTGATTTTTTTTTTTAGTTCTTTGAACACAAATATTCTTTTAAATTCTTCGTCTGGTGTTCTTCCAAATCATTCTTAGTAGGAACAGTTCCTATTAATAGCCTTTGGAGAAGACATGTCATCTTTGTTTTTCATTGAATTATTGTTTCTACTTTGTGACATCTGAAGTTAATTTCTTGAGTTTTTCTTTCTTTTTTACTTACTATATACTTACTTATAATAAATCATTTATTTTTTCTTTTAGTGGAGATAGATAAAATGATCAGGAGAGGACTAAGTCATAATGGGTTTGAGGTGTCATTTTCCTCTATAACATTGGTATTTAAAATCAGTGACTCTATGACTAGTCTTCTTCTAAGAGTTAGGTGATGTCCTGAGTAAGTTTGGACCTCTTGCCTGGGTTTGCAATTGTTTAGGAGCTGTAGAACTCCATCTCCTTATGAGCCTCAGTCTCAACAGCTTATGCTTCCTTCTTAAATACATACTTCTGATAATATGAGTTGCGGAACTCCCTCCATATCCTGTCTCCCCTTTGAGCTCCAAGCTTCCATTGCTCCCAGTGCCTGTGGTCCTTTTATTCTAGTTCAGTTTTGATCCTTACTCTAAGACTGTGGCGTGTGCTATCAGTCATTGTTGAGCTCCCAGCATGCCTGTAGTTCTTACCTTGTGTCAGATTTGTTCCACACTCTGAGTCTGCAGTTTCCCATGCCAGCTCTGCTATTTGTGGGACTCCCTGTGTATCATCATATTACAAAGCATGGTGATTGACAATCAAAACCTGTTTGAATACATTGTGGCTTACTACAAAGAATATTTGTAGACTCCGCCATCATCTAAGTGTTTCTTTCTTGTTTTTTTTTTTTTTTTTTGTCTCCGGTGGGTTTTGAACTTTAAGGTGTAATTAAAAATACTGAGATCTTGTTAAACTTTCAAAACTTTGAACCCTATTGCAAAAGTTTTTGATACAGTAGAGCTGTATGTAAGTCTTAATTTTAAGTAATCACTCAAAATGAACATGGTGGCCTTAACAAGCACCACTCTAAATTATAAACTAACTGGGTCAGGCAACTACAGCTGGCAGTTGCTATTTTTAGACAGGAACCATTTCTACCGTATTGTCCTACTTCTCACCACAATCATCGATATATCCTACAATACTAATTAAAAGTGTTCATTTTTTATGTGTATGAATGTTTTGCCTGTATATATGTAAGCAAACCACTTTCATTCAGTTCCCAGGGAGGTCAGAAGATGTTGGTGACTACACAACCATGGCAGTGTAAGTGACTGCTTAGCAAGGTTCCAGTTGCTGGTACGCCAAGGAGTTAGTTCCCTATCCACTCCTTTCTGCTCTATAGCTTCTGACAGTCTCATCGATCATGGTGTCTGTTTTGCTTATTGGTAAAACTAAAAATAATCCTTAATTCAGCTCTTACTAACTGGAAAAGGGAGACATTATAGAGAACAAGGACATGGTGATTTCAACACTAAAAATAATGATAACAATCTTACTGACCTTCAAGTCCTAAGCATATGTGAGAGTTGCTTCATGTCTAATATCTCTGACCTGATATTACACAGAGAATGAGGGAGCTGTATTACAAAATTATTCCTGGTACAAAAGGCACTGATTCCCCAGTAAAGACAGGGACTGAGGAGCCTGGATAGAGAAGTTAGCAAGTCTGGAAAGACAAGGACACGTACATAACTGAGAATGCTTGATTTTTTTTTAAGTAAAGAAAGCCTACCTAGAGGCAATGTTTAAAGTGAATGAAGAAGTTATTATGAATTATAAACCTAGGATGTATGCGATTAATACTCAAAGCTTAAATATCTGTTTAAGACTGAAACTGATCTATATACTAACTTGAAGCTACAGAGAGCCTCCAAAACAAGTAAAATGGGTACTTAAGGAAAAGAGAAATAGATGCTGTTAGTGCTAAAGAAATGTATGATTGAAGTTTGGATAGATATAGGGAAGAAGTAGAAAAACTAGAGAAAGCTTAAAACCTAAATATGAAATTTCTTTCTGTCACCTTTGTATCCTTCTGTAGGGCACCCAGAAAACAGTTAATGAACCATTGTGTTAGAGGTTTCCTGAGAAAAAACAAGTTGAAGATTAAGCTGTTACTATGAAGGTTGATCTTGCTTAGTGTGCCAAGCAGACTTTAAAAAAAAAATAACTATGTGAGTTTTATAAAACTTTGAATGTGCTTGACCTTGGTAAACTGTTAGATATGCAATGTACTTTTAGTAAATAAAAAGTCTGGAGAGATCCTGGCAAGCACTAAGTGTACTCCCTGGCTAAATCAGCAAGATATCTCTTTATCAAACCACTGTAAAATCTCTATTTCTCGTCACTGATCCATTCATACCTTCCTCAGGTCTTTCCCTGACCCTCATCCTGCTTGTTGCTGAGGCTGGACAATGACAAGAAGAAAGTATTGGATCTCTTAGAACTGGAATTACAGATAGTTGTGAACTGGTAAATGGATACATAAAACTGAACAAAAACTGAGCAAGTGCTCTTAACCACTGACCAATTTCTCCATCCCACAATACTAACTTAAAAAATAATTTAAAAATATTTGAGAACTTTGCCAGACAGTGGTGGCATACACCTTTACTCCCAGTACTCGGGAGGCAGAGATGGGTAGATCTCTGTGAGTTTGAGGCCAGCCTGGTCTACAGAAAGAGTTCCAGGACAGCCAGAGTTACAACAGAAAATCCCCTTGTCTCAAAAACACCAAAAGTATTTGAGAATTTTATGCATTAATAATATATTTATATTTCTGGTTGTGAGCCTAGCCTTTAATGAGTGAGCCATCTCTTCAGCTCATAAATAATGTAGTTACATCATTTTCATCCCTATATCTCCCCCACCAAATCATCTTCATATTCCCTAAAATTCATGACCACTTTTTCAATTATTGTTACATATATGTACACAAGATTTAGTGCTTCTCATTTGCATATGTCCAAGGCTCATCACTTGGAATTGGATAACATATCAGCATGCTCATCCATGGAGAAGATTGTATCTTCTTGTCTCAGAGCCAATGATTGCTTGTAGCTCTTTAACTAGGAGATGAAGCGTTTTGAGTTTTCCCTTACTCACATCGGAATCTCAACTGGTGTAACTTCTCAGGTCTTGCTTGATATTGCTGGTATTTCATGGGAGTCTTTCCCTGTCATTTATAGTAGGACCTACCTCAAAGCAGACATCCTGGTCCTCTAGCTTTTAGAATCTTTCTCCCTCCTCTCCTGTGATGTTCCCTGAACCTTATGTGTATCACCTGTACTGTAAATGTATCAGTTGGAGCTGGGTGCCACAAAGTCAATTATCCTCCCCATTTTGAGCAATGTTCTCTGTTGAAAACAATCCTTTTGATGAGGAATGAGGGCTACACTCATCTGTGTGTATAAATTACTATTTAGATGAAGTTACAAGTTATTCTGGTTACAAACTCTTGCTGGTACCAGATTGGCAGTTAGGCAGGCTGGCTGATAGGCAAGCAGAAAGGGAGGGAGGACATTGGGTTTGCATGTCTCTAACTAGGATTCATGGTTGGACTCCACAACATCCCAGGGACCATCAATGGGGAAGGTGGCTGAAAACAAGGTCAGTTAGTGGGCTGACTCTAGGACTTCCTGAATTTCAAGCTTAGACTCTGTGTTTGGATTACAAACTGAAGTTCTTGTTGGAATTCTGGCTTTAGAACCCAAATATTTTTGGATCAATGTAGTCTGTGGAGGTGGCTGACAAGTAGGCTGGGAGAAGCAGACTGACTCTGGCAGTGTCTAAGTAGGCTTCAGGGTCCAGCTACACATGGCCTTGGTCTAGGTGTCTTGTGGTTGGTGGTGTCTGAAAGTGGAGCAGAGAGCAAGGGAACTGGGATTCCCTGCCTAAAATTCTCGTTGGAACTCCGTATTCAGTTCCAAGCATTCCGGGACCAGCAACGTGGGTGGGTGTCTCATTATAGGAGCAGGCAAAGGAAGTGAGCTGGTTCTAGAGTTCTCTTAGGTAGGATTTGGGTTCTGAGTCCACATAGTTTCAGTTCCAGGGGCCCAGTGATTGATGGGGGAGGCAGTGAAATTGGCTGTGGAATTTCCTAACTATGTGCTTCTTATGTATTTTTAAGTACACATAAAATAATGTGTTTTTCTATGGTATTAAAATATTCAACATTGAGGTGGAATTTCTATTTTTGGAGTTTTTGTTTGTGAATGGTAATTTGGTTTATTTTGTTTTGTAGTGTTGTGTGATAGTCAATAGATTTAGTTACGTTAAATGACAAGCTTGTGTGTATATTTGTCTAACGTAGTCCTGAATGCTGCATAGATGATTCCTTGTACTTTGAGATTAGTAGGCACACAGTAAATATTTGTTGAACATATCATACTTTTTGTTTGTAGTAGTAGCTGAGATACAGATTTTGTTGATCCCTTTTGTTGAAATATTTTGTGATGTGAGCAACAACCCGTTCAGCATGAGTGTAACTCTGCAATAGTCAGGCACAGATGGGCTGGTTAAAAGGCATGCACAGTAGGGCCAGAGGCTCTAGGTTTAAATTTTGTTTCTACTACTGAGCAGCACTGAGTAGGTTGCTTAATTACTCTACACCTGCTTGTAGTCAAATGCGAACGCATCCCAGTTTCACAGTTCACAGGCTTATGATCATCAAAATAATTGATATACACACATCATTAAAATAAGAACACTGTATCTTTATTTTATTGTAAACTACAGATTTATTAAACATTTTTACTTAGGGACTGGAGAGATGGCTCATCAGTTAAAAGCAACTGCGGTTCTTTCCAGAGGATCTGAATTAGACTCCTGAATCACAACTGCCTGTGACTCCACATCCAGGAGGTCCGCAGCCTTTGGTCTCTGTGTATACCTGTACTCACATGCACATCCCCAGACACGTGCACATCATTAAAAAATAAAATAAGTATTTTTTTTAAAGTTTGCATTTAAATACCTTAGACTTTGTTGGAATCTCAATAATTTTCCTAGTTGTCCCTATAGTTTTCAAAAATTTGCATTAGTTGTCAAATGGGGAATAAAAATTAAGACCCTTGCTTACAAATTATTGTTATTCTGTAGCTTTTAAAATATAATGGATAATTTTATTCTTTTTCAATGTAGAAAGGGTTTGTGAGGGTCAGGAATAACAAAAATATCCAAGGTTTTCTGTACATGAACTAATTAAGTCCATCTCAAATTTAAGCAGACAAAGCCTTTGGTCACAAAGTTAATTCTGATTCTACTTTTGGAATTATATGGATCTCCACAATCACTTCTTGACACCTCTCTCCTGTAAAAGCAAGAAGTTCATTGTAGCTGTGTAATTTGACGTTCTGACATTGGCATCCATCCTCAACAACACTTGTCCTGTATTGCTTCATGCCACCTTTCCCAACAATTGTATCAGAAGAACTCTTGGTTATCTAGATTCCACACCCTGCATGGTGTATTCCACACCATGAAACTACAAATCTTTGTTTGAAGACAGGAAGATCAAAGTTAGAATTCTCTCAGATTTTATGGAGGACTTTGGAGACTTTCTTCATCTATAATGGGTGAGTTAAGTATTTGCTGCTCTGAGTTGTAACAAACACTGGAGAAAATCTGGTACTAGAAGGAGGCTTCTCTCCTAAATTTCATTGCTGCCCTTGTCACAGCTTAGACTGATCAGGGCACTGCAAAGGCACAACCCAGCTATTGGAGAATTTGACTTATTTGTCAGTTTATTAGTTGTTTTTCATCTTATAAAAGCTTCTATTTGAAACAGGAACATATTGCATGAGATTCTGCACATTTTCAGAGAAACACATTAAGCATTTAACTGAACAATACCATTGGGTTGGTTCTCTGAAGAATCTTCCCAAGCAGAGGTGGGAGTGTGGTCTGAGCCACAAATCACTTTAAAGAAGCCTCTTTTTCATTATTTCTGTGTTTGGAATAATCTCCAAGTGAAGTTATCAGTAGGAAATAGAGAAAGAAACAAAGGCCAAAACAGGCTAGATGTTGTTAGCTCTCCTCATTGGGAAGTGCTGTGTTTCACATCTGCTGTTTGTCTTCTGTGTATATCATAAAAATTAATTGGCTCACAGTATATATACTGGAGAAGTTATTAAATCATTCTTTTCTCTTTGAGAGAATTACTGCAGTTCTCCAGAGTCTAAAAGATATCTTGAGTGTTAATGAATAAATTAAAACTCTTGTAAGGGATAGGAATAAAAGAATCAGTGGAGTACATAGAGGAAAGAAGATATAGTTGAAGAGAAAAAAAGATCAGAGATAGGGAACAAATGCATTATAAAGTAAATATTATTGATCTAACAACTTGATGCAAAAATCAATTATGTACTTGAATCTGAAAAAACTAAGAACAAAGGTATTTCATATGTTGTCATAGTAGATCAGGAATTGCTATGGTGATTGTCAGTGCCACCCTTTACTGGCTCCAATTTACCATTTACTGAAGATTATTTACCAAACATCTGAGTTAGATGAAGAATTTAAAATGTGAGTGATAAATGAATCTTTATAATAGGATCCTACAGTCTCTTGTGCAAGTTAGATATTGATATCTAATCAAATGAATAATAAATATATTATTATTAACCTAATTGCTAAATAAATTGTGTATTATTCTATAAGCATGGAAACTCAGAAGGTCTGAAGTTATGTGAGATCAAGAAAGACTTATTTGTAAAGAATGAATTAGAATTAATACAGTCAAAGGTCAGCTTAGGGTTAGAAAGGGCACTTGCATTTGGGGTTAGTATTGAAGATTTTTGAGAGAGCATGTTACATTTGAGAATGACACAAAGGTGGTCAAAACACTCATAGTCACTAAAGGCTAAAACTTGAGGTGATGATCGATTTCTCTGGCTCTTTTAGATTTGGTTTTTATTCAGAGATCAATAGAAACTTACTAAAGTAGTCTAAGTATGAATAGTATTATGATGTTTTCCTTTACAAAGTTATTTGAACTGTGGGTATGTCAACTGGCTATTTGTTATAGTTCTGGTGAGAAGAGAAAGAAGCTGGATGAAGAGACAAATGAGTGAACTTAGGCTACTTCATAAGAAGTAGCGTCAAGAGTGGTTGATGATGGGCAGGACATGGACACAGGAGGGAAGTTAATAGATTGTGCAGGTGGCTATATTGATGGTGTTGTAGGCCAAAGATGCCAGGGCCGGCCTGGCAAGTCGGACAGTACCTGGATGGAGAGTGGGACTGAGGAGAGGGGGAAGGGAGACGCGAGGGAAAAGAAGTAAGCCAGACACACACAGCATCATTGAGCTCAGATGGAATGGAGCTAACGTTTAATTTTTCTCTCAACTTTTATACCCCTTTCCTCACAGGGCTACATACAGCTACAGGAGTTCCAAAGACAATGATCACAAAGAATGCAGCATATCAGTCGCATGAGAAAAACATCTCTTTCTTTAGTTAATCCTAAACTTTGAGACTTCCCTTTTCTCTGCCGGATCAAGATGCTTATCCTGGGAGGTAACCTGTCTCAGGGAAGCTAATTGTTTACCCAGGGAAGTAGCTTCTCTAGATGGGGTTAGATGCTCATCTAGGACAATAGTCTCACATGATAAGGCTGAATGTTCAGCTGGAGAAAGGACACTCCTTCAGATAATCTTGACTTCCCCGGAACCAGCCTCTCTCGGGCAGTTATAATATTTTGTGACTCAGTTTTGCTCAAAAGATCTCCCAATAATGGAATTAGGCAATATTAGCCAGAGGCACATAGCAGAGTCTAGGTCCAGAGTCTGAAGGGCTCACCACACAAAGACAGCCACACAAGACAATAAACAAGCTGGGAAACAACCAAGTGCAAAGGTAGGAGATGGTCATTGTACTATCAAGCCATAATGACTGGCTTTCCAAACTCTGTTCTCATGTTACATGGATTTTTTTTCCCTAATCACTTATAGGGTAAGAACCTCAATTAACATAAACAAACACACTCATACTACAAGCAGATGAAGATGTGTTCTGAATTTGTGACTTATTCAGTAGTGTCCCAACCAACAATTTCAAGTAAATGATTAACAAAGAGAGAAAATAGACTTAGGACACAAGGAAAGTGGAAGAATACCAACAGTTCCAATCTTTACAAGCCATTTTGAAACTTGGCTCATGAAAACTCTATAATAGGTTTCTTATTAAATTATGGGTTTAATGGAAACTTGTTTAAATTATTGTCTATTTGTGTGGACTCGATGCTCTGGAGTGCCTCTGTGGTGCTAATAGAACAGCTTTGGTAGATGATTTTATCCAGTTTGCTACTAAATTACACTTTCTGTTATCCATTCTGCTATAGGACTCAAATAGTTGTGCAAAAGCATGGCACAAACTCCATCAAGCTAAATTTTGGTGCGGGAGTGATCTTCAGACCATAGTGGTCTACAGCCTAATTCCTTTTTATCTTTTTAATCTCATATAGACTATTTAATATTGTACTACAAAAGTTCCTTGTGTTATTAAAACCGAAACAACAACAATAAAACTTCTATCTTGCAATGCTTCTCACTAGTGTAATAAAAGAAAGACAGGAGAAAAGTCTTTATTGATGGAGTGTTCTGGTACTTAAAAAATGTGTTTATAAGTTAATTACCTCAGGTGTTCCATTATTGTGATGGAAAGCTGACAAGCACATCTGCAAGCATCAATTTGAATAAAAATAATTTAGGAAGGATGCATGTGGTAAAAATTTCAAAATAAGGTAGGGATTCAAACAGGTTTGCACTTTCAGAAGACAATCTTAGGCACAGGGTAGGGTGCAAGGAGACTCAGAAGGTGTAAGTAAGCTGTTTTGTGTGCGTGGAACTTGTTAATTAGTGTCTGAATAAACAAATTTGGTAGCAGTATAGAAAACAGCTGAAAGTTAATTTTACCAAATACAAGCTGTTTCCAGAACTATTTTTAGATTATTGACATATCATGAATAATAAAAAAAAAGCAGATTTTTTTCTATTAATTATTTTTGCCTTTTTTTGGTTTTTTTTGCTGAAAGTTAATCAGAACCACATTTTTTAAATTCTTACTTATCCTACTCTGATTTTCTTTCTCTTATCCTTTTTAACAGAGGTCTCAGAGTTGACCAAGAAATGTCATAATTGTGTTATGATGAACATGTGTTAAAAAACTGGATCAGCTTTGAGGACTCAAGAAACAGATGGCTAGGAGATAAAACTCAATTTAGAAAGCTATATTCAGAATTGTAAAATAAATACTACAATAATGCTAACATCAAAGGGATGATCATGTCTTAGAAATTAGCATTATTATATGTGGTCAACCCCAACAAGAAGTAATTCTAAATTGTAAGCATGTTACTTTAAGAGGCAGGCATAACACTTTTTAGAAGTGTTCACATGTCTACAAGGTTTGACTTTTGGATTTGCAGTTCACATGTACTTTATCCCAATTACCCCTCCAGAAAAATAAAGAAAACCTTCTCAAGACACCAAGTCTGTATTTTTGACAGGCAGTTGAGTGTTAGAGTCAGCTTGGTTCTAGTTTCCCGTGTTCTATCCCCATATATTTCTGATGAATATGTTTTAGGAAATAAATTGAGATTGTAAGTACTCTGTATTATATTATAATCATATTTGGAAAGGTGCACATAAGTAAGCAGGAACTGAAAACACAAATTACTCACCATTAAATTTAAAAAAATAAAAAATTATCTCATTGTAATTTGCAAGATTGAGAATCATTGACCAGACAATTCATGACTTCAAGGAAAGCAGACATCCTTTCCAAGTGTGGTGGGAGTAGGAATGGAGGTTTCTGCTGATTCCTTGGAGGATGTAATATCTAGTGTTGGGATAGAAGGAAAGGGGGTAAGAACTCTGAGCAGCGGTTTTCTGGAAGTTAGCAGACTACAGGAGCAAAGAAAAATGGCCAGGAAAGAATGTAGTGTTTGGGGACCGAGTAGTAGATCAGTTAGTTGGAGGATGAGAGAGTTGGAGCAGTGCAATCTAAGATGTAAAACTGATAGAAAGTAACATACGCACCACCACAGTCAAGTGTTTTGTTTATAGAGTAAGGTGAAATTAGCCTACATTCCTTGTGCTTTTATGACCCTAGCCATTAGCAATTCACAACTCCGTATTTAACAACCCCAGAAGAAAATGACATAATTGATATAACATACACATATGGCCTGTTACATTTGCTTGATAATACTTTAGATGGTTTTTAAGTTTTCATTTACTCATTCTGAATAAATTACATCAAATAATTCTCAACAATTAAGGCTGTTAAATAATTCTCTTTTATGAAGGGATTATCTGCTTCTTGAACTGTGTGAAATATTTTTAGATCTTCCAGTAGCATAAGAAGGAAGTGAAAATCATTATCAGAAGCAAAGATAAGCTTTTATTTCAGGTGTATATGCACTCAGAATATAAAATTCATCATAATATAAATAATTAGACCTGTCATTTAAAATGATAATTATCTCATTTACATGTCTATGACTTTTAAAATACATCATACTACTTCAATAAATTACATTCTGGATCATATCAGTATCTCTTCAAGGAAATGAAGTTAAATCTTCGCAGTAACCAGTAGCTTAATTTTCATTAGGCCAGCTATTTGATAATTAGTCTTGAATCATAAATCAAACCCCAACTCTTCTAGTTTCTTAATTGAAAATTATTGTTTCTTGGCTTTCTCGTTAAAAGTGTAGCGAGTGTGAGTGTGATTGATGTAGAATCTGGTGCACACAGTTTGAGACAGTCAGAACTTGATAGATCATTGCCCAGAAGGGACTTGTAATGGTGGATGGTCAGGAATCTCCAAACTTAAGATGTCTTCTTAAAAATCCAAGTACAGAGAGAGGGCTCAGGTAAATTAAATTCATCGGACACTGACTACCTTTTTCTTCTTTATTCAATCAGAATGTATTTGTATATACCAGCAACTTTGGAGACAAAAGTTATTGGGAAAAAAACCCCTCAACATTCTGTTTGTTGTAAAAATATGAAAGTATTTCCTACCAATGTCACAAACTAATATTGAATTTGTTGATACTTTAGATCAATGTGAAAACTCTGACTACAAACACTCTACTCATCTGACAACTAATCTGAGAGCACAGATGGCTACACCAAGTATTGATCCAGTCTTAAAATCGTTTCAAACATGCTACTGTTGAGGTTAAATAAAAGCCTTTGCTCGTAATAAGGAAAATATTGCTTCATTGAGTGGCTGCAGCTTGTTGCCATTTTTCTTTTGACAGTCTAGGAGGGTTTGTGGAGAACTCGAGTCATGTTTGCAGTTCTTTAGTTCAGAACAGCCACAGGGTTTTCCAGCATTCATTTCTTGTTTCCTAGTGACTTGGCAGCCAGGACCTGATGAGGGACACAGCAGGGAGCACTGGAAAACGCACCATAAATTTCAATGTGTGAAGTCAAAAGAGCTTAAAAATATCTGGGCTCAAGAATCATGGTTGGAGTTTGAAAATCCTTTGGACAAATATACCCTGAAATAATCACAGCATTTTACCAGTTCTGTGAAGAAAGCAAAGGGAGTGCTAGGAGAGCTTTGCCAATAGTTCATAAACACCAAAGGCGATATTATTCCATCCTGAATAATCATGCTGTTATTATGTGCTTTAGTTACACAAAACTTTCTCCATGGTATATTAGATGATTTTGGTTCATTTTTAGGAAAGTAATTTGACTGAACCTTCTTTTTTGGATGGTCTGAACTAAAATAAGAATTATCTACAATACTTATGGAGATGTGATATTTATCCAGAAATTATGTCTTAGAATTTAAGGTATGACAAAGAAAAATTTAAAAAATATATAAAACTGTTTTTTATATATAATTAAAAAAACCTTTTATATAGGTTATATCTCATCTTTCAAAGTAATGGGATTATTATAACTGATTATATATAATCTTTACTTTAACGTTTGTATTTTGGGAAAAATTTCTACACAGAGCTAATTCATCATTCCAGATTCCTGGGTTTTGATGTAGGGGAACTAATTAAAACCCACATTCATTTGCATACGGTCCTGTAAGTGCATGTGGGCAGGCTCACAAACTATCTTCAAGCGAACCTCAATCTATGAGCAGCTGTGGATCTTTGTCCAACACAGTGTTTTTAAAGCTTCTGAAAATTGTCACCATTTCAAAATCCAGAAATAGGACATGAAAATTTGGATTTATATCTGGATTTATGACTACTTTAAAATTAGAAAACAACAAGTTTTGTGTTTTTTTTTTAAAAGGTACTCATAATTGAATAGCAGTTTCTTTTTTGAAACATAATTATTTTTATTGAACAATTTATAAGAAAAAATGTTTAAAGGTGATTCTGAAATACAAATCTTCATATGCACTTCCAAGTTGCTGTTTGGAAATGTCAGACTGATTTATGTTCCTTCGGGAGAATGCAGAACCAAACAGCTTTTCTCTCTACAGAAAATTCACCCCTGAAGAAGCAGGCATGTCTTAGTTGTCCCACTAATGGCATTGTGTGCAGAAGGTTCCCAGTGATAATCTTCAGACTGTGATATTTATATACTGCAATATTATCAGGTGAGAAAAATTTCACTCCTCTTACATACTTATTGGAAGTAATACATGCCCTGTAAAATAAGCACAATATGCTAAAAATTTATATCATTAAAATTATTTCTGTTATATTTGAGATTATAATATAATTGCATGACTTTTCACTTACCTTTCCTCCTTCCAAACTCTCCCATATACTGTGCTTTGCTCTCCTTCAAATCCATGGTCTCTTTGTTAAGTTAATTGTTGTTATTTGTATACATGTACATAAATATATATTTTAAAAATATAAACACAACTTGCCCAGTCTGTATAATGTTACTTGCCTGTGTCTTTTCAGCGTCACCCATTTGGTTCTGGATAACCAGTGTGTTCTTTTATGGGAGAGTATATTTTCCCACTCTCAGCATTCCTTACTTCTCTGTAGTTTTTTGTACAGGGTTGAGACCTCCTGGGCTCCCAATCCCTTCCAGTCTAGTATGTCTAATGTTGTTGTTGTTCATCTCATGCTTTGGCAGTTTGTAGGTGTGACTTTATGGGTGTAGCTTCTGACATTCCTAAGAGACACAATCTCACAGCAAACTCCCCGATCCTCTAGTTCTTACAATCTTGTCATCTCCTCTTCTGCAACATTACCTGGCCTTAGGTGTGAGAGTTGTTTTGTAGGTGTGTCCGTTGGGATTGGGCTCTACAATTTTGCATTTTGATCAGTTGTGGTTTTCTATAATGATTTTGGATAGTTGCGAAGAGAATTCTCCTTTGATGAGGGGTGAGGACTACAATTACCTGTGGGTACAAGGACAAATATTTATAATGTAGTTAGGAGTTATGCTGGTTTAGTAGAGTGGTGTTGGTTTCCCTCTAAGATCCTGGTCAGCCATGATTTCTTTCTTGTTGTTCTAAATCCAAGTAAAGAGTATGCATACAACTACTGTACTTTTAAGATTTTCTTCCCACGTTGGTCATTGTCGTGGTTCATAGAGGGCATGGCAGGGTAGCTCTGTCCATTGCTTTCCTCCTCTGGAAGGTTGCATGGGGCCTTCCAGTTCCATGGAAGCTAATCCTCAGATAGATGGGAGAGTTATGGATGCAACATCCTTGTCATGTATAGAACACACTATCTCACAGCAGACTCCTTCGTCTTCTGGCTCTTAAAATCTTTCTGTTCCTTCTACTCTGATGTTCCCTGAGACTTAGGTTGTAGGGGTTTGTGTTGCTTATGTATTAGTTGTGCTTGTGTACCCCGTGGCCATTTATTCTCTGGATTTGATTAATTGTGAATGCCTGTAATACTTACTCTTCAAGTACTGCCAAAACAAATCTTTGATGAGAGTTGAGGGTTACAAGTATATGGGAGTGTATGTAGTATTTCAAAAGTATTTAGTTAAGATTATCCTCTTGAATCTATGACTTCTCCACTTGTGGATATTTGGCTAGGTTTACAGTACCAGGCATGAATTACTTCCTCTTGAGAGGAATTTAAGTCCAATCAGATTGATGCTGGTTACCACCAAGACAAAAGAGCCACTACTGCACCATTGTGGATATATTGTTAGTCTAGTCATTGTTGTGGTTCATAGATATTATAGATGGATAGGACTTGATTGCTCCTCTTCTTTTGCAGCTTGCATTGCACCTTCTGATAATATGAGAGCCAATACTCAGGGATGAGGATTCTCATCAGCTCCAGTTTGGTTTCTCCAAGTTCTATGTTTGAAGTGTTGTGTCTTCAGAAATAGGATCTTACATTTCAAGTTTTGGGGGACAATCCATGGCAATGGCAGTAGCTATATTGTTTAGGGGGTTTCTTGAACTTTCCTGGTTAAAACTTGCGGGTGAGTTTTCCATGCTTGTCTCCAGGGTTTTCATTAGATGGTCGATGGTTCTTTAAGTAGCATTATCACTCTAAGAAGAAATCATTTAAATTATTTATATATGTATATACATGCACTTATACATATTCTATATATGTATCTTAAGTAAGAATTAGACAATGTTTCCCTATGGCATTTTCAGTCATCCTTGGCATTGTTCATCTTTCCTTTTTCCCATTCCCTCCATGGTTCTCTCCCTCCTGCTCTCCACATAGAGCGCCCCCACATTTTTCTCATTTCTCCTTTATAGCACCTGTGTTCTACAATCCCCCCTCTCTAGAGTTCCTTCTCTTTTATCTCCTACCATTGTCTCTTGATTTTCCTGATTTTCTGTGGTTATTCTAGGTTATTTATTTCCATCTGAAGTTTCAAATTAGAATGGACAATTAAGAGAGATTTTACATGTGTCTTGCTGGGTATGGATTACCTCACTCAGCATAATATGTTCTGGTTTCACCCATTCCCCCACAAATATTATGATTACTATTCTTTGTTTCTTCTCTTGCTGTTCTCTCTCTCTCTCTCTCTCTCTCTCTCTCTCTCTCTCTCTCTCTCTCTCTCTTGATACAGTATTTTACTACATAGCTCAGGCTTGGCCTCAAATGTACAATTATCCTACCTGAATGTTAGGATTACAAGTGTGTGGCATCATGTTACCCAGATATTTTATTTGTTTCCAAGGCTGGAAATCTTACACAGAGTGTAGAGGAATAGGCCAGTGTGAAAGCTAGGAAGAATGTTAGGAATGTTGGCACACACCTTTAATCCCAGTATTTAAAAGGCAGTGGTGGTCCATGCCTTTAATCCTTAAGACAAAAACAGAGTGTGGAAGCAGACAGAGGAAGCAGAGCTCAGGAGTAAATGTTACACAAGAAGTGACATCTGAGATGAATCAGTGAAGAACAGGCAAAGTAACTAATCAGAAAAAGAGTTAGCAGAGTGAGTCAGAGTGAGGACATGCCCAACTGTCACAATAGACAGACAGGCTCTCAGCTCAGAGTAGAGTCAGTTACAGCAGGCAGTATGAGGCAACCACTCTGAAGCAAGAAGACAGGGGAGAAGACACAGAGACAATGAAGTGGTCTGACTGAAGAGCAAGGAGTATGACTGAGGCAGTGTGGAGCAATGAGAGCTGTGGGAAAGACACAGAGGAAGTTCATCAGAGGAAGTCAGCATCAGACAGGAAGAGTATGTCAATTTGAAACCGAGTAGAACAGTTCAGCCAGAGTCTGCAAAATCAAAAGAGCTCAGTCAGAAACAGTCAGGCAGCTCAGACTGTCAGTTTGAACCAACAGCTTGGAGAAGAGTTTGAGTTCAATACAGCTCAGAGTTCAGAGCTAGTCAGGGTGGCTCAGTCAGTAGTGAAGGTTTAAACATTTTAGATTGTAGGTTGAAGCCTTCCAGGTCTAGGCTTAAGAGTAGGTTGTATGGAGGCTGAGCCTCTCCAGAGCTCCAGTACTAAGAACTAGTAATTTAATTAGACAAAGAATAAACTGTCTTTGAACTCAAATCTACAGCTACATCTGGTGTGAAACTGTGTCTACATCAGAGCCTTACTTTGTTGTCAAAACCCTGTCCTCAATGACCTTAAAAATAACTTTCTATTCATTCTTTGATAATGTCACAGTTGGATCACATTCATTCTTCTCTTTTATTTTCCCAGTGACTTTTAAAAAATGTACTTTTCTTGATTTCTAGGAATAGAAATTTATAACCTAGTTTATTTATAACCTAGTTTATTTTTAAAAGTTCATTAAATTAGAAGCATTTAAACAGCTCAGATGATATGAACATTTAGGAAACAGTGAAAACTATGTTTCCAAACACCTGAGCAGACTGTAAGAATAAAACATGCTATTTGAGGATATGAACATGAATATACATGGAAGTAAGTGAGGATTCTCTTATACACATATGCACACACACACACGATTCATCAGTATTTATAAACAAATATAATATGATTCAACCACTTTATAGACTATTCATTTTGTGCCCAAGACCTTTTTTGCTAAGTGCTTGAATTCTGAAGGTGTAGATTTTGTTAAGTATTAGCTAGTATATCTCATTGTGAAGTAGGTCTATGGTGAAATGGGAGCACACTTGTGAGTCAATACTGAAAGAGGGCACAGAGAGGCAAATAAGGTCTATTAGAATTAGCCAAGGTAAAATTTAAAACATATTAGTTAACATTCATTATGAGATATTCATTATGAAAAAAGAGGAAATGAGTATAATTTTATCTTTATGTGTCTTCCTAGACCTATTATCTTATCCGTATTTATATTAACTTCAATTCATGTAAACATATTTTTTACATTTAAAAAAAAACTTATGAATTTAATACCATTACCTTTCTCACTATAGTCGATTTAGAAACTGAAACAGGGTAGAAAATTAATTGACAAGAACACATGACATATCCTGAGCAATGTACTTAGAGTATTTTATTCTTTTTCTCTTCTCTAGAACAACAGTGTCAATAGCTTCATGTAATGAGAGAAAGGCTTCATGGTTGAGCAGTTCAATTTGATAACCACTAGCACATGTGACTGCAGAGCATTTGAAATGTGGCTAGCACTATTGAAGTAATACATTTAAAAATTTGGCTTAGGAGTTTAATTCAGTGATAGGGCTCTTGACTAGCATGCATGAGGCCCCCATACTGACAATAAGTTAAATAAGCAAGCAAGTAAGTAAATAAATAAATATAAATAAAAATAAATAAATAAGTAAATAAAATTAATTTTAATCCACTTAAATTTAAGTAACTACTTCTAGAAATGAGAGACGCTGAGAATAAAGGCATAGTGCACAAAATACATAACTATAGGAGAGTTTGGGGATCATATAGAAATGAGGATTAACTCACATGGGAAAGTGGGACGTATGTGATCAGTGCTTTAAACTTCTTTTTAAATGATCTTTTAAATTTGCGGTTTAAGTATTTCTAGCAGAAATAGGTTTAGGAATTTTCTGAGTACCTAAGAAAATCATGTTTTAACAATTTAATCACCATTTAAATGTCAGGTGTTAGTTATTTCTCTTCTTACAGGGACTTTAGAATGGTTGTTTCATCCAGATGTTGAATGCCACTGTCAGTAAGCTTTGTAATTTCCTACTAAGAAAATAAAATTTAACATAAAGACATTTGGAATATAAAGATCCACTATTTCATTTTATTATGGACTTATTAAGACTTACGTTTTGCTGTTGTATATATGGGTATTTTTTAGATGACCAATTTACAAAACAATGCCTTATTAGAGTCTCAGAGTTGGACCATTAGATTTAATGTTTATGTTTGTAAGAAAATTTCTTTAAGATATGTGTAATATAATATTAATATTTAAGTAAATCTCGGATGATTGCAATATGATGAAAATTCCATTAAAAATTTGTTCTTTTTATGTTTTTTGGATGTGTACTCAGTCAATATATGTAATTCTTTATATGACAAAATCTCCATGTTTTCAAATAAGATGAGAGTCTGAATACAGTTTTTCAAGGGAATACTTGATTTTAATGAACATAAAGGATTAGCTATAACCATCATATTCTGAGTATAAAGAAAGACATCATTTAGGTCCTGGATTTTGAATCACATTGTACAGTTTTTGGTGTACTAAGTATTGCATAGATTATATGATTTTAATATAAACAATATGTGTTGGCTGCTGTTCTCCTTAGTTCCAAGATTTTATAGTAATTTAAAGGTGAATGGTTAGAGTAATGGTGGGGTGTTAGCTGTATTATCATTGTATGGCAACACTTGATATTTCTGTTCTTCAGTATTAAAAATTATCACCCTGTCAAAATGAAAAGTGTAATTCACAGAAAGTTTAAAGCTTATTTAATATAATTCAATGTATTTATATATATACATATACATTTATATTTATTATATGTAATTTTAGGCAAATAAAAATGCTATGGTTTCTTACAGCTTTTTCAAGCATCCCTTTTGCTATTTCCCCCTTCCTTCTTATTCTTTATTGAAGTCCCTCCTCCATTTTATGTTACCCCTCCCCCATTTTACCTTCAATTCTTTTTTCCTTTTGTATCTACTTCGTTTTTCTATCATCTTTTTTTACTTTCCTAGGTTCTACAGTCACTCCATGTTGTATATTCACATCTGAGGATTTGGAGCTAGGAACTGCACAAGGGAGAGAACATGCAGCATACGTCTTTCTGTGTCTGGGTTACCTTATTCAATACAATCTTTTCTAGGTCAATCCATTTCCTTGCAAATTTCACGTCACTGGACAACCTCAGGTGTGCTTAGTCCTTGATTTCCACCTGGCTTGAGGCAGAACCTTTGTTGTTCACTACTGTATGCCAGGCTAGTTCCCATAATGAATCTTTTTTTTCTTTCTTTCTTTTTTTCTTCTTCTTTTTTTTGGTTTTTCAAGACAAGGTTTCTCTGGATGTCTTGGAACTCTCTCTGTAGACCAGGCTGGCCTTGAACTCACAAAGGTCCACTTGCTTCTGCCTCCCAAATGCTAGGATTAACATCATGGGCCACCACTGCTAGACTATCCCCATAATGAATCTTATACAAAAAGATTTATATGTAGTTACGTTGACCATAAGAAAAATGCTTATAAACAGACCTGGAAGCTGTCATACAGGATGTTCAGTATCAGTGGTCATACCTGGCTCTATAAACCATAACACCAACCTTCTAGGACAAATGTGACCACTTGTACCATAGTTGTACTGCTGTTAGGGAGATAGTCAATCACTCTCTGATTGAATTTGAGGTCTGCTTCAGAAAATGAGAGGCATTCTAAAAGGCTCTATATTTGAAGAATATAAATACATTTAACATACAAAGGAGCCTTCCAAAAGTAGAAAAACAAGTAAACACAAGTCCTTTATATATTAATTTTGTTTATACTTTTAAAACAAAATTTAAAAAATTGATGAAAAATTAAATTTCATGCACCTTACAAATTTAGGACATTATAGTAGCTACAAATAGACTCCTCTGACATGTAAGTACATCATACATATATTATGATAGAGTTATTAAGTCAAACAAAATAAATATACAGTAAATATTAATTAGCAGGAATTCCCAAATGGCAAAGTTTCTCATCTGAAAAGTATCCTTTAAAAATAACACAATTATCAAGGAAAAAAAAATATTTTATCTGTTGCTAGTGGATATGATAGTGTATAAAAGAGAACCCTTGCGTATATTAAAATTTTTAATTAAAATTTACTTTAAAATCCTTTATATAAATACACATTTTAAAACACCTTATACAACAGTTTTTGAAAGTAGAGTCAGTGACCCAAATTAGACTTAACGCCAGGTGTATAGGTGTGCCTCACATATGTGACAGCCTGGCTTAACTGTAAATATAATATGGTCATTAAAAGATCTCAGCCAAGGGGCAGAAGACATGCCTGACTCAGCAGCTACAGGCAATTACTGCTCTATCGGAAGACAAAGATTTAGATCCCAAAACTCATACTGGGAAGCTCATACTAAATGGACTTAGGAAGTTGTATTTATATATTTATTCATATATATATACACATATATGCATGTACTATTAATAGTTACAGAAAAATGAATTTAAGAGGAGTCTGGGAAATTCTGCAGGGAAAATGATTTGAATACAGTAGACGTAAAAAAATTTAAAAATGTTTTCTGTTCCAATGAACCTTAAAAATAGATAGACTGACAAAGTATTTTGCCAAGCTCAGAATGGTTTGTCATCTTAATCCTACAGATCCAATTATTTTTACTTTCAAAATAGAGGCTCTTTAGACCCTGTTTTTCTCTGCTGGAACTGAAATAATAAAATAAAAGACTGTCCAAACACAACCTGAGACCCCATTGTCCAGCCAGCCAGGAAAAGATGTATTTAGCCTCGGTTACAGTTACATTTACTCACTGTCTATTTTGTCACGTGGCTTTCTTATAGATGGCACAGGCTGAGTAAGGAGAAAACTACTTCCTTCTCACACCTCCTTGGACGAACTAAAACTACATCCATTTTTTTCCATTTCCATTTTTTTTTCCAGTTTTCTTTTTTTCTATTTTTTCCCATTGACTCTGACCTCAGAGTTAAGCTTTTAGCGCCTTAGTCCTCATAGAACATTTCAGACAGAGACAGTAAGAGCTATAGTTGTCAACTGTGGTTTGTTTTTTTTTGTTGTTGTTGTTTTGTTTATACATAAAAACACAATGAAAGAATACATCATCACAAAGTAGGCTAGCTTGCTTGTAGAGCCTGGGGCACTAAACAGAGAGCAAAGATAGAAACAGTTTCACTTATTCATAATTTTTTATTCTTTATTTTGTTTGGTAAGGACCATGGAACATATTATTCACTGAAAAAATAAATTAAAAAATATTAGATGAAAAGACCAATAAATCTGTGAGATAAAAACAGCACGATGGCCAGTAAGTGTGGAGGGCATTACAGATCCTTTAGATTTACAAGAAACAGTAACCATGCATTTTTGTTGCAATCGCCTTAAAAATAGTATTCTTTGTACATACTGTTATTTATAGAAAATGCTGATTTCCTATGGAAAAAACAAGAAAAGCTTTACCTGACAACATATTTTGACAAAATGCAGTTAAATAAATTCTATTTAATGAACCTGTTTTTGCATATAAATAACATAGTCATTAATGCCCTTCAATGACCCCCATAAGTACAAATCTATGTATTTATATAAGTGTGTCGGGAATAGGCTAGTGGTTGTGGGTGGATCTAGTAACATTAAACTCTAAATAGGTTATGGATCTTTTGAAACTGGGTTTGAATAATTTGTACCTAACAAATACACTTGCTGACAACTAAATACATAGGAGGGTAGACCATGGTAGATGTGTCTCAGGAGACAGTGCCAAACCACATGCTTGGTGGGTAATGATAGTGTACTATCAGAGATTTTTATTTAAAAATCAGATACAATATTAAAAGCATCTATTCTTTCTTATTCTTTTTTTAATGGCTAAAGAATTTTGTTTCCTTGCTTCATGAATCTTTTTTTTTTTTTTTTTCTGTACAAATTTCTCTAACACTAAGGACTCTTGTGTTAAGTGGCAAAATAGCCTTGGCAGGCTCCCTGGCTTTTGAACTAGGATCTGGTAATCATGATGCTTCAACAGAACGAGGGCAAAAAATGAAAGAGGATGATGGATTCTTCTCAAGTTTGTGTAAACTCCACGCCCATTTCCAACAACCTCACTTATCAGAATGACTTTTCCTCCTTTTAGATATTTAATCCATCAACTGTTCTTTGTTCTTCTGCCCAACTTTCTGTGGAGCTAAAACAGATTATCAGCATCTTACTATGAGTGCCAAAGGCAAGGCAACACGGAAGAAAATATATGCAAGAAGAATACAGAAAATGAAGAGTCTTTGTGATCTTACTTCTATATTTATGTGTAAGATCTTGGGGTAAATGTGTATCTGATAGCAAAGAGGCTATTACTTATTAAATTTTAAAAATATTTAGAGTTTACAGTGATTGTTCTTCAAGCATCTTCCACATAACACTGTACTAAGCAATAAACATTGTTTATTAATGAAATACATTAGGCTGTCAGAGTGCCCTGATATTTTTCTGTAAATACTTTACGCATGGTGCTTTCTTTCAAGACAGAGAAAACTAAAGAAGAAAAAAAAGAAAACAGAGCAGCAGCTATGTGTGATTTTAGAGGGAAGACTGGTTTCTCTGTGTGGAAGTGAAGATGCCCTATTTATTCCAAGGGAGATCGGTGTTTACTGTAAGAGTAATTCCCATCTCTACAATAGACACCTCTTTGCCTTCAGGCCCCAGCAAGTGCATTATATAGATATAGTAATTGCAATTAGTCCTTACTCTGAAAGTTTATTCCCTAATATTGTGTTCTTTAATGTTCAAACTCTACATATTTGTAATCTCAGCCTTGGGAGGCCAAGACAGAGGGATCAGAAGGATCAGAAGTTCAATGTTAGCCCTTGTTATGTAGTAAACCATAGAGTTTGAGGCCAGCCTAGACAACCAGAGAACTATCTCAGTAAAACGCAAAATAAAATAAAAAAATTCAGATCTAACACAGCAAAGTAGCAGTAGTAGGAGGGAATACTAGTTACGGATTTTTGCCAGAAGATTCTGTGTGAGGACTGTGTGCTAACCAATTGCACCCCTGGAACTCCCTGTCAGAAGATTCTTATAATGAAACTGAGAAAGAAAAATGAAGGCCAACTCCATCATCTCTGATGACCACTCAGAATAATCTAATGTGCTTAAGGTTTCCTGCAAATCCTGTGGAGTTCTGATTTTTATATTCTGACCATTTTTGAGCCTTTTAGCTCTGACAGGAAGAGGGACTTCTCTACATCCAAATTATCATCTGATCTATTCTAGAAGGTGAAAGGAATAGATTTCCCACTAATAACATTTCTTTCTTAAAAGCTGGTGGGAGAGTAAAATAATCCAGATGCAGATAGCTTGTTAAGGTTCAGGGATATCATTTTTTGGAAGTGCTTGTCTGGTTGTAAAAAAAAAAGCAGGCTAGTTATTTAGATGTGGAAAGTTAGATCTATCCTTTTCCTTCCTGCCAGCATTAGCAAGATATTATTGCTTATTTATTCATTTTTATGATTTACTTCAAGTCTTAAAAGAGAATGAACTCCTGCTATGCTTCTGT
This sequence comes from Cricetomys ansorgei, assembly GCA_026225945.1. NCBI lineage: Eukaryota > Metazoa > Chordata > Mammalia > Rodentia > Nesomyidae > Cricetomys > Cricetomys ansorgei. The sequence continues at coordinate 10,232,477 of JAMJFZ010001100.1, read as the reverse complement.
CCAGCCAGCGTTGTGGTTAGATGCTGATGTTCTGAGTTCCAACCATATTAATTGCTGGATAAAGGCTGTAATCCCCGTCTCTTTGAAGCTCAGGCCTGATTTTTAGGCAACACTTCAAAAGCAGAGCACAGCTAAGGAGGCATATTTCCTACCATCTTTGTGTTGGCATGATTTACTCAGCTTGCGTTAAAGTACATGTGCCTTACACATTTGGCTCTCCAACCAAACAGTTTATTTTAATATTAGAAAGTAAAAGAAAACACCTTCTGAGATCCAAAATCTGACTTGTAATTTTTTGTGATGTATTTTGATGGTTTAAAACACCTTTGAAATAGAAACACCCAAATCACTCTTTGCTTAGAGTAGAAAACATCTCTCTCTATCCCTCTCCTCTTCCTTTCCCTCTCTCCTTTCTTTCTACCTCCTCCCCCATCTCTTATCCTTTCCCTCTCCTGCCTTTCTCCTTGCTTAAGTGTTTCGGTGCAGTATAATATGAAGCTATTGACTGTGTGTGTTTGCTATGATTAATGACAAAGCCTATATAAATAAGACATTTCAAAATTCTCCAATTGCTATAGCCCTTAGAAGCCTTTTAAAGCACAATTTTAACGTTATATATTTAAAATTCATACCAGATAGAGTATTTTTTTAAACCAAGATTTAGAAGTAAAGAGGAGTGAGGTGTAACTTTTCTATGAATATCTAAATAAAACCGTTAATCAAATCCACCTACAACAGAGTAGTAAAGAAAAAAAATGACTCAAATGAAGTAATAGCCAACATAGAATTTTTTGTGTGATGTCTCTCTAGTCTCTTGTCTCTTGCTCTAGCAATAGGGTGATTCTCAGGGAGGCTTTCCCAAGTGCACTAGTGTGCTATGTGTGAGAAAGATTAACAGTGTTTCAGATCAAAGAAGGGCCCTGCTGCATGGTCTTAGGAGATTGTCATTCACTCCATTATGGCTCATTTGCACAAGATTTTCATGTAATATGAGCCTTTGTTTTGCTGGCAGTGAATTGACATAAAGACAAGGCCAAGCTTCATCCCGGTGTCCTAGTTGGTCAGTCTGTGGGGTATCCCGGTCCCAAAGAAGTTGCCAATCATAAAAGGCAACTGTTCCTCAGTTGTGGATTGGCTGTTTCCTTCCTCAACTTTCCTTCCTTGATTTAAGATGGAAAACTTCTTAAATGTGGGTGAATAGCATAAAGATCAGACAATGCCCACTTATGCTAGATTAGATGCAGCCTAATCAGACAGTTTTGGATATCCTATTCAAAAGGTCACATTAGGAACCATTGCAGTCAGCTGCTTTTTCTCCTGTGCTTTCTGCCACGCTTATTTTGATGTTAAAATAACTGGAAGAGTTAAGAAGTTATGCCTGAGCTACATTCAAAACTTTTCCCGAAGCAGTATTTATGTTTTTCTTGTACTTAGTTTCACGGCTCTGCATAGAATACATATTTACATATCCCAGTCACTCACATTCTTCGCTTCTTTCTTTATGCACGTCAGACGAGGCAGCGAATATCGCTGCTGCTATTTTCAATGGTGTTTAAGAAATGGAAATAAAAAAACGTAAAAACTCTGGCTGATTGTGTGGCTTTGACTACAATGGATGCTGTCTTATTAACACTGGCATATATTACACTAGCACATCTATGTTTCGATGCACCAAATGTGTGTGTAACAAAAGAAGAAAAAATTAAAATGGTTTGTAAATATGAAACTAAGCATCAGGAGCCAACAATGAAAGCTACATTAGAACATAATTACATTTTAGTTTCTGCTCTGTTTTCTCAGCAAATACATTTTAAATCTGGAGCTGTTACTCAGCCTTGGTGATTCCTGACAAGGTGCTGGTTAGATTTGTAAAGCATTGATCCAGTTCGGATATAGCACTGTACCTAAAACAGAAGATTTTCTAGTGTGGTTTTATATCAATGTCTTATCAGTATTGTGTTTATAAGATTGGTTATAATTTCTTTTATTTTTTGATTGTTTTAAAAAGATTTATAGCAGCCACACCATAAAAACTAAAAGTAAATTCTTATGATGTTGTACTCGTGACAATATTTGAAAATCCAAGAAATCATTTTATAACATTTTGCTAAGGCAGAAGTAAATATACATCCCTAGAATTATTTTTTTTTCTACTTAGCTTCAAGTCGTTAATGAAAAAAATAGTATATTTGTTACATGATGAGGAAAAACCTCTCTATTTTAGGACTTCATTAAAAAACATGAAGAAACTAGCATGTTACTGAAATAACTTTTAAAAATGTATGCTGGCTTAGAAAAATAGCTAACAAAGGCAATCACTGATTGGAACATTTTCCTCAATCTTTACTTTGTAAAATTTCAAACACCTAAAACATTGGAATACAGTACTGAAAATACACATACTCTATCCAGAATTAATTGCCTTTATTTTTACTTTACCCCTTTTCTCATTCCATATGAAAATAATAACATTCTTAAAATTTCAACCTGCATCTCCTGTGCACCAGGCTATTCTTTCACACAACGATAGTGACAGAAAATTGAAATATATAAAAATCTAGCTATTGGAATGTCTAAGATAATTTATAGGTAATTAGAGCTCAAAGATAATTAAAAAATACTTATTTCCACAATAACATGCACAACTTCAATACTGTGCTATATACATATTTTTCAGTTACTTTAAATTCAGACTTTACACATTAATAATGCCATTAGGATTTACAGGCAGGTTTTGAAAAACAAAAACTAAATTAGTAGGCAAATGTGTTAGCTTTTGAAACACTTTAAAAATACATGAACAGCAGCGCCCTCTACATCTGGATAGCTTATGATAGTCTTTCTGTTTGAAATAAGGAGCATTCTACAGTGATCACTGTAGGTTTGGGATAAGAGATGTGATTGTAACATACAACATTGCAAGTGATTTATCATATAAGTTTACTATATTTTAAACTGTTAATTGAGTGTAGGAAACCTAGCTCTGGAAACTCAATAGCACACTTTTCAGAAAAAAAAACTCACAGAGGCTACAGTCAAAAGAAAAGCAAGGCTCTGTAGCAAATGTGTAAATCTGTTTCAAGGTAAAGTTAATCATATTATCCAAGTGGATTTTCAGAAACCAGTTTCAAGTAGTTACAATTGTATTATTCTCCTTTCTGGCTTAGATAAACAGTACCCTATAACGGTCTCAAGTTCAGGAACAGATCAACGGCTTAAAAGAAAAAAAAAAAAAAAAAACAAAAAACCCTGCCTTTTAGTTTCAGCATCTAAGAAAGAAAGTATAGACTTACAGATACTGTGTTTAATGCATTTTCATGAAATAAAATAAAATTAGCTGGTATTTAGTTTTTTAAAAAATCCCTTCTCAGATTAAATAATAATAAAACAGTTTAAGAAATTCTATAGACATAAAAGTATAATCATTCATCTTACATGTAGACACTACTGCCTGCTGTTAATTAGCATATAACCCCTTAATGGATTTGTACATTACCCTTAAATAATCAAGAGGGAAAAAAAACATAGCTTCCAGTGGTCACATCTACAAATTATAGTATATTTTTATAACATAAAATAAAAATTTAATGCATATTTGGGTCTCATTTTTCTAACTATAAATACTTTATTGCTCATCAATTTCAATTAACTTAAGTAATCCATTCAGTTAAAAATATATGCTTAACTGTAATACTGAGTACTGGCATTGAAAAGTTTAGATTTGTATTTCTGGTGTAACTTTTTCCTTTAAGATAAAGGAAGTATATTTTAAAAGTATATTTTTTGCTTAAATATATTCTCTTAAACATGTTTGATACTACATCACTGTTATTGGAATGTAAGTAGGATAGCCTAAAGCAAAACTCTTTTAGTAAATCATTTGTAAGCTTCCACTAGTCAAAAAACAGATTAAAATAACTTAAACCAGTTGTTTCTTAAAAGTTAACACAGTTTCAACGCCTAAGTCACAATATTTTAAATGAAAAACAGTAACACAAAATATTTAAAATCAACAAGTATGTTTTATGCTTTAAAACTCAACAACTCAAATATCTCAAAACTAACTCCTGGGGAGTATTTTATGTTTTAAGTCAGTAAGTCTGAATAATCAAGTCACTTGTGAGAAGAAAAGAATGCTCCTTAAATTATCCACTGAGGCTTTAGCTTGCCTTTCAATGCCAGAAAAAAAAAAAAATCTTAGAGTGGGCTCTAAATTTCTAAAGACAAAATGCCAATGACTCTGGGGATCGTCTTGATCATTTTAAGAGCAAATTAAAACAGTGGAAGAATGGTGCAAATAATTGTTTCATATGTTCTTTGCCGGTGACTGCTGTAATCATCAGGCCTGATTTACAAAGGTAGACTTGAAGGTTTCTCAGCTTCCTGCAGGGTTGAAGACTGTTACGTTGGCAATCGCCCTCTCGCCCTTGTAATCACCACTCAAAACTGTGCCCCGGTACTTCCAATTCCCAGTCTCTTGATTGAACACCTCATTCTGTGCTAACAAGGTGAGGTATTTGAACAGAGGCTCCAGTTGGAAGATCATTAATGGTTTTGCTCATTAGGAGTTGCTGCGCTAGTTTTGGTAATTTGGTAACTGTCTAAACAGCAAGCAAATACCCCACCCCCTTCAGCCTAAAGGATGAGACGTTTAAAAGAGTAACAGTAACACTTCTGGGTCGCGTTGACAAGGGGAGTTGAGTGCTGTCTGTGTATGTACTAGGCTTTGCAGAACTAAGGAAGTTCACTCGGATGCCTAGGTTCATTGCCCAGTACTTTGACAGCTATGCTTAAAATAGAGCCAAGTAAAGTTGAGGGTAAAAACCATTTCATTGGGTGAGATTTGCTGCAAGTTTAAAAAATAAAGAACAACAGGTATTTTTTTTATAAATATGAGAAACGATAGCATTTTCATCTTTTATCTATGCTAAAATTAATTTCAATTTGACACTTCTGTTTTTACAAATATGTGTGTCTTAAAAATCACTAATGCTCTTTTGTTTGTTTAAAATAGGAACAGTGTTAATTTTCTTAATTTATCCCTGGAATGATTTCTAGGGCATTAATCACATAGTTCATTTGAATTGAAAGACAAAATGTCTTAGCAGATATATATTTCTGTTGAATAGTCATTCATTTAAAAATGTCAGATACTATCTGAATATTTTAAATTTGCCTTTTACAAACATATATAAGAGCTAGAATAATGCATTTAATGAATAAATGCATCGGTTTTCATGGAAAAGTGCGTGGCAGTACCAAATTATTTTTACTTTTTAATACATTCTTTATACATCTATACTCTATAGAAGATACGTTGCCCAAGGTGAGCTAAGGAGTCTAAATTAAGCACAAAAGTGTTTATACACTATTTATTAAGTTTAAAACCTCTGATTTAACTTGTTAAGATGTGAGAGAACAATTTGAAAATAAGTTTTCTTACACATTGTTTTTTAACTGTGAAACATTTTTGTAAAGTTTGACAGCAGCATCACCAGATATTTAAGTATTTTTAGTGATTTGGATAATTGTCATTTTTATCACGTATATAAAAAGGCGGGTAAGGAGAGTCAGCTGAGGATGTAGGTGTTTCCTGTTCCAAGTAAAGGGGCCATTTTAATGTGATTCAAGTGGCATTTCTCTTCTGGGTCACCTTTATATGCCTGCTGCCCTAGTGTGACATTGCAATGAACATTTTGGTAATAATTTATTGGGATGATTTTTTTTTTAATTTTGCTTAGAGTTTATTCTGCAATCTTTTTTGACACTACTAAAAGGCAGAAGTTCTCTGTAGGCTTGTTACTTTTCACTTTAGAGTTGTGTACTCACACAGAAACCTGCATACTAAATCAGCAACTTTTCTTTCTGGATAGGAAATTGAATGCAGATCATGACTTGTACACATTTAAAAAAATGCAAAAGTAATGCCCCCCCCCCCCCCTGCTGTGTAAGTAGTTTTGTTTGTCATGAATAAAGCCCAAAGTTATTTAAATTAGTTCTAGACTCATCATAGTACTAGGATATCATTTTTGTTCCATTAAATACACGGGTACATAGTTTCACTGATTACGTGACCAAGTTTCTCACACGTGTTGAAGTTGTATAACACAAAGGTAAAACTGATACTGTAGCTTCATATTAAGAAGTTTTAATCAGTTAACATAAAAAATACAATTTTCTATGTTGACATACCATTATAGTGTTTGTTATGTCTTAGAAAACTAAGAATTTATGCATCCTTTTCCCATTTCCCATTGCAAGGTCTGCAATTGCAGACAGTTATTTTTATCATGTAGATAAAAACTTGGGAAAGGAAAGTCAGCTGAGGATGTAGGTTTTTCCTGTATCAAGCAAAGGGGCCATTTGAATGTGATTCATGTGGTATTTTCCCTCTGCATCACCTTTATATTCCTGCTGCCCTAGTGTTACAATGCAGTAACTGTTTTGAAATTTTGTTTTTTATAATGGGAATTAATTTCAGAAATCGTTCCACATGGCCAACTTGGATGCATTTATTTGAAACTAAGTGCATAACTTTCCAATACATTATGCTCGTAATCAGAGGCATTTAAAAGTAGAGGTTTGTGTGCTGACCTACATTGGCTGTAAGAGAAAAGATAAAAGTAATAAATACAGTTGAGATTTTTAAAAATCTTGATGTTGATAACAATTTTTTTGCTTGAAAAAAAATTCCTGTCTTTTATAGCCACGTATCTGAGGTTGGTATGGTTGAGTAATAGATTAAAAGAGGTTTGATTAAATATAAAAGCTTACAATCTCAACAGTAACTAATTGGGATGCTAAGGTTTAGATTTACTTTGAAATTGTTTTATTGGCTGTGTGATATTTTTTAAAGGTAGTACTGTAATATTAAAAATAACATCTATAAGTGTTTGTTAAAATAATACCAGTATACATGCTCAAAATAAGTTTCTATACTTGTTCCTGGGGAATCCCCCAACTTTATTAAGATTTCTGCATGGGTGAAATTATGATGAAAATAGCAAAAGGAACTTTCATGCAGGCAGGCTTTTGAAATATTTTAAGTCTAATTTTTAGTTTGAACTCTGACTTTACATTATGTTATTTTAATTATAAAACATGATTGGCTCCATAAAGAGAAGATCACATTAAAAACCACGTAAGAATATAACTTTGTGTGGTCTATGATTGCTATAATATTTGTTTAATAATTGTCCAGCTGTATTCTCACAGTTAGGAGAATATATAAACTTATATAAAAACTTATATATAAACTATATAAACTTATAAACTTATAACTAGTGGATCTAATGCTTTAAAGACCAGTATCATACACAGGAAAGAGATTGAATAGAGTTAGACACTTATTTCTATGCAGTTTTTAACATTTGCAAATAATAATACAAACATGGCTCCAATGTTGCAGTTTCAAGTCATAATTGTAGTAAGAATTCAAAGAATATAGCCTGTAATTTACAGAAAAGAAAAGATAATCACTCTGAAATATTTTGCAAGTAATCTTTTAAGCAATGAAAACCTGATGAATTTCTAGGGCTGTGAGCATTTTCATCTAGAATGAATTCTTCCTAGCTGTTAGGAAAGCTGGCTATATATTTGTGTCCTGGCAACTCTTGTTGCCTTATTTCTCAGTTATTAACGTGTTGATAGGGAAGTCAGTAAAGGGACTTTGAACATCAATTTACAAATGATCAAAATGAGATACAGATTAAAGGCCAACTAATGTCTGATCTTCTTTATTGATCTTTGATTATGGAGTTAGAAGGAGCTTATTAAGTAACTTAACCCAAGGTCATTTCAAAGATTAGGAAGGTGAAGGCCAAAGAGGTACCAATGTTTTCTCCCAATCGCACAACTAGTTAGCAGTCTCCAGACTAGCATCCAAATCCCCTTCTTCACAGGTCAGTATTGTTTTCCGTCTACCTACCTTCCTCCATCACATCAAAACCAAGACCTACTTCAAAGGTTATATACACTGAATGAAAAAAACAAAAAAAAACCAATTGTCCTGAATGCTCTTATTATCAGGTATTTGGTTTTTTGTTTTGTTTTGTTTTGTTTGTTTGTTTGTTTTAAACACAAGGTTTTTCTGTGTAGCCCTGGCTGTCCTGGGACTGGCTCTGTAGACCAGGCTGGTCTCCAACTCAAAAATCTGTCTGCTTCTGCCTCCCAACTGCTGAGATTAAAGACATGTGCAACCACCAGCCAGCTTAGGTACTTGTTACTCCTTAAACCAATTGATAGAGTTCAGTGCCTGCTTAGCATACAGGAAGTATTGAGCTAAACATTCAGCATCACATACACCAAGCACAGCAGCACACACATGGAATCCCAGCACTTTGTCGAGGGAGGCAAGAGAGTCCAAAGTTCAAGGTCATCCTTGGCTCCATAAGGAATTCAAAGCCAACTAAACAACATGAAACCCTGTCTCAAAAACGAACAAATGAACAAATAAATAAATTTCCAAAATAAAATACGAAAAAAGAAAAAGACCTTTATGTTATTGTATTAACACATTAATGCAAAGATCAGAAATGGGACCACAAAAATCAAATTCTGACCAGCAAATTTACAAAGAAGAATTTGTTTTGTAAAACTGAATTTGTTTATTATTATTGATATGTTTCCTATGCTACTATCTAGACATTTGAGATTAATATATAATCCTTCCATGTTTCTCTTTGTACCTAAATACACTCATTGACTTTACTGACCTGGATATAATCTGTTGCTCCTCTGAAGCCTGACTGCTCTGGCAGTATACTCTAGATTCCCTGATCCTTAACTCTTGCATCAGACAAAATTAAATGTCCTCTAACATGATAGATAGAATATATTCTATTCAATAGAATAGAAGGAGTTACAGAACTGATAAACTCATTTAGAAACCAAACATCTCGTAACACAGGATCAGGAAGGTCATGTGAATGTTTGGCATCTTTTCTTAACATACAAATATGGACATATGTACATCCTATTTATTTATGTAAAGTTGAAATTATGCTGTCTAATAACTTTTAAGATCTTGCTCTGGTCACTTATATTTTGAGGATTTACCATAGAAATGGAACTCGTTTTAATTTTGATAATGCAACAAACCTCATTTTGAATTGAACAGCTGTGAATTCAGTAAAGCAAACTGGAGGTGGAAGGAAAGAAAGAATGAAGAGAAATTAGGTGTTATACTGTCCTAGGCATTGGAGGGAAGAGCCGGGTGGAGGGGTGCTGGTGGGGGGCAGAGACAGGGAAGCTAGCTAGAGACATGGTCATATCAAATGTGCTAGAGAGAGATCAAGGTATTATTCTTAAGAGAAAGAGTTCTGAACTTGGCTGTCTTAAGCTGTCAGTGATGTTTGTGAATGTGGCTTACTAAAAGCAGAACCTGCTATTATAGTCTATGTTTTTAAATAAGGTAAAGATCAGCAACAGGGATGTTCTAGCGCAAATACTGAGAGCCTGGATGGGTGTGGTGTACAGAAGCAACAGGCAGCCTGCAGCAGCAGCAGAATATGCAAGGCAATGAAACCAGGCAGGCAGAACTAGCTTTTATTTCCTCTTGGGGGCAGGACAGACTTCCTCACCCCACACAATGAATAAACAATAGATATCACTAAAACTTTTCAAAACGGAGACGTTTATTATACTCAATTTTTAATTGCTAATTATATTGTGGAAATTAAAGTTTTTATAACTAGTCTTACCAAAAGGAGAAAGCAAGACAAAATAATGTTTCTTATCTTTTAAGATAGAGACTGTGTATACGGGTAAAATGAGAAATTAAGAGGTGTAGCATTTTGTTTAGACTCATGGTGTTAACTAAAGAACTAAATGAGGGTTAAAGTGCTCTAAAGGGAGTTAAAATAAGGCTATCGAAGGCTGATGTGGATTTCATTTCTTACTGTTCTTTGGTATTTGAATTTATTTGTTACCTACATGTGTAAGGTTTGTACTAAAGATTACACAGAATGAATCAATTATTTGTTCTAGCAATAGGAGGAATGACATGTTTTGGCTCTCCCACTCTGCAGAATCTGATTCAGGTTATCAGAGATTAATCATCCAATTGGTAAAGCTGGCTGGAAAAGGAGTCATCATGCTTTCCTCGAGTCCCTGGGAACTTCTCTGTTTTAGGAGTCATTATATCAGATTTAGTTGAATAAAGTGTCTTGTTTTCAGAGTCTCCTTTCCTTCCTTCCTTCCCTCTTTTGGTCCCCTTGCTTGTCCCTCCTTCCCTCCTCCCTCCATCCCTCCCTCCCTCCCTTCCTTCCTTCCTTCCTTTCCTCCTTCCTTCCTTCTTTCCTTCCTTCCTTCCTTTCCTCCTTCCTTCCTTCTTTCCTTCCTTCCTTCCTCCTTCCTTCCTCCTTCCTTCCTTCCTTCCTTCCTTCCTTCCTTCCTTCCTTCCTTCCTTCCTTCCTTCCTTCCTTCCTTCTTTTCTTCCTTTCCCATTGACAAACTGCAAAGTACCTAAATCTCTCCTTACCTGTGGCTACATTTCTCAGCCCCCAGTGAATGCTTGAAACCCCAGAAAATAGAGACCCCCCCATGCTGTGTTTCTTAAACTCACATACCTATCAACAATTTAATTTATTAACGAGAGGTATGGAGACCAGAGGTTGCATGTGATGTCATCCTCTATAACGCTCTACCTTATTTCTTGAGACACGGTCTCTCATTGAACCTTGAACTCACAATTGAGTTGTGAGTTAAACTTGCTGACCAGTAGGCTACTGAGATCCTATTGTCTAAGCCTATGCTACCGTGTCTGTTTTTTTATGTGCGTGCTAGGGATCTGAACTCAGCTCCTCATGCTTAATGAAGCTTTATAAACCGAGTCATTTCCTCAGCACCATATAAATATTATTATTATTTTGAGACAGGATTTCTCTGTTTTAACTCTGGCTGTCCTGGAACTTTCTCTGTAGAGCAGGGTGGACTCAAACTCACAGAGATCCGCCTGCCTCTGCCTCCTGAGTGCTGGGATTAAAGGCATGTACCACCACTGCCTAGCCAAGTTATTTTTAAAGCAATATGCTATAAATTTTATTATTAGTTGTTTCAATTCTCATATTGTACCTCACTGGCAATACAATTCAACAAAATTAATGTGAGAACGTGGTCTTTCTTTCAAAATAACCTTCTAATTTTCACACTTGTGATTACGTCAGATGATTTTGCACTGGTGTGATAAGATGCAGAGAACTGTAGGAGTGATGTGAGTGCAGAGTTACGCTGCTTTTGAACGTCAGATGGGATATCAGGAAGAGGGCTTGGAATCTGAAATGTGATTTTTTCCCCCTGTAATTTTGTTTAATATTTCTTAGACAGTAGTTGATCATCCACAACTGACTGAGACTGTGAACAGTGAAAGAGAGGCTAAGTGGTCCCACTTTCTCTGTCACATGCAGGCAAGTTTAAGGGATCCATCAGTGCAGAGAGCAATGGGGTAGGAAGAATTCAATAACATTGTAGTTATGGAAACCGAGATGACAAAAAAAAAGACAAATGGAGAAAATCAGTAAGAATGTAAATGTCAAAACAGGTGCCATTTAGAAGCTAGTGCTCAATGTGGGCTGAATAACCTCAGCAGATGAAAGTCAGGTATTAGATTTAAATAAATTAGTGAATCCTAGAGGAGTTGAAGGTGAAAGGAGATCTGGAACTTAAGAGACAAAGATTATTATTATTATTAGTAGTAGTAGTATTAGTATTATTAGTATTAACTTTACACTGAGGGGTTTTGTAGGAAGAAAGTAGGAGACTTTAAAGATACTGTATCTTGGAGAAAGTAAAGGGATGGTGTTTAATAATACAGAGTTTTTAAGACAGGAAATCCCTGTCAAAACGTCAGTGGAGTTTAGGTGGACTTGGGGTTAGATAGGGCAGAAGATATGTAGGGTATCTCTGTAATATGTAGGGTATCTCTGACAAAGAAAGCTAATGTGACTTCCTTAACACAAATGAGTTTCTGTGCAGAATCAAAAGTTATCTACAGAGTGTGTTGGCCATAGCCTCGGCACTAATACCTAATGAGAGAAGGAATTTGGCAAGCCCTTGTAAGTAATCTCTCTCTCTCTCTCTCTCACATACACACACACAATTCTAAGATTGATAAAGGAAATTTTTGAACAGATAGAGATCTACTAGAAACTAAGAGTCTAGTAATATGAAAGGAGCCTAAACAAGTCTCTCCTAGATGTTAAAATCACTCAAAATAATTAATTTCCTCTTTTTAAAAATGAAGTAGGCATAATTTAATAAAATGTTACCATATATGAGGCTGGAGAGATGGCTCAGCAGTTAAGAGAACTTGCTGTTCTTGCAGAGGACCAGCGTTCAGTTCCCAGAACCTACAGTAGGGGACACACAACCAGATGCTCGTTGTGGAAGTTTATTTTTAGTTGTGTTTAAAATAATTGTTTTTGTACACTGTTGGAAAAAGTGATGCATAGGCTTTGGCATTTTGTATTATCTGCAGGTGTTGGAGTTCTGTGGGGCATGTTTGACTGCTTATGGTCTGCATCTGAGGAGTTCTGAATCAAAAAAAAAAAAAAAAAACCTGAGCTCAGATGCTTGTGGTTCCATTGTCCAGTATGCCACTTGCTGTGATGGTGGTTCCCTCTGCTGAGGTCTGGAAGGGCTCCAGGTATGAAAACGCCTCCTTGTCTCCTTGCTGAGCCACCCCAGTGGTACCTGCAACATGGGCCTGAAGTCATGCTCATCCAACATGGAGACAAGGAAGAAGAGAAAGAAAGTCTAGGAAAGTATGCTCAGGGAAGCCACAAGAGGATAGATATTAAGGTATTAATTGAAGGCTCCTGAAGGAAGAGAAGAGAGAGAGAAAGAGAGAGGGGAAATAAGCCTCTTTAAAGAGAAAAGACTATGAAATTAATAATAAATGAGAAAGAGAAATAAATGAGAAATCTCTCCAAGGTGGGAGCCACAGAATAGAGGCCTTTAGAGAAAAAGGAAGACAATTTCATGGTAAAAACAAAGAATTCAACTGGGAGCAGGAAAAGAAGCAAGGTTCTAAACTGCTTTTCCTAATCATGGAGCTGCTGCTCCCTCTTGCTGCTGGTGGCAGCCAGGGCACCTGAAACAGAAATCAGAGTGTACTGTTCTATAAATTGAGTTTGTTGATGGCTTTTTTTTGTGGTGAAGCTGAAGCAGGTCTTGTGTTTGAGGTCTATGAAGAAGGGTATATGTTTCCCCTTAGCAGTGGTAAAAAAGAACACCAAACGGCCTGAATGTTCCAACCTGAGATTCTTCCCACCAGTCACGGACCCCCTGTTGTGGAAGCCACCACTTAGAGACAAAAAGTTTCTTGGTTAAACTGCACAGCTTTTTTTTTTCCCCCTGCAAACCTTTCTACAAATGATAACTCCACACCATGAAGGAATCCTTATTACAAACAAAGTGACCAGTTATTTTTCCAGGAGACTAGACTCTATCTTAAAAACTGAAGAGTGTTTTCTCAGGGACAGCATACAGAAACTGCCTTCCAGAACTGGCCAAGATTGTATCTCCTGTTGGTAGCAGAACTTGGTACTGTAAACATTACCCAGCTGGTGCTGGTTTCGAAGGCCTAAAGAGGCCATGGAATGCAACAGAAGCTTGGCACTATGAGAGACCAAGAAAGGCCATTAGTGAAGGTGCAGCCTCAGTTGAAGGCCCAGAATGAAGGGGTCATGTTGAGGTGTGGCATTATGAAGAGAGCTCAAGAGAGGCTATTGGTGCAAAAGTGCAGCACAGTTGCAGCAAGGGACCCCTGCAGTTTTTGAGATGCCAGTACCATGGGACAACCACCAAGAACAGCAGCAGCAGTGGAGTGAAGCCAGTCAGAGTCTGAAGGACAAGCTGTGTTTGCTGCAGAGGGCAGGGCCAGAGAAGTGATCCAAGTCCTTTGGAGGAGCCCAAAAGATTGTGAGTGTATTTCAGATAATCAGATATTGATAATGTTTTTCTGCTGTTCAAGGACATTATGAAAATCTTGATAGATGTTTGGTTTCATTTGGTCCTGTACATTAGCAACCCTCATGATTGTTCCTCTTGTAAATAGTTTTGCTGATATAGTGTTAAATTGTGTTGTAAATGTAAAACAAATTTTTAAAAACTGAAAGGGAGAATTGTTGTAGAAGTTTATTTTTAGTTGTGTTTTAAAAAATGTTTTTTGCACTGTTGAGAAAAGGGATGCATAGGCCTTGGCATTTTGTATTGTCTTCAGGTGTTGGATTTCTGTGGGGGATGTTTGATTGCTTATGATCTGCACCTGAGGAGTTCTGAATCAATAAAACACCAGAGTCAGATGCTCAGAGTTCCACTGTCAAGGATGGCATTTGCCATAATGGTGGTCCCTCTGCTGAGGTCTGGCAGGGTTTGCACCTACGAATATGCCTCCTTGTCATCCTTGGTACAGATGGCTACAGAAGGCTAACTTCTACAGATGCTTACTCCATTTTCAAGTGATCTGACACCTTCTTCTGACTTCTGGAAGCACCAGGCATGTATGTGCTACACACACATGCAGACTCTCACACAAACACATATCAAAATTAGTATATATTAACATAAAGATGTATCTATTACAATATGTATCTATTACAGTATGGTTTTTATAGATTAAAAATTATATAATTAAAATTATGACTTTAGCTTAAAAGAAAAAGACCCATAAGGCAAAACACAAATAAAGAACAAATGTTGCATAGGTATGATTAAATTGTTTAAGAAAGGTATCACAAAGAAAACATAAGAACTTTCAGATGGTGTACATTCAAAATGTTATTTGATTTTCAAATATGTATACTCCAAAAATCATTCTAAAATGAGTAATTTGGAAAAAGATATTACAATGAAATATTTTCATAGATATTTAAAAATACTGCATTGCTCCTACAGGAATTTAATCTAGAAGTTTATTATATATATATATATATATATATATATATATATATATATATATATATATCTTGTTAATTTAAAAGCTCCTGGTAACTAATTCCTTTTAAGGTAAAAATACTTTATAAAACCTTAAGAAACAATTAAGATCTGAGGTAGTCCTTCCTTAAATACTTTAACTACAAATACTCAGTGTTAATCCAAGTCCATCTGATAGAATATATATACAAAGCCCTAACTTCAACCATAACAAAAGAGGTTCCTGCAATAGAAAGGACTAAGTTAATTATCTCCATTTCCTAAGGCTTCTCAGGCATCTCTATCAAGTAAGGATTTGCTTCAAAGATTAGTGATCCAAAGCTTTCCCACAAAACCAACTTTCCAAGGAGTCTACTTCCCATTAAACTTTCTTTTCTGTCTCATAACTGTTATTTGGACATCAGAAATCTTGCTGTGATGAACTCATTGCTACTGATGGTCATGTGAGTTGGTATAGCCAATATGGTAAGCAGTATGAAGGCTCTGGCAAAAAGTTACAATACATTTGGCACATGGTCAACTAACCAATTCTGATATGTACATATTCTTCATCTGGATGGGATTTGAAATCAGCATGGGGAAGCAACACCTGAATACCCAATGCTGCAATAGTTATGACATGGGATCAGCATCAGCATAGATGTTCACCAACAGAAAAACAGGTTAAGGAAATATAGTCTTATTCAGCCAAAAGAAAGGGTATGCTGTAATTTGCAATAAAGTGGGTTGACTGGAGGAACATTATATTGTGGCATAAACCAGGCACAGAAAGACAGGTACATCGTGTTCTCTCATATTGAATCTGGAGAAAAGCAAATATAGAATTATGATCACTGGAAACTGGGAAGGATGGTCAGGGAGAGATAGTTAGATAATAAACACCAAAGCATGGAGTAGGAAAGAAAGTTCTAGTGTTCAGGAGCCTAGTGAGTTGACTACAGTTAACTCTAATATTTATATAGTTAATGAGTAATCAAAGAGAGGATTTTTAAGCCTCTAAATACAAAGTAATGATAAGGATATGGAAAGATTAATTACTCTGATTAATTGCTTAATTGTTTATTGATCAGTACATAATTTGAAATATCATACTTTGTCATGCAAATATGTACACTTTTGTGTGAATAAAAAACTAAAAAAATGTTTATGATGGTGAAAATATTACATATTTTGATTTTAATGTCACAATATATTTTGTATAAATATATCAAAGTCATTACACTGTCTCCTCTAAAATATACAGCTTTAATAATAGAAAATGTAAAAACTATACTCTCTCTCAGTTTTAACAAATGTTCTTCAATATTTCAGTTCCATTTTGATTAGTATAAAATAGATGATTCGTTTCCCATTGAAAATATTTTTTATCTTTCCTGTGATGAACTGTTTTAAGTTTATGTCTGTTGATAAAAACATGTATTCATGGCTCCACAATACCTTTTCCCCTTTAATATTTGTTTACACTATGCTTCATCCATTTAAAAATTGTGTTTTACATAAAAGTCTGCATATCCTGAAAATGTTGTATGTGAATGCTTTCAATCTGATTTTGTAGTGTTTAAGAGAATTCACCATGCAAAACAACAGTTAAAATTTATGGCATTTAGATTATTTTTAGAACTATGCGTGCATGCACACAGACACACACACACCTACCTGAGATTTTTTTCTGGCTTTTTGAACTTATTTATTTTTTAAAAGTTTTCATTTCTATTGTGGGTGTGCACACATGTGTATGAAGTATATATGGATGCGCATACAGAACATGACTGTAAAGATCACAGAACAACTATAAGGAGTTGGTTTTCTCTTTTTCATGGGTTCTAGGAATCAAACTCAAATAGTCAGGTTTTATGACAAGTGCTTTAGGTGCTGAACCATCTCATTGTTTCTCTCCCATGAATATTCTATTTTCATGTAGAACTCAGCAAATTGTAGCTCAAGTTTTTTTGTATGGAGTTGACCATGGGAAAATCAACCATTGGCTTGTCCCTACACACTCAACTCATTGTGCAGTGAGGTAGTTTCAAACTTTTAGTGATATAAGAGACATGAGAAGGAAAAATCCATTTCTGTTTTCTGAGTTCTGTTTCCATCGATAACTGGGTAGCCCTGATGAGTCGTTTAGTTTCTGGGTCTCATTTACTATATTTTCCCAATGAAACAACTTTTTCTTTTAACTATTGTAATATTACTAAAAACCTGTATTAGTTCCAATTGCTGATGTAATAACTCTCCACAAACACATATTATTTTAAGGCCCTGCAGAGGTCATATGTCTAAAATGAGTCTCATAAGGCTAATATCAAGGGCCCAGAAGTACTGTAGTCCTTTCTATGAGAAGCTGTATTTCCTTATTTTTCCCAGGCTTTATTTTATGTAGTATGCATGTATGTACATATGCACGTATTTTGATTATTTTTTTTTTGATAAAGGGATCTTAATATATAGACCAGGGCAGCCTGGTCTACAGACTGTTCACCATAATGTAGTTGATCTTCAAATACAAAGAGGCCACAGGAAAGAAACAGAATAATGTGTCAAAAACTGGGGAAGGACTGGACATGTTGGTGCACATATGTCATCCCAGAATTTTGGGTGCTAAGGCAGAAGGATCACTGCAAGTGTGAGACAAACATTGTCTACAGAATGGTATTCTATATCCACTCTGTCACCCCCTAGCCCCAAAACGAAAAGAAAATGCACATACTTAATAATTCTGACCAGCACATGGTTGGAAACTCATAGTTTTCTCTCTCTCAATTCTGTCACCTACCATGGACAATATATCATTTTTATGAGTTTATTTTTGCAGTGAATCCTCTCTCTAAAAATGCTAAGATGTATGTGTTCCATTAGTGTATGTGTACACTCACTAACAAAGAAGACACTGTTCTTGTTTTCTTTGATTTTCATAGGTTTTTTTTTTCACCAAAAAGTAATTAGGATTGATGATTCCATCCAACTTCAGCAGCCTAGTTTTATTACCTATGTTTAGATTTAGGCTAACAAAAAGTTAGATGGACAATTATTTATGCTAATCCCATTTTTTTTGTATGCTATAGACAATACAAATGAACTTGAAGAACCACTGATAGCCAAAGGGACATAAACTGAAACTGAGTCATCTGATAATATTACCATACAGATATATGGGAACCAGGTTATAATGGCATTCATATTTATTGGATACCTCATCCCGCCGTGATAATTTTAATAATCTAAAGAAAAAGGCAAAGGCAAACTTTTCTGTTTTTATTAAACAATATTTTTAAAACACATTGTATTTATATTGAAAACTTTTAAAAAGATGTATTTTTATGTTTTATTTATGTGTATGTGTGTGGGTATGTGCACGTGAGTGCAGATACCTGCAGAGGCCAGCAGAGGGCACCAGATCTCCTGGAATTATAGGTGGTTGTAAGCCACTGGACTTGTGTACTGGGAGCTGAATTTGACCAACTGCATCCATGGAGTCCTATTTCCAGGCTCCATGTGGGAATTTTGAATACTTGAGGGACATTTTATTATTCTACAATTATCAATTTAATTTGAAGATGTGTAAATGTCATTTTTAAATGTCTAGATTAATAAATAAATGTTGTGCCTGATTCATTGAGCACTATTTTGATAATAGCTTTGGGACAGTGAGAAATGGTAGAAATGTACAAAAACTAATAGCTTAGTTAAGATAAACATTTGCTCATCAAAAAAATGTCTAAGATGTAGTAATTATTGAAAGAATAGAAATAAAGTCTATACTGTCAATAATTTAGAAAAAAAGTAATGAGGAAGTGGGACAAACACTTCAATATAAATTTGAGTATAAAGAAAAAGAGTCAGAGAAAATAATCATTAGCATATTTTGTTATTCATGCCACATTTAATAGGATTTGTTGCAGATCAGATTTTTTTCTGAAAATATTATCCAAACCATTTAATAAAACCAATAAGTGCAAATAGATTGAAAATTTAAGTTTGCAAATTTTGTTTTGTAAGCACTCTCTTTGTATATATTATTCACTTTTTTAAAATCTCTGCACCAAAATACCTGACAGAAACTAAGCGGGTAAGTATTTATTTTGGCTCATGGTCTAAGAGGGAAGAAACATCATGGAGAGGGGCATCCCATGAGCTCATGGGAGCAGGGCTCTGTCTGCAGTGAGAGGAGGTGCTCATGGCAGCTGGCTCTGTCTGCAGTGGTGGGGTCTCAATGAGGCTGGTGCTCTGTCTGTAGTGGGGAGTTCATGTCATGGCTTGGTACAACTCTGTGTGTCAAGAAGTAGACAGAGCTCCGTGTAGAAGGAGAGGCAGCCTATCACTCTGCAGACACACCTCTACTGTTCTGCATTTGTCCCCTGGGGTCCATTTCTAAATGATTCCATGACTTCCTCCCAACTTGTCGACACTCGAGGACCAAATTCAAACAAAACATCCTGTGGGAGACATTTCATATCATAACCATAATATTCTACCACCCTCTATAAGCACATAGCTTTCTTATAAAGAAAAATGCATTTACCTTAACTTCAGAAATATCTACAGACCTTTTAGTTATATTTATTGTGTGTGTATGTGTGTGTGTATGTGTGTGTGTGTGTGTGTGTGTGTGTGTACATGTACCATGGTGTGTGCGTTGGGGCGTGGCTTTCAGTAGTGGGTTCTCTCTGTCATCCATATGGGTGTAGTGGAGCAAACCTAGGTCTTCATACTCCACAGCATGTACCTTGACCCATGAAGCCATCTTGTTGGCTCAGTATCTACAGTTCAAACACATGAGCCTGTGGGAATTATTTCACAATATCCAAATAATAGCTAATACCCATAAATTTCAAAAAAGAAAAATTTAGAAGGTAAGAATGAGAAACAATATTAGTATGAATGTATTTCACTGAGTCACATAATTGAAATACATAAAATCAAGACAGAAAAAATCACCAGGTAAAACCAAAGAATGCAAGCATCATCCTGACTGCCACTCGACAGATAAACCACAGCCAAACTTAACATGATAAAAATGTCAACTTCAAATATGTAGGTTTGATTTTAAAATTAAAGTTCACTTAAAATATTAGAAGTATAAAACATATATCTTCCACTGTCTAGATTTTATTAAGTAACTAGTTTATTATTATAATTATTATTTATTAATCATTTATTAATTTATTAAGATAATCAAATGATTAAATTGTGTGGTCAAATTTAATAGAACAAAATCCCAATTCTGACTTCAAAATTTTATATGTTTCCTAGCAAAAAAAAGTCCCTAACTGATTTCCTTTTTTTTTTTCTTTCTTTCCCCTTGCTTTTCTAACAAAAATTTACCAAGCAGTATTAAATCCCAGCTCTCTAAGGAAGGAGACTGCAGATGAGAAAGTATTTACTTAGCACAGTGTTCTCTCTGAGTAAAGAAAATCACATTGCTATATCTAATTCTGTAGGAGACAGACTTCTTCTGCATGCTTTGACACTCACATTGCCTATATGGATGAGGAAATGCATAAACTCTTTGAATTCCATTACTATGTATTCTGGTTGCCAAGAAGAAAATCATAAGACGTGGACATTCTAAATTTATTTTGGTAAGTAAGCTTAATGAGGAAATCTTGTTAATAATAAATAAAATGAGATGCAATATAAAAAAGTTATGATATTCAACACTGTATTTGGTTGTTTAAATTGGACTACATTATTTTGTTCTGAAGCTTGCTTGATAATGTGGCACTATGTCATCTGGATTCCTTTTTAGAGAAGCACAGATTGGATATTTAAATACAAAGAATGCATACAGCACCCAGTTATATCCCAGCTTCTCAACTTGGCGGTGTTCTTTTTTAGGTAGAGCTAATAGATACAATCAGCCTATACTCACAATGAAATTAGATGCGGGACTAATGTTCACATGTGTTAAAGCATAGCATTTCCTTTTCAGATGGGAATTATGAAATTGAGCAGATTAATCAGAAAAGATAGAACTATGAAATTAACTTCTAAAATTATTGTGTTTTTGTGTTTGAGTTTACATCATATTATATACTCACTAGCTGAGTATTGATTTTTTCACTGCCCTAGTGCTAACATGTGAGAGATAAGGCAGTATCTCCCAAAGTATTGCTAACCTAAGCACGGTATGTGCTCTGATCTCCACTGCCCTCCTCTGCTTAGAAAATCAATGTTGTTTTCCTTAGGAAATTTAACATTTCTAAAGATAATTCAAAGATAGAAAATGGCAAACTGGTCAAAACCAAGGAGGGAATAATTGACTATTTTTAGAACAGATGGCTAATTTACTAAAAAATAAAAATCAAATTGGAATATCTCTTCTTTTCCCATAATTTTGTTATCCTTTACGCTTAATATTTGTTATTTCTATCTGTCATTCTTATTCATTATGACTATACTTTTAGAACTTGAAATGCTGCTCATTTGTTGAACTTTTTCTCTTGAGTGCTTTCAACTTTTGGTCTTTATCCTGCCACACATTATCATGTAGCTGACACAAAGGCAGCATTAAATCTGAAGCCCTAGAGAGGTTGAGTAAGGCTAGGGCAAAATAAACAGAAAGATTGCTCTTTTGTCATCATATTGGCCCAGTGAGTTATTTCAGTTAAAAATCTCAGCTTTACCAAACAAGCTTGAACGTTACAGCAGTTTCCTAGCTGAACCAACCATTTCCAACTAGGGAATCAAGTACAAAGTCTGTGGTCATCTCAGCTTTCATTGAAACTATCATGTAATCTGATTTTATCATTAAACTTTATTGAACTGATCTTTCAGTGTGAATACAGCATGTTCCTACTTACACATTAAAGGCAGAATAGTGGTTGCTAGAGGATGAAGGGTAAAGAATACATAGAGGGTAGCTGATGAACAGGGTGCAACTGGGCAGGAGTAATTAGCATACATTAGCACAATGAAGTAATCATTGTTGGCTATGGTTAAATGGAAAAATTAATAGAATTTTTTCAAGTAGAGAAGAGTTTTTAAAAAATTTCCCCCAAACAAAGGAATGGTATTTGAAGTGATAGATATGCCAATAACCCCATTCTGATCATTGCATATCATGTTCATGCAGTGGAACATAACACCATATAATATAAATATGTGCAATTGATAACATGCCAATTAAAGATAGAACAATACCTTTTAATTTGCATACTGTTCAGCATATCTTAAACTAAGAACAATACATTAAAATTACTTTTCTTTAAAAATAAAATGATTAAAGTAAAATATTTTAAATAATGATGGTTTTAGAATCCCTTAAAAATTGCTTTCTTTTGTGTGTGTGTGTGTGTGTATAGAGTCTGAAATCATTCATCCTTAATGTTCTGCTCTCTGTTTTACCTTTAAGGGAGGCTCTCTCAACTGAACATCACTTCATGAATTCATCAACACTGATGCTGCTTCTACTTCCACAGTATTTGAATAGAGCAGCAATGAACATGAATGAGCAGGTATCTGCAGTAGAGTATAGAGTCCTTTGTGTATGTCCCAAGAAGGATATGGCTGGGTGATGCTAATTTTTACATCTAATTTTAGTTTTTAAAGAAACCTCCACACTGATTTTGCAGTTGTACCAGTTTCAAGTCCCACCAGCAATAGACAAATGTGGCCCATTCTGCGTGCCCACTCCAGCATTGCTGTTTAATTTTCTACGTTACCCACTCTGACTGCAGTGAGATACAATTTTTAATTAGCTTTAATTTACATTTCTCTAATAGTTAAGCATGCTGAATAAAAAGATTCTCAGCCATTTGTGTTTCATCTTTTCAGAACTATTTAGATCCTTGCACAATTTTTTAATTGCATGATTTGTTTGCTTGATGTTTAGCTTGAGTTCTCTGTATAGTCCAAATACAAACTCTTTGTCATTCTGTAAGCTGCATCTTCAGTCAAATGATAGTGCCCTTTGTTGCACAGAAACTTTAGTTCCATGAGGTCCCATTTATTAACTGTTTTTTTAAAGGAATTATTGTATTTTGTGTGCATTGGTATTTTGTCTGCATGTATATGAGAGGGTGCCAGATTCCCTGGAACTGGAGTTTCAAACTAGAGTTTCAGTTCAGCTGTGAACTCCATGTGGGTGCTGGGAATTGAACCCGGGTCCTCTTGGAAGAACAGTCAGTACTCTTAAACTCTGAGCCATCCCTCTATCTCCCCTCCCCCTCCTTAACTGTTAATCTTAACACTTGCACTACCAGAGTCTTGTTCTGGAAAGTCCTTTTTTGTATCAGTGAGTATATCAAGCATATTCCATACCCTAGTAGACTCAGGGTATAAGCTCTTAAGTTGAAGCCTTTGGTCCACTGGAGGTGAGTTTTGTGCAGAGCAAGAGCCTTTTTACATGTAAATGTTCAGTTTGGCCAGCACCAATTGTTGAAGGTGCTGTCTTTTCTCCAATATATATTGTTGACCTCTTTGCCAAAAATCAGGTATTCAATTCTATTCTATTGTTTATTGAGTCTGTTTTTATGCCAGTATCATGATGTTTATTATCAGTATAAATCTGTAATATAATTTGAAATCTGTCATTGAAATACCCCCTTTAGTTTTTGTTTTGTTTTGTTTTGTTTTTTAATTATTAGGTATGACCTTGGCTCTCCTGGTTTGTGTGTGTTGACATACAAAGTTTAAAATAATGTTTTCAACTTTCATGGTGAATTTCCTTGAAATTTTGATGGAGCTTTCATTAAATATATAGATTCCTTATTGTCAGTTGGCCATTTTCACAATATTAATTCTACTAACGTATGATCCTGGGATATGATTCTATCTTCTGGTATCTTCTTCAATTTCTCTTTTGACCATCTTAAAGTCTTCATTCTACAAGACTTTAACTTCCATGTTTATATTCATTACTAGATTTCAGGCTATTACGAGTATCACTGTGTACCTGATTTCTTTCTGGATGTACGTGTCATTTGTATATAGGAAGGCTACTGTTTTGGGTGTGTTACTATGAATGTTGGCACTTTGATGCATGTGCTCATCAGCTGTAGGAATTTTCTGGTCAAATCACTAGGGTCTCCTCCTATATTTCTATCAATAACAATGGCAATGTTGAGAAATATATAATTGTTAACTTCTATTTCACCTGTGAATAAATAAAGGGAAAGAAAATCACAGTCAAAGAGCAAATGCGTTATAAAATTGAAATATGTAATGAAATATGTAGCAGAGAAGTTTGTTCTCTTAATCTGTGCATACATAATTTGTGCATACATTCTACTTATTAAAAAAACTGAACTAAAGAGCCAATGTAATCTCCAATGTCTTTAAATTCCTATGGCAAAGTTACAAAAGGTATAATGATTGCAGTTAATTGAACACTCTCCTGAATCCAACACTTCAGTGGTATTTTGGAAGTCCCATACACTCAGGTAAATATTTTACTTATTAATGTATTTAATATGTAACTTTTAAGAGAGTAGGAAGGACTGTCTCTCTGACATAGGAACAACTATATTCTAGTTGTTATTCCAACTGATTTTACTAATAGACAGTCTCATATTTTGATTCTAATCTTCTCTAAAGCACAAAAGAAGTATAAACAGTCTTTTTATACAATTAAAAAAATCCTAAGGGCAGATACTCTTTAAAGACTAATCAGCAATCATTTATCAATGAAAATCTATCCACAGTGAAGTATAAATAATAACTCCATGTTTCCAACAGTTTTCTTCTTAGCTGAGGAGTGAGAGAAGACAGATAAAGAAGAAAGGAAGTCAAATGTCTTCCTTATATAATTGTACACGTAATATTAGAATTCTATGGGAAATGTAAAATTATTTGGTAGAGTCCGAGCACTAGAAACACAATTGTGTGCTTTTACCAAAGTGTACATTAGTGACTTATTCATAAAAGGATAGAGCATTAGACACTTTAGTTGAAATACAGAGAAGTAATAAAATAAACACAAATATACAGATACTTTGTTGTATGTAAAACATTAGAGATCAGCCACTCATCATGCTGGTTATAGTGTATTTATAATTTACTTTACTCATAATTTTACAATAACAAATTTACAAAAAAATACGAGTAGTTCTTTTAAAAATTTTCAAGGAGATGTACAAGTACTAGGAACAATGGGTTCTAAGTGTTACTGGCAGTCAGAATAACTAGGATACCTGTGCAGCCTTACTTGTTCAAAAGTAGCTGCTACTGGCTGGCCATCACCTCAAATTCTTGCATACTGCACAAATCCTACACAACTTCCAAAGTCCTCCATTAAGTAGGAAGAGGTGCTTAATAAGCATCAACCTACTTTCCTTCAAGATCTCTTTATTATGGAGCCAGACATGTGACTGAAGCCATGTGGGATCATTGGAAACAGTGAATTTTCCAGCTGAGCATAGTTCAAGACAACATACTCAACATAAGAATCACATCGCTGAGAATTGCCTGAATTTATATCCCACAAGATTATATGATATTGCCAGTCAGTGGTGATGCAGCACTCGGGAGCACTTGGGAGACAGGATCAGGTGGATCTCTGTGAGTTCAGGGCCAGCCTGGTCTACAGAGTGAGATTCAGGACATCCAGAGTTCCAACAGAGAAACCCTAACTCAAACCAAAAGAGAGGGGTGGGGGACGAGATTATATGACTGTAGAAAAACACTTGGAATTTTTATGTTAAGAAAAGCTCTTTGGTTTAACTGACTAGAGGTTCAAGTTCCCACCCCATTTGTGGTATAACTGTTTATGAGTTGGAATTGAAATGTTTGATGCAAGTGACTATAATTTGGTCCGGTGCAGTCGTTCTTGCACCTTTGGGATTGCGGGCTGCATGGGTTTATGGGAACTTTTGGCTTAGGGCATAAAAGGTCTGAATCCCCAAGAAGAGGGTTGGGGTGGATGTTGGTTGGTGGTTCATTGGTTGGGTTGCTGTCGTTAGTTGGTGAGATTAATTCCTAAGAGAACAAAGATTGGAGAGATTCGAGCTTAGGACAGCCTAAAAAGAGGCCGTGAAGATTTCTACCTTTCTCTCTGTCTGTATTCATTGCTTATAAAAGTGGTGAAGATTTCTATCTTTCTTTTCTCCTTCTCTAAATTGAGGGTAAAAGATTGTAGTGTACTGCTACATACAATACAATAAAACAGTTGCTATGGCACCAAATGCTCACTGCTGTGTAGTAATAAATAACTATAACTATGAAGTTTGAATCCATGCTCTTCACCTCCTCCAAAACCCCATCCCTATGGTAAGTGTAAACTTATATTTATTTCTCAGGAAATGAATGTGTCAAATAGATTCTGAGGGAACTGCCCCGGTTTTCCTATTTTGAACTGCCTTTGTCCTAAACATTGTCCTAAGAGAACTAAGCAAAGATCGCCCAACCATAAGCCCTTGATTTGCAACAAATAGCCTTTCAGCATTCCATGGAGCCCAATGGGACTCCAATGGATAACCTAGAAGTAGATTGGGTACCAAAAGACTAGAAGGAGGACTAGAGTAATGATTCAGTGTTTAAGAGCATTTCCTATTCTGCTAGAGGACTACGTTCAGATCCCAGTAAGCACCTATATCAAGTAGATAATAACCAAATGGAAATCAAGGACCACGGAATGACAATGGCTTCTGACCTCTATGGGCACATACACATACACGTGGTACACACAGAGACACACATATACACATAAAATGACTAAAGAGAAAGAAACTCAAAAGCAAGAGATCTTTGTGATCTGTACCTTGCTTTGTGAGTTTTCTGGGGCAACCCAATTCAAAATGCTTTATCTCTACCACCAAAACTTACTGAAACATCTTAGAATTTCCTATAGGTTTTGGTGGATAAGTTATTTATTCCAAAGTATCTCTTTTATTGGTAAAGACAGATTTTTTTTTTGGTCAGGGTGTATGTTCCAATTTTGTGTTCAGAAAATAGGACAATGTACTTTCAACTCAGAGTTATAGAGCAACAAATTTGGCAGTAAGGATAAGGTTATAGAGGCAGAAGTTTTGCTGGATGTTGTAAAAGGGGGACTTGCAAGAAAAATAGTTTCTATATAAAGTTTATATTTAGTGAAAATATATACTGATATCCTGAAAAAGGAAGCAATCCAGCCTAGTTTTTAAAGTTTTAAAGTACAATTCTCAACAAGGTTTTCTTGAGGATTTTAAAAGACACATTTTTTTTTAGAATAACAAGAAAAGAATGTTTCACATTAAAAAGAAATTATTGAAATTGTTTAGACAATTTCTGTTCTTCTTGTCCTCTCTCCAGTGGTCTATTAGACTTTTAAAATAGTGTAAATACCATAGTTATTGCTATCAGGCTATCCTTCTGTGTTTGGGTAGATGATGGGCAAAAGGCAAGCCCATCCAGAACCCTAGCACTGTAACTTAACCATCCCTTGACCATTCCTCAGGAAACTTACAGATAACCGCCTTTGCAAGATCATAAAGGGAGGGTGCGTGGTTTGTTCTTAATTATCATTTAAAAGTAAAAGAGTTTAATGATCAGTAAAAACAATATCGTACAACAAAATAGTTTCTTTTTGTTCAGGATGCATCATTTAAGTACATCTAACATTATCTATTTTCATAAACAACATAAAAAAGTAGTTCTTATATTTTAATTACACATGTAGTTATACCATGGAGTACATTTTGTAATCACATAATCTTGGTGTGTTTCTTATTGTATGTCATGTTTTTACTTAAAATTGTTTTTATTATTGAATACATTGAACTATTCTAATAACTAGCAATCATTTGTGAGACTATTTCTTAACATTTTTATTAAATCTTTGAGAATTCCATAGAGTGTATTTTGAACATATTTACTCTTAACTCTCTCAGGTCCAGCCCTACCTCCCTAACTTGGAATTTCATGTTTACTTTTACTTTTTCTTAATAACTCAGATCCATTTTTGTATTGTCCATGCATTCTGGGATGTGGGCCTATGCACTGGAGCATGGTCAGCCTACCAGGAGTCACATCCTCAAAACACAACACAACAAAACAACTCTCTTTTTCAGAAGCCATTAAATATCCACAGTTCCTCAGTTACGGTTGAGGGGCTTATGAACCCCTTTCCACTCTAAGCTAGAAACTTGAATGGCGTGATATTGTGCAGGTCTTGTGCAGTCAATCATAACTGCAGGCCTATTATGTCTAGAAGACACTGTTTTACTTCAGTGCAAGCAAGCCTCTGGTTGTAATCATTCTGTCCCTTTTTCTGCAGCAGTCCCTGAGTTTGGGGAGGGATATGATAGAGATGTCCTATGTGTGCCTGAGCACTTCACTGATAATTAATTTGCAGTGTGCCTGAAGGCCTATGATGGAGTAAAATCTTATCTCTACTCTGGATTTATAGCTTCCTTGATTTTCTTTGATTGTTTTTTGAGGGATTTTTTTTTTAGTTATTTGTCTGGTATTTTATATAATTTTATTTCACTGAAGGCCATTACTGTGATCAGTAATTTTTATGTTACTTTGCTTTTCATGTTATTATTGTTATATGTTGGGACTTACACAGTTAGTGTTAGATCATTGGTTATATTTAATTAATTTTAATAAGTTAGTTAATTATGAATTACTGCTTCCCTCTCTTAAGTTCTGACATTTTTAGGAAATAAAAGGTCACTAATAAAAGTGTATGTACTGATATGTTAGATTTTTGGTATGAGTAGCAAGGCCGGTGGAAAAAAATCAACAAAGCAAAAAGAAAAGAAAATAAATGGACTCAAGGAAAGATGTGATTGTCATTGCATTGGCAGGGAAAAAGTAGAGGAAAGAGCATAATGAAGAGGGAGCACCAGGGGCAATAACTGACAGGTAAAGCCTGAAACCTACCTGAGAAGGGAAAGGTACCTAACTATAGCCAAATGTTGTTTGTCACCCTACTGGCAGGAGGCAGAGATACAAAGATCCTGTAAACTTGGCTAGGCTGTGTTCTTTGGAAGTGGAATATGTAAAAGAGAAAAGAAATAGGACAGAGTGTGGTGGTGGGGGTGGAGATGCAGAGTATGAAAATAGTCTATGCCATTTTTTCATAGTTTAGATGTGCTCCTATTGGCAGAGTTCTGCTGTTCCTGATTCAGTGTGCACTCCTGAGTCATTCGCTCTGAGCATAGACACTAAGAACAACAA
This sequence comes from Cricetomys ansorgei, assembly GCA_026225945.1. Classification (NCBI taxonomy): domain Eukaryota; kingdom Metazoa; phylum Chordata; class Mammalia; order Rodentia; family Nesomyidae; genus Cricetomys; species Cricetomys ansorgei. The sequence continues at coordinate 10,203,440 of JAMJFZ010001100.1, read as the reverse complement.
TTACCAAATGGACCTCGTGAAACGGAGAAAAACATGTGTATGGTAGAGGACTCCATCATTTGGACAAAACAGCAGGGTACAGAATGGGAAAATATTGTTTCCAACTACATATCCAATTGACGGCTAATATCTAAAATATATAAAGAACTCAAAAAACTGAACATCAAGAATAAAAATAAATGAATTTTAAAATGGAGTACATATCTAAGCAGAAAATGCTCAAAAGATAAAACTCAAATGGCTGAGAAATACTTTAATGTTACATAACCTTAGTTAAATATGGTATGTATTCACTTACATGAGGGTCCATCTCACACCTGTCAGAATGCCTAAGATCAATAACACAAGTGGCAGCCCATATTGGGGAGGTTGAGGAGTAAGGGAAATACTCATCCATTTCTGGTGAGAGTGCAGACTTGTACAGCCACTATTGAAATCAGTGTTTCTCAGGAAGCTGGGAATAGATCTATGTCAAGATCTAGCTGTACCTCTTTTGCCCTATGTTTTATCCAAAAATGTTTTATCCTACCACAGAGACACTAACTTGCTCATCCATGTTCTTTACTCCTCTGTTCATAATAGCCAAAAATTGGAAACAGCCTAGATGTCTGTCAACATATGAATTAATAAAGGAAATATGATACACTTACACAATGAAATATTACTCAGATATTAAAAAATGAAATAGTGAAATTCACAGATAAATGGAGCTAGAAAAAAAAAATCATCCTGAGTGAAATTACCCAGACTCAGAAAGATAAATTGGCATGTATTCACTTACATATGGCATTGGCTGTGAAGTCAAAGATAAGCAAGCTACAATTCATAGAATAACAGAGGTTAGGTATAAAGTATGGGGTTAAGAGGGAGGGAGGGCTATACCTAGGAGGGTAAATACAATAGAGGAGTGGATGAGGGGTGGGTCTGTATCGAGATGATCTATAGGAGAGGGTTAGAGGGGGCAAAGGAGTGAATATGGGGAGGGACAACTAAAACTGAGTGACATTTGGGGATCATATGGAAACCTAACGTAGCATAAGCTTCCTAAAATATGCCCATGCATGAGGGTGACCTAAGTAAAATTGCCAAATAATGGGAGACACAGGACTGAAGCTTCCAGAAAAGGAAATGGGTTAACCTAATCAAGTTGTTGGCTAACGGGGTTCCATGGAAGCCCTCAAACAACCAAGGCTATTACCAAAGCAGTTAGTTGCTCTCCCAAAACTGCCTGTGAGGCACTATTGCTGAAGTTAACACCTACACAGTTCACTGAACAGGGAAAAGTCGAGCTGGTGCCTATCTAGAGCCTTCACACCTATGTGCTAGCATCTTTTGTACAGGAAGGTACTCTTCATGCTACCAAAGGAGAAAGGTGAACACCAATCTAGCTACAAAGCCTTAGATCTTCAGTGATGGCCTGCCTACAAGACACTGTGGTGAAAATTGTGGTACAAAGTTTGTGGGAGTAATTAACCAATATATGATTAAACTTAAGACCCACTCCATGAAATGGAACCCATACCCAACACTGTTCAAGTGGCCAGGAACCTCAGAGCAGATAGGACAGAGACCTGGGGGGAAATCAAATATTGCTGCTCTGGCATTTCTCAACTTGTGGGTCTCCACTCTTTTGGGGATCAAATGATCCTTTCACAGGGGTCATCTCAGATCACCTGCATATCAGATATTTATATTATGATTCATAACAGTAGCAAAAGTGCAGTTATGAAGTAGCAGTGAAAATACTTTTATGGTCGGGACTCACCACAACATAAGGAACTATATTAAAGGGTCACCACATTGGGAAGGTTGAGAACTACTGTAGGAAGGTAGCCATAACATGACTCCTAATGACAGTCTACTACACTCACAGATCAGTTCCTTTCTCAGGTATCATCAGATAAGCTTCCTCCTGAAGTAAATAGGAAGAAATTCAGAGACTCACAGCCAATGTGCAGAAAAGACTTTGGAAAACTCAGTCCTAAATGGTATGTCTCCAGTAAATCCCTTCCACCAGGGCTCAGGAAACCCTGTGGAGGAGGAGGCAGAAAGACTGTAAGAGCCATCAGAGACAGAGGACACCAAGGAAATAAGGCCTTCAAAGCATAACACGCTTGAACTCAAAGAGACTATGACAGCATTCACAGGGTCTGCACAAGTCTGTACCAGGGCTGAGAAGAGATGTGAATACAAACCCAAATCACTAACCCAGAATATATCTCAAATTGATGACTACTTGCAAATGAAAAATTAGTTTTCTCCCATGGAATTTCACCAGGGATAAAAACAATCCTTAAGACTAGACACCCCCCCTCCTTCCCAACAGTAGGTGGCCAACACAAATAAACTCATTGGCCTCTTTGGAGGATCTTTATCTCATAGTCTTTATAGTCAGAACATTTTCTCTTCTTTTTTTATTTTCATTTTATTTACTTATTCTTTGTTACCTTAAAAGTCCTTTGTATACATGTTATGGCTTCTGATTTTATGTTTTTATGGAATCCCAGTGTGTGTCTCTGTTTCTATATGTTTCTTATGCTTTTTCTTTGGCTCAGTTTCTTTGTTTTTTTGTTTTATCTTATCTTATTATTATCCCTCAGATGCCTATTTTTTCCCTAAGGAGAGAAGAAAAGGGTGGGGATTTAGATGGGGTAAGAAATGAGAATATTGGTGGACTCGAGGGAGGGAAAACTATAATCATAATACATTATATGAAAAAAATATATTTTCAACAAATAAAATATAGGGGGAAAAAAAGAAAATCTTACCACTAATCTTATAATGTTCTATTAAGTGTGGTAGATGGCATGTATAAGAATATATGTATTATTTAAAGTAAAAAATAATGTAGCCAAACTTTCTCAAATAAAAACAATCAGAGTTGGCAGAAAGCGCACAATAGTGTACATGCTTTTTCTTAGAAACTCTTTGAGGAAATTCGTCATTGAGTAAAGACTGTTTTGTGTGTTTAGACAGTACTATGAATAATAATTCATACTGCAAGGGATTAAAAGTCTATTTCTTTTTTAAACAATGGCTTTTTATCCCAACCTGACTGCCTTTTGTTCACAGATGTTGCTGAAGCAATTGGGACACATTTTATAAATTAACTTTATTTAATGAACCTGTTCTATTATTTTATGTCAAAAAGATTCTAACAAACATTTACATCCCATGTATTAAATGTTAATTTTAAGAAAAGACTGCTGGTAATTAGTGCCCACATGGTCTTTCAAATTTCAAATTTCATCTCAGTTAACTAAACACACTTGCATTTTACAACAAAGTCAATAGGCTCATTGTACTTGCTTCATTAAAATGATCTATGATTTTAAGGTCTAGGTCACTCAGAGAAAGGATATTTAAGTTGTTTGATAAACTGCATAAACACAGCAAAAGTACAAGGACAATAGTTCTGGAAAATGTAGGCCAGTGTTTCTGAGTGCTCTTATCAAGGCTAATTTTAGTTGAAGAGATCTATTTTCAAACCACTCAGTTTCTACCCTACCAACTCTGGAGCTACACAGATGAAAGTGAGTCACTGAGTTTAGAATACCTGTTAGAAGTTTAAAGAGAACTCTTGTACTTACTTTCATCATTTCATAGCAAACCCAAGAGCTATGCTAAGTCAGTGGCTGAAGTCTTTCCTTCATTTCCCAGGAAGGGATGCTTTAAAACCTTGCTCCATACGACCCAGTCTTCCTCAGTTGCTCTATATCCACCAAGGTCCTTCTGTTCTGCTTCTACTTTGGATTCCAGGTGTGGGATGCATGAATTGATGGTTAAAAGAAGCAAATTAAAGTCTGCTCCTTTACACATTTGCATTAAAAGGAGATATTGGGAACTTAAGCAGCCTAAGGCAGCTTTCAGGCTACAGGGAGAGCAGATTGCTTTTTTTAGCACTGCAGTTAGATGCTCTACTTCAGAGGCTGGCGCCTTGTGTGGTAGCAAAGGTTTGATCTTCTGTAATTTCAACAAAATGAATCTTATAAGCATCCAAACCCTTTATATACAATTCCCCCAGGTACTTACCTTTCCATTTTTAACTACTCTAATTCCTATTAAGAATTTTTTTTATAGCCACATGTAGTTCGATGACCATTGCAATTTCATCAGTTTCTTCTGAATTGTCTTAAGATAACAAATTTTCTTATATTGTGGAGTGAGTAACCAGATATAGTTTTATAGTGGTATCAAGCATGTAAAGAAGTTTGAAGCCAAAGTTCTTATGGATATAGTTATTTGTTTATTTAATATTTTTTTATTTTATTGCTTTCAATTAATTTTTATAAATGTCAAAGATAAAACTGGCCAAAGTGAAACTGTTCCAGTACATGTTAAGTTCAGCCAGATCCATGGTAGCTTTATGGCCATCCAAAAACAAGCTACATTTGCCAGAGACCTGGTCAGTTAGGCCAGGGGTGGCAAGGAGATGTGAAGTTGGTGAGAAAAGTAGGAACTGAGTCTTCTGGTCAGGTCAAAGCAAGCTCTCTTTCTTTATATTGTTCAGGGTTTCATATCACCTTGTAAGACTGCACTCCTTATATACTTTTTAAACAAAGCTTCTTGCATAAGAAGAAACCACATGATAATCACAAACCCTATTTTTCCTAGTGAATGATTACAAGTTATATTTTCAAAAACGTTATTCTTACGTACCTACATATGATTAAATCTCCCACATAAGTTCTTGATCCCTACACATGATTAAATGTTTCCTTTATATTCTTGTGCTACAGTTACATAGAATTCATTATGCATTAACAGAATACAAGCAAGCTAAGTATTTCTACCAGCACTTGCAGTTACAGAAAAAGTTACTTTCTAAAAGAACAATATCTATAAAATCTTATAAAATCACAACTCTAAATTTCTTTTAAGGGAAAAATCAACTGTTTTCTAATACTATGTCAGCAGTTCTTTAAGTCATAAGACTAAGAAACTCAAGGTGCATTAACAGTTCTTTGAATCATAGAACTGGAAAGCTGAGTAATGGCTACAGAAACATAATCATCACCTTTGATCACCAACCTATTTTTTACAAAGAAAGCTTGTTAGCCCATAATAGTCAGGCTGTCTTTGTTCTTGTTTCCTGATCCTAGCAAAATTTCTCATATATTATTCCTTGATCTTTTATCTCAATGCAATTAACAAAACATCTTAGGATAGCTTCTCTAATAGTCCAGTGTTTTTTAATTCTTCTCAAGGGTAGTGGTTGAATTATTGCCCTACCAGGTGGCATTGCTCAGGGGTTATGATTGAATTGTTACCCTACCCAAGTAGCACTGCTCAGGAAAAATAATCACTATTAATGTATGTGCCAGTAACACTGCTCAGTGGGACAGTGTTAGAAATCCCTTTTGAGATTTCATACCATTCATACTAGGAAAGGGATATGGTGACCACAAGGAGGATGAGTATGAGGATGCCAAGCAGCAGCAGGAGACATACAGGAGACAGTTCTCAGAGTCCTGCCTTTCGTGAGACATACCCATTGTGATACTGCTAGCCAGTGGGCCGCACTCTACCAACTCCAACACTGCATTCAACTGCTCTCTCAACTGTTTTCTCATGGCATCTGCCATACATTGAAATATCACTGTTTTGTAAGTAATCTAACTTACTTTAAAATTACAGTTTCGAATGTTTATCTCTTACAACTGTTCCAACTTTTCTAAATTATTTAAATTTTCTTCAATTGTAATCAGATTTTCTAAGGCATGAATAATATATTCCTCCAATATTTTTTGTTTTAAATAAATGAAATAATGAGAGTCCAATTCTACCAACAAGTCATGGATAAATTAAATGTATAAAAATGTTTACCCTTGGTACTCTCTATTGTGCAACATATTCAAGTTGTCCTTCTACACTGGTGTCTGGAAATTTAAACAATATATTGTATTTCTATAATACTTGACCACAACCACCACAGCCTGGGATATGAGCACAGAGTTTTCAGCAAGGACCAGCCTAGATATCTCAATGCTCCTGAAGTTAGGCTAAAAGATAGTGGTTTTGACTTTGGCAATGCTATAATGAAACAGAAAGATTTCTTTGCAGGAGCATCGTGGACTGTTATGGGGTGAGGAAGACACTTTCTTGAAAAGCAAAATCCATAGAGTACAAAAGTGGACTGAGGATAATCGTCAGCATGTCATCAAATGTATTGCATTAGAGGAACTGTATCAATTTGTAAAATTGTAATTTTGTAAAAACTGTGTACCACCTTGGCATACATTGGTAATTCAGTCTATACATGAAAATACTAGAACAAAAAGAGAAAGAGAGAATGAGACTTGGATGATTGACTTGCTACCATTGTCTATTAGTAGATGACGTCTCATAACTTTGTTAACAGTACAAAACTACACACAGTCAACAACAGTTAGCTAAGGATACACTGGGGCTATGTTTGTGTTATCCTGGGCCAACATGCTGTTATCTTAGGTTGCTTTCCAAATCCTTGCTCTTCCAGATTGTTCCAGGAGCTGGAATTCCTCTAGCTGAAATGTATCTGAATTCTATTCTCTCTCCCTCTCCCTCTCCCTCTCCCTCCCTCTCTCTCTCTCTCTCTCCTTCCCTCCTTCCCTCCCTCCCTCTCTCTCTTCCTTTCTCTCTCTCTCTGTCATATCTCATCTTAGTAAGAAAAGTGCTTTTGTTATTCTGATAATGGATTTACAACTTATATTGACTTCTTTGCTTACATGTAATACTTCTATCCATTATTGTCACCTGTTCTTATATTCTCTGTTACTAAGATAAGCTTTATTAAATAAAGAAGATAACATTTCATATAGGCCCAAGTCAAATGATTATAATGTCATTTTTTTCAGGTATCAGTATTCCATCGTTTTATTGGTGAATGCTAATTCTACAGTATAGATTTGCCACAATTTAATTAACAATTCACTGCCCCTTGAGGGAATATATCATTGTTTTTAGTTGCTGCACACTATAAACAAAGTTATTATGAACATGTATATTAAGAGTTTTACATTCTCATAGGTTTTCACATTTCTAGAAGAAGTACCTAAGAGAACAATCACTGAATAGGGAAATCGTTGCAGATTCATAAGAACTTAGCAAATTAGTTTCGGATGGCTGCATTATTTTACATTCCTGCAGCTGCATGTGAATAGTGTGGTTTCTACATCCCCACCAGCATGGATGAGTGATCTAACACCAAGGATAGGTGATTTAGTTCATAATGTTATTTTATTGAAATGTTCAAACATATCCCAAATATTTTTAAAATTTAGAATCCCAGCTCTATTGAATATGCTATTATCAAAAATAAATATTCCACAAAAATTCTTTTGCAATTTCCCCTTGTACTGTATACCAGACTTAATACTTTTTGAGATACTGGGGATCTGACCCAGGGCCTCCAGGATACTAGGCCAGTGCTGCACCACACACCCCGATTCCAGCCCAAGTACATAAGTTTTTAAATAATAGACTGTGTTTTTAACAGAAAGCTCTCTAATATTGTAGATGTTCCTGATAGACCAGAATTTTGGATGTTGCTAGGTGTCAAGAATGTCTTAATTCTCTGAGGATACTGTAGCCATCGATGTAGATGTGTTGATTTACTAAATTTTTCTCATGGGTTCATGGCAGAGGACAGTTTGTTCTTTGCTAATTCAATCCATACAATCTAATCTTAAATCTAAATCTGGAAGTTTTCAGTCTACATACAGTCTAATCTTTAAGATGCTAGTTCTGACTTAGAAGGCTTCATCCTCCATATAATTTAATCACCAAACCTAAACCTAGGACATTTAAGCCTCTGAGACTTACTGCTGACTGAGCTCACTCTGACTAGCTGTCTTCTGGACTCAGCTGTACTGAACTCAACTGACTCTTCTGGTTGGCTGATTCAACTCACTCACTATTGTTCAACCTCTTCTCCAAGTTGACAGGTTTAAACTGACCTAAGCAGCTGATTCTGACTGAACTCTTCTAACTCTGGCAGACTAGCTGACTCCCACAATTTTTCTGACTGAACTGAACTGCTCTGCTAGGTTTCAAACTGACTCTCATTGGTAGCTGACTCTTTTCTCCCAAACTCACCCTTCCTGTTTGACACTAACTCCTGCTGAACTGCCTTTGTCTTATCTTACTGATTCTCTGACTTCCTGACTGAACTAATTCTGCTCTTCTCTCTGAGTTCTGCCTCTTATCTCCTTCTCATCTGTTTCCACCTTGCTTCTGTCTAAGCTCTGCTTTCACACTCTGCTTCCTTCTCTGAACTCTGAAAGTTGAATTCCGAACTCTGCCTCTACTTTCTGCTCATCCATCTGAGCTCTACCTCTGTCTCCCATGTACTAGGATTAAAGGTGTATGCCACTATGCCTTTTGAATTAGGATTAAAAGTGTGTGAGACATTAGGACTAAAGGCATGCACTAACATTCTTTCTGCCCTAGAGCAGCCATGCTGCTGGGTTAAAAGATTAAATGTTCCTCTACAGGATACTATTCATAGCCATTAACTGGAGATTTTTCACAAACTTGTTTCTGGTTCCCATTTTTTAAAATAGCACTTAGGCTATTGGCCTCGGGCAACACAGGTCTCAATACAACCTCCACCATGAGTTTCTATTTCACTGGGCTGAGTAAGTTAGCATAGAAGGCCGCTGAAATATTTATAGAAACCTTTCAAAAGTATGCATAGCTGACAATAACTCAGCTTTTAATAGGAAAAATTGGAAACTTCATAAAAATTATGCCAAACAACCAGCGTATACGCATCTTCCTCTTGGCTCAGGATCCAGGCTCAGTTCTCCAGTAGAAGACATTCAGGAAATAATCTCTGCAACATATATTTACTTGCATATATGCATGCATATTATGAATATGATAGTATGTAGCACACAACTTTCTGGTGATGAGATATAAAATACTATGTTATAAATTCCATACAGCCAAATGATGGTTAGAGAATGTTTCCCTTGAATTTTATAGAACTTATATTGACAGAACATTAGTAGTACAGTAAAAAGTGAAGTTTTACTGAAAGGCTAGACAAGTACTGGAGGGACTTTAACCTTGGGCCTTACCATCCCCATTCCAGCCCACACTTGTAGTCTCTTTCCAGCATTGTTAATGGGAACAGACTGGTATGGTGATTAGGAAACCCATTATCTAGGACCCATTGTTGCCTCTGTTATCTACTGTGTATGTGATCTCAGGCAGTAACTTCACTGCTCAGTTAAGTTGACAGCTAATTAACAGTCAATCTGAACTAAATGAATCAATAAGTATATCTATAGAACTAATACATGGGAAAGAAAAGGGAAGTTACAAAGATTATAAAGATGCAAGTTCTTTATTCATATATGTGTAGAAAAGGAAACATTGCAAACTGGCTTGGATTTTGGACACTAATTGTAAATACACTGAAGATTGTTGTGTGAATTCATTGCCCCCCTAACCTACTTACATTGACTCTTGATTCTTACGCTGTACATTTACCAAGTGTTTATTAAGCAGATCACGAGATACAGCTGTGTATACCATGGGTGTATTAGATCCTGAATTTTGTGTCAAGACCCTGTATTTTGTATCAAGAAGCTAGTATCATAGTAGTCAAAAGTATATAGATACACACAAACCATACATAGATACATCCACAGAAACAAATGAAGAAATAAAGCTCTTGTCTAATGGATAAGCAGATATCAGTGATGTGCCTGTGATTTCAGAGACAGGAGAGAAATTACTTCCCAGCTGCCAATCTAGATAAAGAATCATATGAAAGAAGATTTGGCTTGACTTGCTGTAAGAGAAGGAAAAATAGGGTGACTTAAAGATCACAATTGTTACTAGGTTAAATATGGTTTTTGAGATTATTTTTTGGTAGTTAAACATTGGAGGTCTTCTCATGAGTTGACTGTAGCTTTTTCATTTTAAAATTAGAAAATCTGACTACACTGCATTTTGATCCTAGAATAATAACATTAATTGGTGGTCAGGTGTAGTGTACCCTGGAGAACAGCTTTTCCCATTGAAAGTTAATGGTGTAGTCCCCTCCGGAAGGGCATCCATTCTCTTTCCCTGTGGTGGTGGTAGTAGAGACACTCATGCCTGTAGAGTGGATTCCACACTTGAACCGACTGATAAAACAGCCTATGCGTGAAATACTGACCTTGGCTTCAGTTCACACAATGTTCACCATGATGAGCTACCTTGCAGAATCGCTCTTTCACCTGTTCTTTGTTGAGAAGCAGAGCTGTACCCAATGATGATTTTGCCATATAATGAAGCTTCTTCACCTCTCCCTGTTTGGGTCAGTTATATTTTCCATTGTTTTAAAGGGGTCTGGTGATATAGTTTCAGGAACTATGCCGTATCAGAGACAAGTTGAAGATCACAGCAATAAGGCCACATCTGAACTAATCTTGCTTTCTACTTGCATGCCATTATCATGTATATATCATGCTTTACTATAGTAAATTACATCTAGTATGTTAGCCATTTGTAGTTGTACAGGCCTATACCATCAAATACACATGGTTGTGTAATCACCAACATCATGTATCTTTAAAGTTCCCCGTGCACAAATGATACCCCGTATAAAAGAACTCACTCTTGACTGTCATCTAATCACATCTACGCTGCATTCACATGGACTTGACTGCTATATTATATCATATAAGTGGAATGTTTATCTTTTTGAATGTCTTATTTCACTAAGAATAATGTCTTAAAAACTACTCATTCTGCAGCACGAGCCAGAATTTTCTATTTGAAATATCAAGTAATAGTCTATTGTATGTATATAATATATTTTTGTTTATTCAATCATTACTACATGGATATTTAAACTGTTATTGTTTTTTGGCTATTGTAAGTAATGCTAATTTGAACCTGTGTGTACAAATATATATTAAAGTATCTTTATTAAATGATGGAGTTATTTTTCTGACATTGAGGTTGTTGGGTATATTGTGATTCTAAGTTTAATGTTTTAAAGAACTGATATGTAGTCTTTCAATAGATCCTGAACCATTTTATATTTCAATTAGCAATGCACAAACATTCCCCTCAATTCCCTACAGTCATGTGGTCTTTACATAACTCACTTCCTTGTAGCAGATACTTCTTTCTGAATAGTCAATTGAGTTCTATCTTAAGAAACAACACAATCAAAGATGCATATTAAAGTATGTGGCATTGTGAGCTTCACTTTGAAAATTCTGTAATACTAGGAAAATGTCTCTAATATGTGTTCTGTGAAATGCTATGGAAGTTTATTTTTAGTTGTGTTTAAAATAATTGTTTTTGTGCATTGTTGGGAAATGCGTCAAATAGCCTTGGTGGTTTGTATTGTCTGCAGGTGTTGGATTTCAGTGGGGGATGTTTACTTGCTTATGATCTGCATGTGGTATTAGTAGAGTACCTAAGGAGTTCTTAATCAATAAAACACCTGAGCTGAGATGCTCAGGGTTCCACTGTGAATATGGCACTGGTCATGACAGTGGTTCCCTTTGCTAAGGTCTGACAGAGTTTGCACCTATGGAAAATGCCTTTTTGTCTCCTTGCTGAGTCCCCACAGCCACCTTACTACTATAGTGAAACATAAAGAAAACTCATTCTTCTGAAGAAGTTTGATCCCTTCAATCTAGAGAAATTTAGTAGGTATTAAAATGACTGAGACTTGAGCTTGAGGAATTACAGGATTTTAACATTCATGTAAACCCTCTAATACAGGAATATTTAAAATCCTGTGCAACATGGAGGTTGCAATTGGCAATAAGTACCATCTAAAGGAATCTTTTACATGGCATTAAGAGGGGTATAGGGAACTCTTTCAAAGGCCTTTCCCAAGTTGTACAGTCAATACATTAATAGGACAGTGTCTGATTTATCTTTTAGTTCTTTTTTACTTCCATGTGGTACTCTAGAAACACAGCTCATCATAGGATGTGACTGTTCATGGAGAAGAACAGTTTTGGCCTGTAGGAGTTACCTAGCTTTACAGACATAGACAACTGGCAAAATAGCTTGAGAAACATTATGGTAAGTGTCCTATGTAATAACCTGATTATAAGTCTAATAGAACCAAGTGTTTGGTGATAAAGTTGCCCTGGGTTTTAAAGCAGATTTACTATCAGAAGACCAAGGTATGTAAAGTAGAACGGAATCTGTTCTTTCTTCCCCGCTTAAACACAGAGGCCCTGCTAAAACGTTGCATGTATCTAGTAGGTATACCACTAAACAAACGTTTATGTTCCACTACAGAGAGAATTAATGCTCTGACATTAAAAGCTCTTCCATGACATTAGATCTCCACACCGACCAAGATAGGTCTAGTGAGCTATCAGCTGGGATCCAATCAAAGAACCTCAGACTTTGTGTGAACTCCCTGATCCAGGGAGAGAAAGAAGAAAGTCTGTACAATTCTTCAATAATACCTTCAGAACTCCAGTATTGTTCAGTGGCTCAGTATGGCTGAGCCTCCGTTAAGGTTGTTGAATGCAAAAAAAAAAAAAAAAAAAAAGAAAAAGAAAAAGCTACACTGAACTTGAATGGTGCCATGAACTCTCACTGTCATCTATTTATCCCAGTTAAAACTTTACCTGTCAAAATCAGTTTTTGTTACTGTATGTACTCTTTAGCATGAGTTAATTTTCCTCAACTTGACTGAGTCAGGTATTATTGTGTTACCTCACCACTTTCCTTGGTCTTTTGAAAACTTATAAAGAAGCAGTACCAACTAGCTTAAAGGTAAGATGAAATACTCTTGCACATAGGAGACAATTTATGAACCCTTAACATAGCTGTTATTTAATCAGAGAAATTAACTTTTGGAATAAAATGAATTCTTCTCTTCAATCAGTAGGTTCCCGTTGTGTTCCCAAGACACACATGTGCTGTACTTTAAAAGCAGATTAGAACCGACAACAATTAGTCACTTTTGAATTTGTGACATAAAATAAAAATGAGCTCCTGTGCACACAAAGTCCAAAATTCATCTCTCTTTTGCCTAAGGTTTTCTTTCCTCAATATTCACTTTGAGTTTAATATAAGATTGTTGACTTAACCATGATGTATTTCAAGCTGAAGGCAGAAATGAATGTTGTATTAATAAATTGTTTAGAGATGGATTCAAAGAACATTTCATTATATAAACAGGGCAGCTATAAAACATGCTTTGTGGCCATTCCATCATTCCTACCTGTAGCGGATTTGTGGAGATGACATCTATCAGTGTGACAGAGAATATTACACAAGTGATAGACAGTTATTAGCTGAAGTCCTGATATATTTACACCATGGGAAAATGCACTTGGTATTTTCTTTCTGGAAACTGCTCTGCTGTTCATAATTTGATGGAAAATTGATTAATCACACGTTTAACTCAATGCAAGATCTTCTGCACTGTAATAAATTATGGCCATTAATCAATAAGTACAAAGTAATTCCAGGAGTCTGGAGACATGCTGGCTTCTAATAGAAAAGCTTGCACTTGGGCCTTCCTGCCAGTGACCACTTCATCTGAGGTATTTTGCACCTGCCTCAATCCAATTAGATGACATAATTAATGAACCTCATTGCTCCCGATAATTTGTTATACTGAAGAAGGAATGTTTTGGCACATCCATTAAAACCTGATGCACAATACTTTACAGAAAAGAAAAAAAATGAACCAAAGCATTAGAGGGGCTTATGACAGGAATTTTGAGTTCAAGTAAACGAGGGCAGCCACATTCTAACTTCGTTTGAGAGATGCAGTTACATTTGCTCAAATAATCTGATGAGGTTTTTTCACCACATTAAAAAACCAAACTTGGCCCATATGCAAAGTTTCATGCTATTTTGTTTCTTTTATGACAAATTGAATGGCACGATTAAAATAAGTGTTCAGGAAGGCAACCTGATAGATGGCTCCTTGGTAAGTATCCATGGCGGTTTCACATGTCATAGTCCTTCCGCACCTGTTTTATGGTGCTAACAACAGGCTCTCAATGGACTTTAGTGGGAGAGAAAGTCTGGGAAGATAAAAGAACGTCAGTTTGCAGCTAATTCCAACACCAGGAAACGCCAGGAATAGATTGTATTTAGAGACTTTGAAAAACAATTAGCTGTGGATTATAGGACTAAAAGGCTTCTCCTAACTGTACCTGGGAAATACTTGGCCCATTTAATGCCTTCTAAGCTGTCACTGAGCTGAACTTCAGTCCTAGTGATTAATGAAAAGCTGCAGGGCACAGCCAGAAGCTAAAGTCTCAATTATGAAAAAGCAGTAACTAGTTTAATGTGCTGATGCTTTTATGCTTAAACTGACAGCTGTGAAAAATGGCAATATTTCCAATCACGCTTTAATAATTTATCATTTCTCTATTGGCATGTCCAGGGTGCATGGCTCCCACTGCTCTCTTCCTTATTCTCTGGTCCTGGTATGATGATACTAAAAAGCATCATCTTTTTTTTTTTTAAAGCTCATCTTCCTGTTCAGAAGTTAGAACCCATAAGTATAATGATATCTATCTATTAGCCATAGTATCTATCTATCTATCTATCTATCTATCTGTCATCTATCTACCCATCTATCATCTCTATCCATCATCTATCAATCATTGGTCCATTATTGTGTATCTGTGCAGTTTCCAATTAGGACTGTTATGTGGCAATGTGGTTTTTTGAAAAAAAAAATTAGAGTCCAGTAACCCCTGTCCATTTTCAGGTGGAAAACTGACACATCAGTTCATGACAGATGCCTTTAATTATGTGTGTTTTATTACAGGAGAAAGTATTTGAAGTCAGAGGCATCAGTTTAAATCTAGTTTTGTCAAAGAAAAATCATCTAGCTGTTCAGACAATGACTGTAAGTTTCAGAGCACCAAGTACAGCAAGAGATGATAGCCATTCTTGGTAGCAGTGGTAAACAATAGTATCTTGTAAAGTTGGTGTAGGTTTAACTTTACATTTTTTCAACAATAAACCAATTGATCAATAGCTATAGTCATTCCCTTAGTACGGCTTCAAGATTACATTAGACTTTTCTACTATAGTAAGTGCAGTTTACCATAGTAGCTAACATAGTTACTATGATCACTATGGCAAGTAACAAATGAATAAAGAGAATTAACAAAGTTGGGCATGGTAGTGCACACTTGCCACTTGAGGAACAAATGGGGGTTGGTGGATCAGGAGTTCAAATATACCCTAAGCTACTTCACACACTTGGGGCCAGTCTGGGCTACATAAAACCCTATGTCAGAAAGAAAAAGAAACTGCTGGGCTGCTATTTAATTTCAGTTAAGATTTCTAAATATTGACTGATTGCCAGAACACACTTGATAACTGTACAAAATGAATGACACTACTTGGACAGCATGTCCTAATTTTAAAACTTAGCTTATAGGACTATATTATGATTGTATGCAACAGACTCTATATTGATTGAGTGGAAGAATGTTTTTCACACTTCTTAAATGGAATGGAGGAACAAATACATTTAATAATTCTTACATTGTAACTATCTAGAGTAGTGGCTCTCAACCTTCCTAATACTGTGACACTTTAATACAGTTCCTCATGTTGTGGTGACCCCCTAACCATAAAATTATTTTTGTTGCTATTTAATAACTGTAATTTTGCTACTGTGATGAATCATAATGTAAATATCCAATATGCAGAGGTCTTAGGTGACCTTGTGAAAAGGTCATTTGACACCCCCCCCCCCCCAAGGAGTTGAAACCTACAGGTTGAGAACTGCTGATCTAAAATTTTTCTGTATATGACTTTTTTTTTTTTTGAGGCAGGGTTTCTCTATTGTATCTCTGGCTGTCCTGGAACTCATTCTGTAGAACAGGTTGGCCTCCAACTCACAGAGATCTGCTGCTTCTGCCTCTTGAATGCTGGAATTAAAGGCGTACACCATCACCTCCTGGCTATATGCCTTTTAAAAATAGAATAAATTATTGGTACTTATAAAATGCTTATAAACAGTATGGTTAATTAAACAGTTTGATCTATAAGCTACATTGTTATACAGATATTTGTTTTTCTTTTTGTGATATATATTCTAAATAAAACAAATTTCAGGAATTATTTTCTAAATCTATTTATTAGCTAATACTGGGCAGCACCGTTTGCTTTCCGTAATTATGATGGGGCTAGTTTCAATGCCTCCAAGACAGCACATTGCAACTTTGTATATAGAAATCTCTCTGAGTGAGGTTGTGCAATGAGTTTCAAACAGGTGACAATTTTGCTACTGCAGTGTTGGAGAAACTGTTTTGAACTAAAATGCACTTTCTACAATGTTTGTGCCTGTAGAAAGTAAAATTTGCAACATCCATACCTCTTGCTGGACCACGTGTCTCGGGGTGGCGATTAGAAATCAGCATTAGTGTTGGCACAGCATATTTTTTGGAAGTAAAAATATCTGATCTTATAAAGGAAATATGTGACTTGAAAAATACATTTTAAAAAACTTAGTTAAAGGACAATTTTAAATTAACCCCCGTGAGAAAAGATATTAAGAACATTCTGGAAAAAAGCACCAACATGGAAATATTTGATCAATTCCATGAAATCATGAAGAAAAAATAATTTTCTTTCTGAGTAATTATAGTTGGCCAAATTAAGGAGTATATGGCATTGGTTATTTTTCTACCTCATTTTTCTCTGTGAAAAGATGGCTAGGAGAGTGTGAGCTCATGCCTATTCCTCTGACTACACTGTTTCTACATAAATTGCATGTTAGCAACATATTCTTTTATTTAAATGCCTTTATTGTATTAATAGTATGTTGTCTCATTTAGCTTTTCATATCTAGGCATATTGTGGTAGGTTTTAATTTTGTTAGGGATGTAATTTTCTTCTCGTACTATTTAATTAATATAATAATGTTTTTTTTTCAAGAACCAAACTCAAGGATTATTTGTAACTTTGAAACTGATTTCATTCTACCATTGGTCTTTCACTATGGATTTAATCTCTTGCTTGTACATAATCTGGGTGGACTCTTTGATAAGTCTTGTTTTTCTATTCTTTTACTCCAAGAGTTTGTGAGTTTCCTCACACATTGAAAAGTACCGTGTACATTGCCCTATTCTTATCTACTGATGTTGAGCTATCCATATTAGCTCTGCAGACATTTTCTAACTCCTTACATGTGTATGCACATGTTCACAACAGCACTCCCGCACTCACACATCTATGCACAAAAACCTCACGCTTTACGTTATGTGTGTCTAGAATGTTAGGCTATTTCTCCTTTTGTCTCATCTACTCCCTACTATTTAATATAATTAAAATAATAAGAGTCGTCGCTCCCTAAATTCTTTGTCCTCGAGAGAACAAAGCCATATAATTCCAATCGCTTAAAGCACAGATAGGAGTTAAACACCCTCCTGAGTGGCAGAAACAGCACCAGTGTCTTTTGTGCAGGTTGATGTGGTCCCATGATAGAATTTGGAATTCTGGAACTTTCAAATAAACTGCTCCCTCTAGGGTTAGTTTCCCTAGTTATGAACCAGATCAGACCAGATAGGACAGGGTCAGAATATAAGCATCCTGCCGGATGACAGCTGTGAGATTTCATTATCTGCATTGTCTTGTGATGTCCCTTCTTTCCTTGTTTTGATGTATGTTTCAATGTAACAGATAAATTTCATTTGGTAACTGTCTAAGCAATCATCATAGTCTTTAATTTTAAGTAATTTTTAGCTAGCATTCTCCTACATTTTAGGTACTCTATGTACATGAGTTTATGTTTTTTCCATAATAATATAATAGCACTGCAGATAATGGTTATAATGATTATTGACATTTTCAATATATTTGTATGCATTAATTTCTGAATAGAATATGAAATTTATTAAATTTTCACAGCATTCTATGAGCTAGTTGTCATCATACTGTTTATATTCATGGGATACAATGTCCAACGAGTTTAAATTTGTCACCTAAGTTCATGAGACAGGTAAAAATGAATGAGTCACGATAGCACATAGGTCTCCTTACTTCAGAGGCTATATATATTCTACCTAGGATAAAGGACTTTCTATTTTGTAACATAGGAAAAGCGGAGTAGAAATGAGGTCAACTCAGACTAACTGCTATAATATCGTCTCTGGAAACTAAAATTTTTATACAAAGTTCTTTTCTACCATGACTATTATTGATTATAATCTATTTCACATTATTTTTTAAATTTTCTTGTTTACATGTAATGAAATGGAAATCACAAACTCATCAAGATTTTTATATGGTTTTCTGGAGTCTACTGACAACTCTGTTTTTGCATCTGTAAAATTCCCATTCAAGAAAATTTCCAGGAATTTGAATTCATGTCCAAATTTCCCAAATACCCTATACTGATGAATAGTGTAGTACATAAAGGTAGCAAGCTCTAGTTATCAAAATCATTTGAATATTTTATAAGGTTATTTCAACATCCAGTTTTACATACTCTTTTCTTAAATTATCACATCTTCGTATTATGCCTTCACCTTTTAATTTATTACACTTCAAAAATTTAAAATCCTACTATTTAGGAAAACAAGGAAATTGGCGTTCTCATGTGTACTTTCTTAGTCTTGTTAATAAAAGAATTTAGAAATGGACTCAAAAGGAAGCTCAATGACAATTTTATTATAGTTTGAGGGGGAAAAAAAAATAGGGCAAGCAAGTTGTAAATCCTGGCAGCTGCCAGGAGTGAGGAGATGAGAGAGAAAGCCTTGCCCAGAGAACTAGTGGGAAAGAGTGAGAATGTCAGGCAAAACATGCCTGGGCTTTTGGTTGGTATTTGAAAATGAGATGAAGAGGAAAGGAGAGAAAAACATTGGAATATCTTAGTTTCTCTGATATTTTCTCTATAACTAGTTAGGAGATTGCACATTTATCTTCCATCTTACCAGAATAGGACTTTATAACTGTCCCCATTTTTCTATAACTTCAAAAAAGTCATCTCTTCTACATGTATGCAACATATATCTCCAACCCCGTCTTACCAGAATAGGACTTTATAACTGCCCCCCCACACACACATACACATTTTTCTATTACTACGAAAAAGTCATCTCTTCTATATGTATGATGTTGATGGTCCGGTGCTGTCACTGTGGCAATCTATTCTAGTCTAGATGGCAATGGATCCAAAGCTCCTGGTCCATGGGCTCATCGCTGGAATGACTGGTTGGGGTAAAAACTCTGCTATGATCTCTGGGACAACCAACTGGAATCAAAACATCCAATACCACACGAGTTTCTACTGCTGGGGTATATCTCTAGTACCTGATTAGTCTCTGTAGAAGACATTTGAGAAAAGTCATTATTCTGACATCTTTCTTTGTGCTTCAACTTTTCACATGTTGGGGTCGTAACGTGGATGTTTTCTATTTCCAATGCACATGCACTGAAGTTCATCAGCTCTTTCATCTGCTGCTGACGCGTGAACTATCTTCTCACCCAGCTTCTAGTACAGCAAGACTTCTAATCTGCCCTTCCTTCTCTGTTACCAGCAATGAAAATTGGCACTAAAATACAACTGGACCACTGTTTTCCCACTGAAATTTGCTAAGTCTTTTTCATTCACTGTGTACCACTTTTCAGGCCTGTCCCTTCCTGTCTAGATTTATCTCTTGGCTTGTGAAGTACTAAAACATTTGCTATCACTGTGAGGTTCATATTTGTTTCCTTCTCATTGTTCGCCAAACCATTCCCAGACATTTAAGTGTAACAGAAGCAACCCTGGGCAACTCTTCCTTCTTCAAAGGTCAGCTGCTTCTTTATAAGCATTAAGAGTCATCAGCAGCTAGACAGCCAATCATGCACTTATTGGTACCATTCATATCCTCTTGTTCAGGCCCTTGGTCTACTGCTTGAGTTCCTGAATTTACCGGTGCTTCCACTGTCCCTTTCTCTTCCAAATTTGTTCTTTTTTTTTCTTTTTCTTTTTCTGGGACCCTGGGATCTGCTTGTTAAACTTCTGTGTGTGTTTTTAAGACTTAATCGAAGTTTTCTTTGTACTCTTGGCAGACTCTTGGCTCATATCCTATGAGATGCCACTATACTTTGAAGGCAACATTTAATTTTTTTCTCTTTTAGAGTATTGAACTTTTCTTTTGGATATCATCTTCTTGTTGTTAGTCCCTAGATCTCTCCCATCTAGCAAAGGTCTGGATATTGCACCTCACACTCAGAAAATACATAGTAGGGATGATAGAATGGATATACAAAAGTAACAAGATTAAAAAAAAATTTCCCAGTTGCAGAGTTTCAATATAAAGTTCCTGTTCTTAGTCAGTGCTCACTCAAAAAGCAACAATCAGAAACTTCTGTTTTTCCTAATGTTAGAAGTTTAGTAATCAGAAAGACAAAACCACGTTTTGGATAAGATGTACTCACCAAGGATTTTAGTGCTCCTGAAGATTCTTAAATTACTGAATAAACAAGCTCCCACCAGTAAAGGGTTTAGATAGTCACAAGAAGCCCATTTGGTAAGCTTAATTTCAGGTCGTTTTTAATGCTTTTTCCTTATACTAATTATAATTAAACTACTTCACGTATATAAATATGTGGTGAAGTAATGGAGACAGCATATTATTGAACAATGTAAAACAAGTCGTACAGATTGATACTTCTTTGGGGCTCTGTTAGTACTTAATCTGCCTTTGGCCACCCACTGAGCTGGCCTGGAAGAAGCTGTCTTTTGATCTCTTTGTGAGATGACCTTTAAGGGCAAAAATAGATGAGAACAAGCCTTAAAAGGTTTGTTATAAATATTCCGTTTGGATCATGTATCTTTCCAAAATGCCAGAATAAAACACTTAACTAAAAAGGCTAACTTGAATGCCTTATACAAAAAAAAAAAAAAAAAAAAAAAGACTAAGTTTCCTGTAGCAGGCTGCTCAGAATGTGTTAGTCAACAAATTTACCACAAAGGTCCCAATCACTTCCTTGCTCAGGGGCTTAAGGAAAACAAGGAAGAAGAAACTTCCATGCTTATAATCCTCCAGCTGCTATTTTATTATTTTCAGCATCCCCCAGCCCTGTGATCTTCAGTCTTTGCCTTCTACACAGCCACCCAAAGCTCCCATCTGCCTCTAGGAGCAACATAAGCACTCAGGTAGGGACAGTCCATTTTAATGACGCCAACATCCTCTATTTCTCCCTAATTTAAAAAAAAAATGCTTACTGAAGTCCTTGTAAAGGCTGAAGGTGAATACATCTCATGAGGATCAGACGTAAAGAATTCTGAGATGTTTACAAATCTGTTTTTATTACAATTAAGCAGAAGTGTGGCTGATAAACCAGTATGACACTTCTCTTGGAAAAAAAAAAATGATATGTGAAGGTTAATGTCTTCTTTTAGCATTTAATCTGCTCATTATTTGTTTGCTCATTCGTCAAGCACAGCACAGTGCCTGAGAGATATAGTTGCTAACCGCAGAAGGAGGATCCCAAATATTTCATCCCAGCTGACTCAATGTTGTATTTTTATTGTTACAAGTAAGATTTCTATGATTATTTGCATGTACAGCTGCTGGATTAGGTCAGGTATGTATGTCCAACTTTAACTTCTCTTAGAACTGGCTTCTGTTTTCGTTTACTTGGGCACTAACTAGCACCTGTTTCTACTATGGAGAGATGGAGAAGATATAGATCCTTAGTGTAGGCGGTGCTATCTCAGAGAAAATGCCAATGCTTTACAGGAAGGATCAATTAAGACCTTCAGCCACAAGAGTTTAAGCCCTGGTGAAGTGGAAAGCTCCATTAGAGTTGTTTGAGTGTACATGTTGGCATGAAGAAAATTTTGTCAGGCATGAAGCTAATATGATATTAAAGGGGAATCAAGTACCGAAAGTAACCAAAATGTTTCACATGTCTTAATGTAGAAAATGATTTCATAGAATATGTTAATCAGAACACAAGAAAAAAATGGAAAGAGGTATTCTGAAGCAGAATATAGGTTTGCAAATATTTTAAAGAAAATCTCTCTCCCTCTCCCTCTCCCTCTCCCTCTCCCTCTCCCTCCCCTCTCCTCTCCCTCTTTCTGACATGCCCTGAGGTAAGCTTATGTGAGGGAAGAAGTAAATAAATTAACACGTGAATAGACCAGTAATGAGGTAAAAATAATGAACAAAAATGAGAAAAATAATCTTACTAGGAAAGAGGAATCAAATTTGGAGATAGTTTACGAAAATTTATTCTTCCTTACTTTTAATGAACAAGTTATAGTTTTGTAGGTTCTGTCATTAAAATTCATAAGTGCACCAAAGTTTAGAAATATCTGAAATGTAAGTTGTTTCTAACCTTATGGGAAAAAATTATTACTTAACACAAATTAATAAAAATGGCATTTCAAACAACTTATTATGTATGAAGGAGTACCTTTTAAGTGCCAGACACTTATTTAAATGATTGTTAGCAATAATATTCTGACTTTAGTATAAATTTTATATATTTGAATTACTTGTACCAGTTTTAAAAAGTTTTTAAAAAGTCTAAAATTTTAATTTCTGTGGTAGTAAATGTCTGTTTCATAGAAGATAAAAGTTAGCCTTCATTCAATGTATTTCATGACTGAAAAGAAAGTATAATGAAGAAAAGCAAGCAGACAGATGAGCACAGGCTGCTATCGACCCCTCTGTCTCACTGAAAACTGTTGCCACATGGAGCATTTTAGCGTCCTTTTTCAGAACACACAGCAGTGTATTTGTACTTCTAAAAATAACCATTCCATACCATATCTTTTATTTGGTAATTTGCTTTGTTCTTTTTTTTTTCTTTTTTACTTAATATGTCATGAATTCTTTTCAACAATAAAAATAGTGACTAAATGGTTTATGTTTTCACCTTTATCAGAATTAATGGACTCAGTGGCAAACAGTATACTCGCCATTGTTGCTTGGAGTCCATATACTCTTTACGTGTTTAAATACACCATGAGGCATTTGGGATCCAAGTCACACATAAATTTTTTTTAATAGTGCTAGAAGTTGCTAAAAATGACTTTCTATATACATTCAAGCAAAAAAAATGGAAAGTTTAATTTTCTTAAACTTTACAGTTTTTTCTATTACTTTAATTTTTTCCACTAGAATAAATTTCCATTTTTAATTAGTCAAAGGGAAATATTTGCATATATTTGTTGTCACATCATACTTCCTCTTTTGCGTACTTTCTTCTTTTTATCACTGGTTTTTCTAGTTGAATTGCAGCAATCATTACATCTTAGCAATTTCTTCTCTGATATACTTTAAGTATTACCCTGAAATTTCCTATACAAAGAACATTTTAAGAAAGCTTTGTTTTTTCAGTAAGTACAGTAAGCAAAATAATAATACACTAAGGAAATTCTTACTTTTTAACTTCATGTCCAATTGGTAGAAAAATATATTATGGCAGTTATTTGTGCATTGTCTTTATAGAAGAAGAAGTTTATGACAATTTCAGTTATTTTATCATTTCCAAGATGTGTTATCCACTTATCATGCTGGAAGTGCAGTGTGGATTGCTTATGCCATCTTTAAATTTTAGAAATAATTTTGGAAATTTTACAAACAATCTTCAAAATATAGGATCTGTTAGAAGAATTACTCAAACAAGAAGCATCACTAATTGTAATGTAATCTTCAACCTCATTTTATGGCTTCTCTAGTGTTGGCAGCCAGAAGAAAACCTTAACCCTTATTGGTTTGCCTACAGGTAGCTCTACCAATTGTCCTTTCCCCAAAGCAATTACAATGCTTATCAATCAGATTACTGAAGCCTGGGTGCTCCCTGGGTAAGATTTTACTGTATTTCTCTCAATGAACCAAGTGTTTCCATTCTGTTTTTATTTCCTGACAGTACAAAATATCTAGGGTTCATTCACATAATGAATGAGGTGGGAAATTAATTCCATCGGGGCTGCGATTGTTTGGTTTGCCATGAGACACACGAGACGTTTATGGCTTTCCTCCTTTGTGCTATTCCAGTGCAGTGTTGAAAGATTGCGCCATAAATATGGAGGCATGTTTTGAAAGTTCATATCTGTATTCGTTACCTTTAATATTAATAGGGATGGATCTTTAAAGTGAGTAAATTGAGAAAGTGGCTGAAACTATAGTTTATAAAAGAAGATTAGTGGGTTTAATATGCACTGGAGAGTAAAAGAAAAATCTTATTACTGTATGGAGAAATTACCTCATAAAGAAGCTAATACAGCAGGCTAGGGAGCAATTTTTAACACGGATTTTATGATGCGCAAGTGTAGGCAAGTTAATGAACTTATCTTTCTAGTTATTTTCAGATTGTAATGATGCTTTTCTTTTCTAGTTCTTGTGCTTTAAAAAGTAAAATACATTTAATCACCTACAATAAACCTAATTCATTACTTTAATAAATCAAGTACAATCTTATACTGTACACTTAAATGTTCTTGCAATAATGCTGGCAGCCAGATCAGGTGCTAAAGTTTAGCATGGATTAGAGCAAAAGGTAGCCATGGAGCTTATTTATTATTTAAATTAAACCATCTCATTTTGATAGTGCAGTCATTTTGGGAAGATTTGACTCCCTTTCCAGCTATTGGACCTACGAAGCAGAGACAAAAGAACGAGGAAATATTTTGTTGTAATGACTTCACAATTCTTTGCAATGTAACTATAAATTCTTTGAAATTCACACACACACAAAGTCTGACGAACTATGCTTTATACAGGAGAATTGCTTGAAGGAACCAAATGCGGTCACGATGACTCACTCACAGTATGTTCTTCCAACCAGGTAGGATTTCTTTAGGAAGATAATACCTGAATTGTTTTGCTCAGAGACAAATAATAAACTCTTCAAACTTGAAATTAAATGATTGTAAAGTGTTCTATAATGAGAATGTGATGAATATGTTAAAAAAAAAAAAAAAGGAAAAGAAAAGGATCTAGATAAGGATATTATGAAAAGTAAATTTCTTTACACTAAATAATTTAAACTGAATCTATTATAAAAGTTCACTTCTCATTATGATTTGTAGGGCACCAACACACAATTTAGATAGATTTTGGGGGGTAAGACCACACACTCTTCTTCTCTTCTGATATTAGCACCCTTCTATCATGCCCACATTTGCTAAGACTGAGGAATTCGTGAAGAAATAGGCAATTTTATCATCTATAAAACATAGTCTACTTGTTGAGTATCCGTTGAGCACGAATTGCTTCAACTTAATCTGACCTGCATGATTTAGCAGGGAAGAAATTAAGTCTGTATTATCAGTCAGTATGTTTATTCTGACTGCAAATGACTCTTCCTTTGGGGGAAGAATTCTATAGACTGCATTTACCTTCTATAGTCTTGGCAGACTAGTTGGTGATGGAGAAAGTGTCATAATCTCTCAGAAGGAAGTCTAGAAGATGAGTTGGACGTTTGGGTAGAGTGTCATAGCCAACATTGACCCCAGCTATGCTTATGCAGAGCCTGCTTGTGTGTCCAAAACACTGACCATGTCTTGGTCTTCCAAAATCCAGCCCTCTCCAGTTTCCTTAAAGAGCATTGCCATCTTCAATGTCATCATATTTTAAGAGAAAGAACACGTTTGGATTTTTTTTTTTTCTGAGCCAGACCCAGGAATCAGCCCATAAATGTGTAAATGGAACAATGGGAAGAAAGTAGATAGATAGAACATCAAAGAGTTAAAATAAGTGTGCTTTAGACTTGCATATCAGTGTGGTAGAAGGTTGGTCCCCTGGCTTTAGCAGTAGATTAGTCTGAGATGAATCTTGACTGGAATAAGTAACAGCAGAAGATGATGAAATTTGACAGACAACTACCAGGTGCTATCTAAAATATTTCTAAAACCACAGAGGTGACCCTTTGGCAAATGCCCAAATATCTGATGCAATAGAAGGATTAACTCGGCACAAGATTTTGATTTCACATAAAATAATGCTTTTCACCATTTTTTAATTCACAATACAACAGAGACTACTTTCCTAGTTACAGATGTCTGGGCTTTTAAATATTTTCTCCTGCTCTGTTCCCTTCTCTTCTTTCCTTTGTTCTTTTCTTCCCTACTTCTGATTGTCAACAGTTGCACAATTATTGTCTAGGAAAAATACTGGAAATAGAAATTTTGTCTTAAAATGTGGCAAAAAGTCAGAGGCTTTAAAAATATTTTTGAAATGTCTTTAACAACAAAAAACCCTACTATCTGTCCTTTCTTCATCAAATGAACTATATTGGGTATTACAATTACATAGTATCTTTTGTGGTTTGAGAGAGATAAAGAAATAATCAGAAAATTTGATAATATTAGTCATATAAAGACTAAATAGGACTCATCAAAGCTCAGTATTTCCTACAAAATGGACCAGACTGCCTACTAGTTTATACGAGGCATAATAATTTTTAAGAAATAATTTCACATATGTATTTCCTCTGAATTACTTAATAGAAAGATTGCTTATTTATTTTTTGTGTAAGATTTTATTTTTATTGTTAATGTGTATACATGAATGCAGTACACCAGAAGAGGGTGCTGGATCCCCTGGAGCTGGAGTTACAGGTCATTGTGAGCTGATGTGAGTGCTGGGTCCTCTCAAGGTGTATGCAGTTTTAACCTCTGAGCCATCGCTTTAACACAAAAATTTAAGTTGCATTTCGTCCCTCCATCCATCCATCCATCCATTCATTCATTCATTAGGTGGGATGCACACAATTCACAGACATCCTTCTCTCTTTCCATTTTGTGGGTGCTGGGTACTGAATTCAGATTGTAACACTTGACAGCAAGTGCTTCTACCCATTAAGAAAATTCTCCTATGCACTCCAGCCCCGATTCCTCATTTATTTTTCCTTTAATTTATTTTTCTTCTTTCATATGATACAAATCACATCCCTCCTACCCTCCCGCTATTCCTCCAAGCTTCCCCTGTCTTCCCTTCCCTCTTATTTTATACCCTACCACCCCACCTACTTGATTCTTCATTTATTAATGTAATAATACTATTATAATAATTTTAGCATAGTAGTTAGACACAATTAAAAATTCCTGATCTATATTTAAGATATGGTCTTAAAAATAATAGGTTTAAAAAATTCTATTAGTTTTTTTCCCCAGGACATTAGAGCCATCAGAATCCTTTCAAATGATTGAGTTCATTGTCTTGGTAGTGTTCTATATGTAGTTAATTTTAAAGCTGGTCCCAAGTGCAACTAGTTTGTAAGTTCTGTGGCAGCAGATGCCAATGTCAGTGATTATCTACTACAGGATCCTACATCTTAGACTAGTCCACTAAGAGCAGTAGCATCCAGGGCCATATTACATACATATTTTGTATGTATGTAGAATACATAACTGTATGTATGTGCATGTTATTGTTGGATAAATGATTGTATACATGCAAAATTCAATTTGAAATTATATTTTCTTGATAGTGATTACTTTGTTGACATTATAATGCATATGCATTATAATAAAAATAACAAAAATATTCATCCATAATATTTTTTTCCATTCATCGGAAATACAGTTTCATCAGATACTATCACTCACCATCTAGTCCTGCTTAACAAATGTTATACCTTTTTAAGCTTCTCTAACTTTGTGAAGCCTATAGCTCCTTGATTCCCTTGTCCATAGCCCAGTTCAGACTCTACTGAACACAGTGACTCTTAGGCATGTGGTTTATGTTAACCTATCTTTGTTTCTATTAATGTTTTCCAAACATCTCTGGCCCATGTTATGAATTGTTTACCTTTCTCTGTTCTATTTGTGTCTATTTCCTACTGCACTGATCACAGCCTTTCTCTTGTGTGCTGTTTACCACTGAGAATATTTAATATGAAAATTTTCCATCCATAAATTTATTCTACAGATAAATAATGATGCTTACAACATAGTCCAGAACCACAGAGAGCCAATCCTCTGTAATATGCATGTTATAAATATTTTAACTTTAAATATAGACTTTAAAGGCAGGGACAAGGATTCAATTGCCAGGAAAATAGTATATTTAAAAATCTGTGACTCATATCGCACCATGTAGGATCTCACATTCTTGTTTGCTATTAACTGTTTGTTATTTACAAAACCTTTTGCATAAATAATCACCCATTGAAGACTCACAAAGAACTTGTAAAGGCATATATTAAAACAAATTTGCTGACTATTTTTAAACAGAAGGCAAGAATAAAGAGGATGTATTCCTACACAAAAAGAGAAACCGAGTACTCAACTACAATACAAACCAGAACACATCTGTGTCTGGCAGGTAAATGAATTATGCTAATCCAAAGGCTTTTCTGACTCATGATCTAAGCCACAATATAACACACACTTAAGATGTTCAGAGACCAAGCATGCTCCTCCATTCCCATTCTGAATCAGGTGTATTTGTAATCAAGGCTGCAAATCCCTCAGCCAGAGCTGTCAGAATCCAAAGCAGCTTTAAAGTCAGCTGGCAAATCTGTCTGTGGAGACACAAGTTTGCACACATGGCCATGCTGGCCTTGGCCAGCTCAACAATATTCATTTGCATGTGTTTCAGCTTCTCAGTTTGGCTCTTGGCTCCATGGAATAGCTTTGCTTTGTCTATAGTTTGAATGGACCACAGTATGATATAGAATATGTTCCAGAGAGCAGTTTACAGGGAATAGAGGTAGATTACATATGCCACAAACTAAAGGTAACTACTTTACTCTTTACTGCATTAAGTACCTAAGAAGGCTATAATTCCTGTTATAGACAGGAAATTTGATAATGAGCATAAAATACTCAAGTTTCAATGTTCTTTAAAATTATGCTTTATATATGTTCACACATATGTTTTTTGAGACAGAATCTTGTTATATGTCTAATCAGAGGTTAGAGATATGTGCCACTACAGCTGACTAAACTTATATTTTAAATATAAATCAACCAACACATATTTTTTTTTAATTCTCCCTAAATGTGATATATTAACATATTGTAGAGAATGTTTGCTGACAAACTGGAGCTGCTATAATTCATAAAAAATGAAAGAGGCAACTTGGCTACAGACATTAATAGCATAGAACCCTCGTATAAGATAAGTTCATTTGTAGAAGTTTGAGGGGAAAAAACTTGCTTAAACAAATTTTTCTGCTCCTCTTGCTCCTCTTCTTCCTCTTCCTTCTCCTCATCTCTCTCCTTCTTTTTCTCCATTTAAAAAAAATTAAACTGCTTCACTGATTCTTATTGTCCCATCTAGGTTACTCTCATTGCAGCAGTAACCAGTACAGTACCCACTTCTTTGGCCTGGATCCATCAGAGTAGGAAACTTCTAATCCCACCTTAGGGTTCTGCTTGAGTCATTATGTCCCCTTCCTTCACCCTCAACACCGGAGTCCAGGGAATGGTGAGGAGAGAGGAATCAGCCATGTACCTCTAATTTCCCTCCACGTTTTCCCAGATCTATCCTCTAAGGCCAGAAGAAAGGTGGATGAAAAGAGCAAGCAAAATATTTGTCCTAATAAGGAAACAGCTGCTGTAAAGGGGAGCTCTCAACTAAATGTCAAAATGAGCCAATAGTACATGGACAGAGATTTCTAAAACCATGACAACCTGTTTTTACACATCCTGGCTCAGGAAAATGCAATTGTAGAGGAGTGTGGGAGGGTTAGTTCACACCAGCAGACTGAATCATGTGGGAAGGACCCCAAAATTGAGTGGATGAAGAAAATGACTCTAGTCGCTGGCTCAGCTCCTTTCCTCCCTTTTCTGGTTGTGGAGAGGCTTTGTATTTCAACAGAAGAGAACATTAGCAGCCATGTGGCCATGCAAAGGGAGGAGACAGCAAAGAATCCAACCATCAGGAGTTTTCAGGTTTCAGAACAGGAATGAAGATTTCAATCAGGGAGCTCTGACCTGTGTGTCCAGTGTAGTAGTTGGTGGCTGCCTGGAGCAGCTTCTCTAACATAAGACCTGTTACATTGGAGGCATGAAGCAGGATTGACAAAGACTTGAATGGCCAAGGCAGCATTGGCAGGACCTATGCATAAGAGGTGAAGAAATAGACTCTGGAGACCAGGAGACTAAGAGCCCCACCAATTTCTTTGTGCTCTGTAGTTGCCTCAGGCCTGAGCTCCCATCAAGGTTTCCAAGAGCCAGGACTTGATCTAGGGTACACGCTCCAGCACCATTCATGATCACTCCTGTGTCATGTGTAATTATGAAGTTCGTGGTGAGTGTCCAATGTACTATGTCAGGGCTTCATTCCAGAAGCAGAAAGAGAAGTTAGTGATGCTGTAGACCATGGTCCCAGTCAGTGTCACTAGATCCACCATTACTGCCTGGAGACCAAACCTTTCTGAAATGTGGCCCCTCAAGATTTTAAATACCTTGGACAGTTTTATACTAAGTGGTCAACCTGAGGTCTTTGCTGAGGAGAATCTCGAGGCAAGGAACATGCTGTAACTTTACTCTGAAGAAAAAATTGATTGTCGCCTTCTCAGACCAGTAGCACCTACTTGAATCTTATCTACTTTGCTCATCGTGCTGAGAGGCTATCATATACCAGCAGATGAACCAACACATAATTCTTGACTCTTAACTATACTCCCCAAATTATTCAAAATTATCCAATATAATAACATTACTCTTTAGTAATAATACAGTGTATTCACCTTCCCCTGTGTTACTTAGGAGTCGACTGGCAGTGAGACAGGATCCTGGGAGCCAAAAAAGCTTCAACAAGTTCTGATATTGAAATGATAAAGCAAGAAAAGTGACAAGATTTTGGCTTCTCTAAAATTTAAGAGCTACCTGCATTGTACTTGGCTAGGCTCTTTTTTTTTTTTTTTTTAACAGGGTTTCTCTGTTGTAACTCTGGCTGTCCTGGAACTCACTCTGTAAACCTGGCTGGCCTTGAATTCATAGAGATTCACCTACCTCTGCCTCCTGAGTGCTGGGATTAAAGGCGTGCTTCACCACTGTCCACCTGGCTAGGCTTATTTTAGAAAATAGAGAGAAAGCACAAAAAGTGGGAGTTCTCTCGCTTGAGAAATTCTTTACAGCCTGGTACATACTTATTCACCAATATTCCTTCATATCCAGTCATCTTCTGACCGTCAGAGCCACAGCCATTTTTTAAAAATTATATATGTAATTGTTTAATCTGTGTATCTTGCCTTTATAGCCCAGCTAGTCCTAAAACAGTATTGCTTTCCATCCAGAAATGTTCACTTTTTGGCAGAAGTATAGACATCCAGAAACAATTATTATCTATATTTTCTTACAGAAAGTAAAAGAAAATAGTGTCTGGTTGAAAATATTGACAAGAGAAGGAAGAACCTATTACCCTCTGGCTGAATAATGAGTTTATTTTAGTGATATTTTGGTTACATTTCTAATGATGTACTAATGAGTTTCAGGCCACTAGATAAAAAGGTTAGTAGCAGGCAATATATGTTGGAGAAAAGAGAATATTATTATTATTATTAATATTATTATTATTATTTTTTTATTGTTTTAATATAGCATACAAAACAGTGTGTTTTATTATATTATATTTATTATATTATAAATATTTATATATTTATTTATATGTGTCTTCATATATACTTTGTTCGTATTTATCTCCTACCCCACTGCTCTCTCCTAGCCTCCTGGTCACTTCTCTCTTGGTTGCATCCTTGGTCATAGGCTCCCTTCTGCTCTCATGTTATATGAATTCTATTACCCTTTATTTTTTCCCACCCTGTCCCTTAAAGTCCCTTCCTCCTTTTTCATAGCCCCTTTCCTAGGGTCTTACACAAACATACATGTTTAAATTTGGTTCAACGCTAAAGAAAATAAGTGGAATTTAAACTTCTGAGTCTAGCATATTATGTTTGCTACAATGAGTTCCAAGTCCATCCTTTTTCATGCAAATGTCATGATATCATTTTACTGCACGAAATTCCATTTGTCAATTAAATCCCCAAATTCAAATGTCAATTGACTGAAATATTCTACTTGATTACATAACTATATGCTGGTATAATATGGTGATACGTTATAGTGTCCGCTAACTGCTATCCCATAAATCACCATTCTCACATTAAAGGAGATAAGAGAGATTTTATTCTAGAGCCAAATATGAGTGACTATGGCCAGGGAACATGGATCTAGATTTCTTCAAATTCCATGTCCCAGTGTTATTGCAGTTCTGGGAAGTTTTTTATAACAATGGAACAAAGAATGTCTTATATAAAGGCACTTTTATAATACACTGTTGGATACCTCAGGTAAGTGGGTTATAGCAGAGTGGGAAACTCTGTGCCATCGGCCTCAGATTTATCAGATGACATCCGTAGCCCTTTGGTTGATGGAAGCTACTCAATAATCCATTCCAAAAGGTTTTACTTGATAGTCACAAGGGGCTAAAGGTAGCCCCAGGTAAGTTTTAATTAGTCTATGGATTTGTAACACTCTGCAGCTACTGAAGTGCTCATCAATCAGCCTTTCAGAAGGTTCAATGGTAGTTTCTGTTCTTCTCCAGAAGTTTTGTTCATGTATCATAGAACAAAAGTAGCAAAGCTAGCCTTAGATTTTTGTACAACTAGCAAAGTCATAATAATTTTTCTTACTCACTGTGGAGGCTATGGCCAGCACTTCCATAACAGTACAGGTTAACAAGTTTGGAAAAGCATCAAAATTTCATACAACACAGGAGCTTTCAGAAATGAAAACTCTAAACTCAGAAAATATTTATGTTTAAGCTTAGCCTCAGTGAAGACTAGACAGCCATGTAGAAAGTAACAGGACAAGACAGTGGGAAAGAAATTTTAGCAACTGCAATACTTTCAAAGACACCAAAACAGTAGCTCACAAATGGAAGCTCTATCCTCAGTAGTTCAGAAGGTAGTATGTGTAGGAACTTCGTGAACAAATTTGGTCAAAATGAATACAATGTTTATTATTTGATACATCCATTTGTGATAAATATAAATCCAAGTACTACTACTGAAATTGAAGAAAAACCTGAATAAATCAACTAATTTCATTGTTTTTCATTACTTGCTTTTATTACCAGTTTTATAGATCATATAGTATCTCAGTTACTTATGTACATTGGTTGTTACTGTATTACTGCATACTTTACAAAGACTACTTAAGGAAGGAAGGATTTATTTGTGGTTCATAGCTGTACGGTATTACCACTGTAATGAGTAAATTTTAGTGGCAACACTGGAGGAGGCTGATCTTGTAACATTCAGTCAGAAACCATT
Organism: Cricetomys ansorgei; assembly: GCA_026225945.1. Taxonomy (NCBI): domain Eukaryota; kingdom Metazoa; phylum Chordata; class Mammalia; order Rodentia; family Nesomyidae; genus Cricetomys; species Cricetomys ansorgei. The sequence goes on along the minus strand of JAMJFZ010001100.1, from coordinate 10,170,266 downwards.
GCTGTAGAATGAAATGGAATCACTCAACATTTAGATTGTGTCTTCCCACATAGATTAACCTAATATAGAAACTGCTTCACAAACATGTTAGGCAGTTTGTTTCCATGGTGATTCTAAATCCTATCAAGGTGATAATTAAGATTAACCAGCACACATATCCAAATGATATACTATTATCAGCTTTATTATAAACAGTACCTTGATGTATGTGTATGATAGGAACGATTGATCACATTGCTTTTCAGAAAATTTGTAACAGGTCAACCTGGTAGAAGACACTGACAGGAATCATAGACATTTCAGAAGGCCAAATTCCAATCTGAAAGACATTAAGCATGTTCTCTGGGGTTTGTTTCATGCTTGTGCAGAACACTGAGGTTTTCACTCTTTATTACCTTTCTGCCCCCATGCCTTAGACCACCTGCACTGTATTTCACAAACTCACTTCAGTAGTGTGCTCTGGAGGCAGATTTAGGGCTAGCTTTTGTCTCTACATGATCAGTCACTCCTCATTAATAAGTTCTTCATTTTCAACTTGTCGCTTTTGAAACCTGTCATTTCAGTGATTGGCGTACTGTGTGGCAGGCAAAAATGGGTTTGCTTTCTGGAAGTACTAATTAAACAGTTAGCTAGAAAGCTCAGTGTACTCACCTTCTTTCTGTGTATTGACTTAATGTTGCTATTTTTTCAGCAAAGAGGAAGAGTCCACTGTGGGCACGATTTTGCAGGAGGCACAATACTATAGCTTCATTTGTTTGTTTTGTTAGTTTAGGGAAATGTGTATTTGGAAGAAAATGAAGAAAAAAATAGCAAAACACTTTAAGATATCAGGTAAATGTATATGAAACTGAGTATTGGCAATGCTATTAACCAAAGAGAGAGTATTTGAAAATTATAAATTACTGTTTCTTTTGCTTTTCAAAATTCTGTGCTTCATTCTAATCAGTATGTGTCTGCCTGGGAGCATGCATGTGTAGAGATTAGACTTGAGGAACGTACTCAAATGCAAAGAACAAATGCATAATAGGATTATACATCAAGACAATCGCTTCATAAACCAGGCTATTGCCTTTGAAAAGGACTTTTCCCAATTCCATAACCTCCTTAATTAGCATATCAAAAAGCTCAGCATTGGGCTCCTGGAAATTTTGGTTCAGGAAAGTTTCTCTTTAGATTATAGAGATACTTGTATGCTTCTTGCTGTTGGGCAAACGAAGCCTATCGTTTGGGAACAATTTAAGCGTTTGTTGATGTGGGGGAAAATGATAAGGAAAAGACAGTTAAAGGGAAAAAGTCAGTCATATTCTGGGGCCTCAGAGAAAAGCATTAAAAAAGGGGGAGGTTAACCACAGTGGAGGCAGTGTTCTGGGAAGACCACTTTCAGGAAATCTGTGTATTTAACGTTATGCAAAACAAAACTATTGTCACCATGCTGTTTATATCAATAGAAATGTATGTTGTTGCATAGAAATGTTTACACAGACTTTAATGTGTAATATAGTCTCTGTATGTGGTGGATGCTCAGAAATAGTTCTTTCAACAGAATTTATATAATCCCTCACAAGGGCACACAACACTCATATTACTGTCACTTATGTTAATTCACCAAAAGTCAAAACTATACTGCATCTTTTTGTCATGTTAGTATGATAATAGTTACTCTTAGACTGAAACAAACAAAAATCTATCTTTATTGACTCAGAAAATTCTTTTCTATCTATCTATCTATCTATCTATCATCTATCTATCATCTCTAACATTTATTTAGTGTGTGCATGCACATGTGTCCTGGGAAATGTGTGGAGGCCAAATGAAAATCTGTGTAAATTAGTTCTCACATTCTACCATGTGGGTCCTAGGGACTAGATTTAGGTTGTCATGTTTTGTACCAGGCACTTTTACTTGCTGGACCATTTTGGATGACCCATCAGTTACTTCTCAATTTTTTTTTTTAGTCCTTATCTTTTATTCTTTCTTTCCTTCCTTTCTTCCTTCCTTCCTTCCTTTATTTATTTCTTCTTTTCTTTCCTTTTTCTTTTGACAGTGGTAGGTCTTGAACTCAGGGCCTCCTACACATTAGGTAAGCACTCTAACACTGAAATACATTGCCAGCCTATGATGGCTAATATTAACTGTCAACTTAGCAGGGCCAAGAATCACTGGAAATCTCTGAAGGAATTTCTAGATTAAATTAATTAAGGTGGGAAGACACATCCTAACTTTGTGTGACACAATTCCTGGTCTATGGTTCTGGACTGAATAAAATAGAGTCATGGTTTTCTGACTGGGTCTTCCAATGGAAGAGAAAGATTATGTTTACACCTATGAATTTAGGGATAACAAAAGCACTAAGTCCATACTGTGACCAGAATCACTGGATTCCTTAAACATGATTAATTAACTATAATTTCAAGGAGGAAATTGTTAATTTTTGTAATGTATGACTTAAAAATATTACTATGTAGGCATATATTTTTCTTTTTTCTAAGTGCTAAATTCCATGGGAAAGTAGGCTAATCTAATAAAATGGGTTGAATTTGTCTTCACACAAATAATAAATGTAATTCAATTTGAAGCTACATGTGAGACCAGTTATTTTTAACCTTAGCAGAGAAAAGTGTAAATGTAATGACATCCTGCCTGAAGATTTTGCTCTTTACAAGGAACCTGTTCATTAAATAAAACTGCATATTTTCTCTTATAGAATATGTAGTGTTTCCTAATTTAAAATTGTGTTTAGCATTCAGGTAATTCATTATAGCAATTATATTACAAAATTCAAGTAATACATAGTCATATAATGTTAGCTATGAACTCTCTTTCCTTGATGGAATTCCTCTGTATCCTAAATTCAGACTACTTTTCTGAAAGCTAACGACAGCTAACATTAAACTGCCTGAAGTGAAGACTCTCTTCTACTTGGCACATGTGTTTATATTTATTTAAATATAAGTTCTTATATAAATAAAACTACATATTTGTGGTTTTCTTTTAATTCTCAGTATAATATACAACAGTGATTTGTAGGTTTGCAGTTAGATCAGGCTCTTTCTTTTTGTGATGAAAAACAATGTACCTGCTTGGTATGGCTAGGCATCACCTGTATCTTTTGGGAACAGTAGTTGGCTACTGCATAGATTCTAATCCCATTTGATCCTGTGAAAAAGGGGTTCCATGAAAAGCTATGATGTGTGCTTTGCAAACTTAGAGTCAAGGTCTATCTCCAGACAAATCTGGTTTCTTTGTAACATTAAAGAATAATGCTACAGGAATTTCAGAGCTATTTTTCCAAAAGTGCCCATTCAAAATAATTTTCTACAACACTGAAATACTCTACTTTAGGTTTAAAGTATCACCTAAATGATTTCTAAATTCTCAGTGTTTCTAATCAGGACTGGGCATCTCTCCTCAACACACTTTTTTTTCCCTGGTAAGCAGCTTAGGCTTCTACTTGAAAGGAAGAAAGAGAGTGCCAATGTATTTTATAATACATTTTCAAGATGAAAATGATTGGCAGGAATGATATCTAATCTACACTTCATTATCTAATTTGAGATGGCTTTGTTGAGTCAGCTCCTTTACCACCTTTATAACAAATGCTAAGCAAAAAGTTGATACAATTGCTCAATGAATATTTCTCAAAGAAACTACAGGTATAATTGATTTTAAGGTCATTTGATTGGCTTATTGTCCCAGAACAGTATCCACAGTTTTGCACCACTTTCAAGCTTCATTCTCTTTTCACCTTTCAAATTATAGAGGGGAAGAAAAACCACCCAGTGTAGAAAGGAGAGAGGAAACTTCAGACTTACAAAGAATTTGACTGTTTTTCTTTGATAAAATGTAGCCAGTCTAGCTCTTCTATGAGACTAACCAAAAGGATTTCCCTCCTTTTTTGGGATGATCACAGCTTTTGGTTTTGTGAAGCAGCCATACTCTAATGAGCATCTTCCTTTAAAAATGTTTTTTTTTTACATGAATCACTTGGAGGGAATTTTTGTGAATGATAATCAGAGTTGTGGCTAATGGAGAGCTTGCAATGCAAAAACAAGATAAGGTTCTTTAATCCTCAAAGAGTTTATATACAATCACAAAGATGAATACTGGAAGGAAAAACCATAGTGCAGGACAGGTATGTGCATTCAGTATGAATATTTACCGAGACCACAAAGTCTTCACTGAGAAGCCTCTATTTGAAACTGAATCTCAAATTGAAGTTCCTACTATATGCATTAAGAGTAACAGGGGTGTTCAGTAGGGAACAGGGTATGGTGATACATTTGAAGTGAGAAAACAGTGAATTCTTCATTTAAAACATTTACTCAATGTATATTTCCATGGAGATGACATGATCAAAAAAGATGACACTTTTGCTCCCAAGAATTGATATTGTACGAGTGGGAGACAGAAAGTAAATAAGCAATGAACCAAATTGAAGATGATTGTAGGATGAGGAAAGTTGTTCACATTTTATGAAGACATCACATGATACCTCTCTGGTGAGACATGATGACTGCTACTCATCTTCTTTTCATACTCTCCTTTTCATTTAGTTACAGGACACTTGGGTTGTAGCTAGTCACATAGTCACATAGCTAAGATGCCCTTCCTAGCAATCTTACAACTGGTGATAAAGCTCCGGCCAATGGGGTACCTGTAGAAGTTATATGTGAAACTGTGTGTTAATTCCTCTTGCCTTTCTCCTTCATGAAGTGTTTGAAAGGTGAGTGTGGTAGTATAAATGTCACAGTTGTCCTATACTTCAAGATGGGCACTATATCTGAAGTTTACTACATAACATGTTTGAAGATAACTGAGTGTCTGATGATGTGGGAGAGTAGCCTCGAACCACTAATATTCAGACTCATATATAAAAAACAACAAACTGTTTAATTCACTGCTCTTTTGTCCTTTGTTGTTAGAACCAATTTTATGCTCAAGTGAATAGTAGTAACAGGTGGACACTGTTATAAGTACATGGGCAATCATGAGATTTTGTGGGTCTTAGACCAAAAAGCGTGATTTCAGACACATTGTATTTGTGGTATATAGTAGACAATGAATAGAGATGAGCAGTCTTTGGGAGAGGAAAATAAAAAGTCTGGACTTTGAGAAAGTTGTCCACGTTCCTGACATCATCTGAGAAATGTGATTAGTGATGGGATTTAAAGGCACAAGGACAAATCATATGAAATCATTTAGAGATGGAGGAAGACGGTACAGAAAGAGATCTGTGTGTAGGCATGGGAGGCATCTATGATGTTCAGAGCAGGGGAATGAGCAGGGATCAGTAAATGAATCTAAGAAGAAGTGGGCATATCAAGGAGAACCATGAGAGGACAGTGTTCAAGGAAAGTTTTATCAAAATGAGGTACCCATGGTGCTAAATATTTAAATAGGACAAACACATGGAAGATAAATACTGATGCTGGCTTCAGCATGTGGGGTGCATTGAAGCTGTTGGCAAGAACACTTTGAGTGCAGCAGGAGATAAACAAGTGACTTGAGCAAAAGCAGTCAAACTGAAGAAGGCTTTTAGGCGTCTTTTCCAGAAATTAGGAATTAGTTTTTATGGCAATTAATACAGTTTTTATTATTATGATGGTTTGATTTATGCTAATGAAAAGTAACCCTGTAGGAAATGCAAAGGATTTTGGAGAAAACACAAGTGTAAGAGTAGGGTCTATGAGTAGGAGAGGGGGCACTAGAGTGCATGTCCTGAAGCTGGTCTTAGAGCAAAGACTTCATCTATTGTGACGAGAGGAAGGACAAAATAAAAGACAACATATACAGGGAAGGTACAAGTTGGTAAGTTGGTTTGAAAATAGGAGCTAAATTTATTGTTTCCTGAAAAATGGAACAAAACAAAGAGCACATGAATGATAAAATGTAGTAGATGAGAGATGATAGTAAAATGACAAATTTGAATGATAAGGCCCCTAGCCCCTAGATCCTCAGAGACATGTGAAAGCCTCATTTCTTCAGCAGACATCTGGATTACTCAAACAGATACACACACACACACACACACACACAGACACACACACAGACACACACACAAGACCCCATTATATACAAATAATTTGTTCTAAAACCAGGGAACTTTATATTAACATTTAATGACTATAATATTATGTTGAAAATTATATTTACTCTTCAAAATTGTATTTAATTTATAAAAATCAAGGCCATATTAGTATATTTATATTTACATATATTATGGATATATAGAATGAACACAAATCTTTCCAACAAATCATTTGCATATCTTTCTATTTGATCCTCATGGCTATGCCAATACTTTTTTTTTTCTCTAATTTCTCCACTTTATTGCATAGCCAGCTCATAAGTCAAGTCACCTAACTATCCCACCTAAACCTTGGTCAGGAGTAACTGTTCTCTCAGTCAAAGAATCACCATCCTGGAGAGTTCAGATACACCTCCTAGCAAAAGATCAGACCAACCTTGATGGTTTTCGCCACATTATAGAGATTTGGAGTCTGTCACAAGCTAGTCAGAGTATCCAGCTGACATGTACCACCTGACAACACTGCAAGTCATCTCAGGGAAGGGTTAGAGTATGATGGTTGAGGAAGACTAGAGCAGTGGCTCTATCTATGCTGTTATCAGGAAGCCATCATCCATGTTAGTTAAGGCTTTAGAGGAATGGCAGGTTGGGGAAGGAGTACCCACATTCCTGTAAGTAACTTTTCAGCTAGACTCTGCAAGGAAGCCAAAGACATCCATTAGTTCCCCAGAGTGAACTTTGGAGGAATTGGGCCTCAGGTTGTAGTTAGAGCCCTGGGAGGAGGAATGATGGTGCGGTTCCACCTGGCAGGGATTTTAGCAACAAACTCTCCCACTCTTTCACTGTTCAGTTTGGTTAACAATCTTGAGAATCTGGCCTCATTGAATACGTATTTTGCTTTAGTTAGTTTCTCTCATATCTGAGTATATGTCCTTATAAGTGGACTAAGTACATGTAATTTCCCTTGGATTTATAAAATTTTAGCTTTTGTTATTTTCTAAATTTATTTAGAGCATCTTCTACTTTGCCTGTTTTTTATTTTATTTTATTTTATTTATTTATTTTGCTTTTCTCGAGACAAGGTTTCTCTGTCGTAACTCTGGCTGTCCTGTGTCCTGGAATTCACTCTGTAGACCAGGCTGGCCTTGAACCCACAGGGATCCACCTGCCTCTGCCTCTGCCTCCCGAGTGCTGGGACTAAAGGCATGTGTCACTGCCTGGCTTCTAAATTATATTTAGGAACTGCATTCTATGTTTGCATCTCTCAAAAGGTTTTGCTTTTTTCCCCAGATTTAAAAATATTAATTCATCAATCAATTGGTATTTCCTTCTTGTTAACTTGTTCTATATATAGTTTATAACTATTTTCATTAAATATTCATCTACTGAATATGCACTTATACACTAACGTATACCAAATGTCAACCATCTTAGGCTTTATTAGAGTTGAGGTACTCTAATCTTCAACTTTGGAATTTGCTTTTGCACCTGGATTTCCAGCTCCTGCTTTTGAAAAAAATGAGTCACATAGCCCTATGAGTAATTGGGTCTTTTGTGCAATTAGAACTTTCTCCTGCATTATAATTTAGAGGAAGGTTGAATTGAACAAAAATATAATGAGTCATTTTACTGAGGCTTTTAGGGAAGTTATTTTTGAAGGTCTGTCTAAAAGGCTCAAATATATCTGAATTAAAAAGAATGACAGGCTGCAATCAGGACTATAAAATGAATGTTCTCAGTAAGCAGCCATATTACAATCAGAACGTGAAAGGAGCAGATCCCTGTCTTGTGTGCAGAAGCAGAGGAAATGATGAATACCTTAGGTAACTCATTCTGTGTAAAATCAATCTTTCAATGTCAATTTTAACTGAACTAATTTGTCCACAAATCTGCTCAGTCAGTTTGGAAGGATATTCTGCTCCTTCATATTAGCAAATCCTTTAATCTTGACTAGTCCACTGAGCAGGAAATCTGGAAATGTGTTAATATGAATGGACATATGTAGCAGGATCAAATTTGAGTCTTTTAATTAGTGTCTGCTCAAGTTAGAAGCCCCTTTTTTGGTTGAACTGTTGACCCACCAATACTGTAGCAAGAGACTGTCATAACTAGCACTAACTCAATGTCCAATTTAATTTTTTTCTTTTTAAAATTAATATATTTTAGCATACAAAGTAATAGATTCTATTATGGATTTTCATACATATATGTCATTATACTTTGTTCTTAACCATCTTCCTCCCCCATTCTTCTCATCTGTTAACTCCCTCTTCATCTTCTTCTTCCCTTAAAAATCCTTTCCTCCTGCTTTCATGGTACCTGTACTCCATTAACCAAGTCTTTAAGACATCATCTTTCCTTCTCATGAACTCTCTTCTACTTTCATGACCTACACATACATCTACACATATACATGGAAATTTAATGCAGATCATGAAAAAGAGAGAAAACATGCCATACTTGTCACCCCAGGTCTGGCTGTGTGTAGCATTTAACACCGTGTGACATCCATTTTTTTCTGTCAAATGTCACTCTTTGACTTCCCTCTTTCTTGGACTAAATTTCCATTTTGTATTCATACCACAGTTTCTTTATCTGTTTACCTGCTTGTCCATTTTGTGCAACATAGTTCAGCAATAAACATGGATGAACACGTATCTCTGTGACATGCTAACTGAAAGCTCTCTGGGTAAATATATAGGCGTGACACAGCTAGTCACAGGGTATTTCTATTTTCAGATTTTTGAAGAATCTCCAAAATTGACTTCTGTGACAACTGCGCCAGTTTACAAACCCAGCAGGAGCACATGAGTTCCTCTTTCCTGAACTCCTCATCAGCATTGGTTGTCATTTGTTTTCTGCATGCTAGCCACTCTGTTCTGACTTGGAGAAGGATGAATCGTGAAGCAATTTTAATTTGCGTTTTCCCAAGGGCTAAGGAAGCTGAACACCTTTTCAAATATTTATCAGCCATTTCTATGTCTTCTGAGTGCTGTCTATTCAGTTTATTTGCCCCATTACTGATAAGACAATTTAATTTTTAAGTCAAAATTTTGCAGTTCTTTTAAAAATAGGTTTTGTTAGTTTTTAGAGAATTTTGTACAACGTGTTATCTTACCCCTCACCCCTCCTTCAGCTCTCCCCAGATTCATGTCCCTTCTATATTCACCCCAATATGTATTCTATTAAAGAAAAAAAAAAACAAGCAAGACCAATCTGTGCTGCCCGAATATTCTTGTGTGTGTAGCATTCCATGGGAGCCTCCACTAACCAGGGCCTATACTCTTAGAGATAGCTGATCCTCTGGTGCAGAGTAGACAACAATTTCCAACCGCTCCATAACTAGAGGTGCATTTGTGCCAAGCTCCTCTCTCCACACTAAGATTTGGTGTGTCTTTGGCTTGCACAGGTCTTGTTTATGGTATCACAATCTCTGTGAGAGCATGTGTGCAGCTTCCCTGCTGTGTACAGTAAACAATGTTTCCTTAGTCATCCACAGTTCCTGGCTTTTATCCCGTTTCTATCCCCTCTCTTCTGTGATACTGCCTGAGTCTTGAGAAGAGGTTGCATGCTATAGAGGTTGCATTTAGTGATAATAATTCTTCAGTCTCTGATTTTCTGCACTGTGGCCACTTGTGGGTCTCTGTTAATCATAATCTACTATAAATAGAAGTTTCTCAGATGATGGGTGAGAGATGCATTGATTTATGGGTATAAAAAAATGCCATCAGGAGTCAATTTAACACTGTGTCCACTTGGTGAAATAATAGAAGTAAGTTCTCCTCTAGGGCCTATGACTGGTCTAGCCATAGGTTCTTGGCCAATAATGGTGCTAGGTATGGGTTTGATTGTATGGAGTGGAACTCAAATCAAACAGAAAGTGGGGGATTACTTCCATGATGTTCTTGCCACCATTGTAAGCAATGGACATGTCTTGCAGGGCAGTCAACATTGTAGCTCACAGGATTCAAATGTGGGTAATTTTTACCTCTGGTAATTTACATAGCACTTTACAGCACTGTGAAAGGGAGCCAGAGAGGATGAAGTTTCCAGGTCAGTAATCCGATGATTATACCAGATTCTGTATTTCAAATATATGTTGTTTTCACCAATAAGCTCTAGAGGGAAACCAAGAGCACCGGCAATAGCCTGTAATGTTTAGGGGTTTATAGGATCTTACTGGCCATCAACCCCATCAAAACATACCTATTCTTGACATGACAGTGGGATTTTTATTTATTAGCATCTGATGTCTAGTAGAGGTATTATTGCCTGTTATTGGATATCACACACACTCCCATGTGTACATGCATGTTCAGGAAGGTTCTACAGTAGTAAGTTACATTTAGCTTCCAGAATTAATATTACAACTTCAGTCTTGAGACTTCAAAAAGTTTTCTAATTTTCTTGTTATAGAAGAACAATACCCAGGAAAGCCTGGCACAATGTCGAAGTGGTCAATGCACCTGCCGCTCACAGGTGCTGTCTAGGTGAGATCTATCAGTTCTCCCAGCCTGTCCTCTGATGTTGAAGACTCCCAAACTAAACCTTAAGCATTTGCCAAGCTGTCCCACCTCACTAGCAACTGATCCTCACTCTGCTGTAGAAGAATTTCAATTTTTAATCGCCACAGGTCTCATCAGATTTGATAAGAACCACACCTCTACAATATGGCCTATGTAATAATTAGAATGTTAAAGGGGGGCAATTTTAGGTACATTTCTTGTCACTGTTCCTATTTTAAAATTGTTTGAGAAAGTTCTTCAACTGAGAATTATGTTTCCATGTTGATGAACCAAATTGTTATTCCATTAGCTATCGTAACATGCTGTATTGTTAGAAATAACTGTGTGTGCTCATTCACAGAAAACATTTCCTCTGGAGTGAGAATCAGTCTCCCATGGTGAAATCTTAAAGAGTAGGTTCTAATACCAGAGAAGAAATGGTTAAACAACAGGATAGGTGAAGTTGCCACAGAGAGTGAGGTCAAGCAGACAAAAAGCAAAGAGCTTCTTTCTTCCTACTTTTCATATGGGCTTTGTCCAGAAGGTGTGGAACTACATTTAGGGTGAGTCTTCTGATCTCAAAACATCCAAACAAGAAAATCACCCACAGGTGTGTAAACTGCTTGTATTTTAGTTATACAGATGCAGTCAAGTTGACAATCAAGATTACCCATCACAACTACCTTTAGTTTGAAACATGAAAGGGTATTTAGAATTCTTAAATTCAAAATGATGAATTATACTTCCCTAAGAATGTTGTGTAAATTATACACTGCATTGGCCTTTTTTTCCCCTCAAAGTTTAAGAGTTGAGATTTTCTCAGATTATGGATTAAGGATCTGGCCTACTGGAGTAAATTAACAGTTATCCCAGATACAGAGAATGATCCTAAATGAAGTACTTCAGGCAATTAACAGCCTCCCTCTGCACAGAGTTGGAAATCAGTATTCTTCAGAGATGAGTCCATGGATTGATTACCTAACCCAAGAATTCAGGCTTAACACATATACATATGAGCAACACTAAAGGAACTCAATAGATTGCTTTTGTAAATGTATATTTAAATATTTATAACAATAAAAATTGATCTATCAAAAATGAAAACTACTAACTTAATTGATTTTTTTTTTGTAGATATTGATCCTGTATTATGAACTTGTTTAAAGAGATTTACTAAGTGCTATTACGTATTGGGTTAAAAACGAAGTAGAAAGCCACAGGAGCTGAGTGACATATCCAATTCTGTGGAAAAGAGCTATAATGTATATATACATAAGCACAGAGAGCTCACTCCTCTCCCATAGCAAGTCAACATCATTTTACTGAAATCATGTAAATGATAGCAGACTTAAGCCCTTTTGTCAGGTGAATACCTTGGCAAAAAGACATTTTGCTATGATTTGATTCTTATGGGAAATGTAGGCTAATAGCTAAGTCCTGGGGGAAGCTTTGAATTTGTAAAATGCCCTATTAATATGTCTTCCTTATTGCCAAGTGCCAAACTGGAAAATGATTAAATGAGTTTTGATATCCGAACTTTTATTACCTTTCTTCAGAATTATCAAGGGCATCTTATTTGCACACAAAAGTTTATCTTGTCTTTGATGATTTGATGAAAATGAAGAAAATTCTATGTTGTGGAAGTTTATTTTTAGTTGTGTTTTAAATAATTGTTATTAAGCACTGTTGGAAAAAGGGATGCATAGGCCTTGGCACTTTGTATTGTCTGCAGGTGCTGGATTTCCGTGGGAGATGTTTGATTGCTTATGATCTGCACCTGAGGAGCTCTGAAGGGATTAAAAAGGTCCGAGCTCAGTCGCTCAGGGTTCTGGTGTCCCGTATGCCACTTGCTGTGATGGTGGTTCTCTCTGCTGAGGTCTGGCAAGGATCACACCAATGAATATGGCTCCTTGTAGTGTTTGGTGAGCTGTCACAGTAGGTGTTCAACTACAATTCTACAACTTGCTATAGGTCAGTCATGGATCAAAGAATATCTCAAAAGAGTGGGATGGTATATAAAAATTCACTTCTAATTGCATATGACCATTAATACCTTAGCCACATTTGAATGAATGAATGAATGAATGAGCTATTTTCTTTTCTTCAATAACAAAACAAATGAACCGATTGTGTTATCACCCTGTTATTCTGTTCTAGTGTCTTAACTATCTCCATTACTTTTATGTTTAATATAAAATTTGAGTATTAGAGTTTGAAATTATACATTGAAGAACTTAAGTTATACCTGCTGTTTGTACTTCTCACTATTTTGACCTTCAGAATGGTTTTCCAATCTGTCTAGAAAAGTTTTCTGCGCTATTCTGCAATGATACTGAAGGTCTGGTTGCAATAAAGAAAACCTTGTAATCAGACAAGTCAAACAAAAATTCTTGGCTCCCCATACATACAAAAATTATGTGTAAGTAGGGGGTGAAGTTCATTGGTAGAATATTGCTAGCATGCATGCGAACCTGGTTCTTCCTTAGCACTGCAAAAATGTTGCATTTACACTAGACTGGCAATCTTTATTGACTGTGGCATAACATTAGGTCTAAAAAGATGTACCAGGTTTAATTATTTTAAAAAATGCTAAACTTATTAATGATTATCTGATCATTTAGAAAGTAATTATCTTTGACAGCAGAAAGTCATCAAGTGGATGGTGACTGATCAGAATGGTGATTCCTGAATGTCTGGAGCTGCTGAGAAATTTCTTAAAGTAAGATATTTATAACATTTGCCTCATCAACTGACTCTTTCATTCATAAAGGGATTCTTTGTAGCACACGACGCTGTTTGCCAGCCTTTCCCCACATTAGTCACAAAAATGTGTCAACCCTCTAAAGCCTGACACTGTCTTATGAGCCAAATGTAGACAATATTGGGGTTCAAAATCCTTCGTTATTTAAATAATGGCCCACTGTGTCCTCACCAGGAACACATTCTTGTCTGCACATTTACAAGTAGTTCTGTCTGTATCTTCTAAGGTTCTGCCATAAGATTCAGTTCTTTTACAGTTATTTCTTCTTTAAACCACATCTGCAGTTACTTCTTCTCTGTAATTTTGAAGTCTCTAGTATCACCCAGGATGGTTAGAATAAGCTTTTCCCAAACCTCTATCTGCGTTGATATTTTAAATTCTTCCCATGAAGTACTCTTTTTTAAAACTTTAAGCTTTTATTTATATGAATTTTGTGTCTGTATAGTATATGGCACGTTTTGCCATACATTTTGCCATTCTGAGAATTAAAGAGAATTAGGGTCTTCTCTGTATTGACAGTGTTTGACTATTTTGATTATGTGTATGAACAACCGAAACTTTCCACATCAAGAATAAATCAACTGTGCTTTGTTATTACTCATGAGTTTACTGTTCTAACTCTTAATTTACTACAGGAATTTATGTCGCCTCATAACTTGGCTGACTGGCACAGAAAACCACTTTTCAGCAGATCTTAGCTTTTGACATGTCTTTCCAGTAAGCTTAATTACTTCAAGCTTTTGAAGCAAGAGGCATGTGACTCTTGTGTTCACTTGACCTTTAGAGGCTGCTGTGAGGTTAATATGCTCCTCTGAGAGCAGTGGGCCATGGGAGAACAACAGATATGGGAATGGTTGGCTCAGAACACATAACACTTGCCAGTGAATCCTACCATCTTCCATAGGCATGCTTCTAGGACCACCAAAGCAATTACAACATTAACAGCAAAGTTCAGTAGTCACAGATATTAAAAACAGAAGGACTGAGATAGTGGAGAAATCACCAAAATGTGTTACAAAGACATGAAATGAGCACATATGCAATGATAGACTTGTCAAAGTCATCAATTTATAAGGCAGGCACCATCTGTGAAGTCAAATAGAGTGAAGAGCTATAAAACAAGTCATTACTATATTTGGGAAGCAAAAGCTTCCTCGAGTGAAAGGTGTTGACTTTACTGGAGTTCACTTAAATTGCCCACTGCTACCTGAAGTCCTCCATGAATTTTATGTAGTTTATAGCTTGGGGCACTATAAATCCATAGACCACTGAAGTGCTGGACATTTGCATATAGTTTCTAAAACCCTTCGAAGGTAAATTAAAATATCGAAAGACATCCATGAAATGCCAAATGTACAAAAGCCATGAAAATAATAATGAAACTTCACCAACTTCAATAAAAAGTTGCTTTTATTCCCAACCAATATGAGAGTTCCCTAGTAATTTTATAACTATACTTTTTAAATGTTAATGTATATATAATATATTGATAGATTTAACTATAAAAAATGCAGAGTTCCAAATTGGTATCTGAGATAACAGTGGGATTTTAAAACTTATTTGAGAATCCTTCCCTAATACATTATTCATTGTTTACCTGAATTCAAATTTCATTGTATATTTTGTCTGGCAACATAGTTTTGATCTTAATTAATCTATGTTAAAATTTGTTGGTTAAAATGTTATTAATATTATTAAAAATGAGGAATTCACCACAATGGAACCCTCTTATATGATGAGTTACTAGAATATGAAAGTCATTAAAGCCAGATAATGTGTCAAAAGTAGAATCTGCATCAAGAACAGGCTTATTATCTATCCTATTGTCATCAAAATGTGTGAATTCAATGACAATCTATTCCATTTCAGAAAAGATGCACATCAATTCCAGTGCAGCCATTCAGCAAGATTCCCCTTGAAACTGAGTTGGGAAGATCTGCCATTCAAAAGAGACACAACTTTGGAAGTGAAGGCATCTTTGGGAATGGTGAAAAGTGAAAAGAGAAGATGCCTAGCACAGGATCTCAAGAACAACCTTTTTTAACATTAAAGTCTAACAGAAGAATAGTATGTAAAGACCTAAAAAATGAAGGCATCAAGGAGAGAGGAAACATTGCACTCTGAGAATTCCCTGAAAAAAATTAACCACAGTCCCTGGGAGATAAGGATGAATTCAATAAAAGGAGGAAACGTATCTGTGACAACAGAAAGGAGTACTGAGGAAATGATGTGGAAAGATACATAGGTCAAATTCAGGAGACTCTCATAGGCTTATACACAGTGATGTATTATAGGTCATTAAATAAAGTTAGAACTTCATGAGTCTCTATTGAAAATAGCAGTTTGAGATATCTAGACAAATAATAATAAATAGATGTATCATAGATGATAAACAAATGATAGATCATGATAGATGTAGATTAGGATAAGTAGATGAATGGGATAGATAGATAGATCTATGGATAGATAGATACCTATTATTTCATGCTGAAACCTGAAGAGGAGGTAGTCTAAAAAGAGATACATGTATAATTTGGGGCCCAAACTTCTCCACAGGAAAGAACTAATTACCCCATCTTATACGAAATCTACAAAATCTGAAACTACAAATGATTTTTTTTTTCTTATAGCTTTTTAAAAATTGCAAGATGATCACAGGCAAAGGGTGGGAATCAAGGAGAAATTAGAAAATTAGACTTCTTTCTTCTCCAAGTTTTTTCAAACTGTAAACTGATTAATTTTTCTTTACCAATTTATTTTTTAATCTCTCTCTCTCTTTCTCTCCTCTTTCTCTCTCCCCTTCTCTCTCCCTCCCCCATCTCTCTCCTTCTCTGTGGGATGTGTGTGTGTTGTATGAATGTGTATGTGCTTATGTGTATGTGCAAGTGTGCATGCGGATGCCTGTATAATGTGTACATGCATGTGGAAATAAGACCACAATGTTGGTTATCTTCCTCAATTCATCTGCACCTTATTTCATTCTAGTGTACTATTTTTTTAACTTTTTTAAGCTTTGAATAACCACACCAAATGGTCAGCCATGAAAAATATATATATATAAGTAACATTATATGAACTGAGCAGATTATATTTAGGAATATATATGTATACATATACATCAATGCATGTTCCTTATTTTTAAGATGGGATCTCTTACTGAACCTGGAGCTCACCAATTGGCTAGTCTATTTGGCTAGCAAGTTGCAGGGATGCACTTGTCTCTGCCTCTTCAAAGCTGAGGTTATAGACATCCACCTGTTCCGCGTGCATGTGTGTGTTTGTGTGTGTATGTGTGTGTGTGCGCACACACCTGCATGTGCGCCATCTGAATTCATGTCTTCATGTTTGTACTGCAAACACTTTATTGACTGAGCTATCTCTCCAGGCCCCTGTGTCCTAATTTTATCATGTACAGTGAAACTGAGGCGTATATTTGGTTCTAGGTTTATGACATACATATTCAGTAAGAGATAGATAGCTTTTATGAGATGATAAATAATAGACAACAGTGAAAATAGTTTCTTTACAGTGATCATCTGAGTAATGAATGTAAAAAGAAGGATGAAGTTGAAAATCATTATTTTAAGCAGTCATTGTGATAATTAAAGAAAGAACAATCACCAGTATGGCATGATAACCCTAAGGATGCTGTAGAACTACGTCTACCTTGGCAGTAACCAACAGCTGTCTAATTGGGCTTATTGGAGACCTAGCCAAAACCCAGGATTAGTGAATTCATGGATCTTGGAGGAGAATGCACAGCTGCCACTTCACATAACCAGCACAATCTCTAAGTACATTCTAAATATTTTTCCTTATTCTTATGAAATACTGTAGTCCTTATGCCTTGTCAAGGAAACTTCTTGTGACGGACAGAGACCATTGTAGAAAGCCATAGCAATCAAAACACAGGATTGTGGAGCCCAGTTCTGATGGATACATCTACAATACAACATCTGCACCTAAGGCTCAGAGATCACTGTGAAAGAAGGAGGAAAAAAGATTTTAAGAGCAAGAGGATGGGGGAAGTTTTTTGTAAGGCCATGTATACTAGGAATATCAGAAGCTACACCTATAAAGTCTCACCCACACAACTCCCTAAGCATGAGCTGAACAAGGAAGACATCAATACACAACATGGACAAGCTAACATGAACATATTAACATCAGAGGGGGAAGCTCATAAGCCCTCAACCCTAGACAAAGAATTACAGGCAGCCAAGGAATGTTAAAAGTGGAAAAAATAGCTTTTTAACAGAGAAGAGAACAGTGATTGGTTATCCAATACCAAATGGTCAACAAGGTCGTATTTATGTAATTGGGAATATGTACACATATGGACGCAATGTCAGTAAGAAGAGGCCATGACTATAAAAAGGAACAAAGATGGGTATATGAGAGATTTTGAAGGAGGATGGGGCAGGGAATGATGTTACATTATGATTTCAACAAAAAAGAAAGAAAGAACAGAAATATAAAAAAGAAATGGTTTATAAATCTCACATAAGGAGAGAGATTTAGTAGCAATGCAAATTACATACAATAATTTTAAAAATCTAAAAAGTGCAGCTCTGAAAGGGGTGTTAATAAAACATATAATATGAAATTAGAGGACAATAATACTAGGTGTGGGTGAATGAGAATGACCCTGTAGGCTCATATATTTGAATGTTTGATTCCCAGTCAGTAGACTACTTAAGAAGTATTGGGAGGAGTGACCTCACTGAAGGAGGTGTGTCACTGGAGGTGAGCTTTGAAGTTTCAAAAGCCCATGCGAGCCCCAGTCTAGTGTTCTTTCTGCCTGTTGCCTGCAGATGAGTTTGATGAATGTGGATATATATATATATATATATACACAAAATTGTTAAAAATAAAAAATAAACAACAAAACTCCTAAACCCCACAAAGACACATTCAAAATTGCAATATAAGATCAAAGTCTGAAAAAATAGGAGGAGTTATTATATTTTGTTACAGGAGAAATTGAAATTTATAACGGGTTACCAATATTTTAATAAAATATGATTAAATCAATACAACATTGAATCCCACCCCCTTCAAATTGCTTATGAGAGCTGATCTTTATTATTTGCAGATTCCACACTTTGGAATTCACTAACCATCCAGAATTTCTTTGTGCCCTGAAAATCAATATCTCTGGCTATTGAACTATTTCATGGATATGTACAAAGCTGAGAGGAGAGTTTCTTGGTAGACATGTTCTCGGCCGCGGCAGAATAAAATGATGTCTGGCCTTCTAATTTCAGCTCTGCTTCATTAAGCACATGTTCATTATGAGTGTAATAACTGAGTTTTTCATTTTGTGCTTTCCATTTACGTTTCATTGTTTGAAATGGTCTAAAATGCACGAAGGAAGTCCTCTAAGGTTCCTGGACATGAGAAGGTTGTAAGGACATGTGTTAGACAAGCATCCCTCAGGCTTGACTTTCAATGTCATTAGCTCTAAGTCAATGCTAGTGAATTGGTAAAAACATGCCAGATGAGAGAAATTTAAACAAACAAAAGCGAACATAAAATAAAGTTCCGGATGCCTTGATTAGCTGAGTTGTTGTGATCAGAGGCTTGAGGAGCCTAACCTGCCTTATTCTGGGAGCCATGCAACACTTCGGCATCTGTGAATTGACTTCCCACAATCGGATCATGCTGAATAACCGAGAACAAAGGAAATGGCAATGGAAATTGTGGATGGGACAGAAATCACAGGCAAGGTAGAAGAAGAAATTTTGCATTCAGCTTATTTCTGAATATAGAAAAGGGGCCTTTTTAAAAACTTGAGGTAGCATTATTGACTTGACATCTCTGAGGCTTCATGAAGTCTCCTGATTGATGATCTATTTTGAATTCTGTTAAGGATGGGACGGAGGTCACATTTATAGCTAAAGGTACTGTAGTGTATTTTCAAATCAGATTAAAACTGATTTTTGACATGAGCCAGGGAATCAAGTATGTAAATGTCTTGCTTAGCCATCATCACAGAAGCATCCTCCTGCAGTAGATAAAAGGAAAAAAGGCCCACAAAGGGACAATGTGCAGAGTGAGAAACCTTGGAACACTCAGCCATAAATGGGATGTCTCCATTAAAGCCTTCACCTCAGGGCTCAAGGAACCATGCATAAGAAGAGATAGGAAGGGTGGAAGAACCAGAGGGGATGGAGGACACCAAGGAAGCAAGGCCTTTTCAATACGGCACAAGCAATGCTCGTATGAACTCATGGAGACTGTGGCCGCATGCACAGGGCCTTTACAGGTCTGGGCCAGATGTAGTCCCAGTGCAGAGAGGAGAAATGGACATCAGCATCCATCCCTAATCCAGAAGTGGTTTCCAATTGGTAGCTGCTAGTAAATGAAAAAATTAGTTTCTCCAGGGAAATCTCACTGAGTTTCCAAACCACTCTTAAAGGTAGGACCAGTGCCCAGCAGTAGATGGCCGTCTCGAAATGGGATTCTGGGAGGATCATTGTCTCATAATGCCTCACACATCCTTTGCATATGTAGCATGGTTTCTGGGTTTCTGTTTTTATGGGATTTCTGCATGTATGAACATGTGTGTCTATATGTGTTTCTTGTGGTTTTTTTTTGTTTGTTCTGTCCTATTCTAGTAAATATGATTTAGTTTTATAGTATTACTCTTTATTATTACTCTTTAGATATATATTTTTCTAAGGAAAGATAATTTGACTAGGAGGGGAGGTAAAGAGGATCTGGGATGAGTTGGAGGAAGAGAAAGCATAATCTGAAAGCATTGTATGAAAAAATTAATTTTAAATAACAGAAAAGTAGAAAAAAGCAAAGCTTTTCATTGATATTGTGCATGAAAATGCGGCCGTTGTGATTGGATAACTTTTTCTTCTTTCTTTTTCTCCCTTCCTTGTGAATGTGTCCTTTCTCCTCTTTTTTTGCCTCTTATTTTTTCAGGGATGACAGCCTAGGTCTTTCTATGTTTGCACTATCTATTCTAAAGTGTCTTTGGGAATTCTACATTTGGCTGTTTCATCTTTAATCCCATAATTCCTCCTTTTTTAAATTTGCGACTCACATTATAAGGAGCAAGCTAGCATGGCATATTTTAAAATGTTTGGATACACACTTTCCCCCTATGAGGGAGACATTATATAACTCATTCTTCTACCCTTCTAAGAAGTTGGTACAAGAGTTACAAATATCAGAGAGCTACAGGGTGGTACAGACAAAATATTTTATCTAAGAAAGCAGAAAACTTGGGTGTTTTTATGTTCCTATATATTAAAATGTTTGTTGACTATGATATCTGTTTATTCTTTGAATTTCTGGAGCCTGAGCCATGAGCCTATATGTCAAGGCTTCTTCCTATGATATACCCTTTCCCCTATGGACAAATGTCCATGGCAATTTTGAATCTCAGAAACAATCAGCTATAAAGAGAATAAATTTAGTTTAGATTACCTTAGAATAATGTCTATCTTTAGAAGAAGCACCTTTAAATTTTTACTACAGGATTGTATTTAACAGGCAGTTCTACAAAAAGTTCTGTTGTATTTTTTTTCTTGTCACATCTCCAGAACTGTTAAAAACAAAATAACTACAAGACATAAAAAAAATGACATTCTTTTTAATCAGCCTTTCATGATATGTGACTACTAACAGTTGAGAAATCACTTTAAAAACTTTACACATGAGGGACAAAACAGGTACTTTAAAAAAATATCCAAATAGACCCACTTAAAAATACTCACAAAATAATTATATTTTTTATATTCACAAAAAAACGTATATTTGTTTGCTATGGAAACTGGAGAAATGTCTTAGTGCTGGGGTCACTTTAGAAAGTGATCAGAAAAAATATGGTGTAAGTTGTAATTCTTTCTAATTAAAAATGAGGAAAGCCCTTAGATGGGAGTCATAGTAAGCAGCTTCGAAATTTTTTCCCAAGCTTAACAAAAGAGAGAAGGGCTTGCACTGCTTGTGCCTGCCAACCTTGCATTGTTAGGGGGATCAAAATAAAGAGGCAAGAGGGTCAGGGGTGAGGGGCTCATATTTCCTCTCTACATGGCCCTGTCTCAGGCTGGGGCGCTCTTGTCATCTGTTTCTGAAAGTCTCTCAACACAAGACTCCTCTATGCCTTTTGGGAGAGTCTCATGTAGACTGTGTTGGTGATTAATGTAAAGGGCTCACGAAGATCTGCCTTCTTCAAATGTTTTGGACAAAAGGGTCTCTGGCAGGAACAGTTCAGACAAATACCTGCAGACCTTACTGTTCAGAGAGTACAGTGGGAAAAAAATGTGTTTTCTACCCATTTCACCTTTCTTGTAACACACCAGACTTGATAAATGGGATGCCACCTTCCATTCTTGTCACAGGCTTGTCAACATTCACAGTTCATTTATGAGTTGTACAGTAGTTGATGCCTGTCTTATATTCAGATTTCAAAGTAGAGTGACCCTAAAATCGAGGTTTGAAATTTTACTTAACCACAAAAAAGGAAAAAGAAAATATGATCTCATGTTTGCAAATAACATTTAAACATACAAAATAAATTTGATCTAAATGTTATAAATTACAACAACACAAATTATTAACATATTTTTCTTGCAACATTGAAGATGACTAAACAAAAAGCACTCACATGCATATTTCAAAGTTTGCC
Organism: Cricetomys ansorgei; assembly: GCA_026225945.1. Classification (NCBI taxonomy): domain Eukaryota; kingdom Metazoa; phylum Chordata; class Mammalia; order Rodentia; family Nesomyidae; genus Cricetomys; species Cricetomys ansorgei. Next base: position 10,148,328 of record JAMJFZ010001100.1, on the reverse strand, counting down.
AGGAAAAGTTCTCTAAAAACATTTTTTTCCGAGTACATACATCTCAGTGAAATTAAACAAGCTGTGGCTGTTATTTCTTCCAGTGATTTGGGACAGTGAAATAAGACATAAGCCCCAGATTTAAGCGCTATCAGGGGTCCAATTGCTGGAAACCCTAATGCCTAATGCCCAACCCATAGCTGTACTGATTAGGGCAGTGGCTGGCCAATTCCACACTGCTCCCACTAATGAGCCTACAGGAAACTAGGAATTATCAGTTAAGGCTGCTCCTAAACCACCCCCCTGCACCCCGCCACAGTGTATCAGCTACCTGATTTTTCTCTCTAGCCTGTAGTTCAGTATAGCATCCCTCAAAATAGTTGGCTTTTAGTTAACATACATTTATTGTAGAGGAAAAAAGGAAATGAAAAGAGGTCATTTTAAATAGTGCACTCTGTCAAATGCCATCCCTTCACTGTGTGTACATGGAATTTTCTAGAAATATACTTCAAATAATTGGTTTTTTATGCCCTTTCATTTCCTGTGTTTCTTGGCTTTCCAAAGTAGAACAGTTCAGGTGCCATTACCCTTGAAATGCAAACCACAACTATGAAACAATGAGGCCAGCAATGCTGAACAAATTGAAGAAAATTAGTGAAAAACCCAAATTCCAATTAAATTCACCCAGGCAAGTAGCAGCAAAACAGCCACACACATCTTATCAAATAGAAATATAGCGATAAATATAAAAAATAATAGCTATATCTGGGGAATTACCATAACAAAAGTTTCAACATATATTCTCCGTTTCTTCCAAAATGGTTCTTTGGGTATATCCTGGCAAGGGCTCCCCTGGCCATCAAACTTCTCTGCCAGTCACTTCTGTTTTTGTTTCTCATCTTCCCAACTTGTCCTCTTTCCGACTTCTTTTGCTATTATAGTTAGATGTTGACAAGTGGCATGGTGAATAGAAACCTGGAGGTTCCTGAGGGTTGGAACCAAACCTCCAGGCCACGGGTCTGAAGTGTGCTCTCTCATATCAGCTGTGTGCCTCCAGGCAGTTATGGAACTTCTCTATGCTGCATTCATCAGATACAAAGTAGAGATCACCACAGTACTCACACCTTAAGGAGAAAGATGCTTTACGAATTTCATAGAGTACTTAGAACATTATTACCAGAACCCTTCATATGAATGTACTTGCCTTACCGATTCCTCAAAGACAAAGATGGTGTCTTCTTTTCCTTAAAACAAACAAACAAACAAAAAAACCTTTGATCTTTATCCAGTATACAGCAGTAACAACCCTGAAGCGGATACTAAAAGAAGGAAATAATTCAATATATTGTTATGATTAGAGACTTGACTGTTTGATGCTAGTTGGGCATATTTTTGCACTATTCCAATTTTACTACAAGTTTCTCTGTGTTGACCACTTAGAAAGAGTTCAGCCATGGGTCTTCATCTGGAACTCTAGCAGCAGAAGTTTTTTTTTAAAGTAAGTGAGGTTATTTGTTAATGTGTACCCTGTCCCTTCACACACATCTCATTACGTTTCTTGGCACCATTTGGACAGGAAAAGTTATTTTTTTCTGGGAATATTTATTTAAAAATAATAAATTCAGTGTTTCTGTTATAAATCGGCATGACATTTTTCAGAAGCAAACTATCTTCCTACCAAGACTGTATTGGATTACGCAGCTCATTGAAATAACTAAGGCTTTTTTTTTTCTGAATATTGGATGAAATAGAAGAAAATCCAAGAGACAAAGATGACCATTACCATATTCTTGGCGTAATAAGATGGTATGGGTATGGATATGACAAGAGGAAAAAGAGAAAATTGAGAAATTGTCTTTAAAATATCATTCGACCTCCCTACATCTTGTGCTTATTACACACACACACACACACACACACACACACACACACACACACACACACACACAGAGGGAGAGAGAGAGAGAGGGAGAGGGAGGACAAGTTTTGAGTTGATAGGACCTTCAATAAGGAATCCATATGGCTAACATATTCCAGTTTTAATGTGAACAACAATGTATAAACCAGCATTAATTCAAAATATTGAAACCTTTTCTCTACTATTTATTTATTTATTTATTTATTTATTTATTTATTTATTTATTTATTTATTTATTTATTTATTTATTTATTTATTTGAAACAAGGTTTCTTTGTTGTAACTCTGGCTGTCCTGGAACTCACTATGTGGACCAGGCTGACCTCAAACTCACAAAGATCTGCCGGCCTCTGCTTCCCAAGTGTTGGGATTAAAGGTGTGTGCCCCCACTGCTCTGCTTATGATATTTTTATAAATAAAAGTTTTTTTTTAAAGGGTAAGCTTTAAATTCAGAAGCCAAATGATTAGCTTCTTAAGAAGAAAGGAGAGAATTAGCAACTTTTTCACTATAGAAATGAGCTCGAGTTATGGACAATAATTCCACAAATATTTCTAAATATCACAATAATTACAATATCAGAAGCATTTGGTCTCCACTGATGTCTGTTTGGGAGCTGTTCCTTTATGACATCGCAATCATAGAATAGCTGTGTTTGTTTTATAAGACCATTGCCTTGGTAGGTAAGCTCCTCTGGAGACTTTGAAAAGGAACTTGGTTCTATTATCTTCAAACTGTCATCATGTTTGCTGTGGAACATTCTTCCCTGTGCAGAATAGGTTATTAGTTTGAGGATTGGAATTAATAGGCTCCTTAAAGTATGGAGTAGAGAATTATAAATTAGTAACTAAATCATAGAAATATATTATTCTCATTGTACAAGATTAGCTATTGGCAACTGGCCATTGGAGTTAATGAGTAAATATGTTTCTTCTCATCTAAGATGTGTATCAGTAAAATTCCCAATTTCATTTATTAGTGACCATGTCAAGAATTAAAGAAAGCAGTGTTAATTATTTGTTCAACTATTTGACTTATTTAAGGTGTAAACAAAATACACTTATTGAAACTTCAGATTGACTTTTCCTTTGCTTTACAAATTTTAGTCCCTGTTTACCTTGTCAGACATGAGCATTGCTGTGTCATATTATAAAGAGCAGTTTTCAACTCAGGAATCACAAGGCAATATAATCTGGCATTTTGGCATTCTCACAATACCTGGGGGAAGTAAAAACATATTAATTAGAATTTATAGAATTTTAAGTCAACCTTCTTTTCCTTCCTGCCTGTCCCAAATATTATGTACATTGATTTTCAGATTACATTAGCATGATTTTATGTCTGTTGGATTATTTAAAAACATATGTTCTTCAGATATAGCTGATAGGTTATTCATGATGGTTTTATTTTTTTCTCAAAATCTATGTCATATTTTAAGCTCTATAATTTAATATGACCAAAATGGCTTACATTCCAAGCAGATAATAGGTTATGTAATACATTTCAAATGTGTTTTATGGGCATAAAAATCTAGTAACTTTGGTGTATGCCATAGAGCTTGGAGAGCATCGCCAAAAGTTTTAGGGAGTTGATAAGACCAAAACTAAGAAAATCTTACTAAGCTAACTAGTCTCTGTGTTCCCATTTCAGTATCTAAAAAATGATAACATTTTGATATAGGTGCTGCTGCAAGCAGGTCCACAGTGGAGTCACAAAAGGCTCTTCGGAGGCCTGAACTCCAGTGACTCGTCTGACACCCTGTAATTGAAACTGAAGGAAAGATGGACTCATGACTAAAGTACTTTATGTGATAAAGCGCCCTGCATAAAGGACTTCAACTATGAAATAAACCCAAAAACCACAGTCCTGGTGAAGACCCCAATACTACGTTAAACTATAGTCTATAGGCTGATATCTCCAATGAGATTTAATTTAAAGCAGCCATAAAACAAATCAACATGCTTCTGGAAATGTTTTCAGGTTCAGGTATGCTAAAATCACTATCTTGTTCTTCAACTTCATTGAAATAAAATAAAACCCGTTTTATAACTTCTCAATATAGTTGGAAATTACTGAAAACTCCAGTGATTTTTGAAAATAATAAAACCTTGTAATCTAAACACTGTCTAGTTCCTTTAGTTCATATTTTATTGGTTGCTTCATTATTTTCTCTCATGCTAGCTGAAATTACTTTCTTAATTTAATTCAACCAAGCCACCCTAATGCAGTTGTCTGACTGTTACGTCTTTCAGTCAGCTGTGGAACTAAGTTCCTTGGTTTTCAGAATAAGTACACTGTCGTCACCATAAATAACAATACACTGGGAAGCATACATGTCAGGAACATAAAAGTATGATACAAAAGACAATCTCAAACATATGTTCTTTCATTTCTGTTCAAATAGTCTGGATATCCTGTTAAGATGCTCCAACTTCCTGTAATAGAGATTGAAATCATTTTTTTTAAAAATGTGTCCCTCTTGGTTATTTAATGTAGCAGAACAATAGCAAAATAAAATACCAGTGGAATATTTGATAATATTTTATTGAGGAAGCAGGGAAGTTAGGATGAAATATAGTGCTCTTCAAGTTAACATGAAAATACACTTTCAGCTTTCAGAACCACCTAAAGATCTTCTACCATTTATCAAAAAAAAAAAAATCTTCAGTTTTCAAAAGCCTTCTAAAGACCTCCTGGGACTGTAAACAAAGGCTATATTGTATCCTTGGCTGAAGCTTGTTAAGTGGCTCATGAATAACACTAAATGCATCCTTCCCATAAATCTCCTTGATGTAGGACTCCTGTTACCAGCCACAGACTTCACTGACATCCATCATAAACTAGAAGATGGGAGATTTGCAACACGCATCTCAATAACCAATCTCAGCACAGTCTCCATGTGATTCTCTTGAGCACTGGAAATCAGGGAATGGAGAAATGCTGGCACTCTTTTTCTTCGTTTAGTGCAATGAGTTAGACACACATTTAATGTACTTTGGGAAGTAACTGGGACTTAGCATTTGCAGCACTTCGTTCAGAGAAACTGAAAAGAATGGGGCCATGGAGGATTAATGCAGAGATTATATTCCCTAATTCTCTTTTAAAAAAATCTTCCTTTGTTTTTTAATAATAATTTTTACTTTTTTGAAATTACAATACAATCATACAATCCCCCCTTTCCTTTCTCCAGCCCCTTGTTCTCTTTCAAACTCGTAGCCTCTTCTACTTTAATGTGCCGTTAAGCACACACACATACATGTGTGTATATTCCTAAATATATGCAGCATGCTCATTCCAGATAGTACTACCTGTATGCATGCTTATGATCTCGTTTCAGACCACTTACTATTGGGGGATCTTCCCCTGGTGACCATTTTTCTTTCTCTCAACATTTCCCAGTTGTCCATAGGTTTTTTGACTAGGAAATCACAAATGATGTCCTCAGACATTATACTTAGACAGACAAAAGGTTGCAGATATTTCTTCTAATGAATTTTTAGTTTTTAAATTCTTAATTATTTATATGTGTTAAACAGGAAGAGATGAATGTCAAATGGGATGGAAATCTCCCAGTGATGTTTCCAGTAGAGACGAAGACGGAAACATTACTTGCAAGAGTCCCTCTGTGATTATCAAAACTATGTGATAGGTTCATTGACCCTGCAGGAAATATTGCTCACATCTCTTTGAAGTATTTTATAATATAAAGTTCTATAGCTGTATGAAAGGGATTTAATAATGTCTCAAAATAAACTTTTTGTTTTCAGGCTTAGATAGAGCAACAGCATATGCCTCTTTCAATAGGAGGAGGAAATGAAAGACCGTGTAAACTGCTTTTCATCCACTGTCCTGTGATTTAGATCTACTATGGAAACTTTTTAATAGGCAAATAGTATTTCAATAGCAGCCTTATTTTTTCCAAGAACTATGGATGAACTTGAAATTACTTTGAAGCATGTTAATGCTTGTTTACACAATAGAGCTGACTGAATTTGTCAGATTTAATCTCCAATGAAAGTAGACACAAATCAAACTATGGCTATAGATTACTTTTTAATTTCTTTGGTGAACAAATGTAAGATTTAAAAATTGTTTATTAGTTTTTAGAGAATTTGGTACAATGTGTTTTGATTACATTAAAGTCCCTCCCCTAACTCTTTTCAAATCCACCCAGTTTTCTACCCACCCAACCTTTTATGCTTTTTCTTTAAAAAAAAATATCATCAAGATCAATCTGTGCTTCCCAAAATATTCCTGAGTTCATGGTGTTTCACTGGGACATGATTGACTTAACAGTGATGAGAAACTGATTCTGTCTCCTGTAGCAACTAATAATTATAAATATCTCCATAGCTAGGGGCAGAATTTCATGTTCAACTCTCATCTTTGGGCTGGGATTTGATCCGGGTGGCCTTTCACAGGTTTTATGTATGTTGTCACAACTGTTATGAGTTCATGTGTGTAGCTGCCCTGCTGTGCCCAGAAGACACTGTTTCTGGTAGTCATCTACTTTTTCTGGTCCTTACACTTTTTTTCACCCTCTTCTGTGATGATCCCTGTTCTTTTGGAATAGGAAATCAAGTGTAAGTTTCCATCTAAGATTGAAATTGATGGTATGATTCTAGTATCTGCCTAGAGGTGAGTGTCATGTATACACAGCAGCAATGGGTAGATTTGGCTGGGGTAGGCAGATTTTGTGGTAGCCATCTGGGATTCCTGACTGAGCAAGTAAGGGATCTCCGAGGGGCAGATGGGACTAGTAGCAAAAGTTGAGCCTCACTACCTGAAAACTGGATGGTGGGTAGAGTTGTTTGATGACTACATTTACCTGTGTGAATCTTGTGTCCCTCCCAGGAAACAGATGGTTCACATGGAGAGGATAGGGGGAGTTGCTATTGGTGGTGAACTTGGTGTTAGAAGTCTTAGCTCCCTGCCTGGGAATGTGGGGCAAGTGTGCTCCATGGAGGTAGACAGGGTTGATGTCCCAATGTGAGCCTCTCCATCTGAAATAAACAGTGTGCTAGAATGGCACACATGAGACACATGTTCAACAGGCTGGCTTTCTTTGTTCTTTGGAGGCAGCCTGAGTTGTATATGCATATAATTTTTTTAAAATTATGATATAATTACATCACCTCCCCTTTTTCCCCCCTCATGCAAATCCTCTCATGTACCCCCTCTCCTTACTCTCTTTCAAATTCATGACCTTCTTCTTTAATTGTTGTTCTATAAGCATGAATACATTTATTTACTGAAACATATATAAACACAATTTGGTCAGTCCCTATAAGGCTTTGTGTAGATATACGTTTTCAGAGCTGACCATTTTAATATTTGGTAACCAGTTGGTGTGCTCTTCCCTAGGGAAGACTATTTCTTCCACTCTCTGCATTCCTTAGTTGCCTGTAGTTCTTTGTCAAGGGTTGAGGCCTTATGAGCTTTCCCGAGTCCTCCTTAGCATGTCTATTGGTATTGACCTTGCTTAGCTCACGTTTAGCCAGCCCTGTTGATAAAACTTCATGATTGTAGCTTCTGACATTTCTAGGGATCATAACCTCATAATAAACTTCTTGTTCTTCTGACTCTTACAATCTTTCCTTCCACTCTTCTGCAATGATTCCTGATCCTTAGGTACAGGAGATGTGTTATAGATGTATCAGTTGGGACTAGGATCCACAACTCCACTTTTGGTTGTGATTTTCTGTAATGATCTCTGTCTATTGTAAAGAGAAGTTTTCTTAATGAGGTGTAAGGCCTATACTTATTTATGGGTATAAAGCTAAATCTTCTAGGATGTAGTTAGAGATTATGTTGGTTTAGCAAAGCAGTTTCTCTACCACGATCTTTACTAGCTCTAGGTGGTTGCCTAGGTTTCCAGTGCCAGGCATAATTTCCCTCTTCTTCAGTAGGCTTTCCGTCCAATTAGAGAGTCATTGGTTACTGCCAAAGTATGTCTGCCACCGTTACACTATTGCACTATTGCACTTATGCATATTAATTTTAGTTAATTCTTCTAGAAGTCTGGTAATATGGATTTTCTTCTTGTTGATGCCTTATATGATAATCTTGATATTTTTTATTAAAATAAACTATCAAATTTAAGAATGTTATTATCATGCTAACTTAAAGTGATAATTAAGGTATTTGTTGGGATAGACCAAGAATATTATAATCACTGAAAATTATTTTATCAGTGTTTAGATAATAAAGGTTCAGAAGGAATTACTTAAGGACATAGTTGTAATATGATAATGTTTTCATTTATTCTTTAAAGTCCTTTCTGAATACTGGAGAATGATACAATATTTATTTTAATAAATTATTCTAAAGAGATGCATGCTTTGTTCAACAGGAGACAGTCCTCTAGTGTTTTCTATTATACTGACCATGGGTAGTTTAGAACTTATTTTGAGTTCCAAATCGTCTCTATTTACATAACTACATGTAAGGATATTATGTTTAGAAAATTGAAGACTCCTCTATATGTTTAAATATTCTATAGAGTCATAATTTATGCAAATAAAATTATACTTGAGGCTCAGAGGGACTTTTTCAAGTCCCTTATGCTCATGCGTGTTGGAGGTCATATTGTGCAACATAAACTGAGTGTGTCAAACTTGATATGCTATGTCAGCTGCATTCCAAAAGACAAGAAGGTTTTGTTGATACAGCTGTGGAAGGATATGATTTTCTTCATACAGAAGCAATAGCTTCTTTATTGCACTAAATCAAACCGTGAAGGATAATGTAATCTATATGCACAAATTTACCACATCTCCAGAACACATCTAAATGCTAACAAAATATACACTGAACTATTTTCTTCCTGCATGAAAAAAAAAACACTCTGTGAAAATGCATGAAAATTCTTGTGTGAGTATGTGGCAAGGGCACCTATTTACCTGAAAACTGAGGTGATACCACCTATTTATAGCATTTGTTTTTCACTAATTAGAGCTATTAATTGACACTTAGAGAGTCTCTTTGTAGAGCAGAGGCTGGAATGTTTTCTTTGAAGAGGTCCAGAGAGCAATTGCTATAGTCTTTGGCAGTCATCTTGTCTCATTGCAACTGTAGCTCTAGAAACAGAAAGCAGTATTAGACTATTATTACACAAATGGCAGAGTGGTTGTCTTAGTTAGGGTTACTGCTGTTGTGATGCCATGGAAAAAATGAAAGTCGGGGAGGAAAAGGTTTATTTGGCTTATACCTCCACATCACTGTTTATCATCAAAGAAACTCAGGACAAGAACTCAAGTAGGGCAGGAACCTGGAGACAGGAACTCATTCAGAGGTCACGGAAGAATGCTGCTTTCTGGCTTGTCCTCATGGCTTGCTCTAACTGTTTTCTTATAGAACCCAGTACCACCAGCCCAGGGGTGGCACCACTCACAATAAGCTGGGCCCTCTCCTACCAATTACTAATTAAGAAAATGTCCTACAGGCTTGCATACAGCCAGATATTATGGAAGTATTTTTTCTTTTCATTTGAGGCGTCCTCCTCTCTGATGGCTATAACTTGTGTCAAGTTGAAATAAAATTAGCCAGCACAGGGCTGCATTTCAACAAAACTTTATCAACTTTGAAAAAGGTTTTACAAAATATTCATATCACAGAATACTAGTTCTTTCAACATCTTTTATCCTGTAGAGGAATAGCTTTATGTGAAATCTAAGGCCTACATTCCAGGGGCTGTGTGGTCTGGATAGGATGTAGACACTTTAATCCAGTATTCAGAAGGCGGTGGTGGTCCATGGGTTTAAGCCCTGGGGGCGGGGGTTGCAGAGGAAGCAGATGTTGGGGAAATTTAATTTTAGTTATGTTTAAAATTGTTTTTATGCACTGTTGGGTGAGGGGCAAGCCTAGGTCTTGGCATTCTGTATTGTTTGCAGGTGAGAATTTCTGTGGGTGATGTTTGGTTGCTTATGATCTGCACCTGAGGAGTTCTGAATGAAAAACACCTGAGCTCAGATGCTCCAGTTTCCACTGTGTGGTCTGGAGCTGGCCATGATGGTGGTTCCCTCTGCTGAAGTCTGTCAGAGTTTGCACTAATGAATAGGCCTCCATATCTTTCTTGGTGAGCCACCCCATATGTGTACTACTACAAATGGTACCCAACATGGGGCCTGACAACACACCAGCCACATCCAACGTGGAGACAAGGAAGAAGAGAAAGAAATACGAGACCTCACATATTCTGGTAAAGTAGGCTCAGGGAAATTACCAGAGGATAGAGTTTAAGGTATGAATTGAAGACTCCTGAAGGAAGAGCAGAGAGAGAAACAAAATAAGCCTCTTTGAAGAGAAAAGGCTGTGAAATTAATAAATAAATGAGGTGAGATTCACAGAATGAAGGCTTTTAGAGGTAAAGAATTTAGTTGGGAGCAGGAAAATGCAAAGTTCTTACTGCTTTTCCTGATCATGGAGGCAATGCTCCCTCCCACTGCTGGTGGTAGCTGACTCTTTCACAGATTAAGTTTTCTGATAGTTGTGTTGTATGTGTGTGAAGCTCAAGATACTGTGTTTGAGATCTATGGAAGGGGTTGTATGTTTCCCTGTAGTGGTGGTGAGAAAGAGTGCTGAAACACCAAAATGTTTCACCCTGAGAATCTTCCCACTGTCCCAGGAACCCTTGCTACTGTGGAAGCCTAGGCGTTGAGCCAAAAGGCCACTTAGTTAAACTGAACAGTTTTTTTTTCTTTTTTTCTGCAAACCTGACTATAAAAGGTCCAGGCACTGGTGATGCTGATGAGAACACCACCCATAATGGAACTCTTCCTGCAAACAAGGACTACTTATTTTTCTTGCAAACCACACTCTATCTTAAAATCTGGAAATTGTTTCCTCAGGGTCAGCACACAGAAGCTGTCTTCCAGAACTGGTGAAGTTATATCTCATGCTGGTAGCTGAACTTGGTACTATAAGAGTTACCCAGGTGGTGCCGGTTTTGAAGGCATAAGGGGGTCATAGAGAGCAGCTGAGGCTTGGCATCATGAAGAAAGTGCAGGAGAGGTCATTGGTGAAGGAGCAGCCTCAGTAGTAGTTGAAGGCCCAGGGTCATGCAGAGAAGTTGAGACTTGGCACAACAAAGAGAGCCCAGGAGAAGCTACTGGTGAGAGTGCAACCCAGTTTTGTAACAAGCAAAAACTACCCAGTAGTTTTTGAGATGAAAGTACCATGGGATGACCACCAATAGCAGCTGCAGGAGAATGGAGCAGTCAGAGCCTGGAGGAAAAACTGTGTGCTGCAGAGGGAAAAATCCAGATCCAGAGGATCTAGATCCTTTGGAGGAGCCCAGAAGATTGTGAGTGAATTCCAGATAATTGGACATTGATAATGTTTTTCTGCTGTCCAAAGACATTTGGTCATGTGCATTAACAACCCTCATGATTGTTCCTCTGATAAATGGTTTTGCTGGGGAAGTGTTAAATTGTGTTATAATGTAAATCATTTTTTTTATACAGACAAGGGGAAATGTTGGGGGAGTTTATTTTTACTTATGTTTAAAATTGGTTTATGCACTGTTGGGTGAGTGGCAAGCCTAGGTCTTGGCATTCTGTATTGTTTGCAGCTGTGGATTTCTTTGGGTGATGTTTGATTGCTTATGATCTACACCTGATGAATGTGTGGCAATTGTCTTTCTCAGTATGGGTTACCTCACTTATTATAATATTTTCTGGTTCCAGCCAGTCATCTGCAGATTCCATAGTTTCATTTTTTTCTTAAGAGCTAAATAGTATTCCATTGTGTATATGTAACACATATATACACTATGTGTTGACATATAAGATAGTCATCATCTATTTGTCAGTAGCAGGACTGACTTAATGTTTTGTCTATTTTCTAGTTATTTTGAATAAAGTATGAATAAACATGGTTGGGCAGATATCTGTGGAGTAGGATATTAAATTCTTTGGGCATATATTAAAGAGTGGTTAGCTGGGAAATATGGTAGGCCTTTTTTTAGTTTTTAGAATTCTTCACACTGATTTCCAGGATGGGTGTATCAGTTTGTAATCCCACTAACAATTAATGAGGGACTTTTTAGTTCCTTCACAACCTCACCAACATTTATTGACAGCTGTTTCCTTGATCTTAGCCATTCTGACTGGAGTAAAATGAAGCTGAGAAGAGCAGTTTAATCAGAGAAGTTGCAGAAGTCAGCCAATATCTACAGAGTCAGAAGAGTACAGGCATCTCAGAAGGACAGTCAGAACCAGCAGTTTGGAGAAGAGCTTGAGCCAGAACAGCAAGTGAGTTGAATCAGCCATCTGGAAGAATCAGCCAGAGTATATCCCTGAGTTCAGAAGGAACTAGTCAGAGTGGCTCAGTCAGCAGTAGGCCTTGGAGGCTTAAACATTATAGATTGTACAGAAGCTGAGGCTGAGGTTGAAGCCTTCCAGTTCTAGGCTTCAGACTAGATTATATGGAGGCTGAAATGCTCCAGGGCTCTAGCATTAGGAGAGATAATTTAATTAGACAAAAGAATAAACTGTCTTTGCCATGCATGAATCAACATCTACATCTGGTGAATCAACGGCTTCACTTCCTGAGTGAATGGATCCCATTAAGAAAGTCCATTTCTACACCTACATCTTGTAGGGTACTACCCGAGTTTTCTTCTAACAGTTACAGTGTTTTGGGATTTCATATCTAGATCTTTGATATATTTGTAGTTAATTTTTCCTCAGGGTGATAGATAGATACAGATCTGATTTCATCCTTCTACATGTGCACATCCAATTTTCTCAGCACTATTTTGTCAAAGATGCTGCCTTTTTCTCCACTGTGGGTTTTTAACATCTTTGTCATATATCAAATGACTGTAGTTACTTGTACTCACGTTTGGGTCTTCTATTTTGTTCCATTAGTTGGAATAATTATCTATTTCTATCCCAGTATCATACTGTTTTCATTTCCGTAGTTCTATAATATTTATTAACATCTGGAATGCTAATCTCTACTATATTATTGTAATTATTATTATTATTAGCAGTAGTAGTAGTAGTTGTTGTTGTTGTTGTTGTTGTAGTAGCAGTAGTACTCTGGACTACTTTGGCAATCTTGGTTCCATATGAATTTTATAATGCTTTTAAAAATATTTTTGTGAGGAATGTTGTGGAAATTTTGGTTGGGATGACACTGAGTCTGTAAATGCTTTTGACAGAATGATTATTTTCACACTATTAACTCTACCAATCCATTAACCTGGGAGATCTTTCTATTTCTTAGTGGTTTTCTCCATTTCTTTAAAGAATTAACGTTTTAATTGTAGAGACTTATTTTCCTGGTTATGTTTATTCCTGGATATTTTATTTATTTTATGCTATTGTGAAAAGGAATGTGTCTATGATCCATTTCTCAGCATGTTTGTTAATTCTGTATGGGTTTTTTATCTGGCCAGTTGGCTGAAATTGTTGATCATTTCTGTAAATTTTATGGTAGAAAATTTGAGATATCTTTCTTGTATTCTGGCTCTTATAATCCTTCTATCCCCTCTTCTGCTATGTTCCTTGAGCTATAAATTCAGGAGCTATGATGTAGATGGATTCATTGAAGCTGGGATCCCCACAATCCATTGATCTATGCACTGTATCCAGTTGTGGTTTTCTGTGATGCTCTTCATTTGCTGTAAAGAGAGATTTCTTTGATAGGGGTGATAGCTACACTTGCTTGTCGGTTTAAAGATATAATTTAGAATGTAGTAAGGAATCATTCTGGTCTAGCAAAGTGGTGGTAGCAGACTCTTTGCTAAGGTCCATGACCTTACTATCTTCAGAAAGGTTGCAAAGTATCCAGTACCAGGCATGATTTTACTCCTGCTAAGTGTGCTTTAAGTCCAATTAGACAGTTTGTCAATTGTGATCAACATGTGAGCATCACTTACTTTCCCTTTACAGTTATCTTACCATGCCATTCACTGTCTTAGGTACTTAGGTACATAGATGGTGGAGCTGGGTAGGATATCTTATGCTTTTTAAAACTTTTATGCCTTTATTAAACATGGGTCTATTGATTTCTTACTATGCGCTAGGCACTATGCAACAGTTAAGTTTCTTCCAGATCTCTTTTCTCACTTCATACCACCTCTTCTTCTTTCAGACTTGTCATTCACTGATTCTACCTGTGGGCAACTTGGTCTCTCTCATTTCTTAGAGTTTCATTAAATATCAGCACAGAAAAACTCACATCTTTTGAATTTATGGTGAAAGCAAAGCAGTTAGATTATATGTGTTTTCAGTGTTGTGTGTGTGTGTGCATGTGTATACACTTGTGTGTAAAACTATACGTGAAGTAAGAATTCTGCTTACAAGTCAACAAATCACACTATTGTGACATTATCTTCTTACAAAAATTAAATTTGTGCATATCCTTTCTTGAAATTCTTTGCTGTAGAAACATTTAATATTTCTTTGGTTTATCCAGGACATGTTCTCTATGAATTTTGGCTTTGTGAGTGAGAAATTATATCAATTAATTTATTAATTTAGCTGTTAAGTACTAACTTTTCCTAGATAATTTGGTATGATAATGAAACAGTTTTTTAAAAAGCCCAAGTCAAAACAACAAAGCCACAAGTTAATAATTACATTTCAGTGGCTATTACCATAATACTAAATATTATAAATGATTAAATTCCAAGAGTGGAAAAAATTGTAATTTCCAAAGAATATGCAAAAGGGAATTCGAGAGTGCTGTTATTTTGGTTTTTTTTTTTTTTTGAGACAGAGTTTCTATTTGTAGTCCTGGCTGTCCTGGAACTCTTTCTGTAGACCAGGCTAGCTTGGAACTCACAGTGATCCCCTTGCCCCTGCTGGGATTAAAGGCAAGCTCCAGCTGTTATTTTAAGTAGGATATCTAACATAGATCACATTGAATGTGCTGTGCTCGAGTTCATACATACTTGACAGAAGTAACAAAATTATTACTCTGCCCTCTGGGAGAGGAGTGTTGTAGGCAGAAGTGAAATCCCTGCAAGGACCTCAGGGACAGCAAAGGATCTAGTGGGGTGAAGCAGAGTGAACAAAGGAAAGAGAATTTGGTGGAGAGGTCTGAGAAACCATATTGTGTGAGGCCTCATAAAGCATAAAAAGCTTAGCTTTTACTATGATTAATCTAGAGAATTACTGCAGGCTTTTGAGGAAAGAAAAGCAAAATCTGACTTATAATGTAAAGCATCAGCCTTGTTGTGATGTGCTGCGTGGATAGTACAATAAAGGATAGAGAGCCTGGAGAGAGGCAAATTTAGTTAACTGAGCTGCAAGGTGGTGTTTTATTCCTGTTCTGTTGGCTTTAAATGGAAAGTTCTGATTGCCTCCAACTGAGTCTATCTTAACTAGTTGGAGGATTGTTGTTTGTTGATTGTATTGGCATGGAATTGAATAATGCTAGTTGATTAATGCTTAAGATCAATGGGGCACCCACCTCAAGGGAAAGAATAAGCAAGCAAAGGGGTGATTCAGTTTGTAGTTCTCCACTGTCCTGGGGTCCGTTAATGTTCTCCCATCAGAGGCGCCAGAGAGTTTTTAAGAAAAACAACAGTTTCTGGGTCCCAAATTGAGCTAATTAAGTCAGAGTCCTGTGGTTGAGGCTTTGTCAAATTTTAGAAGCTCTTCAAGTAAAAGACTTGAGTCTGAAAAAGCTGAGAAATGGAAATATTTGAATTGTGGGAGGTTTTCCTTTTCAATTATCTCTATATTAAAGTAATATTTGGAAGACTCTAGTTAACTACGATGATAAAAACAAAAATAATAAAACTATAGGCTCTATGGCACAATTATTGTCTTGCTAAAATGATAACCTTGGCTTGTTAAATAAATAACTTTGTCATCTGCCACTTTCTTCTACCAGAGAAAACACTGTTACCTCCTGTTATCCCTGTTGGTTTTCCTCTCAACTCCTTTTTCTCAAATAGACTTCAATATAAAAAATCTACAGTATAAAAATCTCTCTCTCTCTCTCTCTCTCTCTCTCTCTCTCTCTCTCTCTCTCTCCTCTCTCTCTGTCTTTCTGTCTCTTTCATGCACACACACACACACACACACACACACACACACACTCACACACACACTATAGAAACCATTAACAGTCAACAGCGTCTCAGAAAAGGGTGATTCCTCTTTGGCACCTTGGGATGTTACAATTATCAATCTTGTGTAGGTATCTCCTGCTATTGTGTGTTCATAATTTCTGCATGGCAGCATTTCATGTTAATCTTGGGTGAGTGATTGATACAAATATCCTGCTAAGGTCTGAATGTTCATCAGTCAGCTGTTCTCACTTTAGTCAGATGTGAGTCTCTGCATAACATCATCCTGTTCAAATGGAGCTTCTCTGCCCCAGAATGAGAACAGCATCAATCTATACTATAACCATAAATATTGAGAAAAAATTAACAACATATTCATTTAGGGAGACAATGATATGTATTATATTCACCCCTGGGTCCATGATCTCTTATCATAGATTTTTGACCAGATTCATGGTTCCATAAGCATATCCTTTTGCATGGTACGGGCTTCTATCCCAATCACAAAGCAATTGGTTACCCTCAATATAGACATGCTACTATTACACCTGTGGGCATATCTTGTCTAGGAGTTTTCCTTATAGCAAATATGGTCTGCAGCTGAATGAGACTGTTGATTAGTTTTTCATCAGTAATAACCTATATAATACCTAATGACTCCATGAACTCTAGTGAGCAGAAAGGAATTTTGTAGTTCAGTTCTAATTTCACTTCTCTGTGTCTTGTTACTGAAATCTATAATGTCATCAAAATAGTTTCTTACCATGTAGATCTGTTGAACATCTATGTAAGATGGAGATAACTTGTGTTCTTTTGGAAGTGTCTCTGGTAACTCTCTGATTAGTAACTTACTGAAAAGTATTTCACTGGTACTAGAGTTCTTCTCTGAAAGTATATTACTCTTAGAAGCAATAATATTCACACATTAGGGGTAACTTCATTTCAAACTATTTATTATTATTATTATTATTATTACTATTACTATTGTTATCATTATATTTTAAATTATTGTTTTTAGTTTATAAATTAGTAGGTTTCTATGTGTATTTTTCTTGTATATTTAGTTTTTGTAAACCCCCTCCCCACATTCACCCATCCCTTCAACTTAACCCAATTTAAACCTTTCCTATCCCCTTCCTACTTTTCTATCCATTGTGTTTTAGTGTGTCTTTCTCATTGCCCCCCACCCCCACCCTATGATTCCATCCAGACTTCCAGTTCTGCACTGATGGATACTCCCCTTGAACATAGATGTCTATAAATTTGAAGTTAGGATCCACCTTTGATTTTAGAGAGCACATATAGAGTTTGTATTTCTGAGTCTTGATTACCTCACGCAGTACAATATTTGCCACTTCCATCTGCTTCCTGCAAATTTCATTTTTATGGTTAGATAAGATATGATTGTTCATATGTGTCACATTTTTCATTATCCATTCATCAGTTGATGAGTGTGTGTGTTCTCCGGGGACAGAACTTATAGAATGTGTGTGTATATATATATATATATATATATATATATATATATAAACTATAAGTATATATATATATGTATATATAGTTATAGTTATATTTATATATAGTTATAGTTATATTTATATTATATGTAACTATATATATATATAGTTATATTATAGTTATATTATATGTAACTATAAATATATATAACTAGTTTTATATATATATATATATATAACTAGTTTTATATATATATAGTTATATCTATAAACATATATATAAAACTAGTTTTATATATATATATAGTTATATATATATATTTTATTAGGATGGCTTATTAAATATCCTTTATATAGGATGCCAGCAGAAGGTATAGCCCTGATTAAAGGTGGATCGTCTCACCTAAAAGGTCTGGATTAAAAGTGGTTCTTCTCGCTTTAAATGATTTAATTAAGAAA
The DNA here is from genome assembly GCA_026225945.1 of Cricetomys ansorgei. Classification (NCBI taxonomy): domain Eukaryota; kingdom Metazoa; phylum Chordata; class Mammalia; order Rodentia; family Nesomyidae; genus Cricetomys; species Cricetomys ansorgei. The sequence continues at coordinate 10,130,489 of JAMJFZ010001100.1, read as the reverse complement.
AATTCTCTCATAGGTGGGTTCATCCTCTTGGATGTTAGTGAATTGTAGATATAATCAAATTGACAACCAAGAATACCCATCACACTGAGCATTCAGGTGGATTCTATTTGTATAGCTATTGGAAATGGAGTCACAATAAACATGGTGTACACATACCTCTGACATAAGGTATAAAGTCCTTTGGATATACGCTCAGGAACGATAAGTTGATCATATGGAGGTTTCTGCCTTTAGATTTTTGAGAGTGGCTATACTACGCTTCCACCAACACTGAATAGGGATTTCTATTTACCCCCCACAACCCCATAATATCTGTGGTTATTCTTTTTTTTCCCTCTTTTGATAAGTTATTCTTACTGGGGTGAGATGAAATGCTGCAGCAATTTTAATTTGCATTTACCCGATGGCTAATGTCTTTCCTTTTTATTGATATGATAAGACAACATGACCAAGGAAACATAAAAGAAAGCACTTAATTATGGGCTCACATGTTCACAGAGTGAATTAGAGTCCATAGTGGTGGAGCAAAGTTATAGTAGCAGAAATAGCTAAGAGTTTACATCTTTATCTGCAAGTAGGGGGCAGATATTGCTAAATTAAATGATGTGAGTCTTGAAACCTCAAAGCCCATCCACACTGACATACCTTCTCCAACAAGTCACTACCTTCTTCTCCTTCCCAAATAGTTCCAAGTGGGGCCCAAGCACTCAAATAATATATAAACCTCTGCGGTCCTTTTTCATTCAAACCACCAGAGCTACAAAGTACCTTTTCAAATTCTTATTAGCTGTTTGAATCTATTTTTTAATGTTCTGTTAAGTTGCACACCCCCTTTTTGTCAGAGTCATTTGTTTTCTTGATGTTCAGATTTTTAGTTATTTGTATACACTAGATGTTCTCTGTCAGATTGTGACTGGAAACATTTTCTGCCTCTTCACTTGATTGAGTTTCCTTTGCTGTACAGAAATTCTTTAATTTTAAGACATCACATTTGTTGATTGTTGGTTTTATTTCATGTATGACTTGAGTTCTATTGGGAAAGTCCTTACCTATTCTAAACCATGTAATGTACTCTCTAGTTTCTTCTCTATCAGGTTCAGACTTTAAGGTTTTATGTTGAGGTCCTTGATCCATTTAGAGTTGATATTTGTTCAGGGTGAGAGATTTAAAAGATTTAGTTCCTTTCTTCTGCATGGGAATATTAGGGTTTCTTTCACCATATGCTGAAGATGCTGTTTCTCCTCCAGTGTGTGTTTATTTATCTGCTTCTTTGTAAGAAATCAAGTACAGAGCTGGGTATGATAGCACATATGTTCAATTCCAACACTTGAAAGGGAGACACAAGTAGATCTCTGTGAGTTCAAGGCCACCCTCATCTACATAGTGAATTCCAGACCAGTCACTGAACTTGGTGAGATTTTTTTCCCCCCACTGTATTTGCAGGAGCTCTATCTGGGTTCTCTGTTCCATCTCTTTGATGTCTGTGTCCATTCTTCTGCCAATACCATGGTGTTCTCCTTGTTGTTGCTGCTGCTGCTGTTATTATTGTTGTTTTTTTAATTTTGATTCTGTAGTATAGTTTGAAATCAGACCTAATAATGACTTAATAAGCTTAATAATAATAATAATAATGCTTAAAAAGCATTCTTTTTGCTCAGGGTTACATGGTTACCTATGAAGAATGCCTTGTGGGTTTTGATTAAGATTGCATTGAATATGTATATTGCTTATGATTGGATTGCTGTTTTCACAATATTAATTCTTTTGATCTAAGACTGAGGTAGATAGGTGTTTTTATCTTCTAGTTTCTTCTACACTTTCTTTCTTTCTTTTTTTTAATGTTTTAAAATTTTCATTGTAGGAGTTTTTTGCTTCCTTGGTTAGATTTCCTCTCTCTCTCTCTCTCTCTCTCTCTCTCTCTCTCTCTCTCTCTCTCTTTCTCTCTCTCTCTTGTGATTCTTTTTCTTAGTATATTTGTAATTGTTCTATTTAGAAAGGCTACTTGCTTTGTATGTTCATTTTGTATTCTGCCACTTTGCTGAAAGTCTTTATTTGCTGTAGGGAATTTTTGTTTGAGTATTTAATGAATTGAAACATATTACCTAAAATAGAGTAATAAGGTATTTTGACTTTTCCTATATATTTCAATCTCTTATTGTTCTAGCTAAGGCTTTAAGTATTATATTGAAGGAAAGTACAGAGTGGATGCCCTTAACTTGTCCCTTTTGAGGACATGCTTTGAGTTTTTCTGCACAAGCCCAAGCCAGAAAAAAAAAAGCCCCAGCATGGAGGAGGTAAAGTAGGAACAAAGTCAAATCCCTAGCCAAGAAGCTATTCACAATTTATAACTGGGGGAGAAGAAAAATCAGTATTCTTCAACGGAGTGACACACTGTACTGGGTAGAGCAATCATACTACAGGAAAGGCACCGAGAGTAGGAACAGTCAGCCATGATAAACTAGATTCCATGTTTTTGTTTGTTTGAGCAAGAAAGAATATGAAGTTGGGTTGATAGGGAAGTGAAGGAGGGTTTAGAAGAAGTTAGGGTAGGGGGAAAGAATATGATCAAAATATATTGTGAGAATTTCTCAAAGAATAAATAAAATGACTGTTTTAAAAATTCCCAATATTCTTAATGAATATCATATCAAATTGCAGGAACAACTGAAAACTATTTCCCCCACAAGTAATCAGATTAGCTACCTTGGGTTGCGTCCACAAATGTTCTTCCATTTATTGAGAACTCTTTAAATTGACTTCTCTTGTCTTCAGATGGGTGAGAAATGGCTTGATTAGAGCTAAATGGGTATAATTTTCCTAATGTAGCTGTTATAACATCTGCTGTCATTTATTTTTTTGAATAAATTGTAACCGGTGAGCCAGACTGGAAGCTTAATGATAGCATTACCACAAAAAGCTTGATCAATTTCCCATCTAAATGCCAAACTAACTACATAGGAGTAGAAAGGCTAGATTAAACTTCAAGATCCTCAATTGGCAAAATGGTGGTCTATGACGCTGATCGTCTCAAGTACTTGTGAATCAGAACTGTGGTATTTCAATTTATCAAATTTCATGGAAGCTATTATATTCTTAAATGGATTAGGAGTATACTAAAAGGGAAAAGTAGGCGATGGTGGGAAAGAGGATTTTTGTTCATCTATTTTTTCACACTAATAAACCATTAACAAGTTTCAAGGAAAAAATGGGGCTAGAGAGATGGCTCAGTTATTAGCACTAGACTCTCTTGCAGAGGACACCAGTTTGGTTCTCAGCACCCACAAGGCAGCTCACTACCATCTGTACCTCCAATTCCAGGAAATCTGAGCTCTCTCCTAAACTCTCATAATTCCTATACACATGTGGAGCACATGGATACACTCAGAGACATACATATACTTGTAAAATAAAATAAGTGATATTTTAAAAAAGAAAATAATAAAACATAAAAGATTATCTTAAAGACAATAAGGCCAATTGTGGTGTTTTAGAGACAAGAAGATTGTTCTGATAATTCGAGGGATTTATTTAATTTTTTTTTAACTTTCATATAATTTGATTATGATTTCCCTCCCCAAACTCCTATCAGCTCCCAACTCCTCCCTGCCACTTCCCCCAATTAATTTTACTATTAAAGATATTTTTTGTCATTTGTCTTAAGGAAGTGTAGCAGGGGTGATAGTGGTCATCTAGGGGATCTTTGAGTTTGTTCTGTGAGAAAAAGAATTGAGCATCTGGAAAAGATATAAGGCCCATCCATAGAGAAGATGACGGTAACAGCTTTACTGCACACAGCTCTCTTTGAGATCGGAAGGGCCCTCAGAGCTGAGAATATGCTAACCAGGTTCAAGGTTGAGTGTTTTATAGGAGCCCTGGGTCCTCAATTCCCCCTAGTGGTCCTGCTCAGGTACCAGTCTTCCTAACTCCTTAGGGGTGTCGTCCCATGCTTTCTCCTTACAATATTCTATGGAAACAAGAACATCTAGAGGCCCCCTCTTACTTTTCCTGTCTGCTAATGTTCCTCTATCTCTCTCTCAGTAGTATATGCACTTCTTAAAGGAGATTAAAGTAATTCCATCCCTACAGCAGAAAAATATTTTGCTTATATCTTGTTGTCACCTTAAATGTGAAAAAAGAAGTCACAATTCACTCATAGAGTTAGCTGGATAATTCTCATCAGTAATTTAAAAATATATCTTTAAATCTCACTTCAATAAATAATCTTTTAAAAAATTTGGAGAATGATGTTTTATTAAAACATTGCAGATGCAAATCTAAAAGCGCTAAATGGCTCTTTAAGCATCGGTTCTTCCAGGTCAGGGGTCCCATCACCCTGCAGCTACCATCTTTTGGAGACATAAATCAGAAGTAGAATGTATTCAACCAGACATCTGTTAGAAGAATTTGATTTTTAAAACAATAGTCAAACATTACATATAAAGCCAATTTTTATATTGAAGTTTTAATCTCATTTCAGAGATCAGGTATTTTACATCAAAAAATAAGACATATTAAAATCAGCTCTATTTGAAAAAATGTGGGTACTGTATATTAGTATAGGTTTAGTTACTAAAGGATGTCATTGCTAACTCTAATCTAAATACATCATATACATATATGGTATTACTATAACATATAATATTAAATACAATATCATTAGACTTTGAATATATTGGGATTAGTAGTTTGCAGACTTTTAAATTTGTATACCCTCTACTCTATGAAGGTTTAAGTATGTTCTCCCAGCATACCTATTCTTTTAAAATTAAACAATACACATAGTTTATATTTAGTATCTCAGCTATTAATAAAGAATTAACAAAACTAAAAATTAAGAAGGGCTTCTTTTATTTATGTTTGTACCTAGACAACCGATTTGTTCAGATGCAGAACTGCATGAACTCTGTTATGGAAACTACTAATTTAAAGATGATCATATCTGTCCTTGTTACGGTGACATGTGCCAGTGCTCCTGCATACTCGGGAGGCTGAGGAAATAAAAACATGTGAGACCTGAAATTTGAGGCCAGTGTGCGTAGCACAGCAAGACCTTGCCTCAAAAGCAAAAGCTATCCTATTCGCAAAAGTATATTCATCTGAACAATCAAAGAGAGAATCAGCAGCTAGAGTGAAAGGGGGCCAATTAACCTAGTCCTTACAGAAAACTAAATACAATAATGAAGACCGATGGTAGCATGATTCCAGGCAAAAGCAGATATTAACAATTGTCTACTTACTAGTATTTCATCAGTCTCAAGAATATTGTGTTTTTAACCCATCAAAATTCCATCAAAATAATAACCTGATTATACAAGTTTATTTATGTGTTCACAATTGCAGAATGAACAAAAGGGTATAGTGATGAATTTTTAGGGGTCACCTAATATGGACATTTACATCACAGAGTGAGGCCAAATTCTTATAGTAAAGAGTGATTCTCTTCCAAAATCGCTACAGGAAAGTACCGTAAATTGTGCCGGCTTCATTTAGCCTTTTGTCCGGTTTTAGCTCTTCATGCTGCATCATAACACTAATTCAAATACCATCTCAGATGAAAATTTATCCATTTATTTTTCAAAAGTAATTATGTAAAACCTTTCAAAAACATTATAAATCACATATTACTATACTGAGACACTTTACCTAATTCCAGAGGCATACCCTCTTTTGAGTATTAATTCTGCCTTATTTAAATATGTTCTTCAAATTAGTGCAGTAAATTACTTTTGTCATTAGTCACTAGATACACATATGCACAAAGTCAGGTCAAGAATGTTATTAGAAACGGCCATAACTAAATAGTAGGTGTTATAAAAGGAGTTTTTAATGAACATACCTCATGAATTTGTCTTTAGCTTTTGAAATCTACACTTTTAGTGTAGTTCCAAATACAAAGCAACCTTCTATAAGCATGTTGGAGAGGTGAGATCAGTGTTTGTCCAAAAAAAAAAAAAATTGAGTGCCTGTACTATTCTAAGATTAACAAGTGGATTCCCCAACTCTTATAAATAGCCCAATTCCCATTTAGAAATACAGGCTGCCCAAACAAATATCAGTGATTCTTTAAATGTCTTGCATTGAATTATCTTCAGGAGTATCCTGTATATATTGCTCTTGAGAAAAGAGTTCTGAAACAGGTCAATTCCCAGCAGGCACCTGGGTGTAATGGGGGTACCAGAGTGTTGCTCCATCTCTGAAAAATAGAGTCTCAGGGACACATGAACACACCAGGGAAGAGGAGGTTTTAATGTGACTTTAAAAATTCCTCTTCTTAAGCTTCCTGATCCTCCTATACCATCATCCCAACGACACGAACTGTTGTCATTTTACTTTCTGTCTACGTAACCCCGCACACAGCTAGGAAATAATGATTTAGGACTTGAAATTTAAAACATAATAGTGTTTTTCCCTCATTCCTCATTTTACTCAACACCCCTGCAGAGTTGATGCAAGTACTGACTTCCTTTGAAGTCAGCTGGCTTCATCTTTGATGGAGTATAAAGCAATAGGAGATACTGACTGCAGTTTTGAAGCATCTAAATTCCCATCACAAATGATTCCCATGTATTTGTCATTAAATACATGGTGTGAGTAAATCCTCGGAAGAACTGCCAAGCTGTTAAAGAAAGAAGCCATCACCTATTCGTATGTGCTATACCAGAATAGGAAAGAAAAACATTAACCTGTTTTTAAAGCAATTCATCTCATATTTCACTTCAGCTATTCTCATCTGTGAGGAGATTTTGTAGCAAATTTTTGTGACTTAGTTCATGAAAAATTAATACGGGACAAATTCTAGACACTAAATAATTCTAAGACCATGAAGAATGGTGTTCTTCTTTGTTTACATAACAGAACAAACCAAGAATTGTGGTGGAGCATTGTTAGTGTTGGCTTCTCAACATGCCTTGCTCTTGTTAATAGTTATATTGTACAAAGTGAAAATCAGAGTAAGTTACAGATAAGGGAAGAAGAGTGAAGAATTTCATTGTGGAAATTCTATCCACATTTGTGACATTTCTACTGAGCATCAGTCTCTAGATATCACATGTGTGTGGGGTGAACACGTGTGCTCCTGTGAGTGGAGGCCAGAGATTGATGTTGAATATCTTCCTCTGTTTCTCTACACCATGATTTGAGATAAGCTCTTCTTCACTTAAACTGGAGCTCACTTCTTTAGCAGTGCAAGCTGTCCAGCAAGCCCCAGTAATCCTCTTGTCCCTGTCTCTTCAAGCAGTGTTTAAAGTCCACTTTGCCATGCCTGCATTTTTTTTTACATGGGTTCTGGGGATCCAAACTCAGGACTTCATGCTTACCCAGCAAGCACTTTACTAACAAAACCATTGCCCCAAAACCTGTGGTGTGTTTTGGCCAATACTATTTTGACCATGTGAAACTTTAATTATTTAAACTCTCATCGTACTCTTCTTTGGAAGCAATTATGGAAGCATATGCACTGTATAGAAAGCAAGTTGGAATGCAGAGTGAACATGTGGCACACAGCTGCTGTGAGGAGAGCCCAAGGAGGGCAGAGGACTTGTCTGATCAAAACCTTAACTTGAATAAGATGGTAGACAGAAAGCACTCTCCCATATCCCCACAAAACTAAAAAAAACTTTAATTCATGACTTCAACATAAGGTAGAAGCATGGAAAGACAATGGAGGATCACAATGGAGGATCACAGGATCAACAGACAGTGAAAGACTAGATAAAATACAAAAATATTGAACACTACACCTAGACAAGAAACAAAGAAAAACAATCTAAGCTAGAGCTAAATAAATAAAGTAGAAGAAAACAGGGGGGAAAATCTCCCAATCACTAGGTCCAAAAGTGATTAGAAAAGGAAATTTGCAGAAGAAGCAACAGGAAAAAAATGAAATTATGGACCCTAAAAGCAGAAGCCAGAAAACCTCCACCCAGTATCAATAGGTAGCATGCTTGAGCAAGGCAAAAGCCGATCCTCAAAAAAACTACCTGTCTGAGAAGAGTAGAAAGCATATTACAACCTTGTCTTCGAACTCCAAATCACACCCCTACATCCACTAAGAAGAGCTCCAGATCCAGTGAACCACAGAATCATGTGAACATCCCACAGGAGTTTATTGCACTGAAACTCAATGAAGAAAAACATATTTAAACTAAACCCACAAGTGCTGGTAGGAAGGGGGCTTCAGCGCTCATAAGATGGAACTATTCAACCACAAAGGTAAATAAATATAAACTTGAGTGGGACCACATAAACAAATTGGATAGTGAAATCTACCCATTACAACCTGGAACACACATATAGAGGGCAATAACATGCAGGGTGGGATCTGTGCTGCAACAGTAGGTCATGCTGAAGGCTAAGAAAGTTTTAAGGGAGGGTTGACAGCCACTGACACCAGAGCAGAAATTCCACAGGTAACTGAGATACTGTATATCTGCTGTCAACAAATCTCATCAAACAGGTTTGAAATGGACACACAGTAGCACCCCAATAAGGAAAGATAAAGCTCTAAGGCTCCTTGAGGAGGAGGGAAGTAACATTTACTGGAAAGAGGAAGAGAAGTTGATTGAAGGTTTAATCTATTTTTATTACACTTTGCCTTTTGTTTTTCTAACTTTGGTCTTGTAAAGTTTAGTTATTATTTTATTTATTTTAGTTTAATATATATATTTTATTTGTTTGTTTATTTATTTATTTATTGGTTTTTGAGACAGGATTTCTGTGCTGTAACTCTGACTATCCTGAACTCACTCTGTAGACCAGGCTGGTCTCGAACTCACAGAGAATTGTCTGCCTCTGCCTCCCGAGTGTTGGGATTAAAGGTGTGTGCCACCATCGCCTGACTAATTTTCATATTTCTTGATTATCATGATTGTCATTTCTGTTACTTCATCAATTCTGTTGAGTTTCCTCTATTATTTTTATTCTTACCTATAAATCAGGTATATTTCCATTCCCCATTTCCTTCTCTCTTAATGTTTTCACTAAAATTTTCTTTTTAAAAACCTGCAAACTCCATTTACCCCAACAATATCCATTTCTCTATCTATAAACATTGCACATCTTTCCTTTTCTGTATTGCTCTAATCCAAACCAAAATCTAACTCAGTTTATTTTCTTTTCATTCCTACTTCTAGTAACTAATATTTTTGTAAACATTGGATGATATTTGTTCCTTTCCCCACCCCAAATTTATTTGAGCTTAAAGAGAAATTACTTTTAATGATAAATACTATATTTCATAGTGAGCCTATGAAATACATCAATGTGGTTGCTTATACAGTTAATATTGTACTTGTAGCATGGTGATGTAGACCCTGCCTCATGTCCTGAGGCTTTACTACTGGGCTATGTTTACAGTCTAGGGGAGAAAATGGTGCCTGTACTCTGCCTAGACCATTGCAAATACTTCAACTAAAAACATATGGGTGATTAAAACAACTAAACAAATGACTCCCTCCAAATCTAACCTATAATTTAAGTTGGGGAATAAGTCCCAATGTGAAACCACAAGAAACAGGAAAAAACAAAGCAACATGGCTCCTCAAAAAATCACCCATTCTACAGTATTGGATTCTACTGAAGGAGATAAAATCCCAAGCAATTAAGAAAAATAAAAACAAAAATTTCAATAAAATCAAAGTAGATGTAAATCTCTGGATGAAGTAAAAAAAAAATACAGAAAAAAAAAACCAGTTTAATCAAATAAGGAAGTAAATACATGAAATGGATGAGGAATTCAATAAAGATACTGAAAAAAACCCAAACCTGCATTTTGGAAATAAAAAGATCATTAAGTTAAATAAAATATCCCACTGGAGGGATAGGGCTCCATCTCTGTGGCACAGCATTGCCCTACCATGTGTGAAGCCATAGGTTCAATTCTCAGCACTGAAAAAGCCAATCAAACAAAAACAAATAAAAATACCAAAGTTTATTGGAAAGTCTCACATATAAAATAACTCAAATGTAAAAGAATATCAGGACTGAAGACAACATAGATAAAATGAGATTAAGACAACAATAATAATAAAATAATAAAGTATTACAGAACATACTTTGATCTGCATAGCATGTAAGATCTGACATACAAAATCTATGGGACATCATTAAAAATCAGATTTGCGAATCATGGGCACAGAGAAGGAAATGTGCAAGCTAAGGTTTGGGAAACGTGGTAAATTTTTATAGCAGAAAGTTTTCTAAATCTGTGGAAAGAGATGGTCTTGCAGAGAACGGCAGAATCTAGAAGAATCCAGTGAAGATCAGAAAAGATCCTCCACACATCTCACTATAATTCAAGCATTAAGAATACAAACCAAATAATATTGAAAGCTGCAAGAGAAAAGCAGTGAGCCACATATAAAGACAAACTCACAACCATCACACAGAATTGTCATCAGAAACCCTAAATTCCGGAAGGCCATGGAACAGTATATTTCAAACTCTGAAAGATGAGAACTGTCAACCCTTATTACTGTATCCTGTAAATCCATTCCCCTTTAATGAAGGAAAAAGAAGTTTCATGGTAAACATCAACAAAAGGAATTCTTAACTAAACTAGTATTGCAGAAGAAATCTCATACACTAAGGTGAAGGATAAACACATCTACAAGGTTACATGAAGGGAAAATCTTCCCTAGAGCTACAGTAAAAGAAAAGAAATACTAACAGAGCAATAAATGTTTTATATGTATGTTCAGCAACAATTCTAATAACCTCAGTATCCCTATCAAAATGTGAGGTTGATCAGGCTGCATAAAAACAGGAGCCATTTGCTTGTTGCCTGCCAGAAATGTATCTCACGAACAAAGACAAACATATCTAAGCAACTGAAACTAAAAGAACTAAAACCAGAATGATAGGACAAAACTATGTCATTTCCAGGCATATACATTCCAAAACCTCCAAGTCAACATAGCTGTATGAGGTTATGGTAGATCCGTTCATAAGAGTCAAGTCATAGAATCGACCTAGGTGTCCAATAGCAGGTGATTGACTAAAGAAAACATGGAATCCACATAAAATGGAGTTCTGTTCAACCATAAAGAAGAATGAAATGATTTTTGCAGGAAAGCTGGATGCAACTGGAGATCACCATACTCAATGAAATAAGGCAGATGTAGATAGAGAAATCTCACATTTTTCTTATGTTTGTTTCCTTATACTAAAAAAAATTGTGATTTTAGGGTTGCTTATTGCCTTGATAAAACTTGATCTATCTTGATTAGTATTTTGGGGAGAGGGCGAAGTATCTCTGTGTATACATGTTAAAAATTAAATTAAAACAACACATTTAATGACACTGGATAAATGTTTCTAAATGGTCTGCAACACTATGATGATTCTTGTAGCCCTCAGTGGAATTGTAGCTGTTTGGAAAATGTCTCTGAGCTTTCTATAAGTATTCATATTTTACTTTCACTAGGATTATAATATTACTTTTTATTGACTTACACTCTTCTATACTTAGAGTCCTTAGAAGTCATATCTTTGTAAGTATGTGAATAAATTGTACACTTTGGATGAAAGAAGGCCAAAGGCAAGAGACACGGTTACATCTTCATAGGAGCTTTAAAAATATTTTGTTTTAAAGAATTTATTTTGAGAAAGTCTAGTTGCTTGAGATGGTGAGTTCACAATATAAGGAGCTCTGGAATAGAGAAGAGAATTGTGGCAGAAAATGTGTAGATAATTGCTTTCCTGTCTTGCTTCACATCTATATATCATAACAAGAGATTGCATTCCATTAAATTCTATGTTTCCATTAGAAACACAATCCAAATCCTAAGAGGAAAATACTGGATACCAGAGTTATGAAACTCTCAGAGGGCTGAGCAGCTTCTATGCTAATTGCAGACAGACATCATAGTTTCCTTTGAATGAGTGAATTCTGTCTTTCTCCTTGTTTTTCCAACTAATTTTTAGTTGTTCACTCTTAAGTCAAAATTTAATTTTATGGGGTTGAAGTGGAAAAGTCAAACTTAAATTACATCCTGGAGGGGGAGGAATTTTAACCTACTTTTAATAGCCCCTTTGAAAGATACTTTGAAGACATGACTTACTCTCATAGCATGTTGACTATCTGAAGAATGAATTATTATATCCTTGTCAAATTTTAAATATCATGCTGTTAAAAATATTAGTCACACGGGGGGCTGTTTGACAGTAGTGTCACAGAAAAACTCTGGTCTCTATGAACAGGCAGATTCTGTAACTTAATATCAGGGTTCCATGATGCTCTGCTTTCCACTGAGAGTCTTTGGCTTGGTGCCGAGGATCGCTTCAAGTTTCCCTGGAATGTTGGCAGAGCTCTGCCATCCTCACTCTGCTTGCTGTTCTAGCCAGCTGAGGAGGCCCTGAGTCTTTCTCCCTGCCATAATCTTCCAGCAAAGGTTTAGAAGAGAGTCTAAAAGAAATGAAAAAAAGCTGTCATTTCAAGCTAGGAAGAGTTTTGTATTTCTTTAAATATATATATATATCCAAGAAATGAGAGTTGAGATCTAGACTAGGGGTTGGAAAAAAAATAGAAATGATCCAAAGAATTTCTTTTAAAAGGAGTTTGCTTTTTTAAGCCTTAAAAATAAGATTAGAGACTGGTTTAGATGAGCCCAACTGTGATTAAAAAATAAACCTTTTATAGCTGTCAAGATTTACCCCCCCCCTTTTTTGTTCTTTGACTTTTTCTGGCAGGGAATGGGGCAATCTTTACCTAATCAGAGAGAAGCAAGACTCACTGAGGCAGCAGAAGCTTCGTGTGGGTGAAGGTCAGGCCAATTTTCCCCCAAGCAAGGCTGTTTCATCACTCCTCCGACAAAGATCGGGATCTTTCTTTTCTTGATCCTTTTGTGCTTTCCCCTATTACTTTTACAGATCTGAAAAAAAAAAAAACAGATTTTTTTTTTCATCCAAAAGTTCTATTTATTTTAAATCCACCAAATTTCAAGTCTCAAGCTGTAGCAACTTGAGGAAGATTCTAGCCCATAGGTTTAGGCTAGAAGGCACAGATAACTAAAAACAGAATTAACGGAGAACATAGTGGTTTAAAAAGAAAACTCAGAACTGAGCCATTTCTTTAGCCCTGGAATTTATGTTAGTTCTACGAGTACAGCTACCTTGTAGTTCCAAGGTTCCTGTCTTCTGTATCTACAAAACATGTCCCTTGTTGATGAAACGTTGGGTTACAAATTGGAAGATAGTACACTTGGAGGCTGGGAAAGAGCACTGGCTGAGAAGCCAAGATCATAAAAGAAATATTTACCCTAGCAATGTGTGGTGCCCAAGATAGATGTATCATATATGATTTTATTTTTAAACACCAGCAGTTTTTATTTATAAGCCATACTAATACACTGTGTCCTAGACCTGACAATTTGACTCTATGTCCTCCTGTCAGAGTGACACTAACTTATCCTTTTGTGCTTGCTTCTTTTCCTTTCTCTTCCATGTGAGTCTTATTTCTGTATGGCTTTACTTGCCAGTTATTTCATTTCTCTTGTTGTTCTTAGAGCTCACTAAAGCCCAGGATGCGAGTTGGCAGCTCTCTGACTAAGGAATCCATCTGGACACTTTCCCCCATTAAACCGGCTCTAGCTCTTAAAGCTGAATCTTACATAGTGAAACACTAAAAACATTAAGGAATTTGTAAGGATTCCCTAAACACCAAAAACCCAAGCTGTTTAGTGATGATGAAGAGATTTGCACCTCCTTCTCAGCTATTTCTGCAAATGTGCCCAACTGACCTAGTTCCTTACTTTAAGATTTATTATTATTGTCTTTTAATTATATGTGTGTGGGTGTGTGCATATGAGTACACTGTCATTGGGGGCCAAAGGCATCAGATCCTTCTGGAACCATTCACTGTGGGTGCTTGGAACTCATCCTGGGTCCTCTGCAAGAGCAACGAGTACTCTACCACTGAGCCATCTCTCCTACCATGATTTTGTTACTTTATTATGGAAAAGAAGACGTTGTGTAAATGGATGGCTTTTTACTCTTTGAACTAATGGTAAAAATCTGTGAGGCTGCCTCCACCAGCATTTGACTTCTTATCTCTGGTAAAAGATACCTTGTATTCCAGCACCCAGGGAGAAAATATTGCCAATGTAGGTGACACATACAACCCTACACAGGAGAAAGAGAACATTGACCATCCAGAGAAGCTTTGTACATTCCTTCTATCAGGCCTTCTCTTGTGGTGTCTCTCAGTGCTTCCATTTCCTGTGCATCTGACCAGCTAGCATTCACTGACAAATGTTCAGGCTGCTTGTCACTGCTACCCACCACGGGATATTTGTTGGCCCCATGCCTCTGTTCTCCTGCTACACCATCTCTTTCACCCAACCTGAAATAAAGCCGCCATTGCCACCCTGTAATTCAGCTTTGGATACAGGAAAGTCTTCGCTCAGTCACTTGAGACCTAGGAGAACCAGCAGGTGACTCCTTCCCCCTCATTTGTGTAGATGGTTGTTCCCTATTTTCATTCTTTAGTATCCTTTGGCACTGCATTGTTTGTCTCCTAAAAACAAAAACAAAACAGCAAAATAAAAACAAATTAAAGGCATAAGGTAGGCAGGAGGTCAGAGGAATGCAATCAGAAATAATCAGTAGAGAAGGCTGGATACTTAGAAGTTACTCACTTCTTCAGGCTGGAACTCATGCCTAGCTATATTAAGAACCAAGACAATCAACATTCACATCAGATTATGCACATTTTGTATTCACTATAAAACACTAGAATTATTTGCTGCCATTTTACCTGCAAGCTGGCTCACATTATTCTCTTTCTTTAAAAAGGGAGAGTTTAAAATGCCAGTTTCTCCTTCATTTCGAGATTCATTTTCTTGCCTTCCTTTCTAATCAGTGAACATCCAGTCTGATTGTTTCTCACTCTCTAGGTGCCCAGTGATTTTTAAGTGTAATAATTTCAAACCCTAATATTTATTATGATTGTTATTTAAAAGTTCGGCAGCTTCCAATTTTATCACAAATATGGTTTGTGTTTTTAAAAAAAATTACAAAGCCAGCATTTTTGGCTGAGTTCTAATACAGCTTTAAGAAAACAGTGGCATGCAATTTCGTGCCAGTTACACTGAGCAGCAGTGTTCTTTAATGTGCTTAGCTGGTGCTTGTATGCTTGGCTCACCAGCCCTTGTATGGTCTGTCTCTTTTAAGGATTGTAGAGAATTAAAAACAGCAAACGTGCTATGACAGTGCTGTTGCTATCCAGGACATTCATTTTCTTGAGTAGATCAGTTCACAATTATTTCAGGGCAGTCATATGGGCCATTTTACTTGGCCATTAATTAAGCAATAAGACATGACAGGCAATATATTTCTGGACCATTTAACATATCTCTTGGGGGATTTTTAAAGCAGGAGGCCAAAGGTCAAGTGACTTTAACCACTTGAGAAGTTCACTGCCAGGAATTTTTTTATACTACAAAAAATTAAATATAAATAATTGAAAGTAAGGCAAATATAGGGATTTCTTTTTTTTTAGTATGCCACACCAAAAATATAGTATATAAAATCAAAATAATTTTAAAATAAGTGTATGGGGTATTATACACTTATACTCTGTTTTATTGTTAGGTCAAATAATTTTCTTATTAATTTATGAAATGATTACTATTTCCATTATATGGTATAAGCACATGAGGCTCAGGAAAGTTCTAAAGCTTTGTTTTTGCACTATGATCGAAGTTGTTGACTTAAGGCATTGCTCTCATCCAATTTCTATATTCTTTTGATGAAGGCACATACCATTTTAGAAAATATGACTGTATCAGAAACCAATCATTTCTCTTGATCTCATGATTCCTTTTAGTGAGTTCTATAAAAATTAATAACATGGTTTATTAAGTCAATAGTTAATGACATCTATGAAATGGTTATAAGAGCTGAAGAAATAGCTCAATAGCAGAAGGCTTGAATATCATACATGAGTCCTAAATTCAATCCCTGGAAATGGCAAAATTATATACATAAATAAATAAATAAATAAATAAATAAATAAATAAATAAATAGTAGATAAACTTAACAAACTACTAAGTAAACTTTTGTTCTTTGCTACAAGATGCCTAAGATTCTTCTAGAATCTGAACCAGCATGTTAAGGTTCTTTCTTCTGTCTTGTTTGGCCCACATACTGGCTGCCCATGTTGTCTCCTGAATTCCCTTAACCTGTTCTCTCTCCCCCTTTTCTGTATTAATATTCTTGACCAGTGATATGGCTCAGTGTATAAAGACACCTAATGCCAAACTTGACCACGTTTATTGATACCTGGGACCGACTCAGCAGAAGGGTACAACCAACTCATGGAAGTTGTTATATGACCTCCAACTCCTGCCTTCGCATGTGTATGCACATACATACTAAAATGAATTTTATTCTCACCTTTCTCTTATAATTGTTGATACTAGAGATATTATAACAAGCAGATACCTAATTTAATTTCATAATATATATTTGTATGATGATAACACACATAAGTGATCAATTAAACTACTGTTCAGTTGTATAAGTTTCTGTATGAATTTCATAAAATAAAAAAATTCAAAAATCTCCAATATATAGCTCTTTATAATAATAAATAACTCTTTTATGATTTATATGTATATATATATACACATATAGTTTATCTTATAAAATTTTAGCCTTCTACATGAATTTTAAAACATATTCTTAGTATTAGTTATCCCTCCCACCCCTTGCCTTCCTTACCTTCCCATCTATCTCCCTGCTTAAACCTTCCTCATTTTTCCTCCTTTTCCCCTTCATGTCACCTGTGTTTCACTCTCACTTCTCTTCCCTCCCCACCAATGGCTCCTTCAGAGTTTTCTGCATTCTACATGTGCTTCAAAATTAAACACACAAAGACTGTTTCCAACTATAGAAGTACACGTTCACATATGTTCATACGTACACTGTTCACAAAGAGCTGGTGCATGGAGAAAGCCTAGATATCCATCAACTGATGAATAGTTAATGGAATTTTATTCTGCTGTGATGAAAAATGAAGTTATGAAATTTACAGGTGAATGGATGGAACTGAAAAAAAAAAGTTCTGTTTGTCCTCACTCAGACACAGACCCAGAGAGACAAACATTGTGTATTCTCACCTACTAAGCTTTAATTATGACATTCTGAACTTCACATTAAATACACATGGGCTATTACCTAGATTTTATTATTTTGTTCATACTAAAACAGTTTCTTTTGTCAGTTTGTAGTACTTACCTTATTTTGATTATGTCTAATTATTATATTCATTAATTCATTTAGTATTTATTGAAGACTGACTATGAGTCTCCCTTTTTTCTCAAAGTCAAAGTTGGAGAATTGGCATGTCAAATCCAACTTGAGTTGCTTCATACTCCTGTGATATCCTTCCTATATTATTGCTCAGTTTTAGTTCCCCCAAACTCTAAAGTTTTGCTACATGTATATGAGTGTGCGTGTGTACATACACAAGTATGTTTGTGGTGTGGATGTTTGCATTTCTGGATGTGTTACTGGTAAGAGTTTTCTGAGAAAAAGTTGTCATGCAGATGAGGCCATCTTTTAGACCAAACTCTTAGAAAACTACCATGTAAGGTTTCTTGCCTAAAAATTACATCAGGAACCTGTGATGCACATTTTATCCTTTAAATCTATGTTGATTTTATTGCAACAATAAACCGGGGATCCCTTGCATCTTTAAACATTATTTTATATTTGTTAATTCCATGTTGGAAGGTGTAGGTATTTGCACTTGCTCCATGGCAGACATGTGGAGAATAAAGGACAACTTTTGGGAGTTGGTTCTCCCTTTCTACCATGAGATTACCAGAGATTAAACTTGGGGTTTCAGTCTTGTTGACAGGCACCTTTCCACAATGAGCAATCTTACTGATCTGTCTCTTGAGTTTTTGAGAGAGTATCTTAATGTGGAACATTGTAAAGGAGCAGCCATTTGTGAGGAGGTACTCATTGCTGAAATTGCCGGTATAACTTCCTAGGGCTGAGAGAGCTCAGCCTAAGGGGAGTAGCTGAGAGGCCACGCTAGGAAACCACCTTATCTCAACATTCTTTGGATTTTGAGATCCACTTTGCTCCCAACACAGGTGTAATTATTATTCATCAACTAACAATGATTTTTCTTTAAACCAGCTTGAACTTGAACATACTATTTCATTTTTGTCACTTGTGACTAATATATTAGAGATAAGAAACCCGTATATGTTTCTGGAACTTCCATAAATCACAGGTCTCAGATTACCCTTTGGCAAAGCTGGTGTATGAAAAGTTGACCCAGTATGCAGATTTATATTCTGCTTGAAATAAATTTCAAAACTGAAAGCTCTATATAGTCATTGGTGGTTTTTAGTCTCTGCCCATATTTATAACCATTTAAAAGCCTTGAGTAGGTCCTAAAGATATATATATTGAAACCAGTAGATGAGAAGGCATTTTCAAAATTCATTACTTTTCTATTCCTAGTTATAATTCCAGTGAGTGAAATCATAAATATGTTGAGCCTAGATCAAATACAGCTATTTAAACATAAATATATGGAGAAGTAGACTTCTAGTACTTCACAGAATTATTTTCTAAGCTGGATTAGGTTGAATGTTTATCACTGCTCCCCTCCCCACCCCCCACCTCTGCCATGTTGTTAAAGAAGACTCTCAGCTGTCCAATTATGGTATTGTATAAGAACTTACTTAATAAATTTTTCTTGTAAAAATGTCAGGCAAAATAATGTCCTGGTGATGAATTGTGAGTATTTCTTCCTGTTTGAATGGAGATTCATGAAGACTGTGCATTTTAAGGTCCAATATTGAAAGCGAACTTCAAGACCCATTTTCAAGACCCATACTTTCATGGGCATTTGAGGTCTGCAAAAATATTAAGCTTTTATCTTTAGAAGGCTTTTTCAGACCATTGCCAAGAAGGCCTGATCCACTGTATTACTGCAGATGGCTCTAATATACCAATAGTTATTAAAGGCTCAAATCATGGGTTCTTAGACTTTCCTCCTCAGTTTTCCTTTTTTTATTTATAAAAGGCTTCTATATAAATTACTGTACATGTTCAAAAAGACCCCATTTAGAAAATAGTTTGTGAATCCCCATTCTGTACAGTAATGGTCCATGCAACTGTATTAAGTCAGTTCCTTTAATGGGGAGAGTGCCTTTTTAGTTGGTGAGAAATCTGCTCCTGCTGAGATTTGAACCAGGAACCCTTAGATCTAAGAGCATTTGCTTCATTCTTCAGATAAAGTGAAATCTTCTTAGAAGAGGTGGGGGTGGTGTGGAGGTTTCCTTTGACTTTGGAGCAGTATCTTCGACAATTTTATTCTTTCTGAATTTTTTTCTTTGTCTCTTTCCTCCACCATGCATTTTGTCTGTTCTAGTTTTTTCTTATTTTATTGTTTGACTGACATTGGCTTCAAAAAAATATGAATATGAACCTCTGCATCAAAGTTCAGCATTTAATGTCTATTGTTGCTGTATTATTTAAAAAGCTTTAAATGCCAAGCTTCGAGGTTGAACTGGAAATTCTCTAATATCCTCTTACCTATAATAGTGCATGGATCTAAGTTATTTGTCTCAAGTTTAATGCTAATTTTCTCTCCATAGGATAAAAATCACCATGTGGTCCCTTGAATGGCATACTCTCCATGTATTGTTAGATTATATCCATTCCTTCAATCAGACTTCTAGAATCTTCTCAAAAACACATGTGGTGGTGGAAGAAAAGTTTACTTTCCTATATGTTATTGGAGTCTCATGTGCTCATATGTGAATTCCAATGAACTTCTGATCAAACACTATATCACTCTTTGAATATCCCATCATATTCCCTAAAGCGTAGGGCATATATGAACCTGTTTCGTTTCTGTATTGTTTGGAACAGGATTTTGTATAGCCTAGGCTAGCCTGGAAATCTTTATGCAGCTGAGGATGACTTTGAACTTCTGATCTTTCTGCCTCAACCTCCTGTATGTTGGGATTATAGCAGTGTGCCACCATGATTGGTTTTGTTTTCAAAACTAGATTTGTTCTAAGTGTTTTTGAAAGGAAAACTGAGTGCAAGTCCCTAAAGCACAGGACAAGAAACAGGGTATTATGTTACAAACACCAAAGCGACTTTATTCTTCCCTTGTCACATGAATGGTCATCGTTTCATCATTATACACTTTTTAAAACTCACAATATGTCAGTGCTTTATGCAGCATATAAAGATTCCCTTACATAGGAGAAAATGTTTATTCAAGGTTGAAATTGGGCACATTTAAATCCTCCAACTAGAAGTTTATGTCTAACAAAAAGATTTCTATACAAAACTGGAACTTAGTAGTGTATATTCTCTCCTAGTTGCAACATCAGCCCTAAGTTTTTACTGATAGCTCCCTGAACTCAAATCCCAAACAATATAGATCAAGACTTGATACTTTATGTGAGATCAGAATGCTATAAACTCGTTAATGGAATCTTTGGAAACTAGGAAAAAAGTTATTTCTTGGACAGTCAAGAACCTTCCATAACTAAACAATTAAGTCATTTAATTGTCTTAGAATTATGTCATCATAAGGATGACTTGAAATTCGAGAATTTGCATATCCAAAGGCAATGAAATTTTTGTACTATAATAGGGTAAAGAATTTTGAAAATAAATACTCTTTTTTTTAACCCATAGTCTATTTAGTGTCAGACACAGAGCATGAGTGATTAACCATCAAGGTGCTTATAGAGATTGTCCTACGAAAACATAAAGTATAATGCCTGGCCATAAGACAATGAAAGAAAGATATGCAAATCAATTTATAATTGATATGTGTACAGTCTACGTTTCTTTTCTTCAATTAGCTTTTACACATTATAAAATGTCAAAAAATATTTTTTCTTCATGGAATGAATTATTATTATTATTTTTTTTAGGGACAATAAAATTTCAGTGAACTTTCATCAAATGACTTGCTCATTATCAACTGTTTCTGTTGATGTTAAACTTTCCTGACCAACCTAAATAAACAAGAAAAGCTTACTACCTGGCCTCTTCCTTGTGTTATTGGAATATGGGTCTTGGAAAATGGAAAGGCAATGGGTACATAAAGGAGTTAAGATAAATATCAGTGAAATGATACAAGATTGTACAAAGGGCGCATTCCACTTTGTAGATTCCCTGCTTAAAAAAAAAAAAAAAGAGAAGAAGAAAATTGTATGCAGTTATTTCCAACAACCCCAAACCCTTGCAGTTGAATTTGGTTGTTTCTATATGATTCTACTTTCCTGTTAGGTAGTGTAAAGACCAGAACAACTCTCTCCAGGTAGTGATGATTGTTTCCCTAAACAATTCTCTGTATTCAAGATCTTTTCTTTCCTCCTTAAGTTCATCACCAAAGAAGCACAACGATTAGCAAACGTGTTCTAGAGAAAGCTAAGAAGACAAATTGCAATTTAAAGGGATGGAAATGAGTGTTCTCTTCTGTGTGATGCACTGTCATCTCAAGAAATATAACTGACACCATGAAGAGGAAGAACCATCAGGGTGCAGTGGCACAGGCTGCATCTCCCTGCCCTGCTGTCTCCACCATTCCAGCCCTGTCTCCAGGCTTGCTTTCTTCTGTTTGTTAATTGAAATCTGAAGCATGTACTCTGTCTCAAGCCATTCTCTGATATCATTCTGCAGTTAACTTGGTAGAACATTCTCATACATACTATGCAATTGTCCTGTTCAGGGTAAAATTAAAACTAACCTGAATTTCACCTGAAATCATTTTTTTTCTTCTTTCCCCACATGTATTGATTTAGACATGAGACAGGAAGAGAAGCATGGCTGCTGCCATGTGCCTTCTGCTAGGGAGACATGAAGGAACATTTATTTACCCCTGATAAGGTAACCATGGCAGATCAAATAAACAGTTCCATCTGAGCCTAGCAAAGTGAGCCAGGGAGTATATTAGGGTCATTAAGAGGAGTATGAGTGAGGGGTCACTCACAGGAATATGAATGACTTAAAAGCTAGGACAGAATGAGTGATGTCTCAGTAAAGTTGCTCCAGGGAGCTCTCTGAAAAGGCTGCTCTGTGACCTGAATACTTTCTACCAGCAATTTGTTCATTGCTCTTATAGCCTTGAAGAGAGGCCTTAGGAAGCTTCTAACTTTCTTCATTTTGTAAATTTCCATGAACCGTCTGAGCCTTGAACGTTTCCATTAACTTATTTGGTTTTGTGAGCCTCCCTCCCTCTTCCAAGAAGGGAGAAAACAGCTAACTCCACCTCCATCTACTTTCCAAATTCTAATCCTTTCATAAACAGAGTGAGAATAATGAGAAATTATGAAAGCCAATTATCTACTGAGTCACCACTTTGGTCCAGTGACATTATTCTTTGGAAACACATTCCAAATTCTTGAATTAGTTATTTTTCTATTGTGCTAAAATATGCTGTTATACCATGGCTGAGACAATTTACAGAAGGAAAAGTATATTTGGACTTTCTCCTCCAGGGGGTAAGAGGCCATGGCAGGAAGACATGGCAACAGCCAGCAGGCACCATGGCAGGAGCAAGAAGCTAAGAGTTCACATCTTCAAATGCAAGCATGGAGCAGAAAGAGCAAAACCCGATGAGAAGTGAGACTTTAAAGTGAGTCTCAAATCTCACCTCCACTGATTCCATTAAAGTCCACTGACTCCTCCATTAAAGCCACATGTCCTAAACTTCCCCCAAACAGCACCCCAACTGGGGAACTAAATATTTAAAACCATGAGCCTAATGGGGCCCATATCCCATTCAAACCACCACAAAAACTATTCTGACTTCGCCAGATGTTTTTCCTGGATATTTGGAGAAGAGCCTGTTGAGCCCATGGTGATCTTATGTGTTGATGAGACTTTACATTTGGCCAGCTTCTTGCAACCTCAGTCCTCAATGTATGGGACTGCTCCTCACACAGACTTCCTGGATGAGACTCTTAAACATTCCAGGAATTTCTTTTGCTGATGTCATTGGCTGGCTGGTTTGACTGCTATTTATCCCATGTGGTCCACATTTGATCTATAGTAGTAACATTATGCTGCATCTCTCTACCCTCCTGCTACTTGCATGCCTCTTATCAAAGCTTCTGATTTCTTTTTAAAAATTAAAGATATTTTTGTATGTATATTGTTTTGCCTTAATCAACGTACATGTACCACATTAATGTTTGGTGCCTGTGGAAGCCGGGAGAGTATGCAAGATGCCCTGAAACTGGAGTTACAGAGAGTTGTGAGCCACCATCCGGGTGCTGTAAATTGAAACCCAGGTCCTCTACTAGAACAACAAGTGCTCTTAATTGCTAAGCCATTTTCTCTACCCTTTAACCTTTCATTCTAAGATGCAAGTTACAACAACCATATTCTGGAAGATGTATATAAACTAACACTAAGTGGTTTCTTTATGTTCCCTCTAGCCTTCCATTCCCTTTGGAAAAGGCAGACCACATATGAAAGTATTCAACATCAAGCAGTATCTCTTCTACTAATTCTTGTTTTGTTTTATATTATCCCCCCCTCCCTTTCTCCCTTCCTCCTTCCCTTCCTCTATCTCTCTTTTGTTTGATTTGAAACAGGGTCTTATGTAGCCACTGCTGACCTATAATTTACCCAGGATTATTACCAAGAATAACCTTGATTCCCAACTTTCCCATCTACACCCCTAAATTCTAGTATTATAGGTAATGCCACCCTGTCTACTTTTTTTTTTTGACATCAGATCTTGCTATCATCCATAATACCCTAGCAGTCACAATCCTGGTGCACACAGCCTCTTTAAAATACTTTTACCAATTCAATTTGTTGTTTCACAATTCCACACATGTACACAGTATCTTCTGACCAGTTTTAACTTCTATACTCTCCGACTTGTCTCAGATTCGAGTGCCGGGATTACAGGCTCACATCACCAAGCTTGTTTCTATATTCTTAATTTTGACCGAGACATTTTTTGCAGTGAGCCTACATTCTTGAGCTGGTTCTTGCCAATTTAGTTCACTTTACCCAGTATTTTGTAAGTGCTTCTCCTTAAATCAAGGAATACTTTGAAACATTTAAATTAGCACAAAACTAATGGGTCCCATCAAGTCATCTTCAAACACATGTGTCGTCCTCTGTTGTTCACATCCAATTGTCTCCCTTTCTGTACCATCCTCTGTGTCCCCCCCTCTTCCTTCCTACCCACTCAATTTTGGTCCCCCCCTCTCTCATTCAATTTATGCTAGACAAATACTTTTGGGTATGTGGCCATCTCCCTGGAATCAGCTCAATCTACCATGGACCACACTCTTAAATAAAACCATCTTCCCATTCTCAACACCTATCAGTTGCTGTAAAGGCTGGAAATTTGTACCTTCATCCTTGCTCCTTGCTGGGATTTTTGTCTTGCTTACACTTGCACAGGTCTTGCTAATGCTGTGCCTTCAGATGTACAACTGCCCTGTTATTTCTAGAAAAACTGTTTCATTGTAGTCATTTAGGGCTGAGCACCCTGAAGACTCTTTCTCTATATACATCAACCGGTTTTGGGTCTCTATGTTAGTCATCATCTTCTCATAGAAGCTTCTCTGGTGAAGGTTGAGAAATGCTCTAATCTATAATTATAGTAAAAAGTCATTAGAAATTGAATTAATGATATTTATTTAGCAGGTTAACATGAAGTACATTCTCAACTAGGGCCTTAGACCTATCTAGATATGGGTTCTTATACCCTAAAATGGTGCCACCTTTAGGAGTATATCTGATTATATTTAATCAGAAAACATTTGATCACATTTGATCTTTCTAGTATTGCACCAGCAGGCATTTCTTGGCCATGCCAGTTGTTATTGTAGCTTGCAGGGTCCATGACTGGGTAAGACTCATGATTACTTTTTTTTATTCCTCTAGTGTTATACATAGTAACTTACAGCACAATGAGAGCTGGACAGTAGGGCTAAATCTTCCATGTGAATACTCCACGATTTCTCACACTCTATGACTCAAGTACATGGTATCTTCAGTGATAAGGTCTTACTAACAAGTTCTGGAGGGTAACCAAGAGCAATGCAACAGTTTAAACTCTTTTTGTATTGTAGGTTTTCACATGATTTTCTCACAATGCCTTTAAAGATAATTATTCTTTTGCTTAGTTCCACCTCTGCCCTTCCCTCTGATCTCCCACCCTATTTGATCCTTCCTATTCTATTATTCCCTCTTCCCCATTTATACTACTACAATTTACCACCATCCATGACCCCTTAAGAGTTTCCTAATATCCATGAGTATTCTAAATGAAATATACATACCTAAAGATTCAAAGCTAGCATACACATATAAGAAAAAACATGTGCCTGACAGTGGTGGTGCATGCCTTTAATCCAAGCAATTGGGAGGCAGAGGCAGGTGAATCTCTGTGAATTCAAGGCCAGCCTGCTCTATAGAGTGAGTTCTAGGACAGCCAGAGTTACAACAGAGAAACACTCTCTCAAAAACCAAGAGGTGGGGGATGTGACAATTCTTTACAGATGAATAATATCTCATTTATATATACATGTACCACATTTTCATAATGCACTCATCAGTTTATGGACATTTAGGTTGCTTCCATTTCCTGTTTATAGTGACTAGAGTAGCAGTATACACAGATGAGCATGTATCTGTGTATAAAAATACAGAGGACTCTGCATATATGGACAAGAGATGTGTAGCTGTTTCATGTGGTAAGTCTATTTCTAACTTTTTGAGGATCCTCCATATTGATTTTCACAAAGGCTGTACCAGTTTTCACTCTCTCACCAGCAGTGAGTAAGTTTTCCCTTTTCTGAGTGTGAGATATTTTTTTTATAGTAGCATGAGATTTGATATAGACCTGAAGACTAAACAGTGAGATTATTCACCATGGCTTCAAGATTTATGCCATTAAATTGCAATTAAGCAAAGTAGGAGAGAAGAGGCTACAGTTCAGAAATAACTGATGACATGGAACCAAGGTTACTCGAAGTTCGGAGAGTTTGACCTTTTGAGATTCTAAACAGAGCAATTGAGTTGGGTTGTTTCCAGCTTTTGGAGGTTTACACTCATCATTAGTGCATGTATTTTGTGGAAGATATAATTTAATCTCATTTATAGAACCATCTTCATATGAGCATATTTCCATTTATAAGCAATAGTTCATTTGTTTTCTCATTTGTGTATTGCAATATCCCAATGAGTAGTGTCTGACTAATTCATGTTAGCTATTCTAATAAACATAACACATACATTATCATTGACTATAATTTCAAGAACAGTTACTGCAAGCTTCAGACGTGCTGCACAAATTGACATTTTTAAAAAACACAGAACTATGTTTTAACTTGTTCATTAAAAAGGCACATTGTGAATACATACATGTGTAGCCATAGATTCACCAGATGTAGAGGTTGATTCAGGGCATAGCCTTTTTATTCTTTAGTCTAATTGAATCAATAGTGCTTAGTCCTGGAACCCTGGAGCATTTCAGCCTCCATATAATCTACTCTCAAGCCTAGATCTGGAAGGCTTCAGTCTTCATAAAATCTAAAACATTTAAAACTCCTTATAATCTAGTTAACCTCTGAGACTTACTGCTGACTGAACCACTCTGACTAGCTTCTTTTGAACTCTGACTTTTCTGGTTCAACTCATTCAATGTTCTGGCTCAATGTCTTCTCCAAGCTGACTGGTTTAAACTGATCTAAGCTGTTTCTGACCAAACTCTTCTGACTGCAGACTCTGATTCTCTGACTGCCTCAGACTGAACTGCTCTGCTTTGACTTCAAACTGACTCACTCTTCTCATCTGATACTGACTTCTACCAAACTGCCTCTGTTTCTCTGTGACTCTCCCTGTCTGCCTGCTTCTGTTACTCACTGCTCCATACTGCCTTAGTCAGCCTCTCTGCCCTATCCTCAGTCATAGCATTTCATTGTCTCATGTCTTGTCCCCTGTCTGCCTGCTTCAGACTGCTTGCCTCATACTGCCTGCTGTAACTAACTCTTGTAATAACTGCTCTGAGACCTTTCTACCATGGTGTTGGACATGTCCTTACTCTGACTCACTCTGCTAACTCTTTCTCTGATTTGCATCTTGCCTGCCCTTCACTCTGACTCACCTCAGATGTCACTTCCTGTCTGTCACCGACTCCTGAGCTCTGCTTCCTGTGTCTGCTTCCACACTTTGTTTCTGTCTTAGAGATTAAAGGCATGGGCCACCACTGCCTTCTGAATACTGGGAATAAAGGTGTATGATACCATTGCTTTCTGAATACTGGGACTAAAGTTATGTACCAACATTCTAACATTCTTTCTACATTCCATCCATACCACAGGGACCTCTAAATGTGATTCCTTCACATATACTTCGGGAATATAGACCCTTCCTATCTTTAACACAGGTCTATTCCTCTACATACATGTTTGGTCAAGACTATCATGATTTTAGGTATTGGAAATTCTCTAAAGATACACTGAGAAAGTAGATTTGGGCTAAGGACCATTGATTATTTAATAGTATTATTTAATAGTTATTGATATTGGTTATAATAAATGTACTAGAAGTGGTTCTAAGGATTGCATGAAAGGTGAGTTGTATAATACAACCTTGCCCTTCAGAAGTTCATGTCCACTGGAGAAGCAGCAACATAATTTATAACTTCAGTGTAGCATGTAGTTGTCATGATGCAAGTATATAAACAATGCTATTAAGTCACAAGTGAGGGAAAAAGGATTGTACTTGAGAAAGCAGGATGTGATATGTTGAAACATGACTATAGACACACAACAACTGAGACTGAAGGCTGAATTGAGCAAGCATTTACACAAACTAAACCTCTGGTGTATGATTGGAATCCTTTTGAGGACTCTGGTGGCATAGGTGTTTTATCTTGACAGTTTTTAGATTTTTGTACTCTTGCCCAAATAAGTGTGTTACATACATCATCAACAACAATATGTGACAGGATTCTGTGGATTCCCGATGGAAAGTTCCTTATTCTTACAGGTATATTTCCATGGAAGAAAGAAGCTAGGTGTCAACCAACACAGGTGTTTTGAAGTTTGGCAGATTATCTGAACTTTGGTGTCTTATGTTTATAATTGGTTTGCTCTAATTGCTCATTTGAGTTAGGTTCTTGATATAAAGTCTAAAATGCTCTCAAACTTGTGGGCCTTCAAGGTACTAAGACTATATCTATATTCTCTCTGTCTCTCTCCTCTCTCTCTTTCTCTCTCTCTCTCTCTCTCCCTGTGTGTGTGTGTGTTTGTATGTATGTGTGTGTGTCATGCATGCATCTCAGTTATATGATATGCTAAATAGCTCCTATAAGTGATATAATATCATTATTTTGTATTGAAAAACAATGTATCTGCACAGAAGCTAGTAGTGCAGTATCTTTTAAACTTAATATGAGGGTTATGTTGTTTATATGTTACTGAACACTGAATACTTCTTATGTAAAAGGGCAGAGCATATGTGGCTTGATACACACATGAAGAGCAGCTAGGTGGAGATAAATGCTGCCAAACAAATAATGGTATACTCATAAGATGAATCATCCAAAAATTAGGAAAAAAAAAAAGAAATACATCTTCATGTTCAATGTCTGATTTCTAAAGAAAACATTTGGATATTTTTAGTTGTATTTGATTTAACTTTCAGAAGTGTTTTCATTGAGGTAACAATTTACTTTTGAGGTATGTAATCAGAGCTCAACAGGTTGTAATGAAATAGCCTTTGATGTTCTCTGAGCCCCTTTATAAACTATGCTAGAGCTGGCAACCCAATGTCTTCAAGGAAAATTCAGAAACACAAGATACTTTTTTTTGTCCTGCGCATGATAATGTCTTTACTGCTTGGATGAAACCAAGTACCTGTTAGAAATGTAAACAAGACTGTAAATGAATGAGGATGTTATTATGCAGAAATGGAAAGCCAGTATTCTGTAGGTGAAGCATTTCTAAATCTATCTGAAGCAGAACAGAAATATCAATTTGACAGAATTTTGAGAGATTTATGTATACCAACACCTACAAAATGTTAAATATATTTTGTTTTGATCTTAGTTTTTACTTATTTTTGTAATTTTTTTTTTTTTTGCAGCCCATCAGCCTAAGCTACGTTTTTGAGAACTAGCGAGACACCATATTGTATTTGTTGAGAACTCTGCTTTTGATGGCTTACAATAAACCACATAGGGTATTCCCACAGTGGGAAAAGAAGTTATAAACTGTCTTGAATATTGCAATTTACATGATTTGGAGCTTAGAAATTTCTTGTTTAGACTTTTTCTCCAGATAATCACTTTTTTTTTCTGTTTTGAAAACAATGACTTGAATGCAAACCATCTTCAAATGACACAACAAAGCAATTTCCATGAACTAATTAATTTCTCCAAAGAGAGGTTTTCACATGCTCTGAATTTGTTTCTTAGGCTTGTGAAAGTATACAGAATTCTTTTGCACAATCAGCCAAACCAAACTGTTGATCAGAATAGAGCTCAATGATTTGCATATAAAATAATACCATTGAAGATAATACTATGGAAATATGCCTACACTTATCCAAAAGAGGAAATCAGGAGGTATCAGATGAAAACATTTCAGTAAAAACATAAGATAAGGAAAGAGTTTTGCTTTTCATAAAACCATTGATTTAGAATTTTAAGTGATAGATCTCAGGTTCTATTTTATTTTATATTTTCAGATTTTAATTTGATTTTGAGAATTATATGCAGTATATTTTTATCATATTCTTTCCTTCTCCCCACCTCTCCCCCAACAACCTAATTCATGTTTTTTTTCTCTCTCTCTCTTGCAAAAAGAAAAAGAAAAAAGCCACTATAAAACATGGAAACTAATACATGTTGACCAACTACTGTTGAGCCTGGGGACTGCTCAGGAGTGTGGCTCATATGCCAGCGTCACTTCATTAAATAAAACTGATCTTCCCTCTCCCTGCAGCTATCATGCATGAATACCTTCTTGGCTAGGACTATGTGTCCACTCTCATTCCTCCATGCTACTATTTTGTCTGGCTTAAGTTTGTGCATCTCTTGTGAGTGCTGTTACAATTTCTGTCAGTTCATATGTGTATCTGCCCTGTTGTAAAGTGCTGCTTCCTTAAAATTACCTAGCACCTCTAGTTCTTATAATCCTTTTTGGGCCTTATTCTGCATAGATCCCAGAGCCTTTAGGGGATGAGTATGAAAAAGGCATTCCATTCAGGACTGAATACTCCAAGGTCTCTCCCTCTCTGGATTGTCCAGTTGTAGGTCCCTATGTTAATTGCCATTTACCTCAAGACAGTAGATGGCACTACTTAGGGTTAAGTTGAGTGATTCACTATTGTATGGGTATAGGAATATACTGTTAGGTGTCATTTTATTGCTATGTTCATTCAGCAGAATTGTTCTCTGCGGCACGTGACCCACCTGTTTGGCAGCTTAGGGATTCATCTAGTTTTGGGCTGACCTCACTAACAATATTAGTATGTTTCCATCTCATGAAGTAGAATTAAATCCAATCATGATTGGTTAGTCCCTAAACATTAATGACACTACTGCATTGGTAAGCATATACATTAAAGCAACAGGATACCATCAAGTTGTAGAAGGTATCCACAGCATTGACAATAGCCTATAGTATCTGGTGGGACTATGGGAGTGCACTGGCCAATGACCAGTAAAGAGGCAACCTCTTCCTGGTACTGTTGGTTTTATTTGGTAGAATATAATGTCTATTTGGGGTTTGTCTCCCACATTATATGGTAATTCCATTTAAATTCCTATCATCTGCCTTTTAACCTGCCCTTGGGACTCTTTTGCTCCTTCTGGGTTGCCTGGCCTACCCTTGATGTACAGATTGGTGCCTGGTGTTGTTACATCTTGCTATGTGATACCCTGTTTAAGTGGTAACCCTAGGGAAACTGTTCTTTTCTGGGGAATGTAGGCATAGATGCCAGGTGTAGCTGTAGATTCAGGGTCAAAGGACAGTTTATTCTTTTGTCTAATTCAATCACTGATCCTAGTCCTGGAGCCTTGGAGCATTTTAGTCTCTATATAATCTACTCTTAAGTCTAGAAGTTGAAGACTTCTACCTCCATACAATCTAGAAAGTTTAAGTCTACTTACAATCTAATAAACCTCTGAGACTTACTGCTGACTGAACCATTCTGACTAGCTCTTTCTGAACTCTCTCTCTTCTGGTTTAACTCAACTCACTCATTGTTCTAGCCCAAACTCTCCTCCAAGCCACAGGCTCAAACTGACTTCAGCCGGTGACTGTTTCTGACCAAACTCTTCAGACTCTGACAGACTCTGGCTGCCTCTCTGACTGTCTCAAACTGAACTGTTCTGCTTGGCTTCAAACTAACTCACTCTTTCTGATACTAACATCTTCTGCCAAGCTGTTTATGTGTTTCTCCCTGAGCAACCTTTCTTCACACTGCCTCATTCAGTCTCTCTGCCTTATACTCAGTCAGATTGCTTCATTGTCTCTATGTCTTGTCCCCTGACTGCCTGCTTCAGACTGCAGGCCTCATATTGCCTGCTGTAACTGACTGTGCTGTAACTGACTCTGCTAACTCTTCCTCTGATTAATCACTTTCCTGTATTTCTTCTCTCACATCTCAGATGTCACTTCCTATGTAGCACTGACTCCTTCTGAGCTCTGCTCCCTGTTTCTGATTCCTGTTTCTGCTTCCACACTCTGTTTTTTTTCAGAGATTAAAGATGTGGATCACCACTCCCTTCTGAATATTGAGATTAAAGATATGTCTACATTCCATACAGACCACACAGGCCTCTGAATATAGACCCTTGGAATATAGACCCTAACTTTCACATAGTACTACTATTCCTCTACAGGAGAAAAGTGGGGGGATATTTGTGGGTAGTGATGGGAGGTAGATCTAGGGGGAGAGGGGAAGTCAGGGAACTGTGGAAGAAGAGAGTAGGGGGCTTGGGATGTATTGTATAAGTTGTATGAAAGAAGAAAAATTTTAAAAATGAGAAAAAGAAGATTTTACATTGGTAGGTTTTTATACGGCTTTTCAAAAGGCCTTTAGTGTTGGTTATCTCTCCCACTTACATTCCTCTGGCCAGCCTAACAATCCTCCTCCCCATTTAATCCCCCTTTTCTACTTTCTCCTTTATTCTTTTATAATACTCTATTTTATATCCCCTTCCTTGGAAGATCCCCTCCTCCCCCTTGTTTCCTTACCAGCTGCCTTACCTCTGTGGGTCATATAAATGAAACACATATATAAAGCACAAAAGCTAGCACCCAAGTGTAAGAGAATGCATGCACTGTTTGTCTTTCTGAACCTGGTTTACTTCCCTCAGGATGACTGTTTCTAGTACCATCCATTTACCTGCAGATTTTTATAATTTTGTTTTTCTTTACAGCTGAATAATATCCCATTATGTAAATGTACCACATTTCTATTATTCATGCATCAGTTGATGAACATTTAGATTATTTCCATTTCCTGTTTATTGTAACTAGGGTAATAGTAAACACAGAAGAGCATGTATGTGTATATAAAAATAGAGCTTTAGGTATATGTCCACTAGTGGTGTAGCTGGGTCATGTGGCAAATCTATTTCTAACTTTTTGAGGAAGCTCCACAGTGATTTTCATAGTCAATGTACCAGGTTGCACTCTTATCAACAGTGAATAAGTAATCTTTTTTATGAATGTGAGATGTATCTTTACAGTAGCATGAGGCTTGAGTTAGACCTGGAGACCAAATAGCAATAATATTCACTGTGGTTTCATGATTTAAGCAACTGAAAGATATAGCAATAACAGAAAAAGCTCTTGCATATAATACTAAGTGACGAAGAGTCTCAAAGAGTAACTAAAGACTAAAGAATCCTGTGTCAATGAAGAAGACCAGCAGAAATATCAAGAAGGTGAGAAAAGACAGAGAAGCTAAAAGAAGATTCTGTTAAAAGCCAAAAAAATAAAATTAATCCCAGCACTTGGGAGGCAGAGACAGTCAGAGCTCTGTGAGTTTGAAGCTACCCTGGTCTACAGAGTGAGTTCCAGGACAGACAGTTACAACAGAGAAACCCTGTCAAAAAAAAAAAAAAAAAGCCAAAGAAAGAGCCCAGAGAACTACAAGGGGAGAAAGTCTGGGCAACTAGATGAATTTGAGAAAGCTACCAAAGGTTAAAAAGCTGAAATACTTTCACCCAGTTTATGAGTTGGGGCTCTGGCTGATGGGCAACTTTAAACCCTGGGCATGAAGCCCCTCCTTGGCACTTACAACAATAAGCTTGCAGCCATATACCTCTAGTCTCAGGGTTTAGAGGTAAAGGGTTCTGGGTTTAGAATTCTAGCTGTGAGCCTTTGGAACTCAAAGCCATGACATTAAGAAGCTATTCCTTCCCTATATTTGATTTCTGTCTGGACAGAGCTAAAGAATGTCAGCTATTTCAACAAAATAAGCCTATCAACCTGAATGGTCAGAAAAGGCACTTCTGAGAAGTAATAACTGACAGAAGGCTAAAAGACAAAATTCAGGACAAAGAAAATTATGTAAAGGGAGATATCAGAGGATACAATTGTATATTTAACTACATTTATTATTATTAAATAAGGTTTTATTTCTTACAATGGCTAGATAGTCTCTATAGTACAAAAAAAACACTGTTTACAAAAAAATGTACTAATTATACAACCTATGACACAACACTAACCGATTTGAAGCAATAAGTAATAAAAGGTAGAATTTCAACAGGAAGATTCAAGACATGAATGAGACTTTAATGACATGCAGAAGACTCAACACTGACACCTGAGAAAAGAGAAGGAAGTAGGAGTGACTACTATAAACCGATACAATAATAGACTTAAGGCCCTCTCTGTGAGAAAGAACTCATACCAGACACTTCTTTAGTAAACAGTTACTATCAATTAGATAGACCATAGACCTAGGGTAAAACTAAACATGACTGGCCTAAAAAAATAAATCAATGAAATGATTACTAATGATATTATGCTCTATGTGTGCATCAGTGCCTTATTCAGTCATCATCAGAGAGGTTTCCTCCAGTAGCAGATAGGAACAGATTCAGAGACCCATAGCCAGACATTATGTGGAGAGAGAGAGAGTCTAAATTAGATGTCTCCACCAAATCCCTCCCCTCAAAGCTCAGGGAATCCTGTGAAAGAGGAGGCAGAAAGATTGTAAGTCTGAGGGGACTGAGGACTGCAGGAGAACAGAGTCCTCTGAATCAACTAAGCAAGGTGCATATTAACTCACAAAGACTGAAACAGCAAGTGCAAGGTCCTCTGTGTGTATATTTATCTCTTAACTTAGTATTTTATGGGACTCCTGATTATAAGAACCAGTGGGTCTCTGACTCTTGCGCCTCCTCTTGGAACTCTTTTCCTCCCATTGGGTTGATATGTCCAACTTTGCTATAAAAGTTTTGCTGCTTCTTATATTTCAGCTTTTCATGTTTGGTTGTTTTAGAATAAAAGAAACAATTTTCAATTAAAAAGAAAAAATGAAATGTGCCTTATTATAAACCAGGTGTTGCAGTGATGAGGGAAACTCAGGGAGGCACTCACCTTGAAAACCAGATAAGCAGACTCAAGGTATATTTGCTCAAACTCATGGAACTATGCTTAATTTCTTCATCTAGTTCAGTATCAAGATGCAAAGGGTCTGCCCCTGATGTCTGTCCCAAAATGTCCAGCCTTCTATCTACAGTGTTAACCTTCCCAGGATCTTCCCTTGCCTGAACTAAGCCATGTTTTCCCTACTCACTCTTGTCTGCCTAAACTATAGCCTCTACATAATGCCTGGGACAGTTTTACAAATACAAGTGAAGTATTGCATATACATCTTTGTT
This sequence comes from Cricetomys ansorgei, assembly GCA_026225945.1. NCBI lineage: Eukaryota > Metazoa > Chordata > Mammalia > Rodentia > Nesomyidae > Cricetomys > Cricetomys ansorgei. Next base: position 10,095,612 of record JAMJFZ010001100.1, on the reverse strand, counting down.
GAAAGGGTTTTTGTTAACTTCCTTTTAAACTTACAAGAAAATTCAAATTTCTTATCCTGGTCCAAAAGTTTTGCACAAGAAACCTGCCTCCTTTTCCCTCTCGGTCATTTAAAAGGATTCCATGATGGAGTTTATGGAGTTTATGATAGTTAAGGAAATGGCTCTGGATTCCACCTGATTTAAATATTTTTCAGTATCTTCACATAGCTTTCTCCTTTTCTCTACTCTGGACTTTAGGTATATATGGAGGCTGTTCTTGACCATCATATTGAAAATACAAATCCAGCCAAGATTTAAAATATATATAAATTTATATATATATTTTGTATGTAAAATATATGTTTTTATATAATAATTAAAATTAACAAGGCAATTCATATACATATATACAATTTTTTTTGATTACTATCTGAAAACACTTTTTTAGGAATGTATAATTTTATTTCCTGTTTCCCTCTGTTGGGATTCTAAGCACCATAAGAGCAGAGATTCTATTTATCTTGTTCCTTACTGTGCAATGGGAACCATCTCTATTGGTATAAATGTATGTTTTAAGCAGGAACTGCTTAAAACTTCTAACTTATTTACGTAAAATCAGAAAAACATTTTCAAGTAGGTTCTCAGGGAAAGCCTAGAGTAGCTGCCCTGAGGATAAAGACATAACAAGTAGAAACTACTTCTTCAAATAAACCAAAGGGACTCACTGACATAAGACAGAGAATTGTAATGAAAACAAAGAAGAATACATCCAAGATGATTCTAATCATCAGTCAAAAATAACTCAGATTCCAGATTTTACACTAAATACTTTTCTACAGGGTGTTAGTAATTAGCAAAGCCTGTGCTATTGCTCAGAATAATTCTGTGTACAAATTTGTTTGTAGTTTGTTTGCTGCTATTCTGGCATTTTTTCCAATATTATTTTGATCTCATTACGATGCTGTTATTTGCAATGTGGGCCAACAATGAATTGTGAACTGCTCCTCTGGAGTAAATTAAGCTCTTTTGGAAAGTTTGTACTCTGCATTTGAAGACACTGGTGTGTCACTTACCGAGTAAGCAATATCACCTGTCCTTTGTACACGCAAGCTTTTGTATGATCCTCTAGCCTTGAAAAAAAGATCTTGAAGACTCTTCCAGCAGCATACTTATTCACCAGCCAGAGTGTGTCACAACACCTCCTGCTCCGATATATTGAATACTCTGTCAGAAGAAATGAGTTATTGTGTACCCACAGAATCATTTTGTACTGCTAAATACTTCATTGTTTTGTTTTTAAGACAAAGTCTCACTATGAAGCAAGTCTGAGTTGGAACTCATTGTGTAGTTCAGGCTGCCTTTAAACCCAGTGTCTTACTGCCTAGGTTTCCTGAGTGCTGGGATCATATCCTGAAAATTACCAAGGACCAAAAGAAAGTTTTGTTTTGTGAATTTTACTTGGAAATACTAATATTAAAATGGAAACTGGATTCTTGCAAGAGAGTAGAGAATTAAATGAATCTGCTATTGTATAGTATTGCTTAGAAATGTGGCTGATGTCCTGGTTTCTGCAGGTAATCTAAGTCAAACTAGAAGTTTGAAATTTTGATCAACATTTGAAAAAGGATATATAACATTTATTTGAGTTACCTTGTTTGGCATGACTTTTTCCATCTATTTACCTATACGTTTCATAATTTCATTTTTCTTTACACTTGAATAAAATGCTGTTGTGTAAATGTACTACATTTATATTATTCATTCATCTGTTGATAGACATTTTGGCTGAGTCTATTTCCTAGCTATTGTGAATAGGGCAGCAATGAACATGGATGAGCAAGTATCTCCTTTATAGGATATAGAGTCCTTTGAGTATCTATGTCCAGGACTGGTGCAGCAGAGTTGTATGATAATTCTATAAATAGTTATTCTTTTTTAGGAAAACTCCTTACTTATGTTTTACAGTTCCTGTATCAGTTTAAACTCTCACCAAAGGCAAATAAGAGTTTCCTTTTCTCATACCCACGCCAGTGTTTATTGTCATTTGTTGTCCTGACAATGGCCAATTCAAGGGAGTTTTAATTTGAATTTCCCTGATGATTAACTATGTTGAACACTTAAGAAAACCTATTACAATTATTTCATTTCATTTGTTTTGTGGGTTTGTTTAGAGTAGCATTTAATCTTGTAATCAAGCAGCATGGCTGTTCTAGATGCAGATCACATTGAAAGACCTGCATGATATACCTAGGTTCACATCCAAAGGCCTGTATGAAGGGATCACATTCAGAGATCTGTGTGATCCAGCTAGAATGCAAAAAGAATGTTAGTCAGGCTAATCCTGTCCTCTGTATTAATACTAGGTGAAAGATTTCTCTGGTTAAGGCAACATAGTACACACCTTTAATCCCAACTCAGAAGACAGTGTTAGCAAGTGCTGGTTAATGCTTTTAATTCTAACTCTTGGGATATAAAAGGAGGAGCAGTCAGTAGAGGTACAGGAGAGCTCAGAGAGGAGAAGCAGAATGTGGAAATAGGAAAATCAGAGGGAAGTAAGGTGGAAGTAAACAGGAAACAGACAAGAAGAAGAACTTAAAGAGAGAAGTAGAGAGATAGTTCAATCAGGCAGTTAGAGTGCAATCAGCTCATGGACACTTCAGTTCAGATGGAGAAGCCAAGAAGAACAGAGCCAGTTCAAAACAAGGAGAGAAAGCAGAGAGTCAAGAGCAGAAGGTTTATGATTTACAGTTCAGAGTTCAGAAGACAGCTATCAGAGTGAGCTTAGTCAACAACAAATCTCTAAGGCTGAAACATTCTAGGTTTATAGATTAGATTGGAAGGAGGCTGAAACCTTCTAGGTCCAGGCTTACATCTTGAAGATCAGATGGTACAGAGGAAGGAGCCTTCTAGGTCTAGGCTTATGATTAAATTGTAAGGCAGCTGAAACCCTCTAGGACCAGGAATTGAATTAACAATGAATAAACTGTACTCTGCCATGAACTCAAGGAAATAATTAATAAAATCAATGCATACATCTACACATACATGTTTGTGTGAGTATATTCCATGTGTGGGTCTCATAAGTGGCCAGAAAATGGCATCAGAGTCTGTGAAAAGGAAGTAACATGTGGCTATTTTCAATAAACAAGAAGTCTGAAGCAGTAAAAAAAAAAAAAAAAAAAAAAAAGATGTCCATTTAAAAGAAGCCCAGTTTGAGATGAATTCTCATAAGAATTCTACCATGCCCAATTTCCAATATAGGTTCCAAAAATATACACTAGAGAAAAGGCAGTGTTTTCAATACATGATTTCGTGGATTTGGAGTGTCCACATAGAGAAGAATGAAACTATACAGCTAGGGTAAAACCAAATACTACTGGTTAAAAAAAAAAGCAATAATAAAATGACTCCTAGTGATATTCTGTTGTACTCATAGATCAGTGCCTTATTTAGCCATCACCAGAGAGGCTTCCTCCTGCAACAGATGGGAACAAATACAGAGACCCACACAGCCAGAAGTTACACAGAGAGAAAGAAAGATCTTGGAACACACAGCTGTTTTTAAGATGCCTCTGTCAAATCCCTCCCCTCACACTTCAGGGAATCCTGTGGAAGAGAATGCAGAGTGTTAGAGTCAGAGAGAATGAAAAACACCAGGAGACTACGGCTCTCTGAATCAACTGAGCAAGGCTCATATGAACTCAAAGAGACTGAAGCAGGAAGAGCCTACACAGGCCTGAGGTTCTCTGCGTATACATAACAGCTGTCAGCTTAGTATTTTTATCAGACTCCTGAGAGTGTGAGCAAGTAGGTCTCTGATACTTATGCCTGCTCCTGGTGCTCTTTTCCTTCTGTTGGGTTGCCTTGTACAGTCTGGGTGTGGTGGTCTTGGATTTACCTTACTATATTTTATTTTGTTATGTTTTGTTATCTCCTAGAAGCCTGTTCTTTTCTAATGAGAGACGAAAGGAAGTGGATCTGGAGGAGAGGGGAGGTCGGGAGGAATTGGGAGGAGTAGAGGGAAGGAAAACTATAGTCAGGATAAATTGTATGAGAAAAGAAACTATTTTCAATTAAAAAGAAAAATGAAAATGTGCTTCATTGTAAACCAGGTGTTGCAGTGATGAGGGAAACTCAGGGAGGCACTCACCTTGAAAACCAGATAAGCAGACTCAAGGCATATTTGTTCAAACTCATGGAACTATGCTTGATTTCTTCATCTTATTCAGTACCAAGATGCACACTGTCTGCCCCTGATATCTGTCCCAAATTGTCCAGCTTTCTATCTACTGTGTTAACCTTCCCAGGATCTTCTCTTGCCTGAACTAAGCCATGTTCTCTTTACCCACTCTTGTCTGTCTAAACTACATCCTCTACATAATGCCTGGGATAGTTTTACAAATGCAAATTAGTGAATACAAGTGAGACATGGCATATATCTGTTGTGATGTCTCCCTGATCGTCTCTAATTTTATTAATTTGAATCCTCTCTCTTTCTTTTACTTAACTTGACTAATGGATTGGGAATCTTTTTAATTTCTTCAAAACAACCATATTTTTTCTTATCTCATTAGATATAATGCTTTAAAAATAACACTGTATTTACATACTTCTTTACACTGCTATTCAAACATAGTTCAAAAAAAAGAGGACAAACAGAATGTGTCACATGACATGGCTACAAAATTAAATAAAATCAAATACCCTTAAACCACACTGGCTCAGATTTACATGTATCAAATACAATCTTCACGTTTACTCTTAAGGGAGAAGTTATCATTGTGTGAGGGCTTTGGGAATGCATTCCTTTCGCCATTTTGAAGCACTTCCCATCTTAGTGTTCAAGTCCTATTTCAGTTAGTGTGTGCTGGTCCAGTGCTGAAATAATTGAGAAAATAAATATTCCTTACACAGCTTGCATTTATACACCAATGACTTATTTTACAAAAACAATCTCTAATGTGCCTTTTTAAAGGAACAGATGATCTTGGGCTCTGTCTTCTCTTTGATCAGATAACACTTTGAGTGTTCCCAGCAGCATGGAAAGTGTTTGACCTGTTCTCTGCTTACAGGAACTCAGCTGAAGCCCCCCAAATTGTTGGAGTTGGGACACAATAAATTCACTTTTCATTCTTTGATGAAGTATTTGCTCTACCTAAATTTGCTTTTTTGTTAAAAATTTGTAAAAACAGCACAAGAGAAACAACAAATAAAGTATAAGACACACACACAAAAACCCACACACACAGTTTAGATCATAATTTACCCTCACTTTAAAAGTGAACTACTACAGTTGAAAACTTGGAAACTATTACTATTCCAAATGGAAGCTGCTTCTGCCAAACACTAGGGATTCAATGTGTTAAGACAGATATTCTCAAATACACTCAGCATGGGCTTTCTATTCTCAAGGCTGCCAATCTAAACATTTAAATAAACATGGCTTGGAAAGCTTGTGTGAGTAAGAACCTTATTACCTACACTGTTTATTTTATGATGTCCATCTCTTTCCCAATTCATATTTTAAATATGTACCCTTTTTCCCTGTTTCTCCAACTTTGTCCACCAGGACTGTCTGTCACTCACATTTATAGACATTAAAATGCTACTCATGTTACACTTGTTTTTACATTTCACCTATCACACTCATTGAAACAAAAACATAAAAACTATAAAAATGTGGAAAAGCATTTATTTGATTCATGTGTATACTTAGAATCATATACACATTTTTAACCATGAAGAAGATATTTTCCCATAACAACGCACACATAGTTTTTAAAGTAAATTCAAGAATTGATTTTAATATATAATAATAATAAATTGATTTAAAATATTAAAATTTCTAAATAAGGGATGATTGTTGTAGCCATTGATTCAGGTTAAAAGCCATCTATTCTTTTAGCTCATCCAATAAATGAATCAATCAAGCTCCTTAGTCCTGGAGCCTTGGAGCTTTTCAGCCTCTGTACAGTCTATTTTTCAAGATGTTAGCTCGGACCTAGAAGGCTTCAGTCTTCATACAATCTAAAACATTTAAACCTTCTAAATCTTCACTGCTGACTGAGCCATCCAGACAAGCTTTCTCTGAACTCAGACCTAGTTGAACTCAACTGATTCTTCTGGTTTGCTGTTTAGTTAAAACTTCTCAGACCTGACTGGTCTAAACTGATCTTCTGATCTGGCTAACTATTTCTGACTCCAACTTTCTCTGACTGAACTGTCAGGCTCAACTTCAAACTGACTCAGTCTTCCCATCTGATACTGACTTCTTCTACCAATCTGCCTCTGTGTCTCTACCACCAGCCTGCCTGCTTCTGTAACTCACTGCTCCATATTGCTTCAGTCGGCAGTCAGACTCACTGCTCCTCAATGAGACTACTTCATTGTCTTTGTGTCTTATCACCTGTCTGCCTGCTTCAGCCTGCTCACCTCAAACTGCCTGGCTGTAACTGCCTGCTATATATAACTGAGTGTTTTCTGAGCTGAGAGCCTTCCTTTCTATTGTGAGACTTGGGTGTGTCCTTACTGTGACTCACTCTGCTAACTCTTTCTCTGATTTGTCACTTTGCCTGTCCTTTACTGATTCATCTCAGATGTCTCTTCCAAACTGACACTGACTTCTGAGCTCTGCTTCCTGTCTGCTTCTACATTCTGTTTCTGTTTCAGGGAATAAAGGTGTGGACTACCTCTGCCTTCTGAATACTGAGATTAATGTATCAACATTCTTTTTATCCTAGAGCAGCCATGCTGATGGATTAAGATTAAACATTCCTCTACAGATTGTGACAACAATGTATTGTTCTTGTCATAAATGGTACTAATATGTCTAATAAATATTAAAGGTATACATACTAACCACAATAAAAATTGAGGGTGTAGATAATAGCCACATACATACACACACAAAGGGTACTGACTGATTGAAATAGCCCTTTATAAGTAAATATGATAGCAACTTTAATGCAGCATCATTTAATATTTTTTATTTTGTGATTCAGAAAGAAAATATACTTTTAATATTCATTAATTGGGGTTTGTAAGGTAGCCCTCACAAATACCCTGAACAAATACCTTAATTTAAAAATTAAGATATATAAAATTCGTCTCTATCTCCTTACATATTGTAGATAGTCAGTTTTTCCTCCATTGGGAATAAAATGGCCTTTATTTATTTAAATATAAAATAAAATGTGAAATAAAATTCACATAGGTATTGGACTGTCTGCCTGCAATAACCTAAATTTAGAAATGTAAGTCATTAGTGCATTTTTACATTTTAAAGCTTTTATGTCACTGTATTCTAACCAGCACAATAGCTTATAAATTATATTTCAAAAATTGGAAGAATGCAATTAGATCTACATGTTCAGCGAAGATTTTCTAAACCTATTTAAAAACAATATTCCTTAAAACTTCTAGCTGCATTGCCGGCTGAGAATTGAAACCTGAACCTTGTACCTGTGAAGCATAAACTATTATTTCACTGAGCTACAAGTCACTTCCTCTTCTTCCACCCTATGATGGAATCCCAAATGCATGGTTTACCATACTTTAAAGTATATCATGGCACTCTTCTGTATTGCCAATATGTGCACCACTGTAGGGTAGGATAATCACTCTCACTTAAATAATTAAAGGAAATCAAACATCAACAAAATATCCTGTAGCTAGGAGAAGTTAAGAGCCCTCAGAATGGACAGTTGCCAGGGCTGAATCTGAGGGGAGCACTGGCTTCAGGAGACTGCATTTTCATTGGTGTCCTGAACTCCTTGAGATAGTGACCTGGTACCACAATGGTCACAGAAGCTTCGCAGGAGCCCTTCCCAAGCTGCAAAGCTCTCTCACTCTCTCTCTCTTTTTTTTTTTTCAAACATTTATAAGTTCTGTGTATAAATGAAAATTCTGCTTAGGTACCTGGGAAGAGATAGGATTCTCAGTTGACCTATAGACCTGGAACCTGAAAAAGAAAATTCTGGATCATAGGTAGTCAAGCTGAGAGAAATTATAAATTTAAGATAAAAATAGAATAATCAAAATCTTAGTATTGACAGTTCTGCTATTGTCAAGATTTATTTGCTATTGGGGTAAATTGTATGAGACAGATAATTCTATGAGTGAAAATGTTTCAAAGGTGACTAAGTTTATCATAATGGGTTTATCATAAAAGTAATTTTTTGAATCTATGTATTTTCTGTTTACTTTTTGAAATATGCTTCCCTAGTTAATCTTCCTCAAACTGAGATTGGTTTTTGTTATTGTTGTTCACTTCCCTTTTCTCTTCATAGCATTTCATGTTCCAGAATCAAGGGTTACCTCATCCATTTAAATAATTGTCTACCCTTAGTTTCACCCCCAGGAGAATTTACTTTCTTCACACAGGAAAACACCTGGAACACTGGAAGAACTCAACAAATATTCACTGAATAAAATCAGCTTGATGAATTTAAAACATGTAACTCAAATGTTGACTTACTAGATATATTTTCTATTTGGAGTGTTGCTATAAAATGTATATTTCTATTTCTCCAATGCCCCCTTGAAAAAGATAAATTAATTCATTTCATTAGTGATATTGCATTGCCTGTGGCATGACATGTCATAGTAGCTACAATAGACTAATGACTGGATAAGGGGAGTTTATTTATCATGAAACCAATTTTTCCTACCGAACTGAGGGTAAATAATGATGTATCAGCGTTTACTCTAAATACTGTTTTAGAGTTTGTTAGTTGATCATAAATATCCTTCCTATGCTGAAACAACCGGTTGTGTTCATCACACATAATATGGTAAAGTAGAAGTTTAATGATGCTTTTTTAATCAAAAAATAAACATTGATATAACTTTTTTCATATGACAGTGAAGCTATATGAGAACATTGATGGGTTATTTTCTTAAATTTTTATTGCTTAAATCAGATTACATAGGAGTAGGTATGAGCTTTCTTACATATTTTACCTTGGTTGACTCTCCCCTCAATGACCCTTTAATTGCCACTGTTTTCCGATTTTATTTTCCTCTATGGTCTTCCCCTTTCCTGCTTCTCTTAAAGCATCTAGGATTTTACAGTCATACTGGCCTTTTCTAGATTCCTGGTCTTTACCCACATTCACTCCCACCTGGTTGCACATATTTAGCAGTTAGAAGCTAAGATGTTCATATTGCTTGGAATATTCGATACTTGTTTTTCTGGGCCTGATTTATTTTGCTTTAAAACAATGTGGAGTTCTATTTTCCTACAGATTCCATTTTTTTATGGCTAAATAAAATTTCACAGCATGTGTGAGCCACGTTTCACTCGAATGCTGATAAACATCTAGGCTGATTGTGTTTCCCTGTTATGTGAACAGAGCTTTGAGGACCAGCGATGCGCACAGGGTATAGGATACCTTATGTATATGCCCGAACGTACCATGCCTTAGTCATATGGTAATTCACACGTTAGCCTTCTGAGAAAACTTCACACGAATGACCATATGGGCTTTGAAACAGGCCTGGAAGAAATGAATATACTGTAAAGAGACGCTTGTGTTTCCCAATCGATCGGACTATTGAAACAATGGGCCCCTAACGAAATGGGAATTTCCCCAGGAATCTCATGCGAGGAGATGGGAAAGTTAATCAGTAAGAGGGGCTCTTGTCTCCAGGAAAAAGATTCCATACATTTCTAACAGCTCCTCAGACCACCTTACAGGATGAGACTGAAGTCCCAGTGGTGAGTCGGACCACCCTGACTGCTTCAATGTGCATATCCTTGACTCGCTATGTAAACTTTTACCTGTTGTCAGGACCCTGAAGATGGACTTGAGAGATCACTGGATCTTTTAGTCCCTGTTCCGGTGTAACCACATAGAGTATTGTCCCTTTTCTATTTTTATTAATTTGGATGCTTTAACTGGCTTCTTAAGGACAGGTGGCTGAACTTGACCGGGTGGCAACAGACTGGGAACCCAAGTTTGATAATAACTTTTCTGGTTTACATTCCCATGAATAGTGTCATTTGTTCACTTGATGGTGGCTATTATGACTAAGGTGTTTTATTCTGCGTTTCTTTGATGTCTAGAGATGCTGAAAACTTTTCAACTACTTACTGGCTGGTTGTATTTCTTCTTTTAAGATCAGTCTTTTCAGATCACTGGCATTTATTGATTGGTTTTTAGTGCTTAATTTTTGCTGTTCTTTATACATTCTTATTATGAGCCCCTTACCTGGGGTATAGCTCCCAAAGGTTTTATCCTATTATACAGGCTGTCTGTTTACTCTATTGATAGTTTATCTTGCTGGGCAGATGCCTTTTAATTTTATATAGTATTACTTGACAGTTCTAAGGGCTATTTCCTATGCTGTATGAGTTCTATTCAGGAATTTGTTGCCTATACCTGTGGCATAATGTGTTTTTCCTTAAGCATTTCTCATTTTAAATTTAGATCTTTTATCCAGTTTGAATTGATTTTTGTGAAGGCTGAGAGATATGGATCTAATTTCATTCTTCTGTAGGTGGACTTGATTAGTTCCTTCTATCATTTATATTTTTGACAATACTTGGAGACAATGACAAGATTCGAATAAGCTTTAAGAGATAAAGTTCATATTAATAAAAAAAAGATTCTATTCTGAAGAGAAATTTTAACTATTTTGTGGCAAAAGAAGTGGAGATGAAGAAAACACTGACTTCTGTTACTGCAATATTCTTTTAAAATATTTTATTACATTTACTTATTTTCTCCCTATGTCTGTATTCATGTGTGTACATGTATACATCATGGTGTGCGTGTAGAGACTAGAAAACAGCTTGCTGGAGTCCATTCTCATCTTCTACCATGTGGGTCCCCCAAGTCAAACAAATGTCATCAGCTTTGGTGACAATTTCCATTACCTGGTGAACCATCCCCAAAGTACATTTTTTTTAAAATTAAGTTTAATTTATTTAGAATTTCAGGTGTAAGTATTGTATGTACACTAATTTCACACCTTTCTTTTCTTGAATTCTCTCCAAATTCTCCTGTATCCCCTCTACTCCTACTAAAATTTATAACCTCTTCTTTATTGTTATATATATGTTTATATGCATGTATATTTATATATGCACATATATATACATCTACATGCACATATATGCATTTAAACATAATCTGCTGAATTCATAAATTTTGTACCCATATATTTGTGTTTAGAGCTGACTACTTGGGATTGAGTAACCAAACCAGAGTTCATTGCTAGAGAAGACTGATTCTCCCTTTCTCAGACGCTATTATCTGTGCTTATATCTAGGAGTAGGGAGAATTAGGATCTTATAAAATGCATCTACATCCACATGTCAGCTGGTATTTTCACTGGTATTTTCACTGTGCAAGTCTTGTTTAGGTGGCCACATTTTAAAAATGTTAGTGAGTGAAGATTCCCTTTTTATATAAAGACAATACTATCTTATAGCAGACATACTTGTCATCTGGCTCTCACAATCTTTCTACATCCTCTTCTACAACATTCTCTTAGATGTAGAAGTTGCATTGTGGATAAATCAACTAGGATTGGGTACCACATGGTTGTTGCTCTCTACATATTGGCGAGTTCTGGATTTCTGTATTTATCTCTGTCTGCAGCATAAAGAAGCTTTCTCGGTGAGCAGAAAGAACTACAGTTGTCTATTGATATAATAAGTAAACTGCATTTAAGTTATACTGGTTGAGGAAAGTGACAATGGTAGGCTTTTATCTGCAGCCCATAACCTCACAAGCCGTGGGTGGTTACCTAGGTTTATATTACCAGACACAAACTCCCTCCTATTGTTTAGGCTTCAAGTCCAAATCACAACTGTTCCTTAACCTTTAAGATATAAGTCCCACCATTGCACCATTGAAGATATTTTATCATTCTGGTCATTGTTGTAGTTAATAGACTTTACAGTTTTGTAGGTTTATTATTTCATCCTTGGAAAAGTGTATGGTATGACATCTTTCTTCAGATACTATAGGAGCTAGTCCTCAGGCCAGCTATATGTTGTCTATCTGCTGTGAATGAACATGGCTAAATAAGTATCTGTGGAGTACAATGTCAACTTCTTTGGGCATATGCCAAGGAGTGGTATAGCGGTGTCATATGGTAGATCTATTTTTAGCTTTCTGAGAATTTTTCACATTGGTTTCCTGAGAAGGCTGACTAGTTTGCAATCCCACCAAGAGTGAGCTAAGGTTTCTCTTTCCCCATATCCTTCCCAGTATTTGTTGTCTGTTCTTTTTGGATCTTATCCATTTTTATTGAAATAAGATAGGATCTTAAAGTAGTTTTAATTTGCATTTCTTAGACTGCTAAGAAAGATGAATACTTTTTGAAGTGTTTTTTACTCATTTTTATTTCTTCTGAGAACTGTCTTTTCATATATATACCCCATATTTTAAAAATTGGATGGTTTGTATTCTTGATTCCTATTTTGTTGTTGTTGTTGTTTGTATTTTCTGTGTATTAAATTTTTATACACAGAAAACTGGCAAAGTAAAAAAAGCTGGCAAAGATTCTCTTCTACTCTGTAAGCTTCCTCTTTCTCCACTCAATTTTTCCTTTACAAAAAAAAAAAAAAAAAGGTTTTTTGTTCTATAAGTTCCTGTTTATCAATTGTCAGTCTTAATTTCTTGGCTTATTGAGTCTTATTCAGAAAGCCCTCCTGCTCTATTATCTTCCAGGACTCTGCCTAAGATTTCATTCATAACAGGATTGACCAGGGTTGTTATTGACCACTTCTTTTTAATATGGTACTTTGGACACTATCTGAGGATGAAGACAAGAGTAAGAAATTCAAGGGATACAAATAGGGAAATGAAAGGTCAAATTTTCCCTGTTTGGAGATGATATGAGACTATGCTTTGTAGGTCACAGAAATTCCATCCGAAAAGCTATAGAAGTAATCAAATTTTCAGCAACATGGCTGGCAAAATAAATTTAAAAACTCAGTAGCTTTTCTGTATATCAGTTACAAACATGATGAGAAAGAAATTATAGAAATATTCTCATTCATAATAATTTCTGAAAAATAAATATTTTCATAAATACAATAAAATAAAAGATTTCTACAATGTAAACTTTAAATATTTGAAGGAAGAGACTAAGACCCTAGTGGATGATATGACCACCTATGCTCATGGATGGTAGAAATCATATGGTGAAAATGTCCATTATGTCTTAAACAATTTTAAGATTCAATTCAATCTCAATGAATATCTACATTCTCCATAGAAATACAAAAAAAATTATTCTAAAATTCATATAAACCACGAAGGTCTCCATATAACCAAAGCATAGCAATTCATAGCAAAAAGACATTGCTGGGTGGATTGCCCTACCAGATTTCAAACTATAATACAAAGCTATAATAATAGAATCATCATGGTACTGGCACAAAAACAGACATGTAGATTAATGAAAAACAAGACAAAACAAAACAAAAAAAAAAAAAAAAAACAGAACACCCAAATGGAAGTCATCATAGGAAAAAGCATCTCATATTGGCAAATGTGCCTAAAACACACACTGGAAAGGATATTATGTTCAACAATGATGCTATACAACTCAATGTCCAAATTTTGAAGAAAGATAACAAGTCCTTCTCTACCACCCTGCCCAAATGTAAACCTCAAATGGATCAAAGATCTCAATATGAACAACAAAGCACTTTTTCTAAGCACATATCTTCATCTGGCTATGAAGAGTAAAGACAATTCCAACTTTTAAGGCCAGTGGATCTCATACACTACAATAACTTTGAAATGTTCACACTCTATGGACCCTTAAATTAAAAGTGTTCATTGGAGTGGAGGCATTCATAGTTGAATAAAGCATCTGAATGTGGAAATCAATGTCATTACTATTTATCTCTGTTTAAGACCTGTTGCTATGCTCCAGAATAAATTTGATCTCTCTCTTTTAAGAGGTTTTTTTTTTTTTTTTTTTTTTTTTTTTTTAAAGCTGGGCAGTGGTAGCTATCGCCTTTAACCCCAACACTCAGGAGGCTGAGGCAGGCAGATCTCTCTGAGTTCGAGGCCAACCTGGTCTATAGAATGAATTCCAGGACAGCCAGATTTACTACAGCGAAACCCTGTCTCAAAAAAAACAAACAAGCAAACAAATAAATAAATAAATAAAATTATTTTTAAATACTTTCTCACAACTAGTAAAATTATCCACGTTTTCTTTAAGAAACAGTCAGAAGAGCTTTGAGAAGAATTTTAAGCCTCGAAATGTGAAGAAATCAGGTAGTAGTGTTAGGTGAAAGCCAAGTCCAGTGGCCTTTAGAGGAGCTTGTACTCACGTGCAGCATCTCACGTATTCAGAATGCAGTCTTCATATACTATATGATGTCATTATCATTCCTTTCCTGAAAGTACTTTATTCATAACTCCATTTCATTGAGTAGTAAGTAAGATTCCAGAGAAAGAAAGTTGTTATCCAAAGATCATAGAGTAACTGGAAGAAAATGACCACAAACCTTCAAATTTCATGTTTTGGTAATGTATGCACCATCTCTGGGCATGGACTACACTTGCCTGCATCAAGCCAAGGTTTTATATGTGTTAGCTTTATATCTGCACTGCCAATGGCTATTCTATTTGGCTTATTATGTATATATATGTATATATATATGTATATATATATATATATATATACAAACATACACATGCATACACATATACATACATATGTATATATACACACACACATATATTTATATACAGAGAAACATATATAAATATGTATGTTCCTTTCTTCAAACTTTTCTTTGGTAAAATTATATATATACATATATTAAATAATATATATTTATATATACAATATATGCATTATATATATATAAATATATATATAGTGTGTGTATGTATATGTGTACACATATATATTATATTTATGTGTTATTTTACCTATTTTCAAAAGAATAGAGGGAAACAAAGAAATATCAAAAGAACAAAAATATTTTCAAAGAATTTTTTTAAAAAATTAAATAAAACAGTAAAATAGAACCAATGTTTCCTCTAGTGATGTAAGCTTCCATTACACTTCTAACTGCCTTGTAAGCCACCATGTCTGCCTCAGGCTTCTGGCTGATGGAGAGCACATTTTGAGTTCTCCCCATTGTTCCTAGTAACCCTGCTCTTGGGAAGCAAGCAGGATATTCAAGTTGACAAGCCTCTTTCTTTCTGGAAGAGGGAGGGAGCAAGGTTCTTGTCTGCTTGAATCATGAGCCTACACTGAACAGAGCAGAGAGGACAGGCACAGTAGGGGTGGTGCCATGTGTATGCCACCCCTGCCTTCACATATGGGCTTCTTTCCTCGCCTCCAAAATAACCCAACTGGCTTCAAGCTTCCCTGCCCTGAGAGCTTTATTGTTTGGCTGGTTAACTTGCTTCTGACACTAAATCTCCTCTTTATTCGACTTCTAAAAATGTACTTTTAAGCTTTGTTTCTGTAGGAACATTTTTTTAAAAGAGCTGCAACTGAGACTATTCAATTCCAAATGATTTTAATATTTTAAAACACATTCCGAAGGCTGAAATTACCTTGTTTTGGAGTCCAAACTAAATTTATCAAAGAAAAGTGAGAAATCTGGTATATGCTGCTCTAATAGGTTACCTTTATTAAGTTGTAAAAGAAAAAACAAATAGAATTAATGAAAGATGAAGTTTGGAAACTCTGATTATGTAATGAAGGAAAAATGCATCTTATAATTTTATATCTTAAAATTCTCTCTTGAGTTGTTTTATGGGGTTACAAAGGACAAATCTTCATTGTTTGACAACTCTAACAAATGGATGAGCAGTCTGGCTTCAGTTTTACTTTCACAGGCATTGAAAGTAATATCTCTGGCCATGAGTGTTAAATTTTAACTTTTGCTATTTGCCTCTTAATCATGAAAAACCAGCAAAGAATTTTGTGAATATATATAAATAGTTTCTTTAGAATATTTTAATGGTAATAAATACCATCACTAGATATTTGTGAACTATTGTAGGGTTTTCTGATGTTGATTTGTAGCTTGCCAGCTATAGCAAGAATATAGATAATGAAGATGGGAATTATAAGAAAATGGCTAATAATGTTAAATTCAGTCAAGACAGTGATTCCAGGCTGTCAATAATTCTTTTCAGTAATGCTTTTGTTCAGTTTAAAAATAATATATGTAATATTTTATATAAAACCCAATTTTCTGTCTGGCTACCTAATTATTACATGAAACTTCACCACACTTTTGCATGTACTTGTGAATTTTACATTTTAGATTACATTATGAATTCCTACCAGGTAATATGTACAAAAATATTGTTCATTAGAGCTGTGGGTCATTTTTCATTCTCTCTATCCATAATTGCATCCTGCTGGTTCCCTTAACCAGAAAGTTGATAAGGCAAAGTTATCATTATGCTGTAACTAACATAGTTCTATTTTAGAATTAAACTCTTATCTCCTGGGATACATTTATGAATTACTCAAGTGTGTTAAATCATTATTGTAATTATTCACTGATACATTTTTGAATATTTACTAGCTTAAATAGTATACATCATCCATCATAGGACCCAGTACTGTTACATACATTTTTTACTTACAGTTTCTGCCCTAAAATATCTAATGCTAGTAATAGAGATCAGGTCTGAGAATAGTGGCTATTAATAATTTGGAAGTGAACTAAAACACATATGTGCACACAACTAACCGCTAAAAAAATGTACTTGGTATAAAGTTGAGAGTTTCATCAATATATAAAAGCCAGAAAAATCAAGCATAAATCAAACTATAAAGAAAAATACAGAGAGCAGGGAGTTGTGGTTCTCAGGATAATGTAGATCTATCTAGCTCTAAAAATAATGTGAATCTAGATTGTTATGAAGTATTTAGAGTTATGGAGGAAAGTCTCTATTTGCAGTGATAATATATTCATGTTGATCATGGCAAGAAGGTAATACCTAAAACCCATGTTGGTCACTAAGCCAAGAGTATGTAGTTTTAGAGCTTGATTCTTCCTTCTGGAGTTTTGTCCTCTCAGTATTTAAAACAAAAAACATTAGTGGCTAATTCTTTTGTATCCATTATCTTACATCAGTGGCCACTTGCTGCACATTCTGGGTAGTAAGGGCTTCCAGATCACTAGGATCTTACTGATGTCCCATACAACGAGGTGTTGATCAAAAACAAATGTCTGACAGGTGGCCTTGAGAAAATGCAAGAAAGCCGCTGAAATCTAATTTCCTAACTTGATGAAGAGATTCTCTATATATGAATAATGCTGATATGATGCCAAGCACAGGTTGTTTACTGGTAAAATTTGATCAACTTTAGTTTATTTAGATACAACATATAACTATGCATTAGCATAAAATGGAATAATATGAAATAGTTCAGATATTAGGTGAATCATTTGCAGTAAAGGTTAAAACAATTTTTTTTCAACAGGAAATTTAAGCCACTCATGGAACACAAGCCTTTGAAGTAACTGGACATATTACTGTGTGGTATGTTAGCGGCCTTGTGATTTATTTTTAATGATGCCATTATGCATAGGAGAGTATTGTTTGATAGACTTCACTAAGTGTCCTGGCAATAAACCAAACCTGTCATGGAGGAAAGAAAAGCAATTCCAATTTCATAAAAATAAACTCATACTGAAATAAGGAAAAACACATGTGACACAGCTGCATGGCCTTGCCAACTTAAAAATGCTTATACATATTTTATGCCGGAAACATGATACTACTTATTAAAGGGAGACTCTAACATGGAAAAGATGACCAGATACCTTTGATATAAATGGATAATAAAAATCTTGGAGGTTTGGTATTTATGACTTGTAAAAGTTACACAATCATAATTCCCACATTATTGCTTTAATAGACACTGAGAAAAATGACAGAATGTGGTTACTTTCCTTGCATAGCATGTATGATACATGTGCGGCCCACAAGGATGCTAAATCATGCTTTACATTTATTGTGCATGTTTAATATTTTATATAAAAATCCTCATATCTTTTATGACTAACCGTCCCATGTTTTCTGGATCCTGCCATTCCCTTGCCACGCAAGTATGAAATATGTAATATTAATACAAGTCACATGTGGTCAATACCACATAGTGTTTCTTAGATGAAGGAAAGAATAAAACGGAGTTAAAAATATAATAAATGGCTAAGTTCTGAGATTAATGAAGAAACAACACTGTTTATTATATAAGTAAGGAATTTTCCCTTAGGGAAAAGAGAATGCAACATAACTCTATTGATGTCTTTGAAGGTAAAAAAAAAAAAAAAAATCTCTACTAAAGAGACTGGAAAAAATTTCGTTGTAAATGCACCAGTGATTAGTACATAGAGGGATGGATAATACAAAGGAAACTAACTCTAGCTTTATTATGTAGCATAAGCAAAGAAATTACTGTGATATTTTGCATCCACAGTCAGGAAACAAGATTGATACTGATGCTCAGCTGGCTTTCTCCCTTTTCATTCATCCTGGTACCCAGGTCTACAGAATGCTGCCCTCCACATTCAGGACGGGTCTTCCTTCCTCAGTTAAACCTCTATAAAAACACCCTCACTAGAATATGTAAATAAAAACTTGTACCTAGTAGGTGACTCCAGCTACAGTCAAGTTGGCGATGAAGATAGATCCCACATATCTCCAGCCAACTCCCTTAATCTTAAGCCTTGAAAAACTCTTATCAAAGGATACATTAGACTGGGCTCAGAATTCTGACTTACAGAAACTGTGAGATAATAAATGTGTGTTTTCAAACTACTCAGTTTGTGCTAAAAAAATTTTTTTTCAAGAGTCAGTACCCACAGTTTACCCTTTTCTTCCTCCAGATTTACTGACCACACACTGAATTAAGGTCTATCTTTTTTCAGCTTTATATTTTGCAGAATTAAACAGAGAACCATCCTCTTTTGGTAATAATTTGGTAAAATTTCCCTCAGCTCTCATAATTTTGCCAATAAACTTTTAAACTTAACATCCTCGTGTCATGGGGTTCTTGGCTGAGGGGTGAACACCTAGGGATTCCATCAAGTTCATTTCGTGGATGGACAAGGAACCGTATGTCCTGGGTGGGAGGGGGGAGGAATAAAAGACAGGAAGTTGAAGTAATTGGAGACAGGGACCACTGACAGACTGACAGATAGAGATCTGAGGCAGAGGACATGAAAGGAGGCAGCTGCCATACAGTGGAAATCACAGAGATCATGAGAGTTTCAGACAGATTATTATAACCTACAGATTTGAGGTGAAATTGTGTCACAATGGGCATTTGAGGGGGAGGGTTGGATTACTAATCAATCTCCTTTTTGGACATAAATCTGAACACATTTCCAATTTTCTGTATGATTTTTGTCTTGATAGATTGTGTTTCTTGACCTTATGTCTTCTAGTTTATAACATTTGTTGATGATCATTGTGTTCTTATAAGCATTTTTCTTCCTATAAGAATTTCTATTTCCCCTTTTTACTTCTGACTTATTTATGTTTTCTCTTCTCTTTTCTTAATCTTTATAATAGTGGTAATATTTTGTTTTTTTTTCAAAGAAATCTCTCTCAGATCTGTGATTTTTTTCTTTATTGTTTTCCTGTTTGTTTTGTTTATTTCTACTTTTTAGTATTTATTCTTGCAGCTTTGAGTATACTTTTTTTTCTATTCTTTGTTAGTTTTTTTTTTTTTTTTTTTTTTTTTTTTTTTATTTTTTATTCAGCGTTTCTCTGTTGTAACTCCAGCTGTCCTGGAACTCTGTAGACCAGGCTGGCCTCAAACTCACAGATATCCACCTGCCTCTGCATCCTGAGTGCTAATATTAAAGGCATGTGCCACAACTTCCCAGCTTCTTTGTTAGTTCTTTAACATGCAAATTGAGACCGCCAACTCATAGTCACTCTACTGTTTAAAAAATTATACATTTATA
The DNA here is from genome assembly GCA_026225945.1 of Cricetomys ansorgei. Taxonomy (NCBI): domain Eukaryota; kingdom Metazoa; phylum Chordata; class Mammalia; order Rodentia; family Nesomyidae; genus Cricetomys; species Cricetomys ansorgei. The sequence continues at coordinate 10,075,700 of JAMJFZ010001100.1, read as the reverse complement.
GGTACAATTTTTTTCTTCTTAGCAGAAGTATTGGACCTCATAAGTTTTGATGTTTCTTTTTCATTTTCATTTGTCCCTAGATAGTTAACACATTCCCTAATGAGCTCCCCTTTGATCCACGGATCGTTTAAGACTGTGTTGTTCCATTTCCATACATTTGCAGATTTTTCCAATTTCCCTTCTTTTCTCACTCCCTACCGAGTCTCAATGACAATCAGAAAAATATTTTGTAATATTTAAATTTTACATTTATCAAGATGTTTTAAAATGTATCATACAGTCTAGAAAATATTTCTAGAAAAAATGTTCCACATGTACTTGAGAAGAATGTGTATTCTGCTCTTGTTGGGCAAAGTGTTTTGTAAATTTCCACAAATTCCAATATATATGTAAGGCTATTCAAGTCCTATACTTCCGTATATCAGCTGGTTTTGTTGCTTGTAGTGATCCATTATCATCGTTATATATGTAATACTTGGTTTATTTTCTTCCTACAATTCTTCATTTGTTTATTAGTATATTATTTATTTTGTGGAAGAGATGATATTATAGATGTATATATGACTTTTACAGAAACAAGAAAATTACTAGCCCTAGGATGATAACCCAGTGCCTACCATTCAGACTTTTATGACTGTTTCACTTTCCAATCCATCAATTGGCTAAGGCTATCACTTTAACTCTCTGAAAAGGAGTTTAGACCTCTGAGACTCTCACAGTGAGTCCTGATAGCATCCAGAAAAACAAGAAAGGGACTCTGGAGGGCATAGCACCTCTAAGAGAGAAAATTGCCCTGGATCTTAGCAGGCAATCTGTACACCCGAGAGCAAAGCTGTCTTACCCTGGTATAAGTCCCTTCCTGTCCTGTGGGGCCACAGCTTCATCGGGCAGAGCGCCAGCACTGGACACCATGTTTCTGTTAGGCTCATAGGCTCTCTCATTTGGCTAATTGTGACATCACTCTACATTGTATCTGTAAATATGAAGGAGAAAAAGAAAATAAATAGCATAGTACACGAAGGGAAAAAAACTAATCTAAATGAAAAAAGTAGGAAGAGAAAAAAAGTAGAAAAATTGGTATAACTAGTAGCTTCACAAAGATTTTAAATACTATCTGTTAAAGCAAGTCAACAATACCTATAATGCAAAAACTAGAAAAATGAAAACCTTGCAATTAAACTTAATTTTATTTTCATTGTTCTATATTCTCTGTAGTTCTCTTAATATAGTCCCTGGACCCAGGACAAGAGCAACTTCCAGGCCTTATTAAAAGTGTAAATTTTTTGTGACATTATATTTATTATAACAATCCAATCCCTTGGTATAGTTGATTCTAGACTGATAGTATCTTAGTTCCTTTTAAAACCAAATGGCAAATGGAATCCACATCTATGTACTTTGTCTTACCAATTTTGTGTACATGATGTCTGGGCATGGGCATGTGTGCACATGTGGAGATCAAAGTAAAATTTTGGGGCATTAGTTTTTTTCTTGCATCATGGCTTGTGGATATCTAAGTCAGGCTCTCATGTCTGTACAGCAAATACCTTTACCTATGGAGCCATTTCGCTGGCTCTACTTTGTCTTATGTAAGCTATCATTCTTCTAGGTACTGCTAAGAAAGAATAATCTGTCACAAATTAAAATAGTGCGCAATTATTTTTATCACTTCAAACTTATTTTGTTCAACTTTAATTGTTAAAAATGCAAAGTTTTAAGGCCCAGCATAGATTACCGTGCAAATTACTTTGGTAAAGAACCCAGAATTTGTTTTTCAATGAGACGTACTGTTGAATATATAGGTGCCAATCTTGGTTACACAGGAAATCCTTTTGAAATTTTCAGAACCATCAGTGCCTAGTTCCTATCTCAAGCAATATTTCCTTAATGTATTCGAGATGGGACTTAGGTTTAAGACTTCACAAAGCAACCAGAAAGCTCTAGTATACATCTGAAGTTGAAAACCAATCCATTAGGTATTTTGATCCTTCTCAAGATCTGGACAAAGCAGTAGTTTCTAAATGTGACAACTAGAGTGGGTATCACAAGCAACCAATCAGTACAATATCTTCAGAGGTTATATCATTTAGCAGTTCTAGGCTATATCTTAGTCTTCAAAAGAATAGCAAGGTCAGGTGATTCTAATATACAGAACAGTTTGAAAAATACTGAGTTAAATATTATATTTCTAGTTGTAAATATAAACTCTTAGACATAAATCAGATACAAAATTTATGAGCTTTGTAAATTTTAATTATATATATATATATAAATATGTATATAATGAAAAGATTTATCTGCTTTCTAACACCCCTAAAAATAGAGATTTTGAAACATATGTATCCATAACTCAAGGAATGGTAAAATAAGCAGTTCAGATGAAAAGGAAATTTTTCTCTTTGCAGTCCTCTCATATTTTTGGGCAAGCTGAGCTAGGCCTATGTACTCAATAAGGAATAATACCCTCATCTGCAACACTAAAGACACCAGTGCCAGCTAATATCATAGTAACATTGAAAAGAAATATAGGGCTTTCCAAATTTGTAGTAATCCAGTGTGGTATATAGCTTGGCACTTGAACACTGATAGCACTTTACAAGTTACCCAACCACCTAATATTGTCATTACTAATAATAAAGAAATTGAGGGTAGTTAGTAATTGCAAAGTAAACCTGTTTCAATAACATACACTAGTGTGTTCTCTTGGAGTAGTTGCCAATATCTGGAGATACTTTAGTGTCATAATTACAGAATGGCCTAAATCTTTCATTATTTTTAAGAAGGTAAAGACCAAAAATGAGACAGAAATTCTAAGATGCACAGGACAACTGAAAGAAGTTAGCTAAAAAGCTGTTGATGATATATTAAGCAATCATTTTGACTCATGTGAGAAAATAATTGTATCATATGACAATGGTTTTGAAGCCAAATCAGCCACTCAATAATGTGTTCATAGTTAAAATTTTATATATATATGTTTTTTTTGGACAGGATTTCTCTGTTGTAACTCTGGCTGCCCTGGAACTCACTCTGTAGATTGTAGACCAGACTGGCCTTGAACTCACAGAGATCTGTCTGCCTCTGTCTCTGGGAGTGGTAGGATTAAAGGCGTGTACCAACATGGTCCAGCTACTTCTTGCCCTTCTAATAATTTATTACTGTTGTTAATTTTTTATTATTACTATTTGTGTGTGTGTGTGTGTAACACACAGGACTTTATATAAGAAAAAAATAATTTATTTGTTCTCAATGACCATGATTTCTAAAGAAAAAGGATAAAAATTAATGGAAGGGTGGTCAGATGGCTCATTCCTAAAAGCATTTAATACCAAAGAATCCCAATACCCTGAGTCCAATCCTGGAACCCACTGTGGAGAGAGGCAACTACTGACACTTGTCTTCTGACCCCTATCTGGGGTCATGGCATACATCTCTCCTGCATCTCTGCCTACCCCAATCCTCACTTCCTTTTGTGTGTGTGTGTGTGTGTGTGTGTTTCAGGCTCACTATTTTTATAATGACTAACACATTGAAGAAGTTATATTTGATTGCATAAAAATCTTAGCTTGAACCTCTGTCATTTTGAGAATTTTTTTTTCAGTTTCCTCTAGTTATGTCTGCCAATGCTCTAAGTCTAGGCACTTGTAATATTTTTAAACATTTGAGCTTATTCACTTTGAGGGAATAAAAAACCCTGGAGGTTAAAAACAAAATAAGAACTTTCAGAAAGGGCTACAGAAAGTGTCTTAACGTTCTTGGTTTTTTTTTTTTTTTTTCTACAGCCAAATTTAGTCATCAACTTGATGTGGAGATTAAATTGTTCTCAGGAGATTTATACACAATTGTTTCATCACCTATATTTTTGCATAAATGTCTGGTACAGACTCTGACATTCTATATTGTTTCTGTGAAAAGACTAATAATTGATAGAGAAAACAAGCACACTTGGTTAAAACATGTTGGCGAACATTTGTGAGACTATTCGCCAAGACTATTTTCCATTCCATAAGTAGAAGACAGTTTACAGATCCCACTACACCATTTAAGACACAGAAGAAACAGCAGCTAGTCAACAAGCCTGTAATAAAACCTTCTTTCTCCTCAGTTATATTTAGCAGAAAATAGAAAAGCTATTGAAACAAATACTAAAGAAAATTCAAGACCGTGAATTTCAAGTTTGACTCCTATGGTTTTCAGTCTTCCTGAGGCTGGACCTATTATTCTTGTACCTCTTCTGTGTCTCTGTGAGAGTTTTCTTCCAGTTCTATCAAGATAATTTTGTGCAGAGGAGGAGGAAGAGATGGAGTTTTGTGTTTGAGAGCTGAAAGCCTGGATTCTTATATATGTACCTTAACACTGGTGCTGACTGTGCTATACAATTAACATCAACACAGGCTTATATCATCCGTATTCCCCCACAAAACATCACCAGATACAGGCAAATTCTAAATGTAGCTCTTACATCTTATTTTACACCCACCACAACTGTATTTTTCTTTGCTTAAATACCATATCTATCTATGTCTATTGCTCAAGAGATAAAGCATGATCATTCTAGAAACCACGAATTTTGTAATAGGATAAAAATTCTAAGAACAAAATCGAAAGATGTATTTCTAAAAGGTACATAAACACTCATGTGTGTTCAATGGGTATAAACAAACAGGAGAGATAGGCTTAGATGAAGAGGACATGTGTGCATATGTACTTATAGGTGACAAAGACACAGAGCAGTAGGCAAACACAGTAGGTACTTTAAGTACCTCCCCACAACAGGTAAATCCGTTGTCTATAACATTGGGTGAAGTATGCAGAAAATTATTTATTTCTATGAAAATTTAGGCTTCTATGTATTCCTTTTTAAAAATAGTATATATTCACCACATCCTGTCTTTGTCTCTTTCTCTGCATGTGTGTGCCTCTGTCTCTGTGTGCCCTTTCTCTATGTGTGTCCTATCTTTCTGTTTTTCTGTCTCTGTCTTTCTGTCTTTCTGTCTCTGTCTCTTTGTGTGTGCGTTTATGTGCATGTGTGGGTGTGTGTCTACACCAATCAGTTTAATCAGTTTAATTATTATGAAGGACTGTTTACTGGAGCATGAGTACCTTACCAGTGTCTATATCCCTGAAGTAACTTTCTCTCCTCCCTCCAACAAGTGTTGAATTCTAGTCCTCAGAGAAAGATGGGATCTTGTCATTTCATCCCACTTCCACGGCAGAATGTTCACAGGCCCAGGCTTGTGCAGGTATTATACAAGATGCTGGGAGTTGAGAGTGCAGTGGCAAAGTTATGACCATAAGACAGTATTCTAGAGTATTCCACTGCTTCTTACAAAATCTCATGTCTTGAATACTTGTTACCCAGCTGGTAACGTTATTTTGAGAGGTTCTGAAACTTTGGGGAAGTGGGGGTCTAGCAGGAGAAGGCAGGTCACTGGAAACCTGGTAGCCTATTATCCCTAGGCACTTCCTAGCCCACATTCTTCTTGATCCATCATGATGCTGCAGTATCTGTCACATGCTGCTACTGCCACGAACTAAGTTTTCCATCATTCCTTCCCCCATGAACAAGAGATCTCTGAAAATAGGGAGAAAATGAATATTTCCTTCATTAAGTTGCTTCTTTCAGGTACTGTGCTCACAACAGTGGAAAAGTAACAAATGCAGATTCCTTGGTAGTGAATTAGGGAAAGGGTGTCACAGACATCAATCTGTCTGACTGTCTGTCTGCCTGCCTGCCTGCCTGCCTGCCTTTTCCTCCTTCTTGCTACCCCTTCTCCTTCTCCTCCTTACCTGCTCAGGGGAAAAAGTGTATTGCACATGAAAGTAGAAAGGGCTCATGGAAGGGAAAGAAGAAATATTAAAGCAGATGGGAGGAGAAGAAAAGAGAAGGTAATGGAATCTATGTGATGTGGAAGAGGAAGAGGTGATTACATGAGAAAAGAAGACCAAGAAGATAGAAACAGCAGATGGGTTGGGAGAAGGAAGAAAACAAAGTATAATGGAAAATACCTGAGAATGAAAATGAAATCCATTAGGAAATGGAGACAGGAAAAACAAAAGTTGAAGGCCTCCCTCAACTATAGAGTGGATTTGAGGCCATGGAATACATGAGATGTGGATGTACATCATGAACAAGCACATAATAATATGCTTGGTGAACTACAAAGCATAAGAGAAGACTGACACTTTGTGCAAGCTTAACCAAATTTCAGTACAAGGAAGAGCAAAGGAATATGCCCTTTAAAAATCACTTCTTTGCTCACTCCCTTTCTTGGTATTTTATTTTAATTCTGATCAGCCATAAAATGGATTTCATTTAACACACACATACACACATACACAGAGAAAGAGAGAGAGAGACAGACAGAGAGAGAGACAGACAGAGAGAGAGGAGGGGAGAGGGAGATTCTGCAAATGACAGAAAGCACAATATTCATATTTCCAAGTCCAGCTTATTTAGCTTACTGGCAACATTAATATTGAAAAATGACTATATTGTTGAAAGCTATCTACAGATTCAATGTAATTCCCATCAAAATTCTAATGTTAGTCTTCACAGAAATGGGAAAAAAACCTAAAATTCATATGAAAACACAAAAGATTGTGAATAGCTAAAACAATCCTGATCATAAAGAGTAAAACAGGAAGCACGAAAATATCTCATCTCAGTTATACAACACAGCTACACAGCCACACAGCATGGTTCTGGAAGAAAAATAAACATAGATCAATGAAGTGGAATAGCTGACCCAGGAATAAACCAATGTAGCATCAGCTAACTAATGTTTGATAAAGGTGTCAAAAGCATACATTGGAAAAAAAGACTCTTCAACCAATGGTCCTGGAGAAGCTGGATACCCACACATAAAAGAATAAAATTAGATCCATATCTCTCACCCTGCACAGAAATCACTTCTAAATGGACCAAACACCTTAATATAAGACCTGATACTTAAAAACTGCTAAAGGCACGTGCATTTTACTTAGCTCTGGGTGGAAAATAAATGTCATTTGTTCCTGGGATGTAGGTGATAACTATGTGTTTGTAAAATAATAGAAAGAAAATAAAGCACCATGTTCATTGAGGGCAGAAAGGAGATGTTTTAAATGAAGAAATTATTACAAATGTTGTATTGCTTCCAAGTTTCAATAATTATTTTAAGAAGTTCCAAAATGGGTGCATAAATGGTAGCTTCCTTTGAAATTACTTTGTAAATTTCAATATGTTTTGAAATAAGATTGTCTCAAAATAGGTAAAGTAATTTTTGGAGAGTCACAGGACATAACATGTTACTGAAACTGAAAATTCTGTATGGACAGTGGCATAATAGCGTATATAAGTTGATACATAGAAGTATTGCTTTATTCTTTATTTAAAGACTATTTTAAAAAAGTGAGCCATTCTAAGAAAAATTCATACTCTCCTGAAGATTATAAGGAAAAAGAGAGTGAACAATTTCCCTTCACTTTATCCAGACAGAGTCACACCCACTATGCAAGCTGTGTATCCATAAAGTATGGCCCGAGAGGTCACCTGCCTGGAAATGCTAGTGTAACCTACATTTGTGTCTCTATAATATTGTGTGCTTACTATCCAATGCCAGATAATACACAAAGTTTTCAATACTGTTCCTATTGCTTAATAAGTCCTTGCCATTTAATAAATAAATAGAACTTCAAAAGAACCTCACATGTATACCTTAACAGATTTCATCTAATTACTTGCTTTGAATAGCCACCAATGTTGGTATACTCAAGTAAGACCACTTGTAAAACAGTAAGAACATACAATCTCTATCCACAGTCATAGTAAAATGTTAATTTTTTATGTTCTACCCAATTTCATAGCCAAACAGTATGTCCCTAGATTAAATAGATTAAAGTGTATTTTGACATTTTAAAATGACATTAAAATGACATTTTAAATTTTTAAATTAAATTTAATTTATTAAATTAATTATTAATTATTAATTATTAATAATAATTAATTAATAATTAATTATTTAATTAATAATATTTGATAATTAATAATTTAATAATTAATAAAATATTTAATAATTTAATTAATAAAATTAATTATTATTAATTATTATTAATTTATTAAATTAAATTTAATTTAATTTTAATACTCTTTATACATAATCTTATTTAACACTCTAATTTCTATGTTTTATTGGCCATTATAAATGTCTATGTAAATAAATTGCTCAATCTTTTCTTTGAAAAGCTGTTCTTATCTTAACATTATGATGTTAATATACAGCTATTTTATTCTAAGTTTATTTGAGGTTTTTAAATGTAAGAAATTAAGAAAGGACACATATATTTTTAATATTTTTATTAATTCTTTGAGAATTTCATACATTGTATTTTGATCACATTCATTCCACTCTCCAGCTCCTCCCAAACTGTTCACCATCTCTCTCCTCAACCAACTTCATATTCTCTTCCTCTCCTCTCCTCTCCTCTCCTCTCCTCTCCTCTCCTCTCCTCTCCTCTCCTCTCCTCTCCTCTCCTCTCCTCTCCTCTCCTCTCCTCTCCTCTCCTCTCCTTATCCTCTATTCTTCACTTCCCTCTCCTGCTCCTTCACTGAGTCCAGTCTATGCTTGCCAACTACTCTTGGGCATGGATCCTGACCTGGAGTGTGGTCTATATACTAGGTGCTACAGCATTAAAAAGAAAAAAAAAACTGACTTGCCTTCTCCCTTCAAACGTCAATAACTCCTCAGCTAGGAGCAGGATTTCATGTCCATCTCCTGTCTTCCATGATTTAATTTTGCCTGTCTTACACTAGCCCCAGCCTTGTGCATGCTGTCACAATCACGATTCACATGTGCATCTGCCCATTGCAACTGGAAAACAGTGTTTTTCCTGAAGTTATCTACCACCTCTGGCTCTTGCAATTTTTCTGTCCCCTTTCAGCATAGATCTCTTGAGTCATGAGTGTAGGGATATTATATAAATGTCCCATTTGGGGCTTTGCACTCTTTCTTAGTTACTTTTAAATTGCTGTGATAAAGTACCGTGACCAAGGCAACCTCTGGAAGAAACATTTATTTGAGATTTACAGTTTCAGAGAGTGAGTCTGTGACCATAATAGCAACGATCATGGTGGCAGGCAGGGATGACACTGGAGAAATAGCTGAGAGTTTACGTCTTGAGACACAGAGTGGGGTGCTGGGGAGAAAGAACTAACTGGAATTGGTACTGACATTTGAAACATCAAGTCCCCAGTGACACATGTTCCTCCAACAAGGCTACACTTCTTAGTCCCTACCAAACAGTTTTACCAACTGGGAACCAAGTATTAAATTAGAGGAGCCTATGAGAATTATTCTTATTGAAACTATCACACACTCTGAATTCATTTATTCTCTGAACATTGATCAGTTGTGGGTCTATGTTAATTACCAACTACTGCTTCTCTGCTAAGGATTGAGAGATTCACTGATCTATGGGAACAGCAATAAGTCATCAGAAGTTTTGGTTTTTTTTTTTAATTTTAATGCTATGGTCATTTACAAATTAATAGTAGTAGGTTTTCGTGGGAAGCAGATGAAATTTTGAGTAAATGTGTATTGTTGACAAGATTATGACTTTGTCAAGGACCCCAATGTCTCAAACTCATGGTACTAGCAAGGCTTTCCCTGGGAATAAGTACAGATGGTGCTGAAGAGTTGATCTTTAGCTAAAACCAATAGGTGCATGAAATATTAACTGCAGTTTCCTAGTTCTGAATATTAATGATATATACAGAAACTATCAACTCCAACTTCCACCTCTGGATGACTGCGGCCTGAGACTGCTCCCCTACAGAGATTTCCTACTGAGGATACCTAATCTGTCTCCTCTTCATTTATGCTATACATAATAAATGAACTAAGCTTCTGAACCTCTGCTGCTGTGTGTCCATCAGAGCACATAGCCTACCAAATCCCAGCTTTTCTGATTGTGTGTCTTTTGTTTACTTCTTGTCCATTGTCCCTGTTAGGTCAATCCCTAAACTTTGTGGGTTGCAATACGTATTCCCCTGGGGCTCATGACCTGTCTAGCCACAGGATCTTATTCTCTTTGAGTGTCAGGTATAGATAGGTTCCATCACATGGAACAGATCTTAGATTCATTTTTTTTAAGTGGTTGATAACTCTTCTAGCATTCCATGCCACTATTGTATGAGCAAGTATGTCTTCCCAGGTAGGTTATTAATGTAGCTTATAGGATCTATTGTGTGACTGATGATTGATTTTCTCCTCTGGTAGCATCCATAACATCTTTCATCACTATACAACCAGCAGGTAGGGATGAAGCTTCTAGCTGAGTGCTATCTAGATCTCTCCATGTTTTAAATTCAAATATATGATATCTTAAGTATATAAATAAATATATATATATATATATATATATATATATATATATATATATATATATATATATATAGTCTCACTGTCAAAATATAGAGGGTAATCAAGGGCACTGGTGATAGTCTGTGATTTGGCAAAAGTCTATGGTACTCTAGTAGCCAGAAACACAAAAACATGTAACCCATTCATAGTGCTGGGACTTTTATTTCATAGTGTATTAAGTCAGCTTGGGATAATGTCACCCCATTATGTAGTAACTCATTTACATTTTTGAAAGTATGAATATGTATATATTTTAGTAAGTTTCTGTGGTAGGTTCCCATGTGGTTGTTTGAAAGGGTTTTTATTGTCAGTCATTTCTCCTTACATTTGCTTTTCTACCCTGGCCTATCGTCCTCAACCCCATTTAATCCTCAATCTCCATTCCTTTCTGTGTCTTTATAACACTATATCCTACTTGCACTTTCTTGAAAGATTACCTCCTACCTTTTACAAGTTGCTTAAACCCTGTGGACATTCCAAATGAACCGCCCATATCTAAAGCTTCAAAAGATAACATCCACATATAACAGAAAACATTTGACATTTATCTTTTTGAATCTAGGTTACTTCATTCGGGTCAATTATTTCCAGTTCCATCCCTTTATCTGAAAAACCTCATAATTTCATTTTAACAGCTGAATAATAGTCTATTGTATAAATGTACCACATTTTTATTATCCATTCCTTAGTTTATGGACATCTAGGCTGCTTCCATTTCTTGGCTGTTAGGAACAATGTATCAATGAATATGAAAGAGAAAGTATCTCTGCAGTAAGATAAGAATCCTTTAGGTATGGATCCAAGAGTGGTATATCTGGATCTTGTGGTGTATCTAGTTTTAGCTTTTTAAGGAAACTCCATACTGCTTTCCTATGTATCTGCACCAGTTTGCATTCCCACCATGAGTGAGTAAGTGTTGCTCATATCTGAAATTCTCTTCAGCACGTGCTGTCATTTGCTTTTGCTAATCTTGGCCATTATGACTTGAATAAGATGAAAAGTCAATGTTGTTTTAATTTGCACTTCCCTGATGGCTAAGGATATTTAACTTTTTAAAACCATTTCTCAGCCAATTGTGTTCATCTTTGAGAATTCTGCTTAATTCCACTGAATTGTTTTCTTGTTTTTGGTTTTGTTTTTAGTGTGTATATCTGTATGTAGGATATTATACTTTGACAGATGTATATATTTCACTCCGTAGGCTGTATCTTCCCTCTAATGGTGGTATACCTTATTATACAGATACTTTTAAGTTTTATAGTGTCCTGCTTATTCATTATTGGTCTTAATGCCTAAGAGTATCTGGGCCCTGTTCAAAAAACCTTTTCCCATGTCACTCATTTAAGGTTATTCTGTTCTCTGATCTCTACCACATTCAGGATATCAGAGGTTTCATGTTGAGGTTCTTGATCCATTTGTAATTGAGTTTTGTGCAGGGTAAGACACATGGATCTAGTTTCACTCTTCTACATGTAACTATTCAATTTGGCCAGCAACATTGGTTGAAGATTGGAAAGTGGAAAATATTGCCATTTTTTTCACTGTGTATTTTTGACCCCTTTGATAGTAATCAGATTTTTTAGCCCCCTGAACTTACATGTGGATCTTCAGTTCCATTGTATTGGTTAATCAATGCATGTTTTTATGCCAGCTCTCTACAATCGTTATTGTTGAAGCTCTTTGATGAAAGATGAAACCTATACTTATTGGGGGGGGGTAAAAACTATAAATATTTAGAATTTAGTTAAGGATATGTTGGTTTAGTCAAGTGGTGGTTGTAGGTACTCTTCCAAGATTCATGATTTCTGAGTTTTCAGATTGAATTAGTGAGTTTTCAATTTTATCTTGAATTCTCCCGAATACATCTATCTCTTCATTAAGCAAAAACTTCAAATTGTGAATTATCTTTGTCATTTCATTCAGCCACATATTTGTGGTTGCTGTGATATCATTAAGGTATTTATTGTTATCCTGTTTAAGTTCATTGAGTTTTTTATTTTTTGTTTTTTATTTTGAGTCTTCTTTAAACTCCTTGAATTCTTTGATAAAGCTTATTGTTTTTTCAAATTTTCTGTCCTTGTGATCATTTAAGTAATTCTCATTGAAGATCATTCCACAAGACTAGACACTTCACAAGTAGACATACTGTCTTGGCCTTTTATATGATTAGTGTTTTTAAGATTCGATCTGGCATATGGGCTTCTTTCATACGTTGTGTGTCTGATTTGGGAGTCTAGCCTGGCTTAGGTTGGGTTGGTACAGGAGCATTGTAACTATAACTAGGCTTTGGATCACTGGTAAATGTGCTGCCCATTTGAAGCTAGTCCTCAGAGTATGGAAACAGCATGGGTTGAATGATGGTCAGAGAAACTCAACAGGTCAAGATGGTACATACACCATAGAGCTAGCCTTATGAGTGCAGAGATGGTAAGATATAAGTGGGTATCAGAAGCTCACCAGTTAGAGGTAGTATGTAAGCTGCTCTTCTTGTAGCAAGGGCTGCAAGGCTCACTGATATTTTAAATATTGCTTCAGCAGACTTATCCTACAGTAAAACTACAAATATCAAAAGCATAAGTGCTTTTTATAGACTTTCTGATCCTCTTGTCTATCTCCTGAAATTTCCTGCAAGTTCTTAGAGTCATATTTCTTTAAATATGACTTTTATTTTTGAGTAAGTATTCCAAATACTTTCTTTGGCTTTCTTTCATGTGGGCAATATATTTTCCTGGGCCCTGTGTCTTTAATTTCCTGCTTCTGGGTTAGATATTGTGGATCTCAGCATGTAGTGCTGTTTGTATGAGTGTTCCCTCACTGAACCCTTCCCTGCAGTTCACCGTGAGATCTCCAGCTGGTAGACTGGATGCAGGTGATTCTTGTCTAGTCATTTTGCCGGTCCATGTACTGATGGAGCGTAACCTAGAGTTACAACTCTTGAGTAGAGCAGCAACAAAGGTTTTTGTTTTCTCCAAGTGCTCTTCTCTCTTAGCTGTAGCGTTCCATCTTCCCCCACCCCAGGGTAGCAATTATTTTAATTCAATGATTTTCCATTTATAAGCACACCTCAGCTTTTCTACAATAGTGTTTCTTGTTTATTCCTTAGTCTATTTGGATATAAATCATTTATTTTTCCCAATAAATATCCTACATGAAATCAGATATCACTTCATATGAGCATTCTTATAAAACCTTTTTTTAATGAGGTATATTTTCAGTTCTCTGGTTTTATACAAACTTATATGCAAGTAAGGGCTCTTAATCTGAGAGGAAAATAGAAAATAGTCAATGCTAGAAAGACCTCACATCCAGCTTCAGTGCCTAATTCCTGGAAATGTGAGAAACATACTATTGCTATAAATATCTCTCTTAATGTTTACAAGAAAACCATTAAAACAACACTAGGGAAAATGAAGAAAGCACTACAGTAAATTTTTTTTAAAAAGTTTCCTTTAGAAATGAGAAGAATAAACCTATGAAAAACAAGATTAAGAAAATAATGGATGGTTCTGGAATCTCCTGACATTTTCCTTTGGTAGTACTTTAAATAGTTTAAAACTTTCTGTCTGAAAACGAATTAAAAAACCCAGCTCAGAACCTGTAAAAATAAATAAATATCTATTTAGAGGTCAGTGGAGGTGATACTCTCAGAAAATGGATGAATTAAAACCATCTCTAGGATGATTACACTGGTGATGATGTGGAAAAGTTGGAAAGTTATTGCTCCACGAGTTAAGATAAAAAAAAAAAACTCTTTAACATTGTTATCTATCTAGAATTTCTAAATTTGTGACTGTAACTAACCATATAAAAATTTAAAGTGGACATTTGACTATTTTATACATACCAATTGTTTAGAATTTTGATGCAGAAATAAAATGGCTTTGCTGAGGCTTTTCCTGAAGAATCTGCTTTGTAATATTATTTTTGTGTTGTTATATTTTGCTGTTGTTTTATTTATAGTATAGCTATTCATACTTATCTCACATGCTACCACCTAGAACCTAAAAAGGAAGCCATACATTAAAATTCCATACCATCAAACTGGTTTGCTTCAAAGTTTGTTAGGTCTGACATACATTCTTTAGTGTGAGTATGTGTGTGTGTGTGTGAGAGAGAGAGAGAGAGAGAGACACAGAGAGAGAGAGAGAGAGAGATCCATCAACTTCCACTTATATTAAAGACAGAATAATGGAACATACCTATTTTTAGTTCTTTTTATTCATTTTGTCAAGCTATTGAGAGCAGAGAGAAAAAAACATGCATTTTCTTCCTCTGTCGATTTAAGCATTGCTGATTGCCTTTTAAAGATGGAAATACATATGGTTTATAAGACTGTATTCAGCACAAAAGGCAGATTCATTCACCTTACCTGAATCATAAATCTTATATAATAAAAATCATGAAGTTATTTGGACTTTTAAGTTTACATGAAATAGCAGGAGCTCTTAGGCTTATTTATTTGTGGTTTAGATGATGCTCTGAAGCATTTAAATAATTATAAAAACAATGTAAGTAGGACTGGAAAAGCTGACTTAAACAAAAGTGCAATACCTTTTGTCTTTCAGCGGGAAATCCTGCTCAGAAGCATTCAGAACCATCAGTGGCTTTATGACAGACACAAAAACACCACCATGCCCAGGTTTCTTCAGGTTGGAGTGTGATTGTGTGCAAGTGACATTAGCAAAGACAAACTTGCTTCAATTAGATAGTGTTAATTAGTGCTTCTTCTACAATTATCGACATCTGGTCTGCTTTTCACCTGCTTTTCTTTTGCTGATAATTTCAATCTCCTTTTAGGTGAAGTCAGCAAGTAAGCTTCAACATAGGAAAAGCAGGACAGATAACATATTTGGTGCTTCGGTTTTATATCAAACTGATAATTAATGAACAGAATCCAAGAAATGATAATGAAAAAATAACACTTACATAATTATATCTAGCAGACCCAGGGTTCCAAGAACTTGAACAAAGGTCTGAACATTGTACTTACAGATCCATCCAACTTCAATGAAGAAGCAACTTATCTAATTGGATGAAAATATATGACAGTTCTGAGAAAGGAAATACATTGATGTAATTATCTGGTTAGTTAAAAATTCAATGATGAAGGCCCTAAGATGCTACCCATGTTCCAGTAGATTGCCCTAAAGTCACACATATAACAGTAGCACTATATAGATTCAGTAGGTTTTTAAAAGACATGACTTTGGGAAGTGACAGAGGATAGGAGAGAAGTTTGAGGGGAAATAATTGGAAATAAGTTTGATCAAAACACATTATATACATGTATGAAATTATCAATTAATAAAAAACCTTTAAAACTTTAAGATTCTGTTTTTGAAAATGAATTAATTTAAGATCGATTTATTGTTTCAATGCTTATTGGTTGGAAAGTGTTCCAAGATTCATAATAATCTCTACCCTAGTAAACTGAAGATAATTATGTTCTAAATATTGAAAAACAATCATTGCCTCTGAGTTATTCTGTACAGTAAGTAATTTGGAGCTATCCAGACATGGAAATAATGGAAGGTGTTGTAGAAGGACAATAGTACTAACTCCACCAACTCTGTGCAAATACTACATAAGGTTTTTATATGAATTAAATTGCCCTTGAATTTGAAGAAATGTGCATTTCTTCAGATAGGTAGAATATGATGTTAATTAGGATACAAATATTACAATGTGTGATAATAGGTAATATATCATAGTCATGAGAAAAATCCAACCTCAGTTTCTTTATTTGAAAATTTAGTTGATTAATATTCTAGAGAAATGTATTAACTCTAAATGACAATATTTATAGTTTCTTAAGTTATTAATGTGAAAGAACTGCAGAATAGACATAGTCATGGCTGCATCACTAGGGGAACCTAAACACAAGCAATATGTGCATGGTAAGAGAAGCTGAAAATGAAACAGCCTATGAAAGCAAGGGTGAAAGAACACTAAGAGTGAACATTCCCAACTGCAAAGATGCTTCTACTGAATAGATACTATTGAGTAGATCTGAAAGTACCGGTAATTCTTGGTGGATTCCCCATTTACTCCAAAGTGAAGATGAACACAAGAAAATCAGTAGATCCTGGGAAATATATGTTATGAAATCTATACTTTGGGCCTGGTGAAATTCTCTAGAACTCCTACTTTTACATACTACCCTGTAGATGTTAGATCTTTATTCTTTGCAAACTTGTTTAAAAAAAAACTTGAAAACAGAAATAAAGTTGAGTAGGCTTGAAATGATTGGCTCTCCTCTAGGACTTATGACCTATATAGCCACAATTCCTTAACTTTAATAATAGTGCAAGATATGGGTTTCATCTTGTAGAACGGTCTTTAAATCCAATCAGCAAGTGATTGGTTATTCCTATAACATTTGTGTCAATATTGCACAAGTGGACATTTCTTCTCAGGATAGTTATTACTGTAACTCTCTAGATTCATATTTGGGTACTTGTCTACTCTGGTAGCATGCATAACATCTCCAAGCCTATGCAGGCTAGCCAGAACAGATGAAGCTTCTAGATAAGTATCAGCTTGATATCTCATATTCTATGGCTCAAGTATATGATATCTTGAGCAATAGGGTCTTACTATCAAGTTCTTGAAGGTGATAGGAGTTTCTCTCTTTGTCTTATGTGTACTCTGAGAATTTTGTTCTTTATTCCATGGAAGTTAGTTTTGTTTTGAGATTGTGATACAATTAAATAATTTCTCCCATCTCACATATATGTTTTCATGGCTGACCATGTAGGATTGGGTAACCAATTGGTATGCTCTTCCCTGGGAAAGACTATTTCTCCTGATTTCAATGTTCCTTAGTTGCTAGTAGTTCTTTGTGTAGGGTTGGGGCCCTGTGAGATTTCTCCTTTCCATGTTAGGATGGCTCTTGCTGTCATTTCTTGTTCAGGTCTTGATTGAGTAGTCATGTTGGTGAGACTTCATGGGTGTAGTCTATAACATTTCTCCCACATAGTTCTTCCAATATGCTCCCAAATCAGCAGCACAGATGCATGCTGGGTACCTCTGTTCATCCATGTACTTTGATGACCTTCTCTTCTATCAAAAACTTGTAAAGCAGCTTCAAATGCCATCACATTTGAAATATTTCTGGCATCTTCATTGATATAAGGTATTATTTCTCTCTCTTGGTAGGAGACTATAAAATTAAACACTCCTGTCTGTATACAGTTTCTTGGTGTGCATACACTTTGGTGCCTGGTTGCAATGGCTTGCTTATTTTAGGAACTATATTCCTTAAGTCCCTTGTTGTTATACATCTACTGTCTACTGCTGCAGCCATGCTTACTTATCTCTGGTGCTGCACATGAAAATGGGTGGCTGCACTCATATGCTGTTTCCTGGTTATCCCTACTATCATGTGACATGGCCCATGCATTTCCCAGGCATAAATGTGTTACTATTTCTTCTATTCTAGAGATATTATTTTACCCAATATAACAACCAGATACTGAAGGAAGCATGGTGATTCCCCTTCAACCATAAAGCTCTGGCACTTTGGGGCTAGATAAATGTCTCTTTCTTTTATGTGTCTTCTCTCAATTATTTCTAATCCTTAGAGACAGAAAATTAATGCCATATACAAAATAACCAATTATGTTTTTACTATGTTTAAAAGGAGTGGGATGGTAAAAATCCTTACCCCCTAAGATGTGTGTGCCAACCATTGGTAAGGAAAGTTAGTCTTAGTTGACTCAAGTGACTTCAGAATTGTGGGCAACACACTACCCTAATTCACAGTTACATTTTGGGCTTTGATTTTTTTTAACAGTCAAAGTGTTCACTCAGCAGATTTGCAGGCAATGTGTTGTTTTTGAAAGTTAGTTCCCAACACAACAGTGCTTCTATCTCACAGGCTTTTGATTCTAATTCCTTTTTTGACTCTTTTTCATTTGTCTTTCTGCTTCGTTATCCATATTTGGGATAACATGGATCCTCAAATCTTATAAAGAATTTATACAGTGCCACAGGCAATTTAATCACTTCTTTAAAAGAATGACAAATAGCTGGCAATTTGAAATTTCAGACATTCTCCAACTAGATCAGTTTTGTGAAAAGTAAAAAGCAAAAGAGTGCCACCCCTTGGCAGATGGTCCTGGATGGTATGAGAAAGCAGGCTGGCTGGGCATAGTGGGGCAAAAGTCTTTAATTCCAATAAAGAAGCAAATGGATCTCTGTGAGTTTTAAATCTGATGGATCTATGTAGAGAGGTAAGGTAGGGCTACACAACTACATAAATACCTTGTATCAAACATACAAAGTAGATTGAGCAAGCCATGAGGAGCAAGCCAGAAAGCATTATCTCTCCATAGTCTCTGCTTCAATTTCTGCCTCAAGGTCCAGCCTTGAGTTCCTGCCCTGAATTCCTTCAATGATGGAGTATGGTCTGAGAGATGGAGGCTAAAATAAACCCTTTCTTCCCTACATTGTTTTTGGTCATGGTGTTTGATCATAGCAATAGAAACTCTAAGGACATGTCCCGTAAGAATTAATGGGATTGGCATCATGAATGACATGGAGAACCCACCTGAGGAAAGCAGATGCACCTACTCATGCTAATGAGAAGGGAGTTATTTACAACTTTTCACTGCTAAGCTTTCATGTTATTTTTGGCATTCTTACTCAAAAAACATAACTTTTTCTATTCCTCATTTCTATATCTGCTTTAGATACAATTCAAAATCCTAAGCATGCTCACCCTGACACTGGGCATCTTCATTCTGAAGGGAAGAACTGGCAATTGCTAAAACTGAATTGGAAAAATAATAGGAACATATTTATGATTAAAACTAAAGAGAATGATACTGAAGAGTGAAGTTCCATCAGAGTAGATTGTATCACTAATAAACAACAGGGAAGCTAGTCATACTTGAAGGATATTCTAGGAGAATAATAAATATTGTCAAGGAAACTAGTTAAGGTGATGAGGTATGCATTTAATAGTTGTTACTGAAAATGAACGATAAAACAAAACATTGCTTAAAACCACAATTCAAGAAGAAGCAAATAAAAATCAATTTCATTGAAAAAGATCACAACCTGATTGCCATGGAATCAGAGTAACATCAGGACACTAAATGAGAATATTTGTTTTTAGAAACCAGAATTGCATCCCTGCTGCTACTCCTCCCACCAATGTACACATACATAAATCAAATAAGAAAATGAGAAAACTTCAAGATTCTCAACAGTAAACTTTTAAGCTACAAAACAGCAAAACACCACCCCTGAAGTACTGGGGGAAATAAAATGTGAATCAAGGTATTTATACCTGCTCAAAAACCTTTTTTTATAAATGCTACAAAGAGTTATGATGATGAAACACTTGAAGAAACATCATGTCCAGGAACCTTTCCCAAGAATTCTCTCAGAGAGAATTTCAGAAAGCTATGACTTCTGGAGTGGTTACATATTATATGTATTGAATATCTGAATGATGGCAACAGAGATGGAAAAATTCAGTACTCACATTATAGGCTCTGATGTCACACAATTAACACAGAAATTAAAAACAAGGAAAGAGACTTGTTCTCCTGCTGTTTTTGACCCCTCTCATCCCCACAATTAAATAAATAAACAAACAAACAAAAAAACACAGGGAAAGTTTTAAAGTAAATGGAAATTAAATATACTTGCCAATTGAGCTTCTGGTGTTATGAGTAAAAGATATTTAAATAGATAAATGAAGAGCTTGAAGACTAAAAAACATTTAAATTAAACAAATATCAATTCTAAAATTATACTTTTCACTAATTTGAAGAAGAATGAGGCTACTTACTGACATTAACATTTTGAAAAAATTTTCAAAACAAAGTTTTGTTTAAAGTATTATAGAAAAGTATTAATATAAAGATAACCATCACAAAGAAATTCATCTCCCCAAGTAACAAAAGAAATGTAGAGGCAAAAGAACAAAGCAAACAGCAAAAATTGTGGATGATATTGGCTTATAAAATGTATAGGATCAAGACCAAATGTACCGATTCTGTCAAGACATATTAGCATACTTAGCTAACATGTAAAAGAGATGTTCATATGGGTTAATAATGCAAAATTTAACATTATATGATGTATGCAAAAGACATATATAAAGTGAATTGAAAAAGGTAAAAGATGAAAGTGTGAACAAAAATATACCAAGCAAGGGCAAGTAAGAAGAAATCAGGGGCCATGATTTTGATCTCAAACAAGGTAGAATTCAGGCTAAAAATGAACAATATAAAGTAGGACACTCTATGATGCAAAAGACTACCATTTACAGTGAAGATATTAGTATCTATTCATCACATACCAGTAGCAACTTTTATAAAGCAGAAATGATGAGCTGAAAGAAGAAATAGATACTAAACCCAGGAGAGTTTAGCACATTTATGTCAGATCTAGATAGAACAAGGGGACAAAAGCAAGCAAGAACACAGAAGCCATGAAAACTTATAACCTAACATCTATAAATACATAGTTAACACTTGAGAATATACCTTGTTTTCAAATGAACATGAACATGTACATATAATACTGTATGCTAATAGACTGTAAAAAAATCAGACATAGAAACACAAAGATCATCAATGGATTATACTGTAATGAATCTTCCATCAACAGTAATAATAGCAAAATACCAGTTTTATAAGAATGATTTCATTTTGTAAATTCCAGAATCAAAGGGAGAATATGTCTAAAAATCTCCAAATTCATTGTAAATAGTTATGAAATCAAATGGTTAAAAATAACAATGTTGAATATGAGCTTTTATTTGGGAAAAGAATGCTTTGTATTTGGGAAAGTCTTCCAGACAAACCTGTCTCTAATAATTGAAGGACTAGAAATTGCTTTCCCTGATAAGCATAAACTAAAGGGCTTCATGATCACTAAGTCAGTACTGCAGAAAATAGTTGAAGGAATTCTATGAACTGAAGAGAAAGATAAATACATCCATGAAGCCAGGAAATAAACTTTGCTAGCATAGTAAACAAACACATGACAATTAGGCAAATACCAAATATGACAAAAACAACAAAATAACAAGAATTAACATAAACCTTTCAATAATAACCCTGAATTCTGTCTCAATTTCCCAATAACAAGATACAGACTGGCAGATTAGTTTTAAAACAAAGCAATACAGCACAACCCCAAGGACCCATCTATTTGTTGCATACAAGAAAAGAAATCTCATTTGTAAATACAAACACAGCCTTAGGGTAAAGGGCTGAGAAAAGTTAATCCAAGCTAATGGAAATTGACAGCAAGCAAGCATAGCAATTCTAATTTCTGGCAAAATAAATCTTAAACCAAAATTAGTCAGAAGAGATTTTTTAAAAAAGGGCCACTGCATATTAAATGAACAATCCACAAAGGGGATATTACAATTCTAGACATGTATACAAAAACCATACACATTTCATAATACAAACACTATGAGTATAAAGGCAGAACACATAATAGTGGGTTATTTCAACATTCCACTCATGTCAATACTTAGATCACTCACACAAAAAAAAAACACAATAAGGAATGATTAGAATCCAGTTACATATCAAATGGACTTAATAAACATCTACAGACTACTTCATCTAAATATGCAGAATACTTCTCAGCACCCCATGTAATGTTAAAAAAAATAGGCTTTTTGAGAATTTTGTACAATGAGATCTGATATATTCAGTCTTCCTCCTGGACTCCTCCAAAATCTCATCCCCTTTCTTACCCACCCAACTTCGTATCTTTTTATTTTTACACCCACCATGCCCAACATGTTCTAACCATATATTTTTGAATCTATGTCCTTCCAGTGGAGCATAGCTGAGTTACCTGTGGCTACATTTTTAAAGAAAACTGACACACTCTCTCTCGGGAGCTATCGATAGTAAATAGCTCTCCAACTAGAAGTGAGACTTTATGTCTACATTCCCCCTCCACATAGAGCTAATACACATTGAGTGATGCTGTCACAGCACTGTAAATTCACATGTGCAGCTGCCCTGATGTGTCCAAAAGACACTGTTTGGCCTCTGGCTCTTTCTGCCTCCCTTTCCTCAGTGATCCCTAAGTCATGGGATAATGGAGTGTGAAACAGATGTTCTGTCTTGGACTGAGCATTCCACTGTTGTATTCCCTGAATTGTAACCAGCTGGAATCTGTTTATCGCAATCCACTGCAAACAGAAACTTCTCTGATGAAGGATGAGGAATGCATTTGTCTATGGATAAAACAATAAATAACTAGGAGTTAAACTATGCCTCTTCAGCAGAATTATAATTGTATGTTCTCCCTTAGGGCCCATGACCTGTCAAGCCACAGGTTCTTGGCCTATTAATGGTTCCAGGTATGGGTTTCATCTCGCGAAGAGGACGTAAATCCGAAGAAAAAGTAGGTAGTTACTTCTATGATGTTCATACCATTAGTATACCAGTTGGCATATCTCCCTAGGTCAGTCACTACTAAAGTTCAGATAGTTTATAGCTTGGAAAGATTGATGAATACTTTATTCCCCTGATAGTCTGCATGAACTCAGAAAGATAGACAGTAGTTTCTTGATGTCTCCATGTTCTTTGACTTAAGCATATGATGTCTTCTCTCACCATCATGTTCTGGAGAGTAACCAAGAGGAGTAACAATAGCCTATAATATATAGGGGGGGGGCTAAGAATCTCACTGGCCAAAGGCTCCAAAAAAGCTAACCCATTTCTGGAACCATGCTTTTATTTGTTAGCCTCTTGTGTTTAGTAGAGGCATTGTCATCACATTGTAGGGTAATTCCACATTCACTCTGTGTATGTGTGAGAGAGAGAGAGAGAGAGAGAGAGAGAGAGAGAGAGAGAGAGAGAGACGGGGTGGTGGCTTCAGTATAATTGATCCTACTAGTTTTCTTTTCTCTACCCTACACTCCCATTCTCCAACATAATATAACCCTTTCTGTTCCATTTCACCCATTATAGCATTGTATTCTATCTCCCTTCTCTTGAAAGCATCCCCTCTTTGGACCCTGACTAATGTCCTGACCTCTATGGGTATTACACATGAAACACATGTAACTGAAGATTCAAGATTCAAAGCTAATATCCACAAAAGAGAGAAGCATATGAATGTCATCTTCCTGGATTAGATTAACTCACTTGGAATAATTTTTTCCAATTCCATCTATTTGTCTGTGAATTTCATAATTTTTTTCTTTATAGATGAATAATATTTCATATGTAAATGGATTGCATTTTCATTATCCAGTCATCATTTGTAAGACATCTCGATTGTGTCCATTCCCTGGCCATTGTGAATAAGAGCAGGAATGAGTATGGATGAGCAGATATCTCTACAGTCATATATAGAACTATTTGAGTATATACTTGAGAGTGGTACAGCTGGATCATATGGTAGATATGTTGATAGATTCTTGATGAACTTCTACACTGATTGTCACAGTGTCTGTAACACTTTCTATCCCCTCAATCAGTTCATTCCCACAATAAATGCTCCCCTTGGCAAGAATTTATCAACAGTGTTTTTGATTTTTTTTTTTAAATCTCACCTATTCTGACTAGGAATAAAATGAAATCAATTTGCATTTCCCTATAGGAAAATTTTTAAAGATGTTTCTCAGCCATTTATATTTCACCCTTTGAGAAATCTCTGTTTAGTCCCATGCCCCACCCCTTTTGTAAAAAGTGCATTACTTTCTTCGTTGTTGTTTAGTGTTTTTCATTCTTAGAAAATTCTAGATATTAACCCTCTGTCCAATGTACAACTGATAAAGATATTTTCCCATTCTGTAGGCTGTCTCTTCACTCAAATGACAATGTACTTTGCTGTACAGAAACTTTCTAGTTTCATGATGACCCATTTATTAGTTGTTTGATTTTAAAGGCTGAACTGTTGGGGGTCCTCTTCAGAAAGTCCTTTTCTGTGTCAATGGGTTCAAGCGCATCTCCTACTTTCCCTTCAGTAACATGCAGGGTATTAGGTCTTAAGTTAAGGTTTTCAATCCAATTGGAGTTGAGTTTTGTAAAGGGTAAGAGATGAAGATTGAGTGTATTCTTCTACCAGAAATTATTCAAGTTGACCAGTACCGTTTGTTGAAGATTATGAATCTTTTCTCCAATGTGTATTGTTGGCCTATTTGTCAAAAATCAGGTGTCTGTAGGAATGTATATTTATATGTTAGTTTTCAAATCTATTTCATTGAACAGTAAGTGTTTTTATGACAGTGTCATGCTGTCTTTAATACTATAATTCTGTTGTAAAATTTGAAACTGTGATGATCAGGCATAAGCAGCTCTTATATTGTTCAGGATTGCTTTTGGTTTTCTGAGTCATTTTTATTCCCATATAAAATTTAAGATCATGCATTTTTCAATTTCTGTGAAGAATTTCACTGGAATTTTGGTGGGGATTTGTATTTAATCTATAAATTATTTTTGATAGGGTGGCAATTTTCACAAAATTAATCCTACCAATTGAACACTTTTTCCAGAGTCTTAAAGTGTTTATTGTGTCTTTCACTTTCTTCATTAAGTTTATTTTAAGATATTTTTGAGGTTATTGTGAACATTTATAAAATATATTTTAAGAAAAACAAGAAATTTGAAATAACATCTTGTGTTATAGCTGTTCACAAGGAAATGAATCTAGATGTCAACAAGAGAAATGCATAAAAGAACTGAGAGATTAAACACCACAATGTTAAATGAGGAATGGTTATTTAAACAGATCAAATGGGAAATTAAGCCACTGAATGAAATAGAAAACACAATGTACCAGATCCTTTAAAATACAATGAAAGCAGTTCAGAAAGAGAAATTCAGATCTGCAAACCCACAAACCTAATTCCAGTCCTACAGCCCCAGTAATCCTTCTCTGTTCACAAGCCACTTTTGACAGGTAAGTCACTTACTCCCTTTCTTATTCCTTTTCCATCTCCATACACCATTTCTATGACAATCTACACACATACACACACACACACACACACACACACACACACACACACACACACCTAGCTTCATACCCATGGATTAGAAGCCATCTTTTCCTGGTCAAATTAAACAGTTCATTTTCCACCTTGGCCTAGTTTATCTCAGGTCACATAGTTCCTTCACTGGTCCAACCTAAGGAAAACCAAATTATCACATCAGGTACATGAACAGAGAAAAAGATCTACATGCCCAGGTCAAATTGCAAAAATCAAAAACAACATGAATGGCCAAGACAACATATGTCTCACTAAGTGTATAAATGTGGTGTCTAGTGGGAACTATCTGGATGCAGACAATCATAAAGTTTATCAAAGAATTCAAGATATTGAAAGAAAACACAAGTAAACAAACCAGTGAAGTGCAAGAGTATAACAATGACTTCTTCGGTGATATAAGAATATAGTGAAATGAAGATAATTCTGGTTTTTGAAAATGAATTCAATAAAAAGATAGAAACACTAAAGTGAACACAAGTGAAATGAAGAGATAATGGGAAAAGTAAATGTCCCAATTAGAAAACTCAAGAGAAAGCCTTACAACTACAATGAATTTAGCAGAAGATAAAATATCAGGGCTTGAAAATACATTAGAGTATCAAAATGAAATATGAGAAAAAAAGATACATTTTAAAAGCATAGAAAAAGGAATGTGTAGGAAATGTGAAACACCATCAAAAGACAAAATCTTCAAATTTCAGCAATGGTGAGGGATGAAAATACAATGTCAATGGAACAGATCAAATCTTTATCAAGATCATAGAAGAAAACTTCCCCTAAACCAAGGGAAGACATACCCATACAGACACAATAAGCACATAGAACTCCAATTAGACAAGACCAGAAAAGAAACACTCCAAGGCATATTACAGCTAAAACGCTAAATATACAGAAGAAAAATATTGGAAACTGTAAAAGAAAAAGCACAAGTCACATATAAATGGTAACCTATCATAATGTCATAAAAAGCATACTAATTGAATTTAAAACAGATCAACATAAGCCCAATAATAGTAGGTTACTCCCACAACCCACTTTCTTCAATACATAGGTCATGTGAATAAACAAAACAAAACAAAACAGAACTTTTCCCCAAAGCAGCTACTGAAGATTTCCATAGGGGCAGGTTCTAGTGCCACATGACTGAGGCCATCTTCTGGGCATTATAGTGGCCATTATGGCCAAACAGGTACTGCTCGGTCAGAATGTGGTGGTTATGTACTTAGAACTCATCAACATTTCCAGAAATTTCTAAAGAAGCAAGTTAAAATACCTGGCCTTTCTCCAAAAGCAGATGGACACCAACCTTTCCTAAGACCCCTACCACTTCCTTCCTAAGCTGTATTTTTTTTTTTTTTTTTGTACAATGTACATGGCATGGTGTCCCACAGAACTGAGCAAGTGTAGGCTGCCCTGGCATACCTCAAGATGTTTGGCTGGGCCCCTCCACACTATGATGTAAAAAACCAGATGGTGTCCTGCTGCCCTCAAAGGTTGTTGGTCTGAAGCCTACCAGAAAGTTTGCTTACTTGGGGCATCTGGCTTATGAGGTAGGTTGGGAAGTACCAGGCAATGACAGTCAGCTGGTGTTTCAGGGAGGAGAGGCCATGATCTGCAACCAGAAGTGACAGCTCAGAATGTAAAAGAAACATTTGGAAAAGAATGTGGAGTAGAAAATCAGCAAGTTCACAGAGTTCCACAAGACGAATGGACTCCTTGTGTTGCCCAATAAAGACTGTTCCCCCAAATCAAAATGAAATAAAATAGAGAAACTTCAGAATTAAATGACATCTTATATAAAATGGATATTTAAAAAATCTACAGAATATTCCACACAAGCTCCCGATGAATATACAATCTACTCAACAGCCCACGGAATCTTCTCTAAAAAAGGCCATATACTGAGTCACAAAACAAGCCTTAACAAATACAGAAAAAGTAAAACAACCCTATGTATCCTATCTGAACTTAATTTTGCCAATAATTTATATTGCTTTATATATTGCTTTATTTTCATTATTGCATCATAGTGGCAAAATATATGAGGATAACAAAGTTCTGTGATTTGACAATATCTTGCCAAATAACTCAATTAATGCTTTGAAACCAGAGTGGATAACTAAGTTGTATAATTTTCAGTGGATGGTTTTAGCCTTTAGTTTTCATTTTACTTTTAACTATTAATTTCAAAGAGAAAATTATAAATTAAATATAAGTAAGATGGCATATATATTCAGTAATATAGCTTTTAATGTTCAGTAGCATTTGAACTTGAAACTGTTTTGAAGATGCCATTGTGGTTATTTCTGCATATCTACATTTACAGGTTTGTAGGAACAAGGCTCTGTTCAGAAACACATCTCCCAATGATTTACCAGACTTACTATACTTTCAGTTTTATTTATTTTATTTAATGTATACGAGTATTTTATGTATGTGCACCGTGAGTGTGTCAGGTGTTATGGAGGCCAGAAGAGATTGTAACAGCCTCTGGAATTGGAGTTAGTTGTGAGCCATCATATAAGTGCTAGGAATGGAACCCAGGTACTCTACAAGAGCTACAAGTGGGCAGGTACTTTTAACCACTGAGACATCTCTCCAGACCCTGGAGTTATTGTAATAGCACTGCTAACTCTTCAAGGAAATTCAGTTGTTTCTAGGGGACTCATTAATTCATGCACCACTAGAAATTATTAAAATCATGTCTTTTAGTAATATGTAGAATTTATTCTTTCCTTAACAAGATATATTAATATTTCTATTTAATAATAATTTTGGGGTACAAAGACAATTAATTATGTTAACTCTCCCATTTTGTTAGAAGGGACATAAGGGGGTTTTCACAGTTTAAGACGATAATTTGGTGAGTGATGCTTAAGGTAATATTTTGATCTATATTATTTTTCTATGAATTGACCTTTTGATTTCTTGGCTAGCTAACTTGACTTTAAAAAATTGTTGTTTAAATTATCTACTAAAGCATTAATACTGCCATGATAGCCAGCCTCTCCCATATTGCTATTTGTATTTTATTTACTAGAGATGTAGAAAGCAAGATGTAGTCTGTAAGATAGGCATCAGTGGTCCCATTGTCCTATCTGTTTTAAATGTCTGTGACACACTTCCTTTTAAAATAGTCATGCAATAAAATTATAAAATAGAAAATAAAAAGCAATTATATAATTTTATATGGACTTCATAGTAAGAAAAATATGAATAAAGCTTTTAATTGTTTTAAGGTTTTCTCTCTAATATTGAAACATTAACAAAGATAAACTATCATCTAAGATTTAGCAGAAAAATACATGCATGTGTACATTCACAATATAAAAAATTGTGAATGTATACACAAAACTATTGCAGGCACGCATGAATACACACACATACTTTTTTTTTTTAAGTGATGTAAAAATGTAATGCCTTTTCAGGGCCCACAACAGCGAATAGATTTGCTTCATACTAATCCATGATTTTAGCTTTGTGGGGGCTTAGGTTATTTTCTATTCAGGTTTCTTGCCAAGTGCATTAAAAGGAAAAAAAAAAATCAAAGACTAATTTTCTCAGCCACAAAGCCTGGCCCTACTCGACCTGTTTCAGGTTGTGGATGTGCTGAACAGGAAAGACATGAATGAAATTTTGAGTGTTCTCCTAGAACTGTAAAATTCCTAATAGAATATGGTTTCCTTCCTTGAGGCAAGTAGTCTTATATGTAGAGAGTCTTATATGTATATGTGGAGAAATTCACATGCATAATATATCCATATAATAGAGTTGTATAGACCTCAATATGTACATTTTAAGATTCAGCTTCAAGATGGTCTAAAAGTAATTCTCTCTGTCATATACTCTTATTATATCTGAAACCATTATGTTCCTTGAGCACTTGGCTAATCTTGAGCTTAAATTCTGCATCAGCCAGGTGTCCTCCTAAGGTTCACATAAAAATTGAACCTCGTTTAAGTGTGAAATAATCCTGTTGCTTCTATCTGAAAGTGAATGACCCCAGGATTAGATCAGATAAAACACACTCTAGCTAAAGTGCACAAGGTGGATTATGCAAGCAAAGAGGATTTAGGGAAGAATGGATCCACAAGTTTTTGTTAACACAGAGAATGGCAGCTTTTGTAAGCAACATTTGTGGAAACTCAACTGGAGCTTTAGAAGCTCTGCCTTTGTTGTGCATTTCTCTGCATACATTTGCTTTGTAGTTAGGCATGCTAACTTCGGAAGCCATGCTGGGCCAGGACTCACGCTCATTTTGCCTAATGAAAGGCTGAGGATGTACTTTTACTCATATGTTCTTATTCTGTCTCCTTTGAAGTTTATTAAGCTCTCCTGCAAGACCTGAAGTTCATTTGGTTGTTATTATCATGACCACAAATTAAGTATCTGTCCCCCGGGGAGTGATAAGCTTCAATATAAGCTATACTTACTATAACATTTACTTAATTACTAACATACTGCTCCTTACTCTTAAGATATAAAACATAAGGCACCTATAAATGTCTATGTCTATTAAGGTACATCTTGAATGTAATGATATACTTGTGTGATTATTAATGAACTATTGTACCTTCTCAAAGTTACAAGTTTATATATAAACATATACACACATATCTATTAACAGAGAGAGGTAATGAGAAAGAATTGATATTTATATAGGCAAGAATAGGCAAGAGGTGATTTAAATATCCCAATCATTTCTATTAGAACTTACTTATGTATCATAATTCTATAAACCTTTCTGAATTACAGTTTTCTAAGTATTCAAAGGAAGTAGTCCTTCTCCTCTGATCTCCCAGGTACAATGATGAAATGATACTACATGCTTCTATTTGACATGTTTAGGTTGAATATGTCTAATATATCAGTCTTTTAAGTAGAGAAAAAAATAGACTTTTTAAATCTATCTGTTGATACCAGCAACTCAGGAAATATCTGCTTATCAAGAAATTAAAGTCTTTAGCAATCAATCACCTTTACTTTATTGTAGACATTTATTCAGAGCAAAAGGTGGTTTATTCTTTAGCTAATTCAATCCTCCATCCTAGTCTTGGAGTCCTGGAGCATTTCAGCCTCCATACAATCTTATCTTAAGCCTAGAACTGGAAGGCTTCTTCCTTCATACAATGTAGAACATTTAAGCCTCTGAGACTCACTGTTGACTGAGCCACTCTGACTAGCTCCTTCTGAATTCAGGGCTGTACTGAACTCTAATTCTTCTCCAAGCTGACTGGTTCAAAATGACTTTCTGAGCCAGCTGACTGTTTCTGACTGAACTCTTCTGACTCTGGCTCACTCTGGCTGATGATTCCCACAACTTCTCTGAACTGTTTTGCTTGGATTCAGACTGACTCATTCTTCCAGTCTGATATTTACTCTGTTGAATTGCCTCTGTGTCTCTGTCTTAGACTCCTCAGACTGCTCCTCTGTCTCTGCCTCTGTTTCTTATTCTCTGTGTCTTATCTTCCTCCGTCTGCCTTTGTATCTCTCCTCAGTCAGACTACCTCATTGTCTCTGTGTCATATCTGCCTCTCTGAGCTGAGAACCTGCTTTACTATCTTGAGTGTTGGGCGTGTCCTCACTCTGACTCACTCTGCCAATTTGTCCTCTTATTCATCACTTTGCCTGCCCTTCACTCTGACTTATCTCAGATGTCACTTCCTGTTTGACTCTGACTCTTTCTGAGCTCTTCTTCCTGTGTTTACTTCCATACCCTGTTTCTGTCTTGTGGATTAAAGGCATGTGCTAACACTGCTTTCTTAATACTGAGACTAAAGATGTGTACTAACATTCTTTCTACATTCCATCCAGACCACACAGGCCTCTGAATATAATCCTTTCATAAAGACCCCTGGATGTGATCCTTTCCCAGTAGCAGCTATGTTACTGGATTAAATGATTAAATATTTCTCTATACCTTATTAGAATTAAGTTGTTATACAGCTATGAGGTATATGTATACAAGCTACTACTTAACTTAATAAAAATTTTGTAATACAAATGTTTAAATCTATGGCCTCATGCATGTTAAGTAATCACTTTACTACTGAGCTATTGCCTAGCCTTTGAATTAGTTAAGTTTTGATGGAGAATCTCTTAATACAACTGAAATCTCAACAATGAACATAATAAATACAGATGTTTCAGAATTTTGTTTTGCTACACTTAGTCACTATAAAGAAGGATTAAACATTTGCCTTTCCAAGAAAATATTGTATGTTCATGCATTGGACGTGAAATGACTTACTATGTATGTGTAGAATAAAATACAACTCACAACTGAATGAAAGGTATGAATACTGCAAAACGGCACTCCCTGACCATCACAAATATATAATTTTACTGAGATAATATTGTATTATATGTGTTCATTTTATGATTTATCGTAAATGCCTTAAAATTTGAGTAATAAACATAAGACTTACAAATGAAGATATAGAATGATAACATAAATAATTTGTTCAAAGTTAATTACTTATTGCATACAATATTTCATTAGATAAAAAATGAATAATTTTTCTAAGGGATGTGGAGATCTAAATGTTCATGTATCTCCTAGGAGATTTCCAGTTATGAGATATAAAGTTACAGGAATTAAGAAGTCATTGGAAAATGTATTAACACTATCAGAGTTCGACAGGTCATAGAATAATGTGTCTAGTCTGTATAGACAGTCATAGAATAATAATATCTTCAACACACTCATGTGCTTCCAGATATATAGTGCATGCTTTTGAAGAGAGATCTCTCATACATATATGTTCTTTTTCTCAGAGAAACAAAGTCAATAGTGGAGAGGAATTAGAATTACCAACTATGCTTAGAAACTAATGAAATACTATAAAATGAATCTTAGGGCCAGCAAGAAGACTCAGTAGGAAAAGTCACTTACTGTAAAGCTTGATGGCCTAAGTTTGATTCCCAGAACCCGTATGGTGGAAAGAGAGAAATGTTGGATCTGGACTAATGAAGGTGATGTGAAAATACAGGGAAGAAGACAGGTAACTCAGGACAATTCTTCTTTAACCAGAACAGATGAAGGGATGCAATCTCTCCACGGAATGTGAGACTGTACATATGTGGCATGTGGTGTAGCATGCTTGGGGTTTTTATAGGATGAAACTGGGGGAACTTTGGGGTTGGAAAAGTCTATCTGCAGGTTAGTTTCCTGCAGTCTGAAAGTGGTAGATACCAACTGGTTTGGTATGTGGATCTCCTTAGCAGAAGCTTTCACTGGTGTTAGCAGCCCGATTTCCTGCCCAGAGCTTCTCTATCCACCTAAGATTGTTATCTGGAATCAACCCTTCAGACATGACTTCTGCAAGTAGTCCTCTGACCCCCACACATGTGCTATGGTGTACACACACATGCATGTGAACGTGGACAGCACACATGAACATGAAATGAATGAAAGAAGAAAGAAATTAATGAATATTTAACAGTACTTAAACAAATACTGCTTTGGGAAAGAAGTTAGAAAATAGTTTGAGATGAGTGCCAATGGAAATATAACATATCAAAATGTATGACATGAAGGTAAATTTATATTACTAAAGACTTCATTTGAAAATAGAAATGTTCTCAAACCAATAACTTTTTTTTATAATATAAACTAGAAAAGAAGCAAATGCTCCCAAAGGAAGTACATGAATTAAAATAAAATAGATCAAAGAGGAAATCAATGAAGTAGGTAACAGAAAATCAAAAGAGAAAAATCAATGTGACCAGAAGCTGCTTCAGTCTAGAATAATCATAACAAATGAAAGAAGATGTGAATTAAATAAATTGAGTGAGTGAAAACAACATTTAAAAGTCTAAAATGTCAAAATTATAGCAGAATATTGTGAGTAACTTTTTGACAATAAGATTAAGAAGTAAAATGAAAGTACTATATCTGTGCACAATGGTTCTGGATGACTGAAGAAGGGGTAATACTTTTATACTATTTTATACTATTTTATGAGGCCAATAGCACTTGGAAATTAAAACTAAAAATAATAATATTAATATTGATATTAATAATACCAGTATCCTTCCAGAATATGGGTTAATTTTTTTTTATAAAATGAAGTCCAAAAATTCATAGAATGGTTTCCTATTATATGACTGATTGAGGTGTACTCAGGGAATGGTCTAACATTTTGAAGTCTAATCAATACACTTCACTGTATTAACAGAGGAAGTAAAAGAAACCATATGAACATTTTAATGAGTGCTGAGAATGTATATCATATATTATCCCTTATAGACTTCAAAACTTGATAAAATAGGAATGGAAAGAAAACCGAATCTGAAAAAAATAAATAAAAACTACAGTTAACATAACATTTAATGGTGAGCCAAATGCTTTTCATCTAAAGTCAAGAAGAAGTCAATGACATTAATTTTTATCTTTTTTTTCAACCTTTAAACTCAATTTAAAGCAAAGGATCAAGAAAATAAACAAATCAATAAATCAATAAAAATGATCTGGATTCAGAAAGGGAAAAGAGCTCTATTTACACATCATATGATGTTTATCTCTGTAGGAACTTCGATATAATGCATAATTTAAAAACTATTGAAAGTTATCAGTAATTTTTTTCAAAACTGAAAATCTGATGAGTATAAAATACTAAATATCAGGCTGAGGGTAGTCTCAGTGGTAGAGCACTCACCTAATGTGCTCAAACCATTGGGTTCAAGTACCAGCCCTACAGAATAAAGCAAAGGACGATTAATTTTTCTTAAATATTAAAACTTGCCATTAAAAGAATAATACTATTTCAAAAATGTAAAATATATAACACCGAGGAATTAATATTACAACAACTACAAAATACTGGAAACAATCCTTAGAGGAACTGAAAAAAAAATCTAAATGAAGGAAAAGACACACTCAGAACATAGATCAGAAAATTCAATTTGTACTAAGATGTTGACTTACGGGGTTTGAGAGATGGCTCAGTAATGAAGAGTATTCTTTGCTCTTACAGAGGACCCGGCACCAACAGGCTAGATCACAAACCACCTAGAACTCCACTAACCAATAAATCTTACACCTTCTTTTGGCTTCTGGATACACCAGGCACTCACATTGTAAACATACATACATGAAGGCAAACACTAATACAAGTGAAATAAAAATAAATAAGTCTTTTTAAAAAGATATGGACTGGTGCTGGAGAGATGGCTCAGTGGTTTAGAGCGTTGGTTCCCAGCACCCACCTACAGGCTCACAAACATCTAAAACTCCAGTTCTAGAGGATCCAAAGTTACCTTCCGGTCTCCTAGGGCACTGCACATACGTGGTACACAGACATCCATCCAGTCAAAACCCTCCACAAACATAAAATAAAAAGAAATAATTTTTAAATGATGCTGACTTTAGGTTTAATGTAACTCCAGAGGGTTGCATTAAAACAAGTACAGTTTTTGGAGAACTGAACAAAATTTCAAAGTTCATTTAGAAGTGGAAGTAATTATAGGTAAAACATTGTTTAAAAGCAGAAAAATTTGAGCAGCAACATTTTCTGACTTCAGTGCTTTTGTAAATCATCTTCCCTGTGGACATCCCTAAACAAACACACAATCAAAGCAGAAGGAGATGATGAAAAGATAGCTCTTCACAGACATAGCCATTTTAACTTCAATTCAGGCACAAAAACAACTTAATAGAGAAAGCTGACTATTTTTCATAATTA
Source organism: Cricetomys ansorgei (assembly GCA_026225945.1). Lineage (NCBI taxonomy): Eukaryota > Metazoa > Chordata > Mammalia > Rodentia > Nesomyidae > Cricetomys > Cricetomys ansorgei. Next base: position 10,040,622 of record JAMJFZ010001100.1, on the reverse strand, counting down.
AACTGGACTCATCACACACAGAAAATTTAATTCAAATCTGGATATGGAGAATTAAACTCAAGTGAATAGCACACTTTCAAATGAAATCAAAATTATAAAACCAGAAAAAGAAAAATGGGATAAAATACAGCATTAAATGAGAATTTTTAGACGAAGCATCTAAGTGCCTGAAGACAAAAAACAAATATAATTAAATTGCATTTATTATTATTAAGAACATCTGTTCTTAAAATATATTAAGAGATACCTTGGTATACAAATGATAAATCATCCACTGCATGAAAAAAAAAATCATTGAAAAAAAATCACATGCTTGGTGGTAACTTTGTTTCTGGAATACAGAAAGAGACTTTAAATCATAAGGCGAAAAATGTATGAAAGTCATCATAATAAACCAACAGGGGCTATACTAAGGAAAACTTTATGGTAACGGTCAAGGGAAGGAATTCAATGCCACTGCTCTGCAGAGAAATGCATATTAAACCACAACAAAGCAACATTCTATATTTCCCAACACAGCTAACATAAAAAAGGTAAATCACACCACACACTGGTGGAGTGGTACACTAGGAAGTTGCACAGCACATTGGAAGACAGCTTTTAAATTTCTTAAAAGTTTTACATATGTTTAATTTTTTTCTTATTTTCTAAACCCAAATCTTCAGATGTGAATAGATAAACTGGAGTAACCACAGAAACCCGGGACCGTGGTGGGGACCGGTTATAGAGAGAGAACTAGTAGGATGCAGGTGATATCATGGAGGAAATGGGGAGGATGAATTAAATTGAGGAAAGGGGAAGGATAAAAACACTAAGTGTTCTTGAAAATGACATAGAGAATTATTATTTTATATACACCTAAAATTACATATAAAGGTGTGTGTGTGTGTGTGTGTGTGTGTGTGTAATTTAGAAGAAATTATACCACTTGGAGGAATAATCTTTCTTCTAAAAGCAGAAGACTGCCTTAACAGTACCAGTCATGAGAAACCTCCAGTTTAGTTAATGATAAAAGTAATACAAAATGATCTCACACAATATAGGCAGTTGCTATTGCCATTGGTTGTCTCCTCGAAGTTTAAGGTAAGTGAAGGTAAGAAGTTCCTTATTTCTGAAGATATCATAAATTTGATCACTGGACTCAGAGAACTTGAGCTGGAACTGACCTGAAAGCCTCCTCCTGAGAACTAGCTAACATGGTTCCAGATGGTAATATGCAAGCTGCTAAGAGAAGAAGCAGTCAATAGAGCTACTCAGCTATGAAAGACAAACAATGTCCAGCAAGGCAAGATATCCCAAGTGGCACTCAGATCTTAGAGATAACCAGCAGCTGTTTGAGTGGACCTGAGGCCTGCTCAGCAGGACAGAAATTATTCCTGCAAACCTAGCCAACACATGGCTAGTTAAGGTCATGGATCTTAGGGGAGAACCTACTAACCACTTTTCTAAAGCAGCGTAATTTGCAACCACATCCAAAACACTTATCCTTATACCCAGAGATAAGAATAGTTTTCACTGCTCATCAAACAATCAAACAACCCACCCCCTTTCCAAAGGAAAAAAAAGAGACCTTTATATAAAGCCACTATGCTAAGAAATGGCCATGGGGTGACCCACTGTCAGATGACCCACTCATCTGACAAATCAATAACACAACTCCTCCATCTAAGACAAAATGAACATTGTGGAACACAAGGTTGAAAGATTGTAAGACTCAAATAACTGGAAAGTGGCTGTGAGATAGTGTCATAGAACAGGGAAACTAGATCCATGAAATCTCAACATCATGGCTTTCTAAACAAGACATGAACACTTCTGACACCAGTTGACAGAAATCTCATGGGGCTCCACTCCTAGGTGCTACAAACAAGTCACAATTGCTGAGAAAGGGAAAATTAATCGTCCACAGAGATGAGCCCCCCTGACTGGTTTCTCAACACCCACAGGGCAGCTCTAGAAGCACACATATATGCAGCACTGACTGAACTCAGTAGATTGTATTTATATGTTTGTTCATTACATGCACATACAATAACAATAGTTAAAGAAGTAGAGGCAGTCATTTGAGGGTGGAAAACCTAGGAGGGATAAGATAGAGGAGAGGGAGAGGAAAATGATTTAATTATAATTTAATTAAAGGATAAAAGGAAAAAAAAGAAATCTAGAAGGATCATGGAGGAGTTAAAACTATCTTGGTTCTAACACTGGTTCATGAGTGCATTCAAGTGATTTTTTTAAAAAACATTATCAATTTAGTCTCTATTCATTATATCTTTAAGAAGCTCTCCAGAAGCTGAAAAATTCTTGCCTTCAATGACTTTCTTGAATTCTACTCTTGAATATTTGGGGTAATGGATTGCATGAGTCTGCAAGGACCATTGACCAGAGTACATTCTAATTTAAACACTATTGCTCTTGAAGAACTTTAGTAAATGCATTTTCAGTATTACAGAAGATCCATTTTCATTTACTTATGTATGCAGTCTGTCAAAACCTCTTTCTTATGCAGTGTTCCTAATGCAAACAAGACTGGCCTTCCAAGATGAGCATGAACAAAGGTGAAATCTATGGCTTCATGCCCTGAGGTCAACTCTGACTTTTCTCTGGGAGACAAAGTTCTGTGTGGCTTACCTTCTATGAATTTCACAGAAGACTTAACAACTGGCCTGTTGAGAATTTGCTACACAACAGAATGTGACAATGTGGTGTATTTAAATCAAGGAAAAGTAGCAGATAGTTTGTATTAGCTTATTGTGGGTTTATATGCTATGTAGAAGGCCCCCAAATCAAGAGACAGTGAAATGTTTTTGTGGAAACCCTTCTACAAAGACAGGTGCAATAAGCTTTATAGGTAATGTTTATTCATAAGCAAATCAAAATATAAAAAAGAAGGATATCATAATTGCTTTACAGCCTTGAAAAATTCTCAGCCTTCCTCATCTTTCCTTAGGATTCACCTAGTCTGCAGAACCATTTCTTTGCTACTGCATAGACCTATGTTATATTTCTTAATTAGTCTAAGTATGAGAGTTCTCTTAATGACTAGTAATTTTTTTACAAGAATTGACTGAAACTTTTGAGAAAAACAAAGAAGGGGAGACTAATAACCAATTTTTCCCTTAGTGTAGACACTACTTATTTAGAAATCTCTTGTGGAGCATCTTGCCAGACATTTTTACATTTGTATTTATTTTTCTTCTATTCTGGCTATAGTCAGACTATCCTACGCAACAGGAAACGGCATCTTGCTTCCTTGTTTATTTTTTTCTAGTTCTTATCCCAGGTCTAGACCTGTGTCATATAGATTATAGAGCCAGTTGGCTAAGTGTTATAGGAAGGTCAGGACAAAGACCCTATGTATAAATACTATTACCACTAATGAAAAATATATATATACATATATATATGTATGTATATATATGTGTGTGTGTGTATATGTATGTATATATATATGTGTGTGTGTGTGTGTATATGTACGTATATATATGTGTGTGTGTATATGTATGTATATATATGTATGTATATATATGTATGTATATATATGTATGTGTGTATACACACACACATATAAATATATATATATTTCAAGCACATGGTCCACTCCTCCTTCAACCTCTGTTTCCAGTACTCAATTCCTCCATATTTCAAGCCAGCCAGTTATTACTTGAGTGGTTGTAGGATGGTTTAAGCCAAAGCTGCGTCATAGGACTGTTGTATATTCTATGTCCTTTAACATTTTAGACTAAAAATCTATTTGGCTTGGGTTAGACATATATTATGTGAGAGATAAAGACGCGAAGCCTAGGAGTAACATGTGCACAGCAATGCAGGGTAAGTATAAATGCTGTCATGATTTCAATCCACCCGTCTGCGGCCCTGCACCACATCAGACTTCAATTAGCCATCTTCTTATACACAACATTCTAAAGTTTCTGACAAATATGATTTTCTGTATCTTTTCCCATGTTTAAAGTTTTTGGAAACTTTTCTGTAACATCTATTTTGATCAGATCTGACACATACCTTGATTGTAAATATTTTTTGTAAAACATGAAATACTCAAAGGTCAAAAGCAAGTCGTTAGATATTGAATAACATATCTGAAACAACCTTAAGAATATATATACTTAGGCACCATGTTTTAATTTAACTTCCTGTTATTACAGTAACTAGTCACAAAATGGCTCCCTGTTTATGCAATATGTTAGCTGCAGTGTTACTTAAATTGAACAGATGAGTGTCTTCTAATAATGTATGTTTACTTCATGAACTTGTCGGCAATTACATTGTAATTATGCCTCTGTAGGTGCTTTTTACTGACATATAGAGCACCAGTGCATTTTAAATGTAATTGCAGTTCTCTGTACCATTTAGCAAGGCTGAAAATTGTTAAAGGTTTGTAAATTACCTACATTTAGACCATAAGCAACTAGGCAAATTAAGTGACACTGTCAGTAATGTTACAACATAAATTGGTACCAAGTATAAATTCAAGGTATACTTTCCTTTCTAAATTGAAATGTTGCTTACAGAATGCCTTCTGAAAAAGATCGGGGGCTGGGGGTGGGGAGATGTGCTCTTTCCTTTCATTATAAGCACAAAACAAACAGTGGCCAGTCTGGAACGATTAAAATAGTGAAGCTGTTAAAAGCATGGAATTCGGGATGATTTTATAGTACTCAGACAAGATGAGTTACTAGCCTCCAGATACCCGTGAGGTCCAGGAGAAGACAAATCCTGCAGAGAATTCTCTGCCAAATGTGTAGCAAAGTGAGAATTTCACATTTACATTTAAATATTCTTCTCTTTATATCTTCAGCCTTATTCAAATTACTTAATTCTTGACCTTGATCATCTAAAAGATAGGGACAGTAATATCAGCTTAGAAGAGCTGCTGTAAATTAAGATGAAATCATAATTGTGTGCTCGTAAAATATATTGTTTCCTTAGTAACTTCCTCAGCTGAAGGTAATCTGGCCTATTAAAAGCAAAAACAAGAATAAGCAAAAACTTACCTTTCTGTTTAGGAGGCACAGTCTGTTTAACATTGTGCCAGCCAAGTATGGACTGCAAAACTTATCTAGACTCACATTGTCCCGTGGGACTAAAGAAAGCCGGTGACAACTGTATATTGAAAAATGTTTCACTTTTGCTTCTTAGGCAGCGTTCCATAGAAGAGAGCAGTCTCCAAAGACCAGCAATGCCAGTTAAGGAAATTAATTTTGAAAGTATTACTCTGTCACTTCATGCCTTCAGGCCAGTCACTTATTGATGGCAAGAGTTTAGGTTTAGATAAAACCATTTCATCCATGCAAGCCCTCTCCATTAAGTGAGAAACAAGCAGTTAGGCTTGACAGCTCGGAGGAAAACCTGTCTAAAAGGCTCATTTTACTTCAGTTTAAGATATAAGGTCATCTAAAAAATATATTTTACTTTTATTTATATGCATGTGCGTGTGTCGGCAGATCTGTATTTGACACTGTGTGTGAGTACCTGACAAGTCAGAAGAGGTCCCATCAGATCCCCTGGAACTGGAATTGTTGTGAGCCACCTGGCACGGATGCTGGGAATCAACTCTGGTCCTCCGCAAGAGCAGCAAGTGCTCTTAACTGCTGAGCCATCTCTCCAGACACTATAAACCTATTAAAAAATAATGTAGTAAGATGATAATAAAGTTACAAGTATTTAAAATAATCGCATACTCATATGACATGTTCCCCTTACATATATATATTTCAGCCTGAGAACTGTGGTATCTGTGTTAAGAACAAGTGTCACATAATGATGAACAGTTTCATTTCTTTTCATTCTGAGACATAACAATAATTAAGTTGCCATTCTTCACACTCTTAAGTTGATAGATGATTAAAATACATATGAAGAGTCTTTATCAAGTAGCTGTATGGTATAGTTCTTTATAATATACACATATTTCTTGGACAATTGGGATAGAAATTCAAATTTCAAAATTTCTATTTCAGTTTTATAGGTTTTAGTGTCATTTCCCAAGTTATTTTGTATTTTTTCATCTTCCCTAAAAGTATAGTCATCCAGTGATTTTTATAATAGGAATAACAAAGAAAAGCTACCACCATATTCTTATCAGCAAAGTACCTGAAGGGTCTCTTATGTGACACTGTTTTCCCGAAGGCTGACCCAGAGGAAGCTTCTCCATGCGTGGAATCCTGCCAGGCTTGGTTGCCGTCTTAGGGAGATGGAATGTCTTGTGGGAAGAGACAAATTCCCTTTAAAGTTGAAGTAAAGGGAACATCTCAGGATGGCATAGAGGAAAAATTTAGAGCGGACTTGGATGTGCATAGAGCTTAGAAGAAAGGACCACTCAGTAGCTTTAAAAAAAAAAATGTCAGCAGAAAATTCACTGGAGCGTGACAGGGATTCACAGCTTCATTAGACCAAGCAGTCTGGAGATTCCTGGCTAGGGACGGAGGCGGCATCGAGGTTCAGTGAGGACACAGATCTGTGCCCTGGCTGGAAAGGAGTTTTTAGTGTTTTCTCAAAATAGAACACAGGAACAAGATGTCTCAGAACTCTGGGGAAACCTCTGGTGAGTTGAAGAGACATTTAACTTCTCTGAAAGTGAACTGGAAAATGTTCTTGAGTTGGATTTAAACAGAAGGTCTGAGGCAGTAGCGGACACAGCGAGACGGAAGCAGTCGCCATGAATGCCTCATCAGACAGAGAGCTGTGTGCTCAGGCTCCACTCACAGAACCGTTCTGGCACGCCATGGATCCCATTCCCACTTCAGACCCTATTACATTTGGCTTTGTAAGAAAAGCTGCTAGAATGGAAGTGACGCCGCTCCACGCAGACTGTATTGGTTGTGAAGTGTGGCAACGAATGACATGGTGTGGGTGAGGAAAATAAGATACTTTCAACAGCAGCTCAGAGTTTACGAGGAATCAAATAGTCATTGTTGTTGTGCTTCCTTTGAGACAATAAAAGGAATCCACATTTTACAAGAAGGAAATTAAGGAAATTACAAATTAAGAAAGGAAAGTAAAACAGGCAGAAGAGAGTGAAGGAGTACCTGAGAGATCATTTCAGTACTCTTATCTCAGTACTGAACAAAGTGAACCCATGGTCCTGTGACGACCATGAATTATGCTGATGCATTTCCAGTCTCAAGGAGAAGCTAGACCACAAAGAGGACTGTGAGTCTGACACCTCCGAAAACCTAGAAAATTGGCTTATAAATGAGATAATTGTTATTTTATAATTTTAGGACTGAGTCACTATTTTCTTATTATATGTCACTTAAAAATCAAATATATATGCATACACAACTGAATTAGCCTATTAAAATTGTTAGATTTACTAAGGTAAAAACCCTTAGCATCAAAAAAATAGAGTCAACCAACTCATATTTCCATTCAATTTTCTCTATTAGTCTTCTTTCTACAGAAAGTATATTTTGTTTTTCTTTCATACAATATATATTTGAGTACAGTTCCCTCCCTCTATTCTTCCCAGATCCTGCCCACTTCCTCACCCTCCCTTTCTTTCTCTCTCTCATTAGGTAACAAAGAGACATCTAAAACATAATATGTTTAAATAAAAACAAACCAGAATAGGTCAAGACAAACAAAGAGGAAGAAAAAGAACCAAATAAAAGGCACAAGAAACACATACAGACTAAAAAAAAATGGAAACCATTAAATAAAGGAATAATAATAGAAAACTCTAAGGTTATAAAAAATGCCTTGACAAAACATTATGAAACAAAACAAAAACAAAAACAAGCAAACAAAAACTTCAACAATACCATTGCATGAGTGTTGGATCATAGACTTAGAGGGAAATCAAATACTACTGTTCTACTAAAGGAACATGCCATAAAATGACTCCTAATGACATTTTGCTACAATCTTACATCAGTGTCTTGTTCAGCCTTCATCAGAGAAGCTTTCACCTGCAGCAGATGGGAGCAAATACGGAGACCCACAATTAGACAATGAGAGTCCAGAGAACTCAGAGAGTTCAGGGAGTGAGAGACCTTGGATCACTCAGCCCTAAATGGGATGTCTTCATTAAATCCTGCCCTCAGGACTCGGGGATTCTGAGGAAGAGGAGACAGACAGAGTGTAGGAGCAGTGGAGTGGTAGATACCAAGGGGAAAAGGCCTTCTAAACACAGCAGGACCAATGCACATATGAACTTACAGAGACTGTGGCAGCATGCACAGGGCCTGCACCAGTCTAAGCCAGGTGGGGCCCCAATCCCGAGAAGGGAAATAGAAACAAGATCCCGTCCTTAACTCAGAAGTAATTTCCAATTTTCCAACCCTCGTAATGGAAAAATTAGTTTTCTCCAGCACAGTCTCACTGAGGATACAAATCATATTAAGAAGATAAAAAAAAATTTTAAGCTGAGAGAATTGGTGTTTTTTTTTTCTTTTTCTATTGTTAACAATATTATTCCAGATTGCTTATTAACTTGCATTATTCCTCTGTGAAGTTTGTACTTTGACAATTTTGCGTATGTATATAATATGTTCTGATTACTCTTCCCCACCTCCACACTTTCTTATCTCCCTCCCATCTCCATCAAAATCCCTTTTTTTTTCCCCTGCATCTTTCTCAGGTTAATAACTTATTGTTTTGTTTGCTTCTGTATGATCACTGGATTGGTACAATGCTTTGGAGCCTAGTGGGGTCACCAGTGGGTACAGTTGAAGACAATGATTCCTGTCCTCCATAAATCTGTGATTAGGGAGGTAGGGATCCCTGAGCCCACTTCACCATGCTTGACTATTGATGGGCCCATTCTTGTGCACTAGGTAGGTATCTGCAGTTGCTGCGAGTTCATAATTTCAATGGCCAAGTCATGCCTAGAAAATGGCATTTCACAGCCTTTCTCCCTATCTTCTGGCTCTTACATTATTTCTGTACCTTCTGCAATGTTCCCTAATCATTAGAGGGAATGGTGTAAGTGCCTTGTTTAGGACCAAGAACTCATCTGTCTCTTAGTCCTAGCACTTTGTGTGGTAATGAATCTCTGTACACACTGGAAAAGGGGGTTCTCTGATTAGGGCTGAGACTAGCATTTGACTATGGGTAAAACTGCAAATATTTGGAAGCTAATTGATGTTCTGTCAATTTAGTTAAATACCAGTATTCTATTTCTCCTGTGACATATGACCTCCTCTTCAGGGAGATTTTCATCAGGTTTAAAGTTCTGGGTATGGGTTCCCCTCTGTGGCGTGCATTCAAATCCAATCAGCAAGAAAGCTATGATGCGGACTTTTGGTACTCACTGTCAACATTTGCACTCTAGGACCAGAGGAGTGCTTTGCCATCTCTCTGAGCTTCATCAGGGGGACATCTTGCCACTTCCATGAGGCTGACATACTGGGGTCCTCAACATGCCTTTGCCCATGTCAACAACACATATTCACTCAGCATGGCACTTCTCCCCTACATGATGTACTTGTTCCCAAATGATGAAAGTGCTATTTTCATTTTATATATAAGAAAAGTGAGTCGTGCTGAGTTCGATTTGTTCATGCTCATATACACAAAACTCTGAAAAGGAAAGACATGGGGCACAATGGCAACTATTTACAATAGTGCCATAAAAGTAAGAACCAGCGCTGGTAAGATCTCTCAGCAGGTAAAGGCATTGATGACATGAGTTCATTTTCCAGGACCTTCACAGTAGAAGGAAAGAGTTGACTCCCACAAACTGCCCTTCAAACTCTACAATCACAAGATGGTGAATGCCCATACATATGCACATACACACAGAAATAAACTACTCTAAACACAGAAAACAACAAAACTAGCAATACATTTAAAATAATTGAAGTTTTATATAACTAAAATCTTATTTGTTCTAACCAAAATTTAAGTAAGAAGAAATAGTATTTTCTTAGCAAGAGCTATTTATGAAAGTTTAGTCTGTCCTCAAGTCTCTAGTAAGAGCAGTGAGTCCCTTTTTCCAAGACACAGTTTGTATTGGGACAGTTCTTACAACTGTCCCTTCCTTATCTTTGTAAGTTTTTAGCAGAAATTACCTAACAATAGCAATATGGCAATAGAATCTTATCTGTGCTTTCTGAACCGCTCCTCTGCCAAAGTATGATTCAGACCATTTCCTCTGTCTTCTGGATCGCTATGGAGTGTGCTCTTCATGCACAGACTTCTGTTCTGTTTCAGTGCTTCTCCTGAGGTGTTCAAAGTGATTTACATATCACATGTCCAGTAGGCACTGGTTTTCTATCCCTTACAATGCACCCTTGCCTCTGTGCTTGCCAGCTTTCTACCATGTTGCTTTATTATTATTATTATTATTATTATCATTATTATTATTATTATTATTATTATCACATTACTGCCTTGACTGTATTTCTGATTCTTTTAATCAACTACACACTACCATTTAAATCAAGCTAATTGAATGAAAAAAGAATTACAAAGGAAGACTGAGCTGCTGGGCCATGTGAGGAGAAGTGGGAGGGGAAAGGAAAAAATGGGAAAGAGGGAAACCTGGAGACCAAGAGGTCAGAAGACCGAAATAGTCAGGAGAGAAAGAGAGAGAGAGAGAGAGAGAGAGAGACCGACCAAAATAGCTGGATTATATAAGGAAGAGTAGTACAGTCCCTGAGCTGGAGATTCAGGGTAGAGGGCTAGGGTATGCAAGCCAGGAGGACCCTGTAATAGGTAGGAAAAAGGGATGCTGGGAGAACCTGGTGGCCAGGGTCATTGTTCATTTTGATATGTTAGGCACCTGAGCCAGCTGTTTTAGTATGAGACCTAACACAAACTCCTTCCCTGACTTAATGGTTTCATTGTCTCTCCAAGTCCTCTATTCTTTTCTTTCTTGTGCAAACCCATCCATGATCCTAGGCTTAGCTCATGCTCTCACCCATGACAAAATCTTCTCCAATGGCCAAGACTGTGGTTTCCTTTCACTTGCTCATCCATGGGTCATATTTCCTATAGTGTGAAATTAAATAGGGGTTTCATTAGACATTACATCGCTTTGACTATTGCTTCGAGGTTAAAGACGTAGGCCCCTAACTCAGCTACAGCCTCTGTGAAGGTAAAAATGTTATCTTGACTTTCACCCAATGTCACAGCTATTCATAAGTCCTATCTATTTTGAAACCACTGGCTGCAATTAAGAACTGCATTTGGTTGCAAGCATTCATGATTCTGATGATTTAAACACATAAGAACCTATATTGTTAATGAAGAAGAAGAAGAAGAAAACACAAACAAACACAAAAAAGGAAGCAGTGAGCATTGGTTGATGGATATTCCAGCTAAGGTTTCTGCAGTTCTTCCTGGTTTATTTTTTTGTTTGTTTGTTTTTTGTTTGTTTGTTTTTCCTTTTCTTTTTTGGGGTCTAATGATTCTGGCGGGGGAGCACAATCCATCAAATCCAATTTCCAAAGCAGAAAAAGAAAGACCAACAAGGGAACTAGATCTTACAAACCTTTCCCTCAATCCCTATCTAACTTATGACTATATGCATTGATTACTTCTCTTCATAGAAGGCATCCATTATAAAAAAGGAAGGAATAATTATCACCCCCACACACATGCTATAACACAAATTTGCCAGATGTGTTCACTCTATAGTGTCCTTGTTCTTTCCAAGACAAATGCCTTCATGCTTAGCTTTCCTAAATGTAAGGCCAAATACCTTGTTTGTAATCAAGATTTTGTTTTCATTGTGCTCCTCATCCCTACTTTTAAGTTTACCCTCCAGTAGTGGTTTTGTTTGTTTGTTTGTTCGTTTGTGTCCCTTGAAGCCTAAAACGTGGCCACTCTGACTTTGGGGGATATTCTCTAGATATTTGGACCTAGGGTTCCAGATGCCATGAGTACAGCTAGCAAACAGCCCTTAGGGCTTAATTCTCTCGGGGACGCCTTCATTCAGAAAAAAAGGAATGCCTACACTCAGCAATGAAGGGAGAGTTAGAAATGTCTGGCCTTCTGGCCTTGCCTGGGGAGATAACTGCAATCTTGTTCCAGCTTTAGTACACCTGTAAGCATCATGGGTGAGTAAAGATTGTTATCTCTCAGGGAAAGACTCTGAGGAGAAGGTGTTACTTTCCGGTGGGGTCTTTGAAAAGACTATGTTGCCTCTCAGACAAAGACTTTGAAGAGACTGTGTTACCTCTCAGGAGAAGATTATGGGACAGTGTTCTCTCTCGGTAGAGGACTCTGACAGGAATGTGCTAACTCAACTTGACCTCTTCTGCCCACCTGTTTCCATCCTTTCTTTCTTGAAGCATTGACCCAAAAATCTCTTCACAGAGAACCTTCTGTCTGCTAATGTCCTGCTCAGGACTGCACCCAATGAAACCAGACTCATATTCTTTCACATTCCTGTCCTTATAAATGGCCAAATCTACCATTTCTACTATGAAAAACTCCATCTGATTCCTCAGCAGAAGAATCCCCCACCAAGCCCTTTCTGCCGCTTCAGGTGCTGCCCTACCTTCAACTCTTAGCATTTCATCATTCTTTTCTGCTGATAGGAAAAAATATAAAGCAATTATATGTACTATATATTATAGTGGTTAATTGGTTCATTATTATTATTATTTTTAGTTTTATCTTTCAAAGTATGGGGAAACAGTTAACACAGTACATAGTAGAGATTTAAATCACAGAAAAGCAGGAGATGTCACCGTCTCAGAGTAACTACTGTTGTGTTACCTACACAACAGAAGAGGCACTTGCTGACCAATACTGAAATGAAACCTGTTGGTTATACAGTTTCAAATCTGAAACATACTTAGGCTTCTGTACATGTGAATGATGGTCAAAGAACACTTTTCTGTGCTCAGTGAATAATCAGTTTGGTTGTCTTCTCTCTATCGTTCATCACTGTTTTTCTGACTTCTGTCACTAGGCCCTTGCAAAGGCTTTGCACGCTAAATAAATATTTCCCCATGGACAGTCCTTCAGTTCTCCCCCTCCCCACAGAATACTGATCAACACAACCAATGTCCACTGAACTTGCCCTAGTGGTTATTTACAGTACAGAAAGTTGGCCATCCCAGTTTGCTTTCTTTTAAGTTGGTTGCTATTTCAACATGAGCAAATATTTCTTATCAATTCAATTATGAAAACAAAAACATCAGTATCCACTCAGTGGAAAACATTATAAATTTTTAAAAAATAAATTTAAAAAAATTTTAAAAATACAACAAATAAGAAAATTAAATGTAAGAATTTTGAATTATGAGAACTACTTCCTGTGGGTACAGAACAAAAAATAACTTACATTATAACTGCTCATAAAAAATGCTGGACAGCAATACAGGTTTCCAACAAATTTGATGACCCGCTTCTGTCTCCCCCTTCCTCCATTAAATTGAACTCTCTGAATTATTCATGAGGGCTATTTTAATGGGATAATTTTTTCTTGCAAACGCTGACACTAATACCAAAGAATATCTCTAGGTATTCATCTTGGATAAATAAGGGTCCTCATAACTAGTTTTCTTGATGCTTCACCTTATTCAAATGAACATATATGGAAGTAACTAATGCAGACCATTTTTTAACACTTAATGTTTTCAATATGTTTGTCTCCATATATGTATAGTCAAACCTATGTTTACCCAGGAATTAACCAGGATATTGAATTAAATGAAAGTAAAGCAGAAAGTTCAGCAATTCTCAGGTGAATGTAGGCAGGGTATTAAGAGGAAATTTAAAGTCCACATCTTCCAGCTGTGATGGCTGCTCAGAATGACTTCGGGGATTGCCCATCCCTCCATAGTACTTTGGTCATTCTAAGAACAAATCAGTCACTTGAATGTGGACATTAGAGGTTTTTAACTCAGAGTAGTGCAATTTGAGGGAATGGTGAATCCCTTAAAACAAACTTCCAAATTTTCTCTGTATATGCATATGTGCATACATGCTTGCTTGTGTGTGTGTGTGTGTGTGTGTGTGTGTGTGTGTGTATGTGTGTGTGTTGTGTGTTTTATGAAAAGAACGTTCATAGCATTTATCAAACTCCTCAAGGTGTGCTTGATTATCACTACACCTCACCAGAGTGAAAATTCATGCTTCACACAAAAGTAAGATCTCCATAGTTCTAGATTTCTGAGGTGTGGAATGAGAGTCAGTGGTTATTATTTCTTATTTTATTTAGTGTCTTGAATTTTCATATGCACAATTTCCAGCATGGAGAAATTTTTAGTTTAATATATTATTTCATTATAGCATAACTTTATTAGTTTTTACCAATATTGATGGAATTTTCCCACATGTCTGCAATTCTGCTCATCTTTTCCATAATAGCAGCCCACAACATTTTGTTTTCTATATGGGGACACACTGAAGAAAAACAAGAATAGGAAGCTGGGTGGGAAAATAGTGAGGGGATAAAGGAGGAATTGGAAGAGAGGGAATGAGGGGTAGATTTGATCAAAACACATTATATACATGTATAAAATACTCACTAAAAATGAAGTCAAATAGTGAGATAATCCCCGTTTTATTTATTAGGGATGACGGTGTCTACCATCACAGCAGTCGGTAGATAGAACAGACACCAAACAAGAGCTGCTGGGTGATGGTCCAGGCACTCCAGCTCCCAGACTCACAAAATTGGTTTTATTTTAATCACAATGTAAAACACAGAAACACAAAACTCATTTGACTTTGAAAGAAATAAAATTCTAAGGAACTCAGCTTTCTAATATTACTAACAGTATTCCAGCAAGACTTTCAGGCACAGAGGTGACTGTCACTGTAGAATGTGTCCTGCAGGCTATTCTGTCAGAGAGAAGAGTATCTCTCCCAATGCAGATTAAGCTGATGTTTGCAGAATTACTCTGGGCGTGTGTCTTCATCCTACCATAATCAACTAAAACTGCCTGACAAGAGTCAGACAGATCCTTGGATAAGAAAGGTTGGAATGGATGCATAGTCATATTGCATTGCACAGGGCAGAGATCCATTGGAAGCTGTGGTAAAAGTCCCTTTCTTGTTCTTTTTCAGTAACACTGCTAAGTACAGTATCTTCACTTACTACCTTCTATTTCTAGATACAAGTTGGGAATGGATCTTTAAAAGATTCATTGATGTTTTCTGTACAGAAACTTAGAACATGATTACAGATAGTCATAGACTCTAAGAACAGAAACAATCAGCTAAATTAGGACTCAATTTTTGAAGTCCATGAGAATGAAATTTGTATGATAGATAGAAGATATCTAAAAAGCAATTGCATTGTTTATTAATTTCAAATGTTTTGTACAGAATGTTCACAGATAAAATTAGTGAGACAAGAAATCTTACTCTAGAAGAAAGCTCACCAAATTCCAGACACCTATGAGTGTGAGTCAGAAGTAGTAGGGTTGGTGCTGTGTAGATTCTCCCCTGAGAAGTAAGAGTCTCTTCAGAGGACTGGCCTGATAGGCAACACAGTCTCCTCAGGAGTGTCCTGTAACAGATAACACAGTCTGGTATTTAGGCATCACACTGGTGATGGCTATAGGAATCCTGAGTCAGCATTCCCATCAGCAATGGAAAACTCCCATTCCCACCTATTTTCTCATCATTTTGTTCTTAAAGCATCTTTAATATCAGTAAAAGATAACTGACTATTGTCATCAGATATTGAGAACTGGCTCTGCACACCTTGAATTCTTCCATAACTAAATATAAAATTCTTTATTTTTCCCTCTTACCTTCTTACCTCCCACTTCCTGCTTTCTCTTTCCAGTGTAGGCACTACCTTATGGACTTGAGAATAAATAGTTTATTTGGGAGGAAAACACCTACAGGTTTTAGGGGTCACGTAAAGGTGGGAAGTGACACAAGATGCCTGAGTGATCAGATTATCATTGTGAGTGCCTTCACAGCTCCAGAAGGCAAAGCAGAAGGTGTGTCAGAGTGCTCCATTATAATGATGAGGAAGGTGGGCTATTCATCAGCCGCCTCCTAGATAACCCTACCAATAGCTGTTCCCAGGAAGTGCAACCCACCCATACTCTGTCTGGCTCCATACACAGTAGTGCATGCTGCTGTCAAAGGGAAGGCAAGTGGGAGAGCTGTAGATATTCAATGCTTAGGCCACCAATAGTACAGGACAGGTGAGTGTGGAGACGAGTGGGTGGTAGATGTGTACCTGTGGCTGCCTGTGTGGCCGTGGATCCTACTTGGTGGGCAGAAGAGACAGGCTCTGTGTGCTGTCTCACAGATGTAGCTTAACGATGGAAATGACAACAAACATGCAGCAATCAGAGAATATCTAGACCCTTCGGTAGAGAAAGGGTCCAGTAGGCAGACAGAATAATAGTCTGACCTGACCTAGATTAGGAGAAATTTAGGAATCAAACCCCCTGGAAAGGGAGACTTACAGTGCTTACAGCTAAGATAAAATGAGAAAAAAAATTTCATCTCCTTACTCTAAAGAACAGGAAAAAAATGAAAAGTATCTGTGATGCCAGATCTAACAAGACTGAAAAAAAAAAAAAAAGCTAGGTTTCGAGTCATTAACTAGCTGGGGTTTTCAACAATTAAAAAGTGAGACTGAATAAAATTTATATTTTCAATTTTATTTTTCATTAATCCCTTTGTCTAGTTTTAAGCTATGAAGTAAGTATAATTTAAGCTTATGGCACGTTAGATAATAAAAATTTTTTTTTTAAACTGCATGGTTTGATATATGTAATCAGTATTTGAAATAAGTCCTAAATTTGAGCTCTTGTTTTTGTGATTCTTGTATCACTTCTTTGAGAATTCAGCTGATTGAGACTCTGATATTTAGAGAATTAATTCACAAACAAAAGTTATTACTGTATACTTTCTCAGTAAGTAATGGGAAATTTATAACCCATTTGTTTAAATACAGTTTAAGAATATGTAGGTCACTGTTGATTTTTTTTTTATTGCATAATTAACAAGAAAATCTCAAGGCATGCAGTGAGTATTTTATACACAGATTCACACCCAATCTCACAAACAATTTCTAACCTTCAGCTTGAGTCATATCCACTAAAAGCCCACTGGAGAGAGCAAGAGACAGTTTAATCCGGAATTAAAGGATGGGAGAAATCAGAGTGGAGAGCAGTTTGAACAAAGACCCACACAGGAAATGGAGAAGCAGTATGTAATAAATTCATTATTTTCTGTAAAACAAAAGAGGGGTTGTCTAATAAGGGAGTACGCATACTCATTTTCCATCATTTTCCTTAAGATAAATTATTTTATAATTTATATCTTTTGCCATTTCAGGATGTATTTGAAGAAAAGCAATTTAGTGGATCTGAGGATTCTAGAATAATCTGTAATTCTTGTTCTTCCAAAGGTCAAAGGGCATGTATGGCATAGGACATCATCATAATGAGTAATAATCACAATAGAAGAATCTGAAGATTAACATCAAAGCAGGTGTGATTATGTACAGGACATTTATTTCATTAATTAGAGAACCTAGCAACAGGTAGGAGTGATCCAAAAGATTTGACCTGCTTCTCAATGTTTCTGAGCTCCCTTGTGTCTGTCAGGCTATGAGCTACACAAGCCAATGCATAAACTGTAGAAGTCCTACATCTGTCCTAAGATGTGAGCAGAAAGAACTCTGCAGAAGGTGATAGGCAAAAAAAAAAAATTAAGAGTACAATGTTTTTATGATTTTGATCTCTGCTTGTCAAGAGTCATGAGGATATAAGTTAAAGAGAAACTGGCTAAAGCTGATAAAAATGAAAACTGGAAAAATAATTTGGTCAAAATGACTAGATAGTCAATCTGCAGTGATTTCACTGGTGTCCAAAACACCTTTAAGAAATTACACCCAATAAAAGTGAAACAGAAAGCTATATAGATGAGGTAAGCAAAGACATAGCATTAAAAGTCATCTCAACAAAATGTGATATACATAATTATTAGTTCACAGAACATTCTAGAATCAACAGATAAAAGTCTTCTTAGTTTGCTTTGTAAACAATTGGCTTCCTTAACCTTGATCCTTACAACTTTCAGTATAAAGATTTTTTTTTTTTTTTTTTTAGTATTAAGCCTAGGTCCTCTTCAGCTCTGCTGTATCTCATTTATATTCATGGTTGTAATCTTTTCTATGGCTTTGTTTCTTCTAACTCAATTTTCAGGATAGACCCCCAACCAATCTCTGCAGCTCTAACTATATTACTCATATGATACTGATAATATAATACCTTACAATTGCTTTCCGTTGTTGTCCCTTGATAGATCCTCAACAATAGCACCTGGTTCTGATTCTCTTCTAACCTATTTTTAATTTAATAATCAGAATGATCTTTTAGAAATGTGGATTAAATTTTGATACTACCCTTCTGAAAGCCCTTCATGAGAATTCTTTTTTTACAAAATCCGAGGCTATAAATCCTGAAGAACTCAGGTTTTGGTTGCCCTTCTGTCTTTCTGCCCACATACATGTTCCCTGCCTTACTGATTTCTTAACAACCCAAACCACTCATAAGTCTAGTGATCTTTTAATTTGCCATTCTCTGATTGTAGGCACTACTTTCTGCCTCATACATCCAGATCTTAATTAAATGAAATAATTTAATTATTTAATAATTAATAATTAATTAATAATCTATGAAAATAATCTCATAGATAATTTTAAGCCACTACTTATGCAAATTGTCTGCCTAGTTTTTACTATCAAAGCATTATCTGTTTGTCTTCTAGAAGTCATTATTTATAATACTATATGCATATGTGAGTTTGACTTATTTACCAAAATCCAACATCTCATGAAGAGAGACAGGTACCTGCAACTCATGTCTATACTAGCACCCTCTAGTTGACTCCCTATATAAGAAGGATAGGAAATTAACAGTCTTCTTTGCTTGCAAAGTGAGATTCAGTCTTCTGAAATTGTGATGTGAGGTACAATCTACCTGCTGCTTTGGACAATTTCCTCCCATTAAACAAAGCAATGGAGGAGTGTTGTTGTTGTTGTTTTGGGGGGATTTTTGCTTTTGTTTTTTTCTGCAGCAGCAGTATCTGAGTGTTCAGACTTTACCCGTTGTCCAGAAACAGGATTCAGCAGACATGTAAGCATGTCTGTGGGATATTTTCTTCATTTATGATTGATATGAGAGGGTCTAGCACTCTGTGGGTGGCCTGACCACTGCCCATAGACAGGTGATCTGGGGGATATAAGAAAGAATATGAACCTGAGAATCACCTGTTATCAGTGTTCCTTCATGGACCCTGCTTCAGTTCTTGCCTTCAGATTTCTGCCTCACTTGAGTTCTTGCTTTGGCTTCTCTAAATGGTGGACTGCAATCAGGATGTGTAAGCCAAGTAAACCCTTTCCTCCACAAGTAACTTTTAGTTATGGTGTTTTATTACAGCAATAGAAAGGAACTTAGAACAGCAAATTCATGACAAGAACCAACAGAAAAATCCCAAGGAAGAATCACATGACCAACTCAGAAAAAAAGCCACTTGACAAATACTTCCAAATAGCCATCTTTTTGTTTTCTGTTTCTGTGATGAGACATTATATCCAAAAGTGACTTGGGGAGGAAAGAATGTGTTTCATCTTACAACTCCTTCATGGAGGAACATCAAAATAGGAACTCAAGGCAGGATCCTGGAGATATGAACCAGAGCTAAATCCATGGTGAAACAGGGCTTACTATCTTGCTCCTCATGACTTCTTAGCCTGTTTTCCTATGGCTGAGTAGATCTTTGGCCCCAAGAGCACTTAATACTATTGGCTAGATAAATTAATGTGGCACCAAACTACTTTCTAAATATTTATGTTTATAACAACGTATAAAAGCTTTACTTGGCCTTGATCAGAGAAACTTCTTTTTGCAACAAACAATAGCAAATCCTCTTCCCGCTAACTTCTTGGTTATGAGTAGATCCTGAGAAGGCAGTCAATGTCTTTAGAAGTATAAATACTGGTGAGTCTATCAGGCTTCAGTGAATAGCTTGAAACCCCAGCCACGCAGACAGTCCTAGTCAAACTCAGTGCTTCACAAAACCAAACAATAAAACATGCATGTGGGGAAAGGACTTGTAGGGAGAATGTGGGTTTGTCAGGGGTGTATAGGAGGTAAGATAGTGTGGGGGAAATTAATCAGAAGGCATTACATACATATATGACATCAACAAATTTGTTAAAAATTGTAACAAATTATTTTAATTGACAAGTCATAATTTTATAAGTGTATTCAGTAAAATATCATATTTTTATATATGTTTAAAATATGGAATGATTTGATTTAGCTAATTTACATCTATGGAAAAGAATTAACCTACTTGTTTAAGTATGTGCATGTTCTGATTATGATAAGAATCCTATAATTTGTGACTAACTTCACATCTGAGGAAAATTTGTTGCAACCCATACATGTTTTGGCTCCTGTCCACCTTTCTCCTATGGTTCTGTATTTCTCCCTTCTTTGTAACAATGTTCCTGAAAGACATGATAGTCTCAGTTAAGCTTTAGATTTGCATGTGTCCCATTATTTGTGCTCTTATCTATAGTTAACACTAACCTTTTGATCAAATGTCATTGCCTTCAAAGACTTTTTAAAAGTAGCCCATGAAGCATAAATCTCATCTCTACCCCTGTTCTTTTCCCTGTTTTACTTGACATCATAATGACTTATGATTAAGTATTGTCATACACTCATTTCTAGAGTTGAAGCACTATAAGGACATCAATCCTACTCGTTTCATTGATCAAGCTCTGTCTTTATATGTGCAGTAAAGTTTTATGAACCTAATGAGTGAATGAATTTCAATTAGACTCTTCCTAAAATACATAGAAAGGATTCTGAGACAATTTTCAATGTATTTTTTTAATCTCAGACATGAACAGCTATCTCAGTGATGACAGCCAAATATGATCAAATAAAACGTCTCAGTATGTGGCACTGCTGTTAAGTAAAAGTAATCGTTAGTGCAGCTGGTTGGAAAATATGCTTCCAGTTTGGAACCACATAGCATTGTTTATACGGAAGATTTTTTAGGACAGACTTCAATCGAGTCAGACATCGCTAACAGAAAAAGGAGGTCTTGGCAATAGTACATAGTGATCTGCAAGAATGACTCAGATTTTCCAACTGAGATCAGTGGACCCTGATCCACTAACATAATACCAAAAATGTCAACTGGAAGGAAGAAGGAGAGGGAAGGCGTCAACTATATATGTACGATATCTAGATTTAAGAATTTTTTTCACATTATAATCATTTCTGGTATTCTTTAGTTTGCTCCAAGTATTTGATGAAATACATCACTTCAAATAATGTAAATTGTTTTCATTCATTTATTTCAAGCTGTTCCTTGGAGAATTTGATTTTTTAAAGTTCCTGGCAATATGTTACCAACAACTCATTTCAGCATGTCAACAAATAGTTTCATCTTAAATAAGTTATAATTTTTCTAATAAATCATATGCGACCTCTATATTCATATCTTAAGCAAAAGCAAGTGAATCAACCAAAATAAAAATCATTGATTTAGATTTTCCAGTTGGAGATAACACAGTTTGTTTTAAATTGTATTCTTACGATTCAATGGATTTATTCAGTAGCTCTTATAATGACTCCATTTTCATCTCTAATCTTATTAGTTGGCTTTCCCCTGCCTTTTTGTTGTTGTTGTTAGTTTGGCTAAAGACTTGTTAATCTTTTCAAAGTGCCAACTCTGTTTAATTGATTTTTGTATTTTTTCCAGCCATAATTTTAATTATCTCTTCCCACTTTTGGGGGGCTGTTGATTGTTCTTGTTTATCTAGTTCATCAGTTCTCAACCTGTGGGTCTCGATCCCTTTGGGGAATCAAATGAACTTTTCATGTGAGTTGCCTAAGACCATCTGTATATCAGATATTTATATTATAATTCATAACAGTAGCAAAATTACGGTTATGAAACAGCAACGAAAATAATTTTATGATTGGGGGTCACCACGACATGAAGAACTGTATCAGGAAAGTTGAGAACCATACTGATCTAGTTTTTTCAGGTACAACATTAAGTTATTCATTAGAGAGCTCTCAACTTTTTTGACAGAGAAACATAGTGCTACAAAAACTTCCTATTATGACTGATTTTAATGTGTCCCATTGATTTTGATCATGTTATATTTTTATACAAATCGAAGAATGATTAACTTTCCTTCCTGATTTCTTCCTTCATCAATTTTTTTTAGAGAATCGTCTAGCTTCAATGAATTGGTGTACTTTCAATCTTATCTTTTGTTTGCTGTTAATATCCAGCTTTTGTCCACAGTGGTCAGAAAGAATGTGGGTAATGATTTCAATTCTCCTTTATGTTGAGATTTGCTTTATGTGCTAACCAGTGGTCTGTTTTGGAGAAAGTTCCTTGGGTTGTGGAATAATGTATATCATCTATTGTTTGGGTGGGACCTATATGATAGGTCCATTTGATTTATAATGTCATTTAACTCCAGGGTTTCTATTTATTTATTTTTTTCACATGATTTGTCTGTTGTTGAGAATGTGGTATTGAAATCACCCACTATCACTATGTTTGTGTCAAACTATGACTTTCAGTCAAATAGTATTTCTTTTATGAAACTGAGTGTTCCTATATTTGGTACATATATGTTTGTGTTTGTAACATTCTTTTTTTCTATTTTTCCTTTGATGAGAACAAAAAAGTGTTTCTTCCTTATATCTCCTGATTAGTAAGTTTAAAGTTGATTTTGTCAGATATTAGAATAGCTACATCTATTTGTTTCTTGGTATCTATTTGTTTCTTTGTATCCCATTTCCTTGGGATACCCTTTCCATCCTTTTCCCCTAATAAGGTATATATCCTTGGTCATGAGGTATGTTTCCTGGAAACATACCGCAAAAAGATGTATCATGTTTTCTGAGCCAATCTGTTACTCTATGTCTATTGGAAAATTAAAAACATTAATATTAGGAGATATTGAACAATGTGAATTAATTCCTATCAATTGTTCTTTTGTGGTGCTCTATTAGAACTCTTGTGATTTGGTGTTGAAGTATTTTTGTTATTTTTGTTTTTTGTGTTTTCTTGGGCATGTTTGATTTTCTTTTTATACCTAAGTGTTCCAGTACCTTCTGTAGAGCTGGCTTAGTATTCATAATTTTGAATTTGCTTTGATCATGGAAATTTTTCCATTTTCCTTTGATTGCAACTAATAGTTTTTCTAAGCATAGTAGTTTGGGTTAGAATATGTGGTATTTCATAATTGTTAGAACATTAGCCCAATCTCTTCCAGCTTTTATGGTCTCCATTGAATAACCGACTATGATTCTGAAGGGCCTGAGTTTTTATGTGAGTTGATCTCTTGCCACCTTCAATATTCTTTCTTTGTTCTATATATTTTGTGGTTTAACATGTGACACGGGGAGTTTCTTTTATGGTCCTGATGATTTGGTGTTCTGTATCCCTTTTAGATTTGATAGGTATCTTTCTTTATATTAGGAAAGTTTTCTTCTATGATTTTGTTGAAAATATTTCCTGTGCCCATGTCTATGGTTTCTTCTCCTTCTTTTTATATTACCAATTAATAAGTTTGGTCTTTTTTATAGTTTTCCATAGTTTCTTGAATGTTTGTTCTTGGTTTTGTTTGTTTCTGTGTTTTATTTTTGTTGGTGGTAGTTGTTTTTGTTGCAATTTGGCATTTTCTGTGACTGAGTGATTTAATTTCTCTACCTTATCTTCATGACCTGATATATTTTCTTCCACTTGAAAATTTCATCTATCACTACTGTTTTTGATAAAAGAATATTTTTGATCTGGTATTTTTTTGGAGGTGGCTGGTAATCTAAATGACACATTATCTGTATAGCCAGGGGCTTCCCCAAACTCCCAGAATTAAATAAGAGCCCAAATGACCCAAATGACTGTGTGATGGAGGCCAGGCTAGATCCTTCCTTAAGCCATTAACCAGATACAGTTAGCCTATCTCCAGAACCCATCTTCTCAGAAGAAATGACATGTACCCTGAGCTGAGTTTCAATTCACTGGAGTTTGTGTTACACCAGAAAACTTTTTTTTTCCAAATTGCACTGTGTTTAAATATTCTGGTAATAAACTGCATGGAATCAGATGCCCCAAAGTTTGATTCAGGTTGATGAAGTCAAGCTAAACTGTGTTTTCATTCTGTCCTCTTTGTGATTCAGTTCCCTGCCTGTCATGACACCTACAGGGAGCCTTTCTCAGGAAAAATATATATAGTTTGGGCCCTTCTTAAAATTCATTTTATATGTAAGATTCCTTAGAAATATAAGCAGCCTCCCAATATTTTACTGTAAGAGAAAAGACTCATTTCAAAATTCCACCAGAGCCTGGAGCATATTATAATTTTCTGTTGTTCTATAGATCTAAAAATTTATGCAGTCATATTTCTAATAAATAGGTATTTGAAAATAAGATGCAACTTATTAAATATTGTGTGACTACAATACCACACACCCTCTGCCTGACTAGTAGCTTTCAAGGTGACAGCTCAAGGGAGTACTTAGGAAGTTCTGAAACCCTTTACCTCATAACTTCTATACATGGAATTATTATTTGAAACAACCAGAATAACTTCTTGATAAAATAATTTCTTGATCTTTCTGCCATAGTGTGCCTTAGAGCAAGCATATGATCTGATAGGTTATCACCTTAGTCACTTATTTACTTAGATAATACATAAAACTCACACATTCTACCTGTATCTGGTTTGCCATGGAGGATATATGTCCAGTATACTCTATCCTGTGTAACAATCATCTTGGACAAAACTCTATGGCAGTGCTAATTCTATACCAACACAGATGAGATGTTATAGCTGCTTGAGAGCCTCTTCCTTCACATTTTTAGCCACTTTAAGTTTTTATCCAAGAAGTCTGAATGGCATTTAGAAATATTCATATACTTGGAACAAAGCAGAAACTATCTCCCCTTAAGAGAAGAAAGGAATCAAGTTGCTATTAAGTCACATGAGATGGAAAGCCACTGCTGGATCAAAAACTACACTTAAGACCTCTGAAATACCAGAAACAATAAAGAAATGCTATGGGAGTTTAAATATTGTTGGAAATATAGTGATCTATTAAATGCACACATTTCAGCATGATTATTTGTAGAAGTTATGCTGCTCTGGTGGCTTAGCCAAGAAGACACGGAGGCATATTCATAGGTGCAAACCTTGGCAGACCTACACAGAGGGAACCACTACCATGGTCAGTGGCATTCTAAACAGTGGAACCCCAAGCATCCAGCTCAGGTGTTTTTATTGATAAAGAACTCCTCAGGTGTTCTACTGAAACCACATGCAGATCACAAGCAACCAAACATCCCGACATAGACACCTGCAGACAGTACAAAACACCAAGACCTAGGGAGCCTCTCACCCAACAGTGCATAAAACAATTCTACAACAATTACCCTTTTCTGTATAAGCCAATCAAAAACATGTTTTATCTCTGCAACACAATTTAACATACCAGCGAAACTATTTACAAGAACAATCACAAGGACAGAACCAAATGAAACCAAACATCTATCAAGATTTTTACAATATCTTTGGACAGCAGAAAATATTATGAATGTCCAATTATCTGGAATTCACTCATGATTTTCTGTACTCCTTCAAAGGGCTTGGATCAGTTCTCTGGCTTTGCCCTCTGCAACGCACACAGCTTATCCTCTAGACTCCAGGTGACTTCACTCCACTGCTGCTGCCGTTCTTGGTGGTTGTCACATGGTACTGGCATCTTCAGAAAATAATACAAACAAAATGGATTCTTGTAAGGTCTGGAGTTTCTTGTTCTTCCTTGTTTCCACATTAAATGATAATGTTGATTATGTTCATGACTAACACGTGTAGAGTATGTATGGGGGCCGAATGTTGACTGTGTTTATAACTAACATATATAGAGTGTGTATGACATGAACGTTGATTGTGTTTATGCTTTGTAATACATGCTTTGTTTGTTGGTGAATCTATGTGTATTGCCTAAAGCATCTTCCAAACTTACATTTCTAGAAATAGAAGCAACTTACAAAGCACTTTTTCTCTCCTTCATTTGGTCTTAATAATTGTGATCATATTGTCTCTATACTTTGGCCTCTGGCATAGAGGACTATTTTCTCAATGGGTGATCTCTACTTTTCTATAATTTTAAACATATAATTAAATGATAATTTTATATTTTAAATATTTTGAAAACATTTATGTGTTTCGACAATCTTTAATGCACAGGTAAGATGTTTATGCTGAATCTCTATGAGTTGAGTCCAGCCTGGTTTGCAGAGTGAGTTCCAGGACAGCCAGAGTTACAACAGAGGAGCTCTGTCTCAAAACACCAAAAAAAAAAAGTAAACTAATATTTCATTCATCCTTCTTAAGTAACTATGCAATCCAATTAAGAACTTACCCGTTGATTTCTAAAAACATAAGAGAAAACTATGTACTGTGTTAGGAAATGGGACTTAGAAATGCTTTCACTGCTATTATGTGCTAATGTGACTGTTCAGATAGACTGTGATGAAAAAAAAAATGAAGAAGTAACAAAACCACCAAGTTGAATTGAAGTTGACCATATTTACTAGCAGACATAGGATGACAAGTTAATCTGATCTAATGTGAACGTTTTAGCTACAGAGAGCAACAGAAGAGCAGAGATGGGTTCCCCCTATTGCCAGACAGATGGGCTAGACCTTCCTGAAATCAAGAAACCATTGACAGAAGCTACAGATCTGGATAGCTGACACAGATTTGAGAGTGTATGCAACAAATAGAAAACAGACTGAAAAATAGCTGACAACAGGTTGTCCCCCTTTGGTACTGACAGTCAACACCTGGAGAGATTAGCAGATGTAAACTAGTTTATCTAACTAAAGCTTTGATAACTTTCACAGACCACTTAACAATTCACCCAGAATGAATAGTTTATAGTTTCACACTGAAATCCTTTGAAACAAAGTATTTGATTATGTGTGCTCATCCAGAACATTGTAATGAGTGCTTAAAATTTAGCATGTGTGTATTTGTTTATTCAAAAGCAGGTTGTCTTTACTACATTAAAAACAAAACAACACCAGATAAAATCACTACACACAACAGAAATTTTCTCATTAAAACTGGTTTTTTTTTTCTAACAAAAAACAAACAAATAAAAATCTCAACAGAGAATAAACAAATTTAAGCCAGGTGTGGTGACTCATACTTATAGTTGTAGCTCTCAGGGGGATGAGTCAGGGAATTGTTGTGAATTTGAGATCAACCTGGACTGTACAGAGTTTCCAAGCCAGTCTGAGATACAGCATGTGGCTCTGCCTGGGAACTATAACATGACCTAGATACACCACTCCTGGAGGTATCCTCAAAGGACTCCATTACCTGCTACAGAGATGTTTGCAGAAGGAAATAGAATCGGCTTGATGCCTATCAACTAATAAACAGAAAATTAAAATGTGGCCTATATATACAATGAAATATCGCTCATCAGTAAATAAAAATGAAACTTGAGTAGAAGAGATGGAATTGGAAAGTATTATGCTGTGTGAGATAACACAGACAACAAACCTGTGTTCCTTCTTATATGCTGATGCTTTGTTTGAATTTTTAAATTTCTCTATTTTAGTAGGAGAATCTTCAGATACCATAAAATAGTAAAGAAGTCATGAGGGAATAGGGAGCTGTTATCTGATCTGGGCCTCCATAAGACTGCCACGGTCAATAGTAAGTCATAGATTAGATAGTCATAAAGGTACTTATGAGGTCTGAGGAACCTGGAGGC
Organism: Cricetomys ansorgei; assembly: GCA_026225945.1. NCBI lineage: Eukaryota > Metazoa > Chordata > Mammalia > Rodentia > Nesomyidae > Cricetomys > Cricetomys ansorgei. The sequence continues at coordinate 10,012,885 of JAMJFZ010001100.1, read as the reverse complement.
AAGAGCTGATGCAGAGGCTGTGGAGGGTGCTGCTTACTCACTTGCCCATCGTGGCTTGCTCAGCCTACTTTCTTATAGAATCCAAGACCACCAGTCCAGGGATTGTACCATTCACAATGGGCTGGGCCCTCCCCCATCAGCCACTAATTAAGAAAATGCCCTACAGCTGGATCTTATAGAGACATTTATTTTCAATCGAGGTTCCCTCCTTTGACACCTAGCCTATGTCAAGTTGAAATAAAACTAGCCAGCACAGGTAGGTTTTGTGCAAGCCTAAAGTCTCATTTTTTCTGAGTGAGGTAATCAGGGAGAATATCATAGATAACAGAAAAATATAATGAATATAAACAGATGACATTTTAGGTAAATGAATTAAGAAAAGACATTTAGACAGGGAGGATTCAAGATTGAAATTATAAAGATATTATTGACATATCCATTCTACATTCCTGATCACAGTAAGCCCACCTTTCCCCCACTCAAGTACAAATGGTACTTTTCATCTTTCAGATTCTTGTTATTTGAATTTGAATTTTAATTTACAGTTACAATACAATATGATGCTTTGATATATGTGTTCACTGTAGAAGGATTATGTTAAACTTATTAACATCCCTATTATCTTAGTTTTTAGTGAAAATATTTCATATACATACTCTTATGGCAATTTAAAATTTTTTATGCCTTATGGTCACCATGGTCACCAGCTATGGTCACCATACAATACGGTAGATCTCTAACTTTATTTCTCTTGTCTAATTGAAAATAGCATGTACTGTAATGTTGACAACTTGGCACTATCACCCCCATTTAAAACCAAATGAAAATTATATGTAACAGACCCCCTCTAGCTGCACATGTTTCTGTGTTAGAAAAGAAGTTCCTATGACATTTGGAAGGTAGAAAAGTGAAGATGGAAGAATTCTGCAAAGACCAATACATCCAATACAGTGAAGGACAAAGATCTTTATTGGGTCTGAAACTCTAATCACTTTTTTTTTCTATTTCAGGTTCTGCCTCTCTTTCTGACAAATGGCCCTGCAGAACAGCTACAGTACCAAGTCTTCCATTACGTGCTTGAATGTTGTCACAGTCAAAACTTCTACAATAAGACTGAGGTTCAGAACAGGCTATTCCAAAATATGATGCTTTGGCAATTGAGAAAACCACAGTCAAGTTTTCTTTTGCCTCTACCTGTCAGAGATGGCCATTAATGAATTTTCTAACATCCCTTACCTGCAAGTATGCTGCGAGATCATTCCAGTGGTGCCCTGTCCTTTAAACTATATTGGTAACTTTTAACTGTCAACTGGACATAGCCTAGAATCATTTGGGAAAAGAGATTTAATTAGGAACTATCTAAATAATATTGGCTCAGAGGCATGTATTTGGAGGATTGGAGTTTTATGTGTTTTGTTTTGGAAAATATTTTTTTAACATATGACATATTCTAATCACAGTTTCCCCTACCTCTTCTCTTCCCAAATCCTCCCCAACTCTCAATCCAACCAACTCCATGTTTTTTTTTTCCTCATTAGAAAACAAACAAGCAAACAAACAAAAAAAAATGAATAAAACAGAAAAAGTATGAGAACCCCCCCACACACCAATAAAAGCAGAAAATCATAAGCTATAATATAAAAGCAAAAGACCCTTAAGATTAATTTTTTTTAAAAAGTCCAAACAAAGAAGTCTGAGACAAAAAAAATTTACAAAAATATCACTGAGGTTTTTTTTTTTTTTGTGTGTGTGTGTGTGTGTGTGTGTGTGTTGGTTATCTAGTGCTGGTAATGGTACCTACCCTTAAGTGTGGTTTGTTTACACAGTGAGATTCCACTGGAGAAAACTAATTTTTCCCTTGCAAGTGGTTGTCAATTAGAAATGGATTCTTGTTTAGGGATGGAAACTCAGGTCCACTTCTTCTCAGTGCTGGAACCGTATCTTGCTTGAACTTGTATAGGCTCTGCATGATGCCACAGTCTCTGTGAGTCCATATGTGCATCAGTCCTGCTGTGTCTAGAAGACCATTTCCTTGGTGTCTTTCAACTTGTAGTCTCTTCAAATATTTCTACCTCCTCCTCAGCACCCTTCTCTGAGCCTTGAGGTAGGGGAGAATTTGATGAAGATATTCCGTTTACAACTGAGTAGTCCAAGTTCGTTCATTCTCTGCACATTGCCCAGCTGTGGGCCACTGCATTAGTTTCCATGATGAGAGTTTGTTTGTTTCTTGTTTTTTTAATTGTTAATTGGTGTAGAAATAACTATCTCACTGTGGTTGGCACCATTTGCTAGAATGGCCCTGAACTGTGTCAGTGAAGAAAGTTAGCAGAACATGGGCAGTGTGAGTTTATTCTCTCTTTGCCTGTGAATGTTTTAAGTTCCTGTCTAGACTCCCTGAAATAATGGACGGTAACCTGGAAGTGTAAGCCAAATCCATGTTTGTTTGTTTTTTCTCTTCAGCTGCTTTCAGTCAGGATATTTGCCACAACAACAGAAACTAAACTGCAACAGCAAGGAAAATCTGAAAAACCTTTGACTGGCCTAGAACTTCTGACACCTCTCTCACTTGTGGACACCAAAACCGACCTCTTTTTAATTTGTTTTATTTTATTATTTTTATTGCTGTTATTGTGTGTGTGTGTGTGTGTGTGTGTGTGTGTCTGTGTGTTTCTGTGTGTGTCTGTGTGATATGTGTAGCACAGAACACATGCAGAAGTCAGAAGACAGCCTTTGGGATTTGTTTCTACCTTTGCACCATGGGTTCTAGAACTGAACTCAGGCTGTCAGGCTTTCTCAACAAGTATGCCTACCCATTGAGCCATCTCATTAGCCCATAATATGCCCTTCTTATTCAATCAGATCAACACGATCTTCTATACATCATCAAACCTAAGCATGAAAAGCAGTTTCTCCTGAATCTTTGGGTCTTCATTTCTGAAAACTTGGGTATCATGTCAATGCTTTTCTCTGTTCTAGGAATGTCAGTCATGACCCTTGTGGTAGATTAGGAAAAGTACTGCTTTTTGCCTCCCCTAGAAGCAACATGTGCTTCAGAAGGGATAGTTTCCACAGACAACTCCACAATTTTACTGCCAGTGAATAGTTGCTTAATGTTTCTCCACAAGCTCCTTCTTATGTGTTCTCTTGTGCTTCAAGAGATCATTGCACATATAATGCTTACAACTGTCTTCTGGACCATCACTTCAATAGCTACACTCATTTTCATAAAAGATTACGTCTCTATATTAAATTCCTTCTTGCCAAAGTACCAGCATTACCTTTGCTTTCTTGAGGGATGCTAGCTTGTAAGAACAGTTATTCTCTTTAAGTCTTATTTCCTTGACCAGAAGAAAGGGCTTGTCCTGTGAGAAACCCAGATGTGCTATGTGTCTAGGGAAGCCTTTGCTTCAGGGACACAAAGCTTTAATGACTTTTTTCTCTTATAATCAGACCATGGTAAGCAAAGTCATTAATCATCCCAAGAAAGTGAACATGCATCTACAAGGTGCAAAAAAGGAAGGACTTGTGATTATAACTCTTAAGGATTTGCCCCTTTTTTAACCTTAATTTTAATCTTTCTTTTCCTTTCTAGAAAGAATGATTAGTTAAGAATGAATTCATTTAAAATACAGTATTTCTCCAATCTTTCTGACCATATCACACTATTCCACTTCCTTCCAATGCAAATCTTTTTATTTCACATCTGTTTCTTTACATGTAAGATATATATATATATATATTTCTCAAAAACTTTAATCTGATGAATAGATATTTTAAATAGCTTTAGAGGTTTATCATTTTGATCCTGTTGTTTTTAACTTACAGGAAGCACCCATATAGTTAAAGATCACAACATGAATATATGCATTAAATCTACACAATTTTATTCTTCGGAATTCTTTCATTAGTTGCCAAATAATAAGTCGAAGTGAAACGTTTTATACAAAAGGATCAGTTTTAACTTGGGCTTTTGCTCAGGGTTGAGCAGAGCTGCTCTGTTCCAAGCAACTCTTTTTATTTGTCATAAAGTATAAAATGGGCATTCGAGAGTGAATACATCCTTCTTCATGGTGCTTTCTATCAGTGTATAATTAAAAGTGGATTTCCTTTTCCTCTTCAGTTGGAGGGATGGAAGGGCTGGTAAACCTGGCTAAAGAAGGTAGAACAAAGAGAACTTTCATGAATCCTTCTGCAAATAGTCTATCAGTTACAATTCCTACTGTTCAAATAGCTGCAGTATTCTAAAGAAGTTCTGAAATTTAAAAAAAAAAAAAAAAAGTCAAGCAGGGGGTCCTAGGGAAACTCAACCCCCATGCCAACTAATGGAAAGAAAGAAAGAACAGGGGGAAACCCCATCTTTTGTTGTAAAAAGAACTAATGAAGCTTCTGTTAGAACTGTCCACAGTGACACAACAAGGCTTTCCACCCACACACATTGTTAGCATGCCAGTCACCCCGATAAAGGGAAGGAAGTGCTTCAGTGTAAGGCGTTAGTTGCATACATAGCCTTTAGTGTGCCTCAGCGAGGGCACGCTTTCACCAGTGTTAACTCAGAATGAGTGTAGAGATGCGGACGCTTGTCTACTTCTGTCTTAAAAGAGAGATGGACTAGCGCGGGGAGGCAGGGGTTAAATTCCATTGTCATTATAAATTGCTAATTAAATAATTATCAATTAGTGGGGCAGACAGAACTCATTCCAGTGTATTCCTTAGAGAGCTGTCAATAAAGAACAAAAAAAGTGCTACGGATAATATATGATGTATTCTACTTTAGATATTTTACAGAGGCTACTGTGAATTGCTGATCAAATAGAAGTACCAATTATAAGGAGACTTGAATTTTCATTATTGTAGTTTCATAAATGAAATTCAGCCTAACCTTTTGGCCAGGCTATTTTTCAATGAACAATATAGTATGTTCTGTATTTCTCAGTAAGTAAGAAATATCAACACTTAATTCTCTAAAATACCATTAACAAAATCTTTTGGAAAACAAAAATATTGGCCACTCAGCACTATTTTCAAATCAAAGACTGTAGGCTACATTTTCAACAACAAACTGTTCTGTTTACATATTTTTTGTATACACATTAACTAAAAGAGAGATGATTTAGAAATAGTCATTTCAAAAGTAATTGTGTAGCTCACAACTACAGCTGGGAGTGCAGTTCAGTGGTAAAGTTCTTGCTTTGCATTGGTCAGGCCTTGCCTTCAGTCTCTAGACCTGTTAAATACAAGAAAAGGAGTAAGGAAAAATAAGTAAGTAGAAGCTATTAGGAGAAAATAGAAATATATGGTAATATAAAAATATATACTATAAACATGCACATAACTGGCGTATATAGTATAAAAGGTAAATACTTATTAAATACCATAAGCTCACACAGTCTTTACAAATTGATGAAATATGACTCTAAAAGTAAGTATTGGTAAGATTCTCAAATTTTGCAGTTGATAAGAGCAGTGTTCTGTCTCAGATCTGAGGTTTTTCTGAAGATCTGTGCATTAAACAAGGAACGAGATTGTGAGGTCTGGAAATGTGGAAGCTGAATCCCCAAAGGTCCATGTGGATAGGAATGGTTTCATGACATTCGTCTTGTATGCCTAGCTCAGCTCTGTCCTTGTAGAAAAATAAGGAGCCCTGGACCTTGGTAGTTATAACTTTTCACCACGAATTTTGAAAAGGGTTGTAAACTTGCTAACTTCTTCAGTAAATTCATTAGCAAGTTACAGAAAACAACTAAATAACTTAAAATACATTTGCTTCTGTCACTAGTGGTGAATAGGGTAATTTTGTTCCTATTAGGGTGTTAGCTACCACAAATATATGCTTAAGATTCATTTTTGAATGAAAACAATTGTGATATTTTATAGGTTTATAGGTTTGAGTTTAAAGGCAGTTAGTTATACATGGCAAACATCTTGGTTACAGAAACCCAGCCCTCCTCATTATAATCAGCTAATTACCTTGCAACAGATATAAGGTGTCTCTGGCTAGGGCCTGATGCCCTGCTAGACCATGGTTGACTTCAGCAGACCTGGAATCAATTGACATCTCCAAATCTTAAAATAAGCTTCATTATGGCCAGTCCTTAATTTGATTTACTTTAGGGAATACTTAATCATTAAAGGTTCTTACTCTGTTGTTTTATTGGATTCTTGTTCACGGTTCAGGATTGATCTACTTCAGCCTTTCAGCAAGAAGCAGTTTTCCAGGGAGGCCCAGCAGGTTCCAAATCAATAAGGTTAATAGATGTGGGGCCACACAGTCAGAGGTAATGTGCCCGCATTTTTGATGCCAGTGAAGAAAGTTCTGATGTCACTTTTGTGCAGGCAACAATGTCATCCCATTACCTAGAGCACACTGTTGTTATGTGCTCATGAGACAATGAGTGGTCCATTAACCTGGCTTATTTTAAGGAAACTAGTTTAATGGGTTGTTTTGTTTTAGAAAACTTTCAAAATTACTGGTCTCAATGGCTTCTAAAGTATCCACTACACTTGGTAGAAAAGAGGAAAGTTCAACTTTCTGCATTTTACCCCCACTTCCAAATAATATCCCCTGTGACCACAGTTTCAAAACTTTCTTTTGTGAAGGGAACCCTATAACGATGAGATGTATAAATAAAATCTGGGAAAGCCAAGTACTTCATCTAGAAAGCCCTATGTTTCTTTAGTAGTCTTTATAAAGCAACACAACAAACTGAAAAGCTGGTTAGGAATAGAGAACCAAGTCTTAGCTCAGTTACAACTTAATAACGTGCCATAGAAGAACTTGTTTGCCTATTTCCTACTTTTATGAGCCCTTATTTATTTGTTAGATTATTTAAATGCAGCTATTATGTGATTTAAAGTCCAAATGCTCCAAGAATTACTTGGACAAACATATCAGTGTTCCTGTTCCTAACCTGGACTTGTAGCTACAGCCATATTCTGAAACAATTATGATTGCTAAAAAAATAAAAAAATAAACATTATTGTCTTTACATACATTTTGCTCTTTTGATTCTAGAATGTCCACTAGCTAACAAAGCAGCAGGTTGAGTTGTGTCATCTTTTTTTCTTTTTTTTTTTTTTTTTTTTTTTTTTTTTGTCTCCTATACTCATTAACCGATTAAATAGTAAAAATCACTACGTTAATTTGCAAATGCATCAAGTCTGGAGAAAACCAGATTTTTAAAAAGCAAAACAAAGCAACAAACAGCTGTTTGTTCTGAAGGAGTCTTTGTAAACTGAGTTTTAACCAGTTAGCATTGGTCTGGTAGCCTCCCTTTTATGATGAAGATCTTTGTGATCCTGATTATGACAATTATGTGATGCGTACAAAGAAACTGAAATGTATTTTACTAATACGATGAAGTTTCATTTTGTGCCCAGTTCATGTAAATTTACATGGTGGCCTTGTAAAACCCGCTAGGAAAAAGGCGAGAACTAACATCCTGAGCTTGCAACTAGTATAAGAGGGGAAATTTAATCTTGAATTACCTCTCCAATTAACATATTTTAAATGTTACCGAAACTGTGCTGAAATGGAAATTACTTAAGAACACAAATACAATTATTTTTGTAAGAGCTTATTATATTTATCTTTCGGAAGAAAAGCAGTTCTTTTGCCAGCTGTATATTATTTTAAAAAATCATGTCTAATTTGAATAAATTAACATATTCACCTTCAAAAATTAATTCTTAAAAAGAAGCCATAACTAAGAAAGCAATTTCGATTGTGTATTTCCTAAGAACAGGAAAGCAAAACTTTCCTTATTCATAGTGCAGCTCCAGTCAATCTTACATGCCTTGATATAAATTGGGAGGTTGCATTCATTTCAAAACATATTTTTTCACTTAATAAGGGAGACAAAAGAAACTTTCAACCAGCATCTCCAGTTTGTTATCTTGGAATGTTTTGGTTTCTCAAATGTGAGAACATGATTGTTTTTATTTCCAGGAGGAGATAATAACGCTGAAGCAATAAAAAAGATTCAAGGCAGCTTGCACAGCACAGGAAGTTCACAGCCAGAGACTTAATTTCTCACACAATGTACTGTGCAATGGGCCCATTAACTTAGATGAATAGGCTCTTTAAAGGTTTTTTTTTCCCCCCTTCTTCTTCTTCCAGATATGCAGCTGCCTCTGAATGGTGATATGTTAATGAGGCCCACACTTGCCTATTCTTCAGGTACTCTGCATTCTCTACCTAGGTAATCTCTGTATATGAAAAGCTATCAGGGGGCTCTATCTGCTACCACACCTTCAATTATATTAACACCTGCACTGATAATCCGTATAAGGTACGCCAGTAGGGGGCCTATGGCCTTAGTCCACCTCTTTTCTCCCTACAATGTTACATCTGAGGGGGGAAAGGAAGAAGCAGAAGGAAAAAAAGGGGGGGAAAGTCACTTTTATTACACATCAGTGGGAACCTTCTGAAGAGCTTTCATGCCTAGGAAATTGTTATTTCTTCAAACAGCTGACAGCCTGCCGAGGAAAGTCTTAATGGAAACCTTGCTCCTGCATTGTTATGCATGGCCCTCATGTAGATTCAGGGGGGTGGATTAAGTTAGCTTTAAGAGTCTATTGTGTGTAGCTTTAATTTGCAGGGCTCTTGATATCAGAGTTTGAAGGTTTACAACTTCAGTGTTTACTTAGAATAAACTGCATCTTGGACTTGTTTATTTCTGCCTCTGGTCTCTTATTTCCTAATAAAAGTTACAGTTATACTTGTTAAGAGAAAGAATGTTGTTATAAATTTGAAAAAAAAATACACATGTTTACAGTCATTCATGCTAAAGTCTTGATCCTGGTTTTCCAGAGTAACCCTTCACTGTTGATGTTTGCATAAGATTAAACAGCGAAATTGATTTCTGAAGAATATTTATACCACCTAATCTAAACAGCCACAAGAAGAGTGAAGGCATAGTTTGTAATGAATGTTTAATTATAACCTATTCAGAAGTGGTAACTTCCTATGAAATTAACATAATTACCCCTTTTTAATTCCATAAAGTAATAGGCATGGCCTCCCAAATTCCTGTGTCTTCTCCAGATGGCAAACCTAGAGAGCTGGTTAGCACTTTCTTTTGTTACTGTTTCTTTTTAAAGGTTATGTTACATTTTTATTTTCCAATTGTGAAAGTATCTCCAAATTATTATTTGCAAATAACTTTCTGCAATGCTTTAGATATAAGAATCTCCCAAAGTCTCATCTTCCAAGATTGAATTGTAAATTTTCCTTCAGAAGTTTTTATTAGTTCCACTCCCTGCTTTTTTATCTGTTCAGGATTGTATAGTCAGTTGCTAACATGAATTTAAAATTCAAGTGAATGACTGTGGAAAGAAAACAGGGCCATTGGAACCAATTCTGATCTGAACCTGGATTTAGGAGCGTACTTAAACAGAAGTATATTATGCTTGAACAACAGGAGCTTCTATTATTTTGAAACTGTAGCAATAAAAAATAATGCCAAAAGCATGCTGAACATTTTATTACATATTTTTCACATTGGGTTGGTATTTTATAAACTACCCACATTCCTATGTTCCAGGTCCTATGATATTTTAGTGACTCAATGTCTTAGACATCAGAGTCCATCATCCACCAACCTTACATTGGTCTCTTGATCCTTCTTGTAGGTCTTACTTTTTGACCTGTGAAACATGAAATTATGTTTTGATTTCTGGTCTTTAAGCAATAATGTTCTGTGAGAAAATCCCTAAGCCACTATTTCTCAAGTCACCATGCCCAATGATATTGCAGGATACAGATATGAATATACAATTTATATATATAGACATGTAAATAGGTGTGTATGTTTGTGTGTGCATGAGAAAGAAATGGCCTCTGTCTTTGCAGCCTATTTTGGAGCAAGGACTTCCATTGTATAGACAAGTAATAAATGCTTACAAAATGAGTAGAGGCATGTGTGTGTGTGTGTGTGTGTGTGTGTGTACATGCATGAAGTATATCTTTAGTGGATGTTTGATTATCTTAACAGATAAGATAAATTATTTCAGTCTAACCATTTTAAGGGTAATTTTTTAATGGTGTTTGTATACCTAATATAACACTTGACCCTGGTAATTTTTATGAGGGTAATGAAATACTGGAAAATATGAATTTAGCACAAAAAAAACTTGTTCTATGTTTCATGTAATAAATACTTCTAAATAGATGTATGATCCAACTGCTGTGTATTGAAGAGTTGGCTCATGATTTCATTTAGGATAGACATGACCTCTATCTTAAAGTTGTTATGGGAGTTGTTAATAATGTGGGGGTGACAGCAACATCATCCCAAGAAAATGCTAGAACTTCAGATGCTCTTCATAAAAGTGTATCATGGTTGTCATGGCTCAGTTCACTAGATCAAAGGAAGAAAAGAATGACTAATTAGTATTAAATACACAGCTGGTAATAGTGACAACGATCATACAATTCCTTCCATACTTGACTTACAGAAATACCAAATTCTGTCCTCATGCTTTATAGTATGACTTGATTAAAGATTTCGAAATGGACCATTGAGGTGGCATCACTATCTCCAGCTGAGTTAGCATCAGGTGTGAACGAAAAGAGCATTTGCTCAAGATACATACCTAAAAGGATGGAACTGAAATTTGAAGTCAACTTTTCTTTATTTTCAATTTCTTCTCTTAATTGCTACATTATTGTTGTCTTATCCTGTGACCAGGGCTCTATCTAGCTGTTTCTGATACAGTAGTGGCTAACTTTGTTCTTTTACAATTCTTTAGGAGATCGGGGAACAAACATTATTTGCAACTTAATGTAAGTGAAGCTTTTAAGTGTTGTCTGTCAGAAAGAATTTTGCTAAGCTCTTGTCTAAAGTCTAGAAATACATTTTTCATGGCAACAGCTGCGGTAATTTTTAAGATTTCTAATAAATATGAACGTAAGTGTCTGCTTCTTAAAAGTAAGCATGTATGTGTGAATTTGTGGTGCATGTCTCATCTGGGACCCACATGGTAGAAGAAGAAAACTGACTCTTACAAGTTTTCTTCTGACCCTTATATATGCCCACACATGGCAAAGGCCCACACATGCCCTCTGCCAGATACCTACAGGTACACACACACACACACACATACACACACACCACACACGGGGAGCGGGGGACGAATAAGTGTAATTTAAAAATTTATAATATATTGCAAAAATAAAAACAAGAAACCATTGATAAGTAAAAAGTGGATCCATAGAACTTGCACAGTGGTCTGTTTAAATAATTACACCTGCATGTCATCACCATAGCAAGTGAGAACGAGAAACGTAAGGGAACATATACTTTTCTCATTCTCCCAGAAGACAAATATAATACAAGCAGGAAGGCTGAGGAAAAGCAGCTGCAAGGAGCCTGGGATTAATTCCTGATCCACTATTTGGCAAATGTAAAAACATATTTGATCACTGATGTCATTGCTGGGAAGCCGGATACAATGCTCTGGGGCTTGCAGACAATGCAGACCCTGAGCTCCATAGTAGCCATCCCTTACGTCTGATACAAGTGTGGATTCTAAGTTACAGTTTGCATGTGTTCACAGACACAGTGGCAGACTGATAGTATACAAAGAAAGGCTGGACCTACTTTTAGTCAAGTTTTGTTGAAGTTAGTAAATTGACTCAGAGCTTAATTTTAAATCACAAATTAACACTGATAAATTATATCAAAAGAGCAATAAATAAACTGTAAATAGTAACTTATATTTAATCATTTCTGGCTTAAGTCCATTCAAATAATGAAATGAGTTTACATTTGTGAAGTTTAACAAGTAACAAATGAGCATATTTTCTTCTCTATATAACAAAACTACTTTTTCGTTTCTTGTTTTTCCTTTCCTCTATTGAGACTCAAACCCTGGGCCTTATGCATGCTAATTAAACAGGTTACCACTGATCTACACCCATAGTACATCCCAAATTCTGGAGTGTACAGTTTTTGTTTGTTTGTTTGTTTGTTTGGCTTAAGGTAGTTTCATTGAGAGAAGAGGTGATTTGGGGTTAAGTGGCTCTGTGAGCAAATCCTTGCTATCACAATTACTGTGTGACTTGCAGAGGAGACCTAAGTCACTGGGCCTCTGTCACCTGTGTGTCAGAGGAGAATGAGAATGTCTACCTTTTAGCACTGCATGCTATAAGAGCTCAGTAGGACATAAAGGAAATTTGAATTCAGTGCTTAGTCAAAGTGTTGAATAAATGGTAGTTACACTTTAGTATAATGAGATTCCTAAGCGAGTGAGACACCAGGGGCTGTTTGTAATGGGAAGGGCTATGCAATGGTTGAGAAGATAATTAAAAATGACAGAACTGGGAAAGAGAGTAAACAAACAGAAAGCCAAAATGTTAAAATAAATAAATAAATAAATAAATAAATAGATAAATAAATAAGGCACTTAGCAGTCCAAAATATGTATGTAATGCTATTCTGACTTTTGGGATGGTGGTTTTATACAAGAATAAAACAGCCCAATAAATGAAAACATAAATAAAAGCAATATTGTAAAACTATGGAGAAATGAACCAAAAATAAATAAATAAATAAATTTGATTAAACATGGAACTTTTGTCAAAGAGCAGTTGGATAATGCGTAGAGAACAATATGATAATCTAAATCCCTGGCTAGTCTTCAGAAGGCAAAACGAAAACAAAGAAACATGGGAAAAGACTGGGGAAAAAAAATCAACAACCAAATAGACACTAAAAGAATTTAAGAGCGTAATTGTTGAAGTCAATAGGACACATGTGACCATGCTTTCCATGTTGACAGCAAAAAGACATACCTGGATAGGGAGAAGAACACACAAGTTAGAACGCTTTTGAAAATTTTCCAGTTAAGATGGTATGCTTATTTAAGCAATATATGGTAAGAATGTATGCGTGCATGCATGAGCCTTTGTATTCAAAGGCAAAGAATGTGGGGATTGGCCATGGAGAAACTACTCCATTTCCTTTGAAACTTCTCCATCTTTAAGATAAAAAGGAGAATCTTGATGTTCATTTATCCACCTAATCGAAAAGATAAAGATGAAATCAACAGATATGATAGCTATCTTTGATAGTAAAAATATTCCTATCATTTCCTACAGTCAAGACAAAATATTCCCAGTTAGGCATGAAAACATAAAATTCACCAAGATGATTCTTCCCCTTGTATAACAAAGTGGCATATACAGTAACCCCAAGTCTCAAGGCAAACATACTAGTCTCTACACACTGGTTGCAAGGAACCATCTGCTACTCTCTGCTTTTTATTCATTTTTCTGCCTATTTAAATTCAGCAACATCATCCAACCACCTTTCTTAGTTGTTACATGTCCTGGAGTTTGTGTCTATCTGTCTTTGTATTGGAGAAATGCCCCATGAACAAACTTGTTATGCACCCTAAACGCTGAAGCCCGCACCTGCAGCCAGAGGCTGCAGGTCTCAGCTTGCAGTGCAGTGACACAGGCTGGCGATATTGTCACTGAGTACTAACTTCTCATACACAGAGACAGACAGAGAAAAGCGTTTCAGAACCATAGCAAGCCATGAGGAGGCAAAGGTAATATTTCTGTTTCTGTGCTTTGTTTTGCTTTTTGCAAGGAACAAATATGTCAATGTGAGAGAGATAGCTGATCAAAGGGGGTTGTTTATCCCTCTCTCTCTCTCTCTCTCTCTCCCTGTGTGTGTGTGTGGGGGGGGGTGTTTCTGAATTAAAATTGATAAGTCAGGAAATAAAATAATCTACAAGCTAAGAAAAAAGGTAAAAGAGTAGATAAGATAGATGTAGATAGCTAATTGATAGACAATAGATAGGTAACTCGTGGGTTTTTTAATTGATTTTATTTTTAACTATTAAATTTATTATTAGTGTGTGTGTGTACTATGCGCATGTGGATCTTGTGCAAGAGCATGTGCGAGAACATCAGAGGACAACTTAACACTTTTGCATGAGTTTGGGGGATCAAATTTAGGATGCCAGGTTTGTGAAATAAGTGTCTTTACTCACTAGGCCATCATACTGGTCCAGTCCATATTTTAAAAATGAAAGTTTCATGCAAAGTGAATAAAATGTGCTTATGACAGACATGAAAAGGATGTGCTGCTAAAATTGCAAAGGGATTAAGGAATAATCAGAAGTAGAAAGTAGACCTTTTATCTCCTTGGAAGCGCTACATGAGAAAGGACTGTGTAGCACATCTGTTGTAAATGATCACTTCTGATATTTTCATTTTTTTAAAGAGGGTAGCTGAAAAAAGAATTGGACAAGATCTCTACAGGCAACTGGAAACACAGTGGACCCAGGTGGTGGGTCTCGTCTGTGGCAATATATTTTTCTGTCTGTCCAATTGAATATGGCCATAAAGGGAATAAAACCCCATGTAATCTCCAGCAGTGACAATTTAATCAATTGTGTAAGAGAGAAAAGGAGCAGGGTTCCCCTCATTTTAATATTTGCATATTTTATTTTTGCACGGGGGAGTAGGGATTTCCTCATCTATTGCTTCCCATTCTGTTTTGAACATTTAATTTTTATGAACAAATTTTAACAGTGGTAAGGACGATTGAGGCAAGCAAATCTAATAGAAGAGAGATTCTGTTTCTGAAGTTAGGCAATTTATACAACATGCTTTTTATGATATTTTTTCCTTACAGAGGATGGATGTGCCAAACATGCCTTGCAAACTCCCAGCATAAGCACCTGCTGTTGACACTCAGAGATCCGCCCTGAAAACAAATGCAACGTGATGAGGAATATATGAAAGAGGAGCCTCATTTTCTTAATATTTCTTAAAAATGGTAAATCTGACTAACTGCATATCTGCTTCTAGCCAGGGTTTCCAAAATGTTTTCCATGCACAGGGATCATTTTTACAGTGTTACAGTGAAACAGTGAGTATAATTAAATTAATAAAATTCTGTTTTCCCTGTAATTGACAAAATATGCTATTGTCTATGATGCAATAATATGTTCTGGGACAGATTTTAAGATAAATAAGATGCAAGTAATTTGAACTCATCATCAGTGACTGTTCTGTTGCTCCCATGAGCATATTAAAAATCTCATCAAAACAGTGTTGGATTTGAATTACTGGAACATGGAGAGCTGTTTCTTTTTGCACCAATGCATGTCAGCCTCCACTTGTGAAAGCCCCTAGACCTATGTTGAGTAATTTAAAAAGATAATGACAGTGCTCTACTTGATTAATGATTTAGAATCTAGTAAAAACTGAATTAAGCTGACATTTCACCAGAGAAGAAAAAATAATAATTATTTTAATTCTGTGAAATGTGAGACAAAGGATTAAAGAAAGCGTTTAAAAAGGTTTTGTGTGTTAAATTCAATTTAGCAATATAATCGTACAGGTACATAGGTATATGCGTGTGTTTGCCTGTATATTTGTCAATGTGTTCCAAATATTGCTAACCAAATCCATTGAGAACTAAGCAAATGTGGAAGTATGAAAAGATAGCCACACATTTTATTCAGAAACAGAGCAGATTGCCTTTTTCATTTGTGTCCACAGATGGCATACTAATAGAAAAACACAGACTCCCTGACTGACATAACAGGTATAAACTCCTTTGAAAGTAAGCACAGATCCAAGCACATAATACGTCATGCTTAGAGTAAATTATTGTTATTTAAATCTGTATTCTGATGATCATCCTTTCAAATAGGTCATGTGTGAGTGAATGTACACTCTGAGGATTACATATTCAAGTTAACTTAGTTTCTTTTAAATATGACATAGTGACTAACTGATTCCCAGCAGGGAAGTGTGGCCATAGCTCAGCACATTTTCTAAAGGCACAGAGAACACTATATTTGCAAGGTATGTCTTGAAGCAGAGAAATTCTGCTTGGCCCGAACACACAGAGCCTTTAACCATGATGGCCAGGTGGGCACTAAAACATTCCTTTCCCAAGAGCCCAGTCTCACCAATGCCCTTTCTTCAGGCAAGTCAACAATGCTGGATCTAGTCAGTAACTCAGTGGCTTCAATTATCTGAGTGGTATACACTTTATACTACACAGCTGCAAATGCAATCTAGGAATATTTATCTACAAACCATTATTTAAAGTTGCTATTTCAGAAGCAATACTTCAAGTTTAAAAAGTTAAGATGAAATAAGTATTCCATTAAAAAATGAAGAGTTGACTGGTGTCAGAATGAAGGTGGAGCCCACATCTGAATAATGTTTGGCTAATTATTTACTTATTTAGGAGTTAGTAACTCACTTCACTCTTTTGGATTGGGACTGGATGTGGTAATTCTGAAACTTGAAATGATTGACTTAGAGAATCTGAGAGATGTTAAAATGCCTATGGAGTGATATGTGTAATTGGACATATATCTCTAGAGCAGCATGAGCAGATACACGTGCGTGGACATACAAGTAGCTTGTAACCTCACCTTGATGATTTCACCGCTTACCACTGGACTTGACAACAAAGCAAGTATGAACAGGAAAGTTTCCAGCCTCCTTTTCTTAATATCTTAGTGAGAATTTCTACTTCAGTATTTACAGAATGATTTCTTCAGGTGTAAACTTTTAAAGGATTTTTAGTTGTGTTTTTCAAACTCAAAAAGCTAGGAAACGTAGCATCTGAAGAATGGAAGTTTCCCAGTGGAAATATTCTTTTTTTCATTTTTCAGCATTGTCTCTTACCATACAAATTATTCCTCAAAACAATTAAAGTGCAACAGATAATGGATATATCATTCCAAAATACTATGAAATCAAAGCTTCAGGGAAATATTTTTCCATAAACTTAGTTGTATTTTATGAGTCTGAAGAAAGTTACTTGCTGAGTTGTATATCAGGGTGAAATAAAGAGACTGGCTCCCGACAAGATTCTCCTGATTTGGAAAATAACAGTTCATGTTATCATCCACAGTAAAGGAAATTATACTGTGACATTTTAGAGTTTATGACATTGGGAGCCTATGACTATTACAGGGCTTAGGTGTTTACAATGACATTTTTTTTTCTTGAACGTATTCAGAGATTTTTTTTTGAACCATAGAAATCTATTAACACTGTTGGTCCATACTTTTCTCTGGATCTTTTTTTTTTTTTAGATTTATTTTATTTTTAATAATGTGGGGTGGAAAAGGGCACATATTCATATGGATGCTGGTGCCCAAAGAGACCAGAAGAAGGTGTGTGATACCCTGAAGCTAGAGTTACAGCTGGTTGTAAAGCACCCCACACCAGTGCTGGAAACCAAACATGCTTATATGCATGAGTAGTAAGTTCACAATTGCCTTCCTCATCCCTCCTTTTAAAACAGAATGTTCTGTGAATCTAGATCTGTTATAAGTGTCTCAGGCAGAAGAGTGAAGATACCCAGGGACACAGGGGGAAAATTACTGGGTGAACCAAATTATCTCACAATTTCTATCTATCTATCATCTATCTATCTATCTATCTATCTATCTATCTATCTATCTATCTATCTATCTCTCCCTCCCTCCCTGCACCCCCCCCACCTCTCTTTGTGTGCAGACTATGGGTGGTTGGCACTGTGTGTTTTCCTCAAGCACTCTCTCCATCATATATTTTGCAATGGGTCTCTCCTTGAACCTAGAGCATATCAATTCATCTAACACAGCTGGCCAGCAAAAGCCCAGGAAATCTTCCTATCTCTGTTGGATTACAGGCATGCATCTCCACGTCTGGGTGTTCTGTTGTGCTAGAGATCCAAATTCAGGTCCTCTTGTGTGTACAGAAAGCACTTCATGAACTGAACCAACTAAGACCAACATAATGGAGGTCAGAAAGACATTTGTCCTTACATCTACAAAGGCTGTCCATCTATTTCCCCCTTTTTTGTTCTTAAAAGAAACACACACATATAAATAAATCAAAAGCCAATAGTTCTAAAAAAAAAACCTATTGGTATTGTGGAATATAATTATAATCAGTTCAAAGGATGATTAAAAAATAAATGTGTTTGTACCATCCTCTCAGCGGCCGTGTCCCCCACAGTCCAGTGCTTGCAGCTCACCATCATCCTCCAGTCTATTCTTGGTTGTGGATTCCCCTGTGCTCTTTGTGCACTTTAAGTTTAATTTTGCATTTAAAAACTCAATTGGCTCATCTGTTAAGCATTAAGCAGCTCCCTTTTGAGCCACAGGGGGAGCCCTGGGAAAACCCACAGCTGCTAGAACATGGAAAATGGGTTGAAAAAACAAAACCATTTTGGAACTTTAAAGCATTTTAGCAGCCGTGAATTTCCCAGTTCTTACCCCCCAAATGGTTCATCTGTTTAACTTTTATCTGGTATTAGAAAGCACAAACCAGAGCATTAAATAGCCCTCAAATGAGTTTTTGCTTAGTACAAAATGAAAGTAAAAGCTAAGCAAGCCATGTGGGAAGATCTTTGAGAGAGCTATGGCCTGAAATACCTTCAAGCATATTCTCCCTCTAGTCACAGGCACAATTCTGAAGCTCAGCCATGCCTGCTGGAGTATAGCTTTTCTTCTATTCACTTAGAAACCCACCCTCACCCCTCCAAAGGGAAGGAAAGCTCTAAAACAAACAGCAAATCCCAGAGTATAAATGACAATAACAATGATGCAAAGTTAATAGGCTGAGGGTATTAATGAAATTCTCAATCAGGATTTTTAGTTTTGCAATGAAGAGTCATTGACTGAAAATTTATGTTTCCTTACAGTTGGATAGGCTCTAGATAAACCTAAGTTCCTCTTTTTATACTCCCCAAATCTCTCCAAAAAGTCTCACTGTGTTATAGGTTAGATGTAGATTTATTTGCATCATAATATGATTCTCCTTTTAAAATGGAGGTCTCCTTTTGGTGAATTGTGTCTGTAAAGCAATCATTTACTGTTGATAAGACAGGCACAAGTAATAGAAAGCAAAACCAAAGTATGGCAGCCTTGAATGAACAGGATGTGCAGAGAGACTGGAATTCAAGAGTGCTGGAACCTGTAACAAGGAGCTTAGTGGAGTCCAGGGAGACAGGCAGAGGTTCTGGAATATTGATGTGAACAAAGATGCCTGTGATGAGTTCCAGTGGATGGTTTTCCTGCCTGAAAGTACAGGAGGGAAACCCAGGTGGTTAAAGGGAAATGCTCACAGGAATTTAGAAAAATGTCAATGAAATTCTTTAGTTCATCTTTGTGGATCTCCCTCTGATGAAGCTCGCTTAATTCTCCTATATGGTATGCATTTTTAAACCCAGAGAGTTTGATAACCTTAATCAGGTTAGTAAATGAAATGTAGAACAAAATTCATCTAATGTACTTCATTCTAGCATTCAATGACAGATTTGAGGATAATATGAATTAGTCACAATCTATGATGATATAAAAAGAAATTCTAAATAATTTTTAAAAGGTGAATATTAACAAAATATGAAAACGTCTTTACAAAACTTGCATCACATATCCTCAAGCTAAACAATTATGTAGAAAAAAATACCTGTATTTTAGTTTACAAGGATCAGAAAGGGGACTAAAGAGATGGCTCAGGGGCTAAGAGCGAGCATTGCTCTACCATATACACATCTAGAGCATTCATGTTGGCTTTCAGTAACCACATCAGGTAGCTCACAATCTGTAACTCTAGTTCAAGGGTCTTGGATGACCTCTTCTGTCTTCTGTGGCCTCCTGCATTCACGTGGTGCACATACACTCATGCAGGCTCACTCACATACATATTGAAAGAGAGAGAGAGAGAGAGAGGGAGAGAGAAAGAAGAAAGAGATCAGGAAAAAATGTCAGTTTTTCTTTTATCCAAAATCAAACAGAAAAATTTCAAACTGATATGATTAATGAAAAAATATATCTATTATGTACAGGAGAAGTGATTATCCTTCATCTTATCAATTTTTTATGGGCAGAGGGAAAACATTCATTACATATCTACTCTATATGCCATTGGATGTGTATGCAATATTGTGAATGTGGAGAGAATGCCAGTGAGTTATTCTCCTGTGGCCAACTCTTTCCATTTAGTCTGTGTCCCCTGAGACAGACTGCTATTCCAAGATTGGAGAAAGAGCATCCAGCACACATGAACTGATCAAAGAAAAATGAAGCTTAGTGTACCAATGAGAGACTAAGTTAAAGTTTACAATAGACTACTACCATAGATAAATAGCTTCTTCTTCTTTTTAAATGAATTGAATCTGTTTTAATGAAGATATCAGTTAAGGCAGCAGTTACTATGAATTAATTCTTTGCTTCATGCCGAAGTATCTATTTGGTTATTTTTCTGTTTCTTCTATATTTCAAATTTTCCTTTAGATGTCAGAGGATCCATAGTTATTGATTTATATTTAAAAACAAGGCAAGAGAAAGTCAAGCTGAGAGAGTATAGGATCCATAATGAGCTCTGTCATTGGTAGGACTACTTTTGGGATAGTAATGCCCTTTTCTTTGCAGAACAGCTCAGACTCACCTTCTTTGGAGTTAGGAATTGGCAGTCCAAGAAGAAAGCTCTTTCAACACAAGCCTTCCCTGCTCACAGGCTCCTGTTTTCTCTCTTACCAAGGTTTGATGTTTGGTTAGATCATATTTTGGCGTTCCATCAAGCAACCTGTTTTATTTTGGTAGCAGTTCCAAACACATGCATTCCCAATTGTGGTTTGTTCTGTTCCAGCTAACTGGTAAACACTTCATCAGCTGCCTATTATTCAACATTTGTTCTGAATTTTTTTACATGCTTTTCCCTTACATACCATTGTTATTTTTAAAAATTCTTGTTCTTGTTTTTATTGATGTTTAAGAGAAGAAATAGAGCAAATAACTAGTTCAAACCAGTAGATTTCCAAGGAAAATATTGCAAAATGATTAAAATGTATAATTCTAAATTCTAAAAAATTGAGTCAAGCTCACATTTGTTTGAGGTCTTGAGAAATAAGAGTCAAAATAACACTTGCTTTGTGTTTGTAACTTATAATAAATAATGAAATTATAGCTTGATCACTTAGAACATTTTCACTTATTTTTAAATACAAAATGTGGTAAATACATAAAAATACAGAAAAAAAATCACACACTCACACCCACCAACCTTCTCCTAATGCTTCCAAATTCTAACATTGTACCTGCTCTCTATATTATATGAAGTAATAAAATAATTCAAATATAGCTATTGAGAGTGGATTTGAGAGGAGTTAATGAAAGGAGTCAAGGGTTAATCTGATCAAAATACATTGTAGGAAAGTCTAAAGGAAGTAATCTCTTCCTCCTATTAGGTTATCTTGTTCAGCCTCTTGCCTTGTTGTGTTGTATCTTGTTTTGTTGTTGGAAGGCCTGATTTTTTATGAAGGGAGTGGACCTAGGAGAGAGGGAGGGGGTGGGAGGGAGCTGGGAAGAGTGAAGGGAGGAGAGGAAATATATATATATATAACAGTTGAATTTGAAAACTACTACCTCTCCAGAGATAATCATCATCTCAAATGAAAAGTTTATTGTTCCTTGTCATGCATTCCTAAATTAGCACAAAATCACTGTTAAATAATGCTTCTATAATCTTAATATATAGAAATCATGACATTTGAGACTTGCTTTTGTATTCAAAATTATGATGTACAGTATTTCCACAAATCTATGTTTTATTATTTAAACTTATATAGTATTCATCTTACATGAATAAACTATAGACATTCAGGTTATTTCCAACTTTTGCTATTAAATTAACTCTGCAATGTTTTCTCTTTAAATTTTTTTTTTGGTGGAGAGGGTCAACAAAGAGAAATTACAATAGCCTGAATTGTTGTGAGGGCCTCTAAGACACATCTGACTAACAACTCAAAGCTTGTAAAACAGTAGTTTTCCATGCAGGTTTTTCAAATATTCTTAGAGCCAGTGATTTCCCCTACATCTTCTCCTCCATCCTCTCCTTCCATCCATCTCCCCACACAGAACTCCTCCTCATTATTCCCCATTCCCCTTCATATCACCAGTGTTTTATCAAAAGTTCATTTATGTTTTGAACTTTTGTGTATGTATATGATGTATGTTGAACATAGACCCCCTCCGACTATCCTCCCTTTTCTCAGACCTCACCCACATCATTAGTTCCCCTAGACAGCTTCATTTCAACTTTTGTATCTACATAAATCTAGGAACTCCAAATGATAGAAAACACGATCTTTGTATTTCTGACATTGTCATAACTCAATACATTTATCACTATTTAAGTTGATTTTCTGATTCTGTTATTCTTAGGGGCTAAACATAAATTTCATTTTCACTGTAAGTTTATAACATGTTTTCCTTACGCTTTCATAAAATAAATTATTTTACAAAGAGGGTTAGATGATTGTGTGTGTGTGTGTGTGTGTGTGTGTGTGTGTACACAATAGATTCCAGCAAGGTATATACAATTTAAAATTTAAACAATAAAACTTAGTAATTGTTTTCTTAGGCATTTATCCCAGAAAAATAAAGTTCAAACACACACACACACACACACACACACACACACACACACACGCAAAGATGTACAAACACACAAACAACAACAGTATCAACAAAACACATATGAATGTTCAGATCACCTCTCTAATAGCCCTGGTCTGAAACAATCAAATGAATCAAATGTACCTCTTGATTCCTTCTGTTTGTACATACATATGCATATGTGGCATTTATAGATGTGTGCATTGTATGTGGTGAATGAATATGATTGTGAGGCCAGAGTAGGACATTGGTTGCCATGATTCCCTAACTGTCATGATCTTTGGTCTATTAAACAACTTTTGAAATAGACCACATACTTTTCACTTTTTTAAATTCTCTCTTTCCACCTCTCTCCCTCCCTCCCTCTCTCTCATGGGCTTGCACTCCTGCTCTGTATATATGTATTAAACACAAATACTATTACATAACACAGACTAACCTGAAAATTGTGATCATCTTCCCTCATTCTCCCAGAAGTTTCAACTACAGATATGTAGCTTCACACCTCATTCAACTGTTATTATTGATTTACATTGAATTATGTGTTTTTCTATTTTGTTGTATTGATTTTTAAATTATTTTATGTATTTTGAGTTAATTTTCATGTAGGCAAATAAATCATTTTATGCATTTTTGTTAAATGTATGTCTTCCTAAGATTTTCTGTAACACTTTTATTAATAATTTGAGTTTCATGCAATGCATCTAGACAACATCCTTTTCCCAGTCCTCCTTGCAACCCCTCCCCACACCTGTGTCCTCAAAAAGAAAAAAACAAATAAAATACAAATAAAAGAAATAAAAGATTTGTGAGTCCAGCTAGTGTGAGAGGAGCATGAATCATAGGCTTCACCATGGATCCTGGAGGTACCCGGCCACCTGGACATCATGCAGGTACCCAGTAATCTGGCAGACACCAGGGCCTCCCACATGCACCTGGAGATCCCACAGGCACCTGGACACTCCACAGGCACCCAAACTTCCCCCAGGCACCAGGACTTCATGCAGGCACCAGGGCATCTCACAGGTTCCAGGGAATCCCCAGATGCCCAGGTATTGCTGTACACCTACTGTGGTGGCTCACCAAGAGAGACAAGGAGGCATAAGCATAGGTGCGAACTCTGCCAGACCTCAGCACCATCCTGGCAAGCACCATACTGGATAGTGGAAACCTGAGAATCTGAGCTTGGGTATTTTTATTGATTCAGAACTCCTCAAGTGTTCTACTGATAGCACATGCAGATCATGGCCAATCAAACATCCCCCACATAAATCTAACACCTGCAGATAATACAAAATGCCAAGGCCTAGGGAACCGTTCAACCAACAATGCATAAAACTATTATTTTATACATAATTGAAAATAAACTTCTATAATACCCAGGCATCATGTAGTCATTGGGCCCATCCCAGACATCCCACAGGCACCCAGACATCCTGCAAGCACCAGGGCCTCCTGTGGGCACCAAGACATCCCACAGGTACCATGACTTCCGACAGGTACCAGGGCATCCTGCAGATGCTCAGGACTCACACAGGCACTCAGCTATCCCACAGACACCATGACACCACACAAGTTCCCAGTCTTTCCCTAAGCACCCACGTGGCCATTGTGCAGACACACAGCCATCCCTCAGACACCCATACCTCCCACAAACACCAGGGTATCCCACAGGCATCCAGTTATCCCACAGGTACTAGGGCCTCCCACAGGCATCAGGGCATCTTGTTGATGCTTGGGCATCACACAGGCACTGAGCCAACCTGAGACACATAGTCGTCCGTGGGCACCCAGCCACCCCTCAGGCACCTAGGCATTATACAGGCACCCAGTCATCTGGCAGTCATCAGGGCTTTCTGCATGCACCTGGACATCCCATAGGAACCAGGACCTCTAATAGTCAGCTGAGTTCCCACATGCATCCTGTTCCTCTGGCTATCCCACAGGGATCTGGTCTTCCAGCAGGCCCCTGGGCATCTCCCAGATCCAGATGTCATGTAGGCATCTGAAATTTATGCAGGCACCACACAACCTGCCAGAATGAGAACCCCATTGAGCCAGGATCAAGCACCTGGTGAACTCTCATGGCATCAGCAATAAAAACAGATCTCTAATTGCCCTGGTCCACATGAACACTTTGAAGTTTCTAAGACCCCTCTCCAAAGGAGGAGACTCAGCCCCTAGTGTGAAATAGTCTTCATCTGGGACATCTTGCTGTTGCTCAGGATCAGGGTGATCCTGAGGCTTGGCATATAATTCAGGGTCAGGTCTTGCTTGAGCTCCGATTGTTGTGTACACTCCTTATCGTCCTTATCACCATCTATCCTGCTACCTTGGCCTTTGTGCTTGGAGCCCTTGGGTAGTACCATAGTCCGTGCTCTCCCCTACCCTATCCGGGAGAACAATAAAGGTAGCAATCATGTCATAGGAGTGGCAGAATTGGCCTGACAGGTGGTGAACAATCCAGGTAGGTCTGTCGGTCACCACAGGACAGGTCTCTTGTGTGGATATTCAGCCCAGGAGCTGAAACACTCTTCAGCTGGACTTTCCTGGAGTTCTTCAGGAGCAGGGTGATCCTGTAGTTTGGCAGCTAGTTTGGGAGCAGGACATGGCCCAGTCCCAGACTACTGCATCCCACCCTACCTCATCGCCTGGCTTTTGTGCTTGCAGCTCATGGTGGTACCATGACACATGTTCTTCCCCACCCATCAGGGAGAGGAATACCAGTGGCAGATGCAGCCACTGGAGTGGCAGAGCTGGTCTGGCAAGCAATGGAGAGGCCAGGATGGTCTGGTGGCAGTCTGAGGATCTATCCTCTGTCTGCAGTGGGTATATACCCATGCCGGTACCTGCCTCCAGCCATGTGTCTCCTAGTAGCTCTTGTTCCCATTCCCCTGTCTGCCCTATCCTCGGGTCTGCCTTTCTTCACAGAGTACATGCTTCATTGTCAGAGTGGCAGCTCCAGCCTGGTATGTCGCAACAGGGCAACCAGGTTTTGGCCTCAGCCTCAAGGCATCCCAATCACCCTTCCTTCTCAGGGACACCTAGCTCCCCAATCCTCCATCCTGTTTGCGACTGTGTCTCCAGTTCAGTGTCCTCCCTGCTGGCTCACTCTACCGTCCTCCCTCTCCACTCACAGCCAGCTGTCCTCCCAGGTGTTACTGACCTGGTTTTTCCTGCCTGACCAGGCACCAGTGTAGTTCTCCTAGTTCATGAATATATGAGGAGCTGGGGCTACCTGAGTGGGGGTAATAGGCAGCAGCCAAAGCCCTGTCTGATTTTGCTTATTGCACACTACCATCCTGAGTTCTGTCTGACCCCCCTCACAGCCTACGTCCTCCGTGTCTCTGGCAGTACCCATGAGTTGAGTGGGAGCCCAGGCTTGTCACGTAGCTCTGGTGCCCGGCAGGCTGCTCCCACATATCTTCGTTGTGATTTCTGCTTCACTTCTCCGTTCTTGACTCTCCTCCTAGCTCCATGCTGAGGGAGAGACCCAAGGGCTAGCAGGCTGAATCCCCTGGCTGAACAGATGGGCTGAGTGGGAGTCCCCTGCCTTGCAGGCAACTCTGGGGCTGCATGGGCTTGTCCTGCAGAAGTACTGCTCCGCCAGACTCTTCTCTCCCCACTTGCCTCTTCCACACCGAAGCCAAAAACCCCATCCATTCCACCATGCAGGTCTGTCACTGCCCACCGCTGTGTCTTTCCAACCACTCTGATTTTTCATAATTCTCCTCGCTGGACCAGGCACCAGTATAGCATCTCCTGTTTCATGAGCATGTGAAGGGCCGTGTCTTGAGTGAGGAGTAGCGGAGCCACTGCTGGAGCCCTGAGGGACCCTACTCGCTGTCCCACTGCCATCTTGAGTCCCAAGTATATCTTCCTAAAGTATGTACTAAAATATTTTATTTTCATTTCTTTTTATAGGTCATTGGTCATTGGTGATATGATGAATAAATATACAATGGTGTGTACCTATCTCTCTCATTCATGCAGCTGCAAGTAGCTCATACTTCCTCATTGTTAAGCTGTCTCTACCTGTCCTATTATTTGTAAGGATGAACACTGTAACAGCCAAAGAGCTACAAACTTTTAATGGTTAATTTTGGATAAATCAGTATCTTATGGAAAAGCATAGTAGAACGGGGCAGCCTTCAATAATTCAGCACTGAAAGGAAACGTGTTTGGTGGGGGGAAAAAGAGGGACGTGGGTAAAATCACAAGTTCTATCTTGGACTTGGTAATTCTGTTTATACATATAAATAGAAATATTAAGTAGAATGGAACATGAGTGTGTCATGCTGAGATGCTATCTGGATTGAAGACATGTATTGAATTCAGAATAGTCTAAGTACAGTTTATATATATCAATGTGGAAATAGATGAGTTTACCTAAAAAGAAAAATCAAGCCCCTGAGAAATTGTTAAAATAACTCTGTCCTTTATTTTCAGGTACATCAGCATTGAAATTATTCAAATCTCCAATTAATTATTAAATATTAGTGAAGTGCCTTTCTTACTCTGTTCTGTCTCCATCC
Organism: Cricetomys ansorgei; assembly: GCA_026225945.1. NCBI lineage: Eukaryota > Metazoa > Chordata > Mammalia > Rodentia > Nesomyidae > Cricetomys > Cricetomys ansorgei. The sequence continues at coordinate 9,985,916 of JAMJFZ010001100.1, read as the reverse complement.
GATTCATTATACCAATGGCTTAGTTCAAACATTTTAATGATTCTACCTCTCTCAGTGTGAGAAAGCATAAAACTATTGTTCACAAATTAGGTCTTCTCTCCCTCCCTCCTATCTCACCACTTTACTACTTAGTAAAGAGGCTGCTTGCCTCTCTGTGAGCCCCCTTGTTTTTCTTTTAAGCTCCTCTCTTGTTTAACCACCCCCCCCCTTTTAACCAACTCTTCACCTCAAAAATACTAAAAGATGGCTCAGTCGATTAAATAGATTCTTTTTAGTGATAAAAAGAAGTCCCAGGGTTTCTACAACTGAGCAAAGAATAATGGAGAGAGGAAGGTTAGGAAGATGGAGGGTAAGTGAGTTCTGTGGGGAGGAAAGAAGGCAGAGATCGCTTGTCCTTCATGTAGAACTTTGATACTTAGGACATTTCAGGATGAAAAGCAAGCCTTTCCCAGGTGACTGCAGCTGAGAACAGCATTGACAATAGCCTTTGGATTTGGTGACACTAACAAGAGTTACTCAGGAGTAACATGATGCTGAGAGCAGACACAGGAGAAAGAAGGTGGGGAGGAAATGCACTGAGAAGAATATGTCTTCCAAGGGACTCTGGCTTTTGTAGGACAGAATACAGGAAGCTGTGGATACCATAAAAAGAGGCCAAGGGTGGTTACTGTTTTCGAACTGGTGTCACTGATCTGCTGAAATTCTTCAAAGAATCTACTTTGACTATACAAACAAGAAAGTCATGAGAGAGTTTTCCCAGGTGAAGATGTGGTGAACAAAATTTTAGGCATGAGAAAAAGAGTTTAGACTGAAAATATTTGTTGTAACTCTAATTAGGACTTGTGGGGAGCAGTGGGACCGGGTAGAATGTTATTGCGAGGATTTGAGAACTTTAAAAACGTTATAGTACATTTTGATTACTTTGTGTTGTGATTTTTTTTTCCCTGAAATTTGTGCTTACATATTTGGAAACTCTAATCTGTGATTTAAAAGAAAGAACTGTCTTTCTAATGCTTTTATGTGACAAAGAGAAAATAGTTCATTCGACAATTTGCTGTACTATTAAAGATCAGAAACAAGAAACAAAGGCCAGGATTCTGGAGTGTTTTATGTTGACCTCTGTTCTATTATGAACTTTGAAATCTGTCGTATATCAGACATGGCAGGAAATAGGACTCAGAAACCACGAAAAAGAGATGCATCTTATTTTCTGGGTCTGGGGTAACTAGACAAACAATTTCTGATGAATGTTTCCAATATGAATAATTTTTTGTCAGGTCAATTTTAAAGAAAATGAAAGGTTCGGATTTTAGCAAGAAAATCTGCTTTAAAAAAATACAGTTTGACCAAGATAATGTCCAAGACGGAAAGCTTACAGGTAGTGATTATGAGTAGAGGAATAGAACATGAAAATATCAAATTTAGCAAAATTGATATATCAGATTTAAAACATTTTTTATTCATGTGAATTATTTATTCTTCATTTGTAGTGCTGGGGAATTGACCTCACATCCCGCTAATACTAGGCAGGTGTTCTACCTTTGACCTACATTCCAAGCCTCACACAAAATTATATTAATTACTTTTACATTATTTATTTATTTAAGTAGTGTGTGTGTGTGTGTGTGTGTGTGTGTGTGTGGGAGAGAGAGAGAGAGAGAGAGAGGGAGAACATGAAGTCAGAGTATAAGTGTAGAGATCAGAAGACAACTTGAAGGATTCAGCACTATCCTTCTACCACGTGGGTTCCAGGGATTAAACTCATGTCATCAGATGCTTGATGGCAAATGTCTTTAGCTCTTGCACCATCTTGCCAGCCCTAAAGATTTATTTACAAAAAAAAATGTGAATATATGGTAAATTTAAGGGAATAAGCTTTAAATACAATGAACTGGTTTACAGCTTATTTTTGAGTAAATATTCTCTTTCATTAAGTTTTCAATTACTCTCTATCTGTTTTATGAAAACAAACTTAATATACTGACACCCTAGCTTCTGTTGCCATAAATTTAAACAATACCAATAACACGATGCTATCAACCCTTTCCTGCCAAAGCTAAAACCATTAATTTAGCATGAGTGTCACTGGCTCTAGAGTAGCCATGATTATAGTGAAGAGCAAACGACTTTCTAAGTTACTCACTTAACCTTGATGCATGAGCCAATGTATGAGAAACCATTTAACCACTTCTTCTCAAGCTCATCCCTCATGAAATATACTCAACACAAGGGATGAATGTCTAGGAGGAAAAAGACAAGTCAATAGCCATTTACTCCACGTGGTACACAATTTGATCCATTTGTGCAAATAACCCCCCCCCCCCGTTTCACTTGAGGAGACGAGGTCAGTAAGAGGAGCACAAGTAGTCTTTTTCTACTTTTTTTTTTTTTTTACCATGATCCTTCCTTCCAATAAAATTGCACATCCAGTCTGTAGATAAGACAAGGGATAATGCATCCAAATGACTCCATTTAATGGTTAAAGTATTTAATATATGTATCTCTCTCTCTCTCTCTCTTTCTCTCTCTGTCCCTCTGTGTGTGTGTGTGTGTGTGTGTGTGTGTATGTGTAAGTGTAAACATGTATGTGTATGTATGTATATTCTTAGTAATATAGACTCAGATGCTTTGCAGGGACATTTTGACATTTCTATTGATTCTGCATATGGAAGGAAGCTAAATTAGTCACCAAAACCCAAATAGAGCTGGCTGTGTGCTTTGAACCTGTGAATAAGACAAAATTTGAGTCGTGATAAGATAGAGGGAACATCTCTTAAATTACTCAGAAATCATCTTGCACAAAATTTCAGAGAATTAGACCTTGGTTTTGCTTACCTGAAATCATTCTGAATTTTCTATATAGAAGAAAATGTGAAGGGGGAAAAACACACACACACAGTAGTTGTGAAAAAATATTTTGTCTCTTTAAATGGATCCAAATATTTAAAAAAAATTCTGATGCTAGAACAATTTTGGAAACTAATCATCTTTCATGTTAAAAAAGTTTAAATTGCCAGCTTAAGCCTGTTAAAATATTTTTATTGCATTCTTAGTAATTTCCCTTGGAAGCATTTCTAAAGGCTCAGCAAAACATTTACAATTTCATAAAAACCTTTTAAATTAATTTATAACTTAGCTATGAAATCTTTTGGGGAGACTCAAAGCAGTGGGTGACCTCATATCCATAATGCGTATGCTTAAATGTTTTATTACAACCAAGTGGATTAGGATGGAATTATTTAACTTTAGATATTCCATTTTATTTAACCACAATCTGGCCTTTTACTTAAACTGATTTAACTGTATGTTCTGTTTTACTTTATCATCAACAGTAGTGGCTTGAGGAGGGGAATATAAGAAAATATTGACCAATATAGCAATTGTCATTGGCATTTTATTGAATCATAATTTAGGGTAATAAGTATTTCCTTCTAAGTGCTCTGGGTGAGATGGAATGCCTTGGTTCTTTGTGTACCCACTGATGTAATTTCTTGGTCCACCTTTTCAAAATCCCGGGTTGTTATGGCAACCAACTGTGTGCACGCATAACCCAACAGCTCATTGCCTCAGCAGTACCTCTATTTTCTATCCTAAGGCATCTTAACACTTATCCTTACCTATATTTGTTTTCAATAAGTGATCAATTTGCTCTATGTGTTTTTTCTGTGTGTTATATTTTAGTTATATTCTTGTGATCAGCCAGGTCATGCTGTAATTGTTCATTCCTAATTAGCACTTAATTGCAACTCTCACTGCCGACTCAACCCAAGGACTATGTAAAGAAGCCTCTTAATATTTGGGAAAAAATTGTCATTATTTCTAAAATTTATTATCTGGAAAATCTAGCCTGAGTGATTTCTGGTTAATAGTCTTCACTTTTGTCCTGCAAAAGATCACATTGTCCTCATCATACAATTTCCATGGATACCAAAGATGTTCCATGTAACAGGGTATTGTAATGGAACTCTTTGGCCTCAGTGTTAAATTATGTTCAATCACTTAATAAGAGTCCAGTTGAATTTTCCAATCCTCTTTATTAATTACAAGCCATGTCAAATCTCAGGGAATTCAATACCGGAGTGGCTAGGCAGAGACTTTTCCATCATCCTCTCTTGTTTCTCTCCCTTCTATCTTCCTGCCTGCTTCTGCCTTAAACCCTTTAAACTTTTCCTCAGCCCCTTTCTCTATGTGTCCATACACAATGGTATCTTAGCATACCTGGCTGGGGGTGATCAGAGTCTCTGATCACCTGGCCTGCAGACTTTTGATCCTGATAGGTCACCTTCAACTATAAACAGTTAGTCCTATCTGTGGAGATCTCAGCAGAGCTAGCACAAGGGTATGAATAGGTAGGAAGCAAGGCCTGTGCCCCTGCAAGGCATCAGGCTTCACAGCTACAAGGCATCAAAGCCCTTTTACAAACCAAAACAGCACACAGTAGTAAAATATCCCACAACCCCTCAGTTTTGGCTTAGGTCACAGAAATATCAGTGGCAAGTACGCTGACATTTAATTGTGAGAATATTTACCAAGTTGTGTATGCTTGTAAAGGAAGCCTTGAATATTACCTTTGCAACATATACCCATTATCTACCTCTAAATCAACAGGATTGAAGCACTATGAACTCATAGAGACTGAGGCAGCATGCACAGGGCCTGCACAGGTCTGTACCAGATGAGGGGTCCTAGAGCTGAAAGAAATAAGTGAACACATGCCCCTAGAAGCTTTCTCCCTAACCTAGAAGCTTTTACTGATTGATAACCACTTGCAAATGAAAATTTAGTTTTCTCGAAGGGAGTGTCACTAGGGAAACAAACTACTCTTAAGGGTAGGTCACATGCCCAGCAGTAGGTAGTCAAGAGAAAAGGAAATCAACGGCATCTTTGGAGGTTCTTTGTCTCAATGTTGTGTCAGAGCTTTTTAAAAAATTTATATAGATGCATTTAGTTTATTTTATTTTTCATTATTCATTCATATTTATACAGAAATACATAATTCATTTTCCCTTTATTGAAAGTACTTTTCTCTTATGTAATATACATTGATTATTGTTTCTGATCCTTCTACCCCTCCTAGATCCTCACCACTCTCTCATTGAATCCATCTACTTTCTGTCTCTCATGAGAAAACAGTCTTCTAAAAGATAATTATAACATAACGTAATAAAATCTAAGCTAATATGATAAAACAAAATCTGACACACTAAAGTAGGACAAGCAAGGAAAAAGAGCACAAGAGAAGTTATAAGAAACAGAGACCCACTCATTTACACACTCAGGACTCCCCCCCCACACACATACTCATTAAGTTAGAACCCATAATATATATGCAAAGGACCTGTAGGACAAAAGGAGAGAAGAAAAATATAAATGCAAATAAAATAAAAGTAAAAAAATCATGTTTCAGAAAGATGCAAGAACTTTATCAGTAACTGGATATAGGCTATTAATGTGATATTTTGGCTAATGATTTGTATCTAATAAGGCTGAGCCTGAAGAAGTATTTGTGTTTGTCAAAGAGATCCAACATGAAATCTCTTATGCATCATTGGGTGGGGACAATTGGGTGTTCATCAGACCAGGCTCAAAATTAATCTATGATTAATAAGAGATTAGAACCTTTGAGGTAAGACATTCTGTGCATTATTGGGGTGATTGGAAAGTGATTTTTTTTCAAGGTCAACACACAAAACCTGTTATAGCCAAGGTTAAGAAGCTGGGCTGCATCTTTAGATGGGAGCAGAACTTGACAATAAACCTCATGGTACTTGGGGTGATTTGAAGGAGAATACGTCACATAGGTGTAGATGCTTGAATACTTGGCCATTGACGGCACTATTGCATAGCTGTAGGAGCTACCTGTAGTTTCACACTTCAACCAGGGATAAATGAGCAAACTCTTTTGGGAAGAGTTGCTGATGTTTGATGGACACTGAGTCCATCACAACGTTAGTGAAAGGATGGCGAGCTCTTTAAATTCAATGCAAGCAACCTGTTGTAGATATTTTTGTAAGACTTCCACTTAGGTCCATGTTCATTTCCTAGAATATTAGAAAAATTCCTGAGAAAATTGAAAAATATAAATTGTGTGAAGCTCTGGGTCTTCAGAGCAGAGGTAGATATGGGTCTGTGTTGCAGAGGTTCTCATTTCTGGTGTTCTCTTTTATATCTCTGGCTCTTACAGTCTTTCCACCTGCTCTTCCACAGGACTCCCTGATCCCTGAAGAAAAGGATTTGATGGAGACATATTGTTTTAGGCTGAGTGTTCAAGGACTCTTATTCCTGCACAGTATCTGCTTCTGAATCTCTGAATTTATTCTCATCTGCTGTAGGAGGCAGCTTTTCTGATGATGACTGAGCAAGGCGCTGATCTAGGAAGATAGCAGAATCTCATTAGGAGTCATTTTATTACTTCATTCTTTTAGTAGAACACTAGTATTTGGGTTTCACAATATTATTAGTCAAGGTTTGTTGTAAAATAAATAAACACATGCCGTTGCAGCTTCGCAGTTCTGCAAGGCAGTTTTGACCTTCTGCCAACAGAGGCTCCAGGACGGGAAGCAGAGGGTGGTGGTCTTAGATGGGAGACCTGTGAACACACAAAAGTATGACCAGGACTCTCTGGAGAGGTTGTCAGTGGAACATCTCTAGGATTATTAAAGCAAGGATATTGTTACATATATAGGATAAAGGCAGAGGAGGGTCTTTGGTATCCAGGGTCAGAGCCATTGGTTGAGACAGCGATACTGGAATAGCCCCATTTGCATGGGGAACTCAAGTTTAAGGGTCAAAGTCCTGAAAGGTCACCTTCTGCATCAGGTGTGGTTCCCCAATGAAAAGAGGAAGACATCCACTTTATCAGGAAATGGAATCAGACCTAGACTTCCAGACCACATTCTTTCATTAATGACTTCCTGTGAAGTAGGCAATATTTAGAATTAGCTGTGTTTTGTCAGGGCTAAGAAGTAGGGAGCAACCGAACTCCTAACATTCTCAGGGTGAGAAATCCCGGTTCAAGGCACGCTTCAACCCATTCTTAGCTCTAGGACAGCTACACAAGGATTCTCTAGAGGAACAGAATTTATAGAATGAGTATATACTATTCTCATCTTCTTGAGGAACAACCACACTGATTTTGATTGTGGTGGTTTACGCTTGCAGTCTCACCTGCGATGAATACTATTCTTCATCTATCCTTGCCAGCATGAGCCATCATTTGTTTTACTGATATAGGCCATTCTGACTATCATAAGATGAAAATCTCAAAGTAGTGTTGATTTGCATTTCCCTCATAGCTAAGGATGTCGAACATTTAATATCTCTGCCATTTGAGTTTTATCTTTTGAGAGTTCTCTGTTTAGATCTGTATCCCACTTTTTAAATAGAGTTGTTTTCTTGATATCAACTTTGTAAAGATCTTCCTGTATTTTGGATATTAGCTCTCTATCAGACGTGTAGTTGGTAAAAATTTTCCCATTCTGTAGGCTGCTTCTTTGTCCAAATTATGGTTTCCTTGCCAAGCAGGAGCTTTTCAGTTTCATGAAGTCCCACTTATCACTTGTTGATCTTAGAGTCTATGCTAATGTTGTTCTGTTCAGAGAGCCTTTTGCTATGCCAATGAGTTCAAGGCTATTCCTCTCTTTCTCCTCTATCAGGTTCAATGTATCCAGTTTTTTATAGAGTTCTTTGATCCACTTAGAACTGAGTTTTGTGCAGGGTGATAAGTATAGATATATTTGCACTCTTCTGTATGCAGCCATCCAGTTTCACCATCACTGTTTCTTGAAGATGCTGTCTTTTGTTCAGTGCATGTTCCTGCCCTCTCCATTGAAAATGAGGTGTCCATAGGTGTGTGGAATCAACTTAATTCCACTGATCATCATGTCTGTTTTTGTGCCAATGCCATGCTGTTTAAATTAGTATAGCACTATAGTACAATTTGAAGTAGGAGATGTTGATGTTTCCAGCAGTTCTTTACGTGTATGTGTGTGTATGTGTTTCCATATAAAACTAAAAATTGTCCTTTCAAGATCTGTGAAGAATTGTTTTGGACTTTTGATGGGAAATGCATTGAATCTGCAGATTGTTTTGGGAGGGATAACTATTTTTACTATGTTGATCCTACCAATTCATGAGGATGAGACATCTTGTCATCTTCTGATATCTTCTTCAATTTTTCTTAAAAGACTTGAAGTTATGTTTTTTAAAAAATCATATTTGTCTTTTATTTGCTTTGTTAGAGTTACCTCAAGATATCCTACACTATTTCAAGATATAGTAAGTGAAAGTTTGAATTTCCCTGATTTCTTTCTCAGTCCATTTGTCATTTTGCATACAGGAGGGCTACTGATTTTTGTGAATTAGTTTTGTAGGCAGATACTGTGCTAACAGGGTTTATCAGTTATAAGAGTTTCCCAGTGGAATTTTTAGGATTATTTATGTATACTATTTTAGAGGAATATTTAATCATTTAATTCAGCAGCATGGCTGCTCTGGAAAAGGACCATATCCAAGGGTCTATAGAAAGGGATTAAATTTAGGGGTTCTATATGAAGGGAATCACGTTCAGAAGCCAGAGTGGTCCTGATGGACTGTAGAAAGAATGTTAGTACATACCTTTAATCCCAGTATTCAGAAGGCAGCAGTGGTGCCTGCTTTTAATCCCAACTCTGAGACTGATCAGAATGAAGTCTCAGATTAAATCACAATAATGACACACCCAAATCACAAGATATAAAAGGAGACTCTCAGTTCACAGAGAGAGAGGGAGTTAGAGAGGCAGTATAGAGGATAAGAAGAAGAGATAGGATAAGACAGAGACAATGAAATGATCTGACTGAGGATAAGGCTGAGAATCAGAAAGGCTGACTGGAGCAATATAAGACAGTATGAGGCAAGCAGTCTGAGGAGTCTGAGGCAAAGACACAGAGGCAGTTCGACAGAAGTCAGTATCAGATGGGAAGAGTGAGTCAGTTTGAAGCTGAGCAGAACAGTTCAGTCTGAGGCAGTCAGAGAGTCAGCCAGAATCTGCTGGAGTCAGAAGAGCTTAGTCAGAAACAATAAGCTAGCTCAGAAGGTCAATTTGAACCAGTATGGAGAAGAGTCAGCCAATCAGAAGAGTTCAATACAGCTCTGAGTTCAGGAGGAGCTAGTCAGAGTGGCTCAGTCAGCAGTAAGCCTAAAATAAGGCTTAATCATTCTAGATCATATGGAGGCTGAGGCTGAAGCCTTCCAATTCTAGGCTTAAATGTTTTAAATTTTAAGGAGGTCAAAATGATCCAGGGTACCAGGATTAAGAACAGGTAATTGAATTAGGCAAAGAATAAACTGCCTTTTACTATGAATCTTATGGCTACATGCTATCATATCATATGCAAATAAAGATACTTTGACTTCTTCCTTTCCAATTTATATTCCCTTGATTTCCTTGATTATATTCTCCTTCAGTTGTCTTATTGCTCTAGCTAAGACTTCAAGGATCATATTGAATAGGTCTGGAGAAAGTGAAAAAACATCTTGTTCCTGATTTTAGTGGAAATGCTTTGACTTTCTCTTTGTTTACATTCGTGTTGGCTATGGGCTTGCTGTAAACCATCTTTATAATGTTTCAGTATGTCCCTTGTATCCCTAGTCTCTCCAGAACTTTTATCATGAAGGAGATTTGGATTGTATCAAAAGCATTTTCTGAGTTTTCAGAATGATGATCACATGTTGTTGTTTTTTTTTGTCTTTCAGTTTATTTATATGGTGGATTACTTTTATTAATTTACATGTTTTAAAACATCCCTACACCTCTGGGATGAAGCCTCTTTGATCATGGGAGATGATGGTTTTTGTTTGTTTGTTTTTTAATTAATTTTTCTTCTCTCATACAACACATCCTGACCACAGACTCCCTTCCTTCTACTCTCCCAGCCACTCCTGGTCCTCCCTACGCCCACTTCCCTTCAGAAAAGAGCAGGCCTCCCAGGGTTACCAATCAAATAGGGCTTAACAAAATGGAACAGGACTGGGCACAAGCCCCATATCAAGGCTAGATGAGATGATGTTTTTAATGTATTCTTGGATTCAGCTTGCCAATGTTTTATTGAGGCATTTTGGATCTATATTCATTAGTCTCTAATCCTCTTTCTTTGTTGGGTCTTTATGTGGTTTTGGTATCAGGGTAACTGTGACTTCATAAAATAATGAGACAATGTTCCTTCTGTTTCTATTTGGTGAAATAATTTGAGGAGTATTGGCATTAACTCTTCTTTGAAAGTTTGGTAGAATTCTGTCCTAAAATGATCTGGCCCTGCTTGGACTTGTTTTGGTTGGGGGACTTTTAATGACTGTTTCTATTTCACTAGAGATTATAGGTCTGCTTAAATGTTTTTCTAAACTTGATTTAACTCTAGTACGTAGTATAATAGGGAAAATTATCCTTTTACTTTAGATTTTCCAATTTGGTGAAGAATGGGTTTTCAAAGAATGTCCTTATGGTTCTCTGGATTTCCTCAGTGTCTGCTCTTATATCCCCATCATCACTAATTTTGCTAATTTGGATATTCTCTTAATGCTGTTTATTTAATTTGGTTAAGGGCTTCCATAGAAGATTCATCAACCTCTCCTACATGATGAAATGTACAGCTGACATACAGATGCTGATGTTAAAGTCAAAGTTCACAGTAAATAGAGCAATAAGTGGTAAGGGAAAATGGTATAAAATGGTTTCAAAAGTCTATCAGAATGTCCAGTAAAATCAATCAACTTAATGATTTCAATAGCAAATTGGAAACAGTTATTAATTACATGATTTAAGAGAGATTTAGGAGAGTACATGATTTAACTAACATTTAAAATTTACTGTTTATTATAATGAAGCCACACTGATCAAAATCATATATATACTACTCTTGTTAGTTTAGAGTAATATATAAAAACACCATATTTCTAGTCCAAGTGGATCATCATCTAGGTGCTGGCAAGCTCAGGTCCTCACAGGGGAAGTCATTTGAATTTTCTGATGAACTGTCCTGTCTGTATTTTCATATAGCAAAGGGGAGCATAACTCTCCTAGCTTTTCTTCTGAGGGCACTAATTCTATTTATGAGGCTCCATCCTCATAAGCCAGTTACCTCCCAAATTTTCAACTTCAACCCATTGCATCTGAACTTTACTTTTTTAGCTATAATTTAGAAGACAAACATTATTTCTAAATAACTCATTTACATAAGATTATACATATGGTTAACGGTATAGAAAATGAATCCAAACTGCATAAATGAGAACCTATGATATAATAAAGATAGTATTCCATTGGGATGTTTTTGCTGGTTGCTGAATACTTTTAACTTAATTACCTATACATAAAAGTAAAAAGATCATTTGATTATATGATGTGTAAAAATAAATTGTATAGATTAGAACTATAATGTAAAGATGTACAATATTATCAAAACAAGAAAACACTTGAATAGTTAAATAGTAGATAAAGCTTTCAGAAATCATAATGAGCAATTGTAGGAAATGATTGTTTAGTTACAAAGAAACTGAAACTTTCTGAATAGAAAAATGTACTGAAAGCAAAATCTAAGATGAAATAAAACACCTGTAACTTTTATAAAAACAATAATTGTATTGATTAAAAACATAAAACCACTCAAGTAAAATTTGGCAGTGATGTGAACCAGCAAGTCACAGCAGAAGAAACATTACTGATTGCTACCAATCAGTTTATGATACCAATAAGTTTATGAAAACATGTTTAATTTCATCAGTAGTCAGGAAAATAGAAATATAAATAATAAGGAAGGACTAGTTATTGTGAATCACTATGTTATTGAAAATATGCCTGTCTGTGTTTAATAATTCCCACTGCCAATGAAGAAGATGCGGAAAACGAGAGTGGATATTCACAAGCTGAAGCTTGAAATACTATGACCCCCGTGGTATACACTTAGTAGTATCTATTAAAATGAAATATGTCGAGTAATGCTTATATAAACATATTCATAAATGTATAGAACATACACACACATGCACTTCCTTGAATCAAGTAATTTCAGTGTTTAGAAAATCCATCAAGCAGAAATAAAATTACAACTATACAAATAAATATGTATAAGGACATTTATTATAATTATATAAATGTCAAAAATAAATCAGCAAACCATAATGTCAATTAATAGGAGACAAGTTTAATAAATTAAGATACTTTCATGCTGAGAAATGCTATAGAAGTTATAGAAAAGATATGAGCTTATTTATTATTCATTCACCAAACATTTAACATATACCAACAATATTCTTGCACTATTTTAGGTATTAACATTAAAGCAAGTTTGAAAGTAAATATCGTTCACTGAACTGGGGATAGAAAATAAATAAAACAGATATGTTTTCAGAATAATAATGTACCAAGAATAAAATAAAACTTGAGGATAAGATTGAAAATGATAGGGAAGTGAGCTGGGGCCTGTGGAAACACAGGAGAACTTGCAGAAATCATAAAAAACCTATTTCAGGTCAGGCAGAGTAGACATTTTTCTTTAGCCCTAGGATTTTTCTGTAGCCAAGGATACAAAAAATGCAGAGATTATATTTAAAAAGAAGCATTGCATTTCTCAAGTTATAAACACTTATACCATAGCACTGATTTTTTTCAACTTTATTTTTTCTTTCAAAACCATTTATTTTCAACAAAGGCAGACATATGATTGCTGACAGTCTGGTAGTCAGAGAGTTGGGTCTTAGGGTCTTTTGTCATATTTGATCCAGATCCATTTATTTTCATTTATTTTTAATGAATTTTATGTTTTATTCATCTATGGAGGTTTCTGCTCCAAAAATGATTATTTTAAGTTGAAGAAAAACATAGGTAGTCAAAATTCATGAGATACATTGTATTTTATTTTCTACCACCTGGAAAGGAAACCTGGAAGGAAACACACCATGTGTCTTTGTTACTTTTCTTCACGGTGACAAAACACCATGACCAAGGCATTTAATTTGGTGTTCAAGGTTCCAAAGGGCTAAGGCTGTGATCATCATGACTGGGAACATGTCAGCAGGCAAGAGGTGGGGCAGTAGCTGAGAGCTTACTTCTGTTCTCCAGGTGCCACCCCTGGGCTGACAGAACCCAGAGAAATCCCAGGGCAGGAACCTGGAGGCAGCAACTAAAATAAAATACATGAAAGAGTGCTGCTTACTAGCATGCTCCTTGTGACTTTCTTAGCCTGCTTTCTTATATCACTAAAAGCTACCAGTCCAGGGACGGCATCACCCGGGGTGAGCTGCACCCTCCCACATCAAAAGTCAATCAGCAAAATGCACAGTAGGCTTGCTTACAGGCTAATAATTTGGAGATATTTTCTCAAATAAGGCTCCTTCTTTCCATATACATCTCTGGCTTGCATCAAGCTAGCAAAAAACTATCCAGCACAGATGTCTAGGTTAACTCTACTTCCTAGTTCTTGTGAACATGGATGTATAAGTATTTGTGTAGTTGGTTATAAATTCCTTTGATATGTGCCCATAGCTCATTTAGCATTTCTGTTTTAGTATTTTGAGTAACCTCCTGACTGATCTCCAAAGTGGCTCACTAGTTTACACCCCCACCAGCAGCATAGAAGTGCTCTTCTTTCCCCACATACACTCCAGCACTTGATGTTGTTATTTTGTTGTTCATAATCATTCTGACTATACTCAGACTGAATTTGAAAGTAGTTTTAATTTGCATTTCCATAATGTCTTAAGGTTGTTGAAGAATCCTTTAAATGTTTATTACTCATTTTTATTACTTCTTTGAGAACCCTCTGTTTAGTTCCATAGCCCATCTTTTAAAGACTGAGTTGTTTGTTACATTGTGTTTAGTTTTATGAATTCCTTGCTCATTCTAGACACTAATCCTGTTGATATATAGGATTTGAAAGAATAAGTGCACAGAAATATAATCCATTAATATGGCAGCATGATTGCTCTAGGGTAGAAAGAATATTGACACATACCTTTAATCCCAGTATTCAGAAGGAAGTGATGGTATACTCCTTTTAATCCCAGCACTTGGGAGAGCTTAGAAAGAGTCAGTGTCAGACAGGAAGTGACATCTGAGATGAGTCAGAGTGAAGGGCAGGCCAAGTGACTAATCAAAGGAAGAGTTAGCAGAGTGAGTCAGAGTGTATAGAAAGGTGGGTTCAGCTCAGAGCAGAGTCAGTTACAGCACTCAGTTACAGAGGCAGAATGAGACAGGCAGTCTGAAACAGCCAGACGGGGGATGAGACACAGAGATAATAAAGAAGTCTGAGGAGCAGAGAGGCTGACTGAGGTAGTATGGAGCAATGAGAGCTCAGGGAGAGACACTAAGGTAGCTTGGCAGAAGAAGTTAGTATCAGATGGGAACAGTGAGTCAGTTTGAAGCTGAGCAGAGCAGTTCAGTCTGAGTCTGTCAAGAGAGTCAGCCAGAATCTGCCAGAGCTTAGTCAGAAACAGTAAGCCAGCTCAGATGGTCCGTTTGAACCAGTCAGCTTGGAGAAGAGTTTGAGCCAAAATAAGATTGAGTTGAACCAGAAGGGTCAGAGTTCAGAAAGAGCTGGTCAGAGTGGCTCAGTCAGCAGTAAGTCTTGGAGGTTGATTAGAGAGTTACAGAGGCTTAAACATTCTAGATTGTACTGAAACTGAGGCTGAAGCCTTCCAGTTCTAAGATTAAGACTAGATTGTAAAGAGGCTGAAACATTCAAGGGCTGCAGGCTAGAACAGGTGATTTAATTAGCTAAAGAATAAACAGCATTTGAACCAGAATCAACATCTGCATCTAGAAATAAGAACTTCATCTTGTTCCTGATCTAGTGGGGATGCTTTGAGTTTCTCTCTGCTTAAGCATAGTGTTTTAAGTGTCTGGTGCACAGCCTTTATTATCTTAAGATGTTTGATGTTTATCCCTGGCCACGCCATGACTTTTATCATGAGGAGATAGTGGACGTTGACAAAGGCCTTTTCTGCGTAAACTAAGATGATCCTGTGATTTCTTTACTTGAATCCACTTATGTGATTAATTGAATTTATTGATTTATATTTGTTTCATCAATCTCTCGTTGCTGCAGTGAATTAGGTTTCTAAGAATTTTATTTGAAATCTTTGTACCAGTCTTAGTTACTTTTCTATTGCTATGCTAAAACACCATAACCAAGGTGACTTATAAAAGAAAGTGTTCAATAGGCTTATAGTTCTCAGTTAGAGTCCATGAAGGTTGAGCAAAGGCATGGTTATAGGAAAAGCTTAGATTTCACATCTCAAACTGCAAAAAGGAGGCAGAGAGCAAACTGGTAGTGGCTTGAATCTTTTGAAACTTGAGAGCCAACCTCCACTGACATACCCCCTCCAACAAGGCCACAGCTAATTATTCCCAAACCATACCTCTGATAGGGAACAAATAATTCTAACCTGTGAGCTTATGAGGACCATTCATTCATTCAGAATACCATTCCACACCCTGACCCTCATGGGTTCATAACCATATACATCGTAATACAAAATGAATTCATTGCAGCTTTAAAATTCCTCATACTATTTCAGTCTCAACACTATTAAAAAACCCAAAGATCAAAACCTCTTTTGAGATTCAAGGTAGTCCTTTAATTGTAACTCCCCGTAAAATCTAAAACACATTGCATATTTTCAACATATTGTGGTAGAGAATATACATTGCCACTCCGAAAAAGAGAAGAATCAGCATAGTGAGGAACCACCGGACCAACGTTAAGACCAAAACCCAGCAGGGCAAACTCCAAATCCTATAGTTCCAAGCCTGGTATCAAACAGCCTAGATATCACTGTCCTTACAGCTCTGCTGACTACAACACACTTCTCCTTTTATTGGCAGGTTCCATCCCCTACATTCAGCTTTACTTGGCAGGTATTTCACTTCTCTGACAGATCATGCAGGGATTGCCCTGGCACCCTCTGCCTGGACTCCACAATTCTTCTTTTTGTCTATCTATCTATTTATCTATCTATCTATATTTTAGTTGTTAAATATTGCTTTTTATAATTTTATTAATAATTTGAGTTTCATACAAATGTATCTCGATAACACCCTCTTCCCATTCCCCCCTGTTCCACTCTCCCACCCCTGTGTCCCCCAACCCCCAAAAAAAGAAAGAAAGAAAAGAAAAAAGTGAAGTCCAGGAGATCATATCTCTTTTTAACCACAGTAGGAGATTTTACCCTGTAAACACTTACTCAATAGCCTCTATGACTCCAAAGCAAGAACCGCATGGATAACACTGCCACATTTGGCTGTCTACTTTGCACAGAGCCTTGAAATATGTTTGCAGTAACTTTCTTTTGCTGTTGCTTTTTAGAAGCAGAAAACTCCTTATGGTAATTTCTTTTAGAGTTGGAAGCTTAGCTGGGTAGGGTCTTACCTAGAGGACATCCTTCCCTGCATACCACTGTTAAGTTGGCCTTTACTTCATCTCTTTATCTCTCTCTACACAAGCCTTGGCTCTAATGTTAAGGTTTCTGGAGCTGCTTTTTCTCTCTAAGCTGTACAGTTTCTATTCCCTTTTTGCCCTGCTTGTTGTTTTTCTTGTTGCAAACCTTCATAAGAGTGATTACTAATAACCATATAGCAGACTCAATATTAGGCTATTCTGAAATCTTTGCAGAAGAAATTAGCCTATTTCTTTTAAACTTAGCTTCAGGCAAATTCTTAGGACAAGGGCAGAAAGCAGCCACAGTAGTTGCCACGTATCACAAGAATGTTCTCTAGCACAATTATATTGCTCCCCTCTGATGCCTCTAGAGCTCCACAGTCCCCTCAGCACTACCAGGGTTCCTACTAATAGCTCATTAAGTTTTGCTTACAGCATTTAGCTGCTTTTCCAGTTTACACACACACACACACACACACACACACAAACAGCATAGTCAGGCCTGTCACAGCAATAGCCCACTTCCTGGTATCAACTCCAGTCTTGGTTACTTCTGCTGTGATGAAACTCCATGACATGAAGAAGGCAATTTATAAAAGAAAGCATTTATTATGGCTTCAAACCATTATTATGCAAGTGCAAACACATGTGCTTTAAATTAGACAGTATTATACAGCAGACTTCTTTAGGCATTTACCAGTGCATTGAGGCAATATTGGATGCATTTGTAAAGATCCTTCGATGAAAAACGAAGTATCTTAAAAATTTCTGATGATTAAAGCTGTAGAACCTCATTTGACTGACCTCTCTCATATATAGATCCGGATTGTCATATCACGTCAGTCCCAGTCACTCCTGATCGCTCTGCCTTTGCTCTCTCTCCCTTTTTTCTTTTCATCCAGCCCCTTGTTCTTCTGCCTTTGCTGTGTTGTTCTTGCCATTGAGAAGTGCTTCTTTCAGGTATATAATAATCAGGTATATAAGCATTTTTGTAGTTATAATGTGTATAAATTTCTAGGAAATTGGACCAAACATAACTTAATAAAAATTGTATAGCAATCCATTTGTCATGCTAATGAATATTTACTTAAAATTTTTGACTTGGCCTGCTTAATAAGCTTTCTCATGAATGTAGTGCTATTAGAAAATTCTTCCTTAATTTTTGAGAGAAGATTACTTTTTAAATTAAAATGGCTACTTTTACATTGCAATATAAGTTATTTTTTTTCCCAATGAGGGATATAGGTATTTTTTTTCCAATGAGAAAATTTAAGAATATATAAATTAAAAAGAATTACTGTTCTTTGAGCAAGAAAATGACAGACCTGATCTGCAGTCCACTGAAGGCACTTATAGTTATTTTTAAGACACTTTTTAAGATTTGTTTTTATTTTATGTGTATGCATATTTTTTCTGCATGCATTTATTACATATATTATATTATATATATATTACATTATATGCATTTTTGGTCCTACCCTCAGAATCAAAATAGATGGTTGGAGCCCCTGGAACTGGAGTTAAAGACTGTTGTGAGCTGCCATGTGTGTACCCAATCCCTGCAAGAGCAGCAGATGCTCCTAACAGCTAAGCTATCTCTCTAGATCCTGGCACTTGCTATTTTGATAAGAGTTTCTAAATCCATCTGCCTTTCCTCTTAAGCATCTCAGAATCTTCAGGACAGAGAGCATAATCAGTGGCCTCAGCAGAACAACGCTAATAAGGATGACCCTGACCTCTTGAGAATGGAGTTCTAACCTGCTGACCCAAACAAAAAGAGAGAGAAGCTTGAGCAGCACATTCAATGGAAATTTTGGGGTAGTTCTATGATTATAAATATCAGTGCAAAATAAATTCAACTCACAAATTGGAAGACTCAGATATATGTAAAACTTAAACTGAAAACTATTACACTGGTATTAAATCATGCTACCATTTCTTCTAACATAAGAATTGCCTTTCTTTTACTGTTTTCTTATGTAATAAGAACCACATTTTATTATATTAATTAAAACTATTAAATGCTTTAATATTCTTTTTTTAAAAGATGCATTTCTCTATTTATTTGGTATTTTTGAAACATACTGTGGAGAACTGTAGTATCATTTAGGCATTTTAAAATACCATTTCTCCATATTTAGCTGATAATTGAGTAATTTCAGAGAATTCTTGTCCAGTGGAAGTTATGAAGAAGTTCTTCAATCTGTAATTAGACACCTAACAAGTGGCTTATTTTTATTAAAACTTATAATTCTGAGTCATTATACTAAACCTCAGTTACTACAATGGCTGTACGGTAAACTCATTAATATTTAAATTCTGTTATGGATATGGATCTGTAGTAATAGCAGATATTTACAAGGTGTTACCATGAGATATAAATTGAGAAGATGCACAGGATGGAAGGATTCTTTATATTTATTTTTCTCTTAAGTAAAGGGCAAAGTTAATTTTTATAGCACAGTATTACCATTCCGATGCAGCATGGCGGAAGATGAGATCCGATGCCTGCAAGTTGTCCCCTGATTTCTACATATGTGCTGTGCATTTACATGAGTGCACACACACACACACACACACACACACACACACACACACACAAATAGAATAAATGTGAAAGTGAAGTTATATATGAATACATATACAGCTTTTTATTTTCCCTTTAAAAATACCAACTGTACCAATGAGTAATGGTTGCACTCATTCATTCCTTGTAGAGATCATTCTTTTCTTCCCACCCAAAATGGCAACCTGAGCTCTGTTTGCCTAATAACGGATGAATACAAAGCATTCTTATTACTATAGATATCAATCTTCAGTTAAGATAGAAAAGCCAGACTCCTAGTGCTCTCTGGAAGAATAAAGGAACTAGCCCCAGCATACTTCCAAGATTTCAATTTGGAAAATTGCATCTGCTTTCTCTAAGGCCCCAAATTGGTTCAGTTGGATAAGACTCTCTTCACTTCCTGCATGAGCAGCTACAGAATGTGGTTGTGCTTTGGAAAATGGCAGTGGGCTTATTCTTTAGACAGGCGCTTGTCAACACTGGAACATACGTGGACACACACCCAAATATATGCACAGTGAACTGAAATCCCCATATATAAGCATGTGACTGAACAACTCCACATTTTTCATAAAGCTACATACCATTTCCCAAATGGAAATAAGTTCTACTTTGTCATTGCATGAAATATCCCAGTTATTGTGGAAAGTGATAATTCTATCATTTTAAAGACTAAATTCTATTCTAATCAGAGTCATAATGGGTAGAAGGGAAGAATAATTTATTAAAAGTAAAGAAATTACGCTCTGGATATGCTCCATTTTGTGACTCCTGTCCAATTGATAAATGCACTATTCTGACTTACATTATAAAAGCATCAACACTTGCACAGATTGTTAAAGATATCTCCAATAAGCTGTAACTACTCCAGGTTACAATTCACAATAAGAAGAGGGGAATGTTAGAAGTCTCCCTGAAGAGAGTAATAGCAGGACTTAGTTCCTAGTGGATTACAGCCCCACATTATGAAACTACTGCACATTTGGCACAATTATGCACCACTGGCAGCTTTTTCTCAAAGGAAGCCTCATGTTAAATGAACACTTAGAATCATTTTGGAACTCATGCATCTTGCAGCTAACACTGTGCTAAGTTAAGCAGCAAATACCATGCCCGTATGGTGGAGAGAGAATATTAGGCTCCAATATCATCGGTCCTTTCCCCCCTAAAAGCTTTGATTTCATTAAAGATGACCTCTCAAAGTGCTTTAGAAAATGAGATACTCTACAAAATGCACTGAATAGAAAAGAGGAGCATTCAGTACATAAATTACTGCCTTTCCTATTGTTATTTTTAAGGTTTACCAGGATCAGGCAAGTTGGCTGCTTTTCTCCTTTGGTGTCCAATGAAGCCATTCTCAAATGGGTACACTCAGTGGGTACCAAAGTACAGGTAATGCACCTTTCCAGTAAGATGCAAGCCACTGCTTTCCAGTATGTGACTAAGATAGTAGGTTTTCAACAGAGAATTTGCAAACTGTCAGAATAAAATGTAGACTTAGATTTGCCGCCAAAGCAAAACATTGGGGAACTGAACTTCAAGGGCTGGATACAGGTTTATTTTATACTGTTGCCTTTCTCACCACATAAAAATGTTGTAAGCGTTCTGTCATAAATATTTGTCAAAAAAGTAAACACATATTAAAAATTCTAGGTGCAGTCACCTCAAAATAGTACTGCAATCCACAAAAATAAAACTGTATTAAAGAAAGTCCATTAGACTGAGTTTAATTTGACTAGTGTTTATCAAAATGCCTCAGGAGCCATAGCTCAGAGATGATTTATTTAGTTTTTGAAATGATTTATTTTATGTAATCCATGGTGCACTAGACTTAGCTATTCAACTTCTAACTCAGCTTTAGAAGAGACCAAATAATAGCAGACACTGCCCACAGCAGGCTTATAGACTTCTAGGCAAATGTGATAACATTTGACATTTCAAAAAACACAGCACTTTCAATGTCATGGTCTGTTCCACCACTAGCAGATTCCAGGAAGGGATAAAATATAAATGATCTTCACCACATTTTATTTTCTTATGCTTGCTTATCTGTTTTCCAGATACAGAATTGGAATTAGCCATTCGGTTTTACATAAATTACAACTTTTCAAATGTCTACTTTTGGTTTGCTGTCTGTTCTTCAGGTTAAAGGACTCTTCAGTAAGAATGTGAAACATTGTTTCACAGTTGTAAATAAATGCCCAAGTTAAAACTCACGTTTTAGATGCTGAATTTAGCAGAATTTTATACAACACTGTCCAAACAAGGCTACATCTGAAAAGTCAGAAACTTCATATTTTAAAAATATTTTTGTCTAAATTAATTCAATTAAACTTACATAATTTATAAAGTAGATGATCAACTGTTCAGTGAATGAGATTATGCACACAACAATTCAAATCTTTAAGCATGTAAACACTGTACATGAAGTTCCACAAAATATTTTGACATCATTTATTTTTTAATTCTTTGTAGATCTTACAATGAAGGAAAAAGCCAACAAACAAACAAAACAGGAAAGCTTGTTGTAATCTCTTATTTTCAATTGATTTAAAAGTACATACTGGGAAGAAAAAACAGGTTTAAATGTGTAGCTTATTTATAATTCACTTTCATTTATGGTATATTTAATGTATAATTCCCATTACAAATCATTTTGTTTGGTTGGTTTTGGTTTTGGTTTTGGTTTTGGTTTTGGTTTTGGTTTTGGTTTTGGTTTTGGTTTTGGTTTTGGTTTTGGCTTTGGCTTTGAAACAGGGTTTCTCTGTTGTCTTTTAAAGGAAACTACCTGTACCACCACCCAAAAGCATAAATATTGAGATAAGATCCTATAAGGATACAACACTCTGAAGAGTCAGATGAGTGTTAGCTATTTTATCAATGAAATAATTTTGATGAAGATATGCACGGTGTTCTTAGAAATCATGTAGTTGCACATTTATTAAAATACAGGTCAGTGTAAACACAAGCCTGGTTTACACAAAAACACCAAAATTTAGCTTTGACTTGTTTCACTGTGATCTATAATTTAAGGACTGTTGACCATTTCTCCTATCCTTTCCTTCTCCCAGTTTGCTGTGTGCTAGGAAACCATGACTCTACTCTCAACTTCTAGAACAGCAACATTATTCCACATGTGAGTGGAGATATTGTGGTTCTTTTCTCTCTGTTCCTGGCTTATCTCATAAATGTTGGCCAGTTCCATTTATGTGTTGTAATCAACAAGATGCCATTCTCTTCTATGAAAGAAGTATATTGCATTCTGTAAGTCACCACATCCTCTGAGTCCATTCGTCACTTGATGGAAAGAGTTTCTTTCCATTGATTCACTATATGAATAGTGTGGGAATAGAGGTGTCTTCTTAAAGTACTACTATATTCCTTGCTTATATACCAGTTCTGTTTAGTTTTTTGTCAACTTGACACAAACTAGTGTCATCTGTGAAAATAAACATCAACTGAGAAAATTCCTCTTTCCGATTGCCCTATAGACAAGTGGGGGGGGGCATTTTCTGCACTAGTGATTGATGTGAGAGGGTCCAGATCACTGCAGATGGTAACACCTCTGGGCAGATGATCCTGGTTGTACATAAAAGCAATCTGAGCAAATCATGAGGAGCAAGCTAGTAAGCAGTGTTCCTTCATGGTCTCTGATTCAGCTCCTGCCTCCAGGTTTCCCAGTTGGCTTCCCTCAATGATGGACTATAGCCTGCAAGCCAAGTAAACCCTTCCTTCTCAAGTTGATTTTTGACAGTATTTTATCACAGCAACAGAGAGCAAATGTCTGTATAGTAATGGACACCATCATTCAGACAAAGCAGCAAGCTTCAGAATGGGTAGATTTTTACCAACTACCTATCCAACAAAGGGCTGACATCTAAAATATATAAAGAACTCAAAGAAATAGATATCATGAAGATAAATAACCCAAATAAAAATGGGATACAGATCTAAACAGAGAATTCTCAAGAGGAAAAACAGAAATGGCTGAGAAACACTTAAGGTAATGTTCAACATGTTTAGTCATCAGGGAAAAGCAATTCAAAATTGTGAACTTGAGTGTGTCTGCATCAATATGTATTTCTTTTGCTTTTCTTTGGCTCTTTTTCTTCTATTTTTGTTGTTTTTTTTTGTTTTGTTTTGTTTTGTTTTGAATTCCCTGTTTTGTCCTACCTAGTCTGTTTACTTTTGTTTTATCTTGTATTATTATTACTCTTTAGACGCTTGTTTGTTTTCTAATGAGAAACAGGAAGGGTGGATTCAGATAAGAAGAAAGGAGGGAAGAATCTTGGAGAAGTTGGGGGAAATGAAACCATAACCAGGATATATTATATGAAAAAACAAAACCCTATTCTAATAAATAAATAGGAAGATAAGGGTCACTAAGAAGTCCATTACTAATATCTCCGAAAGTTTCATGATAATGTCACAGAAAAATAAAGTTTCTAAGTGTGCTTCACAGCTGTTTCTTGTTGAAAAACTTGGCTGTTAGAATTTTATTGACTTGATGCATACCAGCTCTGTAAGGATGCAGTATCAGAAAGGATCTCTGGTGAGTATGTGGGTGACATTTTGTCCATTGGAGCAAAACCTAGTGAGGTTCGTAGACAATAGAGATAGACTTAAAAGAATGTAATGTGAAAGCTATTTAGCCTGAGCTAAGAGAGACAGACTACAAACTGGAAAGCATTAGGAATGCTGAGCTAATACTATGGATAGATAGCTGACTGGGAAACATTTCTGTTTCCCATTTTGGAAGTGTTAACATCCAGACAGCCGCAGTGGAATTCAACACTCAAGGTCAACGTACAAGGAAGTGAACAGTAGGGGACGTCACAAGCCCTTTAGGACCAGGAATCATTAGACTCAGACTGATGCCAATGGTGCCTGGAGCCCTAGTGGTGTTAGTAATCTTGGAGGCCAGCTGACCTTTTAACTGGCAAAGTTGAACTTTTTCTTTTGGTAGTTGGCATCTGTTGCCTCTGGCTCCTTGGAATGAGGGACCAAGCCAGTGAAAGTCCTTGGACTTTTGAACCTGTGCACCATTGTTAGCTTGTTCCAATGTTCTGTGCTGAACTTCTTCATTACTATCAGACCTTTAAGCTGATCTTAATGAAGAATTTTCTTTTGATCTTTGTCCTTCTGAGCTTTTATGAACTTAAGGAAAAATACAAGCTCTGGGCTGAAGAGAAATAGATAACAATTTGAAGCCTAAGGGAGATGACAATTATTATCTCTATGACAAGTGGTATCTAGCAGAGCAGCTGTCTCAGAAGTTTCATTAGACACAAAAGACCTTAAGGTAATAATTTAATCTAAAACTGTATGGTGAAATCTAATATATATATGTATATATACATATATATATATATATATATATATATATATATAATATTTTATATTTTAAATTTTAAATGCCCTCACCACTAATCACTATTTTACTTTTCCTCTGCCTTCTCTCTGTCCACGGGAGTCTGGAGGCGGATGGAGGTGAGAAAAGAGTCCAGACATCCAAAAAAGCAGTCTCCCCTGAACCAGTGTCTGAGCCTATCATGAAAAGAAATGGTTGTCTTGGCAACAAGAACAAAATTAATGCTTTCAAACCTTGACTTCTACTCAGGTAACCTTTTAGTTCCCTAGTTTTCAGATATATTTTGATACTAAAAGTCAGGGTTCTTATTACCAGTGGATATGCATCAGCTCAGTGCCCTTTTTACTTATTTGAAAGTTGGGTCCCTCATGTCGCAATTTTACTTGAGGCTTTTGGGCCTTATGACAAGACCCAATTATCACAGCTGAGTAACTTTCAATGCACTTAAATAACAATTTAATCTGCAAATCAATGTGTTCAATAGAAAATGTAAAATTTTTATCTCATGTATTTAATTCCACTCCTTTTTCTCTGATTTACAAGGTAATAAAATTTCTTGTTTAAAAAAATTAATAGAATTTAGCAAAGTTACAGAAGAAAATATAAATTGTATAAAATTATATAGCAATAATTATTTTGCTTCACTTTATTCTTTCCTGTTGATTTGGGAGTGATCGCCATCTTTTTTTTTTACTTCTTGACCAGCAGAAATCTGTTGCTTAATAGCATATCCTATCAAGGTAGCAATTTTTTACAACAGCCTGATATTATATCAAGATTATATGTGAATTGCTCTATTATTACTAATTTCAACGGCTTTATAAATTTTAATTTAGACTATTGTAAAACCTTTTCATACAAAATGTTTTCCCTTCTCTATTTATTTCCTTAAAATATATTCTCTTAAGCAGAGTTTTAGATCAACCAAGGTGATGCTTTGAAATTTTTGTCTTACTCCTAGAATTAAGTATTTTGGAGCCATAACTGAGGATATTTGCAAAGAATAGCATTTTTTTCTCTATCTTCTAGAAAATTCCTAGATTCTAGGAAATTTTCAGCCAGTTGTGTTTCTTTCATCCAAAGAAGAAAATCCCAGTGTCTCCAAGCTTTATGTAGCACTGGGGTTTATCAATGTGCACTGCATACTAGTCTCATGGAAGCATCTTGTTTTCATTTGTCTGATAGTGAGTTTTAAGATATTTTTTGTAATTCACTAAGCATGCAAATTTATTTTAAGCAAATTTTATAAACTTAAACCATATACATTTCTTTGTTTGATGCTTTCATTTTCCTACGTATTGGCTCACATATTAGTGCATGCATATAGGCATATAGGTACACATACATCCAAGTAGTGCACACGTATGAGTAAACTGAAGGTCACCATCAGGTCTTGCCTCTTAAGAACCACGCAGCTTATTTCTTTCAGGCAAGGCCTTGGGTTTGCCTGTGAGACAAGGTTAGCTTTTCACCTCCCTATCTGTGGGGATAAAAGTAAATGCCACCAAATCCTGTTTTTTGTTTGCTTGTTTGTTTGGTTTGTTTTGTTTTAATTAATGCACTTTTAAGCTTTCCAGAAATTTTCTTTTAGGAATGCATTGATTTTAAATGTTCCAAATATTTTTTGCAACTCATCATCATCAAATGAAAATCTGAGTTTAAAATATTGTAGAAATTTGAATCTGGAGAGATAGCTCAGTGGTTAAGGGCACTTGCTGCTCTTTGAGAGGACCTGAGTTTGATTCTCAGCCCCCATGTTGAACAGTTCATTACTGCCTGTATTTGCAGATCCAGGGAATCTTTCACTACCATCTGGCCTTCACAGGTACTATGTGCATATGGCATGTACTCACACAGGTAGATATAAATAAAAATAGTAGAAATAAAAATTCCTCTCTTGCTGCTTTTTAAAAGGCCATAAAAATATTATTTATCTAAAGCTACACAAGTACACACACACACACACACACACACACACAGAGAATATGAAGTTATGCTAATTCAGCTGACAATGATCCCCACAAGAGCCATAGACTATCTAACAACCCCACCCCCCATCCCCCCCAGTACCAGGAATGAGAAGTCTTTTTTCAGGTTTTTAGTCAGAGGAATCCAATAGACTTTGCCAAATAAAGGCTATTGCTATTGTCTCTGGCTGCTTCCCAGGAGTAAGTTCCTATTGTTGAAGACAACATGCACTTAGGCCACAGGACTTGGAAGATCTGAACTTTATCTATCCATAAGACTTCCTTCCTGAGGTCTAGTTGTCATAATATCAAGTCTTATACAAACTGCCAAGGGAGGGAAGCAATCAATAGTCCTACCCAGCTATGACACCTATGAACCACAATTAGCATAGGGAGATATCCCTAAGGGTAAAATGGTGTCACTCATATTTTTGTGGAAACCAATGGTTTTCTAATTGGACTTAAGTCCCACTCAACCAAAGGAAAATCATAACTGCTACTGGAAACCTAGCGAAGTACCTAGGTCTAGTGAGGTCCTGCATCTTAGAGAACCTACTACTGCCACTTTACTAAACCAGCATGATTCCTAACTGCATCTTACTCTTATTCTTACAACCCCAGATAAGTGTTCCTCTCAGCCATCATCAAAGAATCTTCCTTTTGCAGACAGGGACATTACAGAAAACAACAACTGATCATATGGGATGTTAAGACCCAACAGATATGTCCACAGTACAACTGCTGTACCTAAGGCTCAGGACATCATTAAGATTGTAAGATTGTAAGACCAGGAAGTCTATTGTAAGATGGTGTTGCCTAGAAATAATAGGGAAGCTAGATCCATGGTACCTCCAGCCTGGCTGCCTAAACAAGACTTGAACAATGACTGTACCAACAGATATGCTAATGTCAGGGAGAGAAATATCACAGGTACATTCTTAGATGAAGAACTACAGGCAACTAGAGATAAGCCCTCTATTTGATTATTCAACCCCAAGTGATCAGCATCACTAAAACATTACTAAATTACTAACAGCATTACTAAAAAGACTCAGAAGGTTATATTTATATATTTTTGTAACAAAAATTATCAAATAAAAAAGTGGCCATGATGAAATTAAGAAGGAGTGATGGGGGGCAGGCATGAGAATGGTTGGGGAAAGAAAGAAAGGGAGTAAATAATGTTGTTATATTTTAATTAAAACTAAAGGATAAATTTATAGGATAAATAAAAAAATTAAATTTTCCAGAATTTTGAAGTTAAACGCACTAAGGCTTGTATGTGGTCTGGTGATATCAAAATACTTTTGACATTTACAAATATTCTTAGTTGTGTTTCCAAATATATTTTGTAGGAATAAGGATGTATTTTTTTTCACCTTCTCATTCTGTGAATACCTTTTGGTATTTAAAGAACCAAGATGTAGAATATATTTAAAAAAATGAATTTGTGAATAAATATTGAAACTTTCATGTGAGTTAAAGAGAATCAAGTGTTATTTTTTATTTCATCTATTGAAATTATTAATGGTTCAAATAAGAGCTTAGCACTGATGGCATATTTAGGAGACCAAGAGTGAGTAGTTTCTGTACTAGTCAATTTGTCAAAAGAAAAAGCTAAAGGAAGTTAAGAGAATATCAAAGAAGAAGTGTTAACGCTTTCTAGCCTCTCAAAGAGCACATCTTAAGAGCAGGCATTTAAATTCAATGTTTCCCTTTCCTAGAATTTTCTTGTTCTCTCTGAACCTCATTTTCACATTTGTATTATAGAAATAATGAGAATTCCAATTACCTTTAGGAAAAATAATTACTTGAACAAAATATTTAAAGTTGCTTAACATGGGTACATTTTAAAAGCTTTACCCATTTTTTTTTGTAATTACCACTACTAATGAGTAATTAAAAGCATTAGTAAGATTTCTATGTTGGAGTTCTTATCTACTTGTTCAGCAGCCAAATAATAACAAACGATCTACATAAATTTGTTATAGCCAATGAGAAAATTCCTGTAAGTGTGTTTCATTTGGAATAGGAAGTCACTGAGGTAAAAATCCCATGGAGAGCCTGGAATTGTGATGTAGGTGGCTTAGATTTTGCCTGTGCTGATTTTACTACCTTGTCAACCTAATAGATAAAAGAGAAAATAGGAGTGTCTTAAAAACAATTTTTGTAGTTAAAATGCTAGATTTAAAAAATGATAACATAGAAGTCTGTTTGAAACTGATAAAAATGACTACATATTTAGGAGGCCTTTTATGTCACAAATCTAAAGGATTCTAAAGGCTGTATCAAGTGTGTAATGTAAATTGACTGACTAGAACCCATAACCTCTGGTTTCTCAGAAAAAATCTTTCTTGTCCTCTGCTTTTACTGTACCATGTGCTCATCAGCTTTGACCTTACACAGAATCATCTGAAAGATGTGATATGTTGGTATTTATATATGTCAAGGGACCAAGAAGACGAAACTAGACACCACCAAAGGATGTAATTTTTGGTTGGTAGATCCCCCACATATTTCTTAATTATTTCTGACATTTTGTCTATTTCACGATAACCTTCCTTGGAGGATAGAGATAATGAAAAAAAAATGTTCTTCATGACCCAGAAGAAGAAATACATCTTCTGTTAATAAATCCCAGCTGAAATCATATAAGAGTTCACATTTATCATTTTGTACTGTTTTGTTTGCTAAACTATTCTTGGAATGTGAAAAATAGTTTCATTTCACCATGACAGAGATTTGAGATAAAATTTGAGGGTCTAAGATAAAAGATGTTTAGATAACTATATAAGACTATAAGCTAGGAAAACATGAAATATGAAAGTTGCTTCCTCTGCCTACCCTCATCCTAGGCTCTCTGAAGTTGGAACAATGTCTTATCAATTGGCGTGTCCTTAGCACTTAGATGCTAGCATATCTAGGCAATCAGTTAGTAAGCATACCTCAAACACCTTACATTAATAATGATATTTAAATGAAGATACCATGAATCTTTCCAGAAACAAATGTGTTAAACCTGAAGGGAGAAATGTAAACGACAGATGAAGTCAAATAGAGCACATCTATGCTATGTACTGCTTACGTCTGTACCTAGTATAAAAGTTACTTTTGTGGTATGCAGTACTGCATGTTGGTGAAAACAGGTTTTCAAATTTTAAAGTATTAAGGAAATATTAAGAGACAAAGACAAAGGTCTATCTTGTTTAATAGAAAGTTGGTGCATTTTTCTACATTTCAGAGGGCAGCAAAGACACCAAGCAAACTGTGTCTCTCAGTATTAGTATCTTTATATATCTGCATCCCGTGTTGAATCTAGGCAGGAAGATATAATCAATGGGATACAATAGAAGTGACTTTGAGTGACTTTCATGATCAAGTCATAAGAAGCCTATCAACATCCTCCTTCATTATATTAGAGGAAATCTTTGAGAAACTGGTCATTAAGCAAAAAGACTGAACATCCTGGAACTGTCATAATAGAAGTCCAAGCTATCCACCTGAAATAAAACTGCATAGAGAGGTAAACATAACCATCTTGGCTTATAGTAGTCTAGCATTCTTAGCTGAGTCACCAAAAAGCTGGAAGAAGAAGCCATGAAATTTAGATACGCAGCCCAGTTAAGCATTTGAATTATGTCATTTAGAGGAGCTATAAGACCGTTACCATGGGACAGCTTCCCAGACAGAATAACATGAAAGAATCCAGGAAGAAGTTCAGGAGGGACCCACAGAAAGAACCACATGGCAGATCCATAGAAATACTCATCTAATGGAACACCAGCAAGAAGCAACTGAAAGAAACTGTAAGGACAATATGGAGGATCCCTAGAAAGAACCATATGACAGATCCCCAGGAAAAACAGTCTGTCAGAGTTCCATAAAGAACTACATGGAAGATCTCCACCTACACAACCACCAGCACAACTGCAGAAAGAAGAATGTGGTATATCGCCAGCAAGAATTACCTGTCAGACCTATGTGTAGAACCACATGGCAGACATGTAGCAAGTACCTCATGGCAAAACCCAGCATGAAACATCTCACAATTTTGCAACAAAAACCACCAACATATTCCTACTTAAAACCATGTGGCAAACATGCAGTGAGAACCACATGATAGATCCCAAGCAAATACTATCTGACAAGCCCAATTACCAAGTCCCATATAGCAGGTGGGCACCCAATCCCACCCCAGTCATAGAGATATTGTCAATTGCTGGGAGAGGGAATGACAGTTTTCTCTAACAGAGCATATCTTGATAAATGAATCATGTGGAAGGCAATACAACCAAGAATATTTGAATGGCATAAATTGGTCTGTGTGTGTGTGTGTGTGTGTGTGTGTGTGTGTGTTGTTTAAAGGACACAAAGTTTGATGGTTAGGGAAGAAGTGATAGTATTGGGAATAGCTGAGAGAGGTAATAATAATATGCCACCAACACATTGTAAGAAACTCTCAAAGAACTAATAAAAATACATAAAATTAGTCCATTTTTTCATAACAAAGATCTAGTATCTTTCAAGATTAAAAACAAAACATCGAGTTAGACAAAAATAGATGAGGTGAAACAGTTACGTATCCATTTTCAAATCATGGAGAAAATATTCCTGTATATAAAGAACTCTTACAAATAAGAGGAATTTGAGCTAATAGAAAAGTTAGATAAAGATTGTTAACAGACAGTTTCATGTGAGAAGCATTTACAGTACACATTTTTTTAAAGTTTCATCTGATTAATTAGAGCCTTACACTTCAAAATAAAATATCACCCGATTAGCAAGATTTTTAATACTTTATAGCATCAAATGTTAGCTAGAATGCAGGAATTCCAAAATTACTAAACACATAAAGCAGAATAGCTATTTTAGTATGTCATTTGCATGACTATTAAAAAAATAAAGAATTTGCATTGCCTGCTTGTGGTCCAGAAGTTTCTCTTCAAGAATTCTACAGAGTAATACTTCTACTCATGAACATGGAAATGAGACATCATTTTCTATATTTTTATAATGTCTGAATTTTGAGAGATGCTTTTAATATCTAATCAACGAAAGATTGTGCAAAATTATAAAATTATAAGATATTCTAAAACATTTAACCAGGAACAAATGCTGTCTATGATGTTCCATTTTTAAATATAATTACAGAGCCAGATGGTCAGGAGGTTTGCTGTGAAGCTGTGTTTCTCAGTAATATTAACCTGTACATCCGTAAAATTTCACTAACATGACTAAACATGAACTGGACACAGACAACAAAATAGTCATGCCAGGTGGACAGAGGAAAGGCTGCAAGGTCTCGGTCCTACACAGAGAATTACAGGCAACCAAGAAATACTGATGGGAGAAATGTACTCTTGCCTAGGAAAGAACACAATTGTTTATCTAATACCAAACTGTCAACCCTAAAAGCATACATACATACATGTAAATTATACATACCGAGCAGGTTGTATTTAGGTATACACACACACACACACACACACACACACACACACACAAATACATATTTGTGTGTAACAAAAATTAATGAATAAGGAGACTATGAATTTGGAAGGTTCAATTGCTCAAAGCACCTAGTCCTGGTCAGGTAAGGCATGAATGTCAGTGTGGGTGGTGAGTCCTAGAGAGATGAAATAAATACAGAAGAATTGAGGCTGGCTGTTGGAATGCAGCTTCCATGGATGAGGATGAAGAAGAAGGTGTTCACATGCTAAGATATCCCTGTAAGTCACATTCTAAACATAGCACAAACATTTGGTATGGTAGAGTATTTTATGGTCATTGAAGTTTTCTACTATATCTTTATTGCACCCAGTTAAGTATATCTTACATTTTCTTTCTTCCTCCAGTGATGGTTACCGATTGACCCTGTTCCTTGTTTTCTTATGATACATTAATAGAATAGTTCAGTAGGCAGTTCTGTGTCAGATGAATTTAAATTTGTATTTAGAAACTAGCCATTTTGCAATGTATCCATATTCTATGAAGCTAATTGCATGGGAATTTCAGTATTTCACTTCCCCAAGTCCCTTATTTTACTGTCATTACTTTTAAGTTAGTTAAATCCTTCTAGTCACTGCAACCCCTCAAGGCATATATTTTTCATTCTCTCTGTAAAATTCACGTATGGTGAGATAAAGTGCCTTTAGACTAAGTATTAACAGAGCCACATTTAAACTAAAACTTTCTGAAGTTTGTAAGGAGGCGAAAAGTATTCTGACCAAGGCTGAAAAACACTTTTAAAATAATGTGCTCCCTACTGTCCATATTACATAACCAAACCACCATCACTATACACTGAGTTCACCTTCAGTTTTGTTTCTTCCAATAATGGCTATGGATTCAAACTTCCTTAGGCAGTTATATGGCAGTAAAATTGTATCTTTTAGTAGACCAAATCTTTATACCCAACCCTAATAACAATGTTTTGTTTTTAGTAGTGTGAGTTTTGTGGTCAAAATCATTGTACATATTTTTGATCATAGAATAGCTGAACTTGGACAACCTTTGGAAAACTGTATCTTTGGACTACATGTTTCAATATGTTCTACATTCCTTTATGGCTTTTTATCTTCCTAGATCTATTTCATTTCATGACATATTTTAACAGATTGGCCACATTTTAAAAGAAAATAAACAGAACATCTTGAAAATAAATTATGGCTTTATTTAAAATTCTAGAGAATGGAGTCATCATAGTAAAACATTTGGTGACAGATTTTAGATTTTTAGATACCATCTTTTGTCTACTTTTTGAATAAATATCGTATATACACAATTACTAAATCTATAAAGTTATACATTCCTTGAGAAAGAATGTAAATAAATGTATTTGCTCTGCGTCTGAGACTTCACATACATTTTTGTATGTAAATTCACATACAGAAAAGTGACTTTCTGCATCTGTATGTTTGTACATATACTAAGGGATGCTACATATATGCTTTCCATCTTTTTTCTCCAACTATTCAATGATAAGTAGCAATTTTATCAACTTAAGGATGATTTCAAGACTAGATAAGACCATAACCATTCCATTATTCAAAATTATAGTTAACTGAATAGAGTAAATATCAGAATAAATTTCATATTAAAATTCCAGAAGTTGAATCACCATGAAACTCTTGGCCAGTTCCAAAACAGGATTTATAAAAAGGAATTGCCACCCAGACTTTACTCAGACCTCATTTTCATCTATTGCATCTTGTGTTTGTTTTGCGATCTAAATTGAGATTACTTTCAGTGCAGCAATGTGTTACATGTAATCAGGAATAACACATTAAGTGAACGAACAAGCTCAATGCTTACATTTTTTTTCTTTAATTTCAAAGAAGATGTAAAAGAAACACATGCAACTGGGAAAACTATACCAATTAATGACTATATTTAAACGAGAACCATATACCTTTAACCCAGTATGAGTCAATACTTTTAAATTATTGCTAATTGTTTAAAATCACTCTGTATACCCCAGAAGATTTGGTCTGAGTAAAGTTAATTCTTTTATGAAATCCTCCACTTACAGGCAAATACAGTAGTCCCACAGGAAACACAGTAAAATAGTCATAAAGGTGGAAACATTTAAATGTTCCATGCAAGGAAGTCTTCCCCCACAGACGAAGAAAGGCAGTACGGTTAAGGATAAAAGAACCAAACGCGAAACACTCAGTTGAAACATTGAAGATGACTGTGAAAAAGGTTTATGCTCACTTGTTAGAGAAGTGTTTGAGCAGACTGAAGCACATGAATAGATCTTTCACAGGTCATCGCCTCCATTCAGCTCATGACATTGTTACTACTTGACGGGAATAGATGGGCTTAATTAATATTCTGACCATACCTGAGACAACATTCTTTAGGAAATTACCTTCTGATAGTTCGGATTTTTTTTTTAAAGGAAGAAAGTAAATAAGAAAGAAAAAAATTATAGTAAGTAATAAAAATTAGATGCAACATCAAAGTCAACTGCCCTCAAAATTTAATGCTACCTACAAACAAAATCTTGTTTGTGTACATTTCCTACTGTAATTGTTGTATCTTCTGAAAAAAATTCAACAGGAGCTTGAACTTATGAAGGATGATATTCTTGATATTTACTGAATAACAGTAAAAAGAACTCAGTTATAAAAAGTTTGCATGGCATTTGCAAATTCGCATAGTAATGAATAGTGAAGCAATATAGTCATGTGTCAGTAGAAAACATATGTTGTGAAATACAATATCAGAAATATATTTAATATCTTAATGAAAACAGAAAATCCTTGTTGTAAGAATAATCATCTGCTTACAAAGAATATGCGATATTTCAGAATGTTTTCTAGGTAAAATGTTAACGTTTAATAGAGAAATTCAGCATATGAATAAACCTGCATTTTCCATAGGCAAGTTATGGTGAATTCACCTATAAACTTTTTGCATCCTTATTTTGAACATTTAAAATATTATTCCTACTAGATTAGATATAATTGTATTTATAAACACTTTCACTTTTTCAAATAGACACATAAAATTATGTCCAAAATAATGAAAATATTTTAATCAAAATCGTAAAAAAATAAAACATAAAAAAAATTTAATAAGCTACATCATGGTCCACATACATATTAATATAATATGTAATAATACCTAATGAAGTAATACAAATATCTAGTATAAGATAAAATATGGAAATACTTAGTGAATAAATTCATTGCAAAAGACCTATCTTATTTGGATTATTTACATTTAGCAAAGTCATTTATTCTCAATCTGGAGTCAGCTGTCCCTGAACCCAAACCTAATAAGGTACATATAAAACAAAATCTCTATTTAAATGAATTCAGTTATTTCTGAAACACAAAAAAAAAGCCTTTTTTTTTTTTTTTTTTTTTTTTTTTTTTTTTTTGTCTTGCTATGTTATAGCCCCTTGATAGTGTTTTTCCTGTTTATGGTGCTTTAGGAATAGTTTCTCTGCTAAAAATAAATAAATAAATAAATAATACAAGCCACAATTGCATCACTATGTACCAGATGTGCAACTGATCTCTGGGACAAATAGATTCTGGACAGTTAATGGTCACCATATCCCCACTGTGTTTCCATGTGCTCCTGTAGTAGGCACCTGTGACTTAGTGGGAACTCAGCCAGAACAGTAATGCGATTTCTAGGTTTAGAGGTAACCTAAGAAAATCTGTGTCCTTGCTTTTGTAGTGAAAGAAATAGTAAGAGATGCAGAAAAAGCATGTATAACTATCATTTAAGGGCCACTTATAATATGACCCATCTCATAGCTTTGTCTGGTTGTAAGTATATTTCGAACAGGATGATCAAAGTGTAAAAAGAGCTCCTCATTTGCATTCTGATTCAAACTAAACCAACCGTAAAGCATAATTGTGAGAAGAAAAAAAAAAAAAACTTGACCATTGGCTATTTGATTATAATGAAGAGGATTTTGTCTTTGTTTTGTTTTGACACAAGAATTATGATGTGGTTTTGGTTTTATTATTCCTTATCTTATAGGGGTTTCTATTTTAGTGTTTATAGGTTAAAATGGTTGTGCTAGTCTGGAATTTACTTCAAAATAATTGCAAATGTGAGTAAAAAGTAGGTGAGTTTCCTGTTTAAAACTATTTCCAAGAATCCTTTGACACTCCTCCCTCCATGAAGGGAAAACCAATTCCTCTGGACTTCATATATATGGATTGTTCAGGGACTCCCATCTAATAGACAGAACATGGAGAAAGTTCAGCAATGAGATTTTTGAGAACGGACAGTAAAACCAGGGGTCACTACTAAATGTTATTTATCTTTATGTACATTTGAATAAAAACAAAAGCTCATTGTGGCTTTTTTCATCTCATATGATAAAATTTAAAAGGTAGTAATACTTTACTAGAATTTAATCCCAGTATTCAGAAGGTAGTGGTGGTTCATGCCTTTAATCCCCGGGGACTGGGCAGGGGAAGCAGACACAGGAAGCAGAACTCAGAAGGATTCAGTTAATAATCAGTTAAGAAGAGTCAGTTGAACTGTATGCTTGTGGTACTCACCATTAATCCCAGCACTTGGGAGACAGAAACAGGCAGATCTCTGTGAGTTTGAGGCCAGCCTGATCCAGGCTGAGTTCCAGGACAGCCAGAGTTACAACAGGAAACCCTATCTCAAAAAGCCAAAAGAGGAGGAAGAGGGGAAGAGGAGGAAGAGGAGGAAGATGGGGAGGAGGGGGAAGAGCAGAGAAGAGGGGGAAAGAGGGGAAGAGGGGGAAGAGGAGGAAAAAGACAAAATGCTCTAAATGTCTTAGAACCAATGATTTAATTAGACAAAAAATAAACTGTCCTCTGTACCGAATCAATGTTTAGATCTGGGTGAATCTATATCCACATCCACATCTACATCTGAAGAAAATACATGGAAAAAAATTTGATACGGAATATTGATGAACATTTATAAAAGATACTGAGCATTAAACAGTTCATTGGATAGCATTATGGTCCATCCATTTTATTATATGGGAGCCTCACTTTTTCCATATAGTTATGTTTTTAAAGTTTTTTAAGTTTTTTTTATCTTTTTAAGTTTTCACATGTTAATAAGGAATAAATAAACATTGGGGAAGTAAATTCTCCTGATTAGAATGACAAATTCTAATAAAGTAATGATTTCTGATTTAAATTTGATTTCAGTTTTAACTAATACACCCAGTAAATTCATGATCAGCAACAATTGGAGAGGTTTACATAGAGTGGCAATGTTTGAAGATAACTTGGAAAATAATCAGTGTGTTTCAGAAGAAGAAATATAGTTATTATCATTT
Organism: Cricetomys ansorgei; assembly: GCA_026225945.1. NCBI lineage: Eukaryota > Metazoa > Chordata > Mammalia > Rodentia > Nesomyidae > Cricetomys > Cricetomys ansorgei. The sequence continues at coordinate 9,948,802 of JAMJFZ010001100.1, read as the reverse complement.
GTCTCCATTCTCATTCCCAGACATCATTCTGTCGGAGCTTACTTTGTCAACTTGACATAAGCCATAGTCATCTGGGAAGAGGGAATTTCAACTTAGAAACTGCCTCCATCAGATTGGCCTGTAAGCAAGTCTTTGGGGCATTTTTATGATGAATGACTGGTGTGGGAGGTTCCAGTCCACTGATGGTGGTGCCCATCCTGTGCAGGTCGTCCTGAGTTGTATAAGAAAATAGACTGAGCAAACAAGTAAGGAGCATGGTCTCTGCTTCAGAGAGCTCTACCGCCAGGTTCTCTACTTGGCATTCTTCAATAATGAACCTATAGGTCAAGTAAGCACTTTTCTCTCCCAGCTATTTTTGGTCAGTATTTAATCACAGCAACAAAAATCAAATTAGGACAGATCTATACTTAGAAATAAACAGGAAAAGAATGAGAGACATAAGCATATATTACTTAATAAAATTTCTAACTGAGACAGGTATAAGAAGCTAGAGTGATTCTTATTTGGTAAGGTGTTTACCATACAAGTATGTACTAAGACCAGTGTTCAACCATCAGAACCAAGTAAAAATGCATGTGCATGCCTGTAATCTCAGTGGCAGGGAAATCCAGATCAGCTTGTCCTTCTGAATCTCCAGGTACAGAGATAGATCTTGTATCAAAAACTAAAGAGTGCAATTGAGGAAGAAGCCTAATATCAATCTCGATCTCCATGTGCATGTACAATACATGTGTATGTTCTTACCCAAACGCACGCACACAAAGATAAACAAATACAAGATAAAATAAAATATCAGGTATAAAGGAAAGAAAAATTAGTTTTCATTATAGAAAAACAATAGAAAAACAATCTGTTGTGGAAGTTTAGTTATGTATAAAATACGGTTTTGTGGACTGTTGGATGAGGGACTATTTAGGTCTTGCATTTTATATTATCTGCAGGTGTTGGATTTCTGTGGAGGACGTTTGATTGCTTATGATCTGCACCTGAGGAGTTCTGAATCAATAAAAAGACCTGACTCAGATGCTCAGGGTTCCACTGTCGATTGAGTACAGCACTGGCCAGGATGGTGGTTCCCTCTTCTGAGGTCTGACAGGGCTTCCACGTATGAAAATGCTCCTTGTCTTCCTGTCTGAACCCACACAGTAAGCTAACTACCACAACAATCAGATGAAGAAAAACAATCGGGAAGGAAGGCTGATTTGAGAGTCAGAAAATTAGTAGTCAAGTCAACACAGGGTTAGGATTTAGGAAAGACCCTGGTGAAAGAAGGCTCCTGTAACCCATAGGATACAAGTTTGGGCAAAGTAGGTAGATGATATTTATTCTTCTTGGGGCAGGTGTAAACAATGTAGATACTGAAAAGAATGAACCCTTTGGACTTAACAGTAGAATATACTACCTAGAAAACCATTTGTTGCCAGGAATAGTAGTAATTCCAGCACTTGGATATCAGAAGCAGGAGACTCATAAATTGGAAGGCAATCTGGGCTACATAGTAGATCCTGTCTCAAGAAAACAGCAAAACAAAATAAAAACAAAAACGTTCTTTTTTCTCATATATCCACAGCTATGCTTATTCAGTATTCACCATCTCCCAGTTACTTAGCTTCCCATCAGGTCTGTGAATGTCCTATAAGGTTAATGTCAGTTTTTGTCCATTTTCAGACAGGAAAAGTGAAGTTCAGGAAATTTAGTCAGCATGCCTACCAAGGTAATCCTGAAGGCACCTGTAGAGAGGAGGTGGAAGCCCACAAATCCTTATGAAGCACCACATCCTTTGCATGTCCCCCTCTCAGAAAGAAGAAACCTCATGATGGAATGTAAAGTCCCTCACTTCATTTCATTCCTCCTTATCCAAGATTTCCCTGCTAGTCACAAACACAAAAACAGCCCTGGACCATTAATGCAAGAACACAAACCTAAAAAAAAAGCTTGATTTATTCTGTTTCAAGATGCTTTTAAGCATTTAAAAATCATATTAAAAGTTTGGTGTTGTACAAAGGTTACAAAAGCTATTTTATCCACTTTATAGTAATTGGTCTGAATGTGTTAACTCAGAGAAAGTGCAAATATTAAGCATGTAATGAGTAGGTTTCATCATACTTTTAAAGATCTAACAAAAGTTTTATAATATACTCAGAAAAAAGTCTTTTGTTCATAGAAAAAAAATAAATGTATTTCACTTATGTCTTTGTATCCAATTTTATGAGATATAATTATTTGCTATCTACACCCTAGTCATTATAATACAACATCAGAAAGCTAAAAATCCATATCTTATTATCATAGCTTTCCACAAAATTACCTTTATAGGATTGCATATAACAATTTGATTTTAAAATTATGCTACAACTTGCATCTAGGGTCTCTGTTGGAAATATGAAAAACTTCTACATTAAGTTTTAAAATGAAAACAAAGACTAGAAGAAAAAAGGCAGCATGCTATATGTTATTCATTATCTTTTAATTATGATCATGTGATTAATCCCTCTTGTGAAATTTATGCTGAAATAATGAAGTAAGTAAAATCATTAAAAACAGTTTCAAAATGAGTATTTTAGATGTTGGTTTCTACATCTAAATAAAAAGGGACACTCTCTCTCCGTCAAACGCGAGTTTCATAATCCATTATCTTCCTTCTTCCCTCTTGAGTCAGGAAATTCAACTTCTAGTTATCCAAGTAGCTCCAATATTAGTTTCTATGAAGCATGACAACTTGTACATTTATCTACACTGTTTGTGTTTTTCCTTGCTATTCTAAATTTGTTGTTATTCTATATGTGTAATCAGTGTTATCAATTTTCTTATATATTCTTTGGAAATGGGAAGAATTTAAGTGACAATGTATCTTGCCATTTTAAAAATCACAGTAGAGGCCATTGGGTTAATACATTTTAGGAAAACTAGTAATATTAATTTTAAAGAAAATAAACTTTTTTTCAGTACAACATTATTTTATTATTTTCAGGCAACATGTAATGTATTTCAGTACAACATTATTAGGCTGAATATGTAGTCAGCATGCCTACCAAAGTAATTCTGAAGGCACCTGTAGAGAGGCAGTGGAAGCCCACACACCGTTATGAAGCACCATATCCTTTGCATGTCCTCTCAGAAAGAAGAAGCTAATTCAAATATATACTGTCATTTCTACGTTTTATATGTATGTGCAATGGATATGATTATTCTTATAAGTGACTGTAGATCCCACCTGGCTACCACCTTACTAAGAAAGAGCACAGCTGTGCCACTCCCCCCAACCCCCACCATACTCCAGGCTAACTGCTTTTCTCTGATATACAAGCAAGTTAACCTTTGATGGACTTAACACCTTCACTTGAGCATCTCTTTCTGAATGTTTCCTTTAATCTTTTCAAAACTGACTCTTTCTTATCATTTAAATCTCACTTATTTTTTGCATTAAAAATAGATTTTGTATTATACAATATATTCCAAGGACAGCTTTCCCTCTCTTTTGTCCTCCCAGATTCTCCCCTTCTCCTTAACCATCTAACTCCATGCCTTCTTTCTCTTTCTCTTCAGAAAAGAAAAACAGGCAAATAAAAACAAAGAGAGAAAACAAAGAGCACAAGAAACATGCATACACACATACACACACACACACACACACACACACACACTCACACACACACATGAGGAGAGATCAAAAAATACTCAAAATCAGAAATCATAATATATAAGCAAAAGACCAGTAAGGTTTAAAAAAATGTCCAAAGCTTTATGAGATAAAAAAAATCCAAAATTACAATTGCAGTCATTTTGAGTTGGCAGTCTACTTCTAGGCATGGGACCTCTCTTAAATGTGATTTGTATGCTCAGTGAGATTCCATTGGGGAAAACTAATTTTTCCTTTATGAGTGGTTATTAATTGGAGACAGCTTCTGGTTAACAATGGGAAATAATGTTCAGTTCCCTCCCTCAGTGCAGGGACCCCATCTGGCTTGGACTTATGCAGACCCATGTGTCTGCCATAGTCTGTAAGTTCATATGTGGATCAGTCCTGTTGTGTCTAGCAGACCTTGTTTCCTTGGTGTCTTCTATCAATGGCTCTTACAACCTTTCTGTCTCCTCTTCCTCAAAGTTTCCTGAGCCCTGAGAGGAGGAATTTGTTAGAGGCATTCCATTTACGGCTAAGTGTTCCAAGGTCTTTTTCTGCATATTGTCTGTCCAGTTGTGGGTCTCTGTATTTGTTCCCTTCTACTGCAGGAGGAAGCTTTTCTGATGATAGTTTAGCAAGACACTGATCTGCTTCTCAAGCTCATGGACCATGGGGATCCCAGGTAGAGAGCATATCTAGGTATCAGCAATTGGCACAGAGGAATGGGAATCAAATAGAAAATAAGACTTTGACATGAATCAGCAGTCCATTCTTTCAATAACAGGAGGAGGACCAGGGATGAGGAAAAACAAAGAAGGCAGAAACGTCCTAAAGACATTCTGCTATGCTTATAGCTTGATGCCTAGCCCAGTCATGGTCTGACAGGCTTCCTCCAGCCCAAATATTAGGCTGAACTCAAGAATCCCAGTGAAGAGTGGAGGAGGAATTGTGGGAACCAGGAAAACACTCCCCATGGAGTCAACAGACCAGGACTCATAGTGGCTCACAGAGACTGCAGACATGGAGCCTGCTTTAGTCTCCGTTAGGTCTCCTACATATATCTTAAGGTTGTTAGGCTAGGTGTTCTTGTAGAACTCCTAAAAGTTGGAGTTGGAGGAGTTTTTGACCCTTTTACCTGCCTTAGGAACCCTTTTCCTCCTGCGGGGCTGCCTGGTCCAGCCTTGATGTAGGGGTTTGTGCCCAGCCTTGTTCCATCTTGTTAAGTGGTATTGGACTGATAACCCTGGGAGGCCTGCTCTTTTCTGAGAGGAAGCTGGGGGGGGGGGTCTGGGTTAGGGAGTGCATCTGGGGGAGAGAAGAGATGCATGACTGGCAGGAGTAGAGAGAGGGGAGGCTGGAGTCGGGATGCGTTCTATGAGAGAAGAAAAATAAAGTTAAATTTTTTTTCTAAAAAAAGATATGCCTATCAATGCAACAGTGACATAAATGTTATGGGGTAATTAATCACTCTCTAATTGAATTTATAGGTATTGTCACAAGAGGAAGCACATGCCTTGTATGTGTTGGGTCAAACCCCATACTTGGAGGTTATATACAAAGGTAAATTCAGTAAATTCAGGCAAAGTAGAAAGGACTACACACACACACACACACACACACACACACACACACACACACACGAGTGTGTGTATGCATAAGATTTGCATACTTAATTTGCTTTTTTGTTTGTTCAGGTTTTTAGAGACAAGGTTTCTCTGTCGTAATTCTGGCTATCCTGAAACTCACTTTGTAGACCAGGGTGGCCTCTAACTCACAGAGATCTGCATGTGTCTTCCTCCTGAATGCTGGAATTAAAGATGTTCACCACCATAGCCCGGCTCTGCATACTTAGTTTAAACATACGTTAAAAAAATTCAGTACACATGAATTAGAATTCGAAATATTTATGAATCATTGTTTCACCAAGTGCATACTTCCAAACATTAAGCAGCAGAGTATTGGACAATATGTCAGTGAACATTATTTTGTAAAAAGAATAGGGAAACAAGGAAAGGGAGGAAAAATATGAAAGATGTGGATACAAAAATACCAGGTGGTGGTGTAAAAGAAGCACTGAATAAATTCTTGAATAAATAACAAAAGCAGACATCACATCTTAAGACCAGAGAGATACATACTATTTAGTGACATGTAAAAATAGTGAATTACCTAAAAGTCGGCAAAATAAGTCAAAATCTTAGATAATATAGTCTTCCATAAAATCAGTTCTACAGATAAAAGTAATAAAGATGCCAGTGACTTAACAAAAAATTTAGATAAAATAATACATAGTCATAACTAATGCGATAAAACTGCCTGATACATGAAAAAAAATGCCATGCAAATATTAGTTGAATGGGGGGTGATAAATTTCATTCTAGAGTTTTACATGGTTTTTAATATTTCCTGTTCTAAAGTTGCAAATAATATGCCCTCTGGATACTTAAAAATTATCCATACAGACTAGCACAAAGTCTAAATAAGAAAAATAATTCAAAGAAGCATTTAAAACATCTTCATAAAGTTTAAGCTAATTATGTAAATAGTCATGGAAATAAAAAAATAAATTCATCATGAAGTTTATGTGAAATATACACTTTTTATCAAAAGAGAGACTGACAAAGGGACATAGGGGATCTCTTTAGAAGTGAAAAATATGAGAAAAAAATAAATTAGCTAAGAAATTCTGATGATGGAGTTATTTATTTCAGTATTATACATTGGAAAACAATCTATTCTGCCACGGGTCCAGCCCTGGCCAGGGCTTCAGCAACCTGTGAGAAAGAGGCAGAGCGGACGAAATAGTATGAATAAAACCACACCTCCAATGGACGGGACAAACTTCTCTCTTTATTCCAACTGTTCCTACCTACTTCTACTCCCACCATCAGTTCCTACCTTCTGGCTGTTCCTATTTCTACTCCTTTCCCTACTCTTACTACTCTTCTGTACATCTGTTTTCCCATGTATCATATATATATATATATATATATATATATATATATATATATATATATATATATAGAGAGAGAGAGAGAGAGAGAGGGAGAGATAGATATAGATATATATATAGATATATATAAAAAGTGTGTGTGTGTGTGTGTGTGTGTGTGTGTGTATTTAGACAAAGCCCCTCATGGGGAAAGAGCACATTACAATCACATCTTAATCATAAACTTAAACTTTCCATAATGATTACAGGTTTTACTTCCGTGACTACAAATTCCATATTTTTAAAAAAGTAGTCATCTTAAAACCCACATCTAAACACCTAGTTTTCCATATATTTTTCCCACAGAACATCTACCCTAGAAGCAATAGTTTTCCATTATAAATTAACAGTTTTCACAAGCCAACTAATTTCACAGCCTGCTCTTGTTGTAGCTGGCGGTTGCTAGGGAACAAGTAAACATCATAGTATGCTAATGTACACAATTCTTATTTAGTTAACCCAGTGAAACAAGTTTATTGTAACTAGAAAACTTTAACTCAAGAGTCTTTTTGCTCTTTTTAAGTAAAAAGAAAATCTGCTGCGCAACTCTCTATCTCCAAGGCATACCCCGAACTCATGAGTAAATTTTTAATTATAGAGGCCAGGAAAGAGTCACTTTTATTTGTCAAGGAAGTTCAAGCCTAACAATGGGCACTGAAATTCATTTATTTTTCCTTGATCATGTGTCTGTTTTTCATAGGTGAATCTCATGGGCCCTAGCAATTAAGCTTTCTTCGTTCTAGCTTTCCTAACCCCGACCAAACAAGTCCCTAGCAAAAATACGTTTTTTCCTTAAGTTACTGATTACAAGGCAGCTGACAAAACATCCTAATTTAACTCTGTAATTATAAGTACAAAACACTTAGTGTTTTTAGCTATACATGATTTTTAGTTATTCTTTCTGGAGTTTCAATAGAGCTATCAATTCAACTAAGTGGCACTGCCTTGCCCAGGTGGCATTGCTCGAGGGAAAATCATCCCCATTGTTATGTGTGCCAGTAACACTGCCCAGTGAGGGGTTAGAGAACCCCATTGAACATTCATGCCACAAGAGAGATAGGGAGACCATGGTAGCAACAAGCATGAGAAGGCCCAGCAGTAGCAAAGGGCATTCAGGAGGTAATCCCCTGAAGGCCAAGGTAAAAACCTACTGTCACCATGCTAAATAGTAGGCTAAATCCTGAAGCTCCAATGCTAGCTGCTGTTCCCTGCACCTTTCCTGGCACTATTCCTAATAATTCTACACTGATAATAAGATAGTTTCCTTTTTCATATTATGGAATATATTTTATCTATTATTATACTCATTCCTTTTGAAATGGATCTGTAGATACAGAAAGAACAGCTCTATATCAATGAAGATAGGCTAAGTTTTGCCAAGGTAAGAAAAATTCTTGTCTTGGGTTTGAAACAATTGGCTTATTTAACAAGTGCAGTATTTCCTCTACACCTTATTACCTTAGCCTGCTTGGACTCTGCGATAAGATACCACAGGCTGTCTTAAATTACACAAATGTATTTCCTCATTTCTGGAAGTCAAAAGTCCAGGATCAACTTTGCAGATACCAACGGCAAATACCAATTGTTCTCCTGGTGAGGCTTCATTTCTCGTATGTGTGAATCTAATGCCTTTCTCTGTTCTTACATGCATGCCCATTCTTCTGTGAAATCATGAAGACAGGGAGCAGACAAGGTAAGGACATCTTTCATTTTTGATATCCCTTCCTTGTTTTCTGTGGCTCTGGGCATGAAATCCAGAGCCTCTCCCATACTGAACACAGTCTCCTCCGTTGAATTCTCACTCCCGCCCCTGCAACCCTAGCCTCATCAATCTTCCTCCATTGTAAATCCATGGGTCACGTCATATTAAAGTCCCACTCTTATGACCTTCTTTAATTTTAATTTATTCTCTAAAGGCCAGATTTCCAAAAGTCAAAGCTTCACTATATGAACTCAGGATGTAGGATACCTGATCACAATCAGCTTCCTCGCACGGGAATAGGGCAAATGTTGATAAATATCTCAAGTCTATCTCCATGGATATAGTTTTCTATTGCATCATTTTTGTAACAAATCCAAGCAGCAATCTATTAAATCTATTATAAAAAAAACAATCTTGTAGAACTTTCGAAAACATGTTCTTTTATTGAGTTTATTTTTAAATGTTTGGAGAAGGGAGTAAGTATTTTGAAGACTTTGGAACATTTTCAACATTTATTTTATTCTATTTTGTTAAATCTCCTTCCTGAATATTACAGTGGAAACTTTAGATTAATTTCCTAAGGCCCTGCAAAACACTTGATCTTATTTTGAACTAAAAGAAGAGGACAAGGAGAAGAAAGACTGGATGGAGAAATTCTTTGTTAAATATACTATGTCAAAACATTCGTTCAAGATGTTAAGATGACTCAGCAAGTAACAGTGATTGCGGTCAAGCCTGACAGACCCAAGTTCAAGCTCCACATCCTTCATAGTGGAAGGAGAGAACAAACTCTGGCAATCGTTCCTCTGACCCCACATGTGCACTGTGGTGCACGTAAAACCCACCACACACACACTAAATAAATCAATAAAATGTGATTTAAAAAAAGTAAGGGCTGCTTTATTATTTCCAGTGAGGCTTATTATTTTTTATTTGTATAAATTTTGATAAATGTTAGTCCCTGTTTTGGTTAATTATTTGTTCTCAAGGAAACATTAATCCTATGGCTACAAACATTTTAGATATTTTATATTATTCAGTACCTCTAGGAAATACCAAATTCTTGCATAGATATAAAATGATGATCGAAAGATAAATAAGTGGAAGATTGAGGCATACAAATCTTTTTATACATATATAGGTCAAAGATCCCATATAAAGAAAAGTGATTCAGATATACTTCATCCTAACAAATTCTCAAGATCAAGGCTCAACTCCCATTAGAGCTGAAGACATAGCTCATTGTAGACAATTTCAGGAGCATAAGGAAGGCCATGGCTTTAACTTTCAGCATAATCATTAAAATAAACAAATACGACATGTAATGCTATGCTTTAGTGAGCCTATTTTTATCTTAAAGTCAGATTCACAGGTCTTGTCTGAGTTTATCAGTAATGTTACAACCACCTTTCTCAAATACAGGATTAGCTAGAAGTTGGCAACTGATTGAAACACATCTCAACTTTGCATAGCCCCTTTGTCTCTCCATTCATCAGATCTGAATCAAAGGTTGGTGGCCCCTGAAGAAGACCCAAGTCCATGAATCCACTGAGCGCTGAACTTGCTTCTGGCCCTCCTGTGCCTGGTACTCTTCAGCTAAATGTGAGCTCTTGCCTCAAGCTATTTACACCATGATCAGGCTAGTAATTAGCAAAATGTTTAATATAATATGGAAGCAATTAGGAGGTGCTAACATGCAATTAAGATGTGTTTTCAGATTAAAGATTTTATAGTGTTCTTTTTCTTGAAAAGATAAAGTGCCTATCTCAAAATGTCAAACAGCAGTGATTTAATCTGAATTATTTTCAATTAATATGCATGTATTCTTGTGATGTGTTCACCGTTGTTATTGACATTGATATATTAAGCTCATCCCAGCTGAATTTATACTTCAGTCCCTCTATATTTCCTGAATGTCAGTTTTTCATTCGTATTTTTTTTTCTTTGCCTACAAGCTGTGCATGATCTAAGTCCCCTGATTCATCTCAGGGATTACAGTGATGTGTCAGTCTACAGGAAAAATAATCTGAAAGGGCATTGTTATAAATAGAGTGTTAGAATATAATTGTTTGTCATGTAATTTCTCCCCTTTAAATTCTCTTGAGTCTCGTTGAAGTAATTTAGACAGCTAAGATGACAAGAGCCTTGAGACTGTACTTATAGAGTTATCCAACACATCTTTAGCCTCCGTTGCCTTTTGAGACTATCTTGTCTACAAAATAGAAAATGCAAACATCAAATGAGTTTTGATTGCAGTGTAAATTTAATTTGAGAGTTTACATAGACCACTCTTTACACAATGAAAGCATGTCGTGTCGTGAATTCATCCATAGTTTTTGGACAATAGCTATTAAATGGCATTTAAAATTAATTGGAATTTGTCATGAGTGATCATGGCAAAAATTGAAGATAACTTACATGAATTGAATATTTAATGGGGACAATTGTTGCACTGTTTTTGTAAAGAAATTGTGTAGATGAGCAAGTGAGGAGTAACATATTTAACCTTTAACAACTGGGGATGTTATTATTTTATCTCATTACCATTTGTAAATTAAGAATAATGTTAGTGATGATTATAACAGTGCTATAGAGTATATGACATTTAATATGGTAGTAAAATTGTAAACAAATGCATTTCTCAATGAAATACACAAAATGCCATAGACTTAAAAATTACTATTGTATGAGGAAATTTTCCTTAATAATCAGAGTACTAAAATTATAATTTTATAACTAAAGGCAAGTAGATTTTGTAAATAGTACATGAGGAAATAAGCATGCTTTCAGCAATGATACATTTAACATATTTGTGGATGTAGTAAATGAAAACTTATCTTAGATATGACTGATTTGTTTTAAATTTTTGGAGTGTGTGTATGTGTATATGTGGATATGTGCATGTACATCTGTATATTTGCGTGTATGTTTTATATATGTATGTATGTGTTTATCTATGTGTATTTATGTATACATGTATGTATGTGTGTACATATATGTGTGTACTCGTATGTGTGTATGCATGTATATGTATGTGTGTGTATTTGTGTATAAGTGTACATGTGTACATGTGTGCAAGTATATGCATGTATGTATGTGTGTGCATATATATATGCATTTGTGTTTGTGCGTATGTGTGTATGTGTATGTGTATTGTGCATGTATGTGTATTTTGTGTCTTAATATGTATATTTCTATGTATGTATATGTGTCTGTATGTGTGTGTATGCATATATATGTGTATGGATGTGTATATATTTGTGTGTATACGCTTATATATGTCGTATATGAATGTATATGTATATATGTGTGTATAAGTATGTATCTGTGTACATGTGAATATATATGTGTGTGTGTGTGTGTGTGTGTGTGCGCACACGTGTGTGTGTGTGTGTGTGTGTGTGTACAAGCAAGCATGCACATATCCAGCATATCCAACTTAATGAATATTGGGGCTGGAGAGATGGCTTAGCAAATGAGAGTTCTTCCTGTTCTTCTGGAAGAACTGAGTTCAGCCTCCAGCTCCCACATTGAATGGTTCAAAATAGTCTATAATTTTAACTTCAGGGGATCAGATGTCTGTCCTTCTCTGAGCTCAGAAGACATTGTGCACATGTATACACACAAAGAGAGAGAGATAGAGAGAGAGAGAAAGAGAGAAAGAAATACCTAAAAATAGCTGAGCCAAGTTCATGAAAATGAAGAAAATCTAGACTTAAGAAAAAGAGGCTGTTTTGCTGTTTTATAAAGGAAAAACTTGGTATTCATTTATTGGATTTGTTTGTCAGTGATTGCAGCCCATGATCTTTAAATCAGCTGCATCCACCTGAATAAACTACATAATCCCTCTAAGTATAAGATTAAATTATCAAATTTCAAGTTGTATTTACATTTATATTCATGGAATTCTTTTATATTTTACTAATATTTTATATTTTATTCGCGTCTCTGTCTTCACTTTCTCCTGTATCAAGACTCCACGCGGACGATGTGGGCTGTGTGTATTGAGAGTGTCCATCAGCAGGTGAGGACTTGCAATCTGAAGGTATCAGTGCAGGAGTCATCAGACATTTGGTGATTTTAACATGTTTCCATATAATTAGTGGGTAACTACCTGTGTGGACTTTTGCTTAGTTCCAACTAACTGCTACAAATTGACAAGTTATTAAAAATTTCTATGAATAAAATGGAACTTAATATACTATTCATCATGCAAGTACAAATGAATTTAAAAATTCTTTTCATAATTTGAGATGAGACTGCAAAATAGCATTGTGATTTAATGAATAACTGATAACATGATTCTCCTGAAACTAATACTGGAAAAGTCTTAGTTTCAGAAGTGATAGACATTATAATGAATTTTAAAAATTAAATTTAAAAATAAAACTTCCATCAAATATCTCAAATTATTAAGCCAAATAATTAAAATACTTATTAATACCAAATGCATAGATTATTTCAATATTAACTACATGAAATCTATGTATACCAAAATAATACTAAGCCTTTCCTTGGTACTTGTATGGGAATTTATATTTGTATCTATCTATGGGTCAAGATCTACCCTGGATCCTAATGCCACAAACATTCAAGTATACTTTCAATACTCATAAAATCACCTAATGAAACAGTGTCATGGAAATAGTGGTGAAGCTGTATTATTTGAGAAACAACAAAAAGTCTATGCATCTTTAATCAAAAAATGCTTGTAGAATATTGTTGCATATTTGAAATTGTTAGAAATAAAGGGTTTCATACATTATTTCAGAGAGGTATATATACATTAAAATTGAAAGTACTTACTTTTGTAAGCATTGGTCTAGTCAAGTTAATGCTTTATCAAAAAGAATTTAAAGAACACTGATGGAGATAAAGGGTCCTTTGCCCCATCAATAGTCTGAAGTTTGTGCGCAAAGACAGGGATGAGATGACATGCTAAATATTTGTTCTTATACCCACAGATAAGTGTAGTCTTTACCCATTATCAAGGAAACTTTCATTTGCAACAGAAATAGACCATTACAGAAAACCATATCTAATCAAATATACAATCAAACTAATCAAAATACAGAGTTGTGGAGCCCAGTCACAATGGATACATCTACAATACCACAGGGATCATTGTGGAAGACGGAGAAAAAGACTGAGGACCAGGCAGTTTGCTGTGAGATTGTGTCTCCCAGGAGTGTCAGAAGCTGTATCCATCAACCCCTACCAACATGACTGCCAAATGTGAGCTAAACAAGGACAACAATAATAAGCATGGTAAAGTGGACCTGGGAAAGCTCAGGAGGCCTTATCCAGAAAACAAAGAAGTATAAGCAACTAAAGAACCAAAGAATGCTGAGAGTGGGGAGAAATAGTCAGTAGGTGATTCAATACTAATGATCAGCACTGAAAACACACATGCAAGTAAAATACAGACTGAGTAGGTTGTATTGGGAATATATATGTTGTATGTATGAAATATTGTATTTAGGCATATATGTATAGTATATGTATGTATTTAGGAATATGTAACTATATATTTACTAAATAAAGGATATACATTTTGCTACAACAGAAATTTAGAGTGTATTCCCCACGTCCCCCAACAGTATGACGTTTTATTATACCTACATACGTGAGAACTTCCAATGAAGCCCAATCCCCTCAGGAATGTCACATCAAACTTGATCATATTTCATATATGAGTTATTAACTTTGACTTCTGGACTTAAAAACACATGCGCAAATTAGACTTTAACAGACATCTTGATAGCTGAGACTATGGCAAGACACACTACTAGCCTTTCAGTCATTCTTGGTGTCTTTGACTGCCAATATTAACACTGCATTCAAGTCTGGAGATGCCTTCTCTGTTGATATGGACCTCTATTGTATTGGTTTAAGCCAGTTTCTCACAAGATCATGTCTGAAGATATGGTATTTAACCCAGGTACAATACAATATTTATATACTCATGCCTGAAATCTTAGCACTCAAGAGGATGAATCAAGATGATTTTGTGAGTTTGAGGTCAGCCTGACCTACAAAATAAATTTCTGACTACAACAAAAAATGCTGTTTAAAAACCAAAGGAAATGAAAGGAAGGGAGGGGAGATGGAAGGAGGGGGAAGGACAGAAGGAAGGAAGGAAAGAAGGAAGGAAAGAAAGAAGGAAGGAAAGAAAGAAGGAAGGAAGGAAAGAAAGAAGGAGGGAAGGAAAGAAAAAAGGAAGGAAGGAAGGAAGGAACGAAGGAATTTAATTAGACTTGACTTCACAGGATCCAATTTATCCTAGTTGATAATTTTGGATCTCACTATTTTTTAACTGATATATTTCATATAGTGAGAATATTTCCTTTGAGTTTCTTTGTCTTTATATACCCTGTTTTAAGAAATATGAACCTAAGAAAAGTTATATTTGTATGACAATTAATCATCTGGTTGTTGAAATTATATTTTAATCACTTACTAATTATAGCCTTCTGAACAACACACGGTTCTATACTGTAAGTATGTAAGGAGTTTTGCCTTCAAAGGCTCACTGTATACAATTCCCACACATCTGTCCAAAATTATTTGAAAGAAACAGGCATGTAAACAAAGAAAGAAATGCAAACTACAGGACTACAGATTGCAGGGGGAAGAATCTCATTTTCCTGTAAACACTTTTTTATATATTGTCTGTTATAATAATTTGTAGCTATAATATATTGCTATGTATACATGGATGCATAAATAGTCTGTGGAACTATGCAATTGGCATCTTTGTGAGTCAAAAAACTGCTGAATGTTTATGCTTTTATAGCCCCTAAACAACACAAGAAAAGTTTCCCTTAATTTTATGTACCTTTTGTTACTTTTCCAATCCATGCATGTTTAGAACAATGACTGATCTCTGGTGCTTATGATACTTATTTTTCAGTAAATTTTTTTAATATTTTATTTTATTTAATTTTGAGACAGGGTCTCAGGTGCAGTTCTGGCTGTCCTAGAACTCACTATGTCAAATAAGCTTGCCTAGCACTCAGAAATCCATCTGCCTCTGCCTCCCCAGAGCTGGGATTAAAGATGTGCACCACCACACCCAGCTATGTATTCTTGTATGAATACTTTCAATACAGCTTTCTTATGCCTTGTTGCAGCCCAGTCATGATCACTTCTTTTTCACTTTGAACCTGATCCTCTGAAAACCCTTCCTTGTCAGCCACAGCTGACGATCAGGAGATCCAATGCCCCTAGTCTTCCTAATCTCTTTAAGAGGGAGACAGGCCACCTAGAGTAAGAATGACAAGACATTTGAGAAGGCATGGGGAAGAATGCCACTGTCCTCAGTAGGCCAAAGCTGTGAAATTCAGGGTAAATATAAAATCTGAGGCTCATTGAGCCTTCTCCTGCACTGTAAACATTCTAAAGAGGGGTTTTGGTAATCAGTTCCCACTTTTAGCCCATGCTTTGCACCGCAATGCCAGAAACAGACCTGGCTCCACCTATTTGAATTTTTAAAAATTTCATCTTGGCTCATCAAATTAGACATTTCCTAAAACCTTGACTGTGCTGGAATTCTAGTTTGAAAAAAAATTCTCAAATGCTTTTTACTGTCCAAGAGAATGTGGCTAAACACTGTGACTGATCTATAAGTCCAACATTTTAGGGTTTTGTTTATTTTACAAGACTTGGGTAGCTTAAGAAAGATGAATCAATAGTTCATGTATGCAGGCAAAATGATAAAGAATAGGAATTCATTTAAATCATAGTGCCTAAACAGATTATTTTTCAACTAAAGATCATTTAAAATAGAGACTAATAAAAGTTTTTAATATCAAGATTTTTTATGGATTTGATTTTTTATCATTCTCTTGAATAATCTCTTGAACTCAATACAATCACTAAGTTATTGTTTTCAACATTTAAGATAAATAATTTTTATAATTGGGAAGTATGTTCCTTTTAGTAAAATAGAAACATGACTGTTCTGTAAGACAAGTTGGTAAAATGTAAATCCTTTTTAAAAATAAAATATAGTAAGATAAAACAAAAACTATCACATCAAAGTTGAACAAGACAAACCAGTAGAGAGAAAAGAGCCCAAGAGAAGGCATAAGAATCACACACCCAACTGTTTACACACTGAAGTGTCCCATCAATTACTGTACATTTTAGAAAGTTGTGTTTTATATAGGTGTCTCAATATGATGTAACTTTTCCTTTTGTATTATTATGAAAGAAGAAAGAATGTTTTGAAACCAATTTTTAAGAATTATCCTGCATTATTATGTTGGACCATCTAACCATATAAGGGAATTGTCCTTACTAAAACAGTAGCTTTATTTAGATTTCTATATTATATAATTTACTCATTAAAGTATGCAGTTAAATACAGTTCTTGGTATGATTCCAGAATCGTATAACCATTTCAATTAGTTTTAGAACAGAAAAGTAAAGACCATAAAAAGCTAACATTAAATTTTCCAGTAGTTGTACAAGTTGAAAACTATTTCTCAAATACTATCCTTTTTTTTGTATGGGATCAAGAAAGTAATACAATTCTTAATTTGTATTTTAAACATTTCTGTAATTGTAAATAATTGATTCATATTTATAATGTACTAATCTTATTTTCATTTGTTAGTGTTTATCCAGTCCTAAGGCAGTCTCTTCAGTAGTCAGCCTTAGGAGGTCATTGTGTTCAAACATAAAAGATGAGATGACAATGCACATCCTTGGATTTATTCTTTTCTCCATAGACATATAGGTAGGAGCATTTCATAAATGTTTAAAAAATTTATGCAAACATATAATGATAGACATGAATGTCTTGATATTATAAGCACTTGAGAACAGAGTGTATTTATACTGCCTACGTTTTCTATATTTACGTAAGTAAGGTAATAATATGCATTGTAGCCGTTAAAAATCTTTCTGATCAAATTTTGTTCTAAAGGAGCCATTTATATTCCTAGTACTTTAAAGAAAATGGAAAGAAGAGTGTTAACAACTGTGCAGTTTAGTTACAATTGTTCGCTAATAAAAGGCTGATTTTATTTCAGATAAAGTAAAAGTTGCGAGCAACAGCACAACCACAACGAACACACAGACTCCATTGTAAACACACCTACATGTGCTTATAAAACCTGGGATCTCCGCTTTAGCCAACTAATTTTGAAAATCCAATCTTAAAACCTAATTCAGGGGAAAACCTCTCAACCGAACAAAGGGAATTATTGCCGGAGATTAAACCGCTTGGTGTTCTTCATTGTTCTAGCTGAGCAGAAAGGAGTATTAACTGAGATGTGCCATGGATGCAGTGTGTGTTCCAAAGTGGTTCACAGGTTTCCTGGTGGTCTTACCAACGAGAGCAGCATAAATGAGTGGAATTGAGGCACTGTTTTGAACCACAGTAGTTAAGCCATTGTTCTTTTAGGCACAAAAGGTAATGGTTGGTTGATTTGCTTTATCTATGTGCTGCTCTAATTCCCTCCCCCCAATACATCCTAATCTCTACCACTTCCTCTGTGAGTCACCAGCAGCTGGACCTAGCAAGACCTGGGAACCAGCTCCTGGAAAACACCCCTAATGGAGTTATTACTCAAGTTCAATTCTCTTTAAGCTTGATAAGAGCCATGAGTTTGAAGAAAATGGAGAAAAGAATTATTTTGCATTTCTTGCTCTGAAGAGTCTCCAAGTAACCTTTCACAACTTCTGTGGAGACACGGGATGAATTTATCTCAAAAGTCCTTATTAACAAATACAATTTGTTTTTTGTTTTGTTTTTTTGTTTTGTTTTTTTTAGTGAGAATACTTGAATATGACTATATTCTATCTGCCAGAGGTTTTTGTCTATTTATTTATTTTAGTTCCTGAGTCTACATTTGATACAGTTACCACTACAGCTTCATTATTATAAACAACATTGCCTTCTCACCTCTTGCAAGGCTTTCTTAAATTGGATTCACAACAAACAGCTTGGTTTATAGTTATTTTTCTCTACATACAGTTTGGAGGTGGGGACCAATCAACAATAGCAACAACAACAAAAAGCAAAACTCTCAAACAAACAAAGAGAAGAAACACTAGAACAATATTAAGTTTTGATGTGAAAGAGTTTGTTTCACAACAGTTTGTTGATGAAGTCTTTCTGGTCACATACCAACAAGCTAGGAATTATATTTGGGAGTTTATTTACTGCAGAAGACAATGGTGCCTATGCCCTGTAACTACAATGGTGAGATTCTAAATTAAATTGAGAGAACAAATCTCTGGCTTCTCCTATTATTTAATTCCTTATTTGAAGTCTTAGATTTGATGAAATATTTTAAGTTGTAAAAAAAAAACACTTTTCTTTATTAGGTGATATGAATGTATACATGTATGCAGCAACAATTAAAGAATAAAGAGGCAACTAGTTCGAAAGAGTGCAAGGAGGGGTATATGGGAAGGCTTAGAGGGAATGTGGTGGTTTGAATGAGAATGCCCCCCCATAGGCTTATATGTTTGAATAAGTACCCCAGGTTGGTAGAACTGTTTGGGAAGGATTAGGAGGTGTGGACTTGTTGAAAGAGATGCATCATGGAGCAGGGGGTAGGGAGAATGGAGAGGGTGGGGAGGGGTGGGGGACAGACTTTGAGATTTCAAAAGCCCAAACTATTTCCAGTTAGCTCTTTCTGCTTCCTGCCTATGGATCGAGATATAAGCTCTCAGTTACTGTTCCAGCCCCATGAAAGCTTGTCTACTTCCATGATAGTCATGGACTCTAACCTTCTGAAACTGTAAGCAGCAGCCAGCAGCTTTTTGTTGTTGTTTTATTGTCGTTGTTGTTGTTGTTGTTGTTGTTTGAGACAGGGTTTCTCTGTTGTGACTCTGGCTGTCCTAGAATTCACTCTGTCGACAAGGCTAGCCTCAAACTCATAGGTATCCACCTGTCTCTGCCTCTCAAGTGCTGGGATTAAAGGTGTGCGCCATCACCTCCCAGCAAATGCTTCTTTTATATGTTGCCTTGGTCATGGTACTTTTGTCACACCAGTAGAAAAGTATCTAAGACAGGGAGGGAAAGAAAGCAGGAAATTATATAATTATTATTGCAATCTCAAAAAAAAAATAACTTAATAAATAGATGGTCTTAATAAACAGAAGCCCTGGAAAAAGTTCTGTTTAAACAAACAAGCAAACAACAACAACAAAAAAAGATCTGTCTGATGCACTTCCAGGTACAGAGCTATGACTGTATACTGGAGTATTGCACTATGGCTCCTCCATTGAATCTCTCAAAATCAATAACATCTAGACAATAAAAATTCTGCAAGTTCAAACATAAATTAATTTTTGTCAAGGGAAAGCTTCTAAGTTTTTTTTCAAAAACTTTACTAAGTTTTATTGCATTCCAATGTAAAGGAATCCATTCTTAATTATCCATTGCTTTCACATATGATCTGGGAGACAAGGAGTGAAATGATTTCCCCAATATGTTTTATGTTTTAGCTATACAAGATGTATTAATTTTGCATAGTGAGACATGAGAGTTTATCCAATCTTTACAGTGTAAAGCACTGAAAGAAGTCTAGAGTCCCTCTAGCTATACCCATATCATAAATGACGTGTGTGTGTTTTATAGTCAAAGTTCTTTAACGTTTTGAACTATACTATTTATTTTTGTGATATTAATAGCATTGATGATGTTGTGCTCTAGACAAAGTAATTTTAATGATCTTGATGTACATGAAAAATAAAATTTCATAGAAAAATTCCATGAGATAAGGGTATTTTGATCATCTAATAAATGCTGTTAGTATAAAACAAGCCCTACAGTTCATCATAATTCCTTCTTTCATTACTTATTGTTTCTTTAAAAGATTTGTTAAGCTATATGAATAATTGTACTAGGGAATTTTTACTTAAATTACATGTAGATAGCCCTTTGGCATTATAAATATTAATAATTAAAAATATAATCACCTTAATACTTGAAGTATATAATTATTTTTAAATATCTTTTTAATACTTCTTGAATAAGTGAAATATATCATTTAACAGCATCTCTGTACTCAAGAAAAACAAACAAAAATCTTCTTGAAATTTTCTTTCTCCAGGCTTTTACAAATTGCAGCTAGTACATTTGTGGTCTGTTTAAAGTAATATGTCTTAGGCTGTATTTCTTTATCTTCCAGCAACAATAGGAAAGAAATGGGTTCCTCTAGTCACTTGTGATCAAAACTGGGCATAATTTAGAAGTGGGAAGAAGAAAGGAAACTTTCAATGCATATTTTCTTCTGACATAGTTGCTATGTATGTTTCAACAAACTGGGGATTTATCAGTAGATTAAAAGATCAGCTAGGCTAGAAGTCACTTGGTTAGGGCCAGCCACACAATCAAACAATTCCCACAAGTGTGTTATCTTTCACTCCATTCTAGATAGAATGGCATGTTAGCTTAAAATGACAAATGCTTCTGGGATGGGGTGGTGACAGGTTTAGGAACAGTATAAAAATTTGGAGCTAGAATTTTGAATGATGAAAAGAAAAGTCTTGGGAAACTTTTAAGATTTTCCAGCATTCTCCCTAAGGATTTGTTTTGCTTGGTAACAGTTCTGTTTTGGGCATTCAGATAATGAGAACTCTAAGAATATTTAATTGATAAACAGTTTTGAGTTGTGTTTTCCTAGGGAAAGTTTTTGAGACAGCAGCATTGCAAGAATAAACTGTGGAGGATTTAGCTAAGTATTCTTCTTTGAAAAAAAGGCAGCAGCTCCCAGGCTTCTTAAGATTCAAAATTTGGGGGAAAATCTCATTGGGAAAAATACTCACGCTATACATAGAATCACAGTGACAAAATGGTCTATGGAAGTTCTGTTTATTAAAATAAAAACAATTTCCACCCACATCTTTGTATTAAAATACCCATGCATGTGATTTCAAATCCTAAGACCAGAGAAAGGAGCAAAGATGTGGGTCAAATATTGATGTTCACATCAGGCAACCTGAGTTCAAATCTTAGCTTGATTTTTACTAGAAACATTGCATTCAGCAAATTACACACTTCTGTGATTTGGTAACAACATTTACACAATGGGAAACAATATTGGTGGTATCCGCCCCATCAGATTTATCTAATTTATCCAGATATTGCCCCTTAGAATAGTTTAAGAAAGGCAAAAGCGATAACTTAAATGTTAAGGTAAGATGAAGCAGTTATTTACATTGAAACATATTTTGACTGACTACATTGACTGACATAGCAATGTTTTCCCCACTTAGGTGTATAAAAGGGGAGAGCTTTTGCTGTTTCTGAGAAGCAAAAAACAGAAACAATTGAGATTTAAATGAGATGTCTTATGTAAAATGTCTTACTCTTGATATCTGGCAAACCAGTTACACACAGTTTTAATGATGCTGCCTTATGTGGTCACACATACAAAATCAGAATTATTTTATTGTACTATTTTGTTTTTAAGTGTGTATCACACAAAAAGTATATCCATAGGATCTTTTCACCTTTGAAGCAATATACAAATAATTTAATACTGGTTATGAAAATATCATAGGAAAATGAAAATTTTCCAAGATATAAAGGAAGTAGCATATTTTTTTACTTCCTTATATTTCCTACAACAAATTTGTTATGTATTTTGATTATTCGATTACATTTTAAATGAAGACTTAACATGAAAATTAAGTATTTCTGATGTCTCTTAAACAACTGCTTATTGGTCACCGCATTAGATTAATAGAACCGTCACAGTCAACAGTAGACGTATACTCTCTCACAACTTTGAAGGCCAAGTTACTGAAATCTAGGAGTCAGGAAGCTTGTTTTTCTTTTGAGAACGTGGGCAGAATTTTCTGTAGTCTATTTGAACCTTCTGACTGTAGCCATTAATACTGAGCATTTAACCTCAAATTCTCTCCTTCCAGCTACCTTCTCACTGTTACATGACATCTCCTCGTGTCTCTGTCTATTCCTTTTATAAAGACATTATCATATTGGAGGAAGATTTACTCTAATAAATTTTGTTTTAAATCTATTTCATCCGGTGAAACCCTGATTTCTCTTAGCTTATATTTACAGATATTGAAGATTAGGACCTCAACATATCATGACAATTGTGTCATGATCAGAACCTATTACTTTGCACACAACAAGGAAATAAGGGCACAACAGTAAGAAAGGCAAATAAAAATGGAGCTTTCTATGATGGAAGAAATATCCATCTTTATTTTGGCTCCATATCAACATTGGAGATTTTCATTGCATAACTTTTCCACCCTGGACATTTCTCACTTTATGATGAATAGATTCTAAATTATACAAATACTGCTTCTTACTAGATTTACACAGATAAAAGTGACAGCTTTTGAATGTCTAGAATAGCAGTGCATTAATTCAACCATAAGTCAAAGCTCAAATATATGAAGAGCATGCATCTAGATTCCCTGGTATCATTTAAGACTTGTGGAAGTAATGCCCTTCTTATTACAGCTATTGTATCACATTTGGTAGGCAGCAATAATGCTGGGCACAACCCTCCAATTATGTAATTAAACATGGTCCTAACTCAGTTAGCATATGTCAAACTTGATGACAATGTGATGCAAACACTCAGAAGATGCAAATAACAATGGCAAAGAAAACTCAATGAGTGTTTTCCTTGCTGTTTGTAAATGGCCATGTCACTTCAGCAGGACTGCCCTACAACACTCCACCCTTTCTTCTGGCTTTATATTCTTTTCTGCTCTCTCTTTCACAGTGTTCCCTGCATCTTGGGAAAATAATACAGATGTCCTATTTTCAACAGAGCATTCAACAGTCGCTTTTCTGCTCTTTGATCAGTTATGAATCTTTTTACTGTGTGTTACAAGGAGCTTCAGTGATGAGAGATGACAGTAGCCATAATCTATGGGCACAGATATAAATATTTAGAAGACAGTTCGACAAGCATATTGTGTCCACTTATCAAAACAGCAGCCACTGCTTTCCCATTGAGGTCAGCGCATTCCCTAGCCTAAATTTTTTGTCCTATCTTACTCTACTAGATGTGAAAGTCCTCCTGTGCAGTGGCCTTTTAATCAAATCAGAAAGCTCCTGGTTGAGCCCACAATAGTCCACACCACTATTGCACCAGCCAGTCTACCTTATCTGGACTATTGTGTAGCCTTCAGGGTCTACAGCTACTAGGACTGTTGTGACAATTCTGTCCCAGCATCTTATAGTCTAGCAAAAGAGAGGAAGCTTCCAATTCAGTTCCAGCTTGATTTCTCCATGCTGTCCAACCAAAGTGTACTTTCTCTATTGTCCTCCAGTTCCTGATATTCATGAAGACCTGAGCAGCTGACATGCAAGTATCCCTAATGGCTTACATTAAGTCAATTAATCAGGTACTCATTTTCCCCATAGTACTTCAGATTCTACAGACTTTGTTTTAAGGAATGATAAGGAGTTATATTATGTAGTTTCTGCTTCCATAGCATTCCAACCAATTCCATCTTCACCTTTTTCCACAGCCTCGGGAATCAGACAGTGAGAGCCCCTCTCTCTCTCTCTCTCTCTCTCTCTCTCTCTCTCTGTCTCGTCTCTGTCTCTGTCTCTCTCTGTCTCTCTCTTTTCTTCCTTCCCTCCCTCTCTCATTGCTTATTTAAAGATCTTTACCAATTCAAGCAGATTAAAAGCAAAATATTCCCTAATTTAATCACACTTTTTTATACATTGCCATTATTAAAACCCCTATTTGAGTACTTTATTGTTGATTTTCCCTTTTTCTGTATTAAAGGGCAGATCTGAACAATTATTTCCTATTATTCCCATTTCACCCTATCCTTATTCACTGAACCAACCTATGAATTCCAAGTTTTCGAACCTAGGAGAGACTTTATAGCACAAGTATCATCGGTACCTTCTTTCCCTCATGTTTTTCCAGCTATAATTGTTCCATTACACCATGATTTGTACATATTGATTAGGTTCTAATAATGCTGAGAAGTCATTTTATTTAATTTATACCATTAACATTCAGACTATTTGGGGATCTTTTTAAAATCTGGGGAATGTGTTATACTGTTCTCTTTACCTTAATTTTCTGTACTACCTAAGTATTCATACCTTGTACTTTCATTGATTTACACAGATATAAGTAAAATTATGAAAAAATAAAATGTCCCCGTGATCACAGAAATCATGAATATATCTTTCTGGAGTCTTCTTTGTACTATATCAACTCTACAAACCATAATTGAATTGTTACAAACTTAGAAATATGTTAAAATGCTCAGTTAATCTACTAAATTACAATATTCCACTACTTCTTCCATTAAAATTATATCCTTGCTAGGGCACTTTAGCTCAATAGCTGACCTCCCTTACAGTGGATATAATCTTTACTTTTTCTTTGCCTCAGAAACGAAATTGCCTTCTCCTAAAACACGCAGACAACAAGAAAATGACCACTGTTCAGATAAGGGAAATCAAAGATAAGTAATGTGTTTTCAGGGCTTTGTGTTTTGTTTTATTGATTCAATCTTTTTTCTATATTATTTAATAGTATTATTTTTAATGTGTTTTTAATAGAAATAGAATTACATCACTTTTCCCCTTTTGTTCCTCCCTCCAGACCGTCCCAGCTGCTTTCCCTTGAACCCCTCCCATGCTCACATCCCATTATATATACATATATATGTATATATAATATGTATATGTATATATAATATATATGCACATATTTGTGTATTTATATGTACATATTATGTATATGCAATGTGTTATATATGTATATATACATGTATATGTATGTGTATATGTATGCATATATATGTGTGTGTGTGTGTGTGTGTGTATGGTGCATATGTGTATGTGCATATGTATGTCAAGAAATTTTTAGATTTAACATTTTCTTTGACTGATATCCATTTTTTCTGTGGTATCTTCAACACCTGAGATTCCTTCGTCCGTCTCTTGTAGTCTATTGGTGAAGCTTGTCTCTATAGTTTCTTTATGAATTCCCAAGGATTTTTTTCCAGAATTCTCTCAGTTTGGGTTTTCTTCATCAATTCTCCTTCCAGCTTATGATCTTGAACAGTTTTAGTCATTTCCTCACAGTTGGTGTTTTCCTTAAGAGATTTGTTTAAGAGATTTATTCATTTCCTCTTTAGGGATCTCTATCATCTTTATACAGGCTGTTTTAAGGTCTTTTTCTTAGGCTTCGGCTGTGTTGGTACATTCAGGGTCTGCTCTAGTAGAGTTGCTGGGCTCTAGTAGAGATATATTGTCCTGACTGTTATAGCTTGTGCTTTTATGCTAGCATCTAAACAGCTGGGATTAGGGTGATTATATGTCTAAGTTCTGATATCTGGTTTTGTGTCTGTTAGGTAGATATTTTGTTCCTTGGTTTCTGTTTCCTCCATTGACTTTAGGAGTGTATAATGGCTGTTTTTTGTCTGGTAAAATTTTTTGTGTAGACCTGTTTCGCTGGCCTGCTCAGCTGGTGTATTCCTAGGGAATACCTGTTGTTGTTGGAGACTGAGATAATGAGATGGTTGGTGGAGGAAAAGTTGGAGGAGAAGAACTTGTGATCAGTTGGGGATGAGGTCAGAGAGGAAAGGGAGATGGCAGCAGGTGCTCTGCTACAGAGCTGGGAATGAGACTGGGAGGATTGGATCTGGAGGAGCAGAAGGTAGGTGAAGATCAACAGTCTGCCTGTGTCCTCATTTCAGTGTTTTTCAATATTATCCTAAAGTCTTAATAATACTATAATCAAAAACAGGTTGTGCTGGTTAATCTTTGTTGTCAACGTCACTGGATTTGGAGTCACTTAGGAGACCTAGACACTTTGTGTCTATGAAGCATTTGGAAGAATTCAGTAAAAAGACAACTTCATGAATAGCATCATTCCATTCCTTGGATTAGGGAGTTCTGGGCAGAATGAAATGTTACAAAGCTAAAAAGTATGATGTTCTCTTTTCCCTCTGCTTCTTGTTCTGCTGTGATGTGAACTGATGATTTCAACTTTGGGTTGTACTGGACCCTCTGAAACCATGAGCCAATAGATCACTTCTCCTTCACGTGAGTAGAGTGAAGGGAATGCCATCCAACATGAAGGTACATAGACCAGAAAGGAAAAAATAGAATTGTTCTTGTTCATAAATTGCATGACTGTGTATGTTGAACATTCAAAATAATGGAATCCGAACCTAAGGAACAGTTATTAGAAAGCTTCAGTATACAAGATTAATATACAAAATCCAATCACTTTTCTGTATTAGAAAAGACAAATGGAACTTGAAATTAGAGATACAATGACATTTATACTATTAGTCCCTTCTAACAAAAAGCCTACATATATGACAAAATGTGTACAAGATCTGTATGAGGAAAAGTATAAGACTGTGATCCCAGAAATCAAATGAATCTAAATAAATGGAGATATATTCCTGTTTACAGAAAAGAAGTGTCAAAATTGTTCATGTGCTAGTTCTTCCCAGGTAGTTCCACTCAAAATACAGTTACATTGTGGGTATAACAACATGACTCAAAGTTTATATGAACAGGCAAAAACTGCCTAACAGAACATTTAAAGACAAGTACAAAGTTAAGAACTGACACTGGACACCTCTAAAACACACTATAAAACTACTGCAATCAAGACAATATTGTATTGGTGAAATGATGCACAAAAGAACCACAGAGCTTAAGAATGAGCCAACATAAATGTACCCAACTGCTCACAGCACTCTGTTCATAATTGTTCAAAGATGGAAGCATCCAATTTGCTCTTTTATGGGTAAGTGGTGATATTTCTGGAAAGCAGAATGTTTTTCATTGCTAAAAAGAAATGAATTATAAAGAACATAGAGGAACCTAAATGTACAATGCCAAATGAAAATAAAGTATATTGAAAAGGTTAAATATAGTATGATTCTAATTGTGTAATGTTCAGGAAAGAACAAACTATATACACATGAAAAGACCAATGGTTTCCTGGAATTAGGGAGCAGTGCATGAAAAATGGGCAAGGATAAATAACTTTGAAACAACTAAACACTTTGTGTGATATTATAATACTAAAGCTTTTATTTAGTTATAGTTTGGTGAGATTTTGCTTTTTGAGCGGTATTTTATTTTTTCTTAGTTTTGTCATTATATAGGGTTTTTGTTTATTGAAAAAGAACTTAAAGTTGGGTGGGTAAGCAGGGGGAGAGGATCTGTAAGGACTTGGGGAGGAGAATAATATGATCAAAATACATTTAAATTAAAATATTGTTTTAAATAATAAAAATATAGTAAAAATTAACAAAAAATGGGAAAAAACAAAACAAAAAAATTGGATGCATGGCATTATCAAGTTGTCTAATCCTGAATAATACACAGCATGAAGAATGAAGCCTAATACATGACAATACCTGGTCAGTCACTGTGAGGAGAAAGGGACTATCTGGGAAAACACTTTACTGAGTGGTTTTTGTTGTTGTTTTTCTGGAAAGTTAAATTTGATTTCTGTATAGCTATTCAAATTATATATTATCAATATTCATATCTGTTCTACATTTTCGTGGACAATACCATTCATGTGATTGCAATGCAGTAATTATAATAATAACCACTGTAGTTAAAAAAAGATCATCAGTACTTAGTTTGCTGCTCATTTTAGTGATAACAGCTTAACTCAGATTAACATTCCATTGATCTTTATGTTTACTCATATTGAGTATGCCGTGCTACTTTTAAACTCCTTACAATTTTAAAATTTAAGTCTGGAAACTTTTTAAACATAGATTCAGGGCAAAAAGCAGTTTATTCTTTTGGCTAATTCAATCCTTAATCCTGGTCCTGGAGCATTTCATCCTTCATACAATCAAATCTTAAACCTAGAACTAGAAGTCTTCAGCCTTCATACAATAACGTTTCAACCTCTGAGATTTACTACTAACTACTCACTCTGACTCTCACTGTTAGCTGACTCTTTCTCCCAAACTTTATTCTTCCTTCTTTTGCACTGCTTCTGTATCTCTGCCTCAGACTGCCTCAGAGTGCCGCAGACTGCCTCAGAGTGCCGCAGACTGCCTCACGGTGCCTGCTTTCATATCATGAGAGCTGGGTGTGTCCTCACTTTGACTTTCTGGGCTAACTCTTCCTCTGATTCGTCACTTTGCCTGTCCTTCACTCTGATTCATCTCATACATCACTTCCTTTCTGACACTGACTCCTTTGGAGTCTTTGCTTCCTCCTCTGCTTCTACTTGCTTCTGTCTTGGGGATTAAAGGCTAACACTACCTTCTGAATACTGGGATTAAAGGTGTGTAATGACACTCTTTTTACCCTAGAGCAGCCATGCCACTGGAATAAAGATTAAATGTTCCTCTAAGGAAACAACTGAGAATGTTTAATTTATAAAAGTTTTCAAATGAAACTGTATACAGACAGATTTGTAAATGCTCACGTGTGAAACTCAGTGTAATGACTTATGGAGGAAAATTTTGACAAGATCAATTTCTTTCCATAAGGACTTTTTTTTTAAACTTTCATTGAAGTTTAAGAGAATTTACATTCTGCTACAAATCCTGCTCCCTTTTACATGTTTCTCATATCCATTTAATATGTGAGGTACTCCTTCAGAAAGATAGCAGATCTTCTGAACTGAGTAAGTGCCACTTCCCTGAGACACAGATAAATAACCAACTGCTGGCTTCTACTTTAGAAGAGTATTTACTGCTATTGCACCTAATACCTTTCTTTCATATATGTGTCTATATGGCCTCAAAATTAGAGGCCTAGCCTGGCCCTAATCTCATAATCCTCCTCCAGAGGTATCCACATGCTGGGTAGAGGAGGAAACCCCTACCCCAAATCTACAATGCATTTTCACTTGGTAGCTGGATGCAGTAAGAAACAAAGGCAGTGGTATTGCAAGAAGTATAAAAGAAAGTTATGGCCTCAATTTGGGGCTCCTACAATGAAAATAAAGAATAGTGGCAAAATGGGCCATTCGTGTATAGATTAGATTAGAAAGTGACCAGCTGCAAAGGAACATTTCTATATCTGACATGTTTTTTCTCTCAAACTTCATTTTTTCTTCAATTAAGTCTACTTCCCCAGCTCTTAGTGCTCTGGTATTGAGCACTAAGAAATATTTTTTTATAGGCTTTTCTTTCATGAGTCACATTTCAGAAGCAATAACTTAATAAGCAACTTACTTAATAAGTAAGTAACTTAATATGTAACTTTTTTTCTTGTTTTTTTCAAGACAAGTTTTCTCTGTTGTAATTCTTGCTGTCAGACCAGGCTGGTCTGGAATTCACAGAGATCTTCCTGCCTCTGACTCCCAAGTGCTGGGATTAAAGGCATGTGCCACCAGTACCCGCTTAATAAGTAACTAACACTCACTTCTAGAAATATAATCATGTTGGCCATTTGTGTTTGTTTGAATGAGAATGGTCCACATAGGCTCAAATATTTGCATATTGGTCCCCAGTAGGTGGAGCTGTTTAGGAAAGATTTAGAATGTGTGGTCTTGTTGGATGAGGTGTGTCACTGGGGGCAGACTTTAAGGTTGCAAAAGACTGGTACCGGTCCCAGTGTTCCCTTTCTGACTCCAAGTGGCATTTCAAGATGTGAGCTCTCAGTTGCTCCTGCAACATTGCTGCAATACTTTTGCCCCACCATCATGGACTGTAACACTCTGAAACCATATGTCCACTTTCTTGTATAAGTTGCCTTGGTCATGGTGTCTTGTCACAGCAAAAAGAACAACAACTTGGGGCAGGTGAGCCTTTTAAGAGCTACCACATGGTGCTACTGAGCCTTTGAGTGACTTCCAAATTGAGCCTGCAACAGTTTCTCCTCTTGGAAAACCCAAAGAGTGCCTGGATTATAAAAGAAAACATTGAATCCTGAATCTGAGATGACAAAGAACTAAGATAGTTCCTGAGTGAATCCATCTACCTATGTGACATCTGTGGATTATCTCAGCTCACAGATCCCATCCTCAAATCTCAAATGCAGCAATCGAAACAGAAGAGACAAAATCTGTAGAGGAGTGACAATTATTCGCTATTCACATTTCTTGGCCTTGGGTTAAGAACAGCCAAATGTGCTTTTGATCTTGATGTAGTTAACAGCTGATTACAAACCAGAGTGTGTTAAATCTTCCTCTCCAAATCTAGTGTAACCTATGATTAAAAAACAAATTGTTGATTTAGTTTCTTATAATTATAGAAAAGCATGGTTCTAAAAAGAGAAACTCAAGATGCAGATTTAAATAATACTA
This sequence comes from Cricetomys ansorgei, assembly GCA_026225945.1. NCBI lineage: Eukaryota > Metazoa > Chordata > Mammalia > Rodentia > Nesomyidae > Cricetomys > Cricetomys ansorgei. The sequence goes on along the minus strand of JAMJFZ010001100.1, from coordinate 9,918,251 downwards.
AACATAAATCCTGCAGCCAGCAATCCCAAGGGTTTATTCAGACAAGTAAGAATTCAGATTTTACTACCTAAGACATGGATGATTAAAAGAACGGACATGTCAGCAAATTCTTGTCAGACAAGATATCAGGAAATAAAAATACACCCACCTCTTCTCCTAATTAAGATCAATTATTTTGACTGACATTTACTATGATAATTACATCTACAAAGTAAATAAAAAATGAGGCAGTGGGTTCATTTTAGGGAATTCATTTTTAAGCTAGAAAAATAGTTCTGTAATTTATGCTGGCTCAATCCAATACAAATTTAACAAAGATCATGTTTATTAAAAGTCCTTTGGTTCATCCCAAATCACTTTATAAGAACTCATACTTTGTTTCTCTTATTTTTTCCTCTTTATGATTTTTTTTCATTTTTAATTTCCCATTGAGACCGCTTGCCAAATTGATTATCCTCAAACTCTCACTTTATGGGTTTTAAAAGGTATGCTCAATAACCCTAAAACAAACATAAATTTAAAAAAAATACTTTTGCAGTGCTAGCTCTTTGAGCACTGCTCTGCCCTCCTGTGTGTGTATAATGAACCTATGTCTGAAGAGGGTAATGCACTGTTTTGGTTCCCAGATTGCTTGCCCTATTTAGCATTATTATTGTTTTAAAGTTGCAATTAGTATTAGCCTTAAGAAATGAATAAAAATTGGCAATGAATGAAAAAGTTAATAGATGTTAGTGCTGTAATTAGCAAGGGTCTGATCTTTCAGGAGTGGCTATACCACTGCAGTCTTTGGAGGACAGACAAGTCTCCAGTCTGTCTGCCTGAAGCTTCTTCACACTGCAAAGTGGTGAAAGATTCAGTGGGAAAATGTGGAAATGCCCTATCTTGTGGATGCCCTATGATGATAGAGTCATAAAGAATGATAGGAAGTTGAAGTCTAATTCAGCCTCACAGATGTAGCCCATTTTCCCCCAGACTAATGCAAAACGAAGACAATAGAAGTTTAAATGGCTGTGGGAGCAGGCACAAGGTAATTGAGATGATGTTTTTATCTGAATGTTAGTGGGGTGTGGGGAGCAGCTTTGAGGAAAGAGCAATACTTCTACTCACAGTGGCAGGAACTGGATTTCTTATTTCAGCCTTTGTCTACCATCTCTGGAAGGCCTTTCTCTCCTGCCTTCAGTTAGGAAAACAGGAAACAAAGGAAGTTTAAAAAAAGTACCAAAAAGAAGTCTAAAGAGAAAGACAGAGCAAACTGGAAATAAATAATGTAATATGGGATGACAAGGAAATGCTAATATAAAGCTTTACATTTAGAATTACAATTTACAATTAACAAGGCAGCATTAACTGTAGCCAAGAACTGGCATCTTGGAGCTGAAGACATAACTTAGCAGTTAGCAGTGTATACATACAATAACTGTATTTTAGAGTTATATTACAGAGTCATATTGTATTATATATTATATTATATTATATTATATTAATTATATTATATTATATTTATTATCTATATGACCAAGCAGGTGTTACTTACATATTTAGGACATATATAATTATAATTAGAAATAGAGGGCATGGATTTGAATGAGAGCAATGGAGGATATGTGAGAAAGGTAGAGGGAGGAAAGGGAAGGTGAAATTATGTAATTATATTTTAATTTCAAAACTTTTCAGGAAGAGCACATAGTACTCTTGAAGACGATCTGAATTTGATTTCTAGTACCTACATTAAACAGTTCATAACTGTCTGTAACTCAAGCTCCAAGGACTTCAACTTCCTTTTCTGACTCTTTTGGGCATCTGCAGATACCCACACACAGAGTCACACATATACACATAATTAAAAATAAAATAAATCTTAAAAAATAAAAGAACTGACACCATCCATCCACTTTGAGGGGTAAATAAAGTTTACTATGTTCCTGAAGGATCAAAAATAAGCACACTCTTGATACTGAAAGCACTGTATTAAATGATGTATCAGCAAAAACAGACATAAGTAAAAAATAAATGTAAAACATATTGATGTTCTTTACAATAGAGTACAACCAGGTTTGCAGTGAAACTAGATAACCAGTGACAAGGGATAAGCTACGCAAATAATAATTCACTGATATGAGGGAATGTTACAGTATTTTCAATGAGAAACATTATAAAGGAAAAGTTGGGTAAAGTTAAAATAAAACCATAGCATGGCAGCCTTTTGAATTAATTTACCACATATCAGTAATGAAAATAAAATTTTCTTGCTATGAAATCAGATGGGACACTGGGAGGCAGAGGGAAGCTAGAGGACAGAGAAGAAGACAGAGAGAGGAGAGAGAGAGAGAGAGCATGAGAGTTTGTATAGTAAAAGCACATAGTGCAAGTGAAAAAAGCCACTTTGTGAAATCCAACACGATATGCACTGAATGTAGCCAACAAAACAGGTTTTACATAAACTAACAATAAATAAAAACTAGGAATGAAGAACATAAACTAGGAATAAAGAACATAACTGGAAACAACAGTTAAGCATATTTTCAGGTATCATATATGTTTTTGAATAGTAGGAAATATGATGATAATAAATAAATGGGAACAGTTTCAGTGATGCAATAAATTAAAATGCATTCATAGTTCACTCCAAATTGTACTTCTAAATATTTGTCTAGCAGAAATAGTTACGAATATTTAAATCTGAATACAGCAATATTCAATACCATGTTGATGGTAAATTAACGGAAGATAAACAGTTTACTGAGGGGAAATTTTAATATACTCTTAATATATCCTTTCAAACTTAAAATGGGAAATTCAAGATGAAAAAATGATGAATTTTTATTTTGCACATTTTACGCTGTATAGCTTTTCTACCATGTGAACAGTGAATAGAAACTTTTGTATTATAGCTATTAATATGTAAACACATGGGAAATATATGGTTTATTTGTTTATTATGAAAGCCATGTTTCCGTAGAATCTTTTTGTTAGAATATGCATTATTACTTTATTGCTTTTTTATTTTTTACATTGCATGTGTCATAATCTATACTAAATTCCTTTTTTTTCTGTTTTCAGTTTTCGTGTGTATGTGTGGAGTATGGATGTGGGGGTGGTGGTGGTTTCATGTGGGTGGCACAGGTGTTTGTGGCTGGGAGTACATGTATGTGTGCGTGAATCTATGTGGAAGCCAGAGGTTGATATCAGGAATCATCCTCAATCACTCTTCTACCTTATTTACTAAGACAGGGTCTCTTGGTCTAATCCAGAACCTGTCAGGGCTAGTGTAGTATCTCTGATGTGTGCATGTGGGTTTTCCTTATTTTGCAGTTTTCTCTATTAACTTCTGTAAACAACTTTTTTTATAGAGAAACAAGCAGCAGGTGCCTACTTGTTCTGACATCTACTTTATTTGTTTTTATTAATTTATTATTTGCTTGTTTTTATCCTGTTAGTATTGTTTTAGTGGATTTAAGGAATATGAAGGCTCTGCAATCTTCTAAGACCCATTTTTAAATGAAGTGTTCTTTCTTGTTCTAGTGATGTGCAAGAGGTTCCTCTGGTCATTGAGATATCTTTGGTCTATCACAGTTGTTTGATTTTCATGATGTAAATCTAAAGTTCTCTGTATTATCCCCAATTTTATACTTCCTTAGCACTTTTTATAACTCATTTTTTCTACACACGACACAACCCAGAACTCTTGTGACCAGCGGTTCACTCATGCCCTAAAATCAAATTATTCACTGTGCTGTGCCTCTCTGGAAGGTGCACATTTGTTGCTTCTGAAATCTGCCATTTTTGAACAGCCTTGCTGAGTCCTTTCTTTCCTGATTGTGGTTCTGTCTTCATGTGAACCTCGTTTATTTAGATTCTGCAGATTGATTACCTCCATATTCTGCATAGATGGAGCATCAGTCTTTCCTTTTTGTTGTTAATTTTAGACAAACGAAAGAAAAGATATGAAAGAAAATATAAGGTTCAACCTATCTGTTGGTTATTTATATTTTTGTTTAGTTTGTACAGGTGCATAAAATATTTTACATGTCTATAAGACATCCACCAATGTTTTGTTTCTGACAAATCCTTATGATCACTTTTCCATGTGACTCCTTTATTTTTTTAAATATTTTATAAAATAAAACTCTTCAAAAAAAATTTTGTGCAAACAGCTACTTAATGTTCCTAGAAAACTTCTCATAAAAATCCATTATTTTAACCATGAGAATACTTGGTGAAGCACCCATTTTGTGTGTGTGTGTGTATATAATTCTATCAATCAACAAACATACTTTATTCTATTAACTATTTTGCCATCTGTGTCATATTATTCTAATTATTATGGCTTTACGAAACATTTTAAATCTATGGCAGACAGAGCTCCCCCTTTCCTTTCTTTTTTTCTTCAAAGCCATGTTTTCAGATTTAGCAAAGTTGACTTGGAAATGAAACAAACAAATATGTGAACATGATAAGAAGTGGCGTTTTAGAAGAAAACAGTAGGAGAGAGAAGTGTGTCCACATGGTAGAGTGCTTATCTAGAAGGCATGAGGCCCTGAGTTCCATTCCAAACCAGACAAAGGAAACAAATAAGATAGCAGAGCTTCAGTATTCACTATGACTTCTTTTCTAGCACAGGTTTGTGATGTGTTTTAGGCCCTTGGATCAATTTTTATTTCTCCTCCCAAAATACATAGATTTCTCTTGGACCCTGTATATTTAGGAATAAGTTTTACCTACAACTCAGATTGTGATACATTCCTAATGTAACAAAAAATTTTCCTCAAAACTTAGATGACCACCACTGTCAACTTACTGCGCTCAAGATGATGAACGTCATATCTTGATAAAACTTAAATTTCCTTTATAAATTGTTCTACCTTTTCACCAGTGCCATTTTAAAAGATGGGCAAGTAAGAATGGTCTAAAATGATTTTATTAGAACAGAATCCACAGTTTTATCATAACTTCTCCAGTCTCCTGGATGTGTATTTTCTGTCATCTTTAGAGTCTGTCAATTATATTAATGGTGATGTGGCAGGAACCAGGAAATGGTCCTGGTCCCCAAGCTTCGTTCATACCATAAATTTATGCAAATGAGTGTTCTAAACTTCAAATATTTCTGTAACTTTTATTTCACATAACACAACTACTCCCTGAAAATGATTTTTTTCTGAACAATTAAATTTTTAACAATTTGTAGCAGGAAAACATCCTTCTCCCCAAGTTAATCAAGGCCCCAGAAAATCACATTTCACTGCAAGTAAAGTTTAACCACTAAAGTGTTTGAAGAATTTCTTGTACCTTATTTTGAAGTTAATTCCAAATGCATTCCATTTAAAAGAGCATTTGTTATAATTCTCCTAGTGTCAAATATACATTATCTCACGATGATTTTCTTGAAGAAAATGACAGTAGTTATGAAACAAAATGGCCTCCATATTTTACCTCAACACCTCATATAATATTATACAATAGTCAGGCATGATAGAGCACATCTGTAATACCAGAACTGGGGAGACTGAGTCAAATGACTACCAAATTGAGACTCCTGTTATCAATATCAAAACAAAATAGTAAACAGAATAAATTTAATTTATGTTTGTTGAATTAGATTCTTCCAGTGCTTGCTCTATACAATGTTTCAGTGAACTGAATAGATCGCTCCTTCCCTGAGTTATTCACCCACCAAAGAGCTTGGCTTCCTCCCAAAAGTGGCTTACACAGTGACACTTTATGAGTGATATGAAAAGGCCCCATGGACCTAAAGAGCACACATCTGCCAAAACCTGAAATTACCCTTGAGACGGCAAGGCCTTCTTTAGAATGTCATTGATAGTCGTAGTACTTCATTTTCTCATGGTTGGCCAGATTTTATACACAAAACAATTCTCTAGTAACCTAAAAATAAATTGATCATAGCAAACTACACGTGGTAACATCATGACATCATTGAAAATGCAAATTAAGAAACCATAAATGCTTATTTAAAATAAAAAAGTATTTTCTTAAAAAGTAGAGAATTGTAGTTTCATATGTACTTTTATGGGGCTGAGGCTGTTGCTCAGACATACACTCCGACACAGCACACACAAGGCTCTGGGCTTGAAAGCCATCGCTGAAAAATAAAACAAAATAAGAAAACCACAACAATGGAAAACAAGCCAATATTCAATTAATAATTAAATGTGTAATATATACTTTAAACTGATATCTAGTTTTAAAGAAAAAAAAAATGCCAGAAGGGTTTACCTGCATCTTGTCTAGTAATAAGATTTAATTAAATAACTATATCACAGTTAGTAAACAACATAATTGAAAACAGGTACACACTAAAGTTGACATTTGTTTTACTTTTTAAACGTTTCTATGTACATTAGTTTTCTCTCACACAGAATCATGCTGTACGTATCGACTCCAACAGCTGAGGCTTTACTCTTCACTGTCTTTCATTAAACCTGCTGAGAGAGGGAAAATCAGTTTTCTCCAACAGAGCAACACTGGATATAACAACCACTCCAGGGCAGGCCTCATGTCAAGAATAGTTGACCAGAATATAATGAATTCCACAGTTATTTTGTGTATTCGTGTGTGTTCTTTTATTTGATTAAAGTTTGGTGTTTTGTTTTGCTTTGTTTTGTTGTGTTTTTTTTTCTTTTTAGGCATGGTTTTATTTTGTTTTCTTGGTTGGGGGGTTGTTGTATTGGGTTTTTTGTTTGTTCTTTTGAGAAAAAACTTAAAGTTGATCAGGTAGGGAAGAGAGGGAGAAACTGGAAGGAGTTGGGGGAGGGGAAGAATATAATCAAATTATACTTAAATTTAAAATTTGTTTTAAATAATAAAACATTATACATAGTCCATTAAATATATATAAACATATATATTTATATGTATAAGAAGCAGAAGTGAAGATAGGTAGATAGGTAGATAGATAGATAGATAGATAGATAGATAGATAGATAGATAGATAGATATGCCAACTGCTTCCCTCCAGTGGATCCTATGTGCCTATATCCAAGCATGCTCATCTGATCTTCATTCCTTCCTTTCCCTGCCTCGACACCTTAAATGGCTACCACCGTAGATAGTCTGGTGATTGCAGGCAGGCAAGGAACAACGCTTTCTAAGCATCGTATGTGACATTCCCTGTTTAATTCATTACTATACAACTAAAGAATTTAGAACAGGGTTGAGGAGCTGCTGGGAGTGAAGGACTCATAAGAGGAGTTTAGAGTTCTGAAAGATGCATCCTGGCTATGCTGTAGAGAATGAAATTAGTGGTAGAAAAAGTAGATGATTCCAGAAATATTTAAGAACTGACAAGAAGTTGTAGGAATTTGGCCTACAGAACTGGGTAGATTATGTGGCTATTTCATGACCTGGACAATCTATGGTTGCAGAGAAAAGAAACAAGAAGCTATGGTGAAGCAGAATAACTCTAGCTATGCCCAGGAGGAGTAACTGTTGGTCACTGCTTTGAAGAACTTGAAAATCAAAGGTAAAGCTTGAAACACAAACCAGCAATTGGTTCTAGTCACTAATAATTCCAGACCTACGTAAAGTTACTCAGGAAGCTACTATAAATGAAATGGTGTAACAGAGGGCCTGCAGAAACTCCATAGTGAAGAGAGTTTGGTGGAACAAGCCTGAAAGAGGTAGGAGTTAAAACAAAAGTGTATATAAGTCAGGCCAAGGAAAAGTCCATGCTTTCTACTCCAGTAGATCATGATAATCTGTAAGGCAGAGCCACTAACAAAATCTTTTTATTAACAAAATCATTTGATGGTAGTACTAAGGTTGAAAGATGGTTGTATTTTTTTTTATTATTTTAAGGAAATAAATTTTTGAAAATGTGCCACCCTGACTCTTGGCTTATGCTAGCTATTCTGTCTATAGGCTTCTCACTAAATCTTCAAAACCCTCTTTTCAGTAAATTTTATTATGCTTCCTTTGTTTAAATTCAGGAAATTGAAACTGTTTAATCATTTTTACAAGGATATAAAGTTAATAAATGATAGAAAGAAGATTCAAATTTAGGTTATTAATGTTTCTAATTATGTGTTCTCCTTACACTTATATAGTAGAAAATTTCAAAGTTGCACACTAAAGGCAAAAAGTGGTACATGACCATGCTTGGATAGTATTTTATTCTAGTATTACATTATAAAAGAATTTCCAAGAACTATAATTTAAAATAATTTAATACTTTGGTTTGGTAATCTGCTGATATCTGTGTATATTCCAAAATAAAAATACAGCTTCTATTTGAGAACACAGCTAACCTTGGTGTTCATGAAGTTTAAAACACAACTATGTCAAGCTGGGAAGATGGAAAACGCCTACTGCCAACCTGGCAACCTAAGTTAAATCTCAAGATCAATATGATAGAAGAAATCCAACTCCAGAAAGCTGTCCTTGGATTTCCACATATCTGTTGTGGTATGTATGCACACAGAAACACACACACACACACTCACACATGTATACACATACTCTTCGATACACTTTTACTTACTTACATACACATACAAACTCAAACACACACACACACAGACACACACACACACACTCACATACACACTAAATTAAATTAAAATTAAATTAAATTAAAATAAAATGCAAAAGAAATCATAACTTAAACTCTGGTTCTGAAATCACAATGCAAATTGTTTTAAATAATAATTTTTATATTGTAGCTATATAATTATAATTATATATTATAATAAATAATCACCTACCAATTTCTAAATATCAATTTTCAATCTTCAAATTAATTAATAGACAAAGGGCATTAGAATAGCTGCATATTTATGATGGTTAACAATATAGCCTTCTAATGTACAAAGTATAAATATAAACATACAAAAGTAATTTATGCCATTGTTTCCTTATTTCAGAATGTGTTTGATTATATCAAGGTTATATGCAAAGAAATATCCTTATTATTGTGTGATTAACTATGCCTGAAAATCAAGTATCATCAAAAAAATTTCAAAACCACCTGTCCTTTCAGTAAAGGAGAAGAATATAAAATATCATAAACAGATATAATTATTTTGTATATACTGAGACTACCATATTGATTTCATATTCTTTAAATCTCTACACTAAAGTGTGTAACCTGTGGCTATAAATGCTAATATCATGTTAACATTTCAAACAGAAGAGGAAAACATCAGAAGAAGCTAGTAAAATTTCATATTTACAGAAAAAGTGGGAGATTAAAACTTAAGATTATTTTTAGTGTGTATATGTGTGTTTGTGAACCTGTGTGTGCACATATGTATTTGGAAGTTGTGTGGCTGTGCCTATGGAGGTCAGAAGACTGCTTTGGTTATTGTTCCTCAAGAGCTACCCTTTCCCCTCCTTTTTCTTCTGAGACTTGGATCCCACATTGGCCTGAAATTCACCAAGCAAGCAGAGCTGGCTGGCTGGTAAGTCCAAGGACCCACCTTTCTCCACCTCCCCATCACTGGCTCTACAAGTGTATACCAAACATGGGACTTTGAGCAAATACTTTACCAACTGAGCTATCTCCCCAGTCCTGGGGTTTAATCCTTAAGCAGATATTTATTTAGAGTTCTCAATTACGAATTTTGGAGGGAAAAAAATCACTGACCCAATTTCTTTTTCAAATATAAATCAGATATACGTAGCAATATATGTTTATCTATAAAATATAAGCAATGTAATGAATTGTTTTTATTGTAACCAAATTTTATTTCATATTTTTCATTTTTAAAATTAAGTATATGAGTCTGTGTCTGTGTGGAGGTATATGAACTTGAGGTAGCTGTGGAGGTCAGAGGCATTATAGCCCCCTAGACTTAGAGTTACAAGTGTTTTCAGCCACCTGTCATTGTTTCTGGGATCTAAACTCAGGTCCTTTGCAAGTACAGTGTGTATATTCTTAACTTCTTAGCCATCTTTTTGGTCCTTTAATTCCTACTTGTGTGTATGTGTGTGTATCTGTCCATGTGTTTGTATACACACGTGTGTAATTGCCCTGGTTAGTTTTTTGTTTACTCAATACAAGTTATCCAGGAAGAAGGATTCTCAGTTGAGAAAATGCCTGTAGGGAAGTTTGTAAAGCATTTTCTTAATTAATGATTGATGGGAAAGGGTCCAATCCACTGTGGGTGTTGTCTCCCCTGGGCAGGTGATCCAGGGTAGTATAAGAAAGCAAACTTAGCAAGCTACAAGGGGCAAGCAATAAGCAAGGTTACAAGGCCCTTGCTTCAGTTCCTGCCTGCAAGTTCCTGCTTTGAGATCCTGTTCTTATTCCCTTGGTGATGGAATGAGAGTAAAGAGTTATAAGATAAAATAAATCTTTTCTTCCCCAAGTTGCTTTTGGTCATGGTGTTATGATAAAAAACTAAGTAGGTAGGCATACATGTGTGTTCATGTTTGTGGAGGCCAGAAATTGATATTATCTTTCTCAGCAGCTCTCTACATTAATTTTTGAGATGCTCCTCTCTCTTTCTCTCTCTCTCTCTCTCTCTCTCTCTCTCTCTCTCTCTCTCCTCTCCTCTCCTCTCCTCTCCTCTACCTCCCTCCCTCCCCTCTCTCTTTCTCTTTCTGAGCATGGAGCTAGATCTCATGGATTCAGCTAGACTGGCTGACCATCAAGACCTAAGGATCCTCTAGTCTCTGCCTCCTTAGCATTGGAACTACAGACGTGTATAGCTCCATTTTCCTTTTATTTTTTATGTGAGTTCTGATGATTGAATTTACAGCTTTGTGTTCATGTGGAAAGATTTTTTTTTACTAAGCTATCTCACTAAGTCCTATAACAGAATTATAAATCATATTTCAGTTCAGTCAATTTATGTTATTATTCTTTTTGTGTTAAATAACATAACCTTGACTACTACTGATTAGGTTTATGAATGATATAGGCTGGGTATGGTGGTATATTCCTTTAATCCTAATATTTTGGAAGCACCAGCACGCAGATCGGCATGAATTCAAAACCAACCTGGGACTTCTAGGATAACCAGGGCTAAAAGGTGAGATCCAGTCTCAGAGAAAGAGAGAGAGAGAAAATTTATATAATTCATATATGACATGAACTCATCTCATTAAAAAACAAAAGACTAGGAGGTAAACAAAAGATTACTCATTAATATGTCATCAAAGGGATAAATGAGTGAAAAGTCTTATAAAGACTCTTCAAGAATGTGAAAAGTTTTAAATAGAATAGATAGGAATACTAATAGGGAGAAGTTGAGAATGTATCAGTGCAAAAAATCATCTAACATAATTATTTTCCATGCAGTGGGCACTCCACAAAGTTTGCTGAATCTGTTGAGAGACAATAGATTAATAACTAAGTCAAAATATTCATAAGTACTTTTAATATAGAACAGTGTGCTTTAGTTTTAATATAGCTGAGTTTTCAGACATTTTGTTCATTTAATTTACTTAATTTTGCCTTAATTGATTTTTCAGGGACTCCTTATGATGGCAATGATTCCCTAGTGTGTCAATTTCTCATCATGGCTTGTTTAATTTAAAAAAAAAAAAAAAGAAAGCAAGAAACAAAAGAAATCCTTGTGTTAGCTTACACAAGGGCAGGCATCTTGGAATAAAATACCCAAATATTTCCATTAGAATGATATCCAAAATCTGTTAGTTCAATAGCTGATCAGAAATTACGGCATTACAAGGCAGATTTAACATACTGTTTATAGGATTGACGTCTCCTATGATAATCAAAGAGATTCACAGTTGTTAAGGCAGGACTGAACATAGTTATTGACATTGAAACATGCTTTAACTGATTGCATTGACATAAGTTTTCAGGCTTAGGTGTGTCTCAAGATAGAGTTCCTATTGTTTGTCTGTCCAAGTGATCTAATCTGTTTTCCTAACTTTAGTAGGTTAAAAGCAGTTTGAGAAAAGACACTTGAATAAAGAAAAATGATAAACAATTTATCAAATAGTTTATTGCTTACAAAATGTTTTCTTTAAAAATAATTAGCATAGTTTGGGGGATACCATTTTCCCTGAATGTACTCCACCAGATATTATCTTTGCCTTTTATTTTGTAGTTTTTCAAGAATGTTGGAAATCAAGGAGCTAAGTATAATGTAATTATGTACATTATTTTTTAAATATTTTTTAAATTTTTTAAATGTACAAATTTTTAAATAAAATTATACAAGCTTAAATTATAATGAAACAGTTAATAAATGCTAACCAATTCATAATTACTAAACTATATGTCATTAGTAGCTATGCTTTTGGGAATTTTTTACAATTACTGAACATACGTTAGGCATACTATGTGAAGTAATACAGTGTGATGTGAAATGCTGTATTACGTACTGCAATCATGTGTAACTATACATCTCTTCTTCACTGTGCATAGTTTGCTAAAAAGAGCCATAGAAGAAGGACTTACAGACTGAAAACCAGGAACTGCAACAAATGAGAGAATAGCATTCACTGATATAATACAGATCTCATCAATTACTCAAAAAAGATAATGTTCTGTGGAAGCATAAATTTAAATTCAGCAAAACTAATTGCATGGTGCTATACCAAGCATCTTACAAATGTTAGTACCAACACAATCTACCTGACTCTAAGCCAGTATCTTTTTAGTGACACTTTAGAAATAAGGAGACAGTAAACAACACTACAATTGTCAATTTCACAGAGTCCTTTCTTAAGGGTCAGGTTCTGATAAGTACTTTGTAGACTACACCTTTATGGTCACAGAATGATTATAAATCCCCAGCTATGTAAGGATGAAATACGCCTATATGTTTGTAAGGTTAGTTTTCATTCTGGAGTTGAGTTACGAGTTCAGGACTCACTGACTCTGACGCTAGAATTCTACTTAATAATTATTACCCTAACCTTCAAAACTAGAGCAAAAAAAACCCAAAAAACCAGTGAATAAAGCAATAATAATAATAATAATACATGAGGAATTTTTAAAATATCATTGAAATAATATTGGGATTTTTTTATTTTGACTTTAATTCTTACTATTTTAAGATTTCAAGTAATATAAAATTGTAAATTCATCTATGCCCTTTGTTTTCTTTGTTTATGTTCATACATATATGTACATATTTGGATAGAGATAAAAATAGAAAAGAAAGGCAGAATATTATTTAAATTTGAAATAGTTTTTTATTCACTTAGAATAATTCCAATAAATACTGACATTAAGTAATGAGGAAGACTGAAATGTGAAATTATTCAAAATATTATTTTAAAATGTAAATAAAGAAGTAGAATCTGACAAGACACTGAGATTTCAATAGAAGACGGTGCCTCAGAGAAATAAGGATCAAATGCAGTGAAAACAAGAGCACTTGATGTCCTAAGATAAATGGCTATGAGAGGACAGAAAGAAAGGATTAGAAGAAACAATGGGTCAACCAGACACCAGCAAAGTGGGGCTGATGACTTCAGAAGATTCAACATGGCTACTTTCCAATGAAGATGTCACTATTTCAGAATAATTATTTCTTGGATATGCGGTGTATATACGGTGTATATACTTGTATATGGTGAGTCATAAACATTTTCCAAATGGTAGAAATGTGTTGACTGTATTGGTCAGGTGCGTTTTTTTTTTTTTTAAGTCAGGGTCTTATTATGTAGCTGTCCTCAAACTCAGAGTAATTTGTCTGCCTCTGCTTCCCCAGTGCTGGGATTAAAGGTATTTACCACTGCACATGACCTTGACTGTATTCTTATGTGAAATATATTACTGGAAAAATTTCCAATTAAAGATAACATTATAACTTGTCACCTGAGCATAGTCAATAATTAAAAGCAAAAAGACTTTTATGACAGAAACATTTTGCTTACTCAATATTATCTATATTTGTCAACTGCATATGAATTTTATAATTAAAGTCAAATTACGCCACCCTCGTTGCTTTTCACTCCTTTTGTTGTCATTGCTGTCACTCTTAAAGGAATCATTTTATTACAATCAAGATTTATTTTTAATTTTTGTTTTTTCTAGAACTTCAGGAAAGCCTTAAACTGATAAGCGACTGTAAATATTCTATGTAATCAAATTCTATTAAAAATTCTATCTGAAATAATATATTAAAACCAAACATTTATAAGTACACATAGTGCTGTTAAAAGAAAATTTATATGTACTTTTATAATATTTATTTTGATTTTGCAATTACTAGAGTAATCCTGACAATTGTAATATGGAAAAAAATGGCAGCTAATAAACTCTTTTCACTGGTTAAAAAAAATGTTTTGTTCAGAAACTAAAAATACATTGTGAAAGGTTCACAGCAACCTCAGCTTCCTGAATATCAGGCTGTGTTCTTTTCAGAGAGAATAAACCCAGGCAGAGGGATCAAGGACTCCCGCAATTCAACTCAAAATGACTTAAGAGGCTGCCTTTCATTCAGGTCTCTAATTCTGATTGTTTTAACTATTCATGATTAACCATATCTTTTGTTTTGCATAGTGAGCATTTTAGTTTAAAATATCATTAACCTAAAAGTTACAGAGTTAATACATTAAGAAATAATAATTAAAAAAACAATAAAATCAGAGACAAAAACAACTTCTTAAAATGAAAATGGATTTATTGACATTTTCAAAGCTGTAATTTTGTTTTAAAACATTTCCCTAAACTACAGTTTTAAATCATCGACATCATGATTAAACCACTTTTAAAGCTCATCACTTTCTCACGAGATACTTTATGCTCCTTTTAAAGTGCAACTTCAAAATGCTTGTTTTTTTGGAAAATTGAAGACTACATTTATACTAAGAAGAGTAACTTTGGTGAGTATTTGGGAACATGTTTTATTTCAACTATCTTTTTTATTCTTTTACTTGGTATCTTTAAAACATGGTCATTTCTATTTCCTTTTGTAAAAATTACTTTCAAGGCACTAGACATTTTAAAATTGAAACCTTATTATGAATTTGCCAACTGCTGTTTAGATTTCAAAAAGGCCTTAAAGAACAAAGTCCAGAAAAATTAAATCACTGTCCAAACTACAAAGCTATTTAGAGGCATTTGGAAGACTTTTATCTCAGGAAAAAACTCAGTAGAAAAAATAAATCCTATAGTTTCCATTTCCTTCTTCTTTTCTCATTAGAGTCACCATAACTCTGATCCTAGAAAAAAAATCTAGCATAACAAGATATCCTCTTGAAAGCAAAGTAGTCCCAACCTAGAAAATTCCAAGTGTGTGCAAGCACACACATTGTGTCGATGTACAGATTTCAATATACTTTCTGGTCTATTTTGTTACCTTGTTCACAGTCCCAACTATGAATGACAGTGTTACTTTTGGAGGACCTAGTTCTAAAAGTTTATATGCTTCCATACTTTTGTTATGAATTTGCTTTTTATTCATTCAGGCAACTATTTATCTGAAAAACTGCAATAAATACATTTAAAACTAAGAAGAAACCTTGTTAGCACTGTGTCAAACCTCTTCTTCTGCTGTTCTAAAGACAGTGTTTTGAAAAGGAAATATTATCTCAGAACAATGTGATAAAACTTCATCGTATATTGCAATTCCCCCATGGTAACCATAGCTGATGCCAACACATGTTCCGCATAAGGATGGAAACACAAATTGAACTCAAAATGCCCCAAGAGTATTGTCCTTCGTAACACCCTGGTGTCCTGTGTGTGCTGAATGAATAACAAATGAGTGGGCTATTAAGACGCTAAACAAAAGTCATCTAGGCCCATAATATGACTGTAGCAGCATCTTAACACTGTATTTGTTTTTATTAGTTTGTGTAGAATAAGTCTTTTAATTTAAAAAGAACTGCACTGGGCTTGATGATAATCTGCTCCAGGAAGCGTTTTGAAAAGCAGTCCAGCTGTAGTTCTTCCTAGCACTTACCCATGGTTGGTGTCACAGGCATCTATAACTATGAATGGTGTAACTTGCAGATTTTTTTGCTGCAGACTCAGGCTGTAGATGTTGGTATTAGTCTTTATCTTTTAGCTTCATTATCTAGTAAAATTTAGAATAGAATAAGATTTTCCCAAGAGTTGATTGTTGCATGTTCAGAACTTTTTCATTTTGATTAAAATGATATTTTCAAATAATACATGAGAAAGCATGAATTAAGGGCACTCAGGTTTATACATATATACCTACACACATGCACATAAAAACAAATAACATTACCTTCTTAAATATATTTTTATTATATACTTAGTCTTTAAACCAGAATGATGCATTTCCATGCAATTCTATCTTTATCCCTATCTCCCTCCCTCTCCCTCCTTCCCCCCCCCCATCTCTATCTCTACCTCTGTCTCTTTACTCTTCACTCTTTCTCCATAGAGCCATAGTCATTACGGACTTTTTCACTATCTTTCCAAATGTGATCTGTGGTCCAAGTGATGTATTTGTGAACATAATATATGTGGTACATGGTGTTGGATTCGGAGAGAAATAGGAAAAAAGCATATCACAGTCCTCTTCTTCCATTTATATTTCATAAATATTTTCATTATCAGGACCTAATAAATTATAAACTGACCACATTTGTAGCAGTTCATAGAAGTTTTAACACATTTGTCTTCTCTAGCAAAAATATTTTCTATAAAAATTGTTTTGGGGGTATGCGGATGTAACAAGACTCTCACAACCCCAAGAGAGCTGCGTCAATTTACATAGTGCAGGCAGATGTGATGTGAGCCCTTCATTATATTGTTGCCATGTTATGTATTTCCCAATCACACTGAACGTTAGAAAAATTCTCTTAATTCTAATATTTTTCAATTATTACTTAGGTACTAGGTTCATGATTTGAAGACATTTTATGAAGGGAAAATATCTTTCTCTCAAGTTAACACACATTGCATAGAAATACCGAGATCTATAAGGCCATGGGCTGCATTTTGCAGGGATAGGTTCTGGTTGAATGAGATCTGGGATGTGTGCCAAATTAATAGAAAAAATCCTGTTCTTCCTCTCCAATAGCCACAGTGTTCATTATTAAGAAAAGCATATGAACCACAGGATTTGATTTTAATAATACCAATGTCTTCATTAATCTGTATGTTCCATTTAGCCTCATTACTGAGCAAATGCTGAATTAATGAATGCACATTATTGTTGGACTGTACTTGCAAATCCTCTCTGCTCCCTTTTATCATTCATTCAGGGCCATCATGTGTATGTCACGTTTTAAAGCATGTCTGTGGCCCTCACTGTTTTCCTTCCTTTGCTCTAAGGGGGGATTTTTGGTTGAGCCTCTGGGGCAGGGTGTTGGAATTGCTGATTTTCACTCAAAACGGTAATATTTTTCTTTCGCTGTAGTGCTATCAAGTCAAAGAGGTCTCTCTGTCACCTGGAACTGAGATGATATTTCCTTGATGATCTCTGGGCTGCCTTCTAAATCAAGAGTGGTGATAGCCAACGCTGCTTTGTATCCTCGGAACAAATAGTGGCCTTTGTCCCACACAAGTCCCTAAACAAACTTAATCTCTCTAACACTGTGACAGATGACATTTAGATGTCCTTGTTACCCTTAAAATGAGTTTTATTGACAATCAGAGAACAAAAAGAAGGCTCAGATAAAGCCCAATGTTTTATAGGCTTGCTAACAACATCTTAGTGGAGAGGGTGAGGAGAAAGCCTGAAGTTGCCCCCATTTTCCCCTGCTTTGCCATATCACCATGACAACAGATATAGAAATCACTTAGTGACTCCTAGAAAGAAAACACAGTGACACAGTACCCCTTGTATGGCGAATCAAACTAAAGCCTTCATTCAAATGGCTATTCAGCTTGGGCATTCATGTAGAGGATAGGGTGGATTTTACACAGGTAACTACAAGAGAAAGGCCAGCAAGCTCTCCAGCCGCAGCATATGGCAAACTCTCTGTCTAATTAATGCATCCTCAATAGAATTTATCCATTTTAAATTTGTTTTCTTTTACTTGAAACATCATTAATGTAAAGGGCAACATTAATCAACATCATGGAACTTAAAAGGGCATTAAAGAGTGATCTTTTTTCCTATGCAACAAGAGCCTTTTCAAGTAGTTGTGTTAACGACAGTGAATTGGAGGCACAATCTGAGTTCTTAATCAGAAGTTAAATCTAGAGAGGCCTCTACTGGTGAGTGCTTCTCTGTGCAGCTGACCTGGCGGAACTGCCCAGGAAGACAAGCAGACCTGTGACTTTCTGCTCGTACTGGAAAGTTTCACATAAGCCGGATTATCATTAAACGTACTGCACAAAATACTGCATAATTGCGTTAGCACATTTGTCATGTCTCACTGCTTCTCTCTCCGGTAGTAAAAAAAAGTCTATAAAACTCTGGCGTATGAGCTGCTTGGACATCCTGAGATGTTTTAAAGTTGTTCAACAATGAGATAACAGGACATTGTAGTTGCTATTCCATAGGCAAGTCTCCCGCAAAAATGAAGATTTTAAAATCATTTTAATATGAAATTTTGTTTCTTATAAGTGGGAGCATTATACTTTTTTCATAACTACCCACATTAACATTAAGATTATTAACATTAACAAAAAGCTGCTTCAGATGAAATAAATATATCAAGTTATTTGGGGTAAATCTTAAAAGTTTGCTGTCATACTGTAATTAGCGTGTAATACCTGTGACTTAACATGTAAACAGCACTGTAAGTTTAAACTTGGCTCTACAGCTTTTAAAGTAACTTTTGGAAGCAGATAGTAAGACTTTTAAAACAGAATTTTATATTATTCGGCATTTCCTAGGATAAGAATATTTCTTTTATGCTTCAACACAGTGAGTATGGTAGCTTTTACCTTTTTTATTTAAAAATTACAATCAGACTCTACAAGTGTTGAAATGTGGGCTATGAGGTAAAAGATTCAACCTTGAAATTTTTCAAAATACAAAGCTCCAGCTCTTCTCTTGATTTTTGACATTTACATTTTATCTTAAATATTACTTGAAATCTGATCATATCAGGATAATACTTACTTCCTTTTATTCTACAATGCATTTAAAAAGTTCTGTGAATTATTTTGTTGCTCTTGTTGAATTAACCAACATATTTTTGAAGAGTAGTTTCACATTCAAATGGCTTCACGTTTATTGGGGTATATTCCCTGGGTGTTTGGGTTAGCCTTCTCCGTAAACTATCTTCTGCATTACAAAGGCAAGGCTTGATCTTTCCAGAGAATTCTGTATTTAGATCCCCACCTTCTAGTCCCAATAGTGACACCTACTGGTAGAAAGAGAACGAAAATAGTTTTTGTTTGCATTTTGTTTTATTATTTTGGAGACTGTTAGTATTCTGCTGGTGTAATAGGTCTTTACAATTATTTCTTAGAGTCAGATTGTGAAAGATTGTGTAAATGTTTAGTTCCAAGAAAGAAAAATTCACATAGAAGTATGATCTAAATTTACATAGATATATAATTACAATCTTCTGAGTGCTTATACAGAACAGAAAATGAGAAGCAAGCATTCATCAAAATCTTTCTAAAAGTGCTGTATTCCACAGAACTAGGTGAGAGGACAAAACATTTAATAAAACATTTAACATTTCTTGTTTCTGTGTTTATTAAGTGTCATATGTTGAAGAAATAGCAAGATTGATAGAGGAACAAAAACTTAGAATATATATTTACATTTATAGTAGCCTAAGTGCCAACAATCTTTGAAATTTTATGCGGATTTACCCAGGATATTTTCATAAATCATAAAGCTGGAACCACATTCAAGCGTGATCGTTTCTACACTGAGCACATGGACTGCAGAGCGTAGTAAACAATAAAGTCACACTCGATGTCACAGCAGATTCAACATTAAAAACATTATTTGAGAAAACAAATGCAGCTAGGCAAAAAAGATAAAATTCTCATTTCTCACTGAGGCGTTAGTGAAGTTACTTTCTATATTATATTTGTTTTAAATTTAAAAGATTACTGTACATATCAGAAAATTCAAAAGTTCTCACAAAGCACACTATTATAAATAACTTCAGGTAACTGAAATCCCACACACGACTTGAATCTATTTTTCATTGTTGAACAGTTCAGTTGTTAAACTACGAACTATAACATCAATAACTCGGAGATTTTGACTTCATGGGATAAAAATTCACAACTAAAACCAGTTGATTTCAATGGAGACTTTGTTCATAAGAATGGTCATTTTAGTGCAAAACACGCCCAATGTTCCTTTTATAAAACTCTCAAAAATTAATGTATAAAGAAAGTACAATCTAGTTATTGGTCCACCAGAGTATTGTTTTGACTTGGGGGTTGTGTGCAGTCACAAGTAAAGCAGTGAATCTCTGATACACATTGACGATGATATTTGTGTTATCCTTGTGAGGAAATGTGTGAAAATGTCTTACAAATTATTGAGTAGACAGTTATATGGGTGTCTTTCAAACCTGCTTTGTTTCTGCTATGTGCTTTTGTTTGTAGAACTTGGGCATATGTTTTAAAATGTCATTCAGATTACAAGCATGTGCGGAGTGAAGCAGCACTTCTGTGTCTGGCTCACAAGCGCACAACTTATATTTTTCAAATTGCTTCTCGGTCAATGGTTAGAATCGCGAGTTTCCTTCCTTGTCGTTTTACAACTCTCTTGTATATTGTTATTTATAATCTGAGGGGAAAAATGTGAAAAACTGTTTATGACAATGACTATGGGGAAACAAAGAATGATTTGTTTTAAAAACCACATAGACTACAACAAAAATTATAGAGCACAGTATTTATACAAAGTCACTTGGCCAACATCCTAGCAGCTAAGTGGATGCACACTATGTACAGGATGAAACAAGGAAATAAAAATAAAATCATTCCAGGGATTCGAAAAGTTCTGGTTTGGTTTGATTTGATTTTGGTTTTCCTGAGTACCTGACCTAGCAATTCAACTGATTATTAAACAAAACTGTAAAGAACGGCTCAATTTTTGCCCTTAGAGAGTTCATCCAGAGATTGCACAAGGGATTTGTACAGAATAAAGCTTCACAAAACCCAAGGCTGTTAGAGGGAAATAGTATCCAGGAGGCTAGGGCAGGCCAAGCATCCCTTCAGCAGCAAAAGCACACAAGACAGCCAGAGGCAGGTCTGTGGCTGCCAACACAACTGCCTACCATGTCTGCCAAGGAGCCAGAAGCTGCTTGTGGGAAAATATCCCTTACCCTTAGCATCTGGGTCCTGTGATTGTTATCCAAAGAGACAGAGTGGTAAGATATAGTGGGATAAACAGCATCCCATTAAACACATACACACACACACACACACACACACGACATTCTTTCTGTGTACACAGGAAAAACTAAGCTGTATGTGGCCTAAAGTTAGAGAGAATTTTTATATTTTAAACTCTTTCAAATGAGATTTATTCTTTATTATATTGTCATATGTCAGAATGTGATGAACATTAGTAACTACGTATCACCAAAATCTTTGACCTGTTTAAAAATTAAAAAACACGCAGGATTTTAATGGTTTTTGTGGATATTTGTAGGTGTATACACTCTACTATGAATCTGTATTTCCTAGGAGCTGCTGATTCTAATTCACTGACAAATTATTTAAAAATTAAAAATTGATTATAGACAAGCAAATTGAATAGAGCTTTAGTATAGAGCTGTGTTTCTTTTTTTTGGTATTTTATAACTGTTCACTTTTGAGAGATGATGTTTCAGATATATAGTCATAAAATCATTGGTAAACTCTAATTCAATATATTCTGTGGTATATGCATATGTAATATATAGTTATACATATAACAATTAAGCAATCATATATATATATGTGCGTATATATATACACACACATATATATAATATATTTTCAAGTTTCAAAAAGTTCCTTCTAAAGTATATTTTCTACTTAGATATGGTGAATATTTTGGATGTCTCTTAATATGATAATGTGTTCATAGTTACTATGAATTGAAAAATAGGGATAAAAAAAGGGGAAATCTAGAGAATTCAAGAAGATTAGAGACACCTTATGGTTAATGCAAAATCTGTAATACGGTTTCATATAAAGAATTTGAAGGTCCTTATTATTGTGAAAGAAAGCAGCAGTCCCCAATTTTTCAGTATTCCGTAAAAGGCAATATTTTTTCCTTTAAAATATTATTCTCCAGTATAAGAAAGAATGCAGTCCAATATGTTGATAATATGATGTGCCCAAAGATAATTTGTTCATATTAAAATTCATAGCAAATCAATTCTATTGTACATGTTAATGCAGACATTTTAGAATAATGTCTTGATATATTTGCAAAGTGGATTTCTTATTAAAAATTTTTTATCTATATGAATAGCATTAACATTTCAGTTACTTTTTAGTAACCCTCCAAAAATTCAAAATTCAAGGCCATAAGTCCGGTTGCTCTCTTATACATGTTGTGTGACATCGCACAAGTGTTATTATATGCTATAATATGCATGACAACATGCATTTAGCTTGTTGTGAACATATTTTGCATGCATAGACTTTATTACATTAGGTTTTCTTTTTATTCATGTAAATTCCAAAGTATCTTGGGACTGTGTGCCTATGAAGGTAATGTATAAGGGAGATGAAACCCTTTGGAAGGGTAAGATCATATAATAAACAATTCATGCGTTTTTATTGTTTTTAATTCATCATTATCATACTCACAAAAAGGGTATTTGATTGTGATACTCTTTCGAGAGATTATTTTTCTGGAACCAAATATTTCTCAAAATAATTAAATTTGAATTCCACGTTTAGAGCATTTCTGTGCAAAGCTGGAAGTCATCCTTTCATATTGTACACTCGTGTACCAAAGGAGGAGTCTGTGAGTGGAAAATGAAGCTTAATTACAGGAGTTGGGAAGAAGGTGAGAGAGTAAGTAAGTCCTAAATGTTTTATTTCATTACAAGCTGTAAATGCTCGACTAAGTTGTCAACATTTCCTTTAATTCCTATAAATGCAAAAAACAGTCTCTGAGTGAAAGAGAAACTTATTTTCTCAAAAATATTTAAGCTGTTGTATCTAAAATGGGGGCCTGAAATAAATTAGCCTAATTGTAAAAGCAAACTATTTTGGGATACTTACTTCTTTAATGCATCTTTTCTTTGAAGTTACTTTTTTATCTTCTGATCTATCTGCTTTCTTTATATTTCATTATTTATCCCTAAGGTTTACATTAAACAATCTTACTACTTATGTGTTTAATGACATTTATATAATGTTCTTAATCTTTAATTGTTTGTAACTGTTTGATTATGTGCTCTTTATATGGTTAGGATGTTATTTTATATAAAAAGCATTTCATTTTCGTGTATTAAAACTACTAAAATTTAACTTGCTACTGTTGCATATTAGAACTAATCAATTTCCTCATGACTTTAATACACCTTAGATTTTGAAGAGAGGGAGGAGAGAGCGAGCGAGAGTGAGAGAGAGAGAGAGAGAGAGAGAGAGAGAGATGGTGCCCATGTATTAAAGCCAACACAGCTTACACCCTTATCTAAATACACAGTCATGACTCACAGGATTGTTTCCCCTGTAAGAATTCAGCTAAAGTAGCAGAGGACAAGTTAGTCTTACACTCCTGTGTTCGTCCTGTGTTCTTTAAAACTGTCCAAATTGTATTAGAATTTGCTTATAATGATGTTATATGATGTCCTTGTTGTAATACCTGCATTCGTGGAAAACTTAATATTGATTTACTGTGTCTTTTGCCATCTTTGAACAGCCTGGATAGCAATTACAGCTGCTGGTGGTATCTATTTTGTCTTTTCATAATTGCCACTTCTTGTTCTCTGCTTAAGATTAAAATATGAAAATCGTACCACATGTGCAACAACAGTACATTAGCCAAGTCATCAGCAATATCTGCGATACGCCATCATTCTAACCACAGTTCTTTACCTTTCTTCTTCAGTTTATTTATGAAAATTGCATGCTACAATATAAACTTGAATGAAAAATACATTTTAAGGTGAGCCTCCCCGATATCAAGTTCTCATCAGGATCATTACCATCTTTCTAAGAAACCACTGGGGTCTTTTTCTGTATTTGCTTGCCTCTACCAAATGCAGTCTGCCCTTCAGACTGGGATTTCTCAGAAGCAGGAAGTGCTTCGTTAGCTTCTGACTCTTACTTTAAAAAGCCTCTCAGTTTCTGAGAGTTCTCACGACTACTCTCATCTCAATATTCATTTTATAAAACAAATACTGTTTGGTACTAGAAAATTTTTCTTTTAATCATGGAGCAGATCAAAGTGAGTTCTTCAGGACCACAGATAGGTCGACCAGGTACACATTTCTTCAGAGCTCTGTGAAGAGCTACAGCAAAATTCCAAACTAAACCTGTCTCATTTCAAGAGCAAACATGCTTATGTGGAGCAAAGAGGCGGGATGGTGTAACACTGCCCAGACCTCTCTCATTAAGAAACTGACCAAGCAGAAGCTCAAAAAATATTTATTTTTAAGTGGCAGGGAAAAAATATTCGACTAACTTGGGTTGTTTTTTTTTTTTTCTGGTCAATTTATACAAAACGTATAGTTATAATATCTGATTATATATATATATATATATACATATATATATATATATATATATGTACATATACAAATTTTAAATTGCTTGAGAAGGGTTTCTTATGTTGTATGATGAAACAAAACACCATATTTTAAAATGAAATTGAATAAATACCCCCCCACGCACACACACACACACAAATACAGACCTACTTGCCAATCGGCACACTAAATTCAGCTAGTTCCTACAACGCATTCATTTTAAGAATCCCTATTGTTTTATTTTACCGCACTTGTTTGGAGACTTTTAAAAACTGACTATGAACAAGGAAACAATAAATGCATAGGCAATTTAGAGCACAGGCAGGCCTCCTTATGAGACCGTGTAGGGCATTTGTGGGTGTTGTTATTGTTGTTGTTGCAATCTAGCTAATAAAGGCTTTCTCTTGCACAAGAGAATTTTGACAGGGTTGACTCCAGACAGCTCTCCAGCTGAGGTCTGGGACCTTGCTGAACCTTCAGAATTTTCCCATTTGAGCTGCATCAAAGTGAAGGAAATTCAAGGATCACTAACGTCTCAGATGGTAGCACTTGCCCTAACAACGAAGGTTCAGGAATTCTTTGGAGCAGACTGAGGTCATTTTTCTCCCCTTTTCTCCTAATGCTTTTCTCTATTAATCAGAGCTCAGAGCTCAGATTGGTCTTCAACTTCCTCCCAATCCTTGCTAAGCCTGTCATTTCTGGCTATTATTTACTTTAATGGACTTTGGCTGATCCCTTATGAAGCTTTGGATCTGAGAATAATAAGGCTGGAGAGTAACGGGCATAGACATGGGTGTGGGTTTGCCTGCAGATTAACCGTGGCAGATGGGCTTTATTGCGGTTTCCTGTGTACTGAGTGTTGATTGAGAGGGTATAATGAGAGAGGTGGGTCTACACAATAGGCACAGGCACTTCATTGCACTTTGCGTCTAAACAACCCCATTTTTCTAAATCTTTGGGTTGTGAAATTTTAGGAAGTCAGAGCACAAGAACAAGTACAAAAACAACTGTAAATAACCATGAATGTTAATCCAACACTAATTGGTCCTTTCTTTCAATATGAGTCCATTTTGCTCAGTTTTTAAAATTCTGGGCAAATTAATGGCAAAGACAGTAAAACAAAGTTCTTGCACTTGGCTGAAATAGTAAGCAACATGTATAGACGTATTTCTCTCTCTCTCCCTCTCTCTCTCTCCCTCTCTCTCTCTCTCTCTCTCTCTGTTGTATTTTTGTTTTGCTTTGCTTTTTGTTTATGTTTTGCTTTGGCCTGAGTGTTTTTGTTAGTTTGCTTGCCTTTGTAACATATATGTTGTATTTGACTTTAACAAAAGGCAATAAATGTTCAAGTTGTGATTATTTTCATATGCTTTCATAGTGCTCATGTTAGGAATATTTTCAAAAATAATAGCAGTACATTGTTTTATTCCAGGCAGGGTAGGTCAGTGAGTTTGTACCCATTGTATTCCAAGTGTTTAATTCAAGTGTCTGCTTGATTGTAACTTAGCATGCAGTTAAACATTGTTGTTGTAGATACTACCCAGCGGTCTTTTACACATTCCTCGTTTTTTAAGATTTTACTTCATTTCTCCCTTTGACCAGTGGATTAAATCACAACTGTTGGTTCTTTTCTTCTTTGGGGGCTTTATCCATCTGTTTTAATGCTTTCATCCTGTACCCCTTGGTCTCAGAGGGGTGTTTGGAAAATGAACCGCCAAAACCTGGAGAAGACTCTAGGTCAAGTTTTCGTCCAAGAGTTTAAATTTTTAGTGACAGTCCTCTCTCATGGCTGCCTGAAATTTTGCACACAGTGCTGCACAAGCAAGCACCACCAATTATTCGTTTCCTTTGAAAACCATTATCAAGTTTTTCAAAACTTCTTTCATTTCACTGTTGTCATTCAGTGAAAAGGAAACTAACCACCATGTCAAGACAACTCAGCTGCCTAGCAACGCAGGGCCACATTTTAATTCTGACTTGCTTCTGGTCTTGACTAATAGAAAGTGACTATGTTAAGCCAGTCACAAAAGTTGTTTGTCACTTCTGAAATGCAAACAAAACTATATTGTTTTCCAAAGTATTGGGTGTGATTGATGTAAAGATTTACAGTAACATCATTCATTTTCCCTTGTGTTTTAGTAGGATTGATGTCATATCTTTTCATGCTTTATTAAATGCTTTAAAAAGGCTCAAAAAACATGACGCTTTTTGTCCATTAAGAAGTCTAAAAGGGAGGGTTTTTTTTTTTCCTTTCCAGTGAACTAGGCTTCAACAACTTGTGAAGTTTAATGAATCTATTCAACTAGTGTCAGCCACATCAATAACTAATTTAATAAGAAATTATCATTCATAAAGGGGAATGCAATTCAAACAACACAGAGAAACAGACCAGACCAAGATCAACATTATGGAATAGAGGAAGAAGAGTTAAGCTTTTAAATCATGAGTCTCCAGGTTCATTTATTAAAATTTCCCACAGCTCTACGTTCATAATTTCGAAAAGCTATAGGTAGTAGCTATTCTTGTAATTTCAATTATAAATATCCCCAAGCGTGCATGTTGTGACATCATGGCATATTTAAATCACCCATATGCATACAACGTGGCTATTCAAGCTGAACAACTAAACTTTAATAAAATAGAAGCCAATTAATATAGTAGAAAGGTATTACATTGATAATTTAAAAGTCCTCCTCCAAAATTGCTATCCCAGTATCATCTGTAAACATACTTGAAATTTATTCCTAGATACATTAAAATGTAACAAGCCTGCACGATTTGACTGTGTATAACTTGGAAAAGAATAATGTTCTTCAAATAAAGTGAAATCTGAATATTAAAAAGTCCTGCGAACCCTAATGGTTATCTCCTTATAATATTCTAAACAGTAAAACAAAATGCTAATAAAATGTTCTGTAGCTTAAAGTGGGAAAAATGCACAAAAATTAACCTGGAAATGCAGTAAAAATGGTTTTCCTCTTAATTCTGAAAAGAAATTCAGAATGAAATGGCTGTCTTACACAAAACCTTGTTTATATTCTGAGATCCAGTTACTAAGTAGTAAAAAACAAACACATAATTTAAGATGCTTTAAAAATAAATTTATTATGTTGAATATATGAATAAAAGCATTACATAATTATGAAAAATGATTCATATTAAAGTTAGACAGTCTGATAATTAAATAGAAGAGGAACTTAAGCTTTTAGGAAGCTTTAATGACTTCATTCATAGGTGATGTTTTATCCAATTGACCAGTATTAACAATCAATATGAACTCAAAGAATATTAGTCTTAGTTAAAATAGTAGTTTCACTTAAGGATAATATGTCTGAAATTATTTTATTGCAGTAGCACTGCGAAGTAATCAAAAACACCTGGTTTGAGGCTTTCAGACCAGAACCAAGCTCCTGGTGTTCCAAACCCAGGAAAAGTCACTGACGTTCCTGAAGCAGCAGATTCTCCACCTATCAGTTTTGAATGATAACATACTCTTCGTGGGCACTGAGGCAATGAGGCCAGCTGGCTCTGTGCAGTACTTGGTATTAAATATGAATAATGACAATCACGAAACACTTTCCTTAAAAGGCCAGATTTTGAGGTTCGTGGTCCTGGTTTAAATTTGCCTGCTATCTTTATGGTATTGAGCAAATGGCTTCTATTATATGGCAAGTAGCCTCACCTAATGAACAAGGGTCATAAAAGTACCTATATCTTAAGATTGTGATGAGCAACACATATGATATTGCACATGACACACTTAAATGTTTTCCATTATGTTACATGCTTAGTCAGTACATTAATTGTCCACCCTAATACATTAGTATGTCTATGTTATTATCCGCTTTCCTCGGATATATATTGTGATAAATTGTAAGTGATAATTTTACAAATAAAATATATCCTATAACCAGATCAACAAACGTAAACTTTTTATATGTTGACTATTCTGTTCACATTTATTAAATACTGTCCTGAAATAAAATGCATTTCTTTGGCAGCATATTGGCAAACCTCATGGTCCTCCAGATCCACACCTAAGATGCCCTGCCAACTGTGTCTAATTATTTTATATAGCCAGTGATCATTTGGCAACAGCAACATCAGAAGATAACAGTAGGCATAAACTGGTATTTTGAAACCCATTTTTTTCATCAGAATTTCTAGCTTCTAGCAGAATGACATATTTTTGAATCCAAAGCAACCTATGGACATGTTTGCTTCATCTTACTTAGATTATATTTTTCTTGCTTTTAAACAAAAGTGACTGAAATCAGCTGAACTCATAGACTTTATCAAGAATCGGATATCTACCTCATATTTTTTTAAAAGTCAGAAAAATTACAAGAGTGGTGTTTTTATAATAGAGCCCATAATGGCTGGGTGACTGTAGCTCTTTCTGATGATATCTGATCTCTCAGGTCCTCCCTGTCCACACTGCTCCTTCTCAGCATCTATTTGGGTTCCCCTTCTTAAAGAAGATGCTTCTTTGACCGAAGAACTCAAATGGAGTCACAGATATTTCAATTTTTTAATCTAATCTTTTATTTACAATTTTAGCTTAAATAGATTTTAGTTGAGTTATAGTGATGAAAATAAATAATTAGCATTTTAATAATTGTTTTAAACTTTGCTGTGTCTTTCCCAAAAATGCCATGATTTATACTCATTTTGGAACTATTACTTTCCCATTTTCCAAAGAGTTAAAAATAAAAAAGATTAGGAGAAAGTAACTGCATTCATATTTTAATTTTTCTTCAGGTAAGCATCATCATAGCTTGTGTGCAGCTAAGTCAGATAAATTTGTCTATTAGTTATAGTAAGCAAATTATTATACACTGCAAAAGGAATAGCAGAGAGGTAGCATTTGTATCTGAAGCTCTTACTATGATCAGTACAAAAATGTAATTTTCAAGCTGAGCATGGTGGCTCATACCCGTGACCCCAGCACATGCAGAAAGAAGAGTACTGTAACTCCAGAGCCAGTCTGGAATGCAGAGCAAGTTCCTGGCCAAGACTGACTACCAAGTGAAGTCTCAAATCCCTGCCCATCAAAACCCAAACTGTAGCTTTGTTAACTAGAGTCAAGTGGACTTTGAAATGTTGCTAGTGACTTCAGAGTAGATTTCTTGGCCTTCTCTCTGGGTGCATAGCTTCTGCCTTATTTGCTCAAGGTCTAATCATGGGAGCAAATAATCTGACTCACATTGTTCAATGTGCTAAGTAGATTGTTAGTTCCTTAAATATAGACATTTTGTCATATTTGAATTTCAGTTCTCAGAATTTGTAATTATTTATGCTAATAAGAATCTCATAAATAAATTGTGTTTTTTCATGATCATTTGTGTAGTGTGCTTTATTTGTAAGTATTCTTATTTTAGTGTATGAAACATTTTTAGTGTACCACCAAATTTAAAATGTGTTTGCTTAAGAAAATTTCATTGTGTGAAGCTACACTACGTTTCATTTTATGCTCAACTGCTTTTTCCTTAATGTTTTGTTTATTTCCTACCAAAGATGTTGATCTCTAAGAACCACCTAGTATCACTAAAATAAAAGATGTTTGATATTATTTTCAAGTCACAGATATTAATATTTTTGTATTATTTTTTCTTGACTTCTTTTACCAGAGTGTTCAAGTCAGATATTAACACATAATAGACTCTTGATAAAATAAAAGAGTTTAAGAAAACATTTCAATATTCAGTCAACACATTAGCTACTTAAGCTTTAACTAGATACAAGTATGTAATTTCAGTTCTTAAGTTTACATTATCCTTTCAAATGTCAATTAATGATATATTGTTAATTTCTCAACTGGACAGAAAACAGTGAAACACAAATTATTTGTAAATGGGATGATGTCTTTAAGAGAAAACATTTTGTGCATAGTCCCTAGATTCAGAATGAGTTGAAAGCCATGTTAATATATCCTCAATAAGGGATACAACTCTTTGAATCATACCATATACACTGGGTTGCTTTCTAATTCCTTACAGTAAAAAGAAGAAGCTCTCTCCCGCTTCTCCCTTTCCCTCTCCCTGTCCCTCTCCCACTCCCTCTCCCTCTCCTCTCTTTGCCCTCCCTTTCCCTCCCCATCTCTTTCTTCTCCCTCCTTTCCCTCCCTTTACTCCTCCCTTCCCCACCCCCAATCCTGTTCTCTGTTCTCTTGTTCTCTTTCCCCTCCTCTTCCCCTTCCCTTTCTTCCCTCTTCCCTCTCTTCTTTACTCCTGTCATTTCTTCTTTCTTTTCAAGGACACTTTGTTCCTTGAACTGTTCCTGTACCCCAGTCTTATTCTAGGTTTGAGTGTTTCTAATTTCCTCTCTCTTCAAACTACTGTCTCACAATGAAGCTAGAACAAAGAGGTTTGCAGAGCCATTGCATTGTCTTCCACTTATGATACAAAAGTCAGTAGCTGGGACTGAACATTAATAAATGAAAAGTATTCTTGTATGTATAGAACTTATTTGTCATAATGTAATTTTAATTTTCTCTTTGCTTCAAAATCCACCCCCTTTCATGCCCAACAGTTTTATTTCATTGTTTTGTTGTTGTTGTTGTTGTTGTCTTGTTAAGTGTTCCAAGTCATTATGTATTTTAGTGAACATTTCCAGAACTTCTTCCAGAAATGAAAGCTAAATCAGAAACAGTTCTGACCTTAGAGTTGTGCTCTTAACCTATTGAGAAAGAACATAGAAAAGATTTTAGTGAATAAAACTCAAAGATCCACATACTAAACTATAAACAAAGCAACAACAAATGATGGTCACATGTGGAGTTAAAGAAAAGATTCACAGTGCAGCTAAGGCTTTAACAGAACCATCTGAGTTCATCTCACTACTACAGAACAAGCATCCACAAAGCCCGGCAAGCATAGAACAGCAGAGGACATATTGGAGGAACAGCAAGGGATCTGCCTGGCTGGAAGCACAGAGCAGGATTGAAAACAGAGTAGGGACAATGAAATTTAGATTGCACTGGAAAGACAACTTAGAACAACAGCATCATTTTCTTTGGCAACAAAATAGTTTATTTTATTTTATTCGGATTCTTAGTGCATTTTTAAAACTACAGGGACTGTCAAATTGTATCACCAAGCAGTTCGTTCAATTTTGTATTTGTCTGTATAAAAGAACAGTCCTAGAAGGTTAATTCATTAGTAATGCTTCTGTTTCACACAGATTTTACTTATATAGATAACTTCACGAGGTTTTAAAATATAATAACAGTATTTAAACTATATTAATTTTTCTTTCTTTTTTTTATTGCTTTTTCAAGGAACAGTTTCTCTGTGCTGCCCTGGCTGTCTTGCAGGGCTGTGCAGCCCTGGCTGGTCAGTCTCAAGACTGACCTTGAACTCAGAGATCCACCTGCCTATGCAATCCAAGTACTGGGATGTACTACCACCACCTGGCTATACATTAAAATTTTCTTAAGATTTATTGGTTTTCATTTCTATGTGTACGTATGTTTTTCCTGCATGTATATCTGTGTGCTATATGCATGCCTAGTGCACACTGAGGCTAGAAGAGGACATCAGATTTATTCAAGTTGGAGTTAAGGTTGTAAGCTGCCATGTGAGTGCTGGGAACCAAACCTGGGTCCCCTGAAAGAATAACCAGTGCTCTTTAACTTCTGAACCATCTCTTCATTCCCCTATATTACTTTTAAATGGAGGGCTAGAAAAATGAATTTTTGAACAATAAAATACCACGGATTCAGTAAAAAGGGGTTAAATAACAATATCAGATTATATGAAATTGATATCCACATTACAGATTGTTAAAAAGAATAGAAAGTCACTTCTAAATACCAGAAAAACACCATGGCTTACACAAGTAATCTTAGCACTCAAGCAACTAAGGCAGGAAAGTAGCAAGTTAAAAGCCAGTTACGGCTACACAGAGAGATCCATACAGGTCTTAGTTAAGTAGCAAAATCTAGTTTCAAAACCACATAAAATTTAAATATAACACAACTAGACATATAATACCATACTACACATAAATCCCCTCTTTTGAGGGTTACCTCTTTTGAGCTGTTTGCCAGTAGGGTCCCCCAGGCCCCACAAACATCACAGGGTATTCGTAACTCACTAGAACTTGACGCCGATACCTATTCACCACAAACTTATGCTGCAGAACATGGAGAACTCTAGCAGCTACTCAACTGGAAGCTTCATCTCTGTCAGCTAGAGTTAACCACGCAGAAAATGCTGTACATAAGTCTCACCGCATTCTGAACCCTAAAAGCTCTAACAAGATATAATATAAATACAAATAACATATAAAATATAAATAACATATAAAAGCTATAATAGCATCTGATCTGCCAAAACAAGCCCCACGAATGCTTGGAAGTAACCGATGGCCTTCTGATTGGATCTGAGGCTGGCTCCGCAAGATGAAACCCACATCTCGCACTGACAAGAAAGCCGAGAACCTGAGGTTAGATAGGTCATGGGCCCTAGTGGAAAACATGTTTTTCTGCTAAAGAATCACAATAACAAAATGAGTCTTAATGGCATATTGCTATAGCTACAGATCAGTGCATTACTCAACCCTAAGAGAGGCTGCTTCTCGCAGAAAATGGCAATTAGCACTGAAATCAAATAGTTCCTTTGGTAAAACAAGGACTATTTCCACTATCATTTCCAATACATTCTCCATATATAGATAAAGCAGTGAATATTGTGAAGGTGTTTTTTTCTGACCATTGGACTCAGTGTTTCTATTTCTGTGATGATATGATGTTCTGACTAGTCTTTCATTAACTTGACACAAGCTAGAGTCATCTGAAAGGGGGGAACCTCAATTGAGAAAATGCCTCTATAAGGTCCAGCTGTAGAGTATTTTCATTAGTGATTGATGTGGGGAGGGCCCAGCCTAATGTGGGTAGTGTCATCGCTGAATTAGTGGTCCTTTGTTCTATAAGAAAGCAGGCTGAGCAAGCCATAATGAGCAAGCCAGTAAGCAGCAGTCCACCATGGCCTCTATATCAGCTCCTGCCCAGTTTAAGTTCTTTCCCTGACATTCCTCAGTGATGGACTGTTACCTGGAAGTATAAGTGAAATAAACTCTTTTCTCCCCAAGTTGCTTTTTGATCATCGTGTTTCATTGTAGCAATTGTAAGCCTCACTAGGACATAGGACTAACCATGTACAAAATCCTAAAGAAAGTTCTGTCCTAAAAGTCTTCCTTTATTAAACTTGGGTAATTAAAAAGTTGGCTAAAATTCTTTATAAGACTTGTACCACTTAATATGCAAGTACATATTATATGTATATTTATTTATACCTCTAATTACACAGACACATAATTTTAGCTATAGTTAATTCAATAGTTCTCTTATTAATTAGATAAGTGAATACATATATTCTATAATTGTCCTTATTTTAATAATCTTGTTTGCATAAGAGTTCTTTCTTTAATTCATGTTTGATTGAAAAATCTTTTTTTTTTAAATAATTTATTTAATTTCATTTTGTGTGCATTGGTGTGAGAGTATCAGATCCCCTGGAACTGGAATTACAGACAGTTGTAAGCTGCCATATTGGGAATTGAATCTCCTGGGTCCTCTGGAAGAGCAGCCAGTGCTCTTAACCACTGAACCATCTCTCCAGCCCCTTGTCTGAAACTCTTTTCTCAACATTTTTTTGTATTTTAACTTACTTAGTTTAGATTCAAAATCTCTAAGTTCCCACTTAGCAAATAAGTCAAACAAAAATAGCAGAATTTTGTTCTAAACAAGTATAACATTATGTTTTATAAAGACTTTAAGGACAATATTAATTAAATATTTCTCATTTCCAAAGGACTTAAAGATAAAATTATTAGAAATAATTTTAGATGGGATTCCCAACTTTCACGTAAATTTTTGAAAAATAATAAAAATAATCAAGTTCCTCATATTTTATCAGCGTTTTGAAAGGAAGCATCATTGCTTAGTATAGAATCAACTATTAAAATGTTACTATATCTTTGAGTATAGAATGATCGCGAGTCATTTATTAAAACAACAACTATAAATAATCAGTTTATTTTTTTTGTAAACAACAAGAACAAATAATACAGTTTGCACCTTCATCTTCAATTCACATTGTGGCAGATTAATATCAGCTTAGCCAAAACATCCAAACTTATGCTGTTAGCAACGTAGCCATCTGTTTTTAATGAATATCTGGGGTCCATTTTCCAGTTAAGCTTCTCTTATTGTGTGAATGTTGCTTTTTCAGAGCTATCTGCATAATTGCTTAAAGATTTTACTGCAAAATTAATATCCTTGCTGTGTACAAGGGAACAGGGCAAAAACCAGGATGACAGAGCCTGAGATGAGCTGAAAAGCAAATCCAATTTCTCCTTGCAGCATAGAAATCTCCTCAGGACTGGCTTTATCTGGTAATCCACATTTAAACTTTAACCTGTAGGGGGCTCTTTGTGTTAGATAATATAAGCATAAACGGAAGCTGAATCACTAATCAGATTAATTATATTCTGTAAGACTCCAAAGCTTCTCTAAAAGGACATGGCATCCAAGCTGCACATTATTGTTGTTAGTGATGATGGTGGAAGAGTTTGTTATGTTAAAAAAAAATAAAAGATAAAAATGAAATGCTCAAATATTTGCAACTTTTAATGAACCTGTAAACAAGCATAACTAAAGGCTATATGAAATTACAATTCCCCATAGGAGAGGCCTAAAGAATGAATCTGTGTGGTTATTTCAGTGTCTTCATATTTGGATATTACAAAGCACAAATGAAAATAATTGCTACTGCAACTGTCTCAAATTTTGATCATTAATATTTTAATATATTTACATTTAAATCATGTCATACAAATATATATATTTATATGTCATATAAATATATATATATGACATGTATAAAAAGCAACCAGCTGATGATGTATTATTCAAAACTCTTGATCAAAGTCATTTTGTAATGTTGTGAGGGCTCTTGAATTAAAAAGGAGAATAGTAAATGTAACTGGGAACCTTAAGGAGAAAGTGAAAATGTTGGCTTTATAGGACATGACATATATATATTTATACTTACATACTTATATATATTATATATATAATCATAAGCCATGATGCAAAGAAACAAAGTCATGAATTTCTTTTTTGTTGACAACATAAGGAATGAAATAAAAATGTCAGTGAACTAAATTTTTGCAAGTGAAGTGAATCTTTCAAAACAAAAAATATGACGAAGGAGTAGCTGAATTTTGTGGTAGAGGGCCTGGAGCATGACTAGGTAATTATGGGGAAAACTCAATTGCATGTGAAATTCGTGCATACCCGAATCTCCCCTTGCACTTTAAATCAACAAATAGATTTCAGTGTATGGTAAGTAACATTAATGCTTCCTAACAAAATTGCTACAATAATAATCTTGATGAAAGAGATGCCAGGTAATGTCTATAGATATTATTTCATGATACCACTTTTGAAAGAGCTTTAAAATTCTGGTGTTTAGTTAGGAGTATAAAAACTACAGTTGCTCATTTTTCTCACAGCAAAATAGCCATATTAAAAACAGACCAATTTCTAATAATTTGTAATACCATCTACAAAACCTTGTCTGTTAAAATCAGCTATAAAACATAGCTAATAAAAACAACAATCAATCAAATAGAAATAATTAAAAATATAATTTCAGATGTGGGAACAACCAAATGAAAGAAATGTTGATAGCAACAAAAACATTGATCTACATTGTAAATATTCGACATAATTTTTTCCACAATGAATTGATAAATGCTAAACATGCTGCTTATGGTATAAATCACATTGTTCCATTTGATAAAATCTCACTGATTTAAATTAGGGACGTACACACACAAAATTTCTATTTACAGGAATAAAATTATATCTGCAACATATCCTTAAAATTTTAAATACAGCATTTTTACTGGTGTGCATTCATTGCACATAGTGATAGGTTTCATAACACCAAACATTTTTATTCAAGTGTCTCATTCACTTTGATCATGTTCATCTGCATTGCTCCCTCTACCCACCCCACCTGTCTCTTTGTTTTCTCCAACACAGTCTTGCTCTGCTTTTATGTCACATCTATAAATGGTTTTATTTACTTATACAAAATCTAGGATCCAAAAGATTTAAAAAAAAAACAAAAAACATGGGATTTGTCTTTCTGAATCTGACTTTTTTTGCTATGTTGATATTCAGTTGTGTCTGTTATCCTGACTTAATTGACTTAATTTCATTCCTCAAAATTAAATGAACTTCATTGTGTATATGTGCCACATTTTATTTATCCATTCATCTGTTGACTGGTATATAGGTTGAGTCTATAACTTAGCTCTTGTGGATAGTGCTGCAGTAAATGGATGTGCTTGTATTTCTGTGATATGTCTATTTACAGTCCTCAAGGTGTATACCCAGGAGTGGTCTAGCTAGGCCACATGGTAGTACTATTTATAGTGTTTTGGAGACTCTCCAGACTGATTTCCATGGCGACTGAATTAATTTACATTTCCTCCATCAGTGTGTACAAGGATTCTATTTACGCCTACCTCCTCACTAGCATATGTTGTTATTTGTTTTATAAATGACTTCCATTATAACTAAAGTGAGATGGGATCTCAATGTACATTTAATTTGCATTTCCCTGTTTGCTAAATTTTTTATATATTTTATATGTTCATTGGCCATTTGTATTTAACGTGTTGAAAGCTGTCTACTCATTTAATTATCCCATTTATTGATTGAGTTGTTTAGGTTTTGGAATTTGCTTGGTTGAATTACTTATATAGTCTAGATAATAATTCTGTGTCTGAAGCCGGGCAGTAGTGGTGTACACCTTTAAATTCCAGCACTCAGAAGGCTGAGGCAGGTAGATCTCTGTGAGTTCAAGGCCAGGCTGGTCTATAGAGTGAGTTTCAGAACAGCCAAAATTACAACAAAGAAACTATGTCTCAAAAAAAACCCCAATTAAATATAATAAAAATAATAATTCTATGTCAGATGTATAACTATCCAATAGGTGCTCCCCCAAACTAAGCATGTCTCTTCACCTAATTTTTTTTTTTTTTTTTGCCTTATGGAAGTTTTTATATTTCAGACCATCCACTTTGTAACTGTAGTTGTATTTACTATTCATTCTTATGGGTTCATGATAGAGGACAGTTTATTCTTTGCTAATTCAATCCCCAGTCCTGAAGGGTTTCAGCCTCTATATAATCTAATCTTAAACCTAGACCTAAAAGGCTTCTGCATTTGTACAATCTAATCTTAAAGATGCAAGCCAGGTCTTGAAGGCTCCAGCCTCCATTGAATCTAATCTGCTAACCTAGCCCTAGAATATTTCATCCTCCAAGACTTAACTATTGACTAACTCACTCTAACTAGCTCCTGAAGTCAGAACTGTATTGAATTCAACTGACTCTTTTGGTTAGCTGATTCAACTCACTCACTGTTCTGGCTCAAACTCTTCCCCAGTTGACTGGTTCAAACTGACCTTCTGAGCCAGCTGGCTGTTTCTGACTCTGGCTGCCTCTGGCTGACTCCCACTACTTCTCTGACTGAACTGCTATGCTTGGCTTCAAACTGACTCTCACTGTTAGCCAACTCTTTTTCCCAAACTCATTCTTCCTGTCTGACACTGACTCCTTCTGCTGAACTGCATCTGTACCTTGTCTGATTGATTCTCAACTGACTGCCTGGCTCTCTGAGCTGAAAGCCTGCTTTTATATTGTAAGACTTGGGTGTGTCCTCACTCTGTCTCACTCTGCTAAGTCTTCCTCTTGTTTGTCCCCAAAAGTGGCATGAAAAATTAAGACAATATCCTCCACCCAAAAGACTAATCTGATAGTAATGAGCCCAAATGAGAAAACGATGAAAGTTAATTCAGATAAGTAAAAGAATTATCAAGACTATGGTCAAATAACAGACACAAAAGAAAGCAACAAAGAGATGGCAGAAATAAAAAAGACCACCCAAAATATAAAAACTGAATTCAGTGAACAGAGTTACTGAAGAAAAGCCAAAGTGAAATGATGTTAGAATGAACAGTTTAATCAGCCAGCTTAAAACTAAGTAGGAAAGCCTCAGCAACAGAATGGATCGTATAGAAAACAAGAGACTGCAAGACAAAGAATTGGATCACTCACTGCAGGTCAATGAGGATATTTTAATAAGTGGAGCAGAACATGGGAGAGATTTATGAATCCACAAAAAGCTCCAACCTTGGAATTATACGCATAGAAGAAAAGTAATACCGTAAAGAAGGCGTATATAAGATTTTCAATAAAATCATAGATGAATTTCCCAAAACCTAGAAATGTTCATCCAAGTAGAAAAGATCTATAAAATAGACAAAGCCAGGAAGAAATTTCCCACAACATGTTTTAATTAAAACAATTAAAAAACAGAATAAATGCAGCTTCAAGGGGGAACAGAAAGGTTTCTTATAAAAGCATGCCCATCAGAAAAATACCGAATTTTTTGATAGAAACTTTTAAAACCAAAAGTGTCTGAAAAGATGTAACATTATTTTCACCACACTATCCTACTTTTTCCTCCCATATATTCCCCAACTGGTTTCCTTTTCCCACCCAAATAACTAATTTGCTGAGAAAAAAAATCAAGAAGCAATTTTCATTCCTGTCAATCAAAAGCACCTAGCAATAAGCCTACTAAGAAAGCAAAAGACCTCTACATGAAAACTATAAAACATTAAACAAAAAACATTGAAGAAGACATTAAAGATGTAAGGACTTCCTGTGCTCATAAATCAGCAGAACTAATGTTATAAGTCTTATATCAGAAAAAAAGTTTTTTCAACAAATGGTCATAGAAAAGCTGGTTGTTTGTAGAAGACAGAAACCAGGACAATGCCTTCCATTCTCAACAAGAGTCAACTCAAAATAGATGAGACCTTTGGTTTCAGAATTTTTAATGCTTACTTATAATTTTATTTCTGCTGATATTTATTTAATTATT
Organism: Cricetomys ansorgei; assembly: GCA_026225945.1. NCBI lineage: Eukaryota > Metazoa > Chordata > Mammalia > Rodentia > Nesomyidae > Cricetomys > Cricetomys ansorgei. The sequence goes on along the minus strand of JAMJFZ010001100.1, from coordinate 9,878,794 downwards.
TTACCTTAATAAATTATTTTAATTAAACTATAATTATACCATTTCCCTTCCCTTTTTCTCTTTCCAACTCCTCCTGTGTCTTCTTCCAATCTCTCTCATAACTCCCCTTACTCTTTTCCCAATTAAAGCCCCCTCCCCATTTTTGCCATATCATACTTCACAGGAAAGGGAATAACAGAGTACAAGCTTCAGATTTTAAAAATTGTGTGTGTCTGTGGTTTTAAGTTGTAAAGATTATCACTGCTCTACCAATGATCCCAAAAAATATTTCAGTTATGGATTGTATAAGCGCTTATTCTACACAAGTGTTTTTACAATAGGGTCCACACATACACACACACACACAAAAAAAACCCAACAAACAAAAGGAAACACATACCATACCATAAAAGGATAAAGGCCACAAAATGTTGAGTATGTTTAATTAGAATTTTAAAAAGTATGTTTATCAAAAAAAAAAACCAAAAACATAACATCAGAGCTGATGTCAACATCTGGTAAGTTTAAGCTTATGCTCATGATGGACAATGAATCTGGTCCCAAGGACTACTCAATAGAATAATGTGTATCCAGTTCTTCAAAGCATTAGATAAGCATTATGGCATCTTATAAATCATGACAGAGAATTATTGTTTATAGAGGAATATTTAATCCTTTAATCCAGAAGCATGGCTGCTCCAGGCTAGAAAAAAATGTTAATACACACCTTTAATCCCAGTATTCAGAAGGCAATGGTAGTATATGCTTTTAATCCCCAAAAGAGAAGCAGAGGAAGAAGCAGAGACAGGAGGTAAAGCTCAGAAAGAGTCAGTGTCATACAAGAAGAGACATCTGATATGAGTCAGAGTGAAGGGCAGGCAAAGTGACTAATCAGAGGAAGAGTTAGAGTGAGTCAGAGTAAGGGCATGCCCAATTCTCATGATATAAAACAGGCTCTCAGCTCAGGGAGGCAAGTAGTCAGTGAGGCAGTTAAATAAGACACAGAGGCAGTCTGAGGCAGTCTGAAGCAGTCAGTTAGAGAATCAGGTAAGACTCAGAAGCATGCAGTCTGAAGCATGCAGTCAGAGAGTCAGCCAGAGTCAGAAGAGTTCAGTCAGAAAGAGTTAACCAGCTCAGAAGGTCAGTTTGAACTGGTCAGCTTGGTGAAGAGTTTGAGTCAGAACAGAGAGTGAGTTGAATCATCCAACAAAATGATTTAATTGAGTTCAGTACAGCTCTGAGTTCAGATGGAGCTGGTCAGTGTGAGCTCAGTGGGCAGTGAGTCTTGGAGGCTGAAACATTCTATTTGATTGTACAGAGGCTGAAGCCTTTCTGTCCTAGGTTTAAGATTAGCTTGTACAGAGGCTAAAGCCCTCTAAGGACCAGGGATTGAATTAGCCAAATAAACTGCCTTTTGCCCTGAGTCTACATTTACAGTTGTTATATCATAATCCACAAAAGAAAACTTAAGTTTGTAGTATTGATTTCAGTGATGCTAATATTGAACATAACTGACATTTAAAGGAAAGATGTTTCTTACACAAATATATTTGTAAATTTCTATAGTTATACACAAAATTTCATAAGATTTCCAGTTTATTCTGAGAGATATGATCATAACTACTGTACAAAAAAATACAGAAAGTTCATCATTCTAGTTGATGGGGATAATCAAAGCAACGATTTGAGTCATTTGTCTTCCATGCCTCAAGCAATTCTCTACCTGGTATTTTACCTAAACTAGTCATTTGCTTGATGTTTCCCACTCTGAATGCGTTGGGATTGTTTTTCACCTTGCCTCTGCATACCAACTCAATCACTGAAACAGGAATCATGAGATTCAACTCCTGGCTTGAGAGATATACTTATTGAGGATCCAGAATGCAAAAAACAATATTTATTATAATTAAAACAGTAAACTGAAGCACAGATAAATTATTTTTCTATCCTTCCTTGATGAAAATCTCAAGGTCATCATACAGTTAATATTGTTGCCTATACTCCTAGTTCCATGGAAGGAGAACTTTACAGTGCTTTTAGTAAAACCAAAAACAAAACACACAGAAAATGCTTACATGACTGCTTCCATAGAAGAAAATCCCCTTTGGAACAGAAAGCAGCTGTGGAGACATCTGTGGGCTGAAGAGAATCCTAAAAGAACAATTGCACATACATCTGCTGAGATAAAATAAGTGGCAAATAAAATGTGCATAAAGAGCTTACATTTTGTGAATACCATTGGAAATGTATAAGAACAAAATGAGGCTCATAAACATCTTTTTTACTCTATCATCAACTTTCTAGTAAACTAAGAAGTATCCATAAAAAAACACAATTAGGGTCAAGTTCAAGGGATACAAAGTTGCTTAGTGTCTTCTTTTTGTAGAATAAATCCAAGGGTTCATTTTCTTTCCCCCAGTGATCACCACATATATTTTTTTATGTCCATCACTTCAACAGCTTTCATTTCACATGTGTTTTGTTCTATAATGCATTCAATCTTCAGTAGCCTAGAATGTACATCAATGTTTCCACAATAGTGAAATTTTAAATGGACTACAAATATAATGTATCAGATCACTGAGCAAGTCAAGTGCTCTATAGAATAATATAACCAACCACATGATCTTATTGTCATAAATTTCTACAGTAGAGGAGGGCCATGAATTAGAACAAAGTACAGCAGCATAAAAGGACATAATGCATTATTATAATCTCAAAATTTTTAAAAAACTATTATTAAAAATTTAGTACATATATCCATGTCCAGATCAGCAAAGGAATTTGAATAGTGAAAGAACTTATGAAATACTGCTTTAACACTGAGAGTTTTACATTATACTTCTAATTACTTATCTTGAAAATAGCTTCAACTTTTTATAAACTTACATGATGACTTGAAATAACTTGAATACACATCATATTATAAACACCATTCAGCTTGGGTATAGTCACATCAAATATAACACTGGTAATCACTGTGCTGCATATGTTGTTGTAGGTCAGAGAAAAGAAATCAACCTCTTCTTCCTAAAAATCTTAAGACACTAAAAAATACCCACAAAGAATTTAAATGAGTCACATGAACATATAAGAATACAAAACCAAATCATTAAACCAAGTTTGTCAATATCCCGTATCTGAAGATATTTGGAAATTTAAGAAAAACCTGAAGCTCAGAAGTTAATGTGGTCTTATGGATGAAGTGGCTATAATTTAATACCAATTTTAAAAATATTTACAACCACAAATGCAAAAGTAATCTTTGTCATTTTATTGTTGCTAGTTCTTTGAGAGTTTTATACATATTTTGACCATCTTCACCCAACTCCTCCAGCACAATTGCTCTTGATGAAGAAAAAAAGGATCATTAAGTAATTCCCATGCCCAGCTGCAACAGACTTTTAAACAGACTTTGAAAATATAAATTACTGATTAAGCCAGGTGTGCTTGTGCTTTGCTTTATTTATTTATAATACGCTGCATCACATTATATAGCAACATATCATTTATATATTATAGAAATGGTGTTTGTATCATGACACTTGAAATGTCTGGAGCACAAAGTGAAATTCTTCCCCTCCCTTCCATTGTCCTCATTCTTGAGCCAATATGTCTATGTATCTTTGATACCCTATTCCTGTCCTATCTTGTATTTTGAGGGCAATTAATTAATTCTTTGCAATTCAAAGGTTTACAAGAGAGAAGGTTCCTCCACATGAATTATATTAAACACTTTATCCATGCTCATCTGATTGATTCAGATGATGGGATTTTGTATTTTTGAGTTTATGAGACTTTGGTAGGTTTTTTGACTTTTGTAAGATTCTGAGCTCTTTATGAACTTAAGGATAAGGTGACTGTACCTTGGATATAGAAGAGATATAAATCTTCAGAAGTAAAAGGCTGCTCTAGGAAGAATAATAGCTCCCCCCAAATGCCCCTATTCTAGCCCCCTAGAACATATATTAGATTACTTGGCTAATTTGAACTGAGTTTGCAAATAGAATTAAAGATTAAAATAACTGCCTTATACTCAATATGATCTTTTCTAGTTCTATCCATATACCTGTAAATTTCACAGCCCATCAAAATACAGACTTTGAGAGCTCAGTTCCAGTGGATTCAACTCCAACACACTAAGCATCTAAGGCTCAGGGATCATTGCAGAAAAGAAGGCGGAAAGATTGTAAGAACCAGATAAATGCTAAGTTTGCTATGGGTTTGTCAGCTAGTTTTCTAGTAATGTCAGAAGCTACACCCATATAATCACACCAATATGACTGCTTAAACATGAGCTAAACAAAAACAGCAACATGCATGCTAAGTTGGACAGAGGAATGCTCAGAAGGCCCCACAAAGATTATACAAATAACTACTGGCAATTTAAAAATGCTGAGAGCAGGAGAAATGCTTTTACCTAGGCAAGAGCTCACCAGTTGGCTATTCAATACCAAATGGTCATCCATGAAAACAAACATACAAGTAACATACAAGGCTAAGCAGGTTTCATTTATATATTTAGGAACACACACACACACACGTGCATAACAACAACTAATGATGAAAGATGCCATGAATTTGGAAGTGAGTAAAGACAGTTATATGGGAGGATTTGGAAGGAAGAAAAGGAATATATTTTATATATGAACATATAAAATAGTTTATTAAAAAATTTAAAAGATAAAGATAATTAGCAGAACTTGAAAGAAGATTCCATATAAATACAACTTTCCTTCCAGATGGAAAAGAAAACAGAATAAAGAGAATTTATACTATGGAAGACTTGGGCCAATGTCACTTTATTTAAACATAGAGGAAGAGTGCTACAAGACCAAAAAATGACAATTTCCTCTAAAACCTGTTTTAGAATCAACAGTAAAATATTATTGACTTAAGTGTACTTAAAACATCAGCACACTTTAAGTACAATACAGATTTTACTATCACCATCAGAGAAAGAGATGTATTATTCAACTGTACATGAAGAATTTCTTGTACCTATTACTAAACAGAATCTTCTGTCTATGATTCTTGTTCCTTATCTAAATGAGACAGGTTTTCTGAGTTTGCATATTTAACAAATATGAAGCAAAATATCAATTCAACAAGAAATTCACTTCTATTTAATTGGCTTTTATTTTTCTGAGTATAAAGAAAGCTTTTGACTGCCATCCATACATTTATTCAACAACCATTTGATGAGCACTCATTCTAAACCCGACACTGTTCAGGAACTTAAAGAAATAGTAGTAAGTCCAGTTTCTTATTATCATGTCTTTATAGTCCAACGAAGGAATATAACAAGCAAATAACTGAATAAAACTAGATAAAAGTGTTAAATATGATTATATGAATTGAGAACAAAATTAGTGGTAAGGTAATTCTCTGGAGATAACATTTGACTTCAGTTTCTAGCCTACAAGAAACAGATAAAGACAAGGATAAGAAGGACACCTTGAAGTGCATAAATCCAGGAACAAGCTTCTAGTATTCCAGTGGCCAATTGTAAGCATAGATGTAAAAGGCAATTTATTCTTTGCTAATTCAATCCCCGGTCTTCAGAGGGTTTCAGCCTCCATACACTCTAATCAATCTTAAGCCTAGAACTGGAAGGCTTCAGTCTCCATACAATCTAATCTTCAAACCTAAACCTAAAACATTTCAGCCTCCAAGACCTACTACTGACTGAGTCACTCCGACTAACTGTCTTCTGAACTCCAAATTACAATCGTAAACCATCTGCTACTGACTCTCTGCTTTCTCTTTCAGCTTATTCTGGCCTGCTTCTGATCTTCTCAGATTCTCCTTCTGAACTGCCTATCTATGAGCTGACTGTATCCAAACTGCTTGACTGAACTAACTCTCCACTTTTCTCTGACCTTTGCCTCTTGTCTGCTTTCAGTCTGCTTCCACCTCACTCCTGTCTGAGCTCTGCTTCTTACCTTGCTTCCTTCTCTGAACTCTGAACACTGCCTCTAATTCTTTGTCTTCTCCCTCTGAGCTCTGCCTCTGACTCCCAAGTGCTTGGATTAAAGTTGTGCACCAACACTTCATTCTAAATTGGGATTAAAAGTGTGTGCTACATTTGGATTGAAGGTGTATACTAACATTCTTTCTACCCTAGAGCAGCCATACTGCCAGATTAAAAGATTAAATGTTTCTCTACAAGAAACTGGCAAGGACAAGAATAACTAGGACATTTTGAAGAGAATAAAGAGTCAGGCGCAAGCCCTCTAGTGTTCCAATGGGCAATCATATAAAAGGAGCAACTGTGTTGAAGTCTCTGAGAACATATGAACAATAAGAAAATGAATGATTGGATTGACCTCTTGAAGGCCTAATTCAAATGGTAAGAGACATGATAGTAAAGTGGAGACATCACGTCTTTTTTCAAGAAATGTTAACAAAACGTTGGTGAAATGAAACAATAAGTAGAGGGTGATGTGTGCTCTTTCAAGAGGTTTTTTTTATGCTTACTGACATATCTAAAGAAGGAAAAACAAGCAGTGATGGCTATGATGATAGTCAGAAGAGTCTTTGAACAGACAAAGAAGGACGGGATAAGAAACCGTGTAGAAAACTTGGTCCTTGGGGGCCACAGGCACAGACCATTCACAAAGAATAATAGAAGGTATGAGTAGAACACACGGGCCCTCCTTTACTTGATGGGTTAGTTTGAAATTCCATTTCTTGGAAGTTGAGCAAGTCCACCAGCCATTGCTTGCTTACATTTCTTTAATAGTATATAATGTATTCATTTCAGAAGAGTTATAGGAGAGGATAGAGAAAATTTGAGAAGAAGATAAGACAACTTGAAAAGTTTGGTGATTTTGGTGACTCATTGGATCCTAGTTTATATAGAGCACATTTTCATGCTGGTATTTACTCAAACTTCATGAGGACAAGAAGACTTGCCAAGAAGAAATAAGTTTTTCAATAATGAGATTGAACTATGATTCATTTTACTTATTATAAATTCATTTACTGCACAAACACATACAAAATATAGTCAATGAATATTAATGCACTTTGACAGGAGAAGATCATCAGTCATATTAACAGGAAACGTTGCTTCTTAATTAGGGCCCAAAATTACAATAGCGTCTTAGCATGGACAGCAGAGTAACCCTTTCTATGTGATATCATTAATACACATGTAATTATGGATTCCAATGTTAAGCCTGAATCATTTCATAAGACACAATGAATAGCAGAAAATAAATTTTCCATTGCTCATTGGTGACCAATAATCAAGACAGAACAGTTGTTTCCTTTTTATCTTAAGGCTTCCTAGGAGAAATCAGCAAACCCATGTTGAAACAGCATTTTGAATAACCCTAGATGCTATCTTCACAAATATGAACACAAATATGACAGTTGCATTAGCATTCAGATACAATGTGAAACCACATATATATTATGGGTACCTGATTGGTCTAACTGTACCTCTTGTTCTCTTTTCATATTACATGGATAAGTATTTCTGCTCTATCAGCTCCTTGGTTCTGAGTTTGTAAATCTAAAGGCAAAACAAAATCTAAATAAAATGTACTTGAAAAAAGGCCACTTCTTAATGAAGTTACATAAATAAAATATGGGAACCATTGATATGTCCTGACTCAAAGTCAATAACTAAAGCTATAGTTAGAAAAAAAATCATTCTCACCATAAGTTCAAAGTGTCATGTTATAAATAAGGGGAAAACCTAGGTGGGTGAAGTCTAAATAGTCAAGTTGAAGTTAGTGTGGAAAAAACAAAACAAATAACAACAACAACAAAACTCAACAGTACTTTGTGTTTTGAGGTGAAATTTTGGCACAAGTTTTAGAGCAAAGCATGGGAAATGGTGGTTAGAACCTATCATTTAATTTATAATCTTCAGTTTTCTGACTGCTTGTATGTCTTTTAGTCTCATCTTGGGATGTTCTTGGAGAGATGGCTTGGGATCAGCCAAGAATAAGGAAACACAAAATAGAAATAAAATTAATTTAATGCTTGGAATCTACCAGCCAGTTCTTTTTCTGACACAAATCAAAGCAGTTGGTATAAAGAGCATGAGAAGTAGGAGCCTACTGAAAACAAGGCCTTGAAAAATCAAAGCAACACATCAGTCCATCCATTAAGGAAAGAATAATATTGACAAATGTCAGGAATATATACTTGATTCAAATTTCATACAGGAAAAATGGGACAACTGCAGAGACCACAGTTCAAATTTTAAAAGCTTCTTCTGCGTCAGGTAACAATAAACTAGAAGCCTGTTAAGCCACTGGGTTTTAAGTTCACAAAGCAATATTACTGTAAAGATCAGTGAAGAAAAGGCAAACCTGTGGAGAGTTGTGGGGGAGTGCTTACTCAAGTGAACAGAGAAGGGTATTAGTGGCAATTCTGTTACCTTGATTATAAAGATTGCTACTGTGCAGGTTAATGAACTAGCACATGTCCATTTTAAAATGACCCTGCTCAAAGACCTGTCTCCTCACTCCTGCCCCTCCCTCTTTCTCCACCATCCCTCTCCTCTCCTCTTTCTGCTCATTTTTCTATCTTCACTTTCTATCTAATATATGATATAGAGTACATGGCAAAATGTTTGAGCTCATTAATGCAAGGAGATGAAACAGAAATTCAGAATCACAAATTAATTTTAGAGAGTTCTGAAATGGAGCAAATAGAAATACCCTCTCACAACATATGGTACCAGCATAAGATGAAGAAGTCATTTCTATGAGCTAGAAGAATATATTTAAAAGGCAATATAATCTGATGTCTTAACAGTTTACGTATATCACTGAAAGCAAACTGATACACTAAAGGTATTTTGCATAGATAAAGAATTACTGAGCAACCTATCCATTCAACCAGATCCTACGTATTCTTCTACAGATTCTATCCCAGTGAGTCCTCCTAAGCTTCACATCCATGAACCCTACCAACTCCTTATTATCTAGCCTGGTCCCCACATCCAATGTTCTGATCTACTTCTGGACACTCTGCCTGTGCTACAACAAACCTCTAATTCTGCCAGTACCTGACTTGCCTACCCTGACCAAACATGTCTTCTGATATATCATCCAACCTCTCCACCCAGCCAGAACCTGCATACCCTTATCCAGGATGTATCCAGTAAGCTTCATCCTCTCCTCCACACACTCATCCAAACACCTAGTCCTACTCTCACACTGCAGGCCTAGACTAGGATGCACAATCCCACACAACATTTGAGTTGACCAAATGTACCTGGCTTTATGGCACCTAAGTCATCTCCAACCTCTAAGCCCAAACCACTCTTACATCCTTTCCTCTATTCCAACTTGCTCGGTCCTTATCAGAAACAGAACTAACAAAAGAACTCCACATGCCCACATCTCAATGCAAAAGTACACAATAAGAAAGATCAGACAGTAGCTCCCATCCAAAACCCACAATTCTACAGAAGTATTTGCCAATGAGAATTACCTAGACTAACTCCAGCGCACAGAATTTAAAAGAACAATTATAAATTTTGTCAAAGAATTCAAGGGATAGGAAAAGAGACTAAAAGAAACAGATCAATGAAATTAAGGAGAAAGAACTTAAGGAGAGTAAGCACCTAAGTGATGCCGAAGAAAACACAAACATAAGGCTGGTAGAAATGACAAAGACAATATTAGATTTGAAGATGGAAGTCAATAAAAAGTAGAAACATTGAAGAGTACTCAATCTGAAATGAGAATGGGATTGAAAACAAATCAATAATTCCCTTGAAAATTAAAAGGAAAGCCTTACAAATAGAATGAATTGAGCAGAAGACTGACTATCAGGATGCAAAGATAAAGCAAAGGATCTAGACCAAATAAGCAAAGAATATGAATTTTTTTTCAAAAACTATAGGCAAGAAACATACAGGAAATGTGGGACACCATGAAAAGATCAAACCTTTGAATTATAGGTATAGATAAGGAAGAATCCCAAGTCAAGGACATAGATCGTATATTCAACAAGATCACAGACTAAAACTTCCCAAAATTATGAGACAGGCCCATGTTCCTAAGCAACTATGCAGAGTCAAAACAGCAAGATCTGGGATGGCAAACCAGAGGTCTTAGAGTGTAATGCATGGACTGTGACAGCCTGCACTGCCCCTCAGCCTGCCTGTCCTGTCCTCTGACATGAAGCAGGGACTTCAGAGTTTCTGACCATGCCTTCTTCCACTTTTGCCGTCCCAGATTCTCCCATCTCCACTTACTGGGTAAACCAGATGCTGCTTCTTCCCCCTCTTTGTCTGTCCATCTACCTTTCCTCACATCAAATATACCCACAACCCCCTCCCCTTCTCCTCCTACTATTCTTCTTTCTGATCTTCTTACTCCTTTCATGACCAGGCTAATGTGGGTGTTCTACCCAATGCAAATAATGGTCCTACTCATCTGACAAGAGCTTCAGCCTTCTCCTCCCCAATTTCTCACCTCCCCACACCTCTTTACCCTGAACCTTTGCCTCAAGCCTCATTCCTCTTGGAGGGCATCCCAGACACCAAGAGTATAGATACTCTTCAGTTTCTTCCTCCTCTTTCCTCCCCCCACCCTTCCTCTAGGCCTTTCCAGTCTTTTCTGTAGGAAGCGCCTGTTTCTGACCCTCTGATCAGATGGTCATCTTCAGGTTCTTATGTGACAGCCAAGCATAATTTCTCCTTCTGAAATGGTTGTTTTGGGATGAACGTCCCCAGGCAGTAGCAGGAACTCCTTCTCATGTCTATACATTGTTGCATGCTGTCTACACTGGCTGTAAATGAATACCACAGTCTCTGTCAGCTCACCTACACTGAGTCTTCTGCTTTATAACAATTTTTAATCATCTGTTTACTCCTGGTCTCACATTTAGGATTCTTGGTGGGCAACAACAGAAAACCTCTTCTCCCCTTGCTCCAAGTGCTTCTCAACCTTGAGTCCATTCTGGCCTGGATAATTTTCTTCCATCCACATTAGCAGGCAGCATCTGTACAATACCACCATCCTATCTCTTTACTGATCTAGAGACTGTTAATACCATTTCTCTTCCTAAGGCTGTTATCTCCTACTTTTCACCTGTCTCTGCCCAAGCCCCTAACAGGTTTCACCTGTAGTCAGTTTGGAAGGCAATTTTAGCTTGCAACTATATTGGGCTGCCCCTGCACCTACTCCTAAGATGCTAATTGGGCAGGAATATGTGACATAGGATAAATTTCTTATCTTCTGTCATAGTCTGTGTTTTTATAAGTAGGTGTTTAATTCCTAGGTTTGTTCATATTACTAAAATACACACATACCATATATATATATATATATATATATATATATATATATATATATATATATATATATACACATGTTTTGAGCATACCCTGAGATGATGGGGTTAGAGTCTTATGTGCAGGGATAAGTGAGGGCTATCTGTAAGTTGTATGAGCACTTGGCTCAGATCCTCAAATGGCAGACAGAGTTAGAGTTCCAGATAGGAGGTAGAGATACCTGTGGGGCAAATAAACATTAAGAGTGATCTAGCCGGAAAACCTGTGTGGAGAATAGGAACTTGGTCCTTAGAGGGCAGGGTTGGAAGCCCAGAGGGAGGAGTAGCTAGGAAGAGCATATGGCTAGCCATGGAACTCAGGTAACAGGCTTAGAATCCCAGAAGGAGTCACTTTTGGAGTGAGCAACCTGTTTCTGACCTTTTGTGTTCTGAAAACATTCTCAAAGTTATCATCGATAGTATGACTTAATTTTTTAAATAGTCATTTTTCTTTCTCCATCCTTAATTCCAACTCACATACTGTGCTAGTTAATTTTTTTTCTTTTGTCATCTTGACACAGGGCAAGGTCATCTGGTAATTAGAGGTAACTTCAATTGAGAAAATACCTACTTCAAATTGGCCTGTAAACAAGACTGTGAGGGCATTTTCTTGATAAATAATTGATATAGAAGGGCCCAATCCTGTGTAAGTTATGCCACTCCTGGGAAGTTAGACCTCTGTGGTATAGGAAAGCAAGCTGAGCAAGCCATGGAGAGCAAGACAATAAGCAGTGTTCCTCCAGTGATTCTCTTTAGGTTCTTTCCTCTAGGTTCTTGACATCCTTTGATGATATATTTACTATAAGCAGTAAGATGAAATAAATCCTTTCTTCTACAAGTTGCTTCTGGTCATGGATTTTATCACAGCAATAATAAGCAAGTAAAGACATACACATATTTCATGTTGTGTTAATGTTTTGTTAGTCACATTTAATTCTTTCCACAGCCAACTATATTTTTGTATCAGTTGGTCATGTCAAAATCTCTTCCATTCATCCTGTAAATAAATACTTTGAGAAAGAAACATACCATCCTTGTGTGTGTGTGTGTGTGTGTGTGTGTGTGTGTGTGTGTTCATGTGCATTGAAGAAGAGTGCATATGTGTATGTGGAGGCCAGATACTGATGGTCAATGCCTTGCTCAATAATTTCCTAGTTGGCGCTCACTAATTTGGCTAGATTGGCTGCCTATCAAGCTTTTGGGATCTGCTTCTCTCTGACTACCCACATGACACTGGATTTATGGATAAGCTCCACCACAGCTAACTTCTATCTAATCAATAAATTCTCATTTAACACCAGCCATTCAAGTGTGAGCTGAATGGTAGAAGAATATCTTGTTGATTTCTGACAAGAAGGTGTTTCTGTCAATATTAAATTGTCTATTTTTCTCATCTCACACATGTATTTCCTGTAATAACTGAGGAGATCTAGACAGGAAGGAGGCTTTGTTCCATAAACACACAAAGAAAGAGAGGTAGCTATTTACCTTTTCCCTCTTTTTCAAACCTGAAGATCTCTCATGTGTAAATATATTATAATACCTTCTTCCTTGAACTTTGATACTTTTCCCAATAGGTAGATAGTATTCAGAAAACTATTTAACCTTTTTCACTTATTGTGTCTTAGGTATCTTGGGAATTTCTGGAAACAAACTTGCACTGTGATGAAAAAAATCTATAATGCCTGAAAAGTTAATTATGGCCTCTAATTTGCATTTGATTCCATCAGCCCTGAATAACTAAATATTTTTTAAGATCAAAAGACATGGTGTCATTTACACTATTATATGGTTATTTTAACATTTAACTCTAGTTTTAAAAAATATTTATAAACTCAACCAATAGTTCAATTCAGAGTTGGGGGAATCAGTTCAGTGGTAAAACATTTGCTTAGTGTGTGCAAGGATTGGTTAAATTTTCAGAACTGAAAAAAAGAAACAATTTCGCCCAATAAATAATGTAGCTTTATAATTTTTCTTCAAAGTGTCACTATTTACTTTTTTATATTTAAGAAAGAGGAGATAGAAAGAAGTCCATGTATGACATTCATTTTTAAAATGTGATTAACATTATTAGTAAGGAACTCGTGATGTATGTTAAATTTCACAGAAATTAACTTGGAATGAAAATCAAATGAAATATATGAAGTTATGGAGTTGGATATATAAATTCAAAGAGCTCAGGAATTGCTAAGTATATTTTCAAGTGATAATAAATTAATCACATTTGAATTGTTCTATGCATCAACTGTTTTGCCATAGTCAAGTATTGATTCAACTGAGAGGGGAAAAAAACAAATCATTTTACCCATCCCTAATCTCAGTATATCCTTGTCCTTAATGGTAATTGTTGTCAGCAATTACAGCCATGCAAAGAAAGAACATGTTATTTTATTTTAACTGTGTGCATAGTTTATAGAATGATTATGTAATCGATGTCAATTAATGGCACTGATGCTTGCACATCATTAATGTCACACCCTTTTCTTTGCCGTTGCCTTTAACTATAACACTGTGAGATGAGCACCCTTCTTTTCATCTTCTTATACTAATGCATGCTATTAAAAGTGGAAAGAAATGCTATATTTATCTTGATATATGTTAAAAATAATGAAGAAGATAATTATCAAGCTTGCACTGCAATTTCATGTCACTCTCAGTGCTCAATCAGCATTCCTTTAGTTCATAATGCCTAAAAAAAGAATTAGTGACTGAAATATAGCCATTTAATTAATTTTTGACTATTATTACTTTTATTGCTATCCTTTTGGTATAGGCTAAGTGTTTGTAAATTTAAATTTGAAAAAAAAGTATAAAATAAATTGTCTTAGTTAAGGTTACTATGCTATGATGAAACATATGACCAAAGCAACTTGGGGAGGAGAAGGCTTATTTGGTTTATGCTTCTACATTACAGTTTATCATCAAGAAAATCAAGACAAGAACTCGAGCAGGGCAGGAACCTGGAGGCAGAAGTTGGTGCAGAGGAACTGGAAGAGTGTTACTTACTGGCTTGCTCCTTATGGTTTGCTCAGCCAGCTTTGTTATAGAACCCAGGACCACCAGCCCAGGAATTGCACCAGCCACAATGGGCTGGGCCCTCCCCTACCAACTACTAATTAAGAAAATGCCCTACAGCTGGATCTTAGGGAGGTATTTTCTCAATTGATGTTTTCTCCTTTAGATAACTTTAGCTTGTGTCAAGTTGACACAAAACTATCCAGCACATGAATCAATTCATTTTGTGGTTTATCTGTATGTTTAATTGTAAGTACTGAATGTCAGAAGTTCAGAAATGCCCTGAATTCAAAATACCGAGTGTATGCTTAGTTATGTGCTACACTGGTCACTTTTCTGAGTGCTGTAACAAACATCTGACAGAAGCAATTTAAGAAAGGAGATTTTACTTTGGCTCACAGCTTCAGAGGGCTCAATTATCATAGTAGGTAACGCATGGAAGCTGCTGTGGGATATATAGTCCTTGGTGCTGGGCATGTAGCGTGACTTCTCTATCTTTTGCCAAATTTAGAAGCAGGAAACAATTAGACAAGACTCCGAGCAGGCCTTAAACTTCAAAAGCTTTATCCCAGGATCCTGCCCCTGCCAGTTTTCCTCTACCAAGGAAAATAGTGAACCAAAAAATAACATCATATTCCCAGAGGGATGACTAAAGTTAATGCCACCATCAGGGAGTTGAAAGATACAAGGTGGTGGTCCTCCCAATATCTTTTAGTTCTCATATTTAGCCTGTTCAGACAAATAGATAATGTAGAATGGCAGTTGTCTGCGCAAACTTAATCAAACAGTGACTTCATTTGTAGTTTCTAGAGAAGCGGTGGTTTCCTTACTTTAGCAGATTAACATATCTCTTGATACCTAGTATGCAGTTATTGATCCAATAAATCCTTTTTATCTCAATAGTTGTCCATAAGGACCAACAGAAGCCATTTGTTTTCATCTGGCAAGGCCATCAGTATATACATTTACCATTCTCCCTCAAAAGTATATTCATTCTCCAGCTCCGTGCCATAACTCATTTCAAAGAGGTCTTTTCTGCAAAATATCACATAACTCATATTGATGACATTATGCTGACTATTATGCTGACAGGAGACCCTGACAAAGGGATAGCAACCACTCTGCACTCTGAACTTATTAATCATCTGTATACCAGGGTTTTAAAAACTGGGACTAGGTCAAAAGATAATGACTATACAACCCAAAGTATCTGAGTAAGGCCACAAGTTTTACTTTTGCTAAAGAGTATATAGTCATGTCAAATCAAGCAGTCAAGTACACTTAGTAGAAATTTCTCTTGAGTGTTCATTCCTAATGCAAAGAGGTTCTATGCCTCACTCTGGGTGGTCAGAGATTGACTTTATGTTCTTCTGTTGTTGGATAATTCAAAACAGTTCTGCTGATAAGCAAAGTGAAACTTTGGAGAACAGGATGCGGCCTTGAGCATATACTTTGATCTTTGAAAATGCTGACTGTGGGGGGGACTTTTTTTTTTTTGTCCAGACCAGATGCTGTCTTTACAAATTTCTTCAGAGAGTGAGAACTTCCTTTGTCTTATTTAACCCCTTGATGAAAAAGACATTATATTTCACTTGTACTTCATTTGAAAGAATGTGAAATGAATCCAACCAAAACACAAGGACCTTCAGCCTCAGTGAAATTTCTATGATACCAGTGGAAAGAGGCATTCAGAAGTATTCCTACTAAGGTGAAATACAAGTTGTTGCACCTGGCTCCTCCAAACACACACACACACACACACACACACGCACACGCACACGCACACGCACACACAAAAGCACAATGTTTAGTGGGCCTATTTGGATTCTGGAGGCAGCACATCTTAACTTGAATCAAGTGATTTGGAAACTTCTACCTTTGAATGGTCTTAGAACAGAAGAAGACTCTTCAATAGTTTTGTTTTGCTGTATAGGCTGCTCTTCCACTTGGTTTATATTATCCAGTAGATGTGACAGTACTTGGGAGGTCAATGGAAGATAGAGATGCTATCTGGAGTCTCTGGCATTTCCCTATAGATGAATCACAGTGGAGACTCTTGGAATTTTGGAGGAAGGCTCTAACATCATCTTCAAAGAAGATGAGAGACAGTTCTTGGTCTGCTATTGGGACTTAGTAGAAACAGAACAATTGAAAATGGGCCACCAAGTTACCATGTGAACTGATCTACTCATTATGAGCTCGGTGGTATCTGAACCACCAAATCATAATGTACTATTCAAACAACATTCCATTACCAACAAAAATGGTTTGTCTGTGATTGGGCCTGAAAAGGTTCTGAGAGCATAAGCAATATGCATGAAGTTTCCCAAATGCCTATGGCTCTATTCCTGTTACAATGCCTTCTGTTCCCAAAAATACATCTACTTCCTCATGAATGTCCCCAATAATCAGTTGAGTGATGAAGGGAAGACTAATTTAATTTGAGAGTTAAATGATGTCATCAATCAAATGCTCCTTTCATATGTCTGCAGAACATTCCACTCAAATATTAAATACATGCTCCTCTCAGTAGCCCATAGTATATTCTCCAAAATAGATCACAAATTAGGAAACAAACCAAGTCTCAATATATTTAGGAAAATTGAAATAGCACCATGCACATTATCTGACCACATAGGAATAAAGCTGTAAATCAACAACAATAGAAGTGGCATAAAGTGGCAGGCTCATAGAAACTAATTATTACGCTACTGAATCAAAATTGGATGAAGGAAGAAATTAAGAAGGAAATTTAAAACTTTATAGAATTGCATGATAGTGAAAATGTAACACACCAAAACCTGGTGTGTGTTGGGGTGGGTAATAATTAAAGCAGTCCTAAAAAGAACATTTATAATGAATGCTATGTGTCCATAGTCAAACATTTGAGAAATCTCAAGTTAATAACTGGACAATGTACCTGAGGACCTAACAACAATCAAAATCTTTAAAAAAGTAGACAAGAAGAGATAATCAAAATCAAGGCTGACATTCATGAAACAGAATACCAAAAACAAAAAACAAAGAAATACCCCCCCAAAACAATGGTATTAAGAGTTGATTCTTTGAGAAATTAACAAACTTTTAGAAAAATTGACCAAAAGAAAGATAGTGATATTCAAATCAATAAAATCAGAGGCAAAGGGAAGACAGTACAAAAAATATCAAGGAAATTCAGAGAATCATAAAGATATACTTTAAAAGTCATTCCGTGAAACTGGGAAACCTAAAAGAAATGGACAAATTTCTAGATATATAAAACCACTAAAGTTAAAACTAGATTAAGTAAACAATTTAGATAGACCCACAACATCTGGTGAGATAGAAGCAGTAATAAAAATACCCCCTAATTAGGGCTAGAAAGATGATTCATTTGTTAAGAGAACTGGTTGCTCTTCCAGAGGACCCAGGTCAATTCCCTGCACTCACATGGTGGCTCAAAATTGTCTTTAACTCCAGTTCCAGGGAATCCCATACCCTCTTCTGGCTTTCTTGAGTACATAGATGGAGGCAGACACTCATATACAGAAAATGCATCTTTTAAAAATCTCCAACTTAAAAAAATAAAAAAGCTCAGGGACAGATTCAGGAGAGAATTCTACAAGATTATCACAGAACTAACGCCAATGCATAACAAATTATTTTTAAAAGTGAAAAAAGAAGAAATATTCCCAAATTTCCTTTATAATGCCAGTATGACCCTGATACTAAAACTAGATGGAGTCTCTGCAACAACAAGAACAACAAATTGTAGACCAAAACCTTTGTTGAACATTGAAACTAAAATCCTCAGAACCAGAGACCAGATAGCCCCGATATCCTAATGATATCCTGCTCTGCTCATAAATCAGTGCCTAGCCCAGTCTTCATCAGAACGGCTTCCTTTGGCAGTTTTTGGGAGAAGAGGCAGAGGTCTATGGCCAAACACTGGGCAAAGGTTGGGAACCCCGAGGAAAAGGAGCAGAAGGGATTGTGTGCACCAGAGGGATCGAGGACACTGGGCAAACACCATCCATGGTGACAACTGACCAGGATTCTGAGGAGCTCACAGAGACCGACGCAGCAGACACGGAGCCTGCACGGTCAGCCACATATATCTTATGGTTGTCTGGCTCGATGTTCTTGTAGAACTCCTAAAAGTTGGAGTGTGTGTAGGAGGGTGGATTTCTGACCCTTTTACTTGCTCTTGGGACCCTTTTTCTCCTTCTAGGTTGCCTCATCCACCCTTGGTGTAGGGGTTTATGCCTAGCCTAGCTCCATCATGTTGTGTCCTGTTCAACTGATAATCCTGGAAGGCCTCCTCTTTTCTGAAGGGAAGCTAGGGCAGGGGGAATCTGAGGGAGAGATGATGGGGGGTGGAGCTTGGAGGAAGGGAAATAGGGGAGACTGGGGTAGGCATGTATTGTACAAGAGAAGAAAAAATAAATTAGAAAATAAATTTAAAAAAAAACGCTTTCAAAATCCATTCAAGATCACATCAGAAAGATCATCCACCATGATCAAGTAAGTTTCATCCCAGATACTTGGGCTCATTATGCATCAATCAATAAATATCATTCACCAAATAAACATACTAACGGACAAACAATATGATGATCTCATTAAATTCAGAAAAGGGCCTTTGACAAAATGTGACATACAGTGATAATAAAAGTTCTGGAGAAAATAGGAATGCAAGAAACATAGTTCAATTTATGTAAGGAAATATACATCATCCTAAGTGGAGAAAAACTTAGTATATTTCCACTAAAATTAGGAATAAGACAACAATATCTACTTTCTTCATTCCTATTCAACATAGGGCATAAAGTCTCAAGTAAAGTAATAAGACATATGAAAGAGACAAAAAATGAATGCACATGGTAAAAGAAGAAGCAAAACCATCTTTATTGTCAGATGATTTGAATCTAGATGTAAAGGACCTTAAAGACTCCATCATAAAACTTCTACAACTGATAAATACACTCCACAAAGTAACAGGATCCAAAATTAACACCCCAAAATCAGTAACCTTCCTGTATACAAATGACAAAAACACTAAGAAAGAAAACGGTAGGATTCAAATTTCCTCATCATCATCAAGAAAATAAATATTTAAAATGCTCTTAGTTACCCTCCAATTTGTCAGTAAGGCCCTTGTGATAAAGATACCACTTATGTGAACCTCAGAACTTGGAGAAATCCAGCTGGTAGTGACCTGTAAGCTTTAGTCCTATGGCTAGTCTTCTTAGTGTTGGAAGATCCTATGCATGCTACCAGAGGAGAAAAGTAGTCATCCATCTTACTCAGTCGTAAAAACTGAGGTATAATAATGAATGGTCTGGCAATACATGTCCACTAGTAAAATAGTGGCATGGATGTTGTGGTAGTAACCAATCACTTTATGATTGGATTTAAGGTCCACTCCACAAGATGAAACACATACCTGGCACTGCTCTCTAACCAAGAACAAGTGACTAGAGAAGTCATAGACCATAGAGGAGATCCTACTACTATTATTAGGCTAAATGGACATAATATTAAGCTGACTCCTAACCACGTATTGTTATATCCATAGATCCACTCATTTTTCAACACTCATCAAAGAAGCTTGTTTTTGTAGATAATAATAATCACAAAGACCCACAACTAGCCTAGGTGAAGAAAATTAATGTGTGCTCAGTTCTAAATAAACATGTGTACCACATACCCTCCTCCCAAAGCTCAGAAATCTTTGAGGAATAGGGATTAGAAATAATCTCAGAGGCATAGGTAGTGGGGGACTACAAGGGAACCGTGTCTCCTGGCCAGAGGAGGGTAGCTACACATGTGAATTCACAGCAATTGTAACAGAATGTATAAGATCTGTTCATGCAGAAGCCAAATCAATGTAGTATAAATGCTCAATGAATCACTCTCTCACTTTAAATACAGAAGGAAACTCTGTGATTTGTGACAACATAGATTAACCTGAAATATATTATATTAAATTAAATGGCACCAGTACAGAAAGTCAAATACAATTGAGATCACACTTATAACATATAAATAAATCTACAGAAATGGAAAAGTTGTGGTATATTTTCTGAAAATATTTCTTCTCTTGAAAGAGACTGAACTTTTGCTAGACCTTGCAGCTGAGTTAATGATATATCTGAAGATCATATAAGGCTATGTATTTAACCTGCTATATTACTGTGTATGCCACTTGCTTAAGTTCAAATCACCTACAAGAAAACAATGTAACCAACCTTACTTTGCCTTATATTTCCCACACATGATCAGCTTTTACAACCTCAACAAAATGCAAAGCTCTAATCTTAATTTATGCTCCTGGTCAAGAATAGTGCATGTGTATGTGCATGCATATGTGTGTCTGTGTTGTGGCACTCGTTTGCTGAAAGTAGGCAACATATTAAAAGCAACATTAAACAAAACAAAAATCCCCCATAATTGTGAAGAAACAATATGTGAATATACATTGATAACATCTGTTTGTAGTTTGAGTGCTATTCTGGGTCAGTTGGGGTCAGTAAAATAACTTCTTCCCTTGTAAAATTCATTAAAGATCTCTGAAGAAGTATCCCTATTTCTCTCAGATACCATGTTCCTTATGCTTTTTAATAAATACAGAGCAAAGCTTTTAGTTAGAAACAGTCACAGACACAGAACTGACACAGTCACAATGCAAAGGAAACAGGGATAGGCAAAGCAGACACTCACAACAGATAGACTACAGACAGGCCAGTAACCAAAGACTACAGACAGTTGTAAGATGTAGAGAAGGGGGTGGAAAATTCAAATTTGGGCTTGCTCTTGGTCAAAATATACCAAGAAGATGCTAGGTAGTAGCTGGACCATCTTCCCTGAGGTTTCTACAGTTGACTTAGCCCAAAGGCTTCTGAACTGAGAGGACCTTGTTGATCATGCCAAGATCAAAGTATTTTTTCTACTTCCATACTACAAACAGGAATAATCTTGCCTATTGCAATTTGCACACTAGGAAGGAAATCTTTGTCTCTCAGGCTAAAATGGAGTTATTAAGTTTTACCAGAAAAATGAGGCTTGGAGAGTTGGATATTTAGTGGTGAGAAAATAAATAGTCAAACTTCTATAACAATGAATCATTATACACTAAACAAATATATATTGTCTGTCTCTAGTACCCTCATTGAAAAGGTTGCTATTAGATTTCTAGGTTACATGCAACCTAGAAGTTGAAATATTTAGTGAATTGTTTATAAATATATGAATATCCAATGTAAAACATATTGAGGAGAGCTGGAGAGATTATTTTGTGATTAAGAACACTAGTTGCTCTTCCAGAGGACCTCACTTTGATTCCAATCGCAATGGCAGTTCACAATCATCTGTAACTTCAATTCCAAAGGTTTCAACACTGTTTACAGGCCTCCATGAGCACTAGGCCTGTATGTTATATATCAATATACATGCAGACGAAACATGCATAAAATATTTTTTAAACATTTTATGTATTGCAGAATTCTATCAAAATATTTTCATTGATCCAGTGTAATGATTCAAGTCAGCTGTTTTCATTTCAAGGGACATAAAGGATCACTCAAATTATTACAACATGCATAAAACTTGTATTATAAGTCTTATATTTTCTAATAATTATTTTATAATTTCTTATACTCTATACTTATATACTTATATAATACTTATATAAGATTGTTGTGTGGAGTAAGCATGCACACTATGTCTTTCTCTCTGGGAGACATGTCCACTAGAGGATCCCATCCTGATGACAATGTTTACAAATGGATATCCAATGGAAGCTATTATAGAGGCTATATTTACAAAACCACTCTCTAATTTTTCTTCTTTTCTTTTTAATTGTGTCTAAATATGAGCATATGCGTGTGAATAAAGGTGCAATAGAGGTCAGAGGCATCAGATCCCCTAAAGCCAGTTTTAAGCCACTTGGGTGATGGGAATGGGTCTCAGAATCTCTGGAAGAACAGCAAGTGCTCTTGTAACTGCCAAACTAGCTCTTCAGCCTTTTTCTTTAGTTTTTCTTAATTCAAACTTTCTCTGTTCCCCTTTTTATTTAGTTCATGAATTTGTGTTGTAATATTCTCATGGGTTAGTTACCTCAGATTTTGACTAGAAGCTACTTCTTGTCTCATCTCCTATATTCAGGATCTAGGAAAGAAGCTGTGGCCAGTTCCTAATTTCTCTACCTTAATAACAACAAATCAGCATGACTCACTGAGAAATGTTCCTGGTTGTTTTGTCTTAATTAGTTAAAATATGAACAGTACTAATTACTTGATTCACAAGGAAAAAAATCATTAAATTAAAATCACATTTGACTGGTGTTAGCATATTAGGGCATATATTTTTATTTAAGTGCAGAGATGCCTGAATATTAACTAACCCAAAAAAATATGTTCAGGGAGAAACTAATTAACACTACAACCATGAACACAATTCCCTGATGACTTGATTTCTCAATGAAACTAAAGATACTTTTTGACCTACCATAATGTTCCTTCTGCCAAGGTTAAGAAAAAGATATCACCATAATTGGGGCACGAGTCTGTATTAGCCTGATTTAGGTTAGGGGAATCAAAGATTTGCACAAGGAAGGAATTCATAATAATTAGGGTATAAAATATAAAAGCAAAGGACTTAAACACAGCATAAATTAATTATTTAGTGCTGTTCAATCCACTTAGACTTATAAATTGCAAAAGGTCATAGGACAAAGTCTGTATTCTCTTTCAGTTGAACAGCATAAGATTTCTGAAAGCTAAGTCCTTACAGAGCACAAACAAGCAGGCTTAAGAGTCCACATAATAAGTAGGGAGAAAAGTTCAGTGGGTAAGTAAACATGTGGAGGCAAAACACTCTTTGTTAAATAATCCTAAGAATTTCACATCACATAAACACTTTTGTTTCCCATCTTTGTAATTAATAACATAATACATTTATGCCACTTTGGTAGCCTTTATTCCATTGATGATGAAGTTAGTGTTATTCTTACTTAATTGTTGCAGAAGTTTATTTTTAGTTATGTTTAAAATGGTTGTTTTATACATTGTTGAGTGAAGGACTGCCTAGGTCTTGGCATTTTGAATTGTCTGAAGGTGTTGTCTTTATATAAAAGATGTTTGATTCCTCGTGATCTGCACATGCTATCAATGAAACACCTTGAGGAGCTTCTGGTCAATAAAAACCCCTGAGATGAGAGACTCAAGGTTCCACTGTCTAGTACGGTGCTTACCATGACAGTTGGTTCCTTCTGCTGAGGTCTGGCAGGGTTTGCATCTATGAGAATGCCTACTTATCTTTTTTGCTGAGCAGACACGGTAGCATGACTGCTATACTTGATGATACAGATTTCAGTATATTGATTTCATGATTTGTATGTATAATTCTTAGCAGAGAAAACACAAACATAAAAGAACGAAATAAGAAAGTAAAATGGTTTGGAGAATTCAGTAAATTGAATGCTGCCTACTCCCCAAGAAATTTGTTTACTTCCTAATACATTTAACAAAAGAAACTTTGTGTGCTTTGTGTGCCGTGTTAAGGATCTTAAATGGAGAAGCTGCCCCAAATGCAAGTGGGCCTAGTGTGATGACGAGAACCCTTAGAAGAGAGAATTTGTCAAAGCCAGAGGCAAAATCACATGAAGATAGAATGAGGAGGAGATGGGTTATGTGGTATTAGGAAAAGGAACCAAAGAAGGTAAGAAGCACCTCAAATGTTGATATCAAGAAACTGGCCATACCCTAAAACCTTCAGAAGAAAGACAACCCTGAGTGAAACATACCTTCTGGCACCTCATCTCTAAAATTATACAAGAACACATTTTTGCTATTTTTAAGCTATTAAGTAGGTAAGTGATGATTTTTTAAGCAATAAGAAACTAATAAAGAGACAAAATAAAATCCAGTCCTTCTAGAATGGTAAGCCAAAATAAACTTTTATAAGTCACTTTTGGTCATCATATTTTATCACAACAATAAAAAGTAACTAATATAGTACACTTCTGATTAAATATCAGCCTCTTAAAAGATTTCATAATTGTCTCTGCCATTATGATACCTACTTTTGTCACTCTACATCTTATTTCCTTCTCTGACTATGAAATTCTAAATCTATTCTCTCAAAGAATTAACCCCTTTCTATATTATTTTCTTCTTTTAGATGAGACAAAAATCCAGACATGATTGAGTAAGATAAATTTACCTCCTAATTGAACTAAGGTTCTAACAAGTCTTTTCCCTGTGAACAATACACCATTGTGTATATATTTCACAAAGAATGCTGTTTTCCCTCCTTTCTGTCATGTCTCTAAGGAAATTTTTCTCAGACCTTCACATTATAGAAATTACATAGTTCCTAGAGTTAAGATTCAATAAATTTTAGGGATTCTTCTAAGACTATGACCAGAAACATTCTCATTCTCATATTAACATTCTGCCTTCAATATTTTACATAGTTACAATATATTTATTTGTATTCATTCATCATAGTTTGTTCCCCCTCCTCCTCCTTCTCTTCTTCCTCTTATTCTGATTCTGATTCTGATTCTGATTCTGATTCTGATTCTGATGCTTCTTTCAGTAAACAGACTCAAACTGGATTTCTGGAAAAATCTGTTTTGCCAGAATTTGCAACGATAGCTTGCCATTCAATATTGGTTCACTTTTTATCAAATCATAAATCTTCAGCTCATTCAACTTTCTCTTGTGATAAAGACTGGAACATGAGTCATAACTTAGTTGCTTTTCTATGGCTGTGACAAAACACCACAGCCAAGGCAACTTATAAAACAAGAAACCATTTAATTGAGCTTACAGTTTCAGAGAGTTATAGTCTATGGTAATAGAGTGAAGGCATGGCAGTAGGAACACATGAGAGCTCACATTTTGATCCACAAAAAGGAGGCAGGGAAAGAGATGCACACTGAGAATTATATGAGTCTATTAAACCTCAGGTCCCACCCCAAGAGACACATGTCCTCTAACGAGGACATACCTCCTAATTATTCCCAGCTTTATCCTTTGCTATATAATCAAATGCGACAAAGAAGTACTCTTAAAAAAATTTTTTTCCCTCTTCATCTAGCTGGCTACAACAGAGCCTTCATAATGCTTTGGAGGTGAGTATTACTAAACAATCATTTATGAGGTTTCCTGTTCATCCTTAAAGACCTAACTGCTTCATCTAGCCACCACTGGACATTCAACTATTAGTTGATCTGTCCTTTTAGCTTTTCTGTTGGTACGTTTCAATAAACTTTTTGCCTCCCAGGTCTTCTCCATGTCCTTTCTTTGGTCTTTTGGAAACCTACATAGGCTTGAGTATTTAAAGCAGCATCATAAGTGTTGGCTTTTAACCTATAAGGAATGAAATAGTCTCTTTTCAGCCATGTTACACCCTGATTTATGCTTATTAAAAGCATAATTCTTGTCCCTACAGAAATTACACTAGATAAAAATAAGGACAGAGTTAGAATATAAGCTAAGACAAGATTGCAATAATTCTTAGGTTGGATTATGGGAGTTAGTGCAGTGTAGAAGTTGAGGACATAGTAAAAACTGGCCAGATTTCAATCATGTAAGACTTAAAAGATTTGCTGAACTGTGATTAGAGTGTAACAGAAAACATGGACTTCATAGGACTTCATAGAATTCGTTTCTCTCAGAAATAGAAAAAACTTAGTTTTTCTCAAACAACATAGTGTTCTTTCTGAACTATGACTCTGGTTAAATCTCACTGAAGATTCACATCATTTACTATCTTACCACTGAGTGCATTTTAGCTTCTTTACTATGGCATTCAAGCAGAATCTACCCTTCGTGATTCCACATTGGCATTTGTCTACCTCTCTAACCCCAGTCTTGCATATCCTTGAAGTTTTTCTGTGATTCGTACAGAAATCTTTGGTTCTGCTGATCTATCATATTACCTCAAGTCTTAGCATACATAGACGACTATTTGTTTTTGTTTCTTATTTTTGTTTTGGCTTGGTTTTAGGATTTCTGTCTCTTTAGATTTCTAATTCTTGTTGATACTTAAAAGTTTAGTAAGTTGCTAATTCTTCTTTGGGTAAAAAAAAAAACAGTTTATTCCTTTCTTCTCACTCTTAACTGCACTCTGGCAGTCAAAGCAAATTTTAAAAAGGTGAAAAGAAATTACGAATACAGTTTAGAGAGATAATATAACTATCCCTGTTGATAGACATATGAAAGTCTGCAGAATTCCTAACTTTCCTCCAAAAAGTTTTGAGCATTCATAAGGGAGCTTATCAGGGCAGAAGGACACTAGGCAAAAGAGCAAAATCCAGTCCTGTAGACACAAGGCTGGAACGATGATCGCTCAGCAGTTGAGAATTCACAGTGCTCTTGAAGCAAGAGAATCTCTATGAGTTCAAGGTAGCTGCCATCTTGACATTTCTCTTTAAAGATTAATTATAGCCTCCTTCTGAACTTGGTGGCTCAAAAGTTATCTGTAACTCAAGTTACAAAAGATCTGATGCCTTCTCCTGGCTTCAATGACATCATACGGTGTATTTACATATACACAGGCAAAACCTCATATGCACAAAATAAAAATAAATTAATATTTTAAAAAAGAGGCCATATATGATTCCCAGTTGATACTAAGACTGAATTCATTATGAGTTTAGAAGTCAACAAGCATCAAAACTTGCTTTCCATATGTGGCACTATAGAGATATCATGTTATTTAGTACATTAGAGCACTGTGTATTTATTTTTAATAATTTATTTTTAATTAAGTTCACATTCTGTGTGTCTGTATGTCTTGAGGCTATGGGTGTTGATGTACCTTAAAACATGCAAATTTAGTTCATTTTTTCCTTTTTACTCATCAGCTTCCAGAAATCCCATTTTCTTTTCTTCATTTTAAAAACATTTCTTCTTCTATTTGCTTTTTTCAAAACAAACAAAGCATACAAAGTAATTCATTTTATTACAGAATTTCAAATGTACACTTTGGGCAGTCACCCCTTTCCTCACCCCTGTGCTCTAGCTACTCATTCTTTACATTGCTCTATACCCAGTATTTGTCATTATACTTTCATGTCACATATATTCTATTACCCAAACATGCACACTTTTCAAAATGTCATTTTTTGCCTCTAGAGTCCCATTTCTAGTTTTGTGACCAGTGACCACATCTATATCCATACACACAAATAAAAATGTTAGTATCTGTATACGATAAAGAACATGCAGTGATTATTTCTCTGAATCTGGGTTATTTTACTTCACATAATAATTTCAGGTCCATCTATTTTCCTGAAATTTTCATGTTTTCATATTTCTTTTGTATACGTATGGCTGAATAAAGTTTCATTATGCATATGATCATCTTTCCATTGCCCATTCATCTGTTGATGGCTATCTAGAATGATTATAATCCCTTGCCATTGTGGATACTACAGGAATAAACATGAGTGTGCATGTATCGCTGTGGTGATAGTCTTTGGGCATAGTTCTTTGGGCATAGTCCCATGTCATGGCCTCAGCTGTCAACTTGACAAAACTTGGAGTCTTTTGAGAAATGAGAACTGTGGAAGGTTCTTCCCTAGGCAGGTGGGTATGGGCTATATAAGAAAAGCAGCTGAGAAAAGCCAAGGGGAAAGCACACAAGTAAGCACCTGGTACTTACTTCAGTGCCTACCTCCAGGTTCCTGTCTTAAGTTCCAGCTTTGATTTCCCTCAATAATGGACTAGAACCTGTAAGCCACATGAACCTTTTCATTCCTAAATTGCTTTTGGTCAAGCATTTCATCGCAGCAATAGAAAGTAAATTAGAAAAACTCAATAGTGGTCTAGCTGGGTTAGATAGTAGTTTTAATTTTAGATTTTTTAGAAAACATCATAAGCTTTCCAAAGTGACAGCGCCTTTGATCACCATTTTCTCCTTTGTCCAGCTGGCTTTTTTAGCCATTAAATGCTATTATTGTCTTAACTTCACTAAAATTTAACATATTACTTCTCCTAAAACGTATGAATAATTACAACAGTAATACTAGATGACAGAAATTCCAAATGATAAAATGGTTGAAATTAGTTAACAAGTGGGAAGATGATATAATTACGAGCAGTAGGTGACATCTGATAATATGCAGAGCATTGCATATACTCTTATCCA
The DNA here is from genome assembly GCA_026225945.1 of Cricetomys ansorgei. NCBI lineage: Eukaryota > Metazoa > Chordata > Mammalia > Rodentia > Nesomyidae > Cricetomys > Cricetomys ansorgei. Next base: position 9,850,348 of record JAMJFZ010001100.1, on the reverse strand, counting down.
GTATTGAACTCACTGACTTGATCATTTCATGGCCACAAACCTGGCAGACTTATTGCGTGTGAGGTACTGTACTATACTTCTAAATGATGATGGTCATCTAATCTATGTGCCTTCTGAATCCCTAAGGAAGAAATTAAAGCACGTATGCACAACGGATGATACAATGAAGCATGGGCTTGACAACTAATAGAGCTACTCTTCAAAGCTAACCTCTGTTTGTAGTTTTGTGTAAGATCAAGACACCAGAGTTGAGTATGAAATACAGAAAGAAACATTTCTAAACACTAACCTCATCTGAATCTTAAGCATGCTTATGTAAACAAGTAGAAGACAAGCTATTTCCAACTCACACAAACTTTTCCTTTACGATAATTATCGAAGAGTTCTTCTGGCATTTCATTAAGGCAGAACAAAAGCTTGCCACACAAACCAACAAGTAAATTGAAAGGATCTTGATCCTGAAGGATCCAGCAGAGAAAATGAAAGATCCATAAAGCATGTGGCATATTCCTTGTCAAATTTCCTCATATAAGGACACAGCTATGAGATGTAAATATCTTCAAAGGATTAACCCCTCCACATCATGAAAATATGCACATTTTCAAAGGGGTGAAGTGTTTTCTAATCTGAACATCTTTAAAGGGTGGAAATCAATAAATGGCATGAAAACTTCAAAGCAGGACCCGCTGTCAATGACAGAAGTTCCTCAGCAATGTGGAAGCTTTGAAGGAGGACTCCCAGTGCTGGAATAGCTTTGAAGTGACTGGAAACAGACATTTATAATTATGGAAAGGTGCAGTGTCCAGCAGGGATAGTACAAAGACATGTCTGAGGTAGGTACAGGCAGAGATTGGGAGATGGCAGGGACACTGACCTCCCAGCCTCTCCATGTAAAAGCCTTTCAGGTTAACTCAATAACCACACAGAAAGTGGCAAGTGTAGAGTGAGGACAGTGGCAAGAGGCTAGAAACCAAATTATTTTCGAGCTCACGTTTCAAAAGAGAAAAATCTCTCAGCACCCCTCAAGCGTTTCTTAATACATACCGCCTGGGTGTGGGTTTCGGTAGCTGCACGATATATGAAGTTGTTATCAACACTCGGCTTTCTGAAAACAAGTGTTCAGCTCTGTGAGCATGAAGAAGGCCTCAGAATCCATCTCTGGATTTCCAAACTTATATAGTGATATCTTTCTAATGTCCTTAGTATATAAGTCGTATGGTATTCCAAGACATAAAAATAATCTTAATCCATAAGTAACTGCTAATTTCCTTAAATTAGAAGTATTCTTAATCAGAAATTTATCACTTACTCTACGTAACTCAACTGAACACCTTCTGAACACCACAGTAAGTGGACTAACGCAAAATAGAAAGGTAAAGGCATCCTAGACAAAGTCAGAACAGGTTAATTAAAATGTTTATTCCCTAAACTGGAGTCGCTTTTTTCCCCTGAATGCCATTGGGCTGTAAAGATGACATTTTTAATGCTTCTTGGTGATATTCATTGTGGAATATACTTGCTCCAAATTCTTCTTTCATTCATCAATTTTTACAGGTCTTAAAAATGTTCTAAATTCTATTCCAGGCATTTTCGGTGACACCATCCACAGATTTTGCCTGCATTCATGGAGTTTATAGTTTGGTATCTGATCAAGTCAAACAGAAATGTAAATTATGCTGTGACAGGAACTTTTTTTTTCCTTCACTCATACACCCCACCTCAGCCTCTCCTCCTCCCAGCACCCCTAGTCTCCTCCTGATCTACCCCTTCCCCACAGAAAGGAGCTGGCTTCTCCAGGTTACCAACTGAACAGGGCAAAACAAGATGGAACAAGGCCTGGCACGAGGAGCCCCTATACCATGGCTGGATGAGGTAGCCCAGCAGGAGGAAAAGGATCTCATGGGCAGGTAAAAGTGTTAGAAACTCCCCACTTTTGGAGTTGTACAAAAACAGCAAGCCAGACAATCATAAAATATATGTAGGAGACCTAGAGCAGACCCATACAGGCACTGTCTCTTCTGCTTCAGTCTCTGTGAACCCCTAAAAATCCTGGTAAGTTGACTCCATGGGGCATGTTCTCCTGGTTTCATCGACTCCTCTGGTCCTCTCAACCCTTCTTCTTCTCTTCCACGGAGTTCCCAGAGCTCCACTGGATGTTTGGACATAGGCCTCTGCCTCTGCTCCCAAAGCTGACAAAGGAAACTTCTCTGATGATGATTGGGCTAGGCACCAATCTATGAGCATAGCATAATATCTCTGGTCTATCCAATCTCTGGCTCCTGAGTCACTAGGGTCACCCTCATAGATCCAGGGAGTTTCCATTGCACTATGTCTTGAAATCACTCCCTGAGTGTCCCCCAATTCTGATCATCTCTCCCTATATTTTCTCCCTCCATCTCTCTTCCTACACCTGATCCCTCCTGTTCCCATTCTTATCCTCCCCTAGTCTACCTGCAACTTCTGTTCAATTTTCCCTTCCCAGGGAAATCCGTGTGTCCTCACTGAGCAGTCCCTTGTTGCATCTAGGTCCGTGGGTTGTATATTTGTGACATATTCTAACAGGAACTTTAAAGAAAGGAACATGAGAAAACATCATGTGTTTTGAAGGCTCATCTAAGCTTCCCTCAAGTAACTTTCAGTTAGGCAGAGATCAGAAGGATAAGTAGTTATCAATCAGGAGAGCTTGGAGTTAGATAGTCACATCAACCAGCTACAGGGAGAAGCAAGAAATACACCAGGTAGAAAGAGAAGAAAATACAAAACTCTGTCATGGACAGGCAAAATGAATGGCACTTCAATAGAGAACAATAAGTTATAGAGATACTTAATGCTATCCTGAAAATTTTGATCCTAATCATATAACCAGTCAGGCAACTTTGAAGAACTTAAATTATGTTACTAATGAATGAATTTGGAAAAAATAGGTAAGAATCAAAAGAAGTCAATGATGATATCCATATATTTGCATAATCATTCACTGAGAAAATCTAGGAAAGGTTGATTTGGAGATGGAGAAGGAGTTCAATTTCATTATACTGCATTTGAAACATGGATACCTTAAAATCATGAAAATGCATATGACAAGGATCATGATATCCTCAAAAAAGAAAACATCAGCCAAACAGGAGTGGTACTGTTGTCAAACTTCCTGGACATAGCTAGGTCTTCATATGTAGTGGAGCAAATATAATATGATTCATTTCATGAAATGCAAGGTATGTATGTATGCATGTATGTGTGTATATAATATATATATGTGTGTGTGTGTGTGTGTGTGTGTGTGTGTGTGTGTGTGCCCACATACACATATGTGAAGAAATCTTGATTGCAGCAAAGAGGTTTTAATTATACAATAGTTATGACTATAGAAGATTGATTCAATATGCAAGAAATGATGGAATGGAAAGTGGATCATAAGTGATCCTTCAAAAAAGTTCAATATTAAAAGCTCTATGGTTTTCATCAAAATGTTGCGGTGTCACTTCACTGAGATTCTCTTGTATTTCCTATTTAAAAGAAATGAAACCAGTGCTTAATAAATGATAAATTATACTATTTAAATCTATACTTAAGGACTTTTAGATTGGGGGAAAGTGACCATATTGCATTATTCCATATATGTTCATAAATGTACTTTGTTTTTTATGGAATTTTACTTATGCAATTAATTTTTCCAATAAGGTTAAAATAGACAATTTAAAATGCTTGTATCAGCTCTTAATTATTAATGTAATAAATTATTAATGAGGAATAATGATGTTGTGGGCATTCTTCTTAGGAATTTGGGATTCATGAATGAACAAAGCAAAAAACATAAAATATTCTAGTGAGTTTAACGGGGGTGATAAGGGAGCTAGAAACATTTTTTTAAACGGACTTAAAAATAAAAATATTCTAAATTTGTATTGAACACTTACTATGGAAAAGAATGATACTGGAAAATTCAAGCATGATAATGGATGGATTGTGGCCTGAAATTTCATATATGATGACTGAGGTGCCATTTCAATAAAGACTTGAAGGGCAGAGAATTGGCAGGGGCAACTCACGGAAGAACATGCCACCCAGGCTGTGACAGACTCCCATGGAGGAGTATGCTTGATGTGATCAAGGAACATAAAATCACCTGGTGTGAACAGAATTGAGTGATAAAAGCGTAGAATCATGCAAGATAAGGTCAGAGAGAGTAGAGACAGGTCATATGGATGTTTGTAGCTCACTTTAAAGACTTCAGTATTTTTCTGCATATGTGGTGAAGAACTGCAGTATTTTGACCAAAAAATGACCTGAATCACATTTTAAAAACATAAGGAGAGAAGAATACATTATGAAGGCAAAGATATAGGTAGAAGTAGTGAAAAGACTAGTTAAGAAGACTCCTGTAACACATGGGTTACAGTGTGTAAGAGAATAAGAGAGTTCATATGTAGATGCAACCATGAAACTTATGAGATGCAGTGGGATTATAGAATTTATCTTAAAGGCAAGCCTTGGATATTGGAAGTGGGCTACGATAAAAAGAAAAGAAGCAAGTTAAAATTGTTATTAAAATGTTAATGAACATACAAAGCATATAAGTCTGAAATTTGAATGCATATTATTGGAAGATGAACTCATGTGAGCACATAAACAGTCAAAGAAGAGGAACTTAGAATGGAGTCCTGAGAGTTCTTAGAAAAAGCTAGAAAGACCAAAGAAGATGAATGAAAGACTGATGAGTAAAACGAACAGAGCCAGTTTTGCTGAAAGTAGTCAGGAAATTTAATCACAAAAAAAGAATGATAATCATACCAAATACTCTAGCTGAGCAGCTCCTGTCTCAACTCAAATTCTGCATTTTATGAAACAGCTTCTCTCCCACAGACTCTGATGACTGGGTATATTATGTCTATAGCAGGACTTTTTTTAGATGGGTCTATAGCAGAATTTTCTTAGATTATGGTACGTTGCCTGCACAAGTACTTTGCTTTCCTCACGTTTCTTGTATATCATACAACATAATTTTACCTTCAAATTAATCTGTTCCTGTCTATATCTCCTTCTTTTGGCTTAAGTTAAACTATCCTGTAGTAGTTAGCTGCTGTGGTAGCTCAGTGCAGAAGACAAGGAGGCATTTTTCATACATCCAAGCCCTGCCAGACCTCAGCAGAAAGAACCACCATCCTGGCCAGTACCATACTGGACAGTGGAACCCTGAGTGTCTGAGCTCAGGTGTTTTTATTGATTCAGAACTCCTCAGGTGTTCTACTGATAATACATGCAGATGATGACCAATCAAACATCCCCCTACATAAATCCAACACCTGAAAACAATACAAATGCCAAGACCTAGGGAGCCCCTCACCCAATAGCGTTTGAAGAAATTATTTTAAACTTAACTAAAAATAAACTTCTACAACACTACCACTTCTGTCTAGGCTAAAGCAGAAATCCCAGAAATTCATCCCATGGCTTCTGTGAGTTCTATCTCCCACTACACTATGTCCTGATTTGAATTTTTGTGATGTCCTGTAATTTTTGAAACATAAAAATTGAAATAGAAGCCATACAATGGATAATCTTGACTGTCACCTTGATGATTTAGGCTAACCCAGGAGACAAGCATCTGGGCATGCCTATGAAACATTATATAAACTAGGTGAGCTTCTAGAAATTTCTGTGAAGTACTACAGAAGGTTAGCCAAGGTGAAAAAGACATGCCCTAGGTAGAGCCCTGGGTATTTTTGTGGGGGCTGGAGCCTGATATGGGGGATGCCTGCAGGCTTTACAGCTGGCAGGAAAACAATCCACAGAGATAAGAACGAAATTCAGTTCAGTCCAATTTTGGTACGGGTGCTGGGTCAGGATTTCTAGAGTCTGACCTCAGCTCATATATTCTTGCCATATTTAAGCATAGCGTATTTGGGGGGAAATTTTTTTTTCCAAATAGCGATTAACTCAGTCCTGTGAGTACCACAAAGTTCAAGACACATTTACATCAAAGTTTCTAACAAAGTCCATATGGTTTTGTCTGTAAGATGAATTCTTCTCGACTCAGAAATAATTCCCAGGTCTAGGGTCTAGGAAGAATGACTGAGTTAAACATAATCCCTATGGGAGTCAGGATTTGGCCTGGCCCTCAGATAACATAGAAGTCACTTAGTCTGTTGTAAAGAACAAATGACATCTCTCACAGGGGTGAGTTTTATGGCCTAGAAGTAATGGCAAAAGTTTTAGGAGGAAAAGGTCTGGGATAAGTAAAACACATTCTGGAAGACACCAGTGGAGCCTGGCTCATCAGACAGCAAAGTATCACCAGGTTGTACAGTATATCCATTCCCAATATTTCAGGAGGAGGACCGGTTAAACATCTCCTTCCTTTGAAGGATGTCTGTGAGTTCAACTTTCCTGGCTTCTCCAGCTTATCTGTGTGAACAAGCGCTTCTTGCCATATACAGCCTGAGAATGAATTTAAAAAGAGAAAAATGAGCTAAGTTACAAGCACTCATCTCCCTCTGATTTCTGTCTAGATAAAATGTAGCCCATTCCCCCAAGCTCTTGCTGCCACGACTTCCTGAGTGTGATGGACTCCATCCTATAACTGTTAGGCAGAATAAACCCTTCCTTCCTTAATTTGCTCCAGTCAGCTGTATAAGACAGGTAGCTAATACAGTCTATAAACAGAAGAGCATATGTGTGTGTGTGTGTGTGTGTGTGTGTTATCATTACATCACATACCCCACTACAACTTCTATACCCACAGACTTGTTTTCCTGCTTTAAATTTAGATTAATGAAATCATTTCATTTCATGTACTTTTAAAAATTCTATATTTGTTTCTGTAATTAAGCCATACCTTTCCTATGTAATTATTTTTTCATTATTATTGAATTGTGTTTACAATGAACGGCTATGCCACAATTTATATAATTTACTAATGACAGGTCACTTCTAATTTGTAGATGTTACAAATACTAGTGCTAAGAAAGCTCTGAATTATATAGTTTAATGGTCATGAATGGTTTTGAGTATTTGCTTAGGGGTAGAATTGGTAGTGTTTTAAGAACTCGTATTGCTCTGTGTCCCAACAAACTCTTTTCATTTATTTATTTTTGTTTGATTGTTTTTTATTGTTTTGTTTTTTTTTTGTTTTTTTGTTTTGTTTTTCTGTTTTGTTTTGTTTTAAGACAGGGTCTCATAATGTAGCCTGGAACTTGCTCTGTAGACCAGGCTGGTATCATACTCACAGAGATCTCTGCTTGCCCCTGATTCACAAGTGCTAGAATTAAAGGTGTGTGCCACCAAATTTGGCTCCCACAAATGCTTTATATTTTCTAGTTTTAATTTTGACTATATTCTAACAAGTACTTAGTGGTATCGTGTGCTGCTTTTCTTTTCTTTTTATTTTATTTTATATTTTGGGTTTTTGAGACAGGGTTTCTCTGTTGTAACTCTGGCTGTCCTGAAACTCACTCTGTAGACCAGGCTGTCCTCAAACTTAGAGAGCTCTACCTGCCTCTGCCTCTTGACTGCTAAGATTAAAGGTGTGAGCCACCACTACCCAGCACATGCTGCTTTTAATTTATATTCTAGTAATGTGTAAAAAATTTGAGTGCTTTTTCCTTCAGGGATTAATTATTCAAGTAAACCCCAATTTCTATAAACTGCCTTTAAAGGGTTGTTGATTTTCTCTAGATTTGAGGGAGTTTTTAAGCCAGTAAATATACATGGGTACAAGATTTATCTATTATTTATTTGCTTGTTTATTGACATGGTCTCATTGTATATTACATAATGTCCTCAAACTTGTCATATACCTGCCTCAACTTCCTGGGTGCTGGATTGCAGGCAGGCATCAATAAATGTGACTGGATATAAGTCTTTTGTATGAAGTATGCATTGTAAATTTCTTCTATCACTAGATAGTTTGCCTTTTTTCTTAATATGATATTTTGGTTACTAGAAATTCTTAGTTTTAACATATTCATATATTTTTCCTATCAGTATTTTTGTATCTTATTTAAAGCTTCAGCCACACCAAATTTATAAAGGTATTTTCCCGTTTTCATCACAAAGCTTATTATTTCCACTTATAATTTAAATTTACTACATCTGAAATTGTTTTGGGTTCAGAATGACTAAAGATTCATTTTTCCCAGCAAGAATTATTGAAAAGAATCTGGGTTTTGCTGCCACACTTTTGTTGACTTTGTCCTCGATTAGATAACCACATGTAAAAGTTGTTTCTGTGTTTTATCTGGTCTGATGATCTGCCATCACGCCTTTAGCTGATTAAAATAGGATGATTCCAATGAGTCTTTATTTCTTGTATTGTAATTTAGTCAGTTTTGTTTGCTTGTGTGTTTTTCTGCTTTCCCTCATATTTTATTGACTCTATTAATCTTAAAATCAGGTTATCAGTCTATAAGGGAAATTATTCTTAGATTTTTGGCTGGGATTACACAGCCTATGAATTATAAATAAGTCTTTTTCAATATCAAAATTAAACTTTAGCGCATATTAGAGTCAGTTAGAGAATGGAATAGAGTCCAAATATGCAAGTTGCTTGTTTATTGTTATTTATAGTCTATTTATAGTTTATTTTGGCTCCATGCCCAGTGTTTCTGGTTCAGCAGGTACTTCTAACACGTGCTCTGGAGACGATGGAGGAATTTATGAGGACCACTGTGCTAAGCCGCAGATATAATACTACATTTTAATAATCTCCCGTATTTGTTTACTGTTTACAAAGCCAAATATTGGCTAGCTGACATTACAAATGCTGATAGGTTGTGTTACTTTCCTACAAACACATAGGTTAGGGGCTACAAAGCACATAAGCAATAATTGTGTTCTGACCAATCAGTATACTACCATGATCTTCCCTGGATTTCAGGTACATCGAGATAATGAAACTGTGGGTGAAGGGTTCCATCAAAAATACGAAGTTTCCTACCTCAAAGAGTGTTTACTGTCTTCCCTTGAGTTGGATCAAGTTTTCTGTGTGTATTTTCATATAGTTGGACTACATATCATTTGCTCCCATATATACTATTGTTTCAGAGTGCTCATTTTTCTTCATTCAAAGGACAGTTCAACTGTGCTGTTTGGTTTGTAAACATTTTATTCATCTGTATAATGCCTCAAAACTTCAAATTAATATCCTTTCATGAAAGTAGAAGTGGAACTGTTTAGGGAAATAAAAGCAACTGATGGGATGGAGATTAGCGGCAAAGAAACATGCTAACGGTACATTGCATACTTATGTGAATCCTTATACAACCAAGGACCACGTGCAGTTAATGCACACTGTAATGATTAATCTTGATTTCAATCTTCATAGTATATAGAATCACCATGCAAAGAAACCTTTGAGTCTATCCGTGAGGAAATTTTAGATTATGCTTATTGAGATGATCTAACAGAGCCCCAGACATTAGTAGGCCCTGAGACCTTAGCACAGTAGACTTCATGATGGAAGTGCCATTCAAGCTGTAAGACTCAGCACGTAGGCAGCACAACCTGCCAAAACTAAAACAAAGACCTAATCCGTCAAAGTCCATACATGTGTGGGAAAGTCTCAAAATATACTAACCTTGTTTTTTTAGCTTCTGTAGTTCTGCTTCTTGTTACCTGAAGTATATCAACTCAGAATATGGTTTTTGTTGTCATTGTTGTTGTTTTTATGTTTCAAAGTTCACCATGAGAAAGGCTGGGGGCTATACTAGGGTCCTGAACATCCAGTGTAGTCCAGTCGATAGACTGACAAAGATTTTGTATTGGCTTAAACCTATGTCTGAGAAGTCTTCTCTGGTGAATACCCCACAACAGCAAGAACACCCACCATAATGTTGATGGCACCATGCCAGAGGCTGGAGTTCTGAATTAAATAAAAAGGAAAAGTGAGCTTACCGCCAACATTCCACTCTGCTTCTGGACTGTAGCTGTTGCCTTCTTCTCTTGCCTTCTCTGCCAATGAGGGACGGAATCCCCAAAATAAAGCCTTCCCTCTTTAACTTGCCTTTTGTCAAGTATTTTTTCAGAGAAGTAAGAGAAGTAATGAATACAGAAAATTGGTACTAGAAGTAAGACTATTGCTACAACAAACCTGATTATATTGTTTCCGGGCCTTTGGAATTGGCTTATTGGGGAAATGTGGAAGAATTTGTAACTTTGGATTTCAAAATCCTACAGTGCTATCAACCTCTTTCAGTAGGCAATTCTGATGGAAGTTTGAAATACCAGAATGTAGAGAGAAGTGAAGACTGTTAAGGCTGATCTCATGAGGATTGAGAGGAGAATGAGGACTCCATTGAAAACTGTCATCATCTGGCAAAGAATCTGGGTACACTCTACTTGTGTCTTGAGAACCTGAATGAAACTAAATTAAAATTAAATTAAGCAATAGTTATGAGTCTGTCCCAAGATTTTCTAAACCATCCTTGGGGAAGCCAAGGGCAACAGCCACATCCCACATTGTTTTTGGAGTCACTTGGACTCACCTGATCTACTTAAAAGAAAGTTTCCCTGTTGCTAAAAAGAACATGTACTTCAGACATCGGACCTGAAGAATTGGTCCTACACATGACCTGTAAGCCTCCTTTCTGAGGACTAGCTTTTATAGTAACAGAAGACATTGTTCAAGTTGCCAAGGGAGAGAAGCAACTGATAGTCCTACCAGCTGTGATGCCTATGTACCACAACAACGATCAGAATATTAAGGCATACCTCAACATACAATAATTGCACTCATATCTTGGCTGTAAACATTTATTTAATTGGACTTAAGTACAACTTAAAAGGATTTCCATTCCTGGTAATGGAAATCTAGCCAAGTACCTGGGATTAGTGAGGTCTTGTATCTTAGAGTAGGACCTACTATTACCATTTTCCTCAAACAACATAATTCCTGATTGCATTCTTAATATTTATTTACCCTCATACTCACTGAGAGCTACCCAATGTAGCTCTCATCCCACATCAAAGAAGCTTCTCTTTGTATCAGACATAGATGGTTACAGAAAGGCACAATAGGTCAAAACACAGAAAAACCAATCATGGAGTGCCCATCCCCATTCAATACATCTACAACAAAATCCTCATAACTTAGGCTCAGATAACATTATGGATGAGGGTTTGAAAGACTATAAAAGCCAAAGGACCAGAATGTCTGCTTAACTGTGTTTCCTAGAAATGACAGGAAAGATACACCCAGGATATCTCAACAATATGGCTGTCCAAACAAAACTTATAAAATGGCACACTGATGGGCAAATTAATAGAGAAGGAAGAAATCTCACAGGACCCCAACTCTAGGTGAAAAGTTGCAGGAAATTGATGATTGCTGAGAGCAGGAGAATTTGTCTTTCCTTGTGATGAGTCCGTTAATTGGTTATCCAATACTAAGTGATCATACCTGAAATATATGCATACAAGCAACACTAATTGTACTTAAAAGTTATATATATATATATATTCATATATGTTACATACACATATATATGTATATATTATTACAATAGTAATTAAAGAAAAGGTGGCCATTAATTTGAGAGCGAAGGAAGGGTAAGGCACAGAAAGGGTAAGAGGAGGGAAGGGTAAGAGAGGAGGAAAATTATGTAACTATATTTTAATTTAAGAAATAGCCAAAAATAAGCAGTGTATATGTGGGAGTTCATAGTAAAGAAATTTGAATTAATTTAATTTATCAATTTGACCATTTGTCTTTCATTACATATTCATGTTGTTTTCAACTAATTATAAATAGTTCTTGAAATATAATATTTGCAATTTATATAGGCACACTTGAGTGACACTCTTGACTGCAATTTTAATGTTGTCAAATTATGAATATATGTACTTTGTAAAATGATTACATCAAAATGTTTCTCAGAATGAAATTTTCTACAAACTCTTCAATGCCCAAAGGCTCATATGTCATAAAGCCCATTACACAGTTTAAAGAACACATTATTTGAAATATGAATAATTCATGAATAGTATTTATTTTGTTATCTACATCTATTTATACTAAAAATCTGACAAAATGTCAGTAGTTAAAATGTAATATGTATAAAATCACATTAATTATTACTAATGGCACTTATAGAAAATAATTTATGTGGCATCTTAGAAAAATATCATTTCTAAAGTCAAAGAAATAAAAAAGAAATGAAAATAAACTGGGGAGCTAATAAGACTAGCATATTACCATCTTAAAAGATTTTTTTAAAACACAAAGAAATATTTAAATGTTTATAAATGCTTTATTTGCATGATACTTGACAAAATACTTTTGCTAGCAAGATACAAAATGAAAACAACCTAAGGAAATATCTAATATAAAGCATCTAAGCTAATGACAAAATTTAATGTTTTCAAAATGTTTTTGCCTTTAATTTCACACCAAATGTCGAAAACATAGGTATCTTTTGCCCTGTGTGCTTAGACTATAGAGAACCCTCCTTTTATCAGGGGAGTGTTTCTTCCTTCTGTAGCATCCTCATCTGGTGAAAAGCCATCAGTTTAAAATGCAGTAAATAAACACAGTTGTTCCAGAATGAGAGCCTATAACAAGAACACTTTTAGAAAAGTTTGCATGAAAGTATTTGCTATAGACCCAAGAAAGTAAGACACAAGACATTTACTGCAATTTTCTTATAAGCAAACACAGGAAAGTTTCAAAAAAGAGTAACAATTCATGGACATAAACCTGAGTATCACTACCAATGCTCACATATTGGGTTTACACTAACCTCCCACCAGTTTGTCAAAAACTAATAGTGCACTGGAGAGTCTGTAGAATAATGTGAATAGGTGTCGGTAAAATCAAGGAAAATATCTCATGTAAATCTTGTATACATGAAAATGTTCGGACATTTGATTACTTCTTAATAATTCCCAGTCAAAAAGTAAATGTTTCATGACAAATAATTAATAATGTCATAGATTAGAACATGAGCTAGAAGACTAAAAACGTGAGATTTTTTGGAGACAGTTTAGCTGCAACTCTCCATATTCTAGTTGTTTTAGTAACAGTAGTTTTAAATAACTACTATTATATGTAAAACTTATATATGTTTAAGAAACATTTCATTTCTAGCTCATATCCAAATAAGAATTTGGGGAAAATATTAGAGAATTAGCAATATATTATATATATTATATATTATTATATATATATTAATATATATATATATATATTATATATATATAAATATATAATACACGTATAGTTTCCTATTACTTATTCCACAATAGAAATATATACTTGATAAGTCTACTTTGTCAGTTCTAGAAAGGTATGAAATGGGGTATTTGAGAATATAAGAGTAAAGATGTCATTAATACATCAGGAAGAGAAACAATAAGATATTTCAGTGATAGGTTACCAGCCAAAAAGAAGAATTCTCCACAGTCCAGAAGTTTCCTGGCTAGTCCTATATCTGCTCACTGATTTCGGTGCCTCTTATCTCCCAAGGGGACTACAGTCAACTGCAGCTATACAAAGGCATACTGTGGACATTAAATGGTGGATTTTAAGTATACATACTCTCACTCACAAAAATATACTACAGCAGTGCAACTAATGGAGTGATTAATTCTGAACTAAAACTTATAGAAATCTTTTAAGTTTTTTTTTTATTCTATAAGTGATGGATCAGTTTGTTGTTTGGTTTAGTATTCTTAGCCCCCAGTATAATCACTTCCTTCTTTCTCATTTCCTCATTCTCATTCTTTATTTATAGCTCAGAAAATAAATCACATCATTAGAAAGATAGATTTTTGTTCTTGAAAAAAATCACTTTCTGATCTTCCTTGCATGATAGTGACTAATTTATATAAAAAAAAAAAAAAGCCTTTTGTCTGTCTAGCAGCTCAATTTTATCTTTATTCCATTAAGGTTCTGTTAGAGTTTTATGTTGTTATTGTTCACAGAATAATGGAAAAATAACATAAATTTAAGGAGACGAAATAATGGCTTATTTTAGAAAGATCAGAAGCCTCCCTGATGCAGGGAAATGTATATGATACACTGAAAAGACTAAATGCAAAGAGTATATTTAAAATAGATAGTGATATGGGAAAATTCACTGTGGAATCAAATTAATTGCATTTATTAATATGAACTTAGAAGCCTTTGGCTCTAAAATACTAATATAGATATTTTCCCAGAGTCTCACACATCTCCAACTAATAAAAAACTATATGGCCCTTCTTTTCTAGCTTCTTTGCTACCAGTTTTTGCCATTTTTTCACATGGACTAATATTGAGCTATCTCTTTAAAAACAGTATTTAAGAATATGAAAAATAATTTAAAAGTTCTGCAAGACATAATTTTTTGTGATCACAGGCTCTGAAATTGGGTCCTAAATATATCACTGTATATATGTGAAACTTTAGGTAATACATGAACTCTTGGTGCTTTATTTTCCTCATCTAAAAATGGGATTTTATTTATAATATTTTAGAAAACAAATTGTTGAATACAATAATAGTGTCTGGCATATAGGCTGTGTACAACACATTTTAGTAAACTGTAGTGGTTTGAGAATGGGAGGAGGTGAGCTGCTGAGTGTGGGGTGTGAGATTTCAAAAGCCCATGCAAGGCCCAGCCCTTCTCTCTCTCTCTCTCTCTCTCTCTCTCTCTCTCTCTCTTCCTCTCTCTCTCTCTCCTCCCCCCTTCCCTGCTTCCCTGCTTAAAGACCAGAGATAAGCTCTAAGCCACCACTCCAGCACCACGCCTGCTTACCTGATACGGTGTCCCTACCATTACACTCAAGGACTAACCATCTGAAGCTGTGTGCATGCTCCCAGTTAAATGATTTCTTTTATAAATCGCCTTGGTCATGGTGTCTCTTCACAGAAATAGAAAAGTAATTAAGATAGAAACATATCAGCCCAGGAAGTGTGTGCTGAATCACTAATTGTACTTGAGCAGAGATTATCTTTCTGTACTTATTTATTTTTAGTAAATGCCTTATTCAAGAAAAGGCTCGGGGCAGAGTTTTAATGATAATGGAAGAGAAATTGCCATTTATGTCTAATAAGCTAAGAAACTGATATCAATCATAGAACTACACTTAGTAAAAATACATTTCTTAATATTTGAAAAACTATCTTCACAAACATCTGCAGACTTTTTTTGTTCACATTAAAAGTACAATTTAGAAAATTATTTCAGATATTTTAAACTAGTGCTAATTTTCAGTAAAAGCATAGCTTTTATCTCTTCTTCCACAGATAATTACTTTAAGTACAATGTGCTACTATTGATATATTGATGACTTTAAAGAAAATGTTTTAGTCACCTTTTTATTTACATTCTAAGTTTTTAATTAAAATCAAATCACATCACTTTCCTCATTCCCATTTTTCCCTCCAACTCCTCCCATTTTCTTCCTCAACTCCTTCTCAAATCAAAAGCCTCTTTTCTTTGATAACTACTGATACACATATGAATGAATATATAAATACAACCTGTTGAGTCCTTTTGGTGTTGCTTGTGTGTATACAATTTCAGCACTGACCATTTTGCATTGGATAACAAATTAGAAGCTTCATCCCTAGGGGAGACTAATTTCCCCACTCTTACTGTTTAGTTGCCTGTAGTTCTTTGTCTTGGATTGGGACCCCAAGTGACTTCCAATTTCCACACTAGCGTGTCTATCGGTGTGGCCACTGTTCAGATCTTGTTTAGGTAGCCATACCGTTGAGGTGTCATGAGGATAGATAGCTTCCCTGACATTTCTAGGAGACACATATCATAGCATATTTCTTAGTACTCTGACTCTTGTAATCTTTCTGACCCTCTTCCCTGATGTTTCTTGAAGCTTAGATGTGGGAGTTCTGATATAGATGTATCTGTTGGGGCAAGGCTCCCCATAGTTGGTTGTCTCTGAATTATGAACAGTTGTAGCTTTCAGTAAGGGTCTCCATTTGCTGCAAAGAGAAGCTTCTGCCATGTGGTATATGAGAACTGAGCTTATCCGTAGGAAAAGGATACATTTTAGAATAAAGTTGGGAATTGTGCTTGTCTAGTAAAGTGACAGTAGTAGGTTCTCCTCTAAGACATTCCCCCACTACCCTAGGTATTGGCTAGGTTTCTAGTAACAGAAATGATTTCCATTCTATTGAGTGAGCATAAAGACCCACTAGATTGTTAGACAGAAGTTGGTTACCACCCAGATATTAGTGCTTCTATTGAACCTTTAAAGATATCTTGAAATGCTGACCATTGTTCTGGTTCATAAGCAACACAGTAAGATTGGACTATTGATAGCTTCCCTCTCTTGGAAGCTTGAATAACACCTTCAGGTATTATGAAATAAAGTGAGGCAATAGGAAGGAGGCTTTCAGGTTACATCCAGCTCCAATTTTCCAAGTCCTTCCATCTTCAGCAATAGGTGTAGATGTAGATTCAGGGTCAAAAGCTGGTTTATTCCTTAGCTAATTCAATCACTGGTTTTTTGGCCTCAGTACAATCTAGTCTTAAACTTTAGAACTGGGAGGCTTTAGCCTCAACCTCCATACAATCTAGAACAATTAAACCTCTGTACACTCTGATAAACCTTCAAGACTTACTACTGACTGAACCAGTCTGTCTAACATCTTCTGAATTCTGACTCTTCTAGTTCAACTTATTGGCTGCTCTGGCCCAAACTCTCCTCCAAGCTGCTGGCTCAATCTGATCTTGTGAGCCGGCTTAGTGTTTCTGATTCCCACAACTATCTCTGACTGATCTGCTCTGCTCTGCTTCAAACTGGCTCACTCTTCCCATCTGATACTGACTTCTGCCAATTTACCACTGTATCTCTGTGTCTCTCCCCAGGCCTGTCTGCTTCTGTAACTCATTGCTCCATACTGCCTCAATAAGCTTGTCTGTCTTATTCTCTCTGTCTGCCTGCTATAAGTGATTTCTGTAACCAACTCTGCTCTGAGAGAGCTCTATCATAAGAGTTGGACATGTCCTCACTCTGACTCATTCTGCTAACTCTTCTGATTTGTCACTTTGCCTGCCCTTCATTCTGATTAATTTCAGATGTCACTTCCTGTGTGATGCTGACTCCTTGTGAATGCTGCATCTTATCTCCCAAATACTGGGATTAAAGGCATGAACCACCACTGCTTTCTGAATACTGGGATTAAAGGCGTGTACCAACATTCTGAACATTCTTTCTACACTCCATTTGGACCACACAGGCCTCTGAACATGATTCCTTCATATAGACCCATGGAATAGCTTTCCCACAGGCCTATTCTTCTACAAATAAGGACTTACCTTCAATTTGGGAGAGTAAACCAAGAACAACAGCAATAGCATATATCATTTTGGGAGTCACTTGGACTTCCCTGACCAACAACTGGAATGGAGGTTTCTCATGACAGGTACTTGAGTTTTTTATTATCTAGTCTATGGCTCTTGTAAGCACTATCATCAACCCAAATGCTCCCTCTTTCTCTCCCCCCTCTCTCTCTCTCTCTCTCTCTCTCTCTCTCTCTCTCTCTCTCTCTTTCTCATCTTTCTCTCTCTCTCTCTCCCTCTCCCTCTGTCTTTTCTCTCAGTGTGTGTGTGTGTGTGTGTGTGTGTGTGTGTGTGTGTGTGTGTAAATAGATAGATGATAGATAGATCGACAGATGATATATAGATAGATAATTTTTGGTAAATATAACATGATCTTTGAAGCATCAAACATGCTTAAAGTTATGTCTCCCTCCCCCTATTTTCTCCTTCTGTATTGACTTCCTACCCACTTCCTCAGTTAAAGCCCCTCTCCTTGTTTTCTCCATTTCCCCCTTTTTTATATCAACTGTGTCTTGTGACCTTTCTCTAGTCACACACACACACACACACAAGTCCTTTTTTACTTTTCTGGTTACTCCAGGTTATAAAATGACATCTGAAAATTTGGAACTAGCAGTCTCTAACCAATAGGATAGAACATAAGGCATGTCTTTCTGGGTCCAGGTTATCTCACTCAATATAATATGTTCTAGTTGCACCCATTTACCTATGGACTTATGGTTTCATGTTTCTTTGTAGCAGGATAGTATTAATATTGTATACATATACAGCTTTTTCATTATCCATTTATCAGTTGGAGGGCATTTAGGTTGTTTTCATTTTCTACCTATTATGATTAGAGCAGCAACAAACATTGCTGATCAGCTTTCTGTGGATAACATGTTGAGTCCTTTGAACATATCTGAAGGTTGGTATAGCTGGGTCATATAGTTGATTTATTTTTAGCTTTTTGATACTTATTCCCAGAATGTTTTCACTAACTTGCATTCCACCAACAGAGAATGAGACGTCCCTTTTCTGACACCCTTGGCAGCATTTGTTGTCAGTTGTTGTTGATCTTTGCCCTTCAGACTTGGGTAAGATGAAATCTCAAAGTTGTTTAAATAATTATTTCCTTAATTGCTAAGAATAATAAAATTTATGAGGTATTCCTTAGCCATTTTTATTTTTTCTTTAAGAATTCCTATTTAGATTCATGTGCCATTTTCAATTGGGTCAGTTTTTTTCTTTGACTCTGTTTGTTGAGTTCTTGGTATACTCTGGATATTAATTCTCTGTTACAAGTATAGCTGGCAAAGATTCCTTCTGACTCTGTTGGTTTCTCTTGACGCAATAGGCTATTTCCTTAGCTGTACAGAAGAATTACAGTTTTACAAGGTCCCACTTGTCAATCGTTTCCTGATTTCCTTGGCAAATTTAGAAAGTTCTTTCCTAGCCTACCTCTTGCATGACATCGCCTACATGTTATTCTGGCAGTTTTAGCATTTCAGATTTTAAATTGGGGTATTTGATCCACTTGAACTTGATTTTTGTGCAGAGTGATAGATATGAGCCTAATCCCATTCTTCTGCATGTAGATATCCAATTTTCCCAGCGCCATTTATTGAATATGCCATCCAGTTTTTTGAAGTTTAAATCTGTAATGTTAGAAATAGTTTTAAAATATAAACATATGTAAAATATTTGAGATTGCTTTATATTTTTATACCTGAAACAAACGCAAAAACTTTTTATAAATTCTCTAAACTTAAAAATTGAGATTAAAGTTTTATAAAAAAAAAAAAAAGACTGTTCTAATGTGCCAAACTGTTACTTTTCTTCAATAGTATTAAAGACTTTCAATATAGAGTCTCTAGTTAAATGTTACCTAAATTACATAATAATAATAATAATAATAATAATAATAATAATAATAACGTAAAAGCATTTCAAGACTTTAAAATCAAGGATATGACACGTCAACCCATTTTAAGTCTGTTGGTTGCCTGTGGGATCTTAGAGCATTATGCATAGTAATGTTAGACATTTCATTCTACTGGAGGTCTCTTATCTAGAAATGTTTACGCTGTAAATGATCTGCCCAAAAGATTGTAATTGTACACCTATACGGCTGTATTGGTTTTAATAACTTTAAAATTTCCAAGCAATAACCACTCTATTATTTTTTAAAGACCAAATCTCACCTGCAAAAGTAAAAATCATAATGAATGTTAGGAAATGCTGCATTAACATTTGGAAGCTACATGGTGGACCTTCTCTAATAGCTGGTGCCCTTTAATATCTGTTATTTACTCTGAAATCCTCCCAGTTGAAGCACTATCCTCCTCTGGATGTACAGAACATTCTCCAAGGGCAGATAACTGTCTCTCAGAGAGTATCCTCAAGAAAGTAAGCATGGGTAGGGAAGGAGTGGGGTGATGAGGGTGGCTGTGGAACAGTAAAGTAACAACTCTAAGATGAGGAAGGGGGTAGAAAAAAATTCTCAAACACTTGATTTAGGAAATCAAAACAAGGAAGTTTTAGTAAATATCTATTAATGTTGAAGCAATGCTAAATGTCAAATGGTAATTAAAACCAATATTTCTTTTACAAATTGAATATTTAGCTAAAGACAAAATTGTGAATAAATTGGAGTTAATGAACTGTGCTCATAACCATATTCTATCTTATTGATATTTCAAAAAGTGAAAAAGAAAGTATATAAAAAGAATTTTGAAAGTTTGTAAAAATGAGATTTTTTAAAGATGAATTCAAGTTTCAAAAAGTGACACATGACTGTTTATCTTCTATCAGTTATGTAAGTTAATAGCGCTAGAGCTTTTAATTTTAAAGGGACCTTGTCTACTGCTTGAAAATATTTCTTCTTATGGAGACAATGAAGTGCAACAGTTTGGAAGATGGACAAAAATAATGACTGCAGATGGTAGGATAAACAAAGAGACAGCCATTCATCTACTAAATGGGAACTGAAGGGAAATAATGGGTGACCAGAGTGGGAAAAGAGTAGATTCTACAACGCCAGGATTGGCAGTGTTAATGGCTACCATATGTGAGACATTCACAGTGCTTAGAATAAGAATGGTCTCAAAGACTCATAAATTTGACTACTTGGTTCCCAGTTGGTGAACTATTTGGGAAGAAGTAGGAGGTATGACTTTATTGGTGGAGGTGAATCACAGGGAGTGAGTTTTGAGGTTTCAAAAGCCCATGACAGGCCCAGTGCCTGTCTGTCTGTCTGTCTCTCTCTCTCTCTCTCTCTCTCTCTCTCTCTCTCTCTCTCTCTCTCTCTCTTTCTCTGCCTGTTGCCTATGGATCAGGATATAAAGCTTCAGCTACTGTTCCAGCATCGTGACTGTCTACTTCCTACTATGATGATCACAAACTGACCCTCTAAAACTGTTAAGTAAGCCCCCAAATAAATATTCGTTTATAAGAGTTTCCTCAGTCTTGGTGTCTCCTCACGGCAACAGAACAGTAACTCAAACAACATTCATGCTGTGAATTCTCTTAAGGAAGTTACATGGCAAGTAAAAGGAATTGGAGAAGGACTATAGTAACAGCATCTTCATCCTGTCATCCAGTAAGAAAGGGCCTCTGTCCTACAAACAGAGCATCAGATGTTGCTAAAAATTCAAGAAGCTTGGAAGAGGAACATGAATCTCAGAGACTGAAGCCCCCAACCAACAAGTTGATTTCAGTCAAGTTAGATGCTAAGCATAGAAGAACCATGTCATATAAGTCTGCTGACCCACTACAATAGAGGATTTGTGTTTTCTAAGCTGCTGAGTTTGTGACAATTTATCATACATCAATAGAATACTGATAGTAGAATTTTATCTTTTTGTCTAGTTTTGGTCTATGATAAAAGGTGAGGAAAGTCTCAGAAAAAGATGTGGGAAAAAATAACGGGTGATATAATACCCTGAATCTGAACACAGGACAGTCATTGAGGAAATAAGGCATAGAGTAGGCTTTAACATTTTCTTGTGTACTATTAGAAGCTAATAGGGGAGTAGTAACAAATACTTCTGTCATGCTATCTATTTTCCTTTTTGGTATTTATTTATGTATTTGTTTACTTGTTTAATTGCACAAAGAAGTGGTAATTGTTATATTTTTATATGTGGATATAGTGTATTTGAATCTACTACATCTTTTTATCTGTACCCCTGTGTCATCTACTTTATTGAGTATGAAGGGAGAATTATTGGAAGCTAAGCAGGTTTCCAGATAAGATTGGGAGTTGGTAAAAAGGGATAGAGACGACTTTTAAAATCAGGTCTACAAATACAGAGTTAGGCAATTTCTGTTTGAGAGGAATGCCATAGAAAGGCCAAGTCTCTCCATTGTAAAAGATGGGGGGGAGATTGGGAATTGAAAGGTTGATTTCTTAGGTATAGAATTCATGACTAAAGTCCATGATTAATGCTTACTCTGGAATCCATGATAGATGTAGAAAGTCCTTTTATTAGTATCTTTACATTTCACCCTCCCCTAAAAGTTTGAAGCACTATTAGAGAAAATAACAAATTAAAATAGCATTAGGGAACTAAACATGTGTTACCCCTGTATTTTTTTCACCTTCACTTATGCTTTCTATGAGACAGGATATGATTAGAGAGAGATTATGTCTTTTCTGAACATATGGTAAAACTTGTTCATAAAAACATCTGACCATAGTACCTTATTGGATGATTATTGAAATCTATTCCTGCCTTTCTATTGCTGTTTCAATTTTAGAGACATCAACAGAAGCATTTAGAAACACCACATTTCATCTAAATTCCAATATAGACATTATTTGTCATAATTTCATGATTTAGATTTATGTTATATACCCAAACCTAAGCTGTTGGATACTTAAAACTGTGTAATTGTATTACCTTAAAAACTGCTTTTTCTCTGAATATGAAATTCCATTCCTTGTTTCTACTAATGACTTTCCGCTTAAATTCTGTCTTGTAGTATTGATATGTTGCTTTTATTTTCATTATAGCTGTTATTATACATCATTTGCCATGTTTTTCCTGTGTGACACTATTTTTTTCCCTTAAGACATGTCTCCTGCAAACATGATACCTGAAATTTTAACATTAGCATCTACAAATCATTTAAGTAATAAGTGAATCCAATTCTTATTTTCTTTATACCCTTTCTTTTCATTAAATTAAATTAATTTAGTTAAAATGTTTTGTTTATTTTGTCTATGTTGATATTATTTTGTTGTAGAAGTTTATTTTTAGTTGTGTTTAAATAATTGTTTTTGTGCACTGTTGGAAAAAGAATGCATAGGCCTTGCGTTTTGTATTGTCTACAGGTGTTGGATTTCTGTTGGGTGATGTTTGATTGTCTATGATCTGCACCTCAGGAGTTCTGAATGAATAAAAAACACCTGAGCTCAGATGCTCAGGGTTTCTCTGTCAGTCCAGTATGGCATTGACCAGGACAGTGGTTCCCTCTGAGGTCTATCAGAGTTTGTATGTATGAGAATGCCTCCTTGTCTTCTTTGGTGAACTGCCACAGAGGAGTACTATTGCATTATTTAATATAGGTTGACAGTAATATTTTATCACTTAACTGTGACTAACATAAATTGACATTTTAAATAGGCCAATTCACTTATTTGAAAATATTATTGAGCTTCTATTGTATGTAATCATTCTCCTAGGTAATCAGGATAAATTATTGAATAAACCAGACAAGAACTCTCTACTTGTTTGAAATTTCCATTCTAGTTAATAGTAATTGCTACATGTTGGGTAGATTTTATAAACCACATCTCTGCTTCACCAAAATAAACCTATAATAGATTTACAGAAAAGAAAACAGTAACATGGGCTAGTAAATGTACCAAATGGAGATAGTGAAGAGTCTAACAGTCATAGAATTTGATTTCTGAGATTCTTCATTTCATCTTTGTGTTCAATAGCACTTGAAATTAAATAGTTCAACAAGCAGTAAAAAGTTTTAGAACCTATATGAACATCATAGATGGAATCTGAGAGGTATTAATAAGCTATCACACACTTTAATGCTTGTGCATATATTTTATGAGAAAGGCAACTTGGTTTTACTAAAACAATAATTAATGGGTTCAATAAATGCATAGAAAAATGAATAGCAGACCTTGGTTAAATGCAGATATTGAAAAATATGAGCAGGTTTTGTCAGGAGTCTGTGCAATAACTTCCTTATGACCATTAACAGAGGACACACCGAGGACATGCTCCCTTTGAAGATAAGCATAGTTGTAACAATTAGAGTAGGAGACTTTGACAAAAGAACTCAGCCTTACAACATGTCACTCCTATCTTATATTCCCCCATGTTTATAATAGATTATATATTAATTGGAGCACATCTATTTTATTCCAGTAATTTTTGTCTACTCATTCGAAGCATTTCTGTTTTCTTTTACAAGT
Source organism: Cricetomys ansorgei (assembly GCA_026225945.1). NCBI lineage: Eukaryota > Metazoa > Chordata > Mammalia > Rodentia > Nesomyidae > Cricetomys > Cricetomys ansorgei. Next base: position 9,826,642 of record JAMJFZ010001100.1, on the reverse strand, counting down.
GTCTTCCTCACTGTGGGGTCAAAAGATGCTGGCTACGTGTAAAGGCCTGGAGGCTACTTTGTGAGATGTTTTGTAGTTATAAAATCCATACAACAACCCCCAACACTAAAATGAGTTGTAAAAAAGGAAAGCCTATGTAATGATTCAACTTAATCTTAAGAAAATGAAAAAAAAATATTTTTGTCCTTGCCCTCGGTTAATCACTGCTTTAATAAGTGTCCACTGTCCCACTGTGGAATTACTAACCACAGCATAGCCACAAACTTGATAAATGTCATAAACAATTAAGAACAATAAATAATTCTTATAAGTTAGAATAAGCTTATTTTTGATAACATGGTATATCAAATTGATATCAAAACTCAATATTTTGAAAGGAAATCCCCTTGTATATGCTATTAAATTTTTAATTTCAGAAATATGTTCTCACAATATTTGCATTTTGTTTAATTTTGATTGTCAATCTTCTTAATTTAAGAAATCCTATGGTATTAATGAGACGCACCTTGAGTGTTCCCAGAGAGCATTAACAGAGGGGTCATGACTTACCACATGTGGGTGGTGCCATCCCATAGGCTTGTGTTCTACACTAAATAAAAGATAAAAAAGGGAAAAGGAAACTGAACTTCACCACTCATCACTCTTTCTGCTTCTGCCTGTGGACACAATGTCAGCTGCCTCATATTCCACGGTTTCCCTGTACAATGTGTGTCCTCAAACCATGAGCCAGAATCAATCATTTCTCCCTTAAATAACCTCAGATATTCTCTTACAGCAACAAGAAAAGTAACTAATGCAATGTGGCTAGCAGAAACGACAACTGCAAAATCCATCAAACTATAAGGCAATTCTAGCAGCCATTCATCAATAAAATAAAATAAAATTCATAATTTCTGTTGGTTTTTTGTTTGTTCATTCATTTTATCTTGTTCTTCTCAGTTTATAAAGTAATTGACAAGGAGAATAACACCTAATGGTACCTAGTGATGTCACTAGGATTTCACTCTGCTGATCCTACCTACCATCACCACAGTACATTCTAGGTCTTGTGGTCTCCATTTAAAGTAGACCATATCTCCATTGATGAGACACATCCTTCATAGTACAACATACTCTCAAGGGGTGAGTGGATAATGGCCAAAGGGACCATTGTCCCCATCTGTATTTTAGACAGGCTTTTTATTACTTCTAAAATCTATAAGAAATAAAAGCACTATGGTCCATTTTCGATTGAAAAAAAAAAGCCTTAAGTGGATTTCAGTTCAGGAAAGAATTACAGGTAACAGAAGAAATTAGGCTCTGCACTCTCACCTCTCCCCAGTCACTGGCTGACATCACTTACCCAGATTCCTGTTTAGTGGGGACTTCCTCAGTGACTGACCTAGAGGTTAAACATCTGCAAAAATAAGAAGCAAATAGAGCTGACCAAAAGAAAGAAATTACCATAATAGGAAACAAAGAAAGTCCAGGGAAAGAATTGGAATAGAGAACTGGGAAGATTGTACCTCCTCAAGAACTCAGCCAATGGAAAGCAAGAGATAGGTGCATATGTTCAGAACTATTAAAATTGTTCTTGGTATTTAGACAGTACATCTGTTATTTTGATAAGAGTGGTGCTGGATTCTGCAGGAAAGAAAACAAAGCCTGGCCTTACTCTGTTGAGTATCTTGAATTCATTGTCACAGAGTAGGGTCTTATTATCCACAAATCTCTAGGAAAAGTATATTTCCTATGGTATGTTTTTGTATCTAGTCTTTCCTTAGGTCTGCTTGGTTTGACTCTTAATAGGATGTTCAGGATGTTGTATCTCTTCCAGAACAAGAGAGGTCACTCTGGTCTCACTTTTTTTGAGCAGTAATTAGAGTCCATAATATGAAGTCATTGTTTTTACAGGCTGTTGATTATAAAGGAGGGGTCCAAACCCAATGTCCTCCACGATACTAATATTTAGCTACCTAGTATCACATCAAACTGAGAAAGAAAACAATTATCAGCTTGCCAAATTGTATACACATATAACAAGGATTTTATGGTACATGCTGCAGATATTTCAAAATAGTAGATTCAACAGACTTAGGTTACTTACAAGGTGGAATTAAAATGATGTAATTCAACAGAGGACACAAAACTTTTACAGTAGTGGCAAGACTAAAACAGGACACCCTCTGAAAAAACATGCACATGTGGGGACATACCACCTGGGTAGAGCAGGCCAAAACTTGATACTTTTATTTTTGACCATTGACCCTGGACATCTGGAAATCCAATATGAATCAAACAGCAGGAAGTTTTCTTTTCTATTTCAAAAACTTTATGACAGGAGAAAGCCTTTAAGCACCTAGACTCATTATTCTACCAAAAGCTCAAATATTTATCACTTGTATGCAACACTAAATACAGAACATTTGGTCAGGAAATAGAGCTCTCAAACATCGGAAGTTCCAGCATGCTATTTGTGGTCATGGATCTAGACAATAGCTCACATAAGTAAAATCAATCCGTTACTTTGATGCTAGTCAATATTTTAAAATGGTGCACATCCTCCAATTTGTAAATTTAAACACAGTGAAGAAGTCTATATAACCATACACTACAGTGTGCATTTTAAAGGTGTTTTCATCTGAAACAAAAAAATAATAATCTTTATCTCATATTTATAATATCATAAAATGATCTTTTTATAGTACCTCTTATTTTATTTAGACTATACTAAATATTATTATTTAGATTATACTGAAATTAAGAAATTACATTGCAAAACAACTTATATGAGAGATACTAACTTCCTTTGTGAATCAAAATTAGAATATTAAAATTTTTACTTAACCACCAATAAATTATTGGGTGAAGATAAGCATTTGCTCTCATAAAAGGATTAAGTAGAGGGAAAACATAATCCTATACTAGAGACAACTTGGTCCTAGTGATTCAGACTTGGTAGCTATGGGATTTCAGAAAATCAAATTAACTTCCTGAGTCCAGTTTCCTCATCTATAATAGGCATATTGTTGTGACTACATACCATAATTATTAGGAGAAGGAACAATAATCTCAGAGGAAGATAGAAGAAGAGCCATCACCATAATTTCCTTATCTACTTAATTATTAAAATGTTGAGAAGTCCATCCAGTGAGACAAGATAAGTTCCAGAATTATAAATTGCCCAGGCAAATCTAAGAAGTATCTGTGATCTTAATTATAATTACAAAAAAATATAATTCTTATAGCCCCAGGGGTCATAGTAGCAATGTTAAAGTAATCCTCTTTCCTTTGTGCATACAAACCACACACAGCAATAATTGAAGACTGGTCAATATTTTTTTAGCTAGAACAAGTTAAGGCATTTGATTAAATAATATTACAGAAATCATATTTATTTTTATTATGTATTTGAACTATCACTTAGTAAATGTTAATCATTAGTAACTGGTCTATCCATGACTTACATTGAAACTATTTTTCATCACTATAGAAAAAGCTTACCATGTAGCTTGCCAAAATGAATTGACTTAAAATAAGACAATTTCTATTTGTAGTCTATTTCCTTTCTAGAGCTGACTCAGTATTTCTTTGTCAGAAATTTTTTAAGTGTTTCACACATACTAGAAATTCATATTTAGCTATGTGGTAAGAATTCAAAATATTTACAACATTGCCAACACCTTATTCACTTCAAAGAAGTACATATTTATTTAAATTTTTATGATAGCTGCTTTAACAGGGACTAGACAAACTCTATCTCAATTATTGCCTAAAATTGTAATCTTAAATATATTCTAATAGCATATAGGCCTAATACCTTTATTTAAAGTATATTTTGATACATAACTATTTATTACATTGTATATTTTATGTAAAATACTCATACCTATAAAGTAACATTAATTCTAGAATATATAATTATAACATTTTTAAATCATTGAAAGTAAATAACTAAAAAGAAAAAAATAAAGTCAACTCCTCTATGCAATATACCTACCATTCTATAAAATAAATAGCTGAAGTACTAGATCTCAAATATGCTGTTAAATCTGGCTTTACCCATGAGTGGGAGGGCACATAACTACATTTAGTTTCTTTTAAAAGTATGTGCTTTCATTTCAGCATCCACAGTGATAATTATCACCATAGGAGTATAGTCATAAAATGGTTTGAGATTCTTTCCTATCTTATCCCCCCTCTTTCTTTCTTAAAAAGAAAATAAAAGTCTTTTTAAAAAAAAAAAAAGTCTCGTGCCTGTGTTTTCTTTTCCTGTGCACTCCACACAGCTTAATGCTTTCTGAAAATGCACGTGCAGTTCCCACTAATGGAACATGCATGCATCAAAGAGAGTACAACCCACTGAATAGCGTCTTTCTTTTCGGTATTGTGAGCACCTCACCACCTTCTCACAACCTTCTCTATAAGCTCTTTGACTTTACTGTCAGTCTACTTTATTCATTCTCATCTTGGACATAAAGAAGTAGACCCTTTCCAGACAGTCACCTCTCTGTGTGCATGGTCCAAACACAGGATTTTTCTTTACCATGTAGACAAATATTTTCATGGTGCTTTCCCAACAGAAGTATTGGTGATTATGTTTTGTGGAAGAATTTAGACAAATAAAAAGAAATTGATGTGCAGTATTTATGGATACGGTAAAGAATCTTATTTAAATGTTTATATCTTATAGTTCTGCTAGTAGTGAACATTGGCAGTAACAAGAAACAATCAATTTATCAGACCTAAAATGGGGTTAGATCACAACTTCTATATTTAGAGCTATCTCCTAGTCCCTGAGCTTCAAATATTTGATATTGAGTCTCTGTATTTAGCACAGGAGTAACAAGACACAGGAGTAAGATTGTGTTCTGTAGTATAGAGTATATGCTACATCCAACATTTACGTAGACTTAAAATCATTTCTTAACAATGAGGAAATTGATGTACCCACTTTTAGAATAACTAAAACAAATACATATTGCCACTCACACAGTCAGAAATTTAATGACAAAAAATTATTGATCCTGTATATTAACTCTTGACATCTCTTTTTCGTTCTTTAAAGATTTATTTGTTCTATTTGTTGAGTATTTTGCCTGCATGTGTATGCTTGGTGTACACTGAGGTCAGAAGAAGGCATCAGATCCCTGTGGAACTGGAGTAATAGATGTTGTAACCCACCATGTGGGCGTTGAAAAGTGAATCAAGTTCCTCTACAAGTGGAAAAAATGTTGAACTATCTCTCCTGGTCTGTATATATTAGTCTTAATTATTAAACATTCCTTCCTCTAACAGAAGAGACATCTACAAGGGTTCTTGTAACAGTCTTGCCTTTCAAAACTTTTTATGCATTTTAGACTTCAGAAAAGAAAAGTGGTGGGTCATATGGAGTGTGATATTTAATTTCAAGTTTCAAATTAGCCATTGTACACAAAATTTTTTTATGTTTTTAACAAATTTATTTTTTAATAATCATAGGGTTAAGTAAATCAGGCTGTCCTCTGTAATATGAGTGTGCTTTATAAATTTAATGGAAGACCTTAGTGGAAAAATACTGACCTCTGAAAAAAGAAAGAAGCCCAGAAAACCTCTTTCTAACTCAGATTGCAAAATTGGCCTTTCCTTTGCTCTCTGGATTCTCAGCCTATGCTATTTTGAGCTTCCCACCCTTTACAGTGATAAAAGTCAGGTCCTTATATTTTCTGTGTCCAGCTCCATTTCTACATCTCAAGCTCTAGGTATCCATCCTGTTGGGGTTTTCCATAAAGAACCTTGAATAATGCATAGACTATCAAGTCTTTTCAACTTTTTTCCATTGTTTTTTAAACCCACATAAAATGTAGAAATGTGAATTTTCAAAGAAAAAATGTATAAGATCTCAGAGTAGATTAACCAAGGAGGTGTCAGACCTCTACAATTAAAGCTTTAAAACAGAGGAAAGAAAGAATGAGAAGTAAAGAAAATGAAAAACCCTCATGTGGTGAAGCATTGGAAGACTTAAAATTGAGAAAATGGCCATGTTACTAAAAACCAGTTCTCAAATTTGGTGCAATTCAAATCAAAATCATCATGCCATTCTACACAGAAATAGTAAAAAAAAAAATCTTAAAATTTATATGGAAGCATGAAATATCCTGGATAGCCAGTTATTCAGAGGAAAACGAGCATTTCTAAAGGTATTTCTGCAAGTACTATTCTAGTTTTATTTCTGTTGCTGTGATAAAATACACTGGCAATAGCAACTTATAGGGAAAGTGGTTTATTTCCACTCAAAGTTCCAGGTTATAATCCATCATAACACGGAAGTCACAGTGGCAAGAGCTTGGTGCAGACATATACAAAGGCAAGACTAGAGAAAAATCAATGCATCTGTGCTTATTTACTTGATTGCTTGGGTGTACTCAACTCCACAGATCCAGTTTTATATAGTTCAGGATGCTTCTCCCTCACCTAAGGAATGGTGCTTCCCAGAAAGGACATGGGCTTCTCATGTCTAATTATTTAATTAAGACAATCCCCTACAGACATGCCCATTGTCCAACCCAATGTAGACAACCCAATGTAGTTTCATTGACACTCTCTTTCCAGTTTATTTTAAGGTGTATAAAGTTTACAATTAAAGCTATCACAAAAATCATATCTGATTTCAATTTATTCTATAGAGCAATGGTAAAACAGCATAGTACTATCACAAAAACAGGCATATGAATAAGTGGAATAGAATAGATTCCAAATACAAATTCACATGATTACAATGACTGTTTACAAAGATGCCAAAAGTAAACAAAGGATCCTGGGAAAACTGGTTATCTACATGCAGAAGAATGAAAATAGATCCTTATTTCTCGTCCTATATAAAATCTAACTCCAAATGGATCAAGCATCTCAATGTAAAAACTGTTAGAAGAAAATATAGTGATTATGCTACAAAATACAGAAACAGGTAATGACTTCCTACATAGGACTCTACTCTCTCAGGAAATAAGGTCAGTAGTTGTCAAATAGGACCTCATGAAGTTATAAAGCTGCACAGAAAAGGAAGCAGTCAACTGAGAAAAGGGACACCTGCAGAATGGGAGAAAAGTCTTTGACAGCTATAAATCTGATAGAGCATTAACATCAAGAACGCATAGAATTATGATATTTGCAGATAAATGTGAACTAAATGATAAGACCATAGTGCAGATGATACCATATACCTTGGTTGTAAAATATATAGAAACCAAACTGGAATAGCACTGGAAGTTCCTACCCTGCTCTACAGCTTTCATGAAGCTAGGAAATGCTACTCAGACAGCTAGGGAAAAAAAACCCATTCATCTGTGAACCCAGCTGTGAATCCTATAAACTGCAATACCAAACCACAAGGCAAGATGTGTCCACTGGTTCAATAATGGCAAGGTGGTTATAGATACAACTAAACACTCTATGTTTGGATTTCAGGCACACCCAGGATTTTAAGCCTGGGACTGTAAATCTGCTCAAAAACTCATAGCTGGACAGGTAGTAGGCCCTACGTGGGAACTTACTACTGTCATTTAGTGAAATGATGTGCCATCATACGGCATTAAGCCATAGAAAAATTCTGCTCTCTGTCTTAATCATAGAAGCTTCTTTAATTTATCAAGCACTCTTGGCTTCTCAAATTGCAGAGAGAAAAAAAAGGATTGTTGAATCCTTATAGCCCTAAGCAGGACTATTATTCCCTTCCCGGGAAGGCTCAAGAAATATAATGAAAGAAGAGCCAAAAAAGAATGTAATATCCTGAGATTCAACACAGTGGCAATAGGCAGAATTCGACAGAGCTCTAGTAGCTGCCCCACTGCCTCGTCTCATGTTGCTGAGGGCTCCTCATATGTTCACCAACCAGGAGAGCGCTACACTGGCCCTTTATCTGGTGGAGAGAACTTTGAAAATTAAAAGTGAGTGGCAGCAGTGAGAAGCAGCAGCAGTGACAGATCTGAAAGGTTAGCCATGAGTAGAGAAATACGGATGGCGGAACAAGCCCACAGGCTTGGCCCATGAGCATGGAGGACACTGAACTGGAGACACAGTCACAGCAGTGGCGTGAGAGCAAGAAAGTGGACAAAGAAGCTCAGTGCCCCTGAGAGGGACTAGTATTCAAGATGCCAGGAGGTGGGTCCACTATTGGGCCACTCTGTAGCTGCCCACCAGGCTGGGGACTCCCACTCAGAGAATGAAGTAGAACAGGCCGCTAAGAGAAGCAGAGCTAGGGACCCTGTTGTCAGTCAGGGGAACGGTGGTGAGCTCTGCTAAAAGACACGTGGCTGGAGGAGGTGGCAGAGACATGGGTAGGCACACAAGGTGGACAGGGGACCAGTCCTCAAGTGGTCACCAGATCCTCCCCGCCCCTTCAACCTCCTGAAAGGCAGGTACTGCTGCTCCCATGGCCTAGATTTCCCCTAGTATTGCTCTCTCTAATGGGGTCGGGGACACATGGGCTGCAGCAGTGACCCATGGGCTGCAAGCACAAAGGCTGAGGCAGCAGGACGGACTGTAATCAGGGCAGGGCGGGGTGCATCAGTCCCAAGCTTGATCAGGTCCTTCCACCAAACACGCTGTCAAACTTCAGGAGCACCCTGACCCTGAGCAGCAAAATGACCCAGCTGAAGAATATACCATCTTCAGGGTTGAGTCTTCTCATTTTGAGAGGGGTTTTACAAACTTCTAAATGCTCCTGTGGACCAGGACAATTAGGGTTCCATCTGAATTGCTGACACCATCAGAGTTCACCAGGCACTTGTCCCTGGCTACATGAGTCATTTGGTCTGGCAAACTGTCAGTGGCCTGCATAAAGTCCTGAAGCCTGTGGGATGATCTGGTGCCTGTGTGTTTGGGCACTGAAGGCCAACTTCAGGTTGAACTTTGTCATGCTTAATCTAAGACTAATCTAGGCCAAATGGATGTCCATGATCAGAGCTGCCCACCATCACCCAAAACCATGGTCATGCCTGTGATTCATGCTCCTGCCACACACCCATGATTTAGTATTTTTCTTTCTCTTTTTTCTCCTTTTATTTATTTATTTATTCATTTATTTATTTATTTGGGGGGGGTACAGGGGTAGGAGGGGTGGACCTGGGAATAATGGGAAGAGGGTGTGATCGAGATGCATCATATGAAACTCAAGTAATTAATAAAAGAATTACGTAGAAGAAAAATAATAATGTAATATCCAGAAGATATGGAGAAGGGCTGTGAAAGGCTATCATCTGGGTATGGCATAGCCCTTGAAATCATGAGTGTACAGTAGCTGTGATTGTCTGTACTTGGCCTTTACAAGACTTAATCTATCAATAGTCAGTCATAGATATGGGAGGAGCTCATAGGACCTATTTCTCCCTTCTGCACTATTAACTACTAGACTATTATTAGGGAGGAGAAGTCAGTATCTCAGATATGTACCCACTGAAGAGTTCTCCAGGATATCTGTAAAGTCATGGTCATAAGGATCATGCAAGTTAAACCTGGTGGCCAAATAAACACAACAAAAAGACAGGAGCCTAGTACAGGGACCTGTGGTGAGGAGAGTAGATAGACAGATACGATGAGGTAAAAGAAGATGAGAGATAAGAGTAATCAGAACATGATCATGGTACGGAATACAGTGAATAACACAATGTTGGTGATCTTTTGATCATTACTACATACATTTATTTATATTCATGAATGCTAAACAGAGAGACATGTCTGCAAGTACCTTCCACAAGTATTGAACAATGCCTGTTCAGTGAAATATAAGTTCCATACGTGTTTCATTGAAGTACATTTTTCATTGTAGTATATAGTCTCTGTTTTTAAAAGATATAGTCTCTATATTTAGGGATTTAAAAATTCTGCCGAACATTTAGAAAACAAATACAAAATAACACCCCGGAGGGAAGCAATGCTGTGATTGCAAACTTGAGTCTATTAGAGCACATAATCAAGGCCTCATGGTGCCAATCTTTAGCATCAAGGAAGGAAGTCTAAAAGAGACAGAGAAACTGGCTGTTAGGCAAGTGGAAAGTGCAGATCATCAGTGCGGACATTAGTGATACAGACGAGCTCAATTACCCAATTCCACGTCCTCTCATTTTCTATCAGAGGCCCTGTAATATTATGGGGATGCACGCATGTTGTGCATGGGAATCCTGTCTTTGTATTGTGCCCAACTGTGACACATTAAAAAAATGTGTTTTAAGTGTCTAAAAATTGGCATGATGTTAATGATTCTATCATTTGTAACTCCATCCACAGAACACTGACAATAATAAAGATCAATGAAAAACACAACAAAGAAAATGATGATGCAGATACAATATATACTTTATTTCTTAGTGCAGCCAGAGATAGTCACAGCTACATATGAACTCTATTTACAAGGCTTGGCTTCCTCAGCATTACTACTGGAAGAGCAGTTCTTGTAGCTTGTGCTTTGTGTACAACACATGTATTTGTTCTATAGAAACAAACAAACTTCAAGGGCACCTAATGCTATGGATCCTGTTTTTCCAAAAGGACAGAGATGAATGAGTTTGAATTTTATATTGATTTGGACAGTTATTTTTATGACAAAATTGCCTAAAGTATTCTAAGAAACTAGAGCACTACATGGCATGTGAAGCATGATGTTCAAACTGCACAGTAACCACACATAGGCCATGCCATCCATGAACTATTTCATTGAACACTATTTTTAAATGTATCCAAATTGTGTGTGTAGAATATATATGTTTTTTATTGTATATTAACCATATAAAATAAACATAGTATCAGCTTATAAAGCTACTAGCTTTTATGTAAGACAGTTTTCTGTTTTCTCATATAGACCAGTAGACATTAGAATTCATGAATCTAACACTTTGGAATAATTATTATTAACTTTTAAATATAATATTTCATTAACCCTTTGAGGATGTTATGCATGAATACAATGTATTTTGATCATTTTACCCCAACTCTGTCCCCTAATTTTTCCCATATCCATCCCTAACTCTCCTAATTTCCCTACCTCCTAACTTCATTTCCTCCATTTTTTCTAAAATAACCCCCTGTGTTCTATTTGTGTTCCCCATATACTCATAGGTGTGGGGTCACCCCCGGAGTATAGTTCACCTATAAGGGGAAGCCACATTATTTTTGGTTGGTTGGTTGGTCTTGTTTGTTCATTTGTTTGTTTGAGAAAGAGTTTCTCTTTTGTAACTCTGGCTGTCCTGGAACTCATTCTGTACACCAGGCTGTCCTCAAGCTCACAGAGATCCACCTGTCTCTGTTTCCCAAGTGTTGGGATTAAATGAAGGCATGTGCCACCACTGCCTAGCTTGAGGCAGCCACATTCTAATAGAAAGCTAACTCTCTTTTAGAAGCCATTAGCTATTGATAGCTTCTTGGCTATGAGTGAGGGTTCATGAGACCCCCGCCTCCCACATCCATACTGGAATGTGTACTGGCTTGATCTTGTTCAGGAAACTACAGCTACTGTGAGTTTCTGAGTGATGTGGTCCTATCATGTCCAAAAGCCAATTTTTCTCTGGTCCACCTTTACCTTTGACTCTTAAAATATTTCTGCTCCCTGTTCTACAATATTCCTGAGTCGTGGGATAAAGTCATATGAGCTTGTTTTCTGTTGCTGTAAAAAACACCATGACCAAAAAGTAATAGTCTTAGTATTCTATTGCTGTGGGGCGATAACATGACCATAGCAACTCTTACAAAGAAAAGCATTTAACTGGGGCTTGCTAATAGTTTCAGTCATAATGCCAGGGAGTATGAAGATATGCGGGCAGAGAGTTCTACATCCTGATCCCCAGGCAGAAGGAAGAGCAGAGATTCTGAGTTTGGAATGGCCTTTTCGAAACCTCAAAGCCCACTCCCAGTGATATACTTCCTCCAACAAACCATACCTCCTAATCCTTTAAAATGGTGCCACTCCCTGATGACCAAGCATTCAAATCTATGAGGTTATGGGGGCCATTCTCATTCAAACCACCACAGCAACTCTGGGGAGGATGTTTTATTTTAGCTTACACTTCCAAATCACAGTCCATCATTGAGGGAAGACAAGGCAAGAAGCATGGAAGAATGTTGCTCACTCACTTGTTCACAGTTCATGCTTAGCTATCTTTATTATACAGCCCACACCCAACTGCATAGAGAATAGCTGGCCCATTATGTTGAGCCATTTCATATCAATCACCAATCAAGATAATCACTTACAGACATGGCTACAAGCCAATCTTATCTGAAGAATGTCTTAATTAGGATTCTCTCTTCCTAAGCAACTCTAAAATGTGTCAATTTGACAATAAAAACTAACTGGAACAGGGTTTGGTCTTGATGTCCCATTTGTGAACTAAACTTCTAGAAATTTCACTGTGGTCAAAAGTCCATAAATTCTAGTTGGATTTATTTCTCATCCCCTAATACACATACACTTTATCTAAAAGTTTAGAGTGTCTATTCCCTTGGCAAAATCAGCACAATGTCATCAATGCAATGGACAGTGTAATACCTTGCAAAGAGACAGATGATCAAGTTCCCTGACAAGTTATAACACAAGGCTAGAAAACGTATATACTCTTGAGGTATAACAGTAAAGGCATACTAATGCCTTGTTGGGAGTTAAAAATTGTTTGTGGTATTCCTTATGGTCATGCATCAAAAAAAAATTCTGAAGTCAAAAACTAAATACCCTACACCAAGAGAGTTATTAATCTGCTTAAATAAGGAAACCACATTTTGTACAACAGTTGCAACTATAGTCAACACTTGATTAAATATCTATCAATCACCTTTCATTCTCCATGATCAGTCCATCTTCTGTACACGCCCAATAGGAAAACTAAACAGAGATGTGATCACATCACCACCTTTTAGCTTTCAAGTTCTTGATGCTGGCATTAATCCTTCTAATTCATCCAAAAATGTTATATTGATTTTTAGTTCACTATTTTCCCACATAGAGGCAGCTTTAATGGCTTCTATTTGATCTCTCCAAACATTACACCCCTCACTAAGCAGGTCAGGGAACCAATGTGGCATATCTGCTCATTTCTAACTACACTTGTACCATTTATGCATCCTGGAATGGGAGAAATAGTCACAGGTTGAGTTTGGGAACAATTTAGTTACTGATGTCTTGCTGTAAAGAGACACTATAACCAAAGAAACTCTTATAAATGAAAGCATTTAATTAGGGACTTGCTTATAGCTTTAGAGGGCCAGTCCATGATCTTTTTGGAAGGAAGTAGATGCACATGGCATTTGAACAATAGCTGAGAACTTTATATCCTGATCCTCAGGCAGTAGGCAGAAAGAAAGAGACTAGGCCTGGTAGGGCTTTTGAGATTTCAAAACCCACCTCCAGTGACACACCTCTTTTAACAAAGCCACACCTACTCTGAGAAGACCACATTTCATAATCTTTCCCAAGGAGTTCCACTTACCATGGACCAAGAGTTCAAATATATAAAGTCTATGTGTATCATGCTCATCTAAATCACCATAGAAACTTAGTGAACTCACCATGAGTCAGACTTCGGGTAAAACTGAATTGATTGCTGAGCTTGATAAGACCATATTTTTTGCATGAACATTGAATGCATATTTATTGTAAAGTCAGAGCAAATAAAATATGAAATGTGAGAGCATCATTTGTAATAAATCTGTTTCATAATAAAATAGGTTAAAAGATAAAAAGAAGTACATCTGATGAAAAATTTTAAATGTTTCATTAAGCATCATTTTACCATTTTTTTACATTTAAGTATGGAATTTCTATGTTTACACTAAAGTTTATTATTTATTATTACAATAAAATGCATTTTTAAAATAATGTTTACACTATTCCCCCTATCTTCCCATCAAGTCCGTCTGTGCTTCCCCAGCCTCTTAAGTTCATGGTTTCTTTTTCTTCAATTTATATTTTTGTGTATATGTATATAAATAAATGAATAAAGCATGCTGATTCCATTTAGTATTATTTGTATGCATATGGTTTTAGGTCTGACCCTTAATATTGGATAACAAATTAGGGAGGCTCATCTTTGGGAAAAAACTGATTTTTCTCACTCTCAGCAGTCATTAATTGTTAAGAGCCAGGCTCGCCAGAGATTTTCTCACAGGCTCTGATGAGTGGACAAAGGAAATCTAATTCTGTCCCCTTGTCCAGAGGCAGGCATGGCAAGATTTGGTGTGAGGCTAGGTCCAGGGCCTGGGAGGAGTTAAGGCTTTGGTTCCTATAAACTTGGCTTTCCCCTGAAATGATTGAAGTTATAAGTCCCAAGGTGACTGCATGCCTGTTCTACGATGCTCTTAACATATCCTGTGTTCCCCTTGCACAGAATTGCTTGATTAGCTTCCTGATGACTTTATCCCATTGTATGATGGCTTTCACCTGACTTTGTCCCATTTTCCCCCTTAAAAACTGTATATAAAGTGCTGTGCTTCTTAACAAACTTTCCAGATATAAGGCATAGTGCAAAATTGTTATGTCAATGATATTGTCATTTTTTTCAGCTCTTGTTTAAGCAACTATATGGTAGAGATTTCATGGGTGTAGCTTTCCTATCATACATAGAAGGAGATACCCTGGGCATGTGCAACCTTTCAACCCCTCTTCCTCTGTGTTCCCTGCCCTTTGTATGTAGGGGTTATGTTGTAGATGTAACACTTGGAGCTCAAGTCCTCATGATCAACAGCTCTCTGCATTATGGCCAGTGTGGCCATCTGTAAAGGTCTCTCTCTGTTTCAAAAAGAAGGATTTTTAGTAAGAAGTAAGAGCTATGCCTACATGTGGGTATAAGGGTAAGTATTTAGAATGAACTGCAAACTTATACTGGTTTAGGAATGTAACAGTAGTGCTTTCTCCTCTAGGTTCCACAGCCTCATCAGCCATGAGTACTGGGCTAGGTGAACAGCACCACAATGACTTCCATCGTATTCAGTGACCTTCAGTTCAATTAGGAAACTGTTGGATATCCCAAAGATTTAAGTGTTAATATTGGAGGTATACTGCTGTACTAGTCATTGTTGTGGTTTGTATGTTTCACATCTGGGTAAGACTATTGTTTTCTCCCTTGGCAGCTTACCTAGCTCCTCTAGGTATCATGAGAAATATTCCTGAGGGAAGAGGCATCCAGGTCAGATTCAGCTTGATTTCTCTACCACCTATACCTAAACTTATAGCATCTTCAGAAATAAAGACTAACCTTTCATGTTTGATGATCTCTTGGACTCCTCTGACCAACAATTCAAAAGGATATTTCCCATGCCTCTCATAGTGATTTTTGCTAATTGGTCTATTCTTGACTGAAGCAGTTATCTCCAAACTGTGAAACTTTATGCATACATACACACAAACAAATGCAGACATGTATATATATATATATATATATATATATATATATATATATATATATATGGCATTTTTTTCATTTCTAACTGTTCCTATCCCATTTATGCATATTGAGACTGGAGAAACAACTACAGATCGAATTTGGGTTCTTTCTTAGTTACTGTTGTCTTGCTGTGAAGAGACACCATGACCAAAGAAATTCTTATAAATGAAAGCATTTAATTAGGGGCTTGCTTACAGTTTTGGAGGACTAATCCATGGTCATCATGGTGGGAAACAGACAGACATGGCACTGCAGCAGTATCTGAGAGCTTTATAACCTCATCTGTTGGTAGAAAGAGACATTGGGCCTGGTGATGCATTTGAAACTTCAAGGGCCACCACCAGTGACACATCTCTTCCAACAAGGGCACATCTACTCCAAGAAGACCACACCTCCTAATCCTTCCAAAAGAGTATGTGAATACATACTGAAGTATACATAATATGCATAATATACATGCATACACATATACATTTATAATATGTAATTCTAAATAAATATAAAATAATGATTCCTTGAATTTTTAGCATCCTTACTGCTATTTATTTCTCCTCTGTATTGTCCTCCCTCTCCACTCCACAACTAAAAATAGTCCCCTTTCACTATCCATTTCCCCCTTAATAGTACCTGTTTCCTGATAGTGCTCTCTCTAGAGATCCTTTTGTCTCAAAACATGGCCTTTTTTAACGTTCCTATCATCCTTAGTTACTCCAGGTTATGAGCTCAGATCAAAAGATTCAGAGCTAAAATCAACAAATAAGAGAGAACATCTGCCATTCCCCTTTCTGAGTCTGTGCTACCTTGATCAGTATATTTTCTAGGTCCATCCATTTAACTTCAAATTTCATGATTTTGTTTTCTTTTGCAGTAGATTTGAATTCCATTATGCAACGTGCCACATTTTAATCATCAGTTCATTAGCTGAAGGACGTCTAGGTTGTTTCCATCTCCTATTGTGAACAGAGTGGCAATGCTCATGGCTGAGTAGGTGTCTATGAAACAGAATGTCTAGTGATTTAGGCACATGCCAAGGAATGACATTAAATACGTTTCAGTACATTTGACAATGCTGAGGATAATGCTCTTTGACTATAAGCCGCCTGATATGGATAATATAAATCCAATGAGTATAACTGGACTTGGGCACCTACACTAATGTACACATACATATCCACACAGAGATATACAAATACAAACAAAATTTTAAAAGAAAGTAGTCTTTTTAAGTTTTACTATAAATATCCTTCTATACTTACCCAAAAGGACCCACAACTTCTTACCAGAATAACTGTACAATGTGGGTGCTAGTGACTTAACTTGGGTCCTCTTCGAGATCAGTTAATGTTCTTAAACTCTGAGCTAGCTCCCTGGCCCTTAATAGAAAGATCTTAAAGTATTTTTTAAAGTAAAATCAAGGTCTTTCCTCAAAGAAATGTGACTTCCTCTTCATTCAAGGGATTCTGAGTATGTAAACTAAATCAATTCTGGAAATGGTTGGGGCCACAATTTTCTGCAGCTGCAGTTTATGATAGTTGTTCATTTATTAGCTCCAGAATTTTTTTATATAGACAAAGTAATAACTTAGTATGTTTCCCATCCATTTCCCTTCTGGGAACCTCTTGATTAATTGGGAATCCCAAGGACTACTTGAATCAGACCATAATGATCATGTCTTTGCTTCTCTGCTGCCACTCAGTACTTTCTATTCTTGGGTCCAATCATACCCATTGCATTGAAATTATTCAATTTTGGAGACCAGCCTCCCAGTTTAAGGTCTTGTGCATAAATAAAAACAATTTAAAAACTTTTTTTCAAGTATTTGGGTGCTCCCTTCACAAATATATTTCTTACAGTAATAGCAAAGGCTACATTTTCTGGAGTATCCTATTATGAAGGATTGGATTTTACAGTGATAATCCACCATCACATTTCAATTTTTCTTAATTTTAAATATCTTCAACAACAGTAAGACAAGGAATAATCAATCAGTCACCATCAGTTCATTCACAGTATGCCTTCTTTTGACATATACTTAGTCTAGCAATCAAACCATTGGCCTCTATGCTAACTGTGAAAGTAGCAATATAAAACAAGAAACTCTAATCAATGCATTCATATCATTTATATAAATAAATTCATACTGACATAATTTTATGTTCCTTCCACTGTAATCCCACACTCCTGTGATGCTTTTACACACACATTCCCCAGACATGTGCTTGTATATATTAGAAAACTCAAGACATTCATTAGGAATGTACCTCACCTCCTCACAAGTCACAGCATGTAATACATCTCTTGAAGACCTGATAATTGATGAGTGCGCACTGAAAACCATCAGCATTGTCTTGCTTGACAGTGCTGGTCATTTCTGATTCCAAAAACAATACAGGATTAGTTCCCCCGTGCAGGAGTAGAGAGGTCTATGCTGCCTGGGGTGAGGGTGAAAATCCATCTACCACTAGGGATAGGTCTATTACTTCTCAAAATAAGATAAACCCATAATTTTCTGAGACTTCAGAATCCTCAAGTGTCCTACAAGTCTCCACCCCAAGTTACAGAATCTCATTCTTTTCTAATCAATGCCCTTTACAATCAGTGTCCTGCCAAAACCCTTTGAGACTCGCATTTAATTGCATTGTAAGTCAACTAATTAAATGATAAGAACTTGGGCCTGGTTTTCAGCAACTTCATTTCTTTGACTGTCGAAAAGACTATTCTCTCTCAGGGCATACGTAGAAGCCTTTAGACTGTGTGTGTGTGTATGTACGTGCGCGTGTGCTGGATAGATTTTTGTCAACTTGACACAAGCTAGAATTATCTGAAAAGGGAAAATCTCAATTGAGAAAAGGCCTCTAAGATCCAGCTGTAAGGCATTTTCTTACTGATTGATACAGGAGGGCCCAGCCCATTGTGGGTGGTGCCATATCTAGGCTGGCGGTCCCGGGTTCTATAAGAAAGCAGGCTGAACAAACCATAGGAAGCAAGCCCTGTGTAAACAGCACTCCTCCATGGCCTCTGCATCAGTTCCTTCCCTGTTTGAGTTCCTGTTCTGACTTCTTTTGATGGTGAACAATGATGTGGAAGTGTAAGCAAAAAAATTGCTTTGGTCATGATGTTTCATCATAGCAATGTAACCCTAACTAGCACAATGTGCATCTCTGAGCTCATTCTTATCACTCTTTCCAGAAATACTAGAAGCAACCAGCCAGCATCTTTGTATTTCTTTTCCATAAATGTTTAAAAAATAGTTTATTGAGAGAAATCAACAAATATTTAGCTTCTCACAAGGTGTGAACTATGAGTATAACATGCATTTATCTTGCATAGTGGTTCTCATAGATTTTCAGTGTTCTTCATACTACCAGAAAAGTCTTTAGAAACTTTAGGTTTAGTCAAATTAAAGAATAAGTTCCAGATATCACCAAGGTCTCTAGAGAAATTTATCCTATAAACCTGTTTCTCTAGAGCAATGGTTTTCAGCCTTCCTAATGCTGAGATCCTTCAATACAGTTCCTCATTATTTCATTGTTTATTTTCATTGCTACTTCATAACTGTAATTTTGCTATTATTCTGGATTATTATGTAAATACGTGCTATGAATCCCTATGAAACTGTCATTTGACCCAAAGGGGTCGAGATCCACAGGTTGAGAACCACTGCTCTAGAACCATTTCTTACCTAAATATGTATTAATCATGGCTCTCTAGAGAAACGGACATGACAGAATTCCAAAATGGGATTTATTAGATTGGCTTGCGTGATATGGGTAGTGTAGTCCAAACATGGTTATCTGCATTCTGAAGAGGCTAAGAGTTAGTGAGAACTCTCTCTTAAGGCTGGATTCTTAGGCAGTACGAGCCTGGTGCTGAAGGATTAGAGGAATCCTAGAAAGGTCCTGATCTTGGTATATGTTGGAAGGCTAAAGAAGCCAGATTGTGATATCTGGGAAGGATGAAAGCAACAACAACAACAATGAGAAATGAGTGAATATGATCAAAACACATTATATAAAATTCTTATAAAGAATTAATAAAGAAAAAAAGCAATTTTTCCTTTCATCATCCCTTGTTCCCTCTAATGTGAATCCTGGATCTCGTGCTCTTTCCCAAAAGCACAACTCTATCTATTGGAGATTTATTATCACCCCAATTTCAGGGGTTTGGCCCACCACACTGTCTTCATGCCTCTATTTTTAAAAGTGGTTTTTTATGTTTTGTAAGTTTCAAGTCAAGTAATTCTCTACTGAGATAGAAAGACAGTAGATACATAGCAGCATTCCTGGACTCTATGCATTAGAAATCAGATGTAGAACAACAGTTTCAACATCAAAAACATATACAGAAGTTGCCTAATGCTATTTGAGAGACAGATAACATAAGCCAATTTAGCTTCTTTAGCTTCATAATGACCTTATACAGTCTACTTATACAATGAAACGTAGACTGACTTAAAAACAATAATGCGAAGAATGTAACTACCATGTCTACAGCTAACTCCCAATTAATAATTGTTCTCTAGCATCTTGGTTTCAGCATATCCCTGAAGACCAAGAAAATGAACTTCAATTTGTTTATCTTCAAATATAGTAGAATTTAATTTTATGATAAATCAGACAGCCCTAAAATGAATAGCTATCAGGTGCAGGATATTATTATAGTAATTTATAATGCATAACATAAACAACTCTTTTAGTATGATGAATTAGCTTCCTAATGATGGTTCTACCATAATAGATCAACTAACAGACATATGCAAGATGAATAGGATTCAGATATTTGACTTTTAGTATAGAAAACTTATAAGAAATGACTTCATATTTGTTTTTACTTTCTATTGTTACTTCTTAATGCACATAAAGCACGATCGCATATTTTTATAATCTAATTCTGTCTTCAACAAAAAATACAAATGGATAAAGGTATAATTCTTTGTTAGTATGAAATACTAAAATCTTCGCTCCCTTACTATTGTTTTGGATTACAAAATTTAAATTGGTCACAATGGTTCTTATTTCTGATGTTTTTTTCTGTCTATAATATCTTCTTTTGTGTAACAAGTGAAGAAATTTAACTTCTAGCCACCCTAAATATAGATGATACCTTCTTGGGGGGGGGGTAGACCAGTTAAAACAACTCAGAAAGAGAAAACTGACTTTTCTGTCTGCTTGTCTTCATTCCTGCTGCCAAGTTCATCTGGCCTGTTGCTGCTATCTATATTCTTTTTTTTTTTTTTTTTTTTGACATTAGAACCAGATTCAGCCTTTCATCACAAAATGAAAACCAACAACTCTCCAGGTTCGTCTGGGTCTTTAGCACTAGATTGCAACTGCTTAGACATCAAGCCTTGTGAACTAAGCACCTACTACTGTGTTCTTGGCCTTTCCAGTGTGACAGTTGTTTATTGGACTACCTGGAGCATATTCTGTAACCCAATCTAGCAAATCTCTTTTCAATATATGCATATTCATTCTATCAGCCCTTTCCTTTTGAAAACTCTGACTAATACAGCAAATTCGTTCTAATTTACTGATCTCAACCTAGAATTTTGTAGATGTTGATTCAGGGGAAAAGGCAGTTTATTCCTTGGCTAATTTAATCCCCTGTCCTGGAGGGTTTCCGCCTCCAAAGAATCTAAATCCTATATCTTCAGCCTAAAACAGGAAGGCTTCAGCTTCTGTACAGTTTATGTTTATGCCTCCAAACTTATTGCCGACTGAACCACTCTGGCTAGAAACTTCTGAACTCAGAGCTGTACTGAATTCAACTGATTCTTTTGGTTGGCTGATTCAACTTACTTGCTGTTCTGGCTCAAACTCTCCTGCAAGCTACTGGTCCAAACTGACCTTCTGAACGAGTCGACTGTTCTGATTGAACTCTTCAGACTCTGGCTGACTCTGACTGACTCTGGCTGACCCCTACAACTTCTCTGACTGAATGCTCTGTTCAGCTTCACACTGACTCTTCTGTCTGATACTGACTTCTGCCTAACTCTGCATCTTTGTCTCAGACTGCCTCTGTGTCTCTCTGAACTCTCTATCTCTGGACTCAGAGCCTGCTTTTATATCCTGAGCATTGGGCATGACCTCATGGTGATTCAATTTTAGAGTTGGGATTAAAGACTCATTCTGTAACCATGAATTGAGAGCTGTGACCTACTTCTGAACTGACTGCTTTCTTATAGAACCCTAGTTTTGGGATTAAAGGTGTGTCCTATGATGCATTAACCACAGACCTCCCTTTCGCCTCACATTAACAAAAACAGAGCATAGGATTTGTCTGACTAATATTCTTTCTGCATTCTATCTGGATCACACAAGCCTCTGAATGTGATCCCTTCATTCAGACCCTTGGATTTGATCCCTTCCTGGCTCTTTCACAGGCCTTTCAATGTGATGAAAAATTAAATGTTCCTCGTAAAATTTATTTTAGACATTAATTCGCCATTATAGCTTATTTAGATTTAAAGAGAATACAGTGAAGCATATACTTGAAATATTAACAGGGAAATAAAATTTACCAACAAAATACAAATACTTTCTTATCTGAAAGAGAAACACGTCCAAACAGTCTCTTTTTCCAGTTTTCAAAGATAGTATAATATAGCGAAGAAGAGAAACACAGAAGCAGATTATTTCAATAAATATAACCTAGCTTCTAATTCATCAAGTTCTGCTTGGTTTTCCTTTTGAAATTTTACCAACTGTTAATGCAACAAATTCTATTTAGGTGCTGATAATGTTAACTTTCATTGGTTATTCTTCTTTAATATCATAATGATGACTCCAATATTAAGGCAAATAAATCAGTGAGGTGTGATTTTAAGAAGTTCCTTACAAAGCCCATCCCTATCTTGTAAACCTAAAATTTAATACATTAAATTTGTTCTTTGGATTATTTTCACTAATATAGTTTAAGACTTTCTTTTGTGTAACAGATTTTCCTGGTCAAATGCAACACATACCTGTCAACTAACCACAGAAAGGAAATCCATCATAGGCCAAAGTAATATTTACACCAATGTCAACTTGGTGTATCAATAAGTGGTTTTAGTTGGCGTTACTAGCAGGAGTATGAGTGAAGGGTTACTTACAAGAAGCAAGGATAGCTCAAAAGTGACTGCATCGTCAGAAACCCACCTCAGCCTCCATGACCACTCTGGAAAACTGTAACTATGGAGCTCTCTGTGCAGCTTGCCACGTTCTTAATGTCTCTGTCTTTCGGCAGAATCTTCTCCTACCCCCAGAAATTGGTTACTTTCTTTCATTGCTGAGTAGGAGGCCTCAGTACTCTTCCAAGTTCTTGTTTTCCCTGATCCTTCCTGCAGCAACTGTTTCCGTTTGGAGTAATGTTGCAATCCAGGGGAGCCTGCTAAACATCTTCAGGTCTCCCAAACTGGCCTTTAATTAATCATCAATATGAATGCATAAACAGATAGTTGGATTAAATATTGAAAGATAATAAATGCATGATTCTTGGCCTTAAAAACAGTGTTTCTTTGGACAATTGATTTAGATGGAGCATATGCCACTTTCTTGAAACTTTAAACCCCAGACATAATCAACTGATTTCACTAACTACAATCCTTCAACATGTCCTTAATTACTAACTCTTTCTTTTCAGAATATGCTGGATGTAGATGAGAAAAACTCACTACAAGGGTATGAAGAGGAGGAAAATGCCCATTGACACTGGCACAATTTCTAAAAGTACAACTATTTTATATTTTCTAAGAAATCAAATTAGCTTCTTGAAGAACAGAAAGCTTTTTTCATTCTCCTTTTTATTAATAATAATTTATTCTTGGGAATTTTATACATGCACATAATGAAATATGATCATTTCCACTTGCCTTCTACTCCCTTCAGTTCCCCAATATCTCCCTGAATGTGATTATACCCCCATCTTCTTCTTTTCTTCTTTCTTTTATTCTTTTTTTTCCTAATGACCCACTAAGTCCAATTAGTACTGCCGATACATGTGTGGATATGGGCTCTTCCGCTGAAGCATGGGAAATCAGTGGTCATACTTTCATTAAAGAATGATTCTCCTTCTCCTATCAGTTATCACTAGCCAACTTCAGTAAGGGATGGGACCTGGAGAGCACCTCTCCCACGAAGGCCTATATTTTGGCCAATCGATCTTGTGCAGGTTTTCTGCAGGTAATGATGTCGTGTGTGAGCTCATGAGTACAACAGCCATGTCAAGTCTGGAAGAAGACATTTTACAACGTGTTGCCTTTCCTCTGGCTCGCCCATTATTTCTGTCTCCTCTTGCTCCACATTCCCTGAGCCTTGTGGGACAGAGAGGTTGATTTAGGACTGAGCACACACAGTCGCTTGTTCTCAGGTCTTTGATGAGTTATTCATCTCTGCATTGACTGCTCTCCTCTGCAACACAGAATGGTCTCTGACTAAGGTTGGGAGCAGACTGGGCCAACAGATATAAACACAAATATTTAGAGGACAATTTGACAGCATGTCCATTTAGAAAAATGATAATAGAAAGTTCTATGACCTCCCCACCCATGGGCTTTTGATCAGGCATGAAATTCCCTCCTGTGGAGCAAGCCTCAAAACCAGTCAGAGGGCAGTTAGTTACCCCATAATATCCATACCAGTATTTCATCAGTGGGAAGATCTTGCTGGCAGGCCAGTATTGTAGTATGCAGGGGTCAGTGATGGGTAAGACCATTGATACATTAATGCCGCTTTGTTTTGTTTGTTTTTTGTTTGCCAGCATTCTGGATACACCTTATAGTAATATAAAAGCTACACACCAGGAAGCAAATTTCCTAAAGACCCAAATGTAAAAGAAATATTTTCCAAATAGCATTTCTACTTAACATCTTTTACATTGATGATGCCATTCTGCTTCTTGTTAAGCGACTAGAATATAAATAAAAGCTATGTCTCAACCAACATACCTGTTACTTCACCTTGATCCATGCTAACAGTGTCATGCATAATTCATTATGCTACATCTTATCAAAAACAGCAATTGTAAACTCTTTCATTCTGATCGTTGCCAAACAAATTGCCAAAAGAGAGCATATGATGGATTAATTGCAGATGTTTGGCTAATTCATAGTAAGAAAATGAGAGTTTTCATAGGAATAACGCATTTAAAAAGAGGGTTTGAACAATATCTACCTGCTGGTATTTACAATTGACTAGCCATTTTCTTCATGGACATACCAGATTAGATGACAAATATGGAACCACTAGTCACAGATGGCTTTTTAAATTTAAATGAAGTTTTTAAAGGTACAGTTAAAATTCAGCCCCTGTTTTTAGAGCCACAGTGAGTATCCAGTAGAAGCGAGATGGGAGGTGGCTTCCAAACTGGATTACACAGACACAAGTGCTGCAAGAAAGGTCCACAGGACAAAACCACGGTGACCGGCAGAGACTCTGTCTTTTACTGTCGCTCGGTGTTTATGTCAGAAAATAAGAAACAGCAACGCTTTGTCATAAGATTAAATGATATCAACTTCTCCTTGGTGCTTAAAGCGGTTCATACTCTTTCAAATGTAGTTTTCAAATTGCACTTTGCTGAAATGACCCCTGAAATTATAGCTAAAATAGTCTGGCAGAAACTATAATTGTTTTCTGGCAGTAGCGTATAAAATAATTTTAAACTATTTACAATGATTAAAATTCCCTCAACAAATTTATATAGAAACAATTCTCAGAGGTAACTGCTGTGCGTTTCCATTGTCGTTCTGTTCATATGGCACTGCTTTTGGCCAATTTGAAATGAAAGAGCCAAGAAGCTCATTTTCTTTGAAAAGAAACTCACAAAATAAAACCTCTTTTATCTTTTACTCATTGTCACCAAAAATAAATAAATGATACAAATGATTCTTTCACTGGTTGTAAAAGTAGAAGCAGAAATTATGTGAAGTTGGGGTTATTGAATTATTCATGAGTTCTGATTGAATGGGATGATTATCTCTGGACTTACAAGATAATAAATACTGTCTAGATAGTGTTTTAGGGAAATAGTGTCAGGAAAAAATAAAAAGCAGCTGACTTCTTCACAAACTCGAGCCTAATTAAGGAGAAGTTTCCTGATGAGTTCATCATAAGAAGTACATGTTTGCATGTGTGCTTGTGTGTGAAGCACACGCACATGTCTATAAGTCCATCTACAAGTATGAAGGCTCTTAGGTGATTTTAGTCATCAGCCCTTTTTTGGACTCCCAGAAGCTTTTAAGTTGCGTGTATAATTACAGTGCTCTGGGCCAGCTCAGCGGCTGTTGTTTTTCTCTCCTTCCTCTGATGTCATCCACTATGCAGCATGTGAACGAATTTCAGAAAATTCAGGTCAAGAATTACTAACTGGTTGTGTTATGTAATCATTTGCCAGTGAACACTCAATCTTAAATTATAGACCCGTGGGTTTTCCCAAGATTGATTTCAATGAATGAATTTTCCACAAAGAGCATTGAAAGTGAAGGTTAAAGCTGTGCTCTAAGGCAATCACAGGAAGATGTGCTTTTGAGATAAGTCTGAAAGCATGGTCGACAACTGGTTTCAGAGAAAGGAAAATCATGGGTGGAGTATGTCACAAAATATAATTATAGGTTAATAGTTATGGAAATTGAGGAGAATCTGTTACCATTAAAGAAAACTGTTATTGATTACTGGTTTGTTTATTAAAAGACAGTTGAATTCTCTTTTTATAAAACACTACTATTTTCTACAAGTAAAATAGAGTCTATTAGAAGAATGAGAACATCCACCAAAAATCCCACTAGCAATTCAACAGCTGGTAAAGTATACAGAGACCAACTGTGTGTGTCACTCATGGCTTCATAGAACACACAAGTTCCAGAAAGCATTTCTGATTGTATAAAATAACTAATAAATCATGCAACTTATCTAAGTGTTTAAGAAAGAAAAAGGAACCAAAATTAACATATGTGAATGCCTAGTGGAACAGGTGTAATGCTATTTTAATAGTGCCATGCTCATCGGCTGTTGCTTTTTTCCTTTATGATGGGAAGTGAGGGATCCGTTGTTGTTTTGGTTTGTTTTTATCAAGTAAACATGCCTTTTCAGCTGGTATAGCTTATCTATACACGGGATTTTGCTGTAATTTTTGTAGAGACTGTCCAAGGAAATTTATGCTCCAATTGAAGAAAATAAATTTGAAAGCTGTCAGTGGTGGGTAAACTATAGTATTCTGTTTGTGGGTGCTGGTATTTCTCCTACTTTCTTTTAAAAATAGGAGGTTCCCCATTCTGAGAATGAGATACTTTGTCCCTCTGCTTCCTGGAACTATAAACTACAATTCTGGTGCTTTCTGCTTGTTAGTATGTTTGGTGCACACCTGACGGTTCGGCCATGTTCTGATGCCTCAAAGCTGTCACGGTTGGCAGAACATTCACAATCAGCCTGTCCCCAAAAGGGCTCTTTGCAGTTGGCTTCCCTGTTCCTGTGTTCTGTGATAGGCAGTGCACAAGACAGATTCGTTGATCAAAGGCAGTGCCTGTGGATACACCCAGTGGCAGGATGCAAGTTTCTTTGCCAGTATTCACAATAATTTGCTGTTAGCACTGTTGAGTGAGAAAAAAAATACATTTTATAAAGAAAATATATGCAACATATATCTTTGATATGAGATTCAAAAGGAGTCACATGGAGCTCTAGAAGAAAACAGAGTAAAGAAAGCAGCAGCATGAGTTGGAAAACTTCCAGATATCCTTCACATGGATATTTTTTTCTCAACTCTAAAAGTATCATGGATGAAAAACAAAACAGAGCAGGTTCAAAGAAAGGTGAAAACTAATGTGACTCTGCCTGATTCTACATATTTCTGATTCACCATATTCCTTGACATTCACATTATTCTTTGTTCTTTTACAGTGAGGGTCTTGGGTTATTTATAATTACAGTTCTAGGCTTCTGTTTAGTGCTCTGTTGTGGGACCTTGCTTTGCCATGCTCTTCGAGAGATTTGTTTTTGATTAGCTTTGTCCCTCTACCCTAGTCCCTGCCATGAACGCATGTCTTTGCCTGTGAACTCCCTGCTGCTCCTTTACAAACAATTGTGGGAAGGATTTCACATGCATATGTAAAGGGGGCACATTTGCATCCTGATGTTAAATGCATGGACACATCTATAAGCCACGTGCGTACACAGCAGAGTCTACTTCACATTTCTACGCAGAAATGTGTCTTTTACCAAAAGCTCTTTCTTAGCTGTTTAACTGTCTTCTGATCACCAAACTCTATAATGAACTCCATTTAACGCCATTTAAAGAACCAAGGGATCCAAGTGTATTATGCGATGTGATGTTCCTTCAGCTGTACATTCCACCCCGAGTCCTAGTAGGACTCAAGTCAGCTTATCCCTATCTCAGCCTTCTTTTAATCATCGGATGCCTTTTGCTGGTGCAGAGTGAGCTGTAGCTGAAGAATGAGAGAGAATGAAGAATTTCTAAAGTACTGCCAATGTTTTCTATCATTCTATTACTTCTGTTTGTCTCCTGCTATAAATCAAATGTCTGGATTTTCTTTCTGACTCTCAGTTTGATCTCAAGAGGAATTAGTTAAGCAAATCTTGGAATAAGCACGATAGTAGTCATAATCTGGTAAAAATAATGACGAATTTTTGTTAAGGAATTGTAACTTAAATGAACAAGCCAACTTACAAAATGAACACAGTTTGAAACATGCTTTTCATTTGTAATGCAGATGTATCTGTTTCTAAAATGATGTGATGGATGTATATGAACATAATGAATATATGTACATATATATAAACAATGGGATTCGGGGAATGTTTTAATCTAATAATGTTGGTTATACTGTTAATGTTCAACAGCAAAAAAAATTTAATTTTTCTTAATTTTCATTGTTTTTGGTTTTGATTTTTTTAAGGCAGTGTCTTATATATTTCACCTGGCCTTGAACTTAATATGTAACTAGAGTAGTTTGAATAAGAGTAGCCCCCAAAGGCTCATAGATTTGAATGTTTGGTCATTGAGGAGTGGCACTACTTGAGAGGGAATAGGAGGCGTAGCCTTGCTGGAGTATGTGTGGCCTTGTTAGAGGAAATGTGTCGCTAGAAGTAGGATTGAAGGTTTCAGAAGCTCAATCTCAGTCAGTGGCTGTCACTCTTCCTACTGCCTCCAGAACCAGATGTAGAACTCTCAGCTACTTCTGTTCCTGCTGTCTTTGCATTTAGATGTAGCACTCTCAGCCACCATGTCTGCCTGCATGCTGCCATGCTTCCCACCATGACAATAATGGACTAAAACTGTAAGCAAACCCCAACTAAATGCTTTATTTTATAAGAGTTGTCATGGTCATGGTATCTCTTCATAGAAATAAAATACTGGCTAAGACAGTAATCAAGTCTCATTTTGAAATCTTGTTCGTCCTACATATAACTCCCAACTTCTGAGATTATAGGCATGTGCTACCACACTGAGCAACAAATTACTTTTTAAAACTATTTAAAAAAAACAGTAATTTTTTCACACTATAAAAGAATAGAAAACTTTTTTAGTATAGTCCTATAGCATAAGTCTATTGTTCTGCATGAAAATAGCCTTTGTGGGTAAAAGTTAACCTGCTACTATTAGTTTGAAGATAAAAATGGCATATGTGGTGCTGGTTAATGCATTGAACTTGTTGGGTAAAACCAGATTCTAGTCTCTTCTTTAACTACCTATTATCATTTTCACAAAGTTACATGGCACTTCAAATATAATTTCCTCATGTGCAACTGAAAACCTACCTTCAACTTTCAATCTATGTGTGTATTGAATATCAGCTACACTATTTGAATTTTCCAATTATTGTTCATGCATTACAATCTATATAATATTTGTCACCAAGAATTCCAAAATAAATTTGAAAGCGCTTAGACTTACAATATCTCAAGCACTATATAAAGTTAATTACATGATTTTTTACCTTTGAAGTTCCCCAAAAACAAGCTTACGTGTGTTATAATTATTTTCACTTTTTATATAAATGAACTCAATGAGAATCAAAAAGAGATCTCTATATGGGACAATGTGTATCTCACCAGAAATTTTCACAAATTTTCTTTCGTCTTGTTGCTGAAAAGATCCTGTATAGATTTTAGGTAAACTGTTGGGGAATGCCTTTGTATTTTCAATGTGTTTAATTTTAACGGACTTGCTGAGTTAATCTCTGCCAGGCATTTAGAGGTCTGCTATGAGCAGAATTAAGAATTAATTAAGAATATTTATGGATTATGCTTATTTTGTATATACAGGCACAAGAAATGTATATCAGCCATGATGGCCTTTACTTCATTTCCTCTCCTT
This sequence comes from Cricetomys ansorgei, assembly GCA_026225945.1. NCBI lineage: Eukaryota > Metazoa > Chordata > Mammalia > Rodentia > Nesomyidae > Cricetomys > Cricetomys ansorgei. The sequence continues at coordinate 9,796,949 of JAMJFZ010001100.1, read as the reverse complement.
AAGAAGGAGTTAATAATTGGGGATGTAGTTCAAGGATGGAGTACTGCATAAAATATACTAAACATTGGGTTTGATAACCATAATGGAAAAAAATTTAAAAAATATATTAACTTCACCATCTCCTTATACTTGATTGGTAAGTATAGGACAATTAGATACCATCAACTCTTCAAAAATTCAACTCAATATTCAAATAAGAATTCTCTAAAATGAGAGACTATCTTTAAATACAATTCCCATTAAAATTAAAGTTTGGTTTAGATGGTGAACATCAGGTCAAGACAGAAAATTAAGAGAAGTCTACTATGGAATAACATGCTCTCAGGACAATGCTAACAAAACTTCAGGCAGGAATTGGAATAAAAAAAATGTGTGCTGCCATAGAGAAACAAGATATTAGCATGCAAAAATGTGTCACAGGTCTTCCAATACCAATCATGCGGTGTGAGGTTGGAAGAATAGACTTCAGTAACCAGGAAAACTAGCTAGTCATGGGAACAGAATCAACAAGGCAGTGAGTCTGGGGTCAAAAAGATAAGTACATAACCAAACAGAAAGCAGATCAGCTTTGAATATCAAATGAACAGTAAGGAAAAGATGCCTTTTAGATAGTCAAAGAACTTAAATCCATGCTGCAGATTCCACCTACAAAGGAATGTTATCAATTCCATAGCTTGCAATTGGAAAGGTTGTAGCAAGTACGCCATGAGTGTACTTCATATTTGAATATATGGAGTTAACAAATCAGTACATTCTTAAAATGTACCAAGAATTTCCTCTCTTGTTAAGTATAATGATGAGTTCAATAATAGCTGAAACGCAAGACTTGTGAATTTAAAAGGTATTTGTGTAAGTAAAATGCTTTATGGTATCCTGACTTCAGGATCTACTGGAAAAATAGAAGAGCAGAATCTCACACCAAAGGAGGTAGCCCATGCCTGACACTGTAGGGCAAGCCAAGAATAGACTGGATAGCCTGGAGATGATTTCTAATAATATCTTTCTCTGCTAGTAGATCGGTGACTAGCCCAATCTTCATCAGAGAGGATTCCTCAGGCAGCTGACAGGAGCAGATACAGAGGCCTAGGGCCAAACAACAAGCAGAGCTCAGGAACCCTATAGAAGAGGGGAAGGAGGGACTGTGGGTTCAAGAGGGGTCAAGGACATCAGGAAAACAAGCCCCATGGAGTCAACTGACTAGCACTCTTAGGGGCTGAAGCAACAGGTACAGAGCCCACATGGTCCCCTAAATATACTTTATGGTTGCCTGGCTTGCTGTTCTTACAGATCTCCTACAAGTTGGAATCAGGGGAAGTCTCTGACCATTTACCTGCCCTTGGGACCATTTTCCTCCTGCTGGGTTGCCTCATCCACTCTTGATGTTGAGGTTAGTGCCTGACCTTGTTCCATCTTGTTATGCTGTTCAATGGACCAGTAACACTGGGAAGACTACTCTTTAGGGGTGGGGGTAGACCTAGGGGAGAAGGATGATGGGGGGAGCTGGGAGAGGTGGAGGGAAGGGAGGAGGGGAGTTGGGATGTATTATACGAGGGAAGAAAATAAAGTTTAAAAATAAATAAATAAAATATCCCGTGGCATTTTATCCCAGTTTAGAATCATAATAGATTCTTTTAAACTAAATTTATTGTGCTTCTCATCTCTAAGGAGCAAAACAATACTAACGATCAGAGGCAAATCTACCAGATGCTAGGCTTTTGTACATGTTGATACTGCTACAGCTACTGACACGTTCAGTTAGATCTTCACAAGTGGTGTCATATTCACTGGGCAAGATAGCAGCATGATAAACAGTCTATGAAATGCTGAACTAAGTTCAAATCACCTTTTCAACTATTTCAGATTGAGAAGAAAATTAGCATATTAGAGTGAGACAGAGACTGATTTGCAGGTTGAAGTGGGTAGAGATCTGATTACTAGAAATCTGTCTTGAGGAGAGTCAGGCTTCCTAACTGTAAAATGGGAGTGACTACATCTAATCTGAATGACTGTGGTGAGGTATAAACATACTCAGACATATAAATAGTACTCTCTAACTTGTTTTTATAGAAGTCATTCCATTGAATCCAAATAGCTCTATCATTATCACCAAGGTAGCAGATGCGTGTCTTCTGTTTAAAAAGAAGGAATACGTTGAAAGGTGTCTTGAAAACCTTCTTCTTCCAGAGGTTGGATTTATTGGAAATGATGCAGAAAACTGAAGCAGAATATTTGTATCATTTTGGTTTTCTATAAAATTTATTTTATATACTTTGTAAAATCTTATCATTAGTTGAGTTCTAATGTTTTTAAATATTTATTAATTATTTGAAAATGTTGCACAATGTGTTTTGAGCATATTCACATCTTTGCCGAACTCTTCCCAGATCTATACTCCTCTTCCCCAGCCACTCAACTCTGTGCCCTCAAAAAAAGAAAAAAGTAAAAGGAAGAAATTAAGTTGAGCCTGTGTGGCATGACCATGGATGGTTCTAGATAGTGATAGGCAGCTAGGATCATGAACATTCATCTGGCCTATATTAGCCTGAGATGAACCATGACATAGTTCAACCTGAAGTTGGGCTTCACTGCCCAAACATACAGGGACCTGGACATCTAGATACCCTGCAGGCACCCAGACACCCCACAGGCACCCTGGCATCATGCAGGCACCTGGAGCAGCCTGCAGGCATCTAGGCATCCCACAAGTACTCGGACTTCAGGTAGGCACCTGGACTTCAGGCATCCACCTGGACGTCACGCAGGCCCCCTGACAGCCTGCCAGAATGAGCACCTCATGAAGCCAGGTACCTGGTGAACTCTGACAGTGTCAGCAATGAAGATGAAGCTCTAATTGTCCTGCTCCCCATGAGCATTTGAGGGTTTTCAAAAATCCCTCCCAAAAGGAGGATACTCCACCCTGGAAGATGAAATATTCTTCAGCAGAGTCATCCTACTGTGGCTCAGGATCAGACTGATCCTGGGGTTTGGTGGTGCATTTGGGGGCAGGACATGCTCGAGCTCCAGAATGTTGCACGTTGTCCTATCTTCATCACTGTCCATCCTGCTGCCTCAGCCTTTGTGCTTGCAGCCTGAATGCAGTGCTGAAGCCCATTCTATCCACCACTCCACCAGGGAGAGCAATACGAGCCACGGCCTTAGCCACAAAAGCGGCAGTACCAGCCTAGTGAGTGGTGAAGAGTCCTGGATAGTCTGGTGGTAACCAGGGAACTATCCTCTGTCCACCTACGGTGCTCACCCATGGCTGCCACTGCCTCCAGCCATGTGTCTCTTAGCAGCGCTCACTACTGTTCTCCTACCTGCCGAGTCCCTGGGTCTGTTTCTCTTTACCATCTGTGCTACTCCACTCTCCAAGCTGCGGCTTGGAGCCCCAGCCTGGTGGGTAGTATCAGGGCAGCCTGATTGTGGCCCCTGCCTCCCACCTCAAGCCACCGCTATGACTGTGTCTCCAGTTCAGTGTCCTCCAAGCCCAAGGACCAAATCTAATAGTTCCATCCACCATCCTCCCTCTCTCTGCTCACAGCTACTTCAGACTTCACTGCCACTGCCCCTTTCCAGCCTCTTTTAACTCTCAAAGTTCTTTCCACTGGACTTGGTGCCAGTGTAGCACTCTCCCGGTCCATGAACGTGCAAGCAGCCATCAGCAACCTGAGTGGAAGCTGCAGGGTGGCCCCAGGAGCCTTGTTGGACTCTGCCTACTGCCCCACCGACAGCTTGAGTCCTGTCCCAGCCTCTGTCCTCTGTCCTAGACTCCCCTTACAGTCTGCCTCCTCTGTGCCTCAGGAAGCACCCACAGGCCAAGTAGAAGACCCAGCCTGTCAGCCACAATGGGGCCCATCAGTCCGGTTCACTGCTGCAGTGCAGCCCTGCTCTTCTCTCTTAGATTCTCCTCCCAACTTATTACTCCATGCTGCCAAGCCTCAGGCTGAGTGGGAACCCCCACCCTGCGGGCAGTGATGGGGCACAGCCAGCCAGTTCAGTGGAGGTGCTGCTCTGCTAGACTACACTCCTGTCTTGCTTCCATCATGCCAGTGGGGTTAACCTGAGAGCTTGTTCACAGTCTTTCCTGTCTGTACTCATGGACTTTCCAGATCTGCTGCTGATGCCGTGGCATGACTTTTAATTCCCAAAGTTCTCCCCACAGGATTTGGTCCCAGTGAAGATTTTCCTGGTCTGTGAGCAAGTGAGGAACTGGAAGCAACTTAAGTGAGGGTGGCCAGGCAGTGGCAGGGCAGTGACCAGAGCCCTGTTGAACTCTGCCTACTGCCCAACCACCATCTTTGTTCTCCAGTTATAGTTTTTTTTTAGAAGCTCAAAATATTTTCACAAGGATTGTATTAATTTACATTCACATTGGCAGTGTATAGTAGCTCCAATTTCTCCACATCCTTACCAGCACTGATCAGCTTTAGCTTTGTGAATATTAGCTAGTCTTACTAGGGTGCACTAATAACTCATTTGCATCTCCCCAGTGATTAGTAATATTAAATATTTCTATAGGCACCTCTTGGCTATTTGTAGGTATCCTTTTGAAAATGTTTAAGTCTGTTTCCTATCTTTTAATTCAGTTGGGTTTTGGTTTTTGCAACTGGATTATTTAAATGCTTTGACTGTTCTGGATTTCAACACCTTGTCAACTGTATAGTTTGTCAATATTTCTTCCCATCCTGAAGATTATCTGCAATACTAGGAGTAGATGTGGATTCACAACCAGATGTAGACACTGGTTCAGAGCAAAGCACAGTTTATTCTTTTGTCTAATTAAATCACTGGTTCTAGCCCAAAACCCTGGAGCACTATAGTGTTTTGTCCTCTTTACAATCTAGTCTTAATCCTTGAACTTTAAGGCTTCAGCCTTCATAAAATCTAGAACATGTAAGCTGTTAGCCCAGACCTAGAAGTCTTTCAGCCTTAACCTCCCGAGACCTACTGCTGACTGAGCCACTCTGACTAGCTCCTTCTGAATTCTAGCTCTTATGGTTCAACTTACTCTATGTTCTGTGCTTCTCCTGCTGATCTCTGCTGTGCCTCTGACTCTCCCTGAGCTCACTGCTCCATCCTACCTCTATAACTGACGGTTTCATCTGACTTCTTTGTAACTCACTCCAGCTTCAGCTTCTGTAACTCCTCTGCATCTTACTGTGTTCTGACTCTGTAATTGACTCTTCTGTCTGCTTCTGTCACAGTTTTTCCTGGGGATTAAAGGCATGAACCACCACCACCTTCTGAATACCAGATTAAAGGTATTTGCAACCACCACTTTCTGAATGCTGGATTAAAGGTGTGTGTCTACATTCCATCCAGACCACACAGACCTCTGAATGTAGCCCCTGGAATGTAGACCCTAGCTTTTACATAGGGCTATTTCTCTATAGTTATCTTTTATTATTTCTTTTGCTCTGATGGAGCTTTTTAATATGGTAGGATCCCATTTGTTTATTTTTCTTTTGTTTCTTGTACTTTATAGTTATGTGCAAATTAAAAATACTTAATAATTTCAATGTTCTGAAACATGGCTCCTATGTGTCCTCCTAAGTTATTTCACAGTCTCATATTTTAAACTGAAATTTTTATCAATTTTCTAGTAGATATGTGGGTTTATTTCTTGACTTCCATGTTCCACTCATTCATTTTTGATATAAAAAGTGGAGTGAGGAAGCTTAGAGACACAATGAAAATAATAGTGAATTAGGATCAAACTCAAGCCATCCAACTTTACTTGGCAGCAATAACTTATGAAATACTCAGTCTTGTGAGTTTGTGTATTATAGCTAGCTACCTTACCCCTTTTGTTATCTTAGGGACTTTATAAAAGCTAAGAAATTCTGTATCCCTTTGTTTTTATCTGTATATAATAGAGTAGTATGAACTTAACACACAATAGTGAAATACAATTGACAGCATTTTGTTTGGAAATTACAAGGTCTGTCTTTACTCTTAGGTAAGTTTTATACTTTATTCCACCTAGGTGCTTAGAGAGAGCAATTTCACCAAAAGACAACATGAATTTCCTGCCACACCCCTTTATACAACTCAATTAAAACTGTTTTTATTTAGCTTGTATAAATCTAATAAGCTACAGAAGATTAGAATAAAATGTAAAATATATAGTCTAAATTCTCATTGGCTAAGACTAACTAATAGAATATGGAAATTAGGAAAAATATAAGTCTACAATTAGTTATTTCCTCTTAGTAGAAGAAAAGAATCAATAAGAGTGACTTGACTAGTTTGAGCAAAAGAACAAGATACACTAAACAGAAATGACTGCCTGGCTATATAGATGGTACGCTGCTTTAAGTACTTTGGGGTCATCTTTTCAAGTTCAAGTGACTGGTTAGGTTTTAAGGAGAGTCTTCGGTGGTTAAGACTATAACTGTGCTTTTCCAATAATTAATAACTTTTTCCTGTTCGTTAAAGTTGGGTTCTATATGCCTCTTGAATTCAATTCAGTTCAATTAAACAAAACATTGGGGCTGGAGAGATGGCTTGGCAGTTAAGAGCACTGGCTGCTCTTCCAGAGGTCCTGAGTTCAATTCTCAGCAATCACATGGTGGCTCACATCTATAATGGGGTCTAATGCCCTCTTCGGCATACGAGTGTACATGCAGATAGAATGCTCATAAATATAAACAAATTTTTTTAAAAGAAAAAAGAGAAACATTTATTGAGCATCTCTGTTTCCCAGACTGAGACACGGTGCTCAATGGTTAGTTCAATTACATATGCATCCTGGGGAAAATACAAAACTTATAGAAGAAAGGTTTATTTGGGCTTATATTTCCAAAGCCCAAATAAATATTTACTTGCTATATAATATATACTTCCATTTATGGTGGAGAAACATGACAACAAGCAGCAGACATGGAGGCTGGAGCTGAAGCCAAGGGCTCACATCTTAAACACAAGCAGAAAGTGGAGAGGATAAAAAAAAAGTTGAAGGCATAAGGCTTTGAACTCTCAAATCTTGCCCTCAGTGATGAACTTCCTCCAGAAAATAAATGGGAACAGGCAAGATTACTCATAATTACTTCCTTTAATACAAAAAAAAATAGTTTCACAAATTTAATTTGACATTAATGCTAGAAGTACTGCCCATTAGGGATGCCAAAAAGCTTCTGCCTCAAAAACTAAAGAAAGCATAGTAAAATACAATTTAATAGTCATCTCATTTTGTCATTACTTGGCAAAATTTTGATTGTCTTATGCTTTTTACCATCAATGTGCCATGCCTGTAGTTGGAGCTCAAAAAATATATTTTATGTAGAATACAGTTTTCTTGATTTCTTGAGATAGGGTTCAGTGTCCCATACCAAATGTTTAAGTGTCAGAGAAGTATTTACCTTTCACTGTGAAGAACTTTCTCTGGGCTATAGGGAACTTGGTGGCAAGAATTGTGTTGTAGTCACCGATAAATCCCTGATACCAACCATGCCATGTGGCATATGTTAGGTATTCTGTAAATATCTGCTGGATAAATTAATACATGAGAGGCAGGACACTCTATACCCAGTGAATCTCTCTCTTCAGATCCTTCATTTCGTGCATCACTGTGAGAAATGGAAAATAACTAATATTTTACTATGCTTATGTGTTAATATATACTTATTTTATCCACTGATTCTACTATTTATAAATCTTGGAATCATGTCAATTTAATGCATCCTAGATTCATATCTCTCACTACAATGGAGTTAATAATTTTCATCCTGTTAATGATATTTATCATGCAACTGTGAAAAGTGCAACATTTATTTCTTTCTTTTGAATGCACCTATGAGATCTTTATTTGCATTTTATTTGAGGCCGCTCATTTGCAGTTTATTTTTCTTGTTTTGATGGTGTGTGATTGAAAGGGAGTAAAATGGTGCTGTTACATTTTTTTCTCTAGTTACAACCAGCGCATGTATGTCAAGCGTAATTAAATTGTGTTATTCCTCAAGCTAAGAGTATTCGCAAACAAATAGTGAAAGAAGTTGAAATTCTCGCAATTATCCCATGTTCTCCACTGTTTCTGAGAAACCATGTCTTGGAAAAATAAGAAAAAAATTAAGCTTTTTAATGTAGGTGGTTTTTCAATAAAAGAAATTATTCAAAAGACCAAAATGGTGAAAAATGTTTGGAGTGATGTTGGTTGTGAACCAACAAGGAACCTGGACTTCATTCTGTAAGCAGAATGATACTACTGGTCTGTGGAAGCACATGATGAAAATAATGTTTTGCTAAAATTCTTCTGGCACAAAAATCTAGAACTATTAGGAGTAGATCTGTCACAAGCTATCCATCCATGCAGTTAGTGTAATATTAAAATGAAATTTGTATCTCATTTAACAGCCTCTCAAAGTAGGGGTGAATAGGTGGCCTCTTAGGAGGCATCTGCTGCTGGTTTGGAGAGAGACATGGAATGCTTTGAACTAGGGACAAAGTGGGTTGCCTTGCTCCCTATTTGTGATGTTTCAAATTTTGTTGAAGTTTTTTTTTTTTTTTAAGTGTGCATGTGTATCTGATTCGATCAAGAATGAACGTTAGGTACGAAATATCTTCTCTTGGGTTTTTAAGTATGCATGTGAGTCTTTATGGGTCTTAATGTTCAAGAGTGTGAAGCTGTTACTAAGGCTGATTCTGCCTTTGACTAAAGCGACTCTACAAGCTTAAGATATTATTTGTGATTAAAACTTGCTGTATCCTTATGATAAAAGCATTTCAAATGTTTGATTCAATCTAAGTGTCTACTTACTTATTAGCCAAATGATAATGACATCTTGATAGAAATGTTAGGAAAAAATACATCAGTAGTTTCAGATCACTCTATTACCTATGTGCAGACTTACTTTTATAAATACATCATGAGCAAAGAAAAGTCAGTAAGTGATTATGGAAGAATGAAAGCATTGGTTGATAGTAGTGATGGCCCAAATTTAAATACATAATTTGTCTGAATTGAGACAATGTATTCTCAGACTGATTCCTAATAAACACTATTTCATTATCCCTAGTATGGCATATTCAGTGCCGTCTATCCTGACACATATGTGGTTTTTAAAGTTGTATTAGCTACTTTCCTAATAGTGTGACAAAACTCCAAGGACAAGGCAATTTATAGAAGGAAGGATTTGTTTGGCTTACAGTTATAAAGAGATAAACCTGTCATGATGGGGACCCATGGCACAGAGTAGCAGTTATAGGGGCTGGAGCAGTAGCTGAAGGCTCACATCATGAACCACAAGCAGAGAGCAGAGAGAGCTAGCTGGAATGACCTGAGGCTTTGAGACATCAAAACCCACCCCCAATGACATATTTCCTCCAGCAAGACCACACCTCCTCCTAATCCTTCCCAAACAATGCCATCAACTGCCTACTGACCAAGTATTTAAATATCTGAGGCTTTAGGAGGCATCTCATTCAAACACCACACGAGTTGTCTGCTGTTTGGTAATAACACCATAGTAACCATAAGTCTGTCTGGTCCTTGGTCTCCAGAATAGAACCACTCATACAACAACATATTATTGCTATTACAGAAGAGTATGTCTTTCTGGTCATTTTAACAACTTTTATAAAAAGCAGTAGAAGACACTTTAGAACTCAGGACATTAATATATTAAATTAATTATGATGATATCACTAGATAAAAATAAACGGGCCAGTGACATTGTGAAGAAATGTGTGTGCATTAGGTAGATATAAGCAAAACTACAAGAACTTTTCAGGTAAGGTCCTGGTTTAGAGATTCCAGGTGTCAGAAAGAGGTAAGGAATGTTTACCTGGTATTTTGAATCATATAACATAGGCTTACAGAGAGAGTTACAATTCATAGTGACTAGTTTTTTCCATCTTGCATGGAGCCTCTCCGAGTTTTAGCATTGAAAGCCTCACTTCCCAGGAAAACCTTCACTGGACTTCCTAACCCTTCCCATGCTGACTTAAATGAAGAAAATATGGATCTTCTACATCATTCACTTCACCTTCCCCATTTTCTTGTCTTCATGGGCTTCAGCAACACATCATTACACCTGTTGATAGGTGATAACTTATCTGAAGTGTTCGTTGATGGTTGAATGCCTTTTCCATGACAGAAACAAGAGACATTTTTTGTCATGTTCACTTTCAGCACCTCCTAAGTTTCCTGGGCCTCAAATTGATATAAAAATTTCATGACACTATTCTAAACCTTTGAACTAAAATTTCTATCCAGTTCAGGTTAATTTGATATTTAGCAGCATTGTCTTTGTCATTTTGGAAGGGGAAAAAAGGAATTATTAGTCAGAAGCTTTTATTTTCATTATAGCAATGCTTTTTATAAAATTTACACTTTAAAATCTCTATTATTATAAACATCTTTAGATATGCTGATAGTACCGAAATAGATACAATCTAGTAGCCTCTCAGAAAATCAACAAAAGCTGCTGCATCAGAAGCAAAGCTGTTTACAGAAGCCATTAGATATTTTTTAGTCTTTCTCATAGCCAATATGCTTTGATGCATCGATTTATATCTTAATAATGACAGTATCCATTTGCATGAGTGTTTCCACTACTCCAAAATTATAAACTCATCCCCCAGACCTCCGGCAAAGGGTGCAGGGAGTGTATATTTTGTACACTTTGCAGTATTCATTATCTCACTTGTCCTTAGATAATTCTGATTACATAGAGGACACTAGTGTAGTAACGAATAGGACTAAAAGTATCTTTCAGAAACACAGTGTGATGTTGATATTTCTCATGCATGTAGATTGAATATTGTTATGTTGGTTGTAGAATCAAAAAGTAACTTTTCAGTAATGATTCTTTTTAGATCACTAAGATATACAAAGAATAAAGGAATCGATTAGATGTAATATACAACACCAAAAGGACTTCCATTTTTAAAAAAAATGCCTGAGCTGTGAAATCGCTCCTAGTGAATGTATGATTACAGACTTTTCCCTGTTTGGTTCTCCACCTCCTTCCTCAGCATACAGCTGTTCATAACATGTTCAAATGATTCAAGGTTGCCAGAAGCAACTAGCAACCTTAGCAGGCAGGCATTTCATTTTAAAGTAATTGTTTGGGCTGTATTCCTAAGCACACAACTACTTTACTCAAAAAGCCCCTCCCTGCTCATGTACCTGCCCCTTACAACTAGTATTTTATTCAACTCAACCTGTGTGATTTTTTTTTCTGTTGTGCTGTTGTCTCCCTGTACAGTTTCTCACTTTCCATTTCCACATGACCGCTTGGTTTGCAGAGATGCTTTCTTACAGACACTTCCCCTCCCCTGACAAGCAATACCTCCTGTTTCTCCAGCAGGAGGCCATTAGTATTATCGTAGGTTCTACTAAGTCGTCTTGCAATTTTGTGCAGTCACCTTTCATATGAGACTCTCCAGGCATATGCCATGCAGAGAAAATAGCAGTCACAACCCACAGAATTTCCATATGTGTTATTTTTTATTCTTAATTCCAACTATACCAGCACTCAAGTATATCGAGTTGATTTTCTAATGTGATTCCAATGTCTAGAATACAGTTGCCTACTAAGATAAAAAAAAATAATAATTCTTGACTTTCATATAATACAGATGCCCAAAAATCTACTCCTTTGGTCTTTCTCCAGGGTCTAGCCCAGTGAGCCTTCCTGATTATCCCTTCTATAAACCCTCTCCAATACTCCATATATAGCCCAAGTCCAAGTGCCCCAGCCTAGTCTGGCTCTCCTGCCTGTGCCACATTAAGCCTCTAGACTTCTGCCAGGAACTGACCTGCCACCTACCTAACCCACAGGTCCCTCCCATGTCACATCCAAACTCTGTCCACATATCTATCCACACACCACACTCTCAGCTTGCACCAGGACATACATCCTGCTAACCAAAGCAGTCCTTTCAGTCTATCCGACTTCATCCCATCTAAGTCATCTCCAACTTCCAGGACCCAACCACATGTGTATCCTCTCTTCTCTCCTAACAGCATGTGTCCAAATCAGGCACAAAATTAACAAAAGAGGCCGACAAGCCCAGATCTTAAACCAAAAATACAAACAATATGAATAACCAATGTAGCATCTTCTTTGCTACTTGTCCTGTAGAAATGATTGCCAAAAAGAATTACTAGATGAACTCCAGGACACAGAATTGAAAAGAACAATCAAAAACTCATCAAAGAATTCAGAGTATAAAGAAGACACAAATAAACAGTATAAAAAAATTTTAAAAGAACAAACTTAAAGAGACAAATTCCTGAGAGATGCCAAAGGAAACACAAGGCTACAGGAGATAATGAAGAAACCTGAGACTTGAGAACAGAATACAATTATTAAAGAGAAATATTGAAAAGAACATAAGCTGAAATGAAGATTGAATTAAAAAAAAGCAACGACAACCAGAAAGACTCTAAAGAAAAACTTGTAAGTAAAATGAATCAAGCAGAAAATCAAGCAGAAACAAGTTAGAACATCGTTACTCAAAGATAAAGTAAAAGATCTAGACCAAAAAGCATAATATAAGAAAAAAACTTTAACTCAGGAAAGGAACGTATAGGAAATGTGGAACACCATGAAAAGTTCAAGCCCTTACAGTATAGTCATAGATGACAAAGAAGACTCCCAAGACAATGACATAGACAAGACAGATTGTCCACAAGATCATAGAAGAAAACTTCCTCAAACTAAGAAAAGATATACCTTTACAAATACAAGAAGTACACAGGACAACAAATAGATAAAACTGAAAAAAAAAATCCCCACCACATATCATAATTAAAACATTAAGTATACAGAACAAAGAAATGGTTCAACATACTCAAGTCAATAAAATGTAATCAAGTAAATGGACTTAAGGTTAAAAAAAAATCAAGTGACCATCTCATGAGATTCTGGTAAAGCCTTTGACAAAATGTGGCCTAAATGTTGTAGGGTTAGAAAGAACATGCCTCAACATAATAAAAGCTGTATATGAGAACTCCACAGGAATGGGACAGTGCTATGCATTCTCCCCAGTCTTTTACAGTGTTGTGCTCAGAGCATTGGTTGGAATAATAAGGCAAGAGAAGGAATTATCTCTGTTTGCAAATGGCATGATACCATACATTAACGATTCAAAAAAAATTTTGTGGCAATAAAATGCTTCGAATCAATAAACAAATTAAGAAATGTGGCAGGATAGAAAATCAACTTGCACTAATCAATAGCTATTTGATATACCAATGACAAACATACAGAGAAGGGGATCGTGGAAAAACTTCCATTCACAATAGCCTCCAAAAAATAAATAAAATATCTAGGGATAAATCTAACTTAAAAAGTGAAAAGCACCTCTTTGAAAACCTCAAACCTCTAAAGAAAGAGATAGAAACACTAGAAAACAGAAAATCATCCCATGCTCATGAATTGGTAGGAGTAATATTATGAAAATGACCATTTTACTAAAAGCAATTAACAGGTTCAATGAAATCTCAGTCAAATTCTCACCTCATTATTTATATAAATTTCTTTTAAAAAAAGACTACTCTAGAATCTACATAGAGCTGGGCAGTGGTGGCACGTGCCTTTAATCTCTGCACTCGGGAGGCAGAGGCAGGAGGATCTTTGTGAGTTCTAGGCCAGCCTGGTCTACAGAGTGAGTTCCAAAACAGCTGGATTTACAACAGAGAAACCTTGTCTCAAAAAAAAAAAAAAAACTAAAATCTACATGAAATCTCAAGGGACAGCAGGCAGTCAAACAATCAAACAAAAAGAGCAATGCTGGAGAAATTACCATTTGAGATCTTAGGATATATTACAGAGCCAGAGTAACAAAAGCAATATGGTTCTGGCACAAAAACAGCCTATAGACCAATGGAGCAACATTAAGGACCCAAAACCAGTACACATACAGTCATCATAATATTTGACAATGATGCCAGAACATGTGCTGAAAAAAAAAAAAAAACTTCAACAAATGGTGTTTGTTAGACATCCAGCTTTGAATGGATAATGAATGTATATATTATTCACTGTAAAGAAAATGAAATCTTCAGTAAATGAATGGAACTAGAAAAGATCATATTAAGGTAGCCCAGACCCAGAAAGACAACTCATCTCATCTCCTTTCTGAGAACTAGCTTTCATGGTACCAGGATGTGCCATGCAAGCTTCCAAAGGAAGGAAGCAACCACAAGTCCCACCCAGATATGATGCTTATGCACCACAACAAAGATCAACATGTAACAATAACCCTAAAGGTACGGGAATGGCATGTATAAAATTCAGTAACCAACAGTTCCCTACTTGGACTTAAAATCCACTCAACAAGAGAGGAATCATGCCTAGTACTGGAAACTTAGCCCACCCCCCAGAGCTAGTTGATCTTATATATACTGGAGGATAACCTACAATCACCACTTATTAAACCAATATGATCCCTAACTACAGTGTAAATATTTTTCCTTATTATAACCACAGATAAGTGTAGTCCTTACCCCTCATCAAAGAGGCTTCTCTTTGCAACAGATGAAGACCATTAGAGAAAATCGAAATCAATCACAATGCATAAATGTGGAGCTCAGTCCCAACAGATAAATCTACAATACAATTTGTGCACCTAAGACTCGGAGGTCACTGTGGTGAGATGGGCTGTCATTGTAAGAGCCAAAGAAACGGAGTTTGCGGTGAGATTGTGTCAACTAGGAATGTCAGAAGCTACACTCAGAAAGTCTTATCAACATGACTACCTAATCAGGAGGTGGAAAGGGACAATAATAGAGATGCTATGTGGAGGCCTCACATAGACGCCTACACAAAGAAGTATAAGAAACTAAGGAATTTACCAAGAATAGGAGAGAACAGGAGAGTCTTCTCCAAGGAAAAACATACCAATTGGTTATCTACCACCAAATGTTCAGTCCTGAAAACATACATACAAGGAACATCACACAGACTGAGCAGTTTGTACTTACGCATTTAAGAACACATACCTATACATATATATGTAATGACAATTAATAAATAAAAAGGCCATGATTTTGAAAAAGAATAAGGAGGAGCAAGTGGTACGGTTTAGAAAGAGGAGAGGAAACGGGAAGTGATATAATTATAATCTGTAAAAACAAAAGAAAAATTTAAAAAGCTATACCTTCCTTGCATTTGCTGCCAAATATCTCATCACTCTTTTTAAAATTCATGCTTCAGAAATAATAGGCTTCAGAGTACCCTAAAATCATGAAGTTTTCCTTAGCAAACCATCTTCTTTGCCCCCAATTATCCTTTTAAATCTTCAGTATTATAGAAACTCTATTCATCTCCCAAGTCTTGGCATATTCATGACATTTTTACTGAAATCACAGAGTAAAAAGTAAGCAACTCCTCATAACCATGCATGTACAAAGACCATTAAGAGTGTCTTCTGGTTACAGTTACTACTTTACTCTGGGAAGTCTCAGTCTAAGCCTTGACTTGTTTAGTTTTATATTTCTAGTGCCTAGTATAAAATAGGGTAGGCTTCAGTTGGTGGACTGTTGAATAAATAAATGTATGATCATGGCTATATTAATAAATGTGTCTCTTAAAAGCTTATTGTCATATCATATAGGCAGGGAACATGTCCTTTTTGGAAACAGGCATTCTAGGTACCAAACCTAAACAGAGATGCTACCTAAACAGAGATTGCTGCAAGCCTAACATTGACTCATCTCACAGGCCACATACTAATTATGCCATTACATCTCAAATGTCACATCCCATAGGTCACTTATTAACAAGGCTCACAGTTTTAGAAAAGACTCCATCCAATTGTTTTTGTATGGCAATTTTGTTTTTCTGAAATGAAACATTCCTTTCTGAAAGGAAGCTTATGAAAATCAGGAAATAAAGAAATCACAAGTCTCAGGAAATTCACGGAACTGACAGGATTTCACAAAAATCCTCCCTGTGGTGATGGAAGAAACAAAAGACTACTGAGTGGAGAAAAATCTCTGAAATGTTGAGCTAACTGGATATCCTGCAGAGGGCTCCAAAATTGCAGATTTCATGAATCTGCTCTCAGTCTGGAATAGGCTTTTCAGTTACACAGCTGCTATAAATAATCTCTCGCCCATCTTCCAATAAGTCATCCCATAAACTCTTTGGTCTGCCAAGTTGAACTTTGGTACATCATTTCTTTGGACTGCCAATGGCTTCCTGTCTGGGGTAAACAATGATTGCTTATCTTCCCTAGCAACATAAACATCAGTTACCTAAGAATGTGCTCTGCCACATACTTTGCAGACACCAGAACCCAAACCCATATAGATTCCTCAGTGGAAGGATTTGATGGAGACATCACATTTAGGACTGAGTGTTCCAAGGTCTCCCATTCTCTACATATCGCCCAATTGTGAGTCTCTGTACGTTTTCTCATCTACAGCAGGAGGAAACTTCTCTGATGATGGCTGAGCAAGACTATGAGTATAGTAGAGTATCACTAGTAATCATTTTATTGTTACATTCCTTTAGCAGAACAGTAATATTTTGTTTTCCCCTAGGTCCCTAACCTATCTAGTCATAGGTTATTGGCCACTTAAGCAGTGTAAGCAATGGGTTCCATCTCATGGAAGGAACTTTAAATCCAATCAGATATTGGTTGGTTACTCCCACAAGCTTTGTGCCATTATTATACTAGTGCATCTCACAGGCAGGTCATTGTAGATTGAAGGATTTGTAGCTCAATGAGTGTTTACTTTTCTCCTTTGGTAGTGTGCAGAGTAGCTTTCAGTATCATGAACAATAGTCAGTAGGAGTAAATGCTCTAGGTAGGCACCAACTGGACTTTTCTGTGTCCAGTGAGATGTGTGTTGTCTTCAACAAATAGGGCCTTACCACAAGTTTATGGAGCACAACCAATAGCCTTGTTAATAACCCAAGTTGTTTGGGGGTTCCCTTGGGACCCCATTGGCCAACAATTCAATTAGATATAACCCATTCCCAGAGTTGGAGACTTCATTTGGTGATGTAATATGTCCAGCCATGGCTCCAACTCCTCCATTTTTTGGTAAGTCCATTTAGACTGACTTCACATGTATGCATATTTTAGGAAGCCTCTCCTGTATTCCATAAGACCCCTCAAATGGCCCTTAGTTTGCCTTTTAACTAAATTTTTGTAATGTCAAAGGATGTTTACCTTTCCCCCTGTGGGTTAATACTCCCCTGCACTCCTTCTAAGGACCTTAAAAGAAGACATCTTGCTTTGTCTGGCTTACAGAAGCTTTTTGGTGCCCACTATTTTCCTGGACTTAATAAAACTCTTGCCTAGGCAATAAAATGACGCCACTCTTCTCTATTGATCCTGCTCTCTCTCCCTAAGAACTAACAATTATATTTAGGAATGATATGAATGAAGGCTAGGAAATGAAGTGTTTTATATGTAATATATTATAATTTGTTTATCTACTATTTTATGAAAACATAAATATTAGTATAAGGAAGAATACTTATTAACCATTAAAACAGAGTCTGTAAACTTTACAATTCATCTTTAGAGAAAATAAGTAGTTCCAGCATTATATGTTTGGCAGAATTTTATCCCCAAAATGAATATACACTATCCAACCCATCTGTCCAGTGAGCTGCATCTGTTTTTAAGTTGCATATGTCTCCAACCCACCCTTGCTGCCAGGAAATAAAACAAGATGTGCTAACAGTAAATCAATATTGTATTGATACTGTACCTAGGGATTAATCAAGCCCACTCATTTTCTTTCAGGACAATTTCAAGCTGCTAGAGGTTTGCAAAATGTGGGGCAAATCATGCACCTACCTAACAGGGGCATCAGCCTACACAGCCAACCTCAGCAGGGAAATTCAGAAAGGACCTTGGAGGCATCCAGACTAGCAGTGCACCCAGCCTCGGGTTAAACACCAAACCCTTCATTCCTCTCTGGGTCAAGTAGCACACTTTCAAATCATTTAACCTTGGGTTGCTTCTTTCCTAATGGAGTTACTAACTCACCTTTTCCTTTCTACTTAGGAAGAATATCTAATTAAAGTAAGTATATCCCCTCCCATTTGGGATATAAATACCTAATTCTTTCAGCTGACCATTTTATCACGTCTTGCTTCCTCATTATATAGAGAGTAAATATCAACTTCATAGCATATAATAACCCATTACAGCTCTGATTAAAGTGACCCTAACAATCTAGTGTTGATTGCCTCCTCCAGGGAGAATTCATTGATAACTAATAATATAAGACATAAAAGATGCTGTTTTTAAGTTGTTGTTCTGAAAAAAAAAAGCATTACAGAGGAGTAAGAAAATGTAAAAAGTGATGAAAAAGATTGTTCCTATTTTTATTTATCCACTTAACATTATATGAAAATAAAATATTCATTCTGTTAGGCTCTTATTCTACATGTGAAAAAAACTGCATAACTAGAAGAAACAAAAAGATTATCACACTGCTTCAAAATTAGTTGTTTTACAACATTAATCTAATCCAAAGTCTATACTCCTGGACTCTATCTTTATGCTTTCTGACACTACTGACTGATAACCTCCACACATGATCCCATCTGAACAAGTACTATTCTCACTTACTATTAACGCTTCCCTTGGTCTAACAAGGTGGATTGCACAAACTATAACATGAGACTTTCAGTTCTAGCCTCTCCTCTATTACAGACTAGCAATGAGCACTCTCACTAAGCATTTATAAATGTGCAGGACATCTTCCACACATGTCCTAGGTCCATTCTCTATCCACCTCCACCCTATTCTTTGCCTGAGGAAGCTAACCAAAATGAATTGTTTGTTGTTTCCTAAGAGGCTTTCTCTAGTTAATGGGAGAATGAAGGTAGGAGGACAATAAAGCCATGATATTATTTCTTAAGTTCCCATCCTATAGGTTGACTCCTTTGCCTGGAGGTCACAGCACATACCAGAAGCCTTATCACCAGGTAACAGACATCTGGCATTACTGGCTGTGATATCACTTGTAGGTTGCCTTACACCATGCTCACTTAACTGATGGCTCCTTCGTAATCAGATTCACGTTATGCAACTCACTTTTTTCTTGTGTGGGCCACAGTAATACATTCGAGAAATAAGTAATTAATACAAAGACAATGCAAGATTTGAGCATAGAAACTTTACTTTCTATGCTGTATATTGTTCTCTTTACTTAAAATGTTGATCATCAAAAATGTACTGTGTAACCTGAGCAGTGAGCAATCATGGGTATCATATCGGTTCTAAGAAATTAGTAATAGAATTGACTCCATCCAATTTGGAAAAAGTTATCTCCAACCCCACTTTTAATGCTGTATTTAAAAAGCTCTATGTAATATCACAAAAATCAATTTTACAAAAACTAAAGAGATTAAAACATCACTTTCAAAAATTAAAAATTATTCACATACATATAATAAACAGGACTAGAGCTGTCAGTTAATTAAGAGGGAACTCATAGTGATAGTAACACTGGTTGAAAGTAATGCTGAGAAACAGAGATGTCATAATCAATCTGAAAATTTGCTCAAATGGATTTGCTCATGTTCTCTGGCTGTAGTCCAACCTCACTTTGACATATAGGAACCTAAGACTTTCACATCTGAGCTTGTCTTTTCAACCAACCACAGATACACATGTTAATATGTAAATGAAAAATATTAGATATGATTAGGTAGCAAATTGTTAAATGAATCCATGTGCATTTACCTATAAAGGTGAGTAATTCTCAAATGAGTCTATACTATTAGGACATCAGAAAGCCACCCAGCTATACCCCACTTTATTTATCAATTTTAAATATTTTTCCTAACAAAGTACTGCTATATGAAACATTCATTTGTATTTAATAAAGTTATTCATAAATCTAAATTTCCCCTAAATTTGCATTTGCTGACATCAAGATATAGGGAAGATCATGCTTATCATAATTTTAGTAACATCTCCACTGGTTATCAAAAATAAAAAATGACTTTCTGTGTCCTGTGATTCCTCATACTCTACTTTTCTGCCAGTCTGAAATCATAATGTGCAGAGTAGAAATTGAATGCATTTTCCTTTGATCACCGTTAACAAATTTCTTTTAGACATAATCACATAAAGAATTAAATTATCGAATTTTTCTTCCATTTATTATGACTCAGCACAATTCTCACACAGTGTCTTAGTTACTGTTCTACTGCTGTGAGCCAAAAAGGAAGCATATAATTGGGGGCTTGCTTATAGTTTCAGAAGGTTAGTCCTTGGACATAATGGTGGGAAACACAGCAGCAGGCAGGCATGGCAATGACACAGTAGTCGAGAGATGACATCTGATCCTCAAGTTACAGAGAAAGAGATGGGGGACCTGGGACCTGGTGTGGACTTTTGAAACTTTGAAGCCCACCCCCAATGACACACTTTCTCCAACAAGGCCGTAACTCCTAATGTTTCCCAAACAATTCTACTAAATGATGACCAAGCATTCAAATATATGATTCTAGGGAGGACATTCTCATTCAAACTACCACATCCCACTCCCTGGCTCCCATAGGCTTGTAGACATCCTAATGAGAGACAATCATGATACGTACTCACTTATAAGTGGATATTAGCTCTTAAGTAGAGGACAATTGTACTACAATTCACAGACCCAGAGAGACTACGCAACAAGGACGGCTCAGTGGGGACACATGGATTTCCCTGGGAAGGGGAAATAGAACAGACACTGCAGGTGGGCTGGGGGAGAACAGAAATGGGAACAGGAGGAGGTCGTGTTGGGGGAAAGGGATGGAGGAAAGAATATAGGAAGAGATGACTGGAATTAAGGGACTGGAATTGGGGTGACCTGGAGACCCAGTGCTATGGAAATTCCCTGGAATCTACTAGGATGACTCTAGCTGGGACTCCTAGTAATGGATGATAGGGAGCCTGAACAGGCCATCTCCTGTAACCAGACAAGGCTTCCAGTGGCGGGACTGAGACACCAACTCAATCTCAAAACCTTTTACTTATAACATAACCTGTCTTAAGGATCTTCTGGGGGCAATTTAAGGGCATAACCCCACACCAAGGGAGGGGCCCCATGCCTGACATTGAAGGGCTGGACAGAAATGGAGACTGGATAGCCCAGTGACAATTCATAATAATATCCTGCCCTGTTCACAGGTCCTTGCCTAGCCCAATCATCATCAAAGAAGCTTCCTCTGGCAGCTGAGCGGAGTAGATGCAGGGGCCAGGGCCAAATATTGGGAAGAACTCAGAAATCCACAATGAAGAGCCAGAGAGATTATGGGGACCAGAGGGATCAGAACACCAAAACACTCCCCAGAGTCAGCTGACTAGGAGTCTTAGGGACTTAGAGAGACTAAGACAGACATGGAACCTGCAGGGTCCCCTATCTTATGGTTATCTTGTAGAAATCCTACAAGTTGGAGTGGGGGCTGAGGGCCTCTGAACCTTTTATCTGCCCTTGGGACCCTTTTCCTCCTGCTGGGCTGCCTTATCCAACCTTGATGTAGGGGCTAGAGCCCAGCTGTGTTTCATCTTGATATGCCCTGTTCAAGTGGCAACCCTGGAAGGCCTACTTTGTTTTAAGGAGAAGCGGGAAGGTGGATCTGGGGAAGAGGGGAGATGGGAGTATCAGAGGAATGGAGGGAGGATGGAGACAAGCTGTACTATACGAGAGAAAAAATAAATTTAGGAAAAGAAAGGGGAGAGTAGAGCACATGTGGTATGAGTGAACAGAAGTGGGGAGAGGGATGTGTGGGGCAGGGGAAAGGAGGAATAAAAGCGTGGCACCTCAAACTAAGGATGTATGAAGGAGCTTTATGAATCCCCGTTACTTTGAAAGCTAATTTAAAAAAGGAGTTTAGAAAGAGTTGAAACAGCGATACTCTATCCATATTAATGAATAATACTTTTCCCAGAAGGTGTGGGATTATTATATGAAAATCTCAGTGCCAGCCCCAGGTTACCTCTCTAGAATTTTTTATCTCAGTGCTACCCAAAAGATTCAGGCTATTTTAGTAGTACCCTGCTGTGGTGGCTCACCCAAGAACGACAAGGAGACATAATCAAAGGTGCAAGCCCTGCCAGACCTCGGCAGAGGGAACCACCATCATGGCCAGTGCCATCCCGACAGTGGAACCCTGAGCTCTCAGCTCAGGTGTTTTTATTGTTTCAGAACACCTCAGGTATTTTACTGATAGCATATGCAGATCATTAGCAATTAAACAACCACCCACAGAAATCTAACACCTGCAAACAATACAGAACACCCTAGACCTAGGATAGCCCCTCACCCAACAGTGCATAAAACAATTTCAAACATAACTAAAAATAAACTTTCCCAAAATTCCCCTTTTCTGTATAAACCAATCAAAAAATTGCTTTTTATCTCTACAACACAATTTAACACCACACCAGCACAGGACAAATGAAACCAAGCATTTATCAAGCTTTCTCAATGTCTTTGGACAGCAGAAAAATATTATCAATGTCTAATTATCTGGAATTCACTCACGATCTTCTGGGCTCCTCCACAGGACTTAGATCACTTCTCTGCTCTGCCCTCTGAAGCACAGTTTGTCCTCCAGACTCTGGATGGTTTCACTCCACTGCTGCTGCTGTTCTTGGTGGCCATTCCATGGGACTGGCATCTCAAAAACTGCTGAGGTCCCTTGCTACAACTGGGCTGCACTTTCACCAATAGCTCTCCTCGGCTCTCTTCATGATACCAAGCCTCAACTACTCTGCATGACCCCTTCAATCTGGGCTTTCAACTACCATTTTGGCTATACCCTCACTAATGGCCTCTCCTAGCCTCTTACAGTGTCAAACCTCAGTTGCTTTCTATGACCCCTTCATGCCTTCAAAACTAACACCACCTGAGTAATACTTACAGTACCAAGTTCCTCTGCCAGCATGAGATACAACCTTGTCCAGTTCTGGAAGACAATTTCTGTGTGCTGACTCTAAAGAAACACATTCCAGATTTTAAGATAGAGTCTAGTTTGCTGGAAAAACAACTGGTCACCTTGTGTGCAGTAAGGATACCCCTATAAGTGGAGTTCACATCACTGTCACCAATATCTGGACCACTTATCTTTCTTTTAGTCAGGTTTGCAGGAAAAAAAAACTGGTCAGTTTAACTAAGCTGCTTTTTGGCTCCAAGCTGTGGTTTCCACAGCAGAGGGTCCTGGGCCTGTGGGAAGAATATCTGGCAAAGTCTTGGCAGTTTGGCATCCTTTTTCACCACCACTAAGGGGATGCATACAACCCCCTCCATAGAGCTCAAACACAACATCTTGAGCTTCACACACATACAATGTAGCTACCAGAAAACTCAGTTTGTGAAACAGCAGCTACCAGCAGTAGCAGGAGGGAGCATAGGAACCATGATCAGGAAAAGCAGTAAGAACCTTGCTTTTTTTCTGCTCCCAGCTGAATTCTTTATCTCTAAGGGCCTCCATTCTGTGGCTCTCACCTCGGAGCTTTTTTCCTCATATATTTATTAATTTCACAGTCTTTTCTCTTCATAGAGGCTTATTTCCTTTCTCTACTCTCCCTTCAGGAGACTTCTACTCATTATTTTTGCAAATATATAAATATATAATTTCTGACCTCTAGGAGTTGCCCTGAGTGTACTTTACCAGACACTGTGAGGTCTGGAGTTTTCTTCTTCCTTGTATCCACATTGGGTTAGCTGGCGTGATGTCCTGCCCCATGTTGGTGCACCATTTGTAGTTGTTCATCTGCTGCTGGGGCACCAAGGAAGACAAGGAGGTGCTTTCATAACTACAAACCCTACCAGACCTCAGCAGAGGGAACCACCATCCTGATAATCACATAATCACAGTGGAACCCAAGCTCTCAGCTCAGGTGTTTTTATTCTTTCAGAACACCTCAGGTATTTTACTGATAGCACATGCAGATCATTAGCAATCAAACAACCCCCACAAAAATCCAGCACCTGCAAACAATACAGAACACCCTAGACCTAGGATAGCCCCTCACCCAACAGTGCATAAAACAATTTCAAACATAACTAAAAATAAACTTCCCCAACAGGCTATTGCTATTGCTCTTGTTTGCTCAGTATAACTATATGATAAGACCCTGTCCTGGTTAGTTTTTGCCAACTGAATACTAGCCAGTATCATTTGGGAAGAGGAAAATTCAGTTTAGAAAATGTCTCCATCAGATTAGCCTGTAGACAAGATAGATAGATGTTGGAGGATCACAATGTAGGAGAACCAGACTCATTCTGGGCAGTGTCACCATTGGGCAGCAAGTGCTGGATTATATAAGAAAGTAAGCTGAGAAAGCCATGAACATGTAGCCAGTAGGCTGTATTTCTTCACAGTCTCTGCTCTAGTACCTGCCTCTAAGTTCCTGACTCAGTCCCTGTCCTGACTTGCACCAGTGATGGAATATGACCTGAGAATTGTAAGATGAAATAAGCCCTTTCCTTCATACTTGCTGTAGTCTTGTTGTTTATCATAGCAACAGAAAGTGAACTAGAACAAACTCTAGCTTGCAAGATGCAATACACGATGGGTGAAGGACATAAAGAAACCAGGGTTGAACTGATGACTGAAGTTTCCCTGATGGCCAGTTTTCATAGTGCTGGAATGGGTCAAGCAGGCTTCTGAAAGAGAAAATACATTAATCATCTTATGTAGCACTGAACTCTGATTGATACAATATTGGCCTGACAGGGAATATGTGCCCACTTGTGGCAATAGTGACAATACTGTTCATGGGGGTAACCACCCACTCTCTTGATTGGAACTGAGGCTTACTCCATAGGAGAAAATTCATTCCTGGTACTGAAAACAGGCTCAAACCCCACAGATAGGGGAATCATGGGCCCTAGGGGACAATTCATTGATGTTCTTTTTCCAAATGATGATGTTTTCAAACTGACTGCTAAATATTTGTGTTTGTGTACATAGATTTGTGCTGCCCACCATGCCTAAGGCTGCTGGGGAATTGAAGAAGAGGAGTCAGAAAGAATGTAAGAGCCAGAGAGTAGGGAGAGGTTTGTGAAATGCTGTCTTCTTGACATGACAAAGTTGTTGCACACATGACTTCACAGCAACTGCACAAGATCAAGACAGTTAAAAACTCCAGCATGGATTGAGGAGGTGTTCCCAATGCTCAGAAAGGAGAGTCATTTCTCTTTGGGATTGTAACCATTGGTAGGTGCCCCCTGACCCAAGGGATGACCTCACACCCATGAGCACTAATTGGACTCATTGGTTTATAAACAAACAAGAGGTCATGAAGTTGGGAAAGGGATGTGATGGGTGTCCTGGGGAGTTGGGTGGTGGAGTGAAGCTGGATATGATCAAGATACATTCTATACATGTCTGAAATTTTCAAAGAATAAAAATAAAAATAAAGAAGCTGTAAATTCACTACATGTGGTCTTTTTAAACTACCACTTAGTTCTGAAGAGTTTGGGGGCTCTTCTTAAACTACATTTCCTCAAAAGTCTAGCTACGTCCCCTCCTTTACCAGTGTGAAGCATTTTAAAACACTTTTACCATAGTGGCAAACCAATTGGCAAGCCAATTTCCCCAAACAATGTTTTCTCTCACAACCAAAGATAGTAAAATACAAGAAAATGTCAATATCTAGAGTGTGAAAGGAGAAAGAGAGAGAGAGAGAGAGAGAGAGAGAGAGAGAGAGAGAGAGAATTACACAAGTACAAAAAGAATGACCATGAAAACCATTCAAGAAGGACCATTACATCACACGCTAGCATCTCTCCACATCTACTCTGGTCCTGTTGCTCCAGGTATAAAATGTAGCAAGCTCAACCTAAATCTGGGAGATGCAATTTGGATGCAGTTCCTTTCACTCATCAAACTGTATATAAAACTATATGTACTGCTTTGTATAGCTATAACATGGCATTGGTACTAAAATCAATCAACTAGTTTATAAATATCCACTGATGCTGACCGTAACACTGTTACCACACTATTACTGATACAACAACCTGTTAATTCAGGTAACTATTTTTTCATGAACACACTAGTAGACTAGGATATATTTCATTATCATCATCATCATCATCATCATCAAAACTGGTAACAATCATCCATTACTTCTTTTTCACAAATATTCCATTTAAAATATGATTTAAGCAAAATAACAAATCTCAAATACTCAGCTTTAAAGAAAAGGGAAGTTCTCAGCTTCTTCCCAAACTTTTTATGTCAAAATTCAAAATGTTTTGCTTTCAAGCAAAAGCATGCTTTTTCTCAGTTTTCACCTGCTGTGAGAATGATTCCTACATTATAATTAGTTCGGATAAATGAATGGCAAAATTGCTCTTCAGATTTTACTTTTTGAAGCTCATTTACATGATGGTCTATGATGACATGGTTATTAACAGATTTCAAGCAATTAATTAAGATGGCTGGTACAGTTGTTAGCACAAAGCAAAACTAAGAAAATATTTAAGAACATCTTTCAACTCATGGACTCAACTGAAGCCATTCATCCACTCTCACGGAATGAATGGCAAGTATTAGTGTTATGCTTCTCATGGTGTTTTGTTTCGTAGACATCCAGTTACTTGCTGTATTTTTAAAACATCAAAGTAGGCAGTTGTGCTGGCTTTATTTAAAACCATTGTTGTATTGTTGTCCCTTTCATTTTCAAGCTGAAAAATATTGATCTCACCCTTAGTGTGTTTCCAGGGACCCCTTTCTTTGTGTCACTGTATGTGACTTCCTTCACAAGTATGGCACAGCAATCTATTCTGTAAATAGCTAATAAACTTTTTAATTAAAATTTTTATTTATTTATTTTATGAGTGTTTTCCTGAATGTGTGTATGTGTACCATATGCTTGCCTGGTTCCTGTGGAGATCAGAAGAGGGTCGGATAGCCTCGGTCTACAGTTACAGATGATTGCAAGACAGTATGTGGGTGCTGGGAATTGAATTTGGGTCCTCTGAAAGAGCAAGTCCTCTTGGGAATTGAGCCAAGTCTCCAGACCCTAAAAATGTCCTTATTTCATCTGGTTCAAGATTAAACCCTTCCAATATTTAAGAAAAAATATTTCCTCTCTTTATTACATCCAAGACTTCTGAATGTCAGATCTCATTTTCCTCCCAAGTTGTGAGTGATTGCTGTCAGATGTGCTTTTGTATAATGAGATGTGAGTGTAAGGCATCCATGCACTTCAGTTCTGATCCAGTTAAAACTCTCTTCCTCTCTCTCTCTTTCTCTCTCTGTCTGTCTCTCTCTCTCTCTCGTGTGTGTGTGTGTGTGTTCACATGCACGTGCACATGTGCACACGTGCATTACCTTCACAGCACTCCTGGAAGAAGATAAAATATGGAACATTGTCCCAAAGTATCATCCAGATGCCCCAGAGGGCTTTGCCTTAGTGAGAAATAAATTTTTCTCTGCTAAGATGCTGGGATAATTTCCTATTGTAGTAAAATTTAACTTGCCGTACCAATGTACCTTGAAACAAACTTGAAGAAACCCTGAGACAGAGGGCCCTCTTGCTTTACTCAGGAAAGTTTTTCAGATGGAGTCTATCTATATTAAAATATGGGCTCTAATTTTTTAAATGTAGTATCTGTTAGTTTCTACTGCTCATGCCAGACTGTTGGAAGCAAACAGCTCTTGACTGTGCATGTGTATCCTCCAGTCTTTATTTTCTAAGAACTGTACAAATGAGGGCACCTTAGGAGAGACTGCGATACATTTGATAGAAATAGCAAGCTAAGAGGCACTGTAGACTGCAGCCACTCTGAGCCTCTTCACCTTCCAATCTCATATCTCCAGAGGTTTATGAATGAATGAATAAATTTTAATTAATTAATTACTTAATCAGCAAGCCTCCCAACAATCAATTCTGACTAATTTTGCTTCCACTAAACTAAAAGCAAAAAAGATCCTGTCAATCGAGAGGAGCTGTGTTGTATTAAAGATCCAGGGATGGGAAATGGATTTAAAACAGACTTCCTTCCTTCTGGGAAAATGATCATGACTGAACTCTTATTGTGTTTTTCTCCATACATACACACAATCAATGATTGAAATAGTGGAAACCCCTTGCAGCAGTAATATTCAAATTCTGTCACAGGGATAGTCATCTTTACTTCATATGTCTTTAATTCTCTTTTGAAACTTTAATAGGCCTTTGTTACAGGAAACACATAAGAAGGGAAGAAGAAAAATGTTAGACTTACTCTAAATATGGTTAGAAATATTTGTCTTCTAATAGGTGTAATTTACATAGCATACAGTATAGATAAGCCAATTATTTTTAACCTAAAATCTTTATAGTGTTTCAAGGTCACTCTCAAGAAAGTTAGGACTTGGACAGTGGAGTGAAGTTACCATACTCTCCTTGCGCTCTTGGGGTAGGCCCACAGTTCACTAAGGCATCATGGACAATAGTTTGCTTACATATGTAAAATATATCCCACGTATCATTAGTTTACAGCTATCTTACGGAATCTTCTAAAATCAAGTATACTCTGAGAACATTCCACGTTAACGTTTATTTTCAATTGTTTAATCTTCAAACACCAACACTGTATAAAAGAAGTAATTCTTTATAAAGCCATCATCTGTGCAATGAAACATCATTTCTTTTACAATGATAGTCTTATTTAGATGCATAGAAAAATATATTGCTTATAGTAAATGACACTACCTCCTTCAAAGACTATTCAGGTTTTAAAAAAAGAAGAAAAGAGAAACAGAAAGAGAAAGGGAAAACTTTTTATAGCTTTCACAGACCTTTCTATTCAAATATACACTCAAACTTTCTTGTGATTTATTTTACATTTTAAGTCATGAATTAATGAGGCAATATAGTTGCAATATGGTTGTATTTTATGAAAGACATTTTCACTAGAGAAAAGTATTTATAGTTATGCTACACAAAATTGATTTTTTTCAATTCCCAGTCATGTTTTACTCTTTTAAATTTCATCACTTTGATATTTGGCACTTCTGTGGCCTAAAAAGACTAGGATCGTTTAAGATTTAATGAAGAGCTATTTACCTCCTAAATCTTCTTCCCTGGAGTAATGAAATAATTACCCTCCCATAATCATGGAAATGTGAAACTTGAATCTCAAATTGAGCTGTTGTGAGAAGGGTTAATGATGCTACATAGGTGATCACCATGGTAACGTTTGGAAATAGCACTAATGTCAAGCCAAGAGCATGGTATTTCTATTCCCACAAGACCCCAGCTAGGGACTGGAGACGAACTCTTGCATGGTCTCAGGAAAATGACTGAAAGCCAACACTGACTGGGCCTCCCAATAGAATATGCACATGAACATTTTATATCATGCTCCAAGGAAGATAATTTTCAAAACAACAGTCACATATTCTCAATAATTTTAATTAAAATTGTTTTGTGACACATCACAATGATGTGAATGTGTGGATGTGTATATAAGAACCAGTTGTACATCCAAAATGAGTCTTATCCCTAAGGAGGAACATGATGATACTAGGAAGGGAATTCACCATAGCTTTATTCACATAATGGAGATAATTAAATAATTAGATACTCACTAAAATATCAGAACAAGTTAATTCATTTTTAACAGCATGGATTAGGAAGGTGATTTCATAATTTCTAAGGATAATATAATTTACTGGGATTGAAGAGAAATAATTAGTCTCAGGGGTGTGTGTATACTGTGTGTGTGCGTGTGCGTGTGCATGTGTGTGTGTGTGTGTGTGTGTGTGTGTGTGAAATATACCCTGGTATACCTCAGGTTATACAAGAAACACAAACATGGACTGAATGTGAAGAAGATAAGACAACATACTAAAAACCAATATAAAATACATATGCGTGGAGCTTAGCATTTTCAAGTGAATACACTATTTTAAGCTAGGATTATTTAAATGATTCTATAAGAAAGAATTCATATAGTAAGTAGATAATTACTAATTGTAATTAGCATACTAAATGTTTATACTAAATTGAGTACTTACAAAGTACTTGAAATAGTGTTCTCAAAAGTAAACATTGTGCTTACAGTTTATATAAGTGCTATTATCTCAGTGGAAAAAAAATAATAAGCATTTTTTGACTTTCAGAAAATATTTATTGAGTAAAGGATCAAGGTCATACAGAAAGTGACAGCTAGAACCACAAGAAAGAAGAAAGAATGCAGGGAACAGAGCCTGTGTTTTATACAGTAGTTGTTTCTTTATACAAACATTTTAATAGCATGCAATAGTGTGAATTTACAATACAATGATGTGTGTCCGTGTATAACAAATTTAAAAACAAATGATTTCCACAAGAAGCCAGTGAGAACTTAAGCCCACTTCACTCACTCATTTAATCATTCAGTCTGTCAATCTGCATATAACTATTGTGTGACTAATTATAACTGTGTTATACTGTAACATATATAAAAAACATATAAGAACAAACAGATAAAAGTCCTCTTGGAGCTTACGCCAATAATGAAAATAAAAATAATAAAAAAATCCAGCAAATGAGTGTAAAAATCACAACTGTAACAAGGTTTATAAGAGAAAAGTACACAGTGGTATAGAAAGCATCGTGAGTAGGGAATATGACCCCATGAGGGAGAAAAAGAGCAAAATATCTAAGAAAGTGGGAGCTCCTCTGCTATTCCAGTGAGGTGCAAATAAGAAGAAAATGAGGGTCTGTGGGATTTTGTAGCCTCTTTGCTATGCCTTGAAACTCTGGCCCTTCTGATAACATTAATCCACATATCTTTGTCACTACTGAGACTGAATATCTTTGTGGGTTCCTAAAACAAGTTGAACATTATTTTTCTGACAATGTCATTTTCTTATTTATTCCCTTAAAATGCTATAGAATGCCATCTTTTTTTTAATTATTTCACAAATACTTGTTAAGTACCCAGTAATTGGACTGAATTGCATACTTCCTGAAAAGAAGCACTGAAGTCCTGACCTCTGTCACGTCAGGATGTGACTTCGTTTGGAAATAAGCCCTTTCTATTTGTAGTTAAGATGAGCTCATACTGGATTAGATGAACGCTAATCAATGTGGCTGGGGTACTGAAAAGAAAAGACAGCTAGCTACAGGACATCAAAGAGGTTCATAGACTGTGTCCACTGTTGGGAAAAGCAGGAAGCCAAGGTAATATCAGAGTGGAAAATCAGCAGAAGTTAGATAGAAGCAAGGTTGGAATTTCCCTCTATGACTCAAAGGGAACACAAGCCCTAACGTCTTAATTTTGGACCTTGAATCTCCATCATTGTGGGACAATAAATTTATGATACTTTTTAAATGTTTACTTATTGTATGAGTGTTCAGTCTGCATGCACACCTGTGTGCCAGAAGAGGGCATCAGATCCCATGATAAATGGTTGTGAGCAACCATGTGATTGCTGGGAATTGAACTCAGGACCTCTGGAAGAGCAGCCAGTGTTCTTACCAGCTGAGCTGTCTCTTCAGCCCTGTTTGTGATATTTTTAATCCACCCAGTTTGTGGTAATTACAGTAGCCTTAGGGATACTATGCACCTTGTTTCCTTCAAGCACTATTCTAGGAACTTATTTGATGGGCTGACACGAAGAGAAAGGCAATGCCATTAAAAAATGTGGTCCTTGCTCAAAAGAGCTTCCAACATGTCTAAGAACTATCAGGAGGACAATAGATTGTATCGGTTTTGTGAATATAGAGTATAAGTTACAAATATTTATATAATGTAACCAATGAAGCAAAACTTTTTAGTGCTTTCATTTAAATGTGCTGTAGTA
Source organism: Cricetomys ansorgei (assembly GCA_026225945.1). Classification (NCBI taxonomy): domain Eukaryota; kingdom Metazoa; phylum Chordata; class Mammalia; order Rodentia; family Nesomyidae; genus Cricetomys; species Cricetomys ansorgei. Next base: position 9,765,240 of record JAMJFZ010001100.1, on the reverse strand, counting down.
ATCCTGTGGGCATTTGTCTTAAAGTCTGTGAACTAAGCAAACCTTCAAAAAGCCCTGAAGGTCCTATAATTCAGTCTCTGTCGTGAAGAATGGGGAGAATTAAAGCAAAATTTCTATCCACAGCAGTTCCAACAGAATCTCATGTACAATTAAAAAAACTGCATAAATCACAGTATGTAGATGGAGGGTTAGTCAATTACAAATCCCTCTGCTTCTAGAGATTGAGGTCAAACACTTCAGGTTTCATGAATAACACTGTAGTAATTTATTTGCTAATTCAGTTTTAATGTATTATATTAAAATAATAGACATAATGGGGGTGACGTTGGAGTAGACAGACTAAAGTGTAGTAATTTATAATGTAAATAAAGGCAATGAGTGGCATGCACGGTGGGCCAGATTCAGCGCTTAGATGAACACACAAGGGTCCCAGTCCCATTAACCTGAGAATCAGTTCTGTTCACCCATGTGAATTAGATGATTGTCTAAAACTGTCTCTCTTTTTTTTTTTTTCTTGATTTGGCCCCAGTTAACTATCTGATAAAGATTTCTACATGTTCACTTAAATCATGTAAGTGATAGCCCATTTAAATGAATAATATGTGTGTGTGCATGGGTGTGTTCCTACAGTTCACAATTTTTTTCTAATCATTCCTAGATTTGTCAGTTAGTTCAATGCCACTGTATCTGAGCTTGACCGTGTAATTCAGTCTGGTCACTGTAAGTTATGAGACAACTGTATTATGTTTGCTTACTGGAGATTCTTCTTTGTTGCTGTTAGGCAACCTTCCCTCCTCTTATCTTGCATGAAAGCCAGGGTAGCCTACTGGAGAATGAAAGAACGTGTTGGGGAGCTATCATGGTGGTTGCCCATTCCATTTGAGGCCTAGGTCGTCTATTCCTATCTCTCCAGATCAGAAGAAAAATTCAACCAACCCCCAACAATGTGAAAACTGTGTTTTATTTTTATGGCTTCTGGTTGTGTTGCAAAACCTAATAGACATAGCTTTAAAACCTAATAGTTAGATTGTTAAAATAATGCTTGCTATTTATTGAATACCTTGCAAATATTTTTCATATTAATTCTAAAGATTAGTATGAACTGTTGTTTTGGTTTGTTTGTTTGTTTGTTACATTTGTTACATTTGTTCTTTGGCAATTTCATACATGTGTCTAATGTATTCCGGTTGCATTCATCCCTTGTCTTAGTTAGAGTTACTATTGCTATGACCAAATACCATGCCAAGAAGCAAATTGGGGGAAAAGGGGTTTGATTTACACTTCTATATCACCATTCATCATCTAAGGAATTCAGAAAAAGAACTCAAGCAGGGAAGGAACCTAGAGGCAGAAAATGATGCAGAGGCCATGGAAAGGTGCTGCTTTCTTGCTTGCTTGTCATGGCTTGCTCAGCCTGCTTTTTACAGAACTCAGGACCACAAGCCTAGGGATGTCAGCACTCACAATGAACTGGGCTCTCTCTCATTAACCACCAATTAAGACAATGCCCTACATGCTTGTCTACAGCCCAAATTAATGGAGGTACTTTCTTAATTTAGGTTCCATTCTCTCAGGTTACTTTAGCTTGTGTCAGTTGACATAAAACTATCCAGCACATCCCCCACTAGACTCTTATTCTCTCCCATTCTTGCTAAACCCTTTCTTCTTCTCAAAAAGCTCCCTCCTACATTCATACAGTGTTTTATTGTTGTTGTCGTTTCTTAGTTTGTTTATTCCTGACCATCTGAATTATATTAGGGTTGCTTGCATGAGCATGAGTATATAGTTATTAACTAGAGAATGGCCAATTTACCAGTAGCTACACCATTAAGGAAAAATGACTCCCTAATCTCCCGAAGTGACTAACTGCCAATAGCTCCTCTGATGGGGATGACTCCTCCTTCATCTATGATGGCAAGTTGTTGGCAGACTTCATCTTGTGCAGGTCTTGTGCATACACCTCAATTGCTAGGAGATCATGAGTGTGACCCCCTTTTTACAAACAGAGATATCATTTCAGAGAGCTTCTCCTCATCCTCTGGTTCTTACATTCCTTCTGTCCTCTCTTCCTGAGCCTTTGGATGAGATGATAAAGATGTCATGTGTAATACTGAACACTAGAGAGTCACTTAGCTTCAGTACTTTGACCAGTTATGAGTTTCTGCATCAACTCCTGTCCACTAAAAAATAAGTACCTCTGACCAAGAATAGATAAAAACATAAGTTTTAAGAAGGTAGTTTAATATTACCATTTAGAAATAGTAGATGCCTCCATAAAGCCTATAACACCTAAGCCATGGGATTTCTCATCAGGTTTAGAGTAGCAGGCATGCATACATTTTGTGGAGTATGCCTCAAACCAAATCAGAAAGTGGTTGGTTACTGACTTTTGCCATGATTGTATCAATAGGCATATCTGGCCTGGCAGGTCAGTATTTTAAAATGCAGGGTCCACTTCTGGGTAAGACCACTGATGACTTTTCTTCCTTAGAAAACTGGATAGAAACTTCTGGCACAATAAAAGCTAGCCAGAAGGAAAAAAAAAGATTCCATCTCAGTTCCAACTTGATTTCTCTACGTACTACAAATAAAGTGGGTGGTATCATCAGCAATATTCTTTTTTTATTGTTTTTATTTTTAAATTTTGTGTGTGTGGCTATTTTGCCTGCATGTACATCTTTGTATCATGTGCATGTACTGCCTGTGGAAAGCCAGAAAAGGATTATGATACCCTCTAATTGGAGTTATAAATAATTGTGAGCTGCTATGTAGGTTCTGGAAATTGAACTTGGTTCCTCTGGAAGAGCAGCCAGTGCTCCTAACTACTGAGTCATATCTCCAGCCCCATTTAGCAATATTCTTACCAGTAATTGCCATGAGCCACCAAGAGCAATGGCAACAGCCTATATTGTTTTGGGGGAATTCTATGCCCTTCAAGACCAATTCTCATAAGCCCAACTCATAGGGAAGTATCATATATGTGACACTGAGATATCTGTTTAATAACGTATGGTTTGTGGAATCAGCGTCATCCTCCATTTGGTATACTTCCATTCAAACTTTCTTTCAATTTTAAAAAATTTTATGAGTGTAGGGTTGAGGCTGCCTGGGATTTCCCCTGTCCATGTTAGCATGTGTACTGTTGTCTGTGTTCAGCTCATCCTTAGGCAGTCATGCTGGTGAGATACATTATATTTTAGTTAGCTTACAAACTTGTGATGTTTCATTATAGATGCTTAGTTTCTGCTAACGTACCATAGTCCCCATTCTGCCCTAACCCTTCTTGTATTCACCCCCTTGTCTTTCCTATTACATGTGTTTCAATATATCCTCTTACTGAATTTTTTTACTTCAATTGCAAGATCATAGGTTCCAAAGTAGCTTTCTCATGCACATTTCATGGTTGCACCTCCCCCTAACCTCTCATTTCTGCATTCCTATAACTCCACTACCCACCTGAACCCTTCAGTACCCAGTATTTCCCATCTATTTTTATTCCACCTGTATTCTACCATCCCTCCTCCCTAATGCATTTGCCTGCCAATGACCCATTTCTAGCTTCCTAGTTTCTATCTGTACCACATGCTAACAACACAAAAGGAAAAAAAACTGAAGCTAGGTTCCTCATAGGAGACAGAAAATGCAGTGTTGGTCTTCTGGTATGGTTTTAAATTGAAGAAGAAAAGTGTTTTCTTTTAGGTCATGGTTGAAATCATGAGAAAGTTAAGGTCGTAAACGGAATTTTATTTCTGTAGCAGCAAAAGAAAAGATGGGACAAATCAATCAACCACCCACCCAGCCAAGAGGATAGCGGGAGAAAATTGGGCTGGTAATAGTCAGAGAAACAGTAAGACCACAGTAACAACAATAATAATCAATCATGAGTACGGGGAGTAGAACGGAAGAACCATGGTGCAGGCATTTTTCTCTCCAAGCCCATTCTCTTACTTCCTTTATTGGCTGCTGATCTGACAACTAACAAGACAGGAAATTTGAACTGATGCTGTGTTGCAGTATTATAGCATGTATATGTCATGCTTAAAGCCTGGAGTTTGGACTTTAGTGCTAGAAAAAACGAAAAGGCAATGTACAATATAATTCAAGCCTGTGGTAGTTTGCCCTCAACTCTAATAAAATGAATGCATGTTAAAATGAAATGGGGTTTTTATTCATTTTCTTTGGTATATCTACTCTATAATAACGAGTCCTCAAATCTGAAAAACCTCAGTGAAATTCATCATGCGCTATTCTTAGAGAAGTGTTTTGTGTGTTATTGTGGTATGTATGTATGTAAATGTATATACTGTGACTTATATACATCTAAAACGCACAACTGTTCATTACAAAATCATTTAAAGTAGAAAAATCAGAAACCATTTAAGTCTCCCTCAGTGGGTAGAATTAATACGTAAAATTCTAATACAACATAATTATTAAACTGTTAGATTGAAATACTGATAATACAGGGAAATATTACTGTAATATTTGAAAAAGCAGGTTATGAAATTGTATGTTTATAAAATTTTAAACAAAAATTACAATGAAAAAGAAAGCAAGGGCTAGAGAGATTATTCACTGGTTAAGGGCACTTGCTGCTCTATCATCTGAACTGAAGCTTGGATCCCATTAAACACATAAAAAAGCTAGGCATCCCAGACACAACTGTTAACTCTAGGACTGAAGTTTCCAATGCCCTGCTCTAGACTCTGTACATGAGCAAAAGCACACACACCCTCTCACAAGTATGTACTTGCATATACACTAACACAGATAGACATAAATACACATGTAAATAAAATTTTAATGAAGCAAAAACAATATCAAAAATATTAACAAAGTATTACTCACAGTAAGATTAATAACAACTTTTTAAAAATCTTGATATTGTTCTGTTGTTATTTGTCACTAATATGGATATAGTTTGTTTTATTTCTTGTGTAAAGTTCTAGCATACTACAGAGCATTTGAATTTTACTTTCTAATGAAGAAAGGCAGAGGAAAGTGGAGAGAAAAAGTACCTTACTGACCTAAAAGAGTTCTACAAAAACCTTGGACAGGTTACTCGTTAAAATTCAGGACCAGAGCAGCAGCTCAGCCCATATAATTGTTCTGTCTCATAAATGGAAAAGACATTGATCCTAGACTGCCAGGGGAAGAATCAACCCCTATCCTCATGCTTCCCATTCCTTATGCTATAAGATTATGGGAACATGATAATAAACAAACAAATGAATGCATACATCAAAAAGTGGGAGGGGTTGCTCAATGGGATAAAGAGTGACAGAAAATCATATAGTATCTGTGATTATATTTAGAGGTGATAAATTTTAAGGGAATTGAGAATCACAAGGCCCTTTAGCCTAGGAACAGGAATATCCGCATAATATATTTGGGATTGACCTGCTGACACATGTTCCATCCTAACCTGATAACTCCCTGATTGACTTTGCCAGTCATTGGTTCATTCTTTATTAAGGACACTTTGGAACTCTTTTTTGTGTCAAGAAAAACTCTGCATCCTGGATGTCTCCCTTGTCACTTCCAGCTCTACAGTATTGCTTCATTTGGCCGAGATCCTACACATCTGTAGCCTCGAAAAACATTCAAATAGGCTCACAATTTATCTTCTATAGATGTCCAACTGGGTTGCCAGGGCTCCTCACTAGAAGTCCTACTGCCCATAGTCCATTCCAGTATGTACTTTGCATCTCTAAGCACTGCAGAATTTCAAACTGAGCTCACTTTTGCTCTCTAGCCATTTCTGCTTTTTGTTCTAGATGGTACAAATGTCTCAGATTGACTCCTACCTAACCAGAAGCTCCCTTGTCAGCATTTGAGTACATGTAATGATGAGCACAATTTAATGCTTGTATCATATATCATTTGAATCAAGATTACTTATTAATTCAACCATTGTCAGAAACGTAGATTCTCTAGGTATATTTTTACCCTGAATGATAGTGCAATGAACAATATTTTGAGCACCATTAACCTACACTATGTATAATTCCAGAGGTGAATTATGACATAAAATTATTTCCTAAGAAAAGTGTGGCGTGATTGAACAGAAAGAACTTGGATGCCTATCTAGTGTCTAAGTCATCTAATTGACTTTCATTTGAACTCTTGTAAAGTGGAATGGAGAGGAGAAAGCTTTTAAGCCATGATCTTAGGAGGTAAGGGCATGTTTCTCTTGGTCACATTACATAAGGCCCACAAATGTCTTTAGCCTTCAAGGAGGATTTAGAGTAGTTAAAGGAGAAGCACAATATGGGGCTGTCTCTAGAGTTTTCCCAGCTTGGCCTTCCCTTCAGCACTGGCAATAACCAAATAGGTCAACAGCACCTACTGTCACCTCAGCATGGCTCTTGAGGGCACTATCTAGAAAAGCCAGGTTAACCTGGCTCCAAGGAGACTTTGTCGCTCTTGTCAGTTTCTCATTTTCTTGGCACTCACTTACAGTGTGAGGTGCTAATTCATACTAGATTACTAGAAGATATTTCCTTAGTAAAACATATGAAGCTTATATAAAACAATCTGTCTTGCTTTATGTTTATGAGAAAAAAATATTTGTTTTCCAAACACTTGTTATAGTCTCATTTCCTTAAACAATGTTCAGCATGTAAATGTACTCAGTGAATAATTTTAAAGAATTACTAAAACTAATTGAAAATAGTGAACTTGAATTGTGCCAACAGGTGAGCTATACTATTAAGAAAACACTTGATTCCTGCCGGGAGGTAAGCTGACTGCCGATCTATGCCTCTCCTTCTCCTCCAGATCCAATCCAATGGGATCTCATGAAACCAAAAGGCTTCTGTCAGGTAAAGGACATCATCAATCAAACAAAGTAGCAGCCTCTAGAATGGGAAAAGATTTTTACCAGCTCCACATTCAATAGAGGACTAATATTCAAAATAAATGAAGAACTCAAAAAACAAGATATAAAAAAACCAAATAATCCAATGAAATATAGAGAATTACCAATAGAGGAAACTCAAACAGCTGAGAAACCCTTAAAGAAATATTCAATATCCTTACCCATCAGAAAAATGCAAATCAAAACTACTCTGAGATTCCATTGGCCATAACACAAGTGACATATCATACTGAGGAGGATGTGGAGCCAGAGGAACAATCTTCCACTGCTGGTAAAAGTACAAACTTGTACAGCCACTATGGAAATCAATATGGCAGTTCCTTAGAAAGTTAGGAATTGATCTACCTCAAGACCCAGCTATACCACTTTTGGATATATACCCAAAGGATGTCCCATTCTATCACAAGGACACTTGTTCAACCAAAATCAAAAAATGAACACAAAAGGTTTTTTTTAACATTTGTTGACTACTATATTTTATAAAACAATATTTATATACCTTATATGAAAAAGAATGTAATTTTCCTTTATGTAGTCTTTGTGGGCATTCTAATTAATTATCATAGAAAGAAAGATGCTTGTTACATAACTTGCATTTTTATAAACTGAAATTAAGCTATAATGATTTTAAAAGTAAAACAAGCCAGGCATGCAAAGTGAGAGACCTTGAAACACACAGCCCTAAACAGGATGTTTCCATCAAAGTCCTCCCCTCAGAGCTCAGGAAACCTTGCAGAAGAAGAAGCAGAAAGAGTGTCAGAGCAAGAGAGGATGGAGGAAACCAGGAGAACAAGGCCCTCTGAATCAAGTGAGCAGAGTTCAGATGAACTAACAGAGGCTGAAGCAGCAAGCAGAGGACATGTACCAGGTCCTCTGAGTATATTTTGTAGTTTTCAGTTTAGTATTTTTGTGGAACTCTCAAGTGTGTGAACAAGTAAGTCTCTGACTCTTGTGTCTTCTCCTGGGGCTCTTGTCTTTCTGTTGGTTTGCCTTGTATAACTTCAATGTGACGATTTTTGTTTTATCTTATTATATTTTATTTTGTCATACTTGATTGTTATCTCTTAGAAGCCTTTTCTTTTCTAATAGAAAGGGAATGGATCTATATGAGAGGAGAGATGGGGAGGAACTGGGAAGAGTAGAGAAAAACTGTAATCAGGAGACACTTAAAAAATAGTAATAAAAAAAAACTTTTTTAAAAAAGCACTACAAGTATCTGTGAGTTTGGAGATACACACATGGGTGACTCACACTCAGTCGATGGAGCAGAAATGCAGATGTTCTTTTGCAAATAGGTGAGTATGCAGGGGTTTGATAACTATGTTCTACAGAAAGCATTAGGCCAGACTGCAGATTCCCTAATACATAAGCCTTCTAAAACTAAACTCAGTAAATAAAGGTTCCCGTTGCAATTTTTGTCCACAATAATAGGGTTTTTTTTTTGGTTTTCTGAGACAGGGTTTCTCTGTTGTAACTCTTGGCCTGGAACTCACTCTGTAGACTGCTGGCCACGAGCTCAGAGATCCACCTGCCTTTGCCTCCGGAGTGCTAGGATTAAAGGTGTGCGCCACCACTGCCCAGGCCAATAGATTGTTTTTATACTAGTAAAAGTTAACAACGATTTTAACAATGTTTCCACTCTTTCTAAAAAGACTCTGGTCATTTTGATTTTATTTTTATTTTTATTGAAATGGATTTTTTTTCTTATATAATATGGTTTCCTGGTTATGGTTTCCCCTCCTTCTATTTCTCCCAATTCCTCCCACTCCCCTCCCATCCAGATCCATGTCTTTTCTGTTTCTCATCAGAAAGAAAACATACTTCTAAGGGTATAAAATAAAATAAAACAAAATACCAAAAGCTAAAACATCAGAATAGGACAAAACAAACAGAAGGAAGGCAGCCCAAGAAGAGGCACAAGAAATACATAATATATACATAATATATACACAAAGGACCTGTAATATATAGGGAGAAAAAGGTAAATAAAATTAAAAATTTTTAGAGAATTTTTTTTTAAATCTCAGCCACTAAAATCTAGGCTCACAACCAAAAATATAAAACTCTGGTCTTTTCAGATGGTCCCTAAATATAATGAAATATAGCGTATCTGCCTTGGAACTTAAGTCTGATGATTAAAGAATCAGAATTACAGAAAGAATTTGGTGACCAGCTGACACATGAGCCATTCTCATTGTGCTTTGTAGTTAAGCATGAGTATTCTACCTCTTTCCTCTGTTTCCAGATCTTAAACAAAATATCAACTGAGGGTTACTAAAGAATACTGTCATACTGTTAATGAAAAGCTTTCCTGATTCACCCTATTGTATTCAATAAGGATTGCTAAAAGGTGAATGACTTAAGCAAGATCCTATGGAAAGATTAAGCAAGGATGCATCAACATCATTGTTCTGCTTACAGTACTTTCAATGCTCAATGGATTTCTCACTGAGGAGAGTTTGGGTACATTTCCAGAATCATCTATGCGATTCTTGTTGATATATTCTAGTGTATTTTTTAAGCAAATAAGACAAAAACATTAGCTTATTTGTAGGTTGTAATCTCTTTTTCCATTCAGCACTGTAACCACTTTTGTTTGTTTCTCAATTATTTTCTGAAGTTGCCCTCACCTCTGTATTGATTTTTGTTAGTTCTCTTACAAATGAGACAGTCAACATGTTTTGCCCAAGAATACTAATGTTTCCCCTGGAGACTTGTGCTGTAAGTGACTTGCCTATTAGTGTTTCCTCCAGTTTAAACTTTCAGACTATGGAGAGTGGGGTGGAATCTACCTCTTATAACTCTGATTTGATAGTGAAAAGGTTTCTTTTTTTTTTCTCTATGTGCGTCACAACAGTGTCAACTTAATAGGAATTGCTAGATCTATATTCCAGACACTAAACTAAGCAACTTAAGTCACCTGACTTTGGAGCAATTTGTTTTCATCGTTCATTTTGATGTCCTTGAATTTTCATAACAGCCACTGGTTTTCTTTTCATAGACAATGATTTTGGATAAAATGCCCTATTCAGTGTAATATAATCATTAGTCAGAATACCCTGTTTCTTAACTCTTTAACAAGATAGAAGTCATTTTCAATCTGAACAAGAGAAACTCATAATTTGGACTGAAAAACTACCCACAGATTGGTAGGAGCAAAAATGTCACCTATTCCCAGAAATGGAAGATGGTGGGAAAAGATGTATTCCCAGAATGCGAAGATAAGATGATATCTAAATGAGATATAGGAAAGCCATTCATGGTAGGAGATATATCTACAAAGATAGTATAAGGTACAGGGAGGACAGCCATTTAAAGAACTCCAAGGAAATAGAAAGAGGTTGGCTAACCAACATTCTATCACTGCAACAAAATACCTGAGATAATCAACTTATAAAGAAGAAAGGTTCGTTTTGACTTAAGGCCTTAGAGATTTTAGTCTATTTCCTGGCTTTGTTACCTGTGGATCTATAACATACATCATAGCAGAAGTACACATTGGAAAAGCTACTCACATAAATAGCATCCACAAGGCAAGAAATAAGAAAGGACCAGATCTCCATTATCTCCTTTAAGGTAATATTGATCTAATTTTTCCCAGTTACCTAACTTACTTCTACTTTCCCCATTTCCTAAGACTCTGCAACCTTCCATAATACATGGAAAGTAGACCAAGCATTCAATACATAGGCCTTTAGCAGACATGAAAAATTCAAATTGTAACAGAGGCAGCAACATACTGACATAACTTCCTACTTCGCACAAGACAATTTGTAAGTCTTGGAGTTTGGGAAAGATGAAGGGACCATCTAAAGTATTTTAATGTAGAACAGAAAGGGAAATGGATCTCCTGTATCTATATTTACAGATATGGGTACTAGGACCCTAGGAACTGAAGTATGATCTTCTGTAAGAGCAGTGTGCATGATTCACCACTAAGTCATCTCTCCTCCCCATGATAGCTAATTTTGACTACCTTAATCTCCCCAAAGCAGATTTTTAATTAAAATTTGACAATCACACTTTAAAAAATTGTTCTTTCAGTATTTCATATATGTAAACAGTTGAAAATAGTCATATTCACTCACCTATCTTCTACAACAGGTGCTCCTTCAAATTCATGTCTCTTCCTCCTCCTCCTCTTCCTCCTCCTCCTCTACCCCCTCCTCCTCTTCCTCCTTCTCCTCTTCCTCCTCCTCCTCCTCCTCTTCCTCCTCCTCTTCCTCCTCCTCCTCCTGCCTCTCCTCCTCCTCCTCCTCATCAGCCTCATCCTCATCCTCATCCTTATCCTCATCCTGCTTCTTAGTTTTAATACCCACTAAGTCTAATTGTTGTGGCACATACGTGCATAGGTATGAGGCCATCCTCTAGAGCACATACAATGTATAGTAACCATACCCTCAAAGAAAAGTATCAGTTTCTCTTAACAGATATCAACTGCCAATAGCTGCTTAGTTAGAGATTGGGCCTGAAGAGCACCTCCCCAGTCCATGCTGGGATTGGAGTTGGCTTGATCTTGCACAGGTCTTATGCAGGTAACAAGAGCCAGTGTGAAATCATGGGTGCAACAGCCGTGTCATATCCAGAGGACAGCCTTTCACAGCACTCCTCCCCACCTTCTGATTCTCACATTTTTTTGCCTCCCATTGTGTGATGTTCCCTGAACTTTGCTTACCAGGGAATGAATAAAGATGTCTCGTTTAGAGCTTAGACGTCACAGTCCTTATTCCCAGGACTAGTTATGAGTCTTTGACCAGCTATGAGTCTCTTCATTGATTGCTACACACTGCAAAACAATGCTTCTCTGACAAATGTTGAGAGCAACATAAATCCATGAATAGAAATATTTAGAAAGCAATTTGACAATATGACAACTTAACAAATTAAAAATACTAGGTTCGAACCTAGGGCCTATGACTTTCCAACCATGTATTTTGGTTTGGTTTGGTTAGGTTTGGTTGTCTTTTTAACAAGCTTACAATACTAAGCATAATCTGCTCTTATGGAGCAGGCCTCAAGTCAAATTAAAAAGTTGTTTGTTACACTATAACAGTCAAAACACTAAAACTTTGAATAAAGAAACATAAATGACTTACCTTATTACATTGGTGATCTCCAAAAGTAGGAAAGTGTACATTCTCAGAGAAAAAGAAAAAAAAGGAGAAATAAATGACCATAGTAAGATAGATGAGAAATTTTAAAAAACAAAGCATACCAAGAAGACACTTTAGCTCTAGCCATTCTCACAGTAAACGGGTGAGTCTAATCTAGAATATTCAATATCCGTCTCAATGAGATTCCAAGTTATCAATAACAAACTTTTAGGACTAAGAAGTAATCATTGCTATGCTGCCATTGTAGGAAAGTGTCTTTGAGAATAACCAATCAATTATTTACTTCTCTTTCCCTTATATTTCCCGTTTTCCTCTCCTCAAGTTAGAATGCCCATGGTACTTATTTTCCATTCTTAGTCGCTAGGTCCTAATCATCAGTCCTGCAACTTCAAGCCTTGGATTTACTGCCTTAAATACCCCTCAAAGTCAAACACACAGGGCTGGATCCCCCCCTCATCAATGAATGTTCTGTAAAGCCAAAGATGGAAATGGGATCTGTGATTCAAAGTGAGGTCCATGGGAAAGATTAGACAGAGGAAAGGGAAAAGGTAAATGATGTAATTATATTTTAATTTTAAACATTTTTAAGGATCCTGTTTGAGTTCCTACCCTGACTTCCCTCAATGACGGACTGTAACACGAAAGTGTAAACCAAAGAAACCTTCTCCCCACTTCAAAAATACATGGGATCTGAATGTATCTTTGGCCCCCAGAGACACATGACTTCCTCAAATATCCAGAAGTTTGTTATTGAATAACTATTCAAACTGGGTTCCAATACCCTAAATACACAATTGACTGCTGCACAGCAGAAGGCTTTGCAGTACTCACCATTGTCCACTCCTGTTAGGAATCCATCTGCACAGGTCTGGTGATAACCTGCTCAGTATAAAGGCCCTCAGGAACAGCTGCTTGTTTCAGAGACTTTAGAAATAGCATAAAGCTTTTGGCCATTGTCCACTGTTATACCTGAGAACGCGCCGCTTAACTCTGTACTACACTACACTACATTCTGTGCTTCTCATACGAGTTGTTTTGCCAGAGATCCCGAGAAGTGCAGACCTGAAGCGAGTACAAGATGTGTCACTCAAGGTGGTATATGCAATTTTGCCAATTAATTTGCAAAGTTCATCTGTTACCTGTGGTGGGTCATTTTAAGCTTTTGATTTTTAAGGAAATCATGAGCAGGAAACTGGAAAATGGTTAGCTCTAATTAAGTCTACATTAATACTACTACAGGGGGCAGGCTGTGGTGGCCCACACTTCTAATCCCAGCACTTGGGAGGCAGAAGCAGGAGGATCACTGTGAGTTTGAGGCCAGTCTGGTCTACAGAGTGAGTTCCAGGACAGCCAGAGTTATGACAGAGAAACCCAGTCTCAAAAAAAAAAAAGAAAAAGAAAAAGAACCTACTATAGGGACCAATCTGCCTAATAAAAAGATTATTTAGAAATAGAGATAAATAGATTGATGATAGATAGATAGGTATATATATATATATATATATATATATATACATATAAATTTAAAACACTCATTTTTATTTTATTTTATTTTATTTTTATTCTGTTTTTATATTTGGAAATAAAATGAGGACTCTTTGAGGTGACTGATTTGATAAAGTGATTTCATTTTTCAAATGTTGGATTCCAGAAATTTCTGTGGATTGGAATATAATCAATCATTTGGCATTCTTCCATCTAGCCTCAGCTCCGTGTATCTGTATACCATCTGAAAAATTCTAGATCTGAAGATAACCGGGATGACATGACTAAATAATGGGCCAATTGTGTTCCATTCTCAATCCATCTGTAGGAAGCTAGTGCCCTCCTCCTTGAAAACATATAATCATTTGAAGTATCTCTTTGTTTTTATTTTAAGAGAATGTCAAAAAAGTAGAGTCTAATTTTATGTGCCTGGGAGTAGTTATCTGAGCTTCAGGCAATACAAACACCGCTATTACTGGGGAGTACAAGCCCTGCATAATTAACAGACATCATCAGCCTTACAGTTCCTGGAGAATCCCGTAAGTTCCTTGCCTGAAGGCTGCACTCATCCTAGTAAGTCTGTTTATCCTGTCCAAGATTAGATTAGTTTAATTATTATGAAAAAGACTGCTAAGATCTTACAGCCTAATTATGCAAATGTTTCTAAATGTTCACAAAAGTAATTTATTTATTTGGAGATAAATGAATCTGTTTTGTTATAAAACAGATTGCAGTCCTGGCAATGTACAAGCAGGGTTATGTAGCCTTCGGCAAATCTTGCACCACAAATATCAGTGGGATTTCTAGATTGCAACATTTAAAAACATATAAATGTTTTTAGCAGGTTTTTATTGTTTCTGCAAATTGTAGCAATCTCAGAAGGAACTATCACAGGTTTCATACTCACCGACCTTGTTATGAAAACATGGTTTCTCAGCAGAAGCATTTAAAAGATGCTAATTGCTAAAACGTTCCTAGTAGACCTATTCAGGTACACCTGTTTTATTGTGCTTCGTAGCTGATATCTTCACTCTATTGAGATTTTTTTTCCTCTCCCTATCCCTTATAGTGTTATAGTTTTCAGTAAAATAAAATGCTAGAAAATGTAATTGGATATACAGAGAGATCATATTATACATATCAATTTACCTATAAAATTTGAATTACATTTAAATAAGTTACATTGAGCTCTTATCTTGAAATGACTTCTAAAGAATAATGCATACATATACATAATTTCCCTAAAAATTTCAAACTTGGAAGCACACTTTCATCATATCAAATTTTTATTGCCCCATCAACAGTAGCCCTCATAGTGACAGAAAATATGTAATAAACACTAATAATGCATAAATAGTCAAATTAACCCAACCTAGGCTATTTATTCCAAGCTTTCAACTTTAACAACAGAAAACTTCTTCAAATATGCGAATGTTCAGGAATTCTACCAGGTAGTTGGTAAGAAAGCTACGGTGAGCACTTGTAGTTTCTTCCCTTCCTTAGTCTATAAACAGAGTACTAGTGTCTGGAAAACAGTTCATTCTCTGGGTAAGACTGACCGGAACCAAGCCAGTTCTAGAATCTGATAGTCAAAAACAGCCAGAGAATGATAATGAATATGATGAAGTTAGTGAAAGAGTAGACATAATAAGAGTTATGGTATAAAAAGTCACAATTTACTACTCTCTAGCTGTGATCAGCCTCTTGAATGCAGAATCTCATTCAGTCCTCAACTGCTTCCCAAGTGTGAGTTCAAATCTCTGAGACTTGGTCTATCACGTTAAACTTTCAGTTTGTCACAGCAAAATTCCCAAAAGGCAACCTTAATAAAAGGAGAGACGTATTTTAGCTCACATTTTCAAATGTTGCCTTCCTGAGTCCTCAACTCCACTAATTCTGTCCCATAGTGAAGATAAACACCAAAGCAATAGGCATGTGGTAGAAGGTACTTACTTACAGAAAACGTGAGGGGCAGGCTAAGGCTAAGATACATGCCTGAAGGACACATTCTCAGTGACTTACTTCCTCCTGCTAGACCCTACCTCCCGAAAGTTTCTAGATCCTTCCAAAATAGTGCTACCGGCTGGGAATAAAGCATTCAACCCATGAACTTATGGGAACATTTCATATTCAAACCACAAAAGCTATCAATAGCCTCATGTCTGTCATAGGAAAGGAACATGTCAATATGATGTAACTTCAGAGCATGATGACAAAGACTTCAGCCTCCTTGAAACACATCCTAACCAGAGGAGAGGATTACATAAAATAGAGAAATTATGAACTTAGAAATAGATGCAGAATTTTAACAATACCCAAGATAAGGAACCTATGTATATGTTTCTATGTTTTCTGTATTTCAAAGTATATGTTTATGGGAGAGGAGGTGCATATACACAAGGCTTCTACAACAAAACACAAAGAACTATGCTTTTTTTATATACTCAGAATCTTTTTCCATTATTTCAATAACCAAATTTATAGTTTACGTGAGGTATTAATTCCATGCTTATGTTGAAAAGGACTGTCCTGTTTTCCTGCATCCCATCATGAAGGCAGGTGGATGAATTAGCTTAGGATTATCAGGCTCTTCAGCAGAAATTTAATGCCAGGTCACATAGTGAAGATGTCATTTCTCAACTGAAGTTTTGGAAATAGCATGATGCTGATCTGTGACATGATGGAGGGTGTGCAAGTGGGTGTCTTGGTTATTAAGAGCTAGCCTGCCTGGGAGAAGAAACAAGGAGCAAGAGTTGAGCCTCTGGGTACAGACATGCTGACATGAAATTCACCCCATATTTTAAGACATTAGAATTAGTAAATTGCCTAAATAGCTAGTTTGATTCCTCTCATTATAACCAGAATTGTACTATGAGAAAATTCAAAGTTCCAATGAATGAACTATAAACCAACATCCATTTATCCATAGATTCGTGTTTATAATTGTTGATACTAAAGTTAGTTTAGATTTTAAAAAATGAATTTGTATTTGACTTTGGGTCCTAAGCATAATACATGAAATTTATCAACTTTGCTAATATCCATCAGCTTCTTTTCCTTTTGAAACCTAGCGACCATTCATAGACATCTCCTAGGATCTTGATCAAAAACTTGTACTGTTCATTTTGTACATTTCCTGTGCCTTTAAAACTTATAGGGGATAAGTCTCAACAGTGGTTTGAAAACCCATATAAAGCTATACAGAAATGTTTTTCATTCAAAGGTTAAATTGCAGGAGGATAATTTATTCAAAGATTTCTTTATTTTTTTTGTCATCCACATGGTTTTAAATTAACTATCATTTAAATAAGCAGGAAGATGGGTCTGTAAGGATATCCCAGGCTCTGAAAATCTTGTGTATTAAATGGACAGTATAAAAATGTGTTTAAGAGGCTTCTCTGATATTGCCATTATCTTGGTTATTGAAGCCATTAGATACTGTTTGCTGTCAGTTAAATGATCATATCACTACTGCACCTGCTTTATAATTATTCATTTGGAGCAAGATCATTAACATATTCCTTAAGTCATTTACAGGCAATTTGACTTAGCATTAACAAATTTTGTTCTTTCCAACAAACTAATGAGACATATAAATACATGGATGCACAAAAATTTTATACAATTCGAATAATGAAGCTATAAAAGATGTACGTTTTGTGATTTGTTTATATAACTCATGGTTGAGACTCATTAGAAATTACAATATTTAAGAAAGTTTCTGAAATAAATGAAAAAAAACAATAACAGTGGGCAAATTAATGTAAACCTCTGTCAGTGTGAGAAAATAGTAGAATACAACTGGAAGATATATATTACAAAATGATAATAGCATCTAATTAATAGCACTCCTTGGTTTAAATAACATTACAGATCTCAGCATATTCCAATATATGTAGTAAGGCCTCAGTTAAATGACTTATTAATGTGCTCAGTTATGTAGGGATATTGAAAAACAAATTATATTTCTTCCCAAAGATTTTATAAAACACTAATGAAAACACCATAGAAGCATTCTATTATGTACAATACAATTATGTATAATGTATGATAAATTATGCAATGGATATCACTCCTGCTCCTTATTTTTATTATATGCCAGTCAATGTCTTGTTTTGCTTGGCTTTATTAATTTGTGTCATCTTTATAATATATTTGTAAACTGAGTGCCAGTAATATCTACAGTTCCTATATAAAGAAAATGAGACACAGAGAGTGAAATGATTTTGTTAAAGTCATATAGCTAAGAAACAATAAATTTAAGATTTGA
The DNA here is from genome assembly GCA_026225945.1 of Cricetomys ansorgei. Lineage (NCBI taxonomy): Eukaryota > Metazoa > Chordata > Mammalia > Rodentia > Nesomyidae > Cricetomys > Cricetomys ansorgei. The sequence goes on along the minus strand of JAMJFZ010001100.1, from coordinate 9,747,491 downwards.
CTTGAGACCTATAGATTTGAGCACAATTAGTCTCGACCATTGTTGCATAAGGTAGAAGTCAATTGTTGCATAAGTCAAGCTGCCTAAGGAAATATTAGAAAGCCTGGAAGGCTATTTAAACTATGGAATATCTTGGAGATATAAAGGCAACCAGTCTTAAATTGAGAGTAAAAATTTCTATTCCTAGCAGAGTGACAATTTATGTGTGTGATGCTGGTCCACACGGGCCCAGGGAAGTGCAGCGGGGAGAGAAGCAATAGCATCGTATACACTAAGAAAGTTATGAATGTGGTTTCACATTCTGATCTTGAACTACTGAGATTCATGAAGCACCTTCCCATGTTTCCTAGACTATAGCATCTTTACAGCAGTCTAGATTTCAATGCCTGTTCCAAAAGAGAACAACATAAAAAACCTTCAGCTCCTATGAGATAATGTTGCTGAGGAGTGGCTTCTATAATTATAATTTTCAGAAGCATAAATGTACAAAACGATTTTATACGATTTAGAAAGGATGAAATCCCTAGTCAGAATGTTAGATGACAGAGGCCATGAAAGTTTCTCCATGATATCATTCCCAAGGAAAGTTCTGCATTCATTTATTCCTTCACTAGTTTAACCAATACTGTTTACGACTTTTGTCTGCTGGATTTACCATAGCAGACAAAACATGATTCCATGTCCATGGAATCTGCAATGTAGAATGGATAATCTGATGGCAGACTTAAATTGATTTCTTTAATGTTAGTGGTACACAGTTGAGTCAATGAACACGGAAAATACAAGATGCCTCTGACCTGGAAGCTCCACTCATATTGGATAGATTTTGTTTGCTAGAAGGTATTAAGTATTCTACTGGAGTAGAAAAGCAATCTGAAGACTTCCCCATCTGTGAATCTTTCAAGACTATCTGGCAAGACATGTCCACTGGTTCGATAGTGGCACAAACATCACAGGAGTGACTAACTGCTTTATCGATGTATTCAAGTACTGTTCCAATTATCTGAGACCATTCTGAGGCCAAGAACCTATGGCTAGACAGATCAAAGAACCAGAGCAAACCCCAGCATGGAGACAGGAATTGAGCATGAAGTTGCTCCCTGGCCAAAGAGCTTTTAGCAATTGTTTACTTTTAGGATAATCAAGGTCAGTTTTTAAAAACTGCATAGCCTCTGATTAAGTTAACCATACTCAGAGGAAGACCACACATCCAAGAATATTTAGGCAGCAAAAAAAATGGTCTTCTTATTGTTGATGTTGTTGTTAAACAACAATGTTGTGTGGGTAAAGAATATGGTGGACCTGTGAAGAGTTTGGGTGCTTGCAAATGTGATCAAAACACATATGAAATTCCAAAAACCCTAATAAAATATTTTTAAAATTGCAAGGCATAGGAAAAGTTTTGATGGTGCTAAGTGTTATAAATAAAACTAAATCAAGGCACAGGGTAGATGCCCATTAAATAGGAAAGTAGATGGATTTTTATATAAAGTAGCATTTGAGAGCAACAAGTGAAGAGAGACAGTTGAGGCATGCAGCAAGCTAGAAAAACAAACAGTCTTCTAAGTTTCTAAGTCAGGTACATTGCCTCACAGAAAATAATCATGAGAATTAAGGTGGTATGGAAGAGATAAAGTCAGAGAATTTTCCAGACACAAAGAGAAAGAAAGAAAAAAAAGAAAGAAAGGAAGGAAGGAAGGAAGGAAGGAAGGAAGGAAGGAAGGAAGGAAGGAAGGAAGGAAGAGAAGAGAGAAAAAAAAAAAAAAGAAGAAAAAAGAAAGAAAGAAGAAAGAGAGAAAGAAAGAAGAAAGAGAAAGGAAGAAAGAGAAAGGAAGAAAGAAAGAAAGAAAGAAAGAAAGAAAGAAAGAAAGAAAGAAAGAAAGAAAGAAAGAAAGAAAGAAAGAAAGAAAGAAAGAAAGAAAGGAAGGAAGGAAGGAAGAGAGAGAAAGAAAGAAAGAAAGAAAGAAAGGAAACATGTCTCATAGAGCAAAGTACAGGGTTTGAATACTCTATTGAGCAGGATAGAAATTGATTAGAATGTTTTGAATAGATCAGGATCGCTTTGCCTTGAACATAGAGAATAGACTACATGATCAACAGAACAAGCAAAGAATCATGTGGCAATAATTCTAAATATTCAGACAAAAGAGGAAGGCAGGTTGGTCTGGAGCAGCACTCATGAAAGTAATCAGAAGTTTACAGATGTTAAAAATACTTTTTTACTTAGATTTTTTTATTTTGTTTTACGTACATAGGTGTTTTGCTCACATGTGTGTCTGTGCACTATGCGCATGCCTGATGTCTGTGGAGGTCAGAAGACAGTGTCAGATCCCTGGAACTGAATTTATGGAGAGCTGTGAGTCATCATATAGGGCTAGGAATCAAACCTTTACAAGGTCCTTTGCAATAACAAATGCTTTGGACTACTCAGCCATCTCTCTGAGCTTCAACAATATTTTTGTGAGCACCATTAGGATTTATTAATAAACTGCATGTCAAAAGTCAAAAATTTCTATGATACTTGTGATTAAGGCAAAAACAGATAGCATATTCTTTCAGTGCCTTATGGCAGCAAAGATACAGTTATATTTTACCTCGGTGTATCTAGTTTGCTTAGATTAAGAATGCTAAACTGAATAAAGCTACATGTTAACTTTCTGGCTTATGTCTGTAGAGATGCCAATTACTTGTATCAAACTGGAAATTATATTTTATGTCCTTGTGGGAGATTAACCAACTTTATAAATCAGAAATCTTTTTCTGGTATGCATTTCTTAGTGCCCTTACATTTTACTCGGCCCTGCTTCAATAACACACTCATTTCATACTTTCATATTTATGCTTTGGCTTTGGAAAATTATACTTAACATGATGAGAGAAAGAAAGAAGTAAAAGGTGAATCTATAGCTATTGTCTATTCGGAAACAATCAGCTCTTATAAAAGAACAGTTAGAAAGCTTAAGTGAAGCAAGTTAGGAAAGTGGACCGGAGGCTCAGCAGATGAGAACAGACTGACTTCACATATTACAGTGTCACTAGTGAAGTCATGGAGCTGGATTTTTAGGCAACACCCAGACTGGACAAAGTAGATTAAGAAAGATCATAACTATGGTGTTTCCAGAAATGAACTGCAACAAATCATCTAAGATATAAGGAAAAGAATGTTCAAGGGCTGGGTTTTTTTTTGGGGGGGGCACTTAAGCACTTTGAGAGATACAATATGAGAAAGAGTCAACTTAGGGCAAGGACACAGAGTAGTCAAGAGAAGAGAAGAAAATAATGACCGTGAAATCTCACAAGCCAAGAAAAGAAATTAACCCAATGTGGATGAAAAAAAAATTTCAAATGGTATCAGTAAACTGATCAGATAAGGTTGAAGATAAGTACCTATTGCTGAGAATACCGTGAACTTTGGACACAGCACTCAGAAGATCTGAACTAGAACTAGCCAGAAACCCTCCTCCTTGAAGACTAGTTTTCATAGTATTAGAAGAGAAAAACCAATCAACAGTTCTACCCAGTCGGAATGTACCACAACAATGTCCAGCATGCCAAGACATAGTGGCACTCACACCTTGGTGGTAACCAACAGCTTTCTAATTGTACTTAAGTCCTGCTAAACAGGAGGGAAATCATGCTTGATACTAGAAACCTGGCTGTCTATCCAGGGCTAGTGAAGTCAGGAATCTTAGAGGAGAATCTACTACTACCACTTTACTAAACCAGCATTTTTCTAACTGTGTTTTAAATATGTATCCAGTTACCTGCAGTTAAGTATGGCTCTTACCATTCATCAGAGAAACTTTCCATTCCATAAGACAGAAACCATTACGGAAAACCACAACTTTTCAAAATGCAGAGAACAACTGATCAAGGAGTGCCCAGCCCCAGTGGATACATTTGCAACACAATTCCTGCACCTAAGACTCAGGGTGCATTGTGGAAAAGGAGGTTCTAGAGATTGTTAAGAACCAGAGGACCAGGAAGTTTATACTGAGATTTCTGGAAGGAGGAAAGGGAAGGAATCGAGTGATGTTTACATTTTAATTTTTAAAATTCCTGCAAGCATTGATACCTAAGCCAGATAAAGAACACAGTAAATAAACAAAAAAAGAAATATCAATGCCCAGTCTCCCTGAAAATATTGATGTAAAATTTCTCAATAAAAATATTTGCAGAGTTCTAGAGCACATGGAAAAGGAAAGCCGCCACCATGGTCAAATCAGCTTCCTCCCAGAGGTGAAGAAATGGTTCAACATCTTTAAATCAACAATTGCAATCCAACACCTTAATTTACTTAAAGACAGAAACCATAAAATAATCTCATTAGATACATAAAAGGCCTTTGACAAAATCTAACATTCTTTCATGATGAAAGTTCCAGAAAAACTAAGGAAAAGATAAGACAAATATGTGATATATATGTTTGTAAGTATATGTATATGTATGTATGCACTATGTGGATATGTATGTATGTGTGTGTGTATATACATATATATATACACATATACATATATATGCATGTATACACTATGTATATATGTATATATGTGTGTGTGTGTGTGTATATATATATATATATATATATATATATATATATACACACAGATAACACAAAAACTTAAAGTGTCTTAAAGCATTTCCATTTGAGATCAGCAACAAAGCAAGGATATCCACTCCATCCATTCTTGTTCATGGTACAGTTTGAAGTCTTAGCTAGAGATATAGTACAAGAGAATGGGACTAAAGGGGTACAAATTACAAATAGGGAAGAAAGAAGACAAAGTATTCTCACTTGCAGGTGATGATTCCATACATTAAAGATCCTAAAGACTGGAAATCTCCTACAGCTATAAACATGGTCATCAAAGTAGCAGGACACAAAATTAACACACAAAAATCAGCAGCCTTTCTATATATCAATGATAATTGAGTCAATAAAGAAATCAGGGAAGCAATTCTATTTGTACTATTCAAAGGTACATCATGGAATAAGCGTCACCAAGTAAGTAAAAGAGCTGTACAATGAAAATTTTAAAATACTAAGCACAGAAATTGAAGAATATCCCTGAAAATTGAAAGACCTTTCCATGTTCATATATTGGCAGGATTAATGTTGTGAAAATGGACATCCTAACACTAACGAAATTTTAACACGGCTATTCACAAAAGTTGAAAACAATCTTAAAATCCATATGGAAACACAAAAGGCCCATAATAACTGACACAAGCCTCAACAATAAAAACACTGCTGGAGATATTACCATTCCTGATTTCAACTTATAGTACAGAGCCACAGTAATAAAAACAGCATGAAACTGGCATAACAACAGACCCGTTGATCAATGGAATAGAATTGAAGACACATGTGTAAATCCATGCTCCTACAGCTACCTACTTTTTGACACAGAGATAAAAAATACAGATTGGAGAAAGGACAGCATGTACAACAAATGGAGTTGGACATGCTGGATAACTTCATATAGAAGAATGAAATTAGATCCGTCTCATACTAGCAAAAAGTTCAACTCCAAAATAGATCAAGGACCTCAAAGTAAGACCTCATACCCTGAATCTGACAGAGAAGAAAGTGGGGAATAGCTACCAAGTTCCACACAGAGGTAGGGTCTTTGAAAATAGGAATCTGGTAGTGTAGGAATTAAGACCAGAAAGTGACAAATAGGACCTCATGAAACTAAAAAGCTCTGTACAGCAAAGTAAATGTTTGGCTAAGTGATGAGGCAGTATACAGAATGGGAAAAATCTTTAACAGGTATCTACCTGATGGAGAATTAATGTCTAGAATAAACATGGAACGTAAAAAACTAACCACAAAGCAAACAATCATTCTAATTAAAAGTGAGCAAGAGAATGAAAAAGAATTCTCAAAAGAAGAAACATGAATGACTAAGAAATAGGTTTTGAGTGTTCAGCATCCTTAGTCACCATCCTTTTCTGAAGCAGGTCAGATTGAATAAAGAATAAAATGGTATGATGGTTGCATAAAAACCAGACGGAAGAATGTATCCCATTAAAAGGAATGCCTAAAGTCTTAGCAGATACAGACTAGAACAGTGCATCTTTTGATGCCAAAAGAGAAGCAATTTGTTTCTAGTACCATCTAAATTTTTATATTCTAAATGATCTATGGGGAGTAGAGGAAGCCCTGTGTGAATGTGTGCTGTTGACATGGGCACAGACATGTCAAGTATCCTAGCCTCAGACCCATGGGAAAGTGTCAAGCCACACATATACAACACACACACACACACACACGCACGCACACACACACATGCTCGCGCGCGTGTGTAGGTTGTGTGTGTGTATGTGTGTGTTTGTATGTGTGGTGTGTGTGTGTGTGTGTGTGTGTGTGTGTGTGTGTGTGTGTGTGTGTGTGTTAGCATGGTGTGGCTCAGAAGGATGGCAAAGTCTTCCTCGGATCCATGTGTGAATGTTGATACTGTATGTAGAAAATGTCCACCATAGCGTTCTTCCTGCTCTCCCAATATTTGCAGCCTGAAGACTGCTCCCCTATAGGGACTACTCCTACCATTAGTAGCTAAACCAGTCTCCTTGATACAACTGTGTGTTATAAATCTTGATTCCTTGTTTATATATATATGTAATAACTTGCCTCCTTGTTCAGCTGTGTATAAGAACCAGGACTCCCTTTTCGATTCTATATAATAAACAAGCTGAGCTCCCAGGATACTGTGGTTTTTCCATCAAAGTCTAATCCACTCAGTCCCAGCTTTTCTGTATGTCTGTGTCTGTCTGTCTTTTGTTCATTCCCACACTGTCCCAGTCAGGTTAAGTTCTACATGTGATGTTTGATATTTCTTAGTTTTAGAGCCATACTGCCTAAGTTGAAGATGTATATCAACACATAAGAAACAAGGTAGGACACGAACCAACTCATTCCAAGTGGATTCACATCACAGGGAATAATGATGTCACCAGTGGCTTAGGTTTGAAACTCTATACTCCTGCCTATTGATAGCTATACCTTTAAAAATTCTATATGGTTTCCTTCTGCCTCATATTAGATTGAGCTGAGTTAGAGAGATGGAATTTTTCTATGAGATCTTGCATATTATGACAATCACTACCACAGTGGTCATAGATATGGAAAACAGGGAACTCACTGATCAGTATTCCAGCTAGGCTTCATTATTAGGCATAGTTAGTTATGTGGCTCAATGACTATGCAGCTAAACTCTACGCACAGCCCCAACTCTCATCCTAGGAAACCAACCTATTATCAAGTGGATCATAGTCCCAACCTTTTAATCACATAGTTGATATATTTGTTATGGTAATCCCCCAATCTGAGTCTAAATTATTTAATATTGACCATCACAGTTAACTAGACTAACAGCTACAGTTAATGTTTAATTTATTTAAATTGTCTAGAGTCCAACCATGACTAAGACAGTTATCACTTGGGAAATCAGAAAAACTTTGAGCTTAGTTTTCAAGTACCAGGGACAAGATCAAGCCAATTATTTATCATGTAACACCTTAAGTAGAAAATTGAGATTTTTATACTATTTACTCAACTTTCTATCAATGCAATGTGTGAAAAACTCTTATTATTTTATAATATATTTTACTTCAATTTCTCCCTTCTCATTGGTATTCCTCTACTATGTTTGTTACATATACTAAGATATTTATAATTATAAAATACATCATTATTTAACTGATCTGAATTGTAAAATATTAATCTCTCCTTGAAATATTGAAATTATCATTGCTTTCGGGGCTGGAAAGATGCCTTTGAGGTAAAACTCTTGGTGCAAGCATGAGTATCTGAGTTTTAATCCCCAGAACCCAAGTAAAAAGCCAGACATGGAAATGTATGCCTGTAATTACAATCTTTTTGGTATTGTTGAGTCGAAACAAGATGTCACTAGAACATCAGCTAGTCTGCTGTTCACAGTAGCAAATAACAGACAGTCCCTGCCTCAAATGAAGAGGAAGGTGAAAACTGATACTTGAGGTTATCATCTGACCTTCAAACATACACCATAATGGACACGCTTCTGCACTCACACACAGGAACATGTACACATCACACACACTGTGTTATTGTTTCATGACTAGATATCTCTAGTAAACAACTAAAGACTGCATTCCATGGCGGTCATCTTGATTTATCTGTCTTCAAGTCCTTGTCCTCAAATCTCTGTTTTTCCTAATAAATAATAATGATCCAAACATATGCTGAGTAGTCCAGGTAAGGGCACACATAAAAACATTTCTGGGTCATACACCCGCAAGTCGTATCCTAAGTTACAAGCAGACAGACACTAAACATAACTAGACCTTGTTCTAGCACAGCTGTCCCAGTGGCATAGGAAGGCTGAACTTCACAGTATACTTGGGAATCCTTAATGATATCCATGTTTTAAAGTTTCAGTTTGGGAGAGACAAAGTGACATTTCACAATTCTGCCATGTATATGTTTACTACTGATCTGAAACCAGTGGCAGGTATTCTACACTCCTGGGTGTCCTATTAATTGTGCAGTTGCATGCTTGTGTGAATTTCAAATCCATATTTTGTCCCTTTATAATTGAGTTTTGGATTTACTCCTGGAGTTTTGTGTTTTAGACATTTACCTCTTATTGTTTAGAGGCATTGCCAATATCTTTTTAGAAATCATTCATTATTTTCACTTTAAGTGTTCATTCACCTTTAGTTTCTTATTGTTAAATAAAACATTTCCCCTTCGAGCTTTTACTTTTGCAGTCTTCTAGTAAAAAGTCCTTCTCACCTCAAGATTGCTGGTATGCTTTACATATGTTTCTATGAATTTTATAACTAATATTTTACGTTCACATTTCCAGGTTTAAAGCATATAGAGTCTATCTTTGCATGTGATACTTGAGAATAGACTCAAATATTCTCAATGTGTAGTTATGCAGTTATGTATATTATGTTATGTGCAGTTATTGCAATTCTAATTTCCAAATTAGTTATTGTTTCTCACATTTAAAAATCTGTTTCTATGCTGGGCTGTGGTGATGCACACCTTCAATGCCAGCACTCAGGAGGCAGACACAGGAAGATTTCTGTGAGCTCAAGGCCAGCCTGGTCTACAGAGTGAGTTCCAGGACAGCTAGAATTACAACAGAGAAACCCTGTCTCAGAAAAAAATCTGTTTCTGAGCCCTATATTCTCTTTCCTAGTCTACTCTCTCTAATACTGTGTTGCATTACAGTTACACACAGTTTTGTTATCTGAAGATAAATTCTGTTCTATATATATTTCCTCGGAATTTTCTCCCATAAATATTTGATTCGTTATTTCTTGTTGGCTATTTTGTTATTGTATAGGTATATTATCTGCAATACATTATCTATAATTATTATTACAATTTTTAAACTATGATTTTAATTGGATGAGCTTGTATGCAGTACAAAACCTTATTTTCAGTAAACCTGATCAACTTTCTCATTAAAACTAATAGCTTGCCTATTGATTTCTTGGGTTATACATATAAGTGATCATATTACAAACAAATAATAATGGTTCCATCTTTTTCCTTTGAAGCTTTGTGCATTTAATTCCTCCTTTCCTATTTATATTACTGACACTGCCATAAATAAATACATTGAGAGCCAATTACTTCAATAGAATACACTTATAGAAGTATATCCTCTGAGTTAAATGAAGTTTTCTATTTTCAGGGCTTTTAAAACATGTTGTGATTATCTGTACCATAAATTTATGTCAAAATGTTGTTTTAATAACAGTGTGTTAAAATATATTTTGGATTCCAATAATATCCCAAAATCATATATTTTAATTTACCACTTGTTAAAAAATAGCTCCTTTAAATTTGCTGTTAACAATTTAAAAAGTTGAATTAAATTTTAGGTATCAGGTATCAAACAAATTCAATGCATGCAGATCAGAAAATGCATTGAGCTCCCATTTGTCAAAATATTCTTATAATAATTAAATGAGACAAGTAGCATTTATAAGTTCTATTTTATTATGTTCAACTTATTTTCTAAGTGCATATAGTATTCTTCAGTTGAATCTTTAATTTACTAGATGTCCACTTTGTACGAGGCATGGTGTTAGATAGTGATTAAAGGCATAGAAAACATGGTTCCATGTAGAGCACTTCTACTCTAATAAGAAAAATGGAAAATACTCTAAGTGAGCATAAAAGGTGGAAATAATTCCTGTTTCCCATAGAAGTCTAGTGAACACGTTCTGTAAAATGTTAGACTAGATGAATAACATAAAATGAGAGGATTTAAAGTTTTAGTAGGCAGTAGAGGACACTTGAAGACTTATGAGTTAAGAAACACAAAATATTTTGGCCTCACAAGACAGACAAAGTAAATAAAAAGAATGACTAAATGAGAATGTCTAAGTCATAGCAAGTATAGAGTACTTGATCAAATATTTAAACCAGGGAAGAAGCAATGCTGGCCTTAACCAGTAAATTAACAGCACAGATGAAAAGGAGAGCAATGACAACAGTGTACTATTGCCAGGGCTCAGTGGTGGGATATAAAAACTATAGGATAGGAAAAGGCTTCAGCTCTTTCCATTTGGAGTTTTGTAAATGATAGTGGAGGCATCAAAATAAACGGCTTTGACATCTGGAGAAAGAAAAGTCCAGTCTGTGCCAAAAACATATAACTACTTACTATTTAGTTTAAGGTGTGTGCATGTGTTTGCATGTGCATCTGTCTGCTTGCCTCAGAGATGATTCTTCATTAAGCTGAAGTCAGAACACCTATGGGGAAGACCACCCCAAGAAAAGAAGATAAATTAAACACAGTTCCGTCCTAAATACATGACAAATCTGCAAGTATGTGATCAGCAGAGGAGACTATAGTAAAAGCAGAAACAACCAGCCAAGCAGGAGAACACACAGGTTTCATAGCACAAAGTCATGAGACATAATGGAGGAAGAAAAGCTTTGGCTGGACAAAATGTCAAATTCCACAAATAACGGATTTGGATATCATTCTTGAAGGGCGTCATTGACCTTCTGGGGAGCAACTCATGGGCTTCCAGTCTTTAAGCAAAAAGGTATTCACTTGCCACAAGAAAGAACAAGTAATGACCCCTAAGCATTCAGAACAGAAGAGTGGTCGTAAAAATGCCAGGAGACATAAGATGGGAACTAAAGAGAATTGCATGGAACAACTGTTAGAGAAAGATAACCATCACATATTATAGGTAGAATAAATGGAATCTCCAAAGATGCAAAGAGACCATGATTGTAAAACAAAGCCTTCAAGGATGGAAAGGACATCGAAAAATAAAGGGATACATGAAAAATTAGCTTAAAAGACAGACGGATGTATTTTATTTGGAAATAGAACAATAAAGAATAAGGAATTAAAAGCAGGGATATCGAATCTTCCATAAAGAGTAGAGAGATGACTCAGCAGTTAAGAGCACTTACTGATCTAGCAGAGGACCCATATTAGGCTCCCAGCACCCACATGGCAGTTTAAAATCGTATGTAATTCCAGACCCACGAGTTCTGAAGACCCTTCCTTTTTCCACAGGGTCCTGCATGCATTCGGTGCATACACATGCACTCATGCATATGCATATATAAATACATAATAAATCAATAAATAAAATTTTTAAAGGAATATTTCACAAATAAGGCTGCTCTAGTTTGATTTTTTTATAGTGATAAAATACTAACTAAATCCCAAAACCAACTGTAATCACACAGGCTGCAGTCTATCATCAAGGAAAGTGATGGCATGAACTCTAAGCAGGAGCTTGAAGCAAAAAAACATGAAGGAACACTGCTTACTAGCTTGCTACCCCCTGCTCCTCACCAGCTAGCCTTCTTATACAAGCCAGGATCCTGTATCCATGAGTAGCCTTGCCTACAGTGAGCTCAACTCTGCTTCATCAATTAGCCCTCAGGAATACGCTCCAGAGACATGTCACAGCCCAATCTGAGGCAGGCAATTCCTCAGGATTGAGAGTCTCTCTTCCCAAGTGATTCTAGTTTGTGTCAAATTGACAATAAATCTCACCAACATAAAGGCTGATATGCGTAAAGAGATTAACTGAATTATAACTTCAGAATTTCAGGTTCAGAACGTCTACTCTTAAGTCCATCCTTTTCTTAAACATGTAGTGTTTTGAAAGTATCAGTGATGACCTGAAAGCCTCCTCTCTGAAGACTAGCTTTCATGGTATCAGAAAGCATCACGCAAGCCTTCAAAGGATGGAAGCAACCAACAGTGCTATGCAGCCATGATGCCTATAAACTACAACAACCACTAGCATGGCACAATACTTCAGAGGTACAGCATACCTTGGCCATAGCCGATAACTCTTTAAAATGTAAGTTAAAGCCAACTCAACAAAAGAGAGATTATGCCTGGTACTCGAAACAGAGTTGACCACCAGTGCTAGCAAAGTCATAGATCTTGAAAGAGAACCTTCAACCACTATTTACTAACCCAACATAATCCCTTAACTACATTCTACATATTTGTTCTTGTACCCACAGGTGTCATCCTCCCTTGTCAAGGAAGCTTCTCTTTGAAACAAATGGATACCATTACAGAAAGCCATAACCAATCAAAATGCAGAGTTGTGGAGTCCAGTCCCAACTAATACATCTATAACACATATTCAGCACCTAAGGATTAGGGATCATTGCACAAAAGAAGGTGGAAAGATAGTAAAAGCCAGAGGATCCGAGAATTGTCTATAAGGTTGTGTCTCTTAGTAATATCAGACGCTACGCTCATAAAGTCTCATTAGCATGACAGCTTAAATATGGGTTGAAGAAGAGCTACACAAATAGATATGCTAAAGCAGATGGGGGAAAGCTCAGGAAGCCCAGATCCTACACACACACACACACACACACACACACACACACACAAAACAAAACTACAGACAACTACTAAAGAATGCTGAGAGCAGAAGAAATGGATTTGAAAGAGAGCAAGAAGGGGTAAAGTGGGCATATAGGAGAGTTTGGAGGGAAGAAAGTGTAGGAGGAATTTTGTAATTATACTATAATCCAAAAAAATAAAAACTATATTTAAAAAGAAAGTGTCAGTACCAAAGGATACCTTACTGAAAGCAAAATTATTCTTTGTACGACTTAGATCTAATACTACTAATTTAGCCCATATTTGAAGCAAATAATTGCTAGTGAATAATTCAAGTAATTTTCTTCCACAATTCCAGTTACAAACCAGGCCCTAAGGGCTTTTATGGCCAGTTCTGACTAAAAACTTTCACCAGTAACTAATAGAAACCCACCATTTCTGACGTTGTAAATTGCCTCTGCTTACAAAATGAGTCACCGCACCCTGCTGTTCCCCTAGGCCCTTTCTTTTACGATAGTCCATCTATTTTTTGCTGTATTCTGCAATTCTAGAGGATCGATATTTGACCCCCCTACTCTGTATCAGTAAATGATCTGTCTGGGTGTGAAACCAAAGACAGGAAAAGGCGGGAGACCACACTATGCCTATACCCTTCTTTAGCATACAAAACACCATCCTGTCTTAACGCACTCATTGGTAAGTTAGTATACTAATGTACACCAAGAAGTGGATGAAGGCAGCTAGAACACAAACAGACTCCCTCCCTCTCTGACACATCTGTAGGTAGAGATTTAATAAATAAGATGACACCTGAATTGTACCGAGAACGTGAGAGAATCTATCGAGCATTGAGGACAAGAAGGGGCTTGGGTGTAGCTCAGTGGAAGAGTGTGTGTTAGTAGGATTCCATCCCAAAAACAAAAACATAAAGACTAGATGAATGTCTTTGAGAAGATTCTCCAAGAAGAAAACTATCTTGTTAAATGCTTTCTCAGGAGTTTACCCTGTTAGTGACCACTCTCCGTCTACTTGAAAGATATGTTATCATTGATATAATTTTAGATATCTTGATAGAAAGTAATTGACAATAAAAAATAACTTTCTAGACTTCTGATTTACAAGTTTTATAGTACTCAGTAATAAAATGGCATATTCTTCCTTCACATCTTTGTAAAATGCTGGGAGATTTCATGCTTTTCCTTTTCAAAAAAAAAAAAAAAGAAGGAAAGAAAGTTACTTACTCTTATTTATTCCATTTGTGTGTGTATATATTGTGGGGGAAGTGCTTGTACCATATAGTGTGTGTTGTTTGAAAGTCAGAAGCCAACATGCCATAGTTGACCTCTCCTTCTTAATGTGGACTCCAGGGATCAAACCCAGGTCATCAGGTGTGGCAGCAAGCACCCTTATCCACTGAAGCACCTCAAAAGCCCAATTGTGTAGTTTCTCTAACATGAGCACTGCATGAAGAGGCTAGCTTTTTCCAGTGTGTATTTCTAGCTTCTTTATCAAAAATCAGGTGTGTGTGGACTTATGTCTGTGGTCTTCAATTTAATTCCACAGGTCAATACATCTGTTTTTATGCCAATACCAAGCACTTTTTATTACTATAGCCCTGTAGTACAACTTGAACTCGGACATAGTGCAACCCCCTGCAGTTGTTTTGTTGTTCAGGATTGTTTTATTTATCCTGGGTTTTGTGTGTGTGTGTGTGTGTGTGTGTGTGTGTGTGTGTGTGTGTGTGTGTGTGTTTCCATATGAAGCTGAGAATTGTCTTTTCAAGATCTGTGAAGAATTGTGTTGGAATTTTGATGGGGATTGCATTGAATCAGTAGATTGCTTTTGGTAGGATAGCCATTTTTACTATGTTAACCCCACCAATTCATGAGCATGAGAGATCTTTCCATCTTCCGAATCTTATTCAATTTCTTTCTTCAAAGACATGAAGTTTTTATCATATAAGTCTTTCACTTGATTGGTTAGAGTTACTCCAAGATATCTTATACTATTTGAGACAATTGTGAAAGGTTTTTTTCCCCTAATTTCTTTCTCAATACATTTGCCATCTGTGTATAGGAGGGCTACTGATTTTTGTGAGTTCATTTTGTAAGCTACTTTACTGTCAGTGTTTATCAGCTATAGGAGTTCCCTGGTGGAAATTTTAGGGTCACTTATACTATCTTATCATCTGTAAATAAAGATATGGTATCCCTGTGGTTTTCTCCACTTGTTTTATTGCTCTAGCTAAAATCTCAAGAACTATATTGAATAGAATAAATATGGAGAGAATGGACAACCTTGTCCTGTACTTGATTTTAGAAGAATTGATTTCAGTTTCTCTCCATCTAATTTGATATTGTCTATAGGCTTACTGTAAATTGCCTTTATTATGATTAACTATATCCATATCCTTAATCTCTCAAGGATTTTTATCATGAAGGGGTGTTGGATTTTGTCAAAGGCTTTTTCTGCATCTAATGAGATGGTCTTGTGGTTTTTTTTTTGTTTTCAGTTTGTTTCTTACACCTTTTAGAATGACTAAGATCAATAACAAAAGTGAAAGCTCATGCTGGTCAAGATATGGGGGAATGGAGGGGAACACTCCTCCATTGCTGGTGGGAGCACAAACTTGTATGGCCACTATGGAAATCATTATGATGGTTCCTCAGAAACTTGGAAATAAATCTACCTCAAGATCCAGCTATACCACTCTTGGGAATATACCGAAAAGACACTCCATCCTACCCCAAGGACACTTGCTCAACCATACTAATTGCAGCTTTATTTATAATAACCTGAGACTAGAAACAACCTAAATGTCTCTCAACATAAGAATGGATAAGGAAAATGTGGTACATATACATGATGGAGTATTACTCAGCTGTTAAAAAAATAGATCATGAAATTTGCAGGCAAATGGGTGAAACTAGAAAAGATCATCCTGAGTGAGATAACCCAGACCCAGAAAGATAAATACATTATAAATTCACTATAAGTGGATATAGTCATTAAGTAAATGATAACCAAGCTATAATCCATAAACTCAGAGAAGTTAGGTAAAGAGGCGGAATCTAGGAGGGACTCATGGATCTCTCTGGGAGGGGGAAATAGAATTGATTTTATGGGCATATAGGGATAGGTTGGGGGAAGAAGGGGTATAGGGAAAGAGTGTAAGGAGAAACGGCTTGAATTGGAGGACATTTGATAGACGCTGTGGAAATCTAACACAGGGGAAACTTCCTGAAATATAGGAAGGTGATCCTAATGAGGACTCATAGTAATGGGATTAGGGAGTCTCAATTGGCTAGCTCTTGTTGCCAGGCGAGGCTTCTAGTAGCAGGACTGGGTTGAATTCAATTGAGTTGTTGTTCAAGGAGGTTCCATGGAAATTCTCAAACAACCAGGCTGTTGATAAGACAAAAAGTTGCTCTCCACAAACTGACAGTAGGGCCCCAACATCCGCACAATTCAATAATCATGGAGAAGTCCAGCTGGAGCCTTCATAGAGCATTCATCCCTACATTTGTCGGGTGTTCCGACAGTACTAGTCATTGAGGGGGAGCAGGA
The DNA here is from genome assembly GCA_026225945.1 of Cricetomys ansorgei. Classification (NCBI taxonomy): domain Eukaryota; kingdom Metazoa; phylum Chordata; class Mammalia; order Rodentia; family Nesomyidae; genus Cricetomys; species Cricetomys ansorgei. The sequence goes on along the minus strand of JAMJFZ010001100.1, from coordinate 9,731,073 downwards.
CCAACCTGTCCCCCTCGGGGCTGAGCAGGATGGTGAGTATCGACGGCCCAACCACTCCCCCACCGGGAGAAAAGACACCCATGAGCCAGGAGAACTGTCAAAGCATGAACTCGCTTTTATTATTACAAGCTGCCTTTTTATAGGCTGAGGGTAAATGGGAGGGTCTACGAGATGAGGAGAGGTGACGTAGGGTGTGAGGTAAAGTGGAGTGAGGGGGGAGAGCCAGTAAGATTTTTACATGTAGTAGTTACTAGGCAGAGTCACCACCAGAATAGGCTATGCTTAGTCACCATTATGCGGAACTAGAGGGGCCAAGACAGGTCTCTAAACTGAGCTTGGTTTGAGTTTCGACCACAGGCCCCTTGCCCGGCCATAAGACCCAACATACATTCTAGTCTCTTTGGTGTAGAAAGGCACTCTGAAGGCTACCGAAAGAGAAACATGGACACAAACCCAGCCACAAAACCTAGTCTGTCTTGCCTGTAGGATATGCTAGGGCAACGGTATCACAGAACTTATGGGCGTAATCAACCAATGTCTGATTTGACTTAAGGCCACTCCATGATGAGGAATTCATATTTGACATTGCTTTGGTAACCAAGAACCAGAAACTAGGTAGCCAGAGATCTAGAATAAAACCAAACACCACTAGTTAAAAAAAAAAAACTATTAATAAAATAAATGACTCCTGGTGATGTTCTGCTATACTTATAGATAAGTGTGTTATCCAGTCATCATCAGATGACTCTGACAAGCAGATGCAGAGAACCTCAGCCAGACACAGACAATCTAAATGGGAGGTTTCCATCAAATCCCTTCCCTCAGAGCTCAGGAAACCTCACAGGAAAGGAGGCAGAAAGAGTGTAAGAGCCAGAGAGAATAAAAGACACCAGGAGAAAAAGACTGAATCAGCTAAGCAAAGCACATCTGAGCTCACAGAGACTAAAGCAGCAAGTACAGGGTCTGCATAGGTCTGCACAAGGTCCTCTGCGTACATGTTATAGCTAAAAGCTTAGTCTTTTTCTGGGACTCCTGGCTGTGAGAACAAGTGGGTCTCTGACTGTTGTTCCTGCTCTTGGGACTCTTTTCCTCCTGTTGGGTTGCTGTGTCAACTTCGAAGTGATTTTTTTTTTTTTTTGCTTCATCTTATTATGTTTTGTAAAGTTTGGTTGCCGTTTCTTGGAAGACTGTTCTTTTCTAGTGGGAGACAGAAAGGAGATGGATCTGGAAGGGAGGAGATGTGGGGAGGAGCTGAGAGGAGTAGAGGGAAGGGAAACTGTAGTCAGAATGTATTGTATAAGAAAAGAATCTATTTTCAATAAAATGGAAAAAAAGAGAAGAAATGGGACTCCATGCTCAGCTTATTTTAAGTAGTAGCATGTTGACATTCAAAACCAGTCATCACAGTGACTTCCTTCTTTAAGTTTATATATACTTACCTTCATTACATTTCTTTAACATTATCATAAGTGCAGATCTGAGTTTGGAGGGTACCTGGTAAGATGCCCAGGGTCTTATGTCCGGAAATAGTAAACAGAGCCAGGAGCATAAGAATATTCGTATTATCAGAATCAGTTTATTAGAAAGGAAATTGCAGTCTGAAAGGCTAATTGGGCTACTGAGATGAGGGGCGGGGAGACAGAGTCTCAAAATCCCTGTGCCACTTGAGTCCTGAGCCTTCATATGTTATTTACATAGCACCTGCCTACTCAGCCTTTGCGTATTTTCAAGCACATATTTCATTTGTTACATACAGCCCAGACAGAGGGGTTTTCAGTCTTTCTCTGACAACTGGCTTTCACATGACAATCTTGATGCCTCTCTTTCCAAACCCCTACTCCCCTGCTGTAATATATTCTGAAATATTCACAAAATTATCTGTTATTTTTGCAACATAAAAATTACACTTTGCAACAACTGTGATAACACATTGAACTTGAAGCTTTTATTTTTTTTCCTACATAATTCTATCGAAGTAATTTTGAATAAATAATCTACTTACAGTTATTGTTCCCACTCTCAAAATTTTAAATCTTTTTCATAAGTAATTTAAGTACAAATATGTATGTGGTTATGTAAATACATGTCTCAACATTTTCTGATTTGTAGTAGAACTGGAGATGTAAAATACCAAATTAAGACAATCCAAGATAAGCAATTTTTCTTACATAAATTAAAAATTCCAAACCATTAATTTTACACACATTAATCTCTACATAACACAACCAGTCATCCTTTTGACATTCTTTTTTAATGGAAAGTATTGTGATCAGCATTCTGATTTCCTGAAAAACAAACAAACAAATAAAATCCTTGAGACTCATCAGGGTAATAATCCTAATCTAAACTACTACTATTAATTACTGCAAAGCAGTAATTAAATAAAACATTTTACATAACAGAAAAAAATACATGTTTTCTAAAGAGGTAAGGATATCAATATCTCCTCTCCCTGCTATTTCTTAATTCAATGGAATCAAACTATCTGAGACCTGGAATGTGTTAATTTAGAAAATTCCTTACATAGAAATATGCCCCAGTTCTTGACAAGTTCACACAGTTGATATTCTTTGTTCTTCTGTTAGCCAGCTCATCGTGGTGAATAAGCTGACAGGGTTTTCTTTCTTATAGTAAAGAGAAATGTATATATCAATGTTACTGCACACTGAGAAGTGTCCTCAGGTGAAATTGTCCTGATGGGATGAATGTTCATCTCCCAGGAAATCTCTATCTTGTAGGAAAAAGAATGGCCCAAAAGAGTCAAGTAAGTAGAGAGAGATCAGATATGGATAGAGATCAATTATACATGATCCCTCAGGATGCAATGACTGCTGGCCCCATGACTCCCTCATGAAGCTTTTTTTGAGGATAAAACAAAAATTTAGGTAAAAGCTTTAGGAAACTCTAAATTGTGCAAATATCATTATTCTGAATAATTTACATCAGCACAATGTCTGGAGTAGTTTACAAAGAAGAGGGGTGGAACAGTTGTCACCCCTTCAAAGTTTAAAGTTTCTTAGGCTGAGTAGACTTATCACAGTAGATTTACATATTATAAATATACTGATTTGCAAAATCCTTTGCTATTTTGAAATAGAAATCAGGTAGCATCTTATAAATGAATAATTAGAAATATTACGTTGATTTTTCTACCAAAAGATTGTTCAGTTTGGAAGGCAAAATCACGTAACAACATTACTTATTTCTGCCCTCTCCCACCTTGGTTGGTTTAGTTCACCAATAAACTTACTGGTTTATTGTTTGTTTCTCTTCAAACATTTGAGTTTAGCATTTGTTGCTCTGATTGCATTTGTGATCATTATAATGTGTTTCACAATTGACAGACTTATTATTGTGATACTTAACCATCATTTTATTTTAAGAAAATATTAGCATTATAATGACTATGATTAAATTGAACTCAATGCATCCAATTGTCCAGGGACAAGGCTTCATGATTGTAAAACTGTTCACAACTTCCACAGACAGCAGCAGTGCTGATTACAGGTCATTCAAATAAATGTTCTTTGATTTGCTTATTATAACACATCTGTAAAGCAAGTGATATAATTCCCATGTGTGGGAACCTTTTAGCTGGGAACAGCTTTTTAATGGCTTTTTTTGCAGTCAGCAAGAAACGTGCATTTATTCAACTAAAAGAAGCTATGATAAGAAAAAAAAAACCTGTTTTCCTTTCTTGTTTCACTGTGTGTGAAGATAGTTTTGTAGCTTCATTTACAGCCTCTAACAAAGCAAATCAAGTTATCCATATATTTTCTCTGTAAAAGAGCACCCAATAAAAATATAAAGAAAAATAAAATGGTTATGGCAGAGAACCCAGCAGTGAATCCACCCACACAGAGCCTATTCTATTCTTTTTGTTGCCCCTCGCCCCGTGTTCATTTCCATTCATTGCTTTTTGTTTATTTCAATTATTTTTCACAGTTAAAAATATTTATCTCAAATGGTTGAGCTGTCTAAGTATTCAAGGTTAGATGGAGTTTATCAACTATCGGTATACATTTATACTCCCATGCTGTATTGGAGAAGCTTGGTTTCTGTTTGCCTCCTTCACTATATTGCTAGATGCATACAGGTACTTACTAAAGGCTTAATTACTGATGAAGAGAGGAAAGCTCAGAATGCAGTAGTACCAGATCACATGAATTATTGAAAAGAATTACCTTACCACTAGAGAAATGTAGTGCTTAAATCTGAGTGTACTGGATTCATATTTAATATTTGTATTAAGTTTTACTTGCTTGCATCATATACTAGGTAAGTACAAAGCCTATATTATTCTTAATCTTAAAAACCTGTAAAATATTAGTATTTATTCACCTTTGAAAAATATTTTACCAGTCAATTCAATATAGTTGCAGAGCAATAACAGGCTTTATGATAAAGAACAGCAGGATACTACAGGTTTTTTAGTGCAGAACAGGGGAAATACTGGCCATGTCCATCCACAAGGTGGCTCCTGTGATGAGATGACTTCAAAAATCTAAGCTGACTTCTCATGCCCATCACCACAACAGGGGAAGTTGGAATACCTGGAGACAATTGCTGAACTAAGACATTTCCAAAAACTACCCTGTAGTGTTTGTCATTTAGTCTCTCTTCTTGAGTAGACGCTCTATGAAACATTTGAAATTGAACTTCTACAACATACTTACAGTAAAGTTTTGGTTTTTTGTTTTGGTTTGGTTTGGTTTGGTTTGGTTTAGTTTGTTTTGGTTTGGTTTGTTTTGTTTTGGTTTGGTTTGGTTTGGTTTGGTTTGGTTTTTCGAGATGGATTTTCTCTGTTGTCTGACCGACAACTCTTGCTGTCCTGGAACTCACTCTGTAGACCAGGCTGGACTCAAACTCACAGAGATCTGCCTGCCTCTGCCTCCTAAGCACTGGGATTCAAGGTGTGCGCGACCACCACCCAGTAGTAAAGTTAAATTTAGCATCAGTTCTGATATCAGTAACTAAACTAAAACTTGACACAAGTCAAAATTACTCTTGAAAGTTGTTGTGTTGCCCTTAAACTTCTACGACACAGGTACTTGTGAAGTCAAAGAAGTATCTCCTCTTTTTCTTTGTATTATACTTATGAATTCCCCTTCTTTGGTAGTAAAGACCAATATCTAATTTAAACCAGAGAAGGGTAAAATTCCATTATTCTCCCCCAATCTCTTTGCTAATGTAAACACATGAAATTTACACAGAAAATGTTACTGCATTATCATTACATTATGCTATTCTAAATATTTAAATACATTATATTTCCTCATTCTTCGACCATTATTTTATGACTGGCATTAGCATTCCATCTTTAGATGAAGATAGAAATAACTGAGACCAGTAGAACTTTTGGAACTTACCAAATGGAAAAACTTGAATTCAAACCAATTCAATACTACTCCTCAAAGCCAAAAATGTAGGGAAGTATTTAAAGTGTGCTTATGAATAGAGGTAAATCTAGTCAATTTATTTGAACAACTTTTAGAATGTTCACTGAAAACCTCTCTTAAATAAAAATGAACCTTGTGACTGAAGGTTGTGATTAACGATTATATACAATACATTATTTATTCAACTTTTCCATTACATTTGCTAACCAAGCCCTTCTTAACTCCTACTTAAATAATGGCTAGAAACTTCTTCCTCAATGTATATACATTTCACCTTCCCGCTTATATAATCCAACATGAAAAATACTAATGTACTAACCTACTTAAAACATCTCTTTTTATCACCGTCACCCTTAAAAATATTCAACAGCTCTTTACAATGATTAATTTCACCTTTTAACTCAGCTGGGCCATGGTGCCTAATAATTTATATAAAACTTTGTTCTGGAAGTTTCTGTGAGGGTGTTTTTAGATAATATTAATATTTAAATATGAGAAGTTTGAGGAAAGCACAGTATCTCCATAGTGAGGTAGACTTCAGCAGCTAAGGGTCTCAACAGACACAGAGTAGCCTCTGTAGGCTCCTCCAAGAAGGAACTCTACTGGCAGATGGCTTGGGGTTTGAAACACAACTGAAGCTCTTCTCTGAGTCTCTAGTTCACGAGCTTGTCAGAGTCACACTGTTTTTTTCTTTATTTTTTTTTGTTTTTGTTTTTGTCAACTTCTACAGTCCTGTGAGTTGGGTCTTTAAAATAAGCCTCTCTCTCTCTCTCTCCATGTGTGTGCATGTGTGTACAGCTTGCTGGTTTCATTTTTTTTGACAATCCCTATTTTCTATTTTATCAAACTAAACTCTTGATATTGGATCTCAAAGTTCTGTCAAGAGAGAATGTCAAAGGACCTCTCTGCCAGGGTCCAGCCTCAGAAACTAAATGAGGGACGCAACCCGAGGCAGGGTGAAATGGATGGATGATGAGAAAGAAGAGGTGAAACGTGCCTGCTTAAAAAGAAAACTGGCAAATGGTTCGGCCAGGGAGTTTCCTTAGAGCTCACTCGCTTTTGACTGATACCACTCAGTCCTTTATTTTTTACAGAACTTTTTCAAAATAATACAGTTATTGCATAACTGTATGCATAAAAATCATAAAGAATTTTTTCTCCAACAACATCACATTAGTCACAAAAGCTACCAATGTTTTACTTTACATTTTTAGAAGTAAACTAACAACATCAGAAGTAGAATGACAACATCACATTAGGTTATGCAAGCTATCAATTGTTTTACTTTTCATTTTCAGAAACAGATCACATAACTGGGGGTCAGCCTCAGGCTGGCATCATGGGTTACAAAATCAATCTAGCAACTTTATTACTGAAGTGTGAGCAGACTATTAGAGTTTTATTTTACAGTCTCAGGGGCGATTATCTAAGTGTCTTTGTCTTTCCAGACATACTAACTCCCTTATCCAGGCTCTTCAGCCAGAAATAATTTTGTCACACAACTCTCTCATTCTCTGTGTACGTCAGGTCAAAGATATTCGTCACAAAACAACTCTCACGTTTACTTAAGGCATCTTGGACTTGAGAGTCAGTAAGATTGTTATTCACTTTTAGTGTTAGAATTACCATGTCTTTGTTTTCTACAATGTGTCCCTTTCCCAGTTAGTAAGAGATGAATTAAAGATTATTTTTAATTTTATCAATAAGTAAAACAGACACCATGACTGAAAAAGACGATCAGGAGCTGTGCAGCAGAAAGAAGTGGAGAGGTAACAATCTCCTTGGTGTGCCAGCAACTGGAAGCCTTGTCCAGCAGTTACCTGCACACTGCCATGGTGGTATAGTCACCAGCATCTCTCTACTGTTTTAGTGTTTCTGGCTGACTTTCTAGTCCAAGGAACAGAATCTCCAAGCTTCTCTTACCGAGAAGCAGTTGTCCTGGTGGCAGGCTTCTAGCGGACTGCTACCCAAAGGCTAGGGCCGGAATGCTGCAGGCTTGAGGCTTTTATACACTTTGTCTTCTTTGCTTCCTGCACATGACTTACACACATTTTGACTGGATACTTCAAACTGCTAGACAGTGATGGATAGAATGAGAAGAGACTGGGAAGGAAGAGAACTGAAACCACGTGGACAGGTTGCATGTCCACATACAGGTACTGACCAGCCTGAATGTACATATATGTCATATCATTGTCATCTACCTTCCCTCTCCTGAAAACTCCTCTCAGAGCCACTAACATAAAAGACCCAGGATAACAAAGCAATCATGAATAATATTTTAAAATAATACTTTTAAAAATTTGTAGTAGGTATGGCTATCTTGGATTTCAAGTTATACTACAGAGCTAAGGTAATAAATACAGCATGGTATTGACATAGAATCAGACACACTGAATACAGTTTAAGAACCCTCCTATAAAGAACAAACCCCATGGACACAACTGACCAACACTCTTAGGGGCTCACAGAGCCTGAAGCAGCAGACAGGGTTTCCTAGCCTGGTGCTCTTGTGGAACTCATATAGACTAGAATCAGGGGTGTCCATGAATCTCTTTCCCATACTTGAGTACCTTGCCCCTCTACTGGGTTGCCTAGTCCGACCTTGAAATAGGGAACTGTGCCTGACCCCGTTCCATCTTGTTGTGCCATGTTTGAACAGTAACCCTGGGAAGAGTGCTCTTTCTTGGGGAGCAGCAGAGGTGGAAGTGGGGAGGGGTGGATCTGGGGGATAAAGAAGGTGGAGGAGCTGGGAAGAGGTCCAATAAGACCTCACTCCTACAGGTACCTGATTTCTGTTAAAGAGGACAGCAATACACATTGGAGAAAAGGCAGCAATTTCAACAAATAATATTAGTCAAATTGGATTGCTGTATGTAAAAGTAAGAAACTACATCTTCTATCATACTGTACAAAACTCAACTCCAGTTAGATGGAGGGCCTCAACATAAGACCTGACTGATAGCCTGGATCTGATAGAAGAGAAAGTAAGTAATACCCTTGAATTTGTTGGCTCAGGAAAGGATTATATAAACAGAACCCTAGTAATGCAGGTAATACCTGGTCAAGAAGTAATAAATGAGAACTCAAGGAAGTAAAAAAAAAAATCTATACAGCAAAAGAAACCATCATTTCAGTGAAGATGTAGCTGACAGATGGGGAAAAATCATTACCAGCTATACAGTCTGACAGAGGGTTAATATCTAGAACATACAAAGAACTCAAAAAACTAAGCATTAAGAAAACAATTTTGAAAAGGACATGAAACTAAATAGAGAGCTCACAAAAGATGAAAGACAAATGATTGAGAAACACTTTAATATGTTCAACATCCTTAGTCATCAGGGAAATGTAAACTGAAACTACTTTGAGGGTTCATCTTACCGCAGACATAAAGGCTAAGGTATTAAAAAAAATTTTTTTAAAAAGATATGGGTGTAGGGAAGGCAGGGTAAAGCCACTATGAAATCAGTGTGGAAGTTCTTGAAAAGCTATAAATAGATCTACCACATGACCAGCTATACCACTCTTAGACATTTACCCAAAGGACTCTACAATCTACCATAGAAATACCTAATCATTCATATTCATTGCTCTTCTTTTCACAATAGCTAGGAAATGGAAACACCCTAGATGTCCATCAACTGATGACTGGATAAGGAGATGTAATACATATACGCAGTGGAATATTATTCAGCTACCAAGAAAAATAAAACCCATAGGTGAATGAATGAAGATGGAAACATCATTCTGAGCAAAGTAGCCCAGACCCAGAATGACTTAATGTCTTAAGTTTGCTTTATATTATTGTGATAAAACACTATGACCAAAGACAGTTTGTGGAGGAAAGGTTTTATTTGGCTTACGTATCTCAGACCATTATAAGAGAAGTCAAGACAGGAACCTGGAGGCAAGAACTGAAACAGAGACCAAGGAAGAGAGAGCTGCTTACTGGCTTGCTCCCCATGGCTTTCACAATCTGCTTTCTTACATACCCAGGCCACCTGCCCAAAGGTGGCACCGCCCACAGTGGCCTGGGCCCTCCCACATCAATCATCAATCAAGAAAATTACCCACAGACTTGCCTGCAGGCCAATCTGATGGGAGCATTTTCTCAATGAGGTTCGTTCTTCTCAGATGACTTTAGATTATGTCAAATTGACAAAATCCTGACCAACACACCAACTTAAACTTACATGTTTTTCTCATTTGAATCTCTGATGTTTGTGCTCCGAGTGAATTGCCCATATTCTTAGTGTTCTCTTGCAGACATATTTGTTCTTCTTTGTAATACATAGAGACTGATAATTTTCTGATTTTTAGGCCTTATTAATACTACAGTATTTGTGAGAGATATATGTATGTGTGTGGGGACACATGCATATGTGTATATATGTACATTTATGTGCATGTCAGAGGATAACCTTAGATGTCATTCTTCAATAGCTATTCACCGTTTTTTTATTTATTTTTTTCTAATTTTGAGACAAGATCTTAGTTGCCTAAACTTCACCTATAGGCTACACTGAATAAACACAAAAGGATTACAATAAGTGCGTGCTATCACACCAACTTTTAAAAATGTATTCTGGGAATCAAACATGGGTGTTCATGTTTACAAGGTAAGTACTTGACCAACTTAGTTATCTTCCGAGTCTCTGATTCCCTTTAAAAAAAACTCCCTTTATATTTTTGTTAATCTCACATAGGAAATTAAGAGAACTATCTCATATCATGAATGCTTTGCTTCGAAATTTTCTCAGGCAAATAGCCAATTCATTGTTCACAAGTCTTACACTTTGCAAACACTAGAACACAAACACAACTGAACTAAGATGTTTTTTGCTTTTTAAACACAATAAAATATAAGATAAAACAAAAACGATCACAAAGAAGTTAGACAAGGCAAACCAACAGAAGGAAAAGAGACCCAAGAGAAGTAACAAGAATCAGTGACCTAGTCATTCACACACTCAAGTAGTCCCATAAAAATGCTAAACTGAAAGCTGTACTATATATGCAGAGGACCCAGTGCAGACCCATGTAGGCCTCATTCTTGCAGCTTCAGTTTCTGAGATCATATGAGCTTTGCTCAGTTGATTTAGAGAACCCTGTTCTCCTGGTGTTTTCCATTCTCTCTGGCTCATACACTTTTCTGCCTCCTCTTTGCCAGTGTTCCCTGAGCTCCAGGTAGTGGTGCTGGGGTTGATGGTGACATCCAATTTAGAGCTGTATGTTCCAAGGTCTCTCTCTCTCTCTGACTAATGTTTGCCTGTGAGTCTCTGTATTTGTTCCCATCTTCTGCAAGAGGGAGCTTCTCTGATGCTGGTGGAGTAAAGCACTGATTTATGAGTATAGCAGAATATCATTAAGAGTCAATTTATTGCTACTGTTTTGTTTTTTTTTTGTTTGTTTGTTTGTTTTGACCAGAAGTATTTGGTTTTATCCTAGGTCTCTGGGATATCTAGTACCTGGTTCTTGGGCACCCAAACAGTGCCAGTTATGGATTCCATCTCATGGCTCACATCTTAAGTCAAATCAGACATTAGCTGGTTATTCTCACAAGCTTTGTGTGCCACCACTGCCCTAGCATATTTTGCAAGCAGAACAGGTTGTATATCACACATCTTATGGCTGAGTTGGTGTTACATATCTCTCTTGGTAATTGGAAGGTACCTGCCTGTACCAAAGTCACTAGAACATAGGGGTGAAGATTCCATGTAGACACCAGCTTAACCTCTTCATGTCCAGTAAGTTGTGTGGATGTTGTTTTCAGCAATGAGTCCTTGCTGTTGGTTTGTGAAGAGCAACCAGTCTCCTTGGCAACAGCTTGGGTTGTTTGGAGATTTCCACTGGACACCATTGGCCAACAGATGTTATAACTTTTTAACAAGGATTACTTTCTTTCTATTATTCAATGACATTATCCTCACTCTGTGTGAGAATTTATCAGAAAGGGGTGGCTATCCAAGTTTCTACCCTTTCTGTACCACTGAGCCACATGACCACTGAGGTGGTCCCTAAGGAGATTGAATGTGTCTTTGCAGCTTATCCCTCTTCTACTCAGCACCTCCCACAATTTTCCTTTATGATTTATTAACTAAAATACAAGTCTTTAAAGTATACACTTCAAAACTCCTCTGGCCAGATATGGTGGTGCTTGCCTATAATCCCAGCACTCAGGAGGCAGAGGCAGGCAGATATCTGTGAGTTCAAGGCCAGCCTGCTCTACATAGTGAGTTATAGACAGCCAAGGCTACACAGTGATACCCTGTCTCAAAAAAAAGAAAGAAAGAAAGGAAGGAAGGAAGGAAGGAAGGAAGGAAGGAAGGAAGAAAGAGGAAAAGAAAAGAAAAGAAAAGAAAAGAAAAGAAAAGAAAAGAAAAGAAAAGAAAAGAAAAGAAAAGAAAAGAAGAGAAGAGAAGAGAAAAGTCCTCTGGATCTACCTATTATAATTTTAAAATCACATTTACATTTTTAGATGTTTATGAAACGCCTTCACTTCTTAGCACCAATTTGATGTGTTTTCAAAGGTTTGAACTTGGTGATCTACTTCTGTCAGCCAGGCCACAGCTCTTAAAGGTTCAATAGCACCCCAAAACATCATTACTTGCTGGGGAACAACCATTCAAAACACTTTCCTATGGGGAACACTTTAGTTTCAAACCATTTTGTTAATACAACCTGAAGAATAATAGAAACAATTAATGGAATGAACAAAAGCATCTTGTTCTGGACCCCATCAAAACATCCCAAATTCTCAAGATCCCATAAATACATTAGCCATTATTTCCAAAATAGTCATCTGCGTTAGACCCTTCCTTGAGTGCTGAAGCACAAAATAAATGAAAATAACAATGTTTGTGATTTATTCTATTAAAGTGGGTTAGTTTATTATACCAGAAAAAAATCCATTTGTGAGAACAAAACCCTCATATCCTGACACTACCTAAAGGTCTCGATCACCCGACATTGTTCTGTGAGCTCTTGACACATTATGATTGTATAATTAGCCCAGAGCACCACATAGTTGCCATTTATTTGGCATGCAATCTATAGCGTTTTCAGTCTGACAGATAAATCTTTGATCTCACAAAATTCAACCTATTTGAACTCAGAAAATTAGATTACTGCCTTACGTCAGGTAATCTCAAAGTCGGTGACCAGAGAAATGATAGAAGATGAACATTTTCAAAAGATAGTAAGGCTGTCTTGATTAAACACTTCTAATTGAAATAAATTAAAATATCTGAAGTGCTAGTAAGAAAGAAATTGGGGTAATCCCGATGAAATTAATTAATTTAAAGAGGATGAATAGCAAATTCTAGTAATGTCTCAAGCAGTAGAGCAGATACTGAGTGATTAAATATACTGAGTATTTGTGCAAGGAGCCACTAGAATGAAGCAGTGTGCTCTTTTTAATGAAATATAGCCATATAACAGGTTCTCATGAGGTAGAGTTGTCTATTTTTAAGCTTAACTTAAAAAACTATTCATATTGTGCAAAATTAAAAATTTTTATGCAAAGACCAAGTCCCTTAGTACGGAGAAACTTTAAATGGGAAACTTTAAATAAAGACCTCATGCAGCACTTGTCACAGTGGGCACTTAGAATCTGTGGGAGACATGGGAAAACTACATTCATTTTAAATACTATAAGTTGGAACAGATTGAATTGTTCCCTGTGGGGAGGAAGTATGAAGTAATATCTTTCACATATAGAAGATCGTTATTTAAGTACATTGAACAAAACCTTTGAAATAATTGTACACTTAGTACTAGTAGAGTTGTTGTGTCATTATTGCTATTTTGTTTGTTTTGCTGTTAAGTATGAAATCTGCCTATGAACCATTCTTAGGGGCCTCAAACCAGCCCCTGCAATGTCTCCCAAGAAGATTTCAAGACTAGCTAAGATTTTTATCATGAACACCTATTTTGCTTAATTTTTCCAACAATGCTGCCCAATTCAGACAATTCTCCCTCTTTCCCCTTGACCCACCTCTATCTCGGTGGGTGGGTGTGTCTCTCAGCCTATCTGTTCCACTAATGGTAGTAAACTTCATCAAGGCATAGATTTTACTGCTCTTACCCACTGGTATAGTACTATATGGTCCAACATCTAGGACAGTTACCACAACACAAATACGTGCACTTTAATATTTGCCAAATGGCTTAATACACTACATCAGGAAAGAGCTAGAGGAAGTGGGACAAGACAACCCAATATTTCTGGCAAAAATAAAAATCTCCAGTGAGCTCTTATCTATATAGAATTTCCTCTATTTAAATATAGAAAGACAGTAGTCTGAGCTATTCAAAATTACTATCAGCACTTTCAATAAAATGAGTTCTTGAAGAAATAAGATCATATGAATGAGCTATCCCACTCTTTGACATATTCCCCACGGACTCCTCATCCTAGGCCACATATATTTATTCAGCCACGTTCATTGCTACTTTGTGCAAAATGGCTAGGAAGTAAAAATAACTCAAACTTCCTTCAACTGATTAATTGGTGATGAAAATATGGCTGTGCTAAAACACCACGACCAAGGTCACTTATAAAAGACAGAGATTATTTGGGTCTAATGGTTCCAGAAGGGGGAAAAGTCAGTCATGGTTAAAAGGAATGGCAACACGCAGCAGGCTAAGAGCTCGCATCCTTTCTGTGGGTAAAACAGAGAGAAATCCAGAAGCAAGTAAAGACTTTTACTCTGAAAGCACACCTCCTGTCATACATTTCCTCCAATAAGACTGTACCTCCTAAACCTCCTCAAACAGTACCATCGACAGACCAAGGCTTCAAAATACATGACCCTATGGAACACATTTTCATTCAGGCCACTACATGGTATATATACACATATACTGTTCAGCTCTAAAGAAAAGTAAAATCATGAAAATACAAATGCATGCAAATACATGGAACTAGAAAAAATATATAGTGAGGTAACCTAGACACAGAAAGACAAACACACCATTTTCTCTCATGTCTTTGGATCCTAATTCCAAACTATTAGAGGTGACCATGTAACTTAGAGTAACTGCAGATGCCAGGAAAAGAAAAAGGGGCATGGTGGGACGACAATGAGCTCTACAGAGGGAACTACTAGGACGCAGGTGCTGTGAAAAGAAAAGTGGGAATAATGGTAATGGGGTAAAACGACCTGCAGAGGGCAGCATAAAGAAGAGAAAGAAAGGAGGTACAAATAGCCCCAAGGATATTCAAAAAGCCATAGGGAATCATATTATCTTGCATTTATTTATACATTATACATTTATATAGTATAAATTATTTTACATATATGTACGTATATAAATTCATGCATATATATATCTATATGTATATATACATGTATATCTGTATATGTATGTGTGTGTATGTGTGTGTGTATAAATATATATATATATATATATATATATATATATATATATATATATATACATACATTAGGGCAGACAGTACTCCCACAAAAGCCATAGGCTATGTAACAAAACACCTAGTTCTAGGCATGACAAACCTCCTTAAGAAATTGTTGGTCAGGAGAATCCAAGAGACTACACCAAAAAATTATAGACTATTGACATGCCACTGATAGCCCCCAGAAATAGAAAATAAGACCTTATTGTTGAAGACACCATATACTTCAAACACAGGTCTTAGAAGGGTCAAGCTGAATAGCCTGAAAGACCCCTTCCTGAAGACTAACTATCATAGTACCAGAGGAGTGATGCAAGCTTCCCAAGGAGAAAAGAAAGCAATAGTCCTACATAGCTGTGATGCCTTGAACTACAACAGCATTCATAACATCGAGAAATTCCAAAAGATGCAAGAATGGCCGTTATATCCTGAGGATAACCAACAGCAGTCTAATTGGACTGAAGGCCAACTTAATAGAAAAGAATTCATGCCTGATATAGTAAACCTAGCCAACTAGTCATGGCTAGCCAGGCCAAGGATTTTACTACTGCCACTTCCATGAACCCATATAATTTCTAATTGCATTATATATACTTATCCTCATACTTAGAGATAAGTAGAGCTCTCTCTCTTCACCAAAGAAGCTTCTTTTGTATCCAATTGTCATATGCAGAAAGCAACCAAATATCAATCAATCACCCAGGGGAAGAAAAACAGAAAGAGAAATTAAATGCAAACATCAATACACTGTTAAATTTAAAATACTGTTAAAACTTAAAAGACTGGAAATAGCTTAAAATTAGCATGAAAATTAAGCAAAACTAGCTAAAGTGAATTGTTAAAGAGGGCCATTAAGGAGATAAAGTACCACTCAGTCTATTTCCTACCCAAATAACAATTTGTTAATATAAGCACATCAGCTGCAAATTGATTCCATATAATGTAAAATGAGTACTGTTTTCATTCTCTCTGTTGATGTAAACAACTACCCTCTGAAAGCTAGATTCGGAGAAAATAAGAGAAAAAGAAGTATATTTTTGCTGTGTCAATTTTTGGTTGAGACTTAACATTACAAATTATATGATATTGTTTGCTGTTTAGCAAAATCAAATAGAGCTTATTGTAAAGAGGAAACTACATCCTGGGTCACAGAATTTGTTCTCTATTACTGTGGGTTTGATCTTGTCACTGTGTCCATAAGTAGCGATATGTAAGTCATCTAATCTACTCTTGAGTATTACTGGATGACACCTTAGTGCCCTTTTCTTAGCAAATTATTCTAAAATCTAATCAACCCTACATTTAGAAATACTTCCCTAATGTCTAACCTAATGGTCTAGTTCCAGGCTATTGCACCTCATTATGCTACCCTTAACAACTTTAACAAATCCTTCTTCTTGTGTTATCATCCTCCGAGTATCTTTGCTCCATCATAGCCATTTGCAGATTATTCTCAAAGCAGAACTATGGAAATAATTTTCACTTAACTTCTCAGAGAAGAGCATCCTCTGCAAAACTTCAATCAGCCTTGTTATCATTGGACTTCCTTTTATCAGGACTGCCATTCAAAAAAAAAAGGACCTAATAATCACAGGATATTAGGTCACATCCAAAAGTAAGTGACTAATGAATGACTATTGAAGATTCCAAGACAGCCCAAGACAACCTGCAATAGTCAAGCCTCTTCATAATCAATTTTCAGTCCATCAATTAGCGTTTGGAGAATGTCTAATATAAGTGCAGCTTCTTTCCAGCAACTTTAGTTAGACAAAAGAAACATTTAAATTATAAATAAGACTTTATGTAAACAGATGTGTTCTCTTTTAAAGAAATTATTGAGCCTTTGATAAAAAAAAGTAAGGCTCTGATTCTAAAGAAATTGAAAGATATTTAATGCTGAGCCCCACATGAATGATCATAATCTTGGAACAAGGGATTCAGGTTGCCTCAAATGACATGGAAAGAAGTTACATGAACTTTTTTAAATCACAGTGAAAAGAAAGCTACAAATCAATGCATTTACGTTGATGGGAACATCAGGTAGGCAGATTATATAATACAAAGGGGAAACCTGCTCTTAGTCTCAGATGCTATCTGATGACAGTCTTATACTTTTGCATTGATGGGAGCTACTAAGCTACTATGTCAATGAATTCCAAAAGTTTTGTCTGATAGTCAAAGGGAATGTTAGGCCAGATGCAGGTACAGATAATCAATGGCTGTTACAGGAAATAAGATAGCTCAAGATCACTTTGTCTTTCTATCTGTATTATATTCCAGCTCTCCATAATTAGGAAGTTATAGCTAACCAATCAGTGCCCATAACCTGAGAATACAGGTTTAGGTTAGCCCAAATTCCATATTCCAACACATTAGTGGTTTCGTGAAGCTTTTATAGTAACAGAATGAAAAAAAAGCCATAAATCAATATACTTCCAAGTATATTGGTGGACACATCAGAAGGGTTGGTTACAGAAAAGTTGAGAAAGCTCAGTTATAGACCTGAGATGCCATTGATGCCACTCTTAGCTTTTGGGTTGGTGGAACCAAGTGTCTGCTAAGTTAATACATCCCAAAGGAAACTTGATGCTGTTTCTGCATTCCGAATGATTTACCTAATAATCACAAAGCTGTTAAGGAGATCAATAAACTGCTATTAAATAGATAGATATCAAGAGGGCTAAAGGTAACCCAAGAGGATTAGCTTTGTACTCAACAACATTCCAAATTCCCCACAATCATTGAAATCTAAATCAGTTAATCAACATTATAGAAGGTTCAGTTTTAAAGTGTAGCGTCTTTCTAGGAACTGTTGTCCACAGTGGCCCCTGTAAGCCAAGCAACATTTTGTGCAGTGGCCACATAGTATTTATTAAATATTGCTCATCTCCCACCTTGCCAAGAAACAATTGGTAGGATCTGGCATCAATAAAGTTGGGCAGTAGTTAAGAAGACAATCTTCAGACCAAAGGAATAGATGCTAAAGCCATTAAGAAAAATTTCCTGGATTGTATCATTAAAATCTACTAGCCATGATGATCTATATCTGATTTTTTGAAATTCTCTGCATTTGATATAACACATGACATAGTAAGAGTAACATCCCAAAACTGAAATAATCAAGAACTCTGTTTGGCCTAAAGGAACAAAGATAACAGATGGAAGAAACAAACAACCAAAATGTACACATTGGTTGATTGTGTATCTTTCTGTACTTATAGTAATGTGTATTCTATGAGTGATTACTTATATCTGCCACAACCTCATGTGGACTGGCTAACTCTAACTCTTGGAAAGATTAATATTCAAAATTCAGATTAGCATAACTTTAATCTGTGGATACGTATGTGGTCTGTTTTACTGTTCTATTTATTAAGCGAAATTTTGTTTGAAAAAGTAAATAGAAAGTCACATTATAGAAGAAATAGATAATAATATAACATTCCTTTACTTTCTTTTAAAAAGATTATTTTTTCATGCACCAAATATTAATAACAGTAATAGAAACATTTCAGGGACGGTGTGGAAACTTAGGGCAGGTGAAACTCCCTGGAATATATGAGCATGACCCTAGCAAGGCCTGCAAGTAATAGAGGATACAGAGCCTGAACCTGCCATCTTCAGTGACCAGGCAAGGTTTCCAGTGATGGGACCAGGACATGAACCCAACCATGAAACCTTCTATCTACATCCTGTCCTGCCTACAAGATGTGGTGGGGCAGTGGTCCTGCAGAACTAATAGGAGTAGCCAACCAATGACTGGAGGCCCATGACATGAGAGGGAGCCCATGCTGATACTTCCTGAATGGCCAGGAACCAGAGGCTGGATAGCCCAGAGAACTAAGATAAAACCAATAGGACTATGCCCCCTGCAAAAAATTAATGAAATGATTCCTAAACTGCTATGCTCATAGATTGGTGACTAGCCCAATCTTCACCAAAGAAGCTTCTCCAGCAGCTAATGGGAGCAGATACAGAGACCCACAGCCAAACATTAGATGGAGAGAGAACCCAAATTGGAGATCTCTGTCAGGTCCTTCCCTTTGGAGCTGGGGAGCCCAGAAGAAGAGGAGAAGGAAGGACTGTAGGAGCCACAGGGGTTAAGGACACCACGGGAACACAGCCCACTGAATCAACTAAGCTGTGCTCATAGCGACTCACAGAGACTGAAGTGACAATCACAGAGCCTGCATGAGTCTGTGCCAGGTCCTGCATATATGTTATGGTTGATAACTTCATGTTTTAGTGGGACTCCTAACAATAGGAGGAGGTGTGACTCTGACTCTTTTGCCTGCTCTTGGGACCTTTCTCTTCCCATTGCGTTTCCTGGTCCAACCTTGATTTAAGGGTTTATACCTAGACTTCTTGAACCTTGTGAAATGTTTTGTTGACAGCCCTGGGAGGCCAGCTCTTTTCTGAAGGGAAACAGAGAGGCAGTAGATCTGTAGGAGAAGGGAAGTGGGCAGGGGGACTAGGAGGAGTAGAGGGAGGGGAAAATTCGGTTGGGTGTATTGTATGAGAAGAATAAATAAAAAGAAATCCCAAAACAAAAACAAAAAAAAGGGAAGAAAAAAGAAAGAAAGAGAGAGAGAGAGACAGAAAGAGAGAGAGAGGGGAAGAAGAGGAAAAGAAAAAAAAACAAAACTAGTTTTGCATAAGATAGAGATCCTGGTAAGAAAACAATCATAGCAACAACAACAAAAGCATATGACTAATGAGGACATAGTATCATTTGTAACTTCATTAAAACCTAGATTACCATCATTTTATCACCTAGATAATATACCAAGGGAAATACTGGATACCATAGCCACTTTTAAAGCTATCTAACTATAAAGGGGTTTAGTGTTTAGCTACTTGCAGTAGCTGATTATTACTGTAATTGAAGGTGGGTATTCCCAGCATTCTTTAAGCCCACATTGATGTGTTTTCAGCTGAAAGCAGCACATGCCTGATGGAGAAATATGAATCTAAAAAAGTTCATCTCCGTATATTTTCAGCACAAGAGAGGGTAAGAAGTACCTAAGAAGAGCCCCCCACCTGAACCCACCCCCTCCACCCCACCCTACCCTGTACTCACTACCACCCCCAGCCAACCCCCGCAGTCAGAGTGGACTCTGAGGCAAGGGTCTTCTTGTCTTCCAATTGATGAAGCCATTTGGTTTTCTTTAACCTTTTCTGGGGAAAAACTTAACTAATTTTTAATTTTTAATTATTATAGTTAAGATAGTTTAAAATCCATTGTAATAGTGTTTTTTTTCTTTAAAAGAGATGGCTCATATGAGTTTTAACACTTATATAATATCAAGCACTTACTTTATGATAAAGATAATGTTTTCCTAGAAGGGCAAATCTTAGGAGAAAGCTAAAGCTTTAGTTAATTTTGATGTTTTATTAGTGTTATTTGCTTATCTAATAGGCTAAGTTTTACAAATAGATTTAAATACTTGTGCACTAAAATGAGTTTCATGATCTTTATGTTAATGTAGTAGGAATTCCCCAAGATACTCTTAAGGTAATGGCTATCTAACAAGCAGAAGCTTTGCCCAATAGAAGACATAAAAATAAAATCTAATCACAGGTTTTAAATGTCTCATTTAGTAAAAGAATAAAACAAAGCCTTTGTTTTTCTAAGCCTGTTTTTAATAAACATTTCTAAAAATAGATCAATACTTAAGGAACCTTACTGTCGTAAACAGAGACAAATACAGATTTTATCTCATCTTAATTTTTGATCTTAAAAATCAACAACCTTTGCATTATACTCAACTTTTAACCATATCCACTCTGCTCAAGTTTTATTTACATAATATTTCTAAAGCACACTTTAATCTGACATTATTCTCATCCATTGCTTCTTGAAATAATCTTTATCTTACTGTACAAAGTTCTCTTTTGTCACAAAGCCTTTTTTCTTTAAACTTTTTTTCTCATAACTATATCTCAAAACAATAATGTTTGTATTTCCTTTTTAGAAACATAATAGTTTTATCACTGTTATTGTTATTGTTGTTATTGCTTCCATAAAATCTAGAAAACAAATTTTAATAAGATAATCTGAAATGAAAACACAGTAGGCTATACCTAAAACATAGAAAACATGCGTGTGGTATCTTGAATATCTAACAGTTATCAGCATGGATAAAGCATGCTAATAGTCATGTGTTTTCATAACCAATTTAAATAATTATTTGTGAAAGATTTTAAGTTATTATAGCAAGAATTTGGAAAAAAAAAATTTAAGGGGTGGGCATTCACTTCTCAGAAAGGGTTATGAGGCATCAAAACCAGAATAAACTTTTGGTATTTTTTACTTTGTTTCTTTTGACCCACTTGTTTACCTTTGTAGTAAGTATGTTAATCATTTAACCTAATTTTACCTAATTTCTTTCTTTCTTTAAAACTAAAAGCACAGAGAGGAATAATTATCCCAAATATTTTATTATGGTGTAACACATTAAGATTATCTGTAAACTTTAAGTTGTCTTTGTAAGTCTTTAAGCACATTTTCATGACTTGTTTTTGTTCAAATCCTTGACGCTGAATCTTACACAGTCTTGGCTGAGATATGGACTTTGAGAAAACTTGTGGTGGTGGTGGTGGTGGTGGTGGTTGTGGCTGTTGTTGTGAGAGGCAAAAATACAACAAAAATATCTTTTAAATCCTTGAAATATTTTGTTTCTGTGCAAACAATCATATAAAACATCTACGCTCAGCTCTAAACCACCAGCTTAATCTTTGCAATAAAGAATTCAGCATCTCCAAGGAAGGAAATTGTCTGATAGGAAAAATGGTACCTTTCATGAAGAGTAATCATTCTTTAAATTAATTTCTACCCTCAAGCAACAGGGGCTATGCTGTAGAACCAGAGTTGAGACAAGAATCAAGGAGACAATATCTTGAGTAGAACTGCATGATTATGTATTTTTTCTTTAAAAAAATATTTTCAATTTAAATTTGAAAAGTCATGTTAATTTCCCCCAAAGAAAAGTCTAAGACTACTAGCCAACTTTTACCAAAGTTATCACATTGATTAAATGTCCTCTTTTTGTACTTTTCAATTATTTGGTCCCCTTAACTGGCATACTGGACATGTGGCCAGCTCACTTAGCCTGTTGGAGCTATTGACATTGAGAATTGTTTCCTTCAAATTTTAGTTTCACTATTATCCAAAATGAAGCTGGGTTAATTTAGCTACTTTATTCCATAAGAGAACTTACTTATGAGCCGATTTGATACCAATTAAAATGATATAAAAAAACATAAGCACATATACACAGTGCATATACACATATTAAGATATAAAGACATTTTCGAAACACCAAGATTTGAGATGTTACTATTTGTTGGGATTACATCACCTGTAATTTATCCTCACTATAAAAAGGAAACAGCACAAAGATCTTTATCAAACATATACATTAATTATTTTACAGTTAGCCTACCTGTAATAGAAACTTGCATTTAATGGTTTTATATAAAGAATATTTTGAAAAAAGAAATTATATTACTTTATGGTACCTATGACTTTTGTACAAATGAAATAAAAGTTTTATTAATATATTTTTATTTAGAACATATTTTTGGAAAGGAATCCTATCAAATCTATGTATTTAACATTAAATTTTATAGTTTAATGAAAACTCAATCTTATTAATCTATTGAATGTAGCTTTATATAAATAAATAGCATTTTAAGATTCTCACTCATGGTCTTTGATACAGTTACAAGGCAAATCACAGTCCCATCATTCTGGTTCTTGGTCTAATAAATAAAAGAATTAAAACTGAACAGCTCACAAGGACGCTCAAGAAAAACTTTATTAGGGTGCGGGAGATGAACACTGGGCAGACGGGCTGTAAATCTTGGCAGCTACCACAAGGTGGAGTAGAAGAGAGAAGCTGTGCCTTTTTGAGTTGGGCCAAGAAACCAGACAGTCTAATAGAGATCAGCAAACAGGCACATTGCGGCAAAAAGAGATGGGGTTTCAGGGAAAGAAGGAGAAAGCTCAGAGTGACAGGGACAGCATGCCTAGATTTTGGGTCATTACCTGAAAGAAGAAATCTTTAAAACGAAGTGAGACAAAAAAGTCAGGCTTTTCTATGTAATGCAGAAGGGCGGGCAGACAGACTCCAGAGTGCTACTTGATAGAGACTCAAACCATCTGCATGGAGGAAAGGCTTTCTGAAAGAATAAGTATTATTAGAGAGCTAATTAGTCCTCTCTTCTCACTAGCATGGCTTCAAGTGAACCAGCTTTTCTGGAGGATGGTCTCTTAGCAAAGTGACTGAAAAGCCCAGCTCTTAAAAGGAGTCAGCATTCTGTCACATTTGGGGTAGCTTAAAATGTCCTATCTCTACACAGAGTGGGTGGTAGAGCTCCGATTCTATTCTTTTGACAAATACAGTGTAGCTTTATCTTAAAGGGCTTCAACATAGCACGGATGCCTCCACCTTTTCGTGTGGCAATTTAAATCTGGCTGGTGTTTACCTTTCTATAGTTACCACAGAAATGGGAGGTGTGGTTGAAAGTTAACCATGGGATGCGGTCAGTTCATCCTGAATGGCCTCCAAGACTGTTAGTCCCTGTAGCAGTACTGTGGGGATATGATAGAATCTCAGAACTGATGAAGATTTTTAAATTGAAGGTATTTGAGATTCAACAGCTGAAAAAGGAGTCCCATTTCCTTTATTTTTAATATATTTTAATTAAAATGAAATGGCATCATTTTCCTGTTCACTTTTCCTGCTTCTGACCCTTCCCGTGTCCCCTCTTTCCAACCCCTCTCATGACCCCCTCACTCCTTCCCAACCTGATGACCTATTTCTCTTTTATTTGTTGTTACGTCTATATATACATGCGTATATATGTGAAAACCTATAAAAACAATCTGCTGCATTCATTCTTGTTCTTTATGTGCATATGATTTCAGGGCTGACCACTTTGTATTAGGTAATCAGTTAGGGGATCATCCTTTGGAGAGCCTCCTTCTGCTAGTTAAACTCACTCTCAATGTTCCTTGACTGGATGGGTACATGTATTATTAATACTAACAAAAAGCATTACTTTTACAAAATGTCCAAATATAATTGGTTACATTTGGCTTGTTACAATGGATTCTTTCTAAAGGACAAGGTAATTGACTGTTACTTACTCTGTCGTCATTAGCTGCCTGTAGTTCTTTGTCTAGGGGTTGGCACCCATTGAGACTTCCCTGATTCTGCATCAGCTTTCCTGATGCTGTTGGGATCTTCTTTGAAAGTCTGATAGAATTCTGCTATGAGTCCATCTGGCCTGGGCCTTTTTTTTTTTTTTTCTAGAAGGAAGATTTTTTTTTATTACTCTTTCAGTATCCTTTATTACATTTTTTTCTTGAGTTATTGGTCTCTTCTTGGTTGTTCAGTGGGTGAATGAAGAAATTCATCCATTTCTTTTAGATATTCCAACTTAATGAAGTGTATGTTTATAAAGTATTCATAATACACTATTCTGATTTTTTTTTCCTTTGGGGAGTGGGGAATGTCTGTTGTGATATTTCCTGATCATCCCTGATTCTGTTCATTTGGGTTATATGTTTCTTTTGGTTAGTTGGGTCAAGGGTCTGTCAATCTTTTCATCTTCTGAAAGAAACAACTCTCAGATTCCTTGATTCTTTATATTATTTTCTTTGTCTCTATTTCACTGATTTCTACTTCGATTTTTATTATTTCTTACCATCTGCTTGTTTTGAGTTTAGTTTGTTCTTGTTTTCCAAGTTCTTGACTTGCACTACTAAGTCATTTATGCTCTTCCTGATTTTTTTTTTTTAGTGTAGACACTCAGAGATATAAATTTTCCTCTTAGGAACACTTTTATTGTATTCCAGAAGTTTTGCTTTGTTATATTTCATCTTCATTTAATTCCAGAAATTATTTTCTTTTACTTCCTTCCTGATTTCTTCTTTTACCCATTGGTTATTCAGTAATGAGTTGTTGAATCCCCATTGGTTCATGTTGCAGTTGGTTTTAAGTTCTATTATATAATGGTTGGATAGGATACATAGAATGATTTCAATTTTTCTGAATTTGTTAAGGTTTGTTTTGGGTCCCACTATATGGCCTAATTTAAAGAAGCTTCCAAGGTTGCTGAGTAGACTGGACATTCTTTGGTGCTTGGGTAAAAAAATGTATAGATATCTGTTATGTCCATTCGATGTAAGATGTCATTTAATTCTGAGGTTTCTCTGTTCATTTTTTGTCTGTTGGACAAAGTAGTATGTTGAAACCACCTACTATTACTGATTTGGGGTTAATCCTTGTCTTTATATTATTGGTTTGGGGTTAATCTTTGTCTTTAATTCTAGTAGTACAATTTTATGGAGTTGAATGCAACAGTTTGTTGTACCCAGTTGCCATTGGGATTAAAAAAAAAAGCATTAAGAATTAATGAACTGTCATAACTTCTATTTGTTTCTCTAGGAGCACTTTTGTCTTATCCTGTTAAACTCATTTATTCTTTCCAGAGAAGCTCCTTCTCCCACTCTCCCAGTAAGTTAAGTTATAAATACCAATCTCTATTTTGGGAGTCACTTCTTTTGTACATTGCCATACGCATATAAATAAGCTCTCCCTTTCTTCCTGCTATTCTGTGCATTGTTCTTTAATTTGCAGTTCCCTAACCTTTCCAAGTTAAAATAATGGAGGAAGTTTTCCTTTAAATAGTACAATAAACTGAACAGATTCTACTTTGGAATTTCAGAAAGAACACAGAAGTCAACTGTACAGAAGAAACAAGAATGTGCCTGGAGATATGTCTCAGTTGTACATTGCTTATAAGACCATGTATGAAATTCCTAATATGCCACACATGTACAAAAATTGGCAATGCAGGAGTATTGCCAAAAGTTTGAAGCCATCCTGGTCTACATAATGAGTTCCAGGCCAGTTAGAACAACTTACCAAGACTCTCATCTCTCTCTCTTTCACTCTCTCTCCCTCTCTCCCTCTCTCCCTCCCCCCTCTCCCCCCCTCTGTCTCTCTCTTTCATACACACACATGCACACACATACGCACAAATAAATAAATACATAAAATAAACTTGATAAACATGTTAGAATTGAGATACATGACAGAAGGAATCCTCTACTTAATAGTAAGCATAAAATATATTAAGAAAAACAGAATCATCAGAAAAGTAAAGAAAGCTTTGCTTCATCATCTTTGCCTTATTAATCTTTATTCACAAGGACAGAGAAAAAACCCTGTCTTGTGCCCACAGAGTTAGAAGAACAAGTTCTAGCGTGCTGACATTTTAAAGAGCATTTAATGAGCCTTCCTCGCAGCTCACTTCCTGCCCTTTCTTCTATTCTTGTTCCCAGCACTAACACCCACACTGCCCATTTACCTGCACTGTACCTCCCAACAGTGCTCCTTCAGCTCCTTTAACTCACTCTCAATGTCCCCTGACTGGAAGTCCTGCTCCAATGGTACACTTATTATTAATACTAACAAAAAACATTACTTTTACAAAATGTCCAAATATAATTGATTACATTTGGCTTGTTACAATTGATTCTTTCAAAAGGACAAGGTAATTGACTGTAACTTTTCTCCCAACTACGTTCTTGCACAAATAAGGCTTTCTTTAATAGCCCTGATTACAATGAAGAACATGATGCATATTCTCTGTGACTTGTGGACTTTTTGTTTCAATTACTTCTTAGGAAATGCATTTGCTTCCAATTTCCAAAATGTTAAGTAATATCATAAAAGTATCAGATAAAGGGCATCGAAATCAAAGCACAGTTGAATCCAAGTAGTCGGGAACATAGAGCACATTCAGTATTTAACAGTGTGACTCAAGATTCCAACCTGGAAACTATTGTTACTAGCAATGATTAACTGATATTTACAATCAATTTTTGTTCCTTATGTGTGTCATGGACATTTTAGTAAGTAAGTAGTTTTACAATTACAGTGTTTATTAATCTGGTAGATACTCTGTGTATATCTCTGTCTCTGTCTCCCTCTTTCTGTCGCTCTCCCTCTCTGTGTCTCCGTGTGTGTGTGTGTGTGTGTGTGTGTGTGTGTGTGTGTGTGTGTGTGTGTGTGTGTACTATGCTACTCCTGTTTCCTCCTTTTCTCTCTTCTTTCATAAGTTCTATCCACTTCTCACTCATAATTGTTAGGGCTCAGTATAAAATTAAAATGTATATCTCTTTCTTAAAAAGCAAGAGAAATAGTCCTTTGAAGGTATGGATTTTTCCTTCAAAATATGTTATTATTTATACACTGATAGTGGTGATACATTAGAAACACCATAAACTTGCAAATTTCAAAACTTAAAAAAAATGCAATTTTTACTTTGCAATAGAAAATTATTTTTCACTAATTTGACTGTTTAATAAAAAGAGCTCCAGCAAGACAGACCATGTCAAAATCGTCTTCTTTCAGAAGCAGATACTGCTCTGGCCTACTGGAGGACTGAAGCAGAGGCTCTGTCTGTAGTCTTCCCTCATTCTTCTCCCCTCCTGTGGAGCTAAATCAATACACTGTCACCCAACAAATCTATCTTTCTTATTGGCAAAAAGAGTGTTATTAGTCACTTTGGATAAAGAGCCAACATGCCCAATCTGATCGTTTTTCCTTCCTGGGCCTGCAGAATCCTTATGTGTACAAATCTGAACCTTAGGTTTGTACATAACAGGGGCAAGAAGGGCACAAAAGTATGGAAGATGTCAGGAAAGCTAAAAGAAGGAAAGTTTCCCTGCTATACCTTAGCCAGAAGTCTCCTGGACTGTAGACTGCTCAATAGAACTCTAGAAGAGAAACATAAAAGTAAAGTTGTTTTGGTTTTGGTTTTTATTTTATTTTATTTTGCTTTTGCTTTTGTTTTTCTTTTAAGAGTTAGAGATGGATCTTTATTTAGAAATCTGATCTACCAAGTTAGCGTTTTCCACCACTTGGGGAGCAGAGACCTTCACAGGTTTCATAATCTTTTGTTTGGGTGCTACCTTTGTGAGGGCCTTGGCAGCAGCCATTGCTGTCTTCTTTGATGCACCTGCCACCTGCTTAGCCTTTTTATTTTTTCTTCTTTGGTTTTGGTAGCCCTGATAGCCTGCTCCCACTGAGCTTTCCTAACTTCTGGTTTCTGATTCCTCTTGGCCAAAGTATCATTAAGAGATGTCCCTCTGGAATTTGACTGCACAATAGGTTCTTTTCTTTTGAATCTCTTCCTTTTTTGTGTGTGTTTTCTTCTGTAGAGGACAGTTCAGTATATCTGCCGAGGATTCCTTTCGGGAAGGAATGCGACTCACAGTTTGCATTAAGAAACTGGAAAACCTTCCTGTTGGTCCTGGCATAGGGCCGCCCATGTTAGGGGTAGATCTTGGAAACTGCACAGCTGGATCTTCATGGTGAGAGCTACAGGCCTGCTGGAGGAAAGATGGAGGGAAGAGAAAAAGTAAAAATAAGATTTTTTTCATGTGATGAAGAGGAGTTGCTCATGGTTGTTGCCACATGACACCCACAGACATCAGCTGTCTAAGGTTGATCTATCTATCTAGAATGCATGGTGCATCTGGGAATGGTAGCACCGGTGTAGAGTGGTGGGGCCAAATATCCCTAGCAGTACTTCCGGTGATTAACCATTTTATGCATAATACACATAAATCCTTCAATAGTGACAGTTTGGTATGGTGGTCAAAGGCTCAGTCCCTAACACTAACACTAGCCCTAACCCTAAGCCTAATAGAATGCAAAAGACAAGGGAATCTCAGATACAGAAATAGAACAGTGTCTGGTGGTAGGTAGAAATTAACAACAAAGGAGTCATTTAAAAGCAAGACAAAATAACGTTGCTGAGTGACTTGGTCTGTGGCCACCTAAGTGCCTGCATCTTGTGAACCAGAGGTGAGTTCTCAGTTACTTCTCCAGTGCCTGCCTGTCTCCCTGCACCCACACTCTGACCATGATGGTAATGGACTCACCCTCTAAAACTATAAGCATTGTCATATTTCCCATTGTTGGCACGCCTTTCTACTCCCCAGCCAGAATTTTCTGTATCATCTTCCAAGCATATCACTTTTACTTAAATTTTGTCTGGAGCTGTGTTTCTGAGAGAAGGCAACCTTAAGACACTCTCGTGGAAGCAAAGCAAGTCTATTAACACACATGAAAACTAGTTCACAAGTTTGTGGGTGCATCTCATTGGTAAAACAATTACCTACCATGCTTGAAGTCCATGTTCAATCCTCAGCGCCATAAGGACAAAAAGTCGATTTAAAGTATATAGCAGAAAACTTTGTTTTTCTAAAACAAAGGGAAAAATTAATTTCTGTCAATCTTGTCCTTAAATATAAAAAACTCAATTCAAAATTCTACAATCAATTATACCACAGTTCCTTCCTAATACTCAGAGCTGCTAAATGAGATCTTTATATTTGAATGTGGTCTTTGACGAAGCAATCTAAGAAAAGGAAAATATTGCATTCATGGTATGAGAGTTGTTTTACAGGAAAAAAAAAACTACATGTTTTAGTTAAACAGTTGATTTGCATTTTATCCCTTCATCAAATCAGGGAATTTAATGATTTGGAAAATTGTTGATGAGGCAGAAGTTATTGACATTAATTACTGATGTAATGTTTTGGGGATGTATTAAAAATCAATTTTTAATGTTAACTACATGTTAACTATAAAATAGTGAGAATCTGACATCATTAGTGTTCACTTACTGTCACCTCTCATTCCTAGGCTTTCTGAGGCGTGCTGCCTATAGGAGGTGAGGCTTGAGCTCTTATAGATAACAAAGTTGTGCAAGAGCAGCTGTTCTCAACCTTCCTAATGCTGCCACCCTTTAATACAGTTCTTCATGTTGTGATGATCCCCAACCATAAAATTATTTTTGTTGCTGCTTTATAATTGCAATTTTATTACTGTTATGAACCATCATGTAAATATCTGATATGCAGATGGTCTTAGGTGACCCCTGTGAAAAGGTAGTTTGACACACACCACCCACCAAAGAGGTCATGAACCACAGATTGACAACTTCTGGAAAGAGGGTAGCAGAGCAGTAGAGTATTTGACTACCAAGTACAAGGTCCCATTCCCAGCACTAAAAAAAAAAAACGATAAAGTTACTTTGCAGCAAGTGCCACATGTGTTCCTATACTCTGCGTCCATATGTAACTCTTACTGTGATGTTATGATAAACTGGGATCTTCTTTTAAAGCACTTCATTGGCTTGCATATAGTCATCTTCTTTCTATGCCCTCATGTAACTTTCTGTTCCTGTGTGGACACATTCCTGTTTCTCTTTTCATAAACAATTAAGCCAAACTGATCAAAGATTCCATCCTTGTAAACCCATTTAACATTAACAGTCACACTGAGGATTAGGTCTTCACAGAAAGAGAAGGGGAACAATTCAATCTGTCACAAGCAATGAGGAAAAAAATCCAGTCTTCTGTTATCATGATGTTTTGTTTGCTTCACATAGTCTTAAACTAACACTAATGTTGCAATAGTACAACAAAATAAAATGAAATGAAATAATAAAATATATAAGCTCATCCCCGGCACTGTAGCAGGAAATCCATTAGTCTCCCTTTCCTCTCTGACTCCATCCTCAATGGTGAATGAAGATCTTCTTCCCCACCCCTCCTTCCTCCAACTCATCCCATTATCCCAGTCTCCCACAGCAGCAGGCATTCACGGGAATCAGCTAAGCAGAACAAGAAAATGGGTAAGCTAATTGAAGACCCTCGCCACTCCTTCTTCCACTCCAAATCCAATCCCGCAGTCTTCTCCCTAGCTCTGCAACAGAAGACCAGCTGCAGCCTTTCTTCCTCTCTGCCCGCATCTCCTGCAGATCCCACAGACCATCCCCCTCCTAACCTCTCTCTCCCATTTGTTGCTGTATCTCAGCCCCCAACTCCAGCAGACACTTTCTGCTAAAACAAAGATTATGCTTGTCAGAAAACCAGGTAAACTGCCCACAGACCTTCTCTTCTCTCTCTGTTCCCCCATATCCAACCACCCAGTCTCACCCCAGCACTGCAGTAGAACACCAGTGGTAGACTCCCCCACCTTGAGTTCCCATCTCCTGTGGATTCCACAGATCTCCCTTCTAACTTGGCTCCCAAGACCTGTTGTTTGTTGCTTTGTCCCAGACCCCAACCCCAGCAGGCATCCCCTGTTAACTCAAGGGCTGCTCCTCCCAGGCCAACAAGTAGACTGAAAATGAACCCACACATCTACTCTCCTGAGACCCAGTTCCCCCAGTCTCATCCCCAGCTCTGTAGCAGGAAACCTGCTGTAGTTTCCCTTTCCTCTCTGATTCTATCCCCCAAGGGATCACAAAGATCTTTTCCTCCAACCTTCCTACCCCAACTCATCCCAGTATCCCAGCCTCCAATACCACAGGCATTTCCTGGGAACATACCAGCTGAGCAGGCCAGGAAAATGGGCAACACACAACCATCACACTCTGAAAATCCAGAGAGAAAACAGAAACCAAGGAACAAAACGCCTAATCAACACAGACAAACCCAGAAATAAGCACCTAGACCCATACCCAACACTGCTTGGGTAACCAAAAACCAGAGACTAGATTGCACAGAGCTTTAGGGTAAAACCAAACACAATTGGTCGTTTTAAAAAAAAAAAAAGTATCAGTAAAATGACTCTTAGTGATATTCTTCTATACTCATAAATCAGTGCCTTTTCCAGCCATCATCAGAGAGGCTTCCTCCAGCAATAGGTAGGTATAGGTATGGAGAACCACAGCCAGAAATTATGTGGAAAGAGAATCTAAATGGGAGATTGCCATCAAATTCCTCCTCACAGAGCTTGGGGAATCCTGGGGAAGAAAAGGCAGAAAGACTGTAAAAGTCAGAGGGGATTGAGGACACCAGGAGAACAAATACCTCTGAATCAACTACGCTAGACACGTAAGAGGTTACAGAGACTGAAGCAGCAAGCACAGGACTTATATGGGTCTGTACCAAGTCCTCTGTGTATATATTGTAGCTTTTAGCTTAGCATTTTATGAAACTCTTGACTGTGAGAACAAGTGGGTCTCTGACTCTTGTTCCTGCTCTTGGGACTCTTTTCCTCCTGTTAGGTTGCCATGTCCAACTTTAATATGACAACTTTCTCTTCATCTTATACTTTATTTTGTCATATTTGTTATCTCTTAGAAGCCTGTTCTTGTCTAATGAGATACAAAGAGGGAGTGGATCTGGAGGAGAGGGGAGGTGGGAAGGAATTGGAAAGAGTAGAGGAAGCAAAAACTAAATCAGAATATACTGTATGAGAAAATAATCTATTTTCAAAAGAAAGAATAAAAATAAAATAGAATATATAAAATGAAGTTAAAATAATAATTAAGAGAATGTCAGAGAATGATTTTATAATGAGGCAAGTTATTTTTAACAGAAAAGTTTTTTATAAAATTTTATCGTTATTCTTTAATTATGTGTATGTGAATTTAATACAGTATGGGCTTACACACATTCACAGTGCCCACTGGGCCAGAAGAGGGTGTGGGATTCCCTGTAGCTGGAGCTGCAGTCTGATATGGGTTCTGGAAACTGAATTCTGCAAGAGCACTATACACTCCTAACCTCTGAACCATCTCTCCAGATCCAAGACAAGTCTTTTAAGAATGCATAGACTCAGGTAAATTTGTGTGTGTGTGTGTATGTGTGTGTGTGTGTGTGCGCGCGCAAGCGCACGCATGCTCTGCATGTCATATTCCTCCAATTTGCACATTCCTTCTACACTACAGCACTTGCTCTTGCCTGAGAAGGTAACAAAAAGTCAAGTGTTGGAAAGAACTTAGAAGATACTTGAAGGCCCCTACCCAGCAGTGAAAAAAAGAAGTAAATGATTGCAGGTAGAGGCTCTGACAGGCAAACTACAGAAAAAGAGATATTTAGATAGTTGCTGAAACAATGTGTATGAACTAAGTTTGTAGGAAGAAAGAAAAGATAAGAATTTGGAAGACCCAACACTTTGAGCAGGCTTTATGTAATGCCAGAGAGATGGCACCTCCAGATCTGGTTACATTGTGATCAGGGCACAGGACTCGGAAACACAATGACCAGATTTTGATCAAGCTGAGTTTGTTTTTTGGGTTTTTTTTTTTTTGGCTTTTTTAGTTTTGTTTTGTTTTTAATTAGATAAGGATGGAAAAAAGGAAGGAGATTCTATTGGGGGCAGAATGGGGAAA
This sequence comes from Cricetomys ansorgei, assembly GCA_026225945.1. NCBI lineage: Eukaryota > Metazoa > Chordata > Mammalia > Rodentia > Nesomyidae > Cricetomys > Cricetomys ansorgei. The sequence continues at coordinate 9,698,037 of JAMJFZ010001100.1, read as the reverse complement.
TTAGCTGTTTTCCTTAGATAAGCTGTTTTTAAAATTTCAGGATCTGTTACCTCTTTTTTTAAACCATTGGGAACCTAGGGTGGGAGTGACAGGGGAGGTCCTATAGTTTAGCTGCCTGCAAGTTGTGTAGAGAGCTTCAGGCTTCAGGTTGCTGCGAGTCATTCTCCACATCAGAGTGGGTTTTCTGGTGATGCAGCTGCTTTTGAGTTATCCCTGTCTCTTGTAAGCAACCCCTCACCCATACCCCTGGGAGTGTGTGTGTGCATGTACTCATACATGTGTGCTAATGCACGCAGAGACCAGAGATTCGTCTTGTCTATCATTCCCTCAGTTGCAGTCCACTAGCTTTTGCTTTTATTTTTTAAGGAAATCTTTCTCTGGCCCGTGACTCATCAAATATCTAGGCTGGCTAATTAGTGAGCCCCAAGGATCCATCTGTCCCCATCCCCCTACTGCAAGGATTACAAGCCTGCGCCATTGTGTCCAGCTTCTTCTTCTTCCCTCCCCACCCTAACAAGGGTCCTGTGAGTCAAATTTAGGTTCTCATGATTACACGGCCACAATCTTGCCACAAAATTCCTAGATTCTCAGTTGAATGTTTTGCCAGAACCCTTTTTGGAAACAAAATGTAATGATAAGATCTACCTATGAAGCTAATGTAAAACAGTAGTTAACACTCATAAAGACAGGCAGATACATAACAAGGAAACAAAAGGGCTAAACTCAAATAACTGTTGGAATTATGATCATAATCCAGAATATGTAAGAATCTCTAAATCAGCAAAATCAAAAATAGTAACCCACATATCTAAAACATAAAGGAATTCCGTGGAGCATGATTCTTCAAATTTCATTAATACATTAATATACAGAAGACATACTTATATGAATGTTCAGTAGTAATAACACTACTCATTCGACTGAAACGAAAACCAAACCAAATGTTCCTGAATGGCCGAATAAATAAAATGAAACATATTTAAACAAGGGAACACAATTCAGTGATGACTGTCCGCAGATTACAAGTAACAATATGTCATTAATGTAGTAACGAGAGAAAGAAATAGGACACAAAAAGATTGCATACTATACCATTTTATAAAGCTCAAAAGATGCAGAGAGTTAATTTATGTATTAGAGGTCAAGATAGCTGATTGTGCTAAAAATAGGCTCATGTGGGACTTCCAGGTATTTTGTCCTATTCTGTGTGACCTGGTTACACAGGCTACACTTCAGAACGCCAATGAAATTAAATTACTAAAAGGAACCTCAAACACCTGTTCAGTGATAACAAATACATATTTTAAAGATCTATTTTATTTCTGGGTATGTGCATGTGTGTACATGTGTGCCTGTGTGGGTATGTGCATGTGAGAGCAAATATCCACAGAGGCCAGAAAAGGGCACCAGATAGCCCCCAGTTAAGGAGGTTGTGAGCTACCCAACAGGGAAACACTTTTTTCTTTTTGTGATTGGAAAAATCAGGAGCTCCTCTGGTTTTTCAGGATGGCACTGGTCTTGCGGGTGGCCACCCTGGACAGATCAGGACAGTACTTTCTTGCAGATCACATGCCTGATGCTACCGAGGGTGTCCCGTGCATTCTTACCGTGATGTGATGGTGTCACAAAAGAAGTGGCTGGTTTTCCCTGACCGGTTCTGAGTTTCATACCACCATAAGCCCTCTGCTGTCAACCGAGGGTTCCGTTCCCACAGTTCTGCAATGAATCAGCCAGTTGTGGGGGAAGGAGTTTAGGGCCTTCAGATTTTGGGGCTCTGTGCTGTACATCTGCTTATCTTAATCCTCTTAATCAGGAAACTAGAACAGTTCTGCACAACCATCCATTGCAGATGCGGAGACATGGCAATGGCTACTCTACCTATGATAGCCAGAAAGAGCTAGGAGACACTCAAGCATTGAGCACTCTCTTCAATCCCCTGAATATATTTTTAGCAGTAGAAATAAGACAAGAACTGATATAATTTAGGTGCATGAAATAGGTTATAATTTTTATCACAAATTTTAAGTCTGATAAAGATCTGGGGTTATGATAAAGTATTTTTGTTCATCAAATCTGTTATTGGGAAGTTTCTACTTGGATATAATTCATTCTTATTATTCCTGGTCCCCCTCCTCCTTAGCTCCTTCCCACCCCTGACAACTCTCTTTCCTACTAATTTATCTTCACAGTTCTGTCTTTTTTATGTTTTCTGACTCACTGACCTTAACCAGGGTCATATGTGGGACAGAGGTTCAGGACCTATTTATCAGAGCCTGTAGGCTCATCAGTAGGTGAACCACTGAAGACAATGATGCTCTCTCCCCAAGATCCCATCTGTAACAATGGCTAATCAGTAAGGAGGAGAGCCTCTCAAGTCTCTGCATCCATGACTGACCCCTAGGGAGGGCCTGTCTTATGCAGGCTCCCTGCAAGTGATCTAAGCTGCTGTGAGTTAATACTTAAAAGAGCTGTATCTAGAAGAGAACATTTGCAGCCCTTCTTCCTGTCTTCTGGCTCTTACGTTTTTCCTGGATCCTGTTCTGCAATGTAGGCATAAATATAAAATAATTGATTTCGGAAGCTAGAAATTGACCAACATCAAGAGATAATGCAGCCTATTTTGGGTTATGAAGTGAAGAAATCAGACTAAACAAGAGCTTAGGACACAGAGAAAAGGAGTCACACTAGAGGAAACTGAAGTCCCTGAAAGATAAAAAGGGTTTTGAGAAGCAGTGACTCCAAGGATCTCTTGCATAATGAAAACTAAAGAGACCACTGAAGAATTCCTAGGGAAATTGTAGTTAACGGGATTGACTTCCTAACAGAATTTTTACTTCAAAAGTATGTTGTGCTCAATTCTCAGATCTGAACCCTAAAACTTCCAAGTGTTTTTTCTTGCAATTTTTATTTGATTTTTTAAATTGCCATCTCTTTCTACATTCTCAAAATGTTTTCAACCCTTTCTTAATATCTATTATCTCTAACTAATCTGGAGCTGTTACACTTGAATCACTGTTGACTCTAACTGGTCCAGGGCTGTTGCACTTGAATTTTTATGTTATTTTTGCATTTCATCTCATTCAGCTTCAGCTTCTTCTCCATATTATAACTAAAATCCTCTATCTGAAGCTTGATCAATTAATCTACACAAGGACTATGATCCTGTGGAACAGAGACAATGAAGAAGTATCTCCACTCTCTTTATTGGCAGGATATGACTTTCTGTGGAGAACCATCCTTCCCCATGTAATTTAGATCGAACCTACAGAGGCCTCCCTTGCTGACATTTGACAATTGCCATGCAGACTCCAAATTCTTATTCTGTGACTCACGAGTGACAGCCTAACCACTTTGTACCCACTGGCCAATCTGAACAAAATATTTACTAAATTCACTTACCCAAACTTTTGTTGTTTGTGATTTTTGTCCCATCATCACTGTCGGTCAGTATGCAAACCCTATCCCAGGAGGAGTCTGACCTCAAAGTAAAAAATTCTCTACTTAAATATTTATGTAAGTGTACTTGTACATGCGCTGTGGTGGCCCAGCAAACAGGACAAGGAGGCATACTCATATCTGCAAACACTTCCAGACCTCAACAGAGGGAACCACCATCCCGGCCAGTGCCATAATGGACAGTGGAACCCTGAGCATCCCAGCTGAGGTGTTTTATTGATACAGAACTCTTCAGGTGTCCTACTGACAGCACATGCAGAAAATTAACAATCAAACATCCCCCACATGAATCCAATACCTGCAGACAATACAAAACACTGAGCCCTGAGGAGTTCCTCACCCAACAGTGCATAAAACAATTATTTTTAAAATACCTAAAAATAAACTTCTACAACATGTAACCCCTTCTGCCCATTTTTCTGATTTCTCCACAGTCAATGATTTATAGTGTTGCTTACTTCTATTTATGGAGAAAAAACTCTTTTCTGCTGATCCTTGAGAAATAATGTCCTAGTTGAAATATCCTTTTTATTCTAATAATTGCCCTCAATCCCATTATCTGGATCTCCTTATTTCAATAATTGTCTTAAATAAAGGTGTTTGGTTTTTTTTTTAGTTAATCTCTGTGTGTTCTTGTTAGATAAATTAAAATTAATCATGCCACCACATCAACTTCAGGCCTTATTGGATTATGTTTGCTTTAATTTAAAGGACATTTTCCCTCGCTTAGAAACCCTTCCCTAAACAAGTTATCTTATGTCTATATTTCAATCCTACTTCTTTCCACTCCTAAACTTTTCATTTAAGTAATTATTGAAGCTGATTTGAACCCCGGGTCACCCCTAGAAGGTGAAGACGGCAGGTGTTCGTTACTCCACACCTTAGTCCTGGCTTAAACCCAACTAAATTATTAGATATTAATACTGCCTACTTCACTGAAGCAAAGATGCTTTGCCTGCAGTGCCAAAAGCCCCTGCCTCAACCAATCAGTCCCACTCTCGTGGCCAGACCACGCCCCGACCATGCCACATAAAAGGCACCCTCAAGGCCCCAATAAAGGAGACGCCCACCGAAGCATGTCCTGGGTGGTCATTTGTCTACTCACAGACTCATGGAGGCCCGCCAAGGTCACTGCAGGATGAGGTAAAACCCACAACCCTGCAACCCCTAGCCGCACAGCAGCCATGCCCCACCGAGCCTCTCAGCCTGGAGCAGACCGCTGGCGGTCTGGAACTCTGGAGGAGAGGCGAGTGGTGGCGTGGGGCCACGTGGCTGGAAGGTTCCACCATGCAGGACTACAAGTAATCAAATACTTTGACTGATTCAATGATTCAATTCCCATTCCCTCCCCTGCTCCTTCTACTCCCTTTCTAAATGGAAACTTTGAAAGCACAAAGAGCCAGGAGCAACAGGCTTCAAAATCTGAAAGAACTGAGATGGCAACCTAAAATTCCTGACAAGACTATTCATCATAATTGAAGGAGAAGGAAAATCTTTCCATGTTAGCAGGGTGAGTGCATTTATGAGAATCAAACTAGTCACACAAAGAATGCTGGATAAAAGGGGTCAAGGACACCAGAAAAACAAGCCCCATAGAGACAACTAACCAGCACTCTTTGGGGCTCAGAGCCTGAAGTGGCAGACAGGAAACATGCAGGGTCTCCAAAATCTCTTATGATTGTCTGGGTTGGTGTTCTTGCAAAAATCCTACAAGTGTTGATCCATTTACCTGCCTTTAGGACCTTTTCCTCCTGCTAGGTTGCCTAGTCCACCCTTGATGTAGGGATTACTGCCTGGCTTTGTTAAGCCATGTTTGAGTGGTAACCCTAGTAGGACTGTTTTTTTTCTGAAAAGAAGAGGGGGTAGAACTGGGGGAGAATGGAGATGGGGGGAGCTGGGAGGAGAGGAGGGAGAAGAGGAGTGGTGGGAGAGGAGGAGGAGGTCAGTGTGTATTATAGAGAAAAGAACAATAAATTTAAATTTTGAAAATAAATAAAAACCTATTGGTTTAACAGAAAAAAAAGAATACTAGATATAGTGCTTAAGACTGAAGAAATGGAAAAGTCTAAGGGGCAGGTGGGCGTAAATGGTGCTATGAAATCTTTTATGAGAAGTAGAAATAATCAGATACCACAAAAATTACAGATTCAAGCAAGAATAGGAATAGGGAAGATACAGGAAAGAGAGGGTAGAGAGTGGCTTGATCAAAACTAAGTATGAATGAGAAGAGACTTTCAAAACACCACAAGTTTGTAAGCTAATTAAAATTACAATTTCTTTTGAAAAAGGGAGTTTGAACAGAAGTAGCCCACACTGATGAACAATGCTTCTTCCAGAAGATATTATTATCTTCTGGATTATTAAATGAAAATCGCAGTGCCAGACACAGGTTAACTTCCTATGAGTTATTGTTCATAGAGACCCCAGAGGAATACAGCACAGGCTACTACCATTGCCTTTAGTTACACCAAGGCTAGATGGCACAACACACTTTGGTATAGGACATAAAGAAATAAATCTTGAACTAACTAGGACCTCTTGCTGGATACCTTTATGGTAGTAGAAGGCACTATTTAGGCTACTGGGTTAGAAAAGACATCAATGGTTTTATCCAGTACTGGACCATGTATATTACAATACGAATCATTCATTAATAACTTTGAGTGTCTATAACCTCAGTTCTCCAGCTGAAAGGTACAAACTAGCCAGTTGGATTAGAAAACAACATCCTGAAGGGATAGAAAAAAGATCCCAAACAAGTGGATGGGAACAGGTAACAATCAGACATCATCGTTCGAATATCTGTCAAAACAAACTTCAAGCTAAAAGTAGTAGGAATTGACAGAGAAGGTCAGTTCACATCAGTCAAAGGAATCCTCCATGAGGAAGACATCAATATTCTAAACATACATGCACCACACCTTTTTTTGGACCCAATTTTATAAAACAAACATTAGTAGGCATTACACCATTGATTAACCCTAACCTGATGTTAATAGGTGACTTCAGTATCCCACTTTCACCATAAAGAGGTCATCCAAGGTGGGGGGGGGGGTAATAAGAAGCAACAAAGTTAAATTATACCATAGACCAAATGGACCTAACAGATATTTACAGAATCTTGCATCCCAACACTGCAACATTCACGTTCTTCCCAACAGCTGTCATTTCTCCAATGTACGTATTTTACATCTTTGTAAAAGAAAAAAATCGAGTGGCTGTAGTTATGTTCATTTATTCCTGCACTTCGTACTTTAGAAATCCTCTTCTCCTTATCTTTTCTCGGCATTTCTCTATCCTGCTTTCTCAGGCCTCCCTTATCTGTTAAGGGGCTCGGTCTTTCCTAAGTGTCTTTAAGATAATGTTGTGTCTCTCATACAGCTGTTAGCACTGCCTCCTTAATGATCTCTGCCGTTGGACTCTACCTTAAGAAGACAAATTCTGTCTTTTTCTTGTATTCATAGCACCTATCACATGAGGACACTCAATGAATACCACTCTTTCAGGATAACTGTATTAACTGAATGAAATGGAATGTGTTGCCTATATAGACACAAGACAATTAGCAGTTACCATAATGGAAACTGTTTTAGCCAAGAATGTCTCATTGATAGTATTTTGGTAGTAAGTGGAAGAAACTAAACTTGAACTATCTTAAGCACACAAAAAAAGTTACTGATCTGAGTAATATTAGAAACACGTAGGTTAGTCCAAGCTCTCTCCATGCCAAGTTTTAGGTAATTTAATTTGGTTTAGCTAAAATCTTCTGGGGGTAGCTTTTGTGACTCTTAAATGAATGGTTCAATAGTGATGATGGTTTACTCTCTCCCTGTTTAATTTTTCTATTGTTTCCTTACATATGAAAGTTTCAGTCTCAAGCCCGTCTGAATGGTGAAATCAGGGCAAAGGAGGAACCTCTTTTCACAGTTCCTTCAAAGTCAGCTTCAAGATGAATCTTGCGTGTTGGCATTGTTACTGTCCATTGGTTCCTTCAGAATTGCTGAAATATGCTGTGAGGTACTTGGACTATGTTGTGTCCTGTGTAAACCAATTATTGTGATGAGCAGAATGCAATTTCCTGTGTGGGTTAAGATCATGCTGCACATTCAGTTCTGCAAATGAAGGTGGAGTCATGCCCAGAACTCAGATGTGAGGCTGGGAGAGGGCTACATCACCATCCCAATTCTACTCTACTGCTGCACCAGCCAAACCCAATAGAAGCAATGGACAAATGACTCCTTCAGGGCATCACCCCACTGACATAAAGACAAGTGCATTCCTCTTCCATCTGTGCCATACTGCACTGTTTTTCTCTCCACAGTAGTGAAGTCATAGCTCATAGTTCACTTCCCTTTCTTCCGTTTTCACATTTAAAAATACATTCAACAATTCATTTCCTTTTTACAATAAACAGCAAAATTTTCATACTTTTAAATAGCCACACTAAAAAGTTATTTGTTACAGAATAGTTACATAGTTACATGTATAGTTACATCGAAAGCAACTAGGGAGCAAGTACCCAAATCTATTAGTGTTCCATTAAGCATCTGTAACCCAAGATAATAGTACTCATGAAAATGTATTGACAATTTATTATCTTAGTCAAAATACAAAAACCAATAGATCATCAAATATCATGATACGTGGTAGAAAAAAATTCTACAAATATGCAACTGAGAATTACAAAAATAACAATATCCTTCAAACAATAGTGCTAATGTAAACTATAGTGCTATTTTTTAAGTTTTCTTCAAACCATTTCTAACTCAGATTTTATATAAAGCTTCTACCCCCTCTCTTCTTATCTTCATTGTGGAAGAGAGAGCAAAAAGAGTCAGAGCCAAAAGTGGTGGATGACTACTAGGAAACTGGATTTTCTGAACACAGTGGGGCAGCTGCACCCATGAAATCCCAACAGTTGCGATGACATACACAACACCTGTGCGAGCCCAAGCCAGACAGACCTAATCCCAGCATGGAGACGAGAGTTGGACCTGTAATCCCACCCTTGGCTGTGGGGCTACAGACAATTGTTAGCAGCTGGGAGAGACACTACGTGTGGAGCTCAGTAAGCCAAACATTCTCCAGTGGAATGCCACATATCCAAAAAATATTTGGGGAGAGCAAATTGGCTTTGATATTTTTTAAGGACAGAGTTGGGTGTATGGGAAATGGAGGTAGATCTGGACAATGTTGTAAAAGGTGAATATGATCAAAACACATTGTACAGAAGAACTAATAATTTTCCAAATTTCCTACAACTAGATTTTAATTGTAATTAGTGAGAAATTAGTACTCCTATCTAAATAGCCCACATTGCCTCTGATACTAGAAAATTGTTAAAACCTGGCTAGCCTCTAACTGAAGACTCATTTTTAAAAACTTATTCTGAAGAGTAACAGGGGCTCCAATAGGTGAGAATAAGGAAAATAACTTAAGTATGGCTGAATGCGGGAACAGAGTCCCGGACTCTGAGTTCTCATTGCTGAAACCTATTCTTTTGGAAAATCATTTTCTTTTCACCATTGGACAACAAAATGCATTGTCAAGAAATTTTATAGCAATAATTATAAAAGGTGTCCCTCTGAACCTATCGCGGTCTCACTGCTTTTATAACACCCAGCAGACCTCCCTGCAGGAGAACACTATATTTATGTGAGCAATATATGCGAGAATTGAGATCATAAAATTAAATGACCACATAGAACTGTCATTTATATGATGAGCACCTACATATGTGAAGGCTGGTTTAGTCTGCAATGTCGGGCTGCGCTAAATGGTCCACTTGCGGTGAATGTTTTAATCACACATTTCTTCTCTCCTTCTGCAATATTACACTTGAAGGAGTGGTAAGCAGTTTGCTATGAAACACTAAATGGTTAGTAGGCCTGCGATTCTGGCATAAGAGCTCGCTAAAATAGAAGTACTGTACGTATTGTACGCGATTGTTTTATGAGCGACATTATGGTGACTAGAATAACATTTCGCCATTACCAACTGCTGAGAGAAAAGTCATTAAGATATTTGGCAGGCCGGTGCAATTTTTCAACAGAGTTACAGTACAAGGCCCTAAGACTGCTTCTACAGAGAAGCTGACTGGCTTACAAGGAAAAAGGAACCGAGACTCAGAGACTTCTGTGATATTTTATTCGTAGTAGTTTATTTTCAGGGTTCAGTAAGTTACAGGAATGGATGTGTCAGGAGAGTCAAAAGACAAAACAGAAATGCTTATGTAAAGTACATGAGAATTTCTCACCCAAGCACTTCCTATATTTATGTACATGTGTATGTGCACGAATGTAAAAGCTAAACCTCTTGTGATAAGTTTTATAACAGTGTCAGTGCTTTAAGATACTTCTTTCAAAAAAAAGTTCCAATATTGTCCTATGTCCTAGTATTGACTAGTAGGTTAATTGGTATACTTTTTGCATATATTCTTGCATATATGCACATTTTCCTATGCGTAAGAGTACAGGGGTGGGGGGCAGTTCGTGCCTGTGTGAAGGCCAGAAGCTGATGTAAGTGTCTTCCTCAGTCACTCACCACTCATTTGAGGCCTTGAATTTTGTGGAACCCAAGAATCCTCCTTCTAGCTAGTGTAGCTGGCCTGTTTTATCCATGAATCCCCTGTGTTCCCAACGTAATGGGATTACAGGCGGCCACCATATCTGCCTATTTCTTACACAGGTTCTGGGGCTCTAAATTTTGATCCCCAAGTTTGCACACTAAATGCTTTACTCGCTGAGGCTTCAAGTCAGCCCTTTTCTTTTTCTTTTTAATAAAAATTCCTTCTTTTTCCTTTTAGTGAAAAGTTGTTCATGGGTGGAACATGAGTAACGATAAGAATCCATCAAGAAACACTTTATCCAAGTAAAATAACAGTAAGTAGATGGCTGTGAAAGCCATCACATCCTGACATGTTTATAAATGACTAAAAACAATGATAGGGTTGCAAGACAGTTCAGTTGGCAGCATGCTTGCCATATGCAAGCATGAAAGACTGGGCTGTAAAAATAAAACCCAAGCATGCTCCAGGTCCCATGCAAGCCCACGTCCCATTGAGAGACCCTGTTTCAAAAAACAAGATAGTTGGCCCCTGAGGAATTACACCTGAACATGACTTCCACATACATTTGCACCAATTCCTCCCAGATTCTTCTCCCCTTACCCATCCACCTTCATACTTGTTTATGCATTTTCTCTCTCTCTCTCTCTCTCTCTCTCTCTCTCTCTCTCTCTCTCTCTCTCTCTCTCTCTCTCTTCTCTCTCTTCTTCTCTCTCTCATTCTCCCCCCATCCAGTTCAGTCTGTGTTGCCTACTACATCTGAATGAACAGGGTATATATTTGATATCACTCCATTACAGAAAACTGAATTTCCCTTTCCCAACAGCAATGAAATGTCAATCCCTCCTCCAAGTTGAGATTTTGTCTGGCTTGAGCTTGATCCAGTTGTCACAACCCCTGTAAGTTAGTGTAGACATCTACTCTGTTGTCTGAAAAACACTGTTTCCTTAAAACCATCTTCTGCCTTTGGCGCCTACAATTTTCCTGCTCTCAGTTCTGCATGGATCCCTGAGCCTTTCAGGGAGGACTGTGTTGTAGAAGTTTATTTTTTAGTTTGGTATAAAATAACTATTTTATGCACTGTTGGGTGAGGGGCTCCCTAGGCCTTGACATTTTGTATTGTCTGCAGGTGTTGGATTTATGTGGGAGATGTTTGATTGCTCAGTATCTGCATGTGCTATCAATAGAACACCTGAGGAGTTCTGAATCAATAAAAACACCTGAGCTCAGATGCTCAGGGTTCCATTGTCAAGTATGGTACCTGTCATGATAGTGGTTCCCTCTGCTGAGGTCTGGCAGGGTATGCACCTATGAGAAGACTACCATGTCTTTTTGGCTTAGCCACCCAGTAGTGCACTGCTACAGAATGTGATATGTTTCCCATTTAAGTCTGGGCACTCTGAAGTCTCCTATTCCCTGTATGTTCACTAGCTGTGTGTCTCTTTGTTAATTTCCACCTACTTAAAGAAGCTTCTCTGGCAAGGGATGAGAGATGCACTAATCTATACGTATAACAACAAGTCATTAGAAGTCATTTTAATACTGTGTCCATTTTGCAGAGTCATAAATGTTAGTTTTTCCACAAGTCCCCATGGCTTATCTAGCCACAAATGCTTAGCCTTGTTGACACTGTCCAATATAGGTTCCATCTCATGGAATAGGCCTTCAACCCAATCAAAGCATGGTTCATTACTCCCACAACATCTATGCCACTATTGCATCAGTGTGTACACCTTGCAAGGCAGGTTGTTAAGGTAGCTCTCAGGGTTCACACCCGGGTGAGATTAATGAATACTTTTCTGCTCTGGCAGCTTACATAGCACTTTCATTACTATGAAAGCTAGCTAGTGGGGATAATTCTTTAGTGCCAGCTTGATTTCTTTGTGTTCTATTGCTAAAGAATCTGGTGTCTTCAGCAATAAGATCTTACCATCTTTTTCTGGAGGATAGTCAATATCATGGTCAATATTCTGTAATGTTTGAGGGGCAAGGGATCTCATTGGCCAACAACTCAAAGTTGGGTAAGCCACTCTTACCAGTGGATTTTTTTTTATTTGGTAGGATATTTGTCTAATTTGGGCAGTATCCCCCCCACTAAGAGGTAACTCCGTGTGAATTCCGTTTATGTATATTTATGTATATATTTCAGGAACATTCTATAGTAATAGGTTTCCATAAGACCTTTTCAAAAGGCCTTTAATGTTAGTTATCTCACTCCCTATTCTCTCCTCTATCCTTCCCTTCCACCCCCAACCCCATGTAATCATTACTGTTCTGCTTTTTTCCTTTACTCCTATATAACAACACTACAGTATATTTCCCCTTCCTTGGAAAATCGTCTCCTCCCATGGTTTCTTACTAGTTACCTCAGCTCTTGGAGTATTCCAAATGAAGCACAGATATCTAAAGCTTAGAAACTGGCCTCCGGATATGAGAGAAAATATGCAATGATTGTCTTTGTGGGTAGGTGTTACCTCGTGCAGCAGGCCTGCTGTGAGTCCCATCCATTTACCTTAACATTTCCTTTTTCTTTACAGCCAAATAACACTCTCTCGTGTAAATTACCACATTTTCTTTATCCTCTCGTCAGCAGATAGACAAAAAAAGGCTCTTTCCAATTTATGGCTATTGTGAATAAAGCAGCAATGATCATGGAAAAACAAGTATCTCTACAACAAAATATATAGTCCTTTGGGTCTATGCCCAAGATTGTTTAGCTGGATCTTTAGGTAGATCTATTTTCAGCTTCTCAAGGAATCTCCACAGTGGCTACACCAACTTGCACTCTCAGCAGCAGTAAGTGAGTGTCTCCCTGTCCCCACATCCTTGCTGGCATCGGTTGTCATTTGTTTATGTTTTGTCTTGTTTTGCTTTTTCTGATCTTGGCTGTTCTGACTAAGAGTAGTTTTAATTTGCATTTCCCTTATGGCCAAGGATGATGAACATGTTTACACGTTTCTCGGCCATTTGTGTTTCTTTTTTTTTTTTTTTTTTTTGAGAACTCCCCGTTTAGTTCCAAGCCCCCACTTTTAATTGATTTAATTATTTTCTTGATGATTAGGTTGTTTTAGTTCTTTGTATACTATAGATAATAACACTCTGGCAAATGTGTAGATTTTTCCCCAATTCTACCCACTACCTCTTCAATCTAATGATGGCATCACTTGCTACACAGAAGCTTTTAAGCTTCATGTAATCCCATTTGACAATTGTTGTCTGTGTCATCATGAATCTGTTCAGAAAGTCTTTTTCTACGCCAATGAATTAAAAAATATTCTCTACTTTATCCTTATTCAGACTCAGGGTATCAAGTATTATGTTAAAGTCTTTGTCAAAAGTCAGGTGTCTATAGGTTAGTGAGATTATATACTGATCTCCATTCTGTTCTATTGATCAATGTCTATTTTTATACCAGGATCATGTATTTTATCATTTAGCAATTCTGAGTCTTTTTGTGTTTCCATATGAAATTTAAGTATTTATTAAATTTCTATAAAGAATTGTGTTGACTTCTTGATGGAGATTTTGCTGAATACATAATAAACTTTTTAAACAATGGCTATTTTAACAATTTTAATTATACCAATTTATGAGCAGAGGAGGTCTTTTCATCTTCTGGTATCTTCTTCAATTTCTTTCTTCAACGTCTTAAAGTTTTAATTATACGAGTCTTTCACATCCTTATTTAGATTTGTTACAAAATATTTCTTTTGAAGCTACTGTGAATGGTATTGTTTCCCTTATTTCTTTCTCTGTATGTTTGTCATTTGTATATATGAAGCTGATAATTTTGTGTGTTAATTTTTATCCTGCTATTTTGCTGAATGTTGTTTGTCAGCTGTAGAAGTTTCCTAGTGGAATCTTTAGGGTCTTTTATGAATAAAATCGTATCATCTACAAATAAGGATACTTTGATTTCTTTATCTCATTGTATCCTATTGATCTTCACTAGTCTTGTTGCTGTAGCTAAGATTTCAAGCACTACGTTGAACAGAAATGCAAAGAGTGGGCATACTTGTATCATTCCTGATTTTAGTGGAAATTCTTTGAGTTTCTCTCTATTTAGAATGATGTTGGCAACAGTCCCATTGTAAATTACAAAATATTCAAAGTGATAATTGTTTCCCATATGTCAATATTGAAGATGTTGTTCATATTTAATAATAAAAAGTGGCCACGTAGTGCAGAAATTTTTTAAATGTTTATTTTAGAGGGTACATCTTTGCTGAAATGTTAAGGACCTTTTTTTTATACAACAGAAGACATCTTTAAAATGCTGAACAGAGGTCCTCTGGAAAAGATTTCAAGAAAATACTTATTTCAGTTTAAAGAGAGCTGTGAAATCCCGCTTAGTAATCAAAATAACTTTTTTTCAAAGTTTTCAAGGCATGTGACCCTAGGGATAAGATAATTAAACTCAATAAAGAACAAAATTAAATCATAAAAGTTGAATAAGTCAAGCCATAAAATATTCAATTATTATTGCCTATGGGGTTTGTTTTGTAAATATTTCATTCATAATCTATATCCAACTTCCTTGCCTTCCAGCCTTTTTAGGGCTGTCAGGGGAATAAGCCCAAGCTTCCCTATTCAGTCACTTGACTTCCTTTTAGTCTTCTTATAATTTATTAAGTGGTGCTTTTAGAAACATAAGGACTTTCACGCTTCCCTCCTCGCCACTTTGTATGTTCTCTTTTACTCACAGAGTTGCTGCCATTAGCTATATAAATGGCATCCATTAGAATGCTGGTGGGTCTTATGCAGTTTAGCCATAATTGTCCCTTGTATGTAAGTACTTCTACTCTTGCCTCCAAGTTATTACCTGAAATGATCACTATGATGTAGCTCTCCCATGGTTGAGAGAATCTTTTTTTTCTTACCATTTACAGAAATCCTCAAAAGTGAGCCTTCTGGATCTTCCAATTACTAAAATAATGATAATGTAGACATTCAAGTTCATCGTGTTACTTTTCTACTATGTACTTCCTTATGAAATATGAGCTCAAAGTGAATACTAAATAAGGCTTGCAATGTCTTACATATAAATTCAAAGCTAAAGACTGAGTCTAGATAACCATGTGACCTATACCTAGCTCTGTATTACTGTTTCTAATAAACATCTTGGTAGCTATTCACCACATCATAATTTTTCTGTTACAACAACAGATTACATGTGGATTTTTTCTAGTAGACACACATAATTGGACAGTGATATCATCACAAACAATTTTCGCAATTGACATGAGTATATGTATAGTATGAAAGTTTATTTAAAATGTAAACATAAATTTCCTTAATAAGAAAGACATATTTTATAGGGTAGGGAGAACCTGTTATGTTTGTTACAATTTCCAAGTTTATATTTTAGTTAACTTATGATTGTCAAATGTTTATTTTATTTAAATAGAGAAGTAGCTATTGTAACTTCACATTTTATCCTCCAGCATCTTTTATAAATTAATCATTATCACCACTATTGATGAATATTTTGAATATTCACACCACATTTTGAATAGTTTTTCTTTATATGGGCTTTCTCACAATAAGTATCACCCACACAAACTAGAAGCAGAACTCACATTTTCTAGTTCTTCTCTATCAATTGTTCAGAAGTGTGGCATCAGTCACTTCAGTCAGTCAACCCCATTCAAGATTTTCCTGCATATGCATACAATGTCTGTGCTACAAAGAGCTTTGGATTCACTGGTGTTATAGGCACCAAGATGTTTAGCCAAGATGAAATCCTAAAACAGAAAATGCATACATGATTTGGCGGTTTAGATCTCAGAAATACAATGTTTCCCTACTTTCTTTTTATGGTGACAGGTTAGCTGCTTCACTGGGTTCCTGTTGTTGGCACGAGCACTGTTCTCTGGAAATATTCTTTAAATATGTTGTCTTTCCTAAACCATCTGAAGATTCTCTGAAATACTTAGCATCATTTAACAAGCTGTTTCTTTTTCATTTAAATTGACCAGAGTAGAGTCTGATGCATGAAACTAAATGCTTTAGCTGATAAGCATGGTTGATTTTGTTTATAAAAATTTAAAATACTGGATATTCTATATAAACACTGGATATATGCAAGTTTATAGAACTTAAAATACTGGATACTAGATACAAAGTATAAAATACTTTATACTCCGTGATTAGAAGACTGGAGAAAAAGTAATATTCAAGAGTAAAATAAACTCAATCAACATTTTAGCAATAAAAATTAAGAAGCATTTTTAAACACTTGTGCAATTACAAATGGCCACACAGGATTTTAAAGACTTGTTTTAGGGCTGTAGAAATGTCTCAGTGGTTAAGAGCATTAGCTGCCCTTCCAGAAGACAAGGGTTTGAGTCCCAGAACCCACATGTTCCAAGGGATCTGATGCCTTCTCCTGACCCCTGTAGGTATCAGAAAAACAAGTGATACACAGACATATTTTCAGGCAAAACAGCCATGCATATAAATTTTTAAACTATTAATGATTTAAAATGAAAGCTACTGCAATAATAATTAAAGAGAGGGTCATGAATTTAAGACAGAATATAAGGCGCGTAAAAGGAATGGGAAAGGGAAGGGAAAGATGGAAATGATGGAAATATTGTACTCATGTATAAAATTCTCAAAAGACATACATTTAAAAACTAATAATGAAAATACAGTTACAGGAATCCTTTGCTCAAAGGACTAAATGAAGCCTAGAGATGGCTCAGGGAGAGCCAACCCTGATGACCTGAATTTGATCCCTGAAACACAAGTGGTAGAAAATAAGACAAACTCCAGCAAGATGTCTTCTCACCTCCACACATACACAATGGCATCCCCATATTCCCCTTAAAAATAAATGAATATTTTTTAAAGTTTAATGACTAATGCATGATGAGAAAAACAAGGTGAAAAAAAAATAATGTTTATAGTGTTATCAAAGATAATGGAGAAACTGGAGTAGGAGAATTAAATGGGATGGGGAGGGGAGGGCAGAGTAAAGGAGGGTCTACAGAGAGGGACAATTAACACTAAAGACATTTGAAAAGTCTAGTGGAAGCCTACTACTATAGACACTATTGAAAATATATAGATACATGAAAGGAATTTATACGGAGACAGTGCCCCAAGTAGACCTCTTATGTTGTCAAATAAAACCTCCAGTGCCAGGAATGGGTTACATCTTGTGGAGTCATTGGCCAAAGGGATCCCATAGATAGCCTTTCAAGTATTACAGGCTACTGCCAAGGTTATTGGTTGCTCTCTACGTGGGGTCCCACTCATAACCAAGAATCGATTTGCAATCTGTGTGTGATGACAAGGAAGAATCTGGGAGGAGGGACTTGTTGATATACCTCTGAGTCTATCAACTACATTCCAGGGCAGGCCCCATGCTCAGGAGGAACTGGCTAACAAAATGAACTCCATGTTTTTGTTTTTGTTTTGTTGAACCAAATTGTTTTGTTTGGGATTTTTTTGTGTGTGTCTTACTGTTTTTATTTTTATTTTCATTTTTTTACTTTATGCATATGTGTTTTGCCTATGTATATGTCTGTGAAGGTGGACAGTGAATCCTCTAAAAAATGGAGTTATAGACGGTTATGAGCTACCATATGGTGCTGGGAATCAAACCCAGGTATTCTGAAAGAGCAACCCGTACTCTTAATTACTGAGCCATCTCTCCATTTTGGTTGGGTTTGTGGGGGGTAATGTACAAGAAGTTGGATGGGTAGGGAGGTGGTAGGGATCTTAGAAGAGTTGGGAAAAAGGGAAACATAATCAAAATTATTGTGTGAAAAAATAAATTTAAAAGAAAGAGAAAAGTCTTAAAAGGATCAAAAAATAAAGATTATCTCAAGGGATATACTATTATTTCCTCATTTTAAAACTAATGTTCAAGTATAATTTAAAGAGATAAGCAAAATGACAAGGAAAAGTGTTCTGAATTATCATTGAATTGTCAAATATTATTTAATATGGCAGAGTAGTAAAACTGAAATGCTAATTTCCCATTACAATTCATTCATTTCTAGTTTACCCTTTGTACTGTCATCCACTCAGTTAGATACTAACAAGATATACAGTGAACAGCAGAGATCACTATCGAGATTGTGCTTGTTCATAAGAACAGCTCTTGACATGAAAACTGGCAATTATCTCTGAGATAAGTCCAAGATTTAGCTACATATAAATTTCAGTCCATCCTGGGCTACCTGAGATCCTGGCACTTCAGATACATCACCCAGAGGTCCCTGACCTAGAACTGACCTGAATTCTTCCTACTTAGGACTAGCTTTCATTGAACCATAAGGTACCGTGCAAGCTTCCAAAGAAAGGAAGCAATCAACAGTGCTATACATCTCTGATGACCCTGAACTCCAAGAACACCTAGCATGGCATCATAACCTTAAGGGTGCAGTAGTGGCATGCATACCATGCACATGGCAGTAACCAACCTCTCACTAATTGGACATGAGACCTGTTCATCAAGACCTTGCTTTTCCTGTATTTTTAGTCATTAAATAGATTGAGGAAACAGATCCATTGTTACCCTAGATGTCCTCACCATGATGGCACCATTTTGATGACTCACTCTAGAATTCATCTGTGGTTGGCACTTGTCAAGCCAAACTACGAAGATATTAGAGAGCACAACTGTGGACTTCCGTGCCTTCTCCAGCATCCTGGAATAGGATGAGGTGGTTGAACCCCAGGCTGGCATTATTTTGCTTCTCTTTTCTTTGAAAAGATTTTTTTAAAAAGGTCTTTATAAACACCTCTCCTTGTAACTTTAATGTCCATGTGTGGGAGGGAGGTCAAGTGAATTCTTTCAGACAGTTCTCACTGAAATGTCCTACTGGTAACCAGTCCTTGGGACTTAAATTGACAGCTTTGTGGAGTTAATCACTGACAGCTGACTCCAGGGTGACTTCATGAATTCTACCCTGGATGGTACTGAACATCATACTTTTATCCTTGTAATCATAATCGTTTCTAATTGTACAAGGGAAGTCTTATATTTTCCTTCCCAAGTTTACATCACATACCGATTTAAAACAAAAAGGAACAGTAACAAAGTGTGGCGATATTTTTTTTTTCCTGAAAATACCTCTTGCTTTCAGAAACTGAACTTTTGTGCAGCCTTGAAATCAAGTTAATAATATGACTTGAGAGCATTTAAAACTGCATATTTAATCTTCTTTCCTACTGTGTTTAATCAATCGTTTTAAATTTAACTTTTAATTTAAATTTAGCTTTTAAGAAAACAGTGTGACCAACCTTACTCTTCCTTGTACTCCTCATGTAATTCACTTTTACAAACTAAATTGAATGTATTGCTTTATACTATATTCCTTCTGTCCTTTGTGGTGTGTGTGTGTGTGTGTGTGTGTGTGTGTGTGTGTGTGTGTGTGTGTGTGATGTGGTAGTTAAATAAATCATTGACTGAAAGCAGCAGGTTGAAAGCAACCTTGAAAATAATGAATTACTCACTGTAAATGTTGGAGGCAATGTGTGTGTGTAGGTAAATAACATCAGTTTGCAGTTGTGTATGCTATTCTGGGTCGGTAGGGGTCACTAAAGTCACTTCTTACCTTGTAAAACTGGTTAAAATAACTCTTTAGACAAGCATTCCTTATTCTCTTCCCATACCATGTTTTATATGCTACTCAGTAAACAAGTATGGTCCTTGTTAAAGGGATAGACAGAAGACAAAGAGAGAGTTGATTAGAGCAGAGTAGGCTTGTTCTTGGCTTTGATGACCCAAGAGAAAGTTTTGTTTAATACTGCACATTTGGTGTCCAGTGTGAGGACAACTCTTTTTTCTCATAGAGAAAACTCATAGAGATCCAGTGGTAGAAAAATCCCAGAAAACAGGAAATTTGGCCATCCTAGTAGTGAGCCAACAACAGGCAGGGGGTCTTTAGTTCCTCAGAATTCTTCCCCCCCCCCTCTTTACTAAGCCCAATTAATCAATCTACTTCCACATTTTGCTTCTGCCACCTGGCCAAAAAAAAAAAAAATTCTTTAGAAAAATATTCCTCATTTATTTCCAATACCGTGTTTTAGGTGCTGTCCAACGGATAAAGAACACAGCCCTTGTTAGAGGGGCAGATGGAAGGCACAGAGATAAATTATCAGGTCAGACTACAGTTAGTCTGAATAATCCCAAAAAGAAATTTTTCTGTAAATTGACACCACAACAATAAGGTATTTAGAATGTGCAAAACTTCTGTTACTGATGTTGATGAAATTTGGTGCCCATACCAAAGACTTTGAACAAAGACTAAAACTCTCCCAATTATCCTAAAGCCATATTGCTAAGTAATCTCACACTGTTTAGGGTTAATCCTGACTTAAGTTCTGAAGGAGTGAAGCCTCCTTTGGATCAAAGACCAAAGGCTGGTGGATTGTGAAGGCACATTGTCAACACCAGGATAGTTCTCAATTCATAATAACTGATCAGGGGGAACTTATCAAATGAATGATAGGCTATATTGCTACCAGCAGCACTGGGCCACATACCTCAGGGACATGTGAGAAGATATTCTCATCCTAGAGACAGACAAATATTTAGTTTTGTTTAAACTACCTGTATTTCCCATTCTCCCCCTGTTCCTTCTGCAACCCTGAGAGAGCATGAGATAAGGAAGACACTAATGCAGATGAATCTTACTATTTTATTTGTGCCATCACATGACTTCCCTATCCCTCTAGATGAGCCAGGTTCTCTCTGAGCCTATGTCTGGCCAAGAAGTTTGGTACTTTATTATTAGTTAATCACTTGTTCAGGCTATTATTTGATATGTGCTGGGGCCCCCCACTCCCTTCTGCATAAAATGTGATGTCACATTAGTTTACATCACCCCAAATTACAGGACCCTAAGCCACCATGAAGACTCCAGAAGAATAGAAGAAGGTCTATGTCTTAATCATCAGGCTCCCCTTACCTTGATCTGTCCTTCAACGGAACAGGTTAGGAGGGAGTTAATGTACCTTCAATAATGAAAGCTTAAGAGATACCTAGATCAAAAGTGAAAATAGCAGGGACTCGGACAAAGTACTTCAGTAACCACAAACCACCTCTATCCTAGGGACCAATCCCAAGGACATTTAATCAGGTTGTATTGATTGTCCTTCAAGAAGCTGGTGCTACCTCTCCGCACATAGAGCTGTGAGATCATATGATGGGTAGGTGACCCTCCGTCAATGTCCCCCTTTTTTGTTTTTGTTTTGCATAAGGGATCAGAGATATCTGGGGTATAAGCCAAGCTATTAGGACCAGTATTGTAAGCACTGACCCTTTTTTCTACCGAGGGGGGTAAGCCTAAGTTCCAGAGGGTAAGATCACTTGAGGCCATGCTGAGATCTTCCTCCTCTGTGGTCAGAGATGCCCTTCTTGACAAAGGGCTTAGAAGTAGAAAGATAAAAGAACACTCAACCAAATTCTCCCAGTTGCTCTTTCCTTAAGGTAAGAACCATTCTTCCACAAATTGTCCCTAAAATGACCTGCTTACTGAAGAACTGAGAAAAATAGTTTTCTAGAGCCTCAAAAAATGGCTTCTTCTTAAAGTAGGAAGTAGAGTATTTGTTCTTATTATGTTTTTCATTTCCATTTGCATGAACACACAACCCGATTGTAGGTACAGGTTTTCAAGGAGTTAGTCACCCCAAGTCTAACCAGAGAGTATCCCAGGTTAGCCACTGGGAAAGGCAAACACTATGATGACTTAATCCTCCTTGATCATAGGTGCTGACTGCCACTAACTTGTGACCTTATAAAGTTTAGCATTATAAGAGGATGATTCTTCAAGATCAAATGTTCTTTCTCTGATAAAACTCTTTGCAAAACAAAAAAAAATATATTTTCTGAATTATGTCAATCCTGGTTCCCAGCACATGACCCAATGGATGACAAGATTCATCTGGATATATCTATATGGATTATAAAACAGACAGAAGAGTTGAGTCCAGCCTGTCCTCACTAGACTCAACAGCAAGTCTCCTGTCTAGCATACACCAGAAAGCACGTTTATGTGAATACATTGTATTGCTAAATTGTCTTGTGCTACTTAAGTTCACTGAGAAGCTAGCTCTAGAGACAAGAGTTTGCCTTCCCACTTCAGATTCAAGCATGTTTGTCTACAAAGCATTTTGTCTTGAGTCATGCTGATTCTCTGACTCTGTGACAGGAAGAAAGGACAACAAAATAGCCTGTGAGTGAAGGCATTGTGCCTCTAAGAGCAGGTAAGCGGTAAAGTATTCCCAACAGAAGCTATTGTTCATCATCTCAGAATATAAATATGTTAGTAAAAACAGCTAATAGGATGTTCATCCATGGTGAGGATAGAAAGGACTTTTTACTTTGAAAATCCTCAACTCCAGCCAGGTGATGGTAGAACATGCCTTTAATCCCAGCACTCGGGAGACAGAGGCAGGGGGAATCTCTGTGAGTTCCAGGCCAGCCTGGTCTACAGAATGAGTTCCAGGACAGCCAGAGTTACAACAGAGAAACCCTGTCTTAAAAAAAAAAAATCCTCAACTCCAATGCAGTACTTTTAACAGCTAGTTTATTTATGCTGGATGCTAAAACACAGGTTTAATGATGGTATTTCTTTATGTATCTGCTTCTATCTGCTACTTGCACTCACTCAAAACCAAAATAATGACTATGGTATATCACTCTCTGGATTTTCTAAGCAACAAATAAATAACAACAAAAAGACTTTTTCCTGTCTTGTGTTTTCTCTAAGGCTTACCTGGATTATGCTATGTATGAGATAGCAAACTTGTATGTTAATATTACTGTTCTCATGGCATTAAAAAGAAAGCAAAATGAAAGGTAAAGACTAAGTAGAAAAAAGAAATGTAAAAACATGTAAGAATAGCTATATCTTTAGTAAAGTATATGTGTATCATGATTAAGGTGGTGGTTGTTTTTTCCAAAATAGAAAAGAAAGCTAAAAAGCCTAAACAAGTTACCAGGGTCTGAGTAAGTTATGATGTTAAAATTTCTAAGGTCAGGGAATTCCAATCCATGAATATCAAACCTCCATTTAAATTAATGGAGTTATCGTAAGTTATTAGTCTACTCTTGGTAAAACAAACACTGAATTAAAAGAACAAAAATATATACTAATTGAGATTTATTTAAAAGTGTTTGATTTCCAAAACCATGTTGAAATTCCATCTCACACCTCTCAGGATGCCTAAGACCAAAAACACAAAGGACAGCTCATGCTGTGGAGAATGTGGAGCAAAAGGAACACTCCTTCATTGCTGGTGGGAATGCAAACTTGTACAGTCACTATGAAAATTAATATGGCCATTCCTCAGAAAATTGGGAATCAATTTACCTCAAGACCCAGCTATACTACTCCCGGGCATATACCCAAAAGACACTACATCCTACCAGAAGGACACTTGCTTAACTATGTTCATATCTGCATATTCATAATAGCCAGAAGTTGGAAACAACCTAAATGCCCTTCAGCTAAAGAATGGATAAAGAAATTACAGTACATTTACACAATGGAGTATTACTCAGCTATTAAAAATAATGACTACATGAACTTTGCAGGCAAATGGATAGAACTAGAAAAAAAATCATCCTGAGTGAGGTAACCCAGTCACAGAAAGAGAAACATGGTGTACTCATTTATATGTGGATACTAACTGCTAAGCAAAGGAGAAAGGTACTAGTACACACAGTCATAGAAAACTACACAACAAGAACTGTCCTAGTAGGAACACGGGAATTTCCCTGGTAGGGTAGAAATTGAACAGAGGGTGCAGGTGCGCTAGGGGAGGATGGGAGTGGGAGCAGAGGGGACAAGGAGGAGGAGAAGAACAGAGGGTGAAAATATATGGAGAGATGATAAGAACTAGGAGACAATTAGAGGATGATCGGGATACCCAGTGTAGTGGAAACTCACAGGAATTCTATAAAGGAGACTCTAGCAAGGATCCCTAGTAATTGGGGATAGGAAGACTGAACAGACCATCTCCTGTGGTCAGGAAAGGTTTCCAGTGGTGAGACTGGGACACCAACCCAATCACAAAACCTCTGGCTTCTAGCCTATCCACCCTGCAATGTCCTCATTGACAATGGAAAAGCAGAACTCCATGCCAAAGGAGGGAACACCTACCTGAAACTGCAGGACAGGACAGGAACTAGAGACTGGATAACCTGGAAACAATTTCTAATGATGTCATGCTCTGCTCATAAATCAGTACCTAACCCAGTCCTCACTAAAAAGGCATCCCTCAGCAGCTGAGAGGAGCTTATGGAAAGGCCCAAGGCCAAACGTTGTGCAGAGATTGGGGAACCACACTGAAGAGGGAGAATGGGGATGGAAGAAACCAGAGGGACTAAGGATGCCAGGAGAACAAACCACACATTGTAGCAGTTTGCTGCAGTTGGGACAACTCACTAAGGTTGACAAGGAGGCATAATCATAGGTATGAACCCTGCCAGACCTCTGTAGAGGGAACCACCATCATGATAAGTGCCATCCTTGACAGTGGAACCCTAAGCATCTGAGCTCAAATGTTTTTATTGATTCATAACTCCTCAGGTACAAATCATAAGCAATCAACTTCCCCCACATAAATCCAATACCTGCAGACAATACAAAATGCCAAGGCCTTTGGATCCCTTTTTACAATAGTGCACAAAAACATTATTTTAAACATAACTAAAAATTAACTTCCACAACATTTCCCCTTTCTGCATAAAAAAAAAAAAATACTTTAGCTTTACAACACAATTTAACACTATACCAGTAAAACTATTTACAAGAGAAACAATCATGAAGATTGCAATGCACAGGACCAAATGAAACCAAACATATATCAAGCTTTTCACAATGCCTTTGGACAGCAGAAAAACATTATCAATGTCCAATTATCTGGAATTCACTCCTGATCTTCTGGGCTCCTCCAAAAAGCTTGGGTCACTTCTCTGGCTTCTGCCCTCTGAAACACACAGTTTGTACTTCAGGGTCTGGCTGGATTTATTCCACTGCTGCTGCCATTCTTGGTGGTCATACCATGGTACTGGCATCAAAACTGCTGGGGTGCCTTGCTACAACTGGGCCACACTTTCACCAATAGCCTCTCTGGGCTCTCACAGTGCCAAGCCTCAGCAGCTCTCCAAAGACTCCTTCATGCCTTCAAAACCAGTCCACCTAGGTGAGATCAGGTGTTTTTATTGATTCAGAACTCCTTAGGTGTTCTACTGATACCACATGCAGATCCAAAGTGATTAAACAACCCCCACATAAATCCAACACCTTCAGACAATACAAAATGCCAAGGCCTATGCATCCCTTTTTTCAACACTACACAAAACCAATTATTTTGTATATAACTAAAAATAAACTTCCACAAACTACATTGTTAACTGACTAGCACTCTTAGTGGCCTGCAGAGACTGAAGTCATAGACCCAGAACCTATAGGACTCCCTAAATACATCTCTTGACTGTCTAGATTGACGTTCTTGAAACTCCTACAGGCTGGAGTTGGGGTGTACCTGACCATTTTACTGGCCCTCAAGATCCTTTTTCTCCTGCCTGGCTGCCTGGTCCACCCCTGATGTAGGGATTGGTACCTGGCCTCATTCCATCCCACTATGTCATGTCCTGATCATGGTATAACCCTAGAGGGATGATTCTTTTCTAGTGAAAAGGGTGAATGTTTGTGGGTGGATGGGGGATATATATGAGGAGATGGAAGATAGAATGGGTGGGGGGGCAGGATGTATTCTGTAAGTTGTATGAGAGAAGAAAAAAAATTTAAAACATGCTGAGCAAAAATAAACAAATTTTTAAAAAGCATTTGATTCCTACCCAAGCTTTGTCTAAACACTACATAGTAGTTAAAAGTACCAGACATGCATAACTGCCCTTCTGAGTGTTCAATAAATATATTTGACAGTCTATGTTAATGTGAACAAAATAGTCAAAAGGACCAATATTTTTCTCCTTACCCTTCAAGTCCAACTTGGTCCCAGTAAACTGTGAACATATCTCAAAATGTTTTCGAACCCTAATGAGTCATCTGTCTTCTCATTTAGGAAGGCCATGGAGAATCATCCACATGGATTCCAATCATTGTCCAGTTTACAAAGAGTAGAGACAACACAGAGTGTAGCAGAACACTTGGAAGAAGTTTTTGTTATTTTTGATGTCTTTAAAAATGCAAAATGGTGTTTGGATTAAGTTTGTGTGCCCACCCTGGCTGTGGTATAGTTGTTTACAAATTGGATTTGGAATGCTTGATGCAGCTGGCTATGATTTGGTTGGGTGCAGTCATTCTGGCACCTGTAGCTTGTTTTGGGGATTGTGTGCTGCATAGGTTTATGGGAACTTTTGGCATTGGGTATAAAAAGTCTGAAGCCCCGAGAGTCAGGGTGGGCATTGGTTTGTGGTTTGTTGTTTGGGTTGCTCTCGTTAGTGTGATAATTCCTAAAAGAACAAAGGTTGCAGAAATTGAGTTTGCAGATAGTGAGTCTAAGTGCTAGTCTGACTGACTCACTGTCATCTAGTCTTCTTAAGCTATGACAGCCTAAAAAAGACTGTAAAAATTTCTACCTTTCTCTCATTCTCTATCAAGGCCATTTACAAAAGCGGTGAAGATTTCTTTCTACCCTTCCTTTCTCTTTCCCTAAATTGAGGGGGAAAGATTGCCATATACTGCAACAACAGAGGAAAGGTTTTCTCCATTCTTCCTAGTAAAGTCATGGTCCAAATAAAAAGGGCTTTAGAAGTATCTTTGCATTGATGAAACAACCAGTAAAAGAAAGATTAAGGAACCAGAGGCTCACCTCAAGCCCAACTGATCCCTGAGGATCAGGTCTTCAATTTCCCTAAACAATGAAAAATGGTTTGTTTTGGCCTCCTGCATATTTTAAAATAGTCAAGAGAAAAATTCAACCAAAATTTAAAATTATGTTTCACATGGTTGGTATGTTTCACAGCTCAAGAGACCACTCTCCCCAGACATTAGATTTAAATCCATATGGGATATTATATAAGACAACTATTTCTAATTTTCTTCTTGATAAGGAAAAAACTGTTATCTCTCAGCATTGCCCTTTTTTGTGATGCCAGAGACGTCATCACCCCAAAATGACAACAACAGTTACGGTAACCCTGAGAAAGAAATCCAAGATACTAGCATCAGATCAATTATTTGGCAAGCAATCAGTCAAGACTCTAGTTATATTCATGTGTGTGTGTGTGTTTTTTTTTTACCTCAACAGTTCAGATTGTCAGCTTCCTGGTTCTTCCCCCTCTCCAAGACAAAATCTAGGTGAGCTTTTTCCACCAGAGGGACTTTCAAATCTTCCACTGTATGTGTGTACCGGAAGTGGGGGAAACCTATGCCACTAACCAATACAATCCCCTTTCTTTCTCTGGATTATCCAGTCCCCACCAATAGCCCAAACCAGCCAATTCTGAAGGAGAAAGGGAACCCACTGCTCCTCCAAAAATATAAAAGTTTGCTTTCACAGATAAAGCTCAGACAGTGTCTTTGGGTCTTCTCTGTCCTAGGAAACTTTGTTCTCTTTGTGTGTTTTGCTCCCTCTCCCCGCCTCTCTCTCTTGCCTTTTTATTCTTTAAAGTAGTAGAGTTCTTGCAACTCAAGACAACCTCGACATGATGGCATCACCTCCACCCCTGCCAACCACCACCCCGCTCCTTACCTGTCTCTTTTGCAGATTCATGACTTATTTTTTTTGTATGACTTATTTAGCTTAATCAGGGCCATCTATGTAGCCCATAGATTTAGATCCTGATGGGTGCCAAAATACACGCAGCTTGGGTCCTGGAACCCTGACTATCAGTGGAGAGGGAACTGGGATCAGGTGGCATCTGGTACCACTGCAATCCAGAACCTCCATGTGTTTATTATGTACAGCACAGGGGGAGCAGTTATCTAGTCTCCATAGGAGGTCTCTGCAGGTGAACAGTCTCAGACCATAATCATCCAGGAGAAGGAAGCTATAGTTGCTAGTGTTTGCACACACCGATCACTTACTCCCACTTGGACTCCTGTGGAAAGCTTTGCCATCCCTCTTAGCCTCACCTAGATAAGACGTTGTCATTCCTGTGGGACTGAAGCCTTGGAGATCTTGGCATGGTTGTGCCCATATCAACAATGCACATTTGCTCACACTCAGGGCTTCCTCTGCTCCCTACAGGTGGGGTCAACAGCAGATACACAACTGAAAGTAGACATTCCCCCTTTCCCTGAATCCATCCATAAGAAACAGTTCATTTGTGAAATGATAGGATATATGAGCCTCTCCTCCATTCATCCCTATTTGTTGACGGGCTCATTGTTATGAAGACTCAGTTCAGTCCTCCAGAAATGCTGAGCGTTCATGGTTGAAATAGCTGTGTGTTGCTCAGAAGATGAAACTCCACAGCCCTTCATCCTTATCCCCCAGTTCTTACATGCAGTTTTTGCTCTCTCTCTCGCTTTCTCTCTCCTTCCCCCCCCTCTCTCTCTTCATTGTTTCTTAAGATTTAGAGAGAAGGGTATGAATGTCTTGCGTAAGTGCTGAGCACTCAGCTGTCACTATCCTCAGGACCTTGAGCTATCACAAGTCTCCATCAAAATTGACTGGAAAGAGAATCTTCTGTTTAAGCCTGATCATGTTGATTGTCTGGTGCCTGGAACCAATGGCCACACACCTAGATGGGAGTTCCAGGAGCTGCTCAATTGAACCTAAGTGGGAAAGCCTGGTCCTTCTGCTGGGCTGGGTGCCTAATGGGAATGCTGGGTCCCTTACTTGGAGTTTGAGGCTGGGCACTTACATGTGGTTTGACTTCAAAGCTCATAGAGATGAGAATATTTTTAAAAATCACCTGCTTGATGAACTAATGGAGACAACACATCTGAAATATCATTCTCTGGGTGGCATACCATATTGAATGCTAATATTTGTTTATAGCAAATACCATATTTAACCTGTGTTTTTTCTCTCTCTCTCATTGCATTCCTGAATTCCTTGATCTTTACCTGAAAAG
Source organism: Cricetomys ansorgei (assembly GCA_026225945.1). Taxonomy (NCBI): domain Eukaryota; kingdom Metazoa; phylum Chordata; class Mammalia; order Rodentia; family Nesomyidae; genus Cricetomys; species Cricetomys ansorgei. Next base: position 9,668,998 of record JAMJFZ010001100.1, on the reverse strand, counting down.
CATCATGAAATTTTATTCAACCACCCTCCATCTATAAGGCATAAGAAGTCTGACCCAAAGTTGTAACAAGATGAAACTTATGAGCAGATTTTGAGTTCAAATTCCAGAATTGTGGGTTGGCAATAAAATAATTCCACACAAACGATTTAACTACTATGTATCTCAGTTTCCTCACATGCAAACTAGATACAAGTTAAGTGAGTTATTTAGAACTGCACCTACCACGCAGCATTGATTCTTGGCTGTTACTGTACATAAAGTGTATTTGTTCCAGTATCTAAACATCACATGTGTAGTTTTCCCATTATATTCCACATCAAAAGATGCCATTCGCAGAAGAGTATCACTAATCAAGCAGGCAGTATGGAGACGGAGAAGTGCCTGAGCAAGCATGACTCCCCAGCAACTCCTGAAAGATGGAAGTCAGGACAGTCAGAACCCAAGAGAAAAGCTCATTTCTGATAATCATCTGATACAACTTGACATATCTGTTTCATGAGATTTTAGGTCCCAGGTTTATACCCCCGACTATTCTTATATAAGAAACCTCACAACCAGCAGCACAGAACTCGTATGTAGTACTCCAGAGATAAGAAGGGCACAGCCTTGGAGTGAGAAAATGGTGGCACACTGAAGCTTTGTTCTAGACCAGAATGAGTCTATAGAAAATATTTAAACATATCACATTATGTTATGCTTGGGTTGCAATATATGGTACAGGTCCCATGACATACTTAATTAATTTTGACCACATTTTGTGTTTCAAAAAATACTTTTTCTCTCTACCACATAAAGTTTCTACTGTCCTATCTCTCCTAGGTATCCCTACATGCATTATTTTTCTCTTGGACTCTAAAGTAAAATAGCACTCCAGTTCTTTCCTGAATGTAATGGTTAGGTCTACCATCGATGTTTTTTAATGAGTCTACAATGCTGTGGTTTCAATTTAGGCTCTCTGTAATAAAACAGGGCATCCAAGCATGTAAAAGTTTAGAGCCCCGTAGTCAACTAGAAGACCTATATGTGAAGAAGCCCTGTTTCCTACTAGTTAGAAGACCTTTCTAAGCCGTGTGGTCTTTGGAGACCTCAATTCCCACATAATAAAATGAGAATTACCACATTTATGGCTGTACAGAATTATTTTAAGAACTCAATACAATAAAATGTGAATGTGTTTTAAAAGCTGTAAACTGCTACGCATCGGGCATAAATCTGCAACCATATGTCATCTGCACCCTTTCAAATGACCATTCCCCAAATTAATATTGCCTCATTCTCTCCAGGGAAATGCACACTTTTATGCATGAAGGTAACTTTGAAATTTAGCAGTAACGATGTGTAATTTTTTGTGGAATCCTTTATTACTTTCTACAGGAAAACCTACTTTATTGTTTCATGGCTTTAGTTGATACACTGTTACAGCAGAATACAACAGAGTGAGTAATTCATAAATAGCGGTTTATTTCTTACAGTTCTGGAAGCTGCAAAGTCCCAAATCAAGAGGCTTCCAGATGGCAAAGACATTCTTGCTGGGTCAGCCCATGGTGCAATGAACAGAAAAAAGAAAAAGGATACTTGTGCATAGGAGCTGTGCACTTTCAGTGTGTGGAAGTAAAAGTATCTCTAAATTAAAATAAAAAGATGGCTATCAATGTATATTTGCTATGCAGAAAATATGATAGACAGTAAAATAACAGTATATGGGGTGTGTGTGTGTGTGTGTGTGTGTGTGTCTTTCTAATTCCCTAAGTTTGACAATTTCATTATCAATTAACCTCACATAGACAGAATGGATGGGTAGAGAAAACCTAAGACAAACCACATAATACTGTGCATTTTTTAATTTAAGCATTAGTTACATTTATGTATTTGTTTGTTTACTTACTTATTGTATGTGTGTAGTCATACATGTCACAGTGCATACATTAAGGTCAGGGGACAATACATGTGAGTAACTTCTCTCCTTCCACCATCTGGACTCTGGGGATGAAATTCAGATTGTCAGGTTTCATGGAAAGTGAATCCATTAGCATTCTTTTTTAGGTATTTGAGAGCTATATTAGTTAGTTTTCTGGGGCTTTTGCAATAAAAAGCTACACAGTCTTTTAAAGGAACATAAATTGTTATCTCAAAGAATGGAAGCTAGAAGTCAAGATGTCTGCAGGGTCCTGTTCTCTCAGGGACCACTAGAGAAAACTTCTTCCTTGCCTCTTACTGACATTAATAGACAAGGATGTCATAGCAGGGCTTGAGACCTCAGCATGACACTCTCTGCATATCTATTCAAATGGTATTATGAATCTCTCTCCTTTGTTACAATTATTTCCTGGTTGTAGTGGATATATGTAATTAATTCATTTTAGCTTTATTACATTTGAAGACACCACTGCTAAGTGAGATCACATTCACAAGTATTGGTAATTAGAATTTCAACATAGCTTTTAGAGCAATGTGTCTCAACTGTGGGTCATGACCCCTTTGGGGGTCAAATGACCTTTTCACAGGGGTCACCTAAGACCATCTTCATATCAGATATTTATATTGCAATTCATAACAGTATTAAAATTACAGTTGCAAAGTAGCAACAAAATAATTTTATGGTTTTTATGGTTGGGGATCACCACAACATGAGGAACTATATTAAAGGGTCATGAGGGAGAGGTGGTGGCACATGCCTTTAATCCCAGCACATGGGAGGCAGAAACAGGCTGATCTCTGTGAGTTCCAGGCCAGCCTGCTCTACAGAGTGAGTTCTAGGACTGCCAGAGTTACAACAGAGAAATCCTGTCTCAAAAAAACAGAGGGAGGGTCTCAGCATAAGGAAAGTTGAGAACCACTATTTAAGAAAGATATATTTGAACCCCCTATTCAAAGTATATATTGCCCTCAATTGCATATTACATTCTATATTCACTATTACATGTAATAACATACAAATTTTCAATATTTCCTGTCCATATCTGTCCTTGTGCATACCAATTACAGATAGATGATAGATAGATAGAAAGATAGAAAGATAGATAGATAGATAGATAGATAGATAGATAGATAGATAGATAGATAAATAATTACTTTATATCATAACTAGAGTACTTGTCTGGAACAACTTGAGAGATGCAAGATTTATTTGGATGGTGGTTTCAGAGAGTCTTGGTGCATTGTGATAGCAGAAGTATAGTAGTTTGATGGTAATGGGAGAAAGCAATGAAGACACCTCACGTCACAGCAGGTCAGTATGCAGATAGTAACTAGAATCATAGTCCAGTCCATACTTTTCATAAGACATTGATAATGACCTACTTCTACTAGTTCTACCTCCTAAGACATCCACAGCATCCTGAAACAGCACAACCAGACCGGAAATAAGCCTTCAAAATGCGGAGAAAGAGTAGGTATGAAAACTCATCAACAGTAACATGTCACAATTTTCTAGTAAACTAAGACCTCATGAAATAGTTATTCTAGGTTGTCTTACAGCTACCTGAAACAATATACAAAAGAGACTGTTAGAATGTGTGTCTACATTATCTGAAAATCTGTGTAGCCCATTGGGATTAGCTATTTTTACATGAGATTCTAAATCATAGATAATTGCATATTGATTAATTATTCTTTGAAGACCCAAGTAAAAGTTCTTGTGTAAAACATATTTGTGTTAAGAAATTATTTTTTAAAGTTTATTAAGGTTTTAAGAGTTTTATCCAGGGCTGGAGAGATGGCTTAGCAGTTAAGAGCACTGACTACTTTTCCAGAGGTCCTGAGTTCAATTCCCAGCAACCACATGGTGGCTCTCACAGTCATCTATAATGGGATCTGATGACTTCTTCTGGCATGCAGGTATACATGCAGATAGAATACTCATAAATAAATAAATCTTCTAAAAAAATTTTAAAGTTTATCCAACCTTTTTTTATTGTATTTACCCCTTCCCCAGCTCTTTCCAAATCCATCCCCACTTCCCTACCAACTTAACTTTGCAGCTTTTTTATTATTATTTTCAGCCAATAAAGATCCATTTCTGCTGCCCAAATGTTCTTGGATGCATGGCCTTCCACTGGATCATAGTCCACTTAAAGGGTCTACACACTTGGAGAAAACTGTCTATCCCTCTCCCAGAAGCTAGCAATTACCAATAGCTCCACAGCTAGGAGTGAGACTCCATGCCTTGGGAGAATGGGATAATATACATATTATAAATATAATATATAAATATAAATATAAACATAAAAAAATATATATATGTTCCATTTAGAGTTGAGAGTTCTGAAGTCTCTTATTCTCTGCACCTCTGCAAGTTGTGGAACTCTGTATTAGTCACCATCTATTGCAAGTAAAAGCTTCTCAGATGAGGGTTGATAGATATATTGATCTATGGGTATAATGATACATCATAAGATATGTTCATTAAGTAGAATAATAGTAATAGATTCCCCTGTCTCAAAAAAAAGTGGTAGATTCTCCCCTAGGCCCTATTGCCTGTGTAGTCACATGTTCTTGATTCAATAATGGAGCCAAGTATGGGTTTCAGGTGGGGTGGTTGCCCCTATCATGTCTTGCTAGGTCAGTCATTTTAGCTCAGTGTTCACAGCTGGGTGAGATATATGATTACTTTTCTCAGAAGCATGTCTTTCAGCACTATGAAAGATATCAGTAGACATGAAGCTTCCATTTGAGCAACAGCTATATTTCTCCATGTTCTATAACTTAAGTATAGGGTATCTTTCTTTTAATGTAGATACATAGTGTTATAAACTTTTTATTCTCATGACTGCTTTTATTGTGTTTCCCATAGACTTGGGTATGTTGTGTTTTCATTTTCATTATATTTTAGAAATTTTTAAATTTGCTTCTTGATTTTTTTCCTTCCCTCGATTATCATTTGTTCCTGTGGTACTTAGGTAGAATGATTGTGTGTACTTTACATCATTTAGTTGTTGATAGCTAATTTTTTTTTCTTTGTGGTCAGAATGCAGGTGCAATTTCAACTATTCTATTTGTTGAGATTTGCTTTATACTAATATATGTTGAGTTTAGAGAAAGAAAAGTTAAAACTGATATGAATCAGATAATACCTCTAGAGTATTTCTAGAAAAAAATCAGAGCATCTACTAAATAAAATAGAATTTTCCTGAGCAAAATCTAAACAAGTCACACAACAAGAAATTTTAAAAGGTACAAGATCCAGTTTCTCAAAAGAAAAAAAAATTCAAGCCTGAAAAAAACAAAGATTGAGGACAGAGTCACATAATAAATGGCATTGGAAAGACTTGTCAACTATTGCTATGAATTAATCTTATTTGAATTCTGATTCAAATGATAGAAAAAAAAGTTGACAAATAGTCCATTTGAATAGTGCCTGAATACTTGAAAATATTAAGACAATTGTTTAATTTTCTCTTATAAACATAACTTTTTTTGCTTTATTTCTTAAAAATCTTTCTGATAATTTACAAAAATATAGTAAAGTTGTTGGGGTAGAATATTTTTCAAAATAATGCAGAGCCTGACGTGAAAAGACACATAAGTAATACAATGTGATGAGATATCACTTCTAGAATTCATAAAATGATAGCTGTTTACTTTTAATGTAATCAATTTTTAAACTGATAGATGTATGTATACATGTTTCAGTAAAATCTCAAGAGATTATTTCAAGTTTTTATTCACATTATAAAATATATAAAATTATTTTTAAATTGTTCAATTCTTTCTCAGTAAGATTTTATACTCAGTTATGTATGTTCTACACTTATGAAATAATTCAAGTTTTTTTTCTAAACTTTTTGGAAATTATTATAAATGGAAATGCTTATTGTCCCATTATATCTACCCATTGACTATAGAGTGGATAGATTTTTAAAACTGATTTTCAAAACTCAGCTCATTTATTTGAGAAGTGTTTAGTTTTATGTGTATCTGCTCCTCTTTCTCTGTCTCTGTCTCTGCCCTTCTATCTTTCTGACTCTCTGTGCTAAACACACACACACACACACACACACACACACACACACACACACACACACACAATTTAGTCATGTTGGAATTGAACCCAGGACCTTATATATGCAAGTGCTATACTCTGACCTGCAGGCTATCTGATAGCTGTTTCTCTTGAATTGTTTAGATACCATTTTGTTGTTGTTTTGAGACAGGTTTCCTGTAGTCTAAGCTAGCTTCAAGTGTTATACAATGAAGGGTACTTCTGCCTCCCTTGCCCAAATGCTGAGTTTGCAGATGTGTACCACTGTAGCCAACTTTCTAGATAAAATCTGTCAATAGTCTTTTATCTTTCCGGTGATTAAGCGTCTTCTTTGTTCTAGAAAAAAATGTCTAACATATTATTAAATTATAAGGATACAAAAATTCTACTTTTAAAAGATCTATTATCAATCATTTTTAAATCACTATCAGATAATACGATTTGGATGCTTCTGAACATAAGATGTCATTTCAGGTTTTAGCAGTTCTCATAGATCTCTGTTCCAGAATAGCATCTGGGACTCTGGCATTGGGGTGAGTTCTCTATTTTCATGAAATGGGACCTGCTTTCATCACTATCTTTGGGTCAATTATGAGAATTTGAAACTGATCCCAAGAGCCTTAAGGTCATAGAGTCATTAGAGGCTTATCTTAACAATAACTATACATGGTGTTAGAAATGTAAAGCTGAGATGAATTGAGGGAATGAAACCAATGCCTTTGGGTACTGGTAGCAAAATCAACCTTCAACACAGCCACAATAGAGACTTTTAAAGGCTGAATATTTGAAAATAATTTTTTTATCCTGAGGTCAGATCACAAAGGGAAAAAAGGCTAATTGCTAAATAAATGGTAAACTCCACATAAACACAACTATGATTCGCTAATTACCTATTCTGGACAGGAGGACACCATCTAACCATGGGCACAAAAATAGAGACAGATGGCACTGTGTACTTCATTAAAAACAAAAGAACAGTCACCATGAAAACCTAGTCCTCCTTTTGTTAGTCAAAAATGATTTCATAGCAGTGAAAAAAAAATCAGCCTTCTTACTGTTTTTGACTATCAGATACCTGAGAAGTTGAATTCTGAACAATGAAAGAATCATTTAAAAATATCCTATAGAGAAGAGAAGCTAAAAACATCATATATATAAAAGCTGCTGCTCTTGCTCTGGCTTTCTCAAATGCTAGGGAAAAAATGAATGAGAAAGCAATATAGATAATACACATATTTTATCCTTGGGGAAAAATAGGCTTGATTTTTGGTATATACTAGTGAATTGAATTCTTAGAAACGTCTTATTATTTTTCTTTTAATTTTTTTTTACTTTTTATGGTGTCTGTGTGTGTGTGTGTATGTGTGTGTGTGTGTATGTGTGTCTGTGTTGAGGGGGGTGCCCAAAGAGGTCAGATAGGACATCCAATACCCTGGAGCTGAAGTAACAGGCGGTTGTGAGCTGCCAGACATAAGTGCTTAGAACCGAATTAGGGTCTTCTACAAGAGCAGCAAGCATGCTTAACCATTGAGCCATCTCTCAGTCACGTCTTTTCTTTTACATTACACCCTACTAATTAAAGCCAGAAAAGACAAAAACAGTTCCAAGCTAAGTATGAAGGCATTTTACATCAGGAAACTGCCAGGTCCCGGATGTGTCTGTTAAGGGTTTGAATGGTGAAAATGCAGTTTTCCCAGGAGGATTCAAACATCAGAAGGCTGAGTTGATTTGTTAATCTGTAATAACATATTCACTATTTAGTTTCTTTTAGTATTTACACATCAAAGTAAATTTTCCTCATGTCCTATCACGTTCTAGTTGTCTATTACAGAATTCAATCCAACTCAAGACTTACTGTAAAATACCAACCGTATTATGCTCATACTTTCTGTGGATGGTGGTAGCATTTGTGTGTGTTTCCTTGCCATGTTTTGCAGACCTGTTGGAATGGGGTTATCTTTCAGTTCCCCCCCGCCTCCTCCTCCTCCTCCTCCTCCTTCTCCTCAACCTCCTCCTCCTCCTCCTTATTCTTCTTTTTCTCCTTCTTGTTCTTCTTTTTCTCCTTATTCTTATTCTTATGCTTATTCTTATTCTTATTCTTCTGAGTCTATTGGGACATTTTGTTCTTTTTCACTCTTCCTAGAGGGATATCTGCATAAAATTCAGCTATGAAGACAGGAATAAAACTTGCTATTTATTGTCAAATGGAGTGGTTAGAGTGATCCTGTCTTGGCAAAGTGTCAATAGGATCCTACGTTGGACTGTACCCTAAGCACCAAAGCAAACAGATGGAGTCAAAACCTCAGTTACATCCTGGCTTCTATGAACCTTCTGGGTGCAGGATACCAAGTATCAAACCTACTGAGTTCTGTCTACAATCTGAGAACTGGCTAGAGCTGCAGGTCCCAAATAACCTCTGGGGCCACATCAGTACAGACTCTGTATCCTGCAGTGACCCCTGGAACCTCAGAAGACAGAAATCCCATCCCCACACTGACTTTACAGACCAACGGACCCAAAACACCAGCCTTTCAGAGGACATCAGACACACTGGAGATGAAGCTTAGGCTCCACCACGACCTCCGAGATCAGTGTGTTAGAGTCCTGGTCTTAGAATGCTCTGCATCCCCCCTAGCTTGCTCTTGTAGGATCTAGAAGCCTGAATGTTTAGACCTTGTCCTGAAGATCTCGTCCAAAAACAATGGGTGTGGCAGCATATGTCATTAATCCCAACACTCAAGAGACAGAGACAGGCAGATCACTGTGAGTTCAAGATCAGCCTAGTCCTCATCCAGCCTTTCATGTAGGGGCTTGTGCATGGCCTTATTCCATCTTTTTATGCCCTGTTCAATTGGTAACCTTGGGAGGCCTGCTCATTTTTGAAGAGACGTGGGGGACAGGAGGGGGACTCAGTATCACATAGGAAGTGACATCTGAAATGAGTCAGAGTGAATGACAGGCAAAGTGACTAATAAGAGGAAGAGTTAAGAAAGTGGGTCAGAGTGAGGACACACCCAACTCTCATGAAAAACAGGTAGACTTTCAGCTCAGAAAAACAGAGTCAGTTACAGAAACAGAATGGGGCAGTGAGAGCTGACAGAGACACAGAAGCAGTTTGTAGAGTTCGAGTTCAGAGAAAGCTAGTCAGGGTGGCTCAGTCAACAGGAAGTCTTGGAGGTTTATTAGATTGTACAGAGGTTTAAATGTTCTAGATTGTACAAAGGATGCAGCCTTTCAGTTCTAAACTTAAGAATAGATTGTTCAGAAACAGGAATACTCTAGGGCTCCAGGAAAGAACTGATGATTGAATTAAAGAATAAAAAAACCTTTGCACTGAACCAACATCTACATCTGGTGTGAAGCTGCATCTACACTTGATCATATGGTTGCATTGGTGCTGAGTGTGCAGACACACCTGTAGTTCTATTTGCACATCACCAACACAATGTCACCTCAGCAACTCCATTTAACAATCAACACCAAGTTTCAGTAGTTCACATATTAGAACTTCATGCAGATATTCCTCTAGGAAGAATCACAGAAAACAAAGCACCCAAATAGACTAGGAATATGGAAACCAAATGCTGAAAGAGAAGCCCACTCTAGCAGGTGCACAAATCACAAGGAAATACAATAAATATGACACAGCCACCATCTAAAACCCATCCCCAACTGACTTTCTCCCTATAAGGAAACTCAAAATGAAAGAGCAAGCTGAAATGGCCCCAGCCCGTAGCCAAAGGAATCTCGATTCCGTCTCCCACCCTGGCAGGGGGTGGAAAATTAGGGACGGGAAAGAGCGTGGAGGGGACTGGGCATGGGTCTCATGGACTTTCTCATGGGCTCTGACCACCGCGGCCTGTGAATAGGACGAAATGCGAAAGAAAGCCTCGGGAGCTGTTTGTGGTGGAAGTCTGAACTCCTTTATTGGCAGGCTTTCCCTGCTTATAACTCTTTCCCCAGAGGACAAGGGGTCCTGGTACTCTGGGTGGGGAAGTCCCATTAGCATGGGGCAGGGCAAGCACCAGAGGTGAAAGAGAAAGGCCTCTAATCAATGAATGAATCCAGCTGCAGTGTAGACAAGCATCTTCCTTTTGCTTCTGAGAAGCAGGCAACTTATATTTAGCTAGGATCTCTCCAGGGCTAAAAGAAGAGGAGCTTGCTGAGTGTCCTTTCCTCTCACCTTTCCAGGGAGCGGAGGCGCTTCCCAGCCACTTTGACTGCTCCTTTAGCCCACAAATCAGGATGTCAAAATGTAAAGTAAGGAAATAATCCTAAAAGGAGTACGGCAAAGAAAATCAACTCACATACAAAGGCAGATATATTAGAATTTCCCCAAACATATTTCAGAAACAATAAAAGTCCAAAGAATATGGGATGAAATACATGCACAGATTTAAAAACACAACTCAGGAAGTCGTATGTAGCCACAAGCATCCATAAATAGCCAAAGCAAGCCTAGGGAGTATAAACACTACTTGAGGCATTGCAATAGCCAGCCTGGTGCTGTCATTAAAAAAAAAAAAATAGGTAGACCAATGGAATAGAATATACGATCTAGAAGTAAAATGAAAAGGCTGTGCTCACTTAATTTTTGACAGAGGAAGCAAGAACCTACATTTGAAAGAAGATAGCCTATTCAACGAAGAGTGCCGACAAAACTGAATATCTACCTGCAGAAGAATGAAATTAGAGTCATATCTTTTCTGTACAAAAATCCATTTGGAATAGATCCTAGACCTTAATTCAAAATGTGAAATGCTGAACCATCTACAAGAAATTATAGAGTATACTCTCTAAGATATTGATATTGGCAATGAATGGAACAGCAAACAAAGAGTTTATCTGTGAGTATCAAGAGATGGGACTACATAGAAATAAAAAGTTTCTAAACAACGAAAGAAACTATCAATAGGGCAAGCAAACAGCTCACAATATGGGATAAATCTTTACCGGTTATATTTCCTACAGGGAACTAATATCCAGGATTTACAAATGATTGCAGAAATTAAGTACCAAGGCAACAACTGTCAATAAACAAATGGGTTAATGAACTGAACAATTTTCAAAGAAGAAACGCAAATGGCTAATAGCTGTTTTTAAAATCATTTAATATCCCTATCCACCAGATAAGTGTAAATTATAACTACTTTGAGATGCTGCCTTACCAAAATCAGAATGGCTACCATCAAAAATAACTGACAACTTTTTGGGAGGAAATGGAGAAAGAGGAACACTTGCTGCTGGTAGGGGTGCAAGTTAATACAGCCATTATGAAGATCAGTTTAGAGCCTCCTCAAAAACTAAAAATAGACCTACCACATGACTCTGCTATTTCACTTCTATGCACAAACCTGGAGAACTCCCTACCCTACCACAGAGATATGTGCACCCATGTTCATTGCTGCCATATTCACTATAGAAAGAAATGAAAACAGTCGAGGTGTTTATTAGCGGATGAATAGATACAAAAAATCTAGCACATATATAAAATGGAATAGTGTTCACCTATTGTCTTTGTTCTGGTTTCAATTGCTGTGACAAAGCATGATGACTAAAGCCAATCTTTGGAGGAAAGGGTTTGTTTATTTTATTGTTCCAGGTAACAGTCCTGAGTTAAATCAGGGCAGGAACTTAAACTGGGCAGGGATCTGGAAGCAGGAACTGAAGCAGAAGCCATGGAGGAGGCTACTTACTAGCTTGCACTTCATGGCGTGTTCAGCCTGCTTTCTTATAAAACCTAGGACCACTAGCCCAGGGATAGCACTCCTCACCACAGTGAGATAGGTCCTCCCATATCAATCATCAATCAAGAAAATGCGCCACAGGCTTACCCACAGGGCAACTTAGTGGGAGCGTTTTTTCAATTGAGGTTCCCTTTTCCAAAATGACTCTAGCTTGTGCAATGTTGACATAAAACTAGCCAGCACAAGTGCTAAATAAAAGATGAAATCACAAAGTTTTCAGAAAATAGGTGGATTTGAATATATAATACGCGAGGTCACATGATCTCAAAAAGAAAAGAAAACCATGCTTTATCTCGTATGTGGATCCAAGGATATAAAATATGTGTGTACATATGTAAACAAATGCGTATGTAGGTACAGTATAGCATGTAGAAATGCGAACATTGAAAATGGAATGCAGGTAATGGACACATGTGCACATAAGGAGGATGTAAAGTTAATTTTATTTGTTTGTTTGTTTTAAGTCTGCCACAGCCTTTTTGTGGTGGATAAGTAAATAAAATTACAATTGATAGAGAACATATAAAATCCAGTGTGAAGCTCCACAGCTTCATAGTGATTATTCTATATGTACAGTTCACTAAACTATAGAGACGTTAAGTCAGGCTAATCTGGCTGTGTGATTCATTTTATTTGCAAGTCTTTTACAATGACGTTTTAATTTTTAAAATGAAGTAAGTTGTTCCCTAGAAAACTGTGCAACTCACCAGGTGGCAGAGAGGCACAGGTAAGCTACTTGTACTGCCCTGAATGGTCCTCAATGCCTCCTATTCTGTTTTAACTATGGTTGCTTACCAGGGACCTTGACCTCCCTCTGGGACTCCTCAGCACATCACAGACCCCTCTCCACTAGGGACCCTCTAGACCAGTCACATAGCACGTAGACACAGGTAGCTCAGTTGTAATCCTCAGCACAGATTCCCACCCCAAAATCTCATTTTCTCATTTGCTGTGCAACTGCTTTCCAGGAGTCCTGACCTCCCTCTGAGTTTCACTAGATCCTAGATACCTCCAATCCAGGCACCTACTACATCCAAGTATCAAGAAGCTTGTTAATCCCCAACCTATTCCCAATTCCCCATTCCAGTCACCCTGGAACTAGAACCTCCTCCCGGCTCCCCTCCCTCCCTTTGAGAATCACTTCTCAGCCTGATCCCCTCAAGGTATTCCATAACCAACACATGTGGCATGAAGACTCAAGCCATTCCTTCACCTCAAGACTCATCAGAGCCCTGCCAGTGGCCTGGATGGGTCACAGTCATGAGACTCAAGGCCAGTACACCTTGCCAGTGGGAATTGTTCCAAGCTCCTTGGCTAAGATCCTAAAAGCACCAGACTGTCACTGACAATCAGAAGAACTCAAGAATTGACATCTAAATCCTGTTATGAATTTGCCCCCTCCTGAACATTGAAAGCATGCAGATAAAAGAAGAAACATGACTTGAACAAGAGAGGAGAGCTGGGGGAAGGAAGGAAGGAAGGAAATAAGGAAGGGGAAGAAAGACTCAACCAATAAACTATTGTCAATGCACAAATCTCAACACAGGAAAACATTTTTTTAAAAAGAGGAAGAAAGCATGGTAAAACTAAAATATCACATCTCCTCCAAAAGCACAAACCCCACAGTAATAGCTTCTGTTGAGAACGACCTAGACACCTAAGACAAAGAATTCCAAACAAAAAATAATAACAATTATAACCATGTTCAACCAAATTAAAAATGCCAAATACATGAATAAAATAAATAATTTAACCCAAGATATGAAAATAGAGTTAAAAATAAAAAATAAAGAAAATAGAGTTTTAATTATTTAAGAAAATCCAAACTGAAACAAAACCAGAAATGAAAAACACAATAAGCCAATTAAAACCTCAGTGGAAAGCCTCGCTAACAAATGCCAGCTATTATGCCTATGGCTTCCATAATCTCTGCTTCCTACGAAAAGACAGACTCCACCTAGAGACTGAGGTGATTGGAGTTTGCACTCCTGAAAAGAAATCAGATATAACTGTCTTTCCCCCTCACATCTTACTCTTTAGGACAGAGGCCATTCTTTGCCCTCTGTGAGGAGCCCAAATGGCTGCCAAGCTAAACTCTACTGTCTGCCTTCTGGGACTTCCATTAGTGCTCTGTACTGATCGCTGTATGCTTGCATAAAGGATGGTGTAGAAGCCACTAACTGTAAGAGAGTAAAAGAAGTATGACAGAAAGTGTAAGCAAAATACAGTATGGAGCACTAAACGGGGAAAAAATATAAACTTTTCCTGATTTAAAAAAAAAAACAAATTAAAAAAATTTATGGTTATTAAGCTATTCTACAGGGGATACTAGAAGGAGCAATCTCAAGAGGAGAATAAACACATCCTAAAGATCACAAGGACAAATAAACAGTATCAGGACAGATAATCAAAAGATACCTGAGCAAACACCCAAAACAGGCAGAAATCTGTATATATCTTTCAATAATGACTCTAAGTCCTAGTAGCCCCATGCCCCAATACAAAGATACAGACAAATATATTGGATTAGAAAACAGGAAACATCTTTCTGATGCAGTCAAGAAACATACCTCATCACCAAAGACAGACATCACCTTGGGGTAAAAGAAGAGAAAAAGCTGCTCCAAGCAAATGGTGTCACTATTTATTGGCCACATATTAGAACACAAAGCACCTCTCAACAAATACAGGAAGTTTGAAAAAACATCCTGCATTCAAAATGACCACAATGGATTAAAGCAAGCTATCAACAATAGAAACTACAGAAAGAACAAAATGAAGCAGCACACTAGGTGATAATTGGATCAAAGAAATCAAGAAGGAAATTTTAAAATTCCTAGAATTGAGTGAAAATGAAAACACATTATATCAAAATCTGTGGGCAATGAAAACAGTCCTAAGAGAAAGGTTTACAGAACCAACTGCCTACATCAAAACATTGTGACTTTAGTTGGGTGTTTTTTAATGGTTTTTGTTTATTTGTTTTAATCTTCATTTTTTTTGTTCTCTTTTAGGAAATAGAAAGAATATGAAGTCGGGTAGGTAAGCAAATAGTGAGAATCTGGGAGGAACTGGGGAAGGGTAATGAATATGATTGAAATGTATGAAAATATTTAATAAAAATTTAAATATCTCAAATTAATAACTTGATACACCCAAAGCCTTGGAAAAACAAGAACAAACATCACCCAAAAAAGCAGATGGAAAGAGATTATCAAAATTAGAGCTAAAATTAATGAAATAGAAGTGCAAAAAAATGTAACCTTACCAATAAAACGAAGAGTTGCTTATTTGAAAAGATTAACAAGATTGGTTACCTCTAACTGAGTTAACTAAAAAGAGGAGAGAGGGGGTCCAAATTAGAAAAATTAGAGAATGAAAAAGGAGACCTATAATAGACACTGAGGAAACTAAGAGACAAATAAGGACTTTTTTAAAAAAAATCTTTATTCAACCAAACTGAAAAATCTAAAAGAAATGGGTAGATTTCTAGATATATGTGACCTACCAAAGCTAAATCAAGAAAAAAACAAATAATAACAAAAAATTATAGACCAATATCTCTGATGAACATAGTTGCAAAAATTCTCAATAAAAAATATGCAAATTCCAGAACACATCACAGAAACTATCCTCAAAGAACAAGTTGGCTTCATCCCAGAGATATAGAGATAATTCAATATATGTAAATCAATCAATGTAATCCACCACATAAACAGACTCAAAGACAGAAACCACAAAATCATCTCATTAGAAGCAGGAAAAGTCTTTTACAAAATCCAACATCTATTCATCATAAAATTCCTAGAGAATCTAGGGATACAGGGGACTTATTGCAACATAATAAAGGAAAAACACTGACAGCATAGCACTAAGATCACAAATTAATAAATGAGACCTCATGAAACTGAAAAGTTTCTGTAAGGCAAAGGACACCATCAATAGAACAATGCAACTGCCTACAGACTGGGAAAAGATCTTCACAACTTCACATCTGAAAGAGGGCTAATATCCAAAATATATAAAGAACTCAAGAAACTAGATATCAACAAACCAAATAACCCAATTAAAAACTGGAGCACGGTACCAAACACAGAATTCTCAATTGAGGAATGTCAAATAGCTGAGAAACAATTAAAGAAATGTTCAACATTCTTAGCCATCAGTGAAATGAAAATCAAAACTACTTTGAGATTCCATTTTACACCTGTCAGAATGACTAAGATCAATAACACAAGTGACAGCTCATTCTGGCAAGGATGTGGAGCAAGTGGAACACTCCTCCATTGCTGGCAGAAGTGCAAACTTGTATGGCCACTATGGAAATCAATATGAAGGTTCCTCAGAAAAATGGGAATCCATCTACCTCAAGACCAGCTATACCACTCCTGGGAATATATCCAAAGGATGCTCCATCCTACCACAAGGACATTTGCTCAATTATGTTTATAGCGGCTTTATTCATATTAGCTAGAAATTGGAAACAATGTAGAAGCCCCTCCAATGAAGAATGGATAAAACACAATGGAGTATTAACTCAGTATTAACTTCTTTAAAGAAATGACATCATGAAATTTTCAGGCAAATGGATGGAACTAGAAAAAAACATCCTGAGTGAGGTAACCCAGACCCAAAAAGACGAACATGGTATGTATTCACTTCTAAGTGGATATTGGCTCTGAAGTAAATGATAATCATGCTACAATTCACAGACCCAGAGAGGCTGGGTAACAAGGAGAGTTCTAGGGGGGCACTCTTGAATCTCCTTGGAAGGGGAAATAGAATAGATTTTGCAGGTAGACTCGAGTGGGTGGGGATAGGAGCAGGAGGGATCAGATGGGGGAAGGAATTGAGGGAGAGAGTATGGGGAAAGACAGCTGGGACTGGGAGGCATTTGATGGGAGGGATGGAAACCTAGCACAGTGGAAGCTTCTTGGAATGTATGAGGTTGACCATAGTGAGGACTCCTAGTAATGGAGGATACAGAGCCTGAGCTGAACACCTTCTGTAACCAGACAAAGCTCCCAGTGATGTGCCAGGGACACCAACCCAGTCACAAAACCTTCAACCTACAATCTGTTCACCCTGAGAGATGTGCTGGAAATGGTGGCATAGAATTTATGGGAGTGGCCAATCGATGACTGACTTAACTTGAAGCCCACACCAAGAGAGGAAGCCCATACACAACACTGCCAGAGACTGGATAGCCCAGAGACCTAGGACCGGTGCCTTGACCGATCATCATCAGAGGGACTTCCTCCAGCAGCAAATGAGAGTAGGTACAGAGACCTACAGCCAGACATTATGAGGAGAGAGTCTAAGTTGGAAGTCTCCATTTGGTCTCTCCTCTTGAGCTCTGGGAACCCCAATGAAGAGGGAGAGGAAAGATTGAAGGAGTCAAAGGGGATCGAGAAGACCAGAAGAACAAGGCAAACTCAATCAACTGAGCAGGGCTCAATTGGGCTCATAGCGACTGAGGTGGCAAGCATGGAGTCTGAATGGATCTGCACCAGGTCCTCTGCATATATGTCAGGGCTGTTATCTTTGTGATTTGTGGGACTCCTAACAATGGGAGAGGGGGTCTGATTCTTTTGCCTACTTTTGGGACCCTTTTCCTCCTACTGGGTTGCCTTGTCCAGCCTTGATAGGAGGATTAGTGCTTTGTCTTATTGTATCTTGTTGTGTCATGTTTGGCTGTTATCTCTTGAAGGGCTGCTCTTTTCTGAAGGGAAATGGAGGAGAAGTGTATCTAGATGAGAGGGGAGGGAATGGGGGCTAGGAGGGGTGAGGGGAGGAGAACTCTGGTCAGGATGTATTGTATGAGAAGAATCTCATACAATAGAAGAATCTATTTTCAAAAAAAGAGAGAAAGAACAAAGTTGGATGAGAAGTGGGAACAGATCTATCTGAAAGAGTTAGGGGGAATAATATAATCAAAATACATAGTGTGAAATTCTCAAATAATAATTTTTAATGAAAATTATGTGCAGGACATGATGGAACACACCTTTAATATCATTACTTGACAGGCAAAAGCTGGAGGACCCTGAATTCGAGGCCATCCTGCTCTACATAGCAAGCTCCTGATTATGAAAAAAGGAAGAAAAGAAAGAAAGAAAGAAAGAAAGAAAGAAAGAAAGAAAGAAAGAAAGAAAGAAAGAAAGAAAGAAAGAAAGAAAGAAAGAAAAAAAAAGGGAGAGAAGGAAATAAAGAGAGGAAGGAAGGGGAGGGAGGGAAAAGGAGGGAAGGAGGAAGGAGAAAGGGAAAAAGACAAAAGAAGATTCAGTCAGACTTAATGATCCTTTTACTACAAACTTCTCTATTTGTAATCATCTCACCATAAAACATTCCATCATTAGCAGATTATTTCAACTACATGTTTATCCCAGAAAAAAATCAGGGAAATGCTTCCAGCAAACACACTATTTCTTTAAAGATATTTCTACCTAATACCTCTCACCTTGGCCTTGTCAGTTTCTCTTACACATTCGTGTTCCATGAGCCCATCACACATTGCAGTTCACCAAGTTCCCTGTATTAGTTACTTGATTTTCTTACTCCGTTAACAGATTTTTGTTACTGTTGTTGTTTCCTACCCTGTGAACTCTAATATACAGTCATGATTGGGCAAAAATGATGAACATAATATCACAAATTTGGAGCTATTTATTGAGGGGTATATCCAATATACATTGCCTATTCAAACCAAAACATACATTTTTTAGGTAACAAAGGCAATTTACCTGCATAATTTAAATGCAAAATTTCTAACAGAGGTAATGATTACTATAAATGCTTTCTTTCAATTCTTTTTGGATTCATATATTTGCTCTATTGTTTAATATTTGAAATTTCAGTGGACAACTTCATGCTAATATCTTAACATCCAAGCCAACAACAGTGCAGAAATCCTATTGTAAGAAAACCAAAGGCTTTAAAATATTGTAGATTGAAAACACAGAAAATATAATTAAAAAGCCTTTTTAAATTACCATCCCCTCCATTGCTGCCAAATTTCCTTTTGTCTCATTTTATCCAGCTGGTCTGAATTATGACAGAGTGGTTTGTGATTATGTGAGCAACATTAGGTGCCAGCTGAAATGGACACTAAAAGAAGACTCCAGCATCCTGAATTCATAATTCCTGCTACATTTGGCACTGCACCAACTTCACAAACATGCATCTACTTCCTCATCATTTTTCCACTGTAAATTCAATGGACAGTGAATGTTGCTATGGCAACAAAAGCTGGAAAAGAGAGAGTTGGGGGATCAGCTATAAAGACTTTTCAGAACATCATGGTGACTGGGGACCTAGTGGAAGACTATCAGGCAAACACACACTGTTACACATCCTGTCTAGAAGAAAATACTTCTACTAAATTTATTTACCTGTGTTGTAAGAATTCTTGTTACAGGATTCTAAAAATTTCTATTTTATGGTGGTTTTCATTTTCAATTATTATATAGTTCAATAGAATCATCCAGACACATTTCCTCCAGTTGAAAGAAACTTCCCAAAATATACTTTTAGAAACTGAGCACAGCTGTCAAAATAATGTTATCATTCTCAAGAATCTCCTTCACAGACAGTCATTCCAAGGAAGATTAAAATTATATCCTATATTAACACACTAAGTCATTCATATCAGTTTAGTAAATCAAATATTCCATACTGCTAGTTTAATAAGATGGGGAGTCATGCATGAAATGACTGCCAGGTTAATGACATAGGGAGCCAGGCATGATATGTATTTGCACATAATAACACAGAATGTTCTCCTAAATCTGCTAAATTACTCATCAATTCTTAAACAGGCATTTAACTAAATCTCATTCAGAATCAGAAAAAAAAAATTGTTTTTGTTGTTGATTTAATAGAAAAACACACCTACATATTTGAAGTTATTAGGTGGCAAACAAATAATAACTGTGGGGTTGGTTGGGATTGAAATTTCTAAGGCTTGAGGAATTATATCTACATAAAGAGACAAACACATCATGGGCCAGAGAGGCCCATAATAGTATCCAGCCCATTTCCCGTCACTGGTACGTTACAGTTAACCACAGATCAGAAAATTCACCTCTAGACTCATAAATAAAGATACATATCTCTAAACAAGCATGATTTTTTTTAAAAAACTAGATTAAATCTAGAAGTGTGTGTGTGTGGTTTTGACGAGTTCAATTCTGAATAAAATGAGCAAGCTCTTTCATTTAGTAGCCTGGACATGAATGTTTAAGGTGTTAAGGAGCATTTTTGCTCACATTTTTTTTTCTACTGGTCATGCAACCATTTTTAGAAACTGAATATGCATACTACTTGCCATCAGAACAGTTATAAACTCTGTTGTCAGAGGACACAATAAAGTACTGTGTCATACAAAAGTTATCTTCCCTAGCCGACCATTTGTCCTCACAAAGGCTCCCTATAAAATAGGAGGCACCTAAAGATCTAAACCTAAGCCCATGCAATAACAAAAAAAGAAAATACAGGAAAGTAGGTAATTGATCATCTCTTCCTGTTGTGTCTAGTAATAAAGGTAGTTAGTTGTTGAATTCATACTCCACTCAAGAATCAAATACATGCTATCCTGAATAGTATTACACAGCAAAGCTACTATTGTCTTCATTTTATAGATAGGGAAATTAAGGCTCACATCAATTAAGTCATCAACTCAATTAATAAGCTGTGGCCAGATGTTTACTCTTTTGTGTCCCAAATAAATTTATATTACCTTTCCAATAACTACAATCTCTTCCTAAGGATGATTAGCAGAGGGGAAATGTGTCTTCTAATAACAATAAGAAATTGGTTCAAAGCTTTTTGTGTTACAGATTGTCTAGGTTCTTCTTATTGCTTTTGTTTATTTGTTGTTTGTTTGGAGAAAGGGTATCCATTATGAAATGTTGGCTGACCTAGTACTTGCCAGGTCCAGGATAGCCTCAAACATGTGGAGATCCTTATACCTCTGACATTAAAGGGGTGTGCTGCCATGCCTGCCTAAAATGTTATAGATTTCTTATACTACCTTCATAACCTGTTGGAACAAAGAAGGGAGACAAACTCTAGAACTATCCACTTCTTTTGGTAGATATAAGTAAAGAATATACAAATTTGCCAAAAAGAGTATATTTTGTTAATTGATATTGCAAAGAAATTCTGAAAGATATTTCCAGAAAAAATAAAGCAAAATATCACCCATTGACCACAGAATCAGAAAGTACCCCAGTGAACACACACAGTTATTAGGTCAACATAAACTCCTCAGAACAATTTTTCCCCATTTCCCCAACAGGGCTAAAAAGATTGCTCAATGGTTAAGGGCACATAGTGATCTTCAAGAGGACCTGAGTTCAGTTCCCAGCACCCTTGTGGTGGCTCACAACTTCCTGTAGCTCGAACTCCAGGGGATCTGATTCCTCTGGCCTCTGAGGGCACCTGCACTTACATATACATACCCACACAGAGAACACACACATGCACATAATTTAAAATAATAGAAATAACATTTTTTTCAAACACATTACTTCCTTAAGGATTCATTATGATTTATTGGAAATCAAACACCTTTCCACCAAAAAACAAAAAACAAAAAACAAAAAAAAAAAAGCCTTGTCAGACAAAACAGTAATCAGTTCCACACTGTGTTTGTCTCTAAGGAGAGATTGTGACCAGCTTCAAAAACAATTCGTAGCACTTAAAGATCGTGGGATAAACATAACTGCTAACTTTTATAAAATATATAATATAAATATAAAATACAAGATAGTGGCCTATGTTCTTTTACTTGTCTCAGAATTGAATGTAAAGAAATATACTTGTAAACAAAGAAAACATAGATAGCAGATATGGGGTCAAATTAAATAGATACAAAACTGAGTGAAATAGAAGTGTTTGTTTTCAGGAGTTCAGTGAGAAAAAAAAATACTAGGAAAATTTATACATAAGAGCATCAAGAGAGCAGGATAGAAAGGTTTTCCATGTGATAGCTAAGGTGAAATGACAGAATACAAAAGACTTAGGCAAGTTATTTTTTTATACATCTTTTTAATCTAGAAACTTGAGGTAGAGTAACAGACAACATTAATTGTATAAAGTGGGATGGACTGTTGAGATCTGATTTTTGCAAAAAGTATGAATTGTCTAACCATTATCTGCTGCTAAAATTCCTTCCCTCAGAGAGAAGTAAATGATTTCTACCCCTCTTCTGAAAGTCCCAACAACAAAACAAATTATGATTCTGCCTGTATTGTTTTATCATGCATGCCTTCTGTGAACTGCTCTTTGGGATGCCTTCCAGAAACTCATTAGCACAGACTTTGGCTTTCTGCCAATCTGTTTCCGCATTTGCCTTTGAGTGCCCCAGGTAGACTACCTCCTCCCTTTTGCTTTTCTCCTGTCTTGTCTAGTTTGCTCCCTCACTCTACAGACATCTTTACATCCTCATCTAAATCATCTTGATCTGTCAAAGCTTTTCCTACTTCCTAAAGATCCTGCCCCACTAAGGTCTCAGTGAAGCTACTGAAACTCTATGCCAACCTTAGAGTCTTTGCTGAATCCAGTTCTTCCTCAAGCTTCCGGTGAGCACAGTCCTATCAGATCCTTTGAAATGGGCATCGTACACTGCTCTCCTCATATCTCATTCCCTCAGTAGTGCCTATGGCTCCTCTGTTGTCCTTCAGACCCTGATGTCCATGGAGACCTCCATTGGTGACAAACAGGTATTTTCTAATGGCTCCTTTTTGAGCCTGTCCATCAGAGTCTGCTTCCCCTTGTACCACCTCAAGTTATGCTGCTTGTGTCTCAAGAGAAGATGTGTGGTTGAATTACCAGGTTTCTCTTTTTTGAAAGCACTGACTGACTCTATCTGTCCCCATATCCCACAGCCTCACAAACCAGATCGTGAGATATTATTTCACTGTTTATTTAAAGCTTTTCTCTAATTCCAACAAATCCATTATTGAATATTCTTTGACTACCATAGTCTCTCCACCAGACCACTGGACACTCTTCCTCTTTTGTACCCCAAGCCATTAAAAATGGCATTCTGACACCTTCTCTTTTATCCAATTTATATGCTAAGCTAAGTTGGTGTTTGCCTACTGAAGATGCCAGCCTTGTTTCCCTTTGTCATTGCAATTTCTCCTTTACACTCACAGTCCCCCTCAAAGATACCACCTCAGCCTTAGATTTCTTAACACCCATAGCAGTGGTCAGGCCACCTCTGCAGCTGTTTTGTTGATACTTCCACCCCTGACGTGCTTCTCCCAGGGCTTATAATGTCTGTTCCAAACCTTTGGTTGTTCTCAAAGCATCTCCATACTCCCGGGGTGACTACACACATCAAGCAAGTATGCCACTCCACACCACCTAGAAGAAGACTGCCATTCTAGGATTTTCTCCGTAGACACCCCCTGCCCACATGGCCTCATCCTAGTTACATCTCTCACTCTCCATGTTCCTGCAGCTACCTCCAGAGAAGCACTCTAGGAACAGATGGTGTCCAAATCTCTGCAAACACCTTGTCCTCATGCAACTTTGCTTCAGTTGTTTGTCTCACTCCCTGCATGAGTGCCAGCGCCATTGCTCTTCCTAAGCTCATTCTCAGTTGTGTAGTATCCTGCCAACTATGTGAAATATGGCTAAAATTCCTTCCCTGGGGGAGATATAAGCAACGTCTCAATGATAATCACTTCTAAGGTCCCAATGATAAATCACATTACAATCCCACCGATAATGAATTTATTAGGCTCACTTACAGAGCATAAATGAGAGGTTACTTATTGGAGCATGGGTGATCGCCCCACATAGGACTCACTGGAAAGTCTTTATCTAGCAGGGGTAGGGTAATGACTTTAGCTGCAAAGATGAAGTCCCTTTCCCCGAGTCTTCTCTTTGTGCTCCAGTCCCTCCCTAAGGAAACATGTACTTACAGCAAAGTTCTACACACGTGGTAGAGAGTGGCTGAATGCTAAGGTGAGATTTTCATGACACTTCTTGCTCCTCTAATAAGACATGAACAGCCCACAAACCATCTGAGACAGTGATTTGCAATCCAGCACAGCTGAATGCCCCAAGATGGTGGTTGGTTGTCTCTGAGGATAGTCTTATACAACATTATCAAAAGAAAGTGAATTGAAAAGCCACTTGTGGTGGCTCATGTCTCTATTCCTAGAAATGGAGAGGTTGAAACAGATGGATCCCTTGGGCTTGCTGAGCAGCTAGCTTAGTCCACTTCACGAGCTCAAGTAAGAAACCGGGCCGAGGCGGCTGGGGGAGGGGAGTGGATAGTGCCTGAGGAACAACACTAGTAGTTAATAAATAAAATAATAACTTACTAGAAAAACAAAACCCCTAACAAAATCTTACATAGATGTAATATATGCCAAATTTTATAGTACCCACTATCATTCACCTTATCCAGAGAGCAATCATCTAGAACCTTGCTCACCACTGTCTCTCTTTCATTTTCATATAGTAGGACTGCAAATGTTTTGACAGATTTACTTTTACATACTTTTCATATAATTATTTAAAATAGGAAATATTTTAATTGTTTGTGCTTGTAGATATTTTTTAGGAATTGATTTTCTCACCTAATATTCTTATGTTACTAAGATTCAACCATAATGTCACTATAATTCCTTCATTTTGACCATATGTCAATCTAATTGATGTGATTATATGAACCACAATTACACTGTGCCTTTCTTTTTTATCTAGTGTTAAGCAGTGTTTTGGATAATTTAAATGTCTCTGGTTAAACATCTACACAAGTCCCTCTTGGTTATTTACCTAAGGCATAGAATCAAAGGGTCATGATTGTAATAAATGTCCGACTTTCGATAATGTAGCAGTAATAGCAAACTGTTTCTCAGCTAGTTACATGCATTTGATTTGTCTTACTTCATATAATTTAATACAAATTTATGGTGCTTAACAAAAGACTCTTTATCAACTTATGTTACGTTTATTCACTTACTGTTTCTAATTGGTTTTCTGTTTTCCAAATCTGTGTCTTTACTCTTGAAGTGCTGTGATAAACTAAACTTCTTTAACTTTTGTGACAAAGATATCAATTTTCACTTTAATACTTTGTGGTTTTTTAAAGGTATTTATCAACTCCAGATATTCTTCTACAATTCATTTCATCCATTCATTTACTTTACAATATCACACCCCATTCAGTCTTTAATCACAGATTTCAGCACATTTTATGTATAATGTCAACTAGAAATATAACTATATTTTCCCTATATAATGTGCTATCTAAACAGTGCATACTTCCTGGACAGAGTTTTAATGATTTTCAAGGCATATATATTAAATTCCCATGCATAGAACATAACATCCACAATGACTTATTCATATTTTCCTTATCTTTTTTTAATAATGGAAAGAATATAAAGGAGATTTATTCAGTGTGGCCACACTAGGAAGAGGGAGAAAGACACTCAGTGACTCCTCCCACCCAGTCTATCTTCTGGAGTCCTGAAATAAGATTAAACTTTCTATAAAGGTCCAAGAAATCAGCCAAGGTGTGGTCCCAGTCAGCACTGACATTTCAGCCACTGGAGCACTGGCTTCAGGCTCAGTCTGACAAGTTGTTAGAACTGTATGAAATCTTTCTGGAAAACAAGTTCCCTTTCTATCGGGTGCTTTTGTTTTCCTCCCAACATAAGGTGCTGAGGGAATTCTATTTATTTGGGGTCCGTTGCTCAAATAGTCTGGTAGTCAAATTGAGAAATGGGTTTCTTTAGAACCATTGTCTTTATAACTTCTTAAATTTAGTTATTTTCATCAAGACTGGTCCAAGTAGACTCTTTTGTTTGATTTAAGACAATGCCTTGTTATGAAGTCTAGGCTGGTCTCAAGTTTATGACCCTCCTACTCCAGCTTCCCATGTGATGGGATAATAGACAACTGCAACCATGACCAGCATAACTTTATTTCATTTCTGACAACTCCCTCCATTGTCTCTGAATAATATTTCTCTGATGATGTTGCTGATTAATCATCTGGTGCTTTATTTTCCGTAGTGTCATGATGCCAGAAAAAGATCCATCCTGATTGATCTGACTTGATCTCATGTTGGGGAAGGAAGCAACAGCCAAGGAGTTAGTGTCAATAAATATTTTAGGGCCAATTTAAAGTGAGTTGTAGAAGAAATGGCTCCGAGGTGAGGATTCCTGAAGTCCTGTCTGCTTGAGCTGTGAATAATGTCCTAGCATCTCAAAAATCTTACTCAGGTTCTTTTGTCAGAAGCTGTACTGCTGTCAAATGTTTAAAAGGAGTTAAAAAGGAGTTAGTCACAAGAGTTTACAAAACCTATTAACAGGCAATAGTTGTCTTTAAAGCTTTATAAAAACACAGCCATTCAAAAATCCAAACACACACACACACACACACACATACACACACACAAACAAAACAAGCAAATGTAAAATATATCTGAAAATTAAGTAATTGGATACAGATTTACAAATACTTGCTACATATCTGTTGAGGGGGGCAGTAAAGAAATCACTGAGATGGCCACTCCTTTAGGGAGAACGTTTTTATTGTAGATAAAAGAGAGAACAACCAGAGACATCTGTAAGAGTTCAGAGCTCAGAAAAAAGTAGACTGGACATGGCCAGAGCTAGAGCAGTGGGAGAGAGAATAGCAAGGATATCAAGAAAGAATAACAGAGAATAGCAGGGCAGGGTTGGGGGGAACCTTATAGTCATAAAGAAAGCAGGGGTCTGGAACAGCCTAGAGCTAGCAAAATGGAGGAGGAATGGGGGAGGTGGTAAGGGCCAGGAGGCTTGTGTGGGTACCTTGAGATGCATAACAAGTATTTGTGAATAGGGACTGAAGGAACCTGGAGATCAGCATGAGTTTTAATAGATAACAAAGGGTGTATGTCAACGGGGAGCCATCTTCCCCTTCTTGGCAGGTAGAAAACTGACTTTATAGGTTCTTAAGGAATTCTGGCTGTAAGTTTTTAGCAATATTTCTATAGTCCATCTTGAGTTGAGCTAAGACTGTCATTTCTGGGCATATGCACTGACTGAGATCTAACAATATTGATCTTTAGAAGGCTTGGATAGTTTAAGCAAGGCTCAATAAACGTAAAAGAGCAGCAACTATTAACATCGTTATACAGAACTACATAGAAGCGAATAGTAAAGCAAAATTTAGGATCCTTTGTTAGGTATTCTAAGCTTGTAACAGTGACAAATAAAATTTTAAATTTCTTACAAATTTAAGGAACAGTGCTAGCTATTTTACAAGAGATTATGGAGATGTATGTATATTTCATATATGCAATAGGAAAAATAGTTATTTTGTCAAACTAAATACATATATAGTGAGGTATTAACTAGCAACTATCTGGATGACAATTTTTAGATGTCTTATTTTAAGTTCGTAAGACACCAAGGGGTCACCAATGTACTATACATGTAACAAAACCTGTTTTATACCAGGTTGGAAGATCTCCAAAGACTCGTGAATTGTCCATTTAAACAGGTGCCAGTTGGTTTCAGTAGTCAGTAGGTGGACTACAGAAAAATGTTAGGAAGGTCCAACAGAGCATAAAAGGTTCCATCATTTCTATCAGTTGTTCCTCTAAGAGAGCAAAGGTAAGTACAGCTGTGTGGAAATGAAGAATTTTCTTGTTAATTCCCCATAATCCATGATCTCCATGAGTTGTTACTCTTCTCCAGGGTGCTTTCATGGGACTTTCTTGTGTTTTCTATCTTCAGTGGGATTGGATCAAGCTATTCAGCCTGGCCGGGGCCAAGGGGCAGCAGGACCATATTCCTGGCCCACTGTGCCAATTGCTCATGCTGGTTCTGGCTGACTAGTCTTATTGTTTCTCTGTCAGCCACACCTTGTTGCTGAGAAGCATCTGTGCTGAGTAACTGCACTTAATTATTTTGCATTTATTAACCCAAGAAGGACAACACCTGGAAAGAAGTTGCATCTGCAGAGACTGACTAGTGAACTCCAGTGCATGGCGAGAGATTTGAGTGTTGCAAGTCGAAGGCTAATTACCTTTTCTTGGGCTGGCTTTGGCCCCCAGAACAGTCATTTCTTGCCCACTTTTGTGTCAGAACTAACACACTGGAATGGAATCTATTAACTTAGCAGACGGAGCTAAGAGAAGCTCCCCCCATCTTGCTGTAAGTGCCTGTCTGATGCACTCACCAATAAATTTTAAACTAGCTTTGAAATATTACATTCTTTGTTCTTCAAAACTATAAAACTGATGCCATGTTGGACATGGAAATTGGGGTAACCTAAGTCTGTGTTCCCAGGATACAATCACTCAAAATGGCTCCAGAATAAACTCTTATTCCCTTTAAGATGAAAGCCAGCTATATTTGCTTGTTTTGTTTTGTTTTGTTTTTGCATTGACAATGTTACATGCTTTTAACTTTGTAAATTTTTCAAAATATATGAAGTTTAGATATGAAGATATACATGTGTCTAGTTGCACATACATACAGCATTAAATATACTAAATGTTCACACTTATATATTATATATGCATTAAGTAAACATAAAATAATGTTTCCATAAGGATTTTTCAAATGTCCCTGGTGTTATTTATCCTTCCTCCACCTCTCCCACCTCCAGTTAGTCACCTATTTTTCTCATTTCTCCTCGATTAAACTTGTATTCTAGTTTCCTCTCTCTAGAGCCCCCTGTTATGCTCCCTCTTTACTTTCCTAGTTTCTGTGGTTACTCCAGGTTATATACTCACATCTAAAGATTTGGAACTAGGAGTCACAATTAAGTGAGAACACACAGCATTTTCTGTTGCCTAACTCATTATACTTTTCTAGGCCCTTCCATTTACCTAAAACTTCTATTTTTCTTTACAACAAAGTAGACTTCTATTGTGGATATGAACCTTATTTTCACTATCCATTCACAAGATGATGGACATTTAGGCTGTTTCCATTTTGTAACTATTGTGACTACAATAGCAATGATCATGGCTGATCAAGAACAGGGAAGTAGGATATGAAGTCCTCCGAGCATTTGCAAAGGAATGGGTTAGTCGGGTCCTACAGAAGATTTATTTTTAGCTTTTTGATAATTCTTCACACTCATTTGTTGTTGCAGAAGTTTATTTTTAGTTGTATATATAAAAAAATTTATTTTATGGACTGTTGGGTTGGGGGCTGTCTAGGGCATTTTGTATTGTTTGCAGGTGTTGGATTTCTGTGGGAGTTGTTTAATTGCCAAGATCTGCATGTGCTATCAGGAGAATGCCTGAGGAATTCTGAAAGAATAAAAACACATGAGCTCAGAGGCTCGAGGTTCTACTGTTGATCAAGTATGGTGCTGGCCAGGACAGTGGTTCCCTTTGCTAAGGTCTGGCAGAGTTTGCACATATGAGAATGCCTCCTTGTCTCTCTTGCTGAGCTGCCACAGCAGCATACTACTACAAATGGCCCATCAACATAGGGCAGGACTTCACACCAGCTAATCCAACGTGAAGACAAGGAAGAAGAGAAAGAAACTCCAGACCTCAGAGCCCAGTAATGTTCACTCGAAGAAGCTACCAGAGAATAGAGATTAAGGTATTAACTGAAGGCTCCTAAAGGAAGACGTGAGAAAGGAAATAAGCCTCTAAGAAGCGAAAAGTCTGTGAAATTAATAAATAAATGAGGCAAGAAAGCTCCGAGGTTAGAGCCACAGAATGGAGGCCCTTAGAAATAAAGAATTCAGCTGAGAGCAGGAAAAAAGCAAGGGTCTAACTGCTTTTCCTGTTACAGAGCCAATGCTCCCACCCAGTGCTGGTGGTAGCGTACTGTTTCAAAAACTGAGTTTTCTGGTAGCTGTGTTGTATGTGTATGAAGCTCAGGATGTTATGTTTGAGATCTATGGAAGGTGTTATATGTTTCCCCATAGTGGTGGTGAGAAAGAATGCCAAATTCACCAGAATGTTTCAGCCTGAGATGCTTCCCACTGGCCCAGGACCCCTTGCTGTTGTGGAAGCCTAGGCTTAGAGCCAAAAAGCTGCTTAGTTAGACTGAATGTGTTTTTTTGTTTGTTTGTTTGTTTGTTTGTTTGTTTTCCAGCAAACCTGACTAAGAGAAAGACAAGCTGTCTAGGTACTGGTGATGGTGATGAGAACTCCACCCATGAGAGGATCTTTACAGCCGACAAAGTAACCAGTTATTTTTTCCAGCAAACTTAAAATCTAGAAAGTGTTTCCTCAGGATCAGCACACAGAAGCTGTCTTCCAGGGCTGTCCAAAGAACACCCATGTCTCTTGGTCTTGACCTTTGCCTAGTGGCAACAGGTCAGCCAACCCGGCATTTGGGGAAGTGGATTATAGGATTCTGTTCATTAATGCAAAAGAAGACTTTGTATCTGGGAG
Source organism: Cricetomys ansorgei (assembly GCA_026225945.1). Lineage (NCBI taxonomy): Eukaryota > Metazoa > Chordata > Mammalia > Rodentia > Nesomyidae > Cricetomys > Cricetomys ansorgei. Next base: position 9,638,886 of record JAMJFZ010001100.1, on the reverse strand, counting down.
CAGAGCTTTCAATCAGTAAATCACCTGGCCGATCAGACACAGGAGCTTGGCTTGGCTTGGCTAAGCTGGTCTCAGTTCAGTTCAGTCCAGGTCTCAGCTGGATTCAGTTCAGTTCAGTACAAGGCTCAGTCCAGTCGGACTGCAGCCCTCTGCCTAGGACATTCCAGCTTGCATCTTGCAGAATTGTCTCCTGTTATTTACCAAATGATGAGAGGCAGACTAGCAACTATCATTGGTGCCTGAGGTTCAGTGCAGAGGTTCAGCCCAGAGGTTCAAAGGCTATTCCCTCTGCCATGGAGAAATCAGACTCGAATAATGGAGAGTGTCTTCCTTGTCACTATTGAACCCTCATATCATCCGTCTACCTTCTGGCCAACTACATTCACCCTTCCAACAACCGTTGTCATTTGTCTTGCTCTTAGCAATTCTGACTAGAGTGAGATGAAATCTCTAAGTAGTTTTCAGTTTCACATTCCTGATTGCTAAGAGTGTTTGATACTTTCAAAGATATTTCTTGGCTATTTTTTTCTTTTGAGAACTCTCTATTCAGGCCTACATCTATCACACTGTACAAAAATCCACTCCAAATGGATCAATGATTTGAATGGAAAACCTAAAACGCTGAAAAGGCATTAATTTACTATCAAGTGTCATTTTTTGAAATCAGCAGTGGTGAAAACAAAACCTTTATGACTGCAACTCCATTTTTCTCCACTCTCTTCACCTTCCTCATATCTGTCACTCCCACATAAGAAACTGAAGAACAACAAAATCAAAATCTCACTATAGTTTTGAACTCTCATCCATCCAAGACATCAATTCTTTGACTAAAACTCCTTCCGAGTACCAACAAGCTAAAAATATCTTCACTGAAACACATGATAGTGAAATCTCAGAGCATCAAAAGGAAAGGAGAGAAAATATCACTTGTCAGGGGGGAAAAAAAGACATCGTAGCTTGTTCTTTTCATTTGTTTTTATTTTTGAGATTACAATATAGTTGCAATATTTCTCCCTTCCCTTTCTCCCCTCCAAACACTCCTATCTCCTCTTCTCCACTGTACTTCAAATTCATGGCCTCCTTTTTTCACTAATTGTTATTGCATTCATGTGTGTGTGTGTGTGTGTGTGTGTGTGTGATATATAGATAGATAGATATAGATATATTATACATTTCTAAATATAAACCTGTTCAGTCCATATAATGCTACTTGTATGTACATTTTCAGAAGGGCTGATTATTCGGTACTGGACAACCAGCTGGTATGCTCTTCCTTGGGGAAGACCACCTGTATTACTCCCAGCTTTCCTCAATAGTGCTCTGCGTGATGTCAAAGCCTCGCGGCTTTTCACGTCCACTTTGGCATGTCCAGTGCTATCACCTCTTTCTACTCTCATTTGGGCAGTCATGTTGGTGAAACTTTGTGGGCATAGTGTCTGATACTATTTCTTAATCAATATTAGATGATGGAAAATACTGGTGTCATGTTTTTAAGCATGATGAGGGATGGTTAGCTCTGAAACTAAGATGCTATATTCCCAATCATCTTTTAATACCTAGAAAATAAAGATGCACATACTCAGATACTTCAGAAGTCTAAGAATTGCTGGAAAGAGGAGAACTGGATAAGGCAGACTAAGAAAATAAAAAGGAAATAACTTTCTAAGTAGAAAACTAAACTTTAGAGGGGTTAAAAAAAAGAAAATGCATAAAGGAGGCTACTCAAGAAAATCAATACATGTATAAAAATTTGTAGCAAGAATTTGAGTATCTACAACTTTCATTTTCTAAGCATTTAAAATTATTTGATTCATTCAAGCGTTTTATGTTATCAACTAAAGGTATAAACCATCAGGTAAGAAAAGATCCTTAAATGATTATTCATATTTTAGATGTGGAAATCAAAATGTGGAGAGTTCAAAACTTAATCAAATTGATACAGCCAACAATGAAGTGAATAAGAATTAAAGCATTTTATTCATGTAGCCTTTGTCTTTAACCAGACTGAATTCTGTGCCTGCTCAGTAACTGTGACTCAGAGCAACAAGCAATAATAATTATAAATAATTATTAGTAATAACAATAACCAGAGCTCAAGAAGATGGCTCAGTGGTTAAGAGTACTAGCTGCTCTTCCTGAGGGCCTGGGGTTTAATTCTCAGCACCCACATGGCAGCTCACAACTATCTCTAACTACTGTTACAGGGCACATAAAAACAAGTAAAATATTTGCCAGACAGTGGTGGCACACACCTTTAATCCCAGCCCTTGGGAAGCAAAGGCAGGTAGATCTCTGTGAGTTTGAGGCCAGCCTGGTCTACAGAGTGGGTGCCAGGACAGCCAGAGTTACAACAGAGAAACCCTGTCACAAAAAACAAAAACCAGTAACTAGTAATACAGTAAGATGTCTCATAAACATTTTAGTAAAATTCAAGAAAATTTAAAAACATGGTAAAATTGGACTGGCAAAAGAGAAGATGGATAATCAAATAAGGGAAGTAGAAAACAAAATGTGTCTTGTCATAGGAAGGCGTATACAGCTATGAGTTAAGGAGTATGCAGATATTAGTTAAGGAGTATGCAGATAGTAGTTAAGGGGTATGCAGATATGAGTTAGGGAGTATGCAGATATGAGTTAACTTTGACTGCATCTTTTTAAATATCATTTGTATATTTTATTTTAATTTTTGCAAAAAAAAACTACTGAAACATAAAATGTATTTCTCTCTCTCCTCCTCCTCTCTCCCTTCTCTCTTTCCCTCTCCATGTGTGTGTGTGTGTGTGTGTGTGTGTGTGTGTGTGTGTGTGTGTGTGTGTGTGTGAGAGAGAGAGAGAGAGACGGGGGGAGGGAGTCTTGCTGTCTTTTTGGCTCACTCTTGGCTACCCACAAACTTATTAATGCTCCCCTTTAATAGATTCCTCACTGCAAGTGTTTGAGAGAGGCAGATCTCTCTTTATACTAATAAAGAAAATGGGGCATTTAGAACTCAGCAGAGGACTTCTTTCCCCCTTCAGATGGCCTTTAATTCAGGAGTTAGGTTTCTGGGTGTTCATGGTCACACAAAACTCCCATTGCATCAGTGGCCTCTAGGTTTTTGTCCCATGAATTTGAAGGATAAAATACAAAGAGAAGTACCATTTTAAGAAGGAATTGAGTTGGCTCTGGTGAAGTGGCAGGGGAAGAGGATCCTTGAAATTGCTTTATTATGAGTATATAATTGAGACTTCAAGAAACAGAACGAGGGCAGACCCCCTGTACAGCAGCAGAGGGTCCCAGAAAATGGCCCTATGTGGCAGAAAACTTGAGACAGAAACTTGGGTGAAGTATGGGGAGGAGAATGAGCTGATCACCCAATGGCCCAACCATGAGACATCCAGGTGCTTCCTCTCAGTTTTGGCCATCTCCTCACACGTAGACTCTAGACAGGGGTGTTGATACAGGGAAAGAGAAACTAGACTTCCCTTCTAGCATTCCTGCCTCTGGCTAGGGCAGAACCAAAGTCGTTTTGGCTTGAACATTTCTTTCAGCTCCGGCCTTTGGCAAGGAAAAAAGTCACTGACAGGGCCAGGAACATCTCTGATATTTCTCAAGGATAAACTATTTGCTTGTGGGATTGCCTACCTTAAAAGTTCCTGGCCAGTTTCTTTCCCCTGTTCTCATCAATACTTTAGAAGCTATAATGGTCGTATCACTCCCTCTCTGGACCTCCAGCCACTAGTACACAGGGACAAGACTTAGGCCTGCAAAATATACAGTTCTATCCAAGCCCTTTTGAACATACAGCAATCAGCCCAGTGGACCAATGTCAATTGCTCCCAGTCCCAGGACAGCAGTGGCAATAACATAACTAGAAGCATTCAGAATTGAGTGTGTTGACTGTGAAGGTATGAACTTTAACAGTGAAATGATGGTGATGTAACTGTCCTAGCTGAAGTAAACATGTCTGAAAAAGAATCTTGTGTCCCTCTCACCAGTTCTCAGGCTATTGAAATAATGGACTCCACAAAGACAGTGGAATTTCCCTGAGAATCACATGTCAAAGAAAGAAAAGGATAGACGTCTGGTGCCAGCCAGAGAGAGACTTTGTATAATGAAAAAGATCCACACAAGTTTAATAACGTGCCAGTGTATCCTTCAGGAGCGACTGAGGCCGAGAAAATGAGGAGGAGGAGACTATGTCTTGAGTAAAAGCCCCTAGGTATACGTATCTGTTGCTTTCTATTTATGGTCAATATCTCCAGGACCCCCAAAATGGACTTGGGGGCACTAGATCTTTTTACTCCTCTTACAAACATGGTTACATTGAATATATCTCTTCTATCTTCTTTTTTGATTATTCAAGATTATCATAATTTTCAAGTATGGCCTGTTGAGGATGAATGAGCAAGTCTAGCTTGTTACGGTTTCCAGTGTCTGAGCCTAACACATCTGCTGACAGTAATGTGCAAGAGGGAAGAGGCTGAGCTGTAGTATGCGAATAGTCTTTGCTCAGGCTTCCATCTCTAAGTCAAGAGTCTTAAAACACCTGCCTTCTTGTCCCCTTCCATATCTTAGTTTTTGACACTTTTAAAAAGCCTCTCAATATGTTTTTTCATTAATCTGCCTTTTCTCCTTGTATTAGAGTTTGTTTATGCCTCTTATAAGGAAGAATTCTAGTACAACTCTCAAAACTGTAGAGAGAGAAAATGGGTAGAACAAAACTTACCGGGTTTAAAACAAACTGAAGTAAAAGTAAATGATACAGAAAATAATATCTAGAAGTAGAAATATGTTCAAATTCATCTATAAGCACAGCAATGTCATTGGGTTAAACTTAGTAAAAGTTTATGTCTTAAAAAAATTAAAGTTTCACATGATTTTTTTAGAATTTAACTTTAGGCAATTTTTATTTACAATATTCAACAGGACACAAAATAATAGGTAAGCTTCAAAGTTAAAGAAATGGAAAAATGTGCTTCAGGAAAGTATAAACAAAACTCAGCATCTTTTATTTCCATTTTTAAAGCAATTATTAAGCTTTCATTCCATTCCTCCTGCCTCTGCCCACACTTTTGTCCCCACACATAGAATCATCATCCCTTTTATTCACAGTCAACAATGAAGATCCTCTTGTTTTGTTTACAAGACTGAGAATTTTAATTTCCAAATGCTACTAACACTTCAGCTAGAATAACATATTAATCTCTCTGCATAGAAAATATACCATATTGAGAAAGAAAACTCCCATAGTCTGGAGTTTAGCTGAGGGATGGGGTATACTTAGTATTCATAAAGCCTTGGATTCAATCTGAGCTCCAAAAAGAGATCAGACTCCTACAAACCTCAGATTAAGCCCATCATAATCTTGTGGTCCTAGCCATGCAAAAAAGAATTGACAGTGCATTAAAGAATATAGGAAGGACAGAGACTCTGACATATGGAGGACACAGGATTTAATCCTAGCTCCTGGCTGGGGCATTTGACGTATAGAAACCTCTCACACTTTGCTGAGTGAAAATTTCCTCTATACAAAAAGGAGATGGGCATCTCAACCTGAGTGCTTTCTACAAAGTCGTAATGAGATAATGAATCAAAACATTTATTCTCAAATTAATTGGAATCACCTGGAGAGTTTTATAAAATGCTCATGGCTGAGGCCTTTCCCTTGAGATCCGGATGTAATTAGTCTGAAATACAACCTGTTCACTGGCTTTTAATGTTACTCACGTGACTGTAATGTGCTGCCAAGGTTGAGAAACACTGATCTTAACCTGTAATCTAGTCTATTACATAGTCTAAAGAAGGGCATACCCTTCTTTAGACACATTTGTAATCAGCTTGATGATCATAAAAATGGTGACAATTAAGCCAGCAAAAGTGATCTAATGTGATTTTTCTTCTACAGACTTGAACATACAAATTATTTGAAAATTACTTAAAAACTTGGTTTGACTCAGAATGACCCACAGAGTCATATATTTGAACGCTTGGTCCCAAGTGGATAGAACTGTTTGGGAAGGATTAGGTGTGGGTTTCTTGGGGGAGTTGTACCACTGATAGCAGTCTTTGAAGTTTCAAAAGTAGACATCATTCCAGTTAGCTCTCTCTGCCTCCAGTTTCTGGACCAGGTTAGCTCTCGGCTACTGCTACAATACCATGCCTGCCTGTTACCCATGCTACCTGCCTTGATGGCCATGAACTCTAACCCTCTTGAACTGTGAGCCCCAAATTAAATGCTTCATTGTTGAAGTTATCTTGGTCATGGTGTCTTAGCACAGCAGTAAAGAAGTAACTAAGACAATAGATTTTACATTTTAATCCTATATACAATCTATGAGATAAATAATGAATCAGTTTTAAGAGTAAAAATTACTCAGAGTTTAATTATTTTACAAAATTTAAAGATTATAGGAAAGCTACACCAGAATACAAACTTCCAACTTTATATTTATGACTGTTTCTCTTTTAACTCAATTGTCCAAGTAGGTGAAGATGAAGATAATACTGAAATTTCTAAACTTGGAAAGTACTCCAGAAGTCACGTGACAATTAAAGGAAAGAGTGACATTACGTTGGGCACTAATGATTTCATTATATTGTGAAGAGTTTGAAGCCAGAGTTTATATTTTTATTCATTATTATACCTCTAATGACTTGCATTCTGATTGGCATTTAATAGGGTCCCAATAGATGTTTGTTGAAGGAATATTAGAGTATCCTAAAATGAGTCATTTTTAGTAATTTAACAAAAGTTACAAAGGAAACAACAGCAATATCTAATAAAAAAATTCTAACACTCTAATCTTTAGGTTTCAATTTAAATTAATAATAATAAAGATATATTGCAAATATTTCAAGTAATGAAAGAACTTGAGCAGAAAATAGTTGTATTTTCTGTCTTTGTCTCCTTTCTCCCCCTCTCTCTCTTTCTCTCTCTCTCTCTCTCTCTCATGCATGTGCACACTTCTCTCTCCCCACTGCAAATATATATATAAGTGAAAACTAAGCTAGATCAAATGATATTTTTGAATGTAAGTGGATTATTCAATAATGATCTTCAAATAATTTCACAAATTTTTTTTAATTTTATCAGTATATCATGTTCATAAAACTTCCCTTTCATTTCTGTTAAGAGAAAGTAAAATTGGATACCTTTAACTCAAATACTATAAGATTAAGATTTTGTTTGCACATAGAAAACATTAAGAAATATTTTCTAACAATATGAGTTTAAAACTGTTGGATGGCTTAAAGAAAAATTCTAAAAGAAATAAACTTGATATTCAAAAGAAGTATAGTTGTACACATAATGCGTAAATTGTTGATAGAGGTGCAGGTACTCTAGCATACTATAAAAAGTTGCAATCATGTCAACTACACAGTGTTAGAACCCTGTGCAAATATGTTAGAATATAACCACATGTATAACACTAATTATATATCTTTGGTTAGTATTAGCATTTGCATAGCAATTATTTACTGATACTTTGATATAAAAGAATGAGCATATCATTTCCTAGTTATATGAGATTGAGGTAATTTTGAAACCCTAGCTTTCTGAGAGGCAGAGACAATCATGAATTGAGACAGACACTTGGAGATAAGAGATAAGTAGCATGAATAGTTAGTTCATTTGAGTTCACCTAACTCTAAAAGTTGACATGACCTCAAATTTTCTGTTCCTCAGAGTAGTCAAAAGAAAGCTTGATTGAAAATTAAGTTTGTACCAATGAAAACAAATATTTTAAATGAGAAGGAAATCTGTTGGAAATTCCAGAATCAGAAGTAACTCTGTAATGTTGACACTAGGAAGGCTGAGGCAGAACTATCATTGATTTGAGACCAATCTCCAAAAACATAAAGAACAAGAGGAAAATGGATGCGGGGAGAGGTTTGAGGAAGGGAGGGCTCTAAATGAGTTATAGAGAGAAACAGGGAGATCAGACTAACTAGAAATAAGGATTTAAAAAGTTAGTTAGGTGGTGGCAGTCGTAGTCTTTAATCCCAACACTGAGAAGGCAGAGACAGGCAGACCTTTGTGAGTTCGAGGCCAACTTGGTCTACAAAGAGAGTTCCAGGACAGCCAGAGTTACAACAGAGAAACCCTGTCTCGAAAAAAACCAAAAAAAAATGAAGTAAAGTAAAGGAATAGACAGTATTAGAAAGCTGAGACAGAATAAGAGGGAAGATATTGAATTACCAACTTGAAAGATTCAAAGTTATTGTTAATTAAGAACCTACATCACAAAAGGTAGAGTGTTATGATGAGCGCTCAAGACATAACCTTGGTGCTTTAAAACAAGAGAAATAAAGATAAATATTTATCTTTAGTTACTACCACATGTTCATCCCAGTTTGGTGTCCTCATTCAGAGATGCAAACTGAACCATCCAAAACATCACTCTCTGAAATGTCACCATGGGCAGGAAAAAAATATGCCTACACAAACACTGCAGTAGTCTCAATCTGTTCTCTACCAAACTCATGTTGAAACCTACACCTCAGCATAACACTATCTTAGTTACTGACTTGCCAGAGTCAGTTTTGATATGAAATATTAGTTTTTTCATTTCACACTGTCTAGTTCTCTAGTACAGTAAGCATGGCTTTACAGGAAGTTGCTTAACGGTTTTAAGAAAATGTAGGATGATATTGGCTGGAAACAGAAGGGGGAAATTATAATCAGCGGTGTGAAAAGGAAAAAAACAATGTATTCTTTATGAACTAATTTAAAAGACTAGATGATTATTATTAAAATTCATTGAAAACTATCACAAGTGGCTATCATTTTTATAAATGGAAAACTGGGCATCGGAAAGATGTTTAGTCAGTGAATTATGGCAAAAATTTAGATATATTAGAATAAGTTAAAATCCAATGAGCTATACAAGTAAAGATTCAACCAGACTTCTAGAATTCAGAAAAGTTAAACTTCAGAATAATGCTTTTAATGTCCTCAAATTTTATTTTTATACTTTAACTCGATATGATTGTTTTCTTTCAAAAGGGAATTGTGAAAAATCATGTTGCATTGATCTTTATATATAAAAATACCCACTAAATTCAACAATATCTTATTTATCTGAGTCTCACAGTGCCAGATCTCCAATGTCCCTGGGTGGATTTAGTATATAAGTAAACTTATTTTCTTTGAAGAGAGACTAAAAATTGTGTTAGGGAAAAACAACCTAAAATCTTAGCTGAATGATCTAAAAAAAAAATACATCCACTTTTCATGAAATGAAAACCACAAGACTTCATAAATTCTTCCTTTATAGAGGACAGCTGACTGTATCTAAAAATATGTTTTGTTCATAATACATAAAACAATTCCGAACAGGCTGTGCAAGTCAGCCAAGACACGAGGAGATCCCACTGTACAAACCTGAATCCTATACAGACAACTTCAATATTATTTCCTGCCCCTTGGTATTACAGAGAATAAAGGCAACTAATTGTGCATAATCATCACTGTGCATCCCACATAAAAATATCCATTAAATTCAGCACTACATGAATCTGACTCTCTAATTTCCGCTAAGAGTTCTGAGTATGGAAGCAATGTTTCAGTCCCACTTTGTGCCAAGCAAAGTGCCTGCACACATTGTAAAATAGATCTCTAACTACCTTCAAAGTAGTATTGTTCTCCCCAGTCTGAAAGTGAATAAGCTAAAGGCAAGAAATATTGAACACTGTGTCCAAAGTCATACAAACAATTGAAACAGGTTTCGGTTCCCAGTACATCTGATACTTTATAATATCTTTATGGAGAAGGGGGGCTTGTATTCAAGGTACCTCTCCTGTTATAAATTTTGAAAATCAGCCTGGGATGGTTGAGATCCTGTCTCATACAACGAAAGGAAAAATGTCTTTAAGAGTAGAAGAAAACAGAAAATATGGGGAAATAGAATGTACCCCCGTAAGCAATATAGGAAGTTTGCAATTATATGAAGAAATAATAAATAAGCAGGAAAAATAGCCTGAGTTCTTAGCTCTCTAATAAAAAGCTCTAATAAAAAGCATCAGGAATTGTAGTCATAGATGTGGATGTAGATATTGATTCACCAGACATAGAAATTGGTTCAGGTCAAAGAACAGTTTATTCTTTTACTAATTAAACCACTGGTTCTAGCCCTGAGCTCTAGAGCCCTAGAGCATTTTGTCCTCTTTACTCTTACTCCTTGAACTGGAAGGCTTCAGCTTTCGTACAATCTAGAACATTTAAACTGCTAGTCTGGACCTTGAAGGTTTCATCCTTAGCCTTCTGAGACCTACTGCTGACTGAGCCACTCTAACTAGCTCCTTCTGAACTCTTACTGTTCTGATTCAACTCATTCTTATTCTGGCTCAAACTCTTCTCCTCTTCAGCCTGCTTCTCAACTGTTCAACTGATTCTTTTTACTGACCCTCCAACTGACTCATTCTGTCTACTCCTATTAACTGACTCTTCTTACTCTGTTAACTGACTCTTCGCCCTGCTGCTACTCAACTCACTGACTCAACTCACTTCTTATTGACTATTTCCACTGACTTATCTTACTGACTCTTCTGTTGAGCTGAGAGCCCATCTTTTCTCATGAGAGTTGGGCAAGTCCTTTCTCTGCTAACTCTTCCTCTCATTAGTCACTTTAAATGCCATTCACTCTGACTCATCTCAGAAGTCACTTCCTGTGTGACACTGACTCCTTCTGAGTTCTGCTTCCTGTATCTATTTTCACTATTTTTTCTAGGATTAAAGGCATGGACCACCACTGCCTTCTGAATACTGGATTAAAAGTGTGTCTACCTTCCATCCAGACCGCATAGGCCTCTGAATGTAGCCCTTGGAATGTAGACCCTTCCCAGCTTTCACACAGGGCTATTCTACAGGGAGTGATTAGTTAACGCATGGGAATACTTCCTTTCATTGTATCTTTCCCAGTCTTGCTATATAGCCTAGACTGGCCTTGAACTTGCAATCCACCAGCCCCAGCTTTCAGAGTTGACTTTCGAGGCACAAAGTTTTTTGTATGCTTCTATTTCATTTTCCTCCCCAGCAAACAAGCTTTCTTGTTAACAATTTAGTAAGTATCCATATATTGCTTGTTCATATTATCAGATGAAACATCAAAATCATGAATATGTTTACCATTATTCATTTACCAACACAGGATAGTATGCCCTTCTTTTACAAATACTACATCATGTGGCGCTGGCTATTCTCCAGTCTACTTCTCTCATTCAGTGCTATCAGGAGCAGAAACCTCCATGACAACTAATAAAGCTGCGAATGAATTTATTGTTCACACCACATTTTATGATGCAGTAATAATTATCCATGTAAGAGATGCATTTTCCTTGCTGGTGTTTTTATTTCTGTGAAAGAAATTTATACTTATATGAATGAGACCATCAGGAATCACAGGAAATATACATGGTCTTAAATTTAAGATGTAATTCATATTGTTATCCAAGAGATATAAAATAGTACATGTTGTCAACTATAGGTCACCAAGACACTCTCACCTCTGTACTCCTGGCATCAACAGTCCTTTTAATTATTACCATGTTGGTGGCAATAAAATTTAAGTCTTTACTACTTTAGTGTGCATGCCCTTGATACTAGGCAGTCTAGGACAAGCAGCGAGTTTCAGGGCCACATTGACTTAGCTATTGTTCATTCTCTATCAAATTGTTTTTCTTATCAGTATCTTATATCTGTCTGTATTATTATGGATAGAATTGGTTTGTTCAACAAAATGTGTGTTCTTATTTTTTATTTTTTCTAACAAAATTCTAATATTTATTTACTAACTGACAAAAATATCTGGCATAAGCTTTAGTTCAGCAAAATAAATCTGTCTTGTACATACTTCTGTGTCATCTGCCTTCATTAAAAAAATTTCTCCTACATTGTGCATATTTTTATCAAAAATGTTTGAGGCTTTCATGCTCATTTTTGTTACCTGATTCTGTAACTCAAAAAATGTAAAAAATTATATAGAACAGAGAAATTTTGTTTTTCTAGATTGCCTTAGTTAGGGTTTTATTGCTGTGAAGAGACACCATGAACACGGCAACTCTTACAAAGAAGAACATTTAATTGAGGCTGGCTTACAGTTCAGAGATTCAGTCCATTACTAGCATAGTGGGAAGCATGGTAGAGCTGAGGTAGGCATGATGCTGAAGAGGTAGCTGAGAGTTCTACATTCAGATAAACAGGCAATAACAAGAGTATAAGACACTGGGCTTAGCTTGGGCTTCTGAAATCTCAAAGCTGTAGTGGCACACTTCCTCCAACAAGGCCACACCAACAAGGCCGTGTCTCCTAATAGTGCCACTCTCTGTGGGTCTATGGGGGCTATTTTCATTCCAACCACCACATAGACTGATAGCAATTCATTGGCATCATTTGTTAAATCAACTCTCTCTTGCCAAATTCAAATACTAGCTCTCTTATGCATACAATTCATAAACATGCTGGTGATATAATATGGGAAGATATTATCCCCAAAATTGATGCCCAAAAATCTGAGGAAACCCTAGAAACAAGAAAATCATTCTCCCCTTTCTCCCATCCTCTTCTCTGGAGCAGGCCAAAAGGATGAGGTAGGTCATTCTCTGAATTTCTTCTGTTAAAATCTTCATGTGACAAGTGTTCTGCTTTATATGCAAAAAAGTAATGAATGCCACTCAGAAATACTGAGAGCAATTCAAAGGGATCTTTCCAAGTTGGTCCCTGTCTATTACTTCATAAGGAAACACATCATACTTCCCTTTGTTCAAATGTTCTTCATAAAAACCTAAGCAAAATTAATGAAAAATGAGGAGATGAATCTGAGAGAAAACAAGGAGAGTTACCTTAGGAACATTTTGAGGGAGGAAAAGGCATGGAGAAATGTATTATAATCTCAAAAAAAATTAAAACACAAGAAAATTACATCTTTTCCTGTTTGTGATTTAGTTTGAGGGCTCCCATGTTGTATAAAATTTACATTAGCGCACTTACCTTCCTTTTCCTTCTTAATGCGTATTTTATTATAGAGTTCTCAACCATTATTCTAGCTACAAGTGGGGAAAGAAACCTTCTCCCCTCTACTGGCGTCACTTTCTGGAAACTTAACTTCTTACGATGTAGATTTTCATATTCTCTAAGAAAAAGAATATGTCTTGACCATTAAAAATGCTGGTCATTTAAATTATGATAGTGCCTCAGATTTCATCTTATAATATTTTCAAACAACTAAGGGAAGTGTAACCATCTCTGTGTCAAGATACACCTAATGCACCTACTTATTAGTGTAAAATTCCTGTGATGCATACAACAGGGGAAGTGAAATTCACATTTTCTTCTGTCTTGTAAAGTAAGGAAACCAATTATGCCAATTGGTAGCAGAGATGCTCCATCCCTCTGCTATCACATAGCTCACCAAAAAAAGGGTTTCATTGCTGGGAAGAGTGAACAAGGCTTTGCTAGAAGGCTTTCAATACCTTGAGGCAAGGTATATTAGGTTCCCCAAATACGTGCAACCATCTCTAAGCAGGAATTTTAGGTTTGGGGAGGGTGTTTATACTAAGGTTTGAGGATCCTTGATCAAATATTTCCCTGGAGTAGCAAATACATTATTGCATCTATCAGCTGTAAGCTGATCTGATGTATGGAACCGTCACAGCCCTGAGTATTTTGAAGTAGGTGGTCTTCTCATAGTAACAGACAGGAGGTTTTCAGGAATGGTAGCATAGGTTGTTTCATATAGTTGTTCTGTAAGTTTCAATGAGGACATATTATAATGAAAATAACTGCTTTGTAATGGAATAGCATTTCTTTAGGTAGTTTTATAAAGAGCTGGTATTGAAAATTTTGTTTTTATAACATATTATGTATTCCTAACTAAACTCTGGCACTTTAAATGAAAATTGCAGCTTTTTTTAATACACACACACACATATATATACATGTATCTATAGAAAGGGGGGGAGAGAGAGAGAGAGATCATTCTCCCTCACCATGAGCCTGCTCTGACATTTGAGGTATACTTCCAAAAATACTAGACCTTCACATATTGAAAATTTCAGACTAGAATTCAACTGTGTCAACCCAAAGGGAAGACAGGGAATATCACACACACACAGTTACAATTTAAGAATATTTATTATTGAAAAGTATATTACATACTATGTCTAAGTTAAATGCTGTACATATGGTACATATGTTACACACCAATTTGCCATTGTAAAATTGAATGTAGCCCAGATCCAATCAGTGTAACAAATTCTATTTCACTGCTATAAAATTTTACCTAATGTGTTTTGATACAGGAAATGAGCATCAGAGTGGATGTGAGATTGGTCCCTGGATGTCAGTATCCGAGAATGTAAACCTGGCCCCTTAATTATTAGCTATGTGACTTTATCCTCTACTATCTACCTCACTGTACCTGCATCCTCACATTTGCACAATTGGATGCTACCTCCTTACCAGGTTATTCTGAAGATTAAATTAAATAAGAATGTGGAAAGCTTTGCCATTTTAATTAAAAAGAAACAAAGCCCTGTTTAATCTACCAAGAGACTACAGATTATTTTAAGTAGAAACAGTTTGCATTTGCTTAAAATAAATTAAAGAGCAGCATACTTTGGTTCTTATGCATTCATTAAAGCAGGTGAGATGAACACCACTACACAGTTCTTTGATGAGGAATAATACAATCTTTATTTTCAAAGACGGACTGTTTAACAGAAACCATCTGTGATTACACATACTGGTTTCTTTCTAGAGAAGCACTCAGCCTAGAGCAGGCTAGAACTTCACCAATTTAGAAATCCCTGTGTTTTCTTCGCCTGCATTTCTTCTAAAGATATCAAAGGAAGGAAACGGGGAAGGATAAAAAGAAAGCGATAAACGAGCAACGCACCAGAAAGAAATGCGGGCTATCAGGAAAGCCTGTGACCCACGCAAAAATGAAATTAATTTCATTATGAATCCATAGTGGTTGAGACAGTATGCAAAAGAACTGTGCAGGCTCAGGCCAGATGTAACTCCTGCAGGGTGAGGGGAGAAACAAAGTCCCACCTCTAGCTAAGGGGCTATTGGCTGTTGAGAGCTTCTGGAGAGGAAAAGTATCTTTTTCCTTAAAGGTACAGCTCCTAGTAAGGCTCCATTGAAGGCCACAAATCCAATAATTCATGGATAGCACAAATTGTACTAGATGGGTTTTTAAGCAGGGGATATGTAGGCCTTGGCTCAGTGGTGGAGTGCTTGCTTAGCACACATAATGCCATGGGTTTAATTCCTAGCATTGTAAAAGAGGAATAAATAAAGAAAAGGAGATAAAAAGAAAGGACACACAGTTGGGTGTGGAGACAAATGGGGATGGATCTAGCAGGAGTTGAAGGAGGGAGTGAATATGATTAAATGCATTGTATGAAATTCTCAAGAAGCTAAAAAAAAAAAAGAGAAACAAAAATGTTAACATACATCCAACTGAGAATTTTTTATTTTATTTTAGAGTTTAGAGAGTGAGTTTATTCTTGATAAATGTAGAAAACTTAAATTTAAAAAGAAAAAGAATATTATTCTATTTAGTTTTTGTAACAGGGCCCCAGACCTTAATAGACCCTGAGACCTTAGCTCAACTGACTCCATGACGGGAGTGCCGTTCAGGCTGTAAGACTCAACACATAGACAGCGCCACCTGCCAAAAACTGAAACAAAGGCCTAATCCATCAAAGTCCATACAGTTCTGGGAAAGTCTCAAAAATGTACTAACCTTGCTTTTCAGCTTCTGTAGTTCCTCTTCTGACTAACTGCTCTTGTTGACTGAAGTATGTCAAATCAGAACATGGTTTTTGTGCTTAAAAGCTCATCCTGAGAAAGGATCGGGGCTACATTGGGACTCAGTGCAGTCGCTGGCCAGCTGATGAAGACTTTCTATTGGTTTCAGCTCAAATCTGAGCAGTCTTCTCTGGTGAATACCCCATTAAAAGAGTTATTTATATAATTATATATTATCTATAACTATAGTTATAAATAACTATATTTAGTTTTCAGAAGTAAACTAAATTTGCTTTTATAGTACACTGCATTTTATCAACCTCTGGAAACATTTTGAAGTGCATGATTGACTTAGCCCCATTAATCTTTGGAAATACGATGAGTGGTTCAGTTTCTGATTTTCATAATCAGCTAGTCTAACTGTAAGATTCTATTGCCTTATAGGGACATCTGCTGGCAGGTAATGGAAAGGTCTGGGCAAATAAAATACAGGCCTCGCAGCCTGGGCAGAATTCTGCAGCCTCACTTGTATCTGCTTCACACTGTTCATGGCTGTCAAAATTCTAACTATTATATCATTTCTAGGTCTAGTACTTCTTGCGTCAGTAATAATTAATTGTAGCTAATTATTGCCTGCCACTTTAAAAGTAAATAATTAATAAAAATAAAAGTTAAAAAGCAGTAGTACTTTTTTTGCTAAGGTTAGTCATCACAAAAAGGATAAAATAATTGACTCTCTTTTTTCTGTTGGATTGAACAAGAATCACCTTCATATTCTATCTTTATAAATATAGGGTCAGGTATTACGTCATGTATTATCATTTTAGGATTAAAATTATCCATAGAAGCTAATATGACCCAAATACAACAGCTGATCATGACAGTTCTTTAAGCATAGCATACATTAGTGGGTTAATATGATGAAAAATAATCATCATATAGTTTTGTCTCCTGTTATTTATATATGTACTTTTAAAGATAATAGAAGGCTTCCATCGACTAAGGCATTACCTGCTGAAAAAAGAAGATGCAATCATTAGCTAATTGCAACTAAATAATAGCACTGCACATTTTGACAGGTTAATACACATCTTGTTAGGATTTCAAAGCTCAAGAAAGAATGACAAAACTGGTATTCACAAGATCCTCGCATGCCAATTAGGAAAATCAACTCTTGCAAGACTGTTACCATGTGTCTTTCTTTTCCTTAACTGTTGCACTGCCATACCAAAAAAAAGCATGTAAATTTGTATTAACATTCTAAACAAGTTCAACTCATATTTACTGATTTTGCCAAATTGTTAAGTCATAAAATATATTGACTTTCTTACCTTTTGACATACTAAAATCACCAATCTGGCTGTTTCCTTACCAGTGAGGTAGGAAAGCATATGGTGATTCTCAGGTGTGAAAAGAATTTTTTAAAAAAAATGTTGAGAGAGGAAGTCAGTGTTTTCAAATGTAATCTAGTTCATTGAAAACTCGAAAGAAAACATAAACACCTGCCTGACGTGGTACGGTTTCAATATCGTCTCCAAAGAGCTTCACAGATTAAATGAAAACTATTAGAAGGGTGGGTATAAAACTAAATCAACTTTGTGATTTCTTATGTAACAACTCAAAATTTTATATGCGATTGCTTTTTTGTCTTACTGTTCCTAATTTACTTAACATGTACTTCACCAAAATTCCTCTGTAAACCAAAGAGAGCAAAATTCAGCAAATTACAATTTAGTTTGTCCTTTAGCAAAAGCATGAGACAAAGAAACAATCTTTCCACATCTTTACAGACTACTAGCAGTCATACAATACAGCTGCAGAAGGAATTAGCAGGTCAAACATGAATGTAACGTATAGAATGTCCACATTTAAATTTTTTTTCAGTTTGAGAACATTTTGTCCTTCGTTGTGTTATTATGATACTTAAGTCAAAAGATTTTTTTAATCTTTTTAAAAGATTGATGCTAAAGAAAATAAGAATGACAGTGAACTTTTTTTTCGGTTTTTTTGAGACAAGATTTCTCTGTTGTAACTCTGGCTGTCATGCCAGACTGGCCTTGAACTCACAGAAATACACCTCCCTCTGCCTCCCAAGTGCAGATTAAAGGTGTGAGCCACCACCACCCTGCAACGGTGGCCTTCTAAAAGATGTTCAGAGGGTTGTTCATAAAATATTGAGAAACAATTACAATATAATAAGAGCAGTACATAATTTTATTTTCTTTCAGAAATCTGGAAACAGAATGATAAAATTCATTTTAAAGCAACTTTTCACTTTTTCTGAAAGAGATAAATGAATCATTGCTATACAGAATGCAAAATTATTAATGAAAAATTATATTAATTAATGAAAAAATGTTAATATCAGATGGAATAACATAATCCATACATTAAAGAATGATATTGCAACAAACACACACACACACACACACACACACACAGGAAAACTATAGGAAAAGTTTAAATTATTTACTTTCCTAATTCAACACAAATTCTTTTAGCTAATTATCATGAGATATTGCCTAGGAATTCACCAGTCATGTTGTGTTTCTCTCTCCAGATTTACACTTAGTAACGCTATTAATGTGGTTCCTGTACTTAGCATTACTAATTACATCGCTATGAACTAACGGTGATAAAAATAGCAATAGCCATCAACTACCAATTAATGCTTAATGAGAGCATATAAACCTTGGCATTGTGATGCATTTCAAGATTTTTGTTGCTTGAATTCCTTTTGTGATTGTGCAAAAATGGGTATAACCAGTAACCACTGATATAGGTCAATGATTGAAAGCATAATGATCACATCATTGAAGGAAAATACAAAAAATATTGGTTCTTTAAATTGAGAAAGAGAGAAGGCTGTATAGATAGGTATATAATTCATCTTAACCTCAAAATAATTTTGGGATATTTTCTAGTTATACAACATTAAAGTGGTTAAAGCAGAAGCATATTTCAAACCCATGAATAAAAAGAAAAACTTTTTAAAAATTTTAAAAGGACTTTTTTATGGAAGAGGCAGTCAACCAGTTATTGTTCGTATAATGTATTTACAGTAGAATAACTCAGAAATTCAAATTTAAGATAAGAAGATCCTATATTAACTAGTATAAATTAGGCTATGCTGCAGTAACAAACATCAACCAATAGCTTAACACAAAAACGTATTTTTTATATCCACACTACAGCAGAGAAGAGTAACTTGGGGACTAAAGCTCACTACAATTATTCAGGACCCAAGCTCACAGACTTTCTGTGAATTATAATGTGCTTCCACTGTCTTGAGAGCTTGGAAAATTATATACAGTCTATTATTTCCATTCCTGATGGGCAAGGAGCTTGTATCACTTTAAATCACATTTTAGCATGATACCTAGAAAACAAACTGTAATGTTCACTAAAAATAGCATTTATTTTAATTCTTTTACACTGTTTCAATAGCCACAGCCAGAAGACTTTGTCTAAATTGATATATTTTACTAGGAAACTTCCTAGTAATGAAGTAATTTTGATAGTATATCAATATATATTTGTGAATCTCCAGAAGTGTGTTCTTTGACATTGTCACACACACACACACACACACACACAATTCCTACAATGAGCTTGTGGTTATTCCCTAGTGCCACATAGTATTGGAGAGTATTAAATGTACAGTTATCTTTTCAATTTGTCCTTCAGTATTTTCTCTTCACAGTAGCCTTTTCAATTTTTGTTTCTAGTCATACCCAAAATGAATTTCAAAACTAGGAAAGAATAGAAGTCTCCATAGGGTGGCATATAAGAATCAGGAATTTAGCCAATAAAGAGACTAAGGTTGTTGTCGTTTACTATCACATGTTTAGCTGTGAATACGCTCATGTTGAATACTTGATCTCCAGCTAGTGACACTATTGAGAGATCCTTGGATCATAAGGGCACTGACTTCATAAGTGAATCAACACATCGAAGAGTTCATATTCAATGGGCCATTGGTGGTACTGGCTGAAATAAATAGGTCACTGTGACCATGCTTTGAAGATGACACTTTGTCTTCACCCCTCCCTGTCCTCTCTCTCTAGTCCTCTAAGGTGAGCAGCTTTGCCCATCACACCAACTCCACCACGATGCTCTTCTTATCTTAGTCCTAAAACAATGGAACTAGCTGACAATGATCTGAAACCAAAAACCAAAATAAAATTTCTATCATTAGATGAATTTTTCTCAGATGTTTTGTCACACTGATGCAAGGGATAACTAAAATAGGTACATGTACATGTTCATACCTGTGACTGTGTTGAGTCAGCACAAAAATCTAAAGGTAGATTCTAGAAAAACAACTCAATTGTCATAAACTCTCTGAAGGTATTTGAATTTCTTCAACCGGGGAGACAGATTCTAATCAGAGTGCACAGTGTAGTGGGCAATAGACTATGATGAACTATTAAATCTTGTCCTTTCTTCTGAGGGCCCAAGCAGCTTCCATTAAGATTATTTGCTGTCTTCTGCATCACTCTACCTCTCCAATTAAGATTAAGTTCTCGAATATCACAACTTTTTGAAGCATTAACTTTTTTCTATCATATCCTTGTGAATGGGGTAAAATAAATATAGTTGTACCCCTTTTCCTGTCAATTTGTTATCATTTTTTATGGATCAAACTACTAAGCCTAGAGAAGACTAAAAAGACAGGAAGGAGACCCACAGGGTTTAATCACAATATTTAAAAATCTACCCTTTATTTAAGACACAAGATCAGCTATAACATCTGTTTTAAAATAAGGCTATGCATTATAGACCAAAGCTCTTCTCAGCAAGACATCAAAGAGGTCCGGTGTGAGCTCCAACCATCTCTGGGGCTCTCTGGAGCTCTCCTAAGACACTTTCTCTGTTAGATTAGGATCTTCCTACATGTCTGAACACTTCATTAGATTTGCTGAATTATGTTTCTGGCATGACACAGGAGTAGGTCATAGTAGAGAATATTTTCTCTTGAACTTGGGGCATCGGCTGGACTCAGCTCAAAGGCTCCTTTATCGATAGGCATGGTGATTGATGATGCTATGCTAGACATCATTCAGGAATTAGTCTATGTTCACCATAACACTATACAGAATACCAACCCCTTCCCTCTGCAGTTACTTCTTCAGAGTAGGCAAGTATAGATTTCTTCTATTTTCTTCTATTGCACCTCAGGGCTACAAAGGTGAATGGATGTTCAAAGCCACAAAACCATAAGAACGTGTGTTTGTGATTTTTTTTATTTCTAGACCCTGGTGTAATAATAATTTGTAAGCCGGGCAGTGGTGCCACACGCCTTTAATCCCAGCACTCAGGAGACAGAAGCAAGCAGATCTTAGTGCGTTCGAGGCCAGCCTGTTTACAGAATGAGTTCCAGGACAGCCGCAGTTACAACATAGGAATCCTGTCTTGGAAAACCAAAATAATAATAATAATAATAATAATAATAATAATAATAATAATAATGTAGTACACTCCACTGGGCAAGCAGTATCAAAGCTCAAACTCCAAGAAGGGTCAGGACATACGCTTATAGTGTTTCTCTGTATTTAAAAAAAATTTTCCTTAAACTTAAATGTCAAGCACTCAATACTTTTCAGGCAAATAGTATACTTTTATGTATTGGCAACGGCAACTACAATAAAATCTAATGAGTGTGTCCATTCAACACAAAATGGAACATGGAATCTTGGAAATAAGAGTAAAAAACATATTTATATAAGCAAACAAATCAAAACTCAAGAACTTTTTCAAAATCAAAATTAGAATCTATGGAAAACAACTATAAAATTTGTTTAAGAGCCTGACTGTCTTTCCTAATAAGACTTTAAATTTAAAAAGATTGATATATATTTATTTGCATATATACATATGCAGATAGTAAGTGGATAGAAGATAGGTGATGGAAGATAGATACATAGATAGATACATACATCCATAGTATTAAAAATTACGTAAAAGTTGATAGAATTATACTAAAAGCTATATAGGAAAATAAAAATATAGGCCAATAAAAGAAAGCTTTAAAAGTAGTGACATCTTATTGAGAAGAATCAGAATGTCTTATCAAATATCCAAACAAACCATGATGATATTGAAATAAACAATATTTATGAGCATCCAGAGGGCCGACAAGATGGTTCAACAGGTAACAGAGCTTGCTGCCAAACTTAATGACTTGATTTCAGTCCCCCAAATCATGTAGTACAAGCAGAGGACTGAATCCCCCGAGTCATCCTCCAGCCTCCACATGCATGTCATGGCATGGGTGCACATGTACACAATAAATAAAATTTAAAATAATAAATGACATGGACAATAAACCGTTACAATTGTATTAGAAAATCTTCCAACAGAAATGAATATTTAAGAAGAAAACATTTTATTTTCTAAGTGTTATAGTTAAAAATAATTTCTTCCTGAGTCCCTTAAAATACATGAAATAAAGTTTTATGTTTAGGGAGAAATTTTACCATTTGGAAAACCTTAAGAAACATTTGATTTTAAAATAAAAATGTTAGGGTATGTAGTGAAATTTAGTAAAATAAAACACAAATCATGATAATAGGAAAGATAAATACATGACTATGAGAATTGATATACATACCACAAGTATCACGCGTATAAAACTGG
Organism: Cricetomys ansorgei; assembly: GCA_026225945.1. Lineage (NCBI taxonomy): Eukaryota > Metazoa > Chordata > Mammalia > Rodentia > Nesomyidae > Cricetomys > Cricetomys ansorgei. The sequence goes on along the minus strand of JAMJFZ010001100.1, from coordinate 9,616,514 downwards.
CAGGTGTATTTTAAAACATTAATATCTGTAATGTTACAGCATACATGTAAGTTAGCAAGGAGAAGATTCACAGAAGAAGAACTACACATGGACAATAACCATAAAAAGATTCTCAACATCCACAATAGTCAGAAAAATACATATTTAACCATATTGCACCATTTTCAGACATTGAGTTAATAAAATTTAAAAATAATTACTTTAGTATTCTTGATATTATTGGTGGAATATGGCTTCATAAAATCATTTTATGAACTGATCTATCATTGGAAATACAAAAAGAAACATACACATCATTGACAGAACAGCATATTTATGCTGGAGAAACAAGAACATTATCAATGTATAGAGATATATGGAGACAGATACCTATCACAGTTTTGCTTAAATGTCAAGTGTATTATATTTGGAAATAGCAACAAACGTTATTGTACCCTTTGTAGGAGCATGGTCTGAAGAACCACCATGGTATCTGTACAATGGACTCTTATGTAGCTATTGGAAAGAAAGTCCTCACCAAGACTGACTAGCAAAGGCACTCATGATAAATTCAAGCCAGTTTCACACTAAGTTCTTTATTATAATTCTGTTTCTGGTTAACACAAGAAAATGAGAAATGAAAAGATATTGATAAAATTTACATTTTTAAGGATTTTTTTAATCATGGAAAGATTTTCAGTAGTGTTAATTGCATATGATGGGTAAGATTTTGAGACAAGTAGAATAGGATTGATTATCTTTGGGTTATTTGATGCATTTCTCTAGGCATGCATGGATTTGTGCTTAAAACATTCAAAAAGGCAACAAAAATAAAGAAAGGCATACAGTCCTTGAATTTGGTTTTAAAAGCATGTTTACTTAACATGCTATGTTTGCTCATGCTTTCACACAGATTCCTCTGAACTTGAACTAAAATGGGAGGGCTGTGTACAATGGAGGCTGGGGAGGAGATCAAAAGTTTTCCATTTTGCACCTCTTAACATTTTTCTTCATGTACTTGATACAGCAGAACACAACTGAAAATAGCCACATCTGTCTTATAATTATGTATGCACTCAATATTTTTACTATAAAGGTGAAAGAAAAGCAGGTATTTGAACTGAGGTGAAAGAATATCTTATAATAGTTTTAATTTGCATTTCTCTGATGGCCAGGGATATTGAGTGTTTCTTTTTAATTGTTATTGGCTATTTGTGGGGCTTTTTTTAAACTGTTTATTCAATTCTTTTGTCCATGTGTTGACTGGCAGTTTTATTACCTTTGTGTTACATTTCTTCCTATTCCGGTTTCCTCTGTGTCTCTTTATAACACTATACTCTGCTTCCCCTCCCTTGGAAGATTCCCCACCTCCCTCTTGGACCCTTACTAACTACCTCTGTGGTTATTCTGATTGAAACACACATATCTAAAGCCTGAAAGCTAACATCTATGTACAAGAGAAACTTGCAATATTTGTCTTTTTGTGTCTGGGTTACCTCACCAGAGATAATTGTTTCTAGTTTCATCCATTTACCTGAAATTTTCATAATTTTATTTTTTATAAACTGAATAACATTCCAATATGTCCAGTGTACCACATTTTCATTATCAATGGATCATCAGTTAATGGATATCTAGACTATTTCCAATTTCTGGCTATTGTGGCTTACAATAAACTTGGATGAGCAAGTATCTCTGCAGTAAGATGTAGGATCCTTGGGGTGTTTGCTCAAGACTGGTATAGCTGAATCTTGTGGTAAATCAACTTTTGGCTTTCTGAGGGACATCTACATTAATTTCTGTAGTTGCTGAACTAGTTTGCACTCCCACCAGCAATTAAGAAACGTCTACATATTCCCACATCCTCTCCAGCACGTAATGTCATTTGTTTTCTTATCTTGGCCATTCTGACTGATGTAAGATGAAATCTCAAAGTAGTTAGTTTGCATTCCATTGGTATCTAAAGACCTGTGAACATATGTTTCACAGCCATTTGTATTTCATCTTTTGGGAACTGTTTAGTTTTATACTCCATTATTCTTAAATTGGTTTATTTGTTTTCTTGATGTTCATTTTTTTATTTCAGTTTTTATATATTCCAGATACTATCTACCAAATGTGTAATTGGTAAATACTTTGCCCATTCTGTAGGATGCCACTTCACTCAAACAGTGGTGCCCTTTTCTGTGCAGAAGCTTTTTAGCTACATGAGATCCTATTTACTTATTGTTGGTCTCAGTGCCTGTGCTACCAATGTGTTGTTCAGAAACTCCTTTCCTGTGACAATGAGTTCAAGCATATTCCCTACTTCCTTTCCTATATGATTTAATGAATCTGGACTTATGTTGATGTTCTTGATCCATTTGTAAGTTTGCATAAGATGATAGATATGTATCTACTTTCATTCTTCTACCTGAAGATATCCAGTTTGACCAGAAACATTTGTTGAAGATGCTGGTTTTTTTTCTCCAGTGTGTATTTTTGGCTTCTTTGTCAAATATCAGATGTCTGTAGGTGTGTAAAGTTATGTACTGGTCTTCAACTCTATTTTATCGACCAATGTGCCTGCTTTCATTCTAATCCCATGCTGTTTTTATTAGTATAGCTCTATAATTCAAGAGATGAGATGGTGATACCTCCAGCAGTTCTTTTGTTATTTGGTATTGTTTTAGCTATCCAGTTTTTTTCTGTGTGTGTGTGTGTGTGTGTGTGTGTGTGTGTGTGCGCACGCGCGCACACACACACACACATGCACTGGAATTTTGCTGGGAATACATTAAATCTACAGATCATTTTTAATGAGATGGCTATTTTTACAATATTAATCCTTCCAATCTTTTGCAGAAGTTTATTTTTAGTTATGTTTAAAATGGTCATTTCGTGCACTGTTGAGGAAAGGGGCTGCCTATACCTTGGCATTTGTATTGTCTGCAGGTGTTGGCTTTATGTAAAAGATGTCTGATTCCTCATGATCTTCACATGGCATCAGTAGAACACCTGAATATCTTAAGTAGTATCAATGAGATGAGATCAGGATTTGCACTGTCCAGGATGGCACTCGCCATGACAGTAGTTTCCTCTGCTGAGGTCTGGCAGGGTTTGCACCTATGAAAATGCCTCCTTGCATTCATTTCTTGCTGACTGACATCATGGGTGTACTGCTACATCAATCCATGAGCATGGAAGAAATTTCCATCTTCTGGTGTCTCAAAGTTTTTTTTTATACATGTCTTTCACTTGCTTAGAGTTATCCCAAGATATTTTTAAGGACAATTATGAAATGTATAATTTCCCTTATTTCTTTCTCAGAATGTTTTCCACTTACATGTAGGAAGACTACTGACCTTGTGTTTAAATTTTTTATCCTGATACTTAGCTGAAAGTATTTATCAGCTGTAACAGTTTCATGGTAGAGTCTTTATAGAGTCTTTTATGTATGAACCCATAACATGTGCAAACAAGGATACTTGACATCTTCCTTTATTATTTGTATCCCTCTTTATCTCATTCAACTTCTTATTGTTCTAGATAAGACTTCACATACAATATTGAATAGATATAGAGGAAGTAGGCATCTTTGTCTTCTTATTGATTTTTTAAAATACATATGCCAAAACAAGCATTGAAGACAAGACCTTCTTCAACTGATGGTGCCAGAAAGCTATATTCATATACAGAAGAATGAAGCTAGATCCATCTCTCATCCTGTACAAAAATAAATTCAAAATGGGTCAAAGGTCTTCATGTATGAGTTGCAAACCTAAAACTGCTGGAGAAAAACATGGTGAAACATTTTGAGCTATACCACATCTAGTGATTTACCCAAAGGGCCTTAAGTCAAGATGTCATAGATATACCTGCATAACACTATTCACTGTGATGCTAGTCATAACTATGTGTAGGTAAATTATGGAACCAACCTAGGTATTCACTGGCAAACCAATGGATAAAGAAAATGTAGTGTAACTACGCAATGGAATTTCATTCAGACATAGAAGGAAATCATTTTGTGTGTAGGAAAATAGATGCAACTGAAGATTATCATTTGAGTAAATTAAGTCAGATTAAGAAAGATAAGCATCACTTTTTCTTTCATCTCTACAGCCTAGATTCATAGATACACAAAATTATGTACATATATACAACATATAGAACGTGAAATTATAAGTGAAACTGTCTATGGGAGGAAAGGGGACTAACAAGAGAAGGGAGAGATAGGGAAAATAGGTGGATAAAAGGTAGAAGTGTGGTCTAAGTATAGTATACATTTCATTTTTCCATAAATAATGAAACCATAAATAATTATTACTTTCATCTATGTTTTTCCAAGTACATATTTCATCTCTAACATTTTATATATTAACACAACTGATAATTAAAATAATAATCATCATTTATACCACAGAAAGGTAAGATATCATCAGTTAAGTAGATCTACACAGGTGAGTACTTGAATTGCGTTTCTTCAGAAAATATACTATTATGTTTTAAGTCATATGAATCCTACAACAAGCTATCTATACAGTTAAGTATTTTATCTCTTTAAAATTGTTTGGAGAATTTCATATATGAGTACTGCATCTTAATAATATTCACTCCTTATCTTCTCTCCAACTCCTCCTGTGTCACACTCTGGCATTTGAATGAGAATGACCCCATATGCTTTAATTCCACTGTGTAAATGCACCACCTTTTCATTATCCACATCTGTTGATAGACAACTAAGTTGGTTCCAATTCTTTGCTACAGTGAATAAAGCATCAATAAACATAGGTGTGCAAATATCTCTATGGCATTCTCTTGGGGATAGCATTCTGTGAGTGAACAACCCCCAGGAGTGAAACAGCTGGGTCATATAGTAGTTCTACTTTTAATTTTTAATAAATATCCAAGTTTATTTCCACAATGTCCACATTAATTTGCACCTCCACCAATAGTGAATTTCAGTTCCTGTCTCTCCACATCCTTGCCAAGGTTTGTCATCAGATATGTTAATGATAACCATTAAGATTTGAGGTTAGGGGGTATCTTAAAGTAGCTTTAATTTGCATTTCCCTGATGGCTAGGAATATTAAGTGCTTTTTCAAAATAGATATTGACTATTTGTGGGGGGTTGTTTGTTTGTTTGTTTGTTTTTAATTATCTTTTCAATTCATTTGCCTGTTTGTTGACTGGCAGTTTTGTGCTTGATTTCTGAAATTCTTTTTTAAATTCTGGATACTAGCACTTTGTGTGAAATGGTAGATATAGTCTCCAGTGCTGTGGGCTGTCTGTTCTGCTGATTGTTTCCTTTGATGGACAGGAACGTTTTATTCCGTGTAGACCCATCTGTTGATAGTGGAGCTTAGAAAGTTCTCACTATCTGGAAGAGTACCCTCTATGTTTTCTTGTAGAGGTTTGTTTCAGGTCTTAAAATAAAGTCTTTGATTTTGAATTGATTTTGGTACAAAGTGAAAGATACAAATCTAATTTCATACTTCTTCATGTAGAGATGGTTTTGCTCACCATTTGTTAAATAGCCTTGTTTCCGACATATATTGTTGCCTCCTTTTCAAAAATTAAGTAGGCATAGCTTTGTCATTTTATTTCTGGGTCCCCTACACTATTCCATTGGTCTTCCTGTCTATTTTTAGGCCAAGTACCAGGCAGTCTTTATCACTATAGCTCTATAGTATAATTTGAAGTCACATATAGTAATACTTCCACCAATGTTCTTACTCCATAGGGTTGCTTCAGCTATTCCTGGTCTTTTGTGGTTCCATGTGAAATTTTGTATTGTTTCTTTCTAATCCTATAAGATATGCACTGGAAATTGATAGGTATCACATTCCTTCTGTAAATTACTTTGGGTAGCGTAGCCATTTTCACAATATAAATTCTTCCAATCCAGGAATATGTAATATCTTTCTGTCATCTAGTATCTTCTGTAATTTTTCTTTTCAATATCTTGAGGTTCTTACGGTAGAGGTCTATACTTCTTTGGCAGAATTTTCTATATATGTCTCTTAAGTCCAGTTCATCCACGCCATATTTTAGCTCTAAAGTTTATTTATTTTGTTTTAGTTTAAAAGGCCTATTTAACTATGAGAGTGGAGCTTTAAAGTTCCCTACTGTTATTGTGTGAGGATCTATGTGGTCTTTTATGTCTTTTAGCATTAATTTTATGAAACTGAGGCTCCTTTACTGCACGTGCCTGGGCTTGCAAATGGCATGTGGGCAAACATGCCAATAAAACCCGGATATGGCAGACTCAGAAATGGCAGCTGGGCAACGTGCCCATACCTTGTCCACCATGTTACAAATCTCGGGATACTGAAATGGTATGTGGGCCAACATACCCACAAACACCCCATGAGACTGAGGTTGGCAATGTCATTTGGGCCAACCAGCCCATAGAGCCCCTCATGTGACTAAGCTCAAAGTAGACAGTTAGGCAACATGTTATATAGCTTAGCTCAGAAATAATATGTGGTCCAACCTGACCATATACCTCCTGTCTTAGTCAGTGTTTCATTGCTGTGAAGAGACACCATGACCAAGGCAACTATTATAAGATAAAGCATTTAACTGGGGCTTGCTTATAGTTTCAGAAGGTTGGTTTCATCATGATGGAGGCATGGTGGCACTCATAGTGTTGGAACAGTAGCTGAGTGTTAGATCCTGGTCTGCAGGCATAGAGAGAGTGTGTGCCTGGACCTAGCATTGGCTTTTGAAACCTCAAAGCTTACTTCCAATGACACACACACAAACACACACACACACACACACACACACACACACTTTCTCCAACAAGGCTACACCTCCTAATCCTTCTAATCTTTTCAAAGACCTCCACTCTCTAGTGACTAAGCATTCAAAACTATGAGCCTATGGGAGCCATTCTTATTCAAACCACCATATTCCACTCCCTGGCCCCCATAGGCTTGTAGCTATATCATGATGCAAAAACACATTCAGTCCAACTCCAAAAGTCTCCATAGTCTTTCAGTCTCAACATTGTTTAAAAGTCCAAAGTCCCTTCTAAGACTCATGGCAATCTCTTAATTATGGCCCGCTATAAAATCAAAATCAAAAAGCAGATCACATACTTCCAACATACAAAGGCACAAAATATACACTACCATTCAGAAAGAGAGCATAGTGGGGAAGTACTGGGCCAAAGAAATACCTAAAGCCAGCAGGGCAAACTCTGAATTCTACATTTCCATGTTTGGTGTCAAAGTGCTCTTCAGAACTCCAACTCCTTTGTGGACTGCAACACAATTCTCTCTCTTGGGCTGGTTCCACATCTTATTAGCAGCTCTCCTTGACAGGTATCCTAAGGATCTGGCATCTCCAACCTCTTGGGGTCTCCAATGCAATCCAGACTTCACCTTCAGAGCCTCATACAATAGCTTCTTGAGGAATACATGCAAGGAGGGACACCCCTGACACGTGTCCTGCCCTCAGTGGTTTTTCTTAGAACCAGAGAGAGATTTCACAACCCCTTTCTTGTTGTATCTTTTACTTAAAGCCATAACCACATGGCCAAAGCTGCCTAGTTCTGCCTTTTTGTTGAGTCTGCAACTTGGCCCCCTCCTTAAATCAAATTTTCATCAGCTTTCTGTTATTGATGGTCTCCATCTCTGTTTAAGCTTTTCTTTAATTCCTTTTCACAAGTTGGAAAGTCGGCTGGGTGGGGTCTCCCCCTGAAGTCACAACTCCCTTTATTCCATTTAGCATCAGGCTTGTCTTTAAACTTTTTATCTCCTTCAACACTGGATTTAGCTTCATTATACTTCCTGGTGCTCCTTTCTTCTCAAACTGTACTTTCTCTATTTTTCCATGCTCGGCTTGCTCCTTATAGATTTGCATATGATCACTAATAACCACACAACAGAGTTGATATTAGGCTGTCTTGAAATCTCTGCCAGAGCTATTAATCCAAACCCTTCCATTTAGCCTCAGACAGAGTTTTAGGAAAGGGGTAAAAAGTAGCCACATTCTTTGCCAAAATACCACAAGCAAGAATTGTCTCTAGATCACTTATTCTTTCCCTCTGAAACTTCTTGAGCCAGGCCATCATAATTTACACTGCTTTTCTGAGATCTCTATAAAGGTCTGAAACCCTAGAAAGTGAAACAAAAAGTGCACTATCTCTAATTAGAATCCAAAGGTAGAAAACTATGGAATCACAATGAGTAAATATGCAAATCAATGTTCAGACAGAGCACTATCAAATCTGCTTCATTCATTAGTAAGAAGAGCTTCCTTACGTGTGAGATGGTTTGAAGGCTAGATTGTCATGCCGCACAGAATCCTCAAATGTGAAGAAGAACATCCTTGCTAACTCACAATTCAATGAAGACTTCAAAGCCAAGTCATTCCAAAAGCAAAATCATAAAAACAACCCTTTCAAAAAATTTAAAACAAACAATTAAAAGAACCACATTTGTGTGTATGGTGCATGTGCAAGTACACATATGTATGTGAGTTTGCTCAACCTTATATGTTCCTCTACAGGCCAGAGGTTCACATCGGGTGTCTTTTCTATCGCTGTCCACCATTGTTTCTTTCTTTCTTTGTTTCGGGTTTTGGGTTTTGGTTTTTTGGGTGTGTGTGTGTATGTTTGTGTTTGTTTCAGTCTCTCTCTGAACTTGAGGTTCATTGTTTTGGCTAGGCTGGATGGCCATTGAGCTCCAGACAACTGCCTGTCTCTGCCACCATATCCCATTCCCCAGAGCTGAGGTTACAGACATGTGTGTTGTCATGCCTGGCTTTTACATGTATTCTGGAGGTCAGTTCTTCATGCTCACACAACTAAACCATCTCTGCAGCTCCCATATATTTTTTAAGTGTTTGTTTGCCTTTTATGTGTATGTATATGTATGAGTATTTGCCTGTGTGCATGTATGTTCACCATATACACGCCTGATTCACAAGAAGGCCAGAGGAAGCATCATAACTAGAGTTACAGGTGGTTATTAGCTGCCATGTGGATGCTGAGAACTGAACCTAGGTCATCTGCAAGAGCTGGGGATTTTAACAACCGAACTGTTTCTCCAGTCCCTCTACATATTTTTAGTGTTCAATGTGGCCATTCATTTGAATATTTTTATAGATCCAGACTTCTACATGGAAAGTTCCACATCAGTGAAGACATTTTTTTCTTGTCATTATTGCATTCACATAAGATTAAGTCACAAATAAGGCAAGTATGGTAGCATTTGCCCAGAATGCCAGCACTTGGGAGGTGGAGGCAGGAGGATCAGAAGTTCAAGGACAGCCTTAGTTAGATGAGACCCCGTCACAAAAAACGAAAGTATTATAAGTAAAGATGATTTAAGGTATGTGAGCAGTGGTGGCATGTATAGTTTATATGCAAATTATATATATAGGTATATAATTTAATATTATGGACTTGACATCCAAGGTTTTTGATACTCACAAGTTGTCCTGAGGATACTGAGGAACGACTGTATTTGATATGTAATTAGATGAGAACTGCAAAGATAAGAAAATCTTGGGCCTATCATTGTTGCAAAATCACTGCCAGCAACATGTGACCCATGAAGCTATCACCCTGCATGCTCTGAGTCTGTTGGTTCCCGACAACCCAGAAGAAGGTAGGGAAACCCCCTTCAGATAGAAACTCCCCGATTTTTCTGTCAAAGCATGCAAGTGAATGTCCCTATAGAGACCCCAGCTCCACTAGGTCACATGTAAGAAGGAAATACTGAACCTCTGCAGAACTGCCTGCTCATCACAGATAGAGAAAGAATAAGCATTTAGAATCCACTTAAGGCCCGTTGGGAAGATCGTGGCCAGGGATTAGACCTTGAAGAAACCTGCTCTACAACTTCTTGGAGGCCACATAGCTGCCAAGAGGCCCAGGTAGGTAGGCTGGTACATCTGACAGATTGTAGGGCTAGGCCCAGGGATTGGCTCTCACCTCACACTGGCCCTGACACACCTCCTTTCACTTTACTGCTGCGGAAGTAGAGGCCCAGAGTAAATCTCTAATTACTTTTACTTGTCTGGTTCTTTTAGAGGTGGGAGTTTCACTACATGGCTGGGCTTCCCTTGGACCTGCAGCTTTCTTGGCCCCACCTCCTAATCAGTGGACATTCCAAACCTGATAAGTTTTGTGCTCCTACCATGTGCCAAGTATGTGAAATATCAACACATAAGATTTCCATTGTCTTTATAGCCTCAGGACTAGAAATGGCCTGCCTGTGACACAGAATAACCCCAGATCCCTCCCTACATTCAGGCCATAAAACCCCTCGTATGACTTTATAGGCACCCTCCCCCCTTTTTTCTCTGACTCAAGATCCTGAAGTACCTTCATCTATTGTGTTAAGTTAGGGTTTCATCACGCAGCCCCAGATGAACTGGAACTCTCTGTTGACTAGGCTGGCTTCAAATTTACAGGGATCTGCCTGTCTCTGCCTCGCGAGTGTTAGGATTAAAGACCTGTACTTCCACACCCAGTTGGAAGGACTTTCAAAATGTAATGATACCATTAATGTTCTGGAAGACAGAAACCAAATTTTAAAGCATTTTCCCCTCCATCAGCTCCTTCAAGTTCTTCTCTGAGCCCATTTTCATCATCTCTGGCCTTCTGGGGCTTGCTTACACATGCACATTTTAAAGTCCTCCATGGACTCTTTGTGAACCAAGAAATGTTTGAACTTCCTCCACCACAACAGCAGATCTCTTCAAGCCTTCAGTTCAATGTCCCCTCCTCCCATGTGGACACAGAGGGTGTTCAGTCCTCAATCCTATGTGAGAAGGGAAGAAAGAGCCTGAGAGTTAGCACTTGCTGAGCATGCATGAGACCCTGGGTTTGAACCTAGAGAATTAGAGATCAGAGTTAGCTGAGTGGTTGGGGCAGGGAGGGCTGTGGTGAAGACAGAGAGGACAGCGGTGTCCTGGACATGATCCCATTCTCTAGGGATAGAGTAATTAAAACAAAAGAAAATAAACAAGGAGGACTTAGGGCCTCTGCCACCAAAGTCTCACTGCCTCCCCTGTGGTCCAGGTTTTCCCTGCCCTCTGGCCAGTATGACTCTTCCTACCTCCAGTGGGAGCCCTGCTTCCCCAGGCACAGGGCTCCTGGCTAACTTCCAGTCTCATCAGCTCCAAGGATGTCCAGGCCTCTGCCTGTCCACAGCTTGGTTCCCCTGACCCTAGGAACTAGGAAGTCATCAGATGCTTTCTCCCTCAGAAAGAGAACCAGGAGGTATATAGATTTGCCTGCAGGTTTATTAGGGAAATGAGGCCCCTTGGACAACAGAGTGAAGCACTTCGAGCTCTGGCCTCCTCCCTAGAGAAGCTCTTCCCTACCTGCTGAAATGTTTTACAACAGAGAACAGGCCAAGAGCCAACGCAGGAGACACCCCACCCCAGCCAGAGGCACAAAACAGGGTCTGGAGAGGCTTGTGGAATATATTAGCCACTATGTTGACATTTAACTGGGTGTCAGGGCCTGTTTACATTCATTAACTCAGGTAACTTCAGGACAGCTCCAGGAAAGAGCTGCACTTATTCTGCTATAGATGAGGCAGCTGAAGCACCAGGGAGTGCCTTGTCTTCTTTTGGCACCACCCTCTACCAATCTTTTCCAGTTTCTCTACCAACCTCCTGTTTGGGCTTCAGGCATGTTGCAGTATGTTCCTTCAGAACAATGCAGACAGCATGGAAAGCCTAGGAAGCTACTTATCGCAACCAAAGAGCCATTACATTGAGAACAGCCTCATTCTTCCAGCAACCTCTCCCACCTCTCAAGTCTCCCAGCCTCCTCCCCTACCACTGATCCCCTCCCCATCAGGCCAGCTCCTTCATACTGTGCTCTAACCCCCAAGAAGCTAAGCCATCTCTGCCTCTCTCTGCTTCAAGAACAGAGGCCTTAATTGTGCCTCCGTGGGGTGAGAGTAAGGAAGACTTCCCACTAAGGACACAAGGAGGGTGCCAGCATGTTACCCCAAAGTAGTCATGGTTGTCCTGACCAGTGGGCAGCAAGACCACAGGAAACCAAGAGGGCTTTAAGCAGAAAGATTTGAACTGTCCTGGGGAGCTGCAGAAGAATGACTATAGCCCACCCATTCCCCAAGGCCCAGCTAGGCCTCCTGCCAATATTAAGTTGTACAGGAGGCGGAGTAGGGTCTGGAATATTTATCCATCCATTTCCAGTGTATGGGTGGGAACTAGGGTCCTGTGCAGGGGATTTGCTATACAGTTGGGAACTGGGATTCTGTGTAGGTGACTTACTATACAGGTAGGAACCAGGGTCCTCTGCAGGGGACTTGCTTCTGCATGTGGGATTTGGGATCCTATGCAGGGGACTTGCTATACAGGTAGTAATTGGGGCCCTGTGCATGGGACTTGCTTATGTAGACGGGAATTGGAGTTTTGCAGAGGGACTTGCTATACATATGGCAACTGGAGTTCTGTGCAGGGGACTTGCACATGACTGAGAACTCCTTTTGTGGCAGATGAACATCTTGGCCAGCTCAGAGTCTCTAGACTCTGACAGGTGCAAAGGCAGCATGTAGTTTGAGGCGTCTCTAGAGCCTCTGGGCACACTGTACCCTCACCTGATGAACCCCTGGATATCTCTTCCCTGGGCAAACCCCAGGGACTAGCCTTGTGTGAGTGAGTTCATTTCCCACATTTCCTCTTTTCGGTAAACAGTGGCTACTTCCTTCTGAGTGGCTACTTCCTCCTAGTCACTGGGTTCCAAGAAGCTGGCCAGGGCAGGGGCTCCCATGGCTCAGATGACAGGCCCTCCAATTCCAAGTTTAAAATGAGAGAAATGGAAGCTACATTTGTTTGGTTTGCACTTTATATAAACTGTAAAAAGTATCCAAATTAAAGGTAAAGAGAGGTGCAGAGATGAAATAAACTTAGAGTCCTAGGTGAGAAAAGGAAATCATGAGCTCAGCAGCAGCCTGAGTGGTGTTAGAAAATGGGTGGTAGAGAGGAATGTCTGCAGGTCAAGCTTGTAGTGGGATGCTTGGAAGAATTTTTTAGTTATTTTGGTTTCTTTAAAAAATGCAAAATGGCATTTGGACTAGGTTTCTTTTCCCATCCCAGGTATGGTGGATGATTGTGAATTTGATTTGGAATACTCGATGCCAGTAGCTATAATTTGGTTAAGTGTAGCTATTTTGCCATGTGTGGCTTGTACTTAGGATTGTGTGCTCCTTGGAATTATGGGAACTTTTGCTTAAAGTATACTAGTGTTGAAGTCCCAAGAGCCAAGGTGAGTTGTTGGTTGTTGGTTAGTTGGTTGGTTGATTGCATAAAAGAACATCAGTTGGAGAGATTCGGTTGCAGATAGTGAGCTAAAATGCTAGTCTGGCTCACTATCAGCTCCTCCTCTCCAAGCTTAGGACAACCTAAAAAGGCTGTGAAGATTTCTACCTTTCTCTCTTTCTCTAACAAGGCTGCCTGCAAAAGTGGTGAAGATTTCTTTCTATCCTTCCTTTCTCTTTCCCTAAATTGAGGGTAAAAGGTTGTAGTGTAGTACTACAAGAGCTGAATTTGGAGTTGATAACAAAGGCTTGGGCACTTCTTGTGGCTCCAAGATATCCATACTTCCCAGGATCCCCTGCCAAGATGGTGCTTTTTTTGTCATTGGGGGTACAGGACTTGTGGTCTTAGCCTCTTAAAAGAGCCACATTCTAGGCTTGGCCAGAGCCAGGCAAGGGCCAAGTCAGTTTATCCTTATAGAGACTATAGGCTCAGTGTCCTGGCATACTGGTTTTTGAGAACTGGTGAAATACTGTTGTATAAGAAAAACAGCAGCTGTGTGTGTTGGTAGGTGCCTTTAAGCACAACACCTGGGATGCAGAGGCAAGAATATAAGTTCCAGGCTAGCCTGGGCTTCATAGCCTGCCCTGCGAAAGAACCTGCCCCCACAAAAGACAGAAAGAAAACAGAAATGTATTGACTTCAAAACCCACAAAGAAGACCAAAATCAAAATATTAATAAACATTTACTTAAATATCTATAAATTGCAACATTATGTCTACTTTCTAGGAATCATAAATATGTCATTACCCTGGAAAAGATCCTGTAGATTTTATTTTATTTTTTTAAGTTGGCCAGAATTGCCACTTAGACATGTTAATTCTCAAGAAATCATAACCAGGGGCTAGAAAGATAAATCAACAGTTAAGAGCACTTGATGCCCTTGTAGAAGACCAGGATTCTGGTCCCAGCATCCGTGTGGTCTCTCACAACCATCTTTATTTCCAGCTCCAGGGGATTCAACATCTTCTGACTTCTGCCAAGCCAACATCAGGCAGACACACGATACATGTATGTGTATATATACATATATGTATATACATACACAGAGGGGGGTGCAGAACACTCATACACATAAAATAACAGAGTTTCTTTGTTGTTACTATGGCTGACTGTCCTGGAACCCCCTATGTAAACTAGGCTGGCCTCAAACTCACAGAGACCTACCTCCCTCTGCTTCCAGAGTGCTGGGATACCACCACCACCCAAATGACAAATCTCTTTTCAAAAATTAAAAAGATTAGCATTAACAATTCATTGTTATGTAATATCAAGAGCACAATTATGGGTGAATTGTAGAACTTTTAAATTATTTATTTATTTATGTGTATGAGTGTTTTCCTGGGTGTATTATGTGAACCATGTGCATGCAGGGTCCACAGAGAGGGGTCAGGTTCCCTGGAACAGGAGTTACAGATGGTTATGAGCCATGTCGGTGCTGGGAATCAAATCCAGGACCTCTCCAATAGCAAGAAGTACTCTTAACCACTAACCCACCTCTCTGGCCCCAATCTTCAAATATTTCTATAGCAAAATTCTGTTGATATTTACTCTGAGACATGAGAGCATTTCCATATGTTTACTATGACCTGAGGTGTGTTCTCCAAAAGGAAGAACGCAGGGCCTTACAGCTCTAAAGTGAGGGCCCATATCATCTTAAGAGAGTATTTGGGGAATCCAGGACCAGTTTAGGATCCTTTGTCCAGAACTATCTACCTGCTCCAGTCTGCTAGCCCAAACTTCCTCCCAGGGAAGAGGCTCTCTCCCTCTGCCCAAGAAGGATGTCATCTCTGTTCTTACTGGACATTCATTTCTAAATGGCATCCACAAAGCCTGAATCTGTCCTCTAGGACCAGAGTTCATGGGAAGCCCCACTTTCTTACAGCTCACTGACTGAACTGAGATAGACTGTGTCCTTCTCCTGCCTCTCACACTTCAGCTGCACAGATCAACTCCTCCCGGCTCTTCCCCTTTCCATAATCTTTCACGGTCATACCCTATCCTGACCACCTTCTCCACAAGCCAATTAGTCATAGGCCCTCATGTCTACAGAATGAGACTCACACTGAACTCATCCCGTCAACTCCCCAGGGCAGCCCAGCTGGCATGCAACAGGGAAGCCTCTGTGCATGTAGGCCAGTCTAACTGACAGATTTCCCTCTCAGAATCTGCTTACTGAAGAGCAATGTCAACGGCACAATAACAACAACAATGGCAGTAAATAAAAGACTGAGGTAAAAAGAAGTTACATAGCCTGACCTAAGCTCCAAATAGACAATCTAATATGGTGTCCTTGTCTTTTCCACCGTGTGTGTGTGTGTGTGTGTGTGTGTGTGTGTGTGTGTGTATTTAAAATATGTAAAGAATGGACAGAGGGCTGGAGAGATAGCACTGCAGATAAAAGCTGCTCTTGCAGAGGACTTGGGTTTGGTTTTCAGCACCCATATGGTGGCTCCCAATCTGTAGCTCCAGTTTCAGGTGATCTGACACCCTCTTCTACTGAGGTATTTACTATGTCCTCACATATAACTAGACTGTCTATTTCCCATTGAAAAATGCAAGCTTTGTGCTCATTCCTTCCACCTGGAATGCTGCCTCCAGCCCTCACCTTTGGCTACCTTTCTCCCTCACATCATCTGGGCATCTGCTCATTTCTTAAGATCTGCCTCCTATGACCAACCTACACGAGTAGCTTATACACATCTTCCTTTACAAACTCCATCTTCTAACTTTGCTTTAGTTTATTATGCTTTTTTAAATTTTAAAATACCTTGTGAAGTTGTGAGGGTTCAAATGAGTTAATACAGAAAGTACTTGGAAGCTAGGTTGAGTAGCACACTCTTGTAATCTTAGCACTTTGGAGGTAGAGGCAGGAAGATCTCCAGCTGAATACCAGCCTAAGCTACATAATGAGAAACTCTCAATCCTGCATCCCTGACCACCCCCTCCCAAGAAATCACTGGTAAGTGATGTCTTAGTTGGGGTTTTTATTGCTGTGATAAAACACCGTGACAAAAAATGACTTGGGAAGGGAAGAACCGGTTTGTTTCACCTCAGAGAGTATAGTCCAGCACTGAGCGAAGTCAGGGCAGAAACTTGGGCAGGAACCTGAAAGCATGAGGCCATAGAGGAACGCTCCTCATGGTTTGCCTCTCATGGCTGGCCCTTCATGGCTTGTCCAGTCTGCTTTCTAACGCCATTCAGGACCACCTGCCCAGGGATGGAACCGCCCACATGGGCTGGGTGCTCCCACATCAATCGTTAATCAAGAAAATGCCCCACAGATTTGCCTACAGGCCAATCCTATGGAAGCATTTTTCTCAATTAAAATTCCTTCTTCCCAAAAGACTGTAACTTGTGTCAAGTTGACAAAACACTAACCAGTTCGGTGGTGGTATTATTTTAAGCGGCAATCATTATTTACAGGTCACACAGCGTTTATGCAGCAAAGCGATTGAACTATTTATCTGCTTTTTAAAGTGTGTGCACTATTGTTGTTCGGCGTTTTTAGAATATATTCCCCATGAGGCCAGGAAATCATTAGCTTGTCATTGCCAAGTCTGCCAGTGTTTGAACCCTACACAGAATGCCCTACATAAATATCTGTTTTATTCAGTGAACAATGTGGAGACGCAATAGATGCTTTGGCTACCATTCATGAACTCTACAAATATTTACCGAACATCCACTCCGTACCAGGCAACAGGCGCTCTCATTTTCTCAGTATCAGCCTATCACTGGCTGGGCTTAGATTTTGAAATCAAAGCTTATTCGTAGTTCAGGGTAGTGGTAAGTGGACCACTCTCGTGGAATCCACACTCCCATAAAGGAACAACTTTGCTTTCCGAGAAAGGGCGGAGCTCGGAGCCCCAAGTTGAGCGGAGACCGGGGTGGAGCGAGCCCGGGTGGGTAAGTAACCTTGTCTCCCCACGCTGCGGGGGCGCGGCGGAGGCGGGACTACAAGTCCCAGGCTGCTCAGCGCGGCGCGGCCCTGCGGAGGGCGCGGCGCGGGGAGGTGGGCTCTGCGGAGGCAGCCCGGAGGCGCGGGGCGCGGGCGCCGGCGGCGGGCCATGCCGGGGGCCGGGGCCCGCGCGGAGGAGGGCGGCGACGGCGAAGGAGCGGTAACGGGAACCAGCTCGGAGGCCGGGGCTGTGGCAGGGCGGGAGCCCTCGAGGCTGTGCGGCTACCTGCAGAAGCTCTCGGGCAAGGGCCCGCTGCGGGGCTACCGCAGCCGCTGGTTCGTGTTTGACTCGCGCCGCTGCTACCTCTACTACTTCAAGAGCCCGCAGGACGCTCTGCCGCTCGGCCACCTGGACATCGCCGACGCCTGCTTCAGCTACCAGGGCCGCGATGAGGCTGCGGAGCCGGGAGCCGACCCGCCCACGCACTTCCAGGTGCACAGCGCGGGTGCAGTCACGGTGCTCAAGGTGGGACGATCGCGCCCCGGTGCCCACTCATGTTACGCCAGCAGACTTTCCCTCCACCTTCCTTCCTTCCTTCCTTCCTTCCTTCCTTCCTTCCTGCCTTCTTTCCTTACCCCAAAGGCCTCCTCCTATCCCGCCCAAGCCTCCCTCCTCCACTGCCCACTGATTCCTTCCTCGTTCTTATCTTTTGCCTTTTACCTGTGCTTAGGCAATAAGGCCAGGGCAGGGTTGGGGGTTGCTCAATTTGATCTTTGACTCTTTGACCTATCATTTCCCTCTACGCCTTCCCTCGTTTTCCTGTCTTGTCCACCCTCACCATCCCGTGGATGCTCTGGGAATCGCTCCCAAAGTCGTAGGCTTCTGTCCTCCATCCCCCGCCCTTACTACTCTGCCTGTGACCTTGGGTATGCCCTTTGACTGACCCCTCTGTGCTTCAGCTGCCTGCTCTGTAAAAATGGGGACAGCAGTAGTAATAGCTATCTCATAGGGATGCTGGGATTATGTGATTTCCACTCTAAAGTGCTCAGTAAATGCGGTGGTTTTGGTGCTATAGCCCTAGGCAAGTGATGGCAGGGCCACTGGATATAATTTACCACAGTCCCCTCCAGGGATGTCAGGGATGCACAAGCCATACTCACTCTGGCAGTGCCTGTTTTCTTGCTCCTTGTTTTGGCTGGGAGAAGTGGGAGAGGTTGCTTCAGTTTATGGGAGGCGACCTTAGGTTTCCCCTGGGAGATTGAATATTAGAGGCTTGGCAGTAGTCAGCAGTCTTGGGGTCGCTTTCCCTGTTGTTGGGAGTTCTGGGGATCTGGACCTTGACATCTCCTAGGGATTGTCCTGTTTAGAGTACATGGGGTCTGGGCCCTGGTTTAGAGCCAGGCTGCCTCTGCCTGTCTGTATCTCTCTCTCTCTCTCTCTCTTTCTCTCTCTCTTCTCTCTCTCTCTCTCTCTCTCTGCCTTGCTCCCTGCTTGGTTCCCTGAGTCTCCACCCTCTCTCTTTCTGGCTTCTCTTCCGTTTTGCAAGCTGGGCTTTCTCCAAAGCAACAGGGCTGGGCTTGAAGCAACAGCTCTCTCAAAGCTGGCCAAGTGGAGAGCAGAGTGGCCTTGTGAGCATGCAACTGTTCCTGAGATCTGCAGAATGCACAGCAGCTGGAGCTGTTCCCTGAAGCCATTTCTTGGAGCTTTGTCAACTCAGCAGAGTCTGATTCCCAGGGTCTCTTGGGCCCCTCTCTCCACTCTCTGAGTAGGTGCATAAAATGTTTCTCTAAAGGAAGCCAGGCAGGCCTGCAGTTCAACCTGAGGTAACTTAGTCTGTGTAAACTTGGGACTGACTCCAAAGTGTCCACAGGGACTTTTGTCAGAGACAGATGCTTGTCCTCTGTGTACATGTGGACACTGGTGAATTTCCGGTGGAATTGTTTGTTAAAAAAGAAAACTGAGCTTCCTGTTTCAGATTTTCTCAGATGGTTTTAAAACCCTCTCTCTACCAGTTCTTTCATTTTCAAAACATTTGAATACTGGCAGCATCTGCATAAGTGGAGATACGGTGCTTAATGTTAGGAATATGGCTTCAGACTTGGATGGGTTTGAACTTGCAGCTTGAGTCATCAATCATGTGCATTGGACACATTTATTACTTCTCTGTCTAGTTCCTCCTTTGGTCCAATGTGAATTTGACCTTCCTCCTTTAGTGGCAGTGAGGATTCTAGAAAAGATTATGGAAAAATAGCTGGTACATAGTAAGCCCTGCCTGGCAGACATAGAGCATCAGGCACTGCTTTTGGCCAGATTATGTGATATGGACGTCATGTTGATATAATGGTTGTTATGAGTAGTGATCATAAGGGAGTTAGAGTTGTGTCTGTATACCTGTCACAGACATAAAATTGAGCAAGAAATGAAAAGTTACAGAATGGTTCCTTTTATGTGACAAGTTTAGGTGAAGAAGTATTATATACCATGAGGGTCTGTGCTGTGCACTGAAGGGAAGTGGGAAGCTATGTCAGAGTGATAAGCCCTGGCTTCATGGTGATAGGAAGAGAGGATTGTGGGAGGGGATGGATATCCTGGGGCTTCCACTGTTGTTTCGAAATGCTTTTCCTCTTAGACTGGGTTATAGCTGTACCAGGATTTGTTAGGTTGTTCTACGTAGCTTTTTGTAGCCCTGGCAAGCCTTAAACTCACAAAGAGTCACCTGCCTCTGCCTCCTGGGAGTGGAAATTAACAGTATGTGCCACCACACCCCGCTCAGATTTACCTGAAAACTGGAATTACCTTTGTGAGCTGCCATGTGGATACTGGATCCTCTGTCAGAGCCGATGCTCTTAACGGATAATAACCATCTCTCTGGCCCCTGAGACCATTGTGTTTTGCCTTTTTTAAAAGAGGGGCACATTCAAATTTGGCCTCTGACCCACCTGATTCTCATTCACAATTTCACAGGCTTCATGAATATTCATGCAGGACTTTTTTTTCTCATTTATTTTTATTTTATGTCTGCATTTATGTAAGTGTGTCATGTGTGCCCAGAAGAATTAATCAGATCTCCTGGAAATAGACTTAGACAGTTGTAAAGCACCAGATAGCTGCTGCGAACTGAACCCAGGTCCTCTGCAAGAGCAGTAAGTGCTCTTAACCACTTAGCCATTTCTCCAGCTCTTGTACAAGACAGTTTTATATGTAAAATTAGAGACAGAAACAGGGTGACTGAAGATTAGCTTGATAGAAATCATTGGATCGGAAAAGGGCAAGCCTTTCCTAAAGAAAAGAGCAATTGAGATGTAGGGTTTCAAAGTAAGGGTGATTTTGTTTTTTAAGAGAATTTTAAGAGGCTGGAAAGATGTCTCAGGTAAAGTGCTTGCTTGGAGGGAAGAGGACCTGAATTTGATTCCATGCACCCAGGTAAAAGTTGAGCATGGTGTGAGCATACCTATGATCCCACTGGAGAGCACAAATACACACACACACACACACACACACACACACACACATTCAGGGCACAGTCATTCCTTTTGAACTGCTGGAGTAAAATTGTTACGTTGGTAAAGTCGGAAAATAGGAGTCATCTTCCTTCTCATGTGATCTGATTCCCATGAGCATGGATGCCTCACACGAGGGCTGCTTGCCCACAGAGGGGACCCTGGTTTCCAAAGAGCTGGTGAGGATTTATCTCTGCTTCAGTTCAAGTATGCATATGACCATGCAGATGCCATTTCTTCTGAAAAATAAAATAGGTTAAAACAAGAAGAAAATTGATGATTCGCTTTTTATATTATCGTATGTTTTCAATTTTAAGTGTCTTCCAGCCTTCTTCGGTGAAGCTGTGGCTTTGTGGGACTTTTTCAGAATGCCTTACTGCTTAAGTCTTAATGAAAGCTGATACTGGAATTTCTCTGTAAACTCCTCTGTGCTTAAAGCCAGGGATCTGGTCCAGAGCCCTATTTTACAGATGAGGGAAAAGAGGCCCGAGAAGGGGCTGTGATTTGCCTGAGATCACAAGACTAGACTCAGACCATCTGAAAACAGAGTCTCTGGGAACAGGGAGTGTCCCAGTTGCCATATCTGTTTTGGCAAATCTCTCTCTGCAGACTTTGGATACTGTTTGTTTTGGATTAGGTAAGGTGTAGTGGCTTTTCCTCCTTCACTGCATTCCGGCCAGTCCTTTTTATGCAGTAAGTACCTGGAACATTGTCCTGCATGATTCTACTTGGATGGATGCATATTAGTTTTGAGTAGACATTTGGAAGTTGTTGCAAAGGCCTGGAAGAGGCAGATGCTTCCTGTGCAGCGTATACAGATTGCTAGAGGCTTCTTTCCCAATGTTCCTGGAACCAGAGGCATGGAGACATTTCTGGATTGAGCTGGTAGTTGGGGATAAGAAAGCATGTGACAGAATATGGGTAAAGTTTGGGTGACCCTGCCCCGCTGATCTCTGCAGTCCTTGGAGCAAGATGTATCATCCGACTGACCGCAAATGAATCCCCCTGCTTCTCCCTTTCTTGTAAGCATTTGGTGCTCACATGGACGTGTGTGTTGCCTGTTAGTTCCTGAATCACACGTAACCGAACAACTATGCATCCCTATTCTTAACCTCATTTTGTGGGAAAAATGCCCATACCTTCGTGTTGAACAACTGTCAGCTTAATGACAAACATTTGTTAGTGTGGATAATCATAGAGTGCTCATCACAGAATAGATGTGGTAAGCCAGCCTTCCTTGCTGAGTGGCTCTGCTAAGCTGTTCTGCACTAAGGCATCCGCATAGAGTCTTGAAGCATTATTTAAATCTTAAGTTGTGGGCACTTGGCTTTTCATGGATTTGTTACCGTTTCCCAGGTAGTCAGTTCCTTAAAGGCAAGTATACCTGTTCAAGTTCCTGGTAAAATAGCTTTCTGTCTCCCATTACCCCTCACGTACTTCTTGTTATGGAGAGTCATCATTCAATGTCCAATCTAACTCTCCGAGGATGTCTCAGAACTAACAGAACCCGGCCTAAAGTGGGTATGCTGTACACTGAGTGAATATTCATTGTCTTTCTCAAAATTTATATCTTGAAGACCTGTCTCAAGAGTGTCATGGGTTTGGGAAGTGGAGCCTTCATGAGTGAGATTAAGTCTCCCAGAATGAGATTTCAGAGAGATTATCTGTCTCTGTAAGGTCAGAGCATAAAAGTGCCCTTCCTCAAGCATTTAATGCTAGGCATTAAAACAGGCAGTCCCTTATCTCAGATTCACAGGTCCTTTCCAAGAACTGAATTGACCAGCATCTTGTCTTTGGATGTCTTGGTATTCAGAACTGTGAAGAATAAATTTCTGTTTAAGCCACTGTTAAAGACAACAGCATCCTCATCATCATTTGCGTATGGGATATGTATATGTGCATGGCACTTGTATGTGAGTGTTTGTGCAAGCAGAAGCCAAAGGACATCGGCATCTTCCTTCATAGGCTGTCTGCCTATTCCCTTGAGACACAGTGGCTCACTGAACCTGAAACTCACTGTTTTGGTCAGGCTGGGCTTTTACACTGCATCTTCCCACCCCCAACCAAACATACACACACACACACACACACACACACACACACACACACACACACACACTAGGGTTACACACATATACAGCCATCCTCAACTTTTTCTGTGGGTACTGGGAATTGAAACTTAGGTGCTCGTGGTTGCACAGCAAGCAACGGAGCCATAGCCCCCAGTGTATGATTTTTTTTTTTATTTTTTTATTTTCAGTATCTAAACTAAGTTGAGCCCAAAAGGTCTTTGTTAAATGAAAGAATAGAAAGTCATCACCTGTAAGCATTGATTTTTATGTGAGTTCTGGGCCTTTAGAAGTGATCATCTAAAACTCTTTAAATGCACAGATGTTACAAAACATTTTTGCCACATGTCATGAAAGTGGCTGCCATAAAATAAAGGGCCAGTAAATGCCACAGGCGTCAGGAATCCAAAAGAGGGTTTGATTCAGCCTCCCCCAGAAGAGATTGCTGCCAGTGCTGTATGTGGGAGTTTGTGGTGTTTTTCTTGCCCACAGTTTGGACTCCGAGGTCAGTGTTCTGGCAGGGGCAACCTTTTTATGGAAAGGGACTTAAGTAAATACTTGAGGTTGTACAGGCCAAGGCCGTGCCGTCTCTGTCGGTGCTTTATCCTGCTGTAGTAGTCCAAACACAGTCAACTGCTGAGTGTAGCTGAGTTTCCAGAAGTTGAATTTCATGTCATTCATATAATATTATGTCACTAAAGACTTTTCTTCTGATTTTCCCCCCAACCATTTAAAAATGTTAATTTGTAAAAGTATATCGCTCTTAGATAATACAAAAATATACAGCAGCTGGCCCTTGGGTGGGAGAACTCAGAAAGTTCAGGACCCTATTAAGACCTAGCCATGTCCCCTTCAACCTGAGATCCTTGGGTTTATGGCAGGATTTTGGTCTTTGTTTCTAAGAGCTGAAGGAATCAGTGAATGTTAAGCAGAGACTAATGAATATTTTCCCCCAGCTGGTTGTCTTAATCCCTTTGGACTGCTGCAACGACATACCATAGACTGAGTAGCTTTGAAAATACCAGAAGTGTATTGCTCACGATTCTAGAGGCTGGGAAGGCCAAGGTGTCATCAGATGTGGTCTGATGAGGGCTCACTCTGCTTTGCAAATAATGACTTCAGGCTGGATCCTCACATAGAAGAACTTACTAACCCTCTACACTACTTCAAAATGACCCTATTTAACCCATCTTACTCCCTCAGTTTTTCCTTGAGACAGGGTCTCATATAGCTCAGATTGGCCTTGAGCTCATGTGTAGCCTTGAACTTGTGATCCTCCTGCCTCCTCTTCCAGGTCATAGTATTAAAGGTATGCACCACCACACCTGTTTTTTGTGGTGCTGGGGATGGAAGCCAGGCTTCATGCATTCTAGGTAAGCACTCAGAATGGGTGCACCCTTTCCATAGATCTTCCTTTGAAGGATTCTTTATTCAAGAAAGGTAGACATAAGTCCATGCCCATAGGCATAAAAACAGCAAAAATAAAAGGTAATTCTTGAGTCCCTGAGAAGCAACTGAAGTTGGAAAGATACATTTCCCATAAGCAGGAGAAGTGAGATTTTTGGAAAACTGCTAGCCACAGGATACTTGAACTTTAGTTGTTTCGTTGTTGGGGAATTCTAAGATAAGAAATCTGTTAACTTGAGCCCTGAGTCAGGTCTCACCTGCTGGCTATGTGCTGTTGAACAAGAGACTCTAGATCAGTCTTCTAATTTCTCAACCTTCCTAGTGCTGTGATCCTTTAATACAATTCCTCATGTTGTAGTGACCCCAACCATAAAATTATTTTGTTGCTATTTCATAACTGTAATTTTGCTATTGTTATGAATCATAATGTAATGTAAATATGTGATATGCAGATGGTCTTAGGTGACCCCTGTGAAAGGGCAGTCTAACCCCCAACAGAGTCGTGACCCACAGGTTGAGAACCACTGCTCTAACTAATGATAGTTTCTACTCATAAGCAGTCGTTGAAGGTCAGGTACGTTAACTTCAGGAATTATCTAGACAGGACCTGGGACATTACTGTCATCATTATAAAATGAAATGTTAAGTGCGTGAATGGATAAAGAAAATGTGTTACCGACAGTGAGGTTTTGTCATTTGCAAGAAAATGCGGTGAGGTAGAGCATACCGTGCTAAACAACATAACCTAGACTAAAACAACTATGTTGCGTATTCTCTCATGTGCAATCTAGAGTTAAAAGATTATATACATATGCTTGTGTGTGTGTGTGAGAGAGAGAGAGAGAGAAGGGGGCAAAAAAGAGTAATGGAGGGATGATGGAAATGTGATACATGCATATGAAATGTCATAATGAAACCCATTGTTTTTATGATACAATGAATATGTGCTAATACAGAAAATATATTCTTTAAGTCAATAAGTGCTGAATTGGAGATACCTCCAACAGTGGCTTCTGAAACATCTTTGTTGTGGCTAAGAGTGCTGACACCTGTGGTGATAGCTTTGGATGATCTGCCCTGCTGGGCTTCCCTTCCTGAGGCATTCCTGATGGCCACCTTCACTAACTGGGTCTTTCACATATTTTTCCTCCTACATACACTGTTAGTTCATCTCCCCTTCCAAGATAACTGTTTCCTGAGAAATGGAAATGTGGTGGTTTGAGTGAGAATGGCCCCCATAGGCTCATATATTTTTCTACTTGGACCCCAGTTGGTGAAAGTGTTTGTGAAGGATTCAAAGGCATGGCCTTATTGGAGAAGGTGTGTCACTGGACGTGAGCTTTGGGGTTTCAAAAGCCCACACCATTTCCAGTTAGCTCTCTCTGCCTTGTGCTTGTTGTCTCAACGTAGAAACTCTCAGCTACTGCTCCAGTGCCATGCCTGCCTGACTACTGCCTTGCTCCCCTCCGAGATGGTCATAGACTCTTCTACCCTCTGGAGCCCTGAGCTCCAAATACATGCTTTCTTTTGTAAGTTGCCTTGGTCATTTTTTCACAGCAATAGAAAATTAATAAGCCAGGCACCAAGTGTAGTTGGTACTGATTTCCACTTGACCAAAATAATCTGAGGGGTGAAGCATTTAGTGATCAGCCTCGGAGTGCAGCCTTCCCTGCTCTAGTTAGAAGAGAATATAAACTGTAACCTTCTTCCCAAAAGGAGGGAAGAACCCTACTGTTGTAGAATTTATTCTCAGACTGAGAACAGGAAAAAGGTTTTGAAAAAGGAATTTAAGTTTCTGATTTCCAGAGACATGCGAGTGGGATTTTCTGTAAATCCTCACAGGCCAGGGCTCTGCTAGGTGTGGGTTGCTTTCATGGAGTGCCTACAGTATGGGAATAGGGAGTTGGGCAGTTGTGATACATCTGACGAGTTTTCTATAAATCCACTCTACCAAACGCACTCAGTTCAGCTAATGCCTTGGGACTTGTATGCATGAGGCTTTCTGAGGGCAGGAAACTGAGAGGGTCTGGAGACTGCAGTGTTCATGACTACTTATAAGCACAAGAAGCTCTGGGTAGATTGGAGAGTCAGATGCTTTAACTCCTGGTGCTGTCAAACCCTCTCCTAGTCTCTAAGCACCTGACCCTGAGTTGTTAGAACACTGGAGCTTCCTGTTTAGTCCACCACTGTGTTTTAGAGGGGTGGTAGGTACCCAGTAGATGTTCAGGCCGTGTTAGCTAAAGGAATGTTTTCAGCCCTCAGTGGGTATCGGTGTGAGGGTAGGTGGTATGCTCACATTTCATGGTAAATGGAAGGTTTGTAGTATCTACTTATTGAGGAGATGTTTTTGTATGTATTACCATGTTCTAAGCATTTTGCATCCTTTTTGAAATTATCAATATTTTACTCTGTGTATTTTGCCTGCATTTATGTATGAGTACCTCATGTGTGCCTGCTGAGGCCAGAAGAGAGCAACAAATCCCCTGGAATTAGAGGTACAGTTGGTTGTGGGGTGCCATGTGGGTGCTGGGGATCATCTGGAAGAACAGCCAGTGTTCTTAACCACTGAGCCATCTCTCCAGCCCCAGATGCAAATCTACCAGTGAATTTTTTCCATTTATTTAAGAAAATATAGTGTTAGAATTTTAAAAGCAGTTTGCACTTGTTATATAATTCAAGAATTATAAGAACATAGGAAAGAGGTCATATTTGTTTGCATATGTCAGTACTTGGGAGGTAAATACCAAATGTCTGCTTTTTTTTTTTTTTTTTTTTTTTTTTTTTGGTTCTGATAGAGTTCTGGCATTTCTCATAGTAAATGAGGGGAAATCTCTGGGATCTGCCTGTGACCGCCCCCCCACCCCCCACTCCCACCCCTGGCACTGGGATTAGAGGCATGCACATGCATGCCACACCTGGATTTTTACTTACGTGCTAGGGAACCTAGCTTGGATCCTTATGCTTACACAGCAAGTGCTTACCTAACACTGAGCCTATTCCCCAGCCTCTGTCTAATTTCATCAAGGAAAATCCCTGGAGAACATGGTCCAGAAAAGTTAGGCTCTGCTACAATTGTGAAGCTGCTCAGAGACTTAGTACCTTTGGAGTCTACAGAAATGTCCCCAGGAAGATGAGAGTCCGCACCTTTTAATGAGTTTTTAACCCTGTGCTTTGCTCAACTTTTGCAGTGATTGTGTGGAAAACTAGAATTAGGGGGGAGAAGGGGCTTCAGAAGGTGGATTCTTTGGCTGCTTCCTCCTCCTCCTCCTCCCCCTCCTCCCCCTCCTCCTCCTCCTCCTCCTCCTCCTCCTCCTCCTCCTCCTCCTCCTCCTGTACCTCTTCTTCCTCCTCCACTTTTTTCTGTTCCTCCTCTGCTTTCTCTGGGCCACAGGGAAGAGCAGTCTTTCTTCCAGGAGGCTACTCCAAGCCAGCCCTGGTCAGACTGAGTATTCCCTGGCCGGAGGAGGGCAGGCCAGTGTTATCAGGATGTTGATCTTGAATTAAAGGAATTATTTTTTAGGCAGTGGGCCCAGTTTTATTTCCCTTTCCAGCTCTCTGATGTTCAGAAAGACTGCTTGTAGAGAAGATGGCCTGACTCTCTAAACATGATGTAGCCAGCCACTTACCCAGCAGGCCTTGTAAGACAAGGCCCTAATGGGTGTCCAGCTGAAGTCAGCTATCACCTCTGGCCTCAGGGAGCTTGTCCTGCATGTGCACTGAAATATAATCAGGGCACTGTCATTAAATGGCTCTGCAATATGAAAGAAGTCATTTGGAGTTGGTGCTATGCGCATTACCCCAAAGTCAGAACTGGAGAGGGCTTCGGAGATCAGCCTACCCTTCCCCTGCCTATAACATATTGAAGAAACTGATTCCCATTGGGACTTAGTCTAAGAGCCAAAACCTTCTCCAGATACATGGTCCAAACTTATATAAAATTTAGTCTACATGTATAACTGTTATTAAGAAATCAGGTTTATGCTCCATGGTTTCGTACAGATACACAATTGTACATTAACTATTTATGTCGGTCATAAACTGAAGAAGTTTAATTGCATGAAGTTTAGAACCAGATTATAAACTTACAGTGAGAGCTGACCAACCAAACAGAAGCACTGAGATCTCTGTGTCTCATCCCTCTCAGGTGCCTTTGTGGTAAAGTATTCTCCAGAGGAAGCAGACCCTTGGCCATTGGCTACAATGAGTCCTCTAGCTTTAGGAAGGGAACTTTACAGTTTACCCAACCCTCACATGTATGCTGTTCCAGACATGACATGCTACTAAGATTTTTCCTGTCCTTTGAAGAAAAGTGGCTTCCTCAGAGCTGTGGTTCTGGAATAGACTGTGTGGAGGAAGTCTCCTGAGTACTGTCAAAGTACAATGATGGGAGTCCTTTCCTGGGGATTTGGCCATGCTCAGTCTGGGGTCTACATTTCCAGCAGGCATTCCTGCCTTTCTGCTGTAGATCTCTGGCATCTCCTCTGCTCTCTGGGTCATGAGAGACTTTTCTTTCTGGTTCTGTTTGATAGTGGCCATCATGCATGTGTAGAGATCACAGGACAACTTGCGAAAGTCTGTACTCTTCTTCCACTGTGTGGGTTCCGGGGATGGAACTTAGGTCACCTTCTCTCTAGCGTTCGATGGTAGAGTAGAAATTGCAGAACTGTGTAGGTGGAGACCAGTGAAGTGTGAGCTCTTTATTCTGTGGTTAGTGCTCTGTGGTTTGTAGTTGCAATTACCTTTGCATTCTGGGTTTCGGTGCTCTAGGAGGAGGCAGTGTTGGAGCAGGGCTGTTGAGCAGGCTCCTGGCTAAGGCCACAGGAGTTCTTAATTTGTCCTGGTCCTCACTGACTTTGCAGTGGCAGAGCCATCGGAATGTAGCTCTCTAGTCACTTGGAGGCCTCCTGTGCTCCCTTTCTCTGAAACTGAAAGCGTTTGAAAGGCGTCGCCATTTCCTGAAAGGAAGAGCAGGCCCAGGGTGTGGCCTTGTCCTTGCCTGCATCCTGATGAAATCTGTGCCTTGCCTAGATGAGCAGCCTGGGCTGAGAGGCTGCATGGTGAGAGCCCCTCACAGGCTGGCCATGTCTGCTGCCCCATGCCTTCCTACTTTCTGGCTCTTCTCTGATCTGCTTGTGGGCTTTATTCTAAGTCCATCACCATCACTTACCCCTCCTCCCCACACCAGGGACCCACTTCAGCAGACACTGGCCCCAAGCTCACTGTTGAGACCACATTGCACATTGGCCTCAGGCTCTCAGCAGTTTAGCTGAACCTCGCGATTACAGGTGTGAGCCACTATACCTGTCTGCCGTTATGGTATTATGGTATTAGTTAAAGATCCCTTAAGAAATGACTTTTCTAAAAAGAAAAAAAAATGTTTTTAATGTGGACCACTGAGCTCATGGATTCAGTTGTCATTCTTTCACAGGGGCCGTTCTGATCTCTGTGTCTGTCCAGCTTTGGTAGACGTGCTGCCCAAGAGAGCACAGTGTTTGCTTTTCAAAGCAGACTCCAGTGCTTGAGGCGACAGCACTCCCCAGCTGGCCACCCACCAGAGTAGGTCAGAAGTGTGGAAACCGTCCCAGCCCTCGAAAAGGAACTGGATTAGAGTTCATGAGATATATGAAAATGCTGATTTTAAGTTAGCCACATAAAAACTTAACAAATGAGAATTTATCGTGTTCCCTAGATGTGTGGGGTTTGTAAAATTGCATTTTTGTCTTCTGAGGAGCAGGAAACCCAGTATTAGCTGCCTTGGCCCCTTACTTGGATTCAAAAAGAAGATTTCAAAAATCTTCCAAGGGGGAAAAAAAACACGTATTTTTCTATTAGTGTGGAGCCCAGTCCCTCGAGATTGTCTCTAGACTCATGTATGATTTTGAAACACTCAAAAGAAAAATTGGAAGCTAAAGTTTGTTAAGTTCGGTATATAATCTGCCGTCCATCTGAACTGTGTTTTGTATTATCAGTCTTTGTACAATTTTTATTGCTTATGGGAAAAGTACCTTAGACATTCCTTGGAAATGAGTATATTCTCTCTTAAGAGTTGAGTTCCTTCCAGTGAACAGCCATTACAACCTTTAAGAACTGTGGGTAAAACCTTTCTTGTGGTTTATACAGCTTCCTATAGGGTAAGCAGACTTAACCCATCTATATGTGTGTTCTCCTGTCTATGGCTCCTGTGTTACTTTTGACTCTTCCATCGTGGTTTATAAATGTGGTAGGACCTGACCCCCAGGGGAGGAAGCCAGAGTCCAATCTCTTAAGCAGATCCAATCATCACATATAGCAAATTGGAGGAATAAATGATTGACTCTGCAGGGGACATGGATGACCTTAGAGATGAGTGTCTCTGAACTGGATTCTTAGGTAGTTGGGTGGGAGGTGGTGTGGTAGGAACAGGACTTATTCATCCGTGTGTGGGAGAAAGGTCCTGTGGAGGGTGGGCAGTGTGGGCCCTGTACCTGCCAAGTGACTTGGCATTTGGAAACATCCTATGTTTTAGACATAGGGTGGGTATGACTTCATTGACTACGGGTCAGAAGAGGTTTGGAAAGGAAAGATTAGGAATTGCGATCCAATTGGAGGGCCTGCTGCAGAGGCCTGGATAGAAAGAGTTTGAGAGCTTGTCAGGGCATCAGCCCTAAGTACAGCAGACCTGGTAGGCCTGCTCTGCATGGAAGGTGTTGCTACCTTCTCTGTATCTGTTTGAGTGTAGCCTTATGATTGCTTGCTGCTTTCCAATTCTTTTACTTTATTTTTAAATATTTGTTTATTTTATTTTATATGTATGACTTTTTTCCTGCTTGTCTGTGTACCACATATGTGCCTGGTACCCTCAGATGTCAGAAGAGGGTGTTGGATTCCCTGGAACTGGACTTATGAATGGTTATGTGCTGCCATGTGGGTGCTGGGAATCGAACCCATGTCCTCTACAACAACGAGTGCTCTTAACCCCAGCCCTACTGCTCTCAATTTCTAAACAACATCCTTAGAGTAGAATTGTGGTTGCAAGCATCCAGTGGAAGCACCTTATGGGCTGATTTGAGGGTCTTGCTCTCTCAGTCTCAGGATAGCATGCCTATACTCCAGAACTGAGGCCCTGTGCACTGATGAGGGCATGGCCTCTGCACCCGTAAAATCAGCACCTTCGTGGGGATTTAAGATGAACTTCAGTGTTTTTTGAAGTCATCGGCCTTTCAGCATTTGAGAAAAAACATAGAGGAACTGCCGTTTCCTGCTGAAGTACTGAGAGTGGAGTTTGGGCACACTCTCCTCAAGAGTGGGGCATGCAGACTCAGGTCTGGATTTGACCGAGAAGCTGGCTATGAGAGCTTGGTAGGCACAATGCAGTAGAGAAGGAGCATAGCACCTGTCAACTCAGAACACCACCCGGAAGCAGAGTCCTGGTGTGATCTCCGTTTCACCAGTGAGGCATCCAAGGCTTGGGTAAATGAGGTGCTTGACTCACCTGGCCGTCAGGTGGTAGAGCAGGGATGTGAAGCCAGGTGTTATTTGGGGAGATTATCGTGAGGGTTAAATGACTGTGTAGAACAAAAGCTCAGTGTCTGGTAATTGTTTAATTGACAGTGTGTTACATTACTAACATGCAAATATAGATGACTGGAGAGCCTATACTTCATTTCAGTTTTGTTTTTTTTTTTTTTAAAGAAAATTGCCATGTATATTTGTGGGTAGAAGAATGTTCAGAAAGAAGTGCACCAGCGTTTCTGGTGATGTGGTTCTGTTCACTTTGGTTTCCAAATTCTTCACAGGAGTTCTGTGTGTTCTGTCATTATGACTTGACACTAAAGTCTAATATGGGGCCAGAAGAGATGGCTTAGTGGCTAAGAGCACTTGTTGCTTTCACAGAGGACCTGGATTTGGTTCCCAGCACACACTATGACTCCAGTTCCACAGGATCTGACACCCTCTTCTAACCTCCGCAGGCACCAGGCACACACTCATGCATGCAAAATAAAATGAATCTTAAGAAAAATGAAATCTAAAATTTACTTTTAGGCTAAGTAAGCACTAGGGAGCAGTAGGTAAACAGGCAGAGGTAAGTGGATATTTGAGTTTGAGTCCAAACTTGCCTATATAGAGAATTCCAGGCCAGTAAGAGCTACATGATGAGACCCTGGAGAGAGAGACAGAGACAGACAGAGATGCAGAGAGAGAGAAAAAAAGAGATTAAAATGAACTTTCATTGCAGTATAAAAAAATGAGGTCTTTTCTAGGTGCACAGGCCTGCCCTGAGTCTGAACAGAGGGAAGATTCCCTGCAAAGCTGTGGCAGCCCTAGAGTCCACATCGGACTCAGGGGTTTGGAAGATCTTCAGGCTACTTCTCAGTTTCTCATTGCTTTTAATTTTATTTCTTGTATTTTTAGTCACACATGTTCTTTACTTGCTTACATGTGGCTTTAGAAAGACTTTCTGTTCCAAAAAAATAGAAATGCAAGGACATTTCTTCCATGTTGCTAGAGGAGAGACTCAACCCTGTGACTGTGAGCCACAGCCTGGAGCTGGCCTCATAGAGTTTGGTGGGGAGTAGGAGGGGAGCTTGCAGTTTGAAGTCTGTTCTCCTAGCTGTCACTTCAGGACTCAGTCCTTAAGAATTGGCTTGTTTTTCTTATGGACTACCCCACAGCTCACATGGAATTCATCTGGGTAAGATCATGTCTGAGGATCGGACCTCACTGTTTGCTGTCCAAGATCCTTGCCAAACCCTTTCCCGTGAATTTCTGCTCTGCTACATGGTTCAGAAAGCCCAGCCATTCCTTCATCCCCTTAAAAATGCAGTAGAATCTAGGCAGCTCCTGCCTCTAGAGGCAGAAGGAGACAAACAGCCTTAATTATGTAGACTTTTTCTTGTAACTTAGTGGGTTTTATTCCATTCATTAATTTATCAAGTTCACTAATCCGTTCATCTAGTGATTTGTATTCAATGTATTAAATCTTGAATTAAATTTGAGCTAATTCTCCACTATAACGGGTATCTCATGTAAGTCATAATTCATGATTTTATTTCTTTCCAGATGTTTGACTGGTTGTCAATTCCATTATTCAGTACTTAATCCTTTCTCTACTAGTTTGTTTTAAAGTGTTACTTAAATACTTGTTTATATACTTAACCATGTATCTTGATTTGCTAGCAATATATTCTCTGGCTTTAATTATTGTGGCTTTATAATATGCTTGACTGTTGTAGGACTATCTCATTCCCATTATTTCAGACTGAACTTTAGATGAATTTTATCATCTCTTTGCCATGCTTTGAATTTGGACTAGACTTTTTCAGTCCATAGAATGAAGGATGTCTAGTTACATAGCTGGGCTTTTTTTTCCACTCACCCCCCTTAATCTTTAAAACTCCTTTATTCAGAGAGCTGCCAATCTGAGAAGTTTAGTGGATTAACACGCTAAAAAAATCTGTCTTCTGTCTCACCTCCAACCAGCTGGGAGTTTTATGTTGATTATGGTGTGAATGTGTGTCTCATTGTTGGTTGCTGAGTAGAGGAAAACATTGGCTTTCCCTGAGTGTCTCAGCAGCAGGAATCTATGGAGTCTCCTTGAGGTCTGTGTCCCTAACGCTAACTGCTAGGATCTTCAGGAGTACTTTGGGTCAGTTCCTAGGAATGGGGCCATAGGTCCCAGAGGACAATATTAGCTGCTAGTTTTTGGTGCTTCCCACCTTTTCTTTCCTCTTGTTTCTTCTTTGATTTTTTTTTAATTGGCTGTTTTTGGGGTGTGTGTGTTTGCTTGTTTGTTTGTTTTGAGACAAGGTTTCTCCTTGGCCTGAAGTAGATTAGACTGGCTAACCAGTAAGCCCCAGGGATCATGTGTGCAGCTGCTGCTTCCCTTTTCCTTTCCCTTTCCCCTTCCTCTTTTTTGTAATGTGGGTTCTGGGGATCAAACTCGAGCCCTCATATTTACAAGGCAAGCACATTACCAACTGAGCCATCTCCGCAGCCTCAGTACTGAGTTTTGATAGGTGAGAATTCCCTGCTGGGGGGCTGGAGACCCAGGGAGAGAACAGCTGGGGGGAAGCAGCAGAAGTGGATACCGTGTTAGCTGGTGAAGCCCAGCTCCCTGGCTTTGCTGCTGAAGTCACCAGCCAGGCTTCCCAGTAACGTGTGTCCCGCAGTGGTGGGCCCTGAAGAAAGGTCTGCTGAAAAGGTTTACACAGTTAAAGACAAAAGTATATGACAGGCAAAGGGAGCAGTAACTGTCCTGTTACTATATACATTCTGTCTGGACAATCAACATATAAAATGGCCAATAAATTCTCTTGACATCTCTAAAAAATAATTTTTCAATCAAAAAAGGAAATTTCTGCTGAAACCAACAGCCTTGGGATTAAATGATATACTATAGTATTGTTTTGAGCACCAACTTCAAGGTTAGCTGGGTTGCGGGGAGAGTGGTCCCTGAGGTCCTAGAGAAGGAACAGATAGCCGGGGCGTGACTCTCCTATAAGCCAGTGGCTTCTGGATTCCTTGCTGCGGTGGCCTAGGCATAAGAACTTGTGGCAGCCACTGGAGCATCACATGGTACTTCGTAGGCAGCTGTCAAGAACGGTTCCTCCTCAGCTGAGTGAGGCACACCTGGCTCCATTCTCTGAATGGGTATTTCATATCCCAGCTCTTAGGCATTAGATGGCTACCACGTCAAGATTGTGCCCACACAGCCCTTGTCTTCCCCCACTTCTCACATACATCCAGCTGTATAGGAGACAATCGAAGTGCTTTCCAGGATGCTTGGTTTGTCTTTTATGTGGGGATCAGTGCTGTATTTGAACTGGCAATTGAGCATTCTTGAGACAGCAGCAGCAACTGAATGTAAGTAACCAAGTACATGTTTGGCCTCTTATTTGTGTTCAAGGCACAGAGTTCTTAGAGCCAATGGGACCAGCAAGTTTACCTTGTCTCTTAGAGAACAATGAAAGTAACTAACTTCACCCCTTCTTCTGACTCTTAACGTTCTTTCTGCCCCTTCTTTTACAATGTTCCCTGAACCTTGGAAGGGGTGAGATAAATGTCCCGTGGATGGGTTTGCATTTAATAGTCATTTATTTTCAACACTTGGCCTAGTTGTGAGTCTTTGCCATCACTGCTGCACACTGCAGAAATGAAGCTTCTCTGACCAAAGTTGACAGCAGCACTGTGGGCGTAAATAAGCACCATATCCATTTGATTCCTAGAGCTTTCTGTGTATATGTGTATATGTGTTTGTACACAATCATATGTGTCAGGGTGCACACGTGTATGCACGTGGAGGATCAAGGTTGAGTCAGATGTCTTCCTTGATCACTTTCGACTTTTGTTTATTGAGGCTGGGTCTCGCTGAACCCTTAGCTCACAGATTCCAGCTAGGTCTGGCTGGTCAGCTTCCTCTGGGAAGGAATTCTGTCTCTGCTTCCCAAGTGCTGGGACTACAGGCAGCTGCCACACTTTTTATATGGGTTTTACATGGGTCTGGAGAGCCAAACCCTGGTCCTCTTGCTTACACAGCAAGTGTTTTACCCCTGAACCATTTCCCTGGCCTTGATTTCTGGATTTCTTTTTGAAAGGCAGCAAATCCTTGTTAATCACTGTCTCAGTGTGGTTTTGTATGCTTGATTGACCAGATTTCTGCAGCCTGATAATATGCCAATGTGAAAGATTGTAAGATCTTTTGTCCAGGAATTCAACAAGAGATGATTGAGAGGTTTCTAATTGTTCCTAGTTAGATGTAATCTTCAGAGACTGAAAGAAAGAAGGTTTTCTTGAAGAAAAGCAGATTTCTGATGGCCTAAATTACAGAGGATGCAGGAGAGGCCCAGTTCTCTACCAGCGGGTGTGTCCCAAGTATGCTGAGCAACTAAGTCCAGTTCCAGTCACAGTAACTGGCAGGCTGGAGGAAAGGACATCAAGCAGAAGCCCATCCAGGGTGAATCTCTGTCCTGGGTCTCTCCAGAGCCAGGGTGGCAATGGAGAGTCTGAGCAGGCCAGGGCGGGGGATGGGGGACAGGTCATTCTCCATACATCCCTAAGTACATGCCTGTCGGGGTCTTAGCGCTGACCTAAAGGGGCTTTGGGCTCCCTGACTTGCTCTGTGGCTCCCTTCTCTCTCTCATAGGGATGCCTATGTTCTCTTCGCTTTGCCCCATGGTCAGACCCAGCCCTCTCCATCAGGCCTGCAACCAGTTTGCCACTCAGACCCCAGGCTCCACTTGTTGGTTCCCCAAGCGTTCTCTTGGCTTCTGGCCTGATGAATTGACTATCCCTTCTCCTACCCAGCCTGTTCCCTAGCCCTCCCCTCCCCATTTTCACCAGTGATGTGTTGACTAATGTTGTCATTGCTTCTGCCAAGTCCCCTGTTGCACCTCT
Organism: Cricetomys ansorgei; assembly: GCA_026225945.1. Classification (NCBI taxonomy): domain Eukaryota; kingdom Metazoa; phylum Chordata; class Mammalia; order Rodentia; family Nesomyidae; genus Cricetomys; species Cricetomys ansorgei. Next base: position 9,579,988 of record JAMJFZ010001100.1, on the reverse strand, counting down.
GTAGGAAGGTCTGTGTGAGGAAGTGGGAGGCCTGGCTGCCCAGGCCGTGGCCGTGCTGAGCCACCTCCCCTGCCTGCCACCAGTGCCGCCCTGTATTCTTTGCACATGGCCCTCTGCCTGGTGTCCCTTCTTCCCCCTTGTCCTTCTGGATGTTGCCAGCATCCCCTTTAAGACCAAGCTTCTGGGTCACCTCTCACCTTGTTGTTCATTTATTCCTTCACTTAGTAAGTCTCCTGCAGGCACAGGCCTGACACTGCACTAGATGCTACAGAAATCGACCTATCAGAGTTCAGGTTAACTGGAGAAGAGAGACAGTAGCCTGATGTTTGCTTGGTTCTATTAAGTAGACATAAAGCTAGAAAGAAAAGTGCCCCACTAGATTGGCCTGTGGGCAAGCTTGTGGTGCATTTTCTTGGTTGGTGATTGATGTGAGAGGGCACAGCCACTGTGGACAGTTCCTCTCCTGGACTGGTGGTCCTGGGTTCTATAAGAAAGCAGGCTGAGCAGGCCATGAGAACAAGCCAGTAAGTAGCACTCCTCCATGGCCTCTGCTTCATTCCTGCCTCCAGGTTCCTGCCCTGGCTTTCCTCAGTGATGGACTGTGTTTGGGACATGTAAGCTGAAATAAGCCCTTTCCTCCCCAACATGGTTTTGGTCATGGTGTTTTATCACAGCAATAGAAACTCTAAGACACTATATCTCGAAGTTTTCAAGCCTTCAAGTCCTAATGTTTGACTTCCTTTCCCCTTGCTTCGCCCATGCTGCTTGCCAAGGAGTCCTTCTGTGGAGCTGTTGCCTCACCCTGTGCCCTTTCTCATAGCTTTCAACCTTTTGTGGAAACAACTAATTTGTTTTGTTTCTAATGGGCCAGGCGCCAGTTCCCTATGGCTGACGGGTGCTCAGAAAAAGTTGTTGAATGAGTGGTGAAATGGTTATTTGGCTGGTAGTTGAAAGAACTCTCCATAAATGCTCAGAGATCCTATGGTACACAGTTTTCTTTACCTTGGGCCAGGTGTGTAAATGTTAGCACAAGAGAGCCCAGGCTAGAGTCATCGTGCCCAGAAGTTGTTCTAGATCAATGGTTCTCAACCTGTGGGTTACAACCCCTTTGGGGGCTAGAACAACCCTTTCACAGGGGTCATCTAAGACTGCCCACATATCAGATATCTACCTTATGATTCATAACAGTAGCAAAAGTACAGTTATGAAGTAGCAATGAAACTAATATGATTGGAAGTCACCACAACATGAGAAACCAAATTAAAGGTCGAAGCTTCAGGAAGGTTGGGAACCACTGCTCTAGATAGAAGCGGTTTGGCCTCTGGGCCTGTTACTTGCTGTCAGACATGCATTGCCTGTAACCTGTGAAGCACTGTGTCTGGGGTCTGCACATCACACTATATGCCAGCACTGACAGAGTTCCCACGGTTCTGACAAAGCATTTTTCTTCGTGGAACTGTTGCCAAGGTGGACAGCCTGGAGCTTTATGACCCACTCTGTTGACTTGCAGTTCGGTTCATAATTTGGTTCTCTTGTATCTTGGTTAATTCCATGCACACATGTATGTGTGATGTGTGTAGTATATGTATGTGTACAGCGTATGTGGGTTCATATGATTGTCCATATACTAGAGGAGGGCACTGAACGTCCTGTTCTATCACTTTACCTTATCACTTGGGAAGACAGGTACGTCTCTTACTGAACTAGGCTGGTAGCCAGCAAGCCCTCCGGATATGGATGGATACACACACACACACACACACACACACACACACACACACACACACACACACACTATTCTATTCAAAACTGAATACAGTGAACATACCTATAATCCCAGGATTTAAGAGACTGAGGCAGATGGTCATAGTAAGTTTAAGACCAGCCTGGGCTATATAGAAAATGCTGTCCCAAAAACTGAGTGAATGATTAACACCCATCCTAATAAGATGTAACAGCTGGTTTTCAATGTGCAGTTTTCTCTGTTTACTTCTGGGTGATGGCAGAGTTTAAATGTGACTTGATGTTGTTTAGTAAGCAAACCATCCATACTTCCACTTAGATTGGACTTCTTGGGGTAGAATTTAGAAGTTTGGAGTGAAAGCCCAGGGGACTTGGCCATCCTTCCTAATACTCTTGGAGAAAAGTGTTAGATCATATCACTCTCCAATCTTAGACTTCCAAATGATTTCTTATCCAGTGAGTTAGAATCTTTATATTAGAATTGCTGTTTGCTCAGTTAACTCACAAAGCAAGGGCTGCTAGTCTGTGACTGAAGTCTCTCTCTCTCTCTCTCATTATTATGCATGTATCTGTGTGTCTGTGACATGTGTGAGAAAGTACAGCAATGCAGAAGTCAGAGGACCACTTTCAGGAACTCGTTCTGTCCTTCCAAATTTACATGGCATCAAACTCAGATCTCCAGGCTTGTCTGGCAGGTGCCTTTACCTCCTGAGCCATCCTGCTGGCCTGGCCTTACTTTAAAAGAGAAAAAAAGAATTCTTAGACAATTTCATGTATGTATGTATGTATGTATGTATGTATGTACATATGTATAGAGAGAGAGCAGTTTTAGTTGTCTTTGCCCCTTTTGCTCTCTCTCATCCCCCTCCCTCTTCTGCCGAAACCCTTCTTAGTGTCTTTTTGTGTGAGACCCACCAAGTTTTAACTGGAGCTGCTTAGGTGAGCATGGACAAGAGGTTATTTATTGGAGCAAATGCAACTTTTCAGCGGCTACACCTCTGAAGGAAGCCTCAGTAATCATTAACTGCCACTGAATTCCTTCAGTGAGGGGTAGGGCCTCATGAATCCTACATATCCATGTGAATTGCTGATAGCCCACTCTTGTATAGGTACCCAAGGCTGCCATGAGTCCATGACTGCAACAGCCACGTCATGTCCATGATGTTGTCTTAGCCAGAGAGTGATATGGACATCTTGTTTAGGGCTGCGTACTCCACTATCACTAATTCTTGGTATTTTGACCGATAATGCTCCCTCATTAACTGCCACCCAGAGCTATAGGAAGCTTCTCTGACCAAGGCTGAGAGTAGCACTAATCTATAGGTATAATAGCGAGTGTTTAGAAGAAGTTTAACACAGGTGCATTTAGCGAAGCAATAGGGCCTATGACTTTCTAGGAGCTATGACTGCCTCAGCCAGGAGCTCTTAACTAGGTGCTAGGCACAGGTTCTCTCCTGTAGAGCAGACCTCAAATTCTAACCAAGTGTTTGGTTACTCCCATCATAATCATGCCAGTGTTGTGCCAGTAGACATGTCGTGCTTTGCAGGTTGTTTCTGTCCCTCTCAGGATTCATATTTGAGTAACTATTTATGGCTTTTCTCCCCCAGCAGCCTCCCTCAGCAATATGAAACCTAGATAGCAAGAAGGATATTCAGCTTAGTTTCAGCTTCCTTTCTCTGTGTTCTGTGTCTGAAGTGTATGGTTGGTCTTTCAGCACTTAACTGTCATGTTCTGCTGGCCATCCACGTTGTTCTCTTCTTAATGCTGCTCTCTGCCATATGTACAGTTGTACACGGATTTTTTTCTTTAGCTATTTTACTGGTGTCTCTAACAAGGTTTCTCCTCCCTCCTCCTAGGCTCCGAATCGTGAGCTCATGACCTATTGGCTTCAGGAGCTTCAGCAGAAAAGATGGGAATATTGCAACAGCCTGGACATGGTGAAGTGGGACAGCGGGACTTCCCCGTCTCCAGGGGATTTTCCTAAGGGCCTTGTAGCCAGAGATAACACAGGTAAGACACAGATGGAGGGGTCCAGGTCTGTTCTTTCTGGATAGCCATTTGACACAGTAACTCAAGTTAGCGGTAAGTGAAAAGGAATTCAGAATGAAAATAATGGCAGTCCCTTCTGACTGCAGTCCACAATACCGAGTGCTCCAGGGACAGAGCCATTTTCAAGCTAGTGCTGACCTGGCATCAGGCAAGGCTGATGCCAAGCATATTGCAGAGATGATGGAGACCAACACCTGTGTATAGCTGAAATTATAACACACGACATATACCTTCTGATCTGGCTGCAAGGCTAGCCCACTTTCTATCATAATTAAAGATGAAGTACGCTCACCTGTATATTCATGCGTGGGCCAACGTCGTGAAGCTTTGCATTTTGATTGTGCCAGGAAAGTATTCTCACAGCATTCCTCTGGTGGCTTTCTAGTATCTCTTGGGAAGGCCTTATCAGCCAAGCACTAATGTTATTTTATTTCCAGATTCATGGCATTTTCATAGGTCTTAGTAAGTCCTGGCCAACCTACCTCTCCCCCTCCCAAAGACTGGAGGGTGAGGCTGTGTTTTGTGGCTCCCCCCGTCAGCCAGTTAGAACAAGCCTGGAGCTCCTAAATCTTCAAGTGAACTCTAAAATGTCCTGGGCATTACAATTTAGAAGTGTATGTGTGTGCGCGCCTGTGTGCAGAGGTCAGAGGACAACTTTCAGGTGCCGCTTCTTTCCTTTTACCATATAGTCCCAGAGATGGACCCAACTCAGGTTATCAGCCTCAGCAAAAGCACATTTACCCACTGACCCATCTTCCCGCCCTGTACTAGCATTCTTAGATTTTTTTTTTTGTTTGTTTTTTTGTTTTTTTGAGATAGAGTCTCACATGTAGCCTTGGTTGGCCTGGAACTCACTATGTAGACCAATCCTACCTCAGACTCAGAGAGATCCACCTACCTCCGCCTCTTGGGAGCTGGGATTAGATGTGCGACACCATGCCTGGCTTACACTGGCATTTTTAAGGACACAAAGGAGTACGCTTTATAATTGAAACCAGTACAAGGTTTGCTCTAGCACTGCCATGAAGAGCTGTGGTCTGCACTCTGTGAAGCATGTGGGACCCTCTGCTCAGCAGAGCAGGGACTGTGGCATCTGACTTCTGCCTTTCTTCTAGAATCACTCACCATCTTAGTCTCTCAGATTCACCAACCTTGCTTTTCCTGGTCGGGTGCTTTTCAGCAGACTGTCTGCCTGCTAAGAGGAGATGGCATATGCTTGTAGCTGTGGAGGTTTTTCTGGGAGCCCTTGTCATAGATTCTTAGTACTATGATTCTCCCAAGAGCTGAGGAGATGCCTTTACATTTAAGTTTATATCCCTCTCTAGCTTAGAAATGCCTTCCTGTTGCCTGAGGCTTAGTTTGGGTTAGTTTTATTTTACTGTATTAATTTTTTTTTTTTTTTGAGGCAGAGGCTCTGTTGTGTGGGCTAGTCTTAAACTCCTGATCCTCCTGTCTCAGCCTCCCTAAGCTGGATTTTATGTTTGCACCACTACATTGGTTTGTGTGGTGCTGGGATGTGGTAACCAAGCACTCTACTGACTGAGCTGCATCTTTATCTTTTTATTTGTTTTGTTGTTTTTGAGACAGGCCCTTGTGTAGCCCAGGCTGGCCTCACACTCACTCTGTAGCTGAGGGTGATCTTGAACTTTATATCAGTATCAAGGCTATTCAGGACGCTGGAAAGAAATTCTTGGGGTATGGGCAGCATCCATGATAGGAGCTTGTACCTGAAGACACTCATTCGCCTTCATCCCTTTACTCTGGAGATCACTCCTCTCCAGCAAGGATTCAGATGTGCAGCTGAAAGGAGGGCAGAGAGGTGGCACCTGGTCTTGGAGTCCCTCTGTCATGTCTGTCTTCTCTCCTTGCAAACCAGAATGCTGAAGGTAGAGAGCCGGAAGAATCATCTCCAGTTCACACTGGGTTCCCTCTCTCTGGTTTAGGGAATCCAGGTATGGGAATTTAGATCTTGCCCCTTGCTATTTGTTCATTCAGTAAGTGCCTGTGGCAACCCCGTGTCTCCCTTCCAAGTGTTCCTGTCAGCCAGAGTTTGTTCAGAGAAAAGCAAGAAGGGTAAATGAGGGGAAGTGCAGGGCAGCCTGGGCCCTTGCCTGGGATGAGCTCAGTTTGGAGTTATTGGGGCCCTCTCTAAGGACAGGATTCAGCCAGTAAGGAGACAGAAAGGGGGTGCAATGAAAGCCCCAAAGAAGGATCCTTCCATATTGCTGCAGGTCAGTAGGGCTGCAGGGGCAGCAAAGCCAAGTCTGAAAGTCCACCCAGACCTGGCACAGACCGGGAGAGCCTGCTGGTCGGCCTTCAAAATTGAAACTTTTTTATCTAAAGCACAGTGAAGTTTTAAAAATTATGTATAGAGAAATGACTAAGTTTAAATGTCTTCTGGATTCTAGATAGCCTATAAGAGCAAATCATGAAACCCTGAGCCACTGAGTCATTTTCAAGACCATAGCTATCCAGGAAATGAAAAATTGTAGAGTGGAAAGTCAAGAAGAAAAGACCAGGGGCTGGAGAGACGGCACGGTAGTTAAGAATGCTTACTGCTCTTTCAGAGGATATCAGCTCAGTTCCCAACACCACGTTAGTTGACTCACAACTGCCCGTAACTCCAGCTCTAAGGGATCCAGTGCCCACTTCTGCTCTTATACACATGGACATAAAACACATAAAAATTTTTAAGGAGAAGACTGCATTTCAGACCCTTTTGTTTCACCATCAGAGGGAGAAGCTGGTTAAAAGATAAAGCTTGTGGTTGTATGGCAGTGTTCTGTAGTATTCTGTAGTCATGCTGTGGTTAACAGCCCACCTTAGCCTAACTGTGTTAACTCTACCTTGACTGGAAGATGACTGTTTTTCATAGCTCTGGTTTGCATGAAAAATAAAACTTGTCCTACTGTTGTCTCCTAGTCACCCAAATACTTTTGTTTGTAGTCTGAGTCACCCATCATGACCCTCTAGCACCTGAAGTCAGCATGGAGAAAGCTAGAAGGAACTGACAAGGAACTTTGGCATGAAGAGCCAGCATTTATCTTGAAAAGCAAGCTTGTCTGGAAGCCTGTGGGCTTGGAGTCCTGACTGATAATTTACTGGTGGTCAGGCTCTGAGTAGGCCACTAACCCGCTACCATAGGAGTACACACTGTGCCGTGAAAATGAAGTTTGTCCACTCTCCACATTGCAAGGATTGAAAGGGAAAGCACCTTGCTATGCATAGATAATTACACACACACACACACACACACACACACAAACATGCACATGCACACACTGATAATGTGATCTTGAATGGGTAAGGATTGTGTTTCACTACATTTAATAGGAAACTGGATTAACAGGAAAATTTTTTATTTTTCTCATGATCATAAGGGCACTGACTCCTCGGCCACCTCTGACTCTCCCATTCCTAGGACTAACTTTCTGACTCATGCTCACTGCCTCTGGGGTGGCACTCATATCACAGGAGGATGCTTTCACAGAAACCTTCAGCATCTCATTAGCAGTGACTCTCATGTGGCCATTCCTCAAGGCTGCATCAAATGGCTAGAAGTACATGGCCGTCAGAACCACAGACTCTTAAGAAACTGGGATGAACAGTTGGTCATGAACTGGTGCTGTCATGTAATTGCCTGTGTTTCTGTACTTCGTGTTTTTAGAGTAAAAGACCGTTACTTGTGTGGTTTTTCAATTTTTCAGTCAGGTATTAGAAAGCAGGGTGACTTCGTGCCTCTTCATGTGTTCTGTCTGTTATCCCTTTGCAGCCTGGCTTCTGAGGGTGTGGTGTGCCTCAAACACCATTCCCCATCGTCCACTGGATTTGGTTGGATAAGGACCTAGCTTCAAATTATTACTTTGGAAAGCTAAAAATCAACTGTCTGCATGTACAGATTACTCGTAGCCATTACAAATCAAGGATCTGCCTGCAGGTGTTCATAGTGTTTGAGAATTTACATACTGAATATGGATTCCGGGTAGATGTCCAGTCTACTTGTGTACTTCATTCTCCACAAGACCTTAAAGGAAGAGCAGAGATACTAGGAACTGGCTCATTGTGAGGTTTCCTGAGAGTTTCTCTGCTTCCCAGCCACGTGAGTTACTTCAGGGGCAGGTGACCCTGGCTCCAGGTTCTAGTGGGTGGGTTGCCTATATATGGATGGTATTTCTTAAGAAAACCGTATTGTGGAAATAGACTGAGGTGACCACACAGCTGCTCTGCAGAGGCACATCACCTCCGCTAACCGTCACACTTCCTGCGGTTCTGTGTGAGCAGGAGGAGAGAAGGGGACATGTTAGTTCTTTCGGTCCTCAGCAGAGTGGGCAGGGATCCCTCTAGGCTGCAAGGAGGCCTGTGGGTGGAGCACAAAGCTGTCACCAGCACGCCAACAGTCACGCACCATCCTCTAATGCCACAGTCCTGTGCAGTGATCACAGCTGTGTGTCTGTGTTACCCTGTTTGTGAAATGCTACAAAATACCACCCAGTATTTTACGTATGAGCCATGGTAATCAGCAATGTTGCCTTGGAGAGACTTATATCACCATGATTCAGCATCCCCTTCCAGGAAACTAGATGTTCTCAGAGCTAGCTTCTTTCTTCCTTGAAGGGTTCTCTGGAAGTGAGGCTGCAGGAAAGAGGACATGGGGGCAATATGTGGAATGAAAATCCAGCTCTGTGTGTAGGAGCCTCTGGAAGCCCAGGGGAGAGTTCCAGAACGAAACCTCCCAGAATTGGACAGGGTTTGGTCCCATGGAGGTACCCTGAACCAGGCTCTGGGTTCGAGTCTGTACAGGTGAAGACAGGAGTTGCTGTGACTATAGATGGCAGCTGGGGCTTGAGATGCTGAAGACTGGGGAACAGTGGGAAAGAGAGGGAAGCTGTGAGTCTGGTACACCCCTACTAATTCAGGGAGCTTACCAGGAAGTGACAGGAAGAGGGGAGTCAGGAGGAACCATGCGTGTCAATCCATTGAGAACTGTAGGGCCTCTTCCACCTCCTGCATTATTCCTGCAGCCCACAGGAATACCTTCTTGCCTCAGAGTAACTCACTGTCATTAGCCATTCATCCAGCCCTGTTACCCATCACACCGGAGCCCTTCTGCTGCTAGGTGTTCGTTATTTGCAATTAGTGAATCCGACAGAGCCCCAGGTCTCAACCTGTGCGGATCATGGACAGATAGGGCCAGCCTTTAACGTAGGCATATAGACTGGTCCACCTTAGGGTCTCTCAGAACCCTGTGGCTTCTTGTCTTTCTATGGGAACTACAGCCTCATGAAGATATCCCAGCTCCTTCTAACCACTCCTTCAAAATCTAGATTAAAACTCAATTTAATTAAAAGCCTTTAGAAGCTGGGATTGTGGCTTGGTGTGGAGTACTGGCCCAGCAAGCAGAAGAACTTCATCCACATTAAGCTTATCCAGTCCTCCTCCACCTACTATGGTGCCAGCTCCTTGGTCTCCAACACTGGAGTGAATGGCCATCTCCCAGTGTTCTTCCCCATGGGAATTCTCTGAGACATGTATGCTCAGTTGTTGTTTGCAAAGGTTTCTGGCAGGAGGGGAGAGAGCAGATGCACAGAGGCAGGCGAGTGTAGGCACTTTTGTGGGAGAGCTTTTTGACAGGAAACTGGGCATTACAGGAGAGCTGAGACGGCCCTGGTCACTGAAATCCAGGGGTGGCAGTGGAATAAAGGCCTGGGAAGAAGAGATGCTGCAGTCTAAGCTCCCTGCAAGGTTTCAGGCACTGAAATGCCTAAAAAGAATGGAGGACACCTTCCAGGGCAGATTTCTCTCCCCACTGCAGTTGCAAGCCAAATGCCATGCTCTGAACAATCCCACCCCTGATTCCCACAGGCTTCCTGCATACTAAAGTTAAGGCCTGTCCCCTGCTGAATGCCTGTGTCAGGGCAAGTACTGAGGAGAAGCCAGCAGCTACACTTTGGGTGAAGTGTTTTTAAAAACCAAAACAGGTAAAAACAAAGAAACTGAAACTGCACTAACCATGCCTCTGCAGTTCAGAACATTTGCTGCTCTGACCAAGAACCTGAGTTCAGTTCCCAGCATCCACATAGTGGTTTGCAGCCATCCAAGGGATCTGATGCCCTTTTCTGACCTCCATGGGTACCAGGCATGTACATGGTAAACATACGTATGTAGGTGTATGTACTCACACACATAAAAATTAATAAGCAAAGAAAGGAAGAGAGGGAGGGTTATACTCAGATGGGGAGCTGCTTCTTTTTCAGAAAGTGATGACTTTTAAAGACCCGAAAACCCAATAGCATAATTTCTGCAGCATGGTCTTCCATGGTCTCCCTAAAGACCCTTCCTGCCCTTCCCGCCCCCTCCAGCTCCTCTAAAGTCCTTCCGGGGAGGACTGAGGTTCACTGCAAGCTCTATGGTTTTTGTGGTAATAGGTACCCTGTCACATCTGAGAGTGACAACCCTTGCTCTTGAGGTGCCGCCAGCTCACACAGGAAAGAGTCCTACACCTGCTGACTGTAGCCGTGGGCACAGTTGGTTTCTTGTTTCCTGACTAGCTTAGAACTGCCAAGCTCTTACTTAAGTCGGGTCTGTGAGAGACCAGCCTTCAGGGAGTTTGTGAGACAGCTTTTCCTTTCTCTAAAGTAAAGAGTAGGGAGCTCCATCCCTGTGTGCCTGTGGACCAGCAGGATTGCCCACAGATGGTGAGTGTTTGCTATATTTTGGCTGTCAGGTTCTGACCAATGTCATCTCTGCTTCCTAGCCACATGAGTTACTGCCAAGGCAGGTGACTCTTTTACCCCTGGCTCAGGGTTTTAGTGTCCTGGCACAGCAGCTAGAGATTGGGCTTAATTAGTAGTGTCTGAACTTTTCTCCTTTTGCCTGTTAGATCTTTCCAAATGAAATCTTAAGGGGAATACCTTCACTTAAGTGAAGAGAGCAACCACCATGCTTAAAGCAGAGGGTGGACCCCTTTCCTCTCTCCATTCAGCAGTCCTCAGGTACCTCCTGGAACCCTAAGACCCAGAGCAAGAGTCTGGCTACCAGGACTCCATGTGTTCTGTGGCGACTGGGAGCTTGCAATGTTGACCTTCCTTAAAGAATTCTCCTTTAGGGTCCCAGCTCTGTGTAATTGATGCTGTACCCTCAGTGCCTAATGCTTAAGACATGACAACACATACATAAGCCGTATATTGATTCACTTGGCACTAGCAGCATCCCCCAGACAGCAGCCCCTTATTTCTGTCACACTCAGTGGACTTTCACAGGGCATTCTTGGAGCCTTTCCCACTTGACAGTAGTCAAGTTAGTGAGCTGCCTACAAAGCGTTGCTGCGGGGATTCTTAGGCCCTACTGTCTTGACCAGTCTTTTGTGGAGACCAGTCCTAAGTAGCCCTGGGGTATGTTGGTCCAATTAGAAACTATTTTCTTCTTGGCTGTCAGTGGTTAGCAGTTCTATTCTAATTGTGTTTTCACATTAAAATTGTGAATATTTTATTAAAAAGAAACTTAGACCAAGTTGAAATAACATGAAGTTCTGCTTACAAACATTCCCTGTTCTCAGACATTACATTGCCACTGGGAAGAATACAAAATGTTTGGATTGTTAAAATTAGTCTTTAAACATGATGCAAAACAAGTAAAAGTGTTATCTTCATGTTTCATGTTAGGTGCTTTCATCAGTTACTATTTTTATTATTTTATTATTTTTATTTTCTACCTGCATTTCTAATTTTGAAGTCATTAACATGTTATTTGAAGCAAATATTATTTAATCTATAAAATATGGTTATTTTCAAGTAAATCTTGGACATTGTATTATTTCAAGCTGGAACATCTCCAGAGATTACATCTTTAAAAAAATTATGTTTATGAGTATTTGGCAGTGTGTGTGTGTGTGTGTGTGTGTGTGTGTGTGTGTGTGAGTGTGTGTGTGTGAGTGTGATGTTTGTGTGCCATATTGCTGCAGTACCCCTGGAGATCAGAAAAGGTCGATATATCTCCTATAATTGGAGTTAACAGACAGTTGTGAGTTGTCATGTAGGTGCTGGGAATTGAACTTGGGTCCTCTACAAGAGCAGCCAATGTTCTTAACTACTGAGCCAACTCTCCAGTCCCCAAAGCTTACATTTTAAGGAAAAGTTTTGAACCTGAGCCATGTTTGGGTGACAATGCATTTGCCTATGAGTTTGCTGAGCTCTTGTACTGTGATAAAACGTACTTTTTCTCTGTCACAGTTTAAAGATACTAGAAAATATGTTTATATTTGTAATCGCTCCATTTTCCTACAAGAAGCAGAATAAATAGAGTATACAAAGCTGATCCTTGCTTTATTTACTATTCTCAAATAACAGTTTAATCCTGGAAATAGTTCTTATCAATACAGGTGAGCGGACTCTGTTACCCGGTTACTGATCTACAAGACTAGAGGGAATTTCTAGCCTTTTCTCTCTCTCCCTGGATCAACACTGTTAATTTTTGGTGGCCTTAAAGCACATCATAACCTTCCTTTGAGAAACATGGGTCTGCTTTAGCTGCAGATAGCTCACGAGCACAAAACCACCCAAGGACTGTGTTTTTATACAGTGTATACCAAATGTGCTGTAACATACGTAGCTCATATTTTGATGTAATGTAGCAAGTCAGTGTTTTATGTGGGATGACGGGTTTCCTGTAAAAGTTTGGGGTAACTGACAGTTGTTTACCTTTCTTTCAGATATAATTTTCCAGCACCCAAATCCGTCTGCAGAAAAAGCCAGAACTGTGCTTGCCGTGGAAGCTGCCCCTGGAGAGCTGGTGGGAGACCGAGCTGCTCATCAGCCAGCCCCAGGGCATCCGAATTCTATTAACTTTTACTCTCTGAAGCAGTGGGGTAATGAGCTCAAGTGAGTCTTTGGGAAGTAGCATATGCCATTGAAGATGGATTCTCTCTGATAATGAGTTATAATATGGGTTATATGTTTATATGTGACATTATAAAGCCACTTTACATTTATGAAGGGTCTTTGTGCTCTGCAGCATACTTTCATATAGGTCTTTTTTTTTTTTTTTTTTTTTTAAAGCCTTAAGCAGTATGTCTGTTCTGTTTCTGGTACCATCCCAAATAGCATCACGTGGTTTCATGTGATTGCTTGACTCTGTGCCATAGATCAGATGGCTGACATTTTACAAAGACTGAAACTAGTTGAAGGGGGGGCTGTGTCTGAGGTCACAAGGCTTCAGGTGCAGGGCTGGGCTTCTCACCCTTACCCCCCCCCCCAGCTTCACCATATTCCCAAATCTCAGGGCTGGCCCAGAGTCTCTGCTGTTGGGTTCTGTTCTCTGTCTGTGCGTGGGCCAGTGAAAATGGAGGTGGAGCTTTGTTTGTTTTGTTTTACTTCATTAATTGTTAAGAAAGGCCTTGTTGAGATACAATTCACCCATTTGCAGTATAGCGTTCTGTGAGTTTTTTATATATCCAGAGTTGTACAATCAATTTTAGAACTTGTTATTGTTGTTGTTTTGAGCCAGGATCTTGCTAAGTGCCCAAGGCTATTCTTAAACTTGGAGCTGTCCTCCTGTCTTGGTACCTGCCTCACTTTCAGAGCATTTTCCTCACCCCCAAATGAAAGCCTTTATGCAGTCTTGCCTCTCTTGCCTTCTTCCTTCCCTCCCCACCTTCAGTCCTTCAGCAGATTAGGCAGCCACTAATCTGCTGTCTGACTGCGTGGATTGCTTTATTCTGAACCTTTTGCGTAAGTGGGATTGTGCAAGATGAGCCCTTTGGTGTGTGGTGTGCTTCACTTAGCATAATATTTTCAAGATTTATCAAGGTATTAGTATCTCAGCATCTCATTTCCTCTTATGGCTAAATAATATCCCCTTGTATGGTGTCTAGTTCCATTTCCTGTGACTGTGATAAAGCAACTTTATCTATTCAGCTTACGATTTCAGGTTCTACTTCATACTTGTGGGAAACTCAAGGTGGCAAGAACCTGAAACAGCAAGGCCAATCCAGTCAAGAGCAGAGAGGAAGGAATGCGCATATGTCGTGCACAGCTCACTTTCTCCTCCTGTGTGTAGTCCAGGACCCAAATGCCTCTTCCCACATCAGTTAATGTAATCATGACAGTCCTCCACAGGCTTGTCCAGCCTGATCTAGACATTGAGGCTTTCTTCCAGATGATTCTAGATTGTGTCAAGTTGGCTGAAACTATGATATTGACAAGCCATGTTTTGATCATTTTGTTTATTGTTCATTAGTTAGTGAACATGAATTGTTTTTTTATTTCTCATCTTCTTAAAATGTGTATATATTCATCTGTGCCTGTGTGAGTTTATGTGTACCATGTGTAAGAGTCCATGGAGGCCAGAGAGGACATTGGATTCTCTGTAACTAGAGTTATGGTGGCTGCAAATTGACATGTGGGTGCTGGGAACCAAACCCAGGTCCCCTACAAGAACATATAAATGCACTTAACTGCTTAGCCATCTTTCCAGCCCCTCTACTCTTTCACTGTTACAATTAGTTGTGCTAAGAACACTTGTGTGTAAGTTTTTGCTTGGGCACAGTTTTGTTGGCTAAATACCTCCAATTCCTAGATCTATGGTGAATATGTCAAACCCTTTGAGGAACTGCCAGACTGTGTCCCAGTTATTCTGTTTGACACACCTTGTCTTACTGTATGAGAATTCCTTCTCTATGTATGTGTGGTATATGTCCACATGCATGTACATCTCTGCGTGCATGTGTGAACATCACATTCCCTGCTGTATCCTTATCTGCTTTATTCCCTTGAGATAGATCTCTGAACCTAGAGTTAGTATGGGAGCCAGCAAGTCCTCAGGATCCTCATGGATTCTCACACACACAGTCTTCACCATCTTTCTGAACACACACACAGTCCTCATCATCATTCTGGATACACACACACACACACACAAAGTCCTTATGATCTTCCTGGATTCAAACCACACAGTCCTCATGATCCTCCTGAATTCACACATACACATACACACAGAGTCTTCAAGATCCTCCTGGATTCACACATACAGTGTTTTGGTTACAGGAGCACACCTGCCCTTTCTGTTATGTGAATTCTCAAGACTTTTTTTAAGTGAATTCTCTAGTACTCATGCTTGCCTAGCAGAAGGTACCCTTACCTTCTGAGCCAACTCCTAGCCCTAATTGTTGTCTTTTTGATCCTAGCCATCCTAGAGTGCGAATCAGCCAATGTCTTATTGTGGAATTGGTTTGCATTTCTGTGCTGGCTAACAGCACTGAGCATTTTTTCCCATATGAATTGGCTGTTTGTACATCATCTTTGGAGCAACATTGTGTTGGATTTATTCAGATTCTTTGCCTGTTTTAAATTGCATTGGCTTTTTATTATTGAGTTGTATATATTATTTGAATGGATGTGACTCACTGATGTTGGCAGCAATATGCTTGGTGGACACAGAATCTTAGGAGTCTTGGCTTAAGTTAGAAATGGGAGTTAGAAGGAAGGTTTGTGCTCTGCATTTGTGGGACACCTGAAAGCTTTCTGTTCGGCTGTAGGACCCAAGTCATGACCAGAGTACTGTCATCCAGCTGTGCTCCAATAGTCCTACTGGATGCTCAGAATATCCTAAAGTCACCATCTAAGGATACACTGTTTCAGCAAGTGTCCTCTCCATACTTCTTTCTATATATGCCTTTGTGGTTGGTAATTTTTATGTGTGTTTTCAGTTTCAGACACAACTTTGAAACTGAGTAGAGAACGGCAGGGGTCTCTTGACACACCTCAGAAGACCAGCACTTGTGAAAGAGATCACTATGTGACCTTGTCTGCTCCACTTCTGGCCTGAGCAGTGGTCTTGCCCTCCTAGTGCTGCTTTGCTCCAATCCATCCACAATCTGCCCCTCTTGCTTCTGACCATGTGCTTGCCCTATATGAAAGAATCATGATATAGGTAGCAGCCACTCCATCTTAGTTTGACACTTGAGGTTTTCAGTGGTGTGATTCTAGTCTGTCCCTTGGGTAACTGTTTTCTCATTCTCTAGCCATTTGCTTCCTTCCCCTCCATCTGAGAACCTCTGCCTCACCATGTACCCATCTATCTGGCAGGAACCTTGTTTCGTCTCATGGAGTCCCACTTGCCTTGTGGTCATCTGACTGACCTGATAGATCAGTATCTCCCAACCCCCCCAGGGGCAGGGGGTGAAGGAGGCAAGGATCGGGCTGCCTCCCCCAGGCCCCCTGCACCATAGCGTGCTTCTCAGTAAAGAAAGGGTTCTGCACTCTTAAAAATGTCAGGAAACCACAGAGACTCTTGCTTCATTTTTCAGGTTAAAAAGCTGAGGCTTAGAGAATTTAAGTGACTTGCTTAAGGCTGCATTACAGCAGTGCATGACGGAACTGAAAGGCACACTCGGGTCCCTTTACTGAGGACTTCATAGTCTTTCAGTCTTCAACATAAGAACATATCTGGGAGCTGGGCACCATGGTATATACCAACAATGGCCAGCCTGGGTTGCCTGGCAAGACACAGTCTCAATAACAACATAATTGGAGGACTGCTAATTAGCCAGGTGTTTATATGCATGAAGCCCCAGCTGCCCTCAGAGTTAGACAGTGGAATGTGTTGGAGTATAGTATCGGGTACTTCCCATTTCCTTGAGCTTAGAGTAATTATTAAGTGTCTCTGCCTGGAAAAGTGAACACATGTCACTTTTGTACGTGACAGCTCTCAGAACAAGTTTGGAGTTAATATCAGCAGGAACAATGCCAGTCGTGCTGTTGTAGTATTGCATGGAGTAAGAGGCGGACTCCTCCAGAGAATTCTCAGCTGCGCTTCGTAGTCAGCTGTCTCTACTTACCATTCTGTGCCTGCATTTCTCATTTGTAAGTAATCATGTATACCTCATGAGAAGGACTGGATGATGATAAGAGGAGCAAACCACATGCAACAGACCCTGGAACTCAGTTTTAAGAAAAGTGAGTGTCACCATTGTTGTATCTTGTGACAAACCACTGTGGAGTTCCACAGGACTGCTCTCTACAGAAGATAGATGCTCAGACAAATCTCAGGTGGTTATGTTTGTTTGTTTGTTTGTTTTTACTTGTGGGCATGCTTCAGGAAGGTTAAAACAAAATGATCTGGGTGAATGGAGAATGTTTTTTTATGGTTCCATGGATTGGAATATTCCAGCATGTGCCTCTGAACTACAACTCCAACATAGAAAGAAATTTATGACCTTAGAAATGCTAAAGCTATTTTTCCCTAAAAGGAATGGCTCAAAAGTTGTATTTTTGTAATGAATTCAAACTATTACTAAATTGTGGTCAGGGTTTGAGGATAATCACATGCTTGTGTATGTATTTGTTATATCCATCAGTTCAGCTGGGGTTGTCTGTGAAACTCCCCTGATGAACTGAGAGTTTAAATTCCCCCTGAATCATGGTCCCCATTGTTGTACAAGATTTGAAGGCCCTTTGCTCTGCTCCTGCAGCTGATATACAATTTGTAAGAGTCTAATAGATGGTGCTGTCTTAGTTACTTTTCAGTTGTCATGACAAAGTACCAGGACCCAAGGCAACTTATAAAAGAAAATGCTTTATTTGGGGCTCATAATTGTAGAGGGTTAGAGTCCTCGTCATGGTTGGGAGCATAACAGCAGACAGGCAAGCAGACATGGCGCTAGAGCAGTAGCTGAGAGCTTACATCCTTATCCACAAATAGGAAGCAGAGAGAGCTAACTGGTAATGGCCTGGGCTTTTGAAACTTCAAAACCCACTCCCAGTGACACACCTCCTCCAACAAGGCCACACCTCCTAAGCCTTTCCAAAGAGTTCTACCAACTGGGGACCAAGTATTCGAATATATGAAGGACATTCTTCTTCAAACCACAGATGCCTCTTTTACCTCTTCTTGTATTATATGATTGGATCATTTAGTAATCCCTTAAAATTTGGAAGATTTATTCCCAATTAAAGTAAGTTAGATGCTTAAGGGAAAACTGATAAAGGTGGTCATGCTACTAAATTTTGTTGAGAGAGAATGTGGGTGACATGATTTGAGGAATCAGAAAAAAAAAAAAAACTTGTTAAAAGCCTGTAAAACTCTAGGCCTACATTGTAATTATATGCCCTTATTCCGTTGAGAGACGCAGCAGCAAAACAGGATTGGGAAAGTTGGGTAACATCTTACAGTGTGGTTTATCCAGGCAAGGCAAACTGCAGCCAGTACCCCTAGCAGGCAGGCCCACTTACACACTCCTTCATAGGCACCTCTATTGTAGGTGTAGTTACCTTTACTTGGTTTCTGCTTTAATGACTCTCATTTAACCTGCCCACCATCCAGATCATACCAGGTAAAGGAAATAGACCTCATATGAAATTCTGGGTGCTATGTATGGATAATCACTATCTCATGGAATCTGATTGGTTGCTAGTGCTCAGCCAGTAATGGCTAGAGGACGCAGAGCTACAGGCATTGCTGCTCTTGGCATTACTCTGACTCTTTTGGGACATAAATGTAGAGGGTCTTCCCTTCATGTGAGGTAGAGAGGACCCTCCTTTCCCAGATGCATGAGAAGGCTGTTTGCTGGGTAGGTGTACTGGCCTTCCAAGGTCACCTCTGCTGGGTCTTCTACTAGTTCTGCTGTTGACTGTGACCGACCCCTTTGTTTCTGCTTTCCTCATGACCCCTCAAGCCTGGTAGCAATGTCACTTGTATGCATGACTCAAGTTCCCAGGAATCCTCTGGTTTTGTTGCCAGCTAGGGCTATGCCTGGCGACTCATCTCTTTCAGAGCCCCATTTCAAAGAGAAGGCCACTCCAGTCCAAGCCAGTGCCCAGATATCTGATGTGTTTGGGGAAGTCATTTGTGTCTGTGGTTGTGTGGTACTTGTTTATATTTTTCTTGTTTTAAGGCATAGCTCGATCTTTGCCAAGAAAGATGAGGGATGTAGTCATGTTGCTACCTCGTGGGTGTTTTCAGAACCAGACCTTCTTTAGGAGAAGCACAGGAAAGGTAGTTGAAGAAGTTGGCCAGGCTGTTGTATATTGCTCTGTCAGTGCCAAGTCTTCCCTAACAGCTTCGTGGAGTGTAAAGTTGTGCCTAGCACTTCTTGCCAGCAGTCTTTTCCATCTTGGTTGGAAACTTGCACTTCCAGGAGCCCGTTCATTGGCAGAACTTGTATGGCTTTAGAGATCTCATGGCTGTGGCTTGCAGACTAGAAGACCTCAACCATGACTGGGATGACATCTGACTCAGTATAGGAAACCAGGCCCCAGAGAATATCAGTCCATGCCTTATCCAAGGCCATCAAGGAGCAGTTAACCCAAGACTCTGTTTTATTTAGAGTTGGAGGCTTTGGGAAGGGGTGTAGTCAGCCTCTTCTATTGGTCCTGCTGGGTCCTCTTGTTGCAGGAGCCAAGTTCTCAGGGGGCTAGATCAGTTCATTCTACTCTCCTAGCCTTTCAGAGCCTTCTCATTTGACCTCCCAACTCAAGATCATCCCTGTAATCAGGACAGCAGAATTCCTTTCCTGGGGATTTAGATGTGGACACTGTGGGCAGTGGATATTACTTATCCCACTGCAGTGCCACTTTCCCCTGGTTCCAGCCTCCTCAGCACTTCTCCATCTCCTGTTGGAACACTGGGTACCATGATGGCGGTCAGTGGGTAGGCCCAAGTGGTGGAAAGCACAGCCTGAACCCTTGATCTTCTCTGAAATGCTCAGAGCTTGAACCCTCTGACCTAGATGAGCCCAGAGGCACCTGACCTGAGTGCTACCACCCTCAAGCTTCATTCAACCTGCCTCTTTCTTAGTCATGCTTCAACTTGATGGTGAAAGACATTCATGCTTGTAAAGAGGGAGGCCTGCCCATGCTGGGGTGCTCAGAGCTAAAAATGAAGCCTTTCTAAAATGCACATTCCAAAAGTAGCTACTAGAAATGGAGTTATATATGTACACATGCTGGACATCTCTCTACCTGTTAGAAGAGACCCTGCAGTACACACTGTCTCAGTGCCTTAGATTACCCTGGACATGCTCTCCGTGTCCAACGAGTCGCGAGGCCCACTTGCCCTAGGGCTGCACTCTCACCTGCAGATTGAAAGGCTTGGCAATGGTGTGTGTGCATGACCAGCTTCGTGACTCTCAGAGCTGAGGCACTATATAGTCTGGAGCAGTCTAACTCCGTAGCTCCCTTGGGACTGTGTTCTACACAGAGTTCAGTAGTAAAGATGTGCACTGGTTTATTTAACCTGTTCCCTAGTTGTGGGTATCTCTCATCAATTCAAGAGGAGATGCCCAGTCACCTCCTTGTTGAGATGGCTATCAGTGAGAGGGTACCTCCTGTTTGTTTTTTCTGACCCTGGTCTGAGGGAAGGGAGCCAAGTGCTGCCCCTGGGGTATCCTGCTTCCCTGCTGCCCCTAGGCCCCTATAAGTCCACCCTCCACCTTAACTGTGCCTTTCACCACTGAAAAGGAGTGCTGGCCACCATGTGACTATTGAGGCAGCTTGTGAAGTTGGGGCTCAGGGGAGATTTGATGGGACATTTCCAAACACTTCTCTCAGCTTCTAAAAGTACACTTGCTCACCAGGTTACATTTGAGTACTGAGTATATAATTTCTGTGTTGATTGAATATCTTTAAATTGTATTTATTTGAGAAAGTCTGACATGGGGAGTGTGTGTGTGTTTGTGTGTGGACAACTTGCATGAATCAGTACTCTTCTTCTGTGGTGTAAGTCCCAGGGATCAAATTCATCATCACACTTGGTGGCAAATGCTTTTACTGAGCCATGTTGCCAGTCCAGAATTGGCTATTTTAAACTGTAGAAGTCTGTCCGAAATCTATAAACTTAGAGAGACGTGTTTTTAGTGATGACACCGGTGGCTGATGTTTTGGGAAAAGCTCAGACTGAGGGCATCACTGTGAGGCCTGGTGGTTCCTGACTTTCTTCTCCAGGTCCCAGTGGTGGATGTTTCTCTGGTGATGGAGCAGCACCCAGCACGAAGCACAAAAGAACACACAGTGCTTCTTAAAGTCTTTTCAAGTGAGAGTAACATCCTTGCAGAGCAGCCGTTGGCAAAGAACAGTCCATATAAACAGGCCACAGCTCTGCATGCAGTGCTAAGACCAGCTGTACGGTCACCACTGGCCACTCTGCTGGCCACTGTGGCACCACAGATGTTGAGCATTCTGCACTGTGATGACCCCTTTGTTGCACAATCAGGAACTGGGTTCTGCCAAGAGCACACTCACCCAGGGTCTGGTTAAATAGTGCTTCAGCTGAAAGGGACTTCACTCTGAAGCCAATCTCATTTCTCCATTACTCAAGCCTTGGCAGTTGTCACAGCACCCCAAGGCTGTCCCTCAGCTGCAGGGGCTTGTGACAGCCTGGAAACAAGCCCTGGTTGGGGGAAGCGGAGTCATGGAAGTTAATTATTGAAACTGCCTTTCTTCCTGTCCAGGCTGATTGCGGGTCTGCTCTCATTTCTCTTTTTTGTGTTGACTCTAAGAACAAGAGCAGCAGCCAGAGCTCAAGTTACTCCTCAGCCCGCAGCTCACTTGCAGTGCATTCCACGTGTCATTCTTCAATAAAAAAAACAAGAACATACTTTGAAACTCTAGCAAATGGCAAAGAAACTTTAACTCCTGAAACATGTCACAGGAGAGCAGGACACAAACAGGACACACAGGACACAGGAGATCCAGGCCTGGAGAATGTCACAAAAACTGTTGAGGCAGGATCACAGGTGCGGGGAATGCCCAGGGTTAAATGAAGCGTTTGTGAGACTTCCTTTTCTTCCAGAGCAACTATTTTGAAATCATTTTCTCTACACTTCCAGGATGTTGCGAAGCCAGAGCTGACCATAACAGTATCATGCTCATTAGGTTCCCCTGGGTATTGGCAGACCCTCTCTGTGCACGGAGTCAGGCACCAGAAGAGATTAGGCTGTGAATAGCATGGAACATGATTACTCTGTTTATTTACCTCTGGTCTCAGTTCTCAGGTGCCAGGCCTTAGACAAGGGTAAACACCAAGTTCTAGGGACTCAATGTTAAAACTCTGTGTGTATATGTTACCTTCACATACTATCCTTAGCTAAGACAGTGAGTTCCAGGCTCAATAAAGTGGAGAGGCTGGTGAGACGGCTGAGCAGGTAAATTCTCACCACCAGGCCTCCAGGCCTGATTACCTACCTGAGCAGGTAAGTGTTCCTCACCAAGCCTCCAGGCCTGATTACCACCCTGAGATCCAGAAAATTATCTCTGGCCTCCTCCACACACACACTCCCAGTAAATAAATAAAATGTTTGTTTTATGAGTATGAGAATGAGTTTTATAAGTGCATCTTGCCTGTGTACCCCATGGGAGGGACAGAGAGTATGTGTTCCCTTATGAGCCCTAACTCCTGGCCTTGGCAACCTCCAAGCTGCTTTCTTTAACTGTAGCTGTGCTTCTGTAAGAATCTGAAATGAGTAGGCTCTTGAAGCTACATCCGTTGTTTACTTGACATAACCCTCCAGGTGACTGCTTTGTATCACATTCCCACCAGTGCTACAGGCCAGTTCTAGTTGCTCTACATCCTGAACACTGGGAATTACTATTGTTTTTAACTTTAGCTGTTGTGGGTGTGGTGCCTTTTCTAACTAATATATGATAACTAATGATACTTTTTTAAAAAATATGTTTTTAGATTATTTTATGTGTGTGTGCTACCTACATGTATATTTGTATACTACTTGCATGCCTAGTGCTGTGGAGGTCAGAAGTAGTTGGATGCCCCGGAACTAAGAGTAATAGATGGTGGTGATCTGCCGTGTGAGTACTGGGAACCAAACCCCGGTCTTCTGTGAGAACAAGTACCCTTAACCACTAAGCCACCTCTCCAACCCTAATGTTACTTTTTTATGCACTTATTAGCCATTCATAGGATTAATGTTCCGCTATGAATGCATGTGAGCACACATACAAACATATATACGTATACATACATAAAGGAAAAAGAATCTTATAACTTAATGTGAAAAGTACCTTCCTCCTTTGTTTTCTTCTAGGAATTTTGTGTTTTGACATTTATATTTAAGTCTTGGGAGGGGGATTTTGTTTGTTTTGGGGAGCATTTTTGTTTTGAGACAGGATGTCACTATATAGCCCAGGCTGGCCTGGAACTTATAATCCTCCTGCCTCGTCCTCCTGAGTTCTGGGATTACAAGAGTATGCCACAACAACCTTCATGTATAGTATAATTTGAATTAATTTGTAATGTGGTATGAGGTAAAGGTTCAGATATATATATATATATATATATATATATACACACACACACACACACACACACACACACACACACACACAGTTTTTACAACCACATTTCCCTCCTTGAATCTCTTGACGTCCTTGTTGAAGACCAGAAGTATAAGGAGTGTAACATGAACGATGTAGCATATGTTCTAGTGTCTCCCTGTATTTGTATGCAAGAATTTCAATTAGGAAATGCTGGTGTCTTGAGAAAGGCAGTTCTCATAAAAAATATATTTGCTGGTGAAAGTATAAAATCTAGTATGAAGTTCCACAGCTTCAGAATAGCTAATCTAACTATACAGAAGTTCATTGAGATGGATAGGTAGGTTTTAGATCTGGTTAATTTTGCTGTGTGACTTTTTTTGTAATAAAGTATTGTTTTTGTTGGTGGTGTTGATATTTTGTTCTGTCCTTTTGTGTATTGGTGTTTTCCCTGCATGCATATATCTGTGTAAGTTTGTTGAATCTTCTGGAGCTAGAATTATAGACAGCTGCGAGTTACCATGTAGGTTTTGGGAATTGAACCCAGGTCCTCTAGAAGAGCAGCCAGCGCTTTCAACCTCTGAGCCACCTTTCCAGCCCCAAGTTGGTTTTGTTTTGTTTGATTTTTTTTTTTTTTTAAAGACAGGCTTTTCTTCATTTGAACTTTGAACTTTGTGTTGCTCTCCATATTAATACCAGTATATACTCATACTAGCAATCTATATTTTCTGGTTTTCCATATTCTCACCAGCATTTGGTAGTATTAAATCTTCATTGTATCAATCCTGTATACAGCTGTAATTTGTTTTACCTTTTCCTGTTTTTAAATAGAAATTCAATGTCATCTTTCCGTCCTGGGAAAGCACACAGTGAGAGTCGCAAGACTGTGTTTTACACCAATGAAGAGTGGGAACTTTTAGACCCACCTCCTAAGGACCTGGAGGAATCCCTGGTACAGGAGGAGAGGAAGAAGCAGATGCCTGAGGGGGGCAAAGGTACAGAATGCACCTGTGCTCTGTTGCTCTCTGCGCTACCACTTGTTACCTCTAGGGATGTAGGAGACACTTTACTGGCAGAATTCCTGAAAGCAGGAAGTGCAATAGGGCCTTGTGTTATTGGGGAGGGGCTTGGGGGAGGATAATGATTCAGGTTTGTAAAGTGCTGCAAGGAATAAATGTCCCAACTAGCCCGGTGGCTGCTAACCTTTTCCAGGAGATAACACACCTGGTAGTCATGCCTCTGTGCATCACAGAAATGCTGACTAAAGAAACTTTGCCCTTATTAGGCTAGGCATTATGTTATATACTTGTAGTTGTAGGGTCTGGGAGGCTGAAGCAGGAGGATTGCATGTTTGAGGGCAGCCTGACCTGTGCAGCAAGATTCTGTCTCAGAAACACGCACACGCACACATGCGCATGCATACACACACACACAGACACCACCTTTGTTTATAGAAATTTGAGATGTACTCAAAAGAATCAGGAGAACTGGTTGGATTAGCCGTGTTCCCATTTCTGTAACAAATGCCTGAGGTAAGCTAACACGTAGAGAAAAGGTTTGTTTTGGTTCACAATTGTAGAGATTTTAGTTTATGACCCATTGCTTTGGGCCTATGGAGATACGTCATTGCAGGAACATGTGGCCAGGAAGCAGAGAGAGGAGGACTTGGGTCCACTATTTGGAAGACTTCACATCAAGCCCCCGTTTTCATCACCTCACTCAGTATCATCAAGCTGGTAACTTAGGCGTTAACACATAGGACTTTAGAAGACATGCTAGATCTGAACAAGTTCCCAGGTCAGAAACACGGGCCTCAGTGAGTTGTCACGAAGCAGGCACACTAGGTATCCAGCCCCATTTAGGTTCCAGATGCTGTTGGCTCCCTTCTGGTCTCTGCCTGGCCCCAGGGGGCCACTGTGTGCTCCTATCAGCATAGATAACTTTGTCTCTTCCAGCTTTAAATAATCAAAAGTTCATAGTATTTTTGTGTGTTCTGTTTGTACTTTCGAGTATACATTGAAAGCCGTTCATACTAACATTTATTTGGATCCTTTCATATGTAAAGTCACACTTCACAAATGTTTTTATACTTTTTAAAAACATTCGTTTTGTTTTGTTTTTTTTAGCCGAAAACAAATGAGTAAAATATAAGAAGCCAAGGATTGCCAAGGGTGTTGAAAGTTTTTTTTAAAGTGCTCATGTTATAGTCTTCTGTAAAGAGTGAGCCAGTGAGGATGCTACTGGTTTTAGACCTATTGTGTATATTCTACAATGTGGTGGGGCACAGATATCCAGCTGCCCTGCTTTCTTCATGGGTTGGTGACTTCACATCCCCTCAGAGGGTGATTTTATAAGGATACTTAATTTTATTATGGTTTTCAGGAGAAGGTTTGACTTGCTCAAAAAACTTCCTTGTTTGTTTGTTTGTTTGTTTGTTTTAAACTATAGGAGTCACTAGCTCAGGATTCCCCTTTGAGTTTGGACGGAACCCTTACAAAGGAAAGCGCCCCTTGAAAGACATAATTGGGTCCTATAAAAATCGCCATAGCAGTGGTGATCCCTCAGTTGAGGGAACATCATCAGGCAGTGGACTCACTAGGCCAGTCTCTGAGATGCAACTGCAGATTCAAAGCCAGCAGGAGGAGCTGGAGCAACTCAAGAAGGACCTGTCCAGCCAGAAGGTAACTGTCTCTTGACTTTAGCAGGCCAAGAGGTTAAAGTTCCTGCTTCCCAGGAGTCCTTCCCCAAAGCTTGTGCTGCAGAGGCCACTATCCTGTGCCCTGACCTGTGCCCAGCATTTATTCAAAGACCCTTGACTATGGGGAGGGGAAGGCCCTCCCCCATAAGATTGCAGGATATTGCTCTCTGCTCCCACACCCAGTTCTACTAAAGTTCTCTCAGATTCCCACATCCTGTCTAACTGGTAGTATTTTTCTGAACGAATCAGACATTCTTTTACCTAATTTGCTGAACAGTTCAGTGAACTTAGAGCCTGGATTTTTCTTTCCCCAGCCCCTAGTTTTACTTTATTTTTAACTATGTGTGTAGGTATGTGAATGCAGGTGCCCATAGAGGCCAGAAAAGGGTATCAAATCCAGTGAGCTTCCCAACGTGGGTCCTAGGAACCAAGCTCAGAATCTCTGCAGGAGCAGTATGTGCTCTTAACTGCTAAGCCGTCTCTAGCTACACCCCCAAATCAATCCATCGTGCGCGCTCTCTCTCTCTCTTACACACACACACACACACACACACACACACACATGCACACGCTATTTTTTTGTTTATTTTTGAGACGACATCTCATTGTAGAGCCTCGGCTGGCCTAGAACGATTGATCCTCCTGCTCCAGCACTGGAATTGCAGGCATGTGCCGCCACACAGCACTTCACAGATCGCTTAGCAGCGATAAACATGTGCCAGGAGCCATTACTAATTACAGCATGCACATCCATTATTTCCAGTTTCCTACTATTGTTCTCTCCAGGCTGTATTTGTGGAGTAAACTTTTTTTTTCCTCTCTATTTTTAAGATCTTTCAAGAGGAAGTTTAGTATTAAAATGTTTCCAACAAAGTTTGTATTTGCGTTTCCTCAACTCCCAATGATCACTTATATAATAACACTGTCTTGGTGTCTGCTCTTTCTTCCCTTGCTCCCCCGGCTCTCTTACCCCTCACCTCATCATCTTCTTGGCTCCTAGGAGCTCATTCGGCTGCTCCAGCAGACAGTCCGGTCGTCCCAATATGACAAGTATTTCACGAGCCACCAAATCAGCCAGGGAGTCCCGAGGGACACTCTGGAGCTTCTCCACCAAAAGGACGAGCAGATCCTGGGCCTCAGCGGCCAGCTGGAGAGGTTCGGCCTGGAGAAGGAAAGTCTCCAGCAAGAAGTGAGGACGCTGAAGAGCAAGGTGGGCGAGCTCAACGAGCGGCTGGGCATGCTGATGGAGACCATCCAGGCCAAGGACGAGGTCATCATCAAGCTCAGCCAGTGCGAGGGCGGTGTGACTTCGCCCACCTTAGGACCCAGCTCTCCTTTGGCCACCCCAGCCAGCAGGGACCAGCTGGAGCTGGACAGGCTAAAAGTAAGGGCAGGGCGTGGGCTGACTGTTTGGACAGAGATCCCAAACTCCGTTAGCTCTGTCATCGTTTATCCCTAGGGGTACTGCTGTCATGTGCTAATCTGATGAGAGGGCAGAGCTGAGGAGGTGCAGAAAGAGACCTTTCAGTCAGATTCTAGGCATTTTCAGAAGCTTCCTGGGAAGCCCTTGTAGCACTGTTGCCTTTGCTGTTCCTGAGACAGTTTCAGCTCCTCCTGTCCCTGGCTTAGAGGTAGCCGGACACCACCAATACCACCACCCTTTTATCTACCCCCACCCTCAAGACTTCATTATGCCATGGAACATACGAAGGTTGTCAGTTTCCCCTTGAGTGTACATAAATGCAAACACAACCTTAATTTCCATGGCCTCCTCCAGGTCTCAGTAGGAATATTTTGTCCCAGTAGTCAGAATAGAGCTGGCTGGGGAGGTGGACCCAGCTCCAGGCAGTCTGGAAAAGAAGCCTACTCAGTCAGGGTCTGTATCCAACATGAGAAGTCTTGCACTTAGAAGGAAGGACAGGGCTGTCTTCCCAGTGTCCCTCTCTGAGATAGCTCGGGGATGGGAGGCTGGCTCCTGAACAAAAGGGAACTGAGTGGTACATGGCAGGTGAGGGAGGAGGAGCACTCCCTCTGTGGGAGGCAGGAGCAGCCTGCCTTCTGTGCCTTCAGAGAAGCCTGCTAGTCCAGAGCAGAGCTGGACCATCTGGGCTCTTGTAAGGCCATAGAGAAGACTAGTACATCTTTGCTGTCTGCAGCTTCTGGGATTCTATACTGTCTGGAGAAGTCTTCGGTGGACAAGCATCCCCTGGGTTATGGGACATTAGAGTGGCTCCAGTAGACTCCGGTGGGTCTGTAACTCCTAGCCCCAGTGTCTTCCCACGTAGCTATTGTCTTCTTGCAAATAATTTGTTTCCCGGTGTTTAAGTTCCAAGTGGAGTTTATTCTTGGAGGACTCAAGTGTGTCACTGCTGAGATCATCACAGAGCATGTGTTTCATGGCTTCCAGCACCTTTCATTTGCTGGAGTGAGCTGAGTGAGCGCTGGGCAGGCTACGAACACTGAAGAGGCAGCATTGCTGGAATATGTGGTGGTCTGTTGTAGTGACAGCACCCTTTGAATACACAAGACCAGCATAGTTTGCTCTCTGGTATGTGTGTGGTGTGCACATGTGTATGCAGGTTCACGTGCACAGGTGTGCTCATACATGTAGAGGCTAGAGATTGATATTAAGTGTCTTCCTCCATACCTCCCCGCCTTTTTTGTTTGTTTGTTTGTTTGTTTTTGAGGCAGAGTCTAAACCCAGAGCTCAGTTGGCCTGGAAGCCTCAGGTCCTGACTCTACACTCCCTGTGCTGGGGTTATAGACACCATCACACCAGGCTTTAACATGAGTACTAGAGATCCAAACTTAGGTCCAGTTTAGATACTTGTGCAACAGCACTTTACTGCCGAGCCCTCTCTACAGCTCCTAGTAGAATTTATTAATGAGAACACAAAACACCTCTTATTATTTCATATTTATATCTACTATAAAATAGCCTTTATTATTTTATTTATGTTTTGGGGACAAGTTTTTATATTATAGCTCAGGCTGACCCATTGTAGCCCAGGTTGGCCTCAGACTCAAGGTAATCCTTATCTCAAAGTCCAGGATGCTGGGGTTGCCAGGTATGATCTACCACATCTGGCTGCTTTTTGTTTGCTTTTGTTTCATTTTTCTTTTTACAAGCTGGGTTGTTGCCTGTAGATGTCAGTTTTATTTATATGCTTAACCTTAAATGTTCTGTCCTACTGTGCATCCCAGCAGTAGTAATACACTTAGTGTCTGCATTTCTAGGATGTATTTCCAGATGGTGGTTTTTGTCCTCCACAGGAGAGAAGTATGTGGCTCACCCCTAGGGAGCCAAGCCAGGCTATGAGAATGGGCCACAGAGCCATTGGTAATGCTAACTTACCTCATCCAAATGGGCTGTCTCCCCCTGTTTCCTTGTATTGCAGGGGTGATTTTGTGAGATCTTTTTGCCTCAGTGTTTCTCAACCACTTTAAAACTGTGGCTCCAAAGTCTATACAGTGAAGCTTAGTAGGAACCTTCATAAGTGGCAGGTAGTTTTCAGGCACATTCCTAGTAGGCAGGGGCAGCCTGCCTAGGTCAGGCAGGGCCTGTTACTGCAGTGAGATCCATTCCTCCCCACAAGTAGAGAAGCCGCTCTTGTGAGCACTGGGAAGGAAGAGGTTGTAGAAGAGTAGGTGATTTGCACTGAGCTCAGCAGGATGCAAAGCCAGCTTTTCCTTGAGCTCTGACTGTGACCTCAAGTCCCTGCCTCATCTGTGAAACAGTGCTACCCATAGGGTGTTCTGAGGGTTGAAGGAAGTGGTCCACATCTGGGCCCAGCACCTCGTGGAGTCTTAACTGCCAGATGTTACTGTTATATCAGCATTTTCAAGAAAGTATACTTAGGATAGATAGTCAGAATATTCTCGGGATGGAGCACAAATTTGAAACTAAAGACAAACCCGTACCTCCAGTGGGGTCCAAATGCCTGTCATTTAGTCTTTGCCCTTGAAGTTCAGTATATTCATTTTCTCTCCAGCCAATCTTTCTTTAACTGACCTGCCTTTTAATGATGTTTGTTTCCAATTGTTTCCAAATACAGTATTTTTAAGATGCCAGGAGAGAGGAGAAAATGCCATGATTTTAAAGGTTAAAGGATGCTTTAACCTTCTTTTGGTTCTGACATTTGCATTCAAGTACTTTGGTTGCTGAGACTTAAGTCCTTGCAGTGCAGGGTCGGGGTGCAGGTAGGAAGGCTCCAGCTCTCAGCCTGACCCTCAGAACAGCCTTCAGTAGATGCATAGCCTCCCTGGCCCAGATCTGTCTGGGAAAATGACAAGAATGGCTTCTGGGTCTAAGTGAGATCAAGAAGCTCACGTGCCCTGCCCAAGGTGCTTGTGACCCATGGCTGTGCTCCATGAGTGCAGCAAGTCAGGGGCACAGGAAAACCTTTCCAGTTCTTCTGCATCTTAAAGGGATGGTCTGTACCATCGAGGAAAGTTCATTCTGGAGACTGGGGAGTGAGAGCATCCAGAGAACTGTTTATAAATGGTCAAGGCCAGAGGCAGGATGTGATTACAAAAGATGGAATTTGTAAGGAGTTTCTAGAAACCACAGCCGTAAAGATGATCTAATTCATCTTTGTTTAGAAGCGTCCGCATTTTATCGTGAGGATGGTCCAAAGGAGTCCGTAAACTTTTATTTCCAGAGCATTTTACGGGAAAACTCTTCCCTATCCTACTTCACTGTTGCTGGGAAGCTGAAACCAAGATACCTGTCTCAGCCACACACCTGTTCTGAGTTCCAGGCCAGACTGGTCTGCAGAGCAAGCTACAGGACAGCCAAGGATGCATACTACAGAGACCCTCTCTTTACAACTTGTTATGTTCTCTCAAATACAAAATAAATGTGCAGAAGTAAACAGTTGGCCAATCAACTGAAGGGCCTATGGTGATCTTGGTAATCTGGGGAGGTGGTGCTGGGGCTTTGACTTGGCCTTGTGCCGGATAGGCAAGTGCTTTCTCACTGAGCTCTACCCTGTTCTACTTTTCCTTCAGCTTTTCCACAATTCTGAAACTTTGCAATGTACAAAAGTGAGGACTGTGCTCTCCGAAGAGCCTGAATCATAGGTTGTGCTGCTCATCATCACATACCATTCTTAGTTAAGGATTTTTGTATATTATTTTAGTCTTTTTAAAATAGAAGCTATGTAGGTAAAAATTCCCTGACAAAGAATATGTTCAACTTCTCTGCTTTAAAAGAATGTTAAACTATTGTCCTTCTCATCACCACTTTAATCAGTATGAATAAATACTGGATTTAGAAAATACATCCTGTTTATTTCTCCTGCCATCAGTTGAGGAAAATCACCATTGCTAAGTAAATGTTTTTTTCTACCTCCTTCATTACAACAGCAGGTCCTACCTCCTCCTGCTGCCATAAATGGCCAAAAAGGTTCGTCAGATAGCTCCTACTAGCATCTAACAATTCTTCTAGAGCGTGCTCTCACCAGCAGGACTCAAATATGCTTATTCCATAGGATAATTAGCCAACATGCAACCCACATAAATTGATTAAAAAAATTTTTTTCCCCAACAGGATAGTCTACAAGGGTACAAAACCCAAAATAAATTTCTGAATAAGGAAATTTTAGAACTCTCAGCTCTACGAAGAAATGCAGAAAGGAGAGAGAGGGATCTGATGGCAAAGGTGAGTCGGGATGTAAATATTTACCAATTGATGGGAGGGGAGGAAACCATATCTAAGTAGGTGTGCTTTAAAACCTACCCAACTGCCCTGTTGGGAAAAACATGGCTGCTGGTATCAAAATACAGGTAAAGAATGTATAGTACATTTTCTTTGTTGATGACAAAAAAATAACTCACATGTGGCCTCCTTCATTCACGTTTTTAATGGGTGTTTTTTAAGAGGTGAAAACAAAGTGTAATTACAGGGCTCCCCCAAATTAAATTTTTCATTTATACTGTTGAGATTTAGTTTCACGTGCACGAAACAGGGATGATGACAATATTACCATCTCCGTAGATCCAGCAGGATTGGTTTACCAGTCAACCGTGATTATGGGCTGTAGAGGGCGTTGACAAGTATAAGGGGCCACAAGCATTCAACTGTATGCTAGTGAGTCATAAGCACGTGACACTGTCCACAGTGCTATGTGCATGTGCTATTTTTGAGCAGCACATTTGTAGGGTGAACTTGGTTTTTCTGATCAGGTAACTATTCCTGGACATAGTGTCCTAACAAAGTTGGTGTGTGTGGCGGAGAGGGGGAGATACTCATGGCCCACGCAACCAAGTAGGATTAGGCTTGACCTCAGTAATTGACTCATGACCTAATTTTTGTTGCACACTCTAACTCTGTTGAAGGGTGGTACCTGTGCTTATCAGCACTCCTTCTGTGTCAAACTGTTAGAAAAAAGAGGGGAGCCACAGCAGGCTGTTTTAACCCTGAGTCTGTGGCATGAATTAACCTCTTGCCTATGTTATAGTTTGCAGCAGGCTCTCTTCCTAATCGCTATAGGCATGCTGGTTTGGACTAATTGGCTGCTTAAGGTACCTAAGGCTTACTTTTCCTTCTCTCTGGATGGAAGTAACCCTAACCCTAACCCTTGCATTCTCTTCAGTATTCTAGCCTGGAAGCCAAGCTCTGCCAGGTAGAAAGTAAATATTTGATACTGCTTCAAGAAATGAAGACACCAGTTTGCTCAGAAGAAAAGGGGCCTACCAGGGATGTCATAGCCCAGTTACTGGAAGATGCTCTGCAGGTTGAGACCCAAGAGCAGCCGGAGCAAGCATTCATTAAGCCTCATCTGGTCAGGTAAATGTGCTTAAGTCTGTTGGGGGCAGTCCGCCCATTTCTAAAGTTCTCTTTCCACAGCAGGGCTTTTAACCTAATGGTGTGTGTCTTATTTGATGTCCCTGGCAAGTGTTGTCAAGCCAGCAAAACAGATATGATTATTCTTCCTCAGAAATTGAGTGATGGAGCTGGGATCACTCCAGGCCTGTTGATTCCAAGACTGTGTCAGAGTAGCCTCACCTCCAATACATACCTCCCTCTGCAGGGGTCTGTTTTGCAAAGACTAGAAAACCCTTTCCTTACACAGGTGCATCCACAGGGAAACTGAAAGCAAAAGGGACCATGGAGGGAGACTGGGTTTTCCTTGTATGAGAAGGCAGTTTCTATAACTTGCTTTAGTGGCCCTAAAAGCCCACAGAGGATCTGAGCTAACCATGGACCCACCCCAAGATGCACTTAAATACACACATGCAAAATACTGTGTCTTTTCAGGGGGCTGCCCTGGCATAAAACCAAGAAACATATGATGCATCTTAGATGACTCAAGCATTTTGTGACAAACAAGTCTCAATGTTTTAGGGCTAGGAGAAATCTGCAGGATCACCTGGTAAAACCTCCTCTTCCGTTTCTGTCACTCAGACACAGCACTGTCTTGGGTCTTACTCAATGCAGTCTCCTCATAGCCTTGCCTCCAGCCTCAGACAAAGCCCTTTGACATGCTTGGGCCCTTACCCAAGCTTACAGAACCTACCAGCATAGACTGTCATTATTCAAATGACAGAAATGTACTCTTGGAGTATGACCGACAACCATTGTTTCAGAACAACTTATTCGAGGTGTGTCAGATGTAGGAACTGCTGAGTGGTTCACATGCATAATTATATTAGATGTTTAGTGCAGATGGGTTTTGTCCTCACTTTGTAAGTCAAATGGCTGAGTTAGGAGGTATTATCCTGTGTTATACACCCTACGGGACATGGATGAAACCCCAGCCCAGGCAGCCAGAGTCTCAAGTTCAAGGGTACTGCCTCCACATCGTACATGATTAGGAGCTGTTCTGAAGGTGTGTTGTGCTCTTCCTGTGTGCATTTAGGAAGCTCTGTGTATTATTTCCTGCTTTGTAGAACTTATTAGATGACTAGACCACAGTGGCATTACTGCCTCCCTTCATGAAGGACACTTAGGACCTTTCCAGCTTTCATAGTTACAGTCACCATGGTACATGTTCTGTGTACCCAGACAAGTTTCTCCAGGATATAAAAGAGAAATGAGATTCCTAACATGGAAGAAGTATGTGTGTCTTCAACTCTACTAGATTTGATTTCCAAAATTCCTAAGAGTTTTGCATATTCATCATGTCAGAAGTTTTGTACTAGATTCTGATGCTGCCACAACTTATCACAGACTTAGCAAGTTTGCTGTCGTAGCATTTGTAGGTCAGAAGGTAAAAATAGGTCTTATTGGATTGAAATCACGGTTTAATCAAGGGCTGGGCTCCTTTCTGGGTCTTCTGGGGAATGGTTCATTCCCGTCATTGAGAACATTAGTACATACAGTTCTTGGTGGTTGTAAAGCTAGACCCCATTTCCCAGCCTCTAGAGACCACCAGCATTTTGTGGCGTGTGGCCCCTCCCATCTTCAGCAGCTGGTCTAGTCCCTCCATTTCTCCCCACCCCACTATCTCCTGCCTTTCATCTCCCATGCGTCTTCTATTTTCATTTTCCTCCTCTGACCTATTTTTCAGCCTTCCCTTTCACCTTTGAAGGGCTCATGTGGATATTGAGTCCCTTGGTCACCCAGACAATCTTGTCTTAATTCTGTAACCTTAATACCATCTGCCACTGTCTTCTGCTTGTATATAGTGACAGATTCAGGGGTGAGGATGCTGACATCTGTGGGGCCATATCCTGTCCACCAAAGCCTTGTTCAGTGTTGCACCAACATCTTACAGTCCTTGTCTTTTCACATTTTAAAGTGACGCCATCTGGACAGGTGTGGTGGCACACACTTGTAATCCCAGCTACTTGGAAGGCCGAAGCCGAAGGATTGCGTAAGCATAGACATTTGAGGCTAGCCTAGTCGACATAGCAAAATGCTTTTTTTTATTATTATTATTAAAATGATACCTCTTGAACTATGAAGTTGTGAGGTATATAAGTGTGATATATAAAGACATAGACATGTACATTGACATAGCCCCATAAATATGTCTCTATTTTTCTTTGTTTTGTTTTGTTTTGTTTTTGTTTTTTTCTGAGACAGTGTTCTTCTAGCTAACTCCAGGGTTGCCTCAAACTTAGGATTCTCCCTCTTCAGCCTCCTGAACACTGAGATCACAGGTGTACACCAACCACCATGCCCAGCTTAGGTCACTCTTGTTTGGTGATAGTGCCTGTATTTCCTTCTGGTTTTATATTCAGGGTCCTAACCTATCTGGAGTGACATTTTTCCCTGTATGCTATCGAGAGTAGATCTCATTTGATCTTTTTCTATATAGGTGGCCAGTTGTCCTGGCCCTGCTCATGGAGAAGCTTACGTGCTTGGTGGTTTGAAATGTCTCCTGTTTCACTGCACCCTTTGCCAATACCATACCATTTCCACTGTCCCTCTTGTTATTTATCCACAGTGAGTTTGATATCTACGGGTTTAGGACTGTCCCTGACGATGATGAGGAAGAGAAGTTGGTTGCCAAGGTCCGAGCATTGGACCTGAAGACTCTGTACCTCACAGAAAACCAGGAAGTTTCCACTGGGGTCAAGTGGGAAAACTATTTTGCAAGCACAATGAACAGGGAGATGGTGTGCTCTCCAGAGCTGAAGAACCTGATCCGAGCAGGCATTCCCCACGAGCACCGCTCCAAGGTGTGGAAGTGGTGCGTGGACCGGCATACCAGGAAGTTCAAGAACAGCATGGAGCCCGGCTACTATCAGACCTTGCTCCAGAAGGCTCTAGAGAAACAGAACCCTGCCTCTAAGCAGATTGAGCTGGACCTGCTGCGGACTCTGCCCAACAACAAACATTATTCCAGCCCTACATCAGAGGGCATACAGAAGCTGCGCAGCGTCCTACTTGCCTTCTCCTGGCGGAATCCAGATATTGGCTACTGCCAAGGCCTAAACAGGTGGGTGTTTAGAAAACTTCCGGACACTAGGTACTATCTGGCAGCCCCCTCTCCTCCCAGCTGACTAGGAAAAGCCTGTATTCTTGGGGAGAGGAGGGATAACAGCAAGAAAGTTTTCATGATGCTGTACCCCCAGTTCTAGAATAACTCAGATTCTGCTTCAGAAGGTATAAAGAGAACAAAAGCTGGCTGCGGGTGTGGCTCAGTAGTAGAGCATGTTCTTGGCACAGGTGAGACCCTGGTCCAATCTCTAACACCAAGATTAATAAGCACGGAAGTCAAACTCACTTGAAGCATCTCAGAGTCTCATTTTTTCCTTCTTGCTTTTCTCTTCACACTTGGGTTTTAATCATAAGAATCTGATTGCATTGCTTGATAACTGATGAAGTAAAAACTTGTGTCATTTGTTTATGCAGGATCCTAAATGGTTTCTCCTCTGTTTATAACTCAGTCCTTGAAGGATCTAACCTCCCTTGCCTTTTTTTTTTAATTAAATTTTTTTCTTGCCAGTTTCACACGCACACACATGCGCACATATGCATCCTGACCCCGTCATCCCCTGTGCTCTCCCGACCCCCCACCATCCCTGCTACCCCCGTACCCATCATAAATCTCTCTCACATCCATGTCTATTTGTTGTTCTGTAGCCACTGAATATTTTTCTTGCTTTCATAAGCAGAGAACACTTAGGGCCTCTCACCTTTTGTTAATGATCCAGGCTTGTCATCCTGAGCTGTGTGCTGGGCCAGGACAAGGCTTTGGGAGTACCAAGGTCAACTGCCCACAAAACTCCTCTCAGCACCAGTACCTGGTGCTGGGACCAGCTTCGTACTATGAGTGTCTTACTGCTTCATCTCTCTCTGCTTTCTGCTGTCGCTGCACTTTCCAGGTAGGTTAGTAGATAACCAAGTCTGTCAGAAAGATTAAAATAAGCTAAGTATCGTGACACATGCTTTTAATCCCAGCACTTGGGAGGCAGAGGGAAGTGGATCTCTTGAGTCTATATAGTGTGTTCTAGGCCAGCCAGGGCAACATAGTGAGACCCAGCCTCAAAAAGGAAGAAATAAAAGATTAAGAACAAAGATCTCTGTGTGTCCTTAAGCAATTATCCCATAAGCAGACTACATGTGTCTGAGTTTAGGGTGCAGCATTTCCTCTGGCTGCACAGAGGCCTTCTTGCTCCTGACCCAAGCCAGCTCCTGACCTCCAGCTGAGCTGTCTGTCTGCAATGGGAGTGTTATGAGAGGAAAGGTTTCAAAAGGTTTAAAAAGAAAACCCAAATGAAGCCCAATGTCTACTACAAAACCACAACTGCTCTGTCAGCAAGGACAGAGTAGTTCTCTCTGACCTTGGAAAGTTAAAGAGGACTTCAGCTTCTCTTCGAGTCTCTGTTTAAAAACCAAAATGTGCCTAAAACAGTCTTGGTTTTACTTAAAGCCACAGCTGACACTATACTGAGTCTGAAACTTACTAGAATCTGAAAACCTTGAGGCCAGTATACCATGGTGAAGACTTGCCACATGCTCTCCCTGAACCAGTTCTGTGGTTCTCGAGTACTGAGAACTCTGACTCGACTCCACTCCTGCCCTGTTAAAGCCTCTGAATTTCAGTTGTTGAGGTGAGGGTAGATTTTTTTCCTCTGGATACTTGGTACATGTCCCTGCCTTCTGAGTACCTAGTACTTCAGTATGAGAACACTAGCTCTTTCTGGGTTTGTGCTTGTCATCTTTGGCCTGGGTTTAAGTAATGTCCTGATAGTCTGTTTTGGACACTCCACTCCTCTCCTGGCATCCTGGCTGTGGCTTTGGTTATTTGGTGCTGTCAGGAACTTCTGTCGCCTTCCCACTCTCCATCCCTGTTAGGAAAGCTCGAGTCATCCCCTGCCACCTATCCAGGCCCAGTTTCTTAATTTGAGATTTGCTGATTATTTCAGTTTTATCAAAGAAAAAGCAAATTTTGAGCAGGGCATATTTTTCCTATGAGCAACACATTATAAGCTTTATTTGGGGTAGAAGTTCTTGGATTTCAGCTAAGTGGAGAGGGTCCTTTCACTCAGCTCTTCCCCATGGAACTCAGGACCTCACACATGTCAGACAAGCACTCTGTCCGGAGTACAGCCGCACCCTCCTCTCTTGTTTTGTAATGGTAGAGATTGGACCCGAGGCGTGAGGCATGCTGAGCAGGTGCTGTACCACATTCCAAGTGCATTCTTTTCACACATACACCTTTATTTTAAATTTTGAGACAGGGCCTTGCCGACTTACCTAGGCATGAGCCTGAGTTTATGATTCCCGTGCTTTATCTCACTGAGAAATTGGGATTAGTCATGTTTTACCAACAACCTCTTGATTACAGCAGTATAGCATCAGTGTACAAATGGTTGAAACTCAGTTCACATTGTGAACCACACAGCAGTTGGTATGTGTGAGCTCCTTTCCTGCCCCATGTGTAGCCAATAACTATTGTGTAGGCCCACAAGGAAGTCAAGGAGACAAACCTTGCCAGACCTCAGCAGAGGGAACCACCTGTCATGGCAAATGCCATAATGGACAGTGGTGCCCTGCTCATCCAAAATGAAAGAAACCTGTACCTTAGTCTCACCCCAGAATCCTTTAGCAGCCAAACTATGTCACCTTTATGGTGGGGGAACTCAAGGCCCAAGGGAAATGTTCTCTCCTTTTGCCTGAGACTGTGGGAGAGGGACTACAAGAAGTCCTCCACAGCAGCTTTGCTCTTCACATGGAAATCTCAGTGAACCACAATGCCAGAGAGCAGTGAGCAGGTGAAGATCATGAGGAAGCAAACATCTTAATCACAGATTTACGTAAAGCCAACACCTGCAGATAATACAAACTGCCAAGGTTTAGGCAACCCATCCCCTAACAATGTACAAAACAATTATTTTAACGTTACATAAACATAACTAGAAATAAACTTCCCCAACACCCATGTTCACACCTCGTACAGCTCCTCATGGGTATCCTGTGTAACTCCATTTCCTACCTCCCATGAAGCAGCT
The DNA here is from genome assembly GCA_026225945.1 of Cricetomys ansorgei. Classification (NCBI taxonomy): domain Eukaryota; kingdom Metazoa; phylum Chordata; class Mammalia; order Rodentia; family Nesomyidae; genus Cricetomys; species Cricetomys ansorgei. The sequence goes on along the minus strand of JAMJFZ010001100.1, from coordinate 9,541,329 downwards.
GGATGGTGTGTGAAATCAGATTCTTAAACTACCTTATACTGTTACATTCATGTTGTTTTTTAGACATAAAAGGATTAATTTAAAAGGATCAATTAAAACATTTAACTTATGAACTTAAAGAATTAGCTGCATTAGCAAAAATATTAGAATGAAACATTTTTTAAACAAGGCTAATGAATCACAGGGAGGTGATGTCATTGGGAAATAATTTCAGCTTAGAACAAAAAACAGATGACAAGATTAGAGGAATTTGGCTTTTCTCCTCAAGTTTTAGGGGATTCGTCACTTGCAAAGAAATAGTCACTTGTCTTTCTTCATTAGAGAAGTGGAAATCACACTGGCCATGAAAGAAAGTGGCTTCAGCAGATGTCTTGGTGAAGGCAGGAAGAGGGGCCCACACTGACATAGTCCCTGTCTGCTTGTAGGTTGGTGGCAGTGGCTCTCCTTTACCTGGAACAAGAAGATGCTTTCTGGTGTCTCGTTACCATCGTGGAAGTCTTCATGCCTCGAGATTATTACACAAAGACTCTCTTAGGATCCCAGGTACTTTTAAAAATACTATACTGGGGTTGTTGGCTTATAGAGCTATAGCTGTCATGTGACCAAGTTAACTTTGTAGGGGCAGCTTGTGTACATGACTGCAGCAACTAGTCTCTGTGAGTGGACTAGGTAAGCCCCTTCGGCTCACTGGCAACACAGAGAGGCAGCCCTCCTTGGCAGTCTGTCACAGACCAAAGATGCTCGGGGAGCCTGGTATGTTAGGTCAGGTCTGCCAGGGTGCCTCTGGGGAGACAAAAGGCTGCTGAGGAGGCTAGGTGAGCCTCCAGCCCTGGGAAGGAAGGAGAGTTGGAAGGAAGAGTCCCAGCTGTTAGAGGCACCACAGGAGCAGCTTCCTTGGCAACCTGACCTGCTATTCCCAGGTTTCTGGGAGCAGACAATGTTGAATCCTGAAGCGCAGCAGTAGGATTGGCAGTCATCTCCCAAATCTAAGGATCTGAGTGGAATATGTTCCATTTCACACTTGTACCTTGACATCAGGGGCCAGAGTAGGGTGACATGGGCTGAGAGGAGCCAGATCATCGGGTTTTGCCTTGTACCTATGGGCACTTCTCTGGGCCCCGGCGCTGCCCTAGTGTTCACTACTTTCTCTGCTCTCCTGGCCCTTTTTCTGTTTCCTGGCTGCCTTTCTCTTGGGCTTTTCCTGTCTCTCAACCATGACTGCAGCTGCTCCACAGCTGCCTCTCAGGGCATGCCTGCTCACACTGCCTGTCCTTGATTTCTGCTCCACTTGGGTGAACCCCTTGGGCTAGTAGACAGTTCCTACCACCCATACAGCTGCTGGATACAGTTCACCCTCTAATGACAGGGCACTGGTTCTCTTCTTTATGGGAGTCTTCTACTAGAACACCATCCCCTGCTCATCTAGAAATTCCCAGGTCAGTTTCAGCTTATACCTCCCTTCCCCAATGCTGCCCTGCCTTCCCAGGGCAGCTATAAGAGCTGCTTCAGTTCCTGCAGGTCCTGTTATATAGATGGCTATTACCTACCTACTGGATTAACCCTTGCCTGCCTGCTTATTCTCCAGCTAATTAATGATACCATCTGGACCACAGCTCTCTCTGTCTTGGAATGTCAGCACCTGCAGGAGCTACTGTTTGACCAGAAAAAGGCACTAGTATTTACTGACCTTGGCCCTATATAGGCAACTACACTCTCAGATCATACCACGTAGCAACCTTATTGTCCCCCATTTGACTCAAGAGAAAAGGAAGGTCAAAGTCACTGAACTACGGCCAGTTAGCAGCCCAAGACCAGCAAGATGGCTCATTGGGTAAAATCACTTGCACCAAGCTTGATGATCTTAGTTTACTCTCTAGAACCCACATAGTAGAAGGAGAAAACTGACTCCTGCAAATTCTCATCTCCACACCATGGTACATGTACACCCCCAAAACAAAATGAATATTTAAAAAAAAAAAAACAAAAACCGGTGCAGCTGCTGGGGGGCTGAGCTGGGGATTGGACTCGGCCCTTGTAGCCCCATGTCTAAGCTTGCACCTCTTTCCACAATGTCCCTGGAGGATGGTGAGAACCTGAACTCTGGCCCTCACACATTTGCCAGATCTAGGTCCCTGTCCCAACTGCACAGATGGCCATGGACACCAAGAGAATCCTGCCTGTTCTCCTTGCAATCTCCTCACTCGATGACTGCCTCTGTCAACATGAGTTTGTAAACTAGGACGTGGAAACAAGGAGTGAGGCAGTGGTGTCAGTCAAGTTGGCGTTTAAAAATCAGTGGATAGTGCTTTGTGTATTCATAGCACCTGAAAACAGCCCTCAAGGCTCAACTTTAGAGTCTCGGTGACTCAGTGTTTTGGAATTAAAAAAAAAAAAAAAAACATTACTGTCCCTGACTACTGCGGGTAGGGTGTCCTCAGGTACTTTTTCACCCTGATGTTGGTGCCTGTTTCCACTCTCAGGTGTCTATAACACATCCATTTGTCTGCATTATCTCTGAGAATTATGTGTAAGGCCACTCTTAAAATGAGTGTGCTGTCAGCCCCAGCGCTGGCCTTGCCAAAACCCAGAGCACCAAGCCTGCTGCCTGCTGCTGCTGTGACCTAGCTGCTGGCAAAGTCTCCCATTCTTGCCACCCTAGAAGTACATGTTGGGAGTCAGGACCTCACCAGGCACCACAGACACAGATGAATGACCAAGTTATCCCATGTCCTCCAGTGCTCAGTGGAGGAGAGGTAAAACAGAGACCCGAGCAAGCATCCCTGGCAGCCTGCTCCATGCCCAGCCCCCTGCCAACCCCTGGACAGCCTCAAGTGAGGCACCATCTGCCACCCGGTTGGGAAAAGAGGTGTGTACAGGGATCCCTCACTTCAAAGCCAGGTGGATATCGTGTCCCTTGCAGATGCCTTCAGCTGACCCCCACCCAGACAGAAATCCCGTGTCATTGCTTGGTCTCACACTCACATGTCCATCTCTCTGGTTACTTTCCAGCTTCTTCAACGCAACACCTGGTCCCCATCGCCAGGGACTTGAAATGTGGCAAACATGTCATTGTTTGAGTGTCTTTCAGGGCTGGTGCTCCTGGGGGTAGGGGACGGCATTCCTGGTGACAGGTGCCAGGCCCAGTTTGACTTCTTAGGTAACTTGTAGGCACCATGGGATGGACTGACAGCTTTTGAAATAGTTTCCAGGATTTTATGTCTAACCCAAGTTTGACAGGGTCAGGTGGACATGAATGAAAAGTGAGGTGGGCTCTACTTTCATACGCACTTTTGTGTTTTAAATATTCGAGAAAATTACATTATTTTTCAGCAGTTTATGCCTTTTATTTTTGTCTGTTGATCTTGTCAGAAAGCAAATGTGCTTCTGTTTGTTTTATTTTTGTTTCAAAACAGGGCTTCTCTGTGTAGCCCTGGCTGTCCTGGAACTCCCTTCTTACACCTGGCTGGCCTTGAACTCACAGAGATCCTCCTGCCTCTGCCCCCTGAGTGCTGGGATTAAAGGTGTGTACCACCACACCTATGCAAGTATGCATTTTGAATCCCTGAATCCCTGTATTTTGTTGTTTTTCATCTACCCCAGTGTACATTTATGAGTAGAAATAGTTTATGTTTTAAAATGCACTCATTTGCTTTTGGGATTTTTGAGAAAGAGTCTTAAAAGGAGTTCACCACCATGCCTGCTGGCTTTTAAAAAGTTCAATTTTCAATAGAATTTCCTACTTGTGCTTTCTAAAAAAAAAAAAAAAAAAAAGATTTTTTTTTTTTTTTTTGTTTATTTTGGTTTTGTTTTGTTTAAGACAGGGTTTCCCTGTTGGATTCCACCTGCCTCTGCGTCCCCAGTGCTGGGATTAAAGGCATATGCCACCATCTCCCAGCTCAGGGTTTGTATTGTTATAACTCACTCTGTAGACCAGGCTAGCCTTGAACTCACAGAGATTCCACCTGCCTCTGCGTCCCCAGTGCTGGGATTAAAGGCATATGCCACCATCTCCCAGCTCAGGGTTTGTATTGTTATAACCATAACAATATTTAAAGAAAAACAACTTCTAACAAATATTTGCCATCTTAAAAGTTTTGGATTGTCCTTTAGAATAACATTTTTTAAAGTGTTAACATTTGTCTAGACTGTGTTAGGGTTAGGGTTAGGGTTAGGGTTAGGCTTGTCTGTCTTGCAGTAGTTTATGCGTCTCTTAATTCTCACAGCACAGAGGGTAAGTCAGCTATCACTGTCCTCCAGATGAGTACAGAGCTATTCAGAACATCTTCTGTAGGTGAGTGGGCCCAGCTAATGAGCTGGGGCCTAGATCCACATGGGATCCTCTGACTCTGGTTTTCTTGCTACCCACCCTGCCCTACATGGGCAGTAATGGTACATTTTTTGGTCAATGATTCATCTTTCTTCCTGCACCTGTCTAAAATTGGCTGTATTCATAGGAGTGTCAGCAAGCTGACACCATCCTGCCAGCTCTTTTCCACAATCTGCTTTCACATAAGATACTGAGTGCAGGAGCTCCTCTAAGGCTGTAAACTATATGCTTCTCCCCATGCCCTGGGGAGAGTGCCACTTAGTAGCCCTGCAGAATCTGAGGTGAGCTGCCCCTGGGCCATAGAGCAGCCTGGCTCTGTGATGAGACCCATATGTATATTTGAAACAGCTGTGTGGCTGCATGTCCCTATGGGCTCCACCCTCTGTTCGCAGGCTGAGCGAGTGTTCTGGTTTTCTTACCTAGTGCCAGACCTCAGGCCTTTCTTCCCTTTGTTCCCCTCCCCAGGTGGACCAGCGGGTGTTCAGAGACCTCATGAGTGAGAAGCTGCCTCGATTGCACACCCATTTCGAACAATACAAAGTGGACTACACCCTAATCACCTTCAACTGGTTTCTGGTGGTATTTGTGGACAGTGTTGTCAGTGACATCCTTTTTAAAATATGGGACTCTTTCCTTTATGAGGGACCAAAGGTGAGTGTACACTTTCCGGATATGCACACCTGACTGACTGTGACAGACTATGTCAGTAATGGCAAAGTGGTTCACCTGGAACTTGTGAGGTTACCACAGCACCAGAGTTACCTCTGTGCGGTGTGCTCCTGCACACTTGGGAAACAGCAGTTACTTGCTCATCTGTCAAACCTCAGTGTGAAGCTGGGCATGGTGGCTCATAGGGAGATCCTAGCAAATAACTAGCAAAACACTCAACAGCTTAGTTATCCAGCCTTGCTTTGCTTGTTTGAGTTCTCTCGGTTCAGTCCTAGCCTGCTCCTGCCCCACACACCAAAAACAAATAAATAAATGGCTGGCTGGACAGTGCAACAAGCCTCACAGCCTGAGTTTAACCCCTGGAATTACATGGTGGCAAGAAAGAACCAACTTCTGCAAGTTCTCTGACTTCTACACACAAGCATATGCACACACCAAATAAGTAAATAATCTTAATTAAGTAAAAATAAAAGCAAAACTTAACTAAGGATATATAGTAGGAAAGCAGTCTCTCCTCCCGGTATCATATTGTTTTCGCAGTTTATTATATTTTTCCTCCATGTTTCCTATGCATATCTAAAGTACATTGTTTTAACTTACTGTATCTTGGAGCTAGTTCTACGTCAGCACATACAGGACCTGTTTGGTAGGTAAGTTGGTGGCATTTCCTTGTACAGGAGTTGGACATGTACATAGCAGTCCCTGATGGTGGCCACTTTGGTTGTTTCCAGTCTCTGGCCACTTCAGAACAAGCTGCACCCAACTCTTCTGAGACTTTCAACTTTCTGCATGTATGCAAATGCATTATAGACTTAGCCCAGAATTGCAGGGTCAAAGGTTAGTTCGTCAATAGTGTTGTGGTAACACTAGATTGACCCTCAAAAGGGCCTTATGAGTTTATACTCCCACAGTAGTTGAGTGCAGATTCAGTATCCAGCATAGGGCATTTCCACTTTCATAGTCTAATTTGTCATTAATACAAAGAATTCTCAACTAGGATCAACACTGTACCTATTGGGCCATAGATGAATATGTGCAGAGAATCATGAGCAATTTGACCGTATAAATGTCACTTTCTAAATATGATAACAGTGTGTGCTGGCACGGGCCTTACAGGGCTCTTAGATGTGGAAAAAGCAGTTTGTTCCACAGCTGCCTGGACTTGTAAGGTCACCAGGAGTTCATTATCCTAGCCTTTCCCAGAGTTCCCCAAAAACAAATCAGCAAATTATTTCACTGTATTGAAAAATCAGTCAGATCCCTGCTCACCAACAGAGACTGCACCTGCCTCTGGAGTTGCAGCTTTGCATTTTCAGTCAAAAAAACTGGTTTCTAGATCCATATTCTTTGTTGAATACAAAGGTTAGTTAGCCAAATGTGAAAGAATTCCACAAAAGGAACGTTTCTGGCTAAAGCTGGGAGAAAACACAGGAAAACCAAGCATTTGTTTTCCTGTACCAAAGGGCCTTCTCCAGTCCTGGAAGTTGCCCCTCAGTTCAGATGTCTGCTTGAAGGCAGCCCTCAGGACATTCCTCCAGCCATCCCCACAGAGACCTCCAGCCCCCAGCTCGAGTCTGGTGTTGTGCCTGGAGCCAGCGAGTCTTCAATTGCAGTTTCCTTGGCTTTCCTGCAGGTTATTTTCCGTTTTGCTCTGGCACTTTTTAAATACAAGGAAGAGGAGATCCTGAAATTGCAAGATTCCATGTCCATATTCAAGTATCTCCGTTACTTCACTCGGACTATCCTTGATGCCAGGTAAGTTGTCAGGAGTCCACAGGCTCAGCTGTGCAGAATGCCATGTGCAAGAGGGAAGCCCCTTCCTAGAGGAGAAAAGGGAAAGGGCTGTGGCCTTCCCATGATTCAAGGAGACAGAGATGAACATGGTTTTATTTTTTTATTCAGCAAATAAATCCCAACAAACTAAAGCAGTGGTTCTATGCCCACAGCATTTTCTATCTCTGCGGTAGTACAGATTCTGATAGTACAGTTCCTGGTACAAGAATGGGATGATGAATTTAAAAACAGCCCTGAGGCTCCCAGAAGTAAGAAGCCTCCCTGGTCCATGTAGTGATGAAGAAACCCAGGCTAGGAGAGATTGAGGCTGGGAAGGGATAGCAAGAATTGTGTTTGACTGAGATGCCTCGGGGCACAGAGGTGTGGGAGCAAATGTGTTTGGGGACAGTGCGGGGGCGGGGGGGGGGGGAACCCAACTGGTGCCAGGGTGCTGGGGCTCATGGCTGCTGCCTAACCTGGCTCCTGTGGATATGCTCAGGGCTTTGAGCTTCATTCTAAACCTGAATGAGTCACTGAAGGCATGAAAAGTCTGGGGCAGGACCAGACACTGGGAGAGTAAACTGTGACTGTTGGAAGGATCCAGGGAAGAAAGGTGATGATCTGGAGAGAGGTGTCCTGAGAGCTGGAGAAAAGAGGACAGATTGAAGAGATTGGGGATTTTGAACTTGAAAGAACCCTAGGTTTCTAGCTGGAACATTCTGAATCATTCCCCACACACATACACACCTCAAGCCGCATAGTTATTTCCTGTCTGGACTACCATTTTCCCTAGGCCACAATTGGTGGTTCCTCTGGCTCTTGCAGCTGGGATTGGCCGAGGAAGTGGTCGGCAGAAGCTATGCCAGGCCTCTGGGAGGTTGTCTCTGTTTTTAGGATCTTTCACTTGGGGGTGCATTTTTAAGATAATTTTATGCTTAGTACTAACACTAAATATAAACTGATCTGTGCCCAGCGGAAAAGGGTTTCTGAATGTTGTGAAAGACTGATGACAAGTTTAGGATCTCACATTGGTCAAGATTATTCAGAATGACTGAATGAATTCCCACATGACAGCTGACACTGTGTTGAGACCATTTTGGTTCCAGAGACAGATTCTGCCTCACCGTGGCAGTCTTAAGGGGAGTGTAGGGCTGCCTGGAGATGAATCCCCTTCTCCTTCCTCTCCTTCCTGTCACCATAGGACCAAACTGGGCATCTCCCATCTTGCTCAATCCTACAGCGCCACCTTGTGAATGCTCTTGTTGCAGTTTCCCCTTTGCTTTAGAAAGTTGAGGTCACAGGACTAAGATCTCCCAGTTGCCACCGCTGCCCTCACCTCTGCCCCCACGGAGGTTGCTGAGGCTGCAGGTGCCTTGGCGCCACCTCCACACTGGAGTTCCAGTATTTTAAGGAGCAGCCCATACCAGTGGTCTAAGAAAAGGCAGTTCAGCAGAGCTGATGGGTCTTAAAAGAGGGGCAGGAGTTTCTATAGCCAGGTGCATTCAGGAAACACTGGATGAGGCAGGATTGAACTGGTTGGTGTCTGTAGCAGAACTTCTGGGGAATCCATGAGAGGCTGAACATGCAAAGGTTGTGTCTGAGTTCCCTTGTAGTACAGCCTGGGCCCTAGCCCAGTTGGCTCTTTCCAACTGGAAAAGTAAATTAATAATTTACTTTTATACTTTCCATAGCAAATAATGGAATTCTGGATTATGGAGCCAAGGGCTCACATAAAAGAAAGGGCAGTGGTGGGTTCCTGGCTCCCAAGTTCCCAGTCTCAGCAATGTTCCCCAGCTAGATCACAGAGCTGGGCCTTCATTTGAGGGTCATTGTGGTCAGGCCTGCTTTAGCCTCTGTCTTAGAAGAGAGTTGGCCAGACTCACCTTTTCACTTCCCTGAAAGAGATGCTGTTTGAAATATGAAAAGAAGAAATCCTGAGAACTTATATATCCTTTGTACACCTATGCTAAATGTAGCTCAGGCAGCTGAGGAGCAGGAAAAACGGTTTGAAACTGGGGAAGTCCTGGTAAGATGCTGTTCCTGCACGTTTATAGGGCCAGTGGCTGACTAGGGAATGAGCCCCTAGTGTCAGGAAGCAAGGCCATGGGCCTGGCAGAATCGATTGGAAAGTGGCCTACCCCTTGGTGCAGTAGGAGCTTGCTCATTTTCTGATAGCCAGGAAGCAGTGTGTCCAGCGATGAGTCCTGGAGAGCAAAGCCAGGCATCCAGACAGTCCTCAGCTCTGTCTTTTTTAAACACTGACCAGTGACTAAAGTATTACAAACTTAAGACATTATTGTCAGTCAGTGCATTGACAAGCTGCAGCCTTTGAAGACTGTCTTGGCAGAGGTCACACTGCAGACAGGGTCTGATGTCATCACCATGCCCAATCCATTGATGTCAGGACAGTTTTTCTGGGCACTTACTATGCCCTGCCTGAGGCTGGCCCTGAAGACTCAAACTCACTGACACCTGCTGTCATTAAGTGAGCACCACGTTATTAGTGCCTCCACGTGGGAACCATATGAGGCGGCACCTCTGTAGTTCCTACTATACAGATGAAGAATAAGGTCAAAAAGGATTCTGAGCTTGGGTCTTCCCCTCGCTCACTGTGCCTTCTTGCCTCTCTGCATAAGATAGGCCTGGGCTCGTGTGGTGACATTCCCCCATCAGACTGTCAGCATGGAATGTGTCCTTTGCTCCCTTTCCTGATCTCTGGGCAGTGCTCTGATCACTCACTTGAGTTCTGCTGATGCTCTGCCCTTTGTCCCACCAGGAAGCTGATCAGCATCTCCTTTGGAGATCTGAACCCCTTCCCCCTGCGCCAGATCCGGAACCGGCGAGCCTACCATTTGGAGAAGGTCCGCCTGGAGCTGACAGAGCTGGAGGCCATCCGAGAGGACTTCCTCCGTGAGCGGGACACTAGCCCTGACAAAGGCGAGCTGGTTAGCGATGAGGAAGAAGACACTTGAATGAACCCCACCCTGGGATGCTGCTCTTCTTGCCTTCATAACCAAAAGTAGCAAAGGGGTTAACTGCAGGCAGGTCTCTGCTCATTCAGCTGCCAGAATGTAACATCTGTGGCCTCTGGATATCTGCTGGGTGGATGTCCAAAGCTAAGCTGCACTTTCTCATCTCCCGTTTGGGGGCAGGGGTCTGTTGACTTTACAGCCACTTCCATGTCATGGCATTCAGTCACATGCATCGCAGTCATGCTTGCTGCCTGATTGGTAACTCAACAGTTGACTGTTTCCAAGGGCCTGTTTACAGCATCTACCAGTTGGGTGAGTGTTTCACCCTACAAAAACTACTTTGCTCCACATCTCCCCATGCTTTCTTTTTATTCAAAGGCAGCACTATGGAGGAATGCATGCAGGGCTTCAGTGTGGCTGCTTCCCAGGCAAAAGGTCATCAGAAGAGACCTCTTAGAAAAGCAAGCCCAACTTGTATTCAGAACTGGCCTCCCTGAAGGGCCCGGGAGCCCTCTGCTGGTGGCTTCAGTCTGCCTCCACAGCCCCTTCTAGACTAGCCTTTGTCCTCATACACAGCCTTTCAGACAGTAGTGTTCACCCTGCCCTGCAGCCAGCCCCTGGCCCTTCTCATTGTGAGCTTTTTTGCCAGCTGCCCTGTCCCAGCTTGCAGGGGAGCAGCACAGCTCTAGGAGCTGCTGTGCGAAGCTCTTTTAGTTGGGAGGTGACTTGTAGACGCCATTCTTGAGGTGTGGCTGGATTGGAGTTCCAAAGGAACCTTGTAGTAGACCTACCCCCTGTGTGAGGGAACATAGGAAACTTTCAGATGTGGCAGGGCTGTGGCTTGGCTCCTGGATGGCAGGAGCCAGGGCTCTGATATCTCTCCTGCCCAGCTGCTGGGTGGTGAATGGGGCCGACTGCCAGCTTCCTATCTGGAGGCACCTTTGCTTAGGGATAAGAGTGATGAGCCCAGATCATCCTTGTCCTCAGCAGGGAGCTGGGGTCACTGTGGCCTATGGAAAAGCAGACTCTGGAGACTTGGAACACTTCTTTCTTAAAGCCTAGCAAGGGTCTTAACAAGGGAGGATATTTTTGCGCAATCCTGGAGTGTCCGAGATGGATGTCTGTCATGAGAAAACATTTTCTAACACAGTATTATCGGAACACAAGGGAAACAACCTTAAGTGGACTATCTTACTCTACCTGGAAAAAATCAGAAACAGATCTTAGCTGGTGTAAACACACTCAGACTAAGAATTGGAGCAAGGCAGTTTCAAGAAGCACTTTTTTCCGTGACTTGTTTTCCTGTTTTTGCTGTCTCCTTTCTAGCACTTGAATGGCTGAGTCAGATTTCAGCTAGACTAGAGACTAGATCTAGACTGCACTCAACTTCTCTAAAGTGCTTCATGATTACTGTGTAAATGGAGCTGGTCTCTATATGTAGCCAATAGCCTTTGTCTCTTTTCAGGTATCAAAAATTGTGTCTTTGGGATGGTGGTTTGAGGCCCAGCTTCTTCAGGAAGCTATCTGGAACTGGACAGTGGTCTCAGTGCTGTTCCTAGGGCCTCCCCGAGACCAAATGCTGGAAGAACCCCCACCCTCAGTGAAATGATGGCTGTCGGCCTTGGGGCCAGCTGCTAAGGAAGTGCAGTACGATGGGGTTAGAGCTCTATAGCTCAGCTCCAGCTGCCCCGATTTCGCTTGTCATGTCAATTTCCCACTGGAAGATGTCAATCCAAATACGTATTTGGCATACATGCTCTTCTAGCAGTGGGCTGCTTTTGTCCTGTGTGCCCAGTAAAGGCTCAGTGGTAGGGCTCAAGCCTGGTGTGTGAGGCCCTGAGTTCCATCTTAGCAATGGTTAAAAAAAAAAAAAAGCTCCAATATGCTCGGGGCCTGTTCTGCCATTCCCTAAGAGGATTTCCCAGGTTTCCCAGGCAATTAGCATCAGTGGCCAGGTAAAGTCTCACAAAGACCCAGAGGAAATGAACACTTGGAGGCTATCCTCCCTGGAATAAAGAATTCAGTGTTTGGAGAGCTGAGAAGGAACGGTTGCCCTCCTTCCGGCTTGGGGAAGAATGGCACAGGCTCCTCCCACAGGTATAACTCCAATAATTTGAGCCATCACCTCCCATTCCTTCATCACTGAGACCTGTCTCTACCCTCCAGTGTCCCTGAAGTTCCTGACTTCTACCGGCCACCGTGGCAGGTACCACCAACGTCAGGGGCTGCCTCATGCTGCTGTTCATGTGAACCTTTACCCAGCATGCAGCCCACAACTCCTGACTGGTGAGCCTTGTGGGCTGAGAAACCCAAAGCATAGCCTCCGGCGGCGTGTGGGTCCAAATGCACATGCCACGGTGGGGGAGCACCCTGCCCTCAGCACCCCGTCTGGTGGGGACTTAACCAATATTTCAACTGTTAATACTTTTATATTTTTCACTACATTTTATATTTTTATAGACTATTTTATTAAGGTTTTTCTAGATTCTGTACAACTTTTATATAACAAGTTCTATTTTGTATGCACAACTCCCTTGTATGTATTTATATCAACCTGAGCCTCCCAGATTGCAGTTCCCTCCTGTGCAGCCTTTTCCCCTTAGCCTGGACCATCACTTGTCATCCCCAGGTAGCCTGCCTGTAGCCATGCTGACCACTGGACAGTAGCTGGTCACTATTTACTTAGCTACGGTGTGTCGATACAGGAAGTACTCTAGGCGACACCCAGTCAGGTTCTGTTAACTGTGCTACTGCACAAGCTCCTCTCCCTTTGTACAGTGCTGTCTTTCTGATGCACCCGCCTCTGGGTGGGTGGCTGGGCCTGGGCAGGAAAGTCCCTGAAGATAATGGCTAGACACAAGCCCAGTGTATAAGGTTCTTCCCTATGGGCAACTGGAGGACCTGAGGGCACACTGCCAAGTACCTGTCCTTTCACATCGCAGCAGCTTCTGGGCTGCTCCTTGAGTTACATGTTAGACTTGTAAAGGGAGAAATAAACTAATTTGTATTACACCCTGCCTCGAAAGGTAGTTGTAGTCATTGTGACAGAGGCCTCTGTGTGGTCTTGGAGTATAAGGTGTGCATTACAGGGAAGGGAAGCTCTTCAATCTGCCAGCCTGCTGATTCTTATGTCCCTGCCCTCGGTTCCACTGGGATAGGAGGGACAGGATGCCCTTCTCAGCTCTGGTAGACTTGGGTTGCCCCGAGTGCCATGCTGAACTATGGGCAAGGGCTGAGGGAAGAGGTGGAAGCTCTGAGTGGGATGATGCTGCCTGTGTCTGGAGCAGTGTGCCCCCTCCCCCACATATACACACACCCCTTGGGAAACAGGTACCTCTTCCACCAGCTGTGCGTGCCCAGCCTGAGTCATGGCTTGTTTGCCTCCTGTCTGGGTGGACAGCTCAGGCCCAGCTGCCACTAGGGACTCCCCCAGCCATCTCTGGAAAAACACAAGAATGATTAGGACCAAATGTCTTTCCAGCAGGGGGGGGAGTGGGGGGGGGGGATGTGTGGCCAGGGCTCATCAGTGTAAGCCTGGACCTGGTAAGCTGCTGCTCTTTGAGAGACACGGATTTATTCAGCAAGGCTGGGGGCTCCTTAGGCCACACAGCACTATAGTGATGTCAGAGGCCAGGACTGAGTCTGGAGCCCTAGAGCTCTGCCATAGTACCAGCCCCTGCTGTGTATGGATCTGGAACAAGGAAAGGGCTCTGCTCCCATCTTTGTGAGGAGTTGCCATGGGGAGTGGATTGGGCAAAGTTGTAGGAAGCCATTACTCAGAGTGTGGGTCCCCTGGGCCTCTTTGGGCTCACAGGGCTACTGCAGACACAGGCAAGAAGCAAACCCAGTGTTCTCCACCCTCAGTGTTTGGTTGCACGCAAGCCACCAGTGACTTGCTTTCCTGCATGACTTGTAGACTGCCTGAATTGGGCCAAGCCTGGAGCCCAGAATAGGAGGTAGGAGCTCAGGACCTATACTGGGCCTGTACCTCCTAGGCATGTGCCATTGGACCAGTCACTTCCCTCCACTGTGAACTCCTTACCTATTCCTGTCCAGGATGAGATGGCAGGAGCATGGGAAATCCAGAACTGAGCAAAGACCTTTTCTCCAGAGAGCAATAGCCCCTGCTCCACCCTCCCCACCCCTAGGTAGAGCACATCCTGGAACAGGCACAGCACTGACTGCTTCCACCCTGTGATACTGTTTCATAGTCTCAAGGAGTGACTTCCAGTGTACCCACATTCTCAGTGGGCAAGTGTCTTCATGCTTCTATACAATTCATTCTGGAGATAAAATGGGGCAGGTGCCCTCTCTTAAAACCTCAGTGCCTTGAACTTGGAGAAGGGTATAATGTCTTCCAAAAGACTTCAGAGGATGACTCATGGCCAGAAGGAAGGGGCAGACAGAGGCCAAGCCTGGGAGGAAGGCCCAGCTCTCTCTGCTACTGACCAGGGTCCGGAACCCTCTTCAGAGTACCTGCATGCCCAGCAGCTGCTTTCAAGTAACAAGTTCAACATATGCCTCCTGTCTTGCCACAGGTAGACCCTGTGGGAGACAAGACAGCCTCTGTTGCATGAATGCACATGGCTCCATCCCTGTGAACCCAGGTCTCTGAGGACCTTAATGGAAGATAGCAGGCAAGGGTGTAGAATGAGTGGGGACAGTGAACAGGACTCCCTGGGTCTCTGCCAAGCTGTACCCTGCAAAGAAAACCTTCCTGTTCTTATTATGCAACCTTCTGTCGCTATGCCTTCCCTAGAAACCACTTCCACCCACTTGAGGACCTTCCATGTTTACACAAGGCATCTTTGTGTGGCCTCCTCTGTGCTGGTCATGCTGATCTGCCCCCCAAAGGAACAGAGAATTTGCTGTCTACTGAGGTTCCAACAAGGTAGTAGCCATTTTGACAAGGGAGGTAGGTAGGGGTCACGTTGGGGAGTCTCCAAATCCAAGACAAGACCAAACTGCTTTGTAAGGGTAGATAGCTCATTTATATAAAACAATAACAAATGTGCAAACCGTTAGAATAAAAAAATACCTTTTCTGAGAGGAAGGGGGTCCCCAGCCTGCCATTGGGCAGGGGTGGGGTTAGCACCATTAGGGCACGAGGAGCAAGGCTCCACCGCAGCCTGTGGTGGGGCACTGAGGTCTGTGTGTCATGGGTCAGTTTGTCTGTGCATTCTGATGTGCATTGGTGCAGGCCAGGCCTCTGTTCAGCGTCTGGCCACCCGCTGATGGCCTCGGGAAGGGACACCACGGCTGAGTGGGGGACATGAGCGACAGCACTGAGCGCGGATGGTAGGCAGCTGGCAGCGGCCCAGTAGGCGCAGCGTCTCACAGAAACTGAAGGACAAGCGATCCCGCTCACAGCCTGGGGATGGGAAGAGATGAGAAGGGGGTGCAGTAAGATGGTTAGAATCAGCGGGCATGGTGCCAAGAACCATACTACATCACCCAGTAATTAGACTGAAAGGACCCTCACTCAGTAGCCTTAAGACAACAGCCAACTAGAAACCCAGTTTCTGAAGTTTCTAAAGGGTGCCCCCAGACTCAGAACCCCAAGTTCCTAGCTGTTGCCCCTGCCTCACCTGACAGTGTTGGGCTTAGCTTTCTGGAAGAAAGATTCTGAGACCTCATTCTTTACCACTTCAGAAGGTCATGAGATGCCCAAGAGCCTACCCAGGAGTGATGCAAAGCTCCCAGCTCCATCTTTATCCCTGCTCATCCTGGTACCTAGCAGGTCCAGGCCCACAACTTTATCTCAGGTACTTGTCTCAATATGCATCCGTTCTACACCCCTGTCACCTCCTTTAGTCCTACTTGCCTCTCCTGCTACCACTGTACCTCCTCCACTTCATGGCCCCACCCCCCAGCCTCATGTGGACCATGTTCATCTTAAACTTTCGTGTGGCAGGACAGCCACCAATTTCATTGGGTAGTAAGCCCAGAAAATTGGACTTGGCCAGGGCCACAAAAAATTGTCAGTAGGCAGCAGAGGCTGGGTACAGGCCCCTAGTGACAGGGCACAGGACAGAAGGAGCTTTTCAAGCTCTGCTTTTCAGAGGCTGACTCCTGGGAAAGCTATTTTGGGAAGTGGCTTGCTTCCAGACCCTTGGCCTCCCTCCCAGTGCTGCTGCTTTGCTGTTGCTGCTGCTGCTCCTGAAGCCACAGCTGCCCAGACCACTGCTTACTTCAGCAGACTCCCTGGGGAGGAGGAACAGGAAGGCAACTGAGAGCCCTGGTCTGAGGCATCCCCAGGTACAGCAGAGGGCACAAGGCAGCAGATGGGCTCTTCTGCCCTAGCTTTTAGGCAGCAACTCCAAACCATGTCTGTCAGCTTGCACATTAGTTCCCCTGAGTGACCTCAGGCAGACCTAACCACTGGGTAAAGGTTTCCTCTTGATAACAGCCCCCACCTCCACGGGGAAGGACACATGACTAGACATGTCAACTGCCTTGTCGTAGTGATCATACACCCTGGAGTTTCCAGGATTTCCAAATGTCCTGTCACACAATCCCGCAAACCATCAAAACATCCTAGAATCTCTCCAGGAGCTTGGGATCCAACATTCTTTCCTGGATCCTGGGGTGGGGAGGGGGCAGGCAAGAAACTCTTCATGTGGATGAGCTTATTGTGTAGCAGCCTAACCACTTCCAGAAATCTCTGCTGAGCCCATCCTCCCCATCCCCCTGAGAGACCTTACAAGGCCACAGCCTCCTGAGCCAGGCTATTTCTGGTGAACCCTCCATTCCTGCCTTTCTCTATCTGTACCACCTGGGACCATAGCTACCCCAGTCCCTGTCAACCCTAAGCCTGGTGTGAGAGACTGAAGAGCCATGGCCACTGTCAGCCTCGAAGGCAAGCACAGTGATACAGCTTAGCTGTGCTGAAGTGTCTTAGAGGTTTGTAGGATAGATACAGAAAGAGATGACAGCAAGACAAGCAAGGATGGATTGACAAGCCCAGGCTGGCATTTCCCCAGTGCCTTGAGGCAATGGGATTCAGGGTAGAATGGCACAGCAGTAGTGGCTCTGGTCCTGAGCCAATAACACCAGGAGCCAGCTGCTGGTTGTGAAGGCTGTGTTGTGGAGCAGGGAAAGAGGCAGATTGGGGCTGATACCTGCAGACTGTCCTAAGGACAGGGGCAGCAACCCAAGAGGTAAACATCAAGCCCCTGGGTTCTCTCAGATGTCAGAGGTGGCCTCCAAGTCCCCCTGCCTTTGTAATGAAGAATGATAATGGCTGCTGAAGGAAAGGGGTTGGCCTAGCCTATGCTAAGCAGGGGCCCTGGCAATACTGAACCCTCACCCTCAGACCCAAGTAATGCAATGAGGGTTGTCAGCCCCTTTATGCATAAGGAAATGACAATCCAGAGAGGGAAATACAACCCAAGACTACACAGCTGGTGAATGGGTACCCAGATGTGACTCAAGGACCACACTGTTTCCTGTGTTCGGCACTGCTGGGGACAGCTGGAGTCTCAGGAAGGAGATGTCCAGAGCCACCTCTGGCTCAGACTTTTGCTCCATAATGGCCCAGCTGTCCAGGAAGCCCATGGTCATTGGCAGCAGCAGGACCCTGGGAGGGAGTCCTTCCTGTGTCTCCACTGCTCACTGCAGGCAGTTATCCTCCTAGGAACAGGGAGTGCCCACAGCCCAAGGACATCCTTGCCTTACTGTGGGGACTAAGACCCCAAGGGAAAAAAGCTTGCCACAACTGAGAGGTCAGGAGGCTCCTTCCACTCCCCAAGGCTACAGAAGCTGCCTGCAGGATGCCTGAGTGGCTGGGATTTCCCTTGGCTGATTCCCAGTTTTGGACCTTGGCACCCCGTGGCCTCCCAGTTACAGTGACCAAGTGGTTTGAGCCAACTGTAAATAGAACAGCAGCTGTTATGGGACTGACATCTGGATGTTTCTCTAGTTCCCAGCCATCCCTCTCCCCCTACCCCACCGTCCCCAGGGGTAGGGGGACACTCACGTGGTGGCTCAATTAGCTCACAATCCTCAGTGGCACATGGCCGTGAGCTCTCTGGCCAGGCCTCATGGCCACACTGGTCACTGTCTTCCTCTGCCAAGCCCGTCTGAGTGTTCACACATTTGACCAGACGCCGCTGAACGCCACCACCACAGGGAGCTGAGCACTGCACAGGAGAGGAAAGAGTGTCCCCAGGACCAGCCATCACAGTCAGGGACCGGCTATCAGTGGCTATCACTGGATAGCACCACCATTTCCAGGAAGCCATTCCCTAACCCAGTAGAGCCTCATGCTGACGCACACTGCACTGAAGTGGTGGTTCTCAACCTGTGGGTCGCCACCCCTTTAGGGGTCCAACAACCCTTTCTGATTTTCCCTGGCAAAGTGCAAGGACTTCATCTGGTCACTACTGTGTATTTAATGGACACAGAGAGATCAGCACATACCCAACTCATCCTTCAAAGCCTAAGGACCAGGCCTACCTGTCAAAGGTTGCTCCCAGTTTTTCCCTAGGCTTACCTGACCCCAGGGCCCCACCACCCACTGCGTGCAGGGGTGGGTGTTGCAGGGCCTGGTGCTGTTGGGTCTTAATGACTCCTCACAGAGGCCTAGCTCTGGGCATGTCACCAGACGCTGCTGTTCACCACCACCACAGGCCTCAGAGCACTAGAAGAACAGAGAGGCATCAAATATTGCAAGGTCTAAGGGTGTCCCCAGTCCCCACCCCCCCAGACCCAAGCCTCACCTCTCTCCAGGAAGACGTGTACCAGCTGAGACAGGGCTGGGTCCCACAGAGCTGACGGGTGGGTGGCTTGGTAGGCCCAGGCTGGCAGTGGAAGGGCCGCAGTGGCCGGAGGTCCCGTGTGTCCACGCACTGTACATCCCTTGCAGAGGAACCTCCACCGCAGTTACGAGAGCACTGGAGACCAAGGAACACACATGTAGGCACATTTTATGTGCATGCATCCAATGTGACCCAGTGAGGCTTATGGTACAGCAGGGTTAGACCTTCCAGCCTGGGTCAGAGCCCCAGAAGACTTCAACACTAGACGGCAACCCCAGAGAATGGGACAGTTGGGTACTGGTGTGAACTGGTGAAAAAGAAGGCCGGTGGTAGGTGGTGGGAGTCCAGAGGAAGGACAGCGACACACAAGCAGAGCTAGGCCAGGTCACGCTGAAAAAGAGCTCTGAGAGAGAGAT
Source organism: Cricetomys ansorgei (assembly GCA_026225945.1). Taxonomy (NCBI): domain Eukaryota; kingdom Metazoa; phylum Chordata; class Mammalia; order Rodentia; family Nesomyidae; genus Cricetomys; species Cricetomys ansorgei. Next base: position 9,522,413 of record JAMJFZ010001100.1, on the reverse strand, counting down.
GAGGGCAGAGCAGATTCGCAGTGCAGACGGTGACACAGTGCTCACCCTGACCTGCTGGCTCCAAACCACAGGCATGGGACCTAGGGCTCCATTTTTACTCACCTTACTCCAGTTGCCCATGCGCCAGGCAGCACAGGGCCTCAGGTGACAGTGGCGGGCCGGCTGGGGACGGCTAGAAAGGATGCAGTCTTCATCACGGCCGGAGCTACAGCGCACCGACCTCCAGGTGGCGCCCAGGCCACAGGTGGTGGAACACTATGGACAAGGATGTTGTGAGCCCAGCAGCCCCTCAGCCCACCATCCTCACCCCAGACAGCCCTACCACTTCCCTATCTTCAAAACAGACTCCTCCACCCACCTCCCAAGGGGACTGTGAAAGAAAATGTCAAATGTCACCAGCAGTTAACTATCCCTGCTCCCAAAGGCCCTGTAGGCTCAATTCACCTACCCTGCTATCCTGTGGCTTCTCACTCACCAGGAAGTCTGATCTCTAATCCAAGCAGCTAAACGAGTGGGAATCCAACCTGCCCCTCTCCCCACAAAATTATGGATTTCTTAAAACATCAATCTGAAGAGGGAGCATGGGCCATCTTTTTTCCATACTATTATGGGATCCATAACAAAAGAAGAGAGACTTGGAAGTGGCAGGCTGAAGCACCTGGAGGAGTCTGGCTGTCTTAGCTAAACTTGCCAGGCCCTCCCAGGCAGCACTGGGTCTGGGAGCCATAGAGGAAGCCTCCCTTACCCATACAGCTGGCTAAGGTGAGATGCCCATATCTGGGGCATCTCAGGGGCATGCAGGCCAGAATGAGGACTCTTCTCCCAGCTGCACTTAATTTGTAGCTGCTACTGACTTTTCTAAAGCCCCTCAGGAGGCCTAGGAATGGCCCTTTAAGGTCTCAAGACTCAAGCAAATGGGGGCCCTTCACTTCCACTTCACAGTTGGGAAACTGAAGCACAGTGGGACAGACTAGCCACAAGGCTACATGAGTGTTTGGATAATATTCTTCCTGGTTTGTAGAGCCTCAGCCTATCACAACAGTCGGCTAATCCCAGGAACCATTATACAAGGGAGGCAGGATGAATGTGGCTGTCCTGCTCTGCTTAAAACTGAGTCCAGGGTCCTGTTCAAACTTCCAACCCTCCCTGGTGCTACACAACTTACCTGGCTCCAGTTTCCCACTTGCCAACTGGCATTCTTGGCGGGCAGTGGATCTGCAGGGAAGCCATCTTCCACCCTGCTGGGCTGCAAAGGCTGGACCTCAGGGTTCTTGCTGCTGTTAGTTTGAGTCTCTAGAGCTGGTCTAGGCAGCAGCCCAGAACTCAAGGGTCCCTCAGGGCTAGGAGGCTGTGGCTGGCCCAGTGGTCCTGGGCTCCCCAAATCAGTGGGTGCTGTCAAAAAGAAGGTCCCTGGCAATGCCAGGGTTTTCTGGTTCTGTGAGTCCAGTCCTGGGGTTGAAAAGGTCCCTGGCTCCAGGGGGCTGTCTCTGCCCCAGATGCCTGGCACAGTGGCCATGGGAGAAAGTAGAGGAGGAGCCACCTCTACAGTGGGCAACAGCTCACCATGCACAGGCTTCAGGTTACCCTTTAGCGCAGAGTCCCGGGCCATAGTCCCTCCTGTCCACACCTTCATCACATAGGGGCTAGGAGAGGATTGAGTGATACTGATGGAGGGGGAAGAGGGCTGTGTGGGGATAGGGCTTTGGGGCAGGGCAGGTGGTATATGACCCAATGTGTTCTCATCTTTGGAAACCTTGTTCCTATCAGACCATGCAGTGGGTGGCTGGCTCTGTCTGTCTTCTCTCACTAACTCATTAGGGTTTCTAGGAACATCTGGCGTCGCCATGCCATTAGCTGAAGCAGGGGGCCAGGGCAAGCTGGGGAGCCCAAGTTCAGGAGACCCCATGGGAGTATCTTCCTCAGGCAAGAAATTAGCCAAAAGGTTCACAGGGGTCTGCTCTAAGAGTACAGGTGGGGAATGACTAGCCTGGCTGAGTGAAGGGCTAGGGGATGAAGCTCCCTGAACCCCCTCTTCCTTAGCTCCAGGAACCCCTGTGGTAAGCACTAGGGTATCTGAGGGGGGTTCAGTAGGTATGGTGTGGGGTGGTGTCATCCAACCCCCTGTGTCAACCAGGTCTGGATGGGATTCCTCGAAGGACCCATAGGACAGGTCTTCATGGAAGTTAATGAAATTGTAGTCATAATAGAAGTCATCCACAAACACAGGCCCTGGTGGATCCAGTTCTAGGTCCTCCGCGTCGATAGCATTGCTGATGTTGACTGGCGTGGATGAGGATGCTGGTGAAGGGTGTGTATCCAGCCGGTGTGGGAAGAAGTCAACTTCATTGAAGAGCTCAGGGCTGGAAGAACCACTGCCAGAGCCATCTGTGCCCACCATGGTCATGGGGTGGAGGCAGGGAGGCAGAAGACAGGTGGCCTTAGTCACTGGTCGCTCAACTTCGTCACAGGGGACATCAGTATTGTTGATGCAGAGGACACTTCGATGCTGAATGCCAAATCCACAGGTCGCAGAGCACTGCAAAGGAGGCTACAGCTCAGGCCAGGATGAGGCTTCTGGGAAAGCTGGGGCATAATGGCAGAACCTGCCCACTGCTGGTGTCAGAGTGGCAAAGGTCTCAGCCAGCCCTCTGTGACCATGCTCAGTTCAAGATGATAGCCTATGGTCATAATATGCTAGGGAATTCCTGATCCCCAAGGCTTTGAGAACAGTGTTGTCCCAGGAATACCCCAGGCTCCCTCCTTCCCCAGGTACCAAACAGTAAGGATTCTATGCAGGTTATCTGAGGCAATGGTGGTCAGGTCTCCTTTCCTCCCTACACTTACCTGAGACCAGTTCCCCACACCCCAGGTGGAAGGACAGGGTACATGACGGTTGCATGGGGTTTCAGCCAAGGGACGGGGAAGATGTTCACAGGCAGATGGCTCCAGGGCACGCTGCTCATCCAGCCCTACGCTGCGTATGCAGAGCACAGTCCGGCGAGAGAGGCCTCCAGGCCCGCAGGATCGGGAACACAACTGCCACTCCCCTGCCCACCACCTGGCAAGGGGCACACAGTGGTAAGAGTGTGACATGAGCATCTATCATGAGCAAGGATGGCCATGGCATGGCTCCAGGCCATTTTGGTACAGACAGGGATGAATGGAGGATAATCCCCAGAGAGCCAAGCCCCAAGTCAGTGCCCTGCCCATGAAACCCAGTAGCACAGCCCTTTTCACTCCGGCCATTCTCACCACAGGGACCCAGGCAAGATACCCAGAGACCCAAGGAAGAGTGAGAAAGAGCATGTAGGCTGGCATTGGCTGCCCAAGTGCACTCCAGGGCCAAGCTAGGTCCATGGACTGATGCCTCAGCCTTGGGAAAAGGGTCCACAAACTACTTCCTCTCTTCTCCAGAGCCACCAGGGTCTCAGTGCAGAGGCAGGAGCAGGACACCTAGGAACTGGAAGTCTGGTAGGGTTCAGTAAGCTCACCTGGCAGGACAGGGCTCCTCACTGCACTTCCTCTGACGGTCATCTGGCCGATTCAGAGAGTCACAGTGTTCCTCATCCACAAGACCAGCCTGCCTCTCCATGCAGTACAAGCTCTGCCTCTGTACACCTGAAAGCCATTGGGTGTTCAGCATGGGCCTGGCACCAGGGTGCCCCCGAAGACATAGACACATCGTCTCTACCCAGACCTTCCCAGAACAGGGTTTCTTTCACTGCCTCTTCCAGGGTAAAGACAAGCCTTCATGACCTTCTCTCATGGTCCTCCCAGCCTTCCCTCCATAACACCCTATCCTGGGCGGCAGCAGAGGGGGTTGTAGGCTAGGTAGCCTGCCCACTGCTTCTTGGCAGTGGCTTAGGACTTCCATCTCTATAAAATGGAAATAAATAACAAGACCTACTTCAAAGCCCTGGGGTGATCAATACATGTGATCACACATGAGCAGGCTTAGCACAGGGTTCAGCAAGTGTGTCTCACCTGTGCCACAGGTGACAGTGCACTTGCTCCAGGGCCCATAGTGCCAAGAGAACTCAGGCGGCTGGACCTCATTGTGGCTGTCCCTGTGGATGGTATACTTGTAGTGCACCCCAGGGTTGCTCTCCTGGAACAGCAGCTGGAACAGGAAAGCAGGGGCCTGTGAGCACAGGGGCCCTTCTCCATCTGCCCAGCACCTGCCCTTAAAGTCATCCTCAGCCACCTCTGTGAACTGAGCTGTACTGGGGACCTAGTCTAGACATGGGGAAACTGATGCAGAGAGAGGTTCAGAGACCCTAGCAGCTAAGCCTACCCCAGAACCAGACCCTATGCCAGTCCTAAGGTTTCCCCTTTATATTCTACCTTGGGGGACACCCCGTTTATTCCTCCCATCCTGGCTTTGAGAGGCAGGCACCTGGATCCAGACAGGCTCACTGGTGGGGCCTGGGGATGTGAGGTTCTCCCAGTTGCCCAGACGTGCATAGGTGAAGGTAGTGCCTGCCACCTGGTAGTCCCCATTCCACTGGATGGTCCAGCCGCCATTGAGGAAGTACTTATCTGGGTCCTCACTCCGAAGGGCCAGGAAGTTAGCAGCCTCAGCCACCTCCTCGATGAGGATCTCTCGAGCTCCAGCTGGGATCAGCCCTACATCCACGTACCCTGTTGGCATGGATGGTACAGAGTTTGGGCCCCAGGATAAGCATTCAGCTGTTCCTCATTGTCTTGCTTTTACTTGTTTCTGCTGCTGAAGCCAAAGACTCCACCATCAGCTCAGGGTTCTGAGTTCCCTACACACACACCAAAAAAGGGAACTTTATATCCACTCTGGGTCACCAAGGCCTCAGAAAGGGCCCTACAGATCCTGCCCCTGTGGCCTATGGCCCAACATCACTCTCCTGGGAGACTGAACTGGTCTTTATCACAGCCTGGTCCATCATCTCTCCCACCCTGAAAAGCCAAAACACTTGGGCCTTTTCACCTCTTCCCTAGGCCTGACTTCTCTCTTTCCATTAAGTAACCCTGCTCTTGGGTGTGCCCAGCTCTGCTCTACACTCAGCACCTGTGAGAACTCAGCAAAAACAACCCTGTAACATAGGCACTATTGCTACCCCCACTTTACAGATGAGGAAACGAAGCACTGAGGTTAGGTGCTCCGCACAGAGCTCCTACTGGGATCCAAGTCAGCTCTAGGAAGAAATGCAAGCCGTAGAGCCCAGAGTTGCAGCCTCACAGCCCACCTGCCTTACAGGGCCAGGGTCCATCTCAAGCTTGCCTCTAGCTAGGGATCTCCCCACCCAATCTCCTGAGCCCTCTATCATTCACCTCAGGCTACACTTCCTACAGGAAGTCTTTCCTGACCTCCGAGGTCAAGGCCTTCTTGCTCGGTGTTTCCTTCTCTCCATGAAACATATAGCCTCCTGTATGTGTCACAGCGAAGGTTCTGTCACCCTGTGAGCTTGTCACCTAGGTGTCCCCCATCACTGAGCACACAGTTGGCGCTTAAGCAATATGTGTAACTCAGACCCCAAGGCTGAGGCATGGTACTAGGGAGGTGTCTGATGCTTCAGAAGACAGCAGTGCCCCTGAAAGGACTACAGAGCATTCACAGTCCCTAGAATAGAAGAACTCCCAGGAGGACAGGTCTCACTTGGGGCAGAGTCTCACTGACTGCTGTACAGACAAGGAGGCTCCCGTCTGCCATGTCTAGTCTAGGTGAGGACTAGCAGGGACAAAGAAAAGGGTTACCGACACATACCCGCAGCCCAGCAGTCCCAATCATACCCAGGCCCTCAGCCTCCTTGAAGGTCCTGCTCACAGTGTGGCAAGTAGAGCCATTGCCATGGCACACACCACAGCGGTCCTCGATGGCCCCGGAGTCGATCTCGAAGTCGCAGCCCACATTCTGTAACAGAGAGGAGGCCCTTTGTGCTGGCTGCCAGCCCTCTCTGGGTATCTGCCAGCATCCGGAAGAGGGACCCTATGTGGAGGTCAAGAGCCCTTGCTTGTGTCCAGTCCCCATCACAGTCATCCTGCTTGTCACACATGAGCTCCCTCTTCCCTTGAGCCTCAGTTTCCCCAAATGGGGGATATCAGTTCATGCCTTAAAAGAGTGTTAAGAGCATCACATGAGACAAGAGACAGGAAGTCTCTCTCATACAAGGCTACAGGTGAGCATGGGCTCTGGCACATTGTGGAATTTTCCAGAAATAGGATTCAATGTCAAAGACACTGGGTTAGCCCCTCTTTCCTAGGCTTCTCTAATCCCAGGTCTCTAGCACTGTGGCTCTAAAGGCAAGAAGCAGGGTAAGGAAGGTGGCTGGGGGCCCTAGATGTGGAAGAGCAGCTAGCCCTGGAAATCAGAACTGTTATCAAACACAGTGCTTTTTGCAGGCCCAGAGCCAGGCACACCACCAGTACCACCTTGTCAACCCCTTCCTATCAGAGCCAAGGCAGTTGCCCGAATCCACTGAGTCTCTGGTTTCGTGGCTGGGGCTGCATAGGCAAGTGTGCTGGGGTAAGCAGTAGGCAGCTGGTGGAGATAGTGGCTGGTAATACAAAGCCAACTGTGGGGTCTCCAATGCCAGACACAGTAGGGGTACAGAGGCTTTGTCTTAGAGGTCAGAGGGGCAGGGGCTGGGATGCAGCCTGGAGAAAGCCAGGAAAGACCCAGAGGTGGTCCTAGTGGCTGTCAGTGGAGCTAGAAGAGCCTGCACACACCTTGCAGATGCCATTGATGCAGATGTCACGGCTGACCCGGCCTTGGTAGCAAGGGGTGCCATCCACCACGGCATCCCTCAGCTTCTCTGTATTGGAGTGGTTGGAGGGCCGGCAGTGCAGCTCACAGGGGTTCTCTGAGGGGACAAGTGGAGGATTCATGGGGCGAAGCCAAGAGCAGGCATTTTACAGGCCACCAGGAAGACCCCTTCGTCCTCCATGACAAACATCAGCTCTAGGCCAAAAGCTCCCAAGGAACACACACTGTTAGGGCATCTGGTGGGACTGATAGCTATCTGCGGAGATGCAGACTGAGGAACTGAGAGTGAAGAGCTGCCTCAGACAATGGCAGGGAGCAGCCAAGGGCTGAGGGTGATACCTGGGCCTCTATGCATAGCCTAAATCACTGGGGCCCATACATCTCCCGACCCCCAGACTTCGGTGTCCACATGAGTGGCAGGACTCACCGTCGTTGATGACAGGCACCCAGGTGTGCAGCTGGCCCTTGTAGAGCATGGCATCAAATTGGCTACACTGGGTGTGTCGGAAAGAGGGCTGGCCAGCAGGGCAGGCAGGCAGGTTGCAGAGCCGGAACCGCTTCCGCTCACCCACACAGTACTTGCCCCTGTTCTTAGGCCTGTGTGGAGAACCGTGGGACTGTGAGAATGCTATTCGTGTCCAACGCTAAGAAACATCTGCATCCTCTGTACCCAGAGTCCCCTGGCATCCTCAGTCATGCTGCTCTGCCCTCAGGGGCTGCCATTCTCTGATCATACACATCCTTCCTGTTTCCAAGGATCTACGAAAGAGCGGCAGCGAGAAGCCTAGGCTCAGCCTAGGGGCAAATGCTCTGCCATCCTCCAGGCCTCAGTTTCCCCATCTCTGAAATGGAGTTGGACCCTCTCTAAGGGGGGCTACCCTAAGAGAACATGTGGTGAGCTGATGGGCCAGCCCTGTGTCATAAGAGTTGTTCCTGGGGGCAGCACCCCGGGCTAGGTCAAAGGAAGCCTCCAGGCCCCACCCAGGTGAAAAGCTGCCTTGGCGTGGCATCTAACCTGTACCCCATCTAAGCCAGGTCAGCCCTACTCTGGCTGAGCTGCAGGAGGAGACATGTGGAGGGGTATAGACCACAGGCTTGGTAATGGAGTTGGCTGTGAATTCCACCTGGCAGCCAAGCAAAGAAGTTTGTCCAATGGGGCCAGGCAACGCCTTGTTTCATTGAGTCTCCACAATCCCCTTTAGATGTGAAAGCTCATCCCCAGGCCACAGCCTTCCCCCCACCAGTGCTGCCCCATTCTCCCAGCTGCAGCTATTCTCCTTGGATGCCTGAAGCATCTTGTGATGGGCATTTCCCACAGCACAGGGAGGATTCAGTGCCTTACCAGCATTGCCTGACTTTACCCTATGGCAACTTGACTAGGAGGACTCTGCTAACATCCTATTATAGAGTCTAGAAAACTGAGGCTCAGAGAAGCAATGAAGGAAGGCCCTTGTTTGAAGGTGGAGGACCTGAAACCTGAGCGTTCTGGGGCCTAGGATCTAAGTATTCACCTCTGCCCCCCTCCTCCCTGAAGCCACTGTCTTTGCAGTGAGGTCTCTGGTGCATCTCCCCAGGCTCTTAGTGAGCACTCCCCTCTCTGCAACGGTGTCAGCTTTAGGGAACACTTCCAGAATACTCCATGGAAGTGGCCCATGGTGACTTAGACACTGGACTTGACCATTCTAGGGACACTTCTGAGAGCCAGGCTGGAACAGAGGTAGTCTCTGTTATCAGCTGGCTCCATTCGATTCCTTTATCCCAGCCTGGGCCCCACACTCACACAGGCTGTGTGCACTGTCGTTCAGCACTCCGTACACCCACGCCACAGCTCCTTGAGCAGACAGACCAGGCACTCCAGCCGGACCAGCCACCGTCCACCGCCTTGGGCTGGAAGCCCTCAGGGACGCACTCTCCATTGAGACACCACTACTGAGACAGATGGAGGCAGAGCAACCCAACCCCCACACCTGTCAGTCATCCTCACCCCAGTGACAACAAAGTGGACAACACAGTCTCAAAAGGCAGAGGAGGATGGGAGGTGTAAGATAGCCTTTATGGCAGTGGTTCTCAACCTGTGGGTCATGACCCCTTTCGAGTCGAGTGACCTTTTCACAAGAGGTCACCTGAGACCATCTGCATATCAGGTATTTACATTAGGAGTCATAACATAGCAAAATTACAGTCACGAAGTAGCAATGAAAAATCATATTATGATTGGGGGTCACCACAACATGTATTAAAGAGTTTCAGCATTAGGAAAGTTGAGAACCACTGCTCTATGGGCACCCACAACCCAGACATCATGGTGAAGCTGAATAAAGAATAAGATAAAACCTATGTTGACTCTGCTGAGGGTGAGAATTATGCCTCCATTTTGCTATGGCAATTTGGGCCAGAGAAGGCTGAGGGTCAACTAAGAATAGCACAAGATGACAAGCTAAAGTTGACCACAGGGAAGTCTGGCTAGGGATGGGCAAAGGAAAGGCAGCCTTCCCCACCCCATATTCAGCCAAGGTTGGGGGTTCCCACCTACCTTGCTCTTCCCACATCTCGTGCCATCCACAGCTGCATCCAACTTGGAATGACAGGTGGTCCCCACTGAGCACCACAGTGTGTGACAGACATTCTGCAAAGAGCCATGTACGTTACCCTCACACTCTCCCCAGTGATACCACCCACTCTGCCCCTCTTGTCCCCCAAGAATCCCCTAGACATCTTTCCACAGGGACAGCACATCATGTAAGTGTACAAGGGTCCTCTGTCTGCTTCTCCTCTGGCCCCTCACCCTCATCCACATGGTACCATGGGGCCCTTGAAAGCGGCTGCCCTCCAGGCTGGGTTGGTACTGAGAGATGTCTCCAGCTGGCCACCTCTTCCAGCCCCAGGCTGCACCTCCTGAAATACTCTAAAAGCTTATGTCATGTCTTTACAAGGCCCAATGGGACCCTGAAGGGCAGGCAGATTTTTTCCCCTCTCCTAAGATAAATCCAGAGGACTGAGGGACTTTGCCCAAAGTTCCCTGAGGGTTGATACAGAATCCAGACCTGGGCCTGTGGCTACCCACACCCAGGCCTCTGCTACAGGTCATGTTAGGTACCACCATACCCCTTGAGGGCCCAGCCCAAGCCAGGCAGAGTTTCTGTGGGCCTGACACTCTCAGGCTGGTGAGAGTCACCACCTATGCCTCCCACCCCCACACTCACATCCATGTCTTCACAGAAGACTGAGTTAGCCCCATACTGAAGGCGGCACTGGTGGTTCACATCATACAGGACACCCGGCAACACCGAGGGGAAATCAATGACATCCTTGGCTGGAGAATCATCCAAGCACAGGCCCCACCCACGGCTGCAAAAAAAAAAAAAAAGGAGGGGTGGGAAGATAAAGTGAGGTCCCTAGGACAAGAATGCATACAGCCTGAGGCCCATGGGAGAGGCCTTGGTAGAAGAGTTCTAACAGACGGAACTTGAGGACCTGGTAGGAAAATGACAGTCTTCCACCTAGCCAGCAGGTCATGTGACCCCAGCCTAGGAAAGAGGCGCTGCAGACCTCTCTCATCTGCCTGGAGCTCCAGCCAGCTGGCAAATACCCCAGCCTCATGGCAGGTCTTGGCACAAGCCACTGCCCCGCCACAGACAACTTGGCACCCTTTCTCCGAAACCCTGGTCCACTAAGCCCTGGAGTGGTTATGTTCTTATCTCTGCAGTCTCCACCTCTTCTGGGACCCTAAAGTCAGGCTGGACTGGATCAGGCTCTGAAAACCATCATACCATAATTGATACAACAAAAGGTCTCTGGGGGAACAGCTCCCAGATGCCACCTCCCACACCCACCTGAGGGGCCAGCCCCTGCTCCATACTCCCCATTCTTCCCTGCCTTTCTCTAGCGAGCATTCCAGGACAGGGACAAGAGAATGGGCCAATGTGGGTGGGTACACCCATGTCCATCACACACTCCTTCTGATGTGAGGCCCAGAAGGGTGGCCATGCAACACCACCAGCAGGCAAGGAGCAGGGAGGCAACAGGGCTCTGGGGAGGGTATCCCAAGTCCCACCAAACCACCTCTGCCCTAACTAACTCTAAATGTTCTATGTGGTTTCCTGGGAGTAGGTGGGTTGGGAGCATGCTGCAAACCCTCTAAGGCTCATTTTGGTCAGAGATGGGAGGAGGATCCAGGGCCGGAGCCTAAAGAGAATTGAGCCACAAAGATGGGCAGCTGGGTCACCTAGGTAGAAAAGGACTTGGTTGGAAGCAACGGGAAGGATATTTGGGACACAGCTCCAGTCAGTGGGAGAACGTGGACAATCTCAAACCAGGCAGACTTGAGGACAGAAGGTACAAGGCGAGAGAGCCAGGGTGAACATGGTGCTGGTTGGGGCAGACAGAGGGAAAAGTCCCAGGAAAAAGAACAGAAATAGAATCTGGCAGAGAAAGGGAGAAGGGACCCTAGTCCATTGTGACACAGTGTCAACTTGCTGGGGTCAGAGCATCTATGAGCCCGACACTGAACATCTAGAGAGATGGTGACCTCTCTGCTTGGCTGTGGATGTTATGTGACGTCAGTTTACCCTCAGTCCGCTCTGAACCACCATATCCTCATTTTTAAGGGGCCAATCCCAAGCTGTAGAAGTACCCACAGCAATGTCTGCTTGGAAACAGTCAGAGAGGCAATTGGTAGCCGGCCTTTTCTTCCTCTGTGGATGGATGCTGTATGACCTTGGGCTGGGGTCCAAGGTCATACAACATGTGTAAGAGGCTGAGCCTAAGCTAGCGAAGTACTCAGAGCAGTGTCTGCTTGGGAAAAGTCAGAGGTGCAGCCTTTCCTTCCTCTGGCTGGCTCACTGCCAGGATCCTCCCACAGCCGGACATCTACCACAGTCCCCACACCCATCAGCCATCCCCCTCAGGGCTCTCCCTTGTGCTAATTACAGCAGGGCTGGGCCACCCCACATGGGGTCAGAGTAGACAAGGTGTGACTCTGATAGGAAGCCTCACTGTCGCCTCAGTATTGCAAAGAGTTGTTGACTGCCTGTGTGCCCGTTTCCCTCCCTAGCCCTAGTTTCTGGTCATGGAAAAGCTGCACAGGAAGTTGTTGAAGAAGTTGAGGTCAAGGACCTCACACTCCCCCAGGCCTGCCTCCTACTCTGCAAAATTCCGACTTCAAGGACAGCATGAGCAGGGCCTCCCTGGCCCAAACAGGAGAGCCTCGTGGATGGTGCAACCTCTCCACCATACCTAAGCACTTCTCAGCCCAGAGGGGCACCTGGAGTTCCTCAGGTCAGCTGTCTTGGACTAGCCGAAGACTCTCCTTCACAACCCTTGATGTGGTCAGCTTCCCTAAGTCCTGCCTCTGCCTGGCTTCTGCTATGCCTAGTTTCCACTCCTACCCCACTTCAGTGTCATCTCTAGAAGCCCTCAGAGTGTGTGCATGACTCTAAGAGAGGTCTCTATCCCTCTACACCTTCCCATGGCGGCCACCACCCAGGACTGTCTGCCGTGCCCTCATCACCTTGAGTTATGGTGCCTTCCTCATCGTATGGTGACGACCTGCAGATAGGCTCCATGTGTTACCCCGGCCTCTCTTACATGTGTGCCGTGGATACAGCAAGGGAAAGCCACGTCTCTGTCTACTGGCTCAAGAAACATATTTGCTGGGAGCGGAGGGGCGTAGTCACGTAGGGATAGTGGGTGGTCTGTACATGATGCTGAGCATCCTCCAAACAGTGGAAATACTGCTGCACCGCCCATTCAGCACCCACTCATTCAGATCCCCACCCTGTTTAGGCAGAAACTTGTCTCCCAGCAAGGAGCTAGAGGATGGCAGATGGGTCGGCCACTGCACTTGTTGTAGAGGGTCCCTCTGTTTTCTCCCTCACCTGGACTTGGCACTTCTTGCTTACTCACTCATGGATAGAGCAGAAAAGTGTGTCCTGACCTGGGGGTGGGTGACTCTCCCTCCCAAGCACCCTCAGGTCAGTGGGTTCCATTTCCATCTGCAATGTAAGCCTCGGTCTCAGACTCTGACTCTCCTCCTACCCTCGGCCCAGGCCCCCAGCCAAGGCTCTCATACATTCCAGCAGCTAAAAGAACACAGAGACTTGCCTGTTCAGCTGTCTGTCCCGGAGCCAGGGTGCTGGGTGGCACTTTGGGTGGGGCAGCTGGGAACAAGCCCTGTGGGTGTTTCAGGGTACCCACTATTCTGGTTTCCCAAGCAATTTCATTCTCTGCCCCTCTCTAGTGGGAAAACTCACCTCCTTCCCAACCCCAGGCCTGGTTCAAGGCCACAAAGTCAACCACTTGGTAACTATAGAAATAATAATAGCAACCACGGTCATATATTGACTGTACTATGTGGTAGGCTCTGTGCTAAGCATGCCTCGTGCTTTCTTGGTTAATCCTCACAGCTAACACTGAAGTTGTCCATCATTTTTGGAGGCTAACAGGCTAATGTAACTCATCTGCCAACACAAGGAGACTGGGCTTGAGTCCAATCTTTTAACTACCAAACTGAACTCTTCAGTTTCCGGTTGTCACCCCTCACCCAAATTCCTCTTCCAGGGTAGACCAGTGTGCATGCTCTCACCAGCCCAAAGTCCCTGGGCATGCACCTGCCTAATGCCATGGGGAGTGGTCTTCTCTTCCAGAGAACCACAGCATATTGAGCAGGCAGGCCTATCTCTGCTCTCTGCTACAGCTGTTCTACACTGACATTTGAGGGATAAACAGAGCATAACTCTACTCGGGCAGAGGGTGAAAGGGACGTGATGACAGCAAATGAAAGATGTCAACAGAATTCTAGAAGCTGGAAACAGATGGCCAATCGGTAGCTGACTTGGTAAAGCAACAAGCTGAGAGCTAAGGCCTGTGGAGAGAAACAGAACCCTAGAAGACTAAGGATCTCAGAGACCCTTAGCTATCTGGGGGCAGTAGAGCTGAGGACAGAGCTAATCTGAAGGTTTCCACTCCAACTCTGTGTGGTTGCCATCACCCTGCCCAGAAGAAAAGAGACCCAGGAGGATCTGGCCTAGGAGTCCCAGTCACAGGCAAAGGCTCACAGCAGGGGGACCTACAGAGAACCTGCCACTAAGTCTGCACAGTGAAGGCTGAGACACCAGCAAGCCCTGTCCTGTCGAATGCCAGCAGACAGATGTGACACTTTCTCAGAAAACTATAGAGTCTTCTCTGGGTATCTCAAGTCACTCAGACACATGACCATAGTTTCTGGCATTTAAGGATGCCCCACCCCCAAAATAGCTGCATCTCAATAAGCCTTTCATCAGTGACTCAGAAAGTCATAGCCAAGACTATAGATCTCCCAATAAGCAGCTGTTTCTCCTTCTCTACAAAACACGCCAACACATTTTAAGAAAATCCTTAGCATGGAAAAAAGATGTTCAGAAAGAATAAACCAGGCCCTGCAGAGACCGCTTACATTAAAGGGCACGCTCTGTTCTTGCAGAAGACCAGAATTCAGTTCCTATCACCCTCATCATGTGACTTACAGCAGCCTGTAACTCTAGTGTCAGGGGATCCAGTGCCTTCTCCTGGCCTCTGCAAGGACTCACATGAGCATACATGGAGACTCACGAATATAAAGAAAATCAATCTTTAAAAAAAAATAACCAAAAAAAAAAAAAAAAAAAGATTTCAACAGGAATTTTAAAATATTAAATGCATGTAACTCTGAGTCTCAGAAAGACCAGACAATGCACTTATGAAGTTAAACTTTTTCTTTTTCAAATTTAAAGCAAGCTTTAATTAAATTAATTAAATACTGGCCAGGAAAATGCACTCTGACCAGGTCCATTCTGAGGTTCCCAGGGAGTGGACCTACCACCTCCAGAGTTCGCACAAAATGGCCAAAGGAGTGACAGTTTTTAAAATGAGTATTTAGAGAGCATTAAGGCTCGAGAAATAAAAAGCACATAAACAAAATGTCAAAACTTTAACAAGGCCAAGGGCGAGGACACATACCTATAATCCCAGCACTTAGTGGATGGAGGCAGGAAGATCAGGAGTTCAAAGCCAACCTTGGCTAGATACCAAGTTCTAGCCTAGCTTGGGCTGCATGAGACAGCCATCTCTAAACAAATAAAACCTTTAACAGAAGAAGTAGACAGAGGACAAAGCAACACCTCTCTAAAGAGAAAATACGGAAAAAGCCTAAAAATTAAGGAAAGAACAGCTCAATATTAAAAGGGTTCCAGAAAGGAAAAAAAATATACAATCAAATAAATAATACAAGAATATCTCCAATAGCTGAAAAATGTGGGTTTCTAGCTGAAGACAGCCGAAGAAATGTCCCCAAAATAAAGAGACCAAGGCACATAGTTATGAGTTTTAGATTTACCAAAAAAAGGAAGAAACAGACTCCTAAAAGCTTCCAGACTATTTAAAAAGTCACATCCAAAGACATCAGGAAAGGAATGGTGTGAGGTGTCTCAAGAACAATGTTGGAGACCAGAAGATAATGGGAAAATGCCTTCCACATTCCAAGGGAAAGTGGATATCAAATCAAACTATCAAGCTTACATGAGAAGAATAAAGACAATTTACCTCAGTGTGCCCCTCCGGAAAGACACTTGAGGGTGTGCACCGACAAAACAAGAAAAGACAATCCCTCAAAAAGTAGCATGGGAATAGGGAGTAGGAAGCCTCTCTATGACAATTTTAGGGCAAGCCTCAGAAAGTACTGGGGGTGGGAAGGTTACAGATCTGGGAATAGAAGAAACTAATAAATTATGTGCTAGGGATAACCTTCTAAAACGTCATTTTCCAGAAAGAGGCATGTTATAGACTGGCTAGATATGAAAGGCCTAGGAGAGGCAAAGAAAACAAGGCAAGTCAAAACACTTGTTATGCGGCGGCTAAAGAAATGGCTTTGTGGTTAAGAGCACTGGTTGCTCTTCCAGAGGGCCTAGGTTCAATTCCCCACACCCACATGGCAACTCACAACCATCTTCAACTCCAGTCCCAGGGACTTCAATGCCTTCTTCTGGCCTCCACAGGCACCAGGCCACACAGAATGCATAGAAATACATACAGGCAAACCCTTATACTCATAAAATAATAAAAAAAAAATTAAATTGATGTTTTAAAAAATTTCATCGTGTCATAATACTTGGTTCAGAAAAGATAGGCACAAAGCCATAATAATGAAGACACTTAAATATGTACTTGCTATGGTTTGAATGTGAACTGTCCCCCATGGGCTCATGGGTTTAAATACCTGGTGCACAGCATGTTGGCACTGTTTGGAGATGTTATGGGACCTTTGAAACACAGGGTCTACAGCAGCATTCTCAACCTGTGGGTTGTGACTCTTTTGGGATGTCTCACGACCCTTTTACAGGGGTCACATAAGACCATCTGCACATCAGATATTTATATAACAATTCGTAACAGTAGCAAGATTACAGTTATGAAATAGCAACAAAAATAATATTATAGCTGGGAGTCAGCACAACACGAGGAACTGTACTGAAGGGTCGCAGCGTTAGGAAGATTGAGAACCACTGGTCGACAGGGTGTATGTAGCCCACTGGGTGAGGGTTGTAGTCTACCTAGTCTCCAATCCACATTGCTTCCTGTCTGCAGCTGTAGCATCCCAGCTGCCTCAGGTTTTCACCTACATGGGTAAAGCCAGTCCTGATGCCATCCCTTACCACCATGATGGACTGTATCTTTAAACAGTGAGCCAAAATAAATCCTTCCTCCCTTAAGTAGCTTCTCTCAGGGATCTGGTCACAGTAACGAGAAAAGTAATATAGTAGTTAATCAAAGTGTGTTACAGCTATTCGGGACTGGAGTGAGAGAAACAAGTATGTGTACAGGAATTAATGCAAAAGGGCTAACTTGAAAGCTTCCTGCTAAGATCCTAAATGAAAAATCGAGAAATAAGAGTCTAGGGATGCTTTTATGAAAGTGTATCTAGGAAGGAAGCTATACCATTGAGGGTTGAAAGCAGTTGTCTTGAGAGAAAGGGAGTAGGCCACTTAAGATTCTACCGTTGACATTTTGAGTTTTTCAATGTCTTTGAACCTCAGCTTTGTAAGCAAGCTCTGAAAGGACATGGGAGCATGTGCATGAGCGGAAGGGACACATGGAGTCCTCGTCCAGTGCTCTTTCTCACCCTGTGTGTAGCGTTCACATTTGTTCAAGAGCAGAGAATGCTGATAGACCTACTGCATGTCTGGAAGCTCACGGAAAGCGAAGACATGCAGGTAAGTGTTTCATGCCCTACAACCGAGAGAGGAGCAGGGACAGCCTCCGAGGCTGCACTGCCACTCAAACCAGAACTTGCCTCCCATGAAGGAAGAAGCCCTGGTTCTGGAATTAGGACCAACCAAGGAGCCTCCGGGTCTGTCCTTGCTCAGGTTATGTCCCTGCACGAGCCAATGACTGTGCCAAAAACAACGACACAAAAAAGAACAAGACAGGCCCCAAAGTGGTCTGTTCTTTCCTTATCAGGAAGCAGGTGAACCATCAGGAGTGAGTGCACATGTCAAGGAAACAAGTCAGAAAACAACCGCCTTCTGAACACGTTCACTCTTTCCGCTGCCCCAGTGAGAGCACTCAGAAAGGCGAGTCGTGCAGCTGCGATCACCCTACATGTTAAAAGCTGAAGCTGGCTTCTGAAATAATATTGGCACCAGGAGACAGGTAGGCAGCAAAGTTTCCAAGAGCGTGCCTGGCCACACTTGAGGCCCCAGGTTTGAACAGCAGTACCACACATGTCTTGCATAAAGTAAACGTGAATGGTGGAATGCTTAGGGGCCCAGTGAGGTGGCTCAGCAGGTTGAGTGGCTTGCCACGCAAGCCTGGTTGCCTGCATCTCACGCCCAGGACTCACTAAGGGTGGAGAGAGAGAACTGACTGCATGCTATCCTCTGATCTCCATACATAAACCTGCGTGCGCACACACACACACACACACACACACACACACACACACACACACACTTGCCTGAGAACCCGAGTTAGATCCCCAGAACCTACATGATTAGTCTAGAAGGCCAATGCCCACGAGTTGACCTCTGACCTCTGCACAGGTGTACCTCAATCAATAAATACGCAAATAAATAAATACATCTAAAAAAAAAAAAGAATTTAGCTTTAAGCGTTTTTCTTATTTAGCACATTAAGTAGGAATGCAAAATAGCTCGACAAAGTAAGGGACTGTGGAGGAGGGAAACGTCTTCTATTTTTGTTCCTCTTTGCCTGGTCTCACTGGGAAGTGAAGCTGGCCACCCATCCTCCAGTACCGCTCCTTGCCAGCCATGGCTGCCAGCCTCTTCCTGACTCCATACACTACCAGCCTCCCTGCCTTCGGCTGGCTCACCGTCCACCCCTGGAGCCCGGCACTTCTCCTAGCTGGTCGCCCCTCCCCCCCCCCCCCCCCCCCCCCCCCCCCCCCCCCCCCCCCCCCCCCCGTGAACTCCTCCCATCCTCCAAGCCACGTGATCGGCGCACTGTCCAAGATGACCCTGAGGCCCCATATCCACCAGGTGCCCCCTGGCACATCCCACTACCTGGCACTGCACCCCCACCATGGGACAGTGACTGCAGAGACAGAGCCTGGGCCCCAGGGCCAGGGAGGGACTTACTCGAGGAACCTGGTGATATACTCGCGGCTGCAGCGGGACCAGGTGAGCGGAACGCCGCCGTCATACAGGAGCTGTGGAGACATGATGAAAGGCCGTTTCCCAATGGACTCACAGTCATTGCCGCTGCCGTCATGCTGAATGCCAAAACTGCGTGAGAGCACAGGCCCCAGGGGCAGGTGAGCAGCAGGAGGCCACCAGGCCCCCTTCCCGTGGAGGCCTGCAAGGGGTACAGTCCCAATTCCCGGGGCTAGCTCTGTCGCCTAATGGCTGTGTGGCCTTGAGAAAGTCACACACCCTCTCTGAGCCTCAGCTTCTTTAATAACAAATGTAGGGATGACAATGGTATTCCCTGGGTTTCCCATCTACATGTGCCAGGCAGAGCCTGAAATGAACCTGTTTTGAGACCTTCAGAGCCCCACCCTTGCCCCTAGAGCTAGCCAAGTATGGCAATCCAGGAGACATCATGGCCCTATCAATTGTGGTCCTATATCCTCACTAGCCCCGAGATGACTTCAGGCTGTGAACTTGAGTTAAGAGATCTAACCAGCACCTCGCAGAAAGGTCTCAAGAGACCATCCTTGGGTAGGGCCCATGAAAATTTTCCTGAGCACCAGCTATGCATCAGGAACCGGGCCAACTACTTGCAGAAGTACTAACTCACTCAGTCTTCATTACCCCGGTGAGCCTCAGAGAGGCCAAGGAACTAGCCAGAAGGACTGGGGCCATCAACTAATGCCCGGCTATCACGCAGCCCAAACCCTCTGGGCCATAGAAATCTCTGGAAGAACGCCATGAAGCTTCTGCACAATCTAATTCACTAACTAACCCTGGCGCAGGTGGCCAAGGGCACAGGCCAAGCTACCCATGAGCCACACTCAGAGGGGACGTCACTGCATCTAGCCCCTTCTGTCTGTCGGGAGCATACGGAGGCCCAGAAAGGACATGACACTTGCCCAGGGTCACAGAGCAGGCGGGAATGGAAGAGTAAAAGATGCCAGCTCTGATCCACCTAAACAGGGTGGCTGAGGTTCCATACACTGGCTGGCCATTCTCACTCCTCCCACATGACATGCTACAGATGGGTGCTAGTGAAGCCCCAGAAGGCCTCTCCCCTGCTTACAGGGAAGCAGTCTTGCTGAGGAGCAGGGACAACGCTGGGGCTTTGTGGTTGGACTGCCCTCTCAGACAGTTTTACTCCCTTAGGTTTTGTGACCCATGAGTCTTGCTGGCTGGTGCCCAAGAGTGGAAAGGTAAAATAGGGTCTCTAGCCAGCAATGAGGGCAGGTGAGTTACCTGTGTCCTAGCTCGTGGGCCACAGTGAAGGCCAGTGGCAAGCCAGTGTCCTCGCTGACACTACAGCTGAGGTGGGGGTGGCACATGCCAGCCACGTGAGACAGACCCAGGGTTTCACAGGGGTGGTTCATGGCCGCACACAAGTCCTTCCTGCAAAGTAAGAAGTGGTCACAGTCTGCCTTAGTGCAATGCTAAGGAGGCAGGGAGGAGCCCAGGCTACCCCAGTTCACAGAGCCAGGGTGATGCTTCTTATCACTCTGTGACATCAGACTCAGATATAGCCATTTGAGAAGCAGGTGCCTTTGTTCAAATACAGCCTTCCCAACCCTTGTTGGGTCCTGAGAAGGGGATGTGTAGCTAGAACAAACAATTATGATACTATTCCGGCCACAGCAGCCTAGTAGAGAAAAGTTAATTCCACTTGGAACTCAAAAATACAGACTCTGGGCCAATGAGATAGCTCAATGAGTAAAGGCACTCGTGGCCAGCCTGCTGTCCTGAGTTAGATCCCTGGAATCTACATGATGGAAGTCGAGAAACAATGCCTGCCAAGTTGTCCTCTGACCTCCACACATGTGCTGTGGCACGCATGTGCATACATACACACACAAATATAACTTAAAAAGTTGGAAAAAATAGAGCGCCAGAAGGTAGAAGCAAGGGAGGAAACTGCGATTGAAATCAAGCAGCATGAGAGTCACTTTGAAGGCCAGTGCTCTGGAAATGGACTCTTGGCCACCAACCTACACAACTGAATAGTGCAACACTTCACACAAACTCTACACATACCATACACACCACACATACTCAGCACACATCACATGTATACATACAGACGACACAGCATAAACACATATAGCATACATTCACACACACACACGTAGAGCCAGTCCTGAACATGTCTTTGGGCTGCAACTCTTTCCACTTCCTACTTGGTTATCTAAACGTCATTGGGCAAGACTCTACCATGAGGAGCCTGGGTGGCTGCAGGCTGTCTCTGTATTGCTTATGACAATAACATGAGACTCCTCGATTCCATGGCCCTCCTACTCTTCCTGGTAAGGTACCTGGTGAGCAGGATGGCAGTGTCGTGGTGCTGTGGATGGGCATCCCCCTTCATGTTGATGTTCTTCTGCCACCTGCAGAAGCTCCTCAGAGTGTTGTCTGCATGGTGCGTGATCTTTAAGTCGTTCTGGGGGTGGAAAGAGTGGTGGTTCATAACTCACACTGAGCTCTGAAGGGCAAGCCCAAATTGCCTCCACACCAAGACAGGGACAGAGTGACCAGGCCCCCCAGCCTCCACCCTTCCGGCTGTGACCTGACAGAGGACATCTCAAGGACCAGAGGTATCAGAGGATACTGCCAAGGCCTCTGTTTGTCCTTCTACTTAGAGCATTCAAAGCACAGGGCAGGAGAGCTCTGGCCATTTCTGGGGATAACTTGAGAACGTGTGACCTCTCACCTCCTCGTCTTCCAGCAGAATGAGGCGCACAATGGTGATGTGAATGGGGTTCCCAATGCTGGGGTCATGAAACAGTCCAGCCACCTGTCCAAGAGGGTGGGGAAGGGGATCAGGGTACAACTAGGATATAGGCTATGAAACCCAGTGCCCACCCCAGCCATCCAGGAGCATGCACATCTGATCGCACACAAGATCGTTCTCAGGTACACAGCAGCTGCACACGTTGACTGTGGACATGTGTGTGGACTAGAGCCTGCATGTCTCCACATCTGCACTCACATTGCCCCCACCCAGATCACACATAAGATCCTTCCAGGTTGCTTCCTAGGACTCTGACCTGTTCTGAGCAATAGCTTGAGATGTGCTTGCAAGTACTGACCCCATCCACCACCATCATCCAACAAAGCCAACAGCAGCCCAGATCCCTGAATGTCAGCTGCTTAACGTGGGGCTCCTCTCTTTCTATCCTGGGGAAACTATGACCAGCCTTTCCAAGGAGTAGAAATGAATAGATCCTAAAAGCCAAGGTGGGGCAGGTGCAGACATGGAGTCCCACCATTATGTACCCCTGTCCTTTCTGAGGATGGTATCTCTGGAGTGATGGGAGCAGGTATGTTCCTATCTGTGAGAGGCTCCACGGCTACTGGGGCTGCTCTAAAGGCCCTCAGGAATCAGGGCCACCCCCAAAGACAGAAAGTGTACCAGGGTGCAGAGAACTGAATATCAATAGCCACCAGCTCCTTTAAAACTCCTGCAGAAAAAGGGATGCCAGCTCACAACTGAGGTCAGTTGTCAGGTCCCCAGGGGACAGAGATGGCAGACTGGCTGTGATTTCTAAAAACACATAAAGGAAAATAACATCTAAATAGGAAGAGACATTTAGGGGGAGTGTTCATGTGTGTGGAGGTCAGAGGTCAGCCTTGGATAACGTGCCTCAGAAACTGTCTACCTTGTTTGTGTAATGCATTACTAGCATGCCTGTATACAATGTGTGAATCTGGACATTCACATGACATGCAGAGGTCAGAGGCTAACATCCTCAAATTCTCACCCGCCACCATGGGTTCTAGGGATCAAACTCAAGAGACTTGGGTTTTCAAGGCAAGTGCCTTTTCCTGCTAAGCTCTCACCCCAGCCACCATCTTGTTTTTGAGACAGTTTCTTCTTTGACCTGAAGTTTGATGATTAGGCTAGGCAAGCTAGCTAGTGAGCCTTAGAGATCTACCTGTCTCTGCCTCCCCTGTCCTGGGATTACAAACACATGCCACCTCACCGGGCTCTGTGTAACAGTCCTGGCTGTCCTGGAACTCACTCTGTAAACCAGGCTGGCCTCAAACTCACAGAGATCTGTCTGCCTCTGCCTCCCAAGTGTGGGGATTAAAGGTGTGTATCACTACTGCCCGGTCTCACCTGGCTTTTTTATGTGGGTTTTGGGAATTGAACTCGTCACCAGCACTTTGCCAACTGAGCTGTCCCTGAGGTCTTAGATATTATTCTTTAAGGAAAATGGGGGAATATCAAGGACACATGGCCTCTCAAGATCAGAAGTGAAGATAAAATGATGCCAGAGGCTACTGTCACCCCAAATTCAGGCTGGATGTCAGCCCCTTAACCACCTGCAGGGGAATGCAAAAGCCAAACCCACCTCTTCCCCAGAACATGCTAGGGCCTAGAGCAAAACGGCAGATCCTTGGTCACCCAAGGGATACCATGGGGAGCCTGTGAAGGCTGAGTGGATCTTGCTGTGCACAAGTCTTGACTCCCAAGATACTCAGGAGAGGTGAGATCAACCCTGCTGATGGTAGGCAGCTCCAGTCAAGCTGCTGCCTCTTTCAAGCTGAGCCCTTAGGAGGTGACACTAGGAAGAACAGGGCCTCAGGGCTGAGAACCCAGCCCTGCCCTTCCTCACTGTCCAGAGGCCTGGCCCTGCTATCCAGCCACAGCCCCCTCTAACCTGGACTTCAGCAGCCACTTTCCCATGCAGACTGGATTGAGCAAAGAGGCTTGAGTGAGACCACTGAAGCAGAAGGCCCCAGAGACCTTTTGTTAGGAGAGCAAGGAGCCAATGATGGGATCCAAGCCGGAAAGGACCACCTCAGAACTGCACTTGCTCATGAGGACTTAGACAGTGAGGCCGTGATGTTAGCAGGTGGACATCAGCCATGGCTGCAGCCCCTTCTTTTGAGCCCTTGCTCCATAACCATATATCCTATCTGACCTTAGAGGCACTTCCTCTAGGGTGGCAGCGAGTGAGCCCTGGCCTTGGGGACAGACAGAATAGTGTAGAGATCTTTTCTCCTGGGAGGTTACAGGTTACCACCTGCCCTCAAGGAGGGGTCTGGGAAAGAGGCCCTGAATCCACAGTCAGTATGGGGGGGCCATCATCCACAATCCCCACTGGGTGGGTCTCAGAAGGTCCAGATGGCTGTCTGGCTCTGCTTTGCCTCACTTTGTCTTGTTAGGTCCACACACACACCACTCCCCCAGAGGCCGGGTCGTCAACTGTCAGGTGGGGTCAAGAGCTGTCCATCCTGCCCATGAAGTGTTACCATCCACCCTAGATCACAGTCCTGTCCAGGGTCACCAGCTGGTAGACTCCAGAACCAAGCAGATCTTCCCAGCTCTAAGGCATGAAGATGTCTCGGATGTATCTGTCCCCAGCCCTTAGCACAGATCCTGACATAGGTGGCGGTGGGGGAAGGGGGTGGGGGTTCAGGGCAGAGCATGTGAACTAACCAAACCCCAAACTGTATGTTATCGGGAAGGCAGAGGGCTGGGGTTGGTCCAGCCTTCCCTCACCCCTCCCATCAGGGTGGTCCAGCACCCGACTCAGCACTCTGGGTGGTCTGGGGCAAGGGAGAGGCACAGTTCAATGTCCAAGAAGCCCTACAGCTGTGTCCTGTGCCACAGAACTCCTCCAGGGAGGAGACGTCCTTTGTGCTCAGAGCCTGCCCCTCTCCCCCTCTCCCCCTCCTCCCACCCCTGTCCAGACGCCAACCTGTCAGCACTCCTACCCATATCACCCTTTGTGTCCATCTCAACGCCCCCTCCTCTGACACCCACACCACCTCTGTAGCAACCTCACCATGTTCATGATTGTCAGCACATAGCTCTCCACCTGTGGCTGACCATGGTACTCTACCATCTTGGCATCAGCCACCACCAGGGTCTCCACCCACTTCTCTTTGCTGACAGACCGCTGCTGCCTCCGCTTCTGTCGTCGCTGTTCCCAACGCTCTCGCCGGTGCTCCAGCTCTGGGGACACTGGAGGGCAGAGATGAGGTGGATGAGATTCCCCCAGGCACATATCTCCAGAAAAGCCCCTTAGCAAGCACTCTGGTGCAGCAAAAAGAGCACTGAGATGTGAGACCAGAGTTCTAAATTCCTTTCCTGGGTCCTAGACCTATCCTAGACCTATGCTGTGTGACCCTAAGTTGGTCACTTCCCTTCTCTGATCTTGGATCCCCAGGATTATCCTAGCTCATTTGCCTTATAAGGTGACCTTGGAGGCAAATAAAATAGTAGATATGAATCCAATGAAGTGTTGTGTCCACCTAAGGGAAACTCCTGGGTCGACAAGGCCAGAAACTAAGCTCCTAATTCCTTGTATTGCTTCCTTCCTAGTTGAGGTTGTTAGTGGTCTAACCTCCAGCATAGGGGCAGCCAAAGTCAATCCCACTGATGGCCTGCTCTTCTGCTGCCCTAAAGCAGAGGAGAGAGTGGGCATCTATGAAGCTAGGGAAACTGAAGCCGAGAGCGATGTCTCTGTGGACATCTGTTCTGGTGCGTAGAAACCCTGGGCTGTGGGCATCGGGAGGCTGGAGTGCAAGGTGAACAGGTACTGAGCTGTAGGACCACAATAACACAAGTTGGTTGGTCTGCAGTAGAAGCAGAAGCATGGAGCAGGAGGGTCTTCACCAGTGTCCCTGCTGGGATTGGCTACAGACAGCCCAGCCACTTGAGAAAGAATGATTGCTAGGGTCAGAGACACCTTAAGCAATATGTGGAGGGAGCAGAAGAAGATGAGGGATCAAAGTGGGCAAGGGAGGTGAGGAGCAGTAGGAGGGACAGTCCAGGGGACCTGTCAAGCCCATGACACAGGTTCTTGAGCCATCCAAGGCTATGGTGGTATGTCTGTTTGAATGCGTCCCTCTAGTTCAAGGGAGCTGGAAATGACAGTGCTGAGAGAGGCTTCTAGAAAGGATGCATGTCTCCAGGTCATCCCTAGCCACAACTCCATAGGGAGGTTCATACCTTGCACCCCACAGGTGCCTGTAGTCCTTGAGTCTTTCTGCTGGGCCCGCTGCTCAGAGACTTGGCGCTTGTATACCACATGGGGTTGGGCATGTCCAGGCTGAGCTGGAACTCCATCCAGAGGCTCAATGAAGTAGTCTTCATTGGAGAGCTGGAACATACCTCTCTGGGGAAGGTGCACCAGGGTCACAGAAGGAGAACTGGAGCCTGGTTGTCTTTCCACATACTCCAGAGACCTGCCCTGGCCTTCTGAGCCCCTTCCCCCAATCTGAACCCACCATGAACAGATAGGGCAGCTCCCTCCTCCTGCTGGGCTATCTCTAATTCTTTTCTTGCCATTCTACACAGCCAAAGGCTTCAAAGCAAAGCTTGGGCCCTTACTAGAAGTCTCTTGAAACAATCTCCAAGGATTCTGCTCCCTCACACCATTAGGAGAAAAAGAGGTCTGCGTCAGAATCTGACAGGATGACATTGTACACAGCTCAGACAGCCCTCCTGAGTCAGGTGGCCAATGTCCAGGCCCCCAGGATGCTTTGCATCTCCTTTGCCTGCCAGTCTTCTCCAGCCACCATGCTCCCTCCCAGCCGACCATTGCTTCTCATCGACTTCTTCATTCTTCCTGAGGCGATGAATCACTCCAAAAGCAGCTCTGTCACACCCAAGCCACCCAGTTGCCATGACCACCAAGATATCCTGCTTCTTGGGCCCACAGCTGGCCAGAGAAGGGAAGCTGGTGGGAGCACTTTGGGCATATTTGCCTGGCATAGAGTTATGGAGGGTCATGGGAAGCATCCAGGCAGCCTACCACCTCGCAAGCAAGCTTGGGACCCCAGGAAAGAAGAAGGTGTCACCTCCCTTAGACTTTCCCTCTAGCACCAATGCAAGCCCTTGGGTCACACAGAGTCAAGAAGCCCAGAGTACTAGAAAATACGCCTGTTTTAGGGATGAGGGATCAGCCTCCATTCCTGAATGATTGGTGAGCTTGGGCAAGGTCTCCTCAGAGCCTGTTTCCTTCTCTGTGGAATGGGAAGGAGATCTCCTCTGCTCAGCTATCATGCAGGCTCAAGGAGAGGAAACCGCACCCGAGAAGCAGGTGCAGGCTCCTAAACCAGAACGTGTTACTGCACAGATGGGCCTCTGAGGCCTAGGCATCCTGCAGCTTGCACATGCTGCTTGTTGCTGGTCCCGTAGTTTTTACCTGAGCCGTTCTGGGTGAGAGCCCTTTGAAAGCAGTGGATGGTAGCGTGTCCACACCTCTATTCCTACTTTCCACCCTCGGGTACTTGAAGGTATGGAAGCAGATGGATGCTGCAGCTTTAGCGCTGCAGGCAGTGGCAGAACTGTCTTAGAGGCTGGCAAAGGTAGGAGACGCAGGGATTTCTGGGAATCTCATCTGGGCTGCCAGGCTAAAGGCAAGGGCACCAAAGTGAGTCTGCAGAGAATCAGTCATAACTGACAGCCCAGGAGAAAAGAGGCCAGCTGCTCACTTGGCCTCTGCAAGCTCTGTTTCAGGAGGGGTCTCTGGACCAGCAGCTTCCAGCCTACTCAGGACATTTTCAGAAGTTCAAGAATTGGGTCCTAGCCTTGACAAAAACCAAGGCCAACGAGAATCTGGCTCACATAAAACTTTCAAACTTTCTGTCCTTCAGAACAAAGAGGTCTGCACTGCCATTTCTGTTTCCTTCATGAACACAAAAGCTGGCAGAAGAAAGGTATAGTGGCTAAAGCCACCCACCAGGCAGAGTCAATGTTGCGCCAACCCCAGGCCCTCCCTCCCCATGTGCATTCCAGAGAACTCACCAGGCCATCACAGGCACTGATGGCTGCAAAGCCACCTTCCAGCTCTGGGTCCTGCACATCACCGAGCAAATGACAGGCGGGGGCACTGGTTTGGATGTGCACATGGCCTAGGCTGCTACGACGCCGGATCTCACTCACGAAGCCGGGTGCCAGCAGATAAGGGTTAGTGGTCAAGTTGAAGAGCAGTTCCCGCCCTTGGTACTGCAGCTGGTACAAAGCAGATGAAGCCTGGGTGGCAGACACATCCCGCTTGCGCAGCACCCGCGGCCACAGCTCATAAGACAGGAAGGAGCCTCCGGTGTCCACTCGCACCGGGTGCACAACGTCTAAACCTGCCCGGCCCTCGGTTGTGAGACCTGCAGAGAGAAAGCAGCATTTAGGTGGAAAACAGTCAGGGTTCTAGACAATCACCATGAACTAGAGAAGGGGGCAGCTAAGAGATAGCAGCTGTGGTCAGAATCCCTATGTGGTTCGGCATGGTGAGACAGGCCCGTAATCCCAATACTCAGGAATCTAAAGAAACTTGAGACCACATATCGTAGGAGGGCCGCCTCTGCTACACAACAATACCCCAACTCACAAAAGCCCAATCAAACTCTTCCCCAGGCTTTTTACCAGCTTTGCTATTTCACCACTCTATACTGAGTTTCTCCATTTGAATTCCTACAGTAACTTAACCTGCTTACACCTCAGGAGCCCTCTGTCAACTCACCTTCAACATGGCAACCAGAAGGACCCGTGGTCTTACTCTGCTCATGATACTGAAGCTGTTCCCATCTCACTTAAAACATAACACAACATTGTAGCAGTGGCACACGAGGCCCTAGACAAGGAGACTTCTCCAATCTCATCTCCAACTACACCTTGATCCCCTCTACTCAGGCCCCAGCCTCTTGATGTCCCTCGAAAGGCCAGATGTGTCCCCACCTCACGATTTTGCATTGTTCCCTCTGTCCTCCGTAGTCTTCCTTCACCTCTGCTCTGAGGTGCTATGTTGTCAGAACAGCAGCTCTCAAGCAGAACCTGGTCCTCAGTTAGTCCAACAGTCTTCACCAAAAGCCACACCATTTTGACATAAGCGTCAAGGTAGAGTGAACAACAGCTATTGCCAGCACATCTTGAGGACTAACTGAAACTAACTTATTTGTGCCAATAAAGAAAGACATATATGAATACATCAAGATAATACCAGAAACACCAAACATGGGAGCTTGTCACACCAGATGGAACCTTCGAACTTTAAACTTTAAAGGAGCCCTAGGCTAGACAGCGATGGTACACACCTCTAATCCCAGCACTCAGGAGGCAGAGGCAGGCAGATCTCTGTGAGTTCAAAACCAGCCTGGTCTACAGAGTAAGTTCCAGGACTGCCAGAGTTACAACAGAGAAACTCTATCTCAAAAAACCAAGAAAAAAAAAAGAGAGAGAGAGAGCCCCAAGATTGAGATGTGACAGGCACACTGACCTACCACCAGGTCACTCATCACGAGCCTTGCCCAGAAAAACTGCCACTGTGAAGGGCTTTCATCTACCCTGGGGCTTCAGTTCAAGCAGTTTTTTCTGTCAGGGACATATGGCCTACTCCAAACTGACATTCAAAACAGCTGCCACCTGGACCTGCTTTTACTAATTCTGATCCCTGAATAGCTCTGTGGCTTGCAGTTCATGAAACTTATTTAGTCCCGCTTTGAAGTTGGCTGGCTCTTTTAACACATTCTGTAACATTTATATATTATTGTGTGAAATATAATGTGCCAGCAGAGGGTTAATATTAGAAATCAAGATTCGAATAGGGGCTGGGAGGAATGGCTCTGATAGTAAAGTGTTTACCATGCAAACACAAGGACCCGAGTTCAATCCCCAGAACCAAGGTTTAAAAAAAACAGATGTGGTGGCATGTACTTGTAATCCAGAACTGGGCAGGCAGACAGGAAAACCCATAGACTTCCTGACTAGCCATTCTAGCCTGATCAGTAAGGTCCGTGCCAATAAGAGACCCTATCTCAAAGGATGTGGACAGCAGTCCTAAAGATGACACCCAAGGTTGTCCTATGACCTCAGCACACATACATACATGCTGCACACATGTGTGCGAGCACACACGCACACACATGCGCGCACACACACACACACACACACACACACACCTATATATTTTTTTAAAAAAATAATAATAAAATAACCTGAGTTACCTGAGGGCTGGAGAGAAGGATCAGTTGGTAAGGAGAACACTTCACAAGAGTGTAAACTCGAATTTAGATCTCCAAGATCCACATAAAAAGCCAGATGTAATGGCACATACCTGTAACCCCAACTCCAAGGAATGGAGTATAGAGACAGGCAGGCCCCTAAAGGTCATCAAGCCAGCCAGACTATGTGAATCAATGGGTTTCAAGTTCAGTGAAAAAACTGTCTCAAAAATTAAGATGGAGAGCAATCGAGGAAAGACAGCATCTACGTGTGACCTCCACATGCATGAATGCAGACATATGTACACACATACAACAAGTACATGTCCACCACACATACATACACACACACACACACACACACACACACACAGCAAACCTGTTTGCTGATGACCATGAATACCAAGTAAAATAGGGAATACTCATTGAATTACAGTCAATAAACCTGATGTAACTTCTTGCATTGTACCTGTTTCTGCCATGGCTCACGCATGACAGCCTCCTTCAAGCCCTTGCCCAAACACCTCTCTGTGAGGCCTCTCTCAGTTATTTTATTTTAATATTGTGACTCACTGGGTTTCTCTGTCTCCCTTCCCTGCTTTAACACCCCCCCCAGCAATGACACATCCCACCACTTAATGTTTTTAATATGCATCCCTTTGTTTTCTCTCTTCTCTCAATGTCACTTCTAGGAAGGCAAGAATCTTTATATTGTTTGTTGAAGAATTTAAGTGTGAGAAGTGTTTGGAACCTAGTTGTTTTTCAGGAAATGTTTGTTGAATGAATGTGCAGAATGGAATAACAACAGAACTTGCATGTCGGGGCTCTTCTGAGGACTGAATGTGCTCAGTCACCCTACACACAGCAGTGCCTGGCCTACTGAACTCAGCAGGTGTTGCTATTAACCTGGTGAATTAGAAAACGTGTCCTCAGGTGCTTGTGGAATATGCAGGTGTCTGTTGGCCTCCTGGGATGGGTAGGAGAACCATCCAGATGAGGCTCTGGTGTGCCTCTCTCCCCCTGTCTGAATGGAGCACCCTTGGCTTCTTTCTTTGAAAGAGTCCATGTGAAGCAAGGGCTCCTGAGCTGGGGAAAGTCCAAAGATCTCAGCTTAAGCCCTTAGGGTTTGAAAATCACTCTCTCTGTCACTCTGTCCTTTTAGATTGCCCTGAAAGGAAAAAAGATTCATTTGTTTGTTTGTTTGTTCTCCATGCATTCCTTCTCAGAAAAACATTTGTAAATGCATAAGATACAAAGAAAACCAAGAAAGTCCATTATATGGAAATATAGCTATCAAAATAACTTTGAAAGTGGAATGCAGAATCTTGTGGTCATTCACTAATTCATTAAGCAAGGTCTAATGGCAACATTAGCAACCATGGTCATTTTGAAGCAGCAATGAGTATTTAAGTTTGTTTCAAAGTATCTGTTTCAAAGTATCAATGAGACAAGAAAACTAATTGTGGGGCTGGAGAGAAGGCTTGGCATTTAAGAGCCTATATTGCTCTTGCAGAGGACCTGGGTTCAGTTCCCAGCACCCACATGGCAACTCACAACCACCTATGACTCCATTTCCAGGGAATCCACCACCCTCTTCTGGCCTCAAGCTCCTACATACATATAATATATATACATATGTGTGTGTGTGTGTGTGTGTGTGTGTATGCTAAATTGGTGAGCTTCGGGGCGGGGGCACTGTCTCAATAGAGGTGAATTGCATTCCTAAAGATGACAGCCAAGGTTGTCCTCCTCTGCCCTCCACACACGTGTTCATTGGTGATGTTCATAATTAAATATTCACACTTTATTAATTAAACATATTAGTCATATTCATAATTAAAGAAAATGCTAAATATAACTTGAGGTTATAAAATTCATAGGTATAATATTTTCCAATCCAAGTTCATCACTCCCTGGGATTTGTGGTCCTTTAGGCTAAAAACTCTAGGTTAGGGCACCAAGAATAAGGCATATCAGACTGCTTTCCAGATAAAAAAAACAAATGAGGGCCCAGAAAGGTAGAGTAGGCTAAAGCCACACACTGAGAGTAAGAGAATTGAGACTTGACCCAGTTCCCCAAATGGCTTCTCTTCGGTAACATCTCTTAGAGTGTAGAGTATACTCTATACTCTCATCACCAATATGAAAAAAATAATTAATTAGATAAGTTCCCTAGAAGCTCATAAATAGTCTTCAGAAGAAATCTCAGAGGACTGAGGATATGACTCAGATGGAATAGTGGTGAGCAGCATACATATGAAGCTCTGAGTGCAATCACCAACTTTGCACCATGGTGACACATGCCTGTAACCCCAGCATTCGGCAAGAGAGGGATGAGGATCAGAGATCCAAGGTCATCCTCAGCTACGTAAGGAACTTGAGTCCAGACTGGGTTATTTAAGACTCTCAAAACAAATAAACCAAAACACTCTTCTGCGTACCTACCTCCATTGGTGCTCTGGGGCCCCTGCTCTTACCCCTGAGCCCTTCTCCTCTCCGCAGTGCCTAGACTTCAAGCACAGCTAGGAAATTTACTGCTCTGATTCACCGAGGTTTCGTCCAATCCAGGTGCTACTCCTGAGAGAGCTGGCTACTCATAGCAGTGATCCCTCAGGGTCACAGAAATATTCTGGTTTAAGTGTCCTGCAGATATATCCTGCGCTCTATTTGCTGTCACCTGCCAAGTTGGAGGGTAAGCCGTCTTAGAGGCTGGACTGTGGCCATGTTACAGGACCAAATCCTTCCTCCATGTCCTGCCAGAACTCACGCAGGGTGCCCCTCACATGCCAGTGGTGTGCCTCTGCTCAAGACACTGCCCTCTGCCCATAGCTTCCATGCCAACAAGTGCCTTTTCTGAGAGTCATGGGACAATGGAGCTACGAAGAACTGTTGTGTAGCTCTGAGCAAATCTTTCCAATCAATGAACTTCAGGGGGTGGTAAGTGCAAAGAGTTCCCAGACTTCCTGGACAAGAATTTCTTAAAAACAAATTCCCAGGCCCCATCCCAGACTCACTGAATCAGCATCTCCAAGAAAGAGGATGAGGAACCTTCATTTTCCTAGCAAGAGCTGAACTGTGAGGAAGTGTGGAAATCTCCCACTGGGAATGAACTTGACCGACTGACTATCAGCAGTACCTACAGAGCTCTGAAAAGCTACAGGGAACTAGGATCTAGCCCATAGACTGCTATTCTGTCTGTAGGTCTTGGGTTCTAGGGTCCCACGATGCATATGTTGTGTAATCATACATTCGGGGTTTCTGGCTGGGTCCTTTCAGGAGCTAGTATGCTTACCACCCTAGCATCCTAGTAAGGGTATTTGAAACTACCACCCCATGACTATAGGCTGCAGGCCTATTTCTGTTTATTGGCACAGATACTGAAAAAAATTTTTAGCCAATTGCCAGTGTTTAAGAATTATATGATCTTTATACAGAACTTTCAATTCGGAGCCTTAACTGAAGTCCTGTCATCTACATACATCAGAACTAAATTTCCACCTGTCAAAAGTGGCTGGAGGAAAGTAGTGAGTCCTCTTAGGAGGATCTGTGTCCCCCATCTGTCTCTGTTCCCACTACTTACTATTGTTCCCAACACTGAAGCTCAGTATAGACAGGTTGCCTGTTAGCATGGTGTGTGTATTTTCTTTCACTCACTAAAAGAAACTTCATCTCTAACCAAACTGAGAAAAGCAATACATAGGCCAAGAATTCATTGTTTTTAAACAAATCTGTCCCTCCACCAGTCTTGTTTGTTCGTTTCTATTATGAAATGCTGGGTTCATGGCACCTGGTGTATGCCCTTGACTACTAACTGTTTGGGAGCATTTGGCATTCCAAAGTCCAGGGAAATGCAAAAAACAGCACCATACCTTCAAAATAGATAGGTTGGCATAAGGCATCCACAGCCCCCGACCCTGGCACAGTGTAGAGAATGTCCAAGTAAGGAAAGGAAGCTTGGACTGGGATGAAGAAATCTTCATCAGAGACAGCCCATTGAAAACTTCAGGTCCTCAGCCTTGCTCAGCATACATCTCATAAACAGAGCCATCTCCTCCGCTTTAAACCATGTCAAAAGATAAGCATGGTGAAATAAAAGATTAAGTAATTCTTAATACTGCCTACCAGAAGACCCTGGTAGAGACTTTCTTGGCTACAAATATCAGCACCTAGTGGCAGTAAAGGATAATTGCAGGTTCAAATACATTGACCAATGTGGACCTGCACAGGAGCAGAGCATGGGAGCTAAAACTCCCTTGGGATAGCAGCTGGCCCCAGACAGCAGGATGTCCGTGGCTCAGGGCCAAGTGTTCTGCCAGGTTAGAAGGTCTGCCTTGATAGGACCTAATGCCTGCCACACGACACAACTCCCGTGATAAAGACTTTGCGTATCACCCCTAGGTGACAATTCTCACTTCAGAGCTTCTGCCAGAGAAATGCCAACGTTGTACTAACCCTCACCTCACTATCAAAAACCTAAATTACAATCCAGCCCTTCAAATGACCTGCAGCACAGCAGTATATCTACAGGGCTCACACAGCAATGCAGAGGGAAATAGAGCCTGTGTGAGGGGATGAGACGGTCATGACTGAGCCCAGCAACCATGGAGTCCTAAAATTAGTATGCATTTTCCTAAAAGTGAGCCTAGGACATGCTCTTTGAGGTACCATTCAGTGGCAAGAGTCCAGGCTTAGAAAAAAAGACAAATACCACAGCCTCAGAGTCAGAAACCCTGAGAGCAGAGACAAGAGGGTCCCCCACTACATATCTACAGGGATTCCAGAGGCAGATGCTCTGCCCTATGAACAGTAGGGCCCAGATTAATAAATGGAGAGTGGCTGACCCGCCGGCACCCCAGGCAACAAATCTAAATAGCAGGACTCATCAAAGACTCACAAAATCCTGTGGAGTCTGTCTGGCAGAGTAATAAAGATAATGACCGCTACACTGCAGTTACTGTCCAGTAATAAGCAACTGATCTTCAGTATCTCAGTCCTCATAAAAATCCTCAGAGGCGGACCTTTCAGCGACCACACACACTTCCCAAGGGCCCAGGCACAGGGGCTGTTTCTGCTCTCTTTCCACTGTTCTCTAGCAATTCACTCTAAGTCTCTGAGTTTCCTACCCACAGAAGAGCTTTTTATATATGTCATCTGCCTTGCAGGTTTGATAAGAGATGATGATAACTAAGAATGAGTAAGGGTGGGTCCTAGTAAGTGCTCACTAAATGCTTTTATACACACACACACACCACACCTGCCTTCCTAAATGTTACTCTTAGATCAATCCTAAAACAATGCTTTCCTCGCCCATTTCCTTCCGACATTCGGCCCACAGCTACAGTATCTTCACCTGGAAGGCAAGTGGACTAATCTGACCCAGGCAGATTTTCCTAGAAGTCTCTCCTGCCCCCTCCAAATTGGTCTAACCCACCCAGAGTTCATCCATCCCTCCAGCCCCTCTACCCCTGCCGTATCTTTGAATCCCTCACCTGCAGATACATTCCCTAATACTTGACCAGACCCCACCCCGCCTGGAGCTTCCTAAGCTCAAGGCCTGGGGTCTTCCACATCCCTGAATCGCATATTCCTAGGCCGGCAGCTCTGGACTCTCCAGAAGCGCGCTGCAACGCAGGTCGTCGCCAAACAAGAGCCTGGACGCTGGCCAGAGGCTCGTCGGAGGCCGGCCGGCCGGGCGGGGCTGTGAGAGTTAACCCAGGGCGGAGGAAGAAGCTCAGGCTCCCCATTCCCCTCCCTGTGCCTTCAACACTTGGGGGAGGGGGGAAGCAGGAAATGCAGGGAGGGGGACCCGGACCCCCGCGCCGCCAAGTTGGGAAGCGAGGCGGCGGACCCCAGTAGACCTGCGTCCTGCCGCGGCCACCGACAGCGTCCTGGCCAGCTTGCTTTCCAGGAGAGTCACCCGAAGGAGAGGGTGAGAAGCTGAGTCTTTCGCGATCTGTCCAGCCCCCTCAGAGGAGCTCTCTCCCCAGAGAGATGCGCGCATCGCTGCACGCGCGGCGGGGAAGCTGGAGCCCGAAGAGTGCGCACTCACTCCAGGGGAAAGTCGGGGCACCAGCTGAGTCGAGGACTGAGGGATGGCTCCCGGTGGGTGCAGCTTCGTTCCGCTGCCTGCCGGACCCCGGCCCGTCCCTAACCCCAGGTGGAGCCAGTTTCGCGCCGGGTGCACAGAGTTGAGAAGCGGCTGGGGATGTGACGAGGACAGCAGGGTCAGGCGGGTCCCAGAGGCTCAGTCACCCACCTGATGCAGGTCCGAGGACGCAGGTCGCGAGAGCGCACAGGATCAGGAGGACCCGGCGCAGCAGCGGCGCCGGGCTGCGGAGACTCGGACCTCGGTGCATGGCCCGAGCTGGGTGGCCGCCGGACGACCCCGTGCGCACGCCTTCGTCTGTAGCGTCTACGTCCCAGTCGGGGCCCGGGTCCGACTCAGGGCATGTGCAGCTCCCAAGGTCCGGGTCCCGACTCTGGCCGGTGGGCAGCTGCATTCGCTCCTCCGGCAACAAAGACTGCAAGGCCCGCCCCCTCGGCCAGCTGCCGAGGCAAAGAAAGAGAGCAAGAAGCGGAGAAAGAAAGAAAAGGAAGGAGGGAGGGAGGGGAGCAGGGCGCCCACCCCCGCCCCGCCCCGCCCGGCGGACTTCAGCCCCCGCCCCCGCCGGCCTCGCCCCGCCCCCACCGGGCCTCTGAGCCCCGCGGGCGGGCCACCTCTAGTGGTGCGGAGTCGGGGACCGCGCCCGCAGTTCCCACCCCACCAACTCAGGCTCCCGACCGCCCGCCGGGCTGCAGGCGTCCCCTGGCGGTGAAGCAGGCCCAGGCTGCCTGTACCTTCCGAGGTCCCCTAAAGAATCTGGAATTACTGCAGTTTCTGCCTTGTCGCTAATCTGTGCTTCAGGGGACGTCCTTTCCGGGCGAACCAGGCCTGCCCTTCTGGGAAGGAAACCTAAAGACCTCCCAAGGGACCGAGATCGCACAGCGAGGAGGCAGGGCCCGGGGGTCTAGATTTGAGTCTAAAGTCAACTCAGGATGAGGCCTGGGCCCTCCTAGACTGAGCAGTAGTTTCTCACTAGTTAGGTCTTCCAATTCCTTGTTCCCAGATGCTTTCCGATATCTGTTCCCCTAGAATCAGCACAGGGTTCAGCCAACAGCCCTGAGATTCTGGTGGACTAACACCTCAGTGCTCACAGACTTTCAGAAGGGGCCCTGGGAGCCTGGAGGTCAGCCACCCTGCCTAATAGCCCAAAGACCAGACTGTCTTAAACATCTGTCTTCTGTCCTTGGTGGCCCCAAACTTGGCTCTGACTTCTACATCCTCCTTAGTCTATACTTCCCAGAGCAGACTCCAGAGAAAATTCACACACACACACACACACACACACACACACACACACACACACACACAAGCACCTTGACTTCTGTCTTCACTAAGCCTGGTTCTTTCCTGAGAGCGATGGACTTGTATAGTCACATTCCTCCCCTTGGCCACCCTTGTGTAGCCCACCAAGGTACACGGTGGTCCACACAGTCTCTCTCATGCCTAGGAGCTCACTTCTCTCTCTCTACACTCCAGCTCTCTTAGCCTCCAGGGGACCAGTGTAATGCACGACCATCCACTCTCTTCTTCACAGTCATTTTCAGTGACTCTGCCTCAGTTCCTTCAGGTCTTGGGACCGCAGGAGACTGTGTCTTGCCTCAGGGCTGAAATCTGCAGATGAAAACTCTGCAGTTCACCCTCTGCTCTGGTTTTTCCTTTTTCCCTGAAGTCCCCTGTCATCTTCCTTCTTCCTACCCACAAGCCTCTTGTGGCTCTATCTTCCATCTCTCCCCTCCTCTGACAGCTGCTGGTTTTGCTGTTCAGTGGCAGGAACAACTAAGGCTACACTGTCCTCCCTGATATCTCCCATCCCTGTGAAAAGATGCCTATAACTGGCACCCAAAGGCTTTCTCTTCCTCTGGTCATGAAGAGTAGGCACTTTGTGCTGTTGGGAAAGAACAATTTCACCTAGGGCTTTGTGACCCTCTCCTGCCTTCTTCCCTAAGGGATTCAGTCCAGATAGCCTCATCTGTCCGTGGTTCTCATGACCTCAATCTAAAACGTTCTGTTCCTAGTAAAGACGCTGATGTACCCCTCCATGGATAGTATCCCCTGTAGCTCATACCTGCTTATCTGCCCTCTTCTCAGGCTTCTCCAGTGAGCTGTCTGCATTAGTCCTCCTCATGCTCAGCCCCAAATGTACCCTCACACACCCGTCAAAGCCAGTGATCGCTACTTTGATAGGCCATTGCATCCTGGACTTGCCCTCTTCGTAGCAAACTGCTTACTCCAAAGCACTAGGTTTCACTGCAGGACCAGGGGATGCAGCTGGGAAAAACATAGATGAGTCCAGACTCTGAAGGAGGCCCCACAAACAAACAGGTAGAGAAACAGAACTAGAACCAGCCACTCAGAAGCATGTGGAAGAAAATTAACTGCGGGAAAGCAGGGGTTTGTTTTCTATGAGGTGGTTATGGAAAGCTAACATGATGACATACTCTGTGGACCGGAATGACTAGACAGAGCCAACTCCATGAAAGGAAAAAGAGGGACACAAACTTGTCAAACTCTCAGGCCTTGTTTTCATATTACTTCTTGGAGAAAGTCTTTACAATCCTCCTTCAAGGCTTCAGAATACCCAATCACGGCACTAATCTCACTAACCTGCCACTGCCTGGTATGGTCTGCTAGCCCAGCACTGTAAACTACTAAGGCTACTTTTATTGATCTTTTTCTTTTTTTAAGATTTTACTTTATGAGCTGGGCGGTAGTTGTGCACACCTTTAGTCCCAGCACTCGGGAAGCAGAGACAAGCAGATCTCTGTGAATTCAAGGCTAGCCTAGTCTACAGAGTGAGTTCCAGGACAACCAGAGTTACAACAGAGAAACTCTGTCTCTAAACAGGCACCACCACCACCACCCTCCAAAAAAAAAAAAAATCAAAGTCCATGGATGTCAACCACGCCCTCGTGTTTCCATCTGTGTCCCAGGTCCTAGTCTGTACTCTGTCCATATCTTTCTGAGTACCTTCATTGTAAACCTCCAAGGGAACTACACTGTACACAATGGGATACCAAAGAATTAGAAGGCTAAAGGTACCCTAATGAGGAGTGATAATCCAACTGGAAAAGCAGAATGAGCCAACTCCAAGCACTGGAGCGCAAAGTGGATGTTTGGAACAAAGCAAGAGACTCGATACTCTCACGTGCTTGATGCATTGTTCAGACATTGTGTATCTATTTACTGAGTTTTCCCTTTAATTTTTTAAGTTTATGTTATTTGTTATTACTGTGTGTATGTTGTATACATATTATAGCCTTGAGCATTTGAACACTTAGTCCCAGTCGGTAGCACCGTTTGGGGAGGTTTAGGAAGTGTGACCTCGCTAGAGGAAGTATGCCACTGGAGACTAAGTGCCCGTAGCCTAAGAGCTCAAAGTCTCACCCCACTTCCAGTTTGCTCATACCTCCCGTGCTCTCAATCTT
Organism: Cricetomys ansorgei; assembly: GCA_026225945.1. Taxonomy (NCBI): domain Eukaryota; kingdom Metazoa; phylum Chordata; class Mammalia; order Rodentia; family Nesomyidae; genus Cricetomys; species Cricetomys ansorgei. The sequence continues at coordinate 9,483,545 of JAMJFZ010001100.1, read as the reverse complement.
CCCCTGCCTCTCCACTTCATGCTTGCAGTAAAGGACGTGCTCTCTTGGCTTCCTACCGAGAGTGGGCATGCAGATGCTGCTGCAGCGTTTGGAGGTCAGAGGATGGCTTTTGTGGATTGGTTCTCTCCCTCCACTGTGGGTTCTGAGAATAGAAAGGTTTCTGGGCTTGTGCAACAAGCCCTTTTATGAGCCGAGCCATCTCCCAGTCCCTCCCTTCAAGTCTTGAACGGTTGTTTCATTTACCGTCTAAGTGATTGGCATGCTGCCTAACCCAGTGTCTTTGAAATGACTCAGTATATATAGCTAAAGCATTATCAACAATTGATAAAGTTTTGAAAGAAACCTCTTTATCCTGTTTCTGTATAGTCATTTGTCTATTGCTAGGTTGTTAAAAGGTAGAAAATTATAGTGGAGAGGTATGTATTTAAAATTACGCATCAGTAAAGTGAATATGAAGTTGCATGCCCATGTGGTGGTTTGAATGAGAAATGTCTCCCATAGGCTCAGGCATTTGGAATTTGGTCCCCATTTTGGTGACACTGTTTGGAGATGTTTAGGAGGTATGGTCTTCCTAGAAGAGGTGTGTCCTTGGGGAGAGGCATTGCAGTTAAACACGTGACCTCTTAGCTTCCTGCTTCTGCTGCCATGTCTGTCCCTTGCTGCTGTGCTTCCCTGCCAGGATGAACTCTTTTCTCTCTGGAATCATAAAGCCAATTAATCTCTTCTATAAGTTGCGTTCATCATGGTGTATTATCACAGCAGCAGAGAGGTAACTGAAACAGAGGTTGCTACTAGAGAGTAGGCTGTTGCAGTGAAGAACCTGACAATGTTGTTGCTTTGGGAAGGAGTGTGGAAGACTTTGAAACTAGAAAGTGGTTGAATGCTACAAGCAGAGTTTAAAGGGCTATTACACTAGATACCTGAAAAACAGCAGTACAGAGAGAAAACCGTGGACTGTGGAGGCCCAAGCTCAGTGGGTTTCAGAGGGAAACGATATTAGAAACCAAGTTTGGAGCCATTGCTGTGATATTTTGGTTAAGAATCTGGCGGCCTTCTTCCAATGTCTTGAGAATTTGCCTGAGATTAAGTCTAAAAGCAATGGTTTAAATTCTTTGGTGGAGGAAATTTTAAGACTGAATAATGCTGAGTTTATGGTATAGTTTTATTGGTAATGCTTATGCAGGTATACAATGAAAAAGAGCAGTAGGGCAGAAAGAAATACAAATGTGCAGTTTGGAGATAAAAAGAGCACTGAAAAGCTTGATGTTGCAGTCAAGATACATGCTTAAAAATGCTATAATTATTAAGAAGATTAGCATCATTAAGGAGAGGCCTGCTCTCCACTGAAATAAAGGGAAGGGTATCCTCAGGCCAAGATCACACCCAGTTAAGCTTCCGGTTCTGAAAGAGAGCCTAGGGTGTTTTCTGCTTCTAGAAAACAACTGAATAAAACATCTGCTACTAACCAGGTGTTGGTGACATACACTTTTAATCCCAGAAGGTAGAGCTCTGAGTCTGAAACCAAGTCAGCCTGGTCTATAGAGTGAGTTCCAAGACAGCCAGAGCTACACAGAGAAACCTTGTCTAGGAAAAATAAAATAAAATTTTATGCTAGTGTGAGCCAAGAGAGCCAAGAGTTCACCCCATGCTTGCAACTGAACTTGGCAGGGTCATCCACATGGCAATGGCTTTAGAAACATGAACAACATAAGAGTGAAGGGGTTGTGGATTCTTCCTCCATAGTTTAAGACACTGCTGAGGTCAGGCAATGTGGGGCAGTAGAGCCCCCGTGTGAAGGCTCTGAGAGGCTGGGAGGGACAGAACTGTCTAAGCCCTTTTACATGGACATAGAACTTCATGATTTAGAGTCTTCCATGCTTGGTTTGGGTCTTGCATTGGTCCAGTATTTCCTCCCTATGCCTTAATTCCTCCCTTCCAGAATGGTAATACATAGTTTTGCCACTGTACGTTGGAAGTATATAATTTGCTTTTTACTTTTACAGGGGTCACAATTAAGAGATTGCCTTGAGTCTTAGAAAAGACTTTGGACTTTTAAACAGTGCTTTAAAAAAATGTTAAAGACTATGAGGACTTTCCAAAACCCATATAAAAGGCCATGTGTGGTGATGTTTGCCTGTAACCCAGCTCTGGAGAGAAGAAAGGTATGAAGACAGGCAGATTTCAGATTCTTACTGGCTGGTCAATCTAACCAAAAGGGCAAGCTTCTAGATCAGTGAAAGAAAGACCCTGTCTCAAAAAGTAAGGTATAGAGCAATAATTTGACATCAAAGGTCAACCTCTAGCCTCCACACATACACTCAAAAGCAAGAGTGTATATATATATATATATATATATTTTCACACAACACACATACACCACCACCACCACTGCCACCACCATGCCCCGAAAGAAAAACAAATAAATAATAAAATAATATCTGAAAAGATAACAATAGAAAGTGAAGCATACAAACATAAAAAATACCTTCTTTGAACCTTAGTTTGTTTGGTTTTTTTTTAAACCTGTCTAATAGGACAGCAATCCCTAATCCCAGGTTCCCCAGCTCATCTAAAGCAGTGGTTCTCCATTAGAGGTGATCTGCCTCCATGGTTTACCAATGTCAGAAGACATTTTTTATTGCCAAAACCAGGGAGTGGTGTTACTGGCATCAGTTAGTAGAGGCCAAGGGTGCTATTGAATGATAGCCAGCAGCAGCAAAAATTATCCAGCCCAAATGGCTAAAGAATCAAAGTTAAGAAATCCTGGTCTCCAGGATTAAAGAGTTTGAAGGCAATTCGCAGAGTAAAGGGCTTTCTTTACCTTTTACTTCTGAGTTTTGTGATAAGATAAGCACAAACTTCACATATGCTGGAAGGAGATCTCCTGGGGCTGCAGAGATGATGACTCAGCAGTTAAGAGCATTTCCTGCTCTTCCAGAGGACCTGAGATTGGTTCCCACTACAGACTCATGACTCCTGTAGCTATAGCTCCCGGGTGATCCCAGGCCTCTGGTCTCAGCAGGCACAGGGATCAGAAGTGCATCCACACAATCAAAAAAGCAACAAAAATAAATCTCAAAATTTTAAAAGTAATTCTTCCCTTTCCAACTTGACCCCTTATCATGTTACTCCTTCCAGAAAAAAAAAAAAAATTCTACTCAAGTACAAAGATACATTTTATACACACTGTCTGTCTGGTGCTGTGATAGGTTCTCACTCTATACTGGTAGGGAACTTGTTATGTAGTCCAGGCTTCCTTCAGAATGCTAGGATTAATGGTGTGTACCATCACACTCAGCCTCTGACTTTTGCTTTTAATAATATAGCTTTTAGATCTCGGGGAAGATAGGGTTGGGGGTAGGATGTAACTCAGTAATAGAGTGCTTATCTGGTGGTATGCATAAGAGCCCAAATTCAACCCTTTGCAGGGTGTGTGTGTGTGTGCATGCTCAAGCGCGCAAGTGTGCGTGCGTGCCTGCCTGCCTGCCTGCCTGCCTGCCTGCCTGTCTGCCTGCCTGCCTGTCTGCCTGCCTGCCCGCCTGTCTGCCTGCCTGCCTGCCTGTCTGCCTGCCTGTGTAGCTTGGAGATGGCTGTTTCCTTACTTAGGGACTGCTGCAACCTTTAAGCAGCTTTGTAACTTTTCTCATGTTTACCAGACTAAGTTCTATGACAACGACCATTGTTATACTCATTGATGTATCCTAGAACAACGGCTGGCTTACAGTATGTGTTTAAGAGATATTTTCAATGTGCAGATAAATGTTTTATGATTGGCATCCCATTATGGGTGCATGCCCTTATTTCTGCCTCCTAGTGGTGAGTACTTGGGTTTGTTGTTGTTTCCAATTCTTGCTGTGACTATATACTCCACATGAATGAATGTGTAGGGTAAAATGCTTGATCTAGAATTGCTGGTAAGAATACATGTATTTTTATTTTATGGGGTTTTTTGTTTGTTTGTTTGTTCATTTTTGTTTTTTGAGACGGAGTTTCTCTGTCGTGATTCTAACTGTCCTGGAACTCACTCTGTAGACCAGGATAGCCTCAAACTCACAGAGATCTGCCTGCCTCTGCCTCCCGAGTGCTGGGATTAAACACGTGTGCCACCACCACCCAGCTTTGTTTTATGTTTTGAGACAGGATCTTATGTAACTTAGGCTAGCTTCAAACTCTATATGTATCCAAAGATGATCTCGAACCCCTGAACCTCTAGACGCTGCCTCCTGAATGCTGGGGTTATAGGCATATGTCAGGCCATATGCATTATTTTTCCTTTTATAAAATTTGTTTTACTTTATGTATATGAGTGTTTTTGCTTGCATGTGTGTCTCTGAACCACACGTTTGCAGTGCTCATGGAGGCCAGAGTAGGATATTTGATTCCCCAAAACTGAAATCACAGACAGTTTGGAGCCACCATGTGGATGCTGGGAATTGAAGAGCAGCCAACACTCTTAACTGCTGGACCATTAGTTTAGCCTTTGTTATGTGTATTCCTAACTTTGATAGATGGGTATTGATAAATTAATAATATTATTTTTTGTTGAATCTCTTCCACCCCAGCAAACTGCAAAATAATTTGAAATGCTGGTTCAGTTCCAACTGCTGAACAAAGATGCCCCTCCCCAAAAAAAGCCCCTCACTGGACAGGAACACGGCTGAGTAAGAGCTGGCCTTGGAATTGTTTAGGGTGACTAGCTTGGGACAGGATGTGAGCTGCCACTGTGGGTCTAATTAGCCATTGTTCTGGGGACACAGGTGTCCTCAATGTATTCCCACTCAGTAGAGGGCTGCAGCCTTCCAATGCTAACAACTCCAGCCGCCTCTGCAGTAGAGGGTGGCCTGCCTCCACACTGTGCAGGACAGTGCCACAGAGAGAGCCTTATCTTATTATCCATATTGAGATGTTGAAGCCATTAGTCAGCTGAGTGGACAAAGGCTTGAGATTAGCTTCTGCCTTTTCAACTGCCACTTGGACACCAAGAATGATGAGTGGGTAACAGCTGTGACCCATGCATGTGCCTTGCATGCAATGTCATGGGTATTATTCCTCTCAACATAAAGTAGGTATTATCTTTGGCTTAGAGGTGGAAGAGAGCATGGAGAGGACATTGTTGGTAATTTGTCTCATGTCCCAACTTTGATGGTCCTGAAGAGTGGACTAACCTAATCCCAGTGCCCAGATCCCAACCACTCCATGCTGCCACCCTTCAGATTTCCACCACTGACTTGTCATTTAGAGATCTGTTTCTTGAAGGGGTGCCCTTTGAAAGTTTTTCAGTTTATCAGACAGCAAGGTGTGTGGAGGTGGATCACTTTCCCTTCACCAGCGACCAGTTGATGTCCTGGTGGGTCATGTAAGTGCCAACTGCCAAGAGCCATGTTGCTTTTCAAAGGGATCGTTAGTAATGGCTGCCATGTTGCTGCTTGCAGTCAAATACTGTCCTTGCCTCTGGTCCACGAACTCTCAGAAGCTGGGAGTTGTACGTGGTGGACTGCTACCCAGTAGGATTTCAGTTGTTTTCTGAGAGAACAACTGGAGCTCAGAAGCAAGGCTGCACACTCTGTCTGCAGAACCTCACACCAGTACAAATATAACCATCTTTCAGACTTTGACTGCCACTAGCCCAATAGTATGGTTATTGCCTTGGCTGTTTTTTTTTAAGCTATGTTTTTCTTCATTTTCAGCCATTGTTTCAGGAGTGAATGCTCCATGGGCTCATGTCTGGAAATAATTTGAAAGCATTTTATGCTTTGCTATTGCACTATTGAGTGTTAAGGATAAAGGATGGGCCAAAAGCGCGCTGAAACAATTGTTTCATGTCTCGTATTAACTTTTATAATGAAAGTGCTTGTTCTGACGTTTAAAAGCCATAGTCCTTGCTCATAAGAAGGAACTGGATAAATGAATTGCATGGGCCATTTTTTTTCTTTCTTTTTAATCACTGAGTCATTTCACCCCATCACATCTTTAACAAATACTCATTTGCACTGTCTGCAGTGGGGCTTAAATCAGTAAACATAGCATAAAACTGCTTATGAAATTCTTGTTTCCAACACTGAAAATGGAGTAGCTTTTATAATCTGTGGAGAGGAAGAATATTTTAAAGATGAAATAAACAGTAACGTCTGTAGGCGGGTGGGGGCGTGGGGAAAAAGCCCATGGATGTGCCTACATAAAAAGTAGAAACGTGTCTATTGTATAAATCTCTATGAATTTAGCATCCCAAAACAGAGTAGGAAACCCAGTGGAGATCAGAGAAAACAGAGGGAAGATAATTAAATAAATAACTCAGTGGTAGACTGCTTCCTTAGCATGCACAAGGTCCTGGGTTAGGTCACGAGCATCCAAAACGAATCAATTGTCTCAGAACTGAAGAATAAGAATTTCTAGTTTGGGGCTGGGAAAATGGTTCAATCTGTCTGGATTCCCAGCACCCATGTAAAGGACCATCCATGTTGGCACGTGTCTATAATTACAACACTGAGGAGGCAGAGACAGGAGAGCATCTGGTGCTTGTTAGCCAGCTGACTTTGCCCAGTGAATGAGCTCCAGGTTCAACGAGACACTGCCCCCCCAAAAACAAGGCATAAAATGCTAGAGGAAGATATCCAACACTGGTCTGTAACCTACACATGCATGCACACAGAGGTTCACACACAAACATGTACACACTCATATGCCACATTTTTTAAAAGTAAGAATTTCTATTTTGGAAGGGCTTGCTGGCAGAACAAATTTTAAAAGGCACAGTATCCTTCTTTAATATTTATTTACTTTATTTATAGAGTGCTCTATCTGCATGTGTACCCGCATGCCAGAAGAAAGTATCAGATTCCATTATAGCTGCTTGTGAGCCACCATGTGGTTGCTGGGAATTGAATTCAAGACTTCTGAGGAACAGTCACTGCACTTAACCTCTGAGCCATCTCTCCAGCCCCCAAAGCACAGTATCTTAATATACCAGAATCTCTTAACTATTAGAGAAATATTTTCTCAGCGTTTTCAGAGAAGGAAGGAAAATATGACTACACCAGCTCCAGAACACTCTCCATCCATGCCACAGGTGCAGAGCCAACAAGAAATGCCTTCAGATTTCTGGGAGAAGTGGCTTTCCACCTCCCAGGTCCTCAGTCACACGTGGGAATGTGGCATAAAGACATTTTAAGGCGTGAAAGATCTCAAAGCATTTTTTTTTCTCTGCATCGTTTCTCAGAAAGCTAAGGGATGATGAATTCTACCAAAATGAAGAAGTAAGATAGAAAAGAGAATGTCCAGGCAGCCAACAAACGGATGATCCAACACAATATAAGGTGACAGGAGTTTCTAGAATAACAGTCAAAGACCATTCAAGAGTGACAGCTGTTTAGTGAGAGCCCACCAGTGCAAGCTTAGAACAGGAAATCAGGGATCCAGAAGGGGTGTTCCAAAAATGAAAGACATAGAAATAACCTGATGTATATAGAGGAATCTACATGGGATTAAGAATCAAAATGACCAATGTTAAGACCTTATGATAGAGAAAAACTCCACAGACTTGGCCAAGTTCAGCTGCTTCCCTGAGCTGGACTCGTGATCTGTATTTTCTCAAAAGAACTCCATATTATGATGGAATGCATGGAAAACTTAAGTCGCGGTTATTATGTTCAAGACCCAGATCTGATTAGCTGAGCATGGTGGGTGTGATAGTTTCAATAAGATGTCCCTCATAGTCTGAGCATTTGAATGCTTGGCTCCTAGTTTGCGGCTCTGTGTAAGGAGGCTTAGGAGGTATGGCCATGATGGGGGACGTGTGTCACTGGGGGCAGACTTTGAGGATCCACACCTTTCAAGTTTGCTCTTTCTGTTTCCTGCTTGAAGTACAAGATGCCTGGTACTTGATACCATCATGTTTTCCTGCATGATGATGACAGGCTGTTACTCCTCTGGAACCATTAGCCCAAAATAGACCCTTTCTCGTATAAGTTGCTTCATCACAGAAATAGAGAAGTAACTAACACAGTGGCATGTGCCTGTAATCTCAGCATTCAGAAAGAAGCAGAAGCAAAAAGACCAGGAGTTCAACGTCAGCCTCAGCTACATAGCAAACTTGAGGCCAGGCGGGGCTACCAACACACACACACACACACACACACACACACACACACACACACACACACACACACACGGTGGAGGGGGACGCATTCTGTTTAAGAATAGTTGTGGGCCCTTAGGTAAATTGCTGGAAGTTTCTTAGTCTTAAATCCTTTGTTTAAAAAAAAATAGGGAGGCACACATTAAACAACGTCCAATGATATGGATAAAGTGAAATAAATGAAATGACAGATGTGCAAATGGTTTGTAATACTAGTCAGAGTGCAAACTCTTAAACAACCTCTGGCAACCCCACTTGCCATAAGTTCACCATACTCCTGGTAAAATTTCAGTACCCACAGCCTGCTGACTTGCAGCTACTAGTAGGATACACCCTCACTATAAAGAGTGGCCATTTGGTCCTGATCTCAGGGCATCACCTGAGAGTTTGTTAAATACCAGATGGTTCTTAGGTCCAGACCTAGAATCAGAATCTGTGCTTGCCCAGACCCAGGGGTGATTGGCAGACACATTAAACAGGCCATAAACATCCCTCTCCCACCAACTAAATTACAAACGTTCTAGAATTCCCTGGTTTGTTCCCAAGCTCGCTTCCACTATGGTTCCTATTAGAATTATGAAACTTAATTAAGTTAAGTCCAAATCACAAAAGGAGAGTTATTGTTTTCATTAAAACCAAACTGAGACGATGGAAAGATGACTCAGCAGTTAAGAAAACTGAAAGCTCTTCCAGAGGTCCTGGGTTCCATTAACCACAAACCACATGGCAGCTCACAACTGTTCTGTAACACCCTCTTCTGGCCTATTTGTGCATTGCATTCACATGGTAACATACACATGCAGGTAAGCACTCATACACATTAAATAAAAGTAAACATATTTACAATAACATTTTTTTAAAGTTTAGTGTTAGAACTTCATGATAAAAAGTGATTTTTTGAAAATGGTTGTTTATAATTAGCATTCATTCTAGGCAGACTCTGATATCTTAAATTTTGTTTTTTGGGTTTGTGTTTTTCTTTTTTCTTCTTTTTTTTAAGATGGAGTCTCTCTATGTAGCTTTGGCAAACTCACAGAGATCTATCTGCCTGTGCCTCCTGAGTTCGGGGATTAAAGGAGCATGCTACCACACCCAGCTCTATATCTAGGGTTTGTGTTTGCTGGGGCACTTTGTGGGTAGGCTGTCAAGTTGACAGACTGGGCGAAGCATATCCTCACAATTTATCCCTGTCAGCCCTGTAGCTCCTCTGAGTATCCACAGCGTTATAAGGTTATTCCAGATCTAATTTGAGTGTTCTTCATTCCTTCCTTGATACTGGTGCACTTATGAAAATACTGATTCTTGAGAGGGATTTTCTATCTCTATGAGGGAGGCTGGTACTGTCTTTACTTTATAGGTTAAAAAAAAAAAACAAGGGTTTGGTCAGTTGCTAATAAGCAGCAGAGCTAGACCTTGAAGGTAAATCTAACAGCCTGCATGTGCTAGGCTCACAGTTATTGCCCTATTCTTTGGCTGAAGAGTTTAGAGAAAACACAGATGGTGCAAAAACATTTGAGAAATGTGTATTCTTGCCAGAAATTAAGGAATGCAAATCCAAGAGTCAGGCAACAGTTATCACCTATCGAATTTGCAAAAGTCTTTCCTCCTCCTCCTCCTCCTCCTCTTCCTCCTCCTCCTCCTCTTCTCCTTCTTCTCTTCTTCCTCTTCTCCTCCTCTTCCTTCTCTTCCTTCTCCTTTTTCCTCTTCTTGTGCAGCAGCTGCTGCAATTTAACTTGCATTACATAAAATAATACATATCCATGTTTAAAAGAAGCAGAGTGCAGCTAAGCATAGTAACACTCATTTGTAATCCCAGCACTCAGGAAGTGGAGACAGCAGGATCGGATTTTCAGGGCCAGCCTCAACCCTAACCTAACCCCTACCTCAAAAAACCAAGGGGCTGGGGAGATGAATCAGTCAGTAAAGTGATTGCCTCACAAACATGAAGACCTAAGATGGACCCCCCCAGCATCCTTGTGATAACAAGCAATTGTAATCCCATCACTGAGGAGGCAGAGACAGCAGGGTCCTAAGTGCTTTCTGGCCAGCCAGTCTGGCCTAATTAGTGAATTCCAGGCCAGTAAGAAACCCCTTCTCAAAGGAAATGGATTGCATTCCTAAGGATCACCTGAGGTTGTCCTCTGACCTACACACTCATATGCACATGCTCCTGCGCGCGCACACACACACACACACACACACACACAAACACACACACCAAGGGGGAGTAGGAAGGGAGGGAGAGAGAGAGAGTATTTTTAAAAAATAGACTGGAGAGTTGACCCAGCCTTCAAAGTGTTTGCTGTGCAAACACAGGTCTCAGATTTCAGCATTGACTTAAAAAGCCAGGCATGATAGACTTCACTTATGATTCCAGCACTGGGGTCGGGGTAGGAGACAAGAAGACCCTTACAACTAGCCAGTCTCTGGTCATCCTGAGCATCTACACAAATGAACATGTACCCATGTATAGCACACAAATGTAATTTATATAGTATAGTATTTAAATCATTTTTTATTTATTTAATGTATATAAGAGTTTGGCCATGTTTGTGCCTGGTGAACACAGAGGTCAGAAGACCTTGGAATTGTAGTTATAGGTAGTTGTGAGACACCATGTGGGTGCTGGTAACCAAGCCTCAGCAAAAGTGGTATTACCACTGAGCCATTTAGTTTATATATTATATATATATATATATATATATATATATATATATATATATATATATATATATAGTATATGCATGTGTGTGTAAAATGAATGTGTATGTGTGATTTTAATTTTTTAATGATGTATTTATTTATTTTTATGTACATTGGTGTTTTGCCTGCATGTATATCTGTGTGAGAGTGTTGAATCCCCTGGAACTGGATTTAAGGATGGTTTGTGAGATGCCATGTGGCTACCGGGAATCAAATGTAGGTCCCTTGGAGAACAGCCAGTGCTCTTAACCACTGAGCCATCTCTCCTGCCGCATGTGTGTGTGTGTGTGTGTGTGTTTTAAGATACACACATATTTTTAAAAGAAAAAAAAGGGCCAGATTTCAATATGACTCTTTTAAACTACAACATATATTATTTTATGTAATGAAAGTTAAACACCAAAGAACAATCTGAGTCTTTAAGACATATCATCTGAAAAGCAGCAGACTCTGCCCTAGCCCATCAAACACACATGCACACACAAAAATGCTCTGCAATTTGAAGAGAGCCACTGAGCCAGTCCAGCTTCTCCACCATGCCCTTGACCTACTGTCCTTTGCCTTCCAATTTCTGCATTCTTCCGGGCCTCTGGGAAACGCTGTCTTGATAACGCCTAAAATCATCTGAGGTCAGCAAACAAAGGGGTGCCTGGCCCAGACTAGGATGGGGAATAAGGAGTTGGGGGGGAATGCAAAATGAACTCAAAAGAACATAATGCCCTTTGACATGGCCATCTGTAATCTCACAGTGGAGAGACTATTCCCAAGGGAAAATCCAGCACTGGCTGCATGATGTGCAGAACTAGTTGTAGAAGTACTATAAGTAATAAAAGCAAAAGGATTGCTTTAAAGGAAAATGATTGAGCTGGGGATGTAGCTCAGTGGCAGACCATTTTCCTGACTGTATATGGTCCTAAATTCTATCCCCAGCACACACACACACACACATACACACACATACACACACACGTAATAATAATAACAATAATAATACAAAAAGCCTGCACACCCAATGTGTAATGTATAATAACCACCTCTTCTTAGTGAATTTCCTTGTGTAGCTTTGGGAGAGTGGTCATCAGATCTGGGTTCTCTAGGGGGACTAGAACATCCGTGAGATTTGGGGCAAATTTGTTTTCTGTCTCTGTTTCTCTGTCTCTGACTCTCTCTCTCTCTCCTCTCTCTCTCTCTCTCTCTCCTCTGAACTCAAAGCCTTTTCTGAATACTAGGAAAATGTTTTGCTACTGGGCTATATCCTCCATATCACTTTTTGGGCCTCAGTTTCCTCCTGTGTCTGTGGGGATCACATTCTCTGCTTACTGTGTGGCCCTGAGTGTTGGAAAAGATGGTACTTCTGAGGTACTTCTATAAAGCACCTCAACACCTTAACTTCAGTACTCTCTGGGCTCTAAGAAATATCTCCATGGCACTCCCTGGGCACATCTGTCCTTGTGAATCCAGTGTCCTTCTGGCTCTACCCTCCTGGGTTCAATCCAGGGCCTCTGTCTTCTTATCCAGGATTCACCCACAAGTGGTGCAGGACACGTCTTCATTGCCCAGCCCCAACTCCTCCCAGCTGGCCTCTGTCCCAGTACTGCCTCACTGAGCTCTCTCTAATCTGTCAAGTCTTGAGGCTAAGAATGCCACCAGCCCAGCTTGCTCTCTGTCCTAGTTTGCTTCTCTGTTGCTGTAATAAGCACAGTGACCAAAAGCAACTGCAGGGAGAAGAAGAGTCAATTGCTTAAAGATTACAATATGCCGTCGAGGAAATTCAAAAGCAGGAGATTGAAGCAGAAAGTAGGAAGAAATGCTGCTTCCTGGAACAATTCCCCTGGCTTCCTTAGCTCCTTTTCTTATACAGTCCAGGCCCTCCTGCCTAGTGAAAGCCTGGGTCCTCCTACATCAGTAAGCAATTAAGAAAATGCCTCTCAACCTGGTCTAAAGAGTGAATTCCAAGACAGCCAGAGTTACAACAGGGAAACCCTGTCTTGAAAACCCAAAAAATAAAAAAGGAATTAAGGAAGGAAGGAAGGAAGGAAGGAAGGAAGGAAGGAAGGAAGGAAGGAAGGAAGGAAAAAAAGAAAAGAAAATGCCTCACGGACTTGGCCACAAGCCAATCTGATAGAGGCAATACTTCAGGTGAGGATCCAGGTGACTCTAGATTGTGTCAAATTACCATCTGAAGCTAACTATGACATTTCACTTCTTGTCAACTTTAACATACACACACACACAGCACTTTAAACCACAATCTTTCCTTTCTTATTTATTCCCAAAATCTCATGTAAATATTATAATATAAAATATAGTACATCTTTAAAATCCCATAGTCTTTAATAACTTCCAAAGACATAAAAGTCCAAAGTCTCAGAGATGGAGAGCTGGTTCAGTGGTTAAGAGTAGTAGCTTCTCTTCCAGAGGACCCAAATTCAGTTTCCAGCATCCATGCCAGTTGGCTTACAACCATCTGTAACTCCAGATCTAGAGGTATCTAAAGTCTACTCTGGTCTTCAAGGGAACCTACACTCCTGTAAAATTTAAAATAATAAAAATTTAAAATAATAAAAATGGCCGGGTGGTAGTGGCACACGCCTTTAATCCCAACACGGGAGGCAGAGGCAGGAGGATCTCTGTGAGTTGGAGGCCAGTCTGGACTACAGAGTGAGTTCCAGGAAAGCTAGAGTTACAACAGAGAAACTCAGTCTCAAAAAAATAAAAAATTAAAAATAAATAAAAATAAATTAATCGATAAATAAAAACAAATCTTTTAAAAATCATCCAAAGCTTCTTAATCTGTAAAATGAAAAAACAGCAGCAACAACAACAAAAAAAACAAAACAAAAGAAAACCAAGTTATATGCTTTCTTATTCCAAGAGAGGAAACTAGAGCACAGTTACAATCAGACAAAAGCAAAATCAAAATCAAATGGTTTAACTAGATCTGGGCCTGAATTCTGGGACTCACTCATGATTTTCTGGGCTCCAAAGGGCTTGGGCAGTCTAACCTGTCCAGTTCTGCTATCCATAGCATGTGCAGCTTGTCTCATAGGCCCAAGATGGCTCCACTCAACACCTACCCACTATCATTGGTGGTTGTCCCATGGTCCTGGCATTTCTACTACAGCTGAAGCTGTACCTTCACCAATGGCCTCTCCTGGACTCTTCAGTGAAACTCTGACCTTGATACAGAGTGCCAAGCCTCTGCTACTTTCCATGAGCCTTTTGACCTTCGAACCATATGGTTCTCTTACACAATACTTTCCAAATTCTGCTGCCATTTTGATGTGCAGCCTTGCCTCCCCCTCCCAAAACACACATATTCACATTGGAACATAGCTTCTGTGTGTTGGCCCTGGAGAGATACTTCCTAGAAAGTTTTATCCCAATAATACTAGTCTCATATTAATTACAGCTGATTCTTCAGCCCCAGCTAACCAGCATCTATCATTCCAGTGAAGCAAAGATTTCACTTCAACAGATTCTTGATCCAAAATATCACATAAATGGCCCTGATAGATTCTTTAAGGAACTTTCAAACTTCCCTCTGAAACTTCACAAACCAGGCTTCCATCATCTGAATTTCTCTCAACATTATTTTTCAGATTCCCAACAGAATAACCATTAAAACTCTGAGCAGTCAACGGATTTTCCAGACCCAAGTTCCAAACACAATCTAACCCCAAAGCAGCATGCGCATTACACCCCTATTCCCTGGTACTAATTTCCAAGCAATATGCTTCCATTGCTGTGATAAACACCAAAAGCAACTTCAAGGAGAGAGGATTTATTTGGTTTACAGGTTATAGCCCATCATTAAGGAAAACGAAGGTAGGAACTCCAGGCAGGGAATGGAAGCATTTCCTAGACTTGTACAGTCTGGGACCAGCCCCCACAGAGGACTGGGTCCTCCTAAAATCAACTAGCAAGTAAGAAAACACCTCACAGACATGGAAGACAGGGCCATGGGCCAATCCGAGGAAGGCAATTCTTTCATTGATAGACCCTCTTCCCAGGTGACTCTAGGTTGTTTAAGTTGACAGCTGAAGCTAATGAGGACAGTCTTCATTGCAATGCTGTCAAATACCATGCACAGAATAGCCTGCAGACCTTCACTGCCAGATCTTCACTGAGCATTTGATGAACAGAGGCCCTGCTTTCATGGGTCTAACTTGCTGGTGGAAACAGACAAAATAAATAAGCAAATACATGCGTAGATTCTGTAATGAGTGCCATGACTAAAAGACCAAGGGATGAGAGCTGGAGAAGTAGCTCAGTGAAAGAGCATTTGCCTAGAATGTGTGAGGCCCTGGGTTCAATTCCCAAGGGCTCCAAAAGAAGACAGGGAGGAAGAGAGAAATGACACAGTAGTGAGAAAAAAATGGACCTGCTACACACCAGAACCAGATGAGTTCTCCACGTGTGGAGAAGATACTGAAAAGCAAAACCAAGCCAAATGACTATAGTTAGAAGGGAAGGTTGTGGTTACCAACTATTTTATGCGCACATTGGATGGATGGATGGAGATTATATCACAGTCATGGTTTGGTTACATAGTTAGATCCTCAAGGGAGACATTTGATTAGAGAGCTGAAGGGAAAAAAAAAAAAAAAAAAAACAGATCTCACATAAACTGGAGGAAAACTCTCCTAGACCTCCAACAGAGAGATAGGAAAAGGCTTCCACAGAGCTGCTCCTGTTCACAGATATTTGGAGGACTAAATAAAAGGAGAGTGTGGGCGAGAGGTACCATGGGAAAGGAATATCTTCCTAAGGAAGAGGAAAAGGAGTATCTGTTAGGAAACAAACTTGGAGGTGGGAACCAAGGAAGCAAAGCTGGAACGCAGAGAGTCTTGCCAGATTTGCCTAAACTTGGGCAGCTATCCTCGGTGTTGGTTATCTTCAGTTCAGCAATGGAGGAGGAAGGGTACACTGCCCTCAGAGACAGAATTCCAATGACCCTTCCCTGTCAGCTGCCCAGGAATGCACTAACATGTGAGGCCGAACATGTCATCCGGCAGGCTTGAGAGAATTGCAAATGTCTGCTCTGCCGAGTCTTCAGGGTCTCAAGTTCACTGGCGGGGAGTTCCCAGTTCCCAATATGATCTGGGTGAAGAAGCAGCTGATAGAAAAACACTTGAAAGCACTTGGAGGAGGACTATGTGTGCAGCTAGCTAGGCAATCGCCTGCAGGGAGAACCATTCCCAACTCCTGAAATGCGCTGGGGTAAAGTTTTGTAGATTCTCCTCATTGTGTTACCACCTGCCAGGAGGCAGCTGTAGAAACCCACCAGTGGTGATGGTACCTACCAAAGGCAGCCTTCAGGAGCATGCTTCCCTGCCGCTGCCTAGAAGATGTGGTGGGGTTACCTGGGTACCTCCTGTTGAAAGTCTGGAGTCCCTGCAGCTTTGACAACCTAGAAGCACTAGCAGGCATTAGTAGGATACTCATGGGTAGAGCCTAGGAGGCCCTGTGCACTGTCCGGCTGGTGGGTGGTTAGTGCAGTCCCGTGCACTGTCCGGCTGGTGGGTGGTTAGTGCAGTCCCAGCAGCAGCAGCAGCGATGATGCTCACTGCTCAACTTCTTCCTTCTCAACCTGGCAGCCATCAACCTGCAGTTCACGCTGATGCCACCCTTCTGGTCTCCAGGTGTCCCTTCAGAGGAGCCCTTTACAAGATTTTAGTTAGAATCACCATACTCAACATCCTGCAGCTTCTTCCTCAGCACCGTGAACATGGTTTGCTATTGCACGGTGGCTGGTGCACTGAACCCCAGCCACAGCCGCTGTGGGCACAGTGCCCACTACCCTGTTTGCCATGTTGGCTAAAGTGGAAAGTGGGCCTTTGTATCTGTTATGATCCCCCAGTGGCGATCCCAAAATGGTTGGTGCTCTATCATCAGCCAAAGATGACAGCCTTCCTGTGGCCTCTGGCCTTGCTTGGAACCTGCTCATTGGGGCTGCTGGAGCTTTCTGCTGGCAGTCAAGAAGAATCTCACCGTGATCGGTTCAGAATCACTCCTGTGCTGAACTGCTGGCTGCTTAACCAAGCGCCCTCGCTGTCTGGGGTTGAGGAGAGACAGTGCTCATCAACCAAATGTACTCATCAATGATGATCACCATCTAAATGTCAGACTGAACCTGAAAGGGTTTAAGAAATATGAAACATAGAAATGCAATCACATTAGGGGGAAAGGGTTTAAGAAATATGAAACATAGGAATGCAGTCACATATAGGGGGAAATGCCTTCCCAAGTATGGCCATTAACAGTACTCTTTAGTCTCCTCCCCACCCACAGGGAAGATGACCATTGAGCTTAACACCTGTCAACAGGATTCCTTCTTCCCCAGCCTCCTCCCTCCTGCATATCAGCAGGGATTCTTCCTTCCCGGGCTCCATGGGCGCCACCCTGTCTCAAAGGTGGCTTCCAAGGGCACAGGTTGACCACACCGCCCCTGGATCCCGCCTGCTCGAAACTCCCGAGAGCTCGGAGCCAATCTGCTGCACGAGCCCCCATCCCCAGACCCCTAACCCCTGAACCCGATAAAAGGGCTGGCGGGGAAGGGATCGGGGCCCGCCATGCGTGGGATAGGCGGGACCCGGGGCGCGCCGGTTTCAAATAAATGCCTCATGTATGTTGCAGCGATTCGTGTCTCGTGGTTCCTTAGAAACCCGCCCGGCTTGCCCTAACAAACCTACTTGCTAGCTCAGGCCTACCTTTTTCTTGTGTCCATCTGTCTAGTGCTCTCCAAGAGCTCCTTCAAATCGTTGCTTTACTGCCTGCTGTGCCTGACTTCTGCGGGAGCCAAGGAGTTCCAAAAGAGTTCCAAGGAGTTCCAAAGAGCCCCCTCAAACCTGTGAATTGGCTCTGACACCTGGGCCTCAGCACCGTGTTCCCCAACTAGGCCTGAGCCAGAAGTGCAGTAAGACCTACCAGGTGCTTGTCGTTATCAGCCCTCTAGACAGATGGGAGCCACTGGGGCTGGGAGTTACTGGGACTGGTATTCTGGGCTCTCTTGGAGAAATGCTAATGGCTAATTGGTGGGGAGAACTTAAACGGATTTTTTACCGTCAACCTTCTGTGTGATGCAGTGTGAATCCCTTCTTTCCTGGCCTCCTACATGGAGCAGAGAGGATGAGATAGATAACCAGGGGAGCCTGCCATGTCTGGCACTATCATTTCCTGGTGCAAACTCTGAGCTCTGCTCATCTCTCTTCACAGTCCTGCCTCCTATTTTATTGCTTCCCTTTAATCTTACAAGGGAGCTGCAAGTGGGAGGTCTGAGCCTTGTTTGGGAAGCCAGAGTGAGGGAGCCATGGGCTCAAGAAGCCCTTTGAATGATCGAAGATCTCTGAGCTTTTTTCCTTTTTTTTTTTTAATTAATAATTTTTTTCTCTGTACAATATATTTTAACCATGTTATCTTTAAAGGCTGCTTCTTTTGCATCTTCTCCAGATTTCTGGAGCCTGGCTGATCCCAAACAGCTCTGAATCAGCAGTATGCTAACCCTAAGCATGCTAAATATCGCAGATAAGGAAGCTCTGACGGCAGCTGGGAGGCCTGATGCCTTGCAGCTTGAAGCATGAGGTGAACTGGTCATCTTGCTCCCAGGCTAGGTGGAGCAAGAGTGGTTTAGAAAGCCACAGGTGGCAGGAACTTGGACAGCTGATAAGAAGTCATTAGAAACAAGTTTCAATCCCCAGATATGAGTTTATGCAAGATCTTTCTCACTTTCCAGCTCCCGAGGCTCACGAGGAAGTAAGCTTCCTGTCCTAGTAGGTACTCTGACAGGAATTGGTTGGTCACACACATTGCTGAAGATTGAATAATATGCATCTGGTGGGCAAAGAGTGACTGATTTCAGCAATCCAATCCCTTTAACCCGGAGACCTCAGAGCTGACATTTGCACCTATCTACATAATGTATGCCTTGGTAGTAGGTATCCCTCCTGCTCCCCAAATGCATCTACAGGTAAACCTGAGGACAGCTAACTTCAGTCCTTTCTGTGGTAGGAAAAGGTTGCTTTTCATACTAACACAGAACCTCGATTATTGCACCTTATCAACACACATCACTCCAGGAGATTTGGTGGACAAGATCAGAAACTATAATTGCCTCTTTGTAAAGATTTACTAATGAATTCCATGTTTGAGGTTTCTAAAGGACAAGACTCCATTCTTGAATGTAGAGGGAAAATCCATTTATCTATGTGGGTATTCCCAACCAGGAACCCACACAGGACCTTGGATCCACTCAAGGGTCAGCCACAGCAATCCAGAGTCCAGTCAGTTCCCATAGATTCTACCTCTGGGCATTTTGATGTGAATGACAATATTCTTTTCAAACATTCAAGATTAAAGAATCTTAGTTTCTTATACAGCTTGGACACTTAAAAGGAAACATTTTATGATGATTTTTTAAACTTTATATGCATTTGGTGTTTTGCCTGCATGTACGAATGTACGACAGTGTTAAATTCCCCGAAACTGGAGTTTGCAGACAGTTGTGAGCTGCCATGTGGGTGCTGGGAATTGAACATAGGTCCTCTGGAAGAGCAGCCAGTGCTCTGAACTACTAAGCCATCTCTCCAGCCCAATAACATTTTTAACACAGAAAACTGAAGTGGTTTACATGTATCTCCATACCTTGTTTTCCTCTTGTTTGTTTGTGAGTCATTTGCTACAGGAAAAAGAGGCCCTGACCGCTTCTTCCCTATCTTATAAGCCCCTCCTCTGAGTTAGGGCCTACCCGAAGACCTAAGATCATGGCTGCCCTCCCAAGGGAACATTTGATCTGTCTGGGAGCTACAAGCCTTCTGGACTAGAAATAAGAGCTTATTAAATAGAACACTAGGGTAATAGTCACTTCAAAGATGGCATGTTTAGGGCTGGTGAGATGGTTCAGTAAGTAAAAGCACTTGCTTCATGAACCTGATGACCCATATCCCACAGTGAAAGAAGAGAACAGATTCCTCAAAGTTGTCTTCTGGTCCACACACCCGCGCCCCGACTGTCACACACACACATCACACACACAGTGAGGATTTATTTTTTAAACTTTAAAGAATATTATGTTTAAAGAATAATGTGTGAGTTGGGAGCATCTCAGTAATAAAGTGCTTGCCTTACATTCACAAGGCCCTGGATTTGATACACACACACACACACACACACACACACAGAAAGTTGCAGGGATGGGCCTATAAACACACAGTATGGGAGGCCAAGGTTCTCAGCTTGGAGTCAGCACTGTCAGATGCCCTTGCTTGTGTCTTTAAGTCACTTTGCCACTCTTGATCAGCCTGTTTCCTCACATGTAAAGTGAGAGAGCTGAGACTTCTTTGTGTATTTCCCAAATCTGTGATTTAATTGTCACCCTCTGTGATCTTTAGCTACAGCTAATTTATCTTTGGCAGTGATGAGAATCAAACTCAGTACCTTGTGAGTCCTAGGTGTCTTAGTTTGGGTTAGGGTTAGGGTTAGGGTTAGGGTTAGGGTTAGGGTTAGGGTTAAGGTCAGGGTTCCTATTGTCATCATGATACACCACAGCCAAAATCAAGTTGAGGAGGAAAGGCTCTATTTAGCTTACACTTCCACACCCATATTCTAACACTGAAGAAAAGTCAAGACAGAAACTCAGCCAGGGTGAGAACCTGGAGACCGGAGCTGATCCAAAGGCCGAGGAAGGGTGATGCTTACTGGTCTGCTCTATATGGTTTGCACAGCCTGATTTCTTATAGAACCCAGGACCACCAGCCTAGGGGTGACCCCACTCATGAGGGGCTGAGCCCTCCCACATAAATTACTAATTTTAAAAATGTCTTACAGGTTTGCCTGCAACCCGATCGTATGGAGGGATTTTTTTTTTTTTTTTAAAATGAGGCTCCCTCCACTCTGATGACTCTAGCTTGTGCCAAGCTGACACAAATCTAGCCAGGACACTAGGCAAGCACTTTACCACTGAGGTATATTTCCAGGTCTGTGTTCTCTTCTGAGAGCTGTCCACATACCAATCATTGTGGGTTTGTTTTTTGCCATGTGATGACATCCTATGAAACATCCAGCTTGCTGAACTCTTGGTTCTTGTGAATCACCTCCTTAATTGAGGACTGGGTATCTCTTGTTATAAAAGTACCATTCAGGTTGGAGAGACTGTTCAGCAATTAAGAGTGCTAACTGCTCTTCCAGAGGTCCTGAGTTCAATTCCCAGCAACCACATGGTGGCTCACAACAATCTATAATGGGACCTGATGACCTTTTTTGACATGCAGCTGTACATGAGATAGAGTACTCATAAATAAATGTATCTTTAAAAAATGTTTAAAAAATAAAATAAAACCACCAGTCTTACTGGGCATGGTGGTGTAAACTTTTAATGCCAACACTCAGAAGGCAGAAGCAGTCAGAGCTCTTGTGAGTTCAAAGCCAGCCAGCCTGGTCTACATAGTGAGTTCCAGGTCAGCTAGAGGCACATAGTGAGACACATGATGATACACATTAGAAGTGGGTCCTCCCACTTCAAATGATTTAATTAAGGAAGAAAAATCCCTCACAGGTGAGTTTTACTTAACTCCAAATGTACTCAAGTTGACAACCAAGAATAGCCATCACAGCCTCCCATCCTCAATATGTTCCCCATCTCTCTTACGGCTCTCCGCTTTCTGTGCTTCTGACATCCTGCAGTCTCTCTGAGTCACTGAGTCCGCCAACAACGTTCTGCCTATAAAATGCAGTAGTCTGTGTTTCTATGCCTTCTCTTCATCTGGATTCTCTCTTGTGTTGTATATTGTGTTGTAGGCTCTCAATAAATGTTTGATGAATGAGCAACCATTGTTCTATGTGCCTTCACTCTCCAGTTTGATCCAGTATGGTGTGGTCTTATGATAGAGCTTAGACTAAGGTGTGTCTTCCAAGGTGTCCCCTGAATTCAAGAAGATTGTTCTGGAAGTTCACAATCGTGGGGAGCTGTCCGGCCTGACCACCCTGCCTGTTTATTCCCTCAATTGCTTGCTCTTCAAGGTCCATTTATATCACCATCTCAGTTAATCCTCATACCTTCTTTAGAAAGCACATTGTTGTCATTTCACAAACGAGTGAACTGGGGCTTAGAGGAAGAATACAGCTAATCAGCAACAATGCTCACATATGATGTCATGTCCCAGCTGGGATGTCTATGATACACATTGTCAGGCCAGAGTTAGTAGGGATATCTTTTTTTTTTTTAATTGTGTCATTCTCTTTGGATTTTGTGAGTTCTGTTTTGTTTTTGAGATAAGATCCAAATAGCTCAGGCTAACCTTGAACTCACTATGTAACTGAGGATAATCAACTTCTTTTGTGGATTTTCGTGTGTGTGTGTGTGTAATGCAGTGTGCATGTTCATGGAGAGGCCTGAGGTTGATGTTGGAGATCATCCTTAATTGCTCTTCTTTGAGACAGTCAAACCCCAGAATTCACCGCTAGTCTTGCTAGCCAGTTTGCTCTGGGAATACGTTGCTGAAACTATGGGCAATCTGCCATACCCAACTAGAATTTAAATGGTATCTGGGTTTCCAACTGTGGTCCTAGTTCATGCCTGGTGAATACTTTAACTACTGAGCCATCTCCCCAGCCCCACAACTTTCAACTTCTGTTCCACGATCCCAGTCCTAGGATTATGTGTGTTGTGCCACAAAGTCTGACTTCTGCGCTGTAGGGATCAAACCCAGGGCTTTGTGTATGTTAAGCAAGCACTCAGCCAACAACACTAAATCCCTCCTCCTTTGATTTTTGTTTATTGGTTTAAGGAGACAGAGTCTGACTATGTTACCCAGGGTAGCCTGGACCTCCAACACTCAAGCAATCCTCCTGCCTCAAGCCTCCCAAGTTACTATAACTGTAAGAATACCACCTTGGCTACATTTTGAGTTCAGTCTTCCAAAGTCATCCAGTTCGAAGCTGACTCCATAAAACAATGGATACAGATCCGTATTTGTTTTTACAATAAAAACAATACTCCTGCCAAATGGTGGTGTGCACAGTTTTAATTTCAGCACTCAGAAAGCAGAGGCAGGGCGATCTCTGAACTCGAGGCCAGCCTGGTCTACAGAGTGAGTTCCATGACAGTGACAGCCAGAACTACACACAGAAACCCTGTCTCAAAAACAAAACAAAATAAAGCAAAACAAACAAACAAAAAACATCCCCCGTTGCCATTGTCAAGTCACTGATAGTCTCAGGAAATGTTCCACATATGCTCTCTCTGCCTTGGTTGCTTGAAAAGCAAGATCTTGCATGATAAAGCCCGGAATCCTTAGCCTCTTCCATGTCTCTGTGTGGCTACAGCTTTCCTGACTAACTCCTCACATGCCCTGCACCCTGAGCATGCCCATTCATGCTGCTCTGTCTTTCTGGAGTGCCAGCCCCCACCCCACCCCACTAGAGTAAACATGTCTTGTGCCCCCATGACTCTTGCAATTTACAGATTGCCCCTGACTCCACACCTTGGAATTTTCTTCCCAACTTTCCTGCCTCTCCAAGCTACCTGAGTAGGGCTGTGGATGTAGCTCATTTGGTAGAGTTCTTGCCTCACATGCTTGAAGTCCTTGTTTTGACCCCTAGCACTGCATGAACCAGGTATGATGGTGAATGTCTGTGAGTCCTTGGCTCATAGCAACTTCAAGGCCAGCCTGAGATGCCTGAAATCCTTTCTCAAAAATAAATCAGTAAATGAAAAAAAGAAAATGTTTTCAGTCCCTGCTGCCTAGCTGTCATTCATCTGGACCCCTTACCACACACATATCCTTCGACCCCTGAGAGTTATTTTCCCTGTAGGTGCTGAGTGCATCTGTCTCTAGGGTCCCCTTCCTTCCTTGAGCAGAAGCTTCTCTAAGCTTGGGCTTCTCCAATCTGACTTGTTTCTGTCCCCTCTACAATACCCTCTGGCCTGAAGCAGCATCAAAGATTCCTTACGGAAGTGGAAATGTGTGTGGCCGTGTCTCCTGACCTTTCCACATTCTGCCTCTGCTCTTCCTTTCCTGATTAAAATGTCAAGTAAACAGGGATCTGTCAACCAGCTCTCAGTTCTCTGGGGCGGAGGTGGGGGTGGGGGGTGGGCCCTTCTGTTGGGATTGACAATGACCTCCTAAGTGACACACTCCATGAACTGAAAAATAAAAGCGTGTGTGTATGTGTGTGTGTGTGTGTGTGTTTATGAGGTCACTTTTGTAAGGATTTAGTTGTCCCAAATTAATTTTCAGCACTTCCCCTGGGAAGGCAGCAACATAGGCAGGGGACCAAAAATGCCCTTAATTAGGTCAGGAAGATACGGACTCATAAACCATGGAATGTGTGAGCTCCTAAGCCTTGTCTTAGAGATGGCAACATTAATGTCTAGAGAAGAGCAGCACTAGGTAATGCAGGCAGTTGATGTCACAACCTACCTCCATCAGTCTAGCAAGATCCCAAAAGGCTGGTAGCCCCCTAGCCCCTGGGTACAGGGTGACCAGCCACCTAGTTTTCCAGGTACTGAGAAGTTTCTCAGCATCTCACACACTCATGGCTAAAACTAAGAGAGTCCCAGGCAAACCGTGATGGCGTTGTTCCCCCTACTGCTGTGTAAGTCACGGCTTCTTTTTCCTCCCTAGCTCTAAAGCCTCCAGCTAAGTTTCAGAAAAAAGAAAAAGGAAAAAGGAAAATTTTCTGAGGCCCAGATGTGATGTCAGATGAGCCCACTGGGATGGATGGTGTGGCCTGGCCTGGCAGGAAGTGGGGCTGCCAGCTACCACCCTGCTGTGGACACATCCACCTCCCTCCTAGGGACACTTCCCCTTTCTATACAGCTTTGTTTTCTCTACACCAAAGACACAATTTTCAAAGCTCTGTTGGGGCTGTTTGACTTTGATCTCTACAAACATTTCTTTTGATAAGTACCAGACCCGCAAATGATCTATGTTTTTGAGAGTCTGTTTAGCAACATGCTGACATGCCTTTTGGTTGTTTTGCAGTTTAGGACAGTCCCGTGGGCTCTGTCCCTAGCTCTATGTGACCATGAACAAATCCCTGAATACCTTGGAGTCTTGGTTTCCTCATGTGTGGCATGGGAAGTGGTAGAATCTACCTCATTGAATAGCTCTGGAAATTGAGAGAAAAATGACTGGAATGTTTCTGGTACACTGTTCAGAGCTCAGTAAATAGGAGTTGTCATGCGCTATCCCTGATGACTCTGGGTCTATTTATATTTTCATCCAAAGGCTGGGGGAGTAACCCAGAGGCTGGTGAAGAAACAGATTTGCCAGTGGATGAAGATCCAAGACTTATCTCTCCTGACCCTTGAAGATCTAGAACTCAATAGTACTCACAAATACGTGTGAGTTTCCATGTAGAGGCGTTTACTTTAGCACTTTAGAAATGGTGAGAGCCGGTTTGCGCAAGCTTTCAGTACCTGCAGTTGAAGAAGCATCACGGTAGGGGGCAGCACAGGCGGACCAGAGCAGGAGTGCGTGCTGAGTGCTGACGCTCAAGCCTTTGGTACCCGCAGATCCAAAGGCGGCTGGAGGTGGGATGCGTGGAAATGAGTTGGGCTGATTCTTTGTCATGTAATGTAAATAGAGACTTTTATTCTCAGAGCCTCCCATCTCCCTATATACAAGATATTTAAGTCAGAATCAGTGATTTGCCAGATTCTACTTTGTTTTAATTCTTTGTGTCTGGGTTTCTATACTTGATGCTATGCTAAATAGCTGACACTATGCTAGATATATAATATGTAAGGGCATCTGCATCATGCCATTTGCATCATGGGAAGTCATGGTGCCAGGAACCATGAGTCAGCTTGTTGGTCACATTGCAAGACCCCACACCACCCCACCACCCCCACCTCAACCCTCCCCCCCCCACACACACACACTGGGAAGGGAGGGGAAGGTGGGGGGAGGCAGGCTGTGGGTCATGGCTTCTTTCTCCTCCCTTCTTTTCCCTTTTTTTTTTGGGTGGGTGGAGAATCTTAAGAGGGAGATTAGATTTAAAATTCAGTGCTTATTTGCAGAACTACAGGGAACTGAACCCAGGGCCTTGAGCTTGCTGAGCAAGTGTTCTACCAACAAGCTACATTCTCAGCCTGACTTAAAATCCAGCTTTCCAGCTCCTTTCTAAATACAGGAATGAGCCTAGTAGTGACTGCCCCTCAGATCAGACATAAAGAAGCCAATTTCATAGGCTCTGGCTTCTTCACTTGCCCATCTGACTGCCCAGTCCAATCAAATAAGATCTAGACAACAGAGTTCTTAGAATTATATTTAAATCCCTTTCAACCAACCAAGAAATACTTCGTAATGCCCCCACCACCACCACCAAATAAATGATTCTATCCAAACACTTGTAACTGGACTGTGCATAATAGTCAGAGTGTAGAGATGAGTGTCAGATTGCCTTATCTAAGCATGGACTCTGGCATTCTTTAGACATGCAATTTTGCACAATTCACCTAACTAGTCTGCCCCAGACTTCCCTTACCCTCCAATGACAACACAACCTCCTTCCTACCACTGTAATAAGATGCACATAATTTAAGCACATATACAGTGCTTAAATTAATGAGGGATCTGAGACCTGGAAAAAGAAAATCAGGTACAGTAGACAGGACTATGGGTAACTGGAGGGTTTGAATGTGCCCAGGATTGTGTAGGAAGCCCAGCTCTGCCATTTGCTCACTGCAAGTTTATAGATGGAAGTATTATTCTCTCGAGCAGGTTTAATAATGAACAAAAGACAATTCTCTGAGATGCAAGCCTGAACCACCTAGGCAAAGGGTCTGGCTTCTGATGGACTGAACCGGGAGCACTTAGTCTCCAGATTTATGGGCCAGTTAGTCAAGGCCCTGGGGCAGGGTATCCCTTGTCAAGTGCTTAGCCGGAGGGAGGAGACCATAAAAAGTTCCTCTATTAGCAATAAAAGAAGAAAGTGCTTTCAACATTAGGATCTCAGGACAAGGTAAATTTGAAATTCAATGGCTCCATCCAAGGTATTGAGTAGATAATTACTGGTACTCCAAACCACCATTCTTTCTGCAAAGAAAGCTGTAGCCCATCCACAACCAGAAAGCCGGTTCTAACAGCTAAGGAAGGTGAGCTTCCCGCAGCTTCTGCTGCCAGATATAGCAGATGTATTACAGTTCAAATAATGCACAGAAGTGCATGTAGCTTCACAATATTTGAGAATAAGTTCAAATATTCCACAAGTTACTGGACCATCTTTTGAATCATCTCTGCTGAGGCCCTTGTGGTACTTGAAACACCTCTACAGAATGGAGACTCCAAAGAGTTTGGTTATTACAGTGCTTGCTGGATGCTCTTGGCTGGCTTCCACAGCATTCTTAAGCCTGCTGCCAGCCCCTTCTAAGGCTGGGGGATGGATATTGATCTGAAAGACAAAGAGATTCTGGCACAATGTCTGCATTGTGAGCCATGAAGCTCACAATTTCCTCTCTGTCCTTTCAACCTGAAGGAATGTCATTCTGGGCCTGGCTGGTGAGGTGTGGGAGCCAGCCCAGAACTCTACCCACCAGTTCATTCAGGATGGACAAAGGAGGGACCAACCTGAAGGATCCTTGTATAGCAATCGTCTAGTTGAGGAGATGAAGAATTGGGGCTCAGAGTAGGAAAGAGAGTTCCCTGGTCCCACAAAGCCAACTGAGGGTTGAGTGGAAGCCGAAGCCTAAGCTTCCCATGGAGGCCTCCTCCTAGGAGGCCTACCTACACCAGGGCTCACATCCCCAAAGGACACTTTAAACATGTACACTTTAGAAAAGCTAGAATGGGCTGGACATGGTAAACTCTGGTAAGGAATTTGGATCCTGGGCATCCTAAGGTAGTAGACAGCCCCAGAGGGCTTTGTTAGAAGGTTCAAGATGTCTATCAGATTTTCCCCGATCACCAAAGCATCTGGTGTAGATGTGGCTGGTACGTGCCAAAGGGAGAAGGAATTGGAAGTTCACAGGGCTTATCAGATCTCCTCACAGCAGTCACCATGGTGACCCCAGAAGATGGTACAGGTCTCTCAACTGAAATCAACTTATTGAAAGGCTGGGGATGTGGCACAGTTGGTAGACCAGTTGCCTCTAGCTTTCAGGAAGCCCTAGGTAAAACATAGTGACACACATTTGTATTCCCAGCACTCAGGAGGGCAGGGGAAGGAGGATAAGAAGCTCAAGGTTTCAGCTACATAGGGTATAAAGGTAGCCTAGGATACATGAAAACCAAGCTCAAATTAGGGAGGATGAAGGGGATATCAGGGATACCTTATAACCAGTATGTCTTTTATTGTAATGACAAGATCTGTATAGTAGACTCCTTTTGGTCCTGGAATCTAAGGGCATAGAACTCAGCCATGTGAACTAACCTAAGGGAAATTATAGGCATAATGAACTGAATCAGCTTTCTCCTCCTCCTCTTCCTCCTTCTCCTCCTCTTCCTTCTTTTCTTTGATGGCTAGGAAGGCTCAGGCCAGAAATATAGTCCACTTATACATATAAAGTATTCAGAACTTCTAGGTCTTGTTTATGTGAACCTAATTGCTGACCACATTTTAAAATTTGAATTATCTCTCTGCCTTTTCTCATCTACTCAAAACAAACAAACAAACAAACAAACAAGCTGAGCAGTGGTGGTGCATGCCTTTAATACCAGCACTCTGGAGACAGAGGCAGAAGGATCTCTATAAGTTTGAGGTTATAACTCTGGCTATCCTGGAAATCACTCTGTAGACCAGGCTGGCCTTGAACTCAGAGATCCACCTGCTTCTGCCTCCATAGTGTTAGGATTAAAGGTCAGCACCATAATCAGTTAACATTTTCACTTAAATGCAAGACAACATTTTATTCAGCAATCCGCTTTCATTCAGTCAAACATCTATACTTTTCCATTTCAGCAAATCTTTATCTCATTTTTTTACATTCAAACTATCAAATTTCTCCAGTTGATCCCCAAATCTTTCCATAACCAATTTGTCCAGGTAGATTACTATATTTGAAAATTATGACCTTCTGTCTCTTAATCTAGCAGAAGTCATGGAAAAGGATGTAGTATTGGGCTGGAGGGGGGTGTCCACCTATATAGCTCAGTGACAGTGCTTTGCTTAACATGAGTTTTGATTATCAGCACTGCCACAGAAATAAAACCGAGCCCAGATGTAATGTCCCAGGCCTTCAAACGCAGCGCTCAGAAGACAGAAGTAGCAGGTCTCTGAGTTCAAGGCCAGTCTGGTTCACAGTGAGTTTCTGTTTCAAAAAAACCCAAAAAGTAGCCAGAAAGCAACAATTTTGCTTCTCCATTACATCATTTTTTCTACCCGATTCTCTTTTATTTCCTGTAAACGAGCAATAAGACCCAAAGGCAGATGGATCCAAATAAACTGTTTCTGGTGAGACTAAATAGCATCATTATTCTCAATAAATACGTGAGGTGTCCATAATAACTGAGAATAATTACTGTTGACCTCGTATGGTGTCACTGACAACGACACACTATCTCATTGCTGTTCTGTTTCTAGATTAGTATGGTAAGAAGCAGCCTGTGGGAATACTGTGTTCTCCCACTGTTCCTGCCACGGTTTAACCTGTCAATATTCTTTACTTAGAAAGTGTCGTGTACCGTTCCCTGTTCTGATAGGGCACCAGCCAACAGATCCATTGCACCCAAGTTCAGCCTGGTGGGTTTATTGGGGTTACTTACAAGAGTGTGGGTGGACCCAAAGACAGCTGTGTCAGAGAAAAGCCCACCCCAGCATGGGTGAGGACGCAGGAAAGCAAAGTTGGAGCTCCTTGGAGAAGGAAGGCCCTTCTGAATCTTGCATCTTTCCAAGCTTCCTGAACCTTGTAAGTTAGCTTTTTTTTTTTTTTTTTCAAATGTATTAAAGTTAGGGGTGTGTGTGTGTGTTTTTTTTTCTCTCCCGTCACCTTGGGGATCCTAAGAATGGAACTCAAGCAACGGGTTTGCTGATGTTGTGAACTCTGCAATTCTTGTTGCAGTGGGTTCGTGGGACTTTGGTCCCGAGTTGCTTTGGTGCCCGCAGGGAACGCACGCCCAGCTCCTTGCAGCGCCGGAAACTTCCCGGCGGCGACAGGTACCAAAGCCTGTAGGGGACCAACTTGCTCGCCCAGCCTTACCTAAGAACAGGAAAGTCTGACCGCTAGAGGGCCGTTTAGATATTTTCATTAAACAGCAGAAGTTTGGGCTCACGGAAGCAGAAACAAAATACAATTCGTTTCGTGAGAAATTTTACAAAAAAAAAAAAAAGAAAAATATAAAGAAAAAGAAAAAAGAAAAACTCTGAAAGACAGTTTACTATATGATACACCACTTGAAGCAAATTAAAGTAATATCCTTCCATTGAAGGAACCTAGAAAAGAACTAAACTCAACTGCCCGGCTAGCTCAGTCGGTAGAGCATGGGACTCTTAATCCCAGGGTCGTGGGTTCGAGCCCCACGTTGGGCGGTCCAATTTTAAATTTTCCAGACCAGCATCTGAATAGTTCCAAGTTACTTATTGACAAACAAACAAACAATAAATAAAGATGAAGCTAGTACTGTTCATGAAGCTGTTCATGGTGTACCTCAAATGTAAGGGGTCTTTTACTCAGTCCTGAGAGCTGCAATTCTGTCTCCGGAGTGCACGTGGTTGAAAAGGCAGAACTGACTCCCACAAGTTATTCTTTGATATCCACACCACAAACTCACACACAACCAGCACAATAATAATAAGTAAGACTTAAATGAAAACCAGCAGGACACCTGAAGGCTATTCCGCCTCAGAAAACATTTTTCTATTTCAATGTTCTTTTTTAAGGGTGCCCTAAAGGAAAAAGTTAGGAAGGAATATGCCACTAAAATAAACGAAATCCTCGAGTTCATAAACATTATGGAAGTGATCTTTATTTTTTATTTAATGCTGTGTGTGGTATTGAAGGTTCGTTTGGAGAGCAGCACCACTGTCTTTTTAAATTACAGTAAGATTGTGTTAACTATTCCCATTCAGTAACCCACCGTTGGAATTTCTTTTTAGCCCTCCCCCACCCCTTTTTTAAATTAAAGTTGGTGATTGAAATCGCAAATTTTTTCTTTGCCCTTTTAGAGCTCCCTTTCTTCATAGATTTCCCAAAAACAATTCACATTGAGTAAAAGATTGCTTTAATACTGACAGCTCTAAGTTCTTAAATATTTCCAATTATCCCTTAGCAATCACACACACACACACACACACACACACACACACACACACACACACGCCTGGCTGTCCCAGCCCATGGAATTCACTCTGTAGACCAAGATGGACTTTAACTCACAAAGATCTGCCTGCCTCTGCTGTTCTTGGATTAAATTCGTACATCACCACGGCCCAGCTCCCTCAGCAATTCTTAAATATCCTCCACAATTAACATGCTACTATTATCAATTCAGACTTTGGAAGACAAACAATGGATAATTTCTGAAAACATCAAGCCGAATGTTGAGCAAGAACAAAAAACAAAGCAAAAAGGAGGAGGAAGAGGGGAAGGAATAAGGGAGAGGGAGAGAAGGGGGAACAAAGGAAGATCTTCAGAGACTTTGCAGAAATGCTCAGTCTCTGGGTGATATGCATAGGAATGGAATTTTTCCAGGACAGCAAAGAAGCAGCAACTGTAAACTGATGAGAGATCAGTGAAAATACCATAACCTATTTTAAACAGATCAATGTGATGGGCAGAAGTGTGTGTCCACTCCCCCATTCCTATGTCACAGTCCTAATCCCCACTACCTCAGAAAGTAGTTTTATTTAGAAATAGCGTCAAGAATGAATGTAATTCTTTTGGATGAAGTTAGAATGGGTTCCTAACCCAGTATGACTGCTGGCCTCATCTCTAAGGAGAAATCTGAACAAAGACATCCATTTGGACAAATGGGAGGATGTTCTGTGAAAAGCAAGACAGAGAAGTGTTGTTTCTGTAAGTTAAGGAACAGCAAATACTGTTAGCAAACTGACAGAGGCTCGTGGGGACACATGGCATGGATTCTTCTTCGTCACTATGCTCAGAAGAGCCAACCCTACCAACACCTTCATTCCAACTCCTAAACTGCAAAACAATCCATTTCTCTGGTGTAACCTATCTAGCTTCTGGTGCTTTGTTCTGGCTGGTGCAGGAAATGAATATAATTTGCATCCTAGTTAGCTGGTAATTTTGATTTCAAATTTATTCAGTTATAAAGTATCTTATAGACAAAGCAGAGAAACTGTCATTCTCCCTCTGGAAAAGCCTATGATTCTAGATGAGCACAAGTAGAGTGATCAGGCCACAGGTCCCCCAGAATCAATGTCCCCCCCCTCCAAGAACATAAGTTTGTGTCGCTTGCTACAGCTTCTGGAGTTAGTTTTCCCCTTCTTACAAAATGATAATATTTAAGGCCATAGGCAGTCAAGCAGAATGGGATCTTAGAAGGCCCTCCATCCCTAGTTCTATAGCAGTTCACAGACCTGCTATACCTTCTGTAGGTCATCACAGCCTCACTACACCCATCCAGAATCAACAGTCAAACTTAGGCTAGTCCAAAAATGGTCCACAGTTCAGTACCTGGGATAATAAGACAAGCAGGAAGTGTGGAGCAACCCAGAACCTGGGCCCAACAGAAAAAACCAGTGTGAGCGGTTCAGCAGGTTCCTGGTCAGGTTACAGAGGCCACACTTCTGAGGCCCATGGCCTAGATATATATCAATTATTTTTGTAAGAAGATGTGCTGATTCTGTGTGATTCAGTTTCAACTTTTTTTTTTTTTTTTTTGAGACAGGGTTTCTCTATTGTAGCTGTCCTGGAACTCACGCTTTAGATCAGGCTGGCCTCGAACTCACAGAAATCCACTTGCCTCTGCCTCCTGAGTGCTGGGATTAAAGGTGTGTGCCACCATCATCATCACCACCAGGTCAGTTTCAACTATTAAGTGGCAAAGAAAAAAAAAAAGCAATATCTTAAAAAAAATTTTTTTTAGACATGGTCTCACTGCATTGCTTAGGCTGGCCCAGCTCAGTTTCCTGAGTGCCCTGCTAGACAGAGCCATCTTAATCAAATTAAATGTGTGGCCCTTATTCAGATGCTGACTTGGTAGGCACAGACAATTGGGAAATCTGAACGTTGACTAGATAGCTAAAAGGCATAAATGAATTATTTACTTTTAAGTGTATTAATGGTGTGGGGGGGGGACTTTTACAGAGTTATATTTAATTGTATAGAATGAAATATAAACATGCTATCTGCAACTTGTGTGTAAATATCTTTTGGGGAAGAAGGGTGAAGGAGTACTGGAGACCAGCTCCTGCAGGTCAGGGTTCTTGAGAGGATGGATGTGGAGTCAGTGAAAAATCACTCATGCACACGCTTTTCTTGAATGGAGATTTCAGGTTTTCTCCTTCTCTATTTGTTGATCCTTTTGTTATGATTTTCACACACCTTATATACCCTTATCACAAAACTCTTTTTTTTTTTTTTTTGGTTATCATGAAAACACTGACCTATGACTAAACATCTTTTGTATGTTTCATTTCTATAGCAACATATATTTCTATAGTAACATTGTACATTGAAGCAGTAAATCTTTTACTAAAAATTGACAAACTTTATGAGGGGCAAGTAGTTTTCCTGGCAGGCTACTGTTTATAGTAACAATCAATTATTTTATTATTATGTTTAATACAAGCCTAATATTATTAAGGTTGATTAGAGAATTACACACAAAAGAATTTTAACTTTTTATTTATCATATAGAGAAGGAAATCTATCTATTCAATTGTCTTTATGCTCTCAGGGTGCATCAGCAAATTTATAATAATAATGGCAAAACAAGGAAAATCAAATTTGACCAAACTTAACAATGGGCACTGAAACTCACCTGTCATCACTAATCACAGACCTGTGGGTCCCAGTAACTGCACCCCCTTTCTATTTGCTTCCTGATCTAGCAAATCCTCAGCAGCCAAGAATATGTTTTGCTCTACCTAGGTAACTCTCTCCATAGCAGCTGGCAAACATAGTCTTTTTAACTATACATGTTTCTTAAGTTATTCTTTCTGGAGTTTCAGATGAACAAGTTTAACTGAGTGGCACTGCCTTTTTAGAAAATCACCACTGTTGTTATGAATAGTAGTGAGGGACTGAAGACCCCTTGGAATTTTTGTAGCACAAGAGAGAGAAAATGACTCTAATAGCAGTCAGCATGTGATAGTCCAGCAGCAGCAGCAGCAGCAGCAGCAGCAGCAGCAGCAGCAGCAGCAGCAGCAGCAGCAGAAGGGCTATTCAGGAGACAGTCCCCTGGAAATGGTGGGCTGTACTCCTCAAGCCCAAACACTGGCTGCATCCTCTCACATGGATCTCAACAAAGGGATATCTGAGAAACAAGATTGGGTACGTGTTAATCATTGTGGAAACTGATTGATGAATACACCACGGTTCCTCATGAGTCGAATTTCCTCCTTTTTTTTTTTTTTTGGAGAGGGAGGAGTTGCTAGGGATTGAAATTACTATATAGACAAGGCTGTATCCATGTCTTAGTTGCTTTTCTTTTGCTGTGATAAAACACTATGACCAAGGCAACTTAGAAAAGAAAATGTTTAATTGTGTCTATGGTTTAGAGGGTTAGAGTCCATGATGGCAGAGCAAAAGCATTTCAACAGAAACAGCTGAGAGCTCACACATTGATCTGAAAATAGGATGCAGAGAGGTACACTAGGAAACCTCAAAGCCTGACCCAGTGACACAGCTCTTCCCACAAGTCCACACCTCCTAATCCTTCCCAAACAGTTCCACCAACTGGGGACCAAGTATTCCAACATATGAACATATGAGAGCCATCCTCATTCAAACCACCACAACCAGGGACCACATATCAATCAACACTGTCTAGTTATGCATAGCAATTTAAAATTTTTTATTACATTCTAATTTTGTGTTCATGTATGTGTATGTGTTATGTGCTTGGGAGAGAAGGGGGAGGCAGGGGGAGAGAGAGAGAGAGAGAGCGCGCGCGCGCGAGAGAGAGAAATATGGGAGGGAGAAGAGAATGTCACAGTAGCATGCACTTGGAGGTTAGAGGACAACTTTTGGGAACTGGCTTTCTCCTTGTGGGTCCCAGGGATCAATCTCAGGTTATCAGGCTTGGCAATGAGTGCTTTAACCCACTGAACTCTCTCATTGGCCCAATTACACTATGTGTATCTCTTGCTCTCTACAGAAACCCAAACTCATGTCAGAATCATGACGATAAACTGGAAGGAGGTTGTCAATGGACCTCTTAACTTGTTCCTTTCCCAATGTGATTAACTTTTTCAGGATACAAGCTCTAACACTACTTCAGTAACATCACTGATTATTCAAAACAGAAAGGGCTTTACCCTCTTGAGCCCAGTGATTACACTTCTCATTACTAATAACAGGACAACCAGGCATTTGTGGCAGTCTCAAGGGGCGCAATGAGATCCATGGATGTTCATGTCAAAACTGGGTGAGGTGGTACATGACTATAATCCTATCATTCAGCAAATGGAGGCAAGGGAATCATCCTTGCTGATATAGTGAGTTTGACACCAGTCTGGGATACATGAAACCCTGTCTCAAAGATAAAACAAAGGCTAGGGATATGGCTCCATTGATAAGGTGCTTGATGACCTCAGTTCAAATCCACAGAACTCATATAAAGCAAGAGGTAGGTTCGAGTGGCTGAAATGCCACACCTTATCCTCTGACCTCCATACTCTGCAGTGGCATGCATGTGCCCCCACTGACGTATACAACACGACATGAACACACGTGTACACAGATGATAAATAGATACATAGATAAAATAAAAGTCATGTCAGGCATTCAAAATGACTCAGGATTTTCAGAATTTGAATGTCATGAACAAATAACAAATAAAGTTATCAAATACTTTAAAATGTGGCAGGTGCATGCTTTATCATTGACCTATTAAATAACAGGATCTAGGGCAGGTCTAATAAGTTTAAAAAATTAGACCTTTTTTTCTTAACTATGTCAATGTGTGTGTGTGTGTGTGTGTGTGTGTGTGTGTGCGTGTATGTGTGCACGCACGTGTGTGCGTGTCCATGCACATGAATGCAGATGTCCTCAGAAGCTCGAGGCATCAGATCCTCTTGGAGATGTAGTTACAGGTGGTTAAGCTGTCTGACAACATCTGGGAACAGAACTTCTATTCTCCGTACAAGCAATACATGTTCTTAACCACTGAGTCATCTCTCTAGCCCCAAGCACAGTAATTTCAAAGTAGTAATGGATGTAAATGATATTTCTGACATATATGCAAGAACAATAATGTGATAAGACAGCGGCTTAATTTAGACTGGTGACAAAGTCATAGGTGCTGCTAACTAGCATGCCTTGCCATCTTATGTTTTATGTTTTAAAGTAATTTTATTTACTTTATTAACAATTTTATTACATTTACTTGTTATGTGTTTGTGTATGGGCACTCATGCCAGAGTATGTGTGTGTAAGTTAATAAGAGTCAATTCTTGTCGGGAGGAAGTGATGTGTACCTTTAATCCCAGCACATGGGAGGCAGAGGCAGGCAGATCTCTATGAGTTCAAGGCCAGCCTGGTCTGGTCTACAGAATGAATTCCAGGACAGCCAGAGTTAAACCAGAGAAACTCTGCCTCAAAACAAACAAACAAACAAACAAAACTCAAAAAACCAAAGAGTCAATTCTTTCTTGCCACCACACAGAACCTGAGACTTGAACTCAGGTCATCAGGCTTGGTGGCAAGCCCTTTTACCCTCTGAGCCATTTTACTAACCCTATATTCATTCATTCATTCATTTATAATTTGTATGTGTTTTGTCTGCATGTATGCCTCTGTACTAAATGTGTGCCTGGTGTCCATGGACGCCAGAGGTCATTAGATCCCCTGGTACTAGAGTTACAGGCAGTTATGAGCTGCCATGTGGATTTTAGGAATTTAATACAGGTCCTCAACAAGAGCATCAAGCTCTTTTAACTGCTGAGCCACCTCTCCAGCCCCAATATCTTCATTTATATAGAAAGGAAATATTAAATTTTAGCTTGATTTTGGAGAAAACTATGATGTCTTTTCTTTATCTTTTTTTTTTTTTTTGGCTCCTGCAAATTCTCGGATCCTTTAGCTGAGAATGTAGTTCAGTGATAGTGTGTCTGTCTAGAATATGCAAGGTCCTGGGTTTGACTGCCAGTGCAAACAAACAAACGAAAATCCTTACCCCCTCTGAATTGTGTTCATGGGCTTCTAGATTAAGCTCTTCAGATCTAATTTTTTTTAAATGGTACGATGAATAAAGGCTCTTATCATACAGTCCTGGAGACTTGAGTGCCAGTCCAGAACCCATCTAAGGTGAGAGGAGAGCCAACTCCACAAGCTGTCCTCTGACTTCCACACGTGGGCTGTAGCATTTGTGCCCATACACACATCATGCACAGGTTTTTAAAAAGAGGGATGGGCTGTATTGATCTCCCATCAGTTAAGAGCACTTACTGCTTTTCCAATTGGAACTGATCTGCTTTGGTGGTATAGTGGTGAGCATAGCTGCCTTCCAACTAGAACTAGTTACTTTGAGCTGCCATGTGCGTGATGGGAATCAGGTCTCCTGTGCTCTTAACTGATGAGCCATCTAGCATCTCAAGAATCTTTAGTGCCTCTTTCCTACTTATCTCCCTCTACCCACCCTGGACATCCAGTTAAACACTGTTCTGATGTCTAACTCATTGGTAAAAAACGCTCACTCTTGTACCTTGCTTCTTTTGTACAACACACTTCTGTTGTATTAAAATTAGAGTGGAAATGCCGTGTGTGGCAAGGGATTGGGAAAACAGATAATTTCTTAAATTGCTGGTTGAATGTAACCCGAGGAAACTTTTCATAAAGTTATTTAAAATACATCAGAAGCCTGGTGTGGTGGTCCATGCCTTTAATCCCAGCACTCGGGAGGTGGAGACAGGCAAATCTCTGAGTTTGAAGCTAGCTTGGTCTACAGAGCTAGTTCCAGGACAGACAGGGCTACACAGAGGAAATTCTGTCTCAAACAAACAAACAAACAAACTACCACCACCAACGAATTAGAGACAGGATCTCAGGAAGCAGAGTCAGGTGGACTTCTATAAGTTAAAGACCAGCTAGGGCTATATAATGAGACTGTCTAGAAAAGTCTTGGACACAAAGGGTTACCTAGGTAGGTAAGTAGCTGCAGACTGGCAGGGCTTGTCCTCTAGTTAACAGCTCTAAGCCTCTGCATGCAATTCATGTAATTCTATGAGTACAGTGTTATTTCATAGCAGAAAACACTAAGAAGTTTTTTTTTTTTTTTGTTTTGTTTTGTTTTGTTTTGTTTTTAAACAGAGGAACATCCTTCGGTGCAACTAAATAAGTCAGAAGCTGGTAATCTACAAATGATCCCGGGCCCTACCCAATAAACAGGGCATGACTTTCTAAACGCTGACGCTTCTGGAGCGGACCCCCATCCAGCTCGCCTTTAGCTTTATTTCTGGCTTCCAAAGCTCTCCTAGGCTGAGTGCTAGCGGTGCTGTGGAACACAGGCTGCAGAGACAGTCCAGTCCTCAGGCCACATCTTGTACGTAGGCGTCTACCCCCGATCCTTTCCCATCCTTTTATCGCCAGCAGTGATTTATTTATATCTTCCTCCTTGTCACTTACAGAAACTCAAATCTGGGTTTTAACTTACGGGTTTTAACACGCCGCTGAGGTCATGATACTCCAGGGACTTGGGGGGGAAGGGGGTTGCGGGGTGGGGGGTGGGGGGGTGGGGCACCTCCCACTCCCCTCCCCCACCCGGCTTCGCGTCAGCCCGAGATCGAACTACCACTCCCGGCGTGCCTCGGGGGTGGCGCGGGCGCAGGCTGGCGTGCGCGGCGGGCGGCCGTTGGCTGAGGCGGTGGCTGAGCGGGTCGCGGTGCTGTGAGGTCAGACGGCGCTGGCAAATCGCGCCCAGGATGTAGAGCTGGCTGTTCCCGACGGCGCATCTGACGCGAAGTTGGGTGGGGTAGAGAGTAGGGGGCGGTAGTCGGGGGTGGTGGGAGAAGGAGGAGGCGGCGAATCACTTATAAATGGCGCCCAAGCAGGACCCGAAGCCGAAATTCCAGGAGGGTGAGTGTGCAGCTTTGGGAAAAGGCACCTAACGGCGCGCAGGGGAGGGAATCGGAGTCGGGGCGGTTGAGGTTTGGGGGTCGGGGTCGGTGTGGCTCGCGGCCCGGGCAAGCTGCGGACAGCGCTTTGTGGAAGGCGCATTGCGGAGAGTAATTTCAGTGCGTCATCTGGAGACAGTGCTTTGTGGCGCGAAAGCGTGCCTCTGGGACAGGCAGGGCCGAGGGAGCCCCGGGCGTGTGGCAAAGCCTCGGTAGTTGTTTGTTTTTCTGAGAGCAGAGAAAGCCTATTGTGGGAAGGCGGCCCCGGGCGGGCGATGGCGACGGTTAGGAAGTGATGTGGCGTGGGGGAGGGGAGCAGCGGCCGCCCACCCCCGCGCTGACGCGCCGCCCCGGGCCGCGTGGGCGACTGTGAGCTGGAAGTTCGAGGCTGCTTGACACGCTGGGGCTGGCTAGCTCAGCGTTCTGTGGGGTTCTACTGCTGGAGGGCGGGGGATGGGCTGCGCGCCCCTCGGCGGGAGAACTGCGTTGTAAAATGGCCGCGGCAAGATGGCCGCGCCATCATGGCTGCCGGCGTCTCGCAGCCCCGCGCAGCTTTAGGCCAGATGCAGCGCCCCCTGGCACCGAGACCACGCGCAGACGAGTGCCTTCTCCTGCCTCAGAGTGATGGGTGGGGACCGTAAGCCGCCCTAGCGAGTTCCGGAGCTTGCTATTGCCGGAAGGCATCGTTTTGCTGTCTTTGGAGCGGAGCACCCTAGTCCTGTGGTTACTCTGCTCTCCTGCGCGGTTACTGGTGAAAAGAACTTGAATTCCACCTTAGGGCGTTTCGGTTTAGAGAACCTTGGCCTCGTCATCGTTTTTTAAATATATAGTAGTCGCTTGATTGGTTGCAATAGTATTCGTTTAATGGCGGTTTGAAAGCTAATGTTTATTAATTGGCTTTTGATGGAGAACAGTGTCGAGGATCAACGGTACTTCCAGCGGAAAGCAGTTACTCAGTTTTCACAGCTCATCTGTCGAAGTGGTTTAGTACAGTACAGAACAGTAAAGGAAGTGAAACTATAAGCACAAAGAGGAACACTTTAAACCTTTTTAACCATTAGCATGCTAGACATTTTTTTTAAAGTCACAAGCCCCAGACCTAAATGTTTTAACTATACGACGAACTTACAGGTTAGGTATTCCAGGGTTATTTTGATGCAGACTCTTGGAACTTTTTTTTTTTTTTTCAACTTTGAGAAATTGTGGTCCTTCGTTATGTTGCTAGGTGTTTTTAAAAAAGCTGTTTGTTTTTCGAGACAGGGTTTCTCTGTTGTAACTCTGGCTGTCCTGGAACTCACTCTGTAGACCAGGCTGGCCTCAAGCTCCCAGGGACCTGCCTCCCTGGAGTGCTGGGATTAAAAGCGCGGCACCCCCTCACCCCCGCTGTTTTATTTTTTGAGACAAGTCTTGGTAAATAACCCTGGCTACTCTATTGGTCCTCTTCATCAATCTTTAGAGTGCAGCAGCAGCTAAATCTTGTTTACTGTATCTTATAGAATGTGATACTTAGAATAGTTTTGAGGGGCTGTAAAGATAGCTTTCTGAGAGAAAAATGAGGACCCGAGACTGTTTACTGCCGGGGGTTGCACTCAGGAGGCGGAGGCAGGTGGATCTCTGAATTCCAGCCTATCTGTTCTACTTGAGACTTTACTTTTTGAAGAGTTCCAGGATAGCTGGGGGTGGGGGTGGGAGTGGCTATTTACCCAACAGTAGTTAGTGGGCGGGGACAGGCACAGGTGAATGTATTTCATTGGCCAGCCATCCGACTAATTGGTGAGCTATAGTTAACAGTGAGAAGCAATCTCAAAAAAAATGGTGTGAAGAGTTACTCTAGAAGACACTGAGCTGGCCACGTAGGAAGATGGTGCATACTGTAGTTTTGCTAGCTCTACTAACAGTTTTTCTTGTATTAATGCTGTGTGTTTTATGTATTAAAGCCTTATGAGAGGCTCAGGCTTCTTCAGGTTGTCAGCACAAAAACTTAGTCCTTGGTTGATACTAGGAACTAGAAATCAGGAATGTGCTTTCTTTGTAAAGGACACGGTTGACAAAGTGAGGAGATGGTAATGGCAAACCAGAAATGGAGTGTTGGTGTAATTGGAGAAGAGTAAGAAGAAAGGGTAGGTTATGAGAATTTTGTAAATCCCAGCCCTTACTATTACTTTCCAGGTGTAGCTGTGTGTGCCACACACCTAAAATCCCAACATTAGGAAAGCAGAGGTGGAAGGATGACCAGCTAAGGGCTACATAAGACGACTGATCCTGTCTGAGAAAACCAAACAAAAAATCCAGGCTAAAATATGTAGCTGTCTTTTACAAATTGTTTATAAAAGACAATATCAAATTGTCCCCACCTTGTCCTGATGTCCAGGGCCCACATGATGGAGGTAGAGAACTGTTGCCCACAAGTTGTCTTATGACTGATTTCCACATATGCACAGTGGCATATATACACACACCTACTCCCCTCTCCACAATAAATTAATAATAAAAGTTTAGAGGAAACCTGGAAAGGAAAAATATTTAGTGTTAGTGAAATATTTGAAGTCTTTTTAGAATTGTAGTAGTAGACTGGACTTGGTCTTCCCCTTGAAAGGTGGTGAATATCCAGTGTTTGTGTGTGTTACATTATTATGTGTATGGATGTTTTGACTGCATTTGTGTCTGTGTACCCTGTGTGGGCCTAGTGCCCCAGGAAGCCAGAACAGGGCCTTAGGTTCCCAGAAACTGGAGTTGTGAGCCTCTGTGGGTGCTGGGAATGGAACTGCTTCTCAGTCCCCTGAAAGGATGTTCTTAAGCAATTACAAGCTAGTGAGGAGACAGACAGCCCTGGGCAAGATTCTTGTAGTTTGAAACTAGAATCGATCTAACTAAGGGTGTAAAACTATGATGTGTAGTTTGCCCTTTCCCGAATCTTTCTGTCCACTTCCCCTTGTTAGCCTGATTTACACCAGCTAGCTGTGTTTGTGTGTGTGTGTGTGTGTGTGAGTGTGTTTTTCAAAAGTCAAAGAACCTTACTTAGTGTAACTTGGTGTAGCTGAAGCAGCCAATTTTTTAAGTATATTTTAGAGCGGATTAAAAGGTACCTGCAGTGAAATTAGTAATCACTGATCTGATCTTAGTGCTTTTGTTTAATAATACAATATTTTCCCCATTTATTTGGGTCTTACCCCTGGACTGTTTGAAAAGAAAATCCATCTTTATTCAAGGCTGGCATGGGCCTAATAATTCTTTAACAGTTGAGTAGTACAAGATTTTTATGGTGAACCTTGATGTTAAGATTACTTGATCTTATTCTAAAAGTCTTAACAATAGAGATCTCTGGTGTGACTTTGAATACTTACTTAAAAAATAGTTTCAAAAAACATTTTAGTGGCTAAGGATGTAGCTCAGTTGGAAGAGTGCTCCTGCTCCCATAGCTTGCTCAAAACCCTAGCTGGGCTCATTAGATACAGTGGTAGACCTGTAATCCCAGGAGGTGGACAGGATCAGCATCTGTTTCCCTTCAACTTTACATGTTCATTCTATGTTCCCTGGATGGTGAACTTTATATTATTACCACACTTTTGCACACTTGTTTCTGCTGTCTGGATCCTTCTTAACACTTGCAAATAGCTGGCTCTCTTTATTGCTTAATTGGAAAAAAAAGTACAATATAAGTGCTTACCTACGTCTTATTAATGTTAAGTGTTTGGCATTCAACAGAATCGGGAAAAAGATGCTTTAAAGGCCACATTTAAAAAACAGAGTGAGTCTCACCATGTAGCCTCATCATGCTGGCATTGAACTCAGGAGATCTACCTGACTCTGCCTCCTGAGTGCTGGGATTAAAGGTGTGTGCCACCATGCCTGGCCCATAGCATATTTTTTTAATGTTGTAGTTTTTTTTTTTCTTCATCATAAGACTAGTAGGTTAAATTTTATAGCTACATAGTTGACCCTGTTGGATTCTTCAGTTGCCTTGCAATGTGTTGAAAGCAAATGGACTGAAAATAATATGTGAGATAAACTACTATCATCATGTGGAGCTGGAGTGTCCAAAAATCACCTGCCCAATTTGATGAGCACAGATGCCTTCAGGTCTTACTCCAGCCAGATTTTGTTTGGATTTGCAAGTCCTGATGGTAGACTCAACAATAGTATGTTCCCAGGGTTAGGATTGTTTCTGTCTGTTCATCAAAAGAACCTACCTCCTAAAATACTGAGGAATAAACAAATACAGTAGGATAACTTAAAAATTAATAATCCATCCATCTCTGTATGCTATCAGAATTTTAATGTGTAGCAAGAGTACTCAAGGGAGCAGAGGCCAGTCAAGTGACTAAACTTACAAAGACACTTGGAAAAGAAAATTTTTTAAATTATATTTCCAGATAATTAGAACAAGTGATCTAGTCAAACATCCCATAGGTAACTACAGTAGATTTTATTAGGTGAATATAGTTTTTAAATAAATAGAAATTTAAGTTGGTCTTTGTTGACCTTGGATACAAAGAATATGGCAGAATTTGTTCTGAAGTGTTCATGTATAGTCTTAACCTGTTTTTCCTAGTTTTGCTGGGACTATTATAATTGTAATGACTCTTGGAGTCATATCTTTCTATGTGGCAAAGGACTCAATTAACCTGGCCCTTTTCCCCCCATTTTACAGGCGAGCGAGTGTTGTGCTTTCATGGGCCTCTTCTCTATGAAGCAAAGGTATGGAACCTGCTTTCTTTTGAGAAGGCAACCGAAAATGTTGTCTAAATCTGACCTTTTAATAAAAATACAGTATTTTCTTACTGGATATACAAACTGTGTTCCCTTTTTTTTCATAG
The DNA here is from genome assembly GCA_026225945.1 of Cricetomys ansorgei. Classification (NCBI taxonomy): domain Eukaryota; kingdom Metazoa; phylum Chordata; class Mammalia; order Rodentia; family Nesomyidae; genus Cricetomys; species Cricetomys ansorgei. The sequence continues at coordinate 9,439,712 of JAMJFZ010001100.1, read as the reverse complement.
GTTCATAAATCTTTGCATCTCATTATGAGTTTGTTACTGCTTGCTTGGTGGTGGGTGGAGAAAGTTCAGGCATTACTCTCTTCTGACTTTTCTAAACTGACTCATAAAGGCTTGTTGGTTGGAAATAGCATTTAAGTGATAGTTGAAGCTTGGTTGGTTGTAACAAACAGCATTTTACAGTTAATAGCTTAACAGAAAACAATACCAGAGCTACACTGACTGTGCTTGTAAGCACCGGTACAGATAGGTGTGTGCCACCTCGTGAGTATGGAGGTCAGAGGACAACCTTTAGTGCCAGTCCACTCTTCCTGTCTTTGAGATAGTCTCTTTGTTGTCCTTAAACATGCCTATATAACCTTCAGATTTCCTGGAATTCTTTTCTTTGACTTCCATCCCCATGTAGGAGCACCAGGATCATACAGGTTCTGGGGAACATACAAGTCCTGCTTGCATAGCAAGCACTGTTACCTTACTGAGCCATTTCCTCGACTTTGACAGCTGACTCTCTGTACACTTGTTATGTTTGGTGTGTTGTTTGCATGAGTTGTGTGTGTGTGTTTGTATCTATGTTTTTGTGTGTGTGTGTGGTGGTTTTAAGACTGAGTTTTACACTACCTCAGTCCTACATCACTTGCTCATGCTTACGTCTCACATGGATAAGAACCACCATGGTCTAGTTGATAGAACAAGGCTCTTTTTCCTGTTTCATCATGTGCTCATGTTATGTTAAAACTGACTTTAAATTTATCCAGAGAAGCTGGGCGATTGTGGCTCACACCTTTCATTCTAGCACTCAAGAGGCAGAAGCAGGTGGATCTCTGCTTTTGAGGCCAACCTGATATACAGAGCAAGTTCCAGGACAGCGAGGGCTACACACAGAAAACCTCGAAAAACCAAAAAGGAAAAAAAAATACACTCAGAGACAACCGTATACTGCATTTATTTTTATTTTAATTAAAAATGTTTACAGTGCTTAGGATTAAACCCAGGACTTTGCACATGCTTGAAGGAGAACTATCCCTGCAGTTAATTCTCCATGCCCTAGACAATGTAATTTATAGTCTAAAATTATTTTTACTTCGTTTCTGATGACTTTTAGCAGATTATAAGTAGGGGTGTCATTCTGGTGCTTGATCCCAGGGATTTAAATACACTAGCCATGTTCCATATTACTGAGCTATCCCCAGCCCAGCACAGAAAATTCAAGTTGCCCCATCCTCTTTGACACTGATACACTGATAGGGCTCAAAACCTGGGACTTTTGTTTGCTAGAGAAATGCTCTACCATGAACTATATTCCCAGCCCTTTGCTTTTTGAGACAGGATCTTGTTTGGAGCTCAGATTGGCCTTAACTTCAGTCCATAGCTAATCTAGACTCCAAATATTATTCTGACATAGCTTGAGGACTGGTATTACTTTGTATTTTTTAAAACATATTTTTGAGACAGGTGTTCATTTTGTAGCCCTAGCTGACCTGGAACTTAACTTACTCTTTGGACCAGCATGGTCTTCAGTTCATGAGCTGGAACTGCCTCTGCCTCCTCAGTGATAGAATTAAAGGTGTGCTTGGGCAGGCATTTAAGAATTGAACACAAAGGCTGCTGGTTACATGGTAGAGTACTTGCCTACCGTGATTGAGGCCCTGAGCTCAATTCTTAATGCTACCACCCTCTTAAAACAAAACACCCCCCCCCCCCATGCACACACATAAACTGAGTGGTGCTGCAGGCCTTCTTGGCTACTTGGCAGGTTGAATCAGAAAGATTACTTGGGGCACAGAGTTTAAGGATGAACCTGGCAAGACCCTCTCTCAAAAAGTATTAAAGCAGGGAACAAAGCTCAGTGGTAAAGCACTTTCTACCTGTGAGGCACCGGTTCAGTCTCTAGTACAGAACAACAGAAGTGCAGCATGTACGTGTGCGTGTATGCACACAAAATATGCATGTACATATATAAAACAAAAGTTTCTGTGTAAGAAAACATTCTTAACATGGTAACAGACAGTTCTGACTTAAAATGTTTACTGCTCATGTTTAGAATGTATAAGTCTTTAATGTTTATAGCTGTGAATCCTTTTGGTGATCTTTGTAACAAATGCTTTTCATCTGTTGTATGAACTTTTGGCAGACATCTGAACTGGCTGTTTTTTCTCTGGCAGTAAAATAGTCTGGTGAAGTTTTTAAAATGGTGATTGGAGTTAACTATTGTTTGATTTGCCTACATTGAACACCTTTAAATCCAAAGTCAGATAATCATCACTTGTCATGGTGACTTTCCTCTAATCATTTGTTATGTTTGGCTAAGAGCGCTTTTAAAGCTAATAAATAAAAAAAATCAGCACAGTGTCTTTCATAGACTGACAAGATTGTTTTATGAAATAAATGTAGTTTTTAGCTACAGTTTGAAAAAACACAATCGCTTTTATTTCTTGACCTTGGTTAACAGATCTGGCCTATTGTTTTATAGTGACATTTTTTAATTCTGTTTGTCAGCTTTGTGTTTATTTCTAAATTGCAGTTTTGTAACTGTTTATATAGAAAAGTGTTCTCAGCACTAGGATTATAAAAACTGATCATTAATTCAAGTCCTTGAGCTCTAAAAATTTTATAGTATCAAATAATTCAAGATTTAATTCTTCATATTAAAAAGAGCACATCTGCCATTAGGATGCAAATTTGCTTTTGTCTTTAAGAAATTATAAGATGTATATACCAAAGAGTTTTTTTCTTTTCATTTCAGTGTGTAAAGGTTGCCATAAAGGACAAACAAGTGAAATACTTTATCCATTACAGTGGTTGGAATAAAAAGTGAGTATTAGATCTTTAAAAACATTTTGTCTACTCTTGTAATATAACATGATATATATTGAAGCAGGGGTGAGTCATTTTTAGTGTGATGAAACTATATTAGTGAGAACTCAGTCATTTAATATGTACTTGACTCTTGGGAATATTTCTTGTATTATTTTGTAGTGTCCAGTGGTTACACTTGACTAACTATCCTGGTTGAATTATGAGTGGTAGGTCAACATACTTTTTTATGGCATATGTTTTAGGATAGCCTGAATTTTTTTGGCCTGAACACAGGCCGAATGACTTGTCTTTCTTATTTAAGCACTTAAACTCAAAACTAGTTGTAGAAAAAGGAGAAAAGGGGAAAAAATTATATTTCAGAAACAGCAGTTTATAAACTCACTTTATGAAGTTTTGAAACATAATGCTTTTGTTAACAGAAAGTAATCTCATGTGGCTCAGCATAGGCAATTCTCATTTACAGAGTGTAACTTTCTAGTGGTCATTGGAGCTCTTTCTCAATAGTATTCTCTTTGGGACCTCAAAGTAATGGCACCTAATGAATTATCCAGGCCTTTTTGGTGTCTGGAATTGAATGGCTTATTATTTTTACTAGGGGAAATTTTAAATCATTTTTATTATTGATCTTTTTAATTTTAGAAATGCCATTGCAAAGAACTAGCCATGAGGAATTACTTTCCTGAATCTTGTAGTGCTTAATGCTTTGTGTCACCTGACCCAAAGTCTGGTACTTCTTTACATGGGAACTGTGCCAACTGTTGTGATGGGTACTCTTGATGTGAAGGGAGGGGTTTGTTTTTTTTCTGGAAGTTTAGTGGCCCTGTAACTTTGATCTAATTTGACCTTACATAGTTCCTTATCTGAATGACCAACCAGTTTGTTGGTTATTTGTCTGTCACCAATTCATTTGTTAAAAATAGGTAAATGCTTTTATGTGAGAAATAGCAAACTTTTAACTTATTCTATTAGTATAATTGTAGAAAGGCCACAATTCAAAATACATGAAAGCACGTTCTGATAACTTGTGAGTAAAGTATTTCTTATGATGGTCAGTAGGTAATGTCAGTATTTCAGAATGATCCCAGTCTTGTATTAAGAAATTGAGAGCTGGGCAGTGGTGGCACAGGCCTTTAATCCCATCACTCATGAGGCAGAGGTACGTGGATCTCTGTGAGTTCAAGGCCAGCCTTGTCTTGAAAAAAAACCAAAAAAGAAAGAAAGAAAAGAAACGAGCTAGGTGTGCCAGTGCATACCTTTTATCTGACTACTCACGAGGCAGAAGCAGGCTGATAAGAATTCTAGGCCAACAACAACTACTTAGTGAGATCCTGTCTCAAAAAAACAATAATAAACTTATTCAGGAAACAAATTTCTATGTTATAGCTTCTAGAATATATCCGCATATTAAAAATGAACTAAAATCAAATTTCCATCTTTAATTTATGGGTTTATATAATACATGTTGAAAATTTTGCTTGTGTATTGGGGAGGGAAAGTAAAAAGTCCATATAAACTATGAAAGGAAAAGTAGTTTTTCCTTTGGATTGTGGTTCATGACAAAATAAGTGGTAGTTTTATTTAAATCTTTTTTTCTTGGTTAAATAATTGGGGTAATAATTATAGGTTATGATTGTCTTTGTACTGTACTGAAGGAAATTAAGGTATCATAGGTATGTATCTTTTGTAGTCGACTTGCTAAACATGCTGATTTAGACTTCAGGAGGTATTTAGAAATGATTTCTCATTTTTCTTCTTTGAGTCTGGGTCTTCGTAGATTTGGCTGTCCTGGAACCTGCAGTAATCTTTCTGGAGGCAGAGATGACAGGCCTGCATCACCATATCTAGCTCTAGAGAAACATAAACTGTTTGAGAGGGGTGTTTTTTAAATGCCTTTCTATTATCTTATGTGTATATTTAACTTTGCCTGGGGATTTGACTTTTGGGATTAGTCACAACTGCTTTGGAAAATACTAAATGATAATGTGCTTGATCTATATTTTAAAATTTTGAGTGGTCTTCAGTTATTACTGAAGTTGAGATTCCTCAGAACAAAGAATGTTGTCCATTTTTTTTCTCACTTTCAGCAAAGATTTTCAGCTCTTTGCTTATAAGCTCAAGAGTGAATTGAAGAGCTTGTTTAGGTGTGGTTTACATCTGAAGGGGAAAGGGATTTCTAAGGTTTTAAAGTTAGCAACCTTTGATTTTTGGGAGAATAGGGATATAATTAAATTTTTTCTTAAAAATCTTCACGAATGTGAATGTAGTTCAGTGGTAGAGTACTTTCTTGCCCAGCATGCATGTAGTCCTGGGCTCAATCTCCATAACCCCTTACCTTAAAAAAAAAAGAAGAAGAAGAAGAAGAAAAAAAAAAGAAAAGGGAAACAAAACAAGAGTTTGTAGGTCACTTACTTTGAGACAAAAGTCTTAATATGTAGCCCTGGCTGATCTTGTGCTTAGTATGTAGATCAGGCTTTCCTGGAACTCAGATCTGCCTGTTTCTATCTCTGTAGAGTGCTGGGATTGAAGGTGTACAACACTATGCCCTGCTGTAGGACACCTTTTAAATACACTGGTACAGCAAAATTCCAATTTCAAGCTGGAATTTATTTTTTAAACATTAGTTTAAATACACTAAAAATCACAGTAGATACTAAGATATTTCTAAATTTTCAAAAACCTTACTGGAATTTGTTGACACAGACATTAAAATTTTCCATTTGTAAATGAATCTTGATAAAGCTTAAGCTAAATTCTGCACATAGTTACTGAGATTACTTTGTACTATGCTGTCTGTATCAGAAGTGCTGTGAGGCCCAGGCGCTCTGAAAAATCTTTGAAGACACGTGAGGATATTGTAGCCCTTTTTCCTGTTCCTGAAGGAGCTCCCTCAGTACACCACCCCCTCCTGACCTCTAGGTAAATGCATGTTTTAAAGTTTTCTTTAGGAAATCATGTTGAGGAATGTTTTTTTATTTATTAATTTTCCTTTTGGCTATACTCTATAAAATAGAGGTCAGAGGTGGGAAATTATTAAGTAAAAGATTGCCTCAAGAATACACCTGATTGTGTCACTAATGGAGCTCCATCAGCAGGAGAAAAGACTAATTTTGCTTAAAAGTTTGCTTAAAAAGTTCAACATTCCACAAGAAAGTTTTGTTTTCCCATATACATCAACAAAAAGCTTGTTTTGTGAGAAGCTTTAGTTTTTAGATAGCCTCTAGTTGTTCTTGAAGTTTTTACTCACTTTGAGTAGAGAAAAGTGAACAATGGATTATCTGAAAAACCATTGTAAGCCTTTAGTGTACAAACAGTCGATGGTGAGTACTATAGACTTTATTTTATGTTCCTGATGCGCCTTTAGCATATGTGAGCTATGTAATTTACGATAGTACTGTAATCCTGAAAGACTAATGGCTTAGAGACTCTTAGTGACTTGTTTTTAGACCATTAAAAAATGATTTGTGTACTGTACATATATAGTTTATATTTGGAATGCTGTTTCTTTACTAGAACACATTTTGCTTAGATTTTTCTTTGGGTTGCGAATGGATTTGCAGTGCCAGCTCGTCAATTATTTCAAGAAAAAGCTGGACATGATTTGTGCATCCCTGTAATAACAGAATTTGGGATACTGAGGCAGGAAGATCACCATGAGTTCAAGGCCAAGTTGAAGTTCATAAAATTTTTTTCTTAGAACACTAGGGTTGGCAAGATTTCTCAGTGGGTAAAGGTACTTACCACCAAGCATGAAAACCCAAGTTGGATCCCCAGAACCACCTTCATAGTGAAAGAATTGACTCCCTGAAGTTGTGTCTGACTTCCACATATATTCTGTAACATGCACCTTGTACACACATAAATAGATATTAAAAGAACAAAATTGAAATTACACTTTATTTCAGAGAATTCCAAAGCTTTACTTTTTAGATCTTTAAAAGTTAATTGGAAGAGAGCCTAGATTGTATTAAAAAAATGTATTTCAGTGTTATTTTAACTTATTTTTTTCAGTTGGGATGAATGGGTTCCAGAAAGCAGAGTCCTCAAATATGTGGACACCAATTTGCAGAAACAACGAGAACTTCAGAAGGCCAATCAGTAAGTTTGTTTTGTGAAAGGAATTTCAGGAATTTTGGACATAGAATGAACAGAAATGGGATCATGTTGGTTGGTGCCTCCCTTTCAACTTTTGGTAAAAGGATTCTTAGTACTTGTTAGTTCCTGTGTTAAAGTTTGATTTCAAGTAATTGATATTTTCTAGGTAAAAAATAATGTCCTATCATTTCTCTTAATAGAAACTTAGTAGAAAACAACAGAGTCATTGGAAATTGTAGGTGCAAATTCATTAAATATTTGTTTAATTTCTTTGGAATTTCTTCTTGGGTGCTGTGGAAAACACAGTTAACTGATGAGATGACAGAAAAATAGAGATGTTCCATTAATACTCATTTCTGAAAATAAGTTGAGGAAAAAGAACCCAGAAAATTTTATAGAGTAGCATTCCATTTGAGTTTCACAGCTGAAGTATTTAAAAAATTAAAATTATAACCTGGAGTCAAGAAATTGTTGGGACTGTTAGTGAATTCCCAACCAGGCATAGCACTGTAATTTTACTTTGTGGGCTTAAATGTTCCATGAGTATGTGGAGGTTGGAGTTGGACCTCCAAAATAAGTACTTTATGATGACATTCTGACATTATTTTTGAAGGGAGCAATATGCAGAGGGCAAGATGAGAGGGGCTGCTCCAGGAAAGAAGACATCTGGTCTGCAACAGAAAAATGTTGAAGTGTAAGATGCTCTTTATTTAAATAATACATATTACTTTATGAGTGTAATTAAAATTTGGTACTTTTTATTATTTGTTTTTTGTTTGTTTGTTTTTGTTTTTCCAGACAGGGTTTCTCTGTTGTAACTCTAGCTGTCCTGGAACGTGTTCTGTAGATCAGGCTGTCCTTGAACCCACACAGGTCTGCCTGCCCCTGCCTCCCGAGTGCTGGGATTAAAGGCATGTACCACTACTGCCAGGCTACATATTTTGTTTTTAGTGGGAGCTTTAAAAAGTGTCAGTGAAATTCTTAATTCTTAGATGCCAGGTAGTTAGAGTAATTTAAAATTCACAATAACTACTTGAGTTTTATTAACCTCCTCCTTTGCACTAAAATACAACATTAGAATACTTTGTTTTAGTATGCAGTTGAGTGGCAGTAAGTGTATTTACAAGCCCTTATGCTTGAAGGAAGTTACATGTGTATATACACATAGTATTTTCTCTTAGAAAAGTAATTAAGAAATTATCAGGTAGTCCTGCAAGTCTTGAGATAATTATTTTAGGCAAAGGTTACATTTTCTGTATTGCTAAAAGTACATATATAAAATGAGAATAAGAGAAAAGTAGAGCATGCTAACTCAGGATTTTAAGACTTCTTGGTAATAAGCCTATGTAGTATGAAAGTCATGTACACACATTTTATCTCTAAAGGTTACGTACCTGAAAGTGGATATAGAAGTGATGACCAAATACATGATCGTAAAGATGAGTAATACAAAAACATAGATTATAACTGCTGTTTGGAGGGTAAACAAGGTTTATTAAGAATATAAAAACAGCCCCTCAGGGTAGAGACTCTAAAAGGAGTTGCTGTAGTAGTCTTCTGGATTAGAGGCTCTATTTAAAAAAATGGGATTTTTTTTGAGAATTTCATACATATATACAATGTACTTTGATCATATCTGTCCCACTACTTTTCAACAGGTCTCTCAAAAGTTTGTTTTTTTTTTTTAATCTAATGAGAGTGGTTACCAGTGGCTATGCCCCTAAAGAAAAGTGGCTTGCTCTTCTCCAGCAGCTATAAACTGACAATAGTTCCTCAGCTAAGAGTATAGCACCCCCAGGCACCCCATCACAGCATCATCCAGTTCCTGACTCTCCTGTCTCAAACCGATATCCTTCCTTCACTCTTCACCCTGTTCCCTGCTCTCTGCCCTCCCCCAATCTAATTATGGGTATACCCTTCGTTCCCCTCTTTGTTCTCCTTTTTGGTCATCATCATCCAAGCACTGCTAATTTTCAGATTCATTTCTTCAACTCTAGATCCCCTACTGGCTGCCCACACTGTCACTATATCATGGGGCAGCTCCACCATGTTGGGTCTAAGATAATGGTTTCCCTCCAATCCTGCTCATCCATTCTACATTATCCTCCTATCCCTCCCACCCCTGGTCCTTAAGCAGCTCCTCTCACCTCTGCCTTTATAAAAGACTCAATGCAGTGCTATTGCCCCCCACAACACCATGCTTTGCTGGCTCTGCAGGATTTTATTACTCTTTGGCCCACTTTTGCCCTTGTCCTTGATAGCCTTTGCAGTGAGCACAGCCTCTCAAGCTGTCCTGGAAGGACAAGAGCCCGACTGTACCCTTCCCAGGCATCACTCTTGCCTGACTTTACTCTTACATTGCTACCTTCTGCTCTGAGGCTCTGGTGCCACCATAAGTCTCAATGATGTAGTTCCAATAGATCCTTCTGACCCTCCACTGTGGACTCAAAGCAGGGAGATGAAGAGGACAGTGACTGAGAGACCAAAATGGCCCAGCCCCTGCCTCAGTGCTTCCCTTGCCCCTCAGTCTTGTTTTGGATTTGGGAAATGATCACTTGGGCCCTGTGGACACTGTTGTTCTGCTGTCTAGCATGTTCCACAAGGGTCTCTGAGGAATTCTTGGGTTCTTCTATTCATGCTAGAGTGTTGACTTGTGCAGGTAACTCCACCTCATGAGATTATGAGTGCAACAGCAATGTCATGTCCAGAATAGAAGACAGCATTTCACAGCACTCTTTCCATATCTTCCTGCTTTTACATTTTTTTCTACACGTCTTATTTGTTTGTTTGTTTGTTTGATACGGGGTTTCTCTGTTGTTCCTCTGGCTGTCCTAGAACTCACTCTGTAGATCAGGCTGACTTCAGGCTCAAGACCCACCTGCCTCTGCCTCCCATTAAAGGTGTGGGGCACCAGTGCCCAGCTTGTTCCATACCTCTTAATGCTTTGTTCACTGAACTTTGGTGGGGGAAGGTGGAGCTATATAGATGTCCCAGTTAGGGACGGGTGAGCATTCAGTCAAGTGTTCTGGTCACTTTAACCAGTTACAAGTCTACAGAAGAAGCTTCTCTGACTAAGGTTGAGAGCACCACTAGTCTTTGCATATAAACATGAGTATCTAAAAGGTAATTTAACAACAACTATTTGGCAAAACAATAATAGATTTCCCTGTAGGACCTATGATCTCTTTAAGCATGCATGGGCTTTTGACCAAGTTTATAATAATCAGGCATGAATTCCTTCTTTTTGAGCAGGCTTCAAATCCAATCAAAATAGTTAGCTTCTTCACTAATAGTCATGTCACCTATTGTACCACTGGGCACATTTCTGGAAATAATGTCTGTTCATCAGGGTAGAACAGTCTTTCAAATATGTTTTGTTAGTTTTGGTTTTGACTTTTTGAACAGGGAGCTCTGGCTGTCTGGAACTCGCTATGTAGATCTGGCTGGCCTCGAACTCACAGATTTATTTGCCTGCCTGCCCCTACCTCCACAGTATTGGGATTAAAAGTGTATGTCACAATGCCCAGCATAAATCAAGTCTTTTCCCTAAGCATATGTAAGGATGTATGTGTATATATGGTTTTTTTGAGATAGGGTTTCTCTATGTAGCCCTGGCTGTCCTGGAACTCACTTTGTAGACAAGGCTGACTTCAAGCTCACAGACGTGCAGACATACACCACGACTGCTGATCTAAGCTTTTTTTTTTTTTTTTGGTGGTTGTTGGGGGTGGTAGAGACTAGGTTTCTCTGTTGTAACTCTGGCTGTCCTGGAACTCACTCTAGACCAGATTGTCCTTGAATTCACAGAGAGCAGCCTGCCTCTGCCACTCACGTGATAAAGGGTTTATATTTTGACTATATATAGTCAGAAGTTTTAGAATTGAAGTACACACTAACACTGGTGATTTATTGTTATGAATCCTACTCTATACTTTGAGGAACTATCTTGCATGTTTAATAGTATGAGCAAGACTGTTCAGAAGCGTCATTAGAATGAATAATTTCAGTTTAGAATAGTGTGGTTGCTTGCATTCAGGAGGCAGAGGCAGGTGGATCTCTTAAGTGTTTGAAGACAGACAAGGGTTAAAACAGAGAAATCTTTACAAAAAAAACCCCAAAAGAATAGTCGTGGCACTGAGTTTGATTTTTATGACACAGAGCTTGTATATAAAGGATTAAGTATAAAAACTGGTTTCTTTGGATTCTCATGAAATTATTGGTATGTATGTGTAAGTGAATTTCTTGGTTTAATGGGATTTGGAAATATTGTCTCTAAATCTTTCCTATTGTAAACTTCAACCTTATGGAATAAAGGAAAGCTTAAGGTTGGCCAGATTTTTTTTTTTTTTTTAAAGACAAGCTTCTGCACTCAAGAAATCAGCCTATCTGTGCTTTCACTGTGTATCTGTGAATGCACTACCACATCCAGCCGTTTTGTTGTGGTTAAAAAAAATTTTTATAATTTTTAAACTTCAGTGTTATATGTTGCTGAGTGTTCACAAGTGTTCAGGTTCCCACAGAGGCCGGCTTGGTTTACCTAGTGAGTTTCAGGTAGCCAGAGCTACATAGTGAGACCTTGTCTGAAGGGATTGGGGCAGAGGGATCTAAAACCAAGATTAATGTTTTGGGAAACAAAATATAAGTCATTGAAAGTTTTGATGGGCTATTTTTTTCTGAATTTACCACTCATAAAGAATTTTCTTTTTTCAGGAAAACAAAAAAGAACAAGCAAAAAAGTAAGAGTATAAACTTTCTTAAAATTGATTTATTCTTTTAAAATAGATTGTGAGTTCATTACTTTAAACTGACATTTAATAAGTATGTGGTTTATTGACCTCAAAATACAGAGGTCTTATAGTGTTGTGTGTAGACTTGGACAAAATAGTCTTCATGTTTTGACCTGTAAGATAACAGGATTTTCACCTACCTGCTTTAATCTTAACAAGTCTCCTGAGGAGATAGCATTTTAAATAAATGATACGAAATGTTTTCTAGATGCGGTGTTAATAAGGTTTTTTTTTTTTTGGTAGAAATATTCTTTAAGTTGGATTTATGAAACATCTGTAATGGGGAAATGAGAACTTATATCAAGACACTCTTTACCATGAAGAATTTGTTGGTTAACCAATACAATCCCCCGCCCCCCATCTCCCATTTTGTAGCACCTGGAAATGGAGATGGTGGCAGCACCAGTGAGACACCTCAGCCTCCTAGGAAGAAAAGAGCCCGGGTAGATCCTACAGTTGAAAATGTGAGTTTTTTTTTTTGTTTTTTTTTTCTTTTGCCAGGCTGGCCTAAAAACTCTGAAGATCCTTCTCTTTTACTTCTCCATTCCCTTCCCTCCTGTTTGTGTTTCAGACAAGGTATGTGGTTTTGGCTAACCTTGGACTTTGGAGCTTCATGCCTCATTTCAAATGCTGGGGTTACCAGCATATGCTACCAAAGTGCAGAATCAGGTCCTAGTCTAGTAGTGACTCAATAAAATGAGTTTAAGATCGCCATGTTAGCTGTGCATGCGTCTTTAATCCCAGCACTCAGGAGGCAGGGCCAGGTGACTTTCTGAGTTCAAGACCAGCCTGGTCTGTGTAGTGAGTTCCATGATAACCAGACTACATAGTGAGACCCTGTCTCAGAGAAAAAAAAAAATCCAGCCAGCCATGTTTGGGATAGTCATTTTGGTATCAACAGTAAGTGAGAAGTTGCTGTTAAGTTGTACTAATTAAGGATATTCCATTTCCAGAAGAGGAGAAAATAACACTAAGAGCCACTATGACTCAAGACCATATTCTTTTCTCCTAGCTGTATGATTTCATGTATTGATGTTTTTCAATGACAGTACCTTTGTGAATGGCTACTTCAAGGAGTTAGTGCATACCTGGTGTCTAAAGGTCAAAAGAGAACTTACTGTTTAGAAAAGAAGTTTGCAGAACCTTCACTTTTTCTATTTAGGAAGAAACATTCATGAACAGAGTTGAAGTTAAAGTAAAGATTCCTGAGGAGCTAAAACCATGGCTTGTGGATGACTGGGACTTGATCACCAGACAAAAGCAGGTAACTTGAAAATGACATGTATTTATGTGTTATCTCTAGCAAAAGGAAAAAGACTTGAAGTTTTATATACATATTTTTATTTTATGGGTATGATTTTCTTCCTACATGTATGTCTGCATGCATAGCCTGTGTGCAGTACCTGTAGAGGCCAGAAAGGGCATTGGAACTGGAACTGGAGTTCAGATGGTGGTTAGCCTCCACATAGGGTGCTGGGTCTTGAACCAGGTTCTGTTAATGCTCTCAACTTCTGGCCATCTCTCCAGTTCCTTAACATATTATTAGTTTATGATGATTAAGAAAGTTGAGAGTTGCTGGAACAAGACTCTTCCAAAAACTAATAGGGAAACATGGGTTTCCTGTCTTAAAGTCATAATGACAATAGAACATTTACACATGTCCTAATAATGGAATATAGTAGAAAGTATATAACATTACCTGCAGTTGAAGCCTGAATGTAATTAGGTCCTAGGTTTAAGCTACTCATTTGCAGGTAAACTGACCATGCCCCAAGATAGAATGGATGCCAACAACAGACCAACTTGGCAAACCAGTGAGGGTTTGGGGTTTACAGAGATGGATGGTGGGTTGCTTACAGAAATGCAGTCAGTTCAAAAGTGGGTGTACCACTAAAAATGTGGTACACCTAAATGAACCATGACTCAGAAAACCTGCATGTGATCTTGATTGTCATGGTCATAATCTAAAGAAACTACTTGCACAACACAGGAATATAAGAATCCAGAAAAGCTTGAACACCACAAAGCATTATCTAAGTCCAGATAGGAACTCCAGACAAACTATTTAAATTGACAAATGACAGGTGCAGTGTGAATGGTGGGGATGCTAATAATAGTGGTTGCTAAGGTTGGTGAGATTCAAGATTCATAGACATAGTTGAAATGTCTACGAATTGTTTGAGGTCATTTGGTTGGATTATGCAATTGCGTCTTCCTGCATAATATTTGTGATCTTGAACACATTTCTCAGGCTATCTGTGCTTCACCTACTTTTGTTGGAAGGAATGTAATTTTTTTCTTTATAAACATTGTTCGTGTTCAAATTTTCCCCCCAGCTTTTTTATCTTCCTGCCAAGAAGAATGTGGATTCCATTCTGGAGGATTATGCAAATTATAAAAAATCTCGAGGAAACACAGATAATAAGTAAGAATATACCCTTTTGAGTGTACACAAAAGTACTTAAGTACTGCTCTAGGTATAATTGAATCTTTGCTATAGGTACTTACACAGTTATTAAAAGTTTTAACTATTTTGAAAGCATAAATACCTTATTTTGACAGGGCTATAGTTTTCCAAATTCTTTATTACATAATTTTGAAATTGATCTTATTTGTTTAAAAGTCTTAACCATAGTTCCTTACCTTTATATGCTCTTCAGAAAGGAACTATTTTGAAAGTAATGTTTTTGTTCTTTTATCAGGGAGTATGCTGTTAATGAGGTTGTGGCCGGGATAAAGGAGTACTTCAATGTAATGCTGGGCACTCAGCTACTCTATAAATTTGAGAGACCGCAGTATGCTGAAATTCTTGCAGATCACCCTGATGCACCCATGTCCCAGGTGTATGGAGCGCCACATTTACTGAGATTATTTGGTAATAAGATTCTCCTTTTGAGCCTTTATTTTTTTAGGTCTTTACTTAATGACAAAGAGGTAAAATAACTTTCCAAAATATGACTGTTTCACTTTGAATTTTTATTTAAAAGGTTTAAATAACAAAATCTTATTTTTAAAGTAGTTTTAAAAATCATTAACAAGACTGGGGAGATCGCTCAATCCATAAAATCCAAATGTGAGGACCCCTTCAGAACTCACGTAAAAAAAACATTTGAGTTTAGTGTTGCACACCTGTGATCTGGTGCTAGGGAGGTAGAGGTGGGCATCCTGGGTTCTTACTGGCTGTCCTGACCTAATTGGTAAGCCCCAGTCTAGTGAGAAAGAATTTTTAGAAAAGGGTTGATTGCACTTGAGGAAAGACATTGAAAGTTGTCTTTTTAGCTTAAACTTAACACACACACACACACACAAAATCAATAGTTTTATGAAATCAATGACTCCTTATTCACTTCATACATGGTTAACATGGATGGTTATAGTCTTGGATCTAACTTTAACTGAATTCTTTTGTTAAATAGTGCGAATTGGAGCGATGTTGGCCTATACACCTCTAGATGAGAAAAGCCTTGCTTTATTACTGAACTATCTACATGATTTTCTCAAGTAAGTTTAATAGAAATCACAAATAATTGGGATGGTTAAGAATGTGGGAATCTCACAGATGGAGAGTCAGTATGTAGGTTTTGTATGGGAAATGGAGTGACTAAATGTCCAAGCTATTAAGACAGAGGGTAAGTTAATTTTGTAGATTTACAGTCATATTAGAAAGTAGAAAGATAAACTGCTAATGGAGCAAATTAAAAAATAGATAAGAGAGCTCACAGAAATAGCAATGATGTCTAAGCTGGGCTGATGGCTCATGCCTGTCAAAATTGAGTTAGAAAAATGCTTTTCAGTTTGAGGACAGAATGAGCTATAAGTTGGGGCCTATCTCAAAAGTAATACCCAAGGTATAATAATAAAATATAAGTTCACAGTAATCATCTTTTGTCACATTAGCTGAGTTTAAAAGATTGAAGAAATGGGGTAAAGAGGCAATTCTGGCTTTTATCACATTGGAGGACATTTTTATAATAGGGAAGAACTTAACCAAGCAGTTTTTGAAAATGATAGGTTGCTTTAAATATACTATCAAGGATACTATTTGACAGTACGGGTTCAAGAAGAAATCAGATGTAATGGCAGACAGTGTTCTTGTTTGGAGAAAAACATTTCAATTGGAAAAGACTGGGATTTCCAGAATAATTGGATAATAGTACTGTGGATTGCTTCTTGGACTTAGTATTAGGGGAATGGTTGGAGGTTTTTGCTTGTTTATGGCCCTTTTGCTATCAGTGGTATTCAGACTCCCAATTTCTTTGATAATACAGAATGCACTACTATTTCACTTTTTGAACTTGAAATGTATTTGTAGCTTCTTTGTACGGAATTGAACAATCTTGGAAAAGCTAAAGAAAACGAATACTATTGTTTTATGGTAGTGCTGCTATTTAATAGGATAATTGTTTGCAAATTCCCTCAGGTTGAAGACAACTGTTCCTGTTTAGAAGAGAGTAAAAACCTGATACCGTTCATCTTTGTTAAATAATCTTACTTGTTTGGATTGTAATGTGATTTTGAGAGGAGGCAGTTGTCTATGTTTTAAGTGGCTAATTAACATAGTATGAGGAAGAGGTTAATATCAATGCAACTTGTAACATTTTTATAATGAATTAACATTTTTTCTTTTTAGATACCTGGCGAAGAATTCTGCAACTTTGTTCAGTGCCAGTGATTATGAAGTGGCTCCTCCTGAGTACCATCGGAAAGCCGTGTGAGGGGCTTGCTCTCTCTCTCGCTTGTGCTTGGATCTCTGTAAACAGTTTGGTTCTTAGTCCTTCTCTTGTACAAATGATGT
The DNA here is from genome assembly GCA_026225945.1 of Cricetomys ansorgei. NCBI lineage: Eukaryota > Metazoa > Chordata > Mammalia > Rodentia > Nesomyidae > Cricetomys > Cricetomys ansorgei. The sequence continues at coordinate 9,423,224 of JAMJFZ010001100.1, read as the reverse complement.
ACTTTGAAGACCGTTAGTGTATAACAGAATTGATGTTTGTTTTCTGTTTGATTTTAAACAGAGAAAATAAAAGGAGTCAATGCTCCTTTTTTCTTTCTTTTTTTCATTTCAAAGTTTCTACCAGTGTATTCAGTGATGGACAACAGAGAGACATGCTGTAGAGTGTTTTATTGCCTAGTTGACAAAGCTGCTTTTGAATGCTGGTGGTTCTGTTCCTTTGACACTACGCACTTTTATAATATGTGTTAATGCTCTATGACAAAATGCTCTGATTCCTAGTGCCAAAGGTTCACTTCAGTGTATATAACTGAACACTCATCCATCTGTGCTCTTTCTTTTTTTTTAAATGGTGCTTAAAGAGCCCATCCTTTGCAAGTCATCCATGTTGTTCCTTAGGCATTTTATCTTTGCTCAATTGTTGAAGAATGGTGGCTTGTTTCATGGTTTTTGTATTTGTGTCTAATGCACGTTTTAACATGATAGACGCAATGCATCGTGTAGCTACAGTTTTATGGAAAAGTCAATCTTGTAGGAGTTGTTTTTCAGATCTTCAATAAATTTTTTCTTTAAATTTCAAGAGATTGTGTGGCTTTGTTATCAAAACTTTTGCACATTGTGTGTTGTGATTAGATACTGATTGTGGAGGAGACTTTTCCTGGTTGATCTTCATGAAATGAAAAGCTTATTTGGATGTAGAGTAAACTATTGGCTGTAGAAACTTGTCATTTTGAGTCCTAGGTTAAAAAAAAAACACAGATGTCCACGTGATAGTACTCGTTACACCCAGGTTCTTATAATTTTGAGCATTGGGTACATTTTTACCTGTATGTCTTGCTTTTTGTTAGTGATTGTTTATATTTAAGGTGTTTCTGTGTGAAATGAGCTCAAGATCTGCAGTTGTAACATTAGGGGATTCTTAAGGGGCAGCTTTGTTACCTTTAATAGAGATACTGGGGTGATTTGGAACATTGGAAAGGGTTCAAATGTCAAGATGTAGAGGAGTACAGGGAGAAGAGGGATTTGGAGAGAAAGTAATGAAGCATTGCATATTCATGGTCTCTTGAGCAGTTGTAATATTTGATTAGGTGTTGTTTAAAGATTTGTGGGTTGGGAGGTAGTCTGTTAATTACCTATTGAGGTCTTAGGTTCAGTCCCAAGCTCAGAGTGGGGAGTAAACCTACTGTTTATTTGGAACGCGCAAGATGGTAAGGGTGGTAGGTTTTGTTTTCTTTTAGTACAATGCCTGAAAAGTATTACTTTCAATCACAGTTGTGTGTGTGTTGCCATACTCCACGTGTGGAGGTTAGAGGACAACTTTTTAAGAGCGATCACACCTTCAACCTTGTACATGGATTTTAGGGATTGAACACAGGTTGTTAAGCCTTTGCTTGCTGATCTCTGGTCCCAGTAGTGTACTGTGTTTTTACTCAGACAAGATAGTCTTTATGAGTCATTAATTAATGTACCTGCATACCTAAATTTGAGTTTTTCTAGAGAAGCAGCTATACTCAACCTTTTTGTTTTAGGACATGTAACTATTTTACTGTGTTAAAACACCTGTAAACCCAGTGCTTGGAAGACAAAAGGAAGGAAGGTACACACCTTTAATCTAGCCCATGGAAGCAGACACAGGAAAGCAGAGCTTATAGTCAGTGTACATAAAAAGTGATGTTTGAGTCGGTTACAGCAGGCAGTGTGAGGTGAACAGTCTGAAGCAGGCAGATGGGAGACAAGACACAGAGACAATGAAGCAGTCTAACTGAGGGAGTATTTAAGCAATGAGAGCTCAAGGAGAGAGACAGGCAGTTCTGCAGAAGTCAATGTCAGAGGGAAAGAGTGAGTCAGTTTGAAGCTGAGTTGAGCAGTTAAGTCAGAGATCAACCAGAGTAAGAGTCAGAAGGATTCAGTCAGAAACAGTCAGCCAGTCAGAAGGTCAATTTGAACCAGGCTGCTTGGAGAAAAGTTTGAGCCAGAAGCGTGAGCTGAATCAGAAGAGTCAAGAGTTCAGAAAGAGCTAGTCAGAGCGGCTCAATCAATAGTAGTAAATCATGGAAGTTTAATAGATTATATGGATGCTGGAGGCTCCTACTCTAGATTTAAGAATAGATCGTATGGAGGCCAGAACCCTGCATGCAGGGCTCCAGGATCAGGACTGGGGACTGAGTTAGTCAAAGAATAAACTACATGTTCTGAATCAGTTTCTACACTTAAATATGTAATACTGGCTATCTTGAACCAGGAGATCAGATCTGTAAACTGGATCTGCTTGCCTCTGCCTCCGAAGTGCTGGGATTAAAGGCATGTGACCCCACCAGCAGACTCATTACTCTCTTGATCCTGTAATCCTTGCTTACAAAGCATGTTTATTGGTAAAATAGAGCTGAGAAGATGGCTTGGAGGGCAAGGGTGCTAGCTATGAAAACCTAATACCCAAATTCAACCCTCAGAACATAAATCTATAATCCCAGCACCCTTCTATAGAAAGAAGGTGAAGTTAAGAGAATGAGCATGCATTGGAAGTTTGCAGGTCATCTAGTAGCAGAAACAAAAAGGCTTTTTTGCCTTAGCAAGGAAGAAGCAAGAATCAAACTCCTAGAAACTCATAATACATAAAGGGGGAGGAGGTGGCAAACTGCAAAATGGAAGTTTAGGTACAGTCTTGGTATTTTAAGAAGTATTGACCTAGAATCTATAGTGTCGGCTGCTGGGGAGAATGGTTAGAAGGGTCACTTGAGGCTAGTCTATAGAGGATTCCCTATCCAAGATGGAAAAGCCCCGCTATACACATTTTAAGGCTTGAGACCAAAATGGCCCCCGCAAACTCATTTGTTTAAACACTTGATCACTAGCTGGTGGCACTGCTTAGGGGCCCTATCTGGAAGAAGTAGATCCTTTCATGTGGACTGTCCCTGGTTCCCTCATGCCTTACACACTGCTTCCTTACTTGAATATGTAAACAGGTTTTACCACAAGTTCCTGTCACCATGAACTGAACAATCTTAATCACTGTGCCACTGTGTTTCCTGTCCCAATGGACAGTATGCTTTGGAATTTTGAGCTGGAATGAACATCAGGGATTTGCCACAACAGTTTATGGAGAAATCAAGTTGTAGACTTCAGTGATGTTTCTGGGAGCAAGAAAACTTAGGAAAGTGGGCTATTTGATTTAGTTGACCTATTTGTGGCATCATGGACACTATAGTACCTTGCTTACATACAACATACTTTAATTTTTAGTTTCTTGTAGTATGCATGGGCTCACCCAAGAAAACAACAAGGCATAATCATAGGTAGAAACTCTGCCAGATCTCAGCAGAGAGAACCACTGTCCTGGCCAATGCCATACTCACAGTGAAACCCTGAGCATCTGAGCTTAGGTGGTTTTATTAAGAACTCCTTAGGTGTTCTACTGATAGCACATGCATTAGCAATTAAACAATCACCACAGAAATCCAACACCTACAAACAATACAAAATGCCCCCTCACCCAACAGTGCATAAAACAATTTCAAACAACTAAAAATAAACTCTCCCAACGTTTCCCCTTTTCTGTATTAAAAAAATAATTGCTTTGCCTTTACAACAAAATATAACACTATACCAGCAAATCTATTTACAAGAGAATTGGACAATCATGAGTGTTGCTAATGCACAGGACCAAATGAGACTAAACATCAAAGACAATGTCTTTGGACAGCAGAAAAACATCAATACCCAATTATCTGGAGTTCACTCACAATCTTTTGGGCTCCTCCAAAGGGCTCGGACCACTTCTTTGGCTCTGCCCTCTGCAGCACAGTTTGTCCTCCAGGCTCTACATGACTTCACTCTACAGCTGCTGCTGTTCTTGGTGGTCATCCCATGGTACTGGTTTCTTCAGAATGCTGCTGGGGTCCCTTGCTGCAACTGGACTCTCTTCATGGTGCCAAGCCTCAACTTCTCTTTATAACCCTTTCAATCTGGGCCTTTAACTGCTGCTTTAGTTGCACCTTCACTAATGGCCTTTCTTGACCTCTTACAGTGCCAAGCCTCAGCTGCTCTCCAAAGACCTCTTCATGCCTTCAAAACCAGCAACCCCTGGGTGATTTTTACAGTACCAAGTTCAGCTGCCAGCCTGAGATGCAACCTTGGCCAGTTTTGGAAAATAGTTTCTGTGTGCTGTTCCTTAGGAAACACTTAACAGATTTTAAGATTTTAGGAGTCTGGTTTGCTGGAAAAACAACTGGTCACTCTACAGGAATAGTTACCTCATGGTGTGGAGTTCTCATCACCATAGCAGATGTGTCTTGTCAAGATTGCCTCACTGGTAGCTGGACAGGTTTGCAGGAAAAAAGAAAATATTCAGTTTAACTATGCAGCTTTTTTGCTCTTAAGCCAGGGTTTCCACAACAGCAGGGTGTGCTGGGGCAGTGGGAAGAATCTAGTTGAAACACTGTGGCCCTTTGGCATTCTTTTTCACTACCGCTAAGGTGAAATATACAACCTCTTCCATAGATCTCAGACACAAGACCAACTTGGGCATCACACACAAAAAGCCATCAACATAGCACAGTTTATAGAACAGTACACTCTGGTTTCTGTTTCCCATGCTCTGGCTGCTGCCAGTGGCAGAAGGGAACATTGGCTTCATGATCAGGAAAAGCAGTAAGAACCTTGCTTTTTCCTGTTGCCAGTGAATTCTTTATCTCTAAGGGCCTCCATTCTGAGCTTTTTTCCTCACTAATTTCACATCCTTTTCTCTTCATTGAGACTTATTTCCTTTCTCCTTTTCCTTCAGGAGCCTTCAATTAATACCTTAATTTCTATCCTGTGGTAGCTTCCCTGAGTGTACTTGACCGGCCTCAGAGGTCTGGAGTTCCTCTTCTTCCTTTCTCCATGTTGAATTAGCTGGCACAGTGTCCTGCTCCACGTTGCAGATGCCATTTGTAGTAGTACACCTATAGGGAGTCTCAGCAAGGAAGAGATGGAGGCATTTATCATAGATGTAAACTGACAGACCTGAGCAGAGTCCTGGCCAGCACTAGACTCCATAGTGGGACCTCAAGCAACTGAGCTCAGGTGGTCTTATTGATTCAGAACTCTTTAGGTATTCTATTGATAGCACATTAAATCATTAGCAATTAACCCCCAAAGAAACCTAACACCTGCAAACAATATAAAACAGCCCTCACCCAACAGCATAAAACAATTTCAAACATAACTAAAAATAAACTTCCCCAACAGTTTCTCCTATTAAGGGTTGGTGATATATTTTAGGTTTTGAAATTATTTTCCCAGAATTAACATACTTGGCTCCTGTTTTTCTCGAATTTTTCGTCTTTGTTGAGCATAACTACATAGCCTTATACTGCTACATGCCTTATAGTGTTTGTTAGTAATAACTTAAAAATTTGAAAACTTTTTTGTATATGGGTGTTTTCTCTGCATGTATGTCTGTGCACCATGTGTGCCTGTGCCTCATTCCCACAAAGGCCAGGAGAAGTCATTGGAACCCCTGAGAGAGAGTTGCCATGTGGATGGTGAAAGTTGAACCTGGGCCCTCTGGAAGATCAGTGATCAGCTGGTGCTTTAACTGCTGAGCCTTCTCTCCAGCCCCAACATTAGAGTTTTTACCATGTAGATTTTAATCAGGAGAACAAGATTAACTTGTCTGTGTGCATTTAACTAAGAAGTGGCCAAGCTGAGTTTAAATATCACCCACACAACATTGATTCATTGACTGCAGTGAGTTATCACACCCATTTTCTTCCATCTGCCTCTTTGATGTCTATCATGGTGTTTATATTTAAGTGTCTCCTAGATTAGAACTCATGCCACTCTCCTAAAATTAATGACTTTCCTTGCTATTTCTTAACTCATGGGAGTGAAATCCAACCTAGATTATGCCCCATTAGCATCTATCCGGTAGCCCAGGCTATCCTTTTTGTTTTGTTTTGTGGAGACAGTTTCTTTTGTAACTCTGGCTGTCCTGGAACTCACTCTGTAGACTTGGCTGGCCTCGAACTCAAGAGATCTGCCTGCCTCTGCCTTCCCGGTGCTGGGATTAAAGGCGTGGGCCACTACTGCCCGACAAGATTTATGATTCTTTTGCCTTAGCCTTGAAAGTGCTGGAATTAAAGGCATCTTCCATACCCATTTTAACCCTCCCTCTCTCCTTGGCCTGGCATTTACTGTGCAGACCAGGCTGGTGTCAAACTAGTGACCCTCCTGCTTTTGCCATCTGATTTACAGAACCTAACGGGTGAGCCACAATGCCCACCCATCTTTTCTTGTTCGATGATTTATTTATGTACCTTGGTGTTTTGCTTGTTGTTCTAGAGGACCCAGGCTCAATTTCCTGCACCCACGTGGCAGCTAACAACTGTCTGTAACTCCAGTTTCAGGGATATGACCCTCTCACACAGACATACATGCAAACCCTCCCATAAATCTCAAGCACAACAAAAACTTAAATTATTAAAACCCAACAGCATCCCAGGTTCAAAAGCCTCTGAACTGACACTGCAAATAATAAAGGCTGGAGGACACTGGACTATTAGAGAACAGGTTGGAGAGAGTTGAGTGCTTGTTGCTTTTGCAGAAGACTACAGTTGTGTGAGTGTAAATCACAGTGATTTACAACCATCATAACTCTAGTTCCAGAGGATTCAACCATTGTTTTGCTGAGGCCCAATCACCCAAGAAACCATTTTTTAACAATTGTTTTAACAATTGTGGTTATATTCTTTCTTTCTCTCTCCCTCTCCCTCCCTAACCAACCCCCCCCCACCACCACCACCACATTTGACTAGAATTAAATCTGTAGCCTAGGTTCATCTTGAACTCAGGACCCTCCTGTCTTAGCCTCCCAAGTGTGGAGATTATATGTACGTGTCGCACACCTGGCTTATCTTGATTTTTTGGAAAATCTCTGTGAAGCATATATTCCTGAATTTTGCTTGTCCTTTGCTTCACAAACTTACAACTCTGTAGCATAAAGCAAGCATTTTAAGCTGGGGTGACATACTGCATGTCTGTAATCCCAGCACCAGGGAGGCCAAGGCAGGAGGCTTGCTACATAGTTAAACCCAGCCTGGCCTGTGTATTAAGGCCTTGTCTCAACAAACAAATCAAAAAAAAAAGTGACAGGAGAATTTTCTTTTGTTCATAACTTACTGAGCTATGAATCAGGACAGGCTTTGTGGACAGTTCATCTGTGACAAGTGTGATCTTGGCTGCTATCTAGGGTGGGGATTCTGCTCTGGGAGGGCTTCTGCATGTTACAAATGATTCTTTTGTGCTGCCTGCCCCATTCCTCTTCCGTGCACAGCATCTTAGACTCCAGGTCTTCTCAAACTGGTGCACCAGTGTCAGGAGAAAGTTGAGCTGCTTGTTCAATGTCTCAAGACTCCATGAAGGTTCCAAGAAAAGGGGGAAGCTAGATGCCAAGCTAGTTATGGGCTGTCTGGAAAGTGCTCCTCCTCTTCCTCCTCCTCCCTTTCCTGTCCCTCTTTTTTCTCCAGCTTTTCCTCCTCCTCCCTCCTCCTGACAAGGTTGCTCAAGCTGGTCTTGAATTGGTGTCTCAAGTGATGACCTTCCTGTCTAGCCTGATGTGTAGCCAGGATTGCGGGCACAGTGCAGCGCTTGGCCCAGCCCTGGGCAAATGTACTCTTTTTAAAAATTTTGAGCACTCACATGAGTCAGAAGACGACCTGCAGGAGTTGCTTCTCTCCTTTCACTATGTGGACCCTCGGCATTAAACTTGGGCTGTCAGGCTTGAGGTCAAGCTGAGTCATCTCATTTGCCCATTTTATTTTTTTATTCCTTTTTTGGTCAAAGAAGTCATAAGATTTGCTGAGATTCAAGCATGAGGGACAAATGTGGGACTTAGTGGGAGAAGTGTCAGGATTTGAGGTCAAATCGAATTGACCACAGGTGGAACCTCAACAGAGCATAGAAGAAATGGACTATCTTGTCATTCAAATGACCTGCTCTTGCCTGAAGGCAGGGTGAGAACAATAAGTTACTGCATGAAGATATTGATTAGTTGGATAATTATAAATATTATTTAAAGCTTGTGTGCGTGTGTCCCAAATGAATGTAACACAGTTGCTTATGGCAACATGGGTGAGGGGTTTTCAGGCTTATTGACAGCTTACCAGTGGCTTGCCCATCAACCATGAACTGTCTGTAGAACCTCAAGAAGGGTGGGTTCTCATGAGTCCTGCCCTGCCCCGTGATGGATCACCAATGACAAAGGTCTTGTGTACATGATCATAGCTGTTCCTGGGTGCAATGGCCACATCATCTTCAGAAGACATGACACACTAACTCCTTCCCCCAACTCTTAACATCCTTTCTAATCCCTCTTCTGCAATGTTCCCCAGCTCCGGGGAGGGGTGATAATAGATGACCCATTTAGGGAAGACCAGTTGACAGTTCATTTTAGCACTATGGTCATTTATGAGCATGCAGTTACTGCTGCTCACTGCAAAAAAAAAAAAAAAAAAAAAAGCTGCTCTGACCAAAGCTGACAGCAGTGCTGATTTATGGGTATAAACATAACATATTTTTAATTTTTTATTGATTTATTTTCACATGCATTGGTGTTTTGCCTGCATGTATGTCTGTGTGAGGGTGTTGGATCCCCTGGAACTGGAGTTACAGACAGTTGTGAGCTGCCATGTGGATACTGGGAATTGAACCTAGGTCCTCTAGAAGAATAGACAGTTCTCTTAACTGCTGAGCCATTTCTCCAGCCCCCTAGACAAATATTTAGGAGGCAATTTGATGGGTACAATATGTCCTCTTAGCAAACAACATTAGTAACTCTCCCACTGGTACCTGTGACCGCCACAAAAAATTTTTTGTGTGTGTACAGTGTTTGGCCAGCATGTATGTATGTGCACTGTGTGCCCATGGAAGCCAGAAGAGAGTGTGAGATCCATTAAAACTGGAGTTCCAGAAGGTTGTGAGCCATCATGAGAGTGCCAGAAATTGAACCCAGGTCCTTTACAAGAGCAGCCTATGCCCTTAACCACTGGGCCATCACTCCATGTAGTAGTTTGCTGCTGCTGGGGTATCTCAGCAAGGAAGACAAACAGGCATATTCATAGGAACAATGCCTGCCAGACCTCAGCAGAGGGAACCACTACCATGGCAAGTATCATACTGGACAATGGAAACCTGGGAGTCTCATCTCAGGGGGTTTTTATTGATACCTAAGCTCCTCAGGTGTTCTATTGATAGCACGTGCAGATCATGAGCCATCAAACATCTTTTACATAAAGCCAACACCTGTAGATGATACAAAACTCCAAGGCCTAGGCAGCCCTTCACCCAACAATGCATAAAACAATAATTTTAAATATAACTAAAAATAAACTACAGAAACACCATTCCCTGTTTCCTGAAAAAATATGATTGTATGATCTCATCACATCCAACAGCACACTGCCAGCTTTAATAATCATGATACTGGCTGCTATAGCATGCAACATGCCAGAGTCCAGCTCCAGCAGGTCAGGGGTCTGAAGAGGAGGTGTGGAGTCAGCGCAGAATGAAGACTGGACAAGTATCTAAGGGTTGCTCGAATCACTCTTCTATTCAGAGAGCTTTGGTTTATTTCTCATGCGACATTTTTTTTTTCTACTTGGCAAGCATTGGCTTTTAGTCACACAGTCCAACAGGTAACTATTTTATGACTGTTCCTTTTTTTCCCCCCACACTCCTTACAGTCATCCCTGGTTCCTTATTCTCACAGCCAGACAATCTCTCTAGTTAGCACTCTTAACTAGTGGGTTCCAACAACTTCAGGAAATACATCTCTGTTCCCAGGGTCAGTCAAACTTAACCTTAACCTACTAAATCCTATTATAACACAAAGACCCTTATTGCTAGGGAGAATTGCAGTTTTGCAGCAGACAGCAGATGCACTCATTTCTCTTATAACCTCATACCTATTTTTCTCAGCTAAGCAATTTTGGATGTGTCATTTATTCTAAAGAAATCATACAGCTCCAACGCTCTTTTCTATAATGATCGGTAAGTGCTTTGTTTTATTTCTTTGCTCATTGGTGGGACAGGAGGGTCCTGACCTAGCTAGCCACTCCATGAAGCTCGTTATTCTAATCAACTCTTTTTTCATCTTTCCAGACCATCCTATAACCTCCCACATAAGTTCCCATGTAAGGAAATGGTGGAACAATTCAGCCAGCAGGCTGCATGACATTCATGCTCTAGGAGCATACAATTCTCTTCCATCTGGGTATTCAGACTTATTTGTGGGCTATTGCCTTTGTCCTTTCACAGGCAATGCTCTCAGAGGACTGTCAGGTATACTTTCTGCATCAATAGCCAAAGGCTTCTCTATACCCAAGACCTCCCTGGACCACCATTGTGTTCAGTACTTTCTTGTTAATAATTTCTTAGTAAAAGCACACTTGGGACACAAAGAGGAAGGTATAGGGGTGCTAAGAGTCACAATTTCTTCAGAATTCAAGGTACTTTTTCCTAACTAATTCAGTGGGCCTCAATGATTCCCCAGCAGAACCCTCAGTGGACTTCACCTTTCCCAAATCTCCCAAATATCTCTAAAACACCTCTCTGTGATATCCTGAGGGGCTGTTTGTATGATAAGCAGAGATCCACAGACACATGCAACAACAGTACAAAAGGCCCTGGAAGGAAAAGTGACAGCTCATACTACTGTAAAGGAAAACGTTTGTGTGAAAACTAGGAATGAACTTTATTCCAGGGGTCTATATGAAGGAATCAAATTTAGCAGCCTGTGTAGTCTGGATGGAATGTAGAAAGAATGTTAGGAATGTTGGTACACACCTTTAATCCTAGTATTCAGAAATCAGTGGTAGCACACACCTTTAATCCCAGTATTCAGAAGGCAGTGGTGGTCCATGCTTTTAATCCCTAAGACAGAAACAGAGTGTGGAAGCAGACATAGGAAACAGAGTTCAGAGTCAGTGTCACATAAGAAATGATGTCTGAGATGAATCAGTAAATGGAAGCAAAATGACTAATCAGAGGAAGAGTTAGAGTGAGTCAATGTGAGGACACACCTACTCTCATGAGAAAAAGACTGGTTCTCAGCTCAGAGTAGTAGAAATTACAGAAGAATCAGTTATAGAAGACAATATGAGGCAAGCAGTCTGAAGCTGACTGACTGAGGATAAAGCAGAGAAGCACAGAGACACAGAGGCAGCTTAGCAGAAGTCAGTATCAGAAGGGGAGAGTAAGTCAGTTTGAAGCCAAGCAGAGCAATTCAGTCTGAGGCAGTCAGAGATCAGGCAGAGTGAGCTGGAATCAGAAGAATTCAATCAGCTCAGAAGGTCAGTTTGAACCAGGCAGCTTTGAGAAGAGTTGGAGCCAGATCAAGAGAATAGTCAGAATCTATTAAGGCTTTTTGCCCATTCTCCCACCTCTGGAAGTATAGCTGTTAACTGTCTACAAAAGTGTTTTTTGTTTGTTTGCTTTTCTTTTGGTGATGCTAAAGATAAAGGCTAGGGCCTTCCATGCTAAGAAAACATTCTACCTTGAACTAAATCATCAGCCACCTCAAAACCATTACTTATTGGGCCAACAAGGTGACTCAGTGAGTAAAGGTACTTGCCACCTGATGAGTTGGATCCCAGGGCCCACATGATAGGAGAGAGCCAACTCTCACATGACACCCTATATCCAGCAAACTCTAAGGGCAATACACGAAAGGCAGGAAAAAGGAAATTCAACTGAAGGCTTTTGTGTATTAAAGGACATGATGGAAACTAAGAGTCCTCTGAATCCAATATATGAATTGTGGCATCTGCATGTCTACACACATGCATGCACACACACAAAACAAATACATGAAATAAAAATGTTTAAATAACGGGGAAGGAGTCAGTGGGTTAGTTCAATGGGTAAAGGTGCTTTGCCCACAAGCTGGGTGACCTGAGCTTGATTTCCAGGAGCCACATGGTGGAGGGAGAGAGCCACTTCTGTCTTCTAATCTCTAAGCATGCTTTGCGGCACATGTGGGTCACCTTACCCCTTCCCAAATAAACTGAAAAATGTAATTAAAAGATTAAAACAATAAAGGGGGATCTTGTTGATACGGAAGAGTTCTTTACATATTTCAGATGCTAGATCTCTGTTATTTTACAAATCATGTAGGATTTTTCACTCGATGTCCATGGTGTCCTTTTATACACAAAAGCCTTCAGTTGAATTTCCTTTTTTCAGCCCTTAACAGTGTATGTGCCTTTAGGGTTTGCTGTAGATAAGGTGTCATCCACAGATAGAATCGTTTTGCTTCTTTCAATGTTCTACCGTTGTCTCATCTGATTGCCCAGGCTAGAATCTTCTGTACAGTTCTGAACAGAGCTGGTGAGAGCAAATTCCTGTCTTGTCCCTGCTTGAAGGAAAAGTATTTAGTATGTTACCATTAACATGTTAGTCATGGGCTTTTCTTAGATGATGTTCTTTATCAGGTTGATGTCTATTCCTACTTCATTGAGGTTTTTTCTAATCCTGAAAAAGCACTCACTCTCTCTCGCTCTCTCTCTCTTTCTCTCTCTGTGCACATGCATGTCAGGGATTGAACCTTTTGCTGGCTACACAAATACTCTGTCACTGACTAAGTTATATCCTCACCCAATTCATAGCTTTAAAAAAAAGTGTGTGTGTGTGTGTGTGTGTGTGTGTGAGTGTGAGCACCTGTTTTATCCCATGCATGTGGACACTGGAGAACTTGAGAGCATTGGTTCTTTCCTTCCAAAATGTGGATCCTGGGGTTCAAACTCAGGTTGTCATCAGGTTCAGTGGCAACTGCCTTTACCTTCTGAGCCATTTTGCTGTCCCAACCCTCATTTTTAGGTGGTATTGGAGATTGAACTCAAGGCCTTATGCATCTAGCTAGAAAAGCTTTGTACCCTTAAGCTATATCTCCAGCCCTCCAGTATTGGATTTTTTTCAAGTGCTTTCTTCACATATATTAAGATTTTTGTACAAGTTTTGACCTTTATTATTTGGTTAATAATAGTTAATTTGGTATAATATATTAACTTTTCACATGTTGAGTTAACTTTTTACTCCTGGAGTGAGCCACATTCGGTTTGGATGTACAGCCTTTCTTGCTAGTATTTTATTGAGGTTTTTCACATCTTTATTGATAAAAGGCATTGACCTAGTTCTCTTGAGATATCTTTTATCTATAGACTATAACATAACATTTTTTTAAAAGTTTATTATCTTTCCTTCTAAGTGGGAGGGGCTTGGTGCCAAAGATGTGTCCTATCACCTTGAGACTCCTGATGTCTGAATAGGCCTCTCAGAAGGGGTGTCATGACACAGTGCCTGAGACCCTTAGGCAAGACCTGTTCAGGACCAGGCTCTTTTGTGCTCCTGGGGTCCAACTGCATTTGGAATGTTCCCATCCATCCCAGATGTCACCTTCTCTGAAGCTCCCTTTAAATGGTCCCAAGATGTGGTCCTTGACTTAAATGACAGTCATGCCAAGAATCAGATGCCAAAAATACCCTAGCCTGCCCCAGATGCTGACATTGGGAGGGACCTGCATGAAATGTGCTTTCTGCAGGTGTTTGGTAGGTGGATAAAAGGGGAGAACTAGTTTTGCAGCCCCCTCTCTACAAGGTCATTATCGATCTCTGGGTCTTTGTAGAAAGGAACTACTTTGAAGCCCTAAGTCTGTGTCTGCCATCCAGCCTGACTGAGCCTCTAAATCCCCCAAATGAGGTTGATTTTGAAAATAGTTTTTGGATTATTTGTTGACAAGTTGAATTCTTCTGAAACCTCATTCAGAATCATCCCTTAAAAATGAATGACTTAGGACTGGGAAGGTAGCTCCATTGGGGAAGTGCTTGTTATCATTCTGGGGAGGCCTGGGTTTGATCCCCAGCGCTGCATAAATCAGGTGTGGTGAGGCATGCTCTTAGCACTTCAAGATGGAAGCAGGAGGATGAGAAGTCATCCTCAGTTGCACAGAGACTTTGAGGCCACTGTGGACAAGATGAGGTCTTATCTCAAAAAGGCAAGGACTTAACTAGAATGTAACCAATGTAAGTAATCAGTGAGTGTAATGTAAAGGTAACTAGAATGCAATGTTTTACATTGGTATACTAATTGTAACAAAGGTATCATACCGCAGTAAGATCTTAATAATAACAGAACTGAGATTGAGTATAGAAGGACTCTATTTTTGCTATTATTTTGCAAATTGAAAACTTAAAAATGTTTTGAAAGAACATAGTAATAAATGAGGGTTTCAATTAAATTATTTTAATTGTGATCTATTTTATAATACCTTTTATTGAATAGTAAAGATCATGAGCCAGTCTGGTAGTGTCACCTTTAATCTCAGCACTTGAGAGGCAGAGACAAGCAGATCTCTGTGAGTTCCAGGCCAGCCTGGTCTACATAGTTTCAGACTAGTCAGGGCTAGCTACACAGTAAGACACTATTTAAAAAAAAAAAAAAATCTAATTGTCTTCTGTTACTGATGTCTTGACTTCTCATTTTCAAGATTCTGTGTGGTTAATTATCCTGAATTTTTGTACTGCCTTTAGGGTTGACATTTTATGTATTTTAACATGAAAATAACCTCTTATCATTACTTGTTTATTCATTCCTTTTTTGTTTTGTTTTTTTGTGACAGGGTTTCTCTGTGTGCAGCCTTGGCTGTCCTGGAATTCACAGACCTGGCTGGCCTCGAACTCAGAGATCTGCCTGCTTCTGCCTCCCAAGTGCTGAGATTAAAGGCATGTCCCACTACACACGTCAGGGTTTTCATAACTTATTTTCTTCATAACCTTTTGAGTGCTTATTTCTAGATGCCATTTTGTTGTTACTGTTTTTTTTCTTTTCTGATTCTGTTAAATTTTTAACTTATCTGATAACTAGCCATTATCTGAGCTCTTTTCTTTAGTTCTATTTTTTTGTTTGCTTGTTTTGCTTTTCTATGGAGCTGGGGATCCAACCCAAGGGCCTCATGAATGTTAGATAAGCACAGTAGCTAGACTTCAGGTTCATATTGAACAGCTGTGTCCTTGGACCTCTCTGTCATTAGCTGCCGTTAGTGGGACTCCTTTCACACCACTGACCATCGATTTGCAAGTCTTTAATATACTTAGGAATAATATTTCTGTTTCATTTTTTAAAAAACTATAACAAAATTTCATCTAATCAGTTTTAGGTTTTTTTCAAATGCTGTGTGTGTGTGCGTGTGCGTGTGGTATGTGCACATGTATGCTGAGGGCATAGGAGCATATCGATGTCTTCCCCTACCACTTTCCGCATTACTTATTTTTTATGTACTAAATATTATTTTTTAAAAGTATTTTTGTGTGTATGGGTGTTTTACCCAAATGACTGGAGTACCACATGCATGCAGTGCCCTTGGAGACCAGAAGAGGGCATTAGATCCTCTGGAACAGGAGTGAGAGATGGCGGTGAGGTGCCATGTGGGTGAGTGGGTGCTGGCGACGGAACTCTGGTCCCTCTGAAAGAGCAGCCAGTGCTCTTAAGGGCTGAGCCATCGCTCCAGCCTTCCATCTTATTTTTTTGAGACGGTCATCTCTGAAGCATGCCATTTCAGGATCTACCTGTCTCTATCCCCTAACAGTGGATTACAGGCACATGTGGCCACTCCAGCTTTTACATGGCTGCTTTCACAGCAAAAGTTCTTACTCACTGAGACATGTCACAAGACCCCCCCAGTCCTTTTTTGAATTTTGAGATAGAGTCTTACTAAGTTACCCAGGCAGGCCTTGAATTTATGATCCCCCTGCCTCATCGTCTCTAGGCCTGGGCCAGATAATTTTTTGTGTTGACTTATAGTTGTGGGGTCTTATGTTATTAGCAATTTCTAATAGATTAAACTACATTTAAAACATTTGCCAAGTTTTGCCATGAACACTCTCCCTCCACCCCAAATATTCTCAAGTTTTTAGCTCTTGGGAAGCCCAAATAACATGAGAGGTTTTCTCATTAAGATAAAGAGCAAAGATACAACTGTCTATAGAGAAGACCGAGAGGCCTGCAGAATAACTTCATGGAAGAGGAGGGATAGTGCGGAGAGGACGGGAGCAAAGGAGGGCCTCGTGAGGAAGCCATAGGACACCCCTGCTGAGACAGTCAGCAGAGGTCGCATGGAGACAGATGGGCTCTGAAAGCTGCCCTGGCTCTGCCGCATCCTGACTATTTCCTCCATTCTTCCTCCAGGGGTTTGGAAACAGCAGAATCTCTAGGCCTGCTTTTCCTCCTGGGGTCTCCATCTGGCTGGCACTGCCACCAGCACCCCCACCATACTCCCAACCAGAGATGCCTTCTCCCTTCTGGGAGATGGACTGGAATGTCAGAGGCCCAGGCCCAGCCCAGGGAAGTGTGAGCTGTGTGTTTATTGAATAAACATGAAGTGATCCCACTGGAGAGAGTGAAGATTCTAGTTCTGAGTGGGTTTGAGTCAGTTAAAACCACATTCAAGGCACATGGCTGGTAATGGATGCCACGCAGGGCTTGTAGCTGGTGAAGATCTTCTTCACTGTCTTTAGGCGTCTTCGGCTCAGTGCAGGAATGAGGGGGCCTCTAGGTGGATTTCCCCACAATTTCCTCCAGGCCAGGGTTTCCATTGAAGGGCCAGTTCCTCACTTTCTCTGCCAACAGTGGCCTCTACAGCCTCGGCTTACACCTGAGGGATGGGGTAGGAGGCGCAGGCAGCCAGGCCACACATGTTCTTCCCACGTTCAATGAGGAAGTACCTGGAGGAAAGAAAGGAATGAGGTCTGACCAGTGGCATTGGTACCATAGAACTTTCTAGAATGTTTTGCTGCAAACTAAGACATGACTCTAGGGATTAGATCCTCTGAATTTATTCATAGAACAGCTTACCACAGGCTTATTTTACCAGCAGGAAATAACTGGCCTCACTTTGTAACTAATTTCTTCCTATTTCTCTTTGCATATTCTACTTTTCCCCAGAATTGATGGAGGAGGCTCCCTTCTTCCCTCTGTCCAGGTCCTCACATAGCTACCTAACCATCACTAGCACCTCCTAACAATAAAAACTCTCTTTTTCAGGTGTGTGTGTGTGTGTGTGTGTGTGTGTCTGTCTGTCTGTCTGTTCACCCTAATTCAAAGGAGGAGCTGTTACTCACTGTAGCAAATTCTCTGCTTCCATTTCTTAGACCCTCCTAGAAGTTGGTTTTATCCCAGTGAGATGCTGAGGGCTGGCTGTTTCCAATCTTCATTGACAGACCCCATTAAGCCAATTGGCCTTCTGTCCCCTGCAGACTTGTTGGAACCTGAGATCCTATGAGGGGTCTTGCTAACAGGGCCTTAGCACATGAACGTTCTAGGACTTGTCCAACTCCAACTGTGAGATGGAGATGCTTCCCTCCCAGGACCCGAGCAATGTGCCCCCAGCAGTGGGATCTGTGGGCTACTTACCCCTTCTGCCCCCACTGGGTGCCCCAAGAGTTTTTGACGATCCAGTAGGGTACTCCATTCTGTTCTCCGTAGCCAACAGCCAGAACTGCATGGTTTACTTTATCTGGAGTTTTATGGCAGGTAGTGCTGGAAATAAAAGTGTATTTACAAGGGTTGTAGTATAGGAAGGATAAAGGTAAAGACTGTCACAAACAAGGGCTCTCCAGTGCTGCAGAGATACTTTTCCCACTGTGGGGAGGGTGGTGTGCTGGGTGTCAATCAGCTACGACTCAACAGTAACGGGAGAGAATCAATCTCCTCAGTTCTCAATCCTTCTGCTCCTGCAGTCTCCACATGGTATTGGCTCTGCAGTGGCCACTTCTGACTCCCCAAAAAAGGAGAGCATCCCCCGTGCTGCACTTCTGTAGACAATGGGGGCCAGTATAATTCAATCCACTGCTCTGTTGCTTCCGTGTTCCTTCTAAAGACTACCTTGTACTTAACGGCAAATATGTAGGCTTGCCATTTAGCCTCCATGAGTAATTCTATGACTTCAAGAGGACAAACATGCAGTGGCCATGTGCCGATTCAACTGACACGGAACTGTCACAAGTACGAGTCAGGTCCAGTGCAAGGTGCTGGGCCACAGGCAGCAGGACCCACTCTGCTCTTAGAAAGCTTTGTTTGGCAGGGGGCTGTCGGGCAGGCTGACCTGTAGTGGCCTGAGGGACGTGCCAGAGAGGTAGGGAATGGGTTCCCCAAGGAGCGGGATCCAAGCTAGTGGGATGGGAAACGAAGCGTCCTCGAGGACCAGGGGATATACATGAAACCACAGCCCTTCCACATGGCTGGGGTGAGGGAGTCAGGGGAGAATGAGAGGAAACCAGAAGGGAGGTTTGATGCAGATGAGTGCAGAGAAAGAAAGGGGAGGAAAATCACCAAGATCCCATTGCTAGGCACCAATCTTGGGTAATGGGGAGGCCTTGGGTGTTTATATTCATGTCCTTATAGGACTGGGGAGATGGCTCAGTCAGTAAAGACATTTGCAACACAAGTTGTGAGGATTTGGCTTCAGATTCCCAGTAGGCATATAAAAAGCCAGCTTAATTTTGTAATCCCAGCACTGGGAGCTGCAGACAGGCAGATTCCTGGAACTCATTAGCTAGCCAGCCTGGATGCAACATTGAGCTCTAGGTCCAGTGAGAGACCCTTGTCTCAAAATTAAGAGAGTGACTGGGGAAGACACCTTTGCTTAACCTGGCTTCCACATGCATGCACATGCACATGCATAGTTAGGTTGACGTCTGGCCTCCACACGCATGCACATGCACCATGCACACACACACCCACATAAACCTCCATACACACAAATTTTCATCTCCAGAAGAGCACTTCAAAAGAAGGGCTCAGGGTCCAAATGGAGGAGGGGACATGTGTCTGTCTGTTGCAGAGCAGAGTCAAAAACAAGCCAATGAGGAGACATCTAGAGAAGAGGACAGTGGGCTGGAATAGGTAGGAGAGGAGAATGAGCAGCCTATTGTGGCTCTGGTTTTTCCCTCAGCAGTAGCAGGGATAAGTCTGTTAACAGACACAGAGACCTTCAAGGAGCACTGGGGCTGCAGGAACACAGGGTTGGAGGTCTCCATGGCCGCTCATGCTGAATTAGCAGGGGGTCCTCGGATCCAAGTATTGGTCTAATACTTGAAAGAGACTTGGTGGGCCATGGGCATTCTTAGCCAATAGTTGGCTGTGGATTTATAGTTGTACCTGAGGACTACATAAGGGCTGAAGGCAAACCCCGGAAGAATGTGGACAATCTCAGGGTGGCTAGAGAACAGAAAGCCTGGAGGAGCCTGGAGAGCAGTGAGTAGCTACAGAGACTCCTTGCTAAAGTCTTTCACCTGTCACCAAACAGGCAGGCTAAGAGGTATGGGCACAAATACTACATTAGACATGCCAAGAGGCTGGGGTTGCAAAACCTACTGCGCACGAGGCCCTGTGTGCTAAGGACTCTGGTCTTCCTGATTCTCTACCAGGTTCTGGTAGTGACCCTTCCAGAACAGGATTCTGGTGTTAGAGAACTGCTGCTTCTCCTTTTCCTTTTTCCATCTTGATTTTTTTTTTTTTGAGACATAGTCTCATGCAGACCAGACTAGTTTCAGTTCACTATGTAGCTGAGGAAGATCCTGGGCTTCTGATCCTCCTGCCTTTACCTCCTCAGTGCTGGAATTATAGGTATGCACCATTGCACCTCATTTATGCAGTGCTATTGACCGACCCCAGGGTGTGGTGCAAACACTTGCCGAATGAACTACATCTCCAACTCCATCTTCAAATATTTGACCATGTTTTTGAATCTTAGATGGCTTGACTGGATTCAGCCCTTCTGTAGATGACCACAAAGCTCTTGGCATGGATTTTGGCTTTACCCCCTGACTTAAGCCATCATGGCTGGGCCCGTGGCATCCTTTGTGACCTGTCTTTTCTAAGATACAGACTCAGTCCCTGAAACTCAGAGCTGTAAGAAGACTAACCGAGAGAACACATGCTAAGTCTCATGAACAAAACGTGGGAGTCCAGGCTGAGCCGGAGGCCATGTGCTCGGTGTGAGGAGGCCCACTCGGCGCCACTCACTCTCCCTTCTGACTCCCAGGACCCTGGCTTACCTGGAGTAGACGCCACTTCTATACATCATGAAATCTTCAGTCACCTCAAAGGCAAAGCTCACAGGGTTGTACAGTGCCACGGCCTCCACCATTGCCTCCTCGTCATTCTGCGGACAGACAGAAGCATTGAGATATGATGGCCTCTGCCGCCTCTCTCCACGCTTATGGCTTGTTGCCTCAAGGTAGGGGCTGGAGTTCCAGAGCTGTGCAGGGGACCATGGGAAACACAGCCCTTGGCACTCAGCAGTGATGCAAACCCCACTTTCTTATGCAGACGGCAGCACCCTTTGGCTAGATTTCTGTTGTTTTTTGAGATAGGGTCTTATGTAGTCCAGGCTGGCCTTGAACTTGTTTTGTAGCTGAGGATGACCTTGGATTCCTGCTCTTCCTGCCTTGACCTCCCAAGTGCTGGGATTATAGGCTGGTACTACCATGCCTGGCTCTGATAAATTTTATCTTTTAAAGCCAGGCATGGTGGTGTATCTTTAATCCCAGTGTAACAAGGCCCCAGACAATCTATCTCCGTGATGGAAGTGCTATTCAGGCTGTAAAAACTCAGCACATAGACAGCACCACCTGCCAAAATGAAAACAAAGACCTACTCCATCTGAATCCATATAGTTTGAGGAAAGTCTCAAAATGTCCTAACCTTGCTTTTTAAGCTTCTGCAGTTTTGCTTATGGTTAACTTTTCTTGTTAATTGAAGTATGTCAACCCAGAACATGGCTTTTGTGTGCTTAAAATACCATCCTGGAAAAGGCTTGGGGCTACACTAGGATCCTGAACATCCAGTGTAGTCGACAGCCAGCTAATAATAATAAAGACTTTCTATTTGCTTAAACCCATGTCCAAGCATTCTTCTCTGGTGAATATTCCACACCATCAGCACTTGGGAGGCAGAGGCTGGTGGACCTCTGTAAGTTCGAGGCCATCCTGGTCTATATACTGAGTTCCAGGACAGCCAGAATGATACAATAGAGAGACTATTTCAAAACAAAACAGAGCAAAACAAAAAATAAAAATAAGCCAACAGTACTGGGGATGGAACCTAGAATCTTGAACATGTTAGGCAAGTGTATTACACTTGCATCCATGCCTGGCCTTTGCTGTTGTGTTGGGATCAAAGCCAAGGATCAAACCTTTTGCATGTTACGCAAGTACTCTATGACTCAGCCATACCTCCAGTTTATGTGGGTTTTTATCTGGCTTATAGTTCTTTCTCTCAAACCAAACCAGCTCCCCTGTGGCTTCAGTCTTTGCCTTCACTTCCTGAGTGTCTGGGAATCTCTCATTTGTCTCCCTTACATCCTCACACACAGCTCAGCCATTCATTCTCTCAGTCACAACTGACCACTGAGGCCAGGGACTGTGAAAGATGTGCTGATGACTGTGACACCCTTGCTTCTGCTAATATTCCATATTCAGGAAGACAATCTAGGGGACATCACTGGTGGAACACAGGTCTTACAGGTCCAGAAATAGCTAAGACCTATACCAGGATGGAAACATGATAACTAGCCAAGGCTATAGGCCTTCTGAGTAGGACCTGTCACTTCAGTGGGGAAGGCAGGCAGAAGGATGTCATGGTAGCTTCTTGGACTCAGGGTGAAAGAAACAGCCAGAAACTCCTGGTAGACCCCAAAAGCCTCCCTCCCAGGAAGGGTGGGTGGTTCCCACCCTCAGGTGTTTTAAAGTGCCCCAGTTGGGAAAAACTGAGAGAGAGTTATAGTAATGAGATGCTCAGGAGTGGAAATGAGGCTGGAGGTTCAGAGAGTTGAGGCCAGGGCTCAGAGAAGGGAAGTAAAGTGCAGGAGGAGACAGTACTCAGTGCATCCTTCCTCAGGCAAGGGTTCCTTCCAAGCACTGCTTGGCCTTGGGAAACCAGGAGGTCACAGAAGCTTGCACATAAGGCCCAGAACTTCTGTGACTACTAGCACTGTTTCTACAGCTGTTCCTTGTCTTGTCTGGAGGTTCTGGCTTGCTCTTCCGGGCTCTGCTGGTGTTCCTGACAAGACTCTTCCTAGGAACTAGACAAAAAGTAACTTTCGAGTGCCTCATTCATTTGGCAGTGGAATACAGTGGCCCGCAGGGCCAGTGATGGTGGGTGATAAAAACGGGGTTCTTCTCAGGAGATGGTAACATCTCTATTACAGGGTGTGGGCTGTGCTGCTGAGGTGGTGAACTTCTGGAGTGACATTTCTCAGTTCAAAACCAGCCCCACCTCCTAGCTCCTGGACACATTATTCAGCTCCTCCGAGACTTGAGACTTTTCTCCTCTATCAAAATGAAGGTAATAACCATGTTCATGTCCTAGGTTGTCTGGAGATAATGTCTGTCGGGTGGCTCTGTAGTACTTCTAATCACTCCAAACTGTTATTACTTTGGAGAGGTTGACATGACCTTCAATTAGATGACAGCTGCTGTCGTCACATAAACAAACACATTTGTTACCTGAATCTGTTTATGGTCACATGACCCCCTCCCTTGAACATCATACCTGCACACATCATGGAGGTTTCACACATCCTACACAGTCCTCTCAGACTGAGCTCATGCCTACGAGACTCATGGGCATTCACGCATGCTCATGTGCTCTCTTGGAAAAGCAAGGTATGACTGTGTGCGTGGGGAATGCTGTCCTTCGAGTATAACAGCCATTACTATCTTAATCAGAGTGGCCCTGATTAGACCTAACAAGATTTGACCTGCTCATGTTCCCTCGTGGGAGGAGGGCGGTCATTAGACCCGCACCTGAGGTTCCAGCTACTTCCTCCCTCCTGAGTCCCTGTCAAAGCTTTATATAATTCTGTCCCAGCTCCATGTGTTCTCTGCAGGTTCTAGTGTACACAGGAGGTGGCATCTTCATTAACTTAACCTACGCAGCTATGGGAAGTTGTCATCCTCCTTATGGTGGGGCATTTTGTTGATACAGCTGTTTTGAGGTCACTCACGTGTTCCTGTAAAAAAACCCAAGAAACTCATGGGTTCACCAAGCTAGAGCTGGGTGCGATGTGACTCTTTTGGTCTCTTGATGGTGCTCTAACTGGGGTGATCAGGCGTCTACTAATGTCTCACCAGGAAAACGGAATGTTTCCCCACGTACCCAAGGTGAGGTGTGCCATAACTCATTAGGAGTATGATTTATTACTCTCTTTCCCTCAGCCTGGGTACTGAACTAAAGCCAAAAGCAAAGGCGACAGCCGGCCCCACCTGAACCACAAACAGGTGACAGGAGTGAGACACACTGTGCCCTTCAGACTTAAGGGTGGTCGTGGCTGCATCAAAGCACACTGACCTGCATGCTCCATCCTTAAGTGAGATGTTATCACTCAGTTATCACCGCGTTTTAGACAAGAAAACAGAACCACAAGCACACAGCCGCACGTAGACTTGGAATTCAGAACCCGGGGCATCCCGTCACTCCACGATACCCTTCCTATCCTCCACCACACCACCTTCACGGTGTGCAGGAGTTGGAAGTAATGCCACGAAGAGCTGCCGCCATATCAGAACATATCCCCTAGGCTAGAGATAGACCCAGTACTCACGAGTGTGATGTTGGCAACGTCCTTGACAAATGCAATGGCTTTTTTTGGGTCGAACTTGCAGTGACCATCCTGTTCAAGGCAGCACAGAGAATACAGAGAATACAGATTAGAGATGCTTAACCTGAGGCTGAGGTTTCACCCTCCCCAAGAAAGGTTGACAGCATTTTCTAAGTAGCTTGTATGTACCAGGGCCTTGCTGGCAGTAGCGCTACAGAGGGACTTAGAGTATCTTTGTCCTACGCATGTTTAGAACCCGAAGCAGGACAGTTCTGTGCTGTCTGGGACACATAGTGCTTGGTGACAGCCTAGGGAAACAGAAAGAGAAGCCAAGTAGGAACCTATGTACCAGGGTTGGAGGGACAGTCCAGGGAACAGTGCTGACCAGAGGCAGGCATAGACTAAGTCACCGGAAAGAAATGAGGGGGGGAGGCTCTGAGAGCTAGGAATTGTTGGGCATAATGATGGGATAGACCGGCCTTGTGGGAGTGAAGCAGATCCCAGGGTCCTCCAGGTTGCTCTGACCAAGGTAGGTATATAGGCCGAGGTGGTCAGAGAGGCCCAGGGTGAGGCCAGCTAGGTGTTTCCTGATGAACGGAGGCCAAGCTCTGGGTGGAGGTGGTGACACGGGGTGGACCAATGGAATCACGAAGGAACAAGGCAAGCTGAGTTGAGGTGAGAGGGTCCCGAAGAGGGACGTTCAGGCAAGAGAGATGGTGCTACAGGCCAAGGATGACAAGAGGCCCTGGTAAGGGTAGAGGACACAGGCAAGCACTGTGAGGAGCCCAGATCTGAATGGCAGCACCGTGGAGGGGGAGAAGGGTAAGGTGGAGATGAGAGAAGTGGCTGAGGCCACCCAGAGTTACCCGGCCTCTGTAAGGGTAGGTGTCTTCTCCCATGATGCCTTTGTTGTATAGGATGTACTCGAAGGCCTGGCTTGGGAGACCTCTGCAAGAAGGACACATACGTAAGCCCTTCTGGGCCTGGTCCCACAGACGGGGTAAGCCTATGGTGGAGCCTGGTGACGTTTGCCCTTGCCTGGGTCACTGGGGTCTTGGTAAGGCATATTCCAGGGGCAGAGGTCTCTGAGAGGTCAGCAATGTGTCCCTGGTCTCAGCCACTGGAGTGTGGGTGAGCTACAAGTGCCACTCTGGGACAGAGGCCCCTGGAAGTGAGGCCTCTGTCAGGAGAAGCAGGTAGACCCTGGGGAGGCTGAAGAAATCATTGTCACCATAATGCTATCGACATCAGGCATCCCCATGGACAGTGTTCCACAGACACCCTGCATGACCCCTCATGTTAGCCCCAAGTGGTAGCTACTACTTCCTGAAGCTCAGAAAGGTGTGTGCTGGGGTAGGGGGCGGGGGTGCTCACTCAGCAGACCCCACTCTGTCTAGACTTTGCTCTTCTCCCTATAAGCTGTGTTACCACCTGACCCATGGCATGCTCGTGCACAGCTTTTTCAACTCTGAGGAACATCAGCTCTGTGTGTTCTGCTGTCTGTTGGGTCATCTGTGCCTTGGTCCCACAGCGGGATATGGTGGGAACTAGTACTTTAATGAAAAATGGAAGTAATGTCATGGACCAAAGTAGACAGATTCAAAAGATTGGTGAGACTCCAGCGTGCCCAGGAGTCAGCCTCTTGCCCCAGGCAGCGTGAAGTTGTGTAGAGGAACAGGATGAAAAGTGAGGGGAAACTGAGCACCCTGGTGAGTCCCTGGGAGGCTGCAGCATCAGCCCTGAATCTCTGGACTCAGCCTGGAACATGGCTTCCTGCAAGAGACCCTGCTATTCACCACCGCCAGAATAGGAGGTGGTGGATGAGATACCCACAGAGGAGCAGTGAGGGCAAGTTGGGGTCTGACAGGAATGTTAAGGCTGAGAAAAGGCCCTACAGGACCCTAAGGGAGTTTCTGCATATGCGTATCATATGCCCAGACTAACCACACAAAACTGCCTCAGAGATCAGCTAACATGGAGAAAGGGGTTGGGGGCCTGGTGTCACTGTGAAAATGGAAGCTAGTTCCTAGTAACTAATTGGGCAGATGGGCAGGGACAACTCATAAAGCTCTCAAGAACTGGGGCGGCTTGTGCTTCGGAGAACTTGGCTAAGGGCCAATCAGCTCTCCATGCGTGAACTTGGGGGTTGGAGGGGGACACGTTTCTTCCTCTACTAATTCTTTTGGCCACCTGTCAAGAGGCTTTGGCGACTGGTGAGGCTGGCACGCACAGGGCACGGTTGGGTGACATCTTGGGAAGAGGTTGGATTTTCAGCCCTGTACCTTCCAGCTGTGAGACAGACCTTTTGATTCTACCCAGGGGTGGGGTAGAATGGGGGTTGAATGGGATTTCATGACTATAGCAGCTGCTCAGTGAGGGAGATGAGAAGGGGTGGGGCTCTTCTGCTCCGGAACATACCCTTGGCAGCCATGATTGTTGAAGTTTTGAGCGCAATCCACCAGCTGCTGCTCAGCCTAGAGGAAGGAGCACAGACTCAGTGAGAAGACGGCTGAGAGGTCACAGAGGTGCTACTGTGACGTGTCACCTCGCACAAGCTCATGCACATCTGTGGCCTGATTGGTGTTGTATGTATGGTGATGACCCAACTGTGGGTTCCCCAGGGGTCAGACCATCTCTGTGTATCTCAAGAGTGTCCGCCCCATGGCTGGCACATGTTAGAAGGGGCTCAAAATAACTTGGCTGCAAAAAAGGCCACGGTTTGTGAATAGGCCTCCTTCTACTGAGCAGTTGTTCTGTAGGCATGTACACAGTATGGACTATGTATCTCATGGTGTATGCTAGAGGGAGACTCAGGCTCAGAGACCCTGACCCATCTCTACTCAAGCCAAGCTCTCATGGCCACATTGACCTTGCTGGACTCCTCTCTCTTCCCTACACTGTGGGACAGTTCCTTCACAGGTGTCACCCTTCCCTTGGGGGCTAGTGGGTAGATACATAGCCCTTGCTCTTCCCTGTATGAAGATAACCAAGCATGAGAAAGGGCCCAGCTCCTAGAAGGGGCATCTCCCACTCAATATCTACTGTCCAGAGCTCTTCTTGGTGAAGTACCAGGCTGAAAACTGAGGAATGAGAGGGGTTCCCACACGCATCTAGGAGGGAGCTCTTGGGCCATTTCCTCATGCCATCCCTTCTGGGAATACATTAGTTGATATTCCTAGGCCAAATGTCCTCAGGGTTGGGACATAGACCTCATGGAAACAGAGCTCTTGGCTAACACCATGAATGAGCCTGAAGGGCCAGGCCCAGTGGTAAGAGGTGTTCTGTAGGACATGGCCTACAGCTGACTTCTTACCAAAGACAGCATCTTCCCACTGGCGATAGCCACAGCAGACTCTAGGGCCCCCGTGGTGGAGAAAGTCCAGCAGCTGCCACAGGCTCCCTAGAGAGGACACACAGGGCAGAGGGAGTCACTGAATGTGCCCTCATGACACAGCCCCACTCACCAGTGTAGGAACCTTGACCCCTGAATGCCTTTGCCCTTTACAAGCCCCTGCTAGCAGCTCCCTCCATGCTGCCCTGCACATATTTCAGGAGGAACATCCTTTCTCCATGATGCAGCAACTGAAGCTCCTGAGGAGCACATATGACAAGCCCACTGGACTCTCAATCTGGGCCTCTTGAACAATTCTCCTACCTCGGTAGGGCCAGGAACCCTCTTGAGCCCATTCTACGGTATCTGGCTCTCCCACTTTGAGTCCTTTGTTGGATTCTCTTTTCCCTACTCTTTTCCAACAGGAGTCACCAAAGTTCTTTCTAGAACCTTCTCTCTCACCTTTCTACTAATCTCATTCCACCCAATGCCCTAACTGTTAACCTAATAGCTTCCTGCACCTTCATCTCAGCCCCGATCATCATCCAAGTGCACCAAAATGATGACTCTGAACAGAGTCCTGTCATCTTGGGCTCAGGGATCCAGCACCATCCATCCGTCTCACAATCTGCAAGCTGTTGCTGCCAGCAAACTCCCAATTCACTACACCTTTAGAAGGTTAGGTTAGGGTTAGTTGTCTGGTACTGGACCCAGTCTGCCAGTCAAATCCTGGCTCTTTCATGTACCAGCTGTGTGATCTGGGCAGCAGTGTCCCCAGAAATCTGCTTATTTGTAGAAGAAGGTTAGAATAACACCTGTCTTCCTCAAAGGCCAAACTCCTTTCGGTCTTTCCTCTTAAATCCTTCCCTTTGGAGAAGATCTTGACAAAAGGACACACAGAAGGTATAGGAGGAAACAGTAGAGGAAACTGGAGGCATTGTGGATGGAAGCAGAGCTGGCCCTCAACTTGGAGCAGAGACCTGCCTTTTTGGTTTTGTTTGCTTTGTTTTTTTGAGACAGGGTCTCACCACGCAGCTGAGATTACATGTTGGGGAAGTTTATTTCTGTTTATGCTCATGTAACTTGGGAGGAATTGTTTTGCACATTGTTGGGGGAAGGGCTGCCTAAGCCTGGCAGTTTGTATTATCTGCAGGTGTTGGCTTTATGTAAATCTGTGACTCAGATGTTTGCTTCCTCATGACCTGCACCTGCTCACAGCTCTCTGGCCGAGCCATTGTGGCAAAGAGCAAAGTTGCTGTGGAGAGATTCTCTTAGTCCCTCTTCCACAGTCTCAGGCAATAAGGAGAGAACATTTCCCTTAGGCTTTGAGCTCCCCCACCATAAAGGTGACATAGCTCGGCTGTTCATGATGAGACTAAGCTACAAGTTTTATTCATTATACAAATAGTCCTTTGAATGAAGGGGCAGAGTTTTTGTATCAATAATACACCTGAGGAGCTTCTGTATCAATAAAAACACCTGAGACCAGACGACTGGGGTTCCACTGTCTAGGATGGCACTCACCATGACAGGCAGTTCCTTCAGCTAAGGTCTGGCTATGGAAATGTTTCCTTGTCTTTCTTGCTGATCTCACACAGTAGCTATCAGCTACACTACCCTTGAATTTGAGATCCTCCTGCTTCAGTGAGCATTGTTGAAGACTGGTCCCTGACAGAGACTTATTTTTGAGTCCCTTCTTTTTATCTCACATCTTGAGCAAGCCACCCACACTCTCTCCCTCTGTAAAGTTACATCAGCTCAAGGGGGCTTTCAGAGCTAATGTTAGGTATGACGGCCACTGCCTGAGACCACAGAGTAGCCACCATAAGATGTCACATGCACTCCTGAGTAATCACCTTGTTCCTATGCAAGGTGGTCAGTCCTATCTGGTGGCCTAGGGTCCAATAACAAGGAGAACTCGGAACCATCCTCTTTCCACCTGTCCGTTGAGCAGGCTCAGGCTTCCATGCTTTGAACTGCTGTGTGATTCGTGATTCTACAGGGCCTGCACACTGCCTTTGGGTCACTCCCACTCTTGACACTTCCTGCTGGGGCAGAGGCTTGTTTTGCTCCCTTGGGATGTGGTTCAAGTATCTAGTTAACCTGGCAGGCTCCAGGCTGTGGTGAGCCTGCGAAGATGCAGAGCTGTGCTACGTGCCTTTTGTACCACATGGCTCTCATGAAAAAGCCATGCTTCTTGGGGCTAGCTTCAGAATAAAGTCGAGGGTTCCTAGGAGGGCAACCTTAACCTCAGTTTCCTGGAATGGAGAGGTCAGCATCTTTGAGAATGCTGCTGCAGTTTTGTCTCGAGGGAGCACAGAATGCCACAGAAATGACAGAGCATGGGGTCTAGTCTTCAGAAAAAGACTATGTGCTAAAAATCTCCCAGTACCTGGGGGAAAGGCAGGAACATAGTCAAGTCTACTATGTCATACAGAAGGCCCTCTGACCAATAAAGAGGACACCCCCATACCTCCTCCCTGCTGTGCCCAGGGCATGCCATGTGAGAATGCTGGGCTCAGTCACCCATCACTAACCACTTGGAACCACTCCACAAAAGCAGTCAGCCAGGACAGCAGATGCAGCCTGGTGCCCTGAGGAGTGTGTGAAGGATGGGAGGAACAGATACATCCCAGGCAGAAAGGGTCCTGGTGTTCAGTCTCTCAGGGAAAATGTTTTGAACAACTGAGCATGACATTCTTGGAAGTCACAGAGGGATTTGGGAGGGTATGCATAAGAAAAAGGCAGGGACTTTAGCCTAATAGAGGGCCATTTTTCATCACCCAGAGCTTCCCAACCTTAAAGCAGGGACATCCAGAGCCTTGCAGAGGAGAGAAGGGAAAAGGCAGAGGTGGGGATGTGCTTGCAAAGGTACTGTGAGCACCTGAGTCCTCTGTCCTAGATTGGGGTCTGACAACAAGCTGTTTCAGAGGGAAAAGGTGGGGCCTGCCATGCCTACCTGATTTTTCACTGCTGAGACAAAATTTCCTTTCTTCCGCCAGTCCATGGAGGAGGGGTAAGGGCCAGTGCCTCGGAGGTAGTTACTTTTGGTAGCTGAACAATTCTGAAACAACCAAATAAGTTCTTTTCAAAGAAAATGTAATTAAAATGGAGAGTCATTAAAAGGGAATGAGAGGTGTAGTGGGTAAAGCATTTGTTGTATGCAAATGAGGACCTGAGTCCTCACAGCTGTGTGTCTTTGTAACCCCAGTGCTGGGGGAGGGGGGTGGGGCAACACGCAGATCCTGGGGACTTGATCAGCTAGTCTAGATGAACTGGGCGAGTGCCAGTGTAAAGTGGAAACTGGGTGTGGTGCCTCCTAGCACTTGGGAGGCAGAGGTAGGTGGGTCTCTGTGAGTTCAAAGTCAGCCTAGTCTAGATAGAGTCCAAGGCTAGCCAGAGCTACATAATGAAACCTTGTCTGAAGGGAAAAAAAAAAGCGGTGAGGGACTGGATAGATGGCTCAGCATTAAGCAGTTAAGGGCACTTGCTGTTCTTCCAGAGGACCAAGGTTTGGTTTCCGGCACCCACATCAGGTGGCTTACAACTATAACTTCAATTTCAGGGGATCCAATACTATCTTCTAGCCTCCATGGGCACCCAGGTATATACAGCACATACGGACATGCACAGAAACACATACACGGACACCTAAATACATAAAAAATAAATCTTAAAAAAAATAAGGTAGAGAGCATTAGGGGAAGATAGTGACGTTAACCTGTGGCCTCCTTGTGTGCACATGTTCAAGTGTAGGCAAGTGCATTCACACATGCATCTACCACACATACATACACTACACATATGCATACATCACACACATCTACCACACATGCATACATCACACACATCTACCACACATATACATCCACCACACATGTGTACACCACACACTTTCAAGCACATATGTGCACATACACACACAAAAGGGAATGAGAAGTAAAAATTTGAGTGTGGTGACACACACCCATAATCCCAGCACTTCTGAAGTAGATGCAGGAGGATCAGGAGTTCAAGACTAGCCTTGGTTATATATCAAGATATAGCCCAGCCTAACTTACATGAAATCCTATTTAAAAAAAAAAAAAAAGTTTATCTGAAATTCACTTTTAACTGGGCATCTGTATTTTATCTGCTCCTTCTAGATTGCAGGCTCATGCCGAGACTGAGAGACTGCTGAGAGATGGATCCTTCTGCTCTCTCAAGGAATGCAGGAACACCCTTAGGCACAGCTGGGAAGAAGACTAAATCTAACTGGAAAAACAGCAGGTTTAAGGCTTAATGTTTATTTCACAGGTTTGAGTGAAAAGATCCAGATTTATTTACAAGGAACTACACCAACCTGAGGCTCTGTCCAGAGGTATTTGTGTTTGATTTCAGCAAAGCTCATGTCAGAAAACTGGTTCAATGCCACTGAAAAAGAGAGGACAAAACAAACCAAACAAAACCATAATGAAATAGAGGGGTGGAGTGAATTGCTAATAAACAAACAAACAGAAAAACAAGAGTTCTTACTCGCTTATGTTCTATTTATAGCCACTACAACTTGGGCTTCTATAAAATTCTGTACTTCATATGATTCAATACAGTATGGTCAACTGATACTATGCCTCAAAACTGCTCAGGCAGACAGATGCACCCCAGCATTGCTGGTGGGTGCAGCAGATCTGGGGAGCGGCCCAGGGACCCACTCTTTTAGATCCGCACTGAGACTGATGGACAGCCAGGTAAAGAATTGCTAAACCTGTGTAGGTGTATTCCCACCTGCGCCAGTCTTCACTGCAACCCAGCCAGTTCAACACCGTCATTTCCACTTAAACCCAACTTAGCCCCTGCCCCAAGGTCATAGCAGAAATGAACTGAAAGTCTTTTTCTTTCAGTTTGTGCTTACTGGCCAGAGTTCCTTTAGCTGAGCTGCCATCATTTCTCAGCAACTGCAGTGATCACACTAGATGCTTCTAGTGACCCTCAACAGGAACGAAGGGTGACTACAGAGACTGCTCATAGGCTCAGAGCGGTCTGAGAGGCAAGGCCTCACAGCAAGCAACCCAGTTGTGTGAACTGTACCCTCAGATGGCAGTGTTGGGACAGGGCTTCTCTAGAATCTTGTGAACTTCATTACCCCCACAGAGAGTTCCCAGTACCGCCTAAATGTATATCGTCACTTCACTGAGGATTACAAGACAGCTATGTCTGAGGTCAAGCTAGAGACATTCTCAGATCCGAGTCTCTGCTCTCTACACACATTAGCCCTGAGCAGACATTCACCAGCTTGTACCACTCATCACTTTATTTCCAGATTTGAGATGCTTCCCACCCCGCCTCCTCCCAGAGGCCTGGAGGAAAAGGGGTTCCCCAGTACTTTTAAATGTGTGGTTCCTCTGGTTGTGGGCATTAATCTTCCTCCAGTTGTTGACAAACATCTGCAGTCTGTGGTTATACTCCACCGAGCTGTATGTCTTTTGGTGCTAAAACAAAACACATCAGCATCAAGTCATGAGAATAGGTGGAACTGACCAGAGGGAATTTTTTTAGAGATTCTCCTCTCCCCATGACTCCTCCAGGGTGTCATGTATGTAGGCTGGTGTCACATGTTCCTAGCCAAGATGATCATGAACATCTAAGCATCCTACCTGCAACTCCCAAATGCTGGGATTACAGGCATGGGTCACCATGCCTGGAATACATTGTGCTGAGGAATCAAAGCAGAGTTCTGTGCATGCTAAGCAAGCATACTACCTATTGAGCTGCATCCCCAGCCCATGGTGATTTTCATTCTGCCACTATGTCAGGACAGATCTACAGGTAGGTGGGACTCTGCTCTTGTTTCTACAGTTAGATGGGATTCCATTCTTGCTCTTTACTGTCAATATGAGAAAGTTACAAAGCAGTCCTTTACCTCCAGAGACCTGTGGCCAGAACGAAGACTATGCAACTGTCAGGACATCAGTTAAGCGTTCAAGAGACCCCAGTGAGGAGACCTGCCAAGCACAGGTGGCCTGTGGTCATCATGGCTCACTGACGAGTCAAGTGTATGGTAGAACCCGCTGCACCGGTGTTTTCAAAAGATTCCACAGCCACTATGCAAAGTGCTCCGAATATAAACTACAACAATGAAGTGAAGGCATGAACGGCTTCTGCCAGCCTCATCAATGGGCAGCACTGTTTAGAAGTTTACTTCACTGCATTCTTCCTGGAGCTTGGCCAGTTTGAAACATGGAAATGCTCAGGACAAGGCAAAGTTGGAAAATCCCTCTTTATTGTCTCAAAATCTGGTACAGTTTGGTTTGCTAACAGGAAGCTCTGTGACAAGAGAAACTTCAAAAGAAGAAGTTGGTCACTGACCTGGGTCATCCATGACTTAAAGTGAAACTTTTCTGTAAAAGAAGAAAGAAAAAGAGTTAGGTCTGCATATGCCTCGTGATAATATTGAATCTAAAGCCAAGCACAGCACTGGAGAACTGATTTGCATTATAATTAATTAATTGATTGATTTTTACTGTTATTATTATTATTTTGAGACAGGGTATCACTATGTAGCCTTGGACGACTAGTCTCAAACAGAGATCTGTCTGCCTCTGCCTCAGCGTGCTGGGATTAAAGGTGTGTACCATCACACCCAG
This sequence comes from Cricetomys ansorgei, assembly GCA_026225945.1. Lineage (NCBI taxonomy): Eukaryota > Metazoa > Chordata > Mammalia > Rodentia > Nesomyidae > Cricetomys > Cricetomys ansorgei. Next base: position 9,389,644 of record JAMJFZ010001100.1, on the reverse strand, counting down.
CTGATTTGGCTTTGCAAAATACCAAAGAGGAGGTTGGCATGGTTAGCTAATGCTTGAGTGCAAAAAGGAACGCAAACCCTTTCTGCTTTGTTACTACAAATAAGTTTTAGAAACTGCCACCTATATGTGGTATACGCACGTGCACGTGTGTAGGGGTGTGTGCACCCATGTGTGCATGTGTGGAGGCCATAGATTAACTCTGGATGTCTTCCTCTATCTCTCTCCACTGCATTTCTTCCCCTCCCCCTTCCACTTCTTCTTCTTTTTGGTTTTTCGAGACAGGGTCTCTCTATTCTAGAACTGTTCTAGAACTACCTGTGGACCAGGCTGGCTTCGAACTCAGGTATTTACCTACTCCTGTCTCCACCACTGCCTGGCTCCACCTAATTTCTTGAAACAGTGCCTGGCAGAATCTGAAGCTCACCTATTTGGCTAGACTGGCTGGCCAGAAAGCCCTGGAATCTGACTTTGCTTCCCAGCACTGGGGTTACAGGTGTGTACCTCTATACCTGGCTTTTATGTGGGTGCTAGGGATCAGAACTCAGGTCCTCATACTTGTGCCACAAGCACTTTACCCACTGAGCACCGGTGGTTTACTTAAAAATGTCTAATTATCTTTATTGATTTCTTTATTTGTGTGTGCGTGTGTGTGTAGACGTCAGAAGATAGCTTCTGAAGTTGGTTATTTCCTTCTACCATGTGGATCCTAGGATCGAACCCAGTTCTCTGTGATTGGTGGCAACTGCATGGAAAAGCAGAAATCAGCTAAGGGCCAGCTTCCAGCTTTCATGAGCTGCCTCCCAAGCTAGGAGGACTTGTGGCGATGAAGCTGTCTTTGGGTCGTTTCTGTTCCTGTAACTAACCCCTCACCCACACTCTTGTAAGAAATCCCAATAAGACTCATTGGTTCATCAAGATGGTCTATCATTGGTTCCCTCTCTGGGATGAGTTTTTTCATGTCTCCTAGGAATAGAATTTTTTTGGTGCCGGGAATATTCTATTGTCTCATGGGGGTGCAGTTTTACATGAGTCTGTTCAATCATGAAAATTCACCAAAATTAATATTTAATGATTAGGGTACTTTTGTTCAACTCGAAGCTAATATATGGGTCACTCTCCTGAGAGCTGGGATTACAGATGCATGCCACCATGCCCAGTGATAGCAACTGCCTCAACCTTTGCAGTGTCTATGGTTATTGATATTACTCATCTTTGTGGCTTAAATGGAGCCACAGGTAATGGGAAAAGAAATGGGTATGATCGTGTCCCTGTAAAACTTTACAAAATCAGGCAAACCAGCTGTTTGTGGATACCAGCTATATCCTTGTACACGATCTAAATTTCCATTTTAAATTTAAATAGCTTCAAAAGATGTGTTTCAACTTACTGTAAATGTTTACTTTTTTTTTTTAACAGTGCATATGCATGTTTACATGAATATACCATGGTGTGACTGTTAGTGCTCAGAGGACAACTTCAGAAAGATGTTCTTGCCTTCCATCATGTGGGTTCTGGGAACTGAACTCAAGGTGTCAGGCCTGGTAGCAAGCATCTTTACTCTCTGAACCATCTTACTGGCCCCTTACTGTAAATATTGACATTTGAGAATAAGACCACTGGGCTGGGGTGCTGTCTGGGCTAAGAGTTAAAGCAGTGGCTATGAAAGCAAGTGGTATTGAGTTTAGATCCTCAGAAGCTGTTAAATGCTGGTAGGGCATGGAAGCTAGTCTGTAATTCCAGCCTGGGGTGTCAGAGTCAGGGGATGCCCAGAGTGTATCCAGCAGGACTAGCCAAATTGGTTTGATTGACAGATCCAGACCCAATGAATAAGGTAGAAGAACAATCAAGGAAGATTTTTAACTTCCACATACACCTGCATACATGTGTGTCTACACATGAGAACATACATACATGCATGCAGGTATGCATGCATATACCACCCCCCAACCTCCAACACAGGCTTGGATATTTTGCTGGGTGTGAGGCACAAGCCTGTTAACTCTAGAGCTTCGGAAGCTGAGGAAGGAGGATCTGGAGGAGTTCATGGAAGCCTGGGCTACATAAAAGACCCTATCTCAAAACACCACCACCACTGCCACCACAACAAAAACAACAAAAGAATTGGATATTTTAAGTATTTTTTTCTCCTTGAACACCTACCTTGCTGACTCACAGAATTTTAGCCTAAGGGAGAACACTTATATTAAATCACCCTATATCCTTTTCTGCAACAAAACATCAGTTAAAATTATTTTTGCTTCCTAAACATTAAAAAATTATTCTAGATTGAGCAATTCATCATACTTATTATGAAGACACTGACTAATTTTTTTTTCAAATATATTTTATACCATGAAACGTCAATGCTAAGCTGAAAAAAACTTGAGTGGAAATAGATCTTTTGTGTGTGTGTTTGTTTAGAACAGCACCTGGCTGTATAGTCCAGGCTAGTTTTGAACTCACAATCTTCCTGCTTTGGCTCTGTGAGTGATGAAATAACAGGCAAGCTTACAGGCGTGCATCACAACACCTTTGGAAGTAAAGGGTCGAGACTGGTTTCCCTGAAACCATTTGTGTCCAAATCATTTGGAATGGCCCCATATTGCTCCAGGATCCCCAGGGATCCATGCCAGCACAGCAATATGAAGCCATTGCTATATGGCATTTACATCTCCCTCTGCACAGTCGCAAACTTGTTCCAGAAGCTAAGCCAGGACCTTTCCTCTCTGGAAAGAAAAAGCATAGTTCCTCAAGGTAGGTCCCAAGCAGGGCTCAGGGGATTTCAAACCCTAGTTAAGGGCCTGCTGTGGCTGATGCCTTCAGAGAAGACAAAACTCAGCCTAGGACCAGGCTCTGCTGCAGGCAGAAGTTTATGCCTGACCCGTGTGTCCCTGGGGAGGCCGGGGTAGTTTCCAAACCAAGAGGGGAGAAATCCCCAGAATTTCTCATATAGTGTCGGTGGATGAAAACACAGATGATTTTATGGGAACCTCAGATCCATACCAAATTCACTATGACTGTGCTCATTTCATTAATTTACTTAAAAAATCGTACATGTGCATGTGTGTCCGGTGTACAAGTGTACTGTGTATTTGCAGAGATGTCACGTGTTTTCCTCTATCACTCTCACTTTACTGAGGCAGGGGTCTCTAACTGAACCTAGAACTTGTCGATTAGATCCCAGGATCTAACGTGATAGCCCACCATTGCCTCCGGAGTGCTGAGATTACAGGTGGCTCCTAAGCCTGGCTGGCATAGTTCTGGGGATCAGATCAGAACTCCTCCTCTCAGGCTCAGGCTTGTATATACCAAGTGCTTTCCCCCCTGAGCTAAGGAACACTTTCTGTTTTATGATTAGGGCATGGCACATGCCTGTAATCTCAGAACTTGGGGGACAGAGGCAAGATCAGGAGTTCAAGGTCTTCCTCAGCTCCATAATGAGTTAGAAACTGAACAAACAAAACCAAATAGGGGTAGAGGCTCACAAAAGTCCCACCTCTCCCTGAGGATTTATAGGTAGTTAATAGTTCCTGGGGGAGGGAAGGAAACACCAGTTTCTTTAATGGTGTAGTCACTGGTAAGGTGCCCATGTTTCTGTAAATAACCCTAATAAAAACCCTTAGGATCACAAAAAGATTTAAAAAGGGGGAAGGAGCTGGGGGGAGACAAGCTGGGAAGGAGAAAATGGAAGTGGGAGGGGGACAATAGAGGGTAATGAAGGCTTAGGTGTGATCAGAATATATTATATACATGTACGAAATTGTCATAATGAGACCCATTATTATGTCCAATTAATATATGCTAATAAAACCCTAAGTGTGTCCTCTGAAGGACCAACCTCAGGGCTAAGGAACCACAGCCCACAGTTAGCCAGCCAGTCGGCTTTGATAGAAGGGCTCTTTACGCTAAAAAATGGTGGGGTGGTGGTGGAACAACAGTACCTTAAAAATCATTTAACTTCTAACTTCACTGTCCATAAATAAACATCCATTAGAACAAGCTACCTGTGGCTGTTTTCGTCCTACAAGCAGGGCGTTTAGGAGTTGCTTCAGAGACCAACGGTGTAAAGAACTAAAATATTAACTAGCTAGTTTTCTGTTGCACTTTGCGAAGAGTTAAAGCGGCTTTTCTGAGCCAGCTCTTTCCAGCACACCACAGCACTACGGTTAAAACTGCTCCGGGTGCAATGTTCCTCAGGGCAGGGAGTCAACCTTTCTCAAACCCCCACCCCCACCCCCATCCAACAACAACCTAGCCAGGGAGCCAGGGAGATCCCCGGAAAGATCCAGAACAGGCTGGGACGTCCCGCTCCCCGTGCAGGGGCAGAAAAGTTCTGTGTCCCAGAAGGGGCTGAGGGCTTCTGTGTCTAGGCTTGGACGAGAGGAATTCCCGACACCAGCCGGCCTGCCCCTCGGATCACGCAAGACGACCGAGAGTACTCCGATGCTCCCCGTTCCTCCTCCGGTGCCCCCGGTGCCCCGCGCCCCGCTTTCTCCCACATACCTATGGCGTTCACGGTCAGCTCGGCGGTGGCCCGGGCACTCAGCAGCCAGGCCCCGGCACACAGCAGCGACAGCGCGGCCCACATCGCAGCGCACTGCCCGCTCCCTCGGAGCGCCCCAGGAGCCCAGCCCGCAAGAGGGAGGTGGGGCGACACTGGCCTCCGCCTTGGCGGGGTGGTTCCTCCCCAGCCTCCTCCCACCACTGCACCTCCGCTCTTTTCCCGGGAAGGAAGGAGGGGGAGGGGTGGCAGGCCATTTTCTTTAGTTTGCAAGTCTGAAGGAGGAAACGGATACATTTAAGGTCCGCATATGAAATAAACAGACAAAGCACATTTCAACTAAGGCGCCCTTGCCAGGATTCCTCTGAAGGAGAAGGAGAAAAGGGAATTTAGATAGCATAATACCAGGCCTGGCACGTGGAAGGCCAGGTTATTCCCACTTGTTTCATCACCCTGACATATGGCATGTTTTGACCTCCTATTTTACAGATGGGGAAACTGAGGCCTTAGGAATAGATGGTAGTTTTCCTAGTACATGGCATAGGGAGTCTGAGCCTATTCATTCTTAACACTGGCTCTGAGGCTTTTCTTCCTTCCTTCCTTCCTTCCTTCCTTCCTTCCTTCCTTCCTTCCTTCCTCCTTCCTTCCTCCCTTCCTCCCTCCCTCCCTTCCTTCTTTCCTTTCTTTCTTTCCTTTCACTTATCTAGCCCAGGGTGTCCTTGAATTTGTAATCCTTCTGCTTTAGCTTCCTTTACAAGTAAATATGTGTGACCACCTCTGGCAGCCCAGGGCATTTTGATGTAGACTGAATGACCTTCTTCTCCTAAACTCTTTTGGTCAGACTCTGCCTTTCAAGTGCCAGGGGAAAAGATTCCAGGAATTTTAAGTCTAGGTCTAGTGGGTCTGACCAGTTCTCAGAACTCTATTTAAGGAGCCTCAGGGCAAAGGATGTCTCTTAGGCCCAGCATGCAAGAGGCTCTAGGTTCAATGCTTTGTTAGAAGTACACACACACACACACACACACACACACACACACACACCCCATAAATAACCAAAACAAACCAGGAGCCAGAGGACAAAGACATGTCTCTCAAGTGGTCTGGACAGCATGCGGACACTGAATCTACACAGGAATCACAATGGGCAGCCCTGACAGGCTCTGGAACATGGTTCCCAGGACAGATGCTGTGCAAAGGGCTTCTGTTTTAAGATTTCAAACTTGATGATGCTTTGAGAGCAATATGCAGCTAGTTGAAACTGTGATGCAATTTTGAATTTTGAGCTCTTTCCAGGCCAGCAGCTTCAGCAACCTGTAATGCCAATCGGCCATGAGATATTGAGGGGAAGCAGGAAGCATTCTTCAGTAAACTGTATGAGGCAAATGGCACAAGCTATTTTGGTCTTTATTATGTAATGGGCTTTGTGTCAAATGGTCTTGACCAACTGTTGGCTACTATGAGTCTTCCGGACACATTTCCGGTAGGCTGGGCTAAGCCATGATGTTTGGTAGGCTGAACATGCAGTAAAATGTGCTTGATTTATAATGTTTTTAACTACGGAAGTTGAAGAACACTTGCAAATATATATATGTTTTATATTTATATATATATATATATATATATATATATATTACATATGTATTTTTTTTGCCAAGTGTATGTATGTACTTTCAAATGTGGGCGTGTGTGTGAAGGTGTTTCACGAATGTAAGTATGCACATGCATATGGAGGACCACAGTTGACTCCAGGTGTCTTTCCTGATCACTCTGCTTTATTTATTGAGTAGATTCCAGCTATTCTAGCCAGTCAGCTTGCTATGGTTCATCTCCTGTCTCTTGAATGCTGTGATTAAATAGAGGGCGCCATACCTGTCTAAGTTTTAGTGGTTTCTGGGGAATCTCAACTCTGGTCCTCACACTTGTGCAGCAAGTACTCTACCCACTGAGCCATCTTTCTAGCTCCTGCACTTGTAGTTCTGGTAGAGCAGATGCATTCTGGAAGTGAGCTGTGCTTTGAGGACAGTGTCTCTGAAGTGAGCCTGCATGGTTACTATTTGGAGTGTAAGTCCCTGGCCTGATGAAGGTGTCCTCTGTTGCAGACATCCTACCCTGCAGGTGTGCTGGGACTGACTCATCCCTCTGTCACCCTGGCCCCCGGAGAGCAGCAGGATTTAAGGGCCCTGTTTGTTGGCCCAGGGCTGGTCCCATTACTTAATGATTGTGGATCATCCAATGGGTGGAGGCCCCTGGGGTAGTGAGAAGTGGAGAGAACCTGCCTAGTCACTTGGGGATTCAATGTGTAGTTGATTGTATCAGTGTACCACAGATTCCCTCTGTCACCTGAACAAATGGTTTGCTCTTAGAGGGCCTCAGTTTCCTCATCCATAAAATGAGTAAGCGTACTTGTCTGCCAGCAGGGTTAAATATAGTCGAAAGTAAAGTGTTGTAGCATAACCCTGAATGTGACACTGGAATGGTAACTGACCATATGTGAGCTTCTCCAAAGCCCAGCAGCACTCTGCCTTGGGCTCCTGACACCTGCTTTGTTGGAGAGTTTGTCTGCCCTGCTGGAGTCAGCTGGCTGCTGCCTTTGGACCTTGAGGTTTCTTCTCCATGGATCTTGGCTTCTGTGCCTTTGTAATGGGGATGCTGAGGGCTGGTGCCGATGGCAGTGCATTGTAGGGACAGGCTCTGCATGGCATCTGCAGGTCCCCTTCTTCAGGTTCTGGTCAAACACATGCTGAGTACTGCTGGGAAGGGATATAACATCTGAAATTAAGCCCAAGTCAATTGAAAAGCAGGGTCTCAGAACCCTTATAATTACAGGGCCCTCAAAGGCAGATTGTTGTGGGGTATCCACCAGAGAAGACTGCTTGGTTATGGGTTTAAACCAATAGAAAATCTTTATTAGCTGCTGGTGGCGCACGCCTTTAATCCCAGCACTAGGGAGACAGGCAGGCAATCTCTGTGAGTTTGAGGCCAGCCTGGTCTACAGAGCATGTTCCAGGACAGCCAGAGCTACACAAAGAAATTGTCTCAAACAGCAACAACAACAAAAGCTTCAACAACAGCAACAACCTCTGATAGCCGACCACAGACTGACTACACTGGGTGTTCAGGATCCCAGTGCAGTCCTGAGCCTTTCTCACGGTGAGCTTTTAAGACAAAAACCATATTCTGGGCTGACATACTTCAGTTAACAAGAATAGTTAGCCAGAAGCAGAACTACCAAACGTGAAAAGTAAGAGAGACTTTCCCAGAACTGCGGACTTGGCTAGATTAGTTCCTTGTTTTCATTATGGCAGGTGGTGTTGTCTATAGACTAAGTTTTATGGCCTGAATGGTACTTTCATTTTCAGATCAGTTGTGCTAAGGTCCTGTGGCCTACTAAGATCTGGGGTCCTGTTACAAGAAGAGAGGCACAAGAGGTGAAGTGGAAAATGAGGTCAGAGAAAGGCAGAAGAGCAGGAAAAATGGGGCAGGGAGGAGAGACTGGGGATGGAATGCAGTTGGTAGAGTATTTGCCTAAGGTGCAGGAAACCCTGGGTGTAATCCCTAGTGCCAGCAGGCAGTGGCGGTGGATGCCTTAGTCCTAGCCATCAAGAGGCAGAGGCAGGCAGATCTCTGAGCTTGAGACCAGCCTGGTCTACAGAACAAATTCCAGGGCAGTTAGGGCTACACAGAGAAACTGTGTCTCGAAAAACCAAAAACTACAAAGAAACAGAAAGTCCCTAGCACCATATAACATGGAGCATGGCAGTATGTACCTGTACCCTCAGTACTCAAGAGATAGAGGCGGGGAATCAAAAGGACAAGGTCATCCTCAGTTATACAGAGAGTTTGAGAGGCCAGCCTAGGCTACAATAAACCTTACCTTAAAAAAAAAAAAAAAAAAAAAAAAAAAAAAAAAAGGGCAGAAAAGGATGACGATAATATAGGAAGTGATCCAGGGATCTTGGCACCATGAAGCAAACTTTCTGCTATGGATGGCTTTTCAGAGAGTGCAAGCCAAGGAAAGCAGGTGGCCTCTATGGGCTGGAAATGGCCTTGCTTAACACCAGCTAGGGAACCTGAGACCTATAACAACACAGCACTGAGATCTCCGAACAATCTGAGTTTGGAAGCTAATATGCCTCCAGAGCCTTAAGAAAGGAAAGCACTGCCTGTTGTTTTGATTTTGGCCGTGGAGACCTCAAACAGAGAGATCCATCAAGATCACATGATTTCTGAACCACTACATGGATATTGCTCTCAGCCTCTAGCTCTGTAGCAATGATTATGTAGCAATAGGGAAGTAATGCACGCAGTCAAATGCCTTCCTCTGGGGACAGAGGGTTGGGAAGAGCACAAGAGGGCTGGCACAGAGAAGCCAAGAGAACAGGCTCTCTCCATGGTTCAGAGTTGCTGCCTCCAAGTGCCACAGGCTTCACAGGGATGATGTTTGCAAATCTGCACTCTTTATCCTCGAACAGATGAGGTGACTGAGACTTGAAGTGTCTTGACTTAGGCAATAACTGATCAGGGATGGAGCTTTGAATCCCTGGATAACTGAGCACAGCTCGAGGCTCAGTCAGTAAAGTGCTTGCCACGCAAGCATGAGGACATGAATTCGATTTCCAGCACTTATATAAAAATTGGGCCTGCTGGCTTGAGTTTATAATCCTATCACCAGGGAGAAAGAAGCCCACTTATCCTTAGTGATTGTGTGTGTGTGTGTGTGCGCGTGTGTGTGTGCATGTACAGGTACATAAGTCAGAAGACATTTTGTAGGAGTTGGTTCTCTCCTTCAATTGTGTAGGACTCAGGGATCAAACTCAGGCCATCCAGCTCGGTGGCAAATGCCTTTCCGATTTGAGCCGTCTTGCTGCCCCTCCCACTTCAGTTTTTTATTAGAATATAATAATTATATATAATAATAGGTTTCATTATGAACATTTCACACTAGCATACACTATATTTTGATCATCGTTGTGACCAGAATTTGATCCCTGGACTCTTACATCAAAGTAGGGGAGAAAACCAACTCCACAAAGTTGTCCTCTGACCTCCCTGTGTGTTCCCTCGCCCAACAATAACAAATAAAGTAAAAAGAAAAGAATGTTGACAGACCCAGTCCTGGGAAGATCATGCGCTAATAATCACAGCTGATGAGTTCAAGAGTGCAGTGGCTATATTACCTCTAGAAGGAAGTGTCCCACAGCACTTCAACCGTTCCTCTAGCTCTTCCATTCGTTCTGTCCTGGCATATGTGCTGCTCCTGGAGCATATGTTGGAGGAGGCAACATAGATGTTCCATTTAAGGCTCAGCTTTCAACAGTCAGTTATTCTCAACACACAGACTATGATTTTCTGCAGTAACCTCAACCTACTGCAAAAAGAAGTCTCTCTGATCAGTGCCCTTTACAGCTCTGATCTATGAGCCTAAACAAAAACATTTAGAAGGTAATTTGCTAATTTGCAGATAGCAAAATAACAGTGGTAATTGTAGTAGTTCACCTACTGTGGTGGCTCACCAAGGAAGACAGGGAGGTGCTTTCATAGGTCGGAAACCCTGCCAGACCTCAGCAGAAGGAACCACTATCCTGGCTAGGACCATACTGGACAGTGGAACCCTGAGTGGCTGAGCTCAGGTGTTTTTATTGATCCAGAACTCCTCAGGTGTTCTACTGATAGCAGACGCTGATCATTAGCAATCAAACATCCCCCACAGAAATCCAACACCTGCAGACAATACAGCCCCTCATCCAACAGTGCACAAAACAAATTATTTTATACATAACTAAAAATAAACTTCCACAACAAGTAACTTTCCCCACTAGAGACCCATGGCCTCTCCAGCCTCAGGTTTTTGACCAGGTTTGCAATACAAGATGTGAATTACCTCCTTTGGAACAGGCCTCAGATTCAAAACCATTAAATGGTTGGTTATTCACAATATCTAGGAAATGGAAACAACCTAAACATTCTTCAACTGATAGATGGATGATGAAAATACACATATACACTATGGGATATACTACTTGGCTTTAGAGAACAATGAAATTTTGAAATTTGTAGGCAAATGGATGGAACTAGAAAAGTTTATATTGAGTGAGGTAAGTCGGATCCAGAAAGACAAAATTCAAATATTCACTCTGAGCTGAGGTTCCTACTCCAAATCTTCAGATATGAACACTTGAGCCCAGTCAAGTCATGGACCTTGGAGAAGAACCTACAACCACCAGTTTATTAAACCAGCATAATCCCCAGCTACATTCTGAATACACCCACAGTATAAGTGATGGAGATCTCACCTCCATCAAAGACGCATCTCTTCAAAACAGAGACAATTGTAGAAAACCATAACAGATCAAAACGCAGAGGACAAATGAATGTGATACCCAGCCCCAACTGACACATCTACAATATGATTCCTGAACCTAAGGCTCAGGGATCATAGAAGAAGAAGGGATGGGAAGATTGTAATAACCAGAGGAACAGGAAGATTACTTTAAGGTTGTGTCTCCTAGAAATGGCAGGGAAGCTATACCCATGAAGTCTCATCAACATGGCTGCCTAAACAAGGTCTGAACAAGGACAACACCAAAAGACATGCTGACATGAAAGACGGAAATCTCATGGGGTCCCAACCCTAAGCAAAAACTACAGGGAACTAAGGAATGCTGAAAGTGGAAGAAATAGTTTTCTTCAGGGAAGAGCCCCCCCCAACCCCCAGTTGGTTACCCAACATCAAATGGTGAGTCTTGAAATCATACACATACAAGAAACATTATATAAATGGAGAAGACTATATTTACATATTTAGGAATATATGTACATATACATACACATATTATAATATGTCAACAATTAAAAATAGAGCTATGAATTTGAGAGAGACCGATGGGGAATACGTTGCAAGGGTTAGAGGAGATGGAGGAGGAAAATGGTGTAAAAGTATTTTAATTTAAAAAAAAAAAGGAGAGAATGGTTGGTTACCTCCATAACAGACTTGCCATGATTGCAAATCTTGCCTAGCCAGTTGGTAGTGTAGCATGCAGGTCAATAGTAAGACTATTAATATCAGTTTTCTCTCACAGGCCTCCATAGCAGCTTCTAGCCAATAAGGACTATCCTACAAAGTGGAAGCTTCCAGCCCAGTTTCAGCCTGATTTCTCTAGATCCTGCGCACAAAGTTATGTGGCATCTTCTTTCAGTAATATGAAGTCTCTTTTTAGCAGATACAAGCTCACAGGCACCTGAGACTTAGAGACACTAAATAGGCCTGCAGCTGAGTGTTGGAGTTCTTGCCATATGCTAGTTTTACACACTAGGTAAGAAATACGTAGAGTAAGTGTTGGATGCTGACCGTATGGATGAATGAACAGAAGGGTTGGAAAATAGGCCAAGTAAATAGGTGGTTGGATGGATAGATGGAAAAAATGGGTGGATGGATGGAAGAAAGAAAGGTACATTTAGGTTAAAGGAGGGATGGGTGAAGGCAGAGATGACTGACCCTAGTTTGTGGAGAGAATGCTAACAATTGCAGAGGTATGTGGCAAAGGACAAAATTACAATTCATTTATTTAATTAATTATATTTTTGAGACAAGGTCTCATTATGTAGCCTGGGACTTGCTATGTAGACCAGGCTGGCCTTGAACTTACAGAGCTCTGCCTGCCTTTTTGTCTCTTAAGTACTGAGATTAAAGTCAAGTACCACTTCTCTGAAGATTACAATTAAATGTATTAATGGATTTTCTGTCTTTTCTTTCTTTCCTTCTTCCTTTCCCTTCCTTCCTTCCTTCCTTTCTTCTCTCTCTCTCTCTCTTCCTTTTTTTCTTTTCTTGATAGTGTTTTGTTGTGTAGCCCAGGTTTGTCTTAAACTAATGATCCTCCTGCCTCAGCATTCCAGCTACTGGAATTTAGTGTATGCTTATCATGGGGCTGGTTTCATTGTTGGTTCTACAACTGGGCAGCCCTTTTGTCATTAAGTAGAATGAAGATTTGGATTGACTGAACAAAGATAGAGAAGACCTGGGGTTGGGGGGACAGATAAAAGGGGATTAGCTCTGTCAGTTCCTTTTCTTGCAAGGTATGTAGGATCAGGGGTGGGGTGGGGTAGGGGAGAACAATAGGCAAGTTACTAATTAGCACTAGATGACTTTTGTATTTTGTTTTGATATATTATTCCCTATGTAGTCCCAGGCAGGCCTTAAATTGAAATCTTCCTGCCAGCACTGGGATTATAGGTGTTCACCACCATGCCCAAAAGGGCTACTTTTCTGGGTGTAAAGATTAAGATAGAGAGAACTTTAGTGTTATGAAAAATGAAACTGGTCTGTTGGGAAACGGGACTGTTACTTCTCTATTCCTGATTTCTCTCATCATCTGGGCTGCTGAGTTTCAGCTTGTTGCGTATTAGTGTTAGCGATTCCATTTTGATTTGTGGTCTTGGCTGGTGGGGACTAGTGCAGGGTCTTAGTTCATAGTGACGAGTGGCCTTCTGTAATTTCCATCTAGCAGGAATGAAGGAGGTTCAGCCACCAGAGTGGTTCCTGTTGTATTGTGAAGTGACTTGGGCCTTTTTTAGTTCCGTTGCAGACCAGATGACATCCTGTTTAGACACTTTGGTCACTTCCCATCACTGTGGGTCAGAGAAGAGGCCCTAGAAAAACATATTCTGGTTACACAAGGCAGCATTTGTCCTCAGGGAGATCAAGAAATAAGGATCACAGCATCTCTTGGCCAAGCACTAAAAGCCCTGAACTGTAGCTAGCACAACACTGGAGGCCTGTGGAGGAGCCCGAGGCTGGTCCTCCATCACAGCCTGAGGTCAGCGTCCTCAGACTGTGCTTATTTGAAATGGGGTCTGGAGAGATGGCTCAGTAGTTGAGAGCACTTTTCACTCTTTCCGAGGACCTGGGTTTGATTCCTAGCTCCCATATGATGGCTCACAGGCATTCCTAACCCCAGTTCCAGGAGATCCAACAGGCACACATGTGGTGCACATACACAGAAGCAGGCAACACGTTCATATGTACAAAACATTCAAATGGGAAATGCTGTTTTATATGATAAGTATGGATCTTTTGGCATATTTTATTTACTTTTTATTTTTTTTTTAAAGCTGGTTATGATGGTACACTTCTGTAATCCTGGCACTTGGGAGTTCAAGGATTACCCTGAGCAAAAGCCAGTCTGGTCTACATAGCAAGATTCTGTCTCTCAAAAACAAAACTGATTTACAAAATTTGCATTCAAGAACCAGGTGTGGTAATGTATGCCAGCAATCCCAGCCAGCACTTGGGAGGTAGGGGCAGGAAAATGGAGAGATAGAGGCCAACCTCAGCTACATGGCAAGTTTTGGGTAAGCCTGGGCAATATGAGACACTATCTCAATACTCTACCATAACATATTGCGTTAATGTGGGGGTGCACACCTGTAATCCAAGCACTTGGGAGGTAAAGGCATTGCATCAGGAATTTAAGGCTAACTTTCGGTATGAGAGTCTCTGTCTTAAACAAGCTAACAAGCCACTGCGTTAAGTGATTTTAACGATTGAGTTAAATTTTGCAGCTGGTGTGCCTTACTACTCTCACTCTAATCCGGACCCCAGCAAGGTGCACCAACCTCTGGACTTTCCCGTAAGTCCCTTCTGCCTCATTACATAGCTTCACTTTTGCTTCTGAGGGAGGTCGGAACTTCAGAACACATCTGCCTCCGGTTTCCTTCCCAAGGCTTCCTTTCTTCTGTGATGGGGCAAGACAATGGAAAGGTTCCTCCAGCTTGTATTCTTGTAGAAGCCGTTTCTAGATTTTAACTAGAATCTGATTTCCTTGGTGGAGAATTCCATGGAAAACTACCCAGCTCTATTCAAAGGTCAGGATGTCCTAGCTCACTTATTAAAGCCTTTGTAAAAACTGCTTGTTTGTGGGAAACGTCCTCCAGCTAACCCTAACCCTAACCCTAACCCTAACCCTAACCCTAACCCTGCAGCTGCTGAGCCAGATGCCTCTAGGAGTCTCAGTCTTTAAAAATCCCTGTGTTCTGGGCACTGGAGACCACGCCTAGGTCACAGAACACTTGGGTGTGGTCCCAGGCAGCTGGAACAAAGACTTCCAATTGACTATACAACACTGTGTCTGAGTGGTCATCTCTGGCGAGCTCCCTGTAACAATTTTCCCAACATTGACAGATTTTCACTGTGCATTCACTTTTGTTGGAAAGTTTAGACCTTCTGTGGCATATCTCTATTTGGATTATAACAATCAACACTACTGCATTCATCTTTCCACACGTCGGCTGTCTGTCTTGAGCACAGCCCGACCTTTAACCCTCCTCTGCTCTTCTCCATGACCACACCCTTCTCACCCATATTGGAAATACCCTCTTCCTGAATTCCTATGCTAATTACTTCACACTGCCAGTCTTGTTAAATCCTGTCTGACTTGTAGGGTTTCCTGAGTGGACTGTTTGTGAACACCCTTGCATCCTTTGGCTGCTAGTCTGAGAGGCAGTGCCTATGCCTTACTAGGAGCTGGCAGTTCTGGATCCACAGGGATCCTCTACCTTGCCCTTCTTGGTGAAAGGGAAGCTGATATCTTTATACACTCAAGGATGGAACCTTAAACCCTGGTAGCCCCTCGCAGTTGCACAGGTAGCTACCGCTGCTTATTCTGGGTCAGATAGGAAAAGGCTTTTATGACACTGACTGTGTTTGGTGGTTTGAGTTTGGGTTCTGGATGACTAAGGTTTGGAGAGTCTGTACTTACCTGCAGAAGAGGCCATGGGGTCTTGGGAAGGTACTTTGTCGGAGCCGACTTCATGCATGGGATTTGTGAATGTGCTGAAGACCTAGGGAATGAAGTCAGAGGCTGCAAGGGCAGGAGTTAGGGTAGGGGTTGGGGGAGGGTTATGGACCCAGACCCTTATGCAAATCAAGGGACAGTTTTCAGGCCGGAGACTGGAGAGCACTCTCTCTGAGAAGAGTTTTCTGACTCCCCTTCCTGGTACTCAGAGGCAGCCTGGACTGTTTCTGGGTCATGAGTCACTTAGTCTGAGTGTGGGGGCTAATTGCTTGGTAAACATCCGCCATCACAGATGCTGCGGTAAAGTCTGAGGAAAGGCCTGACTGCAGCATCGTGGAATCAGGCCGACAGCTACCTGCAGGATTTCACCACCACTCCATGATGTGGTACTTCTAGTGACTTCCTGAGCCAGCCACTTATGTCCCAGACTGCCCCCCCCTCCCCCGGCCTACCATGGCCCCTTTGAAGCCTCTGTCCCTCCCATTCTCTCTGTACTCCTCAGCACATTCCCACTCAGAGGCTGACTTAGTCGGGGATACTCTGACATTCCTTTCTAGGTTTCTATGCCTTTTTTAAAGGACCTGTTTTAATTTGGTTTTGTTTGTGAAGCTGGCGATGGAGCCCAGGGCTTTGCCTGGAGGCAAGGGCTCTTCACTGAGCTACAGCCCCAGCTCCACACTCCTTACGAAAGTCACTCCTCACTCCAGCCCTCCATTCTCTGAGAACCACTAAACTACTTTCTGTCTGTGGATAATCTGTATATGAAGAATCATATAATTGACTTCTCTGTGCCTGGCTTTTTTTCATTTAGTGTCTAAATTTTAGTGTATACTAAGTTTTATTTCTTGTGGAGGCTGAATAATATGTCAGTGTATGGTTTTACTGTATGTTATTCATTCATCTGTGGATATTTAGCTTACTTCCATCTGTTGGTCATTGTGCAGAATGCTGCTAAGAATGTTGCTTGTGTAAATAGCTCTTCAATATTAACATATAGCTCTTCAACATATAAATAGATTCTCACCAGGTCAGGGTGGCCTCAAATCTTTATGTAGCCAAGGGTGGACTCCTGATCTTCCTGTCTCAGCCGTCAAAGAATCATCACATCCGTTCTTGTTTCATTTACTTATTTAGCTGTACTGGGAATTGAACCTGGGGCCCCAGGCATGCTGGGCAGGCTCTCTACCATTGAGCTACAGCCTTAGCTCATTGTTATTTTTAAATGTATTGATAAATTTTCTAAAAGTTTTGGGTTTAAATAAAAAAATCAGCAATACAATTATATTGATCAACATCATCTGTATATGCAAAAGATTTTAGGGGTTTTCAGTACATTTTAGGAGTAAAGTGGACTCTGAGACGCCAAAAATGTTAGAGACCAGCTGGCTGGAGGTGACAGTAGATACAGTGCTGCCTGGATAGAGAGATAATTAAGAGGTGATGTAGCCTGGACCTCATGATCCTCTGGAAGCCAAAGCGAGAGAGGTGGCACTTTGCTAAGTGGGTAGAGCGTTAGTGGGTGGAGCGTTAGCAGTGGGTGGAGCGTTAGCAGGTTAGCAGAGGGCCAGGAATGACTGGGAAGATGACAGAAGTGGCAGGTCAGCTTTGTACAGATGTGTTTCAGGTGGGTGTAGGGAGTCCAAACTGGGACAGTGGCTCAACAGCTGGCTGTACGAGTCTGGAGCCTAGAGAGAGGGTGAGTAGTGGTGGCTGGAGCTGGAAATGTGGGAGTTACCCCACTTGTGGGCTTCTTCTCCTCCACTGAGTCATTAGTGCAGGAAGTCAGGAGGTGGGTGGGTGCTTGTTATCTAAGTATGCACCTACAGGAACTCACTCCATAAATGTGGGCAGGTGGGTGGGTCTAGGAGGTACCTTTATACTCCCTATCAGGATTGCCATTGGGAAAAGACACTGTGACCATTAGACAGGATAAGAGTAAGTAGCTTGGGAAGGGTTGGTCAGATGGCAGTGAGACCATTTGCTATCATGAAAGCCACTTACACTGAAGGACACTGAAATGGTCAACCTGTTTTTTTTTTTTTTTTTGTAGTAAACTTTAATACTAATTATTAGAGGCTACTGCTGAAATGTAGGAGGGACTCTCAGCACAAAGAGGGTTGGTGAGAGGGCAAGTGTCCAGGCCATCCTCGGTGGAGGACAGGAATAGAGCCTTGGTGAGGAGCAAGGCTCAAGGACTTCTCAGTGAAAACAGAAACTCAGCAGTGAAAGCTACTAAAGAGGAAGAAGCCAATAGCACCCATGTCACAATAGCATGTGGCTCTGTTCTCACTTTGGTGGGTGGGTGGGTCAGGGAGCAGCTTCTAACCACTAAGCCGGGGTTGGGGTGGATCATCTTAGCAAACAGGAGAGGAACTGGAAAAAGGGCCAGGAGAGATGATGGGACAGAGAGATGACCTTGTCCTAGGGCACAGTCAGGCTCAGCATCCATCCCAAACTCCTTCCCTGGGATTATGCTCTGACAGCCCACCTTGGGAACAGCAGTTGGAAGGTGCTATGCGGCCTTAGTTGGCATGGCTCTACTGCATGACCTGCTTAGGGGCAAAGAGCTTCCTGTCAGCAGAGCCCCTACTTCCCCAGATTTCCCAGCATTGTGCATTCCTCTTTGTTGTCTAGCACAGAGGACTGGACTAAGACTTTGTAATGTAGTAGAGGTGGCACATGGAGTGTCACTTGTCTGCTGCGCCAACCATCCCATCTCTTTCCCCAGGCCCAGTCTCTTGGTGTAGTCACCTTCCAGAAAGCTCTCCAAGCACCTGATGGTCAGTTTCACACAGTGCCTATTTCCTGAGACCATAGGGCCCAAGACTCCTCTGGATCTGCCCCCCAATCTTGCTGGAGGAGCCAGGCAGAGTGGTAGGCAGGTAGGTGTAGTAGCTCACAGCTATTTTAAATTGAAAGTAGCAATAGGGACTCTTGGCTGACAGATGGTTAATCTTGACTGTTAACTTGATAGGATTTAGAATCCTCATGGAAACAAATCTCTGAGCATGTCTGTGAGGAGTATCTAGGTTAAGTTAATCGAAGTGGGAGAACACAGCCTGACTGTAAAAGGCACAATTCCTTAGGCTGAGGTCCTGGACTAAATCAGAAGAAGAAATTGTGCAGAACACATTCATCCTTTTCTGCTCCCTGACTGTGGACACAATGTGATCAGACACCTCCTGCTCCTGTTACCACAGGTTTCCCGGCCATGGTAAACATTTTACCCCTGGGAACTGGGTCCCAAAATAATCTTTAAGCTGTCTTTGCCAGGTATTTTGCTTCAGTAATGAGACAAGTAACTAAGATGGACACTGAGGGCAAGGTGACAACTTTTACAGTGTCACAGAATTGACAAGGACCCTAAAAAAGATAATCAAATACAGATACACACACACACACACACACACACACACACACGTGCGCGCACGCGTGCACACACACAACAAACCTCTCTCCCCAGGGACTAATCTTCAACCTAGATCAGTGCTGTTTTCTTTGTCTCTTTGTTCCTTCCTTCCTTCCTTTCTTCTTCTTCTTTTTTTTTCCCCAGAGCTGAGGGCTGAGCCAGGGGCCTTGTTAAGCAACTACTCTATCAACTGAGCAAACCCCTTGACTGTTTCCTTTCCGAGAGGCATTCTGTACATAATTGACAAAAGGTCCACCGTGTCCCATGTCAATCACCGTATAGGATCCAGAGGTCAAACGGAAACACAGATTGGGATCTTGCCTTATTTACAAGTACTTGGGCATTGCTGATTTCTATGTGAAGTTTGGCGTTTTAAAAACATTGCATTAAGGAATATTTAAGGGCTAAGAGATGACTCAGTGGTTAAAGCTCTTGCTGTACAAGTTGACGATTGGAGTTTTGGATCTCCAGCATCATGTAAGTGCTGGGTGATCAAGATAGCATCTTGTAACGCCAGCATTTGGAAAGCAGGGACAGGAAATTTCCAGGACAAGGTGGCTAGATATGTGAGCTACCTAGGCTCTGGGTTCAATAGAGAAACCTGCCTTCTTTCTTACAGAAAACTATTAGATATCTATTACGGGAAGCCATAGTGTGAAGCTGAGAGTTAGATCTAGGTTTTATCCTTTGGAGACCTTTCTCTCTTCTCTCTGCTCTTCCTTTAGCCCCATCATGAATGGGAGGGAGAAGCATTCATGGAGGGAACTGAAGAACAATTAGCCACCTGGTTGCAGGTTACAGGAAGGTGACCCAGGAAGCACCGGAAGTAGGCCTCCCATCTGTGATTAATGGTGGTGATTATGGGTGGCTGTGAGAAGGTGTCTGAATTGGCTGCTGGGCCAGGACTCACACTGAAGACCCATGTGGTGACCAGATACCTCCTCTAGAGGACAGTGTTCATGCCTTTCCCATTTGTGGATCTGTTCATCTTCCTCTGCTCTCCCTGGAGGCTTTGGATGGTGCCTTACCTGCAGACCCAGTATCTCCAGAGGCCTGAGTGCTCTTTTCTTTGGAATCCTCTTTTCTGGGTTTCTATTCATTTACATTTACATTGTGTGTGTGTGTGTGTGTGTGTGTGTGTGTGTGTGTGTGTGTGTGTATGTGTATGTGCGTGTGCGCGCAGATGGAGGTCAGAGGACAACTTACACAAGTCAATTCTCTCCTTCCACAATGTGAATACCAGGCTTGGCAGAAAGAGCAGGCTTTACCTGCAGAGCCATTTTACCAGCCCTCCTTAAGCCTTCCCCTGGCTTGGTTTTCTCGATTGCACTTCCATTTCTCTCCCAACAACTTTGAACACCCTGCACATTTACATTTGTGCTAACATTTCTTTAACACTCAAATCTGTCCATGCATCTGGACATTTTTGTACACCCCTCTTTCTGAATGGCGTACCCCATCCCACCCTTTCTGCCTGGGGGACCATCTTTTCTCAACCTCAGTGCTTCACTCTTTAATTACTCTCCTCACCTTCATTCCAGCACACTGGCCATTCTTCCCTGGCATCCCCTAGGAACTTTCTAAACCCGTGTCTGGCACTGTGGCTCTCAGAGTCTGTTTCTCTAGTCATTGAAAGATGGCTATACATTTTTTCTCTTCCTCTTTCCACTGAGAACATAAATCCTCTCTCCTTGTGCTTGACATGTAAAATGTTGTATGTCCTTCTGAGGCTTCTGAGGCTGGTTTGTAAGGAGCCTTGTAGTTTCTTCCTGAGACTTGGAACAGTCATTCTTGGGATGTAGCTGCCACACAGCAAGATGCCCAGGTCACTTAAAGAGGCCACTGTGGATGACCCTGATGACAGCCCTACAGCAGCACCTGGTAAATGTCAACTTCAGCTGTGTAAGACCACCATCTTGGGTATCTGGGCCAGTGGCTCCTTCAGATGACTATAGTCTTTGCTTCTGTGTGATTGATTGAAGTCTTGTGAGAGTCCCCAAGCAAGAGCTTCTAGTGGGGCCCAGAAAACCCACCAAACAGGGAAAAGTAATGCTAACAGCTTTAGCCATCAGTTTCCAAGTAACTTGTTTTGGGTACAATAGCTAATGGGAGCAGTCAACCTCATCAGACCAAAGCAGGGATGATGTCATTGTCCCTTGAGAGCTCTGATGCCAGCCCAGTGACTGGTATGAACAAGCTCTCATGGGATAATTCTTGTGGGAACAAATGAAACCTATCAAAACTCACTGTTCACCCTGAGATAGAATAGATTTATTAGCAAGAGGTAATCAGGAAACATATATTTTTACAAAAATGGAAATTTTCTTTTTTTTTTTTTTTTTTTCCAAACAAGCTGTAAGTTGAAATATTTTAGGGCTTGAAATAGAATTCTCATACCACTAGGTATTGCTTACAGCAAAAGTTGTCTGTCTGCTGTAGTGGAGCATGCCTGCCACTTCTGAGTGAACCTGTGTTCTCTCTACTGTACAATGTAAAAAAATTCATGGTAATATTCACAGAATAAGCACTACCTTACTATATTCCTGCTAGAAAGCATTTAGACAGGACTACAGTATATGCAATAAAAACACTCGGTTATTGATTTCCTAATTCTACGTCATGGGACTAATTACCACAAAGTATACAGACTCAGGGCATCTGAACATAAGCTTGTAGTGACTGTCAGGCAGCTGAAAGAAGAGAACTGACATTTTTGTTTTGTGTTCCTGACTCCCAGTGGAGGCTGGGCAGAGGTCGGCCAGGGTCACCATGACTTGGTGTTGTGATTCCGTTTTTCTAGAGAAGTCTCAGGACCATGTCCACTTCTACTGAGCCTGCTTTTCATGCTATCTGGTGTTAATCCTAGAGCAGAGAGCAGCATGGTGGCGGAAGTGGTGGCATTTGGTGCAAAGGGTGTGGTTCTCAGCGGAGAGGACTCCCTTCCAGCCAGGTTTACTGGGAGACAAGTGGGGATTCTTGAGACCTGTGATTTTGGCTGAAGAAAGCTGTTTTGGAAATTGGCATCACCATCAGCAGGAAGAGGTGTCGAGGACTGGACTTGCAGGTATGGCTTCCCCTTCCCTCCTCCCCCTCCCCCCACCCAGTTATAACAACTACATGGAACATGCTGGGGAGGATGCCTGGGTGGCCTGAGCCCACCCAGAGGCCCGGGCTGGGAGGGATGAAGCGGGTCTGGAGTTTGAGACTTGTGTCATGTGGATTTTGTCTCCCCTTCTGGTTGGAGTGAGGGCCTGGGAGAGCTGACAGGGAGTACAGCTGTTTGAAGGGACAGGCTCCGCAGGGGGTGGGGCAGAGTCTGAGACGGTGCAGTAATTCATATTCCGGTTCTACAGGAATCTAAGAACGAGAACAGATTTGTATTCTTCGAGAAGCACATACTGAAGAAGAAATCCAGAGGAACCAAACAATTATGTACAATATCATATAGCAGGTGTCCACAGGAGCGGCTGGGGGAGGGGTGGGTGTGGCTTCAGGTGGGGAGTTTTGGTTCAATTCGGAGAGAAGACTCGTAGAGACTTTCTTCATCCATTACAAAAGATTGATCCAGTAAGTACTGAGTTACCTGAAATGAGAGAAAGGAGCAATAGAACTGTGAGATGTCCCAGGCTGCGGACACTGGGTGTCTTGTGAAAATTTTCTTTTGCTGTGGTTTTTTGAGATAGGGTCTTACTCTATAGGCCAGGGCTGGCCTGGAACTCACTATGTAGCCCAGGTTAGCTTTGAACTTGAGACCATCCTTTTGTTTTAGCATAACTCCTTCAAAGGCTGCTAAATTTAATAGTTATGCCTTATTCTCTCTCTCTTTGTGTGTGAATGCAGGTGTGAGCATGTCCATCATTGTCTTCTTTGGGTCTCTGCTGTGCACTGCTGTGTAGTTCAGCTAGTTGGCCTTAGCTTCGGGAGATTTTCTGGTCTCTGACTCCCAGTCATAGGAGTCAGACATTCTCATCTTGACAAAGAATCATGATGTTTATGAACATGTATTACGATGATTGGATTTTATGGGCTTTGGGGATTTGAACTCAGATCCTCATGCTTATACAGCAAATGCTTTACTCACTAGGCCATCTCCTCAGCCTTTAATGTTATTGTTTAATTAGAGGCTAAATGATGTGTGGCTGGAGATATAACTCAGTTGGTAGAATGCTTGCCTAGTACTCATGAAGGTAATCCTAACCCTCAGGAGGTACTTAACAAAAAGTGCTGGGTATTGTGAGAGGAAGAGGCAGGCCAATCTCTGAGTTCAAGGACAGGCTGGTCTACATATTGATCTCCAGGCCAGCCAGGGCTTTGTAGTGAGATCTTGTTTTAAATAAATAAAAAGTAACTGGAGACTGCAACCCACGTTTTTGGGTTGGAGTGTGTGTGTGTGTGTGTGTGTGTGTGTGTGTGTGCACGGGACACACACACACACACACATACACACACACATACATACACACACACACATACACACACACACACACACACACACACATGAGCTGCAGACTGAACTCAGATTCTGGGCAGAATCATGATGAGTAGCATGATGCTTCTCTCTTAAATTCTTCAGCCACGTGTTTCCTAGTGTTAAGAACCATCTTCCTGTAAAGTGTCGCTATGACAGACAAGCCATTTAACTGCAAGACATATTATGTGTGTGTATATATGTGCTGTGTGTGTGAAAGATGAGGGGGGGAGAGGGAGAGAGGGAGAGAGGGAGAGACAGAGAGAGAGAGAGAGACAGCACACGTGTGCACGAGAGAACTCGAAAGAGAGTGTTTTTATGTGCCATGGTGTGCATGTGTTGATCACAGGACAATTTTTGGGAGTCAGTTCTCTCTTTGTGTATTCTGGAGACCAAACTGGGTTGTCAGGCTTGGTTAGCCACCTTGTGAGCCCCCATAGAACTTTTAGACTGAAGGGCTATTAAGTATTCATACTTTGCATTTAGATGTCATGTGTTTTAGTCGCCCTTAACCTACAGTAATACCGTGTGTGTGAGGAGTTGATTTATTTTTTCTTTTTGCTGTACTAAGTGGAGACTGAACCTCAGGGCGTAAGCAAGTGTTCTACCACTGAGGGCTACTGCCATACTGTGGTTTTTTTTTTTTTTTTTTTACTTCTTTGTCTGTTTCCCTCCAGAATACAAGCTCATGAGGACCAACTGCTTATCTGTTTTGTGTACTGTGCCTCGTGGCCTGAGATAGTGCCGGGGGCATAGTCCCCGCTCAATAAATATCTGTCTATTGAATGAACAAAGAGCAAATACAAGTGAACACAGTCAGCTATCCACAGATTTTCTCTACAGGACGGAACAGAACGTGGCACAGAGATAACTTTTGTTGTTTTTTTGAGACAGGGTTTCTCTTTTAATGCAACTCTGGCTGTCCTGAAACTCTTTATGTAAACCAGGTTGGCCCCGACCTCATAGAGATCCACCTGCCTCTGCCTCCTGAGTGCTGGGGTACCACTAGGGTACCACTATACCAGAAACATTTTTTTTTTTTTTTGAGATGGGGTTTCATGTAGCCCAGGCTGGCCTCAAATTTGCTATGTAGCCAAGACTGACCTGGAGCATCTGACCCTTCCATTCCACCGCTTGCTGGGATTTCAGGCTCGGGCCACCATGCCTAGTCTTACGCTGGGGATGGGACCTAGGGCCGCATGCCTGCTAGGCAAACACTCTACCAGCTGAATCACGTCCCCAGCACAAGGCATTTCTTTGGGCTTTGTTTATAGCAAAGGAAGTCTAAAATGAGCTAGGTGTCCACCCACATAAAGAATTGGTGAGAGGAATGGAGTCCTCTGCAATTTTGTCTCAGGAAGGAGGGACTCGAGACTCGCAGGAAAACAGGACGATGCTGAGCAATGGATGCCAGGTGACATTATAATAGAAAAAGTGTGCTGTGTTTATGGACTGGCCCAGACATAGACTTGGGAAGCAGGATACCCTTGTCTTTGGGAGGATATCTGTGACTTCCGTGACTTGTAGGTATAGTACTTTTCAAACATAGAAGTATTTGGGGGCAGGGGACACTGCTCAGTTTCCTGACTACCACCAGCAAAGTCCCGGATTTGATCTTCAGCACCACATAAAAAGAACACGGCCGTGCATGCTTGTATTCCTAGCCCTTGGGAGGTGGAGACCGGAGGATCACAAGTTCAAGGTCATCTTTGGCCATCTGAGGCCAGCATGGGCTACATAAGACTTGAGAAAATACCAAAAAAGGCCAGCAAGATGGCTCAGCTTGTAAAGGCACTTGCTGCCAATTCTGGCAATCTAAATTCAGTCTCTGAAAATTATATGGTAGAAAGAGAAAACTGAGTCCTACAAGTTGTCTTCTTATTTCCACAGTCACTGTAGTACATGTGTATGTGAAAACACACACCACATAAACAAACAAACAAACTAAACACCCTAAGCAAAACCACAACTAACCAACCAAGCAAAATGGATGTTTGGATCATCTTGCTAGTCCTGCTGGAGAGAAAACATTGTTTTAAGCCATTCTTGGCTTAAAACAGTCAAGAACCACAAGAGAGGGCCAGTTTGCTTCTGGCCAGGGAACAGGAACAGGGACGGTTTCCTTAAGGGAACCACATTTCAAGCTGAGGACCCTGAGGATCCTGGAAGGTATGAGGGAGAGGAGAAGGCAGAAGCTTGTTCGGACAGCAGTTCTGTGAAGGGGAGGAGAGACCGTAAGTGTTGTCCTCTTACCTTTGCTTGGTGCTCGATTTTGTAGGCAGTTTGTTGAAACTGGCGAATCTCTCGGATAATATGGGAGATCTGCAGGAAGGCAGGGGAGTTTTAGAACAGTCTGCTCTCTCTCGTGCTGCCTTGCAGATGGAGAGGGTCATCAGTAGCTACATCTGAAGTCACAATGTCTCCTGAAAAAAATCTGCTGGCTTTCTGTACACCAGCCACCTGTTTCTGAGGTGAAACCTGTCTGTGTGGGATAACTGCTAGTTAGTGTGTGTGTACATGTGTGGAGTGTATCTGTGGAGTGTATGTGTGTGTGTGTGTGTGTGTATTAAAGAGAACTCAGGGCTTCAGACTTCCCAACACCGCTACAGTCAATCCCCAGGCTGCCAGTCAAAGTGAAAGGCATGTTGGGTGCCTAACGGTGAAGCACGAGGACTTCCCTCATCACCAAGATGGAGTTCCTCGTTGATATCTGAAAGACACACTTTCTATTAATGAGTAAGCCCTTTAACAAGATGGGTGCAAACAGAGGCTCTCTGGTTGGGGGTGAGTGAGAGACATGGATAGCTAGAAATCCTGTGCCTGCTCAGAGATGCCCCATATCTTTTGGAGCACATCTGAAACTTGCTTTCTTAGGTGTTGTTGCTACAGAGTGATTTTTCTTTAGTTACATAAAACAAGTGCTTCCTTGGATATTAAAGGGTGAGATGTGAAGAAAGGCTTTGGGGTCAGACCCAGCATTCAAACTGGCTCTTCTCTTTACATGTGTGGGGCTTTGAACTGGTCTCTTGACCTCACCGATCCTCCCCTGTAGGAAGGGTGCTGAGCTGAAGTGGGAAAGGCAGGGAACACAGGGATAAGGGCATTAGTGTCAGCCATGGTTTTTACTGGAGGCCTTCCATTGGTTGCTCTTGGAACAGGTGCATGCAGAACAGGCTGAGGTGGGGCAGAGTCTGGGTGGCTCAGTTTGGAGTTGTGCTCCCATCCACCCAGGGAAACATACCATCCTCATCTTGGAGAAGTTGACCAGGCCGTCCTCTGTGTAATTGGGTGTCCCCTCCTCGATGAAGGCCAAGTCAGTGAGGTACATCCCCAGGTAAGGGACACAGGGTGGATCACAACTTGGAAACAAATGGCATCCACAAAAGCTTTTCACTTAAGGAAAGGAACTTCTGCTAAGAACAGAACACCCTGCAAGCAGATTTTGCCTGGCTGGAGGCTAAGAGATTTCTAGTTACGAAGAATCACAGGGTACACACGGGTCTAGACTTCCAGCCAGCCAGAGGGTGGGATAGTGTGGAGCTGCCTGGACCCTCACACACGGGCTGGGGAAAGCAGTCTTACTTGTATCTCCTCCCTCTGTGACCCAAAACACCTTCCTTTACTTCTCTGGTGTCTGTGCAGTGGAGTTCCCCAGCTGTTCCCAGTACCTTCTTGGTTCACTGATATTTCCACTGTTAATCTGTGTTCAGTAACCTCTTGGAAGGCTGTGGCACCCACACCCAAGTTCCAGCAGTCACCCAGTGCAGTGTCCCCAAGATACTCTTGCCACCTTGGTTTGGGGGGGCTAAAGCAGGTAACCCTGGCCCTCTGAACACTTTCCTAGAAGTGTTTCCTGGGAAGGATGGCTAATTCCCAGGGTATATAGTTACAAGAGAGGAGACCCTGGTTTGATGGGCCAGGACTCTGATGTGTGTGGCTCTGAGCATCGACTCATGTCTCTGGACCATGGCAGCTTTTCTGGTGCCTTGGGAGGGTGCAGGGGAAGGATTAATGGGGTCAGTGATAGAGTGAGCAGCCACTACCCTCCCTTCAGCAGCTACAGGGGACTCCCCAGACAGTGCTCCGAAACCTCCTCTCAGCTTAGAAGAGATGCCACAGGAATTGTTTCCCAGGCCACTTGACACTCCTGCCATGTTGGAGGAAAGTGAAGTATAGACCTTGAGCTAATCCTAATCCTCCTGTCTCATCTCCACAGTGCTGGGATTAAAGGTGTCTACCATCACCTCTGACTTTTTTTTTTGCCTTTTTGAGACTGAGTCTTTCTACATATCCCTGGCTGTCTTGACCATCACACCTGATTTTATGTGGTGCTGGGGATCGAACCCGGTGCCTCCAGAAAGCTAAGCCAGCACTCTGCCAACTGAGTTACATTTCCAGCCCAAGGTATGACATTCTAAACTGCGTAGAAGGTCATCAGCAGAAAACTACCTAGTAAGATTGCTGTAGAACAAAGACACAGCATTGTCACACTCTTTTTTTCCCATGGTTTTTCAAGACAGGGTTTTTTTCTGTTGTAACTCTGGCTGTTCTGGAACTCACTTTACAGAGCAGGCTGGCCTCAGACTCACAGAGATCTGCCTGCCTCTACCTCCCGCGCTACTACCACCTAGCTTTTTTTTTTTTTTTTCAATCCAGTTGGGCCTGTCAGTCACCCTGACAGGAAAATGCTTTTCAGGGAGCTCTTCCAGAAATCCTTTAGAAGGAGTGTGAAGCCCACCTAACTATGTAAGTGGCCACTGTTAACTGTCATCCCCTGAGCATGAATTTTAAACTCTATAATGAACTCTATATATCTTCTACACTGCACTGTATCTTGCCTGAATTCTTCTGATGGAGATCACTAGGACCAGGAAGAGAGTCCAGAGTAATTGCCTAGTGACAACAGATTGAAAAAGATTCCAGGGACATACGAATGGGGCCGTGGACCCACGCAGGAGAGCTGCTACAGGACTCTTGGGTCACCATTTCTGCCTGAAGACTGTTGTCAATTATCTTCTGCTTTTTGTCCTTTTACTGCTGAAACAGACTCCCCAGCATCACTGGAGATGGTGTGCTCTCCATCTCCACAGGGCAGATCTGCCTTACATAAAGATCTTGGTTCCCAGAAGACCCTTAAGCCCTCTGCCCTGTGCCACAGGCAGCAGAGGGTTCTCGGGGAGGCACTTACACAGGCATACAGGTGACCTGAAAGGGAAGACAGTCAGGAGTGGGACTCAGACAGAATGGGAGCCACGGAGACAGTTAGGTAGCAGTAGTGGCTGCGGTGGATGAGGAAGCCGTGTGAAGGAGGCATATGGAGCAACGCCCAGGGGCAGACGGACAGTTGGTGAATGCACAGTGGGGCAGCTCCGCACAAGCACAGTCCACAGGGGCTCCTGGGAGCCCGGGCGGAGGAGAGACGGCCGGACAGCACAGATGGGTGCAACATCTGTCTGAGGACATAAACAAAGTGGAAATGGTCAAGGCGATGGCACACTGAGCTAGTGAAGGATGAACACGAAGTAGGGCGGGGAGGAAACGAGAAGAGGAGGCAGATGAGGCTGGCTGGGAAGAGGGAGTGAGCAGGGCATTCCAGTCAATGCTAAGGACTAGAGGGTCCTCATGCTCAGTTGCAGTGACCTCCAGTGGGGATCTTCTTGGCAGAGGTCAGGAGGTCCCTTATGGGAGGGAGGAGAGTCATAGGGACCCAGCATCTCCAAGGTCTAGTGAGGAGCCAGCCATGAGTAAAACAGGGACAATGAGGGTGGAGCCTAATATGGAAGCCTGAAGAAAGCATCTCTAGGGAGCACTAAAAGCCGAGTCTTGTCTCTTCAGAGCCCACATCTCGTGAGTATGTGGCCAAAGTGAGCTGAGTCATGACTTCCTTGTCTGAGGTACCCAACCTCATGAGACTGTGAGTACTGGTCTTGGAGGCCAGCTCAGGCCAAATCCAGGCTCCAATGCCATGGCCACACGACCCCGGCATAGCCACTAGCTCCCCAGATGTTATCTACAAAGACAGGATGGAGAGAGCTGCCTTGGGGTGGGGGTTCACAATGTCTAGAGATGTTTCTTGTAGTCCTAAGTGGACAGGTAATATTAGCATCCCATGGAGGGAGGCTGGGGTGGAGCCTAGACGTCCCTCAATGCATAGGCAAGCTCTTGAACTCAGAACCATCCTGGCCCAAGTGTCAACAGTGCTGGGATTGAGAAACCCACGCCCCAGGTAGTATTTGTGGGGTTCAATGACAACAGTTAGGGAGGAGCCCTGCAAACTATAAGGTAAAGTTATCAACTATTGGTATTTGATTTTAAGATGCAACTGTTAGTAATGCATGCTCTCATTTTGATGACTTTTTTATCACTTGAATAAGAAACCTCATTAAATATGACATTAAAAATTAAAATGACATACTGGTTATTGGAGTTAGTAAAAATGGAAAATTGCATTTAAGAATCAAGAAATCTGGCACCAGCTCTGTGGTCAATCACAGATAAGGTGCTTCTGGCATTTCTCTGGTAGACAATGGAGGGCAAAGCTGTCAGGGTCTGCAGAGTCTATGGGTCTTGTGGATAGGCGGAGGCACAGGCAGACCTCCTGCTCTGACTGGATGTGGTGTGAAGATGCCTCTGTAACCCCCGGGCTACAATTTTAAACACAACAACAAAGATGCATCACTTACTTTTTCAGAGCTTCTCTGAGGTTCTTAAATCTGCCCTCTGACGACACAAGCTTTTGGAGCTTGTCAATCAAGGCTTTTGTCTAGAAGGAATCAGAAGCATTTACTAACATTCAACTCACATCCAGGCCCCAAGCTCCAGGCCCTGGCTCATGAGCCAACGTGCTGACCTGAGGTCTCCAGGCCACATTTGGATTTGCGGACCTTCTGTACCTGCCAACCTCACCCCTGATCTCCTTAGGAGTCAGGCTTGATCCTTGTTCTCTGTGCCTCTCTTCACACACATCTCCCAGAACCCCAAGATGAGTAATGATTCTGGAAACACTGAGATCCTGAGAATTGGTGATTTAGAAGGACTTGGTGGGTGAATCGAGGGAGCCTGCATTTGGAGCAGGAAATAACTAAGAGTTCTTGTAGTAATGATTTCTTTTCAGCTTCTGACACAAAGCAATTGCTCTGCCACTGAGCTATACCCTAGCCTTGATGATCTTTTCAAGAGCTTAACTGAATGGATCTGATCGTTTTTTCAACACCTTCATTTTGATGGGCCAGGAGCACCATCCAAGGTTAAGAATCAAGGAAAAGGACGACAGAGGAACTGATCGTCCAAGAAGGAAAGGCCTCGGTGCAGAGGATGAAACCCTCGGCAAAGTGTTTGTGCAATGATCAGCCAGGCCCAGGCTACCTGTGAACAGGGCAGAGTATGGGAGGCTGAGATTGTCTGGCACAAACAGCTACATTCCCGGGGGAGTGCTGTGCATTGGGTGTGCCTCTGTGCTCCTTTCTACAGGATGTCTCTTTGAGGTCTTCATTTTCCTCATTTATGAAAGGATGGAAGGAATTAGTTTTTCCTTTGGAGATCTGCCCCTCGAGATCCAAAATATAGCTGAGAAGCTGTCCTGAGGTTGGTCATGCAAAACAAGACCAGCAGTACTAACCAGCCCCAGAGGGACATGGTCACAGAACATAACAATGTGGGTTTCCATGTTGTTGGAAGTTCATTATATACCCTTTGAGGGGGGAGAAAGGACAGAGATTGGTTTGGTTCTTTAGCTACAAGGAGAGGTACCATTGGTGTTTTGACTGACCCTGCTCAAAGCACTAATGTATTCTGATCTGATGACAGAGACACGGGAGAGCAGAACAGAATACACACCAAGTTAAGGCATGCGACTTTGAGTTTCCTTTAGAATTAGTTTTCAGCAGCCTGGCATGGCCCACACTCCCAGGCCGACATTCACCAGATGACTACTTGTACCAGTTCTTCCTGGATGCTACCCTCAACCTCTCCTTGTCCACTCATCTGCAGAGGAATGTCTCAAGATGGATTCAGGTCACATGTGGGGATTTATTATCTGGGGCCTCCTCAGATTCTGTCATCCACTCTTGGCATGCACAAGAGCAAATCCTCATCCCTCAGATACTTCCTAAGGGCAATACTAGTTAGATATGGCAGGTTTTGGAAGACAGAAGCTATATCATGAGGCTTAGTTATTTATCTCTGGTTTAAGAAATACGCATACTTTAAGGCCATAAACATGTACTCAGGCTATTTGCTCCTCCCCCCCCCAGCATTGTGTGTGTGTGTGTGTGTGTGTGTGCACGCACACATGCGTGCGATTTGTGGGTGTATGTGGAGGGCAGAGGACATGCCCCAGGAACCCTTCTACCATGGGCTCTGGGGAACGAATTTTACCAAGCTTTCACTTTACCCAGTTTACCTACTGCACCATCTCACTAGGTCTTGTACAGCCTTTGTATAGGCTATTTCTGATGCATGGGGATCAACTGTGGCTCTGAGCAGGGCACAATCAGATTCCTACCACATCCTCATGCCTACTGTGTACACAGATCATCTTTGGGCTGCCCTAGGGTATGACACTGGGATCACGGAACAAGCACAGAGCCTGCCTCAGGAGCACTGTCAAAAACAAAGAGGCTTTTGTGACTTCCAAAATACTTTCCTTTCCTGCTTATTGAATAGAAGACATTAAGTGATGAAGAATATTTCCTCCCAAAGAGGCCAAAACATATTGTGAACTGAAGGCAGGCTTTGTCTCTAGAGATACAATCTCCCTGGAGAGAGGAACTACAGGTACATTCCTCACTGCTGCTATCCCATAGAGACACATCAGACACTTTCCCAAGGGACAGAGATTGTTTGAAAGATGACAGGGAAGGGAACTGAAAGCAGAAAAGAGAAATGAAAAATTTCAACGTACATTTGACCTTCCTGTAGGACGAGCCTGGACTTGACATCGTGTTTTGTTGACATCATGTCACACTAGACAAAGTGATTTCAGGGTCTTTAGGAAATATGGCCATCTTGGTGGCTCACAGGAGTCCACAGGCTACCTGCAGAATGATAATGAACCTGGGTTTTGTTAGTGGGGCTGTGGACACGGCCTTCCAGAAGCCATCCGGGCCAAGCACAGTGTAGATACATAACTACTGCCTGGGCAGAAAGGCTGGAAAAGACAGCCACTTCAGTCTACCATCAAGAGCTGAGTCCTGTATGTGTTGCCAGAGGAATATAGAACTTTTTATTAGACCAGGCCTGCTGGCTCCTGATTCTGAATGATGTTCTAGAATGCAGGCCAGGCTGCATACACTGACCACTAACTACTCTTCTTTTGAACTCTTGGGAAAGAATGGAAGATTTCAGAATGGCCATGATATCTCCCCACACCCTCAACTGCGTGAGGACGGAGATGCTGAAGACCGTGGCCAAGAAATACAGAATGTGCATTCTAGGAAGACTCTAGTGGGGCAGGAAATGAAACCTGGTCTAGAGGATCCCCGGAAAGGGTGCTGTCATCCAACAGTACAGGGAAGGAGGAGAAAGATGTTGAACTGAATGAGTTCCTTATAACCCTGTCTAAACCTTGACAAGGAGCATTGACTTGGAAGACTCGGGACTCCTATAGGGTTTTACTTAACTCCTGACTTCAGTTTACGACAGCATATGCATGTGTGGACAACTGTTCCTGAAGCCCCCAGTTTCTGTTCTTTCCTGGATCCGCTAACAATAATGACATCTCCCATGGCCTTAATCCTGACCTGAGCATCTCAATGTGGCAATAAGTAAGAGGTCCAGCCTCACTGAGATGTAAGGGAGGTGGTCCTATAGACTCTGCAGCTTGACTGTAATAGGAGAGGGGGT
Organism: Cricetomys ansorgei; assembly: GCA_026225945.1. NCBI lineage: Eukaryota > Metazoa > Chordata > Mammalia > Rodentia > Nesomyidae > Cricetomys > Cricetomys ansorgei. The sequence continues at coordinate 9,356,633 of JAMJFZ010001100.1, read as the reverse complement.
AGTGTGCCTGGAAGGCAGGGAAGGACAGAAGACAGACAAGTCCCAAAGCTCTCCTGGATTGGCTGCTTATCTAAGTAGGAAAAGGAACTGATGCCTGGGTAAGATCTCTACTTGCTACTGGTTTGAGGAAGATAATGAGAAGCAGGCAATAAAGAGAAAAATGAAGGAGATATAGAAAGCAAATCTAGAGTGCTGCAGATGGGGCAGGCTCCTTGATGATGCAGGGACCTGCAAGATCACAGATACCTCTGTTACATCATAGGTACCTTTAGAGGCTTACTTATCCTTGGTGGTGCTTGAATGAGAAGCAGGCAATAAAGAGAAAAATGAAGGAGATATAGAAAGCAAATCTAGAGTGCTGCAGATGGGGCAGGCTCCTTGATGATGCAGGGACCTGCAAGATCACAGATACCTCTGTTACATCATAGGTACCTTTAGAGGCTTACTTATCCTTGGTGGTGCTTGTCTATCCTCCTGAAGATATGTAAACCAGGGTTGGGATACCTACCAAGTTCACCAGAGGAGTAATGAAGTGCTTCCTTATGTGCTCTGTTAAGGAGAACCACCCCTGGCTGGTGAAATTGGAGTCTTGGGAGAGGATATCTTAGCCATCCTCCAAATCTTGTCTGGGAGCCCCATGGAGTTATTACTCTTGTCCCAAACCAAGAAGAAGAATATCAGTACCATAATCATTGCCTCACAGATCCCACTGTGGGGTCTTAATTGCTCAAGTAGACACACCTGTGGGCCTGATATCTGGTTCTAACTGACAGGATTTTTCTGGAAATGTGGACCCTCAGCTCAGTCCTTTGTTCACACCTGTGGATGCCCAACAGCCAGCTCTCTGGTCTCCCTGCCCCAAAATCCAGCCCAGGCCCATCTGGCAGCAGTGCCAGCTTCCTTCCCGCACCTGCTTGGAAACTTTGAGCCATGTCTTTTTGAGTCGGAAGATTGCACTGCGGTTCATGGAGGACGTGATCTCCAGCACAGCATTGTAGTTGTGCAGGCAACGGCATATGTCCGCCACAGCCACCCACTTCTCAATGGTGCTCACCCTTGCATTGATGTCCTCGTTTCGGATAATTTCTGAAGCGATCAAGTTACTGATCTTTAAGCCAATGCAATAAGACGGGAAAAGAAAAGTAAAGGGAATAAATAAATACTGAAAAGATAATAATCATTATTTGCAGATACATTTTCATGTTTAAAAATCACCAAACAAAAAAAACCTGGAAAACTATTAGAACAAGTGCTTAATATTAAAAAAGGAGACATTTTCCTATACATTATTGATAATCTTTTAAAAAAATACAACAAAACTGGGTATGATGACATGCACCTATAATTCCAGTACCTGGGAGGTGTAGGCAGGAGGATCCCAAATTTGAGGCTAGCCTGAGCTACACAGTAAGTACTACCTCAATAAAAAACAAAAACAAAACACAAGAAACCAAATAAGCAAAAATATAACGACAAAAAATTACCACCAAAATAGCAAGACATTTGTGAACTGCCTTGGAATTTAAGTTAATGGGAACCATGTAGGATGTTGCTTGGGAGAAAAAGGTTATCAAAGGATGTAAAAGGCTTAAGTAATGGAGAAAGAGATCAAATTGCCAAGTGGTAGTGTAAGTACCATGTTTTCAAAACTAACGCATGAGTTTAATGGAAACAATTAAACATTCAGTGGAAATTGCTTTGCAACTTGTCAGAGTGATTCTGAAGTTTATCCGGAAGAATCGATAGTTACAACAAGCTGAACTCAGAGGGAACTTCCCATCATGCGCTCTCCTGGGATAAGACACCTTGTAGCACCGCTGGTCTGACATATGCAGGAGACCAGATATCCATGGAATCCTGTGCCCTGCCAACAATCACGTTCACATGAACAAATCACATGTGAGTTAGAACTGGAGTGGCTAACGGGGTGGAGGCTGGGGCTCAAACATCAGGGAACTAGAATTGTAAGGAGCTGAGGGGGCAGGAAACATCCATTTCCCTGAATGTTGCTTTGAATCTATAATACTTTAAAATTAAAAGTAAATGAAGCATAATAATATATAAATATGTATGTACAAAATATATCACTGAAGCTCCTTTTCTTCATATGTTAGTCAAAAATTAATTTAAAAAATCTTTCAAAAGGTTAAAAAAAGATGACTTTTTATTGAAGAAATAAAGGCGTTAAGAGGCAATTACACATAAACAATTTACATTTGTTTATTTATTTGTGTGTGTGTATGAGTGGGTGGCACATTCCGTAGTGCATGTGAGAATACCTTGAGGGAGCTGGTTCTCTCCTTCCACCATGTGGGTTCCAGATATGGAATTTGGGTTATCAGCCTTGGCAGCAGGTTTTTCCCGCTGATACGTCTTGTCTCCCAGGAAGCCAAACTTTAATACGGTACTTATGGAAATCTACCGAAGTCAGGAGGGAATGATATCACACAAAACAGTGTTGTGTGTTCTATCTACTAATGAAGTTGAAGTAGTTATCTTTCCGTATAGAAAACATTGGGATCAACAACTGTGTTACGTAAAAGTTATGCCAACTTAAAAAAAAAAAAAAAAAAAGAAGTTTTTTCCTTAAAGGTCAGTGAGATCCTCTACAGGAGAGAGAAACAAAATGAATACTTGCATATTTATTCTACACAGCCAACCAATGGTTTTTATACTAGCACCAGAGATGAGCAACACACGAAAAAAAAAAGTCAGACACCCATTTGTTTATATGCCACGGCCACACTGGGTTTGTACTCATGATACATGCTCTTTGAATATTAGAAAAACTACGTAAGTCTTATTTACTATATCAAAGGGGGGAAGAACCATATGACCATCTCAGTAGCTGCAGAATGAACATTGGATAAAAGTCAATGTATGGGTTGGAGAGAGGGGTCAGTGGTTAAAGGTGCTTGCTGCTCTTGCAGAGGACTTGGGTTCAATTCCCAGCACCTACATCAGACTACTTGCAATCACTTGCAACTCTGATTGTAGGGGATTTGATACCCTCTCTGACCTCTGTGGGCACCTTCATGCATGTGACACACATAAATATACTCAGGCATACATACACATTAAAAATAAGTAAGAAAAAACTAAAAAGAAAAAAGTCAGTATTCATTCATGGTAAAAATTATTGGCATTCGCACAAACACATTAAAAATAAATAAGAAAAATTAAAAAGAAAAAAGTCAACATTCATGGTAAAAATTATTGCCATTCAAGGAATAGAAAGGGATTTTTCTAACTTTATCTCCACTTGCATAGGGATGACTAGAAGCTTTTCCTGTAAAAGCAAGAACAAGGCCTTCTGTCTCCATTTCCATTCCACATTGTCTTGGAGAGAGCTGGGGCAACTGAGGTACCAGGATGCTGGATAAGTTTATTTCTAGTTATGTTTATAATAATTGTTTTGTACATTGTTGGGGGAAAGGCTGCCTAAGCCTTGGCAGTTTGTATTATCTGTAGGTGTCAGCTTTACGTAAATCTGTGATTAAGATAGCTGCTTCCTCATGATCTGTACCTACTCACTGCTCTCTGTCAGGGCTATTGTGGAAGAGCAAAGTTGCTGTGGAGTAATTCCTGTAGCCCTCTCTCCTACAGTCTCTGGCAACAAGGAGAGAATACTTCCCTTAGCCCTCAAGCTCCCCACTGAAAGGTCATGTAGTTTGGTTGCTAAAGGATTTGCTAAGCTACAGGTTTACTTTATTATATGAACAGGCCATTGAACAAGGGGGCAGAGTTCCTTTATCAATAAAAACCTGAGATCAGATGAACAGGGTTCCACTGTCCAGTATGGCCCTTGCCATGACAGATGGTTCCCTCTGCTGAGGTGTGTGGCAGGCTTTGCATCTATGATAATGACTCCTTGTCTTCTTTCTTGCTGAGCTCACACAGAAGATATCTGATATACCAGGATGCAAGTGTGGACGGTGGGTAGCTTTTTCTAATTTGTACTCTGGCTGCATACCTTTCTCACCCAAGTCTGGCCCTAGTGTTGGAGACCTTAGCCAGTGCCGATCAACAGGACAAAGACATTTAGAGGCAAAGGGCTAGATAACAGACAATTGAGCCATGCCAGAGATTAAGATACCTGCTGCCACAGGGCACACATTCTGTCTCTGAACAGTGTTATGGAATGAACAGAGATGCCAAGTACCAAACAGTCACAAGGGCAGCCTCCAGAGGAGTATGTGGGTTCAAAGGGGGACTTTTCTTCTGTGTCACACTGGCAGTGCCATTTAATCTCTTTTGACTTCAGTTTCTTTCTCTATAGTCAGTGTCATGCCTGCTACACAGTATCAGTGAAGACACATCCTGCTCCTGGCACGGACTTACGCCATCCTGGGTGCACAGAGTGCCTGGACAGGATGTCCCTCCCTCCCTGGCACTGGAGTACTGTGCCTTCCTCGTTTCTTCTTGGCTGACAAGGAAGGGCCCTCCTGGATGATGTTTGTCAGGGGCTCATTTTTGCTGGGGCTGATATGTGGTGCTGTCTGTGGACAGGCAGTCAGGACAAGCAATATAAGGTGCTCCCACCTTTGACCATAAAAGGCTCTTTACTTGTGTTGATTAAACTCAGAGCATGAAGGTGCTGTGTACAGTTGCTCTCAGGGATGGCACAAAGTTAGGAGAAGACAAGTCCCATGGATGCAGAGATGATTGGAGCACCATGTGGGGAAACTGCTAGGAGAGATTTCTTTTCAGTCTTGTATGTGCCAGGCATGCACTCCAGCACTGGGCTCCATCCCCACCCCTTGGTCTTTTGAGATTAAGATATTGTTATGTAACCTTGGCTGGCCTTAAACTTGCAAACCCTCCTGCCACAGCCTCCTGAATGTTGGGATTATGGGTGTCTTCACAGGGCTATTTTTTTTCCCTCTCCTCTCACATAGTCATATTCCATTGTGCAGCAATGGAAAACACATGTGTTGCCATATGCCAACCAGCAGACATTTCCAGAACCTTGGCATCCCAAGATCTTCAATGTGAGAGGAACTCACATCTCCTAGGGGTAGTGTAAGCTTTAAATGAGATTGATATGAATACAGCTCATGGTGCTAGACAGTTATGAAAAATATCAGAGGATACCTTTATTAAAGAATTTTGCAAGTGCCCCTTGCAGCCAGGAGCCTTCTCCAGAAGATGTTTAAGCCTGTTTGGCCCCCAGTTCTCTGAGAAAAGATCCTGGGAACACTGTATGCCTGTGTGCATGTGTGTATGTATGCATGTGTGAGTGCATGTGTGTGTATGTATGATGCACCAGTTTGATCTTAGTGCCTTAATCAGAGTCAGCTCAAGCCTCATTTGTCACACACACAGAGCCACTTTGCTTTTGTGTTTAGTCCCCTCTTAACTGCTCCCTTCCAGAGAAACCAGTGATAGAGTTCTGGGAGATGGGGACTGGAAGAGCCAGATGCAAGGCCATCCCAATCCAACCCAGAGGCAGTCTCAAGCCTTGGCTCAAACCCAGCCTTCTTCTCAGCAGCTCTGGGGTTTCTAGTCTCTTCAGTGCTAACTTGTGGAGCCATCTTACCAATCATGAAAGGCGATATGTGGTGGCTCGGACATATCATCATGTCTAGGGTAGATGAAAACTCCTAGACAGTATGTTCAGATCAGAGGGAAGTAGCCTGCCATTTCCAGACTCACTTTGCCTGTTTCTAAGACCGCAATGAGGTAGGAAAATAAGAAACACAGCAGGAATGCGGAGTTCTGCCCAGTCCTTACTTCCTCCCGTCCGTCCGTCTGTTCTGCTGCCAGCCTGCCGTGACTACTCTTGAGGCGCAGGCCTGAGGAGGCTCCCCAGGAGCCACTGTTGGCTGACGGCTCGGGATGACTGCCCCAGCTCGTCTTCACATGGCCCTTTCACGTCCATCCACTCAACAGGTGGAGAAACTGAGGCTGAGGTGAAGCAAGGTGGCCCTGGCTGCACAGCTGAGGGTTGGGGTGTGGCAGAGGATGGGGTGCCAGCCTGCCCTCCACTCAGCTCCCTGGCGGCCCTGCCAATGAAAAGCCTGGCAGAAAGGCACTGCCCACGCATGCGTACTCACGTCGTTGAAATGCTTGGTAGTTTTCATGATGTAAGGCGTCCTTTCATTTTTCTCTACCTTCATCCAGCCCTGTCCAAAGAACTCCCTGCAGGGAGGAAAGGGGAACGCAGAGCAGATGAGATTAGTTCTGTCTTGATCATTCAGCGTTGGGTCTCTTCTTTGCTTTTTGAGGTGATCATTTAGAGGGGAGCAGCCCTCTGCAGAGGCCCAGAGAGGAAGGAACCCTGAACTCAAGCCCAGCTTTGTGTTACACTGTTTCAGTGGGGGTGCTTTAAGATAAGCACTCCGTTTCTTTGTTCTTTTCCTCATCTGTAAAATGGGAGTGTAAGGGTAACACTTTGCTCATGGGGCCAACGTGAGACCGAAAGGAGATGAGGTATGAGATGGCTGAGCACCACTGTGAAGTGCATAGGCCTACCAGATTTTGCTATGGATCTTGTTTCTACATTTAAGTCACTTCGTAGTAGCTGGTCTTTAGAACAGAGGTTAGACCAGCCACAAGAGGGGCTTTGTGGTAGGGCATGTGCCTAGCAGGTACAAGGCCCCGGCTTCAATCCCCAGCACTATAGAAAAAAGGTGGGGCATAAGAGGATAAATGTGTAAAAGAACTGCAAGCTGCAAAGGAACCCAGTGAGGAAGCCAGAGACTGCCCATGTTTCTAAGTGATCAGTAGAGGTGCTTGGGTGAAGTCCCATAGGCCGGTGCAGCCAGGGGGAGGTGATGTCTGTGAACATACATCTTGCTTTTGCTCCTGGAGGGAGGCAGGGATAACTGCTTCCATATCCTGGGGGTTCGTAGGTCTCCAGGCCAACCCTGTCATTAGGTGAGGCTGTACTTGTGTCTATGAGGCTGTGAATGTGCCTCTGAGTGGCTAACCAAATGCACAGAATGCCCGGATGGTGTGAGGCCTCAGACACGGCAATGCCAATGCTGGGAGATCATTATGGAATATTATTAGAAATAATTCAGAGAAATGTCTTGGTTGGGAAGTTGCACACACTCATGCCTGTGTACAAATAAACATGGACTCTTTCTGCACCCCCCCCAGAAAGAGGATTCTGAATTAGAGATTCCTCTGGAAAAGACTGTAAATGGGGAGAAAGGGGTGTATTTGCAGGTGATAGGTAAAGAGAGAGCCGGAGAGGAAGAGTTCTTTCCAAGTTTTTGGAGAGTTCACACAGTTAGAATCAGGGATATGCTGAGGAGGAAGGAGGAGGAAGGGGGATGGAGAGGGGGGCATCCATACCCACTTACTCATAAGGAATCTTCTTGAAGACAAGGTGGTCCAGCAGGGTCAGCTGCTCTGCTATCTCCAGGGCTGAGTGGTTCTCGAAGGGCTCAGCCTTCACTCCCTCTGCCTGGAGGAGCAAGGTCAGAGTCAGGCCCATGACGTGATGCCTCTGGGCTTCTGGTACTTTTCTGAGGGGAACCTCCTCTCAGTTCTGGATGGGATAACAATAAGGATGCTGGGCCCCACTGCTTATTGGACCCTGTGCGTATGTGTTCTGTGCTTCCAGGGAGTCTCCATGGAGGAGTCGGTCACCTTTTAGGAAGCCACCAATACACATGTAGGTAGGAGGCCAAAGTCTGCCCCAGCTGCTCAGATGGAAACAGGCTGGCTGGGACACAAGCTTAGGTGCCTGATCTGAGCTGTGATGGGCTGCTTCCTTTGGGCTCTGCCTGGTCCTAGGTGGGTTCAACACAACTGATCCAGTGTGGGTCTCTGGGTATGATTTGCACTTAAGGCAGTGTTCCTGTCTTGTGAGCAGAAGAAAGCTGTCTTGCTCAATCCTCGGCTACCATGTCCCTGACTTTTAGGTTCACTCATGGATGCTACCTTTGAGATTATCTATCATCTTGGCCTCCTTGACCAGTGAACACACCTAGGGAAACATTAGTCAGGGGCAGGGGTACCCATGGCAGGAGTTATATGAGGGCGGATACAGGGAGGCCGATGTGCTCAGGAGTACAGGAAAGCCTTAGGGCTGCTAGATTTGGGAGTTAGAGGTGGGCAGGAGAGGAAAGGACAGCTGGGATGGGTGCTGGGAAGAGCTTGTGTTCACTGAGGGGTGAATTAGATTAAGGGTCTCATATACCTTGGGGCCAGCTGGGTCATATACAAGTAGAGGGGAGGGCTACAAGGTAGAACAAGCTCAGAGACGGGCCTGCAACCCTTCAGGACTTGTGCTTTCTTACATCCACTCCGCCCCACCCAGAAGTTCCAGCAGCTGGCTAAGTGCCCAAGTGGCCTGTCTGCATAGATCAAAAGGGAAGTGGGGTCCACCCACACCCAGAGAACAGGCCGCCGGTTCCTTGAGGCTGAATGTTTTGCCGCTCCCCTCCCCCCATTTCTTCTGCAGCCAGAGAGGTCTGCATTGCTAGGCTCGTGGCATGGCGGATACTGGAGACAGGCAGACCTGCAAATACAGTCCATGCTCAGAGGTTCACAGAGCAGGAAACTTGTGGGACAACAGATTCTGTGTGATAAGCAGATCAGTCATGGGTGTGTCCTGGCAGAGTCACTAGGGCAGAGAAGAGAAGCCCAGGTGCAGGTGTGTGGGTGTGGGGGACAGGATGCCTTTAGGGAGGGTGAGTTCTTAGGCAGGCAAAGCAGATGTGGGCATGGGGACAGCAGGGGCTCTGAGTGGCTGGGTTGTAGAACAAGACCCCTGTAGTGCTCTTGGGGATGGACCCCCCCAGAAAGTGGGCAGTTCAGCTACTGTCACTCCTGAGAGTCCTGTGCATGTGTCTCAGGACTGGATTCAGGATGGCAGGGTTGTAAGGGCCACAGAAGAGTCCAACAGGCCATGCTGGGGTAGGCCCAGTGACCTTCTCCTCACTTTTGATGTTGCCCAGGAAAGAAGTGTGTTGTAGAAGTTTATTTTCAGTTGTGTTTATAATACTGTTTCTGTGTACTGTTGGGTGAGGGGCTGCCTAGGTCTTGGCATTTTGTATTGTCTGCAAGTGTTGGATTTATGTGGGGGATGTTGATTGCTAATGATCTGCACATGTTATCAGTAGCAACATGAGGAGTTAAGCATCAATGAAAACACCTGAGCTCAGAAGCTCGGTGTTATATGATAATTGCCGTGACTGTGGTTCCCTCTGCTGAGGTCTGGCAGGGCTTGCATCTATGAAAGCACCTCTGTGTCTTCCTTGCTGAGCCACCACACCAGCTTAACTACTACAGAAGTGCCTTTGGAAGTAGAGGTCAAAGTAACAACTTCTATCACCTTCCAGAAGGCTTGTGTGACAAGCTGACTTTCTCCTCCCTACTGAGGCGACTAGCCTCCATTAAACTGAACCTGTCACTCAAAGGCTCATGGTACCTGTCAGGGATTAGGGTGAGCAGAGATGAGGCTCAATGGCCTGTTGTTTTAGAAGAGCCCAAGACATTTATAAAGAAAGAGGCCCTTGTGCTCATGAAGTGTAAACATTCTAGCCAGGCCCCTGTTGGCAAATAGGAGCACAGGGTGTTTTCTACACTGGGGAAGTGATGGGGAGGGCTATTCCAGCATCCTGGACCCAGAGGATCAGTCTGCAACAAGTGGTGTCTGGGTACCACTACCTTCCCTGCCTTGACGGAGGACTTGGGGAGCTTGTGTGTGTGCTCCAGGGAGCACCAGTCCTTCAGTTATTCCTGGGGCAGGGCTAGAATGTGGGTAGGGTATTGTGCTCCATGGGTGGTTGTTAGGGGAGAAGATCAAGGACCCAGAGTCCTAAGTCCTTACATTGGCTGCTGTTAACATACTAGTGGTCACTGGCCAGCCTGGAGTTCAGCTGGCATGATATCAAGTCTACCTACCTCTGGGGAGGACAGAATTAATCTGTCTTGAGCATCTCCAGCCATCATAATTCAGTGGTCAAAAGCTTTGCTGTGGTTCACAAAGGCATTCTGAGTGTTCTAGCCGTGGAAACACACGAGGCCATCACTCTCTTAGGGCATATGGAATGTCACCCCTAGCTCGTGCTCTTTCATGGTGAGCACAGCTCTATCCTGGAGTCCTGTCATTTCAGGCCAGGTTCAGTGAGCACACCGGGACTCCTCAGGATGAGGTGGTATGGCACAGGGTTTTCTCTGGGGTCAGCTGGACCCGAGGGTGAACAGCTTGCATGACTACCACTTCCCACTCACACTTTTGAGTGAGTGATTCAGACCTCTGTGCCTACGTTGCCTCATCTGTCAAATGATGCAAACTTGCATCGTCTTTCAGAATCTAACGTGGTCCAGCACATAGGTATCCACCCGAGGATCCTCCTTAAGAAGCGTGACAGAGAGAAGGGAGGGGTTAAGGGAGATCAGGAGGCACAGTGGGTTAAGAAAAAGGAAGTGGTAGCATTACTAGGTAGATTTTATTCCTCAATAAAGGAGCAGTTTCCTAGGCCCTGGAGCTTGTCTATAATCTTTGGCAATGTAATGAATTTATGATGAGGCCAGCAGGGTGGACCAATATGACTGATGGGAAATACAGATATAGTGGACACAGACACATACACAGAAGGAAAACAACATAGGGCCACAGAGGAAATGGCCCCAGGACCACTGAACTGGAGTGGTACAGCTAGGAGCTGAGGTGCAAAGGGCTACCAGCAGCTCGAAGAGGCAAGCAATGGTCCTCCTCTAGAGCCCTTGGGGGAGCGTAGCCCTGCATACGTCTTTACTGCAGACTTTCAGGCTCCAGCATGGTGGGGTGAAAACACTGCCCAGTCTGTGGCACTTAGTCACAAAGCCACAGGAAGTGGATGCAGGTGATGACTGTGCTTTGTCAGGGGGTCATGGGATAATTCGGGTGGTTGGGGAGGGTGTTGTTGCCTTGGTAATCAAATGGGATGGCCATCCTGCTCACCATCTGGGTGATCTCTTCCAGTGTGATCTGGTTGTCGCCTGGGTCCTCCTGGGTCAGAGTCCTAGGGAGAGGAGAGCACGTGATCCCCAGCACACATCTCTGGTGGATCTTCCCTATTTGGCCTGTCTTCTACCCTCCAGATCCTTGAATACTGCCTTTACCCAGAAGCATTATCTCTCTCTGCTTCCCCTGCTCCCTCTGCTTTACCAACTTAGTCTTGATCCTTCTGTCTGGGCAAGGTCCCTCCCTGACCCTCTGAGCTCCCTACAGGCTCACGTGTACGTGCCTGGATGCCGAGAGACCTGGGCAGGGGCCTCTGTGGTCAGGCTGAGCCTGTGACAGGCACTTCTGTGTGCACATGGAATGATGGGATACATATGGTCAAGTGGTGCCAGGTTTAGAGGACCAGAGTGGACAGGAGATGCTTCTAAGTGGGATGCCCCTCAGGGCTGGCTTGGTCAGAGGGACCAAAGGTAAGGTGACACAGGAGAACAGAGGCCCAAGAGCCCAAGGTGGGACGGTTGAGAGAGGAGTGAGGGAGGATGTGGCCAAGATAACTAGACTGAGTCCTGAGCATTAGTGGAAAGTGAGGTTGGACGCCCCCAAGTCAGACCAAATCTTCGCTTGCTGTGTTAGAACTCATGGGCATGATCTGAGGATATTGGTGTGGGTAGAGTGGTAGGCTCTTGGAGACAGACAAGGGCCAGGCCTGGGGTATGCATGGAGAAGCAGTGAGAGGTCTTTAGGGATTGGCAGGATGGAGTGGAACTCTGAAGATCTGATCTGGAAGCCGATGCCAGCCCAGAAAAAAAGACACTCTGAGAACTGGCCCTCTTGGGCCAGTAAAAGAAATCTTTCTGGACATAGTTCTCTCAGCCCCCAGAAGAACCTGGAGGGAGATGCCAAGGGGTTGGAGCTGCTTGCGTGTATGAGCATGCCTGTCTGTCTTTTTTGTCTTCCTTTTTCTCTTCTACACACCCACACGCATATGCACACGAAAGAGTATTGGCCATGAGGGAGAGCCAAGGATATCCTAGGACAGTGTAGAGTGATGCAGCCTGTTCATGGGACCTTGGGAGAAGAAAGAAGCTGGAGACTTGGATCATAAGCAGGAAGTGCCTAATCTGGATTTGGTAGACAGTCTGGGGCAGAAGCAATGACTAGGATATAGAGATGGCTGACTGGAGGTAAGGAGAACCCTTCCCAGGCCAGGCTGGAGAGGCTAGCCTGAGCGGGAAGGAGGAGAGAAGGATTTAGGGTGCTGGCACACCTACAGCATTTATCTTCTGAGAACCTGCAGAAGTCACATGCATTCCACCCTTGAAGCCAGCATTGTTCACCCATTTTACAGAGGAGAAAATGAGGTTTGGCTAAGGGCCTTACTCTGGTCAACAGTGAGTCACTGGCTGAGGTAACTTAGATGTGGGACTGTCTGAACCCTGACCTCTGCTAGAAGAGGCAGGCTGGAGACCAGGGGCAGGACAGGTCTGAGGACAAATGATTTAACTGAGTTTAAACCAATAGACATTCCTTGAATGCCTATGAGCACTGTCCAATAGAACTCTCTACAGTGAGGAGATGGGTTGGCTAGTCTGACTAAGATAGAAGCCTCTAACCTACTGAAGCTCTGGGGACTGAATTTCAGTTCACTGAGATTTAAATATGTAGCTTGTACCTGTCACATTGGATTGCACATGCTTGATAAGTATTAGTAGCCATGGACATGCATGGTGAAGTGGTACAGTCTCCATCTTCAGCCCCAACAGGGTTGGGCTCATATAGTCCAGCTGGCCTTACTATGTAGCCAAGGATGACTCTGACCTTCCCCTCCTTTTGCCTCCTGAGTGCCGAGACTATAACCTGAGATGGGATTACGGCCATGCACCACCATCCTCAGTTTACATGGAGCTAGAGGTTGAACCCTAGGCAAGTACTCTACCAACTGAGGTACAACCCCGGCTGCGCCAGTGTCTGGTGAGGGGTGGGGAGGAGAAGGGAGGGATGCGTACATAGAGCGCCTACTCTAAACTCGGCTGTAGAGTAGGGTACATGGCTCCAGATGTCTAGGGGATTATGTCTTCCCTGGCACACCTCTCTGACCTCAGGCTGGCTACTGTGGAGGTACTGGGCAGGGTCCTCTCCCAGAAGGTCATCCTAAGTGGGAGGATCATGCTGATCTTACCTGATGATGTTGGCCGCTGCCTTCCGCTCCTGTGTCAGGAGCTCTGGGTCGTGCATGACCTCCTCCAGGAAGCTGATCACCTTGCTTTTGAGCTTACTGTTGGTTTCAAAGTCCTGTGGGAAGATGGGCTGGCAGCTCTGTCTATAGTTACCAAACTTCCCTGCAGTACTGTGGGGCCAGACTGGAGGAGGGGCTTTCTATTTCTGCCTATGGTGGCTGCCTTGCTTTTCTTATCCTGTCACTACTTCCTGGAAGGCCACAAGTGGGGCTTCAAGCCTACTAGGCACACAGTGCTAGGAGAAGACCAAAGTCATCCCTCAACTGTTGTACCCCAAGTCAGGGAGGCCCAAGCCTACCTGTATACCTGAAGACAGGTGGCCAGACGCTCCTTGTCTTCTTGACTGTCCTTGCTTCCTCCTCCCTTCCCCTGGGCAGGCCCTCCTGGGAAAATAGGTCCCCTTCCTCCTGTTGACCCACTGCCTGCTATCACTAACCAGCACTAGGAGGCAACTGTGTCTGCAGCAGGGTCCCACCCACCTGAGAGTGCTTGGAGACCCAGTGGCGGAGCACATTCAGAACGCGATTGGTGGCAGCTCTGCGGATCACAAACTCCTTGTCGCCGTTTCTCTGGTCAGGGGGAAACCCTGGCAGTGCTAGTGTTGGAGGGAGAGAAGGATGGAAAGTGGAGTTTACTTATTGGACATGGTTTGTCTGAGGCCCATGGAAGGAAACAACTGGGTTAACAACTGGGTTCAGACCCAAATGGGAGGCTATGAAGCCTCAGGGGACACAGTTCTTCAATACCCAACCTCTGCCACACCTGAACCATCTAGAAGGTTCAGGAAGCTTTCCCTAACAAGATTATACAGGGCATTGGAGACCAGAACCCCCCCCCCCCCACCTCTAACCTTTGGTGTGGAATCGTTGCTGAGGAAGTGGATGGTGGGTGGAAGGGTGCCGAGGGCTCTCTCGGTTGATGTTCTTCGCTGTGAGGAGAATTTGGCCAAGGACCAAAGGGGACTGGGGAGGGAGAAGGGGACTCCAGGATGACAGGCCAGCACTGGCAGGGCCTGCAGGAAGAGTGGGATGAAGTGGGTAGCATCAGTTCAAAGTAGATGGAGGGGAGGGTAAATCTAGGGGTGCATTTGTGTGTGTGGTAGGTGCATAGCTAAGGCCACCCTTCTTGGGTTTGAGAACACAACTAAGACTTTATCCCATGTATGGAGGGAAGTGGGAAGGGAGGGTGCAAAACTGGTTGCACCCTAAATGCACAGTGGCCCCGGTTGCAGGTCTGGGTGTGCAGAGCCTAGCCGCTGCAGAGAGAAGGGCTCTACCCCAGGCTCCATGAGAGGAAGGGTTAACAGGGCAAATAACAGAAAGCAAGGCTTCATGTCCAGTGAGTGAAGATAGCTTGCTGGAGCAGAAGGCTCTCCAGAGGCACTGTAGAAGGACCAACAAGGCATCTGCAATGCACATCCAAACACCTGAAGAAAGGTTAGGTGCCACCCCTGTGGCTGTCATCCCTGCCGCAGGACCATGGAGACAGGGTGAACCCACAAACAAAGATGTCCACACACCTGTGCTGGCTAAGGACATCCTGCGATATTTCTCCTTGTTTGGGGTGCCCTCGTTGGCTCCCGCAGTTGCTATGGCAAAGGCAGAGGCAGCTGAGAGGGCACTGCGGTTATTGTCCAATTCGCGACATGAGGTCATCACAACTCCATTGTTGTAGTTAAAGAGTGGGAACTCTGTGGAGAGGAGTGAGTTGACCCTCAGCCATTCCTCAGTCCTTTAGGCTGGCAGATGTTCAGGCAGCTGGAGGACAGTCCGACCTCAAGAGCAGAAGCTCTGGCTATGTGGCCAGAGCTGGAGAGGGGTTCAGAGGGTAGTGAGGGGGGCTCTGTTCCCTGTAAGAGTCATGCCGCAACATTCCCAGGACTGTCCCACAGCAGGAAGTCTCAGCTAGTCTCTTGCTGCTTAGAACACTGGGAGCCACCTTTCTCTTTCTCTGAGGCTTCCAGCCCTGGCACTTCTTGGCCTTGCTGGGCCCAGGCTCGCTTGAGGAAAGCACCATGAGCTGTCTTGTGCTTTCGGTGTACTGTGAACCGACACACAGCCTATTCAAAGTCTGACTTCGTACCACTCAACTCATACTGACAGGCTTAGTACAAAGATAGCATTGCACTTGAGGACCTTCTACCTGGGTTGAAATATGTCAGGAAAGCAGTCTAGCACGGAGTCACACCCTAGCCTTGTTTTCCTTATTTGAAAGGTAAGCACCACCTCTTCATGCATGCTGAAAGGATGTAAGAGTCCACCCCGTAGCCTAAAACAGTTCCAGGAAACATTTCTGACTTGAGCTCTCCCATGTGAGAGCCCCAGCTGCTAGGTCACGGGTTGGCAGTCTTGCCTGAAGTTGAGGTAACTTCCCAAGTTGAAGATCAGAGTCTACCCAGCCCAGGTCCCAGCAACCGCATCCCTCCCATCCCTGGGGGTTCCGAAATAGAATAGTCACTGCCCTCAGGAATCCCTCATAAAACCTGAGTGACAACGCTGATGTCTGACCTGCAGCCCTCTCCGCTCCCGGGCACCCACCTGCAGCTCCACACTGGGGACTGGTACCTGAAGAGTTTTTGCTCTTCACTGATTTTGGTGTTGATGGAGACTTAGTCGGGGAGGCCTCAGTGTCACCGTCATCACTCTGGTTCTGGTCAGCGTCAGACTCTTCTTTCACGGAGACTTCAGAGCCTGAGGGGATAGAAAGCCTCACGCTTTTCTCAATTATTCATTGGTAGGAGAACTCACATCTATAATTTATCAAAGCAAAGTGGAAGTGACAGGAGCCTGGTGTCCCGGTGAATGCCATTCAACAGCTTAGTTGCCACAGGCTTTATCAGAACCTTCCACCTGCTCATGGATGGCGCGGACCTCTGAGATGGCTTTGCCTTTATCAGGACTTCTAACATCTTAATGGGCACACTTAAGTTCTTGTTAGAATGCAGAACATGGGCCCCGTGGTAGACTGTATGCCTAGCCTAGCATGCGTAAGGTCTTGGGTTCGATCCTTAGTGGTAGGGGTGGGGGCAGGTTGTAATAAGGCTCCTGTCTAAGTGGAACAGGAAAATCTTTCTTTCTTTCTTTCCTTCAATTTTTTTTGAGGCAGGATCTCAAGTAGTCTAGGCTAGTCTTGAACTTGCTAAATAGCTGAGGATGACCTTGAATTTCTGATCCTCCTGCACCTACCCTCTGAGTTCTGGGATTACAGGCATGCACTGGCCAGATTCTATATGGCACTGGGGATTGAATTAAGGGCTTTGTGACAGGCAAGCACTCTCTCTTTTTTATTGTTAAAAAAGATTTTTTTTATCTCTTTTAAATTGAAAACAGATTTTTCATACAATATATTCTGATTGTGGCTTCCTCCAACTCTTCCCATATCCTTCTTACCTCCTCACCTGCTCAAGTCACACCCCTTCTTTCTCTCTCTCATTAGAAAACAGATATCTAATTAATAGTAATGGTAATAATAATAATACAATAAAATATAAATGAAAAAAAAGCAAAATAGGAAAAAACAAACAGAAAAATAGGGTCAAAGAAAAACCGCAAGAAATACATACAGACTGAGAAACACACAGATTCAAACACACAGAAATCCCATAAAAATGCAAAACCTGAAAACAAAATGTACAAGCCCAGACAAAACATTATGAAACAAAAGAAAACTCCAAAAATACTACTGAGTTTGTTTTGTCTTGACTGTCTACTACTGGTCATGGGGCCCGTCCTTGGGTTAGGGCTGGGTGCTAGGCAAGCACTCCTAGCAACTGAGTTATACCTACAGCCCGTATGTCTATATTTCTAACAAGCTTCTGGTGATGCTCATGTGGCTAAGCCATGGACCACACTGAGTAGCCAGGTTGTTTCTGTTTTTATGGTGAAATATCTTGGGTAACCAGTTGCCTGATTTGTCAATGGTAGTCCTGTTTTATACCTCATCCCTTGCTTCTGGTCTGAAATTATGCATTACTCCTAATCATTGTAGAGTTGGTGCTTATATATTCTTTGTACAGTGAGTTTTGGCTAAAAAATTTGTGTGCGCACACATGCAGAAGCCAGATGACATCAAGTGCCTTCCTCAGATGGGCTCCACTTAATTTTTTTTGAGAGAGGGTCTCTCACTGAACTCAGAGCTCACCAATTCAGTAAGATTAGCTGTCAAAGGAGCTCCAGGAATCTTCCTGTCTCTGCCTTCTCAGCATTAGGATTATAGAGGTGTGCCTTGGAGCCTGGCTTTATGAGGTAGGTACTAGAGATTGAACTCAGATTCTCATTCTGAGTGTGAAGCACTTTACCAACTGAGTCATCGTCCCAGAGCCTTGGGGGGGGATTCTTAACTGCTCTGGGTCTCAGTTTCCCCTAACAGAAGGTGAGTACACTTGAGCCTGTTCATAAAATCCACTGGAAGCCACAGGTTTCTTTAGAGAAGCTTATAGCTTTTTCTTTTATATACACACCCAGCTTATAGAAGCACATGGTGAAATAGATTAGGGGTATGTGTGTCAGAATTCTGGTACCAGGTGGCTTTGCAGAACTAACTGGGTCTGCAGTCCACAAGGTAACAATGGGATCTCACTGCAGGTCTGTGCTGGACAGAATTGTGAACCTCATACTGTTGCCTCTCTAAAGGTCCCATACATCTCACATACTAGGTAGTTAGTTATTTGGGTTCTCTGGCAAGCTGTTATCTTAGCTACAAAATTGCAGCTGTGTGGGCCACGCACATCACCTATTTGTTGCAGGTACCATGGGAATATCCCTTAGTTATGGAGCCTTATGTGGCTTCTCTTCTTTCCAGTTGTATCCTTTCAAAGAATGGGGCTTGTGATCAGCTTAAGTATGTGTATGTACACACACACACACACACACACACACACACAACTCTGCTGGTGGTTTCCACAATATGGCCTGACCTGAGCTAACACAGAACCAAATGGGTCCCTCACAGAATGGCTAGAAGAAGCTGTAGATGGTTGCCCTAGCAGGATCTTGGGCTACTGCCACCACCTTCAATGCTCCAGGTGTACTGAGCTGTTCCCGGAGCATACAGCGCCTTCCTTATTCTTCAGCATTTTATATTCCATTATTTTTGTCTAGAATGTTCTCCCTTTCTATTGGTCAGCATCTAGATCTAACGGATCCTTTAGGAAGCCTTCTCTGACTCTCTCGATGGTGTCCCCACCTGTCCTCTGCGCTCTTCTAGCACCTTTCAAATGTTAACATGTATCAGCTATCCACTGCTCAGTGTTCCGTCTGGTCCCTAAGCTAGACTGTGGATCCTGAGGGCAGGAGCCAATGAGATGGCCTGAACACAGGGATGCAGGATGCTACTGTGGTAGGGAGAGGGAAGGCACAAATCTTAGAACTTTGGCTGAGACTCATCTAGTGTGATGATATCCTGAGAGCTTCTGCTGGCCTCACCTTGGCAACCTATCCCCGTCACACAGCGGTCTGCACTGCCTCTATCCTCTACAACCGAGGCCTTTCGAGCCTAGCCAATCACTGTGGTAAGTGCTAATGGGGTGGGTCTGCTCATGGATCCACTCACTCTGCTTGCTAAGGGCTGAGGGCTCCTCAGGCTTCTCTGGAGCTGGAGTTGGAGTTAGAGCTGGAGCTGGAGTTGGAGTTAGAGCTGGAGCTGGAGCTGGAGCTGGAGCTGGAGCTGGAGCTGGAGCTGGAGCTGGAGCTGGAGCTGGAGTTGGAGTTAGAGCTGGAGCTGGAGTTGGAGCTAGAGTTGGAGTTGGAGCTGGAGCTGGAGCTGGAGCTGGAGCTGGAGCTGGAGCTGGAGCTGGAGCTGGAGTTGGAGCTGGAGTTGGAGTTGGAGCTGGAGTTGGAGTTAGAGCTGGAGTTGGAGTTTGCGTTGGAGTGTGGGTTGGGGTCCGGGTTGGGGTTGGGGTTGGGATGGGGGTCTGGGTTGGAGTAGGAGTTGGGGTTGGGGTCGGGGTCTGGGTTGTGGTTGTGGTTGTGGTCGTGGTTGTTGTCGCCGTAGTCATGGTTGTAGTTGTATTGGTCTCATCTGGAGTCTTGCTGGTGAAGCTGCTGGTCACACAGAGCTTGCTGGTATCCAGCGTTGCCTTGCTGAAGGGTGACATGGGTGAGTGCATGCTGGTGTAGCCATTGGAACTGCAGCTGAGTGCAGCCAGGTCCAGAGCCTTGCCTCCTGTGATGATGGGGATGTTGAGGGACAGCTTTCTCCGGCGGCTTGGGGATGATGTGCTGATGGACAGGGGTGGTGGTGAGGAGAACTTGCGGGTGGCACGAGGGGACTTGGGGGGCTCGCCGTACAGAAGCTTGTTGTTCTGGCCGCTGGCAAACAGGAGCTCCAGTGACCTGTGGAGAAGGGGAGAGGAGGGGAGAAAGAGCCGTTGGTGTAGATTTGCTTGCGCTGCTTCCTATAGGGCTCAGGGTGGCTGATAGCAGTGTTTCTCTTATGTTTGTGATAAAGCCTGGGGCAGGTCCCTGCACAGGGTTGTGATTAAAGGGCTTGGGAACAAATGTCTATACCTGTAGGGTTTGAGTAGGATGGGTGTTTGGTGGTGGGGGTGGGCCTATCTGATGCACCTGCTTCTGCCTCCTTCCTGAGGTGCTAAGTCTCCTGACTATAGGCCTCCCTCCATCCACAGGAGGCTCAGGGACAGGCAGTGACTCACCTGATGCCTCTGAACCTAAACCCAGTGCGTCCACCGTGGCAGGTAATGGGCTTTACGCATCCACTGGGTTTGGAGGAGCTGCAAGTGCAGTACCTTAGCAATCACGAGGAAAGACCTTCATTTAAGGCCACCTCAGCCACAGACTTGCGGAGGCCCTGTGGAAAGGCTCTTGGCCTTTTTGGGCCCTAGCTTGCCCATTGGAGAGACGAGCTTCAGTGATACAGGTATGGAAGATGGCTTCAAAGGCAAGGTGGCTAAAGGGTTGTGCCCACTGGAGGATGTACTTGAGCATAGTATAAAGGTACATGCTCTCTGCAAAGCATGATGGGTATACCCAGAGCAGGGATACCTTCCTGCCTCCCTCTCTTCCTTCCATCTTTTCTCTTTTTCTGTGAAGAGGGGGCCTATGTTACCCACAGGGGTGTAGGGAGGAGGGGAGAGCATTGGACATCCCCGAGCTTCCCTGGCCAAGGCTGGGGAGGTAAAGGAAGCTGAGTGAGCAGCAGCACGGATGGCCAGCCCTCCAGGGCCTCTGGGCTTTGGTGAAGGGAAGGGAGTGCAGAGTGATCACTCCATAGAGAATGAAGTCACCCCAAGCTGACCTCTAACAGGCTGTATAGCCGAGGATGACCTTGTACTTCTGCTCTTCCTGCCCGTACCTCTACAGCTTTGGGATTATAGACTTGTACCACCATGCTCAGTTTCCTTTGGAAAAGACTGTCTTAAAATGTACTCCCTCTGTGGTCTGGGGATGGTGTGTGCCACCTCGTCCCTGCTTCTGGGGACAGTCTCTTCTCCAGGGGCCTCATTGGCCTGGAAGGTCTGTGGGTTCGGGAAGGGGTGCATGTACCTAGTGGGGAATAACAACAATGGGATTCTTTTAAAAAATATTTTCCACATTTAATTACTTAGTTAATATAGCGTGTGTGTGTGTGTGTGTGTGTGGTGTGCATGGGTGTGGACATGAATGCCACAGAGCAAATGTGGAGGTCAGAGGACAAACTGTAGGAGTCAGTTGTGGGTTCTGGGGTTGAGTTTAGGTCATCAGGCTTGGTAGCAGGTGCCTTTACCCACTGACCCATCTTGTCAAGCCCAGGGATTCTTGTAGATGGCAATGGCAGGGGGCGTGCATGCACCTGGCGGGAATGGCACTGATGGGCTTCTTGTAGATGGTGATTAGTTTGTCCAGGACCACCATGGCAGTGGTGAAGACTCGGTAGGAGTGCAGGAAGGTGTTGAGGAAGTCGATGCTCAGGAAGCGAAGGTCTGTCAGCCGCTCCAGCAGCCGCTCCACGCTGGCGTACCGGATCTGCAGGACTTTGCAGGAATTCATGGTTTTGCTGAAGCGAATGTCAACATCATCACAGTACAAGGAGGCATCAGACCTGCAGATGGAGGGAGCAGGAGAGGAGGAGACGTGTGTGCGAATGTCAACATCACCACAGTGTAAGGAGGCACTGGACCTGAGCACTGACGGAGGAGGGAGAGGTGACATGTGTCTGAGGTTGTTTGGGTTTGTGCTGTCTCTTCACTGGGTCGGGGCTGAGGCCACCACCAGGTCATCTTGTCAACCCCCACTTCTTGGTCGAGAACAGTTTTACTAGGTGGGCTTGGGAAGCTTCAGAAGAGTGACACCAAGGAAGGGCTGTAAATCCTTTCCCCAGGATGCTAAAATCCTTCAGTATTCACTCCTCCCCCACCAGTATAGGAAAAAAATACAGCAAATTTAAAAAAAAAATGTGCTTCCAAATTCCCAAGGCACACAGAGAGTCTATTCACACGAAATATGCACATTTATGTTTACGGTGGCATTATTCATAATAGAGCAGAGTGGAAACAACCCACGGATGTTTATCAGCAGATGAATGGACAAAAAAAATGGTTGTTACTTGGCCATGAAAAGAAATGCAGTACTGACACACGCTATGACACTGCCTAAGCCTTGAAGGCATTATGCTAAGTGAAGCAGGCAATGTGCACTGTGGCTCCATTTACAAGAAAGCACAGAACAGTCGAATCACGGACAGAGAGTGATCTGGTGGATGTCGGGGTGTTGGGTGGGTACATTGGGACTGAGTGTTCATATACATATAAGACATCTCTCTCTCTCTCTCTCTCTCTCTCTTTGGTGGGGCAGTGATGGAAGCACTTTAGAAGTAGATACTGGTGTCAGTTGTATAACTTAGTGAATATACTAAAATCTACTAAATTGCATTTTAAAGTAGAGAAATTTATGTTATGTGAATTTATTTCAATTAAAAATTAAATAGGGCCAGGCATGGTGGTACACAGTGTTAATTTTGGCACTTGAGAGGCAAAGAGGGAGGGGCGAAGATCTCCAGGAATCCAAGGCTAGGTTGGTTTACATATTTAGTTCTAGACCATCCAGGGCTACATAATGAGACCCTATCTTTAAAAAAAAAAAAAGCTACATGGGGAAAAAAGATACAAGGGAAATTCCCAGTGTTCTAAGTAAAGAGAAACTAAGAGACCAGCTGCTGTTTTTGCTGCCTTGGGGTGTCTGTGGCTCTTGGAAACTAGTGTCTGGATTTTCACAGAAGCCTGGCCTACTGGGCAGAAAGCTGGCTGACACTACCATGTCAATTTGGGATCCAAGAAGAGTACACTTTAAGAGAAAGACAGCTAGGGAAAGACTTCTGTGCTCCAGCAGAAGGGGACAGCGAGTGCCTTTGATGTGGTTAGGGCTCTGGCTCTAATCATGGTCTTGAAGTACAATGTGCTATTGTTGTTATCTATGTTCTTCCAACTAAGAGTGAAGAATGGTGTTGCAGATGTAATAACCCTGGGATGCTCAATGGAAAAACTACAAAACCTTTCCAGAAAGATCTCTCTGGACCTGGCTCTATAACATATTCATAGGTAAGTCCTCAGTGACAATCCCAAATTGAGAACTACCCAAGGACTTAAACCCCTCAATAGAACAATAGCTAAATTAGACCCTCCAGTCTGCTTGTTTCCCCTCCCCTCTTCCTCATCCCTCTTTCCTTCCTAGTTTGGGACAGTATTGCCATGAGTAGTTTAGACTGGTCTAGAGTTAAAAATCCTTCTGTCCCGAGTGGTTGTGTGCCATGCTTGCCCCCTTTTATTCTAAGCATGAAAACTGTATCTTTGGCTATAAACCAACCAGGAGTCATTTAAAAATCTCTTGGCCTGGAAAAGTCTCCAATGCAGTCGGCCACAGCCCTATTGAGAGTTCTCTTCTCATAGCTCCCAAAAGCTATTACTGATGAAGATGGCTTTGTAATGCTGCTCATCATGAAATTCTAACTTACATGCCAATGTGGGGGGGCAGCTCAGGAGTTTATGTCTCTTCCATCTCCCTAGCTTTTGTAGCAGAGGTCACTCCGTTCTTGACCTCACCTTCGTTTCTCTTTGAGCATTAGGACCAGTCTTTATTTGGCAGTGGATCAATTGGACTTCAGCCTCCTGATTAAAATAGGGCCTGGCGGTAGCCTGGATTGGATTTACCAAAGTCTTTTCTTCTGGCCAAGGTGATCACTGCACAGGTGGGAATCTGTTCTAGGCAAGACCTACCCAAGGCCTTCTCTGGAACTTTCTAAAACTGGATCTGTCATCAGGTCCCATTCCTCTTTGGGCTGTCAGGATAGGAGTCAATCATTCAGGCCATAGGGGGCTAGAGAACTGTGGGTCTAAACTGTGTGTGAACTCAAGATCAATGGCTTCTTTTGGGCTTTGTGGGAATAAACAGCTCCAGAAGCCATTGTTCCATGCAGTGCTAGCTGGTGGCTGAATCATAGCAGACCTATTTTAATGGCAACAGGGTGGGGTATATTTAAGCCTAAGTAATGACTCTGAAGCTGCGTTTTGTTGTTGTTTCATTTTCTGGACATTGTAAATCTTTGAAATCATATTTTGCTGTTTTACTCTTTTACTTTGACAACTGAAAATCTCAGCATGAGATGCAGTGCTCACTTGATTTTCCTCCCTTCCTTATTTTTGTTGGCCTGTATTCCCTACACATGGAAGACTATCTTTCTAGTTGGTTTTACCTGCAGTTAGTAGCTATTTTAGACCTTTTGTGTTTCTGGTAGGATGCTATTGGAGGGTTATATAAGTAAACAAATACATTTATGCTCTTATGGAAAGGATGAGCTTGAAAATCTTATAACAAACTCCTAGGGGATGAAATACTTAAAGAAACAGGAGCTCAGCCTGTACAGACTGCTGAGGTGAGAACAGGTTATACCTGTGATGTTTCTTCTTTTCATGCTGTAACAGAATATCTGACTGAAGTAATTTACGGGAGGGAGGTTTAGCAATTTAAGATAGGGAGGTTTATTGGGGCGGTCCACCTCAGGGTTGGGGGAGCGAGTGATGAAGCTAGCTTACATCTTTCTTGATGAAACCAGAAGCAGGGCCTGGTTATAACTCTCAACCCTTTGCCTTCTAGAGATTCACTTCTCCAATTGGGCTTGTAAAGGCTCTACAACTTCCCAGAATAGTATCACCAGCATGGTACTAAGTAATGGAACACGTGAACCACTGGGGACACTTCACACTCAAATCATAATAGTGTCCCTGGGGCCAGTGTGAAGGATACTGCTTGATGCCAGCTCTACCCTTATTTCCTAGATGACACCTACTCTTTAGTTCTTAGCAGCCTCATCTATGAACTGGAAATAAGGCCTTCCATAAAGCTTTCTCGAGAGTGGAATAAATGAACCAATTTAGAGGCATGGCATGGTGTGTAGAACATGGGAAGCTATAGGTGAGCATTGGCTGTGAATTCACTGGCTCTGCAGCGGGTGTTTCCCATTCAAGGGTACAGACAGACCTCTGAGGAGCTGAGCAAATGAACTCATTTTCTCATTTGTACCATTTCTAAAGCACTTTCTTTGGGAGCTGGTGGTGCACCGGGGCAGTAGGGCACTGCCAAGCCTGTGCGAGGCCCTGGATGCAATTCCCAAGTAGTTTCTCTGGAAATAATCTTGAGATTTGAAATACTAATAAGTAGCCTTTTCCTAAGAGCCTCCAGGGAGCAGGAGAGTGACTCTAGAAGGTGGAGAAATGGAGCAGCAGATCAGGGTAGTGTGTAGACATACAGCAGTCCCTCATCACACGAGTCCTGGTTATACAGTGGCCTCCTGTCCTGCCTCTCCCTGGCTGCATCGGCCTTCCTCGCTGCGTGGACCAGAGGGGAGGTTGGATAAGTGCCCCAACCCAGAGTTTGCAGAATAAACCACAAGGTCTACAGAGATAAAGGCATTTCAAAAGAGATCGTTTCAGAGAAACGAAGGGAAGGACTTCTTCTAACTCAGCTTTGCAGCAGGACACTGAACATTTTAGAAACTTTCTGACACCAAGTCCCCAGCTTAGCCCCTTGCCTTTTCCCAAGTTGATCCTGTTGTTCCCAAGTGCTCCATCTGAGTGGCCACCAAGGGGGTGGGGCTAATACCCTCGGGGTACAACCCCACCACCTACAGAATAAAACCCAACAGCTTGCCAGACACAACATTGTTAACTGAATCCCACATACCTCATCAGCCCCATCTTTCACCATGCGGTGTGGATTGCTGTGTTAGTTAATAAAGTCTGACTGTGCTATAAAAAGCTCTGGAAAACGAGAAGTGAAGTTAAGTATAGGAATAGCTCATGAGACGCATCAGATGCATATAAAAACTACAGCATCTGTACGCTGAATGAAGGAAAGGATCAACAGACTGCATCGGCACCAAATAGTCATGGTATAATTAATATATAAAGGCACGAGGAATGCTCAATGTCCATGAGGTCTTGTAAGCCATCCATCCATTGATGACAGCTTCATGCAGATGTCACAACTGTTGCTTAGGTACCCTTCCGGCACCACACAAACTGTCTTACAGCACTCACCCTACTCCCCAAAGTGGCATTTCACTGTGTCTTTTGGTTCACTGAACAGTGACCTCCCAAGGACAGAGGCCATCCAAAGCTCATCCCTGTTTCCCCAGTGCTCTCCCAGAAGAATGAGGCCCGGGGCTTCTACTGAAAGGGAATCCAGGCTGATGGGTCCTTACAGGTGCTATATTTCTCTAGATACTTCATTCATTTTGTCACCATCATAATTTACAATTTATATTTTTCTTGCATGTATGACTTCAGTTTTACCAACATGCTATTAGCCACACTGCAGGCAGGTCCTCATTATACAGTTAATGGAACTCAACACATGATTTTGATTCGACCACGGTAACAAATCCAAGAGAGAGGAAGGTAATCATGATTGTGCCTTGCTAGAGACTTGTCCCCGTGCACTCACACACAGCCAGGCTAGGGAGCAGGGCCACTGTCTTCAAGGAAAGCTCTTCTTACTGGTCACACTGCCACCACCTTGGGGTGATCAGCAATGTGGTGGTGGCAAGGGGGAATGATACCTGATCAGTTTCAAAGAGGTTTAAGGGACCGGGTGCCCCCAAAGCTGTCTCTGGTGACCTCCAGTGATGCTGGAGAAACTTGAAGTAATAGAATTAATGCTATGAAGGATTTACTAATAAATTTTTTTTAGGAGACATTAAGTCACATAAAGTAGACTTTAGCTAACTCAGGGAGAGCTGCCTCCCAAACACCTCCAAGATAAGAGGTGCGGTAACCAGGCTTACTAGAGATAATTCAAGTTTAACATTGCTGAGAAAACAGTTCCAGTAATGTCTGTTTACCAGGACTGACCTCCAATTACACTATTCCCATGACAAAGGAGACAACTCCAACTTATAACCAGTCATTAGGTCCATTCCCTGTCAAAGACCATGCCTCTAAGGGTAGCTCAAGGGTTAATACTGGGTGACAGCTGTCATTAAGACCTGGCATATTATAGAACATAATTCTGCCAGGTGAGCAAGATGACTCCCACATAGCAACTATTCAAAGAGAACAACACTGGTGCTCTTGAGAAATAAACCTGGAAATATCTTCACTGTGTAAATCTCCCATCTGCCCAAATGGTCAGACTTGCAGTCTCTTGCCTCTGTTTAAATTGTTCAAAGTGTAACCTGTGTTTGGGACCGAAAAGAGATTTAAGGATGACTATATTTGGGATGAATAAGCCAAAGGCCTATACTGACTGGTAAGATCTGTCTAAGGCTAGTTCCCTTGGTTCACTAGCTAGAACCTGACACATGCTATTATTAAAAAGGTTTTCCTTCATTAAATGTGCAGAGTGATTTCTCACTGTGAAGATATATAACACCAGCACATAGTAGGCTCATCACGTGTTGCCTTTAGAGAGTCTGCATCTTTCAGATACTTATTAGTCCTGTGGTATGCACTGTCTCAGGACACTCACTGGAAATAGCAGAGAGGCCAGCCATAGTTATCTAGACACAGGCCAGGGGGATACCCAGGATACCTGATGTCCTGGGAGGTACCCAGTGACATCATCAGGCTTGGGATTCAGAGGATGGGATGGGAGCCAGATAGCCACGGCTCAGCAGGGTGGGGCTAGGATGGAAAGGGAGGGGCCTGTGAGGTGGGAGTCACAGGAGGAACGATGTCTCATGCAGATTATGGAAGCTGTGCTATGTGGGACTGGGGGCTGGGAAAACTATGCCCAGCAGGACACTATTCCCCTTGCCCCGAGAGACTGACACACGCACTGGTCTTGCAGCTGCACCCTACAATTAGGTTTTTATGTATTATTGAAATGTTCTGTGTATTTATTTCATAATGAGAAGAGAAATCCTTAAGAAACAGTATATGAAATTTCATTCACTCCTAATACTGTGTGTTAAGTAGCACAATATAAAAAATAGTCAACATGTAAATACAAATTAAAAAACATGTGCAAAGCCAACCAACCATGACAAAAGCTACACCAACGGAGCCATTCAAACTGACATTAACTCAAAACATGAAACAAACATGCCAACCCTCAGTCATAAAACCCAGCATCTTTCGAGTCCCAAGGGAATGGCCATGCCCAGGTTCTAGCTGTCTCTGAGTGGTGCTCGGTTTCTGTAGTGCAGACAGGTTAAGGGTACTTACTTGATCATCTGTGGCACGGTGACCTTGGAATTTTCTTCAAATGCGTTCATCATGAGCCCATTGCACCGGATATTATCCACGCACTGGAAACAGAGGGAACCCAAGGCTCAGAACTAGTCTCCATACTGGGACCCAGATCCACCTAGAGCTCTCCTAGTCTGAACACAGGATCCTCAAGCTTCAAGGTCACTGTCTAGGCAAGGGCAAGGCCAACAGAGCATTATTCAGATATTGGAAGTCAAGTGACCTTGGGGGACTGACTTGGCCTTCTTAAGTCTGTTCCCTTATCTGCCCAGATGGGTTTAATATCTCCTGCTTTACCAGGGTGTTTGCCAAGCAGGGTGCATCTGACTCTGGCCACTGTGCTGCATCATTTGAGGCCAGCGACAAAGATGAGCTTGCTCCACAAAAATGTGGGCTCTCTGGGAAACTGCCTAGTGGGCCTCTGCATCAGAGTGTATATAGTTCATGTGCCCTCTGCCCAACCCCCAGTGTCAATGCTCTGATGCTGGTGGTGGTTCCTACATTTCTAGTCTATACATGGGGAGTGCCAGTGGAGGAAATGCAGGCTGGCAGCAGGGCTGGTGATGGGATATTTACTCAGTCTCTGAAAAAAACTCAAAAGCCAAATTCTGCTTTGAATAAGAAGTACCCTCGCAAACAAAGCTTAAAGATCTCTTGTACCCAGTGAAGTGCCCCATGCCTGTAATCCTGGTACTTAGGAGATTGAGATCGGGGGATCAGAGAACAGCCTGGGGTACATAGTGTATCTTCAAACTAAAACAAAAACCAGCCTAATACAGAAAATTAATCTCAGGGGAGGGGCTGCCTCTTTTTACCTCCCTGGCCATCTGCCTGGGCTTAACATTTCTACTGTGGAGGGGTCCCCCCTGGATCGAGGTTGTGGGGAGCTCCACGCACATCGCAGAATTTTATGGCTTAGAGGCTGTGTATTAATGGAGGCCAGTGCTAAGGTCAAAGCTGGCACAGTGGGTGGCAGGTTTCACCAGGCCCTCAAAGGGTGTAGCATATAGGGAAGGTTTCTGTCATTTGTGTTTTTCGGCCCAACTTCTCTACCTGCCACCCTGACACTCTCTTTCCTGCTCATTCTGGCAACTCCAGTCAGAGTGCTGTGGAGACAGTAGAGGACCTTGGGAAGCTTCCAGGATGGCTCTTGAAGGGAAGGGCTGGAAGACCCACACTCATGAGCATCAGCAATGTTGCTAGAGGGCAGAGGCCCCTGTGGATCCCTTTAGGAGACCAGCCAGAACCTTTGATAGCTATGGCTCACTGAGAACAGGAAAGGGATGGACTTGATCTCTCTACTTTCTGCAGGGCATGCTGGGTTTTTTTTTTTGGGGGGGGGGAGGTGGTAAAACTCTTAAGAATAGATTTATACTCTCCAGAATTCCACTCTGCCTTGGTTCTCTGTGGATCTGACAGGGACAGGTAGCCAAAAGGCCTAGCCACCTGATATCTCCTAGACCATGCAATGCTGATTAGGCACAACTGCATCCAGCTCAGTTTAGAGTTCCTCAATATGAAAGTAAATCCTTGGTGTTTTACTGCTGCTCTTATCTGGAAAGTTCTTTCAACTCTTTTTTTTTTTTCCTGTTCTGTACTGGAGATCAAACCTTGCCTGGAAGCAGGGCACAGAGATAAGAAGTCAGAGTGTTGGTGAGGGAGGTCCGCTAGGCACACTGGGTATTCTGCTCTTCTTCTAGCATCCTGTAAGCACAGGGCTCCTCCCCAAGTCCCTGAGACACAGAGAGGAAAGCCAGCCATAGCTGTCTTTCCTGCTGCCAACTGCTCTTCTAACATTCCCACCCAGCTCTGCAGAGAGAATGGCTCAGGCTCTGGGACTTGGCTCCTGCCTTGGAGAGATGAGACCACCCTGTGCCTTCTAGAGTTCAAGACAGGAACTGCTGGAAGCCCCATTACTAGATTCAATTTCCTGTCTCCTGTACTCCCAGTGCTCAAAGGTCTTGGGCTGCTGACTTTCCAAGAGAAGCCAATGCTTCCTGTTTAATGGTTAAATGGTGGTGGGGGGGGGTAGAACTCTACTGCTTGCAAAAGGCAAAACCCCAAATATTTTCCTCTGGCATATGGATGCTGGCTTGGACCTTATGAGGCCTTGGTTCACTGGGGTTCATGTGTCTCAGGAGGGAGGAACTCTCTTTTCAAGTTCTGTTGCATCTAACATTCTTGGATAGTGGTACTTAGACATTTTTTTCTGCATACAGGGACATGGAGATCAGACTAAAGTGCAGATACCCTTGTCATTCACAGGTCTGTGAGTAGGACGCAAAGCCTGGCAATCTCAAGGGTTTAAAACCACTCTGCAAATAGTATGCATTGGCTGACTCAGCCCGGGCTAGAGCCAGGACCTGGAGGGCTCTGGTCTTTTTCTAGTAGAACAACACAGCTGTGCCCTGTCCACCCAGGTCCCTCACCAGGTCAAACATGAAGAGACAATGTGCTGTGAGGTACAGACAATGCTGCTCACCTGGCTGATGTCACTGGTCCACGCTGCCTTCTCCTGCCTGGATGAGGCCACCAGGATGACTGTGAAGGGTGGGGAATCCTTTGGCTCCACCCCGATCTTAAAATCCAAGTGGTCTATGTCCTGGCCAGTTCCTTTGGCTTTTCCAGTGACAAAATATGAAGTTAGCCGAGTGAGTGTGGGTGCTTGTGAGCTGGATAAACTTCTCTAGTCCCTGACTTAGGCACCAGTAGAGGCTCCGGGAGGGCACGAGGCCACTGGCTGCTCCTTTCAGAATAGCGTTTTATAATTTTAGCTAACTGAAAGTCACCATTTCAAAGAGGGAAAAACTGAGCATCTGGCATGCTCCAGTAATTTATAGGCATACAGATTCTTGGTTCAGGGCCTGAATCACTGAGTACATCCTCTGTCCTCACTGCACCAATAGATTCTGAGCCAGGACTCACCTAAGTCTACTAGCAGAGAGGGAACTATGCCAGGGTTAGACAGGGCCTCACGACCCAGCTCTTCTGCTAACACCTGGGGCAAATAACATTGACATCTGAAACTTTTATGGACTGGGCTGATCATTCAGTCTGGTTTAGAGCTCCCCATCGTGAAAGTAAATCCCAGGTATTTTATTACTGATTTTCAACCCTCTTTTTCCTTTTCTATGTTCAGTGTCAGGATCAAATCCAGGGTACCACACATGCTAGGCCCTGGAACTCTTGATAGCTGTTTACTGGAAAGACTAATTTCACAGTGTCAAGATATTCTCACTGGGGGTACACAATTGTGATCTGTATGCCTCAGTCTGGAATGTTCATCTTGCCTTTTTTGCATCTGTGTCAGGGACCACCATGTTTTAGCACCTGCTTGTCCTTGCCAAGCTCCAACCTTGCCGAGCAAGCATTTGTGTGTATATGTGTGTGCACTCGGGCATGCCCGCTTGCATGCACACAAGAGTGTATCTTTGTGAGCATGTGCACAAACAAGCAGCGTGTACACTGACCTTCCTCCTCTGTGTTCTCTGTTTCCTCCAATAAGGTGCAGTCGATGAGGGATATGACTCCATTCTGAAAAAGAGCAGCAGGCATCGCTTTGGACCAGGAGTTCATGTGCTAGAGTAGGAGTCCCAGAGCATCAGGGTTGGAAGGACCTCTACAATAAGCAATCACATATCCACATACGTGTGCATATGTAGCATATGCCCAGTGGGCATTTTGCTTTGCAAGCTGAAGGATGTTAGCTTCTTTTACAGAGCCCAGTGAGGTGGGTGAATTTGAGATTTTCTCAGGGAGACAACTCCTCCTGATGCTGGATGAGGCCAAGCTGTGGGCAGATGGGCCCGAAACTGTCCTGTTTGGCTTTCTCTTTCCCCATCAGCATCTCTAAGAATTACCTCATAGCCCCAAATCTATAAAACATTTGAATTTCTCTGTTCTTGGCCAATCCCTCATGTTATTAATGGTGAAACAGGCCAGCTTTATGAATCCATTATCTATATTACTAACCCTATTTTATAGATTAAGAAATGAAGTCAGAGAGGTTAAGTGTCTGCTCAAGTCACCTGGTCAGCTATTGGTGGGGTTCAGAGAAAGCTTCAGGGACCTCATCTCAGTCCCAGGTCACTCATTTCCTGTTATCAGGAATAGGTGCCTCTCATTTTGACACTGCAGTGAGAAGAGAATCTGGTGGTAGCGCTCCTACCCACAGATGCTTAGGCACTGCCCCTTTGAAAGCAGAAGCATAATTTCCTTCCTCTTAGGTATGGGCTGGGAGGTGACCAGGGCTCAATGAAAAAAACCAAAGGACAGTGAAGACACGCAGCTCTGGAAACTGCAGCCTTCTGCCTGCTCTCTTGTTCTCTCCCGGATCACCTGACCTAGGGGAAGTGGGTGTCATGTTGTGGGGAGAGGTGAGGAGCTGAGGCCTCTAGCCAACAGTCCTGTGAATGAAACATCTTGGTTGGGTAAGCTTGTAGAGCGCCTGGCAAACACTGCTATTGCAAACTGGAACCCCTGAGCCAAGACCACTTCAAAGCTGCTTCTGACCTCCTGACCCACAGCCACTGAGGGGCAGTGAGTGTTTGTCTTACAATGACTGATGTTAATATAGACCCAGCCACATGACTGATCTATATATGAAAATACTGGGCGGGATGCCCACTTTTTTGTTATGAAACTCAGAATTTATTTTTAACCACTTGCCTGGATTATCATGGTCTCATGTTATATAGGCTGCCACTTGTGAGGAGAGCATCCGAGGGGTTTCCCAGGCCCTGGGGTCTGCTTCTTGCTTCCTTCTTTAATGGCCTTGCAAAGTTCCCAGGACTTTTGAACTGTAACTTTGCCCTGTGATTTCACTGGACTTGACAATCCCGGAAGCCCCCAGAGCTCTGACATTCTCTTATTTATTTGCAGCACTGAGGTTAGAACCCAGGGCCTTTGGCATGCTAGACAAGTGCTCTACCACCAAGTTACACCCCAGCTGCATTCTCTTACTGGCTTGTTTTACATCCTTTATCTGTGAAAGAGGAACACGATAGTGTCGGCTTCAGAGGTGTTCTAGGAATTAAACATGCATAAAATACTGGGGATAGGGACTGGCCATGGTAATCGTTATTTGAGGCCTTGTGTCAGTAACATGACAAGCTCATTATCATAGGGTTTACAGTGACTGTTAACTTACTGAGAATTTATTGTAGCAGGCACTGGGACTCCCTCAGTGTGGGGCTCTCCTGGAGCTGAGGTAGGGTAGAAGCGTGCTTGGAAGCCTGGAACTCTCATTCTGAGATCAGAAGGCAAGGCGTGCAACTGCTTCCCCAGCCTCTGCTCTGACAAACCACAAGCTATGCTGTCCGCTGTCACAGCACCTCCTCAAAGGTGTGGGACCTGGTAGATTGTTGACCCTGAAGCTGGGACTAATTTCTTCCTATATGACCATATAAAGGTCTTTCCCTCTGGTCCCCAGGAAAGTACCTAGGCCCAGGTTATGAGCCCCAACATGCAAATGGGGCTGTCATACCTGTGCTGTCCTAACCAATGACATCCCTGGATACCAGAGACCCTTCCTCTCGCTATAAATGTGACCCCGTTCCCACAATAAACCAGGTTACATCCTCTGCTGTGTTCTCCCAGGAATTCTTTACCTCCCCCTGGCTTTCAGAAGCCTCCGATCAAGGACTGCATGGACCTGTAGACCCACACCCTATGCTTCCCGCCCTGGACCTGTGCTGCTGGCCACAGCAGAACTACTTCCCCAGGAGGGAAGCTGTCGTGAAGAAATCCTACACCTAAGCATTCCTGGGAAGTATTTACACACCCATTATACAGATAAGAAACTGAGCCATAGAGAGGTCACATGGCTTGTCTGAGGTTTGCCTGGTACACGGCAGTGCTAGAATGTTGATAGCACTCTGATCCTGTGTTGTTTTCTAGCAGGCTATCCTTTAATAATTATTTTTATTTTAATTTGTGCATATGTGTGCGTGTACGTGTGTGTGTGTGTGTGTGAGAGAGAGAGAGAGAGAGACAGACATGTGTGCAGGTGCCCATGGAGGCCAGCGGAGGAAGTGGATCTGGAGTTACAGGCCGTAATGAGCCATTGGATGCGAGTGCTGGGAACCAGACTTGAGTCATCTGGGAGAGCAGCAAGCGCTCTTCGCAGCTCAGCCATCTTTCCAGCTCCCAGGCTAACCTTTTTAAAACTCAAAAATAAATAAAAAAAAAATAACCAACATAAAAGCACAGACTTCTAGATTCTCAGATCTAGAAGCCATCTCAATGTCTCTGGTGCAACCTGCCCATGCTCACTCTACTGCTGACAGACAGGAGACATAACCCTTCAGACCTGGATGGAGACAACTGGAGTAGAACTTGGAGCTAACAATTAATGAAAGTCTCCCTTGACACACAATTTGGTTGGAACTGGAGTATTTAATATTTGTAAATTAATTTCTCCGTGTGCAGCCAACCAGCTAATTTGTTGACATGTTAACATAAGCAGTGTATTCCCTGAAGCCAGCGCTTGATCTAATAGCTCAACGGGAGGCTATGGGCCAGGCATCCAGGTCCCTGAAGGAAGGTTTCCCTGATGCTCTCACTTAATTAAGGGCACCTTCTGGCCCTTTCCAGGCTGCAGCATGTTCACATTTGAGATCCCATCTGCTTCCACGGGATGGACATGGTGTGGGGAGAGACGGCAGCGTAGAGAGACAAGGTCTTGGAAATGGCACAGCAAATTCACAGACACTGTCATCTCACTGCCAGCTCCCCCATGCGATGTTTCTGTGGGGACAGTTATCTCTGTTTGGTAAGATGTGCACAGGGCAAGGGAATTTCCAGGGTCACATGTGTGACAGAGTTGGGGCCAGATGCTGAGTTCAGAGCAATGGGACCGACAATGAGTTGTGTTTGGGGAGCAGTAGTTTTGGCTTGAGCCCCAGACTCTACAGCAGGGCTGAATTTGAGCAGGGGTTGAAGGACATGGAGGAGGTCTGCTGAAGAAGAGGGAAGGCTGTGCAGTTGAGTACACAGCAGGAGCAAAGGCCCCGGGTCTGAGATGCTTCTGCTCCACCTACTCGGATGAGCCAGGCCACTGAACTTGTGCCACAAGAGGGCAGACCTGGTGACAACAGTTCAGCAGCTTCTGGCCCGAGGAAAGCTCCCTGTGATCGAGGAGTGGGTGTCTGGCAAGGTCAAGAGGGTTTGTCTGAGAATCTTTGCCTGGCGGTGACAGAGAAAGATGCTACGTGTTGTGCTAATCCTTGATGGGAGGGGACCCTCCACTCTTCTCAGCACCTTTAGCTATATACCACACACACAGGTGCACGCGCGCGCACACACACACACACACACACACATACACACACGACATCATGTGCTCATACTCGTGCCTTGAAGGATTGGCCAGAACTTCTGATCAGCTGTGCGAGTCTCCGGGGCCTGACACCACCTTCCCAGTTCCCATGATTTCTTCAGTGGAAGATCTCAGGGGCTGTTTTGCTCATTCCCACCCTCAGCCTAACCAAGGTTGTGTGTGTGTGTGTGTGTGTGTGTGTGTGTGTGTGTGTGTGTGTGTGCAGGTGTGTGCTCACATACTCCCACATAAGTGCTCCAGTCGCTAACCCTGTAGTGAAGTGTCTTGAGCCCCAGGCCCTGCAGCACTGCTCCTATACCCTTACCTTAGTCAGGTGCAGTTTCCCTCCAGAGCCTCTGGTGCAGATGATGAGGTGCTTGGAGAACAGGAAGCACTGCCGCTCACCCTCTTTCTTAAGGGACAGCGACCCCAGGCGCCCCCTGGTGATCTTGCCCTTTTCTGACATGGGCACCTGGATGAGAGAACCTATAGGGGGGAAGGGTCCTGGTGAGGAGGCAGGCTCTGAGCCTAGCCTCAGATGACACAGATGACGTCACCCTCTGGCCCAGCCTTGGAGGTTAAGGTGCAGCTGCAAGTGGCTGTGGAACAGGGTAGTCCAAATACCCTGGTCACTCCTAGCTCAGCCTCGGAGCCAGGGGTGGGGATAGTGAGAACTCTATACAGAGCCTCACAACCTCCCAGCTAGGATCCTAAGAGAAATGGAGAGCTGGGATGAGGTCTGGGAACAGCATTGAACAATGAAGCTGAACAAATGGGGAGCTGGAGGCAGGCGTTGGTGTATTAACATGATATATTGCATAGCTGAGGCCACAGCAGACATCACCAATCAATCATGCCACTTAGCTGCAGAGCACAGACTGAGCATGTGATTCTCAGTGCAAGGCAGTAGAAAGCCATTGCTGGATAGAGTAGGTGACTGTCTCTACTCTGGTTGTCTCACTCAACACGTGCTCTACAGGTTCCTTCTCCATTGTCCTCACTGACTGAAGGGATCAGGCACTCCCTCCCCCACCCCCTCAGCAAGGCACCATCCATGAAACATGATGGATATCAGGTCCTCCCCAAGGGCCCCACTCTGATGGAAGCCTCTTGCAAGGTTATTTACTAGTTAGAGAATCCCAGAGCTGGGTAGAGGGGAAGCTGTGAAAACCAATAGTATTTGCATGCGTGTGTATACAGTCTATTTCCACGTAGAGCTATTGCACCCCCAGGAGTGCAGAACATCCCGCAATCACTGTTGCCAGTCAGTCTGCTACCAGTGTCCCCGAGTGCTGCCTTCCTCTCAGGGACCCCTTGGTAGGGGAGAGAGCAGCTGCCTACCTTGTCGCACGAAGGTTTGGCTGGTGTCAAGGAGGATCTCACAGCCCTCAATGATCATGCGCTCAATGGCCAGGTTTTTCCGAATGTTCTCCGTCTCGCTGACTTCGTCATGCATGATCCTGGGGAGACAGGAAGCAAGAGACATGCTGCCCCACTTCCAGGGAGGGGAACACTGACTCCCTGGGAGTGGGACCCACAGTTAAGAAGGAGATGGGACATGTATCTATTGAGTACTAATTGTTTGCTGGACACTGTTCAGGCTCCATCTGGTTTATTCCTCCGCAGTCAAAGGAGCCGGGTGCTTATTTTAGAAAACCTGAAATGGAAATTAGCAGTTAAGAAGCAGGTGGGTCATATTTCAGCGTTGAACTCTGTAGGTAGATAGCAGGTCCAGCCCAGAAGGGAGGAGGGAATCCAGGACACTCTTGTTTGTCACCCACATCTCACTGTACATTATTCTCATCCATCCATAGAACAAGCAAACATCATTACCCTTGTGCTCTTTGCCTCAGGCTCTCCTCTCCCCCTTGCTGGAAACTGAACTCAGGGTCCTGAGGTTGCTAGTCAAGGACTCTACCGCTGAGCTATGCCCCAGTTCCTTCTCCCATATATTTGTGTGGTTGTGCCTTTAGTGCTGCATGGCCCTGAAGTGGCCTGAGCTTAGGGAACTCCTGCCGATTCTGCTGGCTCAGGGAAAGACTGGCCTTCACCCTCTATCTTCTGGGAGGAGGAAAAGAAATGTGTTTTTATCTTGTCTTCTGCAACTCCAACACTCTCCAGGAGATGGCAGCATTTCATTACTTTGAAAAAAAAAGTGGGCAGGGGGGGTGGGGGGGAAAGGTGTTTTCTGACAATTTTGTCCTGGTGCCTTAGGAAAGCAATGAACACTTTCAGGAAGTGGGAAGCTCTGGAAAAATACCCCACCGACTTCAAGAAGAGCACATCTTATGCTTTCCTGCTGATTTCTGAAACTCTACTGTCAACGTCACTAAGAGGCCATGGTTTAAGAGAGAAGACTCCGCTCTGGTGGGCTGTAAGAAGAGCAAACCACTGAAGCTTCCAGCCCGGATCCCCAGTTCCCCATGTGAGGAACGCCAACAAGGAGGTGGGGTTCAGCGTTCCAGTTTACTTTCTTTCTTTCTTTCTGGTTTAGGACTTGTAGCTTAAACACTTCGAGAACGCCTAGACTCTTGTAGCCTCAGTTTCTCCTTTTCTTCCTCAGAAATGCTTTTCTTAGGCGCCCAGTTCCTGGATATGGGGTCCTGTTGGAGAAGTGGCCAGTGGCAGAGAGAACATTTCTCATGGTGAGGGTGAGGTTTTGCTGGGGAATGTTGGACCCCAAAAGGCACAGAGGGGCGACTCCACGGTGGCAGGCAGACTTGACAAGGGTAGCCTACAGCTGGTCAGGATAAGTTCTGCTTCGGACAGGGACTAGGATTGGGGATCCATGTGCACACACGGCTGGGGAGCTCTTTGAGGGACCTTGGGGGGCCTGGAAGCAATGATCTGCGTTATCAGTGATGCTACAGCGGTTCAGGATAAATGGCAAGAGAAAGGCCCGGTGCTTAGAGAGGGTGCAGCTGGAGGCGTTGGAGGAGGCAGCACAGTTCTGAGAACAGCTAATGTCAGGGCTAGAGAAGGAGGTATGGTTCCTGGCCTAATCTGGGCAGGGGTATCTGATGGAGGAAGTGTGGTTCCTGACATAGCCTGGGCAGGGCTTGGCTATCTGCTGGTTTCTTCTTGCTAGGACACTTCCCTTAGCGCTCTGTGGAGGGAGGGTGAGGGAACACTCCAATGTGCTATTAGGGCTGTGCTTAGTGCAGGTGCAGGTGATGGGTGGAAGAAAGGGTAGGATGCAGACTTAGGTCTTAGGCCAAATACCTTGGCCTCTTGGGCCATCTGTACCCCATTTGCTCCAGAACCTGTATCCCCTCAGGAACCTCAGGGGGCACTCTAGGCTTTTTTTTCCTGGGGAGGGAGGAGCCTGTAGGATTGGGTTCCTTTCTTCCTGCAGCTGGCTCTGCCCTTCTGTGGTCACACCCTGATTTCATGCTTACCCTGGTCCTTCCCTTGTGGTTCAGTGACTCAGCTGGGGCTCGGAAGGATCGGGTTAGGCAGCCTGACCCATGCCTGTCCCCTGCCCGTTCCTCCCTCTGACTAGCATGGGACTGAGACCTGTCTGGCTATCCTTTGCTGACTTCAGGAAGCGGAGTCTCCCTGCCCTTCACCCCTAGTGCCCTATAGCTGACCACAGGGCCCATCCTCATGCTGTGACCTTCAGGCTTAGTCCTAGGCTCTGGTGTTTTCCTGTTTGGAGTCACTCCTGTGGCAATCTCATAGCACTGTGGTTGTTACTGAACTGACAACAGATCTCGATTCTAGAGTCTAGAACCTTCCTTTCTGGTCTCCTCCACTTGTGTATCTAATGGCATCTCAAGTTCTTTGTGATCCCCAGGAAAGCTCTGGACCCTCTAACATACCCCATCTTGGTTAAGGCCTCACAGGTCTGGAATCATTAGTCTTTTTTCATTTTCCCGCCCAGCCCACTGGGAAATCCTGCTAGCTCTATCTTTGAGCTCCAGTCCCAATCAAAACCACTTCCCACCTCCCCAGCATTTTGATGGGGTGTGTCAGGCTCCCCCTCCTTCAGCTCTTGCAGAGGAAGGTTCTTTATGGATGGCAGGACTGAGAGAGGGCCAAGTGAGGGGGTCTGGATTAGAGAATCAGAGTGTCTGAAATGGGCCCATTTTCTCCACCTGTCAACTCCTGCAGTTGACGGGAACCTGGGCACATGAGGGCCATTCACCCTGGACCCCCATCCTTGGGGGGGGCTCTTATCACAACAAAAAATTTTTTGCTTATGTTTTTGGGACAAGGCCTCATGGATTTCAGGGTAGATTTCAGGGTAGGTAGCCTTGAAATTTGAATTTCTGATTTTCCTGCCTCCATTTCTGAAGTGCTGGAGTTAACAGGTGCCACCATCCCTGGTTTTATGTAGTACTGGAGGTGGACTGCAAAGCTCCACGCATGCTGGGCAAGCACCCTCCCATCTGAGCTATATCTCCAGCCTTGTTTTTGCTTAGACCATTTTTTAAAAATAGAGTCTCAGGTAGCTTTAGGTTGGCTCCCAACTTGCACATAGCAGAGACTGGCTTTGAACTCCTGACCTTCCTGCCTCCACCTTCTGAGCACTAGGATTCGAGGTGTCTAGCACCACGCCTGGCTCACTACAGGTTTTGACAAGTTGACACTGAAAAACAGGGGAAATAGGTGTTGAAAGTTATTGGCACCTCCCTCTTCTAGGAGATGGGTCCGAGTGGGTGTTCAGGGTTTTGCAGGATCCATCTGTACCAAGAACAGCACCCAGCCCATGATGCTCTAGGCCTGTGTGTAAACTGCACAGGTTGGTCAGGGGACCCAACTTTGAAGTGAGGAAGGCAATTCCTTCCTATAGATCCCCTCTGGAGGAAATTCTCAGCCCTGCCCTGCACGCCCTCTGTACCACGGCTGGGTACTCACCTGGACAGTTCCTCTAGTTTGGATTTGGCGTAGTCCAGGCTGTTGCGCTCCACGTGCTCATGAGGTGTGTGGGCCAGCAGCTCATGGAGTGTCAGGATGTACCTGGGAATCTGTGCATGGCAGAGGACATGGAGGGAAAGAGCCAGAGAGATGAGGGATGGGTGGAAAGGAACAGGGAAGGGAGGGAGAGATCGTGATGACAGACAAGAGATGCAGGGAGGTGAGGGAGAGGGACAGAAGGCCAGATAGAGAGGCGAGAATGGTCCTGTGAACCCAGTAGGCTAATGAGGAAAGCAGGTTGAATTTCTGATCTACCGGGAGAGCCAGGAAGATAGGGGCCCCCACGTGACTGTCTCCAGGAACTGCCCCCTCACCTTCCCCACTGCAGGAGTGGACAGGGGCATGGGTTGTCAGCTTGCTCTCCACCTGCCAGGGTTCTTGGGGACTGTGTCCTGCCAGTTGTGCCCTCCATGCCCCCGCCCCAAGCCTGCTCCCTTGACGGTCTCTGCAGCCACCTGGAACATGGGGTAGGTGAGGAAGGTCTCCAGTGTGCGCTCCTCACAGTCTGGCTTGGCCTCATACTGCTTGAGAAGCTTGTCAAAGTCCCGGTTCTGCTTGCAGTGTGCTAGGATCTGGAGGCTGTACTGGTGGTTGCGGACGAACTCCTGGTAGATGTTGAGCATGGGCAGCAGGATGTCGAACAGGTCGGCTGCAGGGCAGGTGGGGTCAGCAGGCCAGAGGGACCCTGGGGCTATGCTTCCCAAGGCCTTTGGCTCATTGGCCCACCCAGAGAGGCTGTGTGCCAGGTTCAAATCCCAACTCCAGAGAGATCCCTCCTTGGGGGCTATACTGATGTACCAGCCCTGTCCAAGATCAGAGGTGGGTTCAGGACTAAGGCTTAGAGAAGTAGGATGTCTTGTGGCACCTGTGACTGGAGAGGATTAGAGAGAGTGCAGAGTCCCATGCCCATGCCCTTATTGGGACCAGGAGGTCTGATGGCTGTGGCTCTCAGGGGTCCTGCTCTGGGAACCATCTCTAGCTGAAGAAAACAGCTTTGGTGTAGGTCACACCTTATCTCAAGGTCAGTCCATGTAGCGTGTGCCCAGCCCCTGCCTCAACTCAAAGTGTCTCTAGAAGAGGCAGTATGTGTGTGTGTGTGTGTGTGTGTGTGCATGTTCACATGTGTGGGTACACGTGTGTGTGGGTACATGTGGTGCACCTCTGTGAGTTTGTATGTGTAAGCCAAAGCTCAGTGGTGTCATTCCTCAGGAGCCACTGGCCTTGTTTTCTGAGATAACATCTCTCACTCTTACCCTGGGCTTGTTGATTAGGCTGGGCTGGCCAGGAAGCCCCAGGGATCCGCCTGTTTCTGCCTCCCCAGCACAGATGGGGAATATAAGTGCATGCCATTGAGTCCAGCTTAAAAAAAGGTTTACGTATTTTTATTTTATACGTGTGTTTTGATAGGTCTCAAAGAAACCCAGGACAAATGGCTAACAGAGGGCCTATTAACGTATCAAAGCAGGGATGGCTGACAAATTCTCCCAGCATCTCCTAGCATCAGCATCTATCTGTGGAAGAGTCCTGGCTCTTTTCAGCACCTCTCACCCCCGCCCTACCCTGAACTCTTCATACAGCCCCTCCCCCAAGTCTTCACATCCCTATATAACTTAGCAATTTTGGCTACTGCCCTCTTGGTGCTCTTGGTCTCTTGGCTCCTGGTTCCTCTCTTGGCCTCCTCCTTCTCTCGCTCTCCCCAACCCCTCTTCTCATGGCTTGGTTCAGTCTGAACATTTCCAGATGACTTGGCTATTTTCTCTCTCATATCTATGATAAAAACGTTCCCCTCAACCGTACCCAGGAGCAGTCACGTCCTCGTTTTTCATTCATGTTTTGCCTATATGCAAATGTACCGTGTGCATGCAGTACCCACGGTGGCCAGAGGTGGGCACCAGATTCCCCTGCAACTGGAGTTACAGATAGTTGTCAGCCTCCCTGTGGGTGACTGAGAACCAAACCTGAGTCCTCTGCAAGAGCAGTAAGTACCACCTCTTCAGGCCCTGGGTCTGGCTTCTTATGTGGCTTCTGGGGCTGCACTCAGGCCATCACCTTTGAGGCAAGCACTTTACTGACTGGCTACATCTGGCCCAGCTCTGACTGTGACTCTGCAACCTCGGTGGGTCCTCCTATCTAGAGTGAAGGGAACACTGGGGTCTATATTTTCCTACCAAAGTAAGAATATGAGAAAGCATCAGCAGCAGCAGCAGCAGCAACAACAACAAAAAGGCTCAGGGCTGGCACTGGTGTAGGTAGTATGTAAGGATACTGCTGTGCCTCATTCCCAGAACCTGACAGCACAGCTTTCTTGAGGATAAGGGAGCAATGGAGACGAAGCCAGAGCATTTGTTCTAGTAATTCAGCTTCTGGTAACCTATCCCTAAAGATTTGCAACAGCTTAGAACTAATATGAAGAGCTTGGATCATGGTATGCATAGTCAGGGATACTGGGGCATTATACAGCCATCAAAAGACTGAGCATGAGAAAATGCTCCATCTTTTAACACCTTAATGTTAAGCTAAAGTATAATATAGTACAGCCAGGTGTGGTGGTGCACGCCTTTAATCACAGCACTTGGGAGGCAGAGGTAGGCAGATCTCTCCAAGTTCAAGGCCAGCCTGGCCTATACAGCAAGTTCCAGGGCAGCTAGAACTACAATAGAGACCCTGTCTCAAAACAATAAAAAAAGTAACAGCATGATGCAGTAATCTAATGTAAGCAAATGAATGAAGTGTCTGCTAAAAACAATTAACTCACCATGTTTTCAGTTATGTAAAATGGGAAAAGAAAACTCTCAGACTCTCAGGACCTCTGTGTAGGAAAAGCAGAAGGGAACATGGCAGTGTCTGGGGTGGCTGACAGTGACAGGTGACATTTTAAGTGCTTTCTACTTTTCTGGAGTTTGAGATGTTCCTGAGCAGGCATGTTCCTTGGTGGGCACGATGTCTTTTGAAAGGGAAAGTGGAGAAGCAAATGGAAAGATCTTGTCCCCTCCTAGGAGCACAGGACCGTTGATTGTCTTCTCAGGGACTCTAGAGTCTACGGGGTGCCTCACTTCAATGATCTGGAGGGACAGAGCTGTCTCTCGCCTTAAGGATGGTGCTCAGGAAAGGACTGTGTGGGGCCCTGTGGGGCTGGCTACTCACCCAGCACCAGGGTGGGCCAGCTGGAGATGCGGGCCTTCAGGCCTTGGTAGAAGATCTGATGCAGGAACATGATGGTCTCGCTGAAAGGAAAAGCATTGGTGAGCTCCTGCCTGGGTTTTCTACCTCCCCAGGGAGGAACCTACTGGACACCTTAGTGCTAGACTAAATGCAGGGCTCTCAGTAGGAACTCTAACCATACCAAGAGGGAGTGGAAGAACATAAACCTCCACACAAGCCCTTCAGAGCAGTGGATGCCAGATTGCAAAGATGGCAGAGGAGAGCTGCTATGACCTGCAGTCTGCACTGCAGGAAAGTGCCCCCCGCCACTCCCACCCCTGCTGTCTCCCCTTACTTCCACTGGCGCAAGGTATTAGAGAGGCCTGGAGAATAGAGAACATCAGTCACTGTCATGGGAAGAGATGGGGCTTGGGCCCCCCACAGAATAAAACTCATATCTGACTCAGGCTCTTTCCTAGCTGTGTGCCCTCCAGCAAGATACCTAACATCTCTGAATCTCCTGCAATCATGGGGCTGCTTAGGTACCTAGAATACAGTAGGTGCCTAGCAGAGCCTAGATCCCCATTGTCCCCTTAATGCCGTGATTCTTTATGGGCTTTATCACCGTGATTAACACTCTGGGAGCATGGCCTTGGCAGCCCAGCCCTGGCTGGAAGTGTTCTCCGAATGCTCCCTGGTGGTCACATTGGCCTTGGCCCCTTCCCTGTCTCTTTCTCCTTTTCCATTTCTTTTCAAGCAGCTGGCTCCAGAGCATAGACTGAGGCCTCTGTGTCAGGACAAATTTATAACAGAAGAGAAACGGAGGGGCAGGTGGAAACTTTCCCCTCCTGAGGGCATCCTTTCCTTTCCTTCCTTCTGGTTCCTCTGCTCACAGCTGCCTGCCCAACTCCCTGTATAAGCAGACCTGGGGGATTCTCAATCAAGGAGGAGGCTGTGGGTCCCACTGCATTTAGGGATCCAGAGGAA
Organism: Cricetomys ansorgei; assembly: GCA_026225945.1. Classification (NCBI taxonomy): domain Eukaryota; kingdom Metazoa; phylum Chordata; class Mammalia; order Rodentia; family Nesomyidae; genus Cricetomys; species Cricetomys ansorgei. The sequence goes on along the minus strand of JAMJFZ010001100.1, from coordinate 9,312,447 downwards.
GTGGGAGACTACCCTACCACCTCTCTCGAGTCAAAGGCAGCACTGGATCTGTCTTTCCTCCTTTCTGGAATGTTCTTGTCTTTCTTGGGACTATTTTTAGGCTCTGCTCTCTGCTTGGATGCATTATCCCTCCCAGAAGTTTGTGCTCTGAGAGGTCTTGCTGTATCAGCACTACCTGAACAGGGGGTAGAGGTAGAAGGAATGGCAAGAAGCAGAGTGGGTAGAACAGGGCCCACAGACAAAGGCCTTAGGAGGGTCTGCAAGATCCTGTGAGGACAGAGAGCTAGGGAGGGTGGGGAGGAGGAAGGGGAAAAAGAGACCAGGGAAGGATGAGGTGGGAGGGGGAGGGAGGAGGAGGAAGAGAAGGAAGAAGATGAGGAGAGAGAAAAGGGGAAAATAGAGAACATAACAGATCCATGTCAAAGAGCTAAGCTGGCAACTCTTAGGGTGTGACCTAGGGCATGGAGAAGGAAAGCAAATCCTACAAAAACTAAAGCTAGCTAAGCCCCTGAAAAAAGGTTGAAGCCGAGAAAACTTGTTGAGTTCTGCCATCCTCTAAACCCTCACTCGAGACCTGGGCGAGACTGGTTTCCATCTGATATCCTGCTGACCCTTGAACCAGGTTAGAACTCTGGTTTTCAACATGGGAAGATGTACCAGGAGACCAGCCTTGGGATGCATAAGAATGCACAAAAGGATGAAATCTGGCCTGTGGTGGGGTGCTGGGTGGCTGGGAACTTTTGAGATTATTGAGGGAGCCTTGTGTCTTTATCCTGGTCAGATGGCGCTCATCACTGCTGCAGCCAGAATCACAAGCGAAGCCATTTCAGGCAGCCAGAAGATATGCCTCAGACACCAGGACATGCACCGGGGAGGAAAGGAAGCTCCTTAGATCCCAATACCTCACAGGCCAGTGTAACAACGCATGAGTGGCTCCAGACCACATAACAAAGCAAACAGGCAAATTAATAGAGTCACAAGAGTTTTTTCCATCCTCAGTGTTTGTTACCAGTTGTATTTCTACTATTCTTTAGTCTAAATGTGCAGTAATGTGATCGATCTCTCTCTCCCTCCTTCTCTCTGTCTTTCTGTGTATTTGGTATACGCGCACCCGTGTGTCCTGGAGCTGGTACCCATCTGCATGTGTGTGGAGGCCAGAGGAGAATAGAGAGTATCCTGCTCTACCACTCTCCGCCTTATTCCTTTGAGGCAGGGTCTCTCACTGAACCCGGAGCTGGGCTGACAGCCAGCAAGCCCTAGTGATCCTTCTGATTCTGCTCTCCATAGCCCTGAGGTTGAAGGCACATGAAGCCAAGTCAGTTTTTTTTTTAATATGAGTGCTAGGGATTTGAACTCAGTCCCTCACACTTATGTAGCAAGTGTTCCTAACCACTGAGCCAATCCCCCAGCCTGAATATGATGCCTTAAAAATGCGTATACCTTATCTGAGAAACATTTACTAGCCGAGAGAGGCTAATGATTGCTTGAACCCCCAGCAAACCAATCTTGCTGGTGGAGGGTCTTGTAGTATCGCTGGCCACTAAGGCTAATGAAGTGGCTGCTGAAGGTTGGAGTGGCTGCGGTGACTTCTTAAAATAAGACAACAGCGAAGTTTCCCAGATCCACTCACCCCTCCTTTTCAGGATAGGCATTCTCAGTTCCGTGTTTTAACGGACAGGAGAACTTCTTCTTAACTTAGAACCCGAGACTCTGCTGCTGCTGCTACCAGCGAAGTTTCTGCAGTGTTCTAGATCCTTTGTCACGTTACAGTGCTCACAGGGTCTCCGTGGGTAGGAGCTACCTGAAGACATGGCCTCCTTCGCTAATATTCCGAGACTGCAGCTCTTTGGTCTCGTCTTCAGACTCCGCACTTCTGAACCTGGTTCTTTGCTGTTTCCACGCATGGTGACCCCCCTCTGTTGATGTCGTGGATGCCTCCAGGTCACCTGTGAGAGTCAGAACCACTTTCCTCCAACTCCTATTAACATTCGTATCTTATCCTTTCCCACGAGTCACGGATGTTCTTTCTGGCATCCACAATGGTGTGTGCTTTCCAGAAGCTCTTGAGTTAACTTCAGTCAGATCCTTCAGAAGAATCCCTACCTGTGGCAGCCTTACAAAAATATATTACTTAGATAATCACATTTGAGAGTTGATATTCCACTTTGAGGCACCAGCTGCAGAGCAGATGTCGTGTCAGCAGACGTGAGATCAACATCTGCTGTGTACGTCTCCATCACAGCTCTGGGGTGAGGAGGGAGATGCAGGCTCTCGGCAATTTCAGAATTTTAAATGACCACTGGCTTAGACTCCACGTCTAAGCCCTTAACAAGACAGACAGCTCTGAAGCCAGGTACCAGTGTCTCTGTAGCTGTGACAGTCTTCCATGGAGTCACCTGTTCCGCCAGGAGCTTTGGTTCACATGGAGAATTGGGTGTGGACTGCAGCCACCCTCACGGGTTATCATCTGATCCATCTTCTGGACACCTTACCCCAGCTTCCGCATCAGCCCCTGATGCTTCACTTTGCACTGCATGCTGGAGGAATGATTTCTCTTCATGAACCTCTGCCAGCTTCTGTGGCTTTCTCACATCTCAACTTTCCCAGAGTAAGAGAGAGTTAGAGCATGACTCTGGATTAGGCCATGGCTCAGGTAATGTCATTGTTTATTTGAGCTGCACTCTGGGCCACTCAGAATGTCTCCCTAGCAGTAATAAGACTGCTAGCTTCCTTAGCATTTGTGTGTTTACTGGACCGACATCTACCTTTTTATAAAAAAAGATTTATGTTTGTTATTTGTCTGAGTGTGGGCATGTATCCATCAGTGCAGGCACCTGGGGAGGCCAGAGGCACAGGATTCCCTGGTACTAGAAGAGTTCCAGGCAGCTGTGAGCCACCTAATGTGAGTCCTGGGATTCAAACTGGGGTCCATTGCAAGAGCCAAAGGAGTACTTAGCCACTGAGCCATGTCTCCAGCTCTGGAGTAGCACTTTTAATTCCTTTCAAGGCTGTTCCCTTTGCCTTCACAACTTGGCTAACTGCTTGCTGCAAGAGGCTTGGCTCTCAGGCCATTCAGCTCTCAGCATGCTTTTCTAACTGAGTGATGTTTTTGCTTTTGATTCAAAATAGGATATTGAAACTGCTTTGCTCACACACTCGGGGGCCGCTGTAGAGTTATTGTTCCAATTTAAGCACTGTATCTCAGGGGATAGGAAGGGCAGAGGACAGTAAGAGAGATATAGCAATGGCCAGCTGGTGGAGCAGCCACAACATATGTGGTGTTTATCATATCAAATGGATTGTCTTATGATTCATGGCATCCCAAACAATTAAATAACAACATCAAAGGTCACTGATCACAGATCGTCCTAACAGAATACAGTTTGAAATTCCACAAGAATTTGCCAAAAGACAGAAAATAAACTGAGCCTGTGTTGTTTGATGGATATGCTCCATGAAGGGTAGTCACAAGGCTTGCCTTGTGAAAAGTCACATCTGCTCAGCATAGTGAAAGGGACATGCTGCAGAAAATGAAGCATCCCTCCTAAAAGTGTGGGCTCTGAGAACTTCCCCAGAATCTTACAAACCAGAAATCACCATTATTTCCCACCCTGTAAAAAAATGAAACAAAACAAAAAATCTTTTGTTTCATTTTGACTTGATCTACGAAGAAGAAGAAAAAGAAGGAGGAGGAGGAGGAGGAAGAGGAGGAGGAGGAGGAGGAGGAGGAGGAGGAGGAGGAGGAGGAGGAGGAGGAGGAGGAGGAGGAGGAAGATGACTGTTGGTCTAGGGAGATGGCTCCGTGCACAAAGTGCTTTCTGAATGAGCATGGTGAACCGTGTTTGGATTCTTAGAACCCAAACAAGCTAGATGTGGAAGATTACATCTGTAACCCCAGCACTCTTGTGGGAAGATGGGAAGTAGAGAGAGGTATCCATGGCTATAAACAACAAAGAGATCCTGTCTCAAACAAGGTGGAAGGAGAGGATAGACACCCAAACACCCAAGGTTTTCCTCTGATCTGCATATTCATGTGCCCACATTCACATACATAGACACACAAACAAACACACACACAGACACATACAGGCACAGACACACACACTCACAGACACACACATACAGGCACACACAGGCACAGACACAGGGACAGACAGAGGCACACACAGACACACACAGACACAGACATATACAGGCACACACACACACACACGATTTGTGGGCTGGCTGAACATTTTCCATGCATATCTTCTATTTGTCTCTATTTTGGGAACTGTCTACTGATGCCCAGTTACTATTTTCTCTCAGGAATTTGAAACCACCCTCTCAGACACAGGTATGATGTGTGCGAGCTCCACTATTCACTTCAGATTTATCATGGGTGGTGATGTGGTTTTCCATTTTGCCACAGGACGTTTTCTATTTTCTTTCTGCCTCAACCTTGAACAGCAAGCCTTTCCCAACTCCTACACTGTATCCGCATTCACCTGTATTTTATTTTATTTAAGATAGTTAACCAGAGCTTTTTTTGATGTAAGACTAGGAGAAAAGCTAGGAATGTGACCTTCTGTTTTGTTTAGTGTGACAATTACCCAATTACCCATTCAAATTAGAATGCCAGTGGTTTTTACCAAATTCATACACATTCTTCAATCTGATTCTAGACTTTCCTTTTGATCTATGACCTGTGGCTGACTCTGGTCTTAGGTGTTCCCATCACGTCTTGTGACTATCCATCTATCTATCTATCTATCTATCTATCTATCTATCTATCTATCTATCTATCTATCTATCTATCTATCTACACATCCATCCACCCCACCCCATCCACTTTTGTGTGTATGTGGTGTGTGCAAGTGTGCACACATGCTTGCATAGGTGCGATGACAGAAGCTGATGTCAGATGTCTTCCCGAGTTGCTTGCCACTGTATTTATTGTGGCAAGGTCTCTCACCGAACCCAGAGCTTGTTAACTGAGTTTGTTTAGCTAGCTGGCTTGCTCAGGGGACTATAGGCAGACCCGCCTGGCATTTGTGCAGATACAGGGAACCTGAGCTCTGGTTCTCATGCTTGTGTAGCAACTGATTTGCCCACCCAGCCATTTCCCCATCCTCTTTATAAAATACCTTAATTGTAGGTAAGGAATGTGTCTTTCATTATTAGAATGAACTTTAAAATCATTTTGCTTGGCTGCACTTTGGGCAGAGTTATATTAAATCTGGAGAATATTTTTGGTGAATGGACATTTTTGACATGAAATCTTTCTAATCTGGACAGTGATACACCTCTCCTGCCCCCCTACCCCCCGCCCCAGGTGTGTGTGTGTGTGTGTGTGTGTGTGTGTGTGTGTGTGTGTGTGTATGCAGATGTCTTTGCAGGTATGTGGGCATGTAGAGGACAGAGGATAACTTTTGTTGCATTCTTAGGGAACACTGTCAACTTTGTTGAGACAAGGTTCTCTCACTGGCCTGAAGTTCACCGAGTAAGCTAGGCTGGCTGGCCATTGAGCCCCAGGGACTCACTTGTCTCTGCCACCTCAGTGCTAAGATCACAGGTACACACTACCACCCTCAATTTTTTCACATGGGTTCTGGGGATGGGACTCAGATGTGAGTACCAACTGATCTAGCTCCCCGAGTCCCACTTGTGTTTTTTAAGTTCTTCTTTATGACCTCATCATTCAGGTCCTCTACTTGCCTGCATAGTTCGTGTTGTTGGATCTATTATGAGCAGGATTATTTTCTCATGTTTTAAAGTTGTTTTGTAGACAATGGGAAAAGTTACCCATCTGAATTAAAACTAACCTAGACTCTGGACTCACTGTTGTGTTCCCATCTATTATGACCTCTGACCTATTCCACACAGCTGCTCCTGTCATCTGCTTCTCTTCTCACTGAATGGCCACTCCAGCTGGCCAGACTCAGGCTCTGCACCTAACCAATCAAGCTGTGGATTCTGCACTCTGCTCTCAGTTGCACCTGCCTCTGTATCATCTCTGCCCAGACTACTGTCACTGGATTCCTCCCTGGTTCCCTGCTTCTGCTTCTGCCCCCTGCTCACCCTCCCGTGTAGCATCTGAACTGATTATCTGGAGTGGCCTTAGCTTGGCCTGCACCTCCATCTATCTTATGGGTCATTCCCTCTTTCTCATTTCCCTTCTGCCTCTCTGCCTTTATTTCTGTCCACGGTACTCAGAGTTTGTTCCTTGCCTCAGAATTTTTGCATAGGCTGTTTTCTTGGTATGTCCTGACATTTTTGGTTGGGAGAAGGAGAGAGAGAGAGAGAGAGAGAGAGAGAGAGAGAGAGAGAGAGAGAGAGAGAGAGAAAAGAAGAAGAAGAAGAAGAAGAAGAAGAAGAAGAAGAAGAAGAAGAAGAAGAGGGAGGGAGGGAGGGAGATGGAGGTCTGGGAGGGGAGAGAGTGCAGTACTATATGCATGCAGGTATAATTTAAAATTCCTTTAGATGTATTTAATTTTCTGTGTATGAATATTTTGCTTACATGTTTGTCTGTGCACCATGCTCACCCTTGGTACCCATGGAAGTCAGAAGAGGGCACTGGATCCCTGGAGCTGGAGTTATGGATGGTTGTAAGCCATCAGCTGTGTGCTGGAAATTCAACCTGGGTCCTCTGCATGAACAAGTGCTCTTATTTGCTGAACCATCTCTCCAGCCCCAAGTATGCTTTCTTTCTTTCTTTTTTAAATCAAATTTTGATAAGAATAATTGGAAAGCTTTCCATTTTATTCAATTCTGTCAGCTTAGGTAAAAATGAATTGATTTTACTCAGTTCAGTCACTTTAAGTAAAAATGATTGATTCTTTTAAAACGCTAAGTTTACCGTGACTCTCTAAGGAGAGCGTACAACACAGCCTTTCTAAATGCATGCACCCCTTTGAAGGTGGAAAGCTATGAACCGTGTGCAGAGCTCTGTCGATACAGTCAGGCACCAGACGCTCGTCGCTCCACATCTAATTCTAGCAGTGGTAAAAGCAGAGACTGGGCTGCTGGGTACTCAGTTCCAGTGGGTACCATTCACAGCCCGCTCCGCGTCAGAGGCTAGCAGCTATGGCCTGGGGGTCAAACATGACGCACTCCATGTTGGATGATTTTCACTTTTGTGAGGTTATTGTTGTTTTGAGGAATCACATTGTGTACTTAAGGATAGCCGGGAGCCCACGATGTGACCCAGACTGGCCTTGAACTCTGAATCCTCCTGCCTCTGTCACCACAGTGCTGGCACTATGTGTTCCACCACATCTGGATGGTGTTTTTACATTTTAACTGGTTGGGGGGTGGAGAGCTCAAAAGGACATTTTTCTGATATGTGAAAATTATATGAAGTTCACATTTTAGCGTGTATAAATAAAATTAATTGGAACAGAGCTTCCCCATGTGTTTATATTTCTATTATTGCTTAGTTGCCATAGGGACTGTAGGGTTGACAAACTCTTTTTATTAATTAATTATTTAGTTAATTAATTAATTAATCTTTTTAGTGAATAAAGCAATGAGTTTCATCATGACGTTTTATTCATATGTGTCACTGTACTTTGCTCAGATTCGTCCCTCCATTAACATCCTGGTCCTCCTTCCACCATAAAATAAAAGTGTTCCTATCTGGCCCTTTTGGATAAGGTTTGTGGCCCCTGTATCCCAGAAACTGCGCAGTGTGTAGCTATGGTCCTGTCCTCACCCACTCTGTGAAGATCTAGACACACTGAAGAAGTCATTGTTTGGGCTTGGGAGTTGGCTCAGTGGGTCAGGAGCTTGCTGCACAAGTGTGAGGATCTGCATCTGAATCTCCAGCACCCACGTGAGAAACTGAACATGGTGATGTAAGACTGCAGCCCCAGATCGGGGAAAGCAGAGAGGATCCTAGGTGCTGGCCAATGAATATAGACAAACTGGTGAGATCTATGTGTAGTGAGAGACCTTGTTTCAAAAAGAAAGGAAAAAAAATAAGATGGAGTGAAATTGAAGACCCCTGATGTGGACATTTGGCTGCTACGTGTACACACATGCACACACTCACACATACACAAAAGATATCACTGTTTAACTGTAGTAAAGGCTACAGCAGCAGCCCGCACTGATACAGGCTGGGTGTCTACAGAAGGGGATATTGGCCAATAGGTAGCAAAGGGTGTGTGGGATGATGAGGGACATACTATTCAAGGCAACCAAAGAAGATGGGAAGCAGTTACATTTGAGACCTGTTTATCTGCCTCCTCCTTCAGTGATCAGGAAGGAGGCATGCCCAAGACCAGAGAGAGTGGAGCCAGAGCAGGGCAGCAGGCCTTTTCACTCTGCTAGTTATGATGGCTTTGGTGCCCACCCCTCTCCACTCCCCAGATCATTTAGACACAACAAATGGATGATGACATTTTCTTCCATGGAGTTCCTCATTGACAGTCACCCACTGTCAATAATCAGAGTGAGCATCAGGATACAGACATCCCATCACCGGGCAGAGGAGCCCTTGTGGCTTTCATCACTCAGTGCCAGGCCTGGATTTTACTTGAGGGAAACTGCTCAAGTATATAAGCAGACCATCCTGGCCACTCAGAGCCTGCTGCGGGTGCTTAGGTGAAGAAGCGTTCTGAGGTATGACAAGCATGCAATTAACACCCTCCACGACACTGCCAGCCTGGAGAGAGGGCTCTTTCTTCTCCAGGACTCATTTTTAATGAACACCAGTAAATTAAATCACTAAACTGACATCAGGCTTCTAATGTGGCTGTCCACTTCCTCTCTCCAGCAAGGTAGCTGGGCAGACTGCGTGCAGAAATGCTCTCCAGTAAACAACCAGACAGCCTCTCACATCACACGTGATACCCAGACCTCTCCCCATGGTTGAGGAGGCAGGCAGGCAAGATCAGGTTCTGGTAGCTGTCTCAATGCACTTATAGTAGGAGGAAGGGTGGGGCTCACATAGAGGGAGAGACTTCATATAGAAGGGGTATTTGAAGCCCTGCTCTGTGATCTATACTCACCAGGAGCCTGGTGCAATGGAGAGGAGCCTAGCTTGTGATTTTACAAGGTGGCCTGGGAAAGCACAAGTCTTAACACAAAACAGACCTAGGTTAACATTCTACCACCACTTGGCTGGGGGTATATTATTATGAACACTTGGGACATGCTTGCTTTACACAAGCTCCCTCTGTCTCTGTCTCTCTCAGACATGTCCTTACTATGATGTAGTCCAGATCTGAATGCTTGGTTTACAGGTATGTGCCACCACACCTAGCCTATAGCGTGAACATTCTACCAAAAATTTCAGGTTAAAAGAGTTCTAATGAAGCTCTTGAAGTGACTCACACCTTTCATCCAAGTACTTGAGGCAGAGGCAGCCAGATCTCTGTGAGTTGAAGGAGTTCAAGCTTAAGGCAAGCTAGGATTACGTAGTGAGGTCCTGACTCAAAAAACAAAAAACCTAAACAAAACAAAAGCAAAAAAGAAAGAGAAAGAAAGAAAGGAAAAAGCGGTACAACAAAACCATGGAAAGATAAATAAAAGCAAAAAGGCAAATTATCTCGTAATGATAAACAGTTACCAAAAGTTTGTAGTCACAGCCTAACCTCTCAGAACAATGACTGTTGCCTTTTGTCCCCATCAAGGGCTCAGTGATTCAGTGTCCTGAAGTTCTCATGAGGCCAGAAGCTATTTCCTACTTCCTACTGTATGCGGCTCTGTTTCTCTGCCCCCAGCCATTCTCATGCCCCATTTACATCCATGCCAGCCCTGCTCTATCCACTGACCTTTGGCTTCTTCAGCCTGTTCTCCTGCCTGGGCGTCAGACCCACATCTTGCTGCCCCTTCCCATTGCTGCGTGGTGTCCCATAGGCCTTTAAACTTATCACACTCCCTTGACAGAAGAGGCAGGCACAGAGAAAGTGAGCGGTGTCCCAAGTCTCTCTGTAGAGGGCCCAGATGAGGGACTGGCTTGTTAGCAAACTAACAGAATGATGAAAGATTTTAAAAGAAACAGTTATGTGAACACCCAGAGGCACAAGTGAGCCACCTTACTCCAGGTGAGAACCATCTGGGAACAGCAGTCTATTTCTGTGTCTTCTTTTCTGTTGCCTTTATCTAGTTTGTGCGATTTTGTCACCCACAGAAAGTGTACTCAGTTCACTTCCTAGGAAAAGTCCCTTGAGGAAGAGGCTGATGAAGAAGAGCAGCAGCTGCTCATCTTTGGAAGGGCCACAGAGCCCACATGAAGGCTGAGAGCCTGCACGTGGGAAAGGAATGGTTTCCATGAGATAGGGCTAGCAGGGTCCACAGCAGAGCTCTGGAAGGCGAGAACTGTGATCTGAGCTTGGCCCCCAGGTCACTGGGATAGCACGAGAGAAGAGTGACATCTAACATCTGGAAGCCTCATTTGACCTATGGTTTCCTCCTGAAAAATAAACTGGTCCCCAATCCGATGATACTGGAAAGTGGTGGGACCTCTCAGGGGTGTGGCCCAGACAGAGCTGACCAGGACAGGGGAGGCTCAAGAAGGGGCTGGTGATGGCTTTGCATTGTGGGCTGGGTCTCACAGGAGTGGGTTGTTGTAAGAGTAAAGCCGGCCTCTCTTTGCTCTCTTGCTTCCTTGTTCACGTGGTGCTTCTCTTTCATGGGCTTCTGTCCGGTGGGGCTCTTACTACAAGAGCCTTCTAGAAATCAAGGCTGCTGCTGAGCTCTTAAACTTCCAAAACATGAGTGCAAATAAGGGATTATAACTGAGGATCTCCTATATACTAGGCAAATGTTCTCTAGCTGAGCTGTATTTTTAACCATTTTTAAAAGTAAAGTACTTGGAATCAGGTATTTTGTTATAGCAACATGAAATACATGAAGACAATTTGTAACTCTTAAATATTGAAAGAGTTTCTCAACAGTGTATTGGTATTTTGGGGGGAACAGTTCCCCTGTATTATAGAACATAGGTATTCATGGCCTTTGCCCACCAGATGTCAGTAACGACCTCTTCTAAATTGAGCAATCAAAACCTTCATTGTTTACTGTCCTACCAGGGTCAACATGCTTCAGATTCAGGCTATGTAGGCCTTAGTTCAAACCCCCATCTCAGGCTCTGAAATTGTTTGGCCTCATGACCTTCACGTATATCCTTCCTCTCCGGTGCTCAGTATCCTCAGGTGTACTTGGTGGAAAACAGATGCGGATTTATATCAGGATTCAGCGCAGTATCTGGTAACCAATATTTCCAGGCTTTCTTCTTACCTCCGCCGTCTGTCCTACTTACCTGTTCAGGAAGATGCTGCTGACATCATCGTGTGTGATGGGAGGCTTCTTGGAGCTGGCGGCCATGCGCAGTGGGCGCAGAAAATTGTTGACAAGGATGTGCAGTTGCTGCACGTATTCGGCCTCGGCCTCCAGCATGCTGAACACCACCTGGTTCCTCTTGCGCATGCTGTCGGCGTGGGGAGACCGGATGTAGTCCTGGATGATGGTCTTCCATTTCCGCCGGCACAGCCAGCCCCGAAGGAAGCTCTGTACCTGGTAAGGATCAGTGGGAGAAGCTTACGTTAGTATGAGTTACTCTTGTTCTTGTAAGCTGCGAGGGCCCCAAGGGCAGGGGCCAGGGGTTAGTCGTCCATGCTGCTGAGAGTATAGGGAGAAGAGCTGAGATGCAGAGCCAGTGTGACGCTGAGCATGCTCTCTGGGCCCTCTGAGACAATTTTCCTGCCTGTGAAATAGGGCTAGGGAGTGTCACAGTGTGGACTAGACAGCTCGTTAGAAATGTGGGTCCTAGACCTACTCCAACCCGCTGCATTTTAACAAGCTGGCTGATTGCTTTGGAAGAGCAAAAAGGAGGAAAAGCTGGCCTCAAGTCTCCACACAGGGCTAGCTTGAGGGGAAAGGATGCTAGGCTATGCCTGGCATGGTTGCGTCTTGTCTAATGACTCTTCTGAGAGCCCAGAGGTTTCAATTAAAGCTTGTCTGGAGAGGGTAATTATCAAATTGAACAGAACATGGCGAATCTACTCATCTCCAGCTCTTCAGTGGCCTCTGAGCCCCAGCGCCAGGCTAGGGCCTCTCTCAACTCAGCAGGGAAATATGCGGGCATTTGCTCGCTGGCCTTGGAGTCGGCTGAGACAAGTGGCCTCTGATAAGTGGCAGGAACTTGGGAAAGGGTCTTCACTCATGAATGTATTGTGTGCATGGACACATACACAGAAATATATATAGACACACATAGACATACACACTACACATACACAAATACATATATGTGCTGGCTAATTTTATGCCTCTTGATACAAACTAGAGTCATCAGAGAAGAGGGCCTCAAATGAGAGAATTCCTCCGTTAGATCAGGCTGTAGGCAAGTCTGTAGGGCATTTTCTTAATTAGTGGTAGATAGGGGAGGGCCCAGCCCTTTGTGGATGGTACTACCCCTGGGCTGGTGGTCCTGGGTTCTATAAGAAAGCAGGCTAAGCAACCATGAGGAGCAAGTCAGTAAGCATCACTCCTCCATGGCCTCTACATCAGCTCCTGCCCTCCAGGTTCCTTCCCTGTTTAAGTCCTTGTTTTAGCTTCCTTATGATTTGCAAGCCAAATAAACCCTTTCCTCCCCAAAGTTGCTTTGGTTATGGTGTTTCATCATAGCAGTAGAAACTGTAACTAAGACAGTACACAAACACATACATAAAGACACAGGTGCACATAGAAACACACACACACACATACACACACACACACACACAGAGTTGCCCTCAGTTGCATAGGTTCCTAACCCAGGGTCACCTACCTCCTGGACTCTTGGCCTGCTGGGCTGTTCACAAGCTCATAATCTGGATAGGGAGGGACACAGAGATGAGCCAGCATACAGGAATCTTTACTGAAGGGCACTGGCCATGGACAGTCTTGCTCTAAGGACAGGCAGGACTTTGTGAAAAAGGGAGGGCTTTAAGTCCTCAAGAAACAGATATTGGGGTGGATTTCAGCCAGCAGAAAGGGATGCCCTGGGTTGAGGGGTGGTCTGAGATGCTTAGGGGCCACAGCAGAGTCAGCTGTCCCTGCCTTGATGGGACCTGGTGTCAAATCTCCATGTTTGCCTGTGTGAACCTGACAGCTCATACATATGCATGTGGCTGGCTTGGGATCAGGAAAGGGCAGCCTCTCCTGCCTGGGGCTGACAGTGCTAACCCTGTACAGGAGGTGGCCCAGGCTGTTAGACCTCCTGCTTCTATAGGAGGCCACATGTTGATGTAGCTGAGGGCATGGACTTGGGCACTGGTGTCAGAGTTTGAATGTCTCCCTGCAGATATTTAGCTGTGTCGGCTTTGATTAGTTACCTGGCCTCTCTGTGTCTCAGCTTCCCAAGATATGAGATAAGAGATGATAATCAAATCTCAGAAGCTTTTACTAAGGATCCACTTAATCTCCATCAAGCTCCCAGAATAGCATCTGGTGTGTAGAAAGTGGCTAATTAATGCTGCGATTTCTATATTTGAGAAACTAGACATCCAGATTTCTGTGTGAAGTGTTTCGCTCTTAAAGCACTAGCAACAAATATAAATGGGAAAATATACATGGGCTGAAAGCCATATACACTGAGAGGGCTGGGCTTGACCTGTGGGATATATTTGCAATGTCTAGTGTGTGTGGTGGTACGGGGTCCTTCCTGCAGACTAGATGAAGAAGGTCCTCTTGTTTCATTTGTTGTCCTTGGGGTGACCCATCACCCTTGTCTTGAATCTGACAAAATGAAAATATAGCCAGGCTTCTCCCCTGTGTTGTGGAACTATAGGGTGGCTCATGGTATTGCCACTACCCTGGCTATTGGGCAGGTTCCTGACAACTTTGAGAGATTCTTTTCCCTTGGGAACTCTGATAGAGCCAAAGCAGTGGCTGACTGTGGGGCCTTATGAAGGCCAGGGCCCCGATAAGCCCTGCTGAGGAGTAGGCAGTTGTGAGGCGTGTGTGTGTGTGTGTGTGTGTGTGTGTGTGTGTGTGACAGAGAGGTGCCTGAGGGCTTTTGGTGAGGCTGCACAGTACTTGGAGAAAAATTCCTAAAGGAGACTTCCTAGACCTTGGTCCCATCCCCGTCTCTTCCTTCCTCTCCTTCGTCTCTATAAAATGTGGCTAGATCACCCTCACTCACAGGGACAACTGGCAAATATGGTGTGACAGTGTCAAAAGATCGAAGTGACTTCTGGTTCCATCTCTGGAACTGAGGTGAATGGGGTGAGTGGCATGCCAAAAGGACCTGTGGGATGGCAGGTAGACACTGCCAGCCAGGGATGGTACAGACCTTCTTAATTTTCTTGATGTCACTGTCCTCATCATTGGGGGTAACAGTCTGGGTAGACTGGATGCGTTCGTTGTCCTTGAGCAGGGATGCGATCTGCAATAGAATCACAGGTCAGCAGCAGGCAGGAGACACTGACCAGCAGGCAGTGGCAGCACCTGAAGGCCTGCCTCCTCTGCCCCAAGAGTCGACAGTGTTGTGTGCTAAGTCTCCCTAGTGTTTATGTCAGTGAACTACACAAGCCCCAGATGACTGTATGGCAGTGCATGCTGCATTGGAACCAGTCTACTTTGGAAACCCAGGGGTCATCAGATTGTGGACAAGGCCCTTCTATATCTGAGGCCCTGGCTATAGCCTGATCTATGATTCTCTTCCATGTTCTTCAAGCCATGGGTCCGTTTTATTTGACCATGCTAAGCTATATAGGAAGATAAAAGTTACCATATGAATCTTTTTTTTTTTTATTTTCATGTGCAGGGTTTGTATGTGAGTGGTATGTGCACGTGTGTGCAGGAGAATGTGCACTTGCATATTCGTGCATATGGAGGCCTAAGGTTTTTACTTTATTGCTCTCCACCTTTAATTTTTGAGGCAAGGTCTCTCATTAAACCTGAAGCTCATCACTTCACCTAGGATGGATTGCCAATGAGCTTCAAGGATCCACCTGTCTTTACTCATGGTTGGGATTACAGGCATGTGCCACCATGCCTGGACTTTCTACTTGGTTTCTAGGGATTCAAATTCAGGGTTTTGTGCTTGCATGGCAGGGGCTTTAATGACTGAGCCAACCCTTAGCACCTGTCTATCATTTTTTAAACAATGGTTTATCTGTTTATGTAGTGTGTGTGTATGTGTGCGCGTGTGTGCACACGCACCAACATCAGCATCCATCTGTGGGACCTTCAGATGGGAACTCTGTGCCCGTTATACAGTAAGTACTTCCTCCCCAGCTGCTGACAGCCACTGTGCTACTCTCTGCGTTTGTGATTTTTACACTAGGAAGCTCATACGGAGTAACTTGGTATTTTGCTTAGTGTCGTGCCCCCTGGGTTCATCCATTTTGTAGCCTGTGTGAGAATTTTCTTCATACACTTTATCACTACCCTTTGTTCTCATATATCTCCCTCCTGCAGTCCTCACACGGTCCCCCATCCCCTCAGGCCATCTTCTTC
This sequence comes from Cricetomys ansorgei, assembly GCA_026225945.1. Classification (NCBI taxonomy): domain Eukaryota; kingdom Metazoa; phylum Chordata; class Mammalia; order Rodentia; family Nesomyidae; genus Cricetomys; species Cricetomys ansorgei. The sequence goes on along the minus strand of JAMJFZ010001100.1, from coordinate 9,297,015 downwards.
CCTTCTCTCAGATAGTCCCGCTCTCTGTTTTTTAAAATGATATGTATCCATCACTTTCTTTCCCTCCAGTTCCTTAAGATCTCACCGTCCACTCTCATGACTGCCTTTTTACTTTCACGACTGACAGCAACACACATAAGGAACACACATGTGTATGATCTTAAATCTAGATTGCACATGAGAAAACGTGCACTATTTGATTCTGGCTTATTTCATTGAATGCACCAATTCCCAGTTCCACCCATCTTCTTGCAAATGTCACTATGTTATTTTTCTTTATGGCTGCATAAGGTTCCACATGTGTTACGTACCACATTTACTTGATGCATCCACCTGCTGGTTCCATGTCCTAGTCATTGTGAACATAGCAGCAATGAATGTGTATGAACAAGTATCTCTGTGGAAGGCAACACTCACTCATTTGCAGACGTTGGGCTGGGCTGTCTTTTATCTTTCCAATAAATCACATGGGGGAATAAATCAGATCAGAGATGGTGGCTCAGAGTGTGGCTCTGTTAGATGGTCTCTCTCCTCTTTGGGTTATCCTGAAGTACTTCTTGGGACCAAAGTCCCCTTGGAGCTTAATTAACTACTTGTCCAGAAAGCTAAAATAGTCCCTGAAGTTGCCTAAAACAATCTCCATCTGTCTAATTTGAGAATCATAGACCAAGACCAAGGGCTAGTGTGGACCAGGCAGCGATCACCTTGTACCAGGGCTCACAAAATAAAAAGAAAGAATTTTCTCATGAAGAAATGTTACTTGCTTGCGTTTCCCCTGCTTTGGTCGGAGTTCTGTGGAGAGTGGCTAGAGTGATCTCATTCATTACAGCTACAGGTGGCTAGCCCAGGACCCAGCATGCAACATGCCCTCGTTAGCTACAAAAATAAGTGAATTAAAAACTGTTCAGAGCCACAGTGGCTGCAGAACCCCCAACCACAGCACGCTTCAGCAGTCACTGAACCCAGAACATCTAAAGGCAGACGCTCAGAGAGTTTTATAAACACGCCTGCCAGCAGGCTGCTCCATCCTCAAAACATGAGGCTCTTTGCCCTCAAGGCCACTTGCTGAACCTCAGGATGAATGGCTCTCAGAAATGAACCATTGAAGCCTTTGAAAGTGGAGTGAGTAGTTGCAGGCTCTCCACTCCTAGGCTGCTAAAATTACCCAGGCTGGCCTTCACTTGGAGAGTGTCTGAAAACATCTAACTGGAATGTTCAGTGGAGAGACCTGCCTGCCTGTTTTTTTTTTTCCTTCTTTGTACTTATATATTTATATTTCTATCTCTGTACTTATGTTTATACCTTATATTTCTCAATCCTTAAGCTTAGAACATTTTAAAATGTTAAAAAGGGTCTAAAAGGCTGTGGTACACACACACACACACACACGAGCTCCTGGTGAGCTCAGAGGCTTCTGTGGCTGGGTCAACACCTTCCTCTTGGCCTGAAGGTTTTCATCTTTACACTAGACTCCTTTTTTTCCTGCCAGTTTTGATATTTGCACAGAGGGTGGTGGTGATGGTGTTTGTTGGGGGCTAGTGTGCATTTGAAACTGACAATAGGCTCAGTGGTTAAAAGCACTAGCCACTCTTCCAGAGGACCCAAGTTCAGTCCCCAGCATCCACAGGGTGACTTCTTACCCACTAATACTTCAGTATCTGATGTCCTCTTTTGGACTCCTTGGACAGCATGCACATACACACAATGCACAGACAAACATGCAGGCAACACCATACATATAAAATAAGATAAACAGAAACGAAGAAATTAAAAAGCAATTAAAACTTACAGTGCACTTCTCAGAGACAAGCCTTCCTCAGGGCATCTACTCAATGCGGACCAGGGCAGAAAACAGGCACAGCCAGGCCTCATGCTAAACTGTGAGGCTCAGTGCTCAGACAGCCCTAACAATCATGGAGTCTTTATTTATTTATTTATTTTACATTCATTTCACTTATTTGTGTATGTGGTGTGCATTTACATGCATGCATCGTGCATATGTGTAGAAGTCAAAGGACAACTTCCACCAGTCATTCTCTTCCCCTATCATGTGACCTGGCCATCTACCTCACAAGGCTTGATGACAAACGACTTTATCCCCTGAGCCTGGAATCTTTATTTAAGGATCAGGCTGGGAGCATAGCTCAGGAGAGTTAGGAACTTGGGTTTTTGTAGAAGTCTTAGGCTATGCCCTGTGGCAACTCGTCTTTCTCCTCCTTGCTTCCTTCGGTACCCTTTATACCAGCCTATCTGAAAATCCTAATGGTGTCTTGGTGTTGGGCTCCGTGATAGGCAGCAGAGCAGCTGAGATTACAGGTGTGAACTACCACCTGAGAAGCCAAGTCAAGAGGTTCATGAGACCAGCCTAGACTAGGCAGGGAGTTGTCTAAAACTCTCCAGTAAGGCACAGACCAATAAGAACAGTAGAGTATATCTACTGTCTAGGGCAGGACATTTAAATGGTCCTCTGCTGCCACTACACAAACATACACAGACAAACACAGGCACATAGACAGACAGACAGACAGACAGACAGACACACACACACACAGACACACTCCTAACTGACCTGCATTCTGCTCCTAGCCCCCCCGAAGGGCTCTCCCCTCTGCACCCATTCCCTCTGCACCTGTGCCTTCTCTGGCCCAGAAACCAACAAAAGCTTTCAAGGCCAAGTACAACCTAAGCTTTCAAACAACTTGTCAGGACCAGGGCTCACACACCTCTATGTGTGTGGCCTTGTTCACACCCTAACATGGCAGACTAAGAAGGCAGACATCTCCATACACCTAGTGCCTTCCAGAGCCTGTGCACTCACCAAGTCCTCACAAGCTGCCATGGCAGGCAAGAGGGGCTGAGTGGTAGAAGAGACTGTCCTATCCTTCCAGGGTTCCTACCAGGTTGCCGAAACCACAGACACAAAGGGAGCTGGTGTGTCTATTGCATTGTGTTGGGCTTGAGAAAGCCTGATGAGCAGAGGATCTAAAGCACATGCTGGCCAGGAGCCCCATGAGGCTGTTCTTGGCAGGATTTGGCCAGGTGGGAATCATGAGAAAGGCATGCCAAAGAGGAGCGGTAACATGCGTGACGTCCAGGGGTAGACAGTCCAGTGCTCTGGGGTGCTGGGTGGTGCTAGGTGATTGCATAGTTCCGACCTGAGCAAGGTTGCGGTCTGTGGTAGGTATGCTTAAGTCTTTCACAGTAAGTGAATGACTGACCGCCACCCCACTGCTCTTTACCAGAAAGCTAGTAATTGGATAATGGGATCACTTTTCTACCCTCTCCCGTGTGTGTGTGTGTGTGTGTGTGTGTGTGTGTGTGTGTGTGTGTATGTGTATGTGTGTGCTTAAGCTCTGTTTGGGTTCAGGGAGCTGTATTGGGCTAGTATAGGTCTCAGGACTTCTCTCCAGAGTAGGATGGAGCCCAGAATGAGTCAGGAATGTTAGAAAGAGGACAATTTTGGGCTAGCCTCTGGAAGACTGTCAGAGACTCTGTACAGAGGAGAAAGATGGATAGGAACCTATATTCCAGATCCAGGTCTGTCACTTCTCAGCTGTGTGTGCTTGGACAAGTGACCCAATCTCTCTGAGCCTGGTTCCTTAAGGGGTAACCTATTGAGATGGCAATGGGACTGATGAAGGAGGCATGTCTGAAGCCTCATTGTAGGGTTCGAGATGGATCAAATGCGGAACTCCAGGAAGCATAAAGTTGCAAGTTGATGTTACTACAGATGTAGAGCTTTGTTGTTGCTGTACAAGACGGGGTTCGTGGCTCTGGGTCTCTGAACTCTCTAGACAGGACTGGCACTGGGCTAAAGCTACTGGTATGGGAGGGAGTTCCGTACACAGATAACCCGGCACCCGGGGCTTCTAGCTCTGTGATTGACACCTCCAGATTCTTCATCCTTTCCTCTTGGGATTACATTTTCTGAGCAGAGCCTGATGGGATCGGGTAACACAGCCTGGGGATTTCAGAGCAGGATCACATGAATCCCCGTCTTTCACTGTACATTGCCTTCTTAGGTGGGTTCTTGGCTGTCTGTTCTCTGCATCCTGGCATCCAGGATGCCAAATGTGCTGCTGGAAAGTATGCCTGAGAGCCTGGGCATCTCCCAGCATGGTTTCTAAACACAGGCTCCTATTCAGGAGTTCTGGGGTTGCCTAAGGTGCTGAACTTCTAGTGAGCCTTGGTAAACAGTGAGTGGCTAGGCTCCAGGAGGTGTTTGAAGGACTGCTGCCCAGTGAAGTAGCACACAGGGAAGGCTTGATCACATTCGTCGGGGCATTTGCCATTTGACACATGTATGTCTGGTGCAGGGACGGAGAGGACCCACAATATTGGCTTACAGGTGATATTGCACCTCCAGAGTCTGAGGCTAACAATGGAGATAGTTAATGTGTTCTTGCACAGTCTAATTACTTGTTCTGAGGCACTCTCACTCATCTTTATCACCTAGTCAGGTCATAGCAAAGACTCTGCATTATACAAAACAACTCAGGAGCAGAGAACTTAGGATACACTCCCGGTAGCACTTGGTAACCACAGAGGTGGGATCCAAACCCGGTCAAGTGCAGGACTATCTCACTCTGCTCCCACCACCACATCCTGAGCTCAGAGGCCAGGGATTGAGCCTGTCCATCATGTGCCGGGTCCTGCAGGAGTCTGGGGTTGTATCTGGACTGGGGGGGCCCTGGCTTGCAGTCACCTCTGCCTTCAGTCGCTCGATCTCAATCTCGCCGTCCTCGATCTGCTGTCGCAGCTGCTTGGCCACGGTCTTCTCTGTCTCTACTATCTGCAGCAGGTGCAGGTACTTCTGCATGAGCGCCTCGTGCTCCGTGGCCAGTGTCCTGTAGCTGTGGACAGAGGTGCATGGCAGGTGAGATGCTTCCCCCTGTCTCTAGGCCCTACATAACGCATTGCACACTAACTTCTGCTTGCTTTAATAGCCTGGCTTTTTTTGGTTATGCTTTCTGTATGCTCTCTTTTCTGTTTCTTTCGTCTGTCTGTCTCTTTGTCTCTGTTTCTCTCTGATTCTCTCTGTCTCTCTCTCTCTCTCTCACACACACACACGTACACTCCTGGGACTTTGTCTAGGTATGTTTGCATTTTGAAACATACCCCCACCGCTCTTCCCTAACTCCACCCTCCTTCTTAGGCTACTTTTGGAATTCAGCTGAATTACCACCTCCAGGAAGCCTTGGTGGACTCCAGGGATCTTCTACCAACACCTGGGCTTCTAGCAGCACGGTGATGGAGGGTGGATACACCGTTTGCCTAAAAAGTACTCAGTGGACACTTGCTGCACGCAAGGGTGATGATAGATGCATGAATCAGACCTTGTGGGATACACAGAGGACAAGTGAACACACACACCTCCTTGTTTGGATGATGCCTGAAGACACCGCACAGAACATAGAAGTGTCAACTGGTGAGTCACAGGCTCTTAGTGTGTGCCGTTGAGGAGGGGACCAGCAACAAGAACTTGTGTTCATCAGGGAAGACTTCCAGGAGGTCCTAGATGACACAACCCCAAGTTGGAGCTGAGGCTCCTGACTCCAAATCTAGTTCCTTGGGTACACACCCACTGTAGGGCAGCCCTGGGTAGGAGGCTTGTGTTGGCAGTAATTGATAATGAGGCAAGGTAGTTAGATGGCAGCAGATCAGAGCGAGTCCCAAAGGATAGGCGAAGGTGGGAGAAGGTCTTCTAGCAGATTGCTAAATTAACATGTACACAGACGGCCATGTTCACAGAGCAGGAATGGAGATAGGAAGTGGCTTGCCTAAGGTCACTTATACCCCTGAAGAGACACCCTGGTCCCTATGTTCTGGGTCTGGGCCTCTCCATGGGTGTTCTGTGGTATAAACAAGGCCATCGGAGGACATCATAGCTTGTGGAAGAAGAATCTGATCCCATGAAGAGGCCCAGCCTTAGTGGGCCCAGGCTCAGAGAACAGGACTCCGACATCCCAGGGAGAGATGTCTATCTGGACAGGGTAAGGCCAGGGAAAGGCCAGGGCTTTGGGAGGGAAAGGTTATAGTTCTCGGGGACAATGAGGTCTGGGTCTGCATCCCTCATTGGTCCTCAGATTTTTCCTTCTGCTTCAACCCACCATCAGCTCAGAGCCACCCCTTTGCCTTTCGTCTCTCACCCCTACCTATTCCTCAGCACTCCTGTCCCATCTTTCATCAGTCTGTGTCACCCTTCTTAGTGGTATTGAGGGCCTCCCTTCCTGCCTTTTGATTGGCAGGGCTCAAGATCTCCTATAGGCCCATAAACCCCTTCTGCCGGGTCTCTTTCTTTCAGAGGAAACTGCCTCTGCTCCATTATATCTCCATCCCAGCATCCAGAAAAGGCCCAAGTCTCTACCTCTTTCGAACAAACCAAGCTGTCACTTGATCTCCCTCACTCTACCCAGTCTGTGATGGTTAATCCTGACCGTCAACGTGATTGGATTGAGACAGCTACGATAGCATAAAAGTGCACATCTCAGTGTGTTTGTGAGGGTGTTTCCAGAGATGATTAATGAATAGCTGGGAGGACTCGCCCTAATTGTGAGTGACACCATCCCATTAGCTGGGGATCCAGAAGGAACCAAAGGGGAAGAAAGAGGAAACCTACTAAGCCAGGAAATTCTCTCTGTCTGCTTTCTGATTGCAATCAAATGAGCAGCTTCATTCTGCAACGAGCTCGCACCACGATGGTTTGCCTCAGAAACAGCAGAGCCAAGGGATGGAGGACTGAAGCTGCAGAAACCATAAATAAACTGTCCCTCCTTAAGGATGTCCTCTCAGATATCTGTCACCTTCCTTCCCACTGCTCGCCATGGTTTATTGGAAGAATAGCTCACCCAGTGTCTCCTAGCACTCTCTCACCCTGGCAGTACAGCACTGGCTCTTAGCACCCATGGCAACTGGCTCCCCTCCACCCCCTGAGGTCACCTACTATCTCCTTCCTACTTCTGAGACTGATGGACACTTTTTAGTCTGGCAGCTTGTAGCATAACCACACTGCCCTCCGCACACAGCTGACCGGTGGGGCCGAACCAGGGAGGGAGGTCTTTGGCTCGGGAGCCTGCCACGTAAGTTCACAGTCTCAGCGACCCTTGAGGTTTGAGATGAGACTCTCAGGAGGCCATGATGGGAGAAACCTTGCAGCAAAGAACGACTGCACCAAGTGCTGAAGTAGCCAGGGCAGCTACAGAGGGGCCCTGTCCTCTGATGGTGACAGAAGATGCCTTCTTGGGAGAAGGCTGGCTGCAGCCATATCCTGAAGGAGGAGCTTAAAGTGGGAAATGCTTGGTCCATCAGACTCAGGAGAGCTGTGGCAAGGATGGGGGGTTCTGGGAGGAAACCGGATCCAGAGAACTGATCTCTGTTCTTAGTGCCACCCTTTCTTAAGGCTTTGAGAGATGCCGTTTCATTATAACACTATTGGAGAACGGCAATCTGGGTGCTTCTCTTGTGAAAATGAACACAGATGGGAAGGTCTTTCCGACTTCCTAGGATACTTAATTGTCTCCACTTGCAAACAAGATTCACCCGAGAGCAAGGAGTCTGTTTTCACACCATCTTGCCTCTGCACTCAGGGGTGTGAAGCACAGCTTCTCCTTTAGTCTAGTCTTTCTAATTGCAGACACACCAGTGCTTTAGGCCAGAGTCTCATCTGCAGGTGATCTGCTTCCTTCTCCTCCCTTCCCTTCTGCCTCCCTTATCCTCCTCTTTCTTTTCTTCTTTCCTCTCCCATCCCCTCTTTTCCTCTTTCTTCTCTCCTTTGTTCCCCTTTCCCCTTCCTTTCCCTCCTTTCCTCCTCTCCCTTCTACCTCCCTTTCTCCTTCCCTCCTCTTCCCCCTCCCCTTATCCCTTCATCCCTCCCTTCTATTATGCTTTGAATCTGAAGTCTCAAGTCAGAAAACTAGCACAGGTAAAGCTGGGGCCGTGAACAGCAGGGTTGCTGAAGAGATTAGCTTGTTAAAAAGAAGCCTCTGGACTGGGGAGATGGCTCAGTCAGTGAAGTGCCTGCCACTCAAACACCTAGGACCTTAGTTGACTCTCCAGAACCCAAATTAAAAAAAATAAAACAGGCCATGATAGTGTGTGCTTGTAATCCCAGCACTGGGGAGGCTGAGATAGGTAGATCTAGCTTAGCCTATTCTGAGAACTCTCATCCAGTGAGAGACCTGTGTACACACACACACACACACACACACACACACACACACACACACACACTGACCAGACTCCACCCATTACAGGCTCAAGGATATTCAAAAGACCTTGCTATGAGAAATCACAGGGAACCTTTGAAATCCTTCCCTACATCCAGCCATTAAGTTCTCAGCCGCAGCTGTAGGCTGTGTGTGGCTGCTGCTGGAGCAAGTGGTAGAATTTGGCGTTAGCTGTAGGATACTGGTTTTGGAGGCATGCAGAATATAAGAATTGTGAGTCATCGATATTTCCACCCCGATTTCAAAAGAAGGCCTGGGAAGCGACGCAGTAGGGGAGGGTCAGAGTCCCTGTGTGCGGTCCCCGAGGGGGTGAAGTCCTGAGAGTTGAAGCTGAAGCTCTTGGAGCCCTTGGGAGGTCGGAGATGACAAGAATATGGGACATCTGACAAGAAGAGTCTCAGGAAGCGGGCAGAGGTGAGAGGTCATCTCGTGGGACTAGAACTTGACAGACTGCCCGAGGCATACAGATAGGGAGAGGGGCCACGGCTGGGTAATAAAGATGGTGAACTTCCAAGGCGGCCAGCTTTCTTCCTCAACCCTCCTGGCCTGAGATAAAACAAAGGCCTTATGGGCTCTTTCTCCATTCAGTGGGGCCCCCTGCCGATGGACTAGCTCATGAAGCCCAAGGCGGCATCAAGATACATTCATACAGCAGCTGTGGACCACCTAGCCACCCCTCTGTTTCTTCAAACTGAACAACGCTGTGTTAAGGAAGGGAGACTCTTCAAATACTTTAGAATACCCAGCCCGAAAGGAGAAGCGGTGCTGCAGCTTCCCCAGTCCTTGCTCTGCTTTGCGGAGGGTCTCTTCTCTGTGTGCTTGCTGTATGTGTACATTTCCTCTGATGAAAGCCTTTCTTGACTGCTTTTCTGACTGTATACACCCTTCACTCCCCAGGTACACCTCCTCCAATTAGAGCTAACTTCCCACAGTTTCTACTAACTCTCAATAGTTCATCCAGTGATGAATTCATCGAGGGTAAGTCTGCTGATTAGGTCAGAGCCCACCTGAGAATTTCCCTGTTGCTACCTGTTGTGCTGCAGATTCTGCCCACCCCCCCCCCCCGCTCCCTTTTAACTGACAAAGGAAATAAACCCAGTCAAGACCCCTAGATGGTAACAGTATGAGCTCCAGATAGAAAAGACTATTGGAATTGACATTTCCCAAACCCACTGGAGCTCATACCATGCCCCAGATCCTGGATATGTGCATGACATGACCCGGATACCCAGACATGGAGCTTCATGGTATAACGCTTGTCTGGCTGGGTACTGACCTTGTTGCTCCTTTCTAAGTTTCCATTCCTCTCTGTGGAAAGGAGGAGGTCCCATCACTGTATGTTAGAAGCACGTGCCTTCTCTTTTTATGTAGGTGCTCACTGCTACTGCTACCTCAGGTCATTGAAGAGTTTGGACTTAGACTTCTGAGAAATGCTGGGATATGAACACTGGGGACCTTTGGGAACGTTGTAAATATATTTTACCCTGTGAGATGGCCATGGGCCTTTGAGAGCCAAAGGAAGAATATTATACTTTAGTCTAGAGTGTTCCTCATGGGCTGATGTTTGAAGGCTTGGTGGTCAGCCTATGGGCTCTCGGATCGATCATGAGGGCTCTGACCTAATCAGTGGACTGACCCTGGATGAATTCATCTTTGAATGGACTTTGGGAAGCAGTAAAACCGTGGAACGTTAGACCTAATCGGAGGAAGCGGGTCACTGGGGAGTGTGCCTTTGAAGGGTATATGTTGTCCCCAGATCTTGCCTTTCTCCCTGCTTCTGGCTGCTATGAGGGGAACAGCTTCTCTCTACCATTCGCTTCTGATAAGATGCTTCTATTCTGATACAGGCCTAAAGTCCAGGAGCCAGCCAACCTGAAACTAGGAGCCTAAGTAGGTCTTTCTTTCTTAAAACAAAAACAAAAACCCCACAAAACAAAAAACCAACACTCCTTTCCCCTCTTCCCCCCATTTCTACCAACTTCACCCCTTTCCTCCATTTCTCCTCCACCACTCCTTCCTCTTCAGGAATCCTCCCAGTGAAGACTGAGTGCGCCATTCCTGGTGTGTGCACGCTCTTTATGAATTCATAGACTTTCGGAGCTAGAAGGAAACTCAGGGGTCATGGAACGCTGACTGTATGACTTACTCAGTGAAGACACTGAGGTCCGTGGAGGAGAAGTAATTTGCTCTGAACATCAGTTGATCAGTGTCAAAGCTTGGGGTAGAATTAGCTCTAGGGCCTGAGAGTGCAGTTCAGTCTCTCTGACCCCTGGCCTGGCATCTGGTTCTCACTAAAATGTTGGATATGAAGCACACTGACTGATCTTATAAACCACTATACACATAACACTACAGAGGCATCCCATAATACTTGAGTATAATATATACAGTGTGAGAGAACATTGTGTCTCTACATGATATTAATACACCACAGTGCTTATTTTTGTACACGGAATGTTTCTATTAAGTATATGTAAATAAAAACTAAATTGGGAATATGTAAAAATACCTCATACTCAATATGGCTGTGGCAGAGAGCCAGTTGTTGCTGCCACTGCTGCACACACACACATACACACACACACACACACACTGTTGTAGAATGTATTTTTCCAAGTTGACATTCCCTCATAGAAGGAAGGGGTAGGAGAGGGTCATTGGATGCTCACCTGAGATTCCAGCCCCTCCACCTGGCCTTGGGGTGTGGGAAGGTGTTAGGGTGTATTGTCTGGGGAATAGAATGGGGCTCCATCTATGTGGCTATAGGGAAGCCATAATCCATGCTGAACGAAGACTTTGCAATGCAGGTGCTTTACAGTCCTGCCAGGAATCCCTTACTATTCTCTGTATCTAAGCCCAATAAATTCACTGGTTTCCCTAGGTGAACCTTGTAGAACGCTTCTTTAATTTTTTGGTTAGGACTTTACAAAGACAGGGTGAACATTATTTACTTCTTTCCATGGAAGGAATTTTTTGTAACACACATACATCCACACATGTTCATGCATATTCTTTCTCATATTCTCTCTTTCCCTCTCTCTCTCCCCCCTCTCTCTTTCTCTTTCTAAGGTTGAAGTCAAATAAAGCTCATAGTTCAATGGCCTGACCTTGATTTCAGCCTCACAAGGCCCTAGACAAAAACTTTAGTTGAGCCTGGACTTCTGATCCACAGAACCACCAGATAATGAAAGGATATTTCAAGCTGACAAGTCTATGGTGATTTGTTATTATGCAGCAACATAAAACTGAAACATTCTAATATTCATCATTCATTTTTAAAATGTGAGGTTCAATACACATATTACAGAAAGCACAGATCTTAATGTCACAATATTGAGGAAGACAAGCATAGGAAATAGCTTAGCAACCTGGGACTCTGCTTGGCTTGGGATATACCTAGGCCTCTCTTTTCACAATGCAGCTGGTAGCCTGAAATTCTTCCTCCGCCTCCCCCCCCCCCCCCCCAGGAAACACACCTGGTAGCCTGTTAGTGACCTAGGGCCCCTATCTGCACTGGTCTGCACGCACATCCCTCTCTGAATGATGCAGTGTTTTTCTTTTCCTTAACAACCGTCAAACTTAGGCAGATTCCATTCAGTCATAGTCTAGTTATGTTCTGATGTGGAATAGGAAGGTCAATCTGGCCTGAACTAGTTTTGGGTGCATTTGCAGTAAGGCAAACTATGTCCTTAAAGCAAACTTTTAGGAAGAATCCTGTATTTGTCATCTTTTGACTATACATAATTGGGCATGCATATGATTAAAATTACATTGCAGGAAAGGACATATACAAGTTCTGTAACTTAATATATCAACCAAGAAATCACCCACACTACATCATACCCTTAAGCAACAAAAACTCAGCCTTTATTTGAACCCCATAAAAGGAAGCGCCAAACAATAATTGGGCATTGAGTCTTTTCAGTCTTGGGGCCCATTGTCACTCTAGACAGAGTATCTGACCTATTCAATTGCTTTGTTTCTTTTACAAATTCGTGGGAGCCTTTATTTTAATTCTTTGGATAAGAACCTGGACATACTTGGCCCAGGTCCCAAACACCAGTAAGAATTTGAGCAGTTATGATACAAAGCATAATTCTTAATCAAGGCAAAGATAATTTCTATTGCCCAGGAAGCTCTTCCCATTCCATCCCTACCCCAGAAGCTACTGCTGTTCTGGTTTCCACCACTGTGGTTGGTTTTGTCTGGTCTAGAATTTCATAAAACTGGCATCATATAGCACATATTTTTTGCTATATCTATACAGCATATCGATTTTGAAATCCATCCATCTTGCTGTGCATAACTGTAGTTGATTCATGTTCATTTCCTGGCAATATTCCATTTCATGGATGCATCGGAGGTTTACTTATATATTAGTTTGTTTATAGACATTATGACTGATGGGTGTGCATAAAGCTGTTAAGAACATTCCATAGGAGACTTTTTTTTTTTGGTGGTAATTTCTCATTCCTCTTGGGTAGATACTAAGGAGTGGAAAGTAGAGCATACAGTAGGCAGACACCTAGACATGTCCCAGTTTGGCTGTGCTGTTTTATACCCCTCTGGTGCTGCCCGAGGGCTGCAGTACTTCTAGACTTTCACCAGCACTTGGTATTGCCAGTTTTCATCATTTTAGCCACCTAATGTACAGACACTGTTACTGCGTTGTCTCTAGAAATTGTTTGTATTGATTCTGTATTGATGAATAATGAGTTAAAATTCTGATGCAGTGCCGAAGAAACAGCTCGGCAGGTAAAGGTCCTTGCCACCAGCCCAATGACCAGAGTTTGATCCCCGGATTCCACATGGTGGAAGGATAGAACCGCCTCCTGCAAGTCGTCCTCTGATCTCCACATGTACGATGTGGTATATGTGACTCCCCACAAAACACATAAACAAATGCAATGGAAAACCCTTCCCATGCTTAAGTACTTACTAAGTCCCTTCATGTAAATAGTTTCATCTGATTTTCAAATAAAATGTTTTGACCTCAGTGTCAAACTCTGTTACTGATTCTGCTTTGATGCTGGGAGACTGAGGCCCAACTGAATCTCAGTTCTTCTTCACTCAGATTCATCTTGAATAACCCCAGAGAATCCTAGTCATGTTACAGAGATTCCTGGTCTTGTAATTCTCCTGGTGTAAGACCTTCAGTGGTTCCCACGGTTCACAGAAGAAAGGATAAATGTCTCTGCAGAAAATTTGAGATCATTTGTGATGTCATGATAGCCAATTATCCACCTCATATGCTTTAAAAATTTTAAAATGCATTATATCGTGTGTGTGTGTGTGTGTGTGTGTGTGTGTGTGTGTGTACACACACCCGTGGAAGCCAGAGGACAATATTCTTTCTCTCCTATCAGGTAGGTCCTAGTGATTGAAATCAGGTCTGCAGGCTTGGTGGGATGCTGAGACATCTTACCATCTGCTTTTTAACATCTAAACGTTATCTCCTTATTATGCTTGAAGTTATAGTCCATGTGTCAGTGCTTTAAATAAGAGTTTGTTTTTGTTTTTTTTTTGAAGGAGGGAGGTGTTATTGTTGAGATGCTCATATTTAAACCCATTAAACCTTCTTTCCCATCCTCCACTCAGGCCCAGTGGTACCCTACTTTTACCCTCATTTCCCTGCAGATAGAAGTATTGTTTCTCACTCACCAAACTGTGTTATCATTTGGGGAATTCTTATGCAGCAGCAAGCTCCTGCTCCATAGCACTGTCTGGGCCGGTGTCTATTGGCCTGTCTATTAGAACTTGATCTCTGTAGCTGAGATTGGGTGCTTTTTGTGGACGGAAATGGAGATGGCATGATCTTAGGGCAAAGGTTATTGCTAGGGTAACAATCTAGGTTTCTGGTCAAGTAAGTTTCAAGGCCCACAGGATCCATCTACCCATCCATCCTCCAGTCTTCCTCATAAGCTTTAAACACTCATCCATCGCCATTACTTCATCCTTCATTCATCCATCTTCTATCTCCCACATAGAAACCCAACCTCCAGACTTATATCCACCCTCCATTTTCTCCATTCATCTTTGTATTCTTCCAGCTCATATCTGCCGGACACCCTTTTTTATGCCTTTATCAGTCATTCAGAATGCAGAGCCACACATTGTTCCTGACCTCAGAAGTTCACATTTTACAGGAAGGTAGACACACTAACACTTCAGTATTTACCAGGTCAGCAAGATCAGCCGTCTAGACGGTTGGCTGGGTGGTGCTACACTTGACAGCGCTTCCCTCTGCCAGGGCACGGGGAGTTTTGATTCAGAAAGAAGACATAACTAGTTTGCAGCCACACACCGAACTGGTGAGTGCGCACATTAGAGATGGGGCTACATGGTTAGAACCGAGTGGGAGTCTACAGTGCTCTTATTCGCTGGGGCAGCCAAGGCTGGATCCCACCAAGAAATTCTTTTACAACAGCTACACTCACATCTCTTCCTTTCCCACCTCCTCCACCTCCTTGTCCTGAGTCTTGAACTTGCAGAAGTTTGCTTGGTTTGGTCTCTTCCAGTTCAGCGGGGTGAGACATACCTGGCATGAGCGATCGCTGCCACCCACTCATCACAGTCCTTCGCATCCTCGGTCCTCAGCTCTAAGGCCTTCTGGTTCTCATGGGTAAAGTTCACTGTGAAGTAATGCTGCACGAAGAAGAAGACACAGATGCCTCTGGTTACGAGGGTGTCTGCAAACACCACAGCACTCCCCATTGCCGTGCTGAACACCTGCTGCCTCCGCGGCAGCCAGGCCCAGATGTGCTCTTTGTGATTGCTGGAACGCCATTCTATTTAGTAGTTTCAAGTGCTCAATCAAAACGGCTTTTGTGTGATGTAACAAAACCTATGTTTAGGATATGATAAGGAGGCAAAACCCACAAAGCCTTATTTGCCAACCAATTACAAAAAAAAAAAAAAAAAAAAAGCCAGCTTGAAACCATCAGGCACACTGGTAGGACAGTAGGGAAAACACACCGAGAGAAATCTCCGTGGGGGACTGGGTACCAATTCAATGCAGCACGCCTTTAATTAGTCCATGAAAATTGACTAAGCACTCATCTAGATGCTGGGGTGACAGAAGCGAATCAATGGCACAGTCCCCAGGAAATCTCACTCTCAGCTGTTTCTATGCTGGGCACAGGTGAATGACTTAAAACTGAGTCAGTGGTAGGGCTGCCTCCCTGAGGTCTCTGGGGGACTGGGGAGCCAGATAAGAGGCACACATCTAAAGGGTTGTTATGGGAGCTAAAGACCAGTAAAGAGGTCTGAACAACACCTGGCGCTAAGTAAGGATGACTTGAGTGTCTGCAGTAATTAGTGCCATATAATGGCTACTATGCTAGAGGTGAAAGGGACTGTGGATCACAGAGCAAGTCAGCCACTGATTCTGCACAGGGAGACAGAGGGGAGATCCCCAGAGGGTGCGTCCTGGGTCCTGGTTCTCTTTCAAGTTGGCTGTGGACGACAACACAGGTACCTGGAGCCTACGCCTGCTGGGAGTAAAAGGGACACACGGTGTAGATAGATGAAAGGCAGAGGGGTACTCATGGACGGGATCTCAGAGGTGCAGAACACAAGGTGAGAGGAAAGGGGTGAGGGTGATGTCCTGGCTTCTGGCTTGAACAACTGAGGTGTTATATACTGGAGTCTATGGATGGTTTGGGTGGGCAGGATGAGTGGGAGATGGCCATGCAGAATGTGGGGCTCCAGGGGCTCCTCAAGGGTGGGAGAGAAGCTACAGAGAAGTCGTTCAGAGGGAGCACCCCAAGTGGGAGAGCATCTCCTCTGTGTCTTAGAAAAAAGAAGGGTAGGGTACAAAGAGGGGCCTTGTGCCAGCCCTTTGGAGGATATGCCATTCCCAGGGCCTGTGCTTCGGTTCCTTGGTGTCCAAGTGGTGGGAAGCAGCTGCCCAAGGTGAGATGTGTAAACTAATTTTAGTGTCTGACTTGTACTGTATTTTTAATTGCCATTCTAGCTGATAGACTCGTGTGTGTGTGTGTGTGTGTGTGTGTGTGTGTGTGTGTGTGTGTGTGTATGTGTGTATGGAGGGGAGGGGAAAGATTTGTTGCAGTTAATGTTATCCCTTGTTTCCTAGGAAACAGATAACTGGTCCTATAACATAAAATGTCAGCTCCAGCCTCGAACAACTGAAGGAAAAGCTCCAGTGGAAAGGAGGCAGGTTAAAAGAGGAGCTGCAGGTGGCTACTTAGCTCCTTCCCCATCTCGGGATGGAAAGGCTCCTATACATGTTCATCTTGAATGATCTTGTTTTGTCATGTATCCACCAGGTGCTACAGGCATGATCTGTTTTCTAGCTGACAACCCTGACTCTCAGAGAAGCCAGGCAGGTGGAGAGTGAGGGAGCCAATTGACACACCTCCTACTCAGGGCCTGACCTTTGCCACTGGGATGTACATTGCGGGGTATAGGTTCCTTTTCCTTACTTTTCCTCTTCAATGTTGGGGCCTCAGAAATACATTGACCCATGGGCTGCTCAAGCCCAGGGCTGAGGGAGGCCTGAGTGATCTGGAGTGCCCTAAGCTCTACCCTGTGCTGGTTCTGAAGGAGAAGATGGATGAAATGATGAGGGCTCCACCCCACCTTGCCTCTGAGGTCTCTGTAAGTTTCAGGGATGCCGTGGTTCTTTCTTGGCTCACATTATAACCACCCAACACAACTCTCCTGAGCATGTGCCCCAGCCTCCCGTAAGGCTGAGTATAGCAAAGCCCCTGTGGAGAGGCAAGACATAGGTTTGTTTGTTGCCTTTGGTCAGCTGGAGTCTTGAGCCCAGGGATGAACGCTGAGGGATAGGATTTGCTGAGGGCATAGGATTTTCTCTGTGCCAGCCTGTTTCCCACCTACTCTTCACCATCCAGGATGGTGATCAGGGAAACTTCTGGGGAAATAGGTTCTGCTGTTGAAGTATGAGGAAGGGAAGGGTTTTATTTTATTTTATTTTATTTTATTTTATTTTATTTTATTTTATTTTATTTTATTTTATTTTATGGGTGTGAGAACAGCTAAGATGATAAATGCCCCTGGGTCTGAAAATGAGGGAAGGCAAGAAGTTAGAAGAAAAGGGGACAGAGAAGGGATGCCCATTTGCAGCTTATAGGAACCCCAACGTCCCTGAGCTAAGAAAGCCTTGACTTTGGCTTCCCCATCTCCCCTGCCAGTGTCTTATTGTGAAGTTCAGGTGTTTGCAAACATTGGAAGAGTTTTGTAGTAAAGCCTGCATAAGCTACCATCTGGACTCCTCTTGCACTCTGCAGCCCTCAAGGACAACTTTGGCCTTTAGGAGAGGCTCCTGGTGAGTAGTTACTTCCAGATGGAAGTTTCCTCTCTGCAATTTGGCACAGACACCCAAGGACAGTGGAAACACCTTCCCACACCACCAAATGGCTCTTTGCAGTCCTTGTCTGGTAACAATGGTGTGGGCACCTTACTTGACCTTGGGAAACACCTGGTACTAACTGCAGAGGTCACACATGGCTCTGGTTTAACTGTTTCCCGCCTCCCACTGGTGCAAGGCCTAATCTGTGACAGGTTCAGGTATCCTGTTGGTCTGGGACTTTGGAGAAGGGAACGCATAAGAGTCAGGGTTGGAATAATGTGGCTTTACAGCCCAGTTTGGGTCAAGGAGTTCATCCCTCATCTGCCTCTACACAAGGAACAGCCTTGCCTATGACAGAGCATGACAAAGGAAAGGGGACAGATAGATTTAACTCCAGGCTCTCCATTTCTGTGTGTGGTTAAAGGAAAAGGGAGACTGCATTTGGAAGTACTTTTTCCTTTTCCATGTGTACATGTTTGTGTGTGTGTGTGTGTTTGTGTGTGTGTAGGTCAGAGGTTGACTGTCTCCCTCAGTTGCTCTCTTCCTTATGTTTTGAGACAAGGTCTCTTACTGAACCCGAATCTCAGTGACTGGCTGGGTTGGATGGCCAGCAAGCAGGAGGGATCTTCCTGTCTTCTACCCCGTCAGTGCTAGAATTTGTTACAGGCCTCCATGACTGGTTTTCATGTGGTTGCCGGGGGTCCAAACTAAGGTTCTCATGCTGGCATGACAAGCGCTTCACTCACTGAGCTGTCTCTCCAGCCTTTTTATTTTATTTTATTTTTAGATGAAGAAATGGCTGCATTCGCTTAGGTAGGAATGAAAGGGCTGTTCACATCCTTATGTATTTAGATGACAGCAACGAAAAGCCCAGGGACTTTGTGTCTTTTGATAAATGCCGTGCTGGCACTGCCTTGCTAGCTAGATAACCTTGAGCATCGTTCAGTGGCTTTTATCCCTGTTTCTTCATCTATGTAATGGGAATAAAGAGGCTCTCTTCCTTTTATAGCTCTTGTAAGGTCCGGTTGAGAGAATGCTGGTGCCATCCCGTAAACAAGTCCCCGGCACACGCTTGCTGCTCTTTTGATTTTCTTACTGTCTTTATATCATTGCCCCCTAGCAGTCTAGTTTGTACAACACATCTGGGCCTAATTCAGGGCAGATGTTTCTCAGCTGGCATGTCCTGCTTCAGGTGTGGAATAAAAACATGATTATCTTTCAGGCCCTGACTTAGTCTAGAACGTCTGGGGCAAAGTTTGAGAAAGCATTGAATGTGCAGAGTCGCTGAGGGTCTGAGGTGTCCATCTCCTTGATGACTAGTGACAGTACAGGAGCATATTGAAAATCATTCTTCACCTTCCCCATGGGGGAGAAACTCTCATTATCTTCTGCTGGTCCCCACCCACTGGAGGGCAGCCACTCCCTCAGGCAGGCTCACACAGCATTCACAAGGAGACAAGATGAAGGGATGCTTGCCACAGCATTTCTGCCTTCAATAACAGCTCTCACAACCCTGGGTGAGGCTGTTTCCTATAACTGTGACTTGGACAGGAAGCAAAGCTTCTGGCCTGGATGAGCCACGGTTCTGCAAAGATCCCCACTTTGATTCCTCGTGCTGGGAAAGAGACCGCATCTTCTTTCTGTTCTTTCCATGCCTCCATGTCTAGATCTCTTCATCCCCTACTGGTTTTGGTTCTTGCCCTTCTATCCACCACCACTCCCTATCTCAGTCCTTTTCACATGGCTGGTGGCTCGAGCCCCCGAAAGCTGGGGATGGGGTTGATGTACTGCCCCACCTGCTAAGCCTCCTTGGCCTCCTGTCCCTCCCAGCTGATAGGGAAGGGGGTTGTGGACATTGGATTTTTGTTTGTTTGTTCATTTTTGGTGTGTGTGCAAGCACGTGCACACCTGCACATGATTGTGGAGACAGAATATCTTCACTTGCCTGGAATTCACCAAGTAAGCTAGGCTGGCCGGACTGTGGGCTTCAGGACTCCCTTGTCTCTGTCTCCCAGGACTGGCATTACAAGCATGTGCCACCATGTTTTTCTATACGGTGTCTGAGCATCAAACTCAGTTCCTTTCACTGAGCTATCACCACAGCCTGGCACTGGTAATTTCAAAGGTTCCTCAGTTGGTTCATGGGTCACTCATTGCCTGAAACTCCCAAGGGCGGAGGGCTATCTTGGCACCAGAAGCAAAGGCACCTCTTCCTGCCCCTCAGTCTTCTCAGAGAACATGGGCAGCAGCAGTGGGAACAGGTTCTGGGAGCTCCCAGAGTCAGGACCAGAGCTACGGGAAGATGGAAGCAATGATCTGGGTGTGCTAAATTCTACAGAAGCAGAGGGTCTAAGAGCATGCAGGAAGGTGACGCCACTCGGGTGGTAGAGGCAAAGCAGACAGAAGTGACTCCTCTCCCAGGCCTTGGAGACATTGATTTTTCTGTGGAGTTCTACTAATTACCACTGTCATGACTGTCCACATCTTCTCCTTTGCCTACGCTGTATTGAGTGGGCTCCTGTCCTTTCAGAGAAGTCATTTCTGACTAAGAAACAGCCCTGCAGCCTGGCGCTGTGCCTTGTGCTGGGCACGGAGCTGTCCCTGTTTGCTGAGTGGGTGACCAAACTCATTAGACCAGTTCATTAGTTAATTGGTTAATAGCAAAAGCCTCAAAGCAGGTGATGTTAAATTTGCCCTTTGGGAGTGGACAATGGAGCTGGGAAGATTGATGAGGGGACAGTTATTTTATGAGAGAGACCGTGACACTGTAGGGACAGTAGGAAGGTACTGGGCAGTCCTTCAGCTAAAGACGGAGTTCTGCAACATATTTAATATAGGACCTTTGTGATTGATTGTTTTTTTTTGTGTCAGTATCTTGCTATGTAGCTCAGGCTAGCCTCAGACATGAGATCCTCTTGCCACAGCCCCCAGAGTGCTGGGATGTGTGGAATACCAGCCACATCATTGTTTTATTTTTGGGGAAAGGTCTATTAATGTCCTATAAATATAGAATTCTAAGGAGTCATTCTGCGGTTGTGGCAGATGTCAGGGTTTAGCGTTTAAATATATTATTTCCTCATGGGGTCTTTAAGATGGCTTGTTACTGCTGTGGGCAGTTCCCTCTCTCACAATGCCTGCCCCTAAGGGGTGGTTAATGCTGTGGTAGCACCAGCTCACCATGGGCTCAGCGATATTCTTTAAATCACTGGAACCACTCACAAGGCCACCTGGTTGAATTGACTTCAAGTGGCAAGTCATCAGAAAGTACAACCGCCTTCCCCAATTGTGGGGACATCTATCCAGGCGCCTTCCATTCATATCCTCTAGCTCCCTTTCTGTGTCTCACCCAACGTCCCCCAAGCTAAGCTCCTCCTGGCTATACCCAGTCACTTCAGTATTGTCTCCTGACCTTTCCCCCAGTTTCTACAATAGAGCATGCTCATGGACTGCACTTCCTCCAAGGCATGGCTGCACCAACCTCACCCACAAGCAGAGTGGGAAGCTCCTCAGTTACTGTATTTCCTAAAAGACTGCTGAGTGCAGACACAGGCCTCCACGGGTTTCCTGATTATCTCACACCAGTCCCAACAGACTGCCTGTCCTGCCCACTTCTACCCTATCTCACCTGATGTGGCTTCCTATAGACACCCTTACTGGAGCCCAGTGGCTTCTTTCTGCCCAACTTCTCTCCCTAAATTCTCAAATCGGAGTCTTCAGGGCCTTGCTTACTGGACCAGACCCCCTGCTTTGCCCCATGATTGTTAATATTGATTGTCAACTTGGTGGGATCTAGAAGCATCTAGGAGACAAACCTCCAGGCACATCTGTGTCTAGATTGTGTTAATTCAGGTGGGAAGACTCACACTAAATGAGGACAGCACCAGTTCTTGGGCTGGAACCCTGTACTAAATAAAAAGGAGGAAGCAAGCTGAGCACCAACATTCATCTCTCCCTGCTTCCTAACTGCCATCATAATGCGGCCAGCTGCCTCATTCTGCCACCACGCCTTCTCCGAAGTGATAGACTGTACCCTCACCCTGTGAATGGAAATTGCTTTTGTCAGGTATTTTGTTATAAAATGAAACAAGTAACTAATATATATCACAAGCTAGGTGCCTGTCCCATGCCTTTATCTAGATTACTGGTCTCCTATAGGGCCTAAGTCACATATCCATCTGGCCATATGATTGCTGCCAATAGTGCACTCCTATATATCTTCTCCCTTGCTCACCAAGCCTTCTTGCCCAGTCTGCAGGTTGTGCCAGATCACTAGAACCATATGGCAGCCCACTTCTCTTAGCATTGGCCTGGAACCAAGATTCTGCCTCTGAGTGGTCTGCTTTTCATGCACTGTGTATGACTCCAGGTCCTGGGATCCAGGACCACAGAGGGGGTGGTGACTGTCACATCAACATCTTTCAGTATATCACTGTGTCTTAACCAGCCTGTCCTTCACCTTCCCACCAACCACTTCTCTAGTTGTTCACCGAATGAGGCCCAAGCTTTCCATCTGAAAGTGTTAGCTCTTTAGTTTCTGTCAAAGACCAGATGAGAAATGTTCCTTGCCATAGGTATTTTATTAGTTGCGGCTGTGATTATAAAAGTACCAGGAGCTTTAAAATGACCCAAAAATTCCTCAGAGGAAGGCTTTCTTAAAAACCCTTACCATACCCGTACAATGGTATACTACACAGCTGTAAATAAAAAAAAAAGAAGGAAGAATGGAACAAATAATAGTTTCATAAAGAACCGTCACTATGCAGTGAGAAAAACAAGGTGCAGAGCAATGTTTACAGCATATTGCAACTGGTTAGCAGTTACACACACATGCACATATCTGATATATACACTCTCGGAGAGAATGCATAGGGCATTAGTAATAATGGACACTCCTAGGAAACTAGAGTCAAGTGGGAAGGACTGGCTTCACTGTATGATTATTTGTCTCATGAATGTTCACCTATAGGATTATACTACTAATAGGCTAGTTTAGAATAAACAAGGTAGTGACTGTTTGTGAGCTTCCCTGACTACTGACCATTTGGTCTCTGGAATCAAGTGGCACTGTGCACACCCAGGATACTTGACTCTCAGTCTTTGTCAAGTTGTCTCCTGAGTGTGGTTTTCACAGAGGGCTAGCAAGAGCTGCTGACCGGCACCGCAACTTAGCCCGTAAGCTCAAGTTTATGTTCTTATTGACATTATGCAATCCATTTGTATTTTTGCTCACTCCAACTCATGAGGTACTTGAGATGTCCCCTAACCAGTCTGTTTTGTTCTTTGCCCAGGCTACCAGGGAAGCCCTCTGACACAATTATTTACCTCTCCCCATTCACTGTAAAGAAGGTGAACCTCCTTCACAGTATGGCTCACCAGAAACTCTCCCATCTTTCCCCTCTTGGTTTCCCAAGGTCTGTAGATCTGACCGAAGGAAAAGAGATTCTGGATGGCAACCAGTATGGCCAGAGAGCAAGGAAGATCCTCTCAGGAAGACAGGCTGGGACAAGGGGATACTGGCAGTCTACAAACACTGCCTGTGGCCAGGTTCTTCCAAGCCATTTCGTCAATATCTGGAGTTTGCCTAAGAGCCCAGGAGGCATCTAGATGAGTTGATTACATTTTACATCTGTAGTTGAAAATGTTCGAGTAGGTTTCTCTGCCTTTCTACAAGGAGTTTTGGAATCCCAGTGAAGGCTGATACAAACTCATCCATTCACTTTTCTAAAAGTAGTTTTGAAGAGGTTTTATTTTAAGATATGAGTTGGATTTTTCCAATGTGAAGAAAGTCAAAGATCAACTGGGAGATGTCTTCTCAAAAAAGATTATCTCATTTTGTGGAGAAAAGAAGCTGCCTTAACCCAAGAGGTTAGCAAAACCTATTCCCTACAGCAGAAATCACCTAACTTAACAATCAGCCTGGATGTTCACTGATACTAGCAATCTAGAGGGGGTCTGGTTCAAGTTCTGACCTTGGTATCAAGAACTCAGAATCAGGCACAGCAAAAACTCCACAGGTGTTTGTCGGCACCATACAGAGGTATAGCTTTCAAGTAGTATATTTCAGAGTTGGGTGAGAGTGAAGGAGAGTCTCAGTGTTCCCCAAATTCTAGCCTTTGCCAGTGGCCACTTCTGATGGTGTAGTGCTAGGGACTAATGCAGCTATTGGCTTTCCCCTTTCAGGGGCAGCTTTTTAAGAGTTTCATGAGCCCCCAGGTTAAGGATCTGTGTTGACTTGTTTTACCTGACAGAGCCCTGGGTGACCTGGGTTACTGCGTCATCGAGGAAAAGTTTGGTTGTCAAAAAAGCAACAGTGGAAGCTGTAGCTGCTACGATGCACAGGATACACCTGCCATAGCTTTCTACCTACGTGGTAGCCAGAGATGGGGTTACTGAGACCCAGAGAACTTTAAACTCACCCTAAACTAGAGGATGACAGAAACAGAGTCCACAGCCAGGCTGGGAGTCCCTAACAGCAGCTCTCCTGAGATGCTGGGAACCCCCCACTATGTTCAAAGCTGCAGGCAGGATATTAAGGCTTCACGTTTGAGGGGCTGTGCATTTCCCTCAGGACAAGAAGTGAGGGTGTCCGGGACATCCCTGATGCTCCCTGCATGGCAGGGCCCTCATGGGAGCATTTGGGCATTGGCAATGTTCTGGGCTTCTGTTATGTTCGAAAGTCACTGGGGCTCCTGTATATACATCAGGGGACTGAATTATGTTCTTGGCTGTATGTACACCACACCAGCTCCAGACTCCTGTAGATCCCAGCGAGTCAGGACTGTGGGGTGTGGATGCCTGCCTGTGTTTTCCCTTGATCATAGCATTCAGAAATGCAAGGCTCTCACCCAAGTGGAAAACAAAGCCTCCCTCACAAAAGTCACTGAAGGGACCATGACATATTTTTCCTTGCTGTTAATTTCTTCCTCTTGAGACAAGGTCTCTCTCTCTACACTAAGAGTGGCTGGCCTCAGACTTATAGCTGTCCTCCTGCCTCTGCATCCTGTATGCTGAGATAACAGTCATATACCATTCATGCCTGGCATATAGAATGCTAATGATCAGCCCAGGGCTTCATATTTGCTAGGTTAACTGAGCCACATCCCCAGAACTGCTGTTAATTCTCTTTTGCTCCCCTTTATCCTGACAGGCAGAGGATGCTAAGAAGACACTCAACTAGAGTCTTTATATTCTGTTCGTGGCTGGAGAGTTTAAGCGTGAGAGCAAGGCAGATCTGGGTGCCAGCTTCTGCTTTGTAACTTTGAACAAGAGAAATAAAAGTCTTAGAGCCTCAGTTTTTCTATTTTGAAAATGGGTTAAGGGTGACCCACCTTACAGAGCTGCTGAGATCATTAAGGAAAGAATATAGTCATATTCTGGAGCTCAATGATTGGTATTCATTGCCTAATTCAGCCTTTCTGGTATATTGTTTTAAAGCACCATGTCACAAAATTATATACATTTAAACTGGGTGTGCTGGTTTGTGCCTATAATCCAAGATACTTGGTAGCCTGAGGAGGGAACATCAAAAAGACTAGCCTGGGTAACTGCAAACCTGTTTTTTTTTTTTTTTTTTAAATAACAACAAGACAGAATAGATGTGTAACTCAGTAGTACAGCACTTGCCTAGCATGCACAAGGCCCTTGGTTCAATTCCCACCACTGAAAATAAAAAGAAAAAGTATAGACATTTTAATCTGCATTTAGAACATGCCCAGTGCTGAGCTGAAGGGCATTTGGTAATAACTTGTAGTGAAGGTCAAACATTTTAAAGCATTAATATAGATGAGTTTTTATGTGAAAGCCCAATTAATATATAAAACAGTTAAAAGCAGACCGCTCTGACTGATGTCAGGGTGTGGCCCCCAGGCGAGGAGTTAAATGATTGATCTACAGGGATAGTGGAAGGGAAGCTTCAACTCTGCTCTCTCATGCAGCATTGGCAAGTCCTCTGGGCTTCCCACCCTTGTCAGTGAAGCTAGAACAGCAGTTCCTGGCTGGCAGTGTAGAGAAATCCCTGTGCTCTGCGCCCCACTGCTGGCAGCTCTCAGAGCACACAAAGGATAGGCTAACAAACCTTTGCTAGGTTGAGAAAGAGACTAATGGCAGGCTGACCCCAAGGAAACACACAGGGTCTACCCAGCTAGCACTGTCTTCTGTCTTTCCCTGTTGTGCACCTGTCTGTACATCACTTCATTCCCAGGGCTCTAGGTAACAGGGAGGCCACCTGCCAAGCATCTGACCACTGTCTTTCATTGGGTCCATCCCTTTCTGCACATATGCCTGCTTTTGACCACAGGGGATGAGGGTCACTGTCTCTGTAATGAGCATCCACTTCACAACATCCTCCTCTCAAAAATCCTTTCCTGCCTTCAGCATTTCCCACTTGACCTCCTTAGACAGCACCATTTCTCACTGTCACGAGTTTGCTCCTCTTCCCAGTTGGCTGTATGCTCATGCCCAATGTCCTAGAGTGGAATGTGGACATCAGATTTTATCCCCATCTCTCCATTTCATCCAGTGGAATGGTAGGTCTTGCCAGTCTCCCATTAGAGTCTCTTGATAAAGTCTGTCACAGACATTCATTCATTCTTTCTTTCAGGGCTCCATATCTGTGACCTGGGCGCTTAGTTATGTAATTGCTGTTCCTGCCTGATGTCCTGGCATCTGGATTTAGTAGGGGAAATGACCATCTCCAAACTACCATCTGAGTACAGGAAGTAATCATGGACTGTGGTTGTAAATATGAATGAAGAAAGGGCTAGAAACAGCACCGGTATGGAGCTGGGGTTGTATTGGCTCCTGGAAAGGGGAGAGGAGATTTCTCTTCTGAGAGATCACTTTTAGGATAAGACCTGCTAGAGGACCAGAAGCCACACGCCACAGGTATGGGTTGGGATAGAGGTCACCATATCGGAGGGAAGAGCTACTTCCAGAGTCTTGAGAATGGGAAGACGGGTTGTACAGGGTGAGCAGTTGTGACCTGAGCTAGAAGGGGGAGAAGAGGTGGTGGGGCTGGATTCGATGGGTCAGCGGGCTTGCTCTCAAGGGTCCATCTAAGCAATGACCAGGAGAAGGAAGAGTTTGAATGCACTCTGAGTAAGAAATGTAAAAGTAATGGATATAGCAGTTACCCTATGTTGATCAACACGTAATGTATATGTGAATCAGAACACAACACTGTACCTTATAAAATGTACAAATAATATGTGTTATATGCCAATTAAAAAAGGTTAAAGTGATATACATAAAAAAATTAAAGAACACTGGGACTGCTTGTTCCCTAGAGGGGGAACTGGAACAGGGTGAGGTGGGGCATGAATCAGAAGAGGCAGAGTTTCTAACCAAGGAGAGGCTGGTGAGAGAGTCCTCTAAGGGCTCTTTGGGAGGGAGAGAGGGTTCCTTGCCCTTGGTAGGTACTGTGTGGAACAAAGCTCTGTGAGGGCTCGGAGTGTAACTTTCCTCTGCACCTGAGGGATCTGCACCTTGGCTCAGTGTGGAGAGCCAAGCTGTACCCTGGGAAAATCAACAGTAGTGAGATTTCAAGCTTAGGCTTGCATTCGATTTGTCCCTGACCCTCACCCTACTGCCAGCAAGCACGTAGCCAGGGGTACAGCCTTCTTAGTCCCATTCCTATGAGAGGCATCCTCAGGGAGCCTATTCAACCTCATGTTTTGCTGAGAGGAAGGGTGGATAAAGAAACAATCCACACAATGACTCCAGAGCCAGTGACCACACATGCTGGTACCCCAGCTCAACCGTGTCAGCTTCCTGTAGGTACAAATCCTTCATCCCTGGTTTGCTTTGATCACGGAAAGCTATGTGTGAAGGGTGTTGCCATCAGAGCAGCCCCATTCTCCCATATATTTGGCTTGCATTTTCCTGGTTGGTGGAGGACTTGAATAGCTCCAGAGAGTAGTGAGGCTGGCATAGTTGCAGAGAGGGGAGGCCAGAGAGTGAGTCTCATGTCTCCTGCTATGGTGGGTAGCATTGGAAGAGTCTGTCTCCTCACCTGTAAAACTGGTGCACTCAGTGTTCCCAGCCTGTGGTAGAGATCAATCCACCAGGCCAACCAGGAGCATTCCCTCTAAATAAGCATCTTGTGTAATGCTTCCTTTAGGAAATAGCAGTGGCCTGGCGGAGGAGGGGTTCTGAGAGGTTCCCAGCTCACGGAGCCTAAGCCTTCACCAGGTTCTAAGGCAAGGACATTGGTATGTGCCTAGATCCTTTACTCTGAAGAGAATCAGAGGGCATCTACTGTCCACACTTGGTTCCTCCTGGTTGAAAGGGATGCAGGCAGTACTAGAATTGGTTTGGAAAGATCTCTTTCTGAGAAGCTGGCACTAGAAGTTTTATCTCAGGTAGCTTGGAAAAGCCACCGTGGATGATTCTACTGAGAAGAAGCATATGGGCCCCTCATAACCAAGATCTGGGCATGTTGAGTCCAGGCTTTGAGTTATTATTATCCAGACTTTGGGGTGTAGGTTCAGCGCTGGGAGGAGAGGAAGTCAGGGCTAAGTAAGCAGAGCCCAGGCCCAGGGGGGTGGGGTGGTAGAGTACCCTGCAGCCCAGGAGGGTGGGAGATAAGATGTGTCTATCTCATTTCAGGAGACCCTGAGGTCCCTGGCCAGAGCCAGGGCGGGATAAAATGCCAGATATTACTCTTGCTTTAAATATAGTCAGACCAATTTGAATGTATCCGAGTGACATGCCATCAGATTGGCCTGGGCTCTCAGAACACCTTGCGATCCAGTAGTCCAGGGTCCTCACAGGGTACGGTACAGTGTACCTCATTATTTGCCCCAGAATCCCAACATCTGTGATCATCAGCTTCTTAGGCCTATGCTCAGCACCCAGTCAGTCCTCAGGACTTGAAATATGGAAGTAACATATGACACTTCAAACATGTCAGCTCAAGAAGGTTTTTTTTTTTTTTTTTTTGTGCATCTGCTATGAGCTTGGACCTCAGGTCTACTACTAGCCACTGGGGTGGGAGTTTCCAGGTCAGACCTGGTCTCTATTTCCATGGCTTTGGACTTGGGTAAAAATGAAGCCCTGTTAAAATCAAGTTCCACCAGATACAGGCTAATCTTGCCAAACTGATGGCATTTTCTAGGCTCATTAATTTGGGCACTTGGCCACATGCCCAGCAAGTATAAAGTCAAGGCTTGTTTTAGGTCCAAATTTGGTTGCAGGATGGCCTGGGGCTTCCACACCCAGCTCTCTAGTATATTCCATGGGGTGCTCTTGCCCAAGAGAAACACAGAAGCAGCTGCAGGGGTAAGGGGCACGGATTTCACTCAAAGGTTGGGAGGTGGTCATGAACTTTTGAACTCAAGGTCAAAGGAGTAGGAATTATGACCCAAAAGGTGTCAAGGTCTTACTTGAGACCTGAAGGGAACTTGTATATGTGTGTGTGAGATGAAACAGTAGTCTAGTCTTAGTTAGAACCCACTAACCCAGGCCCCAGGAGGTCATCACCTGTTGCTCCCCTCTTGTCCTATTCTCTAGTGCCAGCTTAGGGAGCACAGCATCTGAGCACCAGTGATGAGTCTTCTGGAAAATGGCTCAGAACACATGTGCATGTCACTAACTGGCCTGCATTCCCGGCTGTCCCACGATCAGTATCCAAGGTGAGGGCTGGCTCTTGGAATCAAATGTGGCATCCTATTTTCAGGAGTTTTGAGACTTTGGGTCAATTCTAGGTCTTATTCTGACAGACTCCTTTGATATTGGGCACTCTCCTGCTACAATCCTCAGTTTTTCAGCCTGAAAAATGGGAGGGGTGTATTCACCTAATATGCACAGGTAGATCTAATTCCAATCCAACCAGGATCTCACTAAAATGTATTGCGAACATCTTTTCATACACATAATTTGACTTCGGGTTCTTAAAGCCCTAGGTAAGGTCAGTGTTGTGTGTTTTAATTGAAGTCATACAGCCGAGAAGCCATTCAACTGAGATTCAGTCTCCAGTTTGTCCGTCTTCTAGTTTAAGGAACTGAGAGGAGATGCTTTGAATCCCCACGAACTTAACTTCCCTGCTCCTGCCTTCCTTTCCACCCAGGAGCTCAGCTCCTACTGTGATGTAGGGAGCTGGGCCATGGAGGGAGCTCTGGCTAAGGCTGGGGATGTGATAGATACAGG
This sequence comes from Cricetomys ansorgei, assembly GCA_026225945.1. Taxonomy (NCBI): domain Eukaryota; kingdom Metazoa; phylum Chordata; class Mammalia; order Rodentia; family Nesomyidae; genus Cricetomys; species Cricetomys ansorgei. The sequence continues at coordinate 9,267,312 of JAMJFZ010001100.1, read as the reverse complement.
TGTGCTGTGACTGGAGGCGGCAGGTGAGCAAGAAGGCTGACAGATCAGCTCTGGGTGTCCAAACTGAGTCCAGGAGGCTTCATTTAGCTACAAGCTAAAGGAGCTGCTGCTGTTCCATGCTAATTGGGGGGACCTCTCTGCATTTGCTCCTGATTGGTCATCTCAGAGTCTTCCACCAGATTTCTGCCCAAACTTCCTAGCCCCCAGAAATCGTCACCTAACACTAAAGGAGTTGAGGGCAAGGCATAAAGAGTGCCTAAGGGACAGGGTACACATCTCTGCCCTAATTACAGAGGAGATTTCAAGGGAGGTTTCATTCCAGTCAATTCAATCGCCCCCCCCCCCCAGCCTGAAAGCTTTTTGAAGATCTCAGTTGGGTGTCTTCTCAGAACCTTGGGTGGCTTTGACTCCTGCCATTACAACTGGCAAAATAATATCTACCTCTGGATCTCAGTGTCCCCATCCAGGCAATAGCCAGGTGGCTGAGTCCCATAGATGTCAGGCCTCTCCCAGTGGTGACATTTTAGGATACACTGTCATGTACTTTTCCTTCCCTCCCAGAGGCCTGGGTACCAGATGCCTTGGGAAAGATATCAAGCTTAAAGATAGCTCTCCCTGCCTGAGTGTTGTCCCCCCTCCCCCCAGGCGGCTGCAGGTTCCCCTCCTCCCTCATTGCCAAACCGGCGCTTCCAGTTCCAGGCCCGCGGCTGATGGTGGCCTGGCCCTTTAGCCTTGCTACTTGGCCAATGCAAGCGAGCGAGGGAATCCGCGCAGCGCTACAGCGGCGACTGCGGCGGCCACGGCGGCGCAGGGGGCGGGGAGGAGAGAAGAGCCCACTTGTCCCACTGCTCGGTAGCAGCCCTGGCCCTGGCCCAGGTGCATTACAGCTGTCTTTGGAACCCTGGGGTTTGTTGGCTGGGCAGGAGCCAGCTGGGAGCACACCATCACTTGATCGCACAAAACGTCCCCCCCCGCCCCCCGCAGGCACCGCAGTCCCCAACTCGGCCAGGCTAGCGCAGGTTATTCTTCGCCCCTAGGTGCGGGAGGTTTGGGACCACGACGCTCCGGCTCCTGTCTCATTCTTCCCAACACTAAGCTCAAGGAATTCTACATCCCAGGCAAAAGAAAAATCGCGGCTATCAGGGCTGGGGTGGGGGTGGGGATGGGGGTAGGGGCACCATTTTGGGCCAGACGCTGATTAGATTCTTCGCCCGTGTCGGTCCTTTGGACCCCATCTCCATCGGCATCTCCAAGTTTCAGCCTCTGTCCCCGCCCCCTATGGGGCTCACCCGGCCAAGGGCGGCCGCAGCTCCTAGCGGCGCCCAGCCCGCAGTCTCTGCCTCCTCTGCCCTCCCTAGGGTCACCCTCCCGGTTCAGCCCAGCGGGTCTGATGCTGAGAGTGCCCTGGATGCTTAGAGCAGAAGGGTCAAAGTTCGGTCACCGAAGCGGGGTGGAAGGCCCTGGACCCACAGGCCTTTAGCAGGGGTGCGGGAGGTCAGGACACGGCGTTCCCTCACCTGTTTCTCCGCGGGCTCCTTGGCGGAGATCGCCGGCTTGGGGGAGGGCGCACGGTCGCAGACACAGCCCTCCAGCAGGTAGAGCCCCGAGGGCCGAGAACTCGAGTCGCTTTCGAAGTAGAAGAGCAGATTCTGCAGCAGCGCGAACCACTTGGTTTGCCATTTTGTGTTGTCCGAACTCCGCTTGCTCAGGTAGCCTTTGCGCGTGCCGTCCTTGCGCGCCAGCAGTCCCAGGGACGCGACGTGGCCATCGTTCAGTCGGATCCCTTTCTGCATGGTGCTCAGAGGCCAGCGAGACCCCGCACGCTTACATCTTCCCCGCGCGGCACCCGGCAGCCCCTCGTCGGTGCGCGCCGCGCTGCCTCTCTCTGGCGCTCGCTGGATCGCTCCCTCTCGCTCCCCAACCCCACTCCCCCCACCTCAAGATCTACACTCCAGGATCTGGAGCCGAGCTGGGGTTTCTTGAAATTAGATGGACCATTCCTTGCTGGAACCTCTGCTCCTCTCCGCAGAGCCCCAGGGCCCCGGGAGATGTCGCCCGACCCTCCCCCGGCAAACTGAGGGACGGGCGATCTGCGCGCTGGCGAGGGGCAGGCGGAGTCATGTGACGCGGATCCCTCGAAGAGCCCGTTTCAGCAGCGCGGACAGGGACACACGCACGCAGCCCCGCCGAGGCGCAGAGCCGCACGCAGGCTGCACCTTGGCGCCTCCTCCCCAACCTCCCCGGACACACACACACGCACACACACACGCACACACACACACACACGCCTCACCCTCCCTCCTTGTCCTCCTCTTCTCCACTTCGGGTGTTCTAAACCAAATTAGACCAATTTTCGCACAAGCCAATGGAACCCCGGAGACTCACCACCCCCGGAGTTTGCGTTCTTTGCGCCCCACCGCGGCTCACTGTAGACTTAGGGTAAGCCGCATTTGTCATTTTCTCCCCCAAAGCTTTCCACTCTTCCTCCTGTACTTATTCCTTTATTTATTTTTCTAATCCAAGGTGGATGGAGGAAAGTGGAAGGCGAAAGGGATGGGATATGTACTAATTTTTTGCATAACTGTTCAGGTCTCATTCCTTTTAGTTATCTAGCCCAATTCCCCGCGGCTTCGACGGCGACCTGAGGATATAGGGGGTGAGGTTGGCAGGGAAGAGGTGACCGTCTATTTTATTTCATTTTGAGCTTTGCCATAATTACTGGCGTCACCCCCTCAACCTTAAGGTCTGGCTGGCAAGCCGCTGCTTGGAGTTTTCAGCAAATACCCCTGAAGCCTGAAGGCGGGCTTCAAACGCAGGCGCCGGGGACCATGGGAGCCTTCAAATAGCTGCGCTGGCGCAATGATACCTTAATGATAGATTTTCCGTTCTTATTTTTAGCTCCCATTCGCCTACACAGTTACACGGCATTTATCCGAGAACGTCACAGCGCCCGCATGCTGCACCGGCAGAGCGCGCGGGCTGCCGGGCCAGCCGGGTGCTGGAGCGGGGAGCGCGCACCGCCGTGTGCCGCAGAGGACAGCGGCCTCTCTGAGACCCGGAGTGGCGCCTGGCGCTGACAGTTTGCAGTTGGGACGGGTGTCCGCGCAGAACCTCTGGAGGAAGAACACCATCTTTCCTCCCAGAACCGCGAGAACCCTTCCCCCTTTAGAAAACACACACACACGCACACGCACACACCATACATCATGGCATGGAATGGAGTTGTCCCTTTTCAGGACGTATTGGTCCAGGCCCGGCTTCCTCTATGATGCTCATTTTTCTTCCTCAGGTAATCAAAAGGACAGAGGGCTAAGCATCTTCATTGCAGCCTTGTTTTGCTCAAGAGAGATCTTGTAAAAATAATTTTGATAATTTTTACTTGTTTTCTTTCTTCTTTATCCCTTCTCCCATTTCCCACCTAGTCCTTCTCCTTTTTTCAGACAGGATCTTGTTATATAGCCCAGGTTGGCTTGCCTTCTTTACGAAGAAGAATTTCCAGGATTTTCCCCCACCACCCAGGTTTTTCTGTAAATTCCTATTAGGAAGCCTGTTACAGAGGAGGCCAAGGCAACCCCATGGTAAGGGTCACTGCTAAGCGTTTGTCTCAGTTAAGTCATTGCATCATCTCTAAAGCCTTCTGCTTAGTTTGGGTTCGTTTGCTTAGCTATTGACAGATGTGGGGTTTGAACCAGGTTGAGACTTAATGTGGAGTAGGGCTCAAGACTGCATTGAAGTTGGAGTTTATCCCACAAAGGAGCAGGACAGTCAGGGAGAAAGGGTATATCTAGGTGAGCTGGAGCCAAGGTTTGGCCTGCTTTGAGGCTTGTGTGGCAGACAGACCTATAGTTCTTCTGAATCTGGGCTACAGGCTTACATGGGTAATGAACTTTACAAGCAATTTTACTTCAGGAGCTTGGAGACTCACTAATATATGGCAGAACCAATGCTGCTGCCTTGGGCACACATCATCTGAGATTGCTATCAGAAGGTAAAAAACCTTCTCATTCAGTGGAGTCAGGCATTTCTGACAAATCTGCCAGTGATGCAACCTTGCTGTTTTGCAGCTCACTCATTAGATTTTTAGGACCAAGGAGATGGGGCAGGCTGGGACTCATTCATTTGTTCACTCACTCACACATCTTATTCTGTTGACTGGGCTCCAGAGACACAACAATAAGAAAAACGGAGTCCCTTCTAGAGCTTGGGCTAGCCTAGGAACTCCTTTGCTGTGTGACTCCTAGTATGCCCAAAGGAAAACTCACTTTCTCTTGAGTCTGGGGAAGACATTCTAATTAAAGGTGTCAGTCAGGGAAAAGAACAGAACCCACTTCTGAGGCTCTGAACTCTGGTGCACTTTAGAAATTTAAAGTCTGTGTTCTGGCCTCGCTCAGGGCCAGTGAAGTCAGATCCACTGAGGCTGGACATGCACGTAGAAGCTCCTGGAAGAACCCAACATGCAGCAGGACTAAGAATACTAAAGCTAGGGCCAAGAGGTTCCCTTCACTGCCTCTTCCTTCCCTGGTCATAACTGGGGTGGAGGAGTCACAAACTTTTTTGCTAACCATGGGGTTCTGGGCTTTCCTGGTGAGCTAGACCATGTTGGAAGGCTGGTTCTGGCTCCAAGCTGCTGTATTAGAGAGAGGAGAATGTTTGGAGTCTTGCCTGACATTTTAATTACTCTTATCTAAGCCGTGTGAGTATTGTTTGTTTGTTTGTTTGTTTGTTTTTTTCCCTCAGTGACCACACCTGAGTTTAACCTATAACCTCTTGGCAGTCTTTTGACTAGAATCAAGCTCAAGGCTCTCGGGCTAGGGAGATACCATTAATGAGGCTGGTTCCTGCTTGGTTAGTGTAAGAGGTGCCATAGAGAAGGTGGGCATAAGCTGTGTAGCTATTTCTTCTGAATTGAAATATTCCCTCTTAGAGGGAGGAGAGAGGCTCATAAGACTCAAGTTCAAGAAACTTACAAGGCTCTTGTCTTAGTCACTGTTCTATTGCTGTGAAGAGACATCATGACCAAAGAAACTCTTACAAAAGGAAGCATTTAACCTGGGGCTTGCTTGCAGTTTCAAGGGCTTAGTCCATGATCATCATGGTGAGAAGTGTAACAGCAGGAAGGCAGGCATGATGCTGGAGAGCTCTGCATCCATCCACAGGCACCAGGCAAAGAGGGGGAGGGATGGGGGAGGGGATGGAGGGAGAGTGGGAGGAAGGGAGGGAAGGAGGAAGAGAGAGGAAGAGAAACTGGGCCTAGTGTGGACTTTTAACACCTCAAAGCTACCCCAGTGACACACCTTCTATAAGGCCACACTCACTCCAACAGGACCATAATTTCTAATCTTTCCCAAATAGTCTACCAACCGAGATGACCAAGTATTCAAATATTTGAGCCTATGGGGGTCATTCTTATTCAAACCACAACAGCTCTGGAAGCTTAGACTTTACAGGAATCAAAGGACTCCTCCCCAGAATGAGATGAGCAGTTAGGAGTACAGTACAGGAGGAGGAAACTCTTCAGAAGAATTGTCTGCAAGTTGGGCAGGGTCCTCCAGGGATGAACTCATATTTGGGGGGCGGGAGGTATGGCTTTGTGATAGAGCTGCCTTTGGGTTACCCATGCCCTGTAAGTAACCTCAGTGATCTCAGTGGCTCACTAAGCTAGATTGGTGAGAAATTCTTTGGTCTATCATTGCTGCCCTACCTGTAGTAAATAAATGTTGATTTGTATCTCCCCCACCCTTCAAAAAATCATACAACATAATATTTTGGCATAACAGGTAGAATTGAGCACACTTGAAGATCAAACATACTGGCTACCAAGTGATTCTCAGCCTGTGGATTGCTACCACCGGAAAACACATGTTTCTGATGGTCTTAGGAACTGAGACACTGCTCAGTATCAAAATTACAGTTTATCAAATAGCAATGAAAATAATTTTATGGTTGGGGGGGTCAGAACAACATAAGAAACTGTATTAAAGGGTCATGGCATTAAGAAGGTTGAGAACCACTGGTCAACAGAGTACAAGAACTTAGCCTATCCTTCAGGGAAGGGCAGAGGCTGACTAACCACAGTGCATTTGGCTGTGACTTGATTTACTCCGTCCTCCCAATAAGATTTTTGAATAGAAGTTAATAACTCCATTTCCCAGGTGGAGAAACTAAGGCCTCACTGTGTGTGTGTGTGTGTATGTGTGTGTGTGTGTGTGTTTGTGTGTACTTAGAGAATTTTTGTCCTTTTGGCAACATATTCCAAAAGTAGTTTCCACACAGCTTTGAAAAAGAGACATTAAGTTTGTTGAGTCAGAACTTTTGGACCCATGGGTTTTGTCTGTGGGAGTTCCGACTCTAAATCTTGGGCTCCACTATCACCTTGACCAGACACCTAGTAGGAAACAAGGGGCTTACACTTTTAGTTTGTATTAGCCATATTATTCTGTCTGCTTCTAAGAATGATGAAGGTTCTTTGTAAAAATAAATTAAATAATAAATAAGCTCACACAGGGAATAAGAGAGAACACCATCAAAGTTTCTTCTTAAATTTTTTTTTCCTGTAAAATCCTTTTGCTTTTTTTCAGACATAGTAAGCATATTTCACCAAAATGACTTTCTATAGTATCTGATTTTTAAAATTCTTTTACTGTTGGAATTGTTTTCTTTCCTACCTCCCTGTTCCCCGTTCCGACCTCTGTGCCCTCAAAAACAAACAAACAAACAAACAAACAAACATACAAAAACAAAACCAAAACCAAATAAAATTAAGTCCAGCTAGTGTATCAGGAGCATGGACCATGGCATCGCCACGGATCTACTATTTGATGTTTTAGAGGCTCAGTCTTTTTCTTTCTCTTCTTCATAGTACATGGAAATACTTTTTACTACCACCACAAATTTAATTATCTTTCTATTGTGGACGCTTGAGTTGGTTTCAGATCATAGCTTTTGGCAGTGATGCACAATGGCTACTGTTGTGTGTATACCTCCACTCCTAGGCCAAGTTTCTCAAGGTGGGGCTGCTGGGTGAGAGGGCGTACATTGAACACTGGTGTGTATTGCTTCATTTCCAGTGGGTAAGTTCTTAATCTTTACTTTCAGCCAGTAACTCAGGATGAGAAAGCCAGTTTATTCTGTTGTCAAGATTCTGATGTTTTCCAGTTTCTTAAATACTCGCTCTTTAGAAGGGCCAAAAGTAACATCTCATATTGAACTCATTTTCAATTATGTTATTAATTTATTGAGTTTTAATTGCATGCAATCATGGCATTCCTCTTTTGATTTTTTTTGCTTATATTTAAATTTTGAAGTTGGAAGATGCACTTATATTTTCTTATAGATTTATCAGTATTTCATAAATGTATAATAGCCAGTGACTCCATGCATGATGCAAATAACTGCCGTAGCATTTGTTCATCTTATTCATCATTGTAGTAAAATAACACAGAACGTACTTCTTAGGACCCCTATCCTTTTTTAGACAGGGTCTCCTACATAGCCCTGTCCGTCCTGGTACTTGCTATGTAGACCAGGCTGGCTTCAAACTCACAGAGATCCACTTGCCTTTGCCTCCTGAGTGCTGGGATTAAAGGTGTGCGCCACCACACTTGGATTTTGTAGTGTTCTTAAGTATTTCCATTTTATCAAGCTCCAGAAAAATTTTGGCTGAGATCATATTGAAAACATCATAAGAAGCCAGGCGGTGGTGGTGCAAGCCTTTAATCCCAGCACCCGGGAGGCAGAGGCAGGTGGATTCCTGTGAGTTTGAGGCCAGCCTGGTTAACAGAGTGAGTTCCAGGACAGCCAGAGTTACAACAGAGGAACCCTGTCTTGAAAAACCAAAAAAAAAAAAAAAAAAAAAAAAAAACAAAAAAGAGAGAGAGAATATACCAAAAGATTAATTCTTTTATAATGTGCTTTGTCTTCTTATCCAAAATTCTTTGTCCTTAATGCTTTGGTAGAATGTTACACTTGCCTTTATATATGTTTTGCACATTTTACTTCTAGATATTTTGTATTTAATGGTTACTATTGGAAACATGTCATTTTTATGTTTTGAACTTACTAATTTTGTGAGATGGGGGCTTGCTGTCTTGTGCCGGCTGGGCTTAAACTTGGGGAAGCTCCTACCTCCGCATTCACAGTAGCTGAGATTACAGGCACATTCCATCTCACCTGGTTTCTTAAAAGTGAGCATTGTTGGCACAAAAGGAAATTATTGTTATTTGTATATTTATTTTTAAGCTACTACTATGAATTGAGGTTTTCTGATCGTTAAAAATCTCAGCTCATCTGTTTGAATTTGCTGGTTAGGTGAATGGAATATATCAATGTACTTCCTAACACTTAGGAATGTGTGTATCTTTTAGAATAGTGGTTCTCAAACTGTGGGTCCTGACCCCACTGAGGGTCAATCACAGGGATTGCCTAAGATCACCTGCATATCAGATATTTGCATTATGATCCATCATAGTAGAGAAATTACAGTTATGAAGTAACAACAAAAGTGATTTTATGGTTGGGGTTTCACCACAACATAAGAAACTGTGTTAAAGGGTTGAAGCATTAGGAAGCTTGAGAATCAGTGTTTTAGACAAACCCTACTTCAGCACGGAGGATTTTTGCATTATTATTAATTTATTTGGATGGTCTTTTCTTGAGTCACTCCTGTTGACATAATCTCCAAGATCGTTTGCTCATACTTCCCAGGTTATCAACTCATTACTAAATACTGTCTTATCGTTCTGATTTCCTCTGTCTATGTCACTTCATCTTTTAATGTGCTGATTTTGTCTTCATAGAGTTGGTCTTTTCTCGCAAACATTCGACTTATGTTATCGAGACGCTAAACTACTTACTGATTCTGCTCTTTCCTAACTCAGCAATACAGCCCTTGTCTTTATTATATTATTTATTTATATTTATTTAAAAATTTTATTGCTATTTTTCTTTCTATCTCTTGAATGTACACTTTTTCATTTTCATGATTTCTTGTTTAAGTAACAATAGTGTTTAAAGCTTTTTTAAAAAATAAGAACCGATTCCTCCTGTTCTCCCAGATACAACAGGATTGCTACATAAAACAGATCCGATAGGATTGCTATAGAAGTCTCTGGTCATCACTATAGTAAAAGAATCAGAAGTGAATTTATGCTTTAAGTGGGTACTTACCATATAACTGCTCCCCTCATCTTTTTTTGAGACAGGCCTCACTGAACGGACCTGATTGACCTAGAATTTGCTTTGTAGATCAGACTGGCCTTGCATTCACAGAGATCAGCCTGCTTTTGCCTTCCTAGTGCTGGGATTAAAAGCATGCACTATCATGCCTGGTCATTAAGTTGTAATCGAATGCCTTTTGCATTTCCAAGCTAAGTTTTTGCTTGCTTTGCTTATCTCTAAGGTTTTGTTGCATTGTGCTCAGAGAATGTGTTCTGCATTATTTTACACATATTGAAATTTATGCCTATTTTTGCTGTGTTCTGCAATTGGTCAGTTTGTGACTATTCCAGGGATTCTGGGAAACACACACACTGGAGTCATAGGGTATGGAGTTTGACACAAATCTAGTAGCTCAGTTATAACACACAAGACCAGAACAAAGCTCTGATTGTGACCCATGGTCAGCGTAGCTTGACTTCCAGCTGTGAGCAGAAGCTACAGATGTGCATGGGAACTCTGAAGGAAACTAGTGTTCTCCTTTAATGTCACCAGAGTCCTGATAGTGCAGGAACTTACTAGGATTCTGAACTCAGTTACAGACCAAGAAGAAGACAAAGGAGTAGACAAAGGAACAACATCTTGCTCACATGCTCCCAAGCTCAGATCCCACCAGACTCAAGCCTCCGATGCTCTAGCTCTTTACTAGCTGTAATTTGCATGTCCCCTCTCAATTAATCACCATCATAGTGGTATTAAGATGTGGGCCCTTTACAAGGCGTTGTGTCATGGGGGCTCTGCTCTTATAAGCATATTAATGCCGTGATCAATGGGAATGAGTTAGTCATCACAGGCATGGGCTCCTGGGAAAAAGAATGGGTTGACATATGTTTCTCTGTCTCACACATGCTTTCTTGTTTTAAAACTGTGTTATGACCAACACAAAAGGCCTTTGCCAGATGCTGGTACCATAGTTTATCCTTCTCAGTCTCCAAAGCCACGAGTCGAAATTCTGTTGTTTCTAAGATACCCACCCTGTGGCATTCGCCCATAGCAGCCAAGAGTAGACTAACTCATTCCATTTACATCCACACTGCACAGTGCCTTTCAGTGACTTGCTGATAAGACCTCCCAGCCCATTTAACACCCAGAGCAAGAAATTCACAGATGATTGAGCCAACCATGTAGCTCACAATAAATAAGAAAAAAAGCGAACACAACCCCACGATCACAGTCGGTAGAGGGCAGGTGGTAGTGCATTCACCAAATGCAGCGAGCTTGTGTCGGGAGCTCTCACTTACTCCAGGCTTAGTCTGAGCTCTTCTCCACCCAGCTCTGTGGCCCTGGTGTCTGGTCTTAGTCTCTGGTCTCCCCTTGACAAAGGGGTTCCGATTGGGTTTGGCTGAAGAGGAACATTTTCCTGGACAAATTGAGGAGAGAGGTTGGTGTTACACCTTATTGCTTAGTGCTGTCTCCCTGTACTGTCCTGTCCCTAGGCTCTTCACCCTTCTCCTCAGGCGGAGGGGTGGTACTTACCCCAGGGCGTTGGGATGGCTTTTGTGGTTCCCTAGTTCTAATTCCAACCTTTTAAAATCACTTCTTATACTCTCTTAAATTACCCAATTCCAATGCTCTGTTTTCTGCTGGTCCTTAACTCATACTGAGCTGATAAGAAATTCATGGATAATTTACTCCTAACTTCTTACCATTTGATCGAGACAATGATACTCTTAATGATATAGGAGGCCATTGGTAATTAGGACTTCTTCTAGGGCCCTGGGGTTTCAGTTTGCCATTCTTGTCTCTATTGTTCACATTTTTGGATCAAATTCTATTACATACACAGGGCTAGGGTTAGCTTATAAGCACAAAATAATATGAAAAATAATTCCAAGATTTGCCACCCCCTTCATTGGAATCAGGCCCAGCTAATCTGATCGTTCGAATCATTTTAGGAGAGTGGGAGGGAGGGAGGCATATGTGCACTGTTTCTCATTTAGATTCAACAGTCTTTCTTATCTGTATTTTTTACTTTTTAAAATTAAAAAGTGACTAGTTAAAAAAAAAAAAAGAAATAATAAGCCAGGGACATGCAAAAGACCTTTGAGAAATTTTTTCAGTCAAAAACTTTTGGAGGGTTGGTGAGGTGGCTCAGTAGATAAAAGTGGCTCACCAGACAACTTTAATTTGATCCCCAGAGCTCGAATGCTGGGAGAAGAAAGCTGATTCCCACCAGTTGTCCTCTTCAAACATGGACCCTCCCCATTCCTTTGTGTGCTAGATTCTCATGTCCACACAGGCTTCTCAGTGGCCTCCCTCCCTCTGTGGGTCTGGCTTCTCTCCAGAGGTAAGAACAATAGCTTCTGATTATAGCCCCTGAGCCACTCTTACAGTGACATATAAAGCCACCTGAACACTATTCAAGGCTCACCCATGTCCTGCTCTGCACCTTCTGTTGGATCCACGCTGAGCCGTGTGAGTTCTCCCAGGCCCTGCCTGTTTGTGCATGCTGTTGCCTATGCCCAGAACGTTCCCTCTCGTCTCTTTGAATTGCCTCTCCCATCTGTGTATTGCTTCTTTGCTTTTTGACAACAGTCTCTGCAGTTGCTGTGGTTTGTACCGTGGCATCTTGACTACAACGTACCATGGAGAAGTTCTCTGGTGGTGGGTGTCGGGGCCACCTCTTGTACTTGGATGCCCATTTGTTTTCCAAGGTTTGGGAATTTTTATTATAATTGTATTGGATAGTTTTTTCTGTGCCCCCCTCCCTTTAATCTCAGCAATGTCTACTCTTAGACTCTCGGACTCTTTCTTTTTTTTTTAAAGTTTCATTTGTTTTAGTCATTATTAGATACAGCATTTTCTCTACTCTGGATATTTTTGTTTCCATGTGGCCATCTTCTTTATTGGTGATGCTTTCTATTGTACTTTTTATTTGATTCATTATTTCCAATATTTCAACTTAAAGAAAAATATCAGTTTCCTTGCTGGATTTCTCATCCGCGTGGCTGCCTTTTTCTACCCACATCAGTGACTTCATCTACGATGTTGGTTTTCTTCACTAGGTCCCGATCTATGCCTGTCACCTGCTTGTTGACTCACCTGAGGTCACTGATCAGTTTTACAAGTGAACTTTGAGTACATCACCTGGCGTTTGTTCCATTTCAGTCCCTGAGCAGTCGAAGAGTTATGATCATTTGGAGGGCTCATGGTGTTTTATGGTCTGATGTAATTTTGCACATCTGTTGGATAACTTCTGTTTTTATTGAGAAATCTTCTTGGTGAACAAGTGAACAGCTTATTCTTCTTGGTGTGTGTGTGTGTGTGTGTGTGTGTGTGTGTGTGTGTGTGTGTATGTGTGTGTGTAACCCTATTGACATCAGGAGTTTTCCTTGATTGCTCCCCACCTTATTTGGTGGGTAGATTCTCTCAAATGAACATAGTTTGCTTATATGGCTAGTCTGATAAACTAACTTTCTCTAAGGCTTCCCCCTATCTTTGCATTCTAAACACTACAATTATAAGTGGGCTGCTATGCCTCTTCATCATTTACATAGGTCTGAACTTGTAAGCTCTTTGCCCCATGAGCCATGTCCCCAGCCCAAGCAGCCTACTTTTGAAATGCCTTAGTCTCTAGTACCACTTTTGGATGAGGTTTCTATTTCATGGAGAGATGCATGGTTGAAGCAGTGTAGGGCTTACTTCATTTCACTAAGTCACTCTTGCTGGGTGGGTGAAAAACTGGGAAAAAGCCAGGGTGATCTCAGGAAGATGTCCAGGACTCCACTTGGGCAATGAGACCCAGGGTGCCCTTGGCCTTATTCCCTGATAGGGAGGGTTTCTGTCATTTCCTTTCCACAGGGCTTAGCTCTGCAGTGGAAACAGAGTCCCTTCCTGGGACCTACTCTACCTCCCAACTCTCCTGACTGATGTATGATGTGCTCCAATCTTTCCAGGACAAGAACTGGATAAAAGGGAAAACATGCCAAGGTTCACAGTGTCTGAAAATAGTGGTGAGGGTACTGGGAAAAGGACTAAAATATTAAAATATTTGCTTATTTTTATGATTATTATTGTGTTGTATTGTGTGCGTGCATGTGTTAATGAGGATGCCTGTGGTGGCTAGAGGCATCAGATCTCCAGGAACTGGGTTTGAGGGGTTTGTAAGCTGCCATGTGAGTGCTGGGAGCCCAGCTTGGGTCCTTTGCAAGAGTAGCATGTGCTCTTAACTACTAAGCTATGTCTCTAGCCCGAGATCTTTGCTTTTTAAGTATGATTTAAAATAGGTGTTATCTGAATTTTTAGTTTTAAAAGATTTTTTCCTCAAAGTGATAAAGTGATGAATTTCATCAAATGTTTTTTCTCTATGTTGTTATTAAAAATTTAATTTTCTTACCTTATTAATATGGTAGATTATAAATATGTTAAATCATTAATATGGCTGATAAACTTTTGATACTGAGCCAACATCAAAAGTTTGCAAAGACAAATCCTAAGAAACTCCTTTTAGTGCTGGTACTTATATATTGCCGAATTCTATGTATTAGTATTTTATTAAGGATCTTAAAATCTGTGCTCATGAACCATATGGTTTATAGCTTTTACTTTTTTACCCCATGCATCTGACTTTTCTATCTCGGTAATGTTGGTATCAGGAAATGGATTGAGAAGTGTTCCTTAATCTGTTTTCTAGAATAGATTGTATAGAACAAATGCTAATTTTTCTTTAAACAATTAACATTGTATTGGAAGCTCTATTAGCTCATAAAGCAAGATAAGGAAATAAAGGACATACAGACCAGGAAGGAGAAAATAAAAACTGTATCTACTTTCAGGTCACATGATAATCTATGTAGAAACATTCCAAGGAGTCTACAAAGAAAAAAAAAATACCAGGATGGTAAGGTAAACAAGGAGGCAAGCCAAAGTACAAACCCAAAAATCAATATTACTTTATATAGTCACAAGAAACACACAGAAAGCAAAATTAAAAATACAAGAACTTCGGGAGATGGCTCATTTGTTAAAGTACTGGCTTCTAGCACCCATGTAAAAACCAGTGTGATGGAGTGTACTTGTAATCCCAGTGCTGGGGAGGTGGAGATGGGCCAATCCCTGGGATTTGCTTGCCAGCCAGTCTAGCTGAATTGGTGAGCTTTAGATTCAGTGAGAGATCCTGTCTCAAAAAGAAAGTGGAAAGTGATTGAGGAAGACACTTCCCATCAACTTCTGGCTCACACACACACACACACACACACACACACACACACACACAATGTATATACTCACTAACTCAATATTACTATTGTTCAAAAATGAAATTCTCAGGTATAACTGCAGCAAAATACATAAAAGACCCATGTACATCTATGTATAGAAACTTACTGAAGAAATAAAACACCTAAATAAGTGAAGATTTGTTGTGTTTCTGGGTTTAAAATTTTGACCAACTTCAGATCTCAGTTCTTCATAAAGTTTTAAAGCAATTCCCATTAAGATTGCAGCAGCATTTAAAAAAAATGTGCACGTAGAATACCAGAAGGAATTAAAATAACAAAAGGACAGAGGCATCAGGAGCCTCTTCAGGCTACCTAGCATTGGTTACCTAGCGTTGTGGGAGAGGGATTCACACAGTGATCAGCGACTGAAGAAAGAATCTGGGAACAGATCTGAACAGACATAAGAGCAATTTAATCGGATGGCAGTTCTTTCAGTGAGGGAACTGGAACAATCAGATCTCCATGAGAAATTATATAAACCTCTGGTTAAACCTCCCTGTATGCAAATATCAACTCAGAATGGATCCCAGATACAAATGCCATGTGAAAACTATAGAACAGAGAATCAAACCATCAGACATAGAGCTGAAGTGTAAGAAAGGTGAGATTATCTACTACAGAAAAATAGACCTAATTGAGATAAACTTGACCTCGTCAAGAAGACAAAAGGATAGCTACGTACTGGGGGAAATATTTGTAGGCCACCTATCTTGGATTTATATATTGAATGTGATATATATGTTAAGAGATATTTTCATGTATGTGTATATGTCACTCAAGAATCAGCAGGAAAACAATCCAATTAGAAACTAGACAAAACCAGGAAGTATGGCTAGCAAATGAGCATAAAACAAGATTGTTCAAAGTCACTAGCTGTTAAGAAAATGAAAATTAAGGCCACAAGGAACCATCACTTCATATCTAGGGGAGGGGGGAAGAGACAGTGTCAATTCTGGTAAGGATGCAGGGGACCAAAGCCCTTACCCATCGCTGGTAGACATGTTAAATTGTACAGCTGCTTTGGGAGAGTTTGGCAGTTTCTTCCACAGCTGAACATGTACGTGCTTACTCTGAGACCCCCTAAATCACACTTCTGGGCACTTACCCAGAGAAACGAAAATTTATGTCTACACAAACTTGTACAGAAATGCCAATAACAGCTTTATTGCAGTAGTCAAAAGTTGCAAAGAACTTGAATTATCTTTCAAGGTGACTGGCCAGACTCTTTGTGGTACATCTGCACACTGGAAAAGCACAACTGACCCTGTGAAAGCTTCAGAGACGCTATGCTGTGCAATAGAAACCAGTTTCCAAAGGCCAAAAATGACATGATTCCATTGATACAGTGCTGTGTTTCCTGCTAGTTTAAGCTTCCCCCAGCCGGCTTGCAGAGTTCCTTCCCATCTAGGACAAGCCAGCTCAGGGCCGGGTGCCTCCACATTAGCCAGTAACAGCCTGGTGCTAGGTGTGGTGGCACGTACCTGTAGTCTGTATTCCCGATGCTTTGGAGGTGGTGGCAGGTGGATCAGACATTTGAGGCTAGTCTCAGCTACCCAGTGAGTTTGAAGTCTGCCCAGGCTACAAGAGACCCTGTCTCAAAACAATAACAATAAAGAAAGCCAGGTTCTCTCTCTCCCCCACTGGATGTAGAGTCCTCTTAGGTCTCCTCAGGGAGAAAAGGCAAGTAGCATTTTGCTTTCTCCAGCAGTTCTTTTCCGAGAGACCTGAGGTTTAATAAAGCCACATTCCAAATTCATCCTCGGAGTGCCTGCACTGAATTCTTGTTCAGAGGGACAGGTGTTCGGACACCTGGCATTCACCATACCTGGTGAGCCAGGCCATATTAGCAGTGCCCCTGCACATAAACAAGGAATGCTCCCCTCAGGAGCCACCCAGACTTGGGCACAGGCCTCATGGGCAGCCTTGCTGCAGTGATGCCCTGACCTCTTGGCTGCTGCAGCTCTTTACGTAACAGTGCGCTAGATGCTCTGTGGGGTAGCTGGCTCTGAGGGATTTCTCATTTTTAGATATTTATGCCTTAAATCGAAAACCAAATACTGCTGGTTTTTGTCTCCCGTCTCCTCACGGCATCATTAGTAGCTTTCAGGAGCTGCGCTCTGTAAGTGGATCTGCCAGCTTGTCACTGGTGAGTTTTAAGTTCCCCATGACACTTGAAGAAATGCCCAGAATAGCTCCAGCCAGCCAGCCAAGCAGAGCTGGGGAGACAGCGGCTCAGAAGGCTGCATTTATGGAGAGCAGTGGGGAGCTCATCCAGAAACCCCATAATAGCGTGCATCTTGCTCTAAGGAGCTGAGCGCGTGGCGATGCTCCCAGCCCCTTGCTCTGAGCTCCTGGGGGACGATGGCGAGCAGGATGCCGTTCCGCTGCACAGACTACACGAGGGGCCAGATTCACAGTGTGTACTCATTTCTATCATGGAATATTCCCACCCTGCCAAGGTCAAGGAAAGTAGGTGGAACCCGCATAAGGGTGACTTAACTGAAGCTATGCAAAGGGCAGCAGCAGACTTGCAGAGAAAATCATTACACATGTTTTACTCAACTGGTAACCCATAGGCCCTTCTGCTATCCTCTTTGCTAGGGATGGGGCAGATATAAAGATCAAGGAAGCAGGACTATTGCTTTAAAAATTTCTACATCTTATAGAAGCAGCAGACCATTAAGCAATTAGAATGTTACGAATGCAGAGCCACCAAGGACAGTTGTCCATCTTATTTCATTGCACAGGAGTGATGAGCTCAAGAGGCAGGTGGGTCTGAAATCTCATTGTTACTGGCACAGTGCTGGGTCTGTGTAAGGAAGGGTCAACTTTTCTAGTGGGGAAAACTTGTGTAGACACAGCCCCGAGTGTAACATTTTTCTAGTATTATTTCCCGCAAATTCTTCCAGATGCTAAGCACAGGTGGCTAACCTGATGAAAGCCCCCCTGCTGAAGTCTTAGTGCTTTTATTCCTGAAATGTGCACAGAGGTCTTTGCTTTGGGACTGGGGAGCTGGCTCATTCAGTCAAAAGCATGAGGACCAGAGATCAGTGCCTAGGATCCAGACAAAAGAGTCAGGGGGATTCCTGGGAATCCATAGCCAGTGGTGTAGCTTACCCAGTGAGCTTCAGGCCAATGGAAACAATAACAATAAAACGAAACACCAATGTGGGTGGTCTCTGAGCACACACACCTCTGGCCCCTACATACATACACAGACCTACATGTGCACTGGGACAAATATGTCTACTCATATCCACATGAACACACACATACACACACACACACACACACACACACACACACACACGAGAGAGGGCGAGAGAGAAAGAGAGAGAGGGGTGGAGATATGGTTGTGAACAGTAATGGTTTTGGGTTATGTTAGCAAGTATAGACTTTAATGAACAATAGCAGTTGAGTGTGGTGGTACAACCTATAATCTCAGCATTCCAGAAGTTGAAGCAGGAGGATCATGAATTGGTATGTGGACAAAAGAGGCTGGATGCAGAACCACACACAGAGAGATGCTTCATAGCATGGAGAAGGGGACATGCCACCTACTCCTCGAGGAGTTAAAATGCCATCTTCTATCACACATCTGGACGAAGGCTCCTGCCATCCAGCTTCTGAAACCCCTTGCTTTACTAGAAAGAATCCGCAGGGCACTCATCACCAAGCTGTCTTCCCAAGACAGTGATGAGCTCAATCCAGGCAGCTGGAGCCGGATTGCTATTTCAGTTGCTGTCAAAAGATGCTTGCAACATGCTGTCAAGTTGGACAAAAAGGACAGTACTCTGAGCATAGGCAGGATTCTCTTATCTTTTTGAGGGACACACACACACACACACACCCCTGAAATAAAATTAATGAAACAAATCCTGCAGAGTGGATCTGCATACCCACCAAGTAGCCAATGGGACTGTAGCCCGGGGGAAGTCTCAGAGAGTCTGATGATGACAAGCAAGGAATCTGGGCTGTCAAGATGACAGGAATGGGTGGGAGGGTAAGACAGTATTACATGCATTGTGGACTTTGGGGAGCATCTCATTGGGTTGTCCCCGAGACTGTGGGGGGAAATGCTGCCACCATGCCACAGGGAGAGAAGCCTAGTCTCAGATAAGGCAACAAGTTATCAGGTGATGAGGTGAGGAAGGGTAATGCCAGGCCCTGAGCCCAGGGTTGACTTCATAAAAAGCAAAAGCCAGGCCATTGCCCCAGAGACAGCGTGAGCCCAAGCCTGCCATGCAGCCTGTGCAGCACAGTTAACCTGGCCTGGCCTTCCTCACATCTTCTTTGGGTTTTGACTTGTTATAGTTTTCATCTGAGGTGGGAAGACCCAAATGCCATTGGAGATTCTGCCCACCCTTGATGAATTGAGCCCCATCCCTGACCTTCTCAAAAGGTCATTTCCGTGCATTTCTCTCATGAAGACCACATGTGGGGAGAAAGATCCTGCTGTGTTCTCAGTAGGTGTCATCAAGGACTGAATGAAAGTACAAACAAGTCCTGTTCAGAGTTCTCTGTTCCTATTAGTACCTTTGCATGCCTGGTTTGGGGGCTATTGGCTCAAGAATGAAGGAAAATGGTAGTCTCTACCAGGTATCATATATTCCATTATTTTAATGAGGAGAACTTTAGGCTCTGGACCTCTGGTGATGGGATCCTTAGGATCCCCGAGGTCAAAGATTGAGCACTGACTTGGGATGATGGCTGGGTGTCTTCTCAGGATGGAGGCTGGGAGAGACACCACTTTCACAGATCTGAATTGGTTTGGCAGTTGCACTATAACTTAACTGAATCTGCTGAAGGCTTCATAAGTAGTCCGGTATGGCTTTTGTTGTGAATCCTGTTAAGACAGGATGCCTAGCGTGTGGGCAGCAGGCTCTAGAGACGGGAAGGAGTAGTTTAGGGCAAATGGTTGCTTTACCCTGTTCCCTTCCTGCCACAGGACCTTTGCTGAGAGCCTTTGCTGTTCCCATGTTGTAGTTTACTTTGTATTCCCCCACATAACTAACTCCTTTGTGTCCTGTAAACCTCAGCTCATGTGGGGCCTTATTAGACCAGTCTATTAATAGATCTGCCTGCTTTCCTTTTTCTTTCCCACATTTGTTGCTTTTATTACACACATTAGAATTTGAAATAATTTTATTGCTTTCTTGTGTTAGGGTTTTCTGAAGGCACAGAACTGACAGGACATATATACATGTATGTGATTTCTTAGATTGGCTTCCAGGATGCTGTCTGAACAATCCAACAATGGCTGTCTCACACTGGGGGCCCGAGAATCCAGGAATTATTCAGTCCATGAGCCTGGATGTAGCAGTTCTGTCTGATGCAGGAGGCCTGGAGGATTCCTGGAGATCTGCTGGTCTTCAGTGTGTTGGGATCCTGAAGAAGTAGGTTCTAATACCACAGCAGCAGGGTAGATGGACTTGTCAGTGAGAGGGGGGAGAAGCAGGCAAAAAACAAAGTTTCTTCCTTCCATGTCCTTTTATCTGTTTTATTCTCTTGAGAAAGAGTTTCTCTCTGAACCTGGCACTAGCATGGCTGCAAGCAAGCCCCAGTGGTCTTGTCTCTGTCCCTGAGACTGGGGTTATGGGTGTGTATGACTATGCTTGGTTTTGTATGTGGGTATCAAGGGGATTCAAACTCAGGTCCCCGTGCTTGCACAGCAAGCATTCTCACCAGTGACTCATCTCTCCAGCTCTGTTTACATCTATCTATCTATCTATCTATCTATCTATCTATCTATCTATCTACCTACCTATCATTCATCTATCTATCTATCATCTATTTACCTACCTATCATTAATCCATCTATCTTTATCTATCTATCTATTTATCTATCTATCTATCTATCTATCTATCTATCTATCTATCTATCTATCTCTTCTTTACTCAAATATAAGTTTTGAGATGACAAAAATCATCTCTGCATGGTCACCATGAGTAGGTGGGCATTATACTTGTAGGATGTTTGGTTGATGAGCTAACCAGTTACATAATGGGCTAAGGCTCTTTTTCAAACTGAAATGGCTGAGAATCTTCAGTAGCATCTTAACATTTTTTAAAAAATTAAAATTCACTTGTGTGTGCGTATGTGCATGTGTGTATATGTGTGTATGTGCATGAGTGTGTATATGTATGTGTGTGTTTATATGCCCGTGCGTGTGTGCATGTGTGTATGTGTGTGTGCATGCACCTGTGGTGTGTGCGTGTGTGCTTGTGTGTATGTGTGTATATGTGCATGAGTGTGTATATGTATGTGTGTGTGTATATGCGTGTGTGTGTGTGTGCATGCACCTGTGGGGTGTGTGTGTGTGTGTGCTTGTGTGTATGTGTGTGCGTGTGTGTTTGTGTGTGTGCATGCATGTGTGTGTGTGTGTGTGTGTGTACTCATACACTCACCATGGGATCAAACTCAGGCTTAGTGACAGGCTCCTTTACTGACTCATCTCACAGAGATGCATCTGTGGAAGCAGTCTGGAGATGCACAGCTGCATCTTTTGAGGCAATCTGAGCCCACTGCTGCACTGGTGAGGTAGCTCATACTGCCTGGGTGTCTAGATGTGCAATGCTGTATGCTGACCGGCTGACTCACCTCTGCTCACCTTGAGTTTCTATAGCTAAACATAATTGATTCTAGCACCCTGTGAGAAGTCTCAAATCCTCCCTCATGATTTATGCACATATGGTACACACTGCAGGCTACACACACACTCTGTATTTCCTGTGAGACAGAACAATCTAGGCCAGTCAACTGGCTATGATGAACAGCATTTGTTTCAAATCAGGACCAGGATTTAGGTCCTGTTAGCCTTGGGGTTTGGGACTGCCAGGAAAGTTCTGTGGTAGGCAGGATTGTGCCTTAAGTGCACAGAGGCTATATCTGACATGCAGGGGACTTTTGTGTGAATTGGAAAAAGGTATCTTTGGGTATGTGTGGCACTGTGTAGGGACAAACAGTTTAGCAAGAGGAGAATTGGCTGGATTTCAGTTCCTTCTGGCCCTTTTGGCTGAATGTGTCATAAACAACCACTGCACTCGATGACGGTGGATGGAAAACATCTTTAAGACTGGGGACCTTTCTCCTTGTCTTGCTAATTGGACCCTGGGCTGGTTAGCTGTTATCAACTTGATACAAACTGGGGTCATCTGGGACGATAGAACCTGTTGAGGAACTGCCTCCATCATTTTGGCCTGTGAGGGATTTTCTTGATTAATGACTGACAAACTAAACCAAACTAGGCCAGACCCTGTCTGTAGGGGCTTCTTGTAGCCAATCATTACTTCTTTTAGCCATGTCAAAGTTAGCTCAGTGAAACTTGACTTCAGGGGCTAAGGAGCTTGAGAGAAAGCTACATTCATCAGGTGACTGGTATATACCAGCTAGCGTGTTAGCCCCTTGGTGTACAGTAAGTGTGACTTAGTCCTTTTGGTCTAGTTTAGGCTGTAGGGAGGGAGGGGAGAATCCTGGGCTATATAGGGTACCACAGTTCTACTTGCAGACCTATAGATGGGGGCATGTGTGAGGATAAACGGGGACCCCCAGGGTATAAGGCAAGAGTCTTCTCAGGAGGATCAGACTCAGGAGAAGGAAAGGGAGGGTCCTGGTTGCAGGGGGTGGAAACTGAGTGGCCTGGTGGTACAGGCTAGGGAGGGAAGCTATGAGGTGGATGGTTTAGGCAGGGAGACTGACAGAAGAGCAGTAGGGAGGGGACCTGTGCATGGGGAAGGTGGCAGAGGAGACGGTTGAGAAGATCTGAGAAAGGCTTCTAAACATGCCTCAACTGTCCCACCGGGAGCTGGCTCTGTCCTCAAGCAAAGAGATGGGCTTGATGGCTGAGCAGTTTGGCCCAAGCCCCGGAGGGGCAGGTGGCAGTGAGGTCTGCTTTGTGGGAGGGAGGCTGTGAGGGTGCTGGAGCCTGCACAGCCTGTTTCTAACGCTCAGCCCACACAGCACCGGGCACACACTTGTACACGCTCAGCCGTGCCTCCTCCAGTGTGTATTCTCAGATGGTTCTGCGCAGCTCTCCACACAAGCATCAAGGAAAGGTCCTTCTCTTATCCTGAGAGCTGCAGGGGATTATCTGAGGTTCACCTGCCTCTTGCTGTCTCTATGCAGACCTCTTCAGATCTCTCTGTCCCCACTGCTCCACCAGGATCCAGGAGAGCTGGATCCTGCCTGGCTACTCTTGGTGTCCCTCCATTATGCAGTTTTTCCAGTAGGGCACAAGACTGGATCCAATGGTGGAAACCATCAGCTTTTAAGGTCTAGTCTCAGAAAACCTAGAAGAATACTTGGATTTTTTAGGTCTGTGAAAAACTCATAACCAGCCAAGTTCAAGGCCATCTCAGAATCAAGGAGAGGAGACAACCTACCACTAGGTCGCCAGTTGGTGACATTGGGAAGCTTCTGAATTTCTATGATGTGGGGTCTTGATGGAGGAAGTGTCACTGAGGGTGAGCTTTGAGAGTTTGTAGTCTTTTACCACTTCCAGTTCACCTTCCCTGCTTTCTGTGTGTGGCTGAAGATGGAATCTTTCAGCTTTCTGCTCTGGCCGCCAGCTGCCGTGCCTACTTTGCCATTATGGACTATCTCTTTGGAACTATAAGCCAAAATAATCCCTTTCTTCTGTAAGTCCCTTTAATCATGGTGTTTTATCCCAGTACAAAAAGTAACTAATACAGTTGGTGGTGACTTTATTTGGAAACAAAGGCTCCACAGAATTGGAGAGCTGCAGAGTTGGGGCTCAAGATCAAGCCCATCTGATGCCAAGTCCACACTTGTAGTTTGGGCCCTTCCGGTAAGATCAGAGTAGTACAAACCCTTCCACATCTTACCCTGGGGTCTCCTTAGAAGCATGAGACCAGTTGAAGTACAAGTGGCTCACTGGCAAGGTAATTCTTTCTGCTTGGACCCTGACTTTTCCCCCAACCAGTGTGGGCTGGAAGATCTACCTCAGCTGGGGATTGTGTTAGGCTCAGGTGCTGCTAGTAGTCTTATTTAGAATGAGTTAGAAAGACTGAGATGCAGCTGAAATGCCAGGGTTATGTGGGGCGGTGGCAGTGGCAGCAGCAACAGAGGAAGGAGTAAGAGGAGGAGGAAGAGGAAACCAGGGTTAGAGAGAAACCATTTGGGAGGTTCCTCCATAAGTTCCTTTGTTGTGTGTGGGCAAAAGTCATTACTGAATGATTGTGTCAGGCCTGGGCCATGGGTTTTGTACCAGACACTGCATATATAACAAAACTACAGGAAATAAAATCCCTAAATCCATATAATATAAATGAAGTCACTAGAATTTCTCCCCATTCAAATCAGGATCACCAAGTAAATAAATCCTCTAAGCCAATGGCTGTTCCTGATTCAAATTTTATTAATAAAACTTAATTTGTTTCTGCAATTAATGGACTCATTTTTCTAGTTGTGATATTTATTTCCATACCTTTTCTCCTTGAATCATAAAATAAATGTCAGTTTCAAAAGTTAGATGGTGAATATTCATTTTTTCTCTCCTGAACTATTGTGGGTAAAGACTTTCTCCTGATTTGGAAGGGTAAAATTAAAATTTCAATATGGCTGGGTGGTGGCAGCACACACATCTTTAATCCCAGCACTCAGGAGGCTGAGGCAGGCAGATCTCTGTGAGTTTGAGGCCAGCCTGGTCTACAGAGAGTTCCATGGCAGCCAGAGTTATAATAGAGAAACCCTGTCTCGGAAAAAAAAAATCAACATGAATTATACAAAACAGAAAAAGAAATAGAAAATTACGAAATTTTTGAATTTTTGAAATTCTTGAAAATTATGGTACCAGCTCTTCAATTCCTTCCTCTCATCACCCCCTCCCCCACCCGTGACACTACTCCAATACATTTAATGAATGCTGTCTTGTTTGTGTGTCTTTCTTGTGTGCTGTTGTTCTTTGAGTACCCGAATTGCTGTTACAGCATTGTAAGTCTTGTTGCTTCTCACATCTCTCCCCTTGGTGTTGTGCTTCTAAGCTCTGCCCATCTCATTTTATCAATGTCTGAGGTATTGATTCTAATTGTTGCAGTGTATTCCACCAAGCCCGCCAGCCTCTTTCCCTTTCTTAATCCACGCAGTTGGCCTGAGAACCCTGGCTGCGTTCAGCAGCATTGTACTGAACATCTGTCTTCCTGTTCCCTTACAGACCCAATTCAACAAATGTTCTTACATTTTGTTCGCAGCCATGTGCAGACTCACGTGCCTTTATTTGGAGAAAAATTCAGTATGCACATAGCTCTGTAAGGCTGAATTTAGATTTTCTACCACTTCTCTTCATTTCCACAATTAAAGTGCCCACAAGGATCAAACTGCTAATATTGTAGCCTTGAAAACAAATGGAGCCATTGTAAAAAATCAATTGTTTCCTAATTAATTAGTAATACTCTGTGAAAGAAAAATAAAAAGTTAAGCACAATCAGATCTGTTGCATTCGTTCAGAGAAAATGCACTCTCACAGTAAGATTTTCATAAGCTAGTTTATTTACAACCTACTTTCAACATTGTACAGATCATTTAAATAGAAAACTAATACGGAATAAAATGAGTTACGTGTTAAACTCAATGGATCAAGCAGGTATTTGTAGAACATTCCATCCAATAGCAACAGAGGACACATTCTTCTTAAATGTGTATAGAATGTTGTCCACTGTGGATTATATATTAGGCCACAAGGCAAGTCTTAATAATTGCAGGAAAACTAAAATCATATCAAGTATCTTTTCAGACCACATGGCATGAAAGTGGAAATCAATAACAGAAGGAAAATATGAAAACTAATAAAATTAACCAACATGCTTCTGAACAACCAATAAAGCTGAAGAGGAAATTGAAAAATAAATTTGAAAATGTCTTAGTCCAGATGTGATGGCACACACTTGCAATCCTAGCATGCCAGAAATAGTGGCAGGAAGATTATGAGTTTGAAGACATCCTGGTTGACAATGTAAGACCTTGTCTCAAAAACAAAACATCTTGCACAAAGATGGAAGGACAACTTACTCAAATGACACCAGGAAGTAGAGACATGACAATGGATGTCACAGCAATATGAAGGACTGCAAGTGAACAACTATACATTAACTCAGAGAAATGGATGAATTCCTAGACTCATGTAATCTACCAAGACAAAATCAGGAGGAAATAGAAGAGCTGAACAGACCAATAACATGTAAGGACAAGGAAGGACACCACACAGAATCCTGAGGCCAACATCTTTGATGAACATAAATGAACAAATTCTCCACAAAGCACTAGCAAACTGAATTCAACTTTTTTTTTTTAAAGACATTCATCATGCTCAACTGGGATTTATTCCAGGGATATGAAGAGCATTCAGCATACCTGAATGAATAAATGTGGCACATGATGATAGCAAAAAAAAAAGGGACAAAATTCACATTGTTATTTCAATAGTTGCATAGAAAGAATCTGACAAAAATTGACATTAGTTCATGATAAAAATCTCTCAACAAAACAGATCAAACACATAGCAATGGGTGTGGCTCAGTTGGAAGAGTGCTTGCCTAGTGTTCACGAAGCCTGGAATTCCATCCCATCCCAGCACTGTGTGAAACCAATCAGTGCACGCCTGTGGTCCTAAGATTGGCAACAGAATGAGTTCAAGTTCCTGGGTTGCATGAAACTCTATCAAAAATGAATAAATAAATATAAAGTAATTAAAAAATAGGTCTAGAAGGCTACACATGATAAGCCATAAGTTAAGATTATTAAGTGATTAAAAAATTGAAGATATTTTCTCTAGGATCAGGAACAATACAAAGATGTCCACTGCTGCTTCAAGTCAACAGTGTCCTAGAAATTGTAGGCAGAGCAACTAGGCAAGAGAAAAAGAAAGAAAAGGCATCTACATGGGAAAAGAGGTCCGATGTAGTCCTGAAAAAGAAGGACATGCTGTCATTTATGATAACATTACCGGAGATGGAAGGTGCACTAATCCAGGTCCGAAAAGATAAATACTGTGTGACATCACTTACATGGGGAACATAAAAGAGCCAGCCCAATAGAAATAGGTAGTAGAAAAAATCAAGGGTGTGGAGGCAGGGAGGGATGGAGAAGAAGGGATGATCAAAGGGAACAAACTTCCAATATGAGGAGAGAAATAAGTTTGAGGAATATCTTGCAGTGCCCGGTGAGTGCAATTAACATGATGCATTGTGTATTTCAAAATTGCTAAAAGATGACTAGATTTTTTTTTTTTAACATCCTCATTGCAGAAAAGGATAAGTTGGAAAGGTAACTGATGTGTTAATTAGCTTGTTTGAATCTTTTTACGATTGATAAAAACATTACATTGTATTCCATAAGTATGCATAATTATTGTCAGTTAAAAAACAAATTAACAATCAGGCACTCTGTATCTATAAACTCACCATACAAAAAACTTAAAGGTAAAATAAAGCTAGGAAAATATTTATAGTAGACCTTGCAAATTTTTAAAAGTGTTAGTTATTACGACTTGCCACAGATCAATAATAATAAGGGTGAAGCTGGGTTGGGGAGCTGGCTCAGCGTAGTGGGTAAAGTTCTTGCTCTGTAAGCATGAGGATCTGACTTTGAACTTTAGCACGCGTGTTAAAAAAAACAAAACAAAACAAAAACAAAAACCTGGCATAGTGGTGTGCACTGTGGGACTGGTTCTGGATCTAGCTGGCCAGCTAGCTCAGCCTAATTGACCATTCTCAGGCCCCAGTGAGAGAGCATATCTCAAAAAAGCAAGGCGGCCAGTTCATTTGGGATGAGCCCTGGTCTCCACATACATGTGTACAGACACCCACATGCACCTGAATATATAGAAACACGTCCCCACCCATACAAAGTGAAACTAACAATGCTAGGAAAGGCATTGTCCTCAGAAGAACGCTGCCCTATCACCTGGCTTGACTCCAACTCCTACAGGCTCAGCACTTCGCTGTGCTGGATCTTTAAGCACTTCAGATGGGGCTTTGTCTTGCCCCAGTATAGATACTCGGTGTATGTTCCTACCTGTGGATACACAGGCTGGTATAGTGTTCTGAATGAACCTAAACCAGGAGGGACCTAAACCATGTGGTAGTGTGACGGTTATTCTTATCAACTTGGGCTATATCTAGAATTAATTAAAACCCAAGCAGCTGCATACATCTGTGAGGGACTTTTTTTTTTTTTATTGAATTATTTGAAGTGAGAAGGTCCACCTTAAATCTGGATCTTTTGAGTTGGGGAAGAGCCACCTTAAATCTGGGCCACACCTTCTGGTGGCAGACTATTATATAAGGAACAGACAGGAAGCAAAAAGTGCTTGCTCTTTGCCTGCTTGCCCTCACTCTTACTGGCTAGTTCATTCCTTCACTGGCATTAGAACCTACTTCTTTGGGATGCTGGAGAATACTGAAAACTAGCTGAGACACACAGCCTCGTGCATTGAATAACTACTGGATTTTTGGATTTTACCATCAGAAGACAGCCATTATTGGAACAGTCAGACCGTAACCTGTAAGCCACTATAATAAAATCCCATTTTTATATAGAGTCATTCTATTAGTTCTGTTTCTCTAGAGAACCCTGAATAATACAGACAGGGAGGGCCACAGGGGCCTGCAGCAGTGAGTGGCCAGTGTGACCAATGGCTAGAACTAATAGGTCTGAGAAGCAGGGCTGAGGGGAAATTATTTACTTCCTCTCACCAGGGCTCCCCGTGACACTTAAGAGACAGCATGTTTGTCATGGCACTTGGATTCTCTTTGATTAAGATCCTGTCTGCAGGCGAGGAGTCTCCTCCAGTAGACACAAGGGAGAGCATCCCTGAACTCGCGGCTCTACTGGCTCCTCACACCATCCACGTATCAGGCGACAGGTGGTCACAGTCACTGTGCGAGCATATGACAGGGGTTCTCTCAGAGTCTGAGAGTGTCTTATCTAGAAGATGTTCTTAGGAGACATACAGTGACATGCAAGGAAAGATATTAATGGCTGTGGTGGGACAGTAGGGTACTGTTTGATTGGGGACCAGAGGGAGACTTGGATTGTGCTTTAGTGCTGCCTGGCAGAGGGCTGGCAAGCTGGGGCATGGATATGTGACCCATTGCTTTTCCCAAGGTTCTCTACTCTGTGGCCTCCTGCCTGTCCTGTGCGTGAGCCACATGTGCCATGGAGACTAGAGGAAGTCCCAGGCAGGCGGCAGTGGCTGTCACAGTGAGGCTCTGCAGTACAGATGCAGCACCACAGTCTGCACTTCATGACCTGAAAGGGCTGTACCTTTGACCCAGATCAGAGCACCTAATGGATTTAATATGATCCAGGCATTTGCTCCTTAATGGCTTTACCGGCCATTCATCTCTTGGATTGCTTTCCTGCCTGCTACTCAGCTTCATCTACATTAGACCCTTGGAATGAGCCTCCTAACAATGAGAGAAAATTAATATTTGACTCCCCCATGCACTAAATGTGGTACTTGGTTAATAGGGGGAACTGTGACTGGAAGTTCTGGGAAAGAACAGCACCTTATATGGAATGATCTGCAAAGCTGATCAACTGATTAGAACTTAATGATGCGGGGAGGTTGGAGGGCTGCAGGACCACAGGCCCGTCACAATTTATCTTGCGTTATCTTTCACACCCTTAGAAACTGTTCCTTGCTCATCTCTGTGTCTGACCTAATATTCTTGTGACTAACAGGTGAAACCTTTCAGAATGTGTTGTCAGACCGCTAGCTTCCACAAACCAAAAGGCTGAGAGGTGTGGTCAGATAGCATCTGAGGCCTACGCAGAGATTTCCCTGCAGTACCATAACCCACCTATTTGGTGTTTCCACTAGTGTATTTGAAAAGTGTATTGATTTGTGATGCTCTTTTGTTCTGTTACCGTAAAAACTTAAGGAGGGCTCTGAGACAGCTGAATGGGTGAAAACATTTGCTGCCAAGCCTGGTGACCTGAATCTCATCCTTAGGACCCACATGGTAGAAGGAGACAACTGCCAGTTGTCCTCTGACCTCCACATGTGTGCCACAGCATCGCACAGGTGCTACGTTATACACAATAAACAAATGTACTACAACATGTATAAAAACCTTATGAAATGGCTACCACCTTGAAACATGGAATTTTGGGAAACCTGAATTTGTGTTCCATGGGCCCACTTGACTTGAGACTAAACTATCTCTTAGCCCCTTGAGGCGAGAGCTGTGTCTTTACACGACATAGGGGCGATGCCACAGTGCCTTGGTGTTTTCACTGACTCTCGAGTCTGTCTGGCTAATTCAAGCCTAAATTCCCCAATAACACTTCACTTGCCTCATGTTTGAAAGTGATTTCTTCTCTGATCCCCACCCTCCAAGATCAACACTGACAATCCCCATGCTTTGAGGCTGAGACCCTGCACCCTGTTCCCAACTCTGCCACCAAATTTATGATCTTGAGCCCTTCGCAAAGGCTTCCTCACCTGCAAATAGGGGGTGGTGTGAGCCACTGGAGGGGATGCCCTAGGGGAGGAGTACGATTCCTGGATATCCCTGCAGCTCACAGTGACTGCACCCTCTGCATCCTCGTTTGTGGCTGCTGGGCCCTCGTGTGCCCACGTCACATTTTACACTCTGATTGCGATACCATATGCTGTGCCTGTTCTTTGCCTGTACCATGATATAACCAACAAGGACTTTGAAAAAAAAACTGGGGAAGATGCCTCAGTCAGTGAAGTGCTTGTCTTACCACATAGGAACCTGAGTTTGATCTCCGCAACCATGCAAAGAATCCACGTGTGGTGGCACACATTTATAATCCCAGTAGTGGAGAGATTGAGGCAGGCAGCCTGGGGCTTAGACTGTTTGAAGAATTCCAGGCCAGTGAGAGACCCTGTATTAAAAAAAAAGTGGATGGAACTTTAAGGAACTTTAAGTCCTCTGGCCTATACACATGTATATATATATACACATGCTGTGCACCTCTCAACATGAACACACACACACACACACATACACACACAGAAGCAGACACACACACACACAGATGCAGACACACACACACACAGATGCAGACACACACACACAGACGCAGACACACACACCACACACACATACACACACACACACACACACACACACACACAGAAGCAGACACACACACACACAGATGCAGACACACACACACAGACGCAGACACACACACCACACACACATACACACACACACACACACAGATGCAGACACACACACACACACACACACAGAAGCAGACACACACACAGAAGCAGACACACACACACACACACACAGATGCAGACACACACACACACACAGATGCAGACACACACACACACACACACACAGAAGCAGACACACACATAGAAGCAGACACACACACACACACACAGATGCAGACACACACACACACACACAGATGCAGACACACAAACTCCACAAGAAGAACATGGCTTCCCACACCCAATTTCAGTCCCAGCCAAATCATCACCAAGTGGATTAGAATAACACCAACTTTTGCTACCATGGCAACTACTGTTGGTTGCGCAACTGCTGACTTTTGAAGCTACTTAAAAATGTGCAAACTGTTCTGCATAAAGTGGCTTTACATCACCAAGAGTAGTGGTTCCCATTTCCCCTTAAGACTTCGCCCTAAGAAAATGTACCTCTTTTCTCCTTTAGAAACATTTCATAATTTCTATTTTCAAAGGATTATTTAAAAATAAAGTTCACCAAAATAGTTTCCTTATGCTCATGGAGGAACAAATATAAATTAAAAATGAGAAACTTAATTTTTTTCAGTTGAAATTAAGAGACTTCCAGCACCCTTCTTTCAGAGCATTTGCTTTTGAAAGCATCGACGTTTAGATTCTCCTCTGTTTCTTTGAAATGCATGTAAATCTTTTAAAAATCAAAATACCCTTTTGCCAGCTCTGTGACCCAAAGACCCAGGAAACTCTTCCTTAAGGATTGGAGAGCATCACTTTGAAATGTATTTATGAAAGAAGAGAGTGTCCTAAGGGAGCTCTCAACTATCCAAACTCCCACCTTACCTCATGATCTTGAGGACCTGAGTTCAAATCCTCAGAACCCACATAAAGCCTGGCATGTATCGAGGGTCTATAATTCCAGTGCTCCCACTGCAGAGGTGGAATTCAGAGGTGGAGACAGGAGCACTCCTGGAAATTGGCAGGTGATTTAGCCTGGAGTATAGAATGGGAAAACAATAAATAGACCCTGTCTCAAAAAAGGTGGAAGGTCAGAGGTCTCTCAAGGCTGTCCTCTGATGCTGTATATCAGAGGTGTGTTCATACTCACACACACATGCATGCATGCGCACACATGTATACACACACACACACACACAAACATGTATGCATGCACACATGCAGTCCTCCCTCTCCCTATACAAACAAGAGTTTATTTTCTCTTTGGGTAGAGCCAATTCTCAAACATTGTCAGGTGGCTGTAAGAAGGACTTTGACTAACCCTGCTGTTGGACTCTCGTTTGAGAACTGGTTACTGCTGACCTTGAGGGAATGAGTGTAATGGGTTGAGTCAGCTAACCTACAGGAAAGGGTGAGACTTGCTCCTGCCTCTGTCGTCTCTTTGACAGTTCCCTGATGTGCATCACGGTCCAGCCTCATGCTTGCTCAATAGTAAAATCTTTTCTCTCTCTTTTTCTACCTTTGCGGAGAGGTTTCAGGGCTGGAAGATTTTGTTTTAATTGTATTCACCCAACACCCACTAGAACTAAACATTTTAAAACAGCACTGCTAAACACTCCTGTAATGAGCTTCTGTGAAAAGTTCTGCAGGGGGGAGTGTTGGGGAATCAGAGGGTGAGGGATCCACCTCCTTCCTCTGTATCCAAGAGGTGGGCCTTCACTCAGAATGAGGCTGAGATGCTCTGCCCACAGCCTGCAGATATGCTGGCATTCTGCACGGGGGTTGTGTTGCAGGATCTTTTTCTCTGCTTTTTTTCAGGATAAAGAAATTCACATGTTTTAGACACAACCCATAGCTGGGACTAATGCTGCATAATGGGGTGCCAAGGGACCTGTCACAGTCTGGGCGACATTGATGTCTGTGTTACAGCCTATGTGCCATGCCTATGCTGCATGTCATGGCTGTAAGTCTCTCTCCCTGAAAGAGTTTATTTCAGAAGACCACATCAAGTCACTCATATCCTCCTGCTGCCTCTGCCTTTTAACGCAGGGGACTATGAGGAGAATTCCAGATCTAAACAATAGCACTGGCTGACAAGGGAAAGGTGTTTTCTACTTCCTGTATCTTCATTCCCTGACCTGCAAGATGGTACCAGCCCATACATCGAAAGATCAACAGATGACACTCAGTGGAGATCCCTAGTGTGTCTGGAAGACACAGATTGTTGGACAACACAGATTTTGTTTACTCTTTCTTGTCACTCAGATTTTGTCTCCTCAGGGTGACCTTTCCTGAACAGGTAAAATAAATTGGTTTGCGTTTGCCAGTCTATTTTAATTCTTGGTGTAGTTTATTGCCAGTTATTCTTTTCTTCCTTTCTTCCCTCTCCCCTTTCCTTCCTTTCCCCTTTCTCCATTTCCCGCCTCTCTACTTCCATCCCCCCAATATTGCCTCCCTCTGTCCTTATGTCCCTTCCCCATTTCCTTCTCTCTCTGCCTTTCTCACTTTCTTCCTCTGTCAACATCCCCCAACTAGATTGTAAGAGACTCGAGGAGAAGCTATGCCCTGGCTTCCTTCTCATCCCTCAGCCTGAACCAGTGCTTGCATACAGTTGCCCATCAACAAGAGAGGTTGGCATGCTTACTTGTGTCTCTCCTTCATTAGTGTTTAGGAGGATCTCAGAGCTTTGAAAGATTCTTGTGTGTCAATAACCTTGCACATTGCAGCTTCCTGTCTAGCCTCCATGGTCCTCAGAGGATTCAGATGCAGCCTGTTCACACCAGCTTTCTCTCCACCAGGACTTTCACAAATACTAAACAGAATCGTCTTAAATCTTTAAGGGGAAACCCCACTCATCTCATAGAGTCTTACATTTCAGGCATCCCAAGTTTTCCCCATCTCTTGATGGAAGCTTCTTTTCTCCATCTTTAGGAAGTTTGCCATGATATTGCGTGGCACTGGACCTATTTCCCAAGGGAGCTGTGTCACATGGGACCAGAAACTCAAGCAAGAGGCCTTTGTCTGAAGGATACACTGAGAGCAGAGGAGCTGACCCTCTCAGCCCAGACAAAAGGCAAAGAGGAATCTGTGTGGTGTAGCATGCTTGCGATCCCAGCACTGGGGACATGGAAACGGGAGGATCAGGAGGAGTTCAATGACATCCTCAACTACATAGCAATTTAGAGGCCATCGTGGGATACATGAGACCCTGTCTCAAAGCAAAAACAGTATCAACCACAACAAAATCAAAACATCTAAAAACAAAACAAAAAGCTAAAGAGAGGTACAAAGAGATTCCTTCCATAAGTACGGGTTCAAATCCCCTCTCCTGAAATGTAAATGCAACTAAGTGTGTGAGAGAGACAGAGTAACTTGAGTTTGAAAACAGCTCTTGCCAGGATCACAGACATTTGAGATAGACTCAGCACCAAAACTCCAGCTCGTGTAGAATAAGGGCAGAGCCTGTCTGGACCCTGAGTCTGGGACCACCCAGAGACTGAAGTAGAGGCAGGTGGCTATGTTATCAGCATAAAGTCTCAAAGTCCAAAATCATCATCCACAAGCAGAAGTGAGTTGTCAGAGCTCACAGTGGGAAGCAAAAAAAGAAAAAAAACAACAAAAAAAAGAACCTTCAGAAAGGTTCAATACTTTGAGGATTTTAAAAATTTAAATATTCACAATCCTTTCTTGGAGATAGTACTTGTCTTTTAAAACCATATGGCAGGAGTGCACTCTACGTGTAACAGTCCAGTCCTTAAGATGAAGCCACTATGGTGGCAGATGACGTCACCCGAATGACAGCAAACACTGAGGAGCCACAGTCAGGAGTAGCCAGGAGTTTATTATTTTTAATAATCTCTGCAGGCCCCAGAAAGAATGAAGCAAATGCCATCGGGTACTTTTGGCCAGAGTATAGCCTGGGGAAGAAAGAACGACGAGGAGGGTGCGGAGGAGGAGTAGCAGGGTAAGGAGAGGAAAATAATGTACAGAGGGAGTAGAATGGACGCTGCTTTCGCTTTTAATAAAGGTCATTACGCTGTCCACAGAAGCTGCTGGAAGCCTACTGGTTTCTAATATGGAAATGATCTGTATGGGGAGGGATGGCTGTCAGAGTGCCATTGCCTGGCACACCCCTCCAGAGGCTGGAGGCAGGTGCAAATGCTACATTCCAAGGGACCAAGGGAAGGAAGGTGGGTATGGGGGCAGAGCCTGAGCTGCAAGATAGGTAGTTACCTACGGTGACTGAGTTTATACTCTCCATATGGAATACACACACCTACCTGAGAGTTTGGCCTTCAGGGGAGAAAGAAATACATTAGTTAGCCTTTTCTGGAGGATTGCATGGTCTTGAGCCTGGCGAACCTCAACCCAGGAACTTAGGAATCACCCTTTTAGTGTATCAACTGGTTTCCAGATTGTCACCCTGATCTAAGGAAGCTGCCAGTATGCAGAAGCCTCTCCACTTCCTTGCTTCACTTTGGTATGTAAAGAGAAACTGAGAAACACTAAAAATAGCTGAGCATGATGGCTCACACCAATAATACTGGCATTCAGGAGCCTGAGGCAGGAGGACTGCGAGTTTGAGGTTAGCCTGCGTATAGTAAGTATCTAGAAAGACCCTGTCTCAAGAAACCGAGAGCTGGGGACGTCGCTCAGTGACGGGGCACTAGCCTACAAAGCACAAAGCCTTGAGCTCAGGCCCAGTCTCTGTCCACCCCCTAAAGCCCCTCCTACCCCACTAAAGAGTTGGGGATATCCTCCAGCGCAGAAGACAGATTCAAATATATCTAAAATATAAACAATTAAAAAGACAGTTTGGGAAAACAAAGGAAACTTAAAATGAAACACACATCACGCTGTGGTAGTACATGCTCTTGTGCCAGCACTCTGGAGGCGGGCAGATCTCTGTGAGTTTGAGGCCACCTTTGTCTACATGGAGAGTATCGGGCAAGCCAGGACTACATAGTGAGATGCTTCTAAAACCAAAAATGAAATAATTCCATACCCAGCCAAGCTGCAAGGAAAGGGCAGAATTATTTTCAAGTGTGCCGGGATGCTGAAGCGTTGCCCTCCGCATCATCGTGCTACGGCAAAACAAAGGAGTGAACCAACAACAGAGAAGGCTCAGATTCAGGAAACCCAGGAATTCATCCCAGATCTGTGGGGAGAAAGCCAGGGCATCCTTATACCAGTTGAGAACTTGATAAACGAGGTCTTAGGGAGAGAGGATCTTTATAGAATAGATGAAATTATGAGCTATGAGTGGGAAGGAAATGGGGATTCTGGTTATAGAAATAGAGCAGAATTATAACCCTCAGGAAAACGAGCAACTATGTAAGAAAGGGTAAGTGGCAATCCCACTCCACTTGGCTCTGCTCAGCCCGTGGTCATAGCATTGGGAACACCACTCACTAAACTTGGCATTTAGTTCCACTCTACAGAGAAAACGAAGACAGATTAATCTTGGTTGCAGAACAGAATATGAATTTTATTGTGTTAAGAATGTAGAAGTAAGGCCTAGAGAGACTGCTCAGTAGTTAAGAGCACGTACTTTCGGAGAACCCTTTTGGTTCCCAGAAACCATGCACATTGGGTAGCTTGTACCCCATAACTCTGTAACTCCAGATACAGAGGACCCAACATCCTCTTCTGGACTCTGCGGGCACTTCACTCCACTCCCAAGAGCCCAGAAAATTGTCACCCATTAAAAATACAGCATTTTTTTAAATGCAAAGGTTAACAGGCATGGAGGCACGTGCCTATAATTTCAGCACTTGGGAGCCTGAAGCAGGAGGATTGGCATAAGTCTGAGGCCAGCCTGGGTTACATGGTGAGAGACCCTGTCACAAAAGACAAGAGATAAAGAATGTAAAGGAAAATGCACAGCTGTCAGAAGTAGAGCCAGACCCAGAAGGGAAGTGGGGGCCAGTGAGCTGAGCCTTTTATCTTGGAATGGGAAGAACATCTGACAGAAGTAGGAGTACTGTGTTAGTCTGTTGCTCGTATTTACAAAGGTGACCAAAAGTGGAGCTCCAGTTGGCACTGTAACTGTAGTGACATTGTGTGTGTGGTGGGGGAGGGGTTGTAGAGAAGGGAGCACAAGTGATATTCTCACCCAACACAGCAGAAAGTCAACCTTTCAACAAATTGATAAATTGAGGAGCAGTGTTAGTAGCCTGACATTTTGTGATAGGTAGGCACCTAAGCACATGGAGGTGGGATCAGGGAAGACAGGAAACCACTAAAACTGTATGTTTAAGAAGTAGCTCTGTGTGTCCCAGGCCACCAGTACTCATGATCAGATCTGCCTAGTTTATCCTGGTCTTGTGTTTGTAACACCGAGAGAGTGGGGGCTGCAGTCAGAATCAGGACTGTTCTCTTCCAACCTACATATCAAATATGGCTCAGAATGCTCCAGAAGAGCCTCCAGGGATCCTGGTATGCAAATGGGGACCCACTCTTTTTCAAATAACACTTTTCTTTTATATTGAATCCTATTTCTGTAGGAGGATTGACAAATGTTCTCTATTATCAACCACAACTTAGTGCACTTTCAGGGGAGGGTGCTGGCAGGGTAGAATGGGACAGAAGAACATATTCCCTCTTAAAGAAGCCTTGATGGTGGTCCTAACTCTTAAGAAGGGACTCTGGAAAGTCTTGTTCATTCACCTGTCATCATCTTGGTAAATGTTCTAGAAGACCAGTTCAGATGCTGAGAAAAAACAAAACAAAAAACAGTGCATTGAATCAAGCATGAGAAGCAAGAGCAACGTTAGACTGAGGCTCTTGGTAAACATAGGAGGAGCAAGGCAAAGATGGAAACTCTAGAGACTTTGTATAGGGGCTGAGGAGATAAAGTTGATTCCAACATCCATATAAAAGCCTCACGGGGCAGTGTGCATTTGTAATCTCAGCATTGGAGAGGCAGAGATAGGTGGCTTTCTGGAGCTCACTGGCCACCTGAGAGCCTCTGGTCCCAGTGAGAGTGTCTAAATATCAAGATGAATGACATCTAAAGATAATCCCCAAGGTTGATGTATGACCTCCGCATACACCTGCATAAATGTGTACATTGTACATGCACACACACACACACACACACACACACAGACTTCATTTCATTAGAAGGGACAGTTTCAAAGTCAGATGACAGATAACATTGAGAACAACTGACCAGGTACACCAGATAGCAACAGGAGACCCTGTAGTGAGGCATGCCAGCAAAGATCTCAGAAGCCTATAACTGGAAGACATGTATCCTATCACATTACAAAGAGCATAGAATCCATTTATGCTCATCATGGAGTTCATGTAACAATGGTATCTTCTGAAGCAACTAAAGAATCTGGAGAAGAAGGTGGGGAGAGTTTCTTTATCCCAATTGTATTTTCCATGTTACAGACTGGGAGCTTCTGGGAGTTGGTATGTACAACTCCTAAAGAAATGGAATTTTGACAGTTTTCCTTTCAAATGCCTAAATGTAAACTTCAGAGCCTAAAATTGAGGTGGAGATCCAAAGTGAATATGGTCTATGTTTTCTGTGGGGTTACAGAATCTTTTTGAGTCATCACTCTATCTGGAGAACACTCAGCACTACAGGTCCCTGAGAAAGAACTTTGAAAACTCATTTCTCTAGCTTTCTTTGTGTCTAGGATGTAGGAACATGACCTCATTCCTGTTAATCAGGGTCATCTACTTGGGATTTTAGATTGGAAATGAGTGACAAGAAGAGGAGTCTCTGAGTAGAATTTCTGTTGCTGATGTGGGTGCTTCTGAGACATCTGGCTGTCAGCAACAGTGTAGAACTAAGGAGAATAGCAGAGTCCATGGGCGGGAGAGACCCACAGTGTGGCTTTGGACTTGATCATCTAGAACTCTTGGACTGAAGCCTTACCTCTCCAAATAGTTCAGAGAGCAATATATTCTGTCCTTTAATGAATTCTCTTCTTGCTTAATCAGACTTAGTTTCCATTTCTTGCAGCCAAAAATCCAGACATTACTATGGTGTATGATGACCAAAGGAATTGCTGGACCACTCTTTTCACAGAGAACATATCCACTCAACTGAAAGACTCCACTCCAAAGTTGGGTTTATTGACATTTCATTTGGTTTTCATGGAACTAGCTAGCTGAGACACTGATTTACAGTAGTAGAAACATGTGACAACGTAATTATGGTTGTGCCTATCAGTTATCTCACGTTGTGCAAAATGTAGATTTTTCTTGTTATTCTCTATTGAATTTCTGGAGAGTGGGTAAGCTTTTTCTGCCTGCATGAGATCACGGAGGAGCAAAGGTTGGGTATCTGTGGGGAGAAAACAC
The DNA here is from genome assembly GCA_026225945.1 of Cricetomys ansorgei. Lineage (NCBI taxonomy): Eukaryota > Metazoa > Chordata > Mammalia > Rodentia > Nesomyidae > Cricetomys > Cricetomys ansorgei. Next base: position 9,228,392 of record JAMJFZ010001100.1, on the reverse strand, counting down.
ATTTCCAATTGCGTTATTTTCAAGTGTTCTTAAATCGGGTTGTTTTTTAAATAATTTTAGAAGAAACTCAGATTCAGTCTGAAAACGCTTGTCTACTAAAACCCGCTCAGTCCAGTGTTTCCTGAAGGATCATTTTATAAGGGGCAGATATGACAGTAGAGAGGTTTCAAATTAAAAAAAAACTATAACATGGCAGAATTTCTATTTTGGGAAGTCCAACTGGGTGGAAACACCAAACAAACGAACAGAAAACAAAACCAAAAAACGAATAGACAAACAAAGAGCAAAACAAACAAACACAGAGTTTTGATCTAAAGACCAGAATTCCGAAGGAGTCTATGAAAGCAGAAAACTCAAGCCCCAAGCGTTCTACCTTCCTTAGATCAACAGTAGCTAGGTACTCGGTTGTAGTGTTCACTGCGCTGGTCAGTGATAATGGTCATTGTGGTGGTCATTGAGGTGATCAGTTGTGCTCACTGTGTGGTCAGTTGTAGGGTAACTGTGTGGTCAGTTGCAGTGTTCACTGTGATGGTCACTCACGGCAGTCACTGTGGTGATTAGCTGTAGTATCCACTGTGATGGTCGGCCATAAAGTTCTCTGTATTGGCCAGTTGCAGTATCCACCTGGATAGTCAGCCACAGTGGTCACTCTGGTGGTCATTGATGTGGTCAGTTATAGCAGCCACTATGGTGGTCACTGTGGTGGTCAACTGTGTTGGTCACTCTGATGGTCAGTCATAGTGGTTACGGTGACAGTCAGTTGTAGAGCCACTGGAATGGTTAGATCAACAGCAAACAGGCTGCTAGGGCAGTGGCTCCTCCAGAGAGAGAATCTCTCCCCAAACCTCCATGATAGATGACCATGGAGAGGCCAGGCAGATTTAAACATGGGGCATTCACAGTGAATGACCAAGAAATTCACCCCAGGGCCAAAGTGTGTGTGCGTGTGTGTGTGTGTGTGTGTGTGTGTGTGTGTGTGTGTACACATTATCCCTCTACCACTGCTTGGAAGTGCTTACATTCTCATTTAGTCATCATTATATGACCATTGGGAACCACATCAGATATGATTGCCACAAATATACAGTACTTGAGGATCCTGGGCTTAGAGCTAGAAACAGTAATTGGCTATCAGTTTGGGGCTGTCTTCTGCTATGTTAACTTCGTTATGCTTGTGTTATGGTGGAAAACTTGAATCTTGGGTGCAAAGAATCCATTTTTATTCCATTTATCATGGAAAAAAGCAAAAAAAAAAAATAGTCAAAGAGCCCCTTTTGCTTTCTCGTTTAGGCAATTAAACAGGTGTGTATGTAACATTCCATTCCAATTACTATTACTTTAGATTTTATTTTATTTATTGTTCTAGTATATGTGTGATGTGTGTGTCTGACTGTAGGTTAACAGGAGGTCAGACAAGGACAATTTGCAGGTCAGTTTTCTCCTTATACTATGGGTTCTAGGTATCAAACGCAGGTCATGAGGCATGTGCGGCAAGTACTTTTACCTCCACAACCATCCTGCTGGCCCGATTTCAGTTATATTTAATTATTTCTGCCCCTGATGAATCACCTTACAAGTCATTTAAGATTTTTTTCACATACAAATTGGACATTATCAATTCGAAAAAAAATAGAAAAAGAGAATTGTGCGGCCCTTTCAATTGCTCTAGAAAACTATAAAGGAACATAACGCATTTTGTTGTGAGCCAGCATGATATAGATTTCAAATCCAGTGATGCACATGAGAGAGTCAAGGAGATGAACTTCAGTCCTGTGGATCAACACAGAATCCCAACAGAATAACGGCAAAGGGGAGAGAGGTAATACACTGCAAGAGACGCAGGACCATTGCCAGGTAAGGACTCATCCCAGAAGTTAAAGAGACTTCAACATTAGCAAATGGTTTCCTTTTCATTCATTATCACTTTTAATTTTAAAAATGTCTGATAAAATTAGGCTTGAGGAAAATCTTAACGCAACACTTACCATTAATGAAACAAAAATACACCTCAAACTTAAAGCCTGCATTATTCTTTATAATTAAAAACTTATTAACGTTGTTAAAATTAGGAACAAGATAAGTGTGTCCACTCTCATCATGATTATCTGAGGTTTTCTAGAGTGTTTTTCAGTGAGGAAGAAATGAAGATATACAAGTTGTCAGCCAAGATGTGGAAGCAATCTGCATGTCCACAGACTGATGGATGGCTAAAGAGTCTGGACGTGATACAAATGGAATACTAGTAGCCTTTAAAAAGAAGAGAATCCTGCCATATTTGAGAAAATGTGTGAACCCAGAGAGCACTGCGCTGAGGGGAACAGGCCAGATGCAGAGGGACGAATTCTGCGAAATTCCACTTGGATGAGGCATTTCAGGTGGCCAAGGAGAAAGGAGAGAGTGGTGTGGTGGTAGTTGCCAGTGGCTGGAGGAAGGAGCCAGTGGGGAGTTGCCGTTCAATGGGCACAACATGGCAGCCACTAGAGGACATGTCAGAAGATCCACTGCACATGAGGACCCACTGTTGCACACCTGAGAATTTACTCAGCAGGTAATGTCCTGCCTGCAGGTCACAGAGTGAATCAGCACACTCAGAATTTGCTAAGAGAAATGTCTGATTTTGTTTTTGTTTTTTTCTGTTTGCAATAAATTTAAGAAAGAATAAAAGTGGTAGAGATGTCTTAGTTTGCTCTCTATTATTGTGATCAAATTCCATAACCAGGGCTGGAGAGATGGCTCAGCAGTTAAGAACACTGCCTGCTCTTTCAGTGGTCCTTAGTTTAACTCCCAGAAGCCACATGGTGACTCACAAACCATCTATAATGGGATCTGATGCCCTCTTCTAGCATACAGGTATACATGCAAATAAAGCACTCATAAACATAAAATGCATAAATAAACAAATCTTTAAAAAAATCCCATAACCAAAGGCAACTTGGGGAGGAAAGGGTTTACTTGAGCTGTTCATCATGAAGGGAAGTTAAGGCAGGAACCTGGAGGCAGGAATTGAAGCTGAGACCATAGAGGAGTGCTACTTATTGGCTTGCTCTTCAGGACTTGCTCAGCCTGCTTTCTTATACAACCCAGGACCATCTGCTCAGGAGTGACACCACGCACAGTGGGCTGGGCCCTCCCACATCCATCATTAATCACGAAAATACCCCCACAAACTTGCTTACAAGCCATGTGATGAAGGCATTTTCTCAATGGAAGTTCCCCTTTCCCAGAAAACCCTCGCTTGTGTTGAGTTGACAAAACACTAACCAGCACAAAAGACAAAATTATCATTTCAAATGCTATGCCTTTGTAACCATGAAGCTCAAGGAATCAATTGAAAAAGCTGTTAGAAACAGTCAGTGCATTCATGGAAGCTGCTGGTTTCAAAATCAATATGCAAAAATCAATAGCTTCCTAAGTGAAAGAACACTTGGCTAGTTCATGCAATGGTATTGGAATGTGAAAAAAAAAAAATCCTCAATCTCATTTACAGCTAATGAAATCAAAGCGAAACAAGGGCCTGTCTCACTTATCAGATTGGTAAAGCTAAAAAATTGGCAGGAACTAAAATTAAAGTGCAAGGAAAAAGATGTTCTTACAAAATGTTGGTTAGGATATGGACTTGGCACAGCTTATTTGATAACCGATTAAATATTATTTAGCATGATACAAACACACGCTCTTTGAGGGGCTTTTGCACATCTGAAAACTTATTCAGTAGGTAATTTATATACACACAAAGACGTATAAAAGGGTGTTTATTGCAGCGGGATTTGAAGCAGTAAATAACTTGTAGTCAGATGTGCTCTCAACAAGCTGAATACGCAGCTACCATGTGACACAGCTATACCTCTTCCAGCTGTAAACCTGAAGGAACAGCATTCAGCATGCAGCAGAGATACCTGCACACCCATGCTTAGTGCTGCGCTTTCCCTAATAGCTACGTTACGGAATGAGCCAGTGTCACCACCAATAAATGAATGCACAAAGAAAATGTAGCACATATAGAGTATTAGTCAGTCAGTCATTAAGCATAAAATTATGCCATTTGCAGGAAAATAGATGCAAGTAGAGATCAACGTGTTAGGTGAAATAAACCTGACCCGAAGGACAAATATTGCATGTTTCTCTCATATGCAGAACCTAGACTTAAAACAAGGCAGGAGAAAACAAAACAAAATGACTTGAGTTTTTGGAAGAGGGGAGGGACCAGTGGGAGGGGCTAGAGGACAGAAGTTGATGTGGGTAGAGAGATCAAAGTACATGATGCATATGTGTGAGGATATCATCTTGAAACCCATTGTTTTGTTCAATGAATAGACACTAAAAGAAGGAACTGGAGAATGATTACATATACTTAGAACACAGTACCGTGCGGCTGATTAAACAGATGGAGTAAAATCATTTGTGCAGATATAGAAAAAAAAAAAACCAAAAAACCTTAGTCAGCTCCTGCTTGCTATAGCAACATACTTGCGGCTGGGTAATTTATTATTTATTTTTATCTACTGTGCAATTTTTATTTTATTCCTTTTTTAATCAGCATACAAAATAGGTTTCACCACAACATTTTCACTCATATGTATCATTGTACTTTGCTCATATTCATTCATCTCCTTCCCTTGTCCTTTTCACTGAAATCCCTCATCTGCTTTTATGCCATAAATATGTAGGGCGATTTATCATCTATGTGGGTCCACACAGGACAGCACACATGCTGTATCTGTATTCCCCTCAATGACCTCGTCTTCTCATCTCTTCTTCTACACTGCTTCTCACCACCTAGCCCTTCTTCTTTCACGAGACTTGGTAATTTAGAAAGGAACAGAAGCTTACTACTCACAGTTCTGGAGGCTAAGAAGTCCAAGATCAAGGAACCAGAATTCCATATTCGGTGAGGGGTCAGTCCATCCCTCAGAGATGGCTCCTTTTGCATGCCTTCTTCATTTGGTGACTCCCGCAGATCTCCTTCCTAATGATACTAATTCCGAATATGCGGACAGAACCCCTCGTGACGTGATCTTCTTCCACTGGTCTTGCTTGTATTGGGGATTAGGATTCTACATATGACTTATGAGACTCACAAATATTCAGACCGTAAGAACCTCAAATATAAAATATCAGGAGAAACAGAAACACTATACTGGCTATATTTCCATGTCTTCCAGGGAAAAAAAGGATATACGTTATTAATGATTCCTGGAAGTACAAAATAAAACAAATTAAAAATCCACTACAATGTGGCCAATAGCCTAGAGAGGAAGGAAGCAATGCTCTCTCAGTGTTAGTCCAGGCATCAGTTATTTCTTAGTGAATATGACCAATGCAGCCATGTGAATGGCTCTTTCTCTATATATGGAATATATGTATACACACACACACACACATACATATATGTATATATATGTATGTATGTGTATGTGTGTGTAAGTGTATATATATACATATATGTATACATATACATATACACATACACACACACACACACACACACACACACACACACACACACACACACACATATATATATATCTTGTGGGTCTCCTTCTTCCGCTCATAGCTCCACATCAGGCACTGTCCAGCTCCATAGGATACAACAAGGAGCAAGGCATGACTATCTAATCCTTTCATCACGATGCTCTGAGGGTGTCAATTAGGGCCATGCTACTTCCTTAGGAGTGGTTTATGGACCAGCAGCTCCAGGATGGTCCAGAGCATCATCACAGATTGCACCCAGAGAAGTTGGAGTCCCAGCAAGTCCCCAGGAGATTCCTGCCCACAGTGTGGTTTGAATGCTTGGTTTTAGGGGTCATCCCTAGATAGCTGCACTCTCCTGAGTTCAGATATGGTTTCTGGCCTAGAAGCCAGGGCACAGTCACAGCTCGCTGGGAACTTGCTGAGTGCACTCAGAGGAGTACTGGGGAGACAGAGGTTAAATATCTGCAGTCCAAATTGTACTATAACTTTACACTAATTTTTGTCCTGCCTTTTCTCCCAGGAGTTAACAACTAAATAGCTTTGCTGTGTTGTTGCTATAGCAACTGAGTCCAGGAGCACTTTTACCGTTTCTCTTTGCAATAGCCTCCTGAATGTCTCCCTGCCTCCAACCAAGCCTGCTTTTGGTTAATCAAAGCTGAAATCAGACACATGGCAATTGGGACAATCACAGTCCCTGGATGATACGGCAGGTGCAGTAATTGCCTAACTTTGCATTAATGTGGAACTATTTAGAATTATGCTCAATTGATCCCCAAATCCAGCACAGTCTTCCCTTCCCACAGGGAGAAAAATAGCTTCTTTGACAATTGTGTGTTTTCAGTTTTTAATTTCTGGAGTTTATTTTTCTGTAGAAATACAGTAAAAATATATTAAAATGCAAATGAATAAAAATTCCCAACCTGAATCTCAGGCCCGAGTATCCCTTTTAGCGACTGCACATTGCTCCACAGGAGGGAAATGAGATGATGCAGTAAAGCAGCTGGCACAGAGCATAGGCCATAGTGGGTCTACTGTCATTTAGGCACCCAGGGCCAATCTCATCACTTAGTGCATCTACTGTCAGTGAAGCATCCAGAGCCAGGCCTACACATAGCAGGTCTATCATCTATAAGGCACCTGACATGGAGCACAATGCTTAGTGGGTCTACCATTGTGAGAACTTGCTACCTGCCTTCTCCTCGGGGGAAGTTTTGAGTGTTGCTTCTCTGTGAACATGTGGGGACATGTTTCCTGTTTCCTGTTCTAATTTCATGGATGTGGCATTATGGGATAAAGAAGTGAAGGGAGGTCCTATGGCACATCACTGGCGGAGGAGAATTAACTTATTTTTAGACATTAAGTTTTTCCCCTATGAGGTTCATGCTATAACAGTCTTTGAAATGGCGTGTCCTGTTTAACTATTCTGCAGCAAAGTGTGCACACTTTCCATGTACAGTCCAATGGAGTGTCACCTATGTGTACACTCATGTAGCTAGAACAGAACCTATATACATCAAGGCATAAGTGTGACCAGCATCTCAGCATGCAGTATCTCTAAAAACACCCCTCCAAAGGTGTTGCTGTCACCTCTAGGCAGATTAAGTGCCTACAACACATGGCTCTGAGGCTCAGAGGAGTGGCTGCCACCACCACTGTCATATACACGTGTAGTATGGAACTTTTGTAGTAATAGCAGTAGCATCTAATACATATTGGTTGTTTCCTTTGTGCCAGGCACTGTGCTCGTTTGATACACACAGTTCTACAAGGCATCCATCCATCTGTCTATCAATTATATTTATCATTTATCTACCCTATCCCATATATCTATCTATTCATCCACCATCTATCTATTTCTATTGAATACCAGTCATCTGTCATCTTTATGTATTCCATCTATTTTATCTCTGTATCCTCTTTCTCTAACATCTATCACCTATCTCTAAATAATCTTTCTCTATCTTATGATCTATCCATCACCTATCTATCTATCTATCTATCTATCTATCTATCTATCTATCTATCCATCCATCCATACATCCATCTATCCATATATATCTATCTAGCACTTACTTCCTACCTACCTAGCTGAGATTCCTTGGAGAGAATTGACTTCACAATGTGGGGCTGGCTGAGAGGTCTCTGCCGCTTCTCTGTATGTGATGCTGGGTCTTGAATTCTACTGAGCAGGCATCTGAGAAGAGAGTTACATGAAAAATAGAGAGGAGGAAGCATCCAAAATCAGTAAAAAGAAACTGAAATAAAGTAATCAACTTGCTCCATGTCAGGTTTTCTTAGAGCTGAGAGTGTGTCTGAGATTCAAGACTTAAGGTTTTAAAATTGGGGAAATTCCAGGTAAATCTGGAGAATTGTTGTGGTTACTCTAGTTGGGAATCAGTGAGATGGCTGAACATCTGTTGTCTGTTCTTTCTCTGTTCTTGTCAACCTTGATAGCCTGGTGTCTATAGAAGAAGCTGATGCTCTATCATGGAACCACGTAACAGATATTGCTCAGAAGTGGAGCTGAATAATGGACATGGCCTAGAAAATGAGGAAGCTAAAGAGAGACCTAGGGAGAAGGAGAGTATCTGTAGTCTCTACCCAAAGAGTTAAATGACAATTTGTGCAAGCCACAAAATGGCCCCAGACAGCTTCACTTCTGCCTGGATAAGACGGAAGGGGTGGGGGGATTCTTGGAAAGGGAGGGCAGCTCAGCCGAGTTTGTTACTCTTCTCTTGTCATCTGTGGGAAACTAAGTCCCAGAGAGGCAAAGTCCCTTGCCCATGTCCACAGAGTTAGCAAGAAATTCTGGATCTGGGGCTCTGTCCCCACCAGGCTGTGTCTCACAGGCTTTGGGAGGTCGGTGCTATTAACAAATGGGGTTCATGTGGGGGCTTCCAAATTCCAGATATAGTAGCTAGGGCTCAGGAGAGAGTCTTCAGACATATAGGTATGGGGAATGGGCTGGTACTGCACCCACCCAGCAAATCATCTTGCTACAATGTGAAACGGGCTCACCATAGTGCCTATTTCACAGGGCTCAGGAATCCAGTGAGTGACTCAGGAGTATGTAGATGTCCAGGGTTCATGCATGCAAGAAATGCTTTCATGGGTGGAAAAGATATTTTCACCCCAACTCTGGGAGCTCCCTACCAGGGCAATGAGTTCAGAAGTGGGAGCTGACCCACTGCTGCAGAGCCCCATGGACTGAGTTGTGGGGTACTATCAGACCTTGGGAAATGAGCTCCCCAAGATGCTTCCAGCCTCCTCTACCAGTAGCAGAGCAGAGGAGGGTCATCCCTGCACCTCCCCGCCAGACCACAGCCCTGGTTGAGTCAGCGGGACTCCTGTGCATCAGGATAGACCGTGAGCAGAAGTGGAGCAAGCTCCTCACAGCCAGCTTTGCCACAGGCGCTGGGGGCAAATGTACCAGTTTCCCAGTATTTGATGCTAAATTTAGAATCTAGCTTCTTAGTGAGCTCAGCCTTTGTTTAGTCAAAGGTGAAATCCTGGGCTGATGAAATACACCTGCCTATCACTGTCCAGCTGCCCCAGCCTACTGAGCACATATAGGGGTGGGGGCGCGGGGCACACATCTAGGAGGTTGACAGTGTCACAGTCTGTGCCTAGTTTGGGGCTGCAAGATGACCATGGCAGCTCTCTGACCTTGCCATGGCAACAGCTGCCTCTGACCTACTGACCAACGATGCTCTCAAGTCAGGGTCGGTTCAGAGCATGTCATCCGGAAGTTTCTGCTGCCTGCAGAATTTCGCACTAGGAGGATTGCTCATGGGGTCTTCTATGCCCTACAGTTCTTACCTGCTGGTCCCAGGGAATCTGTCATTTCTCAAGGCCAGGGCAGAACACTGACTCAGTGGAAGTCAGGAGTGGGGACCCACAGGGTTGTGCTATGTGCCTGTTAGTGAGTGTAGGAGCTGTCAAGCCAAGCAACTGGAGGTCCCTACCCTCTAGGTCATGAAATCAATTTAGTGTTCACAGCCAGCATTTAAGGGTATAAAATACATTAAAAAAAAATCAAAGAATACTTGAAAAAGAAAGACTGGTTTGGATTTCAAAAACTGCCTTTCATTAAGGTGAGCACTAGATGGTAATAAAAAATGCATTTGTTATTAAGGACCAAAGTCTAGAAGTGTTTCAAAGGCACTGGTCCAGAGAGACTCTAACACAATGGAATCTCTTGGAGTACCTGTTAGTTGTATAATCATGAGGCCCTGAATTCGGATCCTCAAGACCTGTATAAAAAGCTGGGCATGGTAGTAGATATATGTAATGCTGGGGAGGTAGAGGCAGGAGGATCACTGTAACTAGTTACTGACTAGTCCTGCTGAATCAATGAGCTCCAGGTTCAGTGAGAGACTCTGTGTCAAAAACTAAGGTGGAGAGTGATAGAGGAACGTACTTGACATTGACTTCTGGCCTCCACATGCACTTACATGTATACACATGTGCGCACACACACACACGTATACGTGAGTACATACACACACAAACCCTCCACCTCTACCACACACACAAAAAGACCTGGATTTGAACCTTGAATCACTCAGGTGGCCCTGGCCCATGTGGCATCTCCAAATCTCTATCCCTCTCCTCTTTCCCTTTAAAATGGATAATATTTTTTCTCTAAAGCAGTGCTTCTCAGCCTTCCTAATGCTGCAACCCTTTAATAAAGTTCCTCATGTTGTCGTGACCTCCAACCATAAAATTACTTTTGTTGCTACTTCATAACTGCAATTTTGCTACTGTTATAAATCGTAATGTAAACCTCTGATACGCAGATGGTCTTAGGCAATCCCTGTGAAAAGGTTGTTTGACTCCTAAAGGGGTGGTGACCCACAGAACAGCTGAGAACCGCTGTTCTGAGACAGTTAATAAAAGCTAGAGCTGGTATCTGTCCAGTGCTAAGCATGAGCAGTGAGTGCTCAGAGTCTGGAAGACATCCCTCTGCCCCCAGCTTGATATTCGGTGTCCAAAGCATCATCTTTCGACACTCACCATCAAAAGGCCCCCCGACATCAGGAACCACCCCCATCTCCTGTCACACCGTACCTTACAAAGAACACCAAGAGAGCTGGGGAAGAGAATGAGGCTTGCTTGGGACCTAGAAGAAAAGTTTCAGGAGAGTTGACAGATAAACAAACCTACAGGATGTAGGGAGGAGTGCTAAAGAAAGGTGGGGAGCACAGAGGGGCCTTCTAAAGGAGCAGCTGTGGCACACTGGGCTGGCACGCAGAGTAGTGAGTAGCAGGTAGGGTGTGACAGGAGATGGGTGTGGCTCCTGACGTTGGGGCCTTTTGATGGTGAGTGTCGAAAGATGATGCTTTGGACACCGAGTATCGTCCTGGGGCATAGGGATGTCTCTGATTGAATATGTCTGTTTTTTATTTTTTCCTGGGGAGACACACAGAAAGGCCATTCACTCCACACAGGACGCCAACTGAAGAAATGATTCCACATAAATTCAGCTTGGCCAACTAATGAGTTTGTTGGGATTACTTGTGTGACTCTCAGGTAGCTGCATCCCTGAAGTGCAGTTCCACCCAGCATCCCAGCATGGATGACAGCTCACAAAAGTGTTGCCACTCAAGTTCCCTGTGCGACTTATGAGCCACTACAGGCACTGGAGATTTTTTTTGGTTCTCCAGCAATTGTTTATTGTTGTTATATCTCAGTTAGAAGGAGTGCCTTGGGAATCTCTCCCTTCTTCCATGAAGAATATCTATAGTCCCAATCTTGTGAGGGTTTCATGTGGGTGATGGCAGTGGCCCAACCAGGGTGTATTAGTGCTGCCTCCCTACCCAGCGCCACCAACTGGGGACTACATGTTCAAACACCTGAGACTAGGGCAGACATTTCTCATTCAAACCACCTTGCTAGAGGAAATAGCCTCCCACCAATGCCCCTTCCAAAATTCAAGTACTGAACTTACTGGTCAATGGGACTGTGTTGAGTAGAGCCTTTAAGAAATGACGAGGCCACAAGGACTCCTCCCTCACGAATGGGGCTAAGGCACTTATGAAGAGGCTTCATGTGGCATTTGTCCACTTGCCATTCTGTCTTCTATCATGTGAACATGGAGCAGGAGGGCCCTCTGCAGACACCAGGCCAATATCTTGGCTTCTGACTTTCCAGTTTCGAAAACTATGTGCAATATGTTTCTGTTGTTTATAAACCACACACCCTTAGGTATTGTGCTATATAGCAGGACATATAAACTAAGCCAGAGGCTCAGTGGGGAAGGATATGATCAGATTTTCCTTGGGCTTAGCTTCTTTTCTCCAAGGTTAATTTGTAAAAATTTATGTATTTGGAGGTTCATCTCACTATCTTTTCCTAATGAGAAGTCTTCTATTGACCGGGTCATTAAATTTAGCCCAATAAGGGGGAAGATTGTGCTTGATTGTCTGGGCTGTTCTTGCCCAGTAGTGAGCTCACTATGCTCGAAAATAAGCAAGTAGAAGCTAATATAGCTTTGGGGAACAATGATATGGAGGGGAAAATTTTAAGATCTGAAGGACACGGTTGGATCAAATGACTTTTGAGGGCTCGTTTGCTATAACTATGTGGTGGGAAGGGGCATTCTGAGACTTGCCGTAGACATACCTCTTTTCTTTCCACACTGAAGTTTGAGGAGAGGGTCTGAGTCAGAGAGAGGGGTTGTTTGATTTGAGCCTGGGCATCTGCCCAGAGTTTCAGAAAAAGAAGAATACAACATTGTCTCCCTATAAAGCAGTGGTTCTCAACCTTCCTAATGCTTCAAACACTTTAATACAGTTCCTCATGTTGCGGTGATCCCCAACCATAAAATTATTTTTGTTACTACATCATAACTGTAATTTTGCTACTGTTATGAATTATAATGTAAATATCTGATAAGCAGGCGATCTTAGGCTACCCTTTGAAAGACTCATTCCATCCTCAAAGGGGTGGCAACCTGCAGGTTTAGAACTGCTGCTTTAGTGGCAATTCCTGAGCAGAAAGTGGCCACATGGAGGAAAGACAAGGCTCTTAGCCTTCATGCATGGATTTGACTTCTGCTTCTCCAATCCTTGGCCTGGTAGCTTCAGAGAGTTAATCAAATTTGTGAGTCTGAGATACATAGGTTCCACACTGAGGGGGGTCCAGTAGGGTTATTGTGAGGTATAAGAACAGGCCTGCATGTGAAGAAATTAATAGCTAGTAGTTGTTACCGTGATGATGATAGAGAAACTTGAAAGTGCATATCATTCTTATTAGTAGCACAAACTGTATCACCCTGACCCACTCAAGGAACTTCTATCAGGGCTTGAACTGAAAAGGAATCTAGAAGGCCCATGTTCAGCTTCCATGTAAGGGATGTGGCCAGAGAAGACAAAAAAAAAAAAAAGCATAAAGGGACAGAGTCACCCATGTTGGCCCAGTCTAGAGGATCCTTAGGACATCTGTCAAAGAAGCTCTGATTTCCCAGGGGTAGGGGTTAGTTTCATAAGTGAAAAGGTGATCAGGACAAAGAGGAAGGTTTGGAGAGAGGTTGGATTAAAAACTCTCGGTAGAGGATGAGTGAGATGACTCAGCCAGTAAAGGTAATTTGCCACCAAGCATGACTACCTCGGTTCAATCCCCGAGATGGAAAGAAAGAATTAACTCCTAAAAGTTGTTCTCTGACCTACATAGATGCATGCAAGCAGGCACAGTAGTGAGCACACACACACACACACACACACACACACACACACACACAAATGTAATAAAAAATTTAAAAAGCACTTGAGGTGTCTGTGGATTCCATTCCTCCTACTCTCGGTAAGTAGTTTTGGATGCTTGTAACCTCCATTGTGAGCAGCTTCTGCTTCTGTGAAAATCAACTGAGGATTAGAGGGGAGACCACAGGTGGTCCCTAGTGGTCCCCAACACCTGGTGTTTATGTCTTTTGTCATTTCTGTCCTTTGAGTGAGAAGCCTGGTTCTGCTTCCCACCCATAAGATGTGGCAAAGGTGGCCTGACGTCACTCTGTTGAGCGAGTGTTACATAAGACTGTGTCTTAGCAGATTGAAGCAGACTCTTTCCTTTGGGCTTTCTGAAGGTACCAGATTGTTGGAGACTCCCACATGGCAGGGAAGCACAGAAAGCTTCCAAAATTTGAGTGGCCTCCAGCCAATACCTAGCAAAAAACTAGGGTCCTCTGCCATATAGCCACATGGAAATGAATTGTGCTAATAACCCGAATGAACTTGGAATTGGACTCTTCCCTAGTCAAGCTCCAGATAAGAATGCAGCCCTGCTGGCACCTCCATTACAGCCTGGCAAGACCCAGAACACAGAGCCCAGCTCAGCTGTGCCTGGACTCTTGCCCCACGGAAAGGGCGAGATGGTAAATGTTTGCTTTTCAAACTGCTAAATTGTGATAATTTACTATGTAGCACAGAAAACTAATGATATCCATTTCCAACATTAAGTATAGCTTTTATCCTTTCACTCCACTGTATCATTTCCATTTTGTATTCTGTCTAATATATTAACATATAATAAATTTATACAGTGCCAACACTTTAGAATTTGTGAAGGATTCATAGGGAAACAACCTCCTTTGCACCTTGTTCCCAGTTACTCAGTTTCTCTCTCTGGGGCAACACATGCCACTAGTTTCTTATGTATCTTTCCAGAAAGTTCTCCCATCTGTATGCAAATTCCACTCCATATGTAGTTCTATTTGGCATTGCTGGCACCTTCTTCTGTATATTGCTCTTCCCTTGCTATTCGGGCTTGGAGACCATTCTTTACCATCCCTGCCGCCACCCTTTTTAAAAAAAGATGGATGGATCACAATTTAATGGCTAGTTTCCAACTGGTGGATTTTTGAACACTGTCTAGTTTTTTATTTTTACAAACAATACTGGAACATGAGTTGGTGCTTTTGTGATAAGATGCAAGCCTGTTCTGTAGAAGTGGATCTTTGAAGTGCTAAGGCAGATATCTTTGTTACTGTTACTGCCTTTCTTCCATAAAATTAATCACATTCCTATGCCAACCAGTACAAGAGTCCATCCCTCTTACTCCCACCGAGCCATAGCCATAGTTTTGCCCCCTGACACACCATCAGGTGGAAATGTTTTGTTGGTGTCTTCAGCAGGACACTGAGAACACTTCCATAGGTTAAGGAACATTGTATATTTTCTTTCACTAAATTTGGTTCATATTCTTTGCCCATTTTCTTAATTGCTTGTGGGTCTTTTATTTTGCCAGATTTATGAGAGTGCTGTATCTATTAGGATAATTAGCTTTTTGTTTGGGATTTGAATTGCAAATTCCGTATTTTCTTCCATTGCATTTTGATTTTGTTTATGAGAGTCTTTGCAATGTTTATTCCTTCAGAGTCAAGTTTATCGCCTCTCCTCACTCTCTTTCTCCTCCTTCTAGTTCCTCCCTCCCTCCCTCTCCTCTCTCTGCTGCCGTTTCTGTTGGATTTGAGTCATACTTAGAAAGTCCTTTCCCCACTCTGAGAAAATAATAAAAATGTCCAATTATTAGACTTCAAAAATATCAGTTAAATATAGTGCAAGGAAATTGGTCCCTTTGAGACCGACCAACAAAAGAGCCTTTGCTATGGGCCACGGAAAAAGGAGATATTTCAACTTTGAAGTCAGAACATGGAGCTGCCTCTCTTTTGGGTAGAGACTAAGAACATACAAGGGAATTCTAGTCCAGGTCACCCTGACCCCCAGCTCTGCTGCCCAGACTGTGTCCCTTTTCCTGGTCCTGTCACCTGGAAGCCCATGGTACCAGAGACAGTGTCCTCATCTGTAAAATGGGAGCCTTGAATTCGCCCTGCCTTGTCTGCCTTACCTGCCTAACAGAAGTCCTCTGAGGATCAAATGACACCACCAAACATGGAAAGGCCCAGAGACCTCCCCCCCTACCCCCAATGTCCTGAGTGCCTGCCTATTGCCCCTCTGGGCTTCCCAACATAAGTATTTCTGGCTCAGTTAACAGTGGAACCACCCAGGCTGGAAAGTCTCAAGTCATCCTTCCCACCTGTTCCCACATCCTCCACAAGCAAGCCACCCCAAGGCTCTCTGGTCAGCACACTTGGATGCCTCTTGCATCTATTTTATTTGTTCTCCTCTGACCATCCCTGCCATTGTTCTCTTTCTGATCAGATCATTTCAGTCATGTCCCCAAGGATTACCTGCTACTGGCCCTTTTCCTCCTCTTCTCTGCTCCTACACCCTGACCTGGCCTTGGAGATGGTATGGACACACCTGGTTGGAACTAACTGACTTTTCCTCCACCCACTGCTATCGTTTATCCTGGGGTGTGGAACATTAGTTTATTTAGTATCAGGTGAATCGGGTCTTGTTCTGGGCCAAACAGATGTGACTCTTTATGGCTTAAGTCAATCATGGTATTATATGTTCCTTGCTAGTGATTACTTTAGGGATGGGACGCAATTTTAGCCAATGAGATGTGAGAGGAAGCCAATGGAATTCTGGGGAAGAGTTTCTTGTACTGAAAAGGGGACAGGTAAGAATTCTTTTGTAGTGCTGCATGTTCATTGGTCTGCGTGTGACCTTGGGGACTGTGATGGGTGCTTGACCCGTTCCAAACTGATAAGGGCAAGAAGGAGATATGGCAAATGCAGTCTAATGTTCAACAGCTGTCCATTGAACAATTGCCCCACCTCTGGGCTTTTGTGAGGCAAATAAATGCATCAAGCTGTTGTATGGAGTCATGAACAATATCATTGATAACAAATATGACATCTTCAGATATAACAGGGTGTTGTGCGCTCTTCCCTGTGGAGACATGAACAAATATCTATTCTGTCCAGATACAGCAGTAATTATAGATCATAGAAATTCTATCCAGTCTAGCTGGATGAACGATGAGTTTATTGGAGTTATTTACAGAAGCAGGGGTGACTCCAAGACAGCTACACTATGGAAAAGCCCAACTCAGTGTAGGTGATGTCTCTTGACAGCTACATCATTGGAGCTCCCCACAGAACTTGCAGACAGATCCACCAGAGCCACAGTTCTCAACCTGCTTGTTCTGACCCCTTTGGGTGTCAAATGACCCTTTCAGAGGGGTTGCCTAAGACCATCCGAATATCAGATACTTACATTATGATTCATAACAGCAACATTACAGTTATGAAGTAGCAAAAAACAATTTTACGGTTGGGGGGTCACCACAATATGAGCAACTGTAGTAAAGAGTCACAGCATTAGGGAAGTTGAGAACCGCTGCATTAGAGAGTCTCTTCTTCCCCAGCAAGTATTTATGCTTTTATAAGCCCAGGGAGGATCTAGGAGAACCTTGTAACTTCCCCATGAGTATCCAGTGTTTCCTGCCTCCTATCAAGTGAAGAAACTTTTCAATCTAAAGGAAGCAGTTATACAAAACAGGGTACCCTGACTGAAGTGGAGTTGACACATGAATGTATCTAGCACTGGGGCCATCTTGTTTTCCAAGGGCATGTTTGCTGGGTTAAAGAGCAAGAGCCTAGAAGAGGAGAGAAGGTTTGGAATCTAGCAGAGATGGTGAAATGAGGAGAATGGAGGGGTTGTTAACAACACTGTCTTCTCCCTCCTACCACCTCTATGTGGGTCTTCTGCAAGAATATGCTTTGAGTTGGTCCAGGAGGCAGACAAGTCAAAATTGTGAAAGATGTGATGAACCTCCATATTTGTCAATTTTCTGTTGCTATGCCAAAATACTCAAGAAAATCAACTGAAAGGAAGAATACTTCAAGCTCATGGTCTTTTGGTCCTATTGTATCTGGGCTTTTGAGAAGACAGAACTTCACGGAAAAAAAACATGTGGAGGAGCGAAGTGGCCCACATCAAGGCAGACAGAAAGCAGAGAGAGCAGAGGAAGTGGCCACAGATAAAATACAGTCCACAAAGGCATGACTCCAAGGACCTCATTTCAACTACATTCTACCTGCTTCTGTTTGCACTGACTGTCCATCAAATTATGAGTTCATCAGTGAATAAATTAGCCCATTGATGAAGTCAGAACCCTCAGGACCTAACTGCTTCCCCTAAAGCCCTATATCTGAACACTCTGCATGGGGGACAAATCTTCAAGACAGAAGACATTGGGTGACATTCTAGATTTAAACTATGATAGTTTCATCCAAGGGCCCAGAAGGTAGACAGGAATGGCAGTGAGAGGGTGGAGGAGACTTCTGTAAGAATCCAAACAAGGAAGAGAAAGTGGCCAGGCCCTGGAGGGTGATGATGGGTTATGAAGGGTGGCTAGACAGTTCTCCCGAGAAGAATACTCAGAGAAGAGTTTTGTGAAAGCCACTGATATGGCAGTATTCACAGAGCCTGCAGCTCTGGCCTGGCCATCTGGGAGTGACACACCACTGCTGCTAGGGACAGAGTAGGTCATGGGTGAAGGACAGGGGATCACATGGGACAGCAGACAGGGGTGCACACAACTCCCACTCCCACCCTCAGTTTGGTAGTAAATAATAAGTTACAGATCTGGAGATGGGCTCTCTAAGGTCCTGTGTTTCTGCCAGAAGTAAGGGTTGTGGAAGTTGGTAGGGCAGGAGCATAGGACGGTTCTCCCTTGCACCCACCACTGCTTCCTTGCACGGTGGGTGGCATTATGGTACCTTTTGCATTCATGGTTATTCTGTTGTTGGAAGAGGGCTGCCCTGGGGCTTTGTCTATATACCCAGGGGTAGAGACATCTAGCAGGAATTTCAGTGGACCCACATCACAGATTTGCCTCCTCCCTACGACCTGTGAGTCGCCAAGCCACACGAGACCTTTTTGTGTCTGCTTTCTCTGTTCCCATACTGACAGGTCTGTTCAGATGCAATCTGAATCTGGCCTCCATACTGGTGACAGGTGGGCACCTGCAACTGGAGTCTGGAGCAACTGGAGTTGCTATAGCAACAAGGTAGGGAAAACTGCCCCAGAGCTCTAGTCTGATTAGCCCCCAGGGCCAGCCCACTTTCCCATCATCATGTCTTCCAGGTGCCACTGCCTGAGAGTGTCTGGGTTTTTCCAAGACAGGAGCTTTAAAAGGATGGGAAATCAGAGATGTTGCTAACTGCATTGTCCCCCTTCCTTTCTTATATATCCTTGCTACCAACTCAGCACAAATATGCAACTTCCTGTCTCCTTGTCAGTGAGTAGCAGTCATCAGAAAGGTAGCCCCACATCTTGTGGCTGTTGGAGTTGTGTGGAATAACACCTGCTATAGTGCGGACATTTTCTAGGGGTCTGAGAACTTGTGGAGTTTCTTTCTGTGAGCTAACAGTGGCCTTGGAGTGCCTTACTTTTTCCAGCTTCTGTGATGGAATGCACACCATAAGCTGGCAGTTTAAACAATAGCCAGTTGCTTTCTCCATGTTCTGAGGTTGGAAAGTCTGGTGAGGACATTGGCTGTAGGGTTCTCAGCACTCTCCAGGCTTGCAGCCGAATACTTCCTCCCTCACATGGTCTTTCCTCCGAATGCTTGTGGGAGCAATAGCTAGCTGCCTGGTCTTTCCTCCGAATGCTTGTGGGAGCAATAGCTAGCTGCCTGGTCTCATCTCTGTATGGGCTCCAATTCCATTTTGAAGGCTCCACCTACTCTTGTTATTTATTCTGACCCTAATTATTCCCCATACTTTCGTATTGTGGGTTAAAGCTTCAACAAATGAATCCTTGAAGGTTGCAGATATTTACTTTACTTAATTTTATTGTTTGGTTTTTTAAGACAGGGTTTCTCTGTTGTAACTCTGGCTGTCCTGGAACTCATTCTGTAGACCAGGCTGGCCTCAAACTCACAGAGATTCGCCTGCCTCTGCCTCCTGAATGCATGTGGCCAAGCACAGCAGCTACTAGGCTTCTGTTACTGCTTTTGCATGAAGCTTGTTCTCCTACAGGCTGCTTTTTGCAGACTGCTGACACCCCTTGTTAGTTCCCTGTAGCTGGGGGACTCCCCGAGGGTTGTGCAGTAGTTCCTCAGACCTCACAGCGCTAAGTCTCTTCCCATGCTGCCCCAGTTCTCCCCGTTCTCCCAGTCATTCTTTAGGGTAGGCAGAGCATCACCGACCCACTGCAACCCCAGCCACTGGCTTATTCCCACTGCTTTTTACAAACATACTCTTCCTATGGAGTTCTGGAGAGATTCGCACCGCGCCCGCCCCCCCCCCCCCTTACAACATTTGCTTCTCCAAAGCCTGAGACTGAGGCAGAGCTGTAGAAAATCTGCCTGTGGATTGCTGATGCATTCTGTTTTACTTGATTTTAGATGCTAATGGTCCCCCTCTCCCCCGCAATGTTTCTGGAAGTGGTCAGGACTCTAGTACTTGTAACCTAGTCAGCTCCACATTCTGCTGGTCAAAACAACTCAGAAGGACAATGATGCTGGTTCAAATGGAGGGAAATGGACTCTGTTGATGGAGGAGCTGCAGACACAGTGTGCAAAGGAGTGACTACAGGATGGAGGATAATTACAGTTCCCTTTTCGATTCACCGCATGTTCAGACTGTAACTCAGTGCTTTGGGAACATAGAGGCAAGTTGCTGAGCGACTGAGGGAGGCCATGTGGGGGACATCAGTGTTTGGTCTTATCCAGTTCTTACTCCTGACTGCTCAGACAGGATCACACAGTCTGGATAAGGGCCATAGACCCATACCTCCCTGTGGGTCTCCTCTGCCAGCCCAAGAAACAAAGTCTCAAGGGAACGTGAGAGTTTTGCAGGGTTCACACTCTGCCTTTGGCGGCAGAAAGCTCAAGGAGGTACAGAAACAGGCTCTGTGGCTAGCGTGTTCTGCCTGTTCTCCCCTGTATTATTATCTCCTCTCACTACCAGAGCTTGCCCGGGCACCAGGAAGCTTGCAACGGAGTGAGGAAAGCTACTTGCTCATGCGGAATGTGTCACTGTTGGAAGTTTCTCTCTCATCATTAACTAATTTGCTGTGCTTTGCCACGGCCCTTGTTATCTATAACCATGGTAACGATGCAAAGAGTTGTGCATGCATTTATTTTGGACTCTAGAAGCCCAAGGGGAGTGTATTTCCCACTTGACTTCAGAGCGCCTGGGTGGGGCTAGACTTGGCTATCCAGCCCTCTGGGGACTTTAGCTTTGCCAAGTGTGAAATGAGGGGTTTGGGGGTCAATGGCTGCTGGGAACTCTTCTGGCAGAGACTTCTTAGCATCAGCAGGGTGTATTTAGGATGTAGAGGGTGGAGAGTTTCCCAGCCTACCCAGGAGGCTGTGAGTGGTTGTGAATCTGGGGATGACAGTGGTGCTGTGCGCTGCATCTGACAGCCCCTCGTTCTGCTAATTTGGCATCCTCACTATATAATTATACTGTGAAATTCCCTGACTGAAGACATTTTTTTTTGATATCCTTCCCTGACTCCCACCACTCATTGCCCAGATTCGTGAATGGGGAAAGTGGGTGTTTGCAGCTTTTGGAGGAGAACAGCCATGTTATGCAACCTGCCTTTTTCTGAATTTCCGCAGTGCCACCCCATGCTGGGCTCCAGGGAGGAGGAGTAAGACTGTTCAGAGCCAGGAGATGCAGATTTGGACCTCTTTGGGTCTCAGTTTCTTTACCTGGAAAATAGGGAGAAAGTGGAAGCACTGGAAGAGCACATGGTACCTTCCGATCACTTCCTTGAGCCTCAGTTGTGCCTTCTGGAAATGGGTCCAATAATAGCTTTTTTCCACCCTCCCTCCAGGGGAAGTGTGGGGAACTAAAGGGGTTGCTGCCCACTCCCAGATACACCCACTGAGTTGTTATTCACAGTCAGTATTACTCATAAATGTCAGCAAAGATACAGGGTCTGCTGACCTGGGCATGTCTCCCAGCAGGCTGTGGCTGGGATGCCAGGCTGGCCAGAAGTGGTTAGAGCTGTCAGCTTGATTCAAGAGCATGTCTAGGAGCTTCCTGAAGCCGGTACCAACGCCACACTGATGAGCACCCATCCCATGATGGGCTCTTGGCATTTCCTGCTTTGTGCTCTCTCATTTGCCCGGGTCAGCAATCACATTGAGTCACAGTGACTACCTCTGGCCCTGGCCATGAGGTGGCAGTAAATTTTGTAGAACACTTGGTCAATATGGCATTCTCTCTTTACACTTTTTATTTAAAAAGTTCTTTTTTCCCCTCCCCTCTTTTCTTGTTTGGCATGTGTTACTTTATCCATTTTGCTTTGCTCTTTGGAGACAAGGTCTCACACTTTAGCCCAGGCTTGCCTTCAGATTCTCCTACCTCAACCTCTCAGATTAAGGGCATGTACCTTCATGACTTGTTTATTGTTATTTCTTACATAGAGAAGACCTCTATTTACTTACAATGTCTTTGACCATAGTTACCCATTTAACATGCCAGCATGGGTTCACTTAATCACACACACACACACACACACACACACACACACACACACACACAAAAGAAGATCTGGAAGGATCTGGAAACTAACAGATGTTATTTCTAGAGAAAGAACTTAGGGAGAGGAGTGGAGAAATACCCCTTTACAGAATGAACCAAGTGGTCAGAATAAGTGAATGACATTTTGTGTATTTAATGTTTCAAACTATTTTAAAAAGCAAATAGCCATTAAATCTTTAGATTTGTGTATGACATGGGGAACCTGTAGAAAGACCATTGATGAGAAGGGAGAAGAAAGATCTTAAAGGTGGTACAGTAGAACACAGGTAATATTTGGGGGAAGGGTAAACAAAGAGAATGGAGATTACAGTGGACAAAGGGGTGGAAAGGTGGGGCAGAGGAAGTGGTAGGGGAGGGAAAACTAACACTAAAGATTTTTAAAAAAAGACATATGGACCTACAATTTTATAAGACACACACACACACACACACACACACACACACACACACACACATATGCACGTGTAATTGGAGTTACCTCACACGTGGGATTATGCTCCTCCTAGGATCTATAGGTTCCAAATAAAAAGCCCAGTACCAGGTATGGGATATTCCTATTGTTGGTAAGAGGTGTCCCAGAGAGACCCTCAAAACAATAGAAGCTATTGCTATTGCTCTTGGTTACCCTCCAGAACTTGATGATGTGACTCTATTGCTGAAGACTGCATATACATTGATACATATACAGGACATAGAAAAGTCAAGTTAATATTGACCAGGAAGCATCTTCTCTGCTGATCATCTCTTTTAGTATCAGAAGGTGTTATTGTATGCTGTGGGAAGAAAAGCTCATCCAGTCTTACCCAGCTGTGATGCCTGTAAACTACAATAGTGATTGATAGGCAAGATATACATATGGGTGTAATAGTGGAATGAATGCTATAAGAGCAACCAGTCAATTTCTGATTAGATTTAAGTCCCACTCTACAGGAAGAAATATGTACCTGGTACTGTAAATCTGGCCAAGAACCCATGGATGGGAAGCTCACAAGCCTCAGAGTTGAACCTGTTATTCTGCTAAATCAGGGGTTCTCAACCTATGGGTGGCAACCCCTTCGGGAGTCTGTAGAGGAACATTTAATCTTTTAATCCATCAGCATAGCTGCTGTAGAGTAGAGAGAATGTTAGTACACACCTGTAATCCCCAGTATTAAGAAGGCAGTGGTAACACACGCTTTTAATCTCCAAGACAGAAGCAAGAAGAAGCAGAGACAGGAAGCAGAGCTCAGAAGGAGCCTGTGCCAGACAGGAAGTGATATCTGAAATGAATCAGAGTGAAGAGCAGGCAAAGTGGCAAATCAGGGAAGAGTTAGTAGATTGAATCAGAGTGAGCATATGCTGAACTTTCATGATATAAAAGCAGGTTCTCAGCTCAGAGAGTCAGGCGGGGATACAGAGGCAGTCTTAGGCAGTCTAAGGCAGAGACACAGAGGCAGTTCAGCAGAAGGAGCCAGTATCAGGCAGGAAGGTTAAGTTTGGGAGAATCAATTTGAGCCAAGTGGAACAACAGTTCAGTCAGAGAAGTTGTGGGAGTCAGCCAGAGTGAGCCAGAGTCAGAAGAGTTCAGTTAGAAACAGTCAGGTAACTCAGAAGGTCAGTTTGAACCAGTTAGCTTGGAGAAGAGTTTGATTTAGAGCAGTGAGTGAATTGAATTAGTCAACTAGAAGAGTCAGTTGAGTTTAGCTCAGCTCTGAGCTCAGAAGGAACTAGTCAGAGGAGCCCCATCAGCAGTAAGTCTTGGAGGCTGAACCGTTGGAGGCTTGAAGATTAGATTGTATGGATGCTGAAATTCTCTAAGGACTGGGGATTGAATTAGCCAAAGAAGAAACTGCCTTTTGCCTTGAATCAATGCCTCCAGGGGTCAAACAATCCTTTCAAAGAAGTAGCCTAAGACTATCTGCATATCAGATATTTACATCAGATTCATAGCAATAGCAAAATTACAGTTATGAAGTAGCAATGAAAATAATTTTATGGTTGAGGCTCACCACAACATGAGGAGCTATATGAAAGGGTTGAGGCATTAGGAAGGTTGAGAACCACTGTGCTAAATAGACACAATATCAAACTGCTCTCTAATTTGTATCCCTATACCCATTGATTAGTGTTGCTCCCAGACCTCATCAGAGATGTTCCTTGTGCAGTGGATGTTGGCTAACAAAGAAACTTACAGCTGGCCAAAGAATAGAGTATAAGCGTCTGTATGTGACATGTATATCACACACCCAAACCAGACTCAATGATGAACTCAGAAGTGGGGGTGGATGGAAGGGTGTCGGGATGTATTATATGAGAGAAAAATAAACAACAACCCCCCCCAAACAAAACAAATTAAAAAAGAAGTGGGGGGTGGAAAGATTGTAAGAACCAGAGGTCAGAGAGGACTGGAGTGAAACAGTGTCTTCTGGACATGACAGGACTGATGTGCTCACACGCTCACAGCAGTATGGTTGTCTGCACAACATCAATCCAGTCAGCATTATAGCCTGGGGATCTATTGACAGTTGGTGGTTCCTGGGGAAGGGAGAGTCAGTTTTCTTTAAGAGTGTGGCCCCTGATTAGGTCATCTACATTCTAGTGGATGTCCCCATACCCATGAGGATGTGGGTGGTATAAATCGGGCTCAATGACTTATTAAAAAGAGAGGGTGGATTTAGGAGCAGTTATGAGAAGGAGTATGAGTAAGTATGATAAAAAACACGTTGTCTGAACTTCTCAAAGAATTAATAAAATTATATTAAAAAAAAAAACAGCATGGAGGGGCTGGTTCAGTGGGTAAGAGGGCCTGCTATGCAAGCATAAGGACCTGAGTTTGAGCCCCAGCATGTAAAAAGCTCATTATGGTCACATCCATGTGCTTGTGGTCCCACCCTCTTTGGCCATCACCTTGGGCTCCTGGGGAAGGCTGAGCATCTCTTCTGAATTAAGGCAGAAAGAGCGTGTTCTCTTGACACTCTGCAGTACTGATAGGTAGCCTAGCTCTCTTGGGATTGCCATGGAGCACAGTGCTCCCCTCTGTTTCCATGTTCCCCTCCTCCGAGTCCCAGCTATGCTGTGCCATGGGTCTTCTGTACCTTTCCTATAAGCCACACCCTCACATCTCAGCCACTGGGCTGCACTGGGTGGGTGAGACTATGACATGTCTAGCTTTTCTCCAGCAGCTGTCTTTGAGACTAGAGTTGTTCCTGACCCTCAGGCCAGCTTCAGGTGTGCCACTTGCCCAGAATTTGGGAAGCACCTGTCAGGCCCATTGGTAATCTCTCTAATTGTACATTCTTCTTAATGCCAGGGTAGCATCCACTCACCCTGGCCACACCAAGAGTTGTCAGTGAACTGGAAACTGTATTCCTCTGGGGTCTGAAGCAGTTTGGTGGGGCTACTTAACCTAGATAGTAACAGGAAGCCTGGAGGCTGTGCCTATCCTGTCTTTAACTTGAAACAAAGAACTCACCTCTGAGAGTAAACTGAACCCAATGAGAAGCACATACAAATGTATCTTTTACTCCTCGGATCCAAGGTAGGGCAGTATGGGCTAGGCACAGAAACAGATGTCTGTGGGCCTGGAAGGGAAGAACCCAGCAGCAGCTGCAGTCAGGCTGAAGCAAGGTTGTGGGTTACACTGCCGGGGACTGTCCTACATCCCAGGTCTTGAGTGTTCCCAAGCAGACACAGTGGACTCTAGCTCAGTGGTTCTCAACTTTCCTAATACTATGACCATTTAATACAGTTCCCTATGTTGTGGTGACACCCCCGTCCCAACCATAATATTATTTTTGTTGCTACTTCATAACTATAATTTTGCTACTGCTATGAATTGTAATGTAAATACATGATATGTAGATGGTCTTAGGCAACCTCTGCAAAGGGTTGTTCAACCCCGAAAGGAGTCGCAACTTGCAGGTTGAGAACTGCTGCTCTCTCCATTCAGTCCACCTGAGACTGGACCTTCAGTCTAACCAAGCAGGCCCAGAGTCTGCCTGGCCTTGGGCTGTTTCTTCTGATGCCAGGTTGGACTGGCTGCTGGAAAGTCAACTATAATAGGACATACCTTTGTGGGAGTCAGCTGCCCTTTCTCAGAACCAGGGGCCAGCCCCTGGGCCAGCAAAAGGCATGAAAAAAGAAGTGCAATGAGCTGGGTAATAGTGGAAATTAATAGTAGTAATTAATTGCTAAAGCATACCGAGACCATGGCAACAAATGGAAGGAAAAAGCATTTCTGTTTCTAGGCTGAGCTCCAAAAGGCTCCATTTCTTTGTAAATAACTTGCAGTAGTTTGTCCAGATCTTGGTAGAAAACACCAGTATTGAAGTGAGTCTTGCTTCTGAAGCTACCTCCCTCCTCCCTTCCTGGCTATGCAGCTGCATGCATTTCTCTGAGCCCATTTCCTCATACTTAAAATACGAAGACCAGGATCCAATTCGAGGAGCTTCCTGAGAGTTAATATGGTAGCAAGCATGGAGAGGAGACAATTCAGCACCTGAGTCTGTTACTATCTGAGTTGAGGTAAGTCATCAACCACTCTGAGCCTCAACACCTTGATCTGTAAACCAGGAATGTCAATAATAACATCCATAACATCATTATCTTCATCATCATCATCATCATCATCATCATCATCGTTGTCACGATTTAAATAGTAATGTGCTAATCACATGCAGCATCTGGTGGTCATTATCACATTTGATATGCAGCCTGTAAACACCTCACCACAAGCTGGTTAAAGCTCCAGGCTCTGTACCTAATGCTACCAACAGCACTGACATTCATTGAAAGCTCATCATATGTCAGGGGCAGCTTGATCCTCTTCACCTGTGTGTGCTTCTTTAATTCCTCTCAGAACCCAAAGAAGGATGCTACCATAATCCCTATTTTACCTATGATGAGACTCGGCTTAGATTATGGTGACAGGGACAGGATGCAGCATGTGTCCGGTATGCCTGAGACCCTGGGTTTGAGCCCCTCAGCACTGAATTTTAAAAAGAGTAGAGTTTGGTGACTATGTGGCAACTAACCAATTCGGGACTGCGAGGCTGGCCTAGTTAAGCCCAGTCACTCAGCTCACTGGCATTTCAGCACATTCTGATTTAAGTAGTGGTGATTGCCTGAGGGCCTGTCCTGCTGGGTGGGTCCAGGCTCCTTTTGCTCTTCTCTAGGACTCAGCTTTCAGTCTAGGGATGCTCCTTGTTCAAATATGGTCCTTAATACTCCAGATTGCTTAATGATACTGCCATCCAGGCCTCTATTCCCAAAATTTGGGTGTCACTCCAAACAGGGTAGATGGTAGCATTAGGGACAGGGGGAGCAGAATATGAATAAGAGCATGGAGTGAGAGACAGATTTGCATTGCACAAGATAGAAATGACTTTATGATTGAAGCCTGTAGAGGGACAGTTAATCTTTTAATCCAGCAATATGGTTGCTCTAAAAAGGATCACAGTGAAAGGTCTGTGTGATAGTTAGGAAGGGATCACATCCAAAGGCCTGTATGAAGGGATAACATTTAGAGGTCTGTGTGATCCAGATGAAATGCTCTGAAGGCAATGATAGTGACATCTTTAACCCCAAACTCTGAGATTGAATCAGAGTGAAGTCTGAGATTGAGTCAGAGTGAGGACACACCCAACTCTCAGGATATAAAAGGAGGCTCTCAGCTCACAGACAGTTCAGACAGTAGAGAAAGGCAGTTCAGTTTAGAGAGAGTCGGAGAGGAGAGTATTAGTTCAGTCAGGCAGTCGGCTCACAGACAGTTCAGTTTGGAAGGAGAAGCCAAGAAGAGCAGAGCCAATCCAGAATAAGCAGAGAGAAGCAAGAGAATCAGAAGCAGAAGATTGAGGAAACAGATGGTTTATGATTTACAGTTCGGAGTTCACAGTACAGCTCAGAGCGAAAAGAGGTCGTTCAGAAGACAGGTATTCAGAGTGATCTCTGAATAGCCGTAAGTCTTAGAGGCTGAAATATTGTAGGTTCAGGTTTGCAGATTAGATTGTACAGAGATCGAACCCTTCTAAGTCTGGGTTTAAGAGTAGATTGCAAAGAGGCTGAAACCCTTGAGGACCAGGGATTGGATTAGCAAAGAATAAATTGACTTTTGCAATGAACCCACAAGAATAACAAAATCAATGGTCACCTTTATATGTACAGAATCCTTTGGGTTGGGCAGAATATGTTTCTCTCTATGCTTTTCTGTCTGTCTGCTTGTCCCCCTTCCCCCTCTGTGTATGTGCGTATGTGTGTGTATTTGTGTTGGAAACCTCTGGACATGAGTGGTAGGCAGAGGATAGGTAGGGTTTAGGACAATATTTTCTAGTTTTATACACATAGTGTTATTACCTGAGGCCCTTTAAAATGTGACTGTGGGATGCCATCTTTGGAGCCTGACTGGCAGAGTGTGAGGACTTTAAAATACTTTCCAGTTTGGGGAATGGGAAGATGACACAGTATAAGATGTTTAGTGGGTAAGCATGTGGATCTTAGTTTTATTTTCCAGCACCTACAGAAAAACCAAGTGAGGCAATACTCATATGTGATCTTAGCGTTGGGGAACTGAAAACAGCAAGATCCCTGGAGCTTTTTGGTTAGCCAACTAGCCAAATGGACAAGTTCCATATTCAATGAGAGAAGAAGAAAAATAGGAAGCGGATGTGGCCAAGTGTCTCAGGAGGAGGGTATATAATCTTCTGGGTTGATACCCTTTCCATAGGGAAAGTTCTAGACAACATAATCGATCTATGATGCAGCACAGATGTATCAATCGTACTGTGTCCCAAGCCTTGGAGACTTTTTGAATGATCGCAAATAGGGAGGTTGGGGGCTACTACTTGTAGTCTGTGGATAAAGGCCATAGAGATATAAAGGCTGGCAAAGATTCTGCAATGCACAGGGAAGACTCCCATAACACAGAATGACTTATTCCATAGTGTTGGGAGTGCTGGAACTGAGAAACCTGTCCTGTGGACACATGGGAAGTAAGGAAGGGAGACATATAAGCCCATATGGGAAGACCAGCAAGATAATGAGCAAGAGTTGAAGGAGCTGCACCTAATTCTCCTGCAAGTCACTGGTGGAGAGCTGCAGCATGTGGGCAGTAATGGATCTAGTGCTGGCTGGTGGGAGAAGTGGGTAGAGATAAGCAACCAGTCACCTCTCCTGCTCATGAACCCAAGCCCTGAATCTAGATCATCAGATGAGTGTCTTAGACTCCTGTGGAGGGAGCTGTGTGAGAATCAGGGATGACTATACATCCTTGGGGAACAGCCGTACTCCAGGGACAAGTGGAAATGAGGAGGTCACATCTTTGGATTGAGTCAAGGACTGTCTCCCTACAGCCCCTGTTTCCATAGTGGCCACAATGTCCCATCTACTCTATCTGCAGGCACCGAAGACAGTAAATTCACATATCTGCTGTCTAGTATCCCTGACATTACCCTCCAGGCTGACGCCCCCCAGTGTCTCAAGTTATTTGAAAGTGACTGCTTTGAGACTCCTCATATTCTAGGCAATCGTCCTCTGGGCGTGGCTTAATGCCCACACAAAGGGAGGATGAGAAGAAAGGCATGATTTCCGCTCCCAGATGCCCCTTTATCCTACACCATCCAGTACATGTTCAGAGAGTGTTCACTTTACCTGGCTCACCTAGGGCGTGTTTTGCTATTGAGTAGGAGAAAGATGCCATCCAGCTCAGAAGACTGTCCCTAGACTAGGTTAAATAGTATCCTCCAAAAATTTGTGTCTGCCTGGAACCTCAGAATGTGACCTGCCTTGGAGAAACCCTTTCTGTCAATGAATTTTTTGGTCTTGAGATACCATTCTAGATTAGGATGTACCAAATACAGCGATAGCTGTGCAAGGAGAGGAGAGAGTAGACGAGACAGAAGGAGAAGACAGCTACACGACAAGGCAACAGGATCGAGTTAGGGTGCCACAAACCAAGGGGCGCTTGGAGGCTTCAGAAGCAAGAAAGGAAGGCAAATGGAAGGAAGAAGCGACAGAGGGAGGAAGAGCGATGGAGGGGGAGGGGAAAAAGGAAGGGATAGAGAGAGGCAGAAGGAAGAAGGAGGGAAGAAGAAAGGAGCGAGAGATGGAGGGGAAAAAGGAATGTTGGAAAGAAAGAAGGGAAGAAGGAAGGAACTAATCAGGGAAAAGTGAAGGAAGGAGGAAGGATTTGTTATTAGTTCCCGCAGAGGGAGCATGACCTCCTGACAGCCTGGCTTCAGCCTTTTGTCCTCTGGAACCATGAGGATCAGTTTCTAGTGTTTTGAGTCACCCAGTGCGTGGTGCTTTGTTCTGGCAGCGCAAGGACACGGACAGTCTCGTCTGTTTAAATGCCAAGTGGATGCACTCTGACACAAATATTGAACCCCAGCCTTGCTTGTCAAGTTCCCCGAGGTTTATTGTCTGAGTGACAAAGGAAGATTGGAAAGAGGAGGCCTGCAGTGTCACTCTCTTCAAGTCTGCCTTTCATCCTTTGCCAGTTGGTGACTCACCTCAGAGGAAAGTGGGATTTGAGGCTGCAGTGAGCTCTGAGGGTCCTCAGTAGCTTCCGGTAGCCACAGAACCAAGTGCACTTTTGCATAGTTTTTGATTCTAAATAATAACAGCTTATACTTGCATAATTATTAACATTTATCGGGTATGTTATAGCTCTAGATCCACAATGAGGATTTAGTATTCTGTACTTTTTCCATTCTGCTATCACCCCAGTTTCACTGATGAAGAACCTGATGTTGAGTTTGTTTTTTTTTTCCCCCATATAGCTTATGGAAGCAAAACCCAGACATCTCCCTAACCACTCAGGAGTCTGACATCAAGGCTGTTTGTCCCATTGACCAAGGTGACAGAGTCCCTGGGTAGATGGGGTGTTTTACTGTTTTTGGGAGGGCCCGTGTTCCTCCTGGATACCTGACTAGACACCTTCTGGGGATGCCGTAAAGATCAAACTATTTCAGAGATACCAAGGGCCCCTTCAAATTCTCTTTAAAGAGAAGTGGCCCATTTCCTGCTGTCACTGATGCTGGAGCTGCAAATGTCACTTGGCTGTCCTGCTCTGGCCCATCTTTCCCGCTCTCTCAGCTTTGGATGAAAATTGGAGGATTCAGAACCACAGAAAGTCCAGCGCAGTCTAGTCTAGCACCTGGAACAGGAACAGCCCTAGTGCAGCCAGGAAGCTTGTTAGATGGCAGACCACTGTGGGGTTCCCATTTCCTGAGTCAGAATTTGTTTTAAGAAGATGCTCAGCCGACTGTGTGCGCACTGTAGGGTGGGGAGAAGGAGGGAGACTAACTAAAAGGCCACACTTGGGGAAAATTCTGTGCTGTCTTGATCAGGTGAGCTGAGATCAAGGGCAACCCAGATTCACAGGGGTCCTGGGTTCCCAAATCTGGACCTCACATTGGACAGCTTCATTCAGGGCCATCCAGGGTCCTCAGGTGCCAAAGCTGGAGATGTCCTTTAAAGCTGAGTATCATGCAGTGACTTTCAATGACAGTTACGAGATAGATGGTCAATTCTTTTTTTTTTCTCCTCCTGGGGAAGACTGGAAGCTTCTAGGCTGCTGAGGTCCTTGTGTAAGGCATAAGGCATCAAATAAGCAACTACCAGACCTTTCACAGGGCATCACTGGCCTCTCCTGGCTCTCTCCTGCCCAGTACGCAGGAGATCAGGGGCTGACTAGCTTGGGGATGCCTAATGTGGCCATCACTGTGTACAAACTTCTGCTCTGACCCCAGTCCCCAGGACAGTCTGCCTGTGTGGGCTTGGCAGTCTCGAGGCAGACAATTTTTGATCTTTGGACGTTTTGTACCTAGTGTCCATATTGGTTCCGATAGAGGATACCCTTCCAGTTGGGATGAGAGTTACAAGCAAGGGTATTTTCCACACACCAACAAAAATGCAATGTTCAGCCCTGTGACCTGAAGTTCTGAGAACCCCAGAAGGAAGTGAGAGGCTCGTGGGTGGCAGTGGCTCCATAGCTTCATGTGGATGGGCAGGCGCAGATCACCTCTGACACATCTCCCAAGGCAGGCTGTCCTATGACAACCGATAGGACAGTGCAGGCAGGCCGGGCCTGGCTGTCCTTGGCTGGGAGGATGACTCACGTAGGGCCTTTTAACCTGTTTACAGTGAGTCATCTGGGTCCTCACAGGCCCAGTTCCCTCAACTGTAAAATAGGAGTACTAGTAACTGCCAGGTTGCCTCATACGGATGTGAGTTCTAAATCAAAACTTACCGAAGGTAGCATTCATGTCCCGTGGACAGTCAAGAACCTCTGCAGGTAACATGGCAACGCTGCAGTAAGCTCAGCTTCTGCTTCCTGTCTGCGGAGCCACTCTTCTCCTTGGGCATGTGCACAATGCCTAAAAAGAGGGATTTGAGTTCAACCCTGCGCAATTAGAAAATGTTGCTACCCAGTGATCTTCAAATAAATCCTCCTCCTGTACCTCTCTCTTCAGGCAGCTGATCAAACTTTTAAAAGATCTTTATGGACAAAGAGAACACAGCAGAGACCCTAGGAAGGTGGAGGGAGTAGGAAAGCCATGCGGATAATTGAGAACATTGCTGGTTGCTGGATCCAGCTCTGCCCTCCTCTGCTGGGTACACTGGCCTTTTGCCATTCGGATCCAAGTCTCTCTAGACTCCTGTCTTCTTAGCTACCTGAGGTTTACTGCAGGTTATATATTTTGAATAAGTGGCTATTGCTTCTTTGTCCGAGCTGTTTCTGTTACCTAATTTCTCTTTCTTTGTAATTTGCTCCCTATTTCCAGAAATTCATAGGAGACTAAGGAAACATTAGTGAACAGCCTCCTCTCTCCAAGGCTCAGGGAGAGACCCCACAGATGTGTTCATTTGACTCTGGAGTTTTAAAACTTGCTCAGATATTTGCCTGCGGTTGGCTGAGCCCTTTGTCTCTTCATGTTTACCATCACCCCTGGTCACACTTGTTCTTGTGCCTATGACACTGCAGGAGTCACAGGATACACCCATAGTGTGGTGCTGTCAGTGGCCCTGAAATCCAGGGTCATGGCCCCAGGTGAAATAGCACAAGAAGCTTTGGGAAGGTTCCTGAGAGTGCATCCTAGGCGGAGATTCTCACAGTCATTAAATTCTGTATGGGATGGCAGTGAACTTCACTCACACCATCTGAAAGTATTCCCAACTCGGATTCTCCTTGGCTTGGACTCAAAAGGCACATGTAAGCCCTGTAGTGCAAGCTTGGGGCATTTTAAAGAGTCTAAATGTATTTTTAAGACTTAGAAGAAAAATTCAAATACCAATGCAAGATACAAAAAGTTCATTTAAAAAGTTAATAAAGCTCAATTACACCACTTTAATTGAGTCTTATCACAATTGGTAAGATTTTGGAATGGTTTCATAAAAGAAGTTAAGTCATATTCCCAACTTGGTTATATCCTTTTGATGTCTTTCAATTTATTAATTAAAGAAACAAAAGAATACTCAATTAAGAATCAATTATAAGAAAAATCCATAGAGATAAACAAAATGAACAGAAAGTATTCTGCTGCCAAAGAGTGAATGATGAGGCTGGGTGGATGGCTTAATCAGGAAAGTGATTACTGTGCAAGCAAGAGGATCTGAGTTCAAATACCCAGGACCCACTTTTAAACATCGGATTGCAGTGTTGTACTTCTGCAATTTTGGTGCTGGGGAGGCAGAGACAGGAGGAACCCAGGAGTTTGCTGGCAAGTTAGTCTTATACAGGTTCAGTGAAAAACCTTGTTTCAAAAATATATAGCGCAGAGCTATAGAGGAGCTCATTGAGATCTGGCTTCCACATGCATACATACACACATGTGCCATGTGTCCATACATAACACACACACACACATTAATTAAGGAAGAGTGAATAATAATATATGCAATTCATCAAGAGGAAGAGAGAAATTTTGAAAACAGGTAATGGATTGGTTTATGGATGGCTTGCCTGGTAAGTTAATGAAGATAATTCAATCATAAGAACATCTTTGAAAGAGATTTAATTTTTTTTGCCTATTTGGAATAAGTACTGACATCGATGAGGATAACTTGAAAGCTGTAATAGGATGCTAACAGAACTGTTATCAACAAACTGGCTGACAAGTGCTCTCAAGTTCAAAAGAACTGAAGATACGTCTTTGCAAAAGAAAACCCGAATTGCATCGAAATCCTATAGTTTGTATATTAAAGATCATTGATAGAGGTTCCCCCAATTGGTAGCATATGGTTGGAACATAAAGTGTCTTCCTAGGGGCTCATGGGATTGGACACCTGATCCTGGGCTTGTGGTAGTATTTTGGGAGTTTGTAGGATCTTTGGGACATGTGTGGTATACCTTGCAGAAGTGGATCACTGTGGTGGGCCTTTGAGGGATATGGTCTGTCTCTGGTTTGGGTCTAGCTCTCTGCTTTCTGATCTGAAATGTTGGAAGCTACAGCCTTACACTCTAGTTGTGGCGCCTTTTCTACCATGACAGCTGTGCCTCTGAAACTGTGATCCCAAGTAAACCTCTCTTCCTTTAAGTTGCTTTCTGACAGGTATTTTCTCACAGTGGTGGGATGGTAATGAATATAGCAACCATACTAAATATTAATATTCATTTAACTGAAATTACCAACCATAATTTTTTTTCTCTGATCTACTAAGTTGGAGAAAAGATTGAATTCTTTTTATATTTTTCTGACAAGAAAAGATGACATTACAAAGTTCTTGTCTTATTCATAGACTGCCAATGATTAAATGAACAAGAACGGAGGAAAAAAGCCAGTTAGAGGCAAGTGAGGTACATTGTTGAGAACATTGTTCTTTTACTGACTTTTGTAAAGTTGCTAATATTTTCTAACTTAAAAAATTATATTCTGTGACCGTTTTTCTCATTTAAGGTCTTCTGTACTTGGTTTTTGTTTTCTAACCTTTTGTTCCAACAGGCTCCAACCCTTCTTGACAATGAGCATGTATGAAGACACACATACACACACATACACACACACACACACACACACACACACACAAACACACACACATACACACACACAAACACACACACACACACACACACACACCCCTTTATAAGCTTCTGGTCCCTTGAAAAGTGGAACAGACTCAGTACACCCTTACTGATTTCAGACTAGTGCACCCTCCATGGAATGCCTTCCTACTCTACATCAGAGGACAGTGCCCTCTGTTCTGGGAGTTACCATCAGTGCCCCCTCGCACGGTGATGTGGTGATTGGTTTCTGAGTTATTTGGAGGAAAGAATACATTTGATTCTTTGCTGCATCCAGACACTTGATATGTGAGTTCGACTGTGAAGGATCCACTGCCCTGTGGAGCGCAGAGCACCTACACTGCACACACTCCCCTTCTGCACAGACCTCCAGGCACTTTTGCCTTCTCTTCTTGCTGTCTGGAAAAGATGGGTTACCTGTTCTCCCTGGGATCCAGATATCTAGTTTAGACGAAACTGTGTGCCTACCTTCTCAGAGACTCTTCATCGCCCTTGTGGTGGGGGGCACAGGTGCCAGGTGGCTTCTGCCCAATGCAGACATCAGACTGGCCTGGGTTGTCTCTTGGAGGCTGATTCGTGTCAAGGGAACAGAGTTGAGGATAGCTAGAGAGTTCCTGGTGAGAAGGAGGAAGAGCAGGACTTGAGTGGAGGAATGGGGAGGGACAGTCAGTGAGCCTCAGAAATAGCCCTGGGGTGAGTGCTCTGCAAGTACTCACAGTTTCCTGCTTTTTATTTGAGGGTTTCCCCTAGAGATGTCTCTTAGGGGGGATGTAAAGTAATTTTATCCATCAGAACATCTGTTTTTTTCCCCCTCTCTTAAATAATGTGAGTCTTATGTGTTAAGTCTTATTTCTTGTTGTTGGGACAAAATTCCTGACAAAAGCAACTTAGGAGAGAAAGGGTTTATTTTGGTGCACAGTTCAAGGTTGCAATCTATCATAGCAGGGGAATTGCAGCAGTAGCAACAGCTTTAGGGAGTGTGGTCCAGCACATCCTTATACAGAAACAGAAAAATGATAATGACATACAAGTCAGTAGCTTGTTCTCATCTTCACTCATTCCTGGGCCCAGTCCATAAATGGTGGCAGCCACATTCTGCATGATCTTCCCAACTCAATTAACCCAATTATGAAACTCTCTCATAGCCACCCCTCCCCCCATCCAACGCAATCTAGATAATTCCTCATTAAAACTGCCTTCCCAGGTCATTCTAGATTGTGCCAAGTTAACCATAAAAAACTAACCATTGTGCTCATTTTCCTTACCTGTAAACAGTGATGGATACTTGTAAAAGTAGATTAAATAATAGTCACTCCACGGAGTCAGTGACATTCCCTGATGCTTGTGACGGCCCTGTGAACTTCAAGTCTGAAGTTTAGTGATGACTTGGTTTGAAACGTGGCTTTTCCTCGCTGCCTTCAGAATTTCTCATGGTTATTACTACCACATACCTTTGTCATTTGGAAGCTTCTAGGTCTTGGAAGCTGCACACATTTCTGGAATAGAGTCATGGAGTTTCTAGATGATAAGTATCTTCAGAGACCTCCTAGACCAGCAATTTCCAAACCATTTCCTAGCCAGACTCCTTGGAAGGGAATCTTGTACAGAAGCCTAATGTGGGAGGCATGTGGTAGCACCCAACTTGGGGCTCAGAGGCCCACAGGTGCTTCCTGTGGTCAGGTAGTCTGAAATCAGCATTTTCTCATCCTGATCTGGGACGAATATCCACCAAGCATAAGTTGGAAGCCATGACTCTAATCTAATACCTTACGTGGGAGTGGAGAGCGTAGAGAAGAAAATTATCCAGGATGACCCAGGAGCCTATTGCTTTCTCCTGGACTCAGTTTCCCTATCTGTAATCTGATTTTGTAATCCTTTAAGGTGTTCTTAACACCCCCAACCACGTTCTAATTTAACGCATGACATGGGCGCCCCCTTGTGGTGAGAAAGGCCCTGGACGTCGGAGGCATCTTGATGTCTTTGCAGCTTTAGGCAAACGGAGACTCAACACAGACCATCCCATTTTTTGTGTCCCAGTTTAGTGCTTTCCTAGACAGATGGGTGTCTTCTCTTGATGTTCATGTTCCCACTCCAGGCGGAGGATCAGGAGGCCTAAAGAGGCATGGTAGGAAGTGTTCCCCTGGAGACACCGCTAACTTACTACGGTGTGATTTTGGACAGGGCCCTTTGCAGGAACTTGCACAGTTAGACTTGCACAACCGCAGCGCTGCTGCGTGGGCACGGTCAGCGTTCGCCTGGCGTCTAGGAATCTATGAAATCCTCTGAACTTTAGGGAGCGTTTGTGCATATCAGCAGTTGTAGGAGATAAAGGTCTAGTGTTTTGTCTGCTTTTCTTGACATGGCCTGCCACTGCACACATTAGCAGTCCTGATCCAGAGGCTCCAGGGGAGGCTCTTACTCAAAAGGCTCTTACACTCAGGTTGTTCGCATTGGGCAAACGCACCTGTTGGTCACTGATGCTGAGAAGTGCTTAGGAAGCCAAAGAAAAATGAAAATCCAAGTTCCCTAGATCAGGGCTGACAACCAGGGCCCATGGCCTTAGTCCCCTCTGCCTGGGGCTCAGGGCAAGGTAGCTGAGCCCCAGAACTCTGCAAACCTCTGCCTGCTGAGGGTGCTTTCTCATTTTCCTGTCCCATGGTGATGTCCAGGAACTCTGAAGACAGGAACTGACAACTGGCAGATCTGTCAGGACTCTGTTAAGCCACATCAATGACCACGGTGAGCCGGCTTCAGCCTTTAGTCAGTTTCTTCACACTGTCACCCCACAGGTGACCTGTTCTGGTTCCTTTTGCAAAGCATGAGCCGGAGAGCAGAGTCACAGAGGTGGAAGAGGGAGGCTAAGTATTTCACCAGGGTTAGTTCATTTGATTCTCACAATAGCTCTGGGAGGTAGCGCCATTACCACCTCGTACTTGTAGAAATTGAGGCTTGGAAATGGAGAGTGACTTGTCACATAACAGAAAACGTGTTGATGCTGGGATGTATGTGTGTGTCCATGTGTGAATATAAGTGTGTGTATGTGAGTATGTATGCATGTATACATGTGTATGTATGTATGTGTATATTTGCATATGTGTATGTATATGTGTATTTGTGCATGTGTATTTATATGTATGTGTGCATATATGAGTGTGTATGTGTTTATACATGTGTGTATTTGTATACCCATGTATGATATGTGTATATATATGTATTTGCATATGTGTATATGTATGTACATATCTGTGTATTTGTGCATGTGTGTGTATGTATAAATGTATGTAGCTATGTATGTGTATATATGTGTGTGACATATTTTCCTCTACATTTTACTCTGTAATCTTTTAAAAATCACCATATAGTACTTATGCATAATGATAGGTTTCATTATGACATTCTTACACATATATACCATGTATTTTACTCATATTCATCTCCTTTCTTGCCAGTTTCCTTCTCCTGCTGGTCCTTTCCTTTACCCCAAATAGGCCCCATTACTCTACTTTTATGTCTTGTATTAAAAAAGGAACCACTGAGTTTTGTTAGGGTTGCTTACAGGGGCATGGCTGGGAAGGGGTGGTTGCAGGAGAATGTACCTTATCACTGCTACACCACTGAAGACGGTGTCTATTCCTTTCCCGGAAACCACCAACTATGTTGGGCTTTTAATTGTGATTTGCAGCCCGTACATACAGCACTCACA
The DNA here is from genome assembly GCA_026225945.1 of Cricetomys ansorgei. Lineage (NCBI taxonomy): Eukaryota > Metazoa > Chordata > Mammalia > Rodentia > Nesomyidae > Cricetomys > Cricetomys ansorgei. The sequence goes on along the minus strand of JAMJFZ010001100.1, from coordinate 9,189,809 downwards.
GGCACGTAGCCTCCCCCCAGGAGATGTCATGCCCAACTGCTGGAGCTGGTGACTTGTCTACTTGGGGATTCTGAGGATGCTGTTGAGCCACTGGCTGAGGTCCTTGCCCCAGCTCCTGGACTGGCTTTCCTCTGAGCCAACAACTTCTGACTGCCCACTAACTCTCATGGTTGTTTTTCTCATTTCCTGGTGACAGGACCTGACCCTGACACTCCCTGGGCCACACCCTGCTCTGATCTATCACTGGGATTGGGAGTTCACACACACAGAAGTCCACACCTCCTCCCTGCTCCCTCCAAGGCCTGTAGACTGAAAGCTCTCCTAGACCCCACCATGTACAGTAACAGAACAGTTTATCTACAGCAGGCACCCTCCATCTCTGCCTTCTCACCACTCACCTGCCTCCTCCTCCTCACCCTACCCCCAGCCTTGTGTATGAGGGTGTTCTGGACAATTGAGATCACCAAGCTTTTGAATGTTATGCTTATCTTTGTTGTTGGGATCTGAGAGAGCCAAGGTCCCACAGACATTTTACATTCCTGGCTAGAAGGTCGCCATCCTAACCCCCATGCCCACCTCTTCCACCACAGCAACAAATACTGTGGCCAGGTTCTATGCTACTTCTCTCTCCTAACTACTGCTGCCATCAAATTAACCTCTGTCCACACTGGAATGTTTGAGGATGTTCCTCAATTGTCCACCACACGTTAATCTTTTCCTTCATTGCATAATGTTGTTCAAATGTTCATATTTTTCTATGGAGTGCATAATATGTTCCCTCTTCTGTGGATCCTCACTGTCATGGCCACTATAAATCTCTACGCATGATAAAAATGTGAATGTGTGACTGGATCTTCGACTAAAGTTGACCAGACTCTCCCAGCTGTTCTCAAGTCATGTCCTGCAATACTGAATACAGCTGCAGTTGCTTCTTGGACATTACAGGAAGGATTTCACCTTCTTTCCTATTAACTGTAACATATCTGTACAGTAAGCAGTACAGTCAGGAGTCTTCTTAGCCCTCCCATTGATTCAGTGAGGGAGAGACCCAGGGAATGATTGAACAGACACTCAGAGCTCAAGCTACTCCCAGAGACAACTAGCCATTAGGAGGTGAAGTTGAGACTTCATCCCAGATAGGGCTAGCTCAGAGCTGAGGCACAGACCATCGAGCTCGTGGAGGTCTGTACTGTGTTCAAACTCAGGGTATTTGTAGATGAGGTGCACCTGACTTTCAGCGCCCCACCAAACTACAGTGGAGTCCAATTAGGGCTCTCACCTCCTTCCAGGTTTTTAATCAATAAGCTTCTGCTAGAGTTACAGAGTTGGTTTCTGATCAACCTGAATGTATAATTATGTATTGCTCCAACACGTCCATTCTGCTGTCATGTCACATCCCATTATTAAACCAAGATGAGAAGTACCTCCAGCAAATTCTAGACTAATTTCCCGAGCCTATTATATCAAGGAAAGAAGCTGGGTCCTTAATGACCTGTCTTCAGTGACATCCTTTTCTTTCTGGGAAATTTCTTTTGGCTTCTATTTAGTTCCGTCACTCACATCTCATGATTAATGACCCACTAGCTGTCAGTTTTAGAACCTTAGTCCCCACTTGTTCCAATCCCATTACCTTGGGCAGATCTGCTGAGCCCAGCAGATATAGACAAGGGAGAGAGAGAGAGAGAAACCGGAAGGTGTTGTAAGTTTTCCTTCACTCCTAATACGCCTGCTTTGTAACCATGGAGAAACATCAAGGGGAGTTGAAGGTGGGACAGAATGGGTGGTTGTGTTTGGATGCAGCATTCCTGATGCTAATACATGATGATTCTTATACCCTGTGGTATGGGACTATCTAAGGTTTCCATATGTTTTAAGTGAGTCAAGGTTTTATACAGGGATGGTTAGAGGCCATATTAGGCATTAAAGATCAGTTTTCAAACATTAAATGCATAGTTAGCCTGCCATTGTACCCTGGAGCCCGCTGATTGATGTGGAGCCTGGATCTCTTGGTTTTGCTTTTGAGTTGTTCAGAATCCACCTGTTTGCACAGACTGTTGATGGAGAAAAGCAGTTGGAATGAGGAATTTCAGCAAACCTCATGAGAACTTCATCTGACCTAAAGCTTCATTGTGCCTTTCTCCCAACCCCTCTATGGGATTTTGAGTTGCATCTCTGTTGAAATCATTACAGAGAAGTATGCCCTCTGTCTTTCTGATTGTCTGTCAGTCAGTCAGTCTGTCTTCCTCTTCCTCTTGTGCGCGCGTGTGGTGTGTGTGTGTGTGTGTGTGTGTGTGTGTGTGTGTGTGTATTTACATGCTTGTACATCCCTGTTGAGGCCAGAGGTTGATGTTGGATTTCTTCCTCAATTTCTGTCCAATCATCATCATCATCATCATCATCATCATCATCATCATCATCATCAACAACATCATTGTCATTATTAACTGAGACAAAGTCTCTCATTGAATCTGTAGCTCACTGTTTCAACTAAACTGATTTCCCAGCAAGCCCCAGAGATTCTCCTGTCTCTGCGTCTCCAGCACAGAGATTACAAGCATGTGCCTGGCATTTTCACATAAGTGCTGACATTGTATGTGGTTCCTCCTGCTTGTGCAGCAAGCAGTTCACCAGCTAAGGTATCTCCCCAACTCATCAGCATGGTTACTTAATAAACTATTGGCCACACAAATGCTTGTGAACCACAAGGGAAGGTGGAACCCAGTTCCTAACCCATCCTTGTTGCAGAAATTTATTTTTAGTTAAATATAAAATAACTGTTTTATAGACTGTTGGGTTGAGGGGCTGTCTGGGGCATTTTGTATTGTTTGCAGGTGTTGGATTTCTGTGGGGGTTGTTTAATTGCTAATGATCTACCAGTAGAACACCCAAGGAGTTCTGAATCAATAAAACACCTGGTCTCAGACACTCAGGGTTCCACCGTGAGTATGACACTGGCCATGATGCTGCTTCCCCCTGCTGAGGTCTGACAGAGTTTGCAGATATGAAACTGCCTCCTTGTCTCCTTGCTGAGCCACCCCAGCAGCAGTATACTAGTACTACACATCCTCTTGATCACACAGGCGAGGACTTGTATTTACCAGAATCATAGGTGATCCCCTTGAAGGCAGCAGAGAGGGATCCTGGAGAGCTGACTTGCCAGGCTGGTACTTTTCATTTCAGAAGTTCGAGGAAATCACTGTTCAAAATCTGGGGAGGTTTAGTCATGGGCTTTGTGTGAATGATGCTCTGCAGGGAGGAACAGCTCTGAGGTGGCTCTGGTGATTACAAAAAGCCCCAGTGAGTTAGCCATGCATCAGAACAGGGGATTTTCTGGTAGAGCCAGGAGCTGGAGAGACTAACAGCTAAGCTACCCTGGTAACTGCATCCTGGTGGGAAGGAAGGGTTCTGGAGCAAATGAAGAAGGTAGAGCAACAGAGTCTTTCTCCATCCTCCTTTCGATGGCCTGGGGAGTACTCCCGAAGGGGTTGGCACAGCTGGAAATGCTCTTGGTGATCCTTTGCCTTGGGGTCCTCGAACTCTCATCTCAACATCAGAGGCTATACCTTAGGTGCCTTCTGATAAGAGTATAGATAAAGCATGCTTCCAATGCCAAGGTCATATCAACTCGGTATAGTAACTTAGGGTTCAACTCCTGTGATAAGAAGATGGTCCCATTCTCCTCTTTCTAGCTCATTTTTCTTATTTCAGCTAAATATTTCTTTTTATTAATAGGTTCATGCACATCTCTTTGATTTATGGCGGGGTTATAGCCTGCTAAGATCGCCATAAGCTGGCATAATGGAAGACACTCACTACACCTAACCACTGAGCACCATTGCTCAGCCTGGCCCACCTTCAACATGCTTAGCACACACTCTTAGAATACAGTCAGCGAGAGTCTGTCACAAAGCCAGTTTTATAATAAATCATTAAATGGATCATGTAATTTCTTGCACACAATTCTGAAAGTGAGTGGTAAAATGATTGCACGAGTATGCTTTTCACCCCACTGTAAAGAAAAACCACGTCGGTTGAATCACCACAAGTCAGGGACCATTAATACTCTACAAATTCAATGACAATTTTACTAATCTGGAACTCCTCACCCCAAATCCGAGCATGCTTTGCTCTGAGGAGTGAAAGACCCTACAGCGGCCGACTAGACAATTCTCCACCATAGGGCTCAGTTTCACCATTGCAATTGTGATAACTGTAAGAGATGATGTCCACATCAATGGTGTGGCTGACTTTGACTTGGCTTTGTTCTTGGAATTAAAGGCATTGGTCAGGTGACAGCATCCGATACTGACTGGCAGGCAGAGACTGCCTGGGATAAGCCAAAGGCTTTGCACAGGTCAGGAGGGAAAGGTTACTGGACTTGCCTGGTGATGTCTGCCGCTGGCCTAGGTGGAGGGAACAAGCAGCAAAGCCATGTGTTGGGTATTTACAGAGCTGTCACGCAACCTGTGTTGGGGAGATTAACTGAGTTATGATGAGCATGGGCTGTGGGGCTGTGGGAAGGATATGGTCAGAGAGATAGGGGCAGCAATGTCAAAGCATGAAAGGATGATGTATTGGCTCCCTGTGGATAGTCTTGATCTGGTTAATATACATGGGAAGCCTCACTGGGGCTGTATCCATCCAGCTTTCCCTTTCTGAAGCTCAGTGTAATACTGCAGACTTGTCAATTTCCCGGAGAATCCCAGTGCTGGCAAGAAGCACTTCATGGCATATTTGGGAGGAAGACTCTTGTCTGGGGTTAGTGCCATCCAGTATCTGGCCACGACCCTGCTTAGGTGAGGGGCAGCCCAGTTTTTGCTGTTCAGGGGCAGCCTTTGTCCCTAGCCCTGCATTCTTGCTTATGGCTGCTGGAGCGAACTGGCCTTCATTTCCTGGTTTCCCATCCGGAAATAGAATCTGCACAGAACTCTGCTGACTTTGGATCCTTCCCACATTTTATTAACTCTGGCCCAGTTGTCTAGCTTCTATATAGAGTTCTACTTCACCCCACAAAGCACCCTGACCCATCATGCTCCTCCCTAGCTCCTTTCAACCCTGTTGATACCATAATACTTCCAGCATAGAAGGAAGAGCATGGCTGCCAAGGAGCACTTTGCAGTCCTTTGGATCAGCCACAGGCTACTCTGACAAGGTGATCTTGACGGTTAGCTCTCTGTCTTGGCCCCAGACCCACAGTTCCTGAGTCACCCTAATCCTTGTTTTCTGATGAGATGCCACCTTTATCATATCACTGGGGGCACAAACAGTCACATTCCTGGCATGACAATGGCTTTGAGCTCTACGCAATCTGCCAGATTTCACAGGCTCCCTTTAGACATTCACTTTTCTGTTTTGCTGATCATAGGAACAATGTAATATTTGAGCCTCTGTATGTGTTTCCTGATGGCCACTGTCTCGTTCCACGGGCCTCTCAATACACTGATTTGTGTTGGTCACAGATGCCGACAACGTACAGACCTGGGAGTAGGGGCAGAAGAGAGAAATCACACCTTATCATTTCATCACTAGAACAGAACTGTGATTTCACACAACAGGCTCCTACCCAGCTCTCAGTCTGCCTCATGTCTTAGAACACATGACTTCTATCACAAGGATATTAGAAACCTGGCTGCAGGTAGGACACCTGGCCCCAGGCATGGAAGCAGCAACAATCATTCATCATTCCGTTCAAGAGTAATTTCACTCATAATTCCAGCTTCAGTCCTGGCTGAAGTGGAGAAATGTCATCAGCAGTTGAGAGTGTCTCCAAAAGCCACTAGGGTCTTGGTTTTGAGTGCTCCAAAGACAGAACACTAAACATTCCAGACTGAGCTTCCCATGCTAGGGCCATTGGCCTGTTTATAGAGGAGCCTCTGACTGAAAACCTCTGACACCTCTCAGGTCTGCAAACACACATGCATGCTCATACATACATACAGTATGCATGCACACAGCTTCTCTCAGATAAGCAGGTGTATGTAAGCCCAGGATAGTTTAACCAAACATAAAACATAGGTATGTTTATTTATTATTGCATGGAGAAAGAGCCAAGTTTAAAGAGCAGAAGTTGACCCAACCATGACTCATGTATGCTTTTATCTTTATGAACACTGAAACACATAGCTTTGAACTTTAAAGCAGTGGTGGTTTAAACAGGGTCTGCATAAAACAACTACCTGGGGAACGCTTAAAGTGATCCCGTGCAGGCACCATACTCAGAGTCAAGTCTACATTCTTGAAGGATTGGCTTGGGGACAGATAATTTTAGTGTGCACTGTGAGTTGGAACTATGGATTTGAAAGACACCATCTGCATGACAGGTGGTGTTAGGGTAGGTGAGTTATTCTAAATAACTCTTTATTTCCAGAATGGGATACTGGAATCATCTTAGTGGCTTCTCATACAAATATTCACTTTTTGATCATACTGCCTACCTACTAACAGCAATAGGGGAGTGGCTAATGGCAGCTTTGATATCATATTGAGTACTGGGCTTCCTTGGCATCTGTGAAAAGGGAGAGAGATGTGTAGAAGATCACACCACTCTTCTGTATTTGAGACTAGAAGTTGCTCAAATCACTTTGTCACAGAGTCCATTGGCCAGAGCTGGTCTTCTGCCCTGCTCAGAAACAAGGAAGCCTGGGAAGCAGGAGGGACTGCTGATGGGAACACCCTTGTCTCTGATACTTTTTCACATGTTGCCCCCCCCCAAATGCTGGCTTGTCTCTCACTAAACTTAATCAAGAACCAAATCATAAATTTTTATCAGAAAGTATGAAACAAAGGGGCAGGCCTACCACTGTGATCAAGTTTGTCTTCATAAGATTAGAATGGATGTCTACTATTTTAGTATTTTTCTGGCTCCTATCAAATGCTGTCAGAAAACTGATATTCTATTCTGGCTGTTTGTATGTGCAATCAGCCATTTCAGGACTTCCCAGTGCTTTGGTGTTTCTCACATTTACTGTTTTAAGACTTGCAGCTTTGGGGCTAGAGACAGAACTTGCTGATCAATCATGGGTTTGGATCCCATCACCCATGTAAGAAACCAAGTGTCCCTAAAACTCCTGTAACTCCTGCTCCAAGAATCCTATGTCTCCTTCTGGATTCTACGAGAATGGTTTGCACCCTCACGTGTGCATACACTAAACCACAAAAATATAATCCATATACATAAAATAAATTATTACTTTTACTTATGTACATGTATGTGTGTGCACCACACTCAGAGTCAAGTCTGATGCTCTCCCCTGATGCCTGAGTGGGTACCTGCAGAAGCCAGAAGAGGATCTTGGATCCCCCCGGAGCTAGAGTTATAGGCTGTTGTAAGCCCCTGATGTGTGTGGTAGGAACAGAACTCACGTCCTTTTCGGAAGTATTATTAGCTGCTGAACCATCTTCTCCAGCTCAAAATAACTAACAAAATAACTAAGGAACTGCAGCTTTTCAGAGCATGGTTGTGCTTTCTAGGGCTACCCCTCTCTTCGATGATCTACTTATCTGCTCACATTTATTGTTTCAGAAAACATTAATAAAAATCGAATGTCCCACATTTATTTATTCCCATGTACCATTGCTCCAGAAAACGTCTTAATAAAAAATTGACTATTATAAATTGCAGTTATGATTTCTAATGCAATTAGACATCTTCACAATATTATGTCTTGCCTCAAGGAAATGTTTTATATTTATAATTATGAAAGTCTTTATGTTTCTTGGTGAATGTGCTAGCATTTTTCTATAATTTCAAATATGTATGAATGTGTGTATGGGTGTGTTACGTGTTCGTGATAGATACACACACTACGTGTAAGATGGTTCACGGTCGTGTGGCCATCTTCTAGCTGTCACCTAACTAGACCCTCGTGGAGTTTTTCAAGGTAGAAAGTTGTACATCCTGACAAGTGTGATTGTGTTTTGTCCTCTCTTATCATGTTGTAGTATTTGTTCCCTTTACCTTGCTGCATTGACTGCATTCTCCAGAACAACGCTTGATCACTTTGAGGGCCGAGGTATTCTTGTCAGTTCTTATTTAAAGGCGACAGCTGCAGTGTCTGCCTAGTGAGTGCAGTGTTGATCGGTCTTTACAGGAAGAGTCCATGCTTCTAGTTACAGTTCACGGAGTATGTTCTTTAACAGCACTACGTCCTGAATTTTATAAAAGTGCATATTGACTTCTGCAGGCACTTCTTTTTTTGTGTCATTTTGTTTTGTTCCGTTGATGTGATTGCAAGTTTCTTCCATCATTATAGTAGATCCTCAAGGAACATAAACAGAACTCCTCTGGCGTCTAATAGCTCTTAAAGGTGACCTCTCAGTCAGGCACATGGCACTTGTCTATAGCCTTAGTATTCACGATGCTAAGGCAGGAAGATTGAGATTCGAGGCTATCTGGAGCTATAGAGTGAGACTTTGTCACTACTAATAAATAGACTTCATCTTAACTGACTTTCCAAACTTTCTTTTGCTTTACATGATGACGGGTGTCTGCTCAAACACAATGATCTGTAACTTCTTATATGTTGTCAAATGGATACCCTTAAGGAATCCCCAGAGCTGGGGTGTCCAGATATCTTCATTTGCTGGGGACAGCTCTGGTGTTCCTTTCACTGTAGTGAAATCGTTGCTCTCAAATATGTCCTAGAATGGACGATGACTTATAGTGTCACCTTCTCCTTCGACAAACTGTCCCTACTGCACCCACGCATACATTCTGCACGTGGGCATATTTTCACGAAAATACTTATTACACCGGTGAGTTGGCATCCAGTAGGTGTTCGATACATTAGCCAGGGTTATTTGTGACATAAAAAAATGGTATAGATTTAAAAATGTTTATGTAAGAAGGGCTCTTCCAGCAGGGGCCTCCCTCCTCCCTCACAGTTTAAGTCCCATGAGGGTCAGATGGGCAGCAGAAGGCATACTGCTCCTCAGCCAGAGGCCAGCCAGGACTGGTAGCCACTCTGCCTCAGGGTAGAGGAGAGGGGACTCTGAAGGGACTCCTTAAGGGATCTTGTTGCTTCAAGCCTTTGGGAAACAGAGCTGTGGGCTTCAGTTCTCATTCAGAGAGGGGGGTGGAGGAAAGGGGAAGGAAGGGGAGGGACAGGGAGGAGAAAGGAGAATGGAGAAGGAAAGGGGTGGGAGGGAGCGGAGGGTCTAGAAGACAGGATAGAAGCAGAAAGAAAAACTGAGAGGGCTGTAGGGAGTGGGGAAGGCTGTGGCAGGTGGGTGGGATAGGGCCAGATGGAAAGAAACAAAGGAGAAGGGAAGAGGGCCGCTGCCCCAGAATCAGACTGCTCCCCTCTGGTGGTGCTCACACAGCTATTTTGGAGGTGTTAAATTTTCTACCTATTTGGGGAAACTTTGCAGGCATATTCACCTATCTGGAATATCTCAAGCTTCAGCAGCCAGTGATTACAGCGTAAGGTCTCACTCCTTTGAACTGTTCAAATTAAAATTAGAAAAAAGAAAAAAGCTCTGCTGCCTTTGCCGTTAGAACACATGGCTCCCAGAAGTGTGCAGGCCGGCCTCTGCTCTGAGGCAGCTCCTGCCTCAGTTTTACACCACAGAGCCTCTTTCCTCACAGTTCTGAAGGTCAGAAGCTCAGACTCAAGGGGTTCTCATGGTGTCTTCCTCACGGAGGCTGTAAGGGAGAAACCACGCCTGGCTTCTCTCCTAGCTTCTGGTGGCTGCTTGCACGTCTCAAATCTCCCCTGTCTCACCCTCCGAAGGACACTCATTGGGCATTGTAAACATTTTTTGGGATTATAATTAAAACATTTTTCCCTTCCCTTTCCACCGTACTCTCCCATATACCCCTCCCTACTCTTCTTCAAACTCACGGCCTCTGTTCACTAGTTGTTACTGCACACATATATGCAGATGAATGTGCATATATTCCTAACTATAACCTGGGAATTTTAAAGCCAACATTTCAGCCTAGTATAGAGTCTTTATTGCTTCCGGGATGAGTGCTTTCTGGGATCAAGGGCCCTTCGTTCTCCACACCGTCCTGTGAGAACCTTGTTCTGAATTCCCAGACACAGCTAAACTACTTCCAACATACCAGTCTAACATCTGGCTCTGTGACACACATTCTTTCAAAGGTCAACTTGCAGATGTTTGTAAAGTGAACTAAATGGCGATTGCACCGAGAGGAGGGTAGTATGTGCCATAAATGGAAAGTCACTAAATTCTGATGGGGAAGATTATGTCTGTGTGTGTGAGAGAGAGATGGACGTTTTACTGTCTCTTAGATGTATCCCGGCTGGGGATGCAAGTGAAAAAAAAAAAGATGCTGTCAATATCTCTAGCCAGTTACTGGAGGGGGTGAGCATGAGCTGCCCGGCTGGTGTCTGTTCAGGGCCAGGTGATGATAGGTGGTACCAGAAGAGACCACTGCTTCGGAACCCAGCTTTGCCTCAGTTACACTCTTCCAGCAATAATGCCCTTGCAGTGGAGACTGAATGCTAGAAGAGAGGGCGGGAGAGGGCGGTCCCAGCAGAGAATACCAAGGACAAGAAGAGAGAAATATATTTCCACATTGAAGAACCTCATGGTTGGTGTCTGAAGCCAGGGACTGCAACTTGAAATGTGCAGAAGCCAGGCAGATGTACCAGAAGCCACTGGGAGACACTGGAGAGCGCATACGCTGTTAATGGGGACAGATCGTGGTGCGGGGTCTTCTGACTAAATGTTAGAGGGCTTGAGGCTGCTGACAGGCCGGGATGAGGGCACAAGGCACACCCTCCAGGGGGAACTGAACAATAAACATTTTCCAAAGAGTGCACCTGACAAAAGCCAAGGGAAAAGAGAGGAGAGACCCTGTGGGTGGCACACATTTCCCTCCTCCCACGGCAGCTGCAGTGCTTTGGTATATTGGGCTTTGCGGGCTTGTTGGAGCAAAATGCCAACATGCTGGGAAACTCATGTTAAGGGTCAGTGAAAGCCCCACAACATATTGACACCTTCCCTTTGTTTACTAGACAGAAGTCTATTTAAGTGATTCTTCCAGGGCCATCTTGGTAATCCCAGCTCTCTGGTCATTACCTAGGCTGCTGAAGAGAATGTCTGTGTGTCCCCTTTTCCTTTCTACTTTCTGTTCTTTCTTTGGAAGGGGATGCCAGGCATGGAGAGTGCAGGATTTTTTAAAAAAGGCACTTTTAAATCCACTTTGCAATTGCAAATACCTTTGAAGCTGTGCTGAGAAGACTCTGGGCTGACTCACACTCCCCATACCTTGGCTGTGTGTGCATGGGGCGTGTGGGTGTCTGGGGCCTGAGCTGAACCTTATTTTTATTTTTTTGCCATTTTACCTTCATGGTTCACAATTAAAATGCTTCTGTTTGTATGCGGATAGGTTTGCATCTATGTTCTCTGCAGGAAAGATCCCTCTTCTGGGCAACTCTGACATGTCCTCAGCAGTGGGTATGGGCTGGGGCGGGGGGGGGGGGGGCAGGACAAAGCAGGGAGGGCATGGAGGCTCTCTTTAAATAGAAACAATAGCCCATGTTCCCTCCCAGGCTCTTGCTTTGTCTTTAGACACCCCTCACAGTTCTATTGCAGTGTGAAAAGCAATAAGGAAAGGATGTGAGCCTTAGAATAAGACCCTTTGGAGCGCCCTAACTGAACATTGGACCACACATCTGGGGTTCTAGTCATCTCCACTCTCTGCTAAAAAGTCATGGTTCTCCTCGACTGAGACTTAGAGAACATTGGGAGACGTGGCAGTATTTAGATGGCTATCGTTGCAGCAAAACTCCCCTGGGACTAACTTGTCTAGATAATTGCTTCTGGAATGGATACCCCTAGCCTTTAAAAGTCATATGACACCTGAACTTGGAAAGGGCTGGTATTTCTAGTTTAAGGCTTTGCTGGGCTTGTAGAGACCATTGTAATGCCCAGAACTTGTTTCTCTGTCAATTTGGACTGTTATCCTAGTGGGACTTGGTACTTAGTTGAATTCTTCCACAAGAATATGGCTTGGAGGACCTAGTCCTGAATTTGAGATCCACTAGATGAAGTATTTGTTCCAGCTGACATTTACCTGGTGAGTGATCTGGGGGGAGCCCATGAATAATATAGAGCAGGGCATGCCATTACCTACTTACGTCACAGCTCTGGAATCTGGTGAGGGTGGCATTTCTGGAGGTTTTTACTTCAATATCCCATTGTCTTAGGACTACTTCCTTAATCTGCCACCACTTCTTTATAGACAGGAGGGTTTGGGCATGGAGAAGAAGTAAATGCTGTATTCTTTCAAAAGGGGTTTCTTAGTTTAATTCAGACCATTACAATGAAAGATCACAAACCATGTGGCTTATACATAACAGAAATTTATTTGGCACAGTTCTAGGAGCTGGGGCTTCAAGATAAAGCTGGCCTCCTTCCCATAGATGGTACATTTTGCTGTGTCTTCACCAGGTAGAAGGAAGAAGCTATCTTTCTGGATGCTCATATATAAAGACAACAATCCCAATCAGGACCTAACCCCACCCCACCCCACCTTACCTCCACACTGCCACCTTGAGAATTAGGCTTTCAATATGTGACTTTGGAGTGGTCACATAGATTTAGACATCACAGGCATTTAACATGACAGGAGATTTTTCTTAAGCTAGGATGTTCTAGAAATAATCATGAGACAAAGGGCTTGACTATCTGTGAATTACTGACTGGTGAAGTGAGACAGGAAAGAGACTCATTTTGAAGGTTTGAATCTCGGTTGTCAGCTTGAAAAGATTGAGGGAAACCTTAAGAAACAGGTAAAGCATCATCCTGAGTGTGGTCACGGAAGGGTTTTTCACTGAGGAAGACTTGACTGGCCCTGAGTGCCCAAGAGGCTGGATGGAACAAACATCAGAAGGAGAAGTTCTGCTTGCCACACTAATTCAGTCCTTTCCGAGCAGGTGCACTTTGGACTGCTGCCATCACCCCTGCATTTCAGACGTCATCTTAGGTAGTCTTATGGACAAAGGTAGTTTCTCCCCCTGTCCCTGTCCCCGTTCCTGTCTCCTCTCCCCTTTTGTTTCTTCAGAGACCCTGACCAATCAACTGGTGCTGTCTGTGTTAGCGGGCAGGTTTCTGCTGTGGTAACAGGAGCTCACATTTGCTGGATGTATCCAGGAAAACATATCTCGTAGTTTTATATACCTGAGAATATACGCCCTGCCCTTGGAGTGTTAGTTCTCCAGATCAGTTGTTCTCAAACTTCCCTAACGCTGTGACCCTTTAATACAGTTCCTCATGTTGTGGTGTCCCCAACAATAAAATTATTTCTGTTGCTACTTCATAATGGTGATTTTGCTACTGCTATAAATTGTAATGTAAAATATCTGATATCCGGATGGTCTTAAGCAACCTGTAAGGTCATTTGACTCCCAAAGGGCTCCAGACAGGGAGATTGAGAACTGTTGCTCTAGCATATCCAGCTTCTCCTCTGCCCATTGCTGAGGGAAAAGTTTTCAGGTAGAGTGCTGCAGATGTTTGCAATAGACATGTACAAGGAGGGTCACAACGGATGCGGATGAAGTCTTTGATGTCTGCTGCTGCTGCTGCTGCTGCTGTTGTTGCTATTGCTGCTACACAGAACATTGTTCTGACTTTCTTGGTTATTCATTGTTATGAATGTTATTATTTTTTACTTGCGGTTATTCGTTAGAGTGTATAGGAAATACATCTCGAAAGAGAGTTTGAATACGCTAACAAGTGTGGCGTCTTTATATATTCTGTATTGTTAAAAAGACAGAGATTGTATGGAGTTTAAGGGACTGTCTCATTCAGCAAGATGCTGGAGACACAGGGACAATATTTGACTGTTGAAATCATATGACATCAGTTGGACTTATGGAATTTCTAGAGAATGTGAGAATCTGTGGAGAAGGGGCTCACGTGTGGGAGGACGAACACGCTTGGAGCCTAGAGTCTGTGCTATTCAACTTCACCTCACTGTGATAGACGCCTGAGATAGTTAATTTTTTTTAAAGGAGCAGGGAGAGGTAAAGGGATGAAGGTAGAGACAGAGACAGAGAAATAGAAGTAGAGAGATAGAAAGATAGAGGAACAGAGATATAGAGATAGATAGGTGGGGTACATCAACCTCCAGGCAAATGGTTTATTGGAGAGGGACAGAGCTTCAGGGTGAAGAAGTATCAGTTTAGAGACAGCAGGTCCCTTGTGAGAGGAGGAAGACATTGTGCCCAAGGAAATGGGCCCAAGATCAGCTGACTTTACTCAGTTAGCCTTAGAGACATTAGGTTTCCTTGAATTACTTGCTGACGTAGTGTTTAAAAGGTCCCAAGGACATTTCTGGGTAAGGGGCATATGGCAGAAGAATGGGTCCAGTTAGTATGGAAGGAGACAGTTCTGTCAGCTGCCCTTTTCCATTTTGGCTTTGTTATCTGGAAATACTTTCTCAAGGAGGAGGGGGAACTTGGAACTTGGATGTCCTGAGAGCTATGCTAGGAGAAAAGACTGCAGGTGTGTGTGTGTATGTGAGTATTTTATGTCTAGATCACAACAGCCAGAGGGTCTGTGATCTAAGAATTAATTAATTACATAGACACAGATTCACACACACAAACAGAGGGGAGGAGAGGTATCAACACAGAGACAGAGAGAGGTATTACTTGGCTAACAGTTTTAGAGACTCGAATGAGCTACATCCTTAGCACCTGGGTTGGGTAGAGCAGCACCCTCTACCCCAGTGTAAAAAACTGTAATTGGCAAAGGGACAGAGAAGGGAATGTGAGGGCATATCTGTGTCTCTGATTGTTCCCATGTGGTTATAACCTCAGCATCGTGCAGAAACGCTATGGATGACATAGGGGAAAGGGAGCAGTGGTTCAGCCTGCATACACTCTGAATGTTGGGCAGAGGAGGCATGTGGAGATAGTGAGGGCCAGGTGAGTCACTGTAGCTTCCAGAGCAAAGGAGAAAGAGGCAAGCCTATATCGAATTCTGAGTGTCACTATGATTCAATGGTACTCAGCTTAGAAATAAGTTTGGGCCTTGGGGTGGTGTCTTTGGCGGCTTCTGGAAGGCAGCTTCTCAGTCTTGGCTTTGTCCCATTTGGGAGAACACTGAGCAGATCTGAGTCTTGAACCTGCTCTCCCCCAGTGACAAGCCCCCTCCATGGTTACCTTTCTATTTACTTTCCATCAGAGACCTTGCGTGTGATCCAAGTTGGTAGAGTGGGCTGGGTTGGTTTAATCTGGAAATTGCAGAGGCAGAGACAGTTTCCCTAGGATAACCAGCTCACTGGAGGCTAACTTGCTGGAATGGCAAAAGGAAAAGGATTTTTAATTTTTTCTTCAGATTTTAAGAATATTCATACCAGGATCTGTATTAACAAAACCCAACTCGTTAACAGTCCACTACTCTCTAGCAGGGAAGTCATTCTTTTACTTATTCCTTATTCATCAATGGTAAGTGAGCTTCCACAATTGCAGCTTCTGCTCTAGGTACTTTAGAAGCAGCAGTGAATGAAACACAAAATTCTCAGAGTTTATGTTGTAATGGGGGAGACAGAATAAACAAGGGACTAAGAGGTGTGCACGGTGTTAGTCCATGCCCTCCATAGACCACAGTTTCCAGAGAGCAGCCATACCTCGTTGCTTGGCTTTTAAGACATCTCCCAGTTTGTACCCATCTACCACTCCAGCCCTGCTGCTCACCTCCCAGGGTGCACTGCAAATGCTCTATCCAGTCGCCTCCACCCAAACACAGTTAGCTTCCCTGGCTCTAGGCTCTTGATCTACTTGTAAACCAGGTTTTCTGAAATCATTCCAATGTCACATTTCTCTCCCCTCTTCTTATATACTTAAGTCTCGACTTAGTATGAAATCATAACCAGATGCCAGGTAGGGTTAAGGGATTCTGGCTCCATTTCTATGCCTCTGTTAATTCCCTTGCACCCCAGCCTGACAGCATAGGCTTCAGCCCACAGCTCAGCACCTGCTTAGCCAGTGCTTTCTGATCAAACCTCAGATTGGCACATGGACTTCAGCGGGAGTGCTCAGGATCACTAGGGTCTAGTGGCACTCAGGGGAGGGAGTAGTTTCCGTGACTCCAGCTCTGAGGTTAAACACAGTCAGGCTGAGAACAGAGTCTTCCCCAGATGCTAGGTTCAGGTCCATAGCAGACCTGCAGGGCAGGCCTGGAGACTATTTTTCATTCTTCAGAGCATATTCAACAGGTGTGAGCCCTGCTTTGGGTGTTGCCCTCTTACTGTCGGTGGATGATGTCCAAGGGCTGAATTGTGTGATCCTGCAGGTGGATGAGCAGGGCCTGGGCCACGGTTCAGCTCAAAGATGCCAAAGCAAACACTGGGTGTCTCAACTGGTTGCATTCCTGAGCTCATTAAATGGGATGAGCTGAGCTCAACCAGATGGAGTCCAGGGAGGAGTCTGACAGTCATAGCCCCAGGATACAGGGGGCAAGCAGTGGTACCTGCTCTAAGGGGCTCAGTGCTCAGTCATTTCTATCCCTTTGTCTGTCCTGATCCAGTCCCTTCTACAGCTTAATGCATCCCAAACATGCATGCACCAAACATGGTGCAAGTTTTGGGGGACAGGGGTTTTGACCGTCAAGGTCACCTTTGACACTGCTCAGAAGGAACTCAATAGCAGGCAAACTGGCAGGCTTGGCTGGAAGCAGTGAGCCAGCAGGAATGGATTATGTGAGATGCAAGCTGATGTGACGGGCCGCCCAGCCGAGAACTGGTAGACTGGGATTTCATAACCTGAGTAGAGTCAGGCAATGCCAAAGAAAAAGTGTCTTGGGGAATTCAGGGTCACTTTTTGGACAAGGTGTTCAGGAAAGATGGGCAGGATACGGCCTAACACCTTGGTAATTATTTTGCCTAAACTTCAAGCTAGCCTCATGGCTAAATTGTTTTTCAATGTGGGGCTAATGTGAACAGGAAATGATTTTCATGACATGCTTGACTTGTATAATGTTTGTGGGAGTTGAATACTGTGCTAAGTCACTAGTTTGTGCACGGAGCAGATGATGTAGAGAAACCAAATGGAGATGGATATAGGTTCTAATACTGAGGAGCAGTGAAGCCTTGGGCAACTTCCCCTAACCTATTGGTGTCTGTTTCCCAGTATGTAACGAGGACAGCGCTTCCCTGAGAAGAGCAGGCTTCTAGGAAGTAATTTGCATCAGATGTGGGAAAATTTAAGTCAAACATTACTTTGACCTCAGTGTGTTTAGAGCATGTTTTAGTAAAAATCACAAAGATGTATATTTAAAAAAAAAAAATAGAAGAAAGGCTGGAGGGGAACACATTTCTGGAACCGTAGAATGAATGAGCCAATGGTGAGTGTATTGAGTGAGCCCATGGAGCCCGGGGAAGCCTTAGGGCAAGCGACCTAGACTTCCCTGGCTTTAGGATCCCCTTTGTTTGCTGATGGTACTTTTAGGAACAAACATCCAAGACCAGTGAAGTCAGCCGTAATCAGAATCTAGCAACACATTGTCTTGTCATGTAGCCTTGAAGAGTGAGTTAGAATGAGTTTTGGAAGGAGTGT
This sequence comes from Cricetomys ansorgei, assembly GCA_026225945.1. Taxonomy (NCBI): domain Eukaryota; kingdom Metazoa; phylum Chordata; class Mammalia; order Rodentia; family Nesomyidae; genus Cricetomys; species Cricetomys ansorgei. The sequence goes on along the minus strand of JAMJFZ010001100.1, from coordinate 9,172,275 downwards.
TGGGGACAGACTCAGTGGGATAGAAGTTTGAGTGAAAAGACAAAGGGCTGCACCGGGCCTGGACCCTGTGAACATATTGGGACAGACTCACATATGTGTTTTTGTCTCTCCGGTAGAAATATGACTAGTCTAAATAAACCCAAGAAACTATGCTGATTGACTCTCTTCGGGTACTGGGGGAGCCCTGCTGTCTGAAAGAGTCTCTGGGAAATGCTTTTTGTGTTGCTTACGACCCTTGTTGCCTGGAAGAAAGGGTTGAGCTGAGCTCAGCAAGTGGCATGAAGATGCTGCCCGAACAGTGTCATTATTTATCTATTTGTGTGTGTGTGTGTGATGATATATGTGTTTCATGTGCATGTGCTTGGGTCCACATGCACCTGTGAATTTTGTGGCGAGAGGTCAAACATAGGTGTTGTTCTATCAGGATCTGCCTGTCTTGTTTTTGAGACAGGATCTCTTACTGTCCTGATACTCAGATCCTTGTGCTTGTGCATCTACCAACTGAGCTATTTGTCCATGTCCAAGAATGTGTTAACTTTAAAACTCAGAGAAGACACATATTCACTGACACAGCATTGATTTTCTGCTTCTCTGCCCTGACAGTAGGTGCTTGATTCTTTCTATTGCCATCTGTTCCCAAGCCTCCCTCTTCATGTCAAGGCTCAAGGGTGGCTTTTCTTAGGACCTTAGAGCTTCCTTTTGTTCACCAGGCAGGACATAAATTAATTAATGCAGTGTCCCAGACATCTGATTGGTCTTAACTTTATATCCCAGGCCTCCTTTTATACCCTGGCTTGCTACCTGAAACGCTGGCTGTCTACAGCTTGCAACCTCCACACCTCTGCAGGGGTTCCACCTCACATCCTTGGCCAGTGCTCCAGCAAGGGGCCACAAGCCACTCTTCTCAATCTCCTCCAAAGGCAGTGGGGTTTTCTTCTCTGCTGAGGGTCTCAAAGGCCACCATTACCCATGAGCTTGTCATTTCCTTGGCTGTAGAGGTTGTAGATTCTGTGTCCAATATCTATAGCTCCCTTGGTCTCTTCAATGCCTGCCAGACAGATTACATTGAGTGAAAATGAATTCAATAGAACTACTCTAAGAAATATACATGATAAACAACTTACTTTAGACACTGAACTGTAAACTCTTTGTGCGTGTGTGTTGTTTGTTGTTGTTGTTGTTAGGGGAGCAAGATGATGAGAAAGGGGTCTTTGAAATAAATTCCTTCTACCTTCTGGCAGAGAGCAGGTAGAAGCCATCTTTGAGGATACTCTCCAATTTTGAATTCTTGTGAGTTTTAATGCCCTGCAGTATTTACAGAGGCTGCACCAGGGTTGAGGTAAGACTGTGAGAGTTTCTAAAGAGATAGGACAACTCCTTTCCTAGAGAAGGGGTGAACCATTGTGTTTTCTCTTCACACAGTTTGGGTCTCTGACAGGTGATGAGAGGGCCCTGTAGCCTGATATTTAGTCAGGTAGCTGCTTTCCCCCTTCTGCTATTCAGAGGGAAGCTACCTTCCTCCTCTCTGAAAATGCTTCATTCTTTGTTGAGATCAAGGATCAGATGCAGACCTGCATCCTTCAGACCTTCCTTCCTGTATTCCTCAGACCTTGACCATATTTGAACTCTAGCTCCACTTTCTTATCTGGAAATAAAGAAGGCTGGACCATAGGTATTATCCATACACAGACCTGACTCCTCCCAGAGGCTGGCGTGAGGGACTTTAGGGTAGGTTTAGACCATCCATTAGACTGCAAGTCAGGCTTTTCCTGTCTTTGACTGGATGGACTCAAAGCACTCACTTTTCCAAGTCCTGGGGTTGCCTTTGACTGTTCATGGAGCAGAGGCCTCAATCTGGTTTCTCTCATTGGGCCCTGGGCTCTTTTCCTTCAAGTCAGAGGGTGGGAGCTCTATTATTTCTTGGTCCTTCTTAAGGAGCTTCCTGTAACAGATGCATATTTGGTGTCTCCTGTACAGATGGCATCCAGGACTGGCCTGGTGTGAACGTGAGGAAATTCTGAACATAGATGAAAGTACCACAGTTTTTAGAATATTTGTTAAGGCCACTGTCTGCGGAGACATAGCTTGTTAATGATGTCAGTTATGCGTCTGTTAAATTCTCTGCACTAAGTGGTTTTTGGTCACTCATCTCCTCTGACCTTTGACATTGCCCCGTGGGTTGGGGTTGTCACAGGTGTGTGCCACAGATACACCAAGTGAGATGGTCATAGAGTGGAGCATCTCACAGAGCCTGCGAATGATTTAAATCCAGGCCAATTCAAACACAAAGACCTCAGTGAGTCTGAACCTTATACTGTGTATTTCAATCCTCAAAACAACTCTTTGGGGTAGCTTTTAGGACCTCTAAGTTTTTAGAACAAGAAACTGAAATTTGGAAATTTCAGAGACATATTAAAAGTGGTCTACCCTTGAAGTAGCCACACTGAATTTGAATTTAGCTCTTTCCATTTTTGTAAGTGATGGAGCAGTCATCTCTCTGTGTCTGCAAGTTCCACGTTGTAGATTCAATTATGGGGGAGGGTAGAAATTTGGGTGGGGGAATCATGTCTGAACTGAATGTATGTAGGTGCTTTTTCTTGTCATTCCTGAAGCAGTTCAGTATAATAATACTTTTATTATTTTAATTATGTGTAGGTGTGTATGTCTTCATGTGGGTATGAGCATGTGAGTGCAGGTGTTCGTGAGGCCATGGGTGTCAGATCCCCTAGAACTGTAGTTACAGATGGCTGTGAGCTGCCGGTAGATGCTGGGAACCAAATCCAGGCCCTCTGGAAGAGCAGCAAGTGTTCCTAATGCTGAGCCATCTTTCCATCAAAAATTCAGTGTGTTGATTTACATAGTCATTACACTGTGTTGGGTATTAAAAGCCCTCTAGAGATTATTTAACATACACAGAGGAATACGTGAAAGTCATACAAAAATATTACATCACTTTTAATAAGAGACTTGAGCGTCTGCAAATTTTGGGTTTCTCAGGCTCCCTAGAACCAATCTCTCATGGGTACCAAAGGGTCAACAGAACACTATTTTATAGGCCAGGGCGGTCCAAGGCTCAGGAGATGCAGTGATTTTCAGTTATACAGTCAAGAAGTGGTAAGAAGACACGGTAAAAGTTGATGCCCTGGGCGCAACACAGATTGATTGTTCTTCCTTGATTTCACCGTCATAAACAGAATGGTGTTGAAGACTCTAGCTGGTGGCCATTCTAACTTCTTTCGGTTTTCAGAGACTCTGTGTCTGAATCAGTGTGGAAGGTAAAAGTGTCAAGAGGAAGAACCTGACACGACAGGAAAGTCAGCCTGGTTATGTGAGCTCTCACTCACCATGAGTCCCGAACTCCACCCTGGCATAATCCCCTGACAGCCATGCAGCTGGGCGGACATATCCAGTCTGGGCAGAGTTGCTATTGATGGGTCCTGGACTGAGGCCAGCCCCTCTGGAGGACCAATCCTGGTGGGAGGAGGAGACTTCCTGTAGGGACTTTATGAATGGCATGTGGGTGTTGGCTTAGCAGCAGACCTTGGGAAACAGCAGCGCTCACTGGGCCTCCAGCCTCGAACCTGCAGGAGCCCTCTGGTAAAACCTTTGTTCATTTACTCCACTTGCTAATTTTTAAATGGAAAATCATTTTTACTTTCAATTGGAAACACACACACACACACACACACACACACACACACACACACACACACATATTTTTAATGCAATAAATTTACTACTTTCCAGAGCTGTCCAAGGTTGTGAGTTTCTGTTTCTGTCCATGGAAACAGAGACACCTCTCCAATTGTCAGGAGAGACTGGGAGTGGCCAGAGCAAAGCAGCAGGCTCAAAGAGACGCTGGGGTGAGTGCTGCACAGTGGCCGGCTAGGAGGGTGGGTGGAAAATCAAGCGTCAGTTTCCATCTGGCCTGGCAGAGCTTCATCGGAACCTTTGCCTGCCGATCATGTTTCCTTATCATTTTTCCAGCCAGCTTTGTGACTCTAAGTGTTGGACGGAGAACTGATAAGGGTAGGTGACTGGCACTCACTACTGTCAGAAGCTCTTGGCTGCCCTGCACCTTGTAGTTGGAGAAAACCCACTGCCAAATGCCCTTGGACGCCCCAGGGTAGCACGGGCCCTGAAGGGGAGGTCTCCTGGGAAGGGCATCAAGGCTAGCCTGAGCTTCCTGCCTGAGGATGCTGGGACAGACTTGGTGAAGTCTTCATTTTGCTTATTCAAAATGGGCTTAGGGTCTCCTCCAGGAGGACAGTGGGTGGGATTGGAGTTGGGGAGCCCTTGTTTTGGGAACTCTTACAATAGATAGCTGAATGGTGAAGGAAAGGGCTATGGGGCTATTGAATCTTAGGGGTTCCTAGTTTTTAAAAGGGTAAGAGCAGGAATTTCTGATTTGAGCTGAAGTCCCGTTCTAGAAGTTGTCTTCAGCAAATGACAGATACTCACTAAACACTTTTGTCTTTTTCAATTCGTAGGGCATGTGCTAAGATTATGTTTTTCGGTACTAACTAAGCACATTCTTTATTATGTTGTCGATTCATTGCTTCTTTATATATTATAATTACTTTCACCACATCAAATCCAGTACATTTTTGCGGAAGGGTAAATGGCGGTAACTGAGTGTGACACACGCAGGAGCCTAACTCCACCCTTATGAAAGAGGTAAAGCAAAGGTAAAATTCCTGTGCTATCAGTGCTTCCATATCCTGGATCGTTAATTACAGATTAACATGCTGTGCTTTGTAGCTCAACTGAAAAGCTTATTTTTTTTTTGTTACAATTAGCTATTATGTTTTCCTTAAACAATAAATGCAGTTTTTAAGATTATGATAGTACATTAAAACAAGTTTTTTTTTTCTGAGATAGGATCTTACTATATAGATCAGGTTGGCCCCCAACTCATGATCCTCCTGCTTCAGCCCCAAAATGCTGGAATTAAAAGCATGTACCATGTACCACCTTGCTGGAAAACCAGACTCTTCTTCCCTCCCTTCCTTCCTTCCTTCCTTCCTTCCCTCCCTCCCTCCCTCTCTTCTTTCTTTCTTTTTCTTTCTTTCTTTCTTTCTTTCTTTCTTTCTTTCTTTCTTTCTTTCTTTCTTTCTTTTTCTTTCTTTCTTTCTTTCTTTCTTTCTTTCCTTTTATCTCTCTACCTATACACACACACAAATTGTCTCTCTCTTCTCTCTCTCTCTCTGTATATATACATACATACAAATTCTCTCTGTATATATCTAAACACACACACACACACACACACACACACACACACACATCACTCGTGTGTGTGTGTGTGTGTGTGTGTGTGTGTGTTATGCATGTGTGTAGAAAGGCCAGAGGAGGACATCAGGTGTCCTACTCTGTCACTTTCTGCTGCATTCCTTTGAGATAGAATCTCTCACTGAACTGGACCTGGCCATTTTGGCTACATTGGCTGGCCAGCAAGATCAGAGGATGCTCCTGTCCTCCTCATCCCACAGCTCCAGGGTTCCAGGCATCACACATCCAGGTGTGGGGTGATGCCTGTTTTTTCTGTGGATGCTGGGTATCTGAACTCAGGCTCTCATGTTTGTGCAGCAAGTGCTCCTGCTGAGTGATGCAGCCCAGGAAACAGTAGCTGTAGCTGCTCCTTGCTGTCACCTGGTGGCTCTGATGATCTTGGCATGCAGCAATCAGAACCTCTCCGGTACAGCTTGACTAAGAGCAAATATGAAGGACCAGAGGGCATTTGGTGTCCTCATCCTCAAAGGTTCTGATTTGAATGATGTGGATGTGGCTTAGGCATTGCACCTGTGCAGAGTGTCTTCATGGACACCTCAGACGGGTGGGTACAGGTGTAATGGCAGCTGATGATCTGTGAGATCAGGTGCCTGCTTTCTAGCACTGGATGGCTCTGCAGTGCCTGCTGTGACTTTGGTTAAGTTTTTAACCTTAGTTATGCCTGTTCCTTTTTATGTAAACTGGAGCTTGGGGACAGTGAGTGGAGTGGGTATCTCCTTAGGGTCCTTCCTTCTCTTTGGGGTGGCTGAAGTTCTTGGGTGTTTTCTTGAGGTTTAAGTTACCAGAGACTCAGCACCTGCGGCTCACCTCTGATCAGAGGTCATGGAGAGCAGCTTAGGTGGCTGAAGGAGGGATGGGCTGAGCTGCGTCCCCCCACCCTGATAGGGAGAGGCCAGGTAGGGACTGGCTGGGCAGTGATTGTGTAGAAGGTTGGCTGAGAAGCCCCCACCCTCCCTTGTTGCATATGATTCTTTAAGGATGTGATAGTTTCCTGGTGAGACCCTGCTGCGTTCCAAATTGCAATGGAACAGAACGTGTCTCTGTAGTCAATTCTCTAGCCAGGTTATTTTCATAGTTTCTCATAACTCCTCTACCAACTGTTTCCTTTTTTTTTTTTTTTTGATTGGTCCAAAGACATAAATAAGAAAAGATAGAAACAAAGGCTTGCTTGTCCTTGGGAAGATGGAATATTAATGATTAAGAACAGATGACCCATTTATTTAGTGTTTAACCAGGAACATCTGTCTATCTGTGAGCAAAAATCCCTTTCGTTTTAAATTTTAAATACTAATTTAATTATGACACCTGTGATATGAGCTTGGCATTGCTGTTGTCATTTCTAGATTATAGTTGGGACACTAGAATCCAAAGCGAGTAACTGACATGGACCATGTCACATAGAGGATGGAGTTCAAATCTGAATCCTGGACACATGACTAGAGAGTGGAACGGTTCAAATGGAGCCTAGTTTTCTGGAGTGTGGCCTGAGCACCTGGATAGGAGTTGGCTGAAAGTAGTGGGTTTGTTGACTCTATTCATCCTGAGTGCCAAGGCCCTGGCGTGTGGCTTGACGCATGATGGGCTCAAACTCAATGTCTGTAGAATAGAAGCCTTGTGGAGCAGATGTATCCAGATGCATTGCCAGCTCTCACAGCCTGTAGCCTAAGCTGCACACAGCCTCTAAGAGATGCAAGCTTATGAATGACCTCCCAAGGAAGAGGAGCAGAGGGATTTGTAAAGGTGTCCGTACCTGACCCACTTCAATGAATGTGCTCACCTTTCTTTCTAGACTTAAAGCCCCCAGGCTTTAAGTCACAGCCATGTAGGCCCTCCTCGCCATGCTCCTCCCATTCTACAAGGCTCCTCAGACACTGGTAGTGGGATTTGGGCAGCAATTAAGGATATTCAGTTTACACTCAGATTTGGGAACCAGCAGATCCAGTGCTATGCTGAAAGTTGGGTCCCTCATTTGTGTAGCAAGATAGAGACGCCCTTCTGTCAGTGCACAGCTCCTTCCTGACCCAGGCAACTCCCTCCCTGGGGATACTGTGCAGGGTCAGGGAGACGGGAGGCCTGTATAATCCAATATCTATAGAGAGCAGCCAGGCATGCTGACACCCTGCCTTCCTGCTCCAGGCTGCTTTGTGATTGCTCATGAAAAGAAGGCTTACTTCTGGCTGGAAATCCCTGAGGCAGCGGATTTTGGTGTGAGCAATCAATCCCAGAGACATCAGGGGAATGCAGGCTTGTCTGCAGAGCAGAAAGCTGCACTGGGTTAGATACAGACATACGGAGAAAGCTTGGGCTTCCTCAGGGATCAGGCAGGTGTCTCTGATATTAAATCTCTGCAAAAGAATGTCTTCATGTTTATGGATAGCGGAAGAGGCAGAAGCTTATGAAAAGAATGAGGGACAGCAGAGCCAGGATCAGCTAGTCACCCTCACCCAGAAGAGCAGGCTAAGCCGCCCAGATTGGAGCCCTCCAGCCTCTGGCAGCTTCTGAGTGAATTTCCTTGACTGGAGTGTGGAAGTGGGTCTCTGTCATCTCTGTCTCTGCTGAGAAGCTGGTTCTCTTTCCATAGTTCTGAAAGACCAGGATTTCTTTATTGTTTTAACATTAAAAGTTACATTTTAAAAATTTACCTTAGTTATTATTATTATTTCTATTGCTTATATTCTTATTTGTTGTGTGTGTGTACAAACATGTGGAGGTCAGAGTCATGTGGGAGTCAGTTCTCTCCTTCAATTATGTGGGTCCTGGAGATCAAGCTCAGGTTGTCAGGCTTGGGCAAACGCCTTTACCCACTGAATCATCTTTCCAGCCCAAGACCAGGGATTCTGATGACCAGAAAGATCATCACAATGACAACGGAATTTGCCTCTCGCTGGTCAGCACTCTGGCACCAGAGGCACATTTGCTTTTTGCAGTAACTGAAGGCACCAACCATTATTCCCATTAAGTGGACCAGAAAACAGCGGCCCAGATAATCTACCAGGCCTGCTTGAGAAGCAGAAAAACCCCAAATCCAGCTCTTACTTCAGTCCCCAAAGACTCACAGAGCACTCACCAAGAACTCTAAATCAATAAAACATGAACCCATGCGCCTGGTGCTCTCAGCTTAGTCACACACATTAACAGGTTTAGTCCTTAAAAACAGCACACAAAGACAACGCAGTTAGCAGCTGTTCTTTGTTACCTATGTGGGAACAGGGGAAGAGACAGACATTAGGGATATGGGCTAGAAGGTGGCCAGTGGCAGAACTGGGATTGTTCTGGAAGTTCTAGCTCTTATCACTTGGTTACATTGCCTCTCCTTAAAAAGTAATATTTGGTCCCTGATCTGTGCCAGGCCTTGAGTCTCATGTCATCCAATCTTCAGAGCTGTTTCTGAAGCACATCTAAAGTCCCTAAGTGATACACACTATGTGGGGTGGTTGATGGGAATTTGAACCCAAGTCTTTCTTATTCCAGAGTGTGGGCCATAATTTCTCTTTGCTGTGGCCACCGCTGTAGATAATACCTCTTGGATGTGACCCAGGTGTACTGGGTACAGATGCAATGGGTTACATGGTTTCAGTGGATCAGGGGGTTTCTAAAATAGAACAGTTTGAACTAGGCTTCTTAGTGGGGAGCATGGTGTAGGGTTGGGGGTGTGAGGGGAAAATGGGGGCTCTATCAATCCCTGCTTCAAGGTCTTAGGGCTCCAGGTAAGTAAAGCAATTTGAGATAACAAGAGCAAAAATAATGGGACAATGTTGCAGAAGTTTATTTTTTAGTTATGTTATAAAAAATTGTTTTATGCATTGTTGGGTGAGGTATTGGATTTATGTGGGGGGTGTTTGATTTCTTATTATCTGCATGTGCTATCAGGAGAACACCTGAGGAGTTCTGAATCAAAAACACCTGATCTCAGACACTCAGTGTTCCACTGTGAGGATGGCACTGGCCATGATGGTTCCCTCTGCTGAGGTCTGGATGGGATTGCATCTATGAAAAATGCCTTCTTATCTTCTTTTCTGAGCGACACAGCAGCTAACAACTACAGGACAAGGCTTGTGACCGTAAAATACATTCTGAAGACATGGAATTTACACAATACTACATCCATTCCACACACAGGACAGTGAAGAGCATCACAGTCCGAATGCGGAAGCAGATAGGATGGACCCCTGTTCTCCAGGCCTGGAGTTCCTAGGAGGTTCATGGCTTCATACTTCCTAGGGCTTAGTTAACATTGCTGCCACCATCCTGACACTCTTAAGATCTTTCAAGAAGGAAGGCGGCATTTCCCCTTTGTTCTGGGTCCCAGAAATAACGTGCCAGCCCTTCCTCTGAGAGATGCCTGCTCACAAGGTCTTCCATTGGAGTCATCTGTGGTTTCCTTATGTCAAATAAACCGCATCCAGGCTGGTGGCTTGGGAAGAGGCTGAGGCCACAGTGTGGTCTGGGCACATGCCTAGGTATCAGCTGGGGAAGAGCCCTGGAAACCTTTGAGGGTGTTGGTGAGGAAGGAAGCAGGACTCCAGGTCTGACAGTCATCTTTGTGTTGCTGCAGCTGAGCACAGGTGACCTGGGGTGAAAGAATGCAGGAGATGTGTAGGGAATTGATGTGGTATGGCTGTGGTACCGTGAAAGCCATATGCTCTCAAGATGCATCTCACTATCACATCCTTGCCCCTTGGTCTTTGTTCTTGTCCCTTAATGTTACTTTATCATTCTTTGCATAGAATGCCCCAAGTTTATGATCGAAAAGCGAACATTGGCACTGAAAATGCAACTGAGCCCACACCTGGTGAAGGGTAAGGACAGAACTGTTTAAGCCTGGGAAGAAAGCATGATAATAAAAACATCATTACACAGTCAATGTATAGCTGGACATTAACAACAATGTAAAGGTTGCAAATATATGTGGAAGAAAACAAAACCAGAGGAACAGGCTTGACGTGTAGAAATAGACACACCTTGTAGACTAAGGATCTAAGGGCTGAGTTGAGAGCTCAGTCGTCAAGTGCTTGCTGCATGAGTGTGAGGACCAGATTTCAGAGCCTCAGAACCCCTTAAACATTGGGTGGGCACGGCAGCCTGCCTGTACATCCAGTCACAGAAGATGGGGCATCCTCAAGCAACTTCTCAGGGAGCTCTGGGTTTGATTGAGAGTGTCTGCTTCATTGAATAAAGTGCAAGAGTAATGGGAAATGATCCTCGATACTCACCTTGAGCCTCCACATGTACTCACGTCAATTGTACCCCATGTGCCCACATCAAACACACACGCACAAACACGAACACCATACACATGAAAGTGGACAAAAAGAGAAAATGAACAATGATTAGAAAGATCTAAATGAAAAAGGTACTGTGAAATATTAGCAATAAAAATGGAAGCTTCAGGGCTGGCAAGACAGTTCAGCATTCAAAGGCATTTACCACCAAATTTAATGACTTGAGCTCTACCCCCAGATCCCACATGACGGAAGGAGAGAAATAACTCCCAAGAGTTGTCCTCTTACCTCCACCCAGGCACTGTGACAAATGAATGCCTCCCCTTCCCCAGCAATAAATAAATAAATGCAATTTAAAATACTTTAAACTTGCCAGGTGGTGGTGGCACATACCTTTGATCCCAGCACTGGGGAGGCAGAGGCAGGTGGATCTCTGTGAGTTCAAGGCCAGCCTGGTCTACAGAGTTCCAGGACAGCAAGAGTTACAACAGGGAAACCCTGTCTTGAAAGAATCAAAAAGAAAAACAAATATTTTAACCTTTAAAGTAATAATCTTGGGATTAGGGTTGGCTTACCCAATGAGAGAAGATACAGTTAATAATAACAAAGAGAAGATTACTAAACTAGATGATATAAAAATTCCAAGTTAGCTGTGGTGCAAGGTAACATAAAGACAGATGATAAATGGTGGTTGGATTTATGTCATACAGGAAAAACACCCATGCTGTGGGAACTGCCTATTCTGTACTATTAGCGCCATGGTCACCAGCCACAGGCATCTACTGGCAGTGAAGCGGTGTGACTGAAGAAATGAACTTGAAATTTTATTTAAGTTCAGTTAGTAGGTGCTGATAGTTACATAGATGGCTAGTGATTGCTGTATTGGCTAGTCCAGCCCTTAGAGAATTTTCCTGACAGCCGTGTGACTGGCAAAGCAGTCAAACAAACCAATGGCCAGCTGTAGATGGCCAACACAAAACGAACCTTATAGGTCTTTTGCATATATACCATGGCTTCTGGCTTTGTGTTTTTATGGGATTCCTGTGTGTGAGATAGTGTGTGTCTCTGCGTCTATATGCATTTCTAGGGATTTTTCTTTAGCTCTTTTTCTTCTTTGTTGTGTCCTATTATGATTTTTGTTTTATCTTATTTTATTCGTATTCCTTAGATGCCTGTTTGTTTCCAAATAAGAAACAAAGGATGTGGATCCAGATGGGAGGGGAGTTGAGCAGGAACTGGGAGGAGTAAGGGGAGGGTGTTAATAAAAGTCCATGGTTGATTTTCCTCAATGCTATTTATTAAATCATTGTTGGTATATTAAACATGAGCCATGACAAATCTCAGGTGTTCAATATCCAGGAGGCTTAGGCAGAAAGCTCACTTTGTGGCCTCCTCCCATCGAGCTCCTCCTGCTTCTCCTTCCTCCGCCCCAGCCCTAGGTGCTTTTTCATTCCAAATACTCTCTGTCTCCATCCAGCCCTTCAATATACAGGTGAATGGAACCTAACCTTCATCTCCATTAATGTCCTGTTCATAAGGAGATCTGGGTGGCCACTCCATTTTTTAGCAGGTAGGAATCGAATCTCTACCTGCCACAAGGCATCAGAAAACACCCTTCCCCTTTCAGAGCATACAGAAATATTATCCATAACTATGAAATATCCCACAACAGGAGGGGAAACTGTAATTAGAATATATTGTATGAAAAAAAATCCAGTTTCAATAAAAGAAAAAAAATAAAAAGGCAGTCAAACAAATGATGCAAATTGAGTAGAAAATTAGTCTGGACAGAGAAAGATGAATGAAGTACACAAGGTAGAAATTTGTAGAAGAAATGCAAATGGAAAAATGAATATTTGCTCAAGGACACTTGTTAAATTGTGGAGAAATGGTAAGTCTTAAATCACTGATGGAAGTATAGATTTCTATAGTCTCTGTTGTGATTGAAATTGTGCGTACCTTTGACACAGTTCACGTCCTTTTCACTAAAGATGTATTTTTCAAAATTATTTTTTAATTTACGTGTATGTGTGCATCGATGTGAATATATTCATGTGTGTGCAGGAACCCATGGAGGGTAGAAAAGTGTGCTGGATTCCCTACAACTAAAGTGACAGGCAGTTGTGATCTACCTGATGTGGGTGCTGGGATCAGGTCGTCTGGGAGAGCAGCAAGTGCTCTGAACTGCTGAACCGCCTCTCCAGCCCCTAAGAATGCATCTCATAATAACAACAGACAGGACCTAAGGGTAGAGACACAATACATTCCATCAGTGTTTGTAAGAGTCCCGTACTTGAAGCATCAGTGAGGTGACCAGGAGAGGTACTCTGCCTTTAGAAAGATCTCCAAGTGATTCTGGTGACCAAGTGTAAGACCAATAGAATAAGATGTGCGAATCGAATCACTCAAATCTCTGTTAAATATTTGGGTGGTTTTCAGTGTTTTGGTTTATTTTTCCCAATTTCTCATAATGTATCCAATATATTATGATGACCTCCATCTCCCTTTACCCTCTTCTATCTCCCTGCTGACCTTTTTTTAGTTAGAAAACTAGGACTCCTCTCACACGTCTTCAGCATAATTTACTTTTGCAGCACTGCAGCTCAAAGCCACACACACTCTGAGCAAGTGTTTAAGCACCAAGACAGATCCCAGGCCTCTTTTTCCTTTTAGTCTTGAAATAAGGTCTCATTAAGTTTCACAGGCTGGTCTTGAACTCACTCTGGAGCTCAGGAAAGCCTTTTTGTTTGCCATCATCCTGCTTCAGCTTCCAGAGTAGCTTCTGCCACCATAACTAATAGGTGTCAGCGTGATGTTTCATACGTACACACCATTATACTTTGTTCCCATTTGCTCTTCCAATCTCCTTGCCGCCTCTTATCGGTACTTTCCATCCATCAAACAGTCCTTTCTCCCTTCATGTCACACATATTCTATTACCTTCTTTTGTACCCTGCCAGGCATCTTCCTTCCCACTCATGCACATGAGTATAGAATTTAAGTTTAGATTCCACATATACAAATACATGGCACTGGTCTTTCTGAGTCTATCACTTTTATTAACTTAATCTTCAGTCCTATCTCTTTCCCGCAAATGCCTCCATTTCATTGTTCTTTACATCTGTATAAAATTCCGTTTGTGTGTGTGTGTATCACATTAAAACATATTTTTGTAATAAAATTTTAGAGCTCATATTTCCTTTCTTCACAAGGATTAGATCACCCAAAATGGGATGCTGGATTTAAAGGATGGGAACTTTTAAGGATGTTTAATACATATTGCTGCTATATCCCATTTTGATCTACTTAAGCTGAATTTTTTGTTGTCGTTCTCAATATCTATTTTTATACAGTTATTGTGAAATTTTGTGGTTAAATGACAACATTCATTTATTTTGCCCACAAAATTACAATTTTGGCAGGAGTTGAGGGCACTAGTTTGCTTCTCCTCCATGTTATGTTAGCTAGGGACTAAGAGGTGAACTTTGAAGATGTATCACTTACATGATTGGCAAGATGGTGCTGTACCTCAGCTGCCAGGAGCAATTGTCTTGCTGCTTCTGGCCTAGCTCCTAAAGCCATGCAACATATTGTTCTAACAGATCCAGATTTAAAAGACGACAACTCAGATTCCATTTTATTGTAGGAGAAAGACCCCACAGACCAGAAGGTCTGTGAGAGGCAAGACGCTGCAGTGATTCTCCCTTAGAAAACAGACGTGATTACAAAAGGTGGAAACCATGGTGCAGTCTAGCATTTGGACACTAGAGGGTGGACGCTTGAAGCTTTTTCTGTCACCGTGCTGGAGGCCCTTTAGTTTTGTCATGCCAAAGATCACACATTCCATAACAAAGATATCTCTTTCCCTTTGAGAAAAGCCTATAGCCTGGACCGAGTGGTGCAGTTGGAGTACAGTGGGAGAAAGATGTTTATTGTCCAAAGGCTTCATTCATGCATTTACCCGTTCATTCATCCACCCACCCACTTATCCGTTCATTCATCCATATCTACCCACCCATCCACCCATCAATCTATTATTCATCCAGCCATTCATTCAGGAAACATCTATTGTGCAGCTACTCTGATCTACTGATCCTTGCTGGATGCTGCGGAGACCTAATGAGTAAGCAGCCTTTCTGACAGGCTCTTCCAGTTTGGATTGAGACACTTCTCAGAAGCAGCCAGCGACTGCATTACAGGCTGCTGGCTTCAAGTGTCTATTCTCTGGTGCCCAGTTGACACCAATAAGTTTCACAGTTTGCAAGCAAGCTGTTTTTCAAAGGAACTGCAGCAACGTCTTACCCCACAAATGATCTTAATCTGTTATTTGATCTTATCATAATGAAGTGGTGCCAGAGTTTCCATCTTACATCTGGATCTGTCTCTTATTTTTTTTCCCAGAGACGGAGTCACATTATGTAACTCTGGCTGTCCTGGAACTCATAATGTAGACCAGGTTGGCCTCACACTTACAAATATCTGTGTAATTCTATTTTATGAGCACAGAGATTAAAGGCATATACCACTACACCTGGCTTTTTTTTTTCCTTGAACCTTGTCTTTGGGTCAACCACCAGGGCACATAGCAAGAGGTCACTCAACATTTGAACAGCCGCAAAGAATTCCCCAGCATTTAGGAGGCTTCTATCTCCTCTGTCTATACTCCAATCTAGGTTCAGAGCCTCGCATTCCTGTCCATTCCCCATTTTGGCCATGGCTAGCCTTGATCTTCTCTTGATCTTCTTGATCTTGATCTTCTGCTGTACAGCTCTGCTTTGGCTGTATCTACAATTCCTTAGCCCCACCTGCCTGCCTCCAGATGTAGAAAGACTCTGAGCTAGACAGGTTATGAGAATGTAACTAGTTTACTAAATAGTTGCAATATGAGGGTGAGGTGGGCTGTTCTGTTTCCCCGTGTAAATTCTCCCACTCTTGCTATACTCTTCTCTCTGGGTAGCAGCTCTATCAGTGATGGTGCAGTCTCTTTCCAGAACATTCTGTCAGTTGCCGTTACAAAGAACTCAGCACTGATCATTTGCAAATGCTGGTCTCATGTCTATTTAAAGCTCTTCTTTTCCCCAGAGCAGGTGAGACATGGAATACTTGTTGAGAGGCAGCCTGGAAGCTAGGCTGCACTGAGGGGTGGCAGCATGGTCTGCTCTTTCTGCTTGTACCAGAACACACCCTCTGGAGTCAGTGTGGGTGGAGAAGGGGCAGGCAGGTGTTTTCTTTATATCCTAACTGCAATTGTCTTTGTGATTGGCCAGCACTGCCTGGTTAGCTGCTACAACCTTTACCATGACCTTGACCTCCTGCTTTTCCTGGCTATGGACCATCATGACATCCCCTTTCTCCAAGTACAGGTTGCACAGACATAAATGGAAGTTTGAAGACAGGGTTCATGTCTAACTGGGGAGCTAAACACAATCTTTTCATTTGGAAAACACCCTTTAAATTTATAAATTCTGTCAAGACCTGCCTTGATTTTGAGGGAAGGGAAACATCTTATTTTCTACCAGGAAAATACCTACCTGGAAGCGCAGGATAAAACTCTTTTCTGGCAAACGTGGTGTTCCATGGAGAATGCCTATTCCCTCTCCTTATCTTCCCTGCCATCCAGGGCTAAGGCAGTGGGAGGTTTACAGGGATGAGTTTTCTATCTGGCAGCTCTGAGCTGGCTCTGCTTCTGGGGCACTGATGATAGGGCTGCTGATTGTCTGAGCTTCAAGTGTGAGGTAGTGGTCACCATTCATTCTGAGTGGTGGGTTTTAGCTGTTATTTCAGAACAGGAAAACTGACAGAGACCCTGTAATTCCAAAACATAGTTGCTCTTCAGGTGGCCATTTGAGAAGAGGTGAGGCTGGAATTCCAGGCTTCTTGAGTTCAGGCTTCCTCTCCTACTTCCTCCTACTTCTGAGGCACTGAGTCACCACAGCAGGGGCACTGGGAGAAGTTTCTGGGCTGGTAATGTGCATGTGGCTATCGCATGAATACTTTGGGCCTCTTAAAAATACCAGCTCCGGCCTACAAAATGGCTTAGCGGGTGAAGGTGCCTGCTGCTGAGTCTGACAACCTAAGTTTGATCCTGGGAACCCAGATGGTGGAGGAACAAAACTAACTCCTACAGGTTGTCCTGACTTCTACTTGTGTACACACCTCCTCCCCGACAAAGTAAGTAAATAAAATGCAATGAAAAATTAAAGATATATTAAAATACAAGTCTTGACATATCTTCCCAAATGCTATTCAGAGGAGAGGCTGTATTTTAATGGAGGAAGAAGGGAAGGAGGTGGTCAGAGTCTGCAGCCTCATTGCTCTTGTATCGCTTGCTTTAACTCTTCACTGTTGCTGGGTGGTGGTGGTGGGGGCACACGCCTGTAATCCCAGCACTCAGGAAGCAGAGACAGATGGATCTCTGTGAATCTGAGGCCAGCCTGGTCTACAGAGTGAGTTCTAGGACAGCCAGAGTTACAACAGAGAGACCCTGTCTTCAAAAACAAACAAACAAACGGATCAACAACAAAAACCTGCACTGTTAAAATTATAACCCAAGGACTTCTGTCTCTAGGGGGCCAACCTAGTCCTGGCTGAATGACCCCTGGGCCCCACAGGGACTGGTTATAGTAAAAGCAGGATAGACTTTAATCTGCTGCTGTCTATATACAGGGTAACAAGATGTCCTTATTTCATGGGTGTTGTGAGGCTTCTGTTTGGGCCTGGTTGCAGTACTAACAGGGTTCTCTGTGTGATCTCAGGTCTCTCCCCATCTAAAGAATGTGTTGACCTAACTGATCTCCAGAAACATGTAGTCAGAACCCTGAACCCTAAACTCTAGCTTTTTCCTTGTTTACTCTACCTTCTGTTGTAGAAGTTTATTTTTAGTTGTGTTAAAATATGGCTTTGTGCACTGTTGGTGAGGGGCTACTTGTCTCTTTGCCTTTTGTATGTTCTGCAGGTGTTAGATTTATATGGAGGATGTTTGATTGCTTATGATGTGCACTCGCAATCAGCAGCTCACCTGAAGAGTTCTGTATCAATAAAAACATCTGAACTGGAATGCTCAGGGTTCCACTGTCCAGTATGGCGCTGGCTAGGATAGTGGTTCCCTCTGCTGAGGTCTGGCAAGGTTTCCAAGCTATGAAAGTGCCTCCCTGTCTCCTTGCCGAGCCACCCAGTAGGTTAATTACTATGACCTTCAACTACAACCCTTTTTTTGTCGAGCCTGGAACCCACCCTGGACTCTGGTCTCTCCCCTGAGGTCTGCGCTAGCTTCCCATTCACTCATTAATCCAACCGTGTTAAGCATGGTGGGTTTCTCTCTCTTATCTGTGTCCTTACTCCTAGACATTCTACCCAGGACTACTCACATGCTCTGAAGACCAGGCGTAGGGAAATAGTTCCTTTTTTCATAAGTCAATGTCTAAATTGAACTTTGTGGATATCAGGTTGAAGTATGGCCATCCAACTCAGACCACTGTTAGTGGTTCTAACCTCCCATCATGCAGCAGCTTTGCTTTGCTGAAGAAACTTTGATGGGCTCAGAGGAACTGGCAACACTGAGGTGAGTTGTCCTAGATGCTCAGCTGAAGGATAAAGAGCACCGTGGCTATTTCTAACCTGCCCAGCAGCCTGGCTTGCATGCCGCTACCTCTATGTCCATGTGGCTGAATGGTACTCTCTCAGTTCTGCAGAAGATCATTGTCTGATGATATCCTTTAGTACCCTCACTCCAAAGCTTGTGTGGGTGTAGAGAAAGCTTTCTAAACCTCCCAGTTGTGCTATTAGGGACTACAGGACACAGAGCTTCACCTTATCTGTTGATGTGTCCACTGAGAGGGCATCTATGTTCTAGCAGAGTCCTTTGTGTTGAATTCAGGAGTCTTTGATTCTGGTCCTCTGGTTTCAGCAACTCTCCTGATATCCTGGGAAGCCTCAACAAATGAATTCTTCCAAACTAAGGGCAAGTTACCTTTGCAGGCTCACTTTGCTCATCCCTTCTAATGAAGAGCCCTCCTGGTTATTACGAGATGTGGGTTGTCATGGTGATAGAGGAAAGGTCCTGAATTGGAAAAGGGATGATGATTAATGCTGAAATATCTCAGGATGTCTTCTGCCCCTGAGCTGGGTTCAAAATCCTGCTTTGTCTGTTCATTTGCTGGGAGCTGTTTTGAGGTCTATAAATTTTTAAGGCCCTGGGGACCTGGACTGGCCTGATGGTGTGCATTGCATGAGGACTCCAGGAAGAGGGCTGCCTTGATTATGGTAAGTCTCTCTACCATGCCTTCCTCTCATTGTGAGCCTCTTTGTACCCATCCCTTTACACCTCCCTCTGTTATGATGTACCCACAGCAGATAGCATGTGTTCTTTTCTGGGGAAAGAAAAGTGTCTTTTCTACAGTGTCTCAGGTAGCCATGGCGAGCCTCAGACTCTCTATGTAGCCAAGTATGGACAGTGGAGGAAGCCCTGAGCAAATGTGTGTTGTTGTCATGAGCACAGCCATGTCAAGGACCCAATGCTTTAGACCCATGGGAGTGGTAAAGCCTTTCCCAGGACAGGCTCAGGGAGTTTCCTGTGATTCAAGTGTTTACGAATGATGGACCATTGTGTGCAAACACTATCAACCACATCTTCCTCCTCCTGGATGACTACAGCTGGGATTGCTGCTTTACAGAGACCTCCTACTGAGATTCACTAAACCTTGTTCAACTATATACCACAAAGCCCATCTCTTCAATTTAGGTACAAAAATTAAACACACTAAATTTTCAGGTATCTGGTACAGTTGGGGCTCTCTATCAGAGTGAACACATCCCACCAATCCCAGCCTTTTTATATATGTGTCATCTGTCCTTTCTTCATTTCCCTATCACCCCAATTAGGTCAATCCCTGAAGCTGCCCACAGTGTAGCAGCCAAGGATGACCTGGAACTTCTGATCCTCCTCCCTCCGCCTCCTGATGCAAGCAGGCATCATCATGCTGAGTTTATGGAGTGCTGGAGATATCTATCAGTGCTGTTCCATGCATGTTAGGCAATCATTCTACCAAGGGCGTCCCAGAAAGCATGTTTTTGAGTTTACTGTTCCTGTTTTTTGTTTATAGTTCCAGGCATTCTGCAGTGGCCAGATAGCAGGTAAGAGAGCCTCCTGAATCCACCTGCTTACGAGTGCTCTTCATGACCTCTTCTATGAACGTCACTGAGCTTGAGAGCTTGATTATTTTCTGTGAACATGCTGCAGCCATCAGCCATTTCCACTTTGCGTCTTGGTCCTTTCCCTCCCTGCTTCATGGCCCCTGATTTCTGCCAGCCTCAAATACCTCCTCTTTAATGACGTGCAGGGTTGCCATGGCAATGAGAGACTGTTTTAACCTTACAATTGGTGTCTTCTCTAATTCTTTTTGGCAACCGCTTGAGCCAAAGTCTGCATGCTGCATCTTTAGGCAGGTCCCATAATATTAATGAGTCTCTCTGGGTGAAATAAGAAATTAAAAATTACCAGACCTAGCTTTTAAGGAAAGCCATCTTGTCAGAGAGTCTTTTTTGTTTGAGGAGAGAAACTTAAGGACATTTCTGTTTTCCTAATGGCTTTTGTTGGCTTCATTTCAGGCATACAGCAGGTGGTGTCCTGCTGATGTCGGCTGACAGGAGTGGGCTGGCCTTGAACGTTAGCCTGACTTCTTGGGTTTCTGGTAAAGAATTGGGGTGCCAGTATCACTGCCATTCAGCCAATGAGGTGCTATCGACTATGCTGGGCATTGATGGGGGGCTGTTGTGACACAGCTGGCAGACTCCCATCTTCCAGACTCCAAGTGTGGTGGGAAAGCAAAGGCATACATGCATTGGTCCTGCAAAGAAGGTCAGGTTCTTTCAGAAGTTTTCAGAGGACAGCTGCTGCTGGGAGCCGGCCCTGCTTGATATGTTTGAAATGTCTTTGCACATCAATCAAGGATCTCTCAGATCTGTCGTTCTTTAGTTTACATTTTTCTTTTATTAGAAATAGATTTTTTTCTTTTCACAGCTGTATAAACCTAAATTCTTACACATCTGTATGTCTCTGCAGCATCAGCCAGGCCAAGGCATATTTTGATGGGCAGAGTGAGACAGGTACTGGGCTATATATACCTCCCATCCCTGTCTTATAGTTAGGCTAAGAAATAATTCTTAAATCTGAATTAATCTCGTGGTTTTACTTAAAAAAAAACAAAACTAGTGGAAAACATGTATCATGAACTTTATTTTTTTTAATGTTTTAGGTGAACAGCATAGTTAACTGTAAGCACCAGTTCCTACAGCAAGTCTCCAAGGCTTTTCACAATTAAACAGTTCCCCATTCCCAGCCCTTGTCCAGACCTTGACAACCAGCATTCTGCTTCTGCTTCTACAGGGCTGACTGTTTGGATACCTCCTATATAGGTAGGATTATGCAATTTTGATCATCCTGGGACTGGTTTTTTTAATCGATGTAATGTTCTCTTGGTTCACATATGCTGTTGCATACAGCAGGTTTCCTTCTTTTAGGGTGGAATACTAATTAATATCACATGCTGTTTACCTATCCATCGATTAATGGACATTTGTGTCATTTCAATCATTTTGCTCCTGTAAATAATGCTGCCGTGAACATGAGATTGAAGATATCTTGTTGAGATCTTGCCTTGCATTTTTTTTTTTGATAAGCATGTGGACATGGAATTGCTGGATATGTAGAGTTCTGTTTTTGGTTTCCCATAGACACTTGATACTGTTTTCTATAGTTGCTACAGAATTTTACATTCTGATCAATAGTGCACAGGGTTCCAATTTCTCCATATTGTCAACATCAGTTATTACTATTTTTGTAGTGGCCATCTTAACAGATGTGAGGTGCCGTCTCCTTGTGGCTTTGATTTGCATCAGCCTGGTGACTAGTCACCAAGCAACCTTCACATTGCACGTGTATATCTTCTCTGGAGGAATTCTTCTCTGTGTATTCAAGTCCTTTGTTCAGTTTTAAAATCAACTTATTACATGTTTTGGCTAAATTATATGACCTCTTTCAATCCATGTTTGTGCCTTCTGGCTATTTTTTGAAGCATCCTCCCACCCAGGAAGGACATGAGAGAATCTGCCAGCAGTAGTAGCCTAGATTCCAGCTTCTACTTCTTTTTTTTAATGAATACATATTAATTATGCATAATAGTTTCATTATGACATTTTCATGTATGTATATAAAGTAATTTTATCATATACAAGCCCTGTTATCCCTCTTGTCCCTTGTCTATTCCTGCTGACTGACCCCTTTCTCTTCCCCACGAGTACCCTTTCTTCTTTCTTGTCTTTTTATTTTAGCTATCCAATGAGTTTCATTAAGATCAGGTAAGGATCACAGTAAAGGGGCATGGGCACATTACTAATGAGTGGCAACACCACTGAAGAATGTGTCACTCTCTCCCTCAGCAACCATTGACTGTGTATAAATCCTCAGGGAGCAGTGGAGACTCATGAGAGCTCCTTCACTCGCAATCTTGTGCAGAGCTTGTGTGGGTAATTGCAGCTTCTGTGAGCTTAAAAGTACAATTGCTCAATGTCATGCCTGGAAGTGAGACTTCCACTCTACCACCACCATTCCTGGGACGCAGTCTTTTCCCACCTTCTTCTGAGATATTCCCTGAGCCTTGGAGGGGGTGATATGAACGTTCTGCTTACAGCAGTTTCTAACTTACTGCCCGGGCCAGGGTGAGCAAAACTGCCCTAGTGGTCGGTAAGTAGAGAAATCCAGGGACTATGCAGAAGGTGAGACAGGTGGGTAAGGTGTTCTGATTCTGGGGGATCCACTTGCTACTGCTTGTGATTGGAAGCAATTTGGTCTCACATGCCTGAGGACAGTGCATTTCATCTGGTGTTGAGGTAATGGAGGTTTGCAGGAAGAGGGCAGCAGCCATGGAAGAGGGATGACGGAGAAACTGCAATGACACCTTTGGTTTCTTGAAAATAAATGCCCGCATAGAAGAGATCTGTGAAATTCCCCTAGGAGTACATGCCTAGAGGCTTGGCAGCAGCTAGAGGCATGGGGCAGGTTTTGGAATGCCACAACCGTTGATGAAGGATGTTAACAGGGATGCTGGGATAGTATGAATGGTTGGAAAAGAAATGAGATGTTCTTGATAAATATGTGCTGGTTCCTAGTCATCTTCTGAAAGTGGCTAATAGACACTGATTTCACAATAGTTGGGATCTTACAAAGATCGATACCACCTTTTCCAGGCCATAGTGATGATATCCACTTATGTCTCTCTTTTGGAAAAAAAATCCCCCCCTATGGTGTGTGTGTTTGTGTGTGTGTGTGCATGCGTACATCTGTGTATAGTATATGTGTGTGAGAGCACTTATGCATATGTGTGCAGAGGCCAGGGGCACCCCATTTTGGCAGCACTGACTGGACAACAAGCTCCAAGGATCCTTTTGTCTTTGATCCACATAGTGTTGGAGTGACAGGCATGTGGACAGGCATACCTGACACCCTATGGGATCCAAACTCAGGACCTCATTCAGCAAGTGCTCTTAGCCACTGAGCCAGCTCCCCAACCTTCATTAATACCCTTCTTTTAAAGATGGATTTCCTACTTGAAAACAGGGTGGTAGCCTTGGGAAAGCCACTTAACTCTTTGTGTTGAAATTTCTTCCTGTGCAGAGTAAGGACAGTAATGATGCCTCCTTCATCGGGGTTCATGAAGAATTAAAAAAGACCATATATGTCAATCCCTTAATAGTGCGTTTAGCCCCCCAAATTTTTCCAATTAATGTTACCTGTCACCATCAGTATCGTTGTTATAGTTGATCACCGATAGGCAGTTTTGGGATCTCACTTGTAAGATTTTTCAATACCATTCGACATTTATACTGAGTTTATTGTTTGGGTCAAGAGCTCTGACAGGCAATGCCAGTGGTAACAAAATAGTCTAGGACAAGCTTCTTGTTCCATGAGATCTGACACCAGAGCTGGTGACAGTCTACATGTAAATGCCTTAAATGCCTAGGAGATGTGATAAACATCCTGGCACAGAGGGATAAGCAGGGCTCAGGGGTTGGGGTGAGAACTGGCTGGGGCTGATGCAGAGATGTCTGTGTCTCTGCTGATCGAGCTGACGTATGGCTTAGCTGCAGCTCACCAGTTCGGCTCAGTTATTTTTGGAATGGTCCTGTAATAGTTTTGCTTCTGTGAGTGCAGGGAAAGCTTAACAAATGTCTTTCCTAACCTACACTATGCCTCCTGATGTACCCAGGAACACTAATTGGATGCCAAGTGCTTGCTTTCCTGCTGAAGGAAATGTCAGGTTCTAATAATACTCCATTATTAGATCCACATAATTTCCTGCCTGGACAGTCTAACAGCCTCTATACTACTCTTCCTGTTTCAGATACTTTCTTATGATATATCCTCGTTCTTGCTGCATTGGAAGTTCCATTCTGCTACTTAAAAGGCTTCAGTGGTGCCATAATAGATGGACCTGGGAACTAAAGGATGGAGGAGGGCCCGAGCGGGCTCAGATAGCTTCCAATGACCTTTGTTGGGAGTCTATGGCTTTTGAGGTCCTGGCTGAGAGTGTGCGGAGTGATTCTACAGAAAGATGTAACAATAGTTCCATTAAATTTCAAATCACAGCTGTCAGCCGGTAACTCTGAGGGTCTGTTGTGGTGATTGGCTATGATTAGGTCAAAATAGAGTGTTGCTATCCAAACAGAGGCAGAGAAAAATGTATGTGGCACCAAAGTGATACTCTGTGGCAGCTTTTATACTCCCTTGTCTATTTTGATGGACAAATATTGCAGCCACAGCTTAAGAAGGGCACCATGACTCGATGCTCAGACCACAAGGTAAACTACAAACGGCAGACTGCCTGGATGAGCAGAAGCGCTGAGAGTGAAGATCATCTCATATGGAGGGCAGTGGAGGCAGACAAAAGGACCACCCCTGACCTTGGGACCAGCTGCAATGGAAATGCTGTAGTTCATTCACTTTTTATTATTCATTTATTTGTGTGTGCGAAGTGTATGCACATGTGTATGCATCTGTACAACCATGTGGAAGACAAAGATTGATATCAGGTGCCTTTCCTCTGTCAGCCACCATGTATCTTTTTTTGAGACAATGTTACTCACTGATGCTGAAGCTCATCGTTTTGACTAGACTAGCTGCCCACTGAGCTTCAGGGATACGCCTGGCTTGCTGTCCTCCTGCCCAAGGCTGGGATTACAGGCATTTACTTCTGTGCTTGACTTTCCATGTGTGATTTGGGGGCCCAAACTCAGGTCCAAGTGTTTCTGCTTTTGTAGTAGACATCTTCCCAACTGAGTCATCTCTCCAGACCCCAATTTGTTTCTGAAAGAGAAACAGAGATCCTTCTGAATTTTCAATGGACTGTTCTCAGAAGTTCACGTCACGAAAGTGAATCTGTAGAACAAGAAGTGGATTCTGTCCTTCACCACCCAGACTTCTCCCAGATTCAGGGCTGAAGCACTTCATTTTTTTTTTTGGCTACAGGGAATATTGAAAGCTGACACTTTCCAGCTGCATCTCTCTTTTCAGAGACTGTCCTTTGTCTGGAGAGCCATCTCAAAGTTTTGTTCCTTGGTGGTACTGTCTACAGTTTATGAATGGTTAACATGAGATTAAAAGGTTTGGTCCCCTTGCCCTAACATGGGAACACTTTCGAGGGTTACCTAGCTGCCATTTTTTTTCTCTTCACATGATTGGCTGAGGTCTTGTTTTAATGCAGCACAACTTCTATTCCTGTCCAGACGTCTCACTTCCTCCACTCACCTGCAGATGCTGAACTCAACGATACAGTCTAATAAGCTTCCTTCATGCAAATATTTATCTCCAAGTCTGTTTTCATATCATCCCCATTCACAATCCCTTCTTTTATAAACTGCTAAGAGTGGTGTTTCGGGGGTGGCCTCTGCCTTAGGCCGAGAGGACGGGACCACATTATATACATTTGGTGAAATGACAATCCGAGTTTCAGATAACTTTGAGGCCATCATGTCAGTCGCAAATGTGTTATATATGAGCTTCTGTCCCTTAAAGGTCTCTGTTATTTTGGGTCTTTGTTACATGAAACTGGGCAATTCAGATTCAGATCTCAAAGCAGAGATGGAGACTAGGAAT
Source organism: Cricetomys ansorgei (assembly GCA_026225945.1). Lineage (NCBI taxonomy): Eukaryota > Metazoa > Chordata > Mammalia > Rodentia > Nesomyidae > Cricetomys > Cricetomys ansorgei. The sequence goes on along the minus strand of JAMJFZ010001100.1, from coordinate 9,146,613 downwards.
TGGATAAATATACAAATGAATAAGTTAATTTGGGCGATGGACATGAGAAGCAAACAGTGAGATGGTATTGAAAGGTGTGGGAATGAATAGAGAGAGAAAGAAGAAAAAGAGGCCAAAGTCTGAACCTGCATTCAGTATTCAGAAGGAAGAAGAGAAGAATCAAGATACAGAGTCAGAGTCAGAGGAATTATCACGGAGGATAACCAGTTTGGTGTTACCAGTTTGGGAAGCTTTGAGGAAAAGCAGAAAGATTCTGCAAACAAAGTTTAGCTAGTGGGTCCTGATCACTAACATGATGAAACACAGAGACTTGATAAAGGACAACCAGGGCCCTTCCTGGTCAGTCTAAGGCTTGATGCTTCAATAATAATTCACTGCATTTGTTACTTCTATCTCACCAAGCTGATGCAAGTCTCAGCCCCTTTGCCCATGTGGACTCCTTTACCCTTTTGCCAGACTAGTTTCTACTCATCTACTTGGACTTGGCTCAGCACTAATTCTTCAAAGATGCCTTCTTTGACTTAATTCTCCATCCCATTGCCTGCCAGGATTAGCCATCTCTTTTTGGACAGCCAATTGTTTTCTACGATGGCCTGTATGGCATTGCTTTGCCACTGTGGATGACACTGTCAACAGTCTTTTCATTGTCTGCAGTGGTTTGTGAATTTCTATGATACACAGTGTGGAACATCTATTTATATCAAAGGCTATATTTGAAACCCAACAGGTATTCTACAGTTATCTGTGGAATGAAATAAGAGTTCACTGCAAATTACAGCTGGTTTAAATTTTCTGTCTAGATAAGAGTTCTATCACAAAGCCCCTTTAAAGGATCTTATACACATTTTGCTTGAAATGTTAACTTCATGGGCAAACTGTTGACTATCAGACACATTGAAGGGGTGCTCACAAGGTCAGGAGCAAGGAATGTCCGCTGCTGGATCAGCTTTCATTTGAACTGATGCCTCAGCCATCTGGGGACCCGCCCACTCTTCTCCCATTCTTGTTGCAAGAACATTTAGGTTGAGTTTTCTCATTCTCCCCAGCTACCTTTAAACTATCTTTTGTGAACAAGAGACTTTACCTCCCACTCTTAATAGGTTTCTGTGCTAATCTTAATTTGGAAATAATCACTACAAATTGGACTTCTATTCAGCACCTCCTACTCCTCCCTATGAACTCTAGCACATTAAAAAATACCAAAATATTCATGCAAAAATATTTCTCCCTACAGAGAACACTGTTCTCTGTTCTAGGTATCTCTGTTTAATATCATCTGATCAGAGTTGACTATGCATTTAATTATAGTCTTACCATAGCCTGATATCATTGTGTCAGACATGCAGCAAGGAGAACTCTGAGCTGGGGCTGAGGGAGCAGACAAAATGGAAAGATGATGATGCATAAGGTACAGAGGAACCCTCTCCCAGAATGTGAAAGAAACCGAAGCAGAAGACACAGCAGCAGGAATAAATTGATAGTATTCAAACAAATGAAGGAATAGAACTTCCCACACTGAATTTGGAAAGTGTCATGATAGAAGGAAGTTTCGAGAAGAAGCAGAGACTTTATTTATTGCTGTGAAGTAAATAAAGTCTGCCACACTTCTAACCCTGAAACCTCTGTTTGCTGGAACCAGTGGCAATAGGCCTGCGGGGAGCCCAGGAAGAAGGTATGTAATGCTTCTTCTAGAACAGTGTTCTCAGTGGGACAGACTTTGTCCCCTATGCAATGTTTGACACTGTTTGAAACATTCTTGATTGTCACAACCGAAGCTCTGGATAGGTGGATGGGGATTCACTCCATGGGTGGAGTGACACATATTACCACGCACAGGGCAGATGCACTTTACAACAGGGACCACACAGTCCCCTGAGTGATTAATAGTGTTAAGATGGCATCCTTGCAGATAAATCATTTTTACTGAGGGAGGAATAATTTTGTTTTTCTAAGATTGTAGTTTCTGCCAGGAAGTGATGGCACATGCCTTTAATTCAAGCAGTTGGGAGGCAGAGGTAGGCAGACCTCCATGAGTTTGAGGCCAGCCTGGTCTACAGAGTGAGTTCCAGACAGCCAGAGTTGCAACAGAGAAACCCTGTCTCCAGAAAACAAAACACAACACAACACAACAAAATTTATTAGGGGGATGGAGAAATGGCTCAGTAGGAAAGATCGCTGACTACTCTTACAGTAGTAAGACCTCTTACAGAGGTTCTGAGTTCAATCCCCAGCAACCACATGGTGGCTCACAACAATCTGTAATGGGATCTGATGACCTCTTCTGGCATGCAGGTGTACATGCAAACACAGCACTCGGGTAAATAAATAAAATAAAATCTTTTAAAAAAAGATCATGGTTTCTGTGTTTAATTGGTTATTTAAACAGTGTTTATCTGTCAAGTAAAAAAAAAACTAGCTATATGCTTTTTATAAAAACCCATCTTACAAAGTCAGCTACAGAGGATGGTAGTTAACAAAGAAACTCACAGCTGGCCAGCATGCAGAGAATTTAGTGTCAATGGAATAATGACCACAAATGGGATATCTAGATCACACCACTCCCCAAATCTCAGGCACTTTCTTAGAAGAAGGGGAGGAAACATTGTAAAAACTAGAGTTTGGGAGGAGAAGACTGAAACTGTCTGCTGGATGTGACGGGGCTGCTGCTCTCATGAATGCACAGCAGCTGTGGTTGCCTGCACAAGACTCACACAGGATCAAGCCAGTCCACATTTCAGCATGGACTGGGAAGGAATTCAGAAATCCCCAACCTTAACTGAAGAGCTAAGGAATGTTGATGGCTTCTGGGAGAGAAAGAGTCATTTTTCTCCAAGCGTGTGGGTCCTGGTAGGTCAGCTATGCTCCAGTGGATGGCCCTATACCCAGGAGTATGTGTGCGGTCATTATACGTTGGAGTTGATGGGTTATTTAAAAATGAGGACACGAAGTTGGGAAGATAGGAAGAGAGGCTGCATCTCAGAGACGTCTAGGGAAAGGAGCAGTGTGCATACAGTCAAAACAAGTGTATGAAAATTTCAAAGAATGAATAAGATATGTTTAAAAGGCTCTGCATTCATGTCAGAAAACTACAAACAAAATTAGAAAATATGTTTTTAATATAAACAAAAGCTCAATCCAGATAACAAGAAAGAGGAAAGCAGAAATTTAGGAAGAGAAAGTATTCCATGGCCAAGGTCAGTGCAGTTCTTCTAAAATGTTGTTAAAGTATCAGCACAAAGAAAAGCTTCAACATCCAAAAAGGAATAGAGACAAACCGGTGAGAGAAATTGTTAACATAGCTTGCTTACGGTTCTTCAGCAAGCCTCCTTTCCCAAATGAACACAGACATGATGGATGATAAAGAGAACGTTATACCTAAAACCCAGAACATCCACATCCTTTTCAAGAACCTCTAGAGCTTTGATTTAAAAACCATAAAGCTGACAGTCAAGAGAAACCTTAACCTATCAACGAAAGAAGATGGAGTGCAAAAGAAACTGGTTCAAATAATATTTCAAGATCTTAATGCAACAAAACTAAAAATAAAGATAAAAACAACAATGAAAAGCCTGACAGTTGAATGTTATCTTTAAACAGCTTTGCTTTAAAGAAGAATGTAAAACTGAAATTATGCAGGGAATAGCTGTATGGGGTATACTCGAAACGGAGTCAGTCTGGGCTAAAGTTGCTGTGAGGAAAAATGCTGGTTTCGTAAGATACAGAATAAAGAAAGAGTGTAAAATATTTTATTAATATGTTTTTATTGTTCATACCTTGAAATGACAGTATTTTAAGTATATTGAATTATGTATAATATATTATTAAAATCAATTTTACCCTTTTCTTCTTCCAAGTGTTTAAAATGTAGATCCTATGCCTGATAGGTGACAGATGTCATCACATTACATTTTGATTGGACGCCTCTGCTCTAGAATATCTGCATCAGTAAGAAGCAAGAATATGACAAATAATCTTATCAAAGGCAATAGGGTATGGCTAAAGAAATATCTGCAAAAAATTATCTTACTAATTAAGAATGAGAAGGAATAAAATTAGTGAGTCAATTTAAAAATGTAGAAATATAGCCAGGCTATGGTGGCGCATGCCTTTAATCCCAGCACTTGGGAAGCAGAGGCAGCAGATCTCTATGAGTTTGAGGCCATCTTGGTGTACAGAGTGAGTTCCAAGACAGCCAGAGTTACAACAGAGAAACCCTGTCTCAAAAAACCAAAAAAAAAAGTAGAAATATATCAAACCCAAAGAGAGCAAAGGGAACACATCAATGAAGCAAAAACCAGAATTTAAATGTACAACCGCAAACAAAAGCTTGATTTAGCGACTCGAAGACATAAATTCAAGATTTTAGAAAGAATAATTGAAATATTACATTGCAACCATGTCTATGGAGAAAAACACAAAGTCTGAGTCAAGAAAAGGAAACGTTGAGGTTTAAGAAATGATTATTGAGTACTTTGCATAACCTTGATGGTTAAGTATTAGAAAACTAGATAAAATATTAAAATTTCTAAACTGTACAAAATTTAAAAATCTGCCTAATGGGAGTTATATCCTAGAGGTAGGATGAACTTTTAAAGAACGGTGCTACTTATACCATTTTTTGAGGCTAGAGAATCTTACAGAACACTATATAGAAACTTGATACACACAGGAGAAAGGCAAAAGAATAAAAGTGTAGAAAGATCTACAGATCGAATTTGATGGGTAATTATTATGACCAGTGCAAAAATCTTACATATAATATCAGCAGAGAAAAATAGAAGACAGTTTTTCAAAAGATACATTAAGAGAAGCGAATCCTGAAGATGTAAGGATGGTTCCATATGAGAGCATCTTGTGTGAAAGGACTCATGTGTGCCAGGTTGGGTGGCTCATCCTGTACCCCAGGACTCAGGAATGAGAGATAGGTAGGAGATCACAGGTTCCAGACTGGCCTGGGTAAGAGTGTGATACCCTGTCTCAAAAAGTCTCCTCCAAAGAAAACATTTGCAGTTCTCAACCTTTATTTCAGTCTTTTTAAAAAAATTATAGATGTGACTTGTTAGTTCCCTAACATTATAAGAAAGCTAGAACAGTTTAATGCAAAGAGCTAGAATCATTCCACTGAAGTCAGAAGTAAGAACCTCTATTATTATATATGAGAAAGACATTTGAGGTACCTAATTTAGAAGTATCTATCACAATATATATATATATAAAATTAAACTTTGATTATTATAAATAGCAGCCAATTGGAAATTTTGATTAAGAAAAGAAACCATTTATAAGAGAAACAAAGTATTTGAAGGAAAACATAATGACAAAAGTTAGGGTCCTATGCTAAACTTTTTCAAATTCCTACCAAGAGTCAGCATTGAATTTATGTTGGTAAGTAAAACAAAGGGACAAAAGTCAACCAACCAACATCATCAACAAAACAAACAAACAAACAACAACAAAAACCTCTCTTTTCCCATAGGAAGCTATCAATAAGAGAGTTTCTTTAAAATTTTTCTTATTGCATTTGTGTGTGTGTGTGTGTGTGTGTGTGTGTGTGTGTGTGTATGCTTGTATGTACATATATGTGTGGGTACTTGTGGGAACCAGAAGAGGACATTTACTCCCCTCAGCTGCAGTTATAGGGAGTTGTGAGCTGTCTGACATGAATGCAAGGATCCAAACTCAGGACTTGTGAAAACACACCAAGTGCTCTTAACCTGAGCCATCTCTCCAAGCCCTCAGTAAGACAGTGTCAACTTACAAATTCAGTGTTTGTATTCCAAATATCATAAATTTTTACCTGGAATTTGAGCCATAAAGTTCAAAGTGAGCTTTGAAATAATTTATTATGACCGATGTGTATGAGTGTGTGGAGGAGGGGCCACGTGAGCTATAGAATGCATACGGAGGTCAGAGGACAACGGTCAGGAGTTGGTTCTTTTTATCCACCATGGGCTTCAGAGACGGAACTTAGGTCGTCAGGTTTGTGTCGTGAGCACCTTTACCTGTTTTGTTATCTTACTGGCCCAAAGTGAATTTCATTTGACGTATTCTATCAAGATCTGAGCCAGGAAAACATCTGAAGAAGATGAGCGATGAACGTGAATATGCTTCTATTAGGTATTAAAAACATTGCTTAAAAGCCACAGAGCAACCAGATATGGTGGCTCATGCTTGTGATACCAAGCAGGAGGTAGAGGTAGGAGGTCACCTGCTTATGGCCTACCTGGTCTATATAAGCAAATTCTGAACTCTAGGTTAGCCAGGGCTACAGAGGGAGACACTGAACCTGACTACTATTACCCTGCTAAAACATAAAATCAGCAACAGCAACGATGACAATAGCAACAGCAACAAAAACAGCAGCGACACAAAGCACGTGTAAGCTTACATATACCTAACTGTGCAATAGTTTTAGGGCAAAATTAAATGCAGAGATCAATGTGAGAGAATAGAGACTCCAAAAATGAATTCAAGGACATTAGGGAGTTGAATACTTAACTAGGATGCTCTGATGAAGTTTTTCAGCAAGAATGGGTTATTTAAACTGTGGTACTTGGCAAAGTGGCTAGTTATTTAAAGAGACTGCTTTCAAACAAACCAAAACAAACAAACAAAAGGCCTCCTGTTAGGCGAACACGGAAGGCTGAGTAGAGGTCAGGCAGGTGGACAGATGGGAAGAGTGTTCCAGAAAAAGCCTAGACTATAAAGTGTCCTTTGGTCCACCACGCTTTGTCAAAGCTCATATTTCCAGTTATCTTCTGAAGCAGAAAGAAATGTGCATAATAAATGCTGGCCTAAAGAGTCAACAGCACGTGGAGTACACCTTTAAGAAGATCCAAATCACCCACAGTGACGGGAAATAGAGTGGCTGGAAAAGTGACCACTGACTAATGAACGTCCAGAATATTGGATGATGGCCAGACAGAATCACTTGTGGAGGTACCATAGGAAGGACCCCGCTCATCATGGCAGAAAGGGATATCTGCTTCAGAATGAACCCAACTGAGAATGTTTGTGACCCATGCTGAGAAAGCCATAGTACTTTTTAAAAATTTGTGTGTGTGTGTGCATGCATGTGTGCATGCATGTGCATTCTTCTGCACTGGCACGTGTGGAAGGCAGAAGTTAATGTCAAGCTCTCTTTCCACGATCGCCTCTCCACCTTCCTTCCTGAGGCAGTGTCTCTCATTGAACCTGAAGCTTGCCATTTTGGCCTGACTGCATAGCCAGCCATCCCGAAGGTTCCAGCAGTCTTTTCCCCAGCACTACACGTGGCTTTTCCAGAAGTTCTGGGCATCTGAGTGTCAGTCCTCACCCTTGGAGGGAGTAAGCAGTTTACCTGCTAAGCTCTCTCCTACCCCTATAGTGCCTTTGATTCTTTCAGGAGATCAAAGCAAATGGAGATTTATATCTCTGTCTGGCACATGGGAACAAAAGAATAGTGAAAACACGGTTTTTCCTATTGCTTCACAGGGTGCACACGGTACAGCAGCATTAGATCCCTTGGCTTTGTGGCTACTGCATGTTTGTTGGGCTCTCCATCTTGCTGCTAGGGGGCTGGACAGCACACCTGAAAGAACAAGTGGAGGTAGGCTTTGAGTAAAATCTATGCTCATTTGGTCCAGTGGTTGTCCAATCTGAAGCCTGTTAAAACACAGGTCGGCATGCCCGGCATGCTCCATGTTTCTGATTCAGTCAGCTGGAAAGAGGCCCAGGAATATTGCCAGTGAGCTCCCAGTGCTGTTTGTGCTCTCAGCCAGGGATTCCACTTTGAGAATTGCCAGATTACTAAAGTGTCTTAGGAGCCAGAGGACTGGAAGACTGGAGCTTCAGTGTATGTTCTATGTTTTTTTTTCCAATTCTGTTTGAATTTCCTAACCACCAAACCAAGTTTTAGCATCATCCTCATGACTTCCGATGTAGGTGAACTTGACTGGGAACATCCGTCAGTCTTTAATATCTTCTTCCTCTACTTTATCAGTGAGAGGGTATTACAGGACTGGGGGCAGTAATATTTCTCTCTGTCTCTGTGTGTCTGTCTGTCTCTGTCTTCCTGTCTCTCTGTTTCTCTCTCCCCCTACCCTGTGAGACTTAGACACAAGTTCCCTGAAAGTGTCCTCCTTTCATCTTCTGTGCAGCTATGCCTAATCTAAAGTGTCCAAACCTATCTTAAAACTTCATGACGAGTACAGCTGGAAGAATTAGTGGCCAAGGATAAGAAGCAGTGTTGACGGGGTATAGAGAAAGCAGAGGAGGCTTTGAGGATTTACCTGTTTGCTATAAAGGGAACAGAAGCAGCTGGAGTACAGATACAAAGATTGGGTCCAGAATTGGATGAAATTACATGGAAGACCGTGTTGTTTACATCACTAAGCGACGGGGGAGGAAAGTTGAATAAATAGTGCTGGAGTACTGAGGACTGAATTTGAAAGAGAAACTAGACTCAGACTTTAGAAGACTCACCAAATTTGAAGTTAAATATTCAAAGATAGTGGAGACTAGAGAGATGGCTCAGTGGGTAAGAATGCTTGCTAGGCAGCAGTGGGACCTGAGGTGGGATTCAGCACCTGTGCAAAAGCGTGGGCATAGCCATGCATACCTGTAATCCCAGTGCCCCGCTGAGTGGAGACAGAAGGCCCTGGGGCTCACCAGCCTCCTGTTGAGCGCCAGGATTAGTGAGAGACCTGTATAAAGGGGACACGGTGGAAAATAAAAGAGCAGGACACCTGACGTCCTCCTCTGGACTCTACACGCACCTTCACACACAACATGCACATACACAAAATACGCACACGTGTGTGCGTGCGCACACACAATTTAAATATGACATATTAGAGAGAAAGAGCAACGCACTTCAGATGCTACCATTTGCCATACTTCTGTGGAGGTGTGTGTTAAATGAAGAAAATGGCATTGTAGAATAACCAGTGTGTGCGGTGTGTGTTATCTCATTCAGTCAGTTATAGAATGATGAGACAGCTGTTGAACTCAAACTTTCAAATAAGAAACTGGAAAAAAAAAACCAAAAAAAAAAAAAAAACCAAAAAAAAACCCAGTTACTTTCTCAATACTTGTCAGACTCCATGTCCTGTGTTCTCCATGATTGGCCACCACACCAGGTGCAATGGAGACTGCTCAGCTGAGAAAATGGAGCTGGTCATGGTGGCACTTGGCTGCAACCCAAGCATGTGCGAGGCTAAGCCAGGAGGATCATGATGAGTTCCTGGGCAGCTGAGGCAGGAGGTTCATGAGTTTCAAGTCAGTCTGGGCTATATTGCAAGACCACGTATCGATAATAAAAATAAAGGAGCTGGAACCCAGATCTATACCTGGGGTGGGCTAGTAGGGAGGGGGTAACTGAGAACAGAGGCTGGGAGGAGGCTGCATTCCAGAGCTACATGAATGAGTTTGTCTGTGAAGAGAAGAGCAATAAATAAATCCCTGGGCCCTGCTTGGAGCAGGGAGGAGCATGTGTCACTTGATCCCAGGGAAGGTTGAGTGGTGGTTAGAATTCTGGAAAATGTAAGAATTGCCCTTTGCCATCTATAGTAATTTACTCTTTAAGGATCAGATCCCATCTACCCATAAAAAACCCTGCCCCTCCACCTTTATGAAGGACCTAGATAAGGGAGGTGGTGTCCCCCAAAAGCAAATAGATTGAATCAAAGAACTCGTTTTTGAGGTATATGACTAGGTGGATGACTTGATCCATAACTGATCCCCTCAGAGTCTTAGTTTCCTCATTTGTACATCAAGATAACCATGTCTGCGCCATAGAATTCATGTCAGATTTAGTGAGACAGGTCAGATAAAACACTAATCATAGTAAATGGTGTGAAGTATCATTTAATCAATATTTGTTGCATAAATGAGCATATATGTGTATGAATCTACGTATACATATGGATTTATGTGTATACATACAGATACATTTGTTCAACTCATGCATTTACACATCATCTATGAAGAAGACTCCAAGGCCGGAGAACAGAGGTTTATTAGCTAGCCCTGCTTGAAGATAAGAGTTACACATTTTTTCTTTTCATCAGTTGTAGTTGAAACATTCCAATTTGGGAATCTGGGTCAAGCTATATCACTGTGCATTAATTAATTATAAGTTGTGATTCCAGAAACCTGTGGTAAGATGAGAAAATAGTCCAATGCCTGCAGTTTCCCTCAGCAACAAATGTGCCTCTGATGACTTAGAAATGCATGGATCTCACACAAAGAATACATATAACCTACCTTCAAAGGAGGTCAATGTGGTGGTTAAGCTTAATTGTGAACTTGATGAGATCTAGAATCATATGTGTGCTGGACCTCTGGGCATACCTGTGGGGGAATTATCTGTATTGGGTTAATTGAGATGGAAAGACTAATACACTGTGGGCAGCACCATTTCCAGGCCTAGGGTCCTGTACTATATCAAAAAGGAGAGAATGAGCAGAGCACAAGCATTTCTTCATTTGTTGTTCTCTGCTTCTTAATTGAGTATGCAGTGTGACCAGCTGCCTCAGGCTCCTTCTGATTTGGCGTCTCTACCTTGACAGATTGTAGCCTCTCACTGTGAGCCAAATAAACCCTTTCCCTCTTAACTTGCCCATGTCAGAATGTCTTATCAAAACAACAGGAAGAACTTGAAGCTGTGACTATGTTCTAGCAACCCTTAATGCTTTGCTGGAGAAGGTGCCAAGGAAATCTACTCAGTGATCTGCACCCAGCATTTGGTTTATATCCTAACCACCTTGATAGAACTGAAGGGTGAGCTGTGCAGATAGCTGTACCCATTCATGACCCACACTGAGTATCTATAGGTCAGCCTGACAATCAAGCCACTCACCACCTAAAGGAATAAGCTGACTTGCAAGTAGAAAATGATGACTGTGGTCCCAGCTAGAGAGGAAGGAAATGGAGAATGCGAAGGGGAAGGAAAGGAGCAATTGACAGACTGGTACTAAAGTGGACTAAGCCTGCAAAAAGGAGAAGAAACAGCCATGGGCACTTCAGGGAAGGGGCAGCAGTGGAGGTCAGGGCTGGGCATCCCAGGCTTCCCATTCAGCACATACCTTTTATCTATAAATGGTAGACAGAAGGCCAGAGAAGACCATGGGCAGTTTTGAAGGGAGAAGGTCATTATGTATCTCTTTCTTTGTCCTGGTTTGGTCAGGACTTTCCTGTTTTTATTACAATCACCCCCACAAAGCCTCATGAATCAGGATGAATGGTCATTCTAATTAGTCTTAAGGCTTAAAAGACAGCATGAATTATTATGTAAATAACAAGTCATTTAATTATTGTTTGACCATCACAGTTTACATTGAGTTGTCATGTTTTTGTGATAAAAGATATTGGTTATTATATAATTACAAACATTTAACATACACCACTGTTACTGGTGGTCAGTATCTGGACTGGGTGTTTCTATGGTCTTGGCCTCTTTATTCAAATAATCAAAATAAGGGTTCATACAGATTTTAGAAATAGTAAGGGCATATTATTCAAAAGCAAAGTAACAGTACAGATTTGATATACTGTCAAGACGGACGTGGCCACCTTACTAAAAGGGTCCTCAAAGGTTTCAGGCTATCTCCTTGAGCTTCTTTTATTGTGTCTAAGGATAGGAGGGTTTACCTTACTCAACAGACTTGATATGAAAGCTTTTCTTTAGTGTGCATGCTACTTTTCAGGATGTATCTGATTTTAATGTATGCCCAATTATATATAAGTATAAGATGAGGGTTTTTCTCTAAAAGTTTTCTTTAAGGACATGGTTTGCCTTATTGTACACGAACCCTAAATTGGTCCAGACTGGAATCTATATCTAGATCCATCTATCTATATAATCTATATCTATATCTATATCTAATCTATATCTATATCTATATGAATATATAGTTTTTTTTCTTGTAATAAAACACTGACCAAAAACAACTTGAGGAGGAAAAGGCTTATTTAAACTTATACCTTATATTTCCAGGCCACGGACCATCACTGAGGGAAACTAAGGCAGGAATCTGGAGTAGGAACTGAAGCAGAGACCATAGAGTACTGGCTTTCTTCCTATGGTTTACTCAGCTTACTTTATTATACAATTCAGGACCACCTGCCCAGAGGTGACACTGCTCAGCATGCTGGACCCTTCCATATCAACCATTAGTCAAGAAAACGCTCCCACAGACTTGTCTACAAGTCAGTGTGACAGAAGTAATTCCTCATTTGAAGTTTCCTCTTTATACAGAATTCTAGTTTATGTCAAGTTAACAAAATCTGATCAGCACAACATGGGTATATATTTGAATAGAAACTGTCTATGAAAGGAGAGGCACTGATGGTGATTAGCAGAACGACTCATTCCATTGTTCACAATGAGGTGTATGTGCTGCTTGATGCAGGTAGAGGTTCTAGGTTGCCAGTTGCATTGCTAGAAGAGGGGTATGTATGCATATTGTGTGCAGGTACAGGACCTAGGCTGCCAATCACATTGTTAGGAGAAAGATATATGTACTGCCTAAGCCAAGCAGAGTTCTAAGTTGCTAAGCTATTCCCTATGCTTGTTTGCCTCATTGCATTTTTGCGTTTCTTATTTTAACTGTATTGAGTATTTCATCCTTCAATAGGACCAGCTGCAGATGGAGATGTAGAAAATGCAGAGGTGAGAGACAGCATGGTATACTTGGGACTGCAAAGAAAGAATTTCCAGGGCTGATAAGCCATACCTTTATGGAGGAAGATTGTTAGAAGTGAAGGCGGAAGTCTGAACAGTGGTCAAGTGTTTTTGGGGCTTGGCCAAGGATTCTATCTCATGATCTCAAGGAGTCAAAGTTATGACACAAAGGAGTATTATAGCTGGACAGGTAGCCCACACAGATTTGACTTTGGAGAATGGACTGGGGTGGGGGTATAGAGAGTAAGGCTAGAATGGGAGGAATATTTTGGTTACTATGGAAAAGTATGTAGGTAAAGTTCTACCAAGATGCAGAGAAGGTAATCATTTAGTAGGAGAAATAGATTGGGCTTGGTGATTGGCTGGTGAGGGTGGAAGTAGGGTTAGGAAAGATGACATTTGGGCTGTGGGTTTGTGGCAGCATCAATCAACAAGCCAGGGATTTAGTGTTGTGGGGAATCTACACTTAGTTTTGGATGTTTAGTTTGAGTCTTGGGACCACTAAGCGGAGGTACCTCCTTGCAGAGGGAAAATAAAATGTCTGAAACTTAAGAAAGGAACACAGATGGGCAGTAATGCCCAGGTGTCATTCACCTTCTAATCCAAGGCCAAGGACTGAGAAAGTGCAGTTAATAATAGCAGATGTAAGTGCAAATGTTGGACACTGTGTCCCAGAGGTAACAAGAGTAAGGGCTGGTGGTTGAACCTGCTGGACCCATACAGTGGCTGCTGCTAATGCCACCAATGTGCCCACACAGAGTCTGCTCTGGGAATCATCTGGAAAGTCTATCCTTTGTTTCATGACCTAGTTCTAGATAAAATGACACTAATAATACCCAGTAACTTCTCAGGGTTGTGAAGTCTGGAGCTAATGTATGCACTGGGCTCCTTATGCAAATGTCCTCCAGCATGGCAAGATCCCTCACATGTTAGTTCCTCTCCTTTCCCTTCCTTGGATTCTGAAATTGACTATTGCTAGCAAGGCTTAGCCCCTGTCTCCCACTGTTATCCAAAAGCTTGTACGTGATACCTCTTTAAATCAGTAATCTTTGTGGTTAGAAGTATTTAAAAACCATTCTAGGTATAAGCTTAGGTAATTTTCTATACCTAGATAAGAAAAGACAGAATTAAAAGTGTGCAACACTGGGGCATGGGAGACAGACACTATGTGACTTAAGGTTTGTGTCCATATCTGAATTTCTGCACAATGAGGGTATGAAGACCTAGCTCAGAAGGCTGAGTATATGAGTCTGGTCAACAAAGACATATCATAGCATGCTAGTGCATGAGCTAGAAGTAGTCAAATGTATTTTGAAGCAAGGAGTTAAAATCCAAATTTTTATCATCGTGCTAATTCAGTCAGTAAACAGGTACTGAATAACCTCTAAAGCGCAGGCTCTGTGAGGCTGCCATAGAGCAGTGCCCTGGAAACACTGGCAGGCCCCCTTTAGGCTCCAGTGGGAGACATCTGATCAAGACACTAGCTCCAAATGTCAGGCGCTCATGGAGGGAAAAGGAGGCTGGCCATGCCTTGTCCAGCACTTGCCTGTGCCCATCTGCCTTGTTTCATAGGAAAACCTGCTGCTGGCCCCTGAACATATGAAACACCCCACAGAATCAGCCTGCTCCAAGAAGGGGTGGGCCCTGTCCCTCAGCTCTCCAGATAACAGAGCTTTTCCAGTGTCACTGTGCATTGACTCCTCAACTTGTGACTAAACTATTTTTAACTGACTGTCGCCATGGCAGCATAAGAACCAGGGGGAAAGATGTGGCCTTTCTGGCAGCATTCAGGATGCTGGCTGCCCTCTCTTTTCCCTTAATCCCCTGCGTACTGGGGCCAAGACACTCCACCTTCTTCTAACAGAGATGCAGATAAGACTTCTCTGTGTGCCTCTTTGTCTGCAAAATAAGGAATAAGGTTTTAATTAAAAAGAAAACCATTTCTTAGGAGTCTGCCATAGGGTCCAATTAGATTACTTAGACAAATGAATGTATCTCTCAATGTTAGTTTCTGTTAACCATTTAAAATTACACCAGGTTCCTCCACCCCCACATACACACAACCGTCCTTCCCATTTCTTGCTGTAAGCTTCCCATGAGTGTTTTACAGGTTTCTATAAAGTCTAGAGACACAGACAAGACCATTTACCTTTCTACACATTGCTGATGCCTTTGTTGACATTACTCACACCTGCCTGGATTTCCAGACTATTTTTGACAAGTTGTTTGAGGTTTGATATAATTTTTAAAATCATATTCACCCTCTCCACACTCCTTTAAGATCCACTTTCTACCCCTACCCATTCATCTTTGTGTCTACTTTTTATTTTCAGCTATCAAGTCCAATTTGTGCTGCCCATATATTCTTGGATATGTGGTCATCCACCAGACTGTGGTCAACTTGCCAGAAGCCACACTCTTAAAGAAAATGGATCCTCCCTACCCCAGAGATCCTCTCACACCTTCTAATATGAGAGGTGGTGTTGATGCATGAGTTCCATAACTTCCTGTTGCATTTCAGTTCTACCACTGCATCATGCTCTGCCTTGGGGAGCAGGGAACGTGTGGTTTCTCATCTTCATGCCTTAGGACTCAGCCTACAGATGAAGACAGAAAGATACTTGGTTAACGTTTTTTGAAGAAATGACTTACAAGGCCAAAGTAGAGTGAACAGTGACTAGGTTATCTCTAACAGTGGGAACAAGTGAGGCTCCATAAAAGACTTGGGTCTGGGTGCTGAGGATGGATACAGAAAGAAGCAACATCTCTTAATCAATCCTTTCACACCATCCCCACTTCACTTCAGGGAGGAGGATTCTGGGCTCAAGGGATGAGCGAGGGGCCAGACCACCTGACCAGCGAATGGCTGAGATAAGATTTGTGCTCTGTGAGATGGCTTTCTTTCCTCTCTGCTCAACCCTCTGGGAACAGGGAAGGAATCAGAAGTCAGAGTGGGAGACATTTCCAGGAGAGTCACAGGTCAACTATTGGAGATATGTCACAGTCTTCAAGTCAGGAGCCCTTTCCACCTAGGTTCTCCCAGGGCTAGGAGGTGGTGATGCCAGGCTAAGGATGCAGGTATAGGAGGAGGGATATGAATCGGGTGTGAGGGATGTACGAAGAATCCTTGAGCTTCAAGAAGAGCCTTCGCTGGACAGAACACCATGGAAACCACCCAGCACTCAGATTGGAGGAAAGAGCACAAGGGAGGGAGGTCCTAGCTTTCTGGCTTTTGTGCCCACTGCAGCAGTCCACCCTGTGTCAAGCATTTTCCCTGGATGACCAGTGTTTATTCCTCTCCCCTCCTCACCTCTACAATGAACTTTCTTTCTCTTAGACCAGGTCTAGCACCCAGCTCCCTTCCTTTGGGTCACATCCTTTGGGCCATAAAGATGTGTGTGTATATCTAGGTCTACCCTCGGGGCATGGCTAAGTGTTCTTGCTTTTAGTTTTTTTTTTTTTTTTGCCAAATAATCTATAAGATGGTTTAATTTTATAAATCAAATCAAATCTGAGTAACAGTAGCATCTTGTAGAATCTAGTAGCTATAAGCATCTTATTGTGAACTCTCTAAATAAACAAACTCCTTGTGGCCACTGAGGTCATACGGTGTTGTGGGAGAAACTGCTGAACATGGCCTCTTCCGAAGGACAGCAGGCTGTTAGCCACCTGGGTGATACCACGCATGCCTTGGTAAGCATGATCTCTACTTGAGGAAGAGTTGTCATGACAGGCAGGAAATGGTTTCAAGAAGCAGGAGCTGGGGATGCAGAATGCAGAGCCACTTTGGGATGTCAAGGGGAAACTGATTCACCCAGAGCATGTACCAGCAGGCTTGTGTCCTTTGATTTAGTCTGAGCTCTGCAAAGATCAGGGAACCCCTACCCATAAGTCTAGTACAGAAATATGTCTGCAGGAGATGCGACTTCATGATTTCTCTCCAGGAAGGCTATGGGGAAATAGTGAAGGATCCTTCTAATCAGGGAGCCTATGGTCCTGAGTCATGGTCAGCACAGCTTTGCTAGAGCTAAGAGACAACACTCTCTAGGGAAAATGCACCCAGCTTTTGTGAGTGCTAATCTGCAAGTCCAACTTTCAGGAGAGTCAAGGGGACATGATGTGGGTTCTGTCTGAGTAGGATAAAGGGGGCACACTATGGGTTCTGAGTGGGAGGATATTGAGTCATCCGTTCTTGCCTCATCCCTTCTCCCCCCTCAAGCTTCCATCAGAGGCAGGACTTGAATAATGAGGCTCTGCTCCACATCCTTATCCTAGTCTCCTCCCAAGTTTGTTTCAAAAACTACTGTTTTCTCCCTTTATAACACAGTCATTCATCCTTTGTAGGAAGTTTAGGAACATGGGAAAGCATAAAGAATTTGAAAACCAGCTGTGATCCAGATAACCTGAGAGGATTACTCTTCTAGGCTTTTCTTGGTGAATACATGTTACACGTGTACATATGAACCTGCACATACAGAAATGCAGATTTACTCAGTAAGTACGCATTTTAGAAAACAAAGCATCATACTGTACTTGAGAACTCCTACTCTATCACCAGACTGCCTGGATTCCAGGCCCGGCTCTGTCTGCGGCCTTCACATGTGAGACATGGTGTCTCCCGGTTGCCAGAAGCTGCAGATCTCTGTGGGTGGTTTTTGCCCCTTGGTTGTCTGCTTTTTATACCCCTCGCTTCTATTATTCTCTATCATTGATACTTCTGTAACTTTCACTTTGATTTCTCCCCACCAGCCAAACAACCAATTAAAATGTCCATTAAAGCATGCTCAAGGACTGGGGTTATGCTCGCCTATCATACACAAGGCCCTGGATTCAATCTCCAGCACCTCGTCAACCAAGTGCGGTGGCACACATCTGTAATCCCTACACTCAGAAGTGGTAGAGGCAGGAGAATCAGAAGCTCAGAGTTACCCTCGGCTATGCAGGGAGTTTGAGGCCAGCCTGAGATAAAGACCTTTTCTCAAGAAACAAACAGATGAAGAAACAAATCGTGTTAAAGTCTTTTCCATTTAAGAAAATAAGGAAAACATGTTGCAGAATGATGCGCCGTCCTTCCTAAGGCTGTCTGTTCCCGCCGCACGCACGTCTTTTGTCCTCTTTTCTCTACTTCAGCTTGGTTACCTACAAAAACCTCGGGCCAAGGTTTGAGTGGCATCTCCATGCCGAGTTCAGCAAGTGTCTGTGCGCGCTTACTCTCATTGACGGCTTGCATTTGTCACTAACACCATCTCGCTCCTTTTTTCTCTCCCCTGACCACACACTGTCTGTCTTCTGGTCTAGTTTCTCCGTGTCCTACTCTACCATTCCTCTTTGCTTCTTTGCACACGTTCTTTCAGTTTGATTTTTCTTAGTCTTTTCTCCCGGTCCCTCCGTTCTCTGTGATGCTGGCTGAATTCACCCACATCCGAATCTTCATTCCAGTGTAAGTGCGGACGGTTCCCCAGTCTACCTCATACTGTTTTCTTGAGTTCCAGACCCAGAGACCCAGCTGGACAGCTCCATGAAGACATCTACACAACCCTGGAATCAGTGTGTCTCAAATGGATCCATTCTTCTTTGGTTTCTGCCTTTGGAAAGAAAGTACCAAAAACCACATCCCTAGTCAAGTGTCAGTGAGCCATTTCAAAGGGAATTAATGGAATGAGAAGTCAGAGGCTGTGTATGCAGGAGCATCTGGCCTTGCCAGTGGCACGAAGGTCCCAGAGGTTGTCTTGTTTTATATTTTCCTGTATGAGGTCGAGCCAGACTCTTGACAGATAACAAACACTTCTAACTACTAAATTATTAGAAACATGCATTATGGGGAAGGGCGCTTGGTCCAGGAAGGGATTTGTGGTTCTCAGTACATTTCACAAACAAAAAGATTTTTTGAGAGCCTTAATATTTTTTTTAAAGTGCAGACGAATGCTGAGATTGGAAAATTTAGTGCTACTTTCAATTTATCTAGAAATAAATTAAACAAAAGAAAAGGGATGCTAGAAAGGGAGCCAGACATGAACGATGGGAGACAAAATTGGGTAATGGTGTAGGAGAACTCGCTATCTCCTGTCATTAGTTGGTTTTGAACTTCTGCAGTAAACGGTTTTTTTAAGGTTGAATTTCTGTCCCTTGGATGATGGCAGCATCATCAGCATGGGATGTTCTGCTACTGTGGTCCTGGAAGCCAACTCAGAATTAAGAAAATTCTCAGCACATAGCGTGAAGTCCCCTCCCCTCCTTCAGCATTTACAGAAAGTCATACTAAGGGTGGGAGGAAACAACTTAGGTCACAGGCCTTCCCTGGGCCCATTTTTTTCAGAATTACAGTGATGTCTGAAGGCCAAGCCTCGAGGCCCCCTTTATGACAGCATTTTGTAAGTGGCTAGGGTCGGAGTAGTTTTAATTTCCGGCCTCATTGTTCTTCTACATGTTAAAGAAATTTTTAAGGGTTCCCATGAAATTTTTGTTTGTGAAAGTTAAATTTCTGGTATTTACTATATTACCTATTAAAGTATTTGCTTATTATCACATGCCAAAATAGCAATAATGCACCCATTACATGTTTATATAAGTGACATATTTAATGCAAAATGTATTTTACAAAACAAACAAAAATATCTAGCAAGAAAAGTGACACTGTTTTACATTTTTATAAATCCCTAGTATAGAAGGAAGTCAGCTAGTTGGATCCTTAATGTCAGCTTCCTCATTCAATAATTTTTAACATGTTTGAAATTCATAAAGAAAATCTGGCATCTCATGGGTTTGTAGCTGGGAATGAAGGCATCTCTGAACTGTTTTCTTGGGTATCTGGGATATTCTTCTCCGATACTTTACTGATATCATCGGTGTCATAAGTGTTGGTTGTGGAACACAGGATAATCCTGAAAAAGCCACCCATCTTTCCCTGTGACTAGCCATTTTGATCACCCATTTGAGGAGGTGTTCAGAGAATAGTAAAGCAACAGACTTTAACTAGCTTTACTGTAGATATCAACACTGCACGCTAACCCTATGGCAATGATGGCTTGCATTGCTTTCAGGAATTTGGCCATAACCCTGTCTGGTTTTGTGTCCATGTATCTTTTGGGCCACCTTTCCTCACCAGAGGGCCCCAGCTCCACCCATCATGCCAGCACCATCATTTTCTGAACACACAAGCTGTGAGGAGCCTTGCAGTTGAGTTACACAAGTGAAGACCACCAATCATTTCATTTAACCCCACACCTCAGACTACCTGGTTTCGTTATCCCCAAAATATTCCTAAGTGCTATCTTACAGAGGGAAGCTCTCAAATTCAGTACCTTTGCCTCCTTACAAGAAAATAAGCTAGGCCACGCTTGAGTTTCACAAGTGGCATACAAGTGATAAAAAAAGGCTTGTGTGGATAACACTCACAGTGCAGAATCTGAACTCTACTGATGTATTTTATATATTCTTTGTATTAAAATCCTTTGTCCTCTTTGTACATTGAGTTGATCTTTACCCATGTGTGATTTTTTTTTTTTTGTTTCATTCATCGCTGGACGTTGGGACAGTTCTGGATGGCTAAGTTGTACCAATCTTAAAAATACTTCTGTCTTCCCTGGCCGTTCCGTGACTCAAACACACATTTGTTCCCACAGAATCCATCAGAACATCTTCACATTCTGGCAAGCGGGGGATACACTTTTTTTTTTTTCAAATTCTAATTTTCATTTGAAAGATCAGATTTTCATGACTGGCTTTACCTAAAGTGACACTTGACTTTGCTGATTTTTTTTGAGAAAGTGTCTCTCAAATACTCAGGTCTGACTTGACCATCATTTATCTGATAGTCTTTTTTTCCCCCAATAAACATTGCGTTGCATGGAAAAAAAGTGCCCAACTCAGCTTGAAACTGAAAGAACAACACAAGTTCTCTTCCCAGAGACAGTGAACATCCTTTGGTATGCAGAGTGGTTGCTTCCATTCCTCCACATGAGATATCAAAAGTGTATACTGCCCAAAGGTCAAGGTCGCACAGCATTTGTGATGCCATTGCTTTGTGCTGCACATCTAAATTGGCCATTTGGATGCTTTGTCTTTCTCTGAGCAAGTGGCTTTGAAGAACTCACGGCTACCAGAATATTCACAGCTCTTTACTCCACTGCTTTTGTGTCATTAGCACCAATGTTAAAGCAGTCCAAAAGATAACAAACACCTCAACTTTGTTATAAAAATAGTTTTAACTCTAAAAAACCACTTGGAAAAAAAATCTCAAAAATCTCCCAAGGGTTTGAAAAATTCAGTTTTTAAAGCAAACCTCCATATTTTTATCAGTCACCAATCTATACCTATATTCACGTCTAACGAGAGCTTAAAATAACTTCAACACTAACAATCACATTGAATGCAATTAACACACATGTTCTTAATGTCATTTTTTAAGAGTTCGGTTGTGTTTAAATTTTCCATAATGCTTCAAAAAAATTTTGGTTTTTGGTCAGTTGTTCTGTTTGAATCAGAATCCAAACAGAATCCATACATGGCATGCATGTTTTTGTCTACCTGAAAATTGATTTCACTCTCCTCTATTCTCTCCTGTCTGCTGTGCTCCCTGTGAAAAGGCAATTGGATCTAGAGCAGGGTTGCTCAACTCCATACTGTTGATATCTTGGATCAGATGATTCTTTGTTGGTAGGGAACTGTACTGTGCATCCCTGTCCTCTTCACAGGGAATGTCAGCAGTGCATTCTTCTCTGCAAGCTGTGAAACTGACTTTAGACATTGCCAAGCATTCTCTGCTGGGGACTGATGAAGACTTTACTCTCAGTTTGTTGAGAATCACTGTTCCTCGAGTCCAGAGACTTGGTTAGATTCAAGGTTAGCTTTTGTTTTGTCAAGACGAGGTTGTTGGACTGAGGTGTGGCTCAGGGATAGAGTTCTTGCCTAGTGTGCACAAGCTCTGGGTTCTGTCTCCAGCACTGTGCGAAACTGACAGAAACAAAGAAACAATACCGATCATAGGTGAAGTTGAGTATTTCTCACTGTATCTTTATGATGTCTGATTGCCCTGTTTGCAATAACGATGAGATCAATCCCTGAGTTCCAGTGTTGTTAAACAGATCTATACACTTTAGAGGTTCCCCAAAAACCTAAAATTTTTTAACATATATTCTATTAGTCAGTTCTCTAAAATCCAGAACCTATAGAAATGAATATCTCTATCTATCTATCTATCTTCCTATTATCTATCATTTATATGGGATTAATTAGAATGGCTTACAGGCTGAGGTCCAGCTAGTCCAAAAATGGCTTTCTACTAACAGAAGATCCAAGAATCCAGTAGTTGTTCAATCCATGAGGCTGGATGTCTCAGATGGTCTTCAGTATATGCCAGGATCCCAAAGAAGTATGCTCTAATGCCTGTAAAGACATGAACTTGCCTCTGAGAGCAAGAACAAGTAGGCAAAGAGGGGAAGCTTCCTTCTTCCATGTCCTTTATATAGGCTGCCTGCAGATGGCATGGCCCAGATTAAAGGTGGATCTTCCCACTTCAAAAGATCTGGATTAAAAGTGGGTCTTCCCACTTCAGGTGAATTTATTAAGGAAAAGATTTCCTATAGATGTACCAACCACTTGGGTTTAATTAATTCAAGATTTAGTTAATTCCAGTCAAGTTGACAACAAAGAATAGATATCACATGTATTGATGAATGTGGTCCAGATCCATTATCTCATTGGGGATTAAAAAATGAGGGGTTGCTTTCTTAAACCACCACCACCAAAATCCAAGCAAAGCAAAACCAGAACCCAAAGTGTCCGCTGATCACCGATTTTGTTATCCTGAAATCAGGACTAGTGGCTTTTCATCCCTATGACAATCCTTATGATTCATTAAGAGAAAAGGTTTATTTCAGGTTACAGTTTTATAGGTTTCAGCCCACGACCAGTGGCTCCATTGCTTTGGGCCTGTGGCAAGGCGGCACATTATGGAAGGAACAAGTGAAAGAGCAAAACTATTCACTTTGTGATGGGAAGCAAAATTGAGAAAGATGAAGGGGCTAGGGTCTCACCATCCCCTGGGAGGGAATGCCATAAGCAACTTAAGGACCTTACACAAACCTCTTCTCTTAAGGCTTCCACCAATCCCCAAAGCACATCCTGGGGCCCAAGCCTTCAACACAGTATCCCCTGGGGAATATTCAGGAGTCAAACTACAGCAAGTACTGAGTAGTAAATAAATCCCTTTATTTACTGATTTGCAGAAAATAAGCCAGTATTTTTGTTATCTCTTCTTTCTACTTTGAAATACTTTAAAACTTAGAAGGAGTCTTTCAAAGGGCTTTACTTTTTCTTTTCCTGAACTATTTGAGAATGAATTGCTGAAATTATGTTCCTTGATTTCTACAGCACACAAGAACCATATCGTGTAGCCGTTGATTGATGCCCTGTGCTGGATAGCCACATCATCAGCATCCTGCTCCATCCTCAGAACACAAATGCCCTATTCTCCTTAGAGCCATACCAGGCTTCGCAGGCTGCTGAATGTGGGCCCTTTTGGCATCTCTGTGCTAGAGATGCTCAGTCCAGGCAGTGTCTTGAAAGTCACTTGAACTATAGTTGTGTAACAAACCTGTTAAGTAGTTTGTGTCAGGTTGTCTTCAGTCTGGGAAGTTGAAAAACAATA
Organism: Cricetomys ansorgei; assembly: GCA_026225945.1. Lineage (NCBI taxonomy): Eukaryota > Metazoa > Chordata > Mammalia > Rodentia > Nesomyidae > Cricetomys > Cricetomys ansorgei. The sequence continues at coordinate 9,123,301 of JAMJFZ010001100.1, read as the reverse complement.
TTTATTTTAAAATTTCAGTTATATGAAACCATTTCAGGGTTCCAAGTTCAAAACTAAAATACAAGGTAAGCATAGCTTTTAGAATTCAGAGGAGGCTTGCTGCCACCCAAGTCTCCCCACTTCTGGCTGTTTCCACTCTTTAGAGATTAATGTGTCAATCTTTACTTTCTAAGTCCATGGCTTCCTTTGTAAATAAATACTCCTTTACAAATAAAAAGTAAAAGATAAACCTCCCTCAAAACACTCTACTTCACCCCTTTCCAACTTGGTGCTATAGCATGAAGATCGCTACTATGTATAAATTTTCTTTCGCTCATAACACCATATTGACAGGATAAGTTACAAAGAAAAGAAGATTATTTGTGCTCATAGTTCCAGAGATGTGAAGTTGAGGGGCCATATATAGTGATGAACATCTTGTTGTCAGACGCCAAAACAGTGTAGAACATCAGGGTGAGATGTGTGTATGTGTGTGTGTGTGTGTGTGTGTGTGTGTGTGTGTTTGCATGTGCATGTTCTTGGGTCTCCTTCTCTCTTGCAAAGGCTCCAGGATTCAGCCATAAAATGGTATTCTCATGATCTGTCTAATACACATTATCTCCCAAAGCTATTTATTTATTTGAGAGAGGCTTAGACTTGAACACATGATTCTCCTGCTTTAGCCTCCAGAGTGCTGGGATCCCAGGCCTGCACCATCATCGCAGCAGGCTCCACCCCCAAACATCATATTTGGATTTTGTTTCCTCTTTCTTAGTAGCTCGGTGGTGATTAAACATAAGTGATGCCTTAGGGAGCCACCCAAACCATATCTATACCATAACATCACTCTGGGCAGAATGTTAAAGATGTCCTCAGTCATTTTTGTTTCATAGCTTTATGGAGGAATACTTTACATGCACAAACCTCAGTTGTAAATGTATAATCATGATTTTAATATATTTCAGATCACTGGTTAAACATCGTCTTGGTTTCAGGACATTTTCATCATCCAAAAAGCTCTGTTGTGCTCATCTGTTAATGTTCCTTATTTCTTTAAAATAAAAATTATTTATTTTTTGAGAATTTTATGAGTCCTATATTTATATAAGTTCCACCCCCACCCCCTTCAAATTACTCCTCATGCCTCCAATTCTCTCTCATCTTCATGACCTCTCCTTCTTTATCATTGTTACAAGCACATTCATATGCCTGTATAAATAAATTCATCCTGCTGAACCTTTTTAGTGTTATTTGTATGTATATGCTGAGGGCTGACTACTTGGGGTTGGATAACCTATCAGGTCTCATTCCCGGAGAAGACCAATTTTTCCTCTTTTAGCAGCCGTAAATTGTTTACAGCTCTTCTTATTTCTAGTCTCAGGCAACCTGTCTACATTCCCACCAGGAGTTTTTTTTCTCTGGGTAGTTCATGTTGTCATATGATATTTTGTGATTTTCTTTTTTTACTTATTGTGATGTTTTCTGAGCTTCACACATGTAGCATTAGTACTTTCTGAATTTTAAACTTTCTGATTTTCTTCTGATTTTGTACATGACACTTATTCCTTGACAGACATTTTGGCTGCTCCCAGGTAATCATACAGATATGTATATATACACATATATGTATATATGTATATATACATACACACATATATACTACATATAATTATATGTATATTTTATGTATACATACATATATATTTTATGTATATATAAATATATACAATGCACATATGTATTATATGTACACACATATGTAATACTATAATATTTATATTACATATATTATATATATGAAATATATATTCATTTCTGTTGTCTAGAGTTTTAGAGGTTGGATACGTTAGTTGCCCTCACTTGCCTTTACAGTGGTGTGGACTATCACATAGTTCTAGTGCTCATTCCACCAGTTCCTTGTTGATAGACATGTGTTTTAGTTTTCCATTTTGCTATTACTGTGATGTGATGTGTCTATAGTCTGTTCATTGTGCTATAGTCTGTGTCACTTTGTTAGGTTGTTAGACATGGGTTTGCTGAGTGGAAGAGTAATCACATATAAAGTTTGCCAAGATATTTCCAAATTCTCTTCCATAGTGTTTGTCATTCTGTACCCTTATCAGAAGGCTATCAGAGTGGTCTTCCATAGACTTCCCATGAGTGCGTATTAAGTATATAATAGGTTTTAAAAGTCATTTCAGTGTTTTAATATGCTCTCCTTTCTTATGTGCCCTCTAATTCATCCATCTATCGACCAATTGATCCTTCCATCCATACAATAGGTGAAGTGCTAGGGCATTCTTGGTGAGGAGTAGCCAGGACCTCCTTCCTTCCTTCCTTCCTTCCTTCCTTCCTTCCTTCCTTCCTTCCTTCCTTCCTTCCTTCCTTCCCTTCTTTCTTTTTTCCTTTCGTTCTTTCTTCCTTCCTTTCCTCTCTCCCTCCATTCCATCATTCCTTTCTTTCTTTTTTAAGAGCCTGGGGACAGGGTGTGGACTTTGATCTTATAGGAGAATCATCACAGGTTAACATTCCTGTACTAGCTGGGGAAGATATAGGGGAGCAGATGTAGTTTTTTGTTCACAATCTGGTCACCGAGTTCTTCCAGAAAGGCGGTGAGGTCTTCTTCAAAGATGAGAATGTCCCCCAAAAGTTCTTCTCAACTTTGTGTGAAAGGCTATGCAATAAACCCTCTCTACTCACCACTTGATTCTGAGATACAGTGTGAAAACAATTGTAGGCAAAGGGTGAAGGATAGCCTGGATTGTGAAGTTAATTTGGTTGCTAGGCACCCAGGGATGAATGAGGGTACATTCTGGGTGTGTCTGTGGGATGTTCACAGACAGAAGGGTTGTCTAACTAATCATTTAATTTACTGATGGATTGGAAATTGAGTAGCAGTAAAATTATTGAAGGCAGGGCATCAGTAAAGAAGTGCTTTGCCAGTGCTGCACCTGTGAAGGTGCATCTTGGTTCTGGTCCTTTCCTGTCTCTCCTCTCTGCTTCCTGGTTGTCATGAGTCAAACACCTGTGCATTCTCATGCCCTGCCACCTTGGCATGCTGACTCAACACAGTCCCAGAAACAATGCAGCAAGCCAGCCATGAACGATAACCTCTGAAATCACAGGCCAAAGAGAAATCTTCCTTTGAATCATTTATTACAGTCAGGAAAAGTCTGACTAACAGACTATGTGTTAATGAAGGGGGACGCGTTCTAATGAGACTTCATTTGTAAAAACATGCTGTGTCAGCAATTGACCTTTGACAGCTTGGAAGTATTATGACTAGAAGAGAGTATTTTTCTTTCTAAACCATATTTGTGGATTTACTGTATGATATTCTTTTAAATAATGTGAAAATGGACAAAATCCTAGTCTTACAGAAGAAATGCTGGACTTCCATAAATGTAAGCAAGCATGGTGGAAAGTTGTATTGCATGAAATATGAAATGAGCTCTTCATATCTTTTCATAATGCAATGCAATGCAATGTTTTTATCAAACAAATTCACTTTTTTTTTGTAATGAACTCACATATAAAAGCATCACACCAATTAATTAATGGAGTATTATTCAGTGTAAAGAAAAAGGAAATAATGAAATTTACAGGAAAATTGATGGTCTTGGGATACTATTAAAGCAGGGTGACTCAAACTCAGAAAGAAAGATTGCACATTTCCTTTCATATGGGATCCTACTCTCTAACACATTGTATAAATACATTATATATATATATACATACATCGTAACTATAAATAGGTATAGATAGGTATAAATGTGGGGATAGAGCAGCTTGTAAGCAGGAGACTGTGGTGACAATTTGGGTGACAACGAATGATGGAATGGAGGCAAGAAGACACATACATGAGCTGTGAAAGAGAATATAAGGCTCTTTTTTATTTTTTCTAGCTTCAACTCTGTCACAGTTTTGTTTTCTTTTTTGGTGTGTCTCTGTGTGTATAAACAAATAAAAATGCAAACATTAGTGAAAGTGTAAAACTTTAAGTGTCAATGATTTAGAATGGCCGTTCTAACTGTGGGAAGAGTCACAGAAGTGTTTAGAGTTTGGGACTAGGCAAGTGTGTTTTTGCTTGTTTGTTGGCTTTTTAGTGGTTACTTTAATGGAGCAAATTCTTAAAAGATTGGTCTTTATTTTTATTTATGCGTTTCTGTATGTATATATGTGTGTGTGTACGTGTATGTATGTGTGTGTATGTGTATATGAAAGGGGGAGAGAGAGAGAGAGAGAGAGAGAGAGAGAGAGAGAGGGAGAGAGAGGAAGCAAATACATGTATATACAGGAAGCCAAAGAGGCGGTGTCAAATGTTCTGGAACTGGAGTTACGGGTGGTTGTGACCCACTGGACATTGGTGTTGGGAACTATACTCAGATCCTTTACAACAAAGCTACTTTATTTATTAGTAGTATGTGTGTATGATGTGTGTGTGTGTGTGTATGTGTGTGTGTACATACATGCATAGGTTCCAGTGCATCTGTGGAGGTCAGAGAACATGTGGAGTTGGTAATATCTTTCTGTAACAGGGCCCCAGACCTTAGCAGGCCCTGAGACCTTAGCACAACTGACTCCATAATGGAAGTGCCATTCAGGCTGTATGACTCAGCATATAGACAACACTGCCTGCTAAAACTAAAACAAAGCCCTAATCCATCAAAATCCATACTGTTCTGAGACAATCTCAAAATGTACTAACCTTACTTTTAGCTTCTGTAGTTCTGCTTTTAGCTAATTATTCTTTTTAACTGAAGTATGTCAACCCAGAATATGGATCTTGCGCTTAAATGCTCACCCTGAGCAAGGCTACACTGGGATCCTGAACATCCTGTATAGTCATCAGCTGGCTAATAAAGACTTTCTATTGGCTTAAACCCATGTTTTAGCAGTCTTCTCTGGTGAAAACACCACAACACTTCTACCTTTACTTGGGACTCAGGAATCTAACTCAGATAGTCAGACTTGGCAACAAGTGTTTTTAACCTGCTGAACCATTTTGCCAGCTCATGAAATAAAAATTTTAAATCCTAAAATGTCCAGTGACTATAGAAGCATAGAATATAGAAGTATACATGTTTTTTATTGTAGTATGAGTTGGAAAATAAATTGCCACCTCACCTTTTCTGGTTGCAATATTGTTCAAAGGCAATAACTCATATTTTTTAGAGCCTGTCAACAAACAGTGATGTTAAGCAAATAGCTAATGATTATTTCTTAGAGAAAAATATAAACAACAAACATCCAACAATCCAGGAGTGGTTAATTAATTATGATGGAATAATAGAATCAAGAAAGAAAGTTGAGGAAGCCTGGGAGAGTAAGTCAGTAACCACTTTGCTCTATGGCTTCCACTTTAGTTACTGTCCCGACTTCCCTTCACGATGATCCGTAAGCTGTAAGAGGAAATAAACCCTTCTTCTCTAAGTGGTCATGGAGTTTATCACAACAATAGAAGACAAACTAGAACAGGAAGTTATTTCTGAATGACAGTCTTACCCAAATAGTCATGTTTTTCAAAGGTACAAAAGCACAGACCCTCTTCTTCTCACTGCCTTGGTCAGTCAAGGTGGATGTCAATCACTTCAATTTGCCCCATAATGTTAAAAATAACCGTGGCGGTGTCTTTTTCAAGCTACCAATAAAGATTGGTTTCACAGTTTCACAATAAAGTGACTCTTGGTCTTGGAGAATCTTCTCTCCAAAAAGCTCTTTTTTCTTGCACAGATCTTCTGTCTACCGTGCGTGGCCTTGCTTACACGGCTGCACCCAACTCCTTTATGGTGGCAAACATAGCCCCTGGGGCACCTGGTGTTTGGTGAATGTTCCCACTGCTGGGAATGATTCTTCGGACTCTCCTGAGGTGTTTCGAAGCTCTGCTGTCAGTTAAAGGGCTTCCAAAGCTGTTCTGGCTCCTTAGAAGACTGGCTTAGCCATGATGTCAGTCAGATGAGGGACTTCAACAATGCTGTGGTAGTTTGAATGAGATGTCCCCATATTCTCAGACATTTAAATGTTTGGTTCCCAGTTGGTGGCCCTGTTTTGGCATGTTTTGGAGGTGTGGCCTTGCTGGAGGAAATGTGTCACTGGAGGCAGACTTTGAGGTTTCAGAGCCATGTGCTATTTGTGGTTTGAGAAGAAAGCCCTCAACTCTCAGCTTCCATCTCCATCCCCCATGCCTGTTTGCTGACATGATGATGCTCCTGATGGGATTCTAATCCTCTGGAACTGTAAGCCCCAAATAAGCCCCAAATTCCTTATAAATTGCATCGGTTATGGTGTTTTATTGTAGTGTTAGGAAAAAAGAACTGAGGCCAATGATTCCTTGGCCATGGCCACAGGCATAATGTTTGTTTGTTCTAAATACAAGGTCTCATCCTGGAGGCCAGGCTAGTTATGAATTTGTGGCAATCCTCCTGCCTCAGCTTCCCGAATGCTGGGATTACAGACATGTGCCACGATTCCTGGTTCCCTTAGTTCTTTAGTCACTGCGCAGAAATCAGGAGCACCTGATTCATCCACACACAAGCCGGGCCGGGATGAGCTTACCTCGCTGCAAGCACCATCGCTTCACCATCATGGTCCAGTCCAAGGCAGAAATAAAAACAAAACGCAAGACCTGCCCACCACATCAGCTCTAAAAAACGAGTGATTAAAATATAAAGGCAGGAATAACGGGTCTCTGGAGAACCTTGATGTGACAGGCTCTATCTTGCCAATATTACCAGCAGGAATATGAAACCTGAAGGAAGTAACCTAGAGGGGCTCCCAGGGAAATTTCGTGCAGTTCTATCCCTGATCCCCCTTCACACAGTGGTCCCTGGGGAGGGCAGGCAAAAGCTGCATCTCTCCAGACAATTCAGTGCTGGGCTCCCAATTCCTGGAAATTTGCATATGCTAAACCTTCCTTGGGGGAAACAGGGTTTTCAAACAAGATGATTGAAACAAAATAAAACAGCCGAAACAAAAGCCACAAGGCTCTTAGAGGACCCAAAATCGCAAACTCACAGCTTCTAACTAGGCTAGCTAAACAAGGATGCTCCTTGGAGGGAGCTGCAAGTGCAGACTCTATTTTAGGGTTTCAGGAGGAACACGGATGATCATGACTTCTACTGGATAGAGTGGCTATTTAGGGACATTTATTTTCGCTGAAATATTTGCTGGGTATTTTTATAAAGTATTTTAAATCTGAAAAGACGAAATCATTTCTGTAGGAGCTTTGAGAGTGATGTGGGGAAGAGGGCAGCCGTAATATTGCTTTTATGTGGTGGTGACACCTCAGTCTCTCTAGAGCAAAGAGAGAGAAAAAGAAGCAGAGGCGGAGGCATAAATGTCACACGAGACAGCTTGCTGCCTCTGCAGGCTTTCCCAGAGCTGCCATTTTCCCTGATAGACAGGATAATAGAGACATTTCAAGGGGCTATGTTTCTGAGAACTGTGGTCTTGGGACTCTGGTTTTTAGGTAGTCACTGTGCCACCACCCTGTATGGCATGGTCACTTTCATTCCTGCTTCTCTGGAAAGTTGACCTCAGTGTTTCAGGCATCATGGAAGACATGTGGCAGAGCTAAGATCTTCCTTCAAGACTCTTTGTCTTGAAACCATCTTTGTCTCTTTGGAAAAAACACCCATGCTTGAGCTCTGGCCCATCCAATTTCTCAGGGTAGGTCTCAGATATGGGGACTTAAAGAAAATACTCTGGTATGGGTCTAATGGACAACCTGCATCAGAGTTACTGCTTTGCAAGTCAAGCTTTGATGTGCAGAAGAATGACTTGAAGCATTTTCAACCATTCAGACCCAGCAGCACTGGAGCAGGGCCTGAGAATTTGCATTTTCTCAAGCTTCTGTATGCTGCTCCTGTGGCTGATGGCATCCTGCGTTGAGGTCCCAGATGTAGATCAGTTCACACTGGACCAGTTGCATGGGCAGAGGACATTTTTCCTTGTCAGTAACCATAACTGCAATTTTTTGTAAGTCCAAGCCTTAGGCTTTCCCATCAATAGGAAATGTAAATCGGCTCATGTCGTTGTTGAGAGCCTTTCAGTTTCAGCTTTTTTATGATTTGGACAATGCTGCTCATGAGTATGTTAGATCTTGCTTGTAATAGCTTGTGAGAAGCCTGTGGCCATAAAATTGCTGGAATTTTGCCCGCCTGATGTCAAAACAAAGCTATTATTTAAATTTTTATAGCAGCATACAATTGTGTCTTCCAAAAAAAGAGATAAATCCTCAAAATGTATCCCTTTCCAATTATTTGATAATTCTACTATTGCATATGCTCTTAGGGTTATAGGCTTGTGTCTGTATGGTAGAAATACCATGGAATGGCTTAGGAATATCCACAGCTTTACTGGAGTTCCATGAATGAAAATCACCCAGGACAGAAGAATCTACACCAGATTCACACCTCCCCCCATCCACTCAACTTTGTTTCCTTTCTTTTCCTCCATCAAGTATAATTTGAGCTGCCTGTATAATCTTGGATGCATGGCCTTCTATTGAAGAATGGGTGTCGTAACCATGGACTACCTTTAAAAAAGTAGTCGTTGGGCTCAGTCATATGTACAACTAGCATTTTTCTCCCCTTCTATTCATTTCTTCTTCATGCTCTCCATGTTCATCATTTCCTCATGTTCTCCTCCCCTTTTCTTCATTCCCCATTCCTTCTCTGCTGTGCAAGAGCTTTCTAATTTCATGCAACTCAGTTTCTCAATTCTTGGCATTATTTCTTGAGTGATTAGCATCTTCTTTAGAAAATTCAAGCTTCTACCTGTATCTTGAAGTGTTTTTTTTCCCCTGTATTTCTATAAGAGTTTCAGATTCTATATTAAAGTCTTCGTTTGCTTTTCGTAGAGTAAGAAACAAGGATCTAGTTCACTTAACTGCATGTGGACATCTACATTTCCTGGTATGATTTGTTGAAGAAGCCATTTTTCTTCAATATATATTATTGGCATCTTTGTCAAAAATCAGGTGGGAACAGCTGTGGGGTTTGTTTCTGGGTCCTCTCCACTACTCCACTGATCTACATGTCTACCGTTGTATCAATCCCATCATGTTTTTGTTACTATTGTTCCATAATATGGCTTGAAATGAGGTATGGTGACTTCTCTAGCATTATTCTTTTTGTTCAGGATTGCTTTGGCTATGTGAGGTCTTTTGTGCTTCCACATGAGCTCAGAGGTTTTTTTCCTAGTTCTGTGAAGAATGTCATTCGAATTTTGATGGAGATTACAATGAGTCTGTAGATGACTTTGTTAATTATACTCATTTTCTTCATATCAATTATGTCAATCATTAGCATGGGAGGTCTTTCCATCTTTTTGCATCTTAGTCAATTTTTCAGTCTATATATTTTTTTCATTTCAGAAAGCTTAGTTATTTTTGGTTGCTATTTTACTTTAAAAGAAAAGCTATTGTGAAGGGGGCTGTTTTTTCTAAGCAAGTTTGTTATTGGTGTACAGAAGAACTTATGACATTTTTAAATGTTGATTTTTTTATCTTATTACCTTGCTGATAATTTTCACCATAACTAAGTCATTTGCAAATAGGATTAGAATTGTTATCGTTGTGTCTCATGAGTTCTGGTAACTTATGCTTTTATTTTTATTTGATTTCAGGAATTTTTAAAGCTTTCTCCTGATTTCAATAATCCGTTCGTTATTCAACAGTGTTATTCAATTTCCACGAGTCTGTGTATATTCTGTATTCCTGTTGATTTCTAGCTTTGTTCCATTGTGATCGGGTAGAATACAAGAACTATCTGACTTTTCCTGTATTTATTAAGACTTTCTTTGTGTCCTGAAACGTGGTCAATTTTAGAGGAAGTATCGTGAACTGTTGAAAAGAAGGTGTGTTCTGTAGCATTTGGGTGGAATGTACTGTAAATGTCTGCTATGTCCATTTACTTCGTGATGCCGTTCAACTCTGATGCTTCTGTATTTATGTTTGTCGGTGTGACCTGTTTGTTGGCGAGAGGTGTGTTTAGGTCACCCACTATTATTGTGTTATAATCAATGTACCTTTAGATACAGCAGCTTTTCTTTTACACAGTTAAGTGTAGCAATGTTCAGTGCACGTATGTTTACACTCATAATATCCTCTTGACAGACTGTTCAACATGTAGTGACTTTATCTCTTCTAATCTTTTTTGAGGTCTGTTTTGTCAGATACTAGAATTTCTGTGCCAGTGTGCTTTCTAGTTCCATTACCTTGGAGTATCTTTTCCCATCCTTTCATCTTAAAGCTCTTTGTCTTAGCCACTGAAGTGTATTTCTTGCAGCCAACAATAGATTCATCTATCTTGTCTTCAAATCCTAACACTTGTCAGCCATTTGACTAACTATATTGGTGAGGATTTTCATATTTTATTTTTTGAGATAATTTTTGATATTTTAGTTTGGTTATTTTCATTATCTTTGTCTCTTGAATTCTACTTCTATATCTTATTTTGACATCCTCATTTGATTAAGCTGTCTGATATTATTTTCTTTGAATTCATTGAGTTCATTTGTACCCTCTTATTTCATTAAATATTCTATAGTCATTTGTTTGAATTGTCTAGGATTTAATCTAATTTACTCTTTGAAAGTCATTAGTATGGAATCAGTGATTTTCAGAGAAGTCATATTGCTTGGGCTTTTGTCTTTCTTGTGTATCTGGATTGAGATTTATGTCTGGAATTAGATTGTTGGCTGGATATTTTTTAAATCATTCATATTCTATCAGTGGAAATACTTGAAATGTTCAAATGGAACTAACTTGCAGGAGGTTTGAAGTGTTAATTTCTCTCCAGTAGACTAAAGAGATAACTCAGAAGTTAGATCTTCATCCAGAAGGTCCAGGGCACCAAGCTCAATCCCCAGTAACACACTAAGAGTAAAGTACTATCAGAAGAAACCACAAGTGACAGATAGATCCACTAGGAAAATACAGTAATAGTTACACACAAGTGCCACTTCAACTCCAATACTTGTTTTTATAGTAAAGGAACTCAGATAATAATGTGTATGGTAAGATGTATATTACTGAACTGACATAAAACAATATCCACACTTTAGAGGCTGAGGCAAGAAGACTTTTACTTTAGGCAAGTCTGAGTTCATTGGAAAAGTTCATTGGAAAAAAATGTAAGTTTTAAATCTCACAATTTAGTGTGAGAGACAAATCTTCTCCACTAAATTGGCATTGGGTGTTATCTATTGGAAGCATGAAAAAAAGGAAAGAGATTCAGGTAAGGGTGCAGAGTCTTTAAATAATCTGTAACGGTGTCCACCCACCTCTCTGGCTTGTGGATGCTTATCAGTCATCTGCGTGGTTCTTTGTAGGGCTAGCTCATATGTGCTGAGCTTGTGTCTATGGCTCCAATCAGATTTCTACCTCACTGAATACTAGAGGAACCTGCAGGCAGGTTGTATTGTGTTATTTGTGTCTAGAGCCACTAAGGAACTAATTCAACATGAGTTTTTAAAATGACTTCCTGTGCTGAGAAGAGAATGCACAATTTTCTTACTGCATTATTTAAAATGAAAACTATGTGAAATGTTATTGTTAAACAGAGAATTGGTTAAAGAAAGTCTGGTTTGTGCATACATTAAAATACAATGTTGCCTTTAACAGTGACAGAGAAGATAGCATGTAATGATGTAGAATTACCATATAAAGGAATATAAAACTTAATTGAAATTAATAACTTTGTAGCTAATGTTTTAAGAAAGATAAGAGAGGATAAGATGAATATCTTGTGTTCCATGGCTTAATTTATTTTATGTAAATTTTGTTGTACCACTTAATATAGATACACATAATCTCCTTGCAAAATTTTAATAACAAACATGATAATCCATTTTTATTTTTGATAAAGACATGTTGATTTCTTTGAAATCAGCAAAAGGTCAAACCAAGGAAAAGAATCACTTCTCTATGCTTTACATATTCCCAGTATCTCTTGCATATGACCCATTTAAAGAAAACTATAATTAAAGGTGAAATGGTTGGGAGACGTGCTGCTGGGGAAGTTTCAGTGGTAGAAATGGCCACAAACCTTCATTTTTTCCTATCAGGGATGTGGGTGCTATGCTTTGAGTCTTCAGCATCAGCTGGGCAATGAAAAGGCAAAGGCAGAAAGCACTGCTGACAGCCTCACAAGCAGCGAGCCCCTGAACCACTCACCCAAGGCCGTACGCAGACCTTTTACTTGATAAGAAAACAAGGCCTCTCTAGTGGTGTGTTGGATAACATCATGCTTATTAGGAATGCTATGTTGTACACTTAGTATATTTTTGATTAAGCTTTGCTCTCAAAATTTGAAATTAGAAAAGAAAACAACCTCTATGTTGTTTAAGATGAGGGTTTATGTTAATTGTGGCAACTCTGGGCATATTTAATAGAAACACTTGAAAGAAATCAATCATCTTTTAAAAGAAAGGGGGGACTAGAAGGACTCGAAGCATTCCAGATAAGATAGTGGACCAGAGGCTGCTGCTGAGGAAGAGTAAGAATATTCATTTCCAAGTGAGAGAGAGGAAGAGCTGCAGAAGTTTCCAGGGGACAGCTCAAAGAGGCAGAGAAAAGGATGAGGACAGCCCAGAAAGATGTGAGCTTAATAACCAGACTTTTAATTGCATGGCTTCCCAGAGGCAGGGAAGGGAAGCAGATGCTTCCTCCAAATGGTAAGCAAGGCAGCCTTGGTGAAAAGAGATTGGCAGCCCTACTCTCCGGGCAAGCCCATGCCCTCACAAAACACAAATCCACTTGTAAGTTTTGGTGAGAAAGTAAGTCCTCTGCTGGGCAAATCACCGATAGTAGAAAGTAATTCCATTTGTCACTCTATATGACTTAGAGTGGAGTTACGGGATGCCACCTTGAAAGAACTTAATACTGTGCTGCTCTGGAGGCCAGGGAACAAAGAGCAACCATAAATCAGCAAGCCTAAATTTAACCTGCCACAAACTGAAGGCAAGAGGCAGCCCTGGGATGTAGTTATGAAGACTGAGGGGCCCTGGTGTTGACAAATCCCAAAGTACAAGCAGGAGGCGGGGTTCAGACAATGACTTGCACGGGGAAGGTAGCTTCATCCTCAGTTGCCAGGAGCAAATCTCATCAACTGAGATCACCCTGGCCTTTGAAACCGCAAGCCTAGTGTCAGTGGGTGGACACAGCTCTCTGGAGCCACTTATCTGCCAATTTTGATTATACATTTTTTCCATTGTTGGAGAATCTTTTTCTTTTCCTTTTTTTTTCTTCCTATGTTTCCACCATTTTTCTTTTTGCTATACTTTTAGTAGTATTTTAAATTTTATTTTTGAAAAGTTCTTTAGTTTTTAGTCTTGTTACATTTATCTGTTTGTTTATAAAGGGTCTAATTATTTGAAAATAGTTTTCATTTTTATTTAATTTTCCAAGTTATTCCCAATTCACTACATTCTTCTCTTTTATATTTTTTCTTTCTTTTTGCTACTCCACCATTTCCCCCTTCCCCTGACTCACATTCTAAGTGAGTCACACTTAGCATTACTTTTGTCATTTCTGTTTTATAGTCATTAGTGGCATGTTAGTGGTCTTTGGTGTATTTCAAGTCTATGGTTTGATGTTGTTGTTACAACAATTTGTTTTCTCTACTCCGAGATGTATGCAAGGTTAGGCTTCTCAATAAAACACCTCCAAACATTCCCAAATAAAACCAGAAATTATAATATAAGATACATGTAAAAAACAAAGCAACTTGATTCCTCCCAGACTCATAACTTTTCAACTACTACACTCAAATATACAAAATGTTGGTTGAAGATTTCAAAAGTTTACTTGTAAAAGTAATTGCTTATTCCAAAGGGGATACGATAAGCAGATGCAGAGAATACAGGATCTAGAGGGAAGTCAGCAACATAAAGGAGAATGTCAGCAAAATAGATGAAAAAAAATCAACATTATGGATGAAAAAGTCAGCAATATGGAAGAAAAATTCATCATGGAAAAAAGGTTGAAATTTTGAAACAACAATAACAAAAAAATAGAAATGAAAAAATTCAGTGAATCAAAAGGGACACATCACAAATAGTTGCGATTAAGCTAAAGAAAGCCTTTCAAAGATGGAGAGAAGGCCAAGAAAATGCTACATTAAAAAAGCAACAAACAAAAAAAAAAGAATCTGACTACAACATCTAAGAACTATGTGATGTATTTAAGTGATCAAATCTAAGAATCCAAGGGATGGAAGAGGGCATTGAGATAAAAACAAAAGGCATAGAAAGTCTATTCAATGAAATTACATCATGACGTTTCCTAAATATATATAGAGAGATAGACATCTAAACACAAGACGTGTTTAGAACCCCAAATACACATGACCAGATAAGAAACTCTGTCATAGATTATAAAGAAGATGTCAAAACACAAAGCAAAGAAACAATACTAAAAGTTAAAAAAGGAAAAATATGATCCGTGTACAAAGCCAAAGGATCACAATAGTAGCAGCATTTTTTTTGTAAGCAACTTCTTTTGTAAGCAACACTAAAAACCAAGAAAACATAGACTGATATATTTTAGTCTATGAAAGTAAACAGCTGCCAACTAAGATGGTTGTGCTCAGCAAATCTATCTTTTAAAGATGATGAAAATAAGGATGTTGTATGCAAGCACAAACCAAGGCAGTTTGTAACCATCAAGCAAGCGCTAAAGATGATATTTGAAAGAATACTACATACAAGGAAGAAAGAAGGACCATATCAATCTAAAGAACACAGGACAGAATAGACTTTGGAGTAGGATAGATGAGAAAAGAAAAGCTGGAAAAAATTCCATCATATTGGACACACTAAATCATCAACCTCTTGATTCTCATAAGAAAGAATGAAAAAAAAAAAAACTGATCCAAAAACACATGAAAGGACAGCCAATAAAATAATAGGAATTAGGAAACATCTCCTAAGAGTAAACTTAATGTAAATGACCTCAAGTCACCAATAAACTGGAGAAGACTAGCTGAATGGATCAAAATGCACAATCTATGGGCTATAAAGATGGATCATCAGTTAAGAGTGCAAACTGCTCTTTCCAGAGAACCCAGCACCTATGTCACGTGGCTTGCAAACACCTGTAACTTTAGTTTCAGGAGATCTGTGCCTTCTCCTGGTCTCTGTGGAAGCCAGCAGCCATGTACACACACACACACATACACTTTAAAAATAAAATAAAAATTTTAGTAAAGCCCAAGATCTAGCTATCTATTGTCTCCAAGAAACAAACATCACTGGCAAAGACACCCACAGACTGTCCGTCAAAAGATGGAAGTAAATCATTCAAGTGAGTAGAAGCTGAAAATAGACTGGCACAGCTGCTATGATATCTGGTAAAGTATACATTAAATCAAAAGTAGTCACTTAGGAAGCCACTACATCCTAATAAAAGTAACAATTTAGAAATAAGAAAAAACACTTGTAAAATTACATGTACCAAATGTTGGGGCTTCTAGTTTGATCAAACATACACTGTTGGATATAACTGTCAGACAGGTCTGATAAAAATACTGGATGCTTTAAATACCTCACTCTAACCTTTAGATATTTCATCCCAACTACAAACCAACAAAGAAGCTTCAGGATTAAACTGTACCAGAGATGATTGGACTCATCAGATAGCTCTAAAATATTCCAGCCAACATATGCTGAATACCATTCTCAGCAACTTATAGAGCTTAAAAAAAACAGACCACATTTCAGACTACAAAGAAAGTCTTAACAAATACAAAAGAACCAAAATAACGCATTATGTATCTCATCAGATCACACTAGTGTAAAGCTTGAAATCAATAGTAAGAGAAACTGCACAAAAACATGGAGCATGAATACTACAAACTTTTGAGTGTTCAATGGATCATTAATAAAATCAGAGAGGAAAACTGTAAATTGCCCAAATCAAATGAATAATAGTACAATTTACCTAAACTGTTGGGGATGCAGGTTAGTTCTAAATGGAAAGGGTGTGGCTCTGAGTGCTCACGTTAAAAACTCAGGGGCTGGAGATGTATGATTCAGCTGCTAAAAGCAAAAGTATTTGCTACATGAACCTGATGACTTGAGTTTGAACCTTGGATTCCGTGGTGGAAGAAGAGTGTTGACTCCAGAAAGTTGTCCCAGTGATCTCCATGCATGCACTGTGACATGCTTACACACACACACACACACACACACACACAAACACACAAACACACACACACACACACACACACATACACAGTGGGAGAGAGAGAGACAGAGAGAGAGACAGAGAGAGAGAGAGGGAGAGAGAGAGAAAGGGAGAGAGGGAGGGAAGGAGAGGGAGGGAGAGAGGGAGAGAGAGACAGACACAGAGACAGAGGACAGACAAACAGACACACACATCAAAAATATTTTTAAAACTTAGAGATATTTCAAGACAGGTGGTGGTGGCACATGCCGTTAATCCCAGAACTTGGGAGGCAGAGGCGGGCAGATCTTTGTAAGTTTGAGGCCAGCCTGGTCTACAGAGTGACTTCCAGGACAGCCAGAGTTACAACAGAGAAATCCCTTCTTAAAAAACAAACAAACAAAAAATTCAGAGATATCTCAAACAAATAATCTAATGATGGACTTCAAGGTCTTAGGACAATAAGAACATTCAAAGTAGTGGATAGCAAGAAACAATAAATGTCAGGACAGAAATTAATGAAATGGAGACTCAAAGAATTAAAAACATAATTGATCAAATAAAGAGTTGGTTATTTGGAAACAAACAAACAAACAAACAGATTGCGAATCACCTCACCAAATCAGACAAAAAGAAGGGTGAGAAGACTCAAATGAATAAATTAGAGATGAGAAAAGGGAAGTTACAATACATTCTAACAGAATTCAGATGATCATTGGTCAATATATTAGGAATCTGTGTTCTCCTGTACTAGAAAATCTAGAAGAAATAGATTCTTAGGCAATATGATCTGCCAAAACTAAATGAAAACAGTGTAGACAACCTTAGAAGAGACATAACAGGCAACAGTTTTGGAAAAGCAATGAAAGTCTCCCAACAAGGAAGAACCCAGGACCAGCTAAATTCACTGAAAAATTTTCCCAAACATCTAAAGAAGAGCTAACACCAACATTCCTCTAATTGTTCCACGGGCTACAAAGAGAAGGAACTTTTCCAAATACACTTAAAAAGGTTTCATTACACTGATGCTCAAATTAGATAATGACATAACAAAAAAAATGAAAATTACAATTTAATTTTCCAATGAACAAAGATGCAAAAATTTTAATCAAAATTCTTGGAAACACAATAAGAAGATCATATACCATGACCAAATTGTTTCCTTCCAGGGATACAAGGGTAGTGAACATGTACAAATTAATAAACGTAATATAACACATAAACAGACTCAAGGACAGAAATCACATAACTGTGGCAATAGATGCAGGAAAGGTCTCTGACAAAGTTTCCTATCACTTCACATTAAAAATCCAGAGGAAACCAGGACTAGAAGAAACATGTTTTGACATAATAAAGATTAGGCACAAGAAACCTATAGCCAAGATTGTACTAGCTTCAGAAAAACTGAAAACTTTCAGAAAAACTGAAAACACTTCCTCTAAAATCAGGAAACATGACAAAAGTGCTGACTCCATTCTCGTTTAATATACTGTTCAAAATCTTAGCTAGAATAGTAAGAGAAATAAACAAAAAGGGTACAAACAGGATGTTTGTAAATGACATTATCCTATACTTAAAAAATCCTAAAGATTCCATGAAAAAAAAACCCATGACTTTAATAAACAATTTGAGAAAAACATCAGGTTACAAAATCAACATACAAAAATCCATAGCATATTGGAGAGATGGTTCAGTGGTTAAGAGCACTGGCTGCTCTTTCAGAGGAACCAGTTTCAATTCTCAGCACCACATGGTGTCTTACAATCCTCTGTAATTCCATTCCCCAAATCGCCCCAAAGGCACTTCATGCACAGGGTACATAAGTATACACTCAAGCAAACATTCATACACATAAAATAATTAAAATCTAAAAAATAAAAACCTCAAATCAGTAGCTTTTCTAAATGCCAATAATGAACTTACTAAGGAAGACATCAGGGAAATGATACTATTCAAAACACCATTAAGATTAATAGGAATTGGGTCAGTGAGATGGCTCAGGGGGCAGGACACTTAACTGCCAACCCTGACAATCTGAGTTCATCCCCCAGAACCCCCGCAGTAGAACAAGAGAACAAAGTTCTTCAAATTATCCTCTGACCTCTACATGTATGCCACAAACATACATACAGAATAAATAAATACAAAAATTAAATTATGTAAGAATCACACACACACACACACACACACACACACACACACACACAACAAAAACTTTAAGACACTGGAGAAATTGAAGAAGACACTAGAAGACAGAAAGATCTCTCAGGCTCATGAGTTGGCAGGACTCATATTGTGAAATGGCCATATCACTTAAAGAAGTCTATGTATTTATAGCAATCTCTATCAAAATTCCAATGACATCGTCCTCAGGGCTAGAAAAAGCAATCTGAAAGTTCAGAGTGAAACACCTCAAATAGCTAAAGCAATCCTCAACAGAAAAGAGTAGTGGTGGAGGCATCACAATACCTACTCGTTAGTTACACTACAGCAAACACTGTGGCACAAAACCTGACTCAGATCACAGTGGAAGAGAATGTGGGGCCATAAACAAATCCACCTAGCAACAAGCACCTAGTCTTTGACAAAGGAGCTAAAACTGAATATTGGAAAAAAGATGCAACAAAAGATGCTGGGGAAAGGGGGACATCACATGGAAGGAAGTGACATGAGATCTAGATCCTGCAGAGAAGTCAACTCAAAATGTCTTCATAAGACCTGAAATTCTGAAACTGCAAGAGGAAAGCAGGTGCAACATGTTAAGATATGCACAGAGGGAATAAAAAGAAGCAATAACTGACAGACCTAGTGGGCTAGTGCCTTTGGCTGTAGGGAGCTGGCAATATAGATTATTAAAATTGTCATGCTGCTATTAGTAACTAGTTTTAAAACATTGTTATTGCTGTAGTCATTTATCAAGTGGGCCCAGTACAAAGGAAGTGGCCACATTATTCACTGACAAACAGACTGGTGTAGTTTGCAAAGAGCCTTAATTTCATACTGTCACATATGACATTAGAAGAACACACACACACACACACACACACACACACACACACACACACACACACACACAGGACCACACACACAGAGAGACACTCATGAACACAAACACACCAGGTAGGGGGGGAATGAATCTTTAGATGGGACTTTAGCAGGTCCCATCTGCAAAAGCAGACAATGTGTTTGTCTTGTTAACAGCTGAATCTGAGTGCACTAAAGAGGGCAAATGAGGTCATATAACCTAGATTCGATGATTTTTTTTTTTTTTTTGCAAAAAAAATCTTTCACATATTTTGGGATACCATAGCAATTTGTTTTAGAAATATTAATAGATTAGTATTAATAGAATAAATGCTAATAGACATAGCTAACACATAGAGATAGTAATTTACCCTATTTTACACAGTGGGAAACTGGAGCATGAAGAGATTCAGTGTTTCTTTCACTAGAGAGCTCATGGTTAGTAAGTAATAAAATTGGGATCCAGATACAAGCAGTTTGTCTACATGGTCTGTGCTCTTAACCAGCAGAATGTACTGTCTTACAGTGCAAAAGAAAAACGTAAAGGATATATTTGTACACATAACATAAAATGCTATCTTTTTCATTGATCTTATGGAAAATTCTCACTGAATATTTTGGAATGTCCGTATAAATAGATCATAAAATGGAAATTGCTCAAGACAGACAATTCAACTACAGCAAAGTAACACTAGATATAAGTAACAATGATAGTGGGTCGGAGCATGACATCAGGAAAGAAAGGGGTAAAGGGTCCAGTTCAAAGATGAGCAATTATGAGAGGACAATTTGTAACTGGAAAACTATTTGAAAATATGAAATAAGCCATCTATTTTTCTAAGCAAATACACACTACACAAATTTGACTCAAAGAGAGTTAAAAAAAAAAAACACTCCAGTGACAATCAATTCTTTTCAAAAGCGAGTTTAAAAAAATCTGTCCTTTTAAAATCCGTGAAGCACAGGTGGCTTTTGAGGGTCATCTAAGAAACTCTCAATGAATAGATAAACGTATTAATAATTTCAGTATCTCCGAGGGAGAAAACTGGAATGTTGGCAAAATTTTTCTGTTAGGTTATTGTGATCCTGTATTGAAGCTCAGTGAGAGATCAGCTGTTCCTAACAAACACTATTTCACTAGGGAACTGAAAAAAACTATCCTCACAAAAGTAAACAATTCGAATCCAGCAGTATGGTTGAATAAAAGAACACATGTGAAGGAGAGTTTGGAGGCTGTAACACAGCACAGTCAGAGGCAGCATGCTAAATCAGGGGGCAGAGCTGTGGAGTTTTCAGAATTGGTGTTGGGACACTTGGCTTCTTACCTCTGCCATGTTCTTACCTTACCCCTTTGCACGACTGTAATAGATACACACCATCAAAACATCTAGGGAAAGAAACGTTGTTGAGACTCTGGGATAGAAAGCCTCCCTTAACAAGATGGGAAAGTAGGAATGACTATACAGACCTGTTTCGGGGGAAAAATCCATAAAAAGCACTCAGGTCATTAAAAGTCCTGGGGACCAAATGGAAACTTGCAGGTGAGGTACTATGAAACCACCGACTGATGACAGTACTATAGGAAACAATATTTATACATTTGAAACATCAGTAAAATTGATAACCCTCTAGTAAGTTTGGTTTAAAATAAGTAGATGGAGTGGTAGAAAATGCCAACAGAGTATTAGGAATGCAAAGAGGATTTCATCAGAGACATAAATAAATAAATAAATAATAAAAAAAGTCAAGACAGCACTTTGAAACATTGCTGGAACATTGAACATAAAAAATGAAATGGATAATTTTTAAGGACTATAGAAATCACTAAAGTTGTCTCAAGAAGTAGGACATTTGGGGTAGGATAAATAGACGCTATGTGTGCATATATATTTAGAAGAAAATTCAGCTTACCTCTGAGAAGCTGACTTGTGGGAGACGGGTGCTACAGGGCTGGGAGGAGTGAGGGACCCACTTCCTAACTATAGCACTCTGTTTTAAATGATACGAGGTAGCCATGAATTAATTTCGTTAAAAGATAAAAATTGTTAGTGATGACATCGTGGGAAATCATGACAGCGGGGAGGTTAAAGGATGGAGTTGGTGGAATCCAGAAGTACGCATGTGGGAATCATCACAATCAGATTCTCTCTCCTCTCTACATTGCGGACTGTCATCCTGAGGAGTTTATCAAGGAAATCTGAGACAGGCAGAGCCACAGAAAGACCGAAGCAGACACGAATTCGAATTCCTACTACTTTGGAAAGGTCCCTTCAAATCTCCAGACCCCAAGGTCTGCATTAGCCTAGTGCTCTGGTCACTAGGGACTCCAAGGCTTTTGCCAAGTAGGTGGGCAAGTCTGATCTCTCTCAGAGCTGGTGACAAGGGGGCGGAGCAGCAGCGCCTTTCCCCACAGCTGCAGGTAGGCACCTCCCCATCCTCGCTGCCCCCTCCTTCCAGCTTCCTCGCTCACACCCACCCACACAGCCCTATCTGTCCGCGGCTGGAGAGCCATTCTCTGTGCGCCAGCGGGTAGCAGTGGCTTGTCAGCCAGTAGAGCCAGCGGAAGCCAAGCTGCAGGACTGGGCTGCGCAGGAGCTCTGCAGCCAGCAGCTCCAGGCGGGGGAGCGTTCTCAACGTTTCTTTAATACTTCTTTCCCTTATTAAACACCTCTCTCTCCTTGGCCGCCGCAACTTGGAAGAGCAGAGTGATTCAAATAATTTACACAGAGGTTTCATTTACGGCCCTTGAAGAAGTTCTGAGCAAGTCATTCAAGGCGTCCGCAAGGAGAAGGTTAGCCCAGCTTCTGGCCCTGTTTCAGACAGGCAGAGCCCTCTGGCAGCCAACCTGAAGTCGCAGGAGGAGTTGCTGTGGGAGTGATGGCAGTGTCTACGTCCTGGACCCAGGCAGCATTGCTCCATAAGCAGGTAAACCTTCCCACCTGGTGAGTGCACCCACTGGTAACCTAGGTGAAATCCGAGGCTCCCCAGAAGTAAGACCGTGTTGTCTAGCCAGGGCAGGAGGCGGGGCTGGTAGGAGAGAATCTGCTTTTATCACAGGAAATTGTGGGAGACTGAAATGGAAGACTTTAATTTTAAAAAAAATATATATATTTGCATTAACGCGTGGGGATGAATGCGTAGGAGCCAGGGATTTTTGTAGGAAATGGTTGCAGATTGGGGCTGGGTGTTAGGAGTCTGGGTTTTTTTTTTTTTTTACGGGAACTGAAGCCGAAGCAAAGTCTTACGCTTTTTTATTTTATTTTTTTCATTAACCTGCGAGGAGTGGGCAGTGAGAAGGTGTGATTCTGAAAATGTGCACAAAACCATAAAGCATATGTGTCTGCGAATTTAAGAGAAACGATGAGAGAAGCATTTGCCATTTGCCGCTCTGGATTTACTTGATCCCATATTGGGCCTTCAGGAAGGTGCCCAACTACACTGACAGCAATGGACACCCACACACCAGACGCGGCCGCACCCAGGGGTTTCAGCACCTCGGACAGAGCCCGCACCATTTTCCCCTACCCCCGCCCAACCCCCATCCCTGCCCCCTGAAGCTTTGAGCCAGCAGGTCTGATCAGCGTCTAGTCTGGTACCTCTATCAGGGGTGGGCTATGACTATCTGGGTTTGGCGAGATGGCTCTTGAATCGCAAAGACAAACCCGGAGTTCAATTTTTAATCGGCTTCTAACTGCTTCCCTTAACTACAGAAGGAAGGGGCGGAGTGTAAAGATATCCTTCCCACGAATGCTTCTGCTGAAGGAAGTGGCCTCCTCAGTTTTTGGAGGTTGTATCCAAACTTTCCCAAGTACTTATCATTTATAAAGCGCTTACCGTGTGCTAACACCCGGTGCCAAGCGCTCTACATAGGTTGCATAATTTTATAAACCATAATAGTTCTATTTGTATGCTATTTTTAACCTCATTTTTTCAGATGAGAAAAACTGAAGCAGGAGAGACTAAGAAACTTGTCCAAGTTTATACAACCAGGGACTGTTAGAGCTGACTGAATCTTAAATTCCACCCCAGCCTGCAGAAGTGGAACCATAAACCAGAGCAGAGTTCCCCCTGTGAGATAAGCTCTGAACTTGGGTTTAGAGGAACAGAATCAGATCAAAGTTGTAGCACTATGCCTTTGGACAAAGTTACTACGTATTGCATGTGTTTGAATTAAGGATCCATGTTTGGGACTGTAGCTCAGTTGGTAGTGTTTGCCCAACATACTCAAAGCCCTGGGTAAAACCCTCAGAATCAGTAAAACCAGGCATAGTGGTTGCATGCCTGCAATCTAAGTACTCTGGAGGCAAAACAGGAGGATCAGAAGTTCAAGGCCATCCTCCTTTATGTGTGAATTTGAGTCCACGCTGAGATACATGAGACTCTGTCTCAAACTAAACAAAGCAAAACAAAACAGTGCTGTAAAGTAGGATAATGCTTCCCTGGCAGAAGTGTGTGTGTGTGTGTGTGTGTGTGTGTGTGTGTGTGTAAACGTTTGTCAAACTTTAACTGTGTTTTGTGGAGTTAATAAAAAAGAAGCAGGTAGTCGGAAAAGCTACCAGGCAGTAATGAGCAGTACTATTACACTCTGGGTTCAGAGAGGGCAGGACTCCCTGAAAAAGATGCGAGACAAGCTTAATTCAATGTAATAAACCTTTTGGACTTTTATAACAGAACTTCCTACAGGACATTCACATACTGCCTATCATTTTATCCTTATAATACCACTGTGTATAAAGTATGCAGGTGGAAAGTGTGTGTGGGGGGTTATTCTATTCATTTGGTAAAAGGACATTTGTCCCAAGTTCCTTAGGTACCTACCTAGCAACAGAGCTGAAATTTTAAACAGCTCTATTGCATCTTTGTTCTGCAATTTGCCTGCCCCAGACTGTGACTTCCTTAGGAGCTTGAATTTCAATACTGAAAGTATTTATGTATTATAATATTATCATGTGACAGGAATGACTTCTAAAATGTTTTTGGATCAACTTAATGAATGCATACTAACTATATACTATTTTGGTTAACAAAGAACTTAAAACAATCTTTAACGATTCACAAGATACTAGGCATACATTCACTAGTAGTTGAAGAAATAGAAGGGAAGCAAGATGAAACTATAGCCAGAAATAAATTAATATAAAATATATATTAAAAAGTCTTAGAAGCCCTTACTGGGTCAGCAGGAACAATATATGCATAAGCCTTTTGGGTAAGGCATAAGTAATTGAAGATACTCACAAAAGGTTTATAGACTTTTCTCTTTTGCATAATGACATCGTTCATAGCACTGGAATATTTGCTTGTGTGACAAATGAGGGAAGATAACCGGAAATCTGTTACTGCCTGTGACTGAAGAATGTAGCCATAAAGGGAGCGACATTGTGACATTACATCTTTACCAAAGTAATTGCTAGTTACATAATTTATGATGGCTCACTTGACCATATGCACCTTAAAGTTTATATTTTTAAAAGCCTCTGCATTTATTTGAGCCTTCTGACAGCTTTGAAGAGTTCAGCAGGAAATGAGAGAAAGGCCAAAACTCTGGCATGATGGTCTTTTGCTTTTATACGCAAACTCCTGTCCCTATATAACCCAGATAAATGACAAACATGAATAAGGCTAGTTCTAAGACTATAGGGAATGGCAAGGCCTTCTCATGCTACACAATGAATAATCCTCTTTAACATATTCAAATACACTAATTAAAATATCATGCCAGGAGCTGGGGAGATGACTCCGCTGTTAACAACATTCGTACTTGCAGAGAACTGGGTTCTATTCACACAACATACCTATAAGCTCGGATACATTCCACACCCTCTTCTGACGTCCTTGGGTACCTGACAAGCACATGCTACACAAATATACTTCAAGCAAGATATTCATACACAGAAAATAAAATAGACAAATCTAAAACCATTTAAAATGTCAGGCCAGTCAAATGGTACTCAACTGTGGGCCACATGGTTCGCGGGCCTTTAATTTGTGAATTTGGTCTGAAATACTAAGGTCAAAGGCTTGACAATATTTGAAAATGAAGAAATTTTAGCTTCAAAGAGAAAACAGCTCAAAGCGTGTTGTTCTTGCTTCATGTTTTCAAATCATGCAGATTGAGGAAGAAGATGGCCCCTGCGAGTGTAAAAGGGAGGTAGGATTTCTATAGTTTTATAGACAACAAAATAACAGAAGAACTTCAGGACAAAGATGGTGCACAGCCTCCCTTTCCCTGCCAGTTCAACAGTACATGGTTTAATTCTTGGTTGTTGGTGGTATTTTGTCTTTAGCATTTATTGTGTAGCCCTGGTGCCTTGGAAGTCACACTAGTCACCATCATAGTTATAATGTTAAATAAGTTAAAATTTTAAGGATCATTGAGGGGTGTGTGTAGTGGGCGTGTCAAGAGCACGGGAAGAAAGGAAGCAGGAGAAACTGCTCATGTCTCAGAAACACAAGAAAATTAACTTCGTTGAGGTTAAGTTTTGCTTATTTTTCATCTTTTTATTTTTTTAGAGACACAGCATCTTGCATTGGCCTGGAACTCATCAGATGGGCTAGCCTAGGTGTCCCAGGAGCTCCAGTGATCTTCCTGTCTCTGCCTCCCCAGTTTCCAAGTGCACTCCACCACACCTGGGTTTTTCACAGGAGTCTTGGGTCTCAAACTCAGGTCCTCATGCTTGCAAGGCAAGTACTTCATTGACCCAGGCTTAGGGTAGTGTTTTAAAGATAAAATAATGGCATCTAGAGCTGCCAAGGGGATGGGATTTCCAAATTCAGAGGACATGTCATCTGTTTCCAGTGAGAAGTGCAAGTTTAGAGACCTCATAAGGTTGTCTTCGTAGCATTAAGTGTTCTTAGCATTCATTTCATGGTGTACAACGGAAGACAAATCTCAAATGAAAAGTAACTAAGTTCTGGGTGACTCTCACATCAAATGAACCACTGGTCAGTTCTGCCTTACTGACTCCTCTCTGGCTTTACTCATCCCCTCCCCCCAGTGTCTGTACTGAGGTAGCCCCAATTCTCTTCATCTCCACAAGGCTCTTACATGGCCTCCCTACCACCCAACTTATTATCAGGCTCCCTATCCATTCCTACCCTCTCGCCACAATGGTTATGTCACCATTTCTTTGCAGTTCTCTACTATTTGACATTTCCACATACTAATGCCTACTTCTGGGACAACAGTCTAGAGGGTGTTTGTTACCTGTCCTTCTAGTTAGCTCACTCCACCAATGCCTGTACCCCTTCAACCCTGACCCTAAAACACCAAGCTCTCTAAATTTCTGTGCTATTCTATCCTTTTCTTTATAACCCCAGGTATAATGCCTTCCATAGTTTGGTTCAAGAAACTTCCATCCCCTTTTTTCAAGGGCTAGCCCAATTGTATGTTTATTACAAATCCTTTCCTAATGTGTACTCTTAGTTCCTCATGGCACTCATCGCTCTCTGCTGTGTGTTTGTCTTCATTCTGGGTCTTACTACACCAAATTATAGCTATTTCATATAGAGGCCAAGAACATGAACTTTGAGGTTAGACTGCTAGATTTGAAGTCTAACTCTACAACCTACTACTTAGGTGATTTTAAATAAGTGGCTTTATTTCCCTAATGCCCACTTTAAACTTCAATTTAAGAACAGGATAATGTTACTGGCCATCTCATGATAAGCTGTAAGGGTTAGGTGACAATGCATAGGACTTTGTTACTATTCAGCACATTGTTTGGTATATGGCAAGCAGATCATAAAATTTGTTATTATTACCTTCCTTCTAGAATGTAAATACCTGCATTCCATACATCTCTTTATCTTCACATCTAGCATGAGTACACAGACTCTAACTGATGACAAATGAATGAATGAACAAGCAAATAGCATTGATACTTTTGTCAGAATTTATTTGATTATAAACAGCAGAAATTTAAACTAACGTAATCAGAAACAAAAACATACTAATTAACTGAAAGTCTTCTAGAGTACCTTTTCTTGTACTCCAAATGCAAACAAACAAACAAACAAAACTTTAGAAGAGACAGGGGAATTATCTTTTCAACTCTCCTCTCAACTGTTGGTGGGTTCACTCAGTCATTTGCAATCGTATAGGAGCTGGTTGGGGCCAGACTGATGAAATGATCTCACTTATATTCAGAAAGTAAGCTGAATGTAACTTTTCCCTGATCTTTCTGGTGAGATATCCCAGACTTCCTCATAAAGCAGCTGCGTGCCAAGAGAAAAAAAACATGTTGCAAGGCCTATGGAGGCTTTGCCCAAAAGTAATGGTGTTATTTTGCCCATTTTGTTGGCCAACTCCTCATACATATGCCAGGATAGAAGGATTTTGTAGCCATGGTTTACAGTTTACTACAAGTATCAGCCTAGACAATGGATGACTGAGTCAGAATGCAGGCTTTAGTTTAGTATAGTGGTACAAATAGGTGTATAAATAGATACACAAGTAGGTTCCTGATGGGGTCTAGCTTCCTGCGTCCTTTGGATTGTCATTCTGTCTAACATTAGCTATTCTAGTGAGGGAGGGTGGAGCGGTACCTTGTGCTTTGATTTGATTTTCCTTGAGTGCTAATGAGGCTGAGTACCTTTGACGAGCGCGTAAAGCTCATGGGTCATTTGTGTATCCTCTTTTGGAGGAAGTAATTTGGAGGAGTTCTTTATATAGTCTGGGATATGAGTCATTGTAATTTTACTCAACTTTCCCTCTTGGATCTTGATTGATTTTTCTCTTGATTACAAAAGAAGTAACATTTGAGCTGATGTTTGGAGAGTAATGAATAATTAAAGAAGAGCAGGGAGTCCTTATAGTTAGAAACAAGAGCAGTGCCAGGAGGGAAAAAAGTGGGCGTATTTAGGAAATACTGACATTTTTAAGGTAGGCAGAATGTGAGAAGAGCTGGCATTGCGGGAGATGATTCTGGAAGGTGAGCTGGGGTCAGAGGAAGAAGGGCTTTGGTGATGGAACGAGGAGGAGTGCTTTCATTGGATAACCTCTTTCATTTAGTTAATGCTTAGAAATTCTGATTTGGATTTGCAAAGCTTAGAGACTAAGAAGTGCTGAATATTGAGCAGTACAGGACTTTAACCCAGCCACCATTCTGGATATCATTATAATGGCAGAAGAGAGAAAGAGAGCCACACATACACACAGAGGATGAAGACAATAAGATATTAAAGAAGAAAGGGAGAAGATGAGGAAGGAGATGAAACTATAGACATGCCGCTGTATCAAATTTGCAATGTCTGAAACTCTCACAGAAACATACAAACACAATTGCAGCAGGTTAGACCAGGAGTCTTCAGTGTGATGCATCTGGAGTAGTGAGGAATGTGCCAGAGCAAGGGGATTCAGACTACCTTTGCTGTTGTTACTTTGCAAAATGAGTGCTTTCAGGAGGGGTTGAGATGGATGAGTGAAACTTCTTCCTCTTAATGCGGTATATGGTGTGGTGGTGATGGTGATGGTGTGCATGTGTTCATGTGTGTTCATGAGTGTGGAGAGGCCATAGACCAACATTGGGTGTTATTCCTAAGGAGCCATCCATGTTTTTAGTTTTTGGCACAAGGTCTCTCACTAGAACCCGAGGTTCACCAATTAGACTAGGCTAAGCTGGCTGGCCACCAAGACCCAGAAATCCTTCTGTCTTTACCTCCTCATCTCTGTTATGATAAGTGTGCTTTACCATGCCCATCTTTTTAAATGGGCTCTGGGGATTGAACTCAGGTTCTTATGCTTGTATGGCACACACTTTACAGACTTATCCATCTATCAGGGCCAAGTTGTGTGTGTGTGTGTGTGTGTGCATTAAAGTTCTTTTTAAAAGGGTGTGCCTATATCCCTCAACTTCAAGAAAACTTTGCCTTTAATTCTGTAGAAAACAGAAACTGAGGAGCCATTGCTTTGAGTAGTACAAGAAGTACTGAAAGTACAAGAAAGACGGCTATAGATCAGATGAGAAGGAAACCACAGGCCATCAGCTCAGTGGGACCTGGAAACCCAGGGTATCCATGTGGAGAGGTCATTCTTGAAGATATGAGTCAATGTAATTGGTACCCATAGGCTGGCCAGGGCATCCATGTCCATCCCTCCCTATTTGTAAATCGCATCTCAAGCACACAGTGTGGAAGTTCTGAGTCCATGCAGCAGATAACTCACATGAAGAGAACAAGACAGAAAACTCAATGTGACAAATTTTGGTGGAAGAAACTTTGGTTTTGGATTTTGCTTCGTAATATGTGTGAACAAAAATTCAATGCTTTACTTCATTCTCTGTCATATGTCACTTTAAAAAGAGGGAAGACTATAGCTTGGCATGGTGGGAGGTATTGTGAATGAGGCAAATGAAAATTCTGACATCTGCTGGGGAAGTGGGAACTACAGGCTGGGAAAGGATGGTTATATTGAATATGTTTTATATATTAATTACTCCTTTCTTTCCACAATTATAGTAATGCATATTTATTTTAGAAAACAACAAAAAATGAATTCTTCCCCGGGCCTATTACCTAGAATAAGGATCAACATGTTTGTGCATTTTCTACTAGCTTTTCTGATGCATATCAATAACAATACATTAATGATTATTTGTGGGATAGTCTACTTATTATGTGTGAATCACTGCTAAGTGCTTAGAATGCAAGAGTGAAAGAAACAGATATGAAGTTTATTTCCTAAAGGAAATTAGATTTCTATATTTGTGTTAACTGAGAAGTCAACACAGCTATATCTTGCATTTTAAATATAGTTACTGTGTGCTTTGCATTATGCTAATTGCTTTTCAGATGGCTAGGTGGTTTTTGTGTGTGTTTGTTTTGAACATGTTTTAGACTTATTTAATTTATTTTGTATGTGTGAGTGTTTTGCCTTCATGTATGTATCTGCATCAGGTGTGTGTTTGGTGCCCATGAGGGTCAGAAGGTGTTGGGTCCCCTGGAACTGGAGTTATGGATTATTGTGGATTCTAGGACCCAAGCCTGGTTCCTCTGCAAGAGTAACAAATACTCTTAACCACTGAGTCAACTCTCCAGCTCCTGGCCAGGTGTTTTATATACACTATTTGAAGAAATCTCATAATAACCCTAGGAGGTAGGTCACTACTATTGTAGATGAAGAAGCATACTCTTAGGCATTAGAGAGCTTAATTCAGGCAACACAGCTTGGAATCAGGCTAGGACATGATCTTACCTAGACTTTGAAATAATCACGTTGCATAGAGTAGCGATAAAATATATAATGCTTTTCCTTCTTCTTCCCTTGCTAGGTCTGATTGCCTCTGTGGCTCAGAGGTCCTAAGTTGTAGCCATCATGATGGATGATGACACTGAGTTGAGGACTGATGGAAACTCCCTCTTAAAGGCTGTGTGGCTAGGGAGGCTCCGGCTGACCAGACTCCTTTTGGAAGGGGGAGCTTACATCAATGAAAGCAATGACAAAGGTGAAACAGCTCTCATGGTGGCATGCATTACCAAACATGTGGACCAGCAAAGCATTAGCAAGTCTAAGATGGTGAAGTATCTGTTGGACAATAGAGCAGACCCTAATATCCAGGATAAGTCTGGCAAGACTGCACTCATTCATGCTTGTATCAGAAGAGCTGGGGGAGAAGTGGTGTCCTTATTGCTGGAGAATGGAGCAGACCCCAGCCTTGAGGATCGCACTGGGGCTTCAGCTTTGGTTTATGCAATAAATGCAGATGACAAGGATGCACTGAAGCATCTCCTTGAGGCCTGCAAAGCCAAAGGTAAGGAAGTGATTATTATAACAACAGACAAATCGTCTTCAGGCACCAAAACCACCAAGCAGTATCTCAATGTTCCTCCGTCACCCAAAGTGGAAGACAAACAGTCACCACCACTGTGTGCATCTCCTTCTGACGTTGAACTGAAGGCTCCTGGCCTGGGTTCTCCATCAAGTGAGAAGGATGATGACTTCTTCATCCTACAAACAGGACACCAAAGTGTCAGTAGTACTTCTAAAGTCCTTAATGAACCTGGATCACCCAGCAGGAAAGTGACTAGTCTCAAAAGGGCCCGTTTGCCCCAACTAAAGAGGCTCCAGTCTGAACCCTGGGGCTTGATTGCACCCTCTGTGCTGGCAGCCTCCACACTCCAGGATGAAACCCATGTCACAAGCACAGACAGTGAGGTCATCAGGAGCATCAATGACATGTCCTTCCCTAAAAGGGGACCCCTCTCCAGAGCCAACAGCATTGATAGTAAAGACCCCACACTCTTCCCCACAGTCCAGGAACAAGTTCTGAAGGTTCCAGCTTCAGCACCAGCTTCCTGGAAAGTAGCTTACGAGAAAGGCCAGACTTCCCACCCTCGCCTCACAAGGAGAGGAACGCTTCCTGTTGACCAAGAGAAGGGTGGGATGTGTCCATCAGGACCCTCAGCTCTGAAAGATCCAATATCTCTCAAGCTGTTGGAAAATAACCTCTATGACTTAGACGTAGAGCCAGGGGCTGACCCACCCAACTCTATGTCTCTTGAGTCAGGCAAAGGGCCTTTAGATAGAAAGAAGCTCAACAGCTCCCACTTGTCCCTTTTCCATGGCTCTCGGGAGTCTCTGGATGCTGTACCCAGCACGTCACCCAGCTCAGTGCGCCGCAGGCCACCTCATCTGCTAGAAAGAAGAGGTTCTGGAACTCTCTTACTAGACCGAATTGCTCATACGCGGCCTGGCTTTCTTCCCCCTTTAAATGTGAATTTAAACCCACCTATCCCAGATATTAGAGCCAGCAGCAAACCAGCTTCCCCACTTGCTAGTGGCTTAAAGTCTATGGTTCCCATTGCTCCAAATTCACCAAAGAGAGTCGACTTGAGAAGTAAAAAGAAACTCCTTCGAAGGCATTCTATGCAGATTGAACAGATGAAGCAGCTCTCTGACTTTGAAGAAATCATGACCTAGATCCCTTTAGAAATGGTTCCCCCCACTCCTAATCTATATAATAAGGAGGGAACCAAATCTAAAGCAATGCAGCCACACAGCCCTTCCTCACCCCAATCATGGTGTGTGGCAACATCAGAAAACATGGCGACAGGATACAGCCTCACTTCTGAGACAAACCCAGGAATTATCTCAGAGTGCTACTTTTGAGATAACCCCTGGGCGTTGTTGTTGTTGGCTGTTGTTGTTGTTTTGAAGACTAAAAAGGACTCAGGATAATTGAGTTTTGGACATAAAGTTATAGGAAGAGAAAAGGTAACTACACAAGTGTAATGGCTGGTATTTTCTGCAAGAAAAGCAGAGAACATGATTTCAAAACATGAGATTGTATTTAGAATATACCATTTGTAGTCTGTAAGTGCCTAAAGAGAAATGCAACTATCATATTTTTTCTGGAATGTGGAGAAGCTCAAAAAACACCACAAAACTACTATATCTGAATCCCTGAGTTGCATATGGTAAAGGAGAAGCAAAGCATTCTCTCATAGAAGAGGTTTTGAATGTGGGTCCCACCTCTTGTGCTGTGAGCATTGTTAAGAATGGTAAGGGCCACTCAGATTTCTTACTAATATATTTTGTTAACATACTAATTTGGATGTTCTGTAAATCTCCTAAATATCACATCTATGTGGGTCTGCTCTGATGTGCTGTAGTAGCTGGCAACTCAGAGATGAGCCTTCCTCCAGAAATAAAACCAGAGACACCATACAGGTTCTGTGTTGAAAACATGTTTTCACCTCCTCCTCTTCGTCCTCGTCCTCTTCCTTCTCCTCTTTCTCCTCCTCTTCCTTCCTCGTCCTCTTCCTCCTCGTCCTCTTCCTCCTTCTCCTCCTTCTCCTTCAAAAGACCCCATAATTAGCTAAGTTGGTCTTGAACGTCATACAATTGACCCAACAGAGCTTTATAAGTGTCTCCTAATTATCCTTAAAAGAGTTCGGGGAGATTTACAGGAAGCTGAATGATAATGACCATAGACTGTGTACAGTTTAAACAGCACAGTGGATGGCTATCCAGATGGAAGCCACAGGAACTAGTTCAATTTTTAAGCCTGAACATTTAATGGGGAGAAAACCTTCATCTCCTCTTCAATGATCAGAGTAATTTGAGGGCAATCTGGGTTCTTCTTTACCTGCACTATCTAGGTGATGGGAGAAATAGATAAATGACCTCTATAATTCTTTCAAGGCATGAGCAAACCCACAAAGGAAGAGATGTAACACGTTTGGCAAAATGTAGCAGCTACATTATAAGTGAGGAGATTCTTGATTTCCCTCCATTTATTTTTTCTCCCATGCTGCTGAGGTGTATTTGTTTTGATGGTTAAGAAACTCAGGGGTTAGATGGCATCCGGCAGAAGAAGAATCAAGGCTTAAGATCTGACAGATTAGGGTTTGCATTCCAGGTTTTCATTTTCAAGTGTTTGGTCTCAGGAAAGTGGTGATACTACTTTGAGCCTCCATTCCATCAGCTGTAAAATGAGATCCACAATGTCTATGAAGTTTTGGTAAGGATTAAATAATGCAGCACATAGAAGTGTCAGATTTTGTGCTTGGTGTGGGTATAAATCATTAAATAACTCTTTAGTTATTTCTTGAGATCCTGGAAGCCTCAAAAACCTCAAGCAGTGAATGATGCCCTATATAAAACAGCCAAGCTTAGTTGAAGGACTGAAGTGTCTCTCTGAGAACCTCAGTGACTCTATAAATAGCAATTCTTAAAAACTGATTTGTCACAGAAGACAATTGCCACAAAATCTCTATATCCTACACCATTTCTATAAGGACGCATGATGGAAATTTATCTAAATATTCCAAAACAGTTGTTCAGTTGTTAGTAATATTTATAAACAAAGTAAAATGCTTATTTTTAAAAAAATGATTCATTTAAGGCAAGTGCTTACTGGATCTCAATGTTTTGGCACTTGGGGCTGGTGACTGTTATGGGGTATGTGTCTTGGGCATTGTGGAATGAAAGAAACATCCCTGGAACTATACAGTAGACGACACTCTGACCCCCAAATTATGGCAGCCAGAAAGACTCTAAATGTGACCAGATGTCTGCTGGCAATAACATTTCCCTGGTCGCTTACCAATGCTCTTAAGAAATATTGTATGCAGTAGAAATATGCCATGAATCACAAAGTAAATTAGAGGTGTGACTTTCAGAATTCTTAGCAAATGCACACAAACAGGAGTTTTAAAGGTCTTGTATTTCACAGGAAAGGAAGCATTATATTAGAAGAAAATCTCTCGTGTGTGTGTGTGTGTGTGTGTGTGTGTGTGTGTGTGTGTATGTGTGTGTGTGTGTGTGCTCACACACATACCACTGCACATTTCAAGTACATTTTAAGCTATGACTAGTCTCAATTGGAACTAACCTCTGCTAGCTGTATCTAGTTGTGAGGATGCAAGACACTGCACAAGAAAATTTCCCAAGCCTTTAGCTAAGATTTGGAAGCCTATTTATCCTAAGTAGTGACTGTGGTACACTCATATTAATTAGCTTAGGTGAAATACCAGATAATAAATTGCTCATTCAGAATAGTCGGTCCACTACATAAAAACAAAAGACCAAATATTTTCATGCTGGTGTCAGCCAGTTGTGACCTTTCCATCAGCTGTTCTCTAGACAGTCATCAGGACAGCATCGTGCCTCATCACTTCCTGGTGATGTATTAGTCAAGTTAAACTGTCCTAAGCTAGTATAATTACTGCATCACTGGTCATGCCTAAATAATTTTGTCTGTGTCAATGAACTTCACAGAAACGCTTTTTAAAAAATGTTTTAGATTCATACATGCTTTCTAGTCAGGGGTTAGCATTTCCCTTTGGAAATCTAGTCACTCTATAAATTAGCTTCAAACTCTGGTTTTAATAATCTACTAACTTAAGAGTTTGGATTGTTTCTAAATATAATTTAGAAAGTGAACCTGAAGTTTAAAGTCTAGAACTTTGGTTTAATTTCTAGTTATTCCAAAGCCTTTGCTTTTTGAAGACACAAACTACTCTCAATTCTCCAGAACTTTGTCTATAAATGGTACCTTGCACATGTAGGTTGTATGCAACCTTCCTGTTTTGTGTGTGTTGGTGCTTCAGATGTAGCCTGTGCTGTCTGACATGGTCATCTACAGTGCTCTGTCCTAGTCTCAAGCAGAGGATGTGTGCAAATATGTATCCAAGTCTGTGCAATGAAACTGTTTAGGTGTTTCTAAGATGTCAATAAAAGATATACTGCAATCCTTCAATACAAATGACTTCTTTTTTTTTTTCTCAGAGAAATTTATCTCTGGACATTTTCTTTCCTATCTTTTAATGACAGAGTCTCACTATGCTTGGGCTGATATATTTGTCTTTAAGATGGTGTTGATAGGACACAACAGCATGGTGGAGTGTGGGAGAGCAGGGCTGCTCAGTTGTGGAAGCCAGGAAGCAGAGTGGAATGGGAAGGGACCAAGCACAACACATCCCTTTAAAGGCATGTACCCCAACAACCCACTTCCTATGGCTAGGCCTCACCTTGTAAAATCTCCACCGCCTCTCCATAGCTCTAGCAGCTGAGGATCAAGCTTTCAACACATGAACCATTCCAAGGGAACGTTTCATATCAACAGGGATTCTATGGCCCAATCCCAAAAGACTGGTTGTGAAAGTCGTTTTGAAACTATAAAGTTAAAATCTAGTGGCATTCATTGGAGAAAGGAGTAGTAGGCATGAGTCAGGCTTGCAGGAAAGTGGGAGAAAAGCGAAAGGTGTGAAAAGATCAAAGAGCTCAAGGCAGTGTTCAGAAATAACAGTGCAGAAGATCAGCACAATGAAGAAGCCCCTGTCCTCCTCTTAGAGTCTTTTGCTTTCTTTCAGCTGACGTGTTCAGAATCAGAGACACTTCTGTTCTAGGGAAGAGAGTATGCTCTCCTTATATGGGGACAGAACCTAAATTAACTCTTTAAATATCCCATTGCAATTTCATAGTATTTAACCATGCTTTCACTGCAGTGCTAGCTAGTCATTGCCCACTGAACTTGATTCTTCCATTCTCCTCCTTCCTATAAGATCTTAGTACGTTTGTTCATGTAGCCAGCCTAGTCCCTAAAAACTACTTTAACTGACAGAAGCTGAACCCATTTTCTAAGAGGGAAGTCCTGATTGGAATAAATTACTAGTGATTGCAACAGGTTCCAGCACAAACCAGTGATCACATGACTTTTCTGTTGTCAGTGCTTTGGATTTTGAGATGAATAAGTACATGTCCTAAGCCAGACCACTTGCCCTAAAGGAAAGAACTTTTGTTCTGTGCAAAAGGGAAGTTTTTTTTCTTCCTTTTAGCAGCAGTCATAATTAATAAATATGTTGTCTTAAATAGATTTGTTTGGTTGGTTTGCTAACTTTCTTTTGATAACATGAGAAGAGAGTCAAAAGGTAAAACCAATATTCAGAGGAAGGTAGAGCTAAGAGAAGAAGGGAGAGTAGAGGAGCAGAATGAGGAGGTAAGAGGAATGAAAAGAGGGTGTGGCTAGGAGAGAAAAGAAACGGATCCAGTGCCCTGATAGTTCTATGCCTGGAGTCCATATTATCTCCAAGCTTTCTGCTATGTGAGAGAATATATTCTCATATCATGTAATATAGAGTTACTACTTATATTTAGTTGAAACCAAGATAAACTCCCTGGTTTGCAGTGACATCTTCATAATATGCTAAATGATTTTCTTTAATTCTTGAGTCAGTTACTAAACTCCTTCACCATCCCTGTCTGATCCTATCTCATTTATTCTATTTCCTTTCATCTGATTACATTTCAGGGGTGTCTTTGTTTTTTTTACACCAGTATTACATCATGGTGTTTTAATTATTCTAGAAAATCATGGGACAAGTACCCTCTTAATTCTTCCTGTTGGAAAAATTATTCCTTTTGCTCAGCTCATTAAATATTAAAATTTTAACAGGGATTATGATTGAGATTCTATGACGTTATTAGTTATGTCTGCTCTCATTGACATTCTTTAAAGATTAAATCTCACAATCCAGCGACATGGATTGCTACTCTAAGACTTTAAACCTCCATTGTCTTTATCCCTTAGTGAAATATTTCATTTTCACCATATAGATCTTATATCTCTCTTTTCATCCCATTACTAGGTATTTTATACTTCTGTTGTGACTATGATCCTGACAATGGTTTTTATACCAGCAGATATTGTTGGAATTTGGAAAAAATTAGATTTTGTTCTTTAAAAAAATTTAGGACATTAAAAATGTGGGGGTTTTGTGGGTGGTAGTGGTGGTGGTGGTGGTGGTGGTGGTGGTGTGTGCGTGTGTCTGTAGGTCAGAGTTCAACTCAGGAGTTGATTTTCTTCCTTCTACCATATGAACCCAGGAGATGGCTTAATAGCAGGTGCTTTTCCCCCACTGAGCCACTTTACTAGCCCTAGGTTTTCTTTAATGTTCGTACTGTTAGAATACCAGCAGGATTTTTTTCTTTAAAAATGACAAAAAATTATCCCAGAATTCATATGGAGTAGCAGTGAGCTGAAGATAGCTAAAATAGTTCTGAAGAATAGCAACAAGGAAGATCTTGGCGCCAGATGATGAGACTTAAAAAGCAATAGCGATTAAAGCAGTGTAACAAAGTGCGGTAATACACAGCTGACCTACAAAACTAGAATAGAACAGAACCTCATATAGGTGAAAAAATTAGGTGTGACAGAATAGATACTGCTGGGATAATTCCTTTGCCATGTAAAATAAAAATGAATTTTCATCTTCACAGCATAGAGTTAAATTTGAATAAGAATACGGGACTAATTTTGATATTTTTTGTATTTGTAAATGAAATTGGCTCATACTTTTTCTTTTAAACACTCTTTATCTGTGGATTTGAAGTCCCAAAGAAGTTATATGTTGAAAATATGGCTCCTAGTCTGTGGTACTATTGGAAAATGGGGCTCAGTAGAAGCTAGGTATCGACAGTGTACCTATTAGGAATAAAGGTCTCTCTCTCTTTTTCTCTCTCTCTCTCGCTCCCTCCCTCTCTCCTGGCATTTTGTCACAGCAAGAAATAACACAGCTAGGTTTTGATAACCTAGGCATGTTATCTCACTTTTAATATTCTCTGGGCAGGATTATCTAAATTTGGATTGAAATGATTCCTGATCATGCATTCACTCACAAGATGTTTTTAGATGTGGACCTTGCTGGTCACTGTCAGCCAGGTGAGATAACTTGTACAAACATGTGCACATGCATGTGCAGAGAGATCCAATTCTTATTTCATAATGATAAGCAATCAAGGTGTAGAATGAGGTCACTTTCCCAAGGCCTTGCAGCTGGTCAATGGCAACCTGGAATTTGGGCCCAGCTCCTTTTTTTTCTCTCCTTTTTCCTCTCTCCCTTCCTCCCTCCATTTCTTCCTTCCTTCCTTCCTTCCTTCCTTCCTTCCTTCCTTCCTTCCTTCCTTCCTTCCTTCCTCCCATCCTTCCTTCCCTCCCTCCCTCCCTCCCTCCATCCCTTCCTTCCTTCCTTCCTCTTCCTTTGTTCCTTCTTTCCTTTCTTTTTTTCTTTCTTTAACAGGTACTGAATCTTAAGTTTTTAAGCACTAGTTTTTTTTAATTTCTTAATTTTGATATCATGACATAAGAAAAACACTGAGTCTGAGTGATTTATAATGAAGTGAGATTGATTTGGGCACACATTCCTGGGGTTAGGATGGTTTAAAAGCACGGTGATGGGAAGGGTCCATGCTGCTTTACCTTATTCTAGAAAGCAGGGGGTCAAATGGGCTCATGTAGAAGGGAAGAGTAGACAAGAGGGAGAGCACCTTCTAGCAGCTATTCTCCTGGGAACTTACAAATCTTTTCAAGAGGGCAGAGCCCTGCTATATAAAAATCTTAAAGGTCCCACACCCTTTCTATGGATTACATTGACAGATTTCTATATAAGTTTGGGCAGATACAACCCACTTCTAAACTGTAGCATTTATTATATTTACTTAGTGGATGTAGGGTTTCTTAGGTTGGGATCATGAAATTCAGGGTAGGGATTTGGGCTGTTGTGATTTGCTGAGAAGTGCACTTCAGAGACATTTCTAAAGAAGGTGATAGAAATAGGACTGAGAAAAAGAAAGGGCCCAGGAAGGATATGACTCCAAGGGAAGTGTTGCTTTGGCCTGATCTTCAGAGTGGGACCACGGAGATTAAAAAAAAAATCACAATGATATTATCTCTCTGCAGTGCAAGGGGTTCATAGCTGCTCTTCTAGCTTCTGACAGTGACAGGTGTAGTGACCATTGCATTACCATTGATTTGCAAGTAATTTTAGGGTAAAATAGAGAAGCTGTACAAACCAAGTGGTGGGCACAGTTGGTACAAGTGAGGGAGTAAAAGAAATTTAGACAGGGCCTTTAAACAGCACCAGACACTCAAAGCTATTAGTCTCCTTTACTTCTTGAGTCAGATTTCAAAAGTCTCATTTTCATAAGGAATTACTCACTTCCCTGTTGTAGAAGTTTATTTTTAGTTGTGTTTAAAATACTGTTTTGTGAACTCTTGGGTCAGGGCCTGCCTAGGCCTCAGCATTTTGTATTGTCTGCAGGTGTTGATTTCTGTGGGGGATGTTTGATTGCTTTTGATCTGCACCTGGGGAGGTCTGAATCAATAAAAATACCTGAGCTCAGATGCTCAAGGTTCCCCTGTCAGGCAGGGCATCGGCCGTGATGGTGGTTCCCTCTGCTGACATCTAGCAGAGTTTGCACCTATGATTATGCCTCCTTGTTATCCTTGCTGAATACCAACAGCACCATACTACTACATTTCCCACCTGAATTTATTTTTTTTGGCATGAAATTACTCATAATAAGGTTTCCAAAGCTGCTGTTTGCTTTTTTGACTTTCTTTAATTCCCTTTAAAGAGACTTGTGAAGTATGAATAGCTTCAGTCTGGTAAAGTCCAATTTATCACTATGCTTTCTTATTACAGATTGTGAATTTGATCTTCTAAGAGTTCTCTACGAAGCCCAAGTTATAAAAATTTTGTCGTACGTTTTCTTCTAGAAACTTTACAGTTCTAAGCTTTACACTTAGATCTACAATCCACTGAGTCAAATTGTATATATTATATGACATATGGATTTAGGGTTACAGTTTTGATATGCAGATATACAATTTTTTTCTGGGACTATTTGCTTAATAAATTGGCATTTTGTATCTCGTCAAAAGGAAATTGTTCTCATACATGGTCAGGTTCAGTTATACAGATATTTCCTAGAAATTAATAAGTTAATTTTAAAACTTGCTTGGAAATGCAGCAAATGTCCCTTCAAAAGCCAATACAGTGCTGAAAAAGAACAGAGTTGAAGAGTTAGCTCTACATGCTTTCGTATCTTATTATAAATCTCTAGTAATCAAGACAATGTTTTATTGGCACAGAGATACAAAACAATAGGATGGATTAGACAGACTAAGAATAGATGTATACATACACAGGAGATGGAAAAAGGAATGTACTATTGGCATACACTAGAACATAGGTAAATTTTAAAATAATTATGCTGAGTTTAGAAGGCATGCTAAAAACACTGTTATTATATTATTCCATTTATTCAGAATTCTAGAAAATTCTAACACATTAGGTAGTGAAAAATTTGTTTTTCTGAGAGTGAAGTGGAGATGGAGAGAGATTACAAAGCAATGAAGTGGCTTTAGAGGTGATGTACACACTCATTTCACGATTGCGACAGTGATCTTGCAGGTGTACATATCCGAAAACTCACCTATTAAACATATTAAACATATGTATGCTATTGTATGTAGATTGTACCTGAATTTTTATAGAAGTGTCTTAATAAGTCTCCCTTTGTGGATGGTTCATTAATGTTGATTTTCAACTTGACAAGATCTAGAATCACCCAAGAAGCAAGCCTTCAGGTACACTTGTTGGGATAATTTAGATTAGATTAGCCTCTGGGAATCATCGTGATTAGATTTAATGAGGTAGGGAGGTGCACCCTAAACAAAGTGGCAACATTATCTAGGCTTGAGGCCTGGACTGCAGAAAAAGGAAGAGGCCAGCTGCACAAGAGCACCCTTTGCTCTTCGCCTTCTGGCTGTGGGTATGATGTGACCAGCTACTTTGAAGTTCCTGCTGCCTTGACTTCACCACAATGGACTGCACCTTCCACAGAGAGTTAATATAAACCCCTTCTTCCTCAAGCTACTGTTGTCAGGATGTTTTTATCACCACAGTATAAAAGTATTCAAGATACTCCAGACACAGAAGGAAGAATCCAATAATAATCATATAAAGGGAGAGGCTAAGGTGATATCAAGTGTAGATGAGAGTGGAGGAGACTTTATTGAGCCTGTGAGTAACAGTAGATCTCAAAATTGGATTCTCTCTGGGGAGAGAAACAACAGCAACAGAGTCATAGAGTTGGAAACCACCATCACAGTCCATGAGGATCAATGAAACCTCTGGACCTTACCAGGACAAAGGTGATGGCATTAGTGGGTTGGATGAGGAGTAATGTGATGCTCTGTGGAGTCAAGATTTGATGACCACAATGCTGGTCAGTCCCTAAACAGGAGAGAGGCATGGTGAGGTCCTTCAGTCTTGCTCCAACTCTGATTCCTGTTCATTTTCTTTGTGATGCTGTCAGAATAAAAGTCCAGAATCTCCAGGATTTGGTAAAGTTATCTCCAGGTGGCTCCATTTCGGGAATGTTGTTCTCCCTTCAGTTTTGGCTTCGTGGTTCTTGCTGTTTTGTTGGACCTCAGAGATCCAAACTGGGATCCCCAGGGCCCAAACCGGAATGCCGCACCCCCACAGAGACTCACAGACGGGATATCTATGCAAATAGCAAGAGGATTTATTCCAGTATACTGGGGCTGTTCTAACACGCAGGATAGAAGCGACCACGAGGAGCAAATGGTGAAGCTTTTTATACAGTTGAAACGGTTGCTAGGCACAAACCGAGTTGGGACAAGTTGATTGGTCCCCAAATTGTTTTCCCATTTTGATAGGGAGGGCCCAGTTAACCTTTAAACTGATTGGTGCTGGCATATAGCAAGGTTGCGGGCTCCTAGAAAATGTAAACTTTAGGGTCTTAGTCAATGCGGGTGGAGGGGAAGACCCTTAGCCCGAGGCCATGGGCTGTCTACATGGGGAAACTCTTTTAGCCCAAGGCCATCTTGTTTGCCTTAGAAAGTGATTTTCTTTAACTCTGGGAACTGTTTTGGGTCACGGTGCTCCTGGCTTGGGCCTACACAATTTTGGTGCTCTTAGAAGCCTGACTAAAGTTTGGCTGCTTAGCTGCTTTTTCTATCTTTTTATTTACTAGGGACCCCCACATTTAGGGACCCCCACAGTTTGACAGGCTATGTGATGATT
Organism: Cricetomys ansorgei; assembly: GCA_026225945.1. Lineage (NCBI taxonomy): Eukaryota > Metazoa > Chordata > Mammalia > Rodentia > Nesomyidae > Cricetomys > Cricetomys ansorgei. The sequence goes on along the minus strand of JAMJFZ010001100.1, from coordinate 9,080,796 downwards.
TCCAGAACGTATGCTTAAAATAATATTTTTTACTTGTTTTCAGGAAGAACTTAAGTTCAAATAATCTAACCTGCCTTTCCCTGAAAATCCAAGCATTTGTTTTGTTTGTTATCATCAGCATTCTTGTTATGACTAATTTTACCGAAGCAGGCTAGAGGAGACGGACCGTGTGCTGGCTAGTTTTATGTCAACTTGACCCACGCTAGAGTCATTTTAAAAGAGGGAATGTCAATTGAGAAAACATCCCCCACTAGACTGGCCTCTGGGCAAGCCTGTGGCACATTTTCTTGATTGAGGATTGATGTGTAAGGTCCCAGCTTATGTGGGTAGTGTCACACCTAGGGTGGTGGTCCTAGATAGTATAAGATAGCAGGCTGAGAAAGCTAAGAGTATAGAGGAATGTTTTATTTTTTAATCTGTCACATGGCTGCTCAAAGGTAGAAAGAATGTTGATACACACCTTTAATCCCAGTATTCGGAAGGCAATGGTGATGCATGGCTTTAATCCCTAAGACAGAAACAAGGTGTGGAAGCAGACCCAGGAAGCAGAACTCAGGAGTCAGTGTCAGAGAGGAGGTGACATTTGAGATGAGTCAGAGTGAAAGACGGCAAAGTGACAAGACAGAGGAAGAGTTAGCAGAGTGAGTCAGAGTGAGGACATACCTAGCTCTCAGGATAGAAAGACAGGCTCTCAGCTCAGAGCAGAGTCAGAAGGCAGTACGAGGCAAGCAGAATGAAGCAGGCAGTAAGAGGACAAGACACAGAGACAATGAAGTGGTCTGACTGAGGATAAGGAAGAGAGGCAGAGAGGCTAACTGAGGCAGTGTGGAGCAATGAGTTACAGAAGCAGGCAGGCTGGAGGAGAGGCACAGAGACACAGAGGCAGCTCAGCAGGAGAAGTCAGTATCAGACCAGAAGAGTGAGTCAGTTTGAAGCTGAGCAGAGCAGTTTGATCTAAGGCAGTCAGAGTCAGCCAGAATCTGCCAAAGTCAGAAGAGTTCATTCAGATCAGTAAGCTGGCTCAGAAGGTCAGTTTGGACAAGGAAGCATGGAGAAGGGTTAGGGCCAGAACAAATGAGTTGCGTTGAACCAGAAGAGTCAGAGTTTAGAAGTAGCTAGTCAGAATGGTTCAGTTAGTAGTAAGTCTCAGAGGCTTAAACATTTTAGATTGTATGGAGGTTTAAGTGTTCTTAGATTATACAAAGGCTGAAGCCTTCCAGTTCTAGGTTTAAGAGTAGATTGTAAGGAGGTCTAGAATTTCCAGGGCTCCAGTACTAAGAACCTGTGATTTAATTAGAAACAGAATAAACTGTCTTTGAACTCAAATCTATGGTTACATATGAGAAGAAAGCCAATAAGCAACACTACTCCCTGGCTTCTGCTCCAGTTCCTGCATCTAGGTTCCTGCCATGGCTTCCCTCAGTGATAACTTATAAGGTATAAGTGAAATAAATCCTTTTCTCCCCAAGTTGCTTTCAGTAGTGTTTTATCACAGCAATAGAAATCCTACTTAATACACTTATTTAAATAACCTGGGATTTCTGTCAGCCTGGGAACCTGAGTGATAATGTGGAGAGGTCTCTGCTCCCCAGCCCATGAGAACTGTATGTAGTAACTGAGAATATACCTTGTTTTTCAAGCCATGAGGTTTTGGGATTGGTTTTTATTGTATCATATCCTTTCTTATCCACTATGTGCAGAATCTCCTCACCTTCTCTCTTTCTCTCCCTCCTTCCCTCCCTCTCTTCCTTCCTACCTTCCCTTCCCTCTCTCTGTCTCTCTCCTTTCCTTCTTTCCTTCATTCTTTTTTCCTTCTTGCCTCCCTCTCTTCCTCTCTACCTCCCTCCCTCCATTTATACTTCGGTTATTTTTCCCTTTCTGAGAAGAAAAAGCTCTGTGTTTGAGAAAATTCAAAGTATTACTGATTAAAACAAGCAAACCTTAGGAACCAACTCATTTGTTCCCCTCTTCAGCTTCCAGTGTAGGGTTTTAGACATCCACTTTGACAGGAACAAAATGTAAAACAAAATGAGTTATCAAAACACAAGTTGGGGGATCCCAAATTCTCCACACTATAACTGGGAGGATAAATTAGATAACTTTTCAAAGCCTAGGTTTCTGTGAACCCTTCATAGGCGGCAAGTGAAATGTCATCAAGCAGCTAAGTGTGCTTTTTTCCTCCTTACAATTCAGGACATGAGCTTTTAAGATAGAATCTCGCAGCTAAATTGAAAGATTGAGCTGTACTTTTTTGTGTGTATGAAAAAGCGAAACTTTAATTGTAACAACGGATCAATGTCAAAGATCCACTATGTTTCCCAGAATTTGTTTGAATGTCAGCAAGTGATCAAAGAAGAAACTTTGGGAGCATGACACCTCAGGGCAGATGTGACCTGGGTGAACTGTGAGGGGTCCGTGGAGACTTTGGAACTGTGCTGTGCAGTAGACACTATGAATGATTGGTGACTTGTTCGGTGTTGCTCAATTTTAAGTCCTTTACATATGTCATTGACAATATTTTTTATTCAAATATGTGTTAGCAACACAAAAAGCTTGAGGAAAGCCATTGCAAAGGATCCTCTTGCTTCTGTTCTTTAAGAACACACATACCAGTTTGTTGACTGTTCTACATACTGTGATATACAATCATAAAAGAACGTACTTTACTGTGAGGATCACTTTGATATTTCTACCTGATATTTTTGAGCAAATTCACAGCTTTGGAGCTATTTTGGGTGAAGGAAAAAAAATCACAGTCAAGCTTCATTTCAGATGGATAATCCCTCCTCTCCCCAGTGTTGCAGATTGAACCTGGGGGACTTGACATGCTAGGCTAGCACTTTATCAGAGAGGTGCATTCCCAGGACTTCAAGCTGCATTTCAGTGAACAAGGTCAAATTCTATTGAACCAATGTGAAGAATGGAAATTGTCTCATATAGGAGCAGGGATTAAGACAGGTCAGTGACCAAGTTCATTACCAAAATTATGCCGTAGGGGCCATTTCCCCAGGAGGCAGGGCTGGCACTGGGTCTCATAACCTTAGGACTCTCAATGCCATCATCAGTTGTCTCTGTCTTGTTCCAAGGTTTGAACCACTTTATGATTCATAGGCAAAAGCAACCAGTTGGCAGAGCCTATAACACATACTCACATGCTTTGCGATCAGGGAACAGGAGTAGAGAATACCTTTCTCTCTTGGTTCTGTGGTAAAAGGCAGGACAATTTCTTCTAATAGGAAGGATGTTTAAATGTTTGATTACTACAAAAACAATTGTTCTGGAGAAGTTGGTAAGTCCCAGGAAGGTAGCATAGGTGCCATTGCACTCTGTTATCTAGTTTGAAAGTGCTTTCTAGTTTCTCCATTTAATTTCTTTAGTGTTGCTTATAGTTTCATGGTAACACTAACTTGTTGTGAATTTCCTATTTGCTTCAGTCACTGCACATATAGTAACTGCATGGCTTTCTTTCTTTTTGACACTTTGCCAATTGATATCTAAGAAAACTAATGTTAAAGGTATCAAGTGTTCTTACTCTATTTTCATAATATTTAATTTTGGCTAATCCTTCCTCCCCATGCCTTTCTCTCCACCTTCTCCCAACCCACTCTTCATGCTTAAACCCTCCCACCTCCAGGTTTTGTCTTTCCATTTCTCTTTCCACTTTCATATTACAAGAGTTCTATTACACTTGCCCTCTCTCAAAGCCTCTTTTCTCCATCTCATGGGCCCCTTTCTAGTTTCATGACCTCTGCCCACACTCACTTCCATATAAACACACACACACATAAAATTTAGAAGCTGTGATCTGCATATGAGGGCTAACACTCAGTGCTTGCTCTCTGAGCCTGGCTCACATCACTTAGTATAAGGTTTTCCAGTTCCACTCATATTTCTTCTTCATCAGTTGCATGTATGGACAAATGCTGATTTGGCTTCAAAGTTTTAGCAGCATATTGAAGAGTGTTCCTACTATGTGGGGTAAGGATAGAATGGCACAGATAGGCCAACTCATGTTGCCTGCTTCACCATAGTGCACTTATGCACCTTTTAAACTATTAGAACTATGAAATCACATGCACAGAGAAATTATAGCACATAAATAAGTGATTCAACAAATATTCACAGTGTGAATTCCTGAGGCACCCTTGGGTAACAGCCTTAACTTTTTGGCTTCTCCTGCTTAGTGGTTACCTCAATCTGGCTTATATCATTTTAATGTTTATCCCTTTTTTTCTTTCCTTTCCTTATCTTCTTGCCTGACATTTAACATGAATTGCTTTTGTAATAGTAGGCTTTTATATTATAACCCCAACTTTAAAGGAAAGAAGGAAAGGGTTTCTTTTGTTTGCTTGGTTGGTTTTGGTTTTTGTTGTTATTGTTGCATGTGTGTGCGATGTGCAGATGCATGTGGTATATGCTCACATCATATGTTTGGGTGCAAGCTTTCTCTGGGTAAATGCCAGAAGAAAACATTGGTGTCCTGGTCTGTCACTGTCAATGTCCAAAGAGACAGGGTCTTTCACTAATCCTTAAGTTGGGGTGTCAGGAAGTGTCATCTTCCTGTCTCTGGCCTCCACAGTGTTGGTATTACAGGCATGCATATGGTTTCTTTGTCCACAGGGGTGCTAGGATCTGAAATCAGGACCTCATGCTTGCAAACAAACACTCATTCCCACTGAACCATCTGTTTAGCTCCAAAGGGAAATATTGAAGTGTACCATGAACCATGAAATTTGGTTCTGTTTTAATGGATGTTAATGGCAATAAAGAAGTTATCTATCGTTCTTGGGTCACTAAGAGTTTGTATCATCAACAGGTATGGAATTCTGGCATATGCTTTTTTTGCATCTAAGAAGATACTGCTTGTTTGTTTGTTTGTTTTTTAAAGGATTTACAAGTCACCTCAGGACTAGGCCAGACAGATGCCATTTTAGTTTTCTTTCAGATTTTCTTAATTTTAGGACTTTCTACCACATTTGATGGAATATAAACTTTCAAAGGCACGTCAGAAGTTGCCCAACACTACACTCTAACTTAGCTCATGAATCATCTCTGTAGTATCGTCAGTATGTTGCTGTTCATCGTCTGTGCTTGAGTACATGTACATGCAGGGTGGAAATTGTGCAGTCCATTCATTCCCTTCTTGAAAATTCCCAGTTCCAGAAAGTTGTTTCTTTTGTTGAGCTGAGATACACCTCAGTGTCATTCATGCTTAGCACCCAGTTTTGCCATATGGAACATGGAGAACAATCTCAAGGGATAAATAGAGGCACTATGCTTGTTGGAAAGCACCTAGCCTTCAGGACTGTGCAGATCTGAATTCAGCTTCTGGCTTAGCTATTGAAGCGGTGAGTGAGTTTGGGTACTGTAGCAGATTGTTTAACAGTCACAAACACCCCCCTCCCCCATTCCAAAAGGCTCCTCCTTTACAACCAAGCACGACAACTTCTCACCTTAGGGGTAGAATCTACTTATTCTTCTTCTTGTAACTAGGTTAGCTTTGGTCGTGCTTGGCCAGTAAAATGTAGAGTAAGTGATGTTGGAAGAATTCTGGAGTCTTGCTCTTAGAAAACCTTGCTACTTTTGCCTGAGTCTTCTTAGGATGCTTCTCTGAGTATGTCACATAAGGAAAGTAGCCTAGCCTGCTAGTGGTGAGAGGATTCCTGGAAATAAAGAATTCCAGCCAATAATCTGCATCTGCCCCAAACATGCCAGCCCAGATGGACTCTAGCTGAACGCAGCTTCATGGGCAAGGCCAGGGAAGATTACTTGAAGCTCAATGGTCCAGCTGATCCACAAAATCATGAAGATTATGAATTACTGCTGGTTTGAGCTGCTGGCACACAGCAAATGTGAACAAAGACAAGTGTTACTGAATTGAACATCCTGAGCTCCTGTTTCTTCCTTGTCAAATAGGAACAAACTTTTTTTAAAGACATGACTAATAGTGAGGATTAATATAAAGTATGTTGAACTGGATAGCTGGTGACTCTGTGAGAGGTACATTAGTAGTGCCAAATAAATGATTGCTGTGATGTAAACTTTTAAAGCTAACATTCCCTATTGGTTTTTAATTTTCCATGCTAAATCTTTCTTCCTTTGCCATTCTCTTGTCTGAGGAATCTTCTTGGCAGTGTTTATGCTCCCCTCCTTCTAATCACCTTCCTTTAATCAGTCCCCCAATTTTGTTAATAACTCTCCTAAAGTAGTACAACAAATGCCACCTGATTGTTGCCTGTTAAGGCAATAATTTTCTTTTAAAAAACTCAGGCATTTCTCATCTTACATGCAGTTTGCTGCTGATTCTAATTCTGCCTGCTCCAACTTAAACAGCTGTGAAACCAGGCCCCCACCTCTGAACTTATTCAGGTTTTTTTCCTCTTGGAACTTAAATGTAGCACTTTATATTTAACCTGTCAGAAGTCTGCTTTTTTCCCCCTTCATATGATTCTTCTAGTTAGATGACTACAACTTTCATGTTTTCAAATATTCTTTATTAAAAATGTTAAGAGCTGGAGAGATGGCTTAATTGTTAAAAGCACTTCCATAGGACTCCAGTTTGGTGTCCAGAAACCTCATCAAATGAATAACAACTGACTGTAATTCCAACTCCAGGGGATCCAAAGTTTCTGGCCTCCTTGGGGATCTGCACTCATATGCACATACTTACATGTAGACACTCACATGCACTTAATTAAGAATAAAAAATTAAAAGAACATTAAATAGGACAGGCTGGGAAGCCACCTAAAGGCAAACCATTTAACACCTTTTCCACATACAGCACAGAGACAGTACACATTATTAATAACGATATTATGGGTGATGCTACTTCACAACTTACAGATTGCTTTCACACACATTAGCTACTGAATCCAGGGTCCGATATGGCCAGTGGCAGTGTATGCCAATCTAATCCATGTGGTGGTATATATGAGCAGTGAAATTCTTTGCTAAAATCAAGGTTCACTACATCTAATAATTTTCTACCGAAATAAAATTTTATTGAGTATATTTTCTCTTTGTTTATTGGGACTACGGTGAACATTCTATAGGTCTCTGTAAAAAAATTTATATATATATAATCCTTCTCAGGGCAGTCGTCATGAATAAGAGTAAATCAATTTGTTTTTCAACAGTTCTGAAGAAGTCAAAGGGGATGATAGTCTCCCTAAAGTAATTTTCAATGAACCTCGAATGCCAAAATGTAACTGAAATCCTTTAGAAGCTTCTATTTTCAGAAGAGCGTTCATGTGTGTTAAAGCCTGCTCTCTCAGAGCAGGTGTAGCCCTGGTAGAACTGTAGAACACTACTCCATCTTCAGGAGGGGAGGGAAATGAGGAGCCCGTCTCCTTCCTTGCGTTCCCTTTTTCTTTCAGCTAGCCCTGGTATCTAGGGTGTGTGCTCCCTACATCCCGGATTTCTCGGGAGACTTGGAAGACGAGAGATAGCAAGCCAGAAGCCGACCAGCAGAACAAACGCTTCTGATTTCAGGAGAGGGATGAAGGCACTGAGACACACTAACCTCCCGGACAGGTGGCGGAGCCAATCCGCTCCCTAGCTTACTGACGCGCAGGCGCAGCGGGCGGGAGGGGGGGGGGCCCACCGGCCTGCGGCTGCGCACTGAGTCGCCGCTATCCCGGAAGCGCGGCGCTGTGCTCTCGCCACGTCTCTCCAGGGGGCCCCTCCCAGATCCCTGCAGTACTAGCGTGCCAGGCGCTTCCCTGAGGACCAGGCCCAGAGCATCATGGGCAGCGAGGCCCCGCGTGCCTCATCCTTCCAGATGCTGCTCCTGCTGCTTCTGCTTCTGCTCCGGGCCGAGCGACTGAGGGGCTCCGAGCTCACCTTCGAGCTGCCGGACAACGCCAAGCAGTGCTTCCACGAAGAGGTGGAGCAGGGCGTGAAGTTCTCTCTGGATTACCAGGTGCGGCCCTAGCCGCGCGTCTCACCCGGGCACTGGCGCGCCGCCATCCGGAGAGGCCTGGATTAGCTACCACAGGCTGCGGGATCCGGGATAACCCTAGACCGGTTGACTTCTTCCTGAAAAGAAACGTTTGTATCAGCCAGAGCCCACCCGAAGTGGGGCAGGGTGGTTGGGGAGTTAGGCAGGGTGATCGCCTAGGATGGTGAGCACCCCGCCCTCCGCCCCCCCCCCCCCGTCCTGTGTCCTGCAGAGTTGACCAGAATGACCTCCCCAGGTCCCTTGCACTCTGAACGCCAGCCGGTATTAATTAGCTGGACACAGGCTGGCAGCCTGCCTCAACTGTGTCTTGGGCTGCATTCTTACAGGTGTTGAAGCCAGACGCTTCATTTACAGCTGGAGTTGGGGCGAGCCAGCAGGAGTGATAAAGGGGCTTTTAGGAAGGAGAATTCAGTGCAGACTTTTAGCTCTGGCAGTGTTCACAAGGAAAGACCCTCACGGTGTGGCTCTGCCTCTTGCCATATGGCTCAGTGAAGCCAAGTCCTGCACTTGGACTCTTTGGACAGATGTCATAGCTAACAGTTGCTTTGGTGAAGTATCTGTCTCTGTGGGTTAATGAGCAGGTCTAGGGTTGGAGGGGCTAGTGAGCACGCTGGGGCAGGACTTCTAGAAATGAGGTGACACAGGCAGCCCGCATGGGGCACTCGGAGCAACCCTTCTGTGGTAGACTCTGAAGGACGCTTCTGTCACTGATGCGCGCAATCTCACATCTGTGGACAGCACCGAAGGTGTGTGTGCCTGCCTCTGAAGGATGTGGCCAGTGAGGCTCCAGAAGCCATCTGTGCACTTCAGGCTAGGCGTTCCTCATCAGTGTGTGTCCAGCAAGCACTCACTGCTTCACACAGACTTGCTGCATAGGCCTAGTGACTTGAATGTCATCCAGAGCGTTGAAGTTTGGAACTAGATGGAGGACGGAGGACTTTAGTTGTGTTCTTTGATGGTATTAGTTACAGCAGTTGATAGCTTGTGTATTCTGCCCTCTGCAGATTACTTGTGTTTATAGAGAAGATTTGAAGTCAATTATTTCTGAGGTCTCTACTGTCTCTAACCGATTCACGTGTGTATAGTGTATGCATGTCTGTACAGGTATAAGTGGGTACTCACACCTGTGTGTGCACATACAAAGGTCAAAGGTCAGTATCTAATGTCTTTCTTTCCTGCCCCCCCCCCCCCGCCTTGTCCTTTGAGACAGAGTTTCTCACAGAAGCCTGGAGCACCTAGATAGACTGGACTGGCTGGCCAGTAAGCTCTAGAGATGAGTCTGTCACTCCCCAGCCCCCCCACAATGCTGGAGTTACAGATATATGTTTCCAAATCCAGCTTTTTTAATATGGAGACTGGGGATCTGAATTCAGGTCCCCTTAATTGTATAGCAAGTACTTTACCTACTGAATCACCTCCCCATGCCCAACACTCACGGATTCTCCGAGGTGTCAATTAATATTTGCCATCTCTTCGTATCTTACCAGTACAAACAATATGAATCACTGGGTCCGTTTACCTGAGAATGACACTTGTGCTGGGCTCTTGCCTCTTGATAGAAGGGAGAAATAGTGGGTGCAGTTCCTGTCCTAGGGTGGCTCCAGGTTAGGTCCCACCCCCACACCCCCATCAACTTCAGAGGCCAGGTCCAGGCTATGGGCTGTCTAGAATTGGCTGATACTCACTGGGCATGTGCTTTGTGTCAGATGCTGTGTTAAACACCTGATGCGGTCCCTCAGGTTACCTTGCCACAACCTTATGAGATCATATTCCTCTCATCTCTCTTTCACAGATGGTGGCATGTCCTCAGAGACTTACTTGCCCAGGCTCACACAGCTGATGAGTGGCATGGCCCTAAAGAACTCACTTGCTTATGTGCTGTACTAAGGACTGAACAAAGATAACTTGCACTTTCTTTATATCAAAATGGATTGTCCTGTCCATCCGTTCCTCTTTCATGGGCTTTTCAAAGACCTGTCCACTCGTGCTGCAGAAGAGGGTAGTGGTTAAATGTCAGAGAGATGGCTCCTTGTAACCCTAAGGTCAAATCACAGTTCTCTGTTTTCTTTTGGGTAACCTTGGGCAATTTATTTAACTCTGGAGCCTTACTTCCCTCTTCTATGAAATGAAAGAATTAGGCTCACTGTACTCCTACCCAACAAAATCAATAGAGAGACACAGATTCCAGTCTCAGCCCTGGCACTTTCAAGCAGAGTGACGATGATTCACAAAATCTATAGTCACCAAGGAGACAAACCTCTGGGCATGTCTGTGAGGGAGTTTCTAGATTAGATTGAAGTGGAAAGAAGTTCCCAAAGTGTTTTGACTATTATTCCTTGGGCTGGGGTCCCAGGCTGAATAAAAAAGAGAAAGCCAGTTGAACACCATCATTCTCTATCTCTGCTTCCTGACTGTGGATGCCATGTGACCAGCTGCCTCACGCTCCTGACACCATGCCTTCTCCTCCATGATGAATGAACTGTGTGCTCAGATTTACTTGTGAGCTAAAATAAACCCTTCTTTCCTTACATCGCTTTTATCAAGTATTTTGTTATAATAACAAGAGAAGGGCTGAGTACAGTGGCCACACCATTTATTGAACTCTCAGGCTCAGCCAACTGGGAAGAGTCGTGGGACCCATGTAGGAGAGTGGTGAAGGTTAAATTATAGACGTGCCCATAGAGTGGTCACCGTGGCGGTCAGCATTTCAACGTATCGGTTGCCCCCAGTAACAGTATCCTTTCTGTGGTTGTCAGGTCATCACTGGAGGCCACTACGACGTGGACTGCTATGTGGAGGACCCCGTGGGGAACATCATCTACAGAGAGACCAAGAAGCAGTATGACAGCTTCACGTACACGACCGAAGTCAAGGGCGTTTATCAGTTTTGCTTCAGTAATGAGTTTTCCACCTTCTCTCACAAGACCGTCTACTTTGACTTCCAAGTGGGTGACGAGCCCCCCATTCTCCCGGACATGGGGAATAAGGTCACAGCTCTCACCCAGGTGAGTGGACATGACTGCGACAGGCCTAGTGGAGCCCTCCTGCTCTTAGCATGTTCCTGCTTTTCTGTCCTTGTCTCAGCAGATGAGCAGGAATCACCATCTAGCTGTAAAAGACTCTGTCCCCCCTCCTCCCCAATCTCCTGTTTTTAGCCAGAGCCCTCTCATATCTGATGCTTCTCTCCACCCTTCCAACTGCCTTTTCTCTACCACAGCATCTCTTGAAATCATGCCATACCTGTCTGCTGTGTAACATGCTCAAATCGTGAAGTCCAAAGTCCTGTTTCACGAGTGTTGGTGAGGGTCACACAAGCTGCCATCACAAACCCATGTGTTAGTGCCTAGCACACTAAGCCTGTTCCCCAGATGGCCTGGAAAAGGCTGACTGGTGACTTGGGAATCCAGGTGCTTTTCTTTTTTTCATTTCATTTCCTCTTCATTTGTTTTCTTTTTTCTTTCCTCCCTTTCTCCTCTCTTTACCTCCCTCCCTCCCTCCCTTTCTCTTTTCCTACTTTTTTTTTTTTAGTGGGGTTTGAGGGGCCTTGTGCATGCTAAATAGAGGCTCTGCTGCTACAGAGCTTTGTCCTGAGCCCCAAGATTCTTTTTCACCATTGTTCTCCTCCCAACCCGGGCTTTAGAGTTCTCTGTCTAGGGATGCCAAAAGAAGGAGAAATAAGAAAGGCACAGCTGTCCCTTCTAAGCCCTAGCCTGTAGTCACACATATCACTTCTGTTCATGTCCCTGTGGTGTGCACTTGTATAGCAAGTTCTCTGAACAGCAAATCCCCACCATAGAAGAGAAATCATGGTGTTTTGGGGGGACTGGTAGTTTCCATTATCTCCCTTGGCTTTCAAGATTATTGACTAACCCCAGCCTCTATCCTGAGCTCTTCCTTCTATTTAAACTCCTCTTTCCTTCTACACTTAAGCTGGGCTTCCTGAAGGACAGGACTCCAGTATCTGTCTACTTTTGTATTCTCAAAACTTTAGTGGAGGAGACATTGCACCCAAAGGAGCTCACCAAATATTTGTCTTATGATGGATCATGATGGCCTGGGGAACCTGTAAGACAGGAATAACCATCTATGACTGCACTTATTTATTTCAGGACCAAAGCCAGAATGTCTCAAGTCTCCAAGGAGACCAACATTTCCTCCTGTCTGTCTTCTGAGGAGACCATATGTTCTCTGTGACTCATGCCCAGTCTTTCACTGTCTCTGGACAGTCAGGACAGAGGTGCATTGCCCAGTACAGTATCTACTATGTACATTTGGCTCTTTAAATACAAGCTAGAAGATCCAGCCGAAGGTATAAATTGTTCTGTGGGTCACTGATGAGACCGTGGAAGATTTCATAACCTGAGTTTAAGGACTCACTCCTGCATCAGTGGGACGAAAGACAGAGAAAAGGCTAATGATTTAAGTCAACAACGAAGGCCTTTCCTAGAATTCCTGTTCAAGTTTGATCCTGTTGCATAGAGGAGAAGAGGTAGAATTTGTGAAGTTCCTCTTTTACCAGCCCTTTTTTACTAAATATTGTATGGTTCTTCTTTTAGCCAGTGCCTGCTTTTCCTCAGCCCCTGAAGCAAGCTAGGGTATTACCTGACTGAAATTTTGTGGTAACAAGCTGAAGAGCTTTCTGGTAGACTAGCACCGATGGGGGTCTCCAGTGGATGGGGAGGTAGCGTACATTTATAGGGTAAGGGATTGCTCCTGAGTGTGTGTCACTCTTGGTGACACACTGCTTTGGGGAGGGCTTTTGCCACATGTCCAAATCATGTACTATGGTTTGGATATGGTCCCCCACCCCTCAAAGGTCCCTATGCTGGAGGCTTGGTCTCTAGTGCAGTAGTACAGAGAGGTGGCGGACCCATGCTGAAGTGTCGGGCTAGGGCTGAGGGTCAGGAATTCCCAGTAGTGGATCCCATGACCACTAGGTTTTTGAGTGTGCTGGATTTCTAACTTGGAGAACCAAATAAGTCATTCCCAGGTGCTTAAAAGCAAAGTTCCTATGGATTTGTATAAATAAAAGTGTGTGTTTGCACATATTTACATCTATACGTACATATATGCATACATACACAGCCTGTAACTGAACTGAACACACACACGTGTGTGTGTATGTTTATCTATTTTGCCTTCCAATTTCAAAAATGATCTTTTTTTTTTTTTTTTAACTACGCTCTCTGATTTTAGCACCCTAAACTTCCCCAAAGCCCACTCCTGTCCAGCACAGAGGCCTTCTTAATGGAGGTCTTCATCTTCTCCTGCCAGTGCTGTGTCAACCATGGGGATCTCTGGAAGTAGAAAGTGAGGAGCAGCAAGCCCATGTATACTGCCATGGTCTTTGTGAACTAGAGGCCTTTTCTGCTAGTTGACAGTGGAGGTGTCTTTTGCAATCACCCTCTTCCTTTCTTTGTTGTGTATAATTTGTTATTAGTGTATATTGTTTTCTATAAGGACTTTTTTTTTTTACTTTATTCTTCTGATACTTCTTTTGCTTACATAAAGCTAGCATACTTCACTCTTTATCTCTTTATTAAATTGATTTTTAAAAAAATATTCTTACTCTCGTAGAAATACTCTTCAACCCTTTTTCTACTGTTCTTTATTATGAGTCTGCATCATAGTTTTTTCCATCATACTGCATTCTGTAGAGTTCCAGGACTCCAACCTGACTAGGGTGGCAAGGGAATAAAGAAAAAACAAACACAGAGATACAGAAAGAAAAATTGGTCAGGTGATCTCGGCTCTCTGGTGGAGAAGTCTCAGCACCCTGGAAGCTCAGTGTGTTTGTTCTAAAGAATTGAAAAAGGAAGTGGGATTGTTACATACAGCTGTATTACAGATCAACGAGGCAGGGTCATATACAGCTGAACAAGGAGGTAGGCTTAGTTAATCTTGGTAGGATCAGTCTATGTAGGTACAATCTTTAGGCTATAAAGATCTGAGGGAGAAAGCTACAGTGGACATTTTCTGCATAGATTATCAACATTTGCACTAGGAAAGCTTTTCCATTTTTCTGAGCCAGGGAAGGCTTCACCATTTTCCCATGGATCAATGGTTTTGACTTGGCTGTGCCCATGTCAACAGTGTACATTCACTCAGGACTGACTGCATTAACTCAGGGCTTCCTTACTGCCCCCATTAACATTAATCAATTCTATTTTGCATTTCTATTTGAAAAGATTTGTTATTTTATGTGCATGAGTGTTTTGCCTATGTGTATAGCTGTACAACCATGTGCATGTGGTGCCCAAGGAGGTGAGAAGAGGGTGTCACATACCATGGAACTGGAGTTACAAACAGTTGTGAGCCACCATGTGGGTGCTGAGAATCAAACAAGTCTTGAAAGAGCAGCCAGTGCTCATAACCATACACTTATCCATGAGTCATCTGTCCAGCTTCATTATTATTTGTTTTAGCCAATGGATTTGGTTAGTTAAGATTACCTCTAATCATTGTCAGGAGCATGGGTAAAAGTTAATTGGGATATGTTTAACTTAAAGTGACTGTTTCTTTCCCAGCAACAGTTAACTGCCTGTAGACCTTAGTAAGAGGCTGGGCCCTGTGACTCCTTCCTCCATGACAGGATGTTGACAGGCCTGATCTTGTGCAGGTAATCACAGCGGCTGGAGCAAGGACTCTTCAGCATACCTGATGCATTAGTTGTCTATTGCCACAGACACAGTGGCTGAGTGTTGCACCAAAGCTGGGACAGAGGTGTTGACAGGTTGTGTTCTTGCCTAGATGAGGAAATGTCTGCTTTCTTGTTAGCTGGGTTGTTGGCTAGATTCATTTCTGTATGGTTATATGGCTAAGGACCCTGTTTCATTGCCATTTATTATGCTGTCAGCCCCTTGAGACATTCTGCTGATTTTTGTAGGAGCTGTCTTCTTCCAGCTAGAGAGAGTCTCTGTTATAAGGGCTTGTGTGAGTAGGTCAGGCTACAGGCTCATCTCCCTACCTGTCTTGAGGTCAGCTGTTTAACAGTGTAACCGCAGAAGTGTTGGCTCCCCACGCCTTCAATTCATGGGTGGGGAGCAAGGACTGGTAGTGGTGTTCCAGAAATTTTCAGAGATCTGCCTACTACATAAACTGTTTTAGCAGGCATAAGAAATTGCAAAGTGGTATGTGTTATATGCATGGTTGTGCATTCACAGGCGTTTGTGTATACATGAAGCTGTAGGCATCATTTTATAGTAGAATAAGCAGTAGATTCGAAGTGTGGCTTCGAATTATGTCTAGTTCACACTACTGTTATTTAGCTTATGTGTCTCTTTGAGCCTCAATTTCTTCATCAGTGAGGATAAAAGTAAGCTGTAATCTAGCTGTCCTTGACTGAGGGTGATGATCTTGCCTATCAGGGCATTGTGAGGGTTAAATAAGAGAATTAGGTTGGGGCTTGCACACATAGGCTCAGAACCCAGATAGTCAGGTACTGATTCTGTCACTTACTAAGTGTGTGTGATTGGACAAGTTACCATCTTTGAGTTCCTTGGGTTTTTCTGTAGGATTATGAAATCACATAAAGTACTTAACACCAGCCCCTCAGAAGCATGCCAATGATCAACCTCTAGATGCTGCCAAGTATGCTACCATGAACCTTGGCTGCTTGCTGGATGCCACCCTGCCTGTGTAGGGCTAGCAACTGACCAATTTACTGCTTTTCTCTTCCTGCCTAGATGGAGTCTGCCTGTGTAACTATTCACGAGGCTCTGAAGACTGTGATCGACTCCCAGACACATTATCGGCTGCGAGAGGCCCAGGATCGAGCCCGAGCTGAAGACCTGAATAGTCGAGTGTCCTACTGGTCTGTTGGCGAGACTATTGCCCTGTTTGTGGTCAGCTTCAGCCAGGTGCTACTGCTGAAAAGCTTCTTCACAGAAAAACGACCTATCAACAGAGCGGTCCACTCCTAGCCATGCTGTCCCATATTGCAGCCCCGTGCGCCCCTAGGGTCTCAGGTTCCTGCAGGGATGGGGGTGAAGGGAGAACTGCAGGAAGGACGATGGTCATACTTTGTTGTTTGTGCACATACCTGATTCTTGCACTCCAGCAACTGAAGCTCACAGAGCCCAGTAATATGAAGCATCTGATTGTATTATGTGTGTGGCACTGACCATGTTTATGTTTATGGTCAGCCTAAGGGGTTGGCTGCCTTGGGAGGGCAGTTTTCCAGCATCCAGGCTGTGGGAGAGCTCTAAGAACCTGGGCCTCCAGGGCAGCTTAGGATTCTGCCACTGCTTCATGATACATGAGTCATTAGGTTGTCATGTCCTCTTACATCTGGAGGAGAAAGGAGTTCTCAGTTCTTGTGTTCTCTTTCGTTTGGCTCTCTGTACCCGAAGAAAGCAGTAGGAACCTGGAAGCAGTGGGGTCAGCCATACAACCAGGACCCAAATGGAGAGTGAGTGATCTGTGTCTCCTGGAGGCAAAATTGAGCTAATAAAAACCAAGTTTGCACACTCTGGAGGGGTGTACCTCTATTTCTTTGCCTGGAAGGAATTTCTAGCTTAATGGGGAGCATGGACTTATATGTAAACAGTGTGACAGAGAAAGTGGGTGGCCTGGAGCTGGATAGTGTATGGGGTAGAGATGTGAAGGGGAGCCACTGAACCATTCCCAAGGGAATGAAAACAGGAAGAACCCTTCCCATTCCTGTCTCTCACTAGGCTGGGTGAAGGCTGTGCATTAATGGTTTTTTCTGCGACAATAACCTGGCCCATCTGCATGACCTGCTCTCTCGTTTCCTGTTAATCAGATGTCATTTCTCAGCATAGGGTGGCAGCAAGGAATCTGAAAATCCAAGCTGACACTTAACACATTGTGGGAAAGAGGGCAAAACAATTCTTTGAGAAGACACCTTCGAAACCTTATTACTTAGCTTGCTTGAAAGTTAAATTTGTCTTCTGTATGTTTTTGTTGTTATTTCTTTTGTCTCTTATTTTGAATATAAGTATTATGTACATCTAAAAAATGAGTTTTATGAATGATATTTAGGGCAGAATGAGGAACACTCAACTCTTCATGTATCTGCCACCTAGATTGACAGAGCACACCTGGTGCACCTGGGCTGCCTCTGCGCAGATTAGCAGCATACCTGGGCTGCTACTTTTTTATTTTGTTTGTTTTGCGACAGTGTTTGCTTTGTAGCGCAGGTTAGCTTCCAGCTCGCAATCCTCCTGTTAACTGGTGTGCACCATCACATCTAGCTTTAACATGTACTACTTTGATGCCCTCTAGCTGCATGCCCTTTCCCAGCCCTGGCTTCTGTGGGAACCACCAACTTGAACATACTGTTCTTCAGCCACTGAGGAGTCTAAGAAGTCAAGGCCATCACTGTAACACAACTTTTCATATTGATCTTCAGAGAGAGAGGGAGAGAGAGAGGGAATGTTCTCCAACTTTTAGAAAAATAAAAAAGAATAGAATTGCTATGCCTCCTGCTTTATTAATATAATTGTATTTAACTGTCAAGGACACAAACTAAGGAGGATACTGCTCCATTGAGTTTTGGAGATAATGTTTGTAGTGAAACTTTACCATTTGCCAAAGATTTTTGATCAATAATATACTAATAGCAAGTTTAATAATTACCCAGTCCGAAAGACATACAGTTCTCCAGTCCATGAGGCAAAATTTAAAATGAAAGAGCTTTGAATATAAAAGTTTAATAGGATACTGCAAATAAGAATTTCAAACTTAGAAGTGTGGTGTGTAGGGGAGATGAATGGGAATATGGATTTAGAGAGTAAAGGGAAAGATTGAAAATCTGAGCACTCATGGTGACAAATCTCAAGTCACTGATGCCTTTTATGCATCTAAATAATTTTTATCAAATTAGCCTGTGTTTAGCCTGTGTCTTTTAGAGCCCCATGTTCATTATGAAAAGTTATAAATACAAAATTTAAAATGTGGGGGTCCTTATGGTTTCTCCAAGACAAAGAATACAGGACACTTCCTTACTTCAAGCCTGGCCTCCCTGGGGAGACTCCGATTTCACATGTGGGAAAAGGCATTCAATGTTGCATCTGAGTAGGAAATACTCAGGTGGTTTGGCCTTTTGGGATTTGAATCCAAGTCTACCATGCATCTTTATGTCATCATGGACAAGGTGATGAGCTGCTTGCTCTGAACTGTCCTTACATGAGGTGGACACAAAAGAATGTTCTGATTGGACAGGGAGATGGTATATGCATCATTGTTAAGCATAACTTACCCTCTCTTCCAGGGAAAAATCTATTTGAATTTAAGCCTGATGCTGCTGACTGGTGGAGCTTAAAGGCACATCTGTTATCTGCTTACCCGGGAGACTGAGAATTCTCTCTGGGAAGAGAAAGAACTTCTGACTTTCATTGAGAGTTAGTATTCTTAAGAGGAAGAGAGTGTTTTAAAAACACTGGGTTTTTAAAGGGTTTTAAAGGGCTGGGTACATAAAAGGTGTAAGATTGGCACTTTCAGGAACTTGTGTCTAAGTCCCACTGAGGAAGGGGAAGAAAGGGGAGAGAGTGAAGAGAGAGAGAGAGAGTGATCCAAGGAGATATGGTGTGCTTCATAGCCTATGTTTAAAAAACAGGAGTTTCTTCAGGGACATCTCTAAAGTAATTATAAACCTGGAAAATACAGGACTTGCCCCAAAGACTGAGAGTTGCCCTAGGGTGCTGGTTTTGGCTGCCCTGAGACAAGAGTCTTGTGCCATTAATACTACTGCAGTGTAGTGTGGAAGAGCTGTAATCTTTGAAGCTCAAGTATCTTTGCTGTCAGGACCCTCTACAGGACCACCTTGAGTGTGAGTGGACATTTGTTAAAATACATTTTTCTAAATGGTAAAATCATGAGTCTCCTGCAGGTATCAAATTAATATACGCTAAGGGTTATTTTATTTCTGATTCAGTAGGGAAATAGGTCTCATAATGATTCAAAAGAGAATTTGGAGAACTGACATTGCTACAGAGCTATGGAGTACATAGCCCAAAGATAATGAGGCTGGCTAGTCAGTAACCCAGTCGGATATGCTATATGGAGAAACGTATTATAAAAACAGCCCAAGGTCAAGGCTTGGAATTACATGGCCTGGAGGAGTGTGCAGAAATGTGGGGGTTTGGTTTTGATGTTTGTTTTAAACATGTTCTTCCCCTGTGGAAATCTAAAGGGGCCCCTGAACCATCATTCCCACCACCCAGGG
The DNA here is from genome assembly GCA_026225945.1 of Cricetomys ansorgei. Lineage (NCBI taxonomy): Eukaryota > Metazoa > Chordata > Mammalia > Rodentia > Nesomyidae > Cricetomys > Cricetomys ansorgei. The sequence goes on along the minus strand of JAMJFZ010001100.1, from coordinate 9,061,647 downwards.
AGTGGCACTGATGTCCATAACCCAGGAGACAAGCTGTTCCTATCTCTCTAGCTCCAAAAAGAGTCATCCCTTGGCCTTTTCAGGCCTAGGCTGGGAAGAACTTTCAGCTATTTCCTCTTGGAATTTGACCTTAATCTTAAACTGTTTTCTCCTTTATTTCATTCAAGCTTTATAAGAAGCCTTCCCCCACTAAATTCTCCTCAGTTAGAATGGGAAGAAAATGGGGCGGTGAAAGAAGGAAGGAACAAATTCAGTTGTTGCAGATCCTGGATGCTCTGGATTAAGAATTTTTGCCTGTCGTCCTTCCCCAATTCCTGCAGTTCCTGGTTGGGATTGGCAGTTCAATAAGGTGTGTGTGTGTGTCTGTGTGTGTGTGTGTGTGTGTGTGTAAGCCAGCACATGTGTCTAGGGTGCATGTGTAGAGATGAGAAAACAATTTGTGGGAATCTGTTCCAGGGACTAAACTCAGATCATCCTCCTTGGCACCAAGCCTTTTACCTGCTGAGCCAAATTGCTGGTCCAAAACAAATTTTAAAATGTCTTACAATGGGGAAGTGTCTGGTAAGATAAACCTCAAATATGCCCAGTGTCCCCCCTTCCATCCTCATTTCTAACTCATCTGCCTCATTGGAGCTGCGAAGCTGTTACCTGACCCTCTGGCCCACACACATGTTGCCCCAGAATGTCTGAGGCTCTAGCAGGAATCACACAATCTCCATGCAGGAATCTATGTTCCTGGTTTTCCTGGAACGCCCAAGATAGATCAGCCTGGCTTTGAACTTGTCATGATCCTCCTGCTTCATCCTCCTGAGTACTGGCATGTTCCACCAGGCCAGGCCCATAGACCAAACCATGTTGTAGTTTAAGTGCAAAAGCTATGGGTAGCCCAGCTAAAATTTTAAGAAATTCATGGAGTAGAACAACACACAAACCGTTCTTGAATGAACTACCCCAGAAAAAACTCTTATTGATTCAGGGAAAAACAGTGCTATTATATGAAAGGTGGATAGATCCTGGAATAAGTGTATATGTTTAAAAATCATATATATATATATATATATATATATATATATATATATATATGAAAGAAGAGATACTATCGTGAAAAAACTAGGATGCTCGTGCAGGGCAAGGAAGAATGCATAGGGATGAATATGGTCCAAATATATGACATAATTAAATGAAAAGGTCTATATGAAACCCATCAACGTGTGAACTATTAAGAAGAGGGCAGATGACAAACATTTTATCTGCTAATTTCCGTAATTTTCATTTCCAACAATGAAAAAATCTAGTAAGAATACATTTCATAAATCTTAACAATTTAAGCATAGCAAAATAGAGAATTTAGAGGTGAGGGAAGATAGGAGAAAGTAACCTTATTTTTCCTGAGAATTTAGGGGTAATAATAATTTTAATAACTAGGAAAAATCAGAATGATTTCCTGCACTGTGCTGACTCTGGTTCTACTGCTTCATGTGTAGCATCTAGCTCACAACAGTTCTCTGACACAGAATCTAAACATACACTTTTTATGAATGAGGAACACAGCACAGAGAATTCAGCTGACTTTTCCCAGGGCCATCTGGCTAGTAAATGTGAGGAAAACTATTTATCTGTCTTTTTAGTAAGTCAGTAAGATTAGCACCAGCCACTCCTGATGCCATCTGAGGAAGGAAGTCATGGTCAGGGACAAGGGTGGTCACTGGAGCTGGGACAGTCAGCTCTGTCCTTTCTAAGTCTTGTGCCACTGAGATGGCAACTTTTAAGCCTTGGATGTAAAAGTCCTGTCTTCTAACTGTGACTATAGCAGGCAAATGTTAAAACACTTAAAAGATAGGGACCTGGGGCCCAGGTGATAGCTCGGATGGTAAATTGTTTGTAGCACAAGCATGAAGAACCAAATTTGGAACCTTAGAACCCACACAAAATCTAGGTATTATGGTGTACACTTATGTGCCCAGAGCTGGCCAGCTAGCCTATCTGACTTGGTGAGATCCATGCCAATGAGAGATGTTGTCTCAAAAAATAGGTGGATGGTGACTGAGGAATGACAGCAGATGTTCTCTTCTGTTCTTCACATATACACACATGCAAATGCAAATGCACGTGCACACACACACACAGAAGAAACCCACTTTCTCGCAGTTATGGAGACTGGCAGCCTAAGGAGTCTGTCCCATCTGTGGCTTGCAGATAACTCTCTGTCCTTACATGGTCTCTTGAAATATATGCATTTTTGACACAAACACAGCTCAGCCCACGATCATGGTCATATTGCGTGGATATCCTCCAATTCTCTCGATCTGTGTTGCTTTAAAAATTAATTATATTCTGCTTAGAATCACCATTTTATCTAGTTTGTGTAGCTCGTGGCTTGAGTTAGTTATCATTGCTCCCTCTTGTCTCCTTTATGAAATATTGACCTATATAAATATGCCTAGAGGGTGGAGCAGTTTGATAATGATTCAGTTTTGACTGTCAGTTGGGAGCTGTGTGAGGGCTGTATGAGGATGTGCTAATCACGTAGTTTCTCCATCAGGAGCCTCAGTTTCCTCTTTTGTAAGTAAATGTGAAGCCAATAATGACTTTCATGGCAGCACAGTGAACAGAATGAAACATTGGGTACAATCCAAATGTTCATCAAGAGGGGGCTGGTTAAACAAACTGTAGATGACTTACATATGGGAATATTTTATTATAGTTTGGAAATGAGTGGAATGTTCCCCACACAGCCACATGAAATGATATTGAAAGCATATTAAGAGTGAAAAAAATATTGCAAAGTGTTCCAGTGTGATACCTCTCGTTTTTCACTAAAAGCATACAGAGAACTGTATTCTTATGAGAAACATATGTTTGTGAGCATATATAAATATGTTATAAATACATATTAAAATTGTAAAAACACAGATTGTAGGTAATGGTATAAAATGGAAGGTGATCTCTGGGATGGAGGATGAGAAACAGGAGTGAGGGCTGTGAAGGACAATTCCACTTCAGTGTGAAGTGTTACTTCTTTTAAAGAACTGAAATACATATGACAAAATATTATCACCGGTCAGTTCTACGTGACAGGTATGTAGGTGTATGTTATGTTCCCTTTTGCACTCTGTATGAAAATCTTGAACACAGAGTAAACAAAAGGATGGAACTACTCCTTGCCTCATCTCTTAGGGCTGATGTAGGGCTTTGATAATAATAAAATATTTGTGGAAGCTCTTAGAAAAGTAAAGTCTCCTGTAGAAATGCTGTTTCTATAGCTAATCTGTTCCATTTGCTGTCGATTCTGTTAACTTCCATTGCAAAAGTCCACATTGTCTGGTAGCTCCAAATCTGGGGAGGTATTTGCAGTAATCACGATGAGAATGGCAGAGAAGTGGTGGAGAGTGGTGATGGAGAAGTCGGTGCTGATAATGGGGATAGAAGTACTCATAAGAGTTAGCGGTGATAGTGTGGTGGTGATGGTGTGTGTGCGGTGGTGATGGTGGTGCTGGCGCTGGTGGTGGTGGTACTGATGATGGTTATGGTGTTGCTGGTGAGATGGTGATGGTGAATGAGGATGGTGATGGTGATAAAGGAGGACAGATGAAGATGATGTCTGTGGTTGTGGAGGAAGAGGTGGTGCTGATGGTGGTGGTAGTAACAACAGCGGTGGTGACGTTGACAGTGGTGATAGTGACGGAGGTGGTGGTTGTGGTGGTGTTGGTATGGATAGTGGTGAGGGTGGTGATGGCAGTGGGGTTGGTGAAGGTGATATGTGTAGCGAGTAGAATTAGACGTCTGATCTACTTCTGTGCCCTAAATGTACCACAGAATTTAATAGTTTGGGAGCTGAGTGTCTTACTCTAGTAAGACTAAACTTTTCAAAGGCAAACTGAATGACTGCTTCTAGTAAACATTCTTCAAAGCTCTGTATTTAGGGATATAGTCTTTTTTTTTTTTCTTTCTGTAAATACTTGGTGAATTTGATCATTTCCTTAGAACGGCAGCAATATGAGAGATGACCACAAGAGGACAGTAGAGAGACACTAATGAAGTCCGTCTGTGCCTCAAGCATGCCATGCTTCGCCACTCAGGCAGCTGCTCTGTACCTGGCGAAGCATGTCTCTCAAGGGACTCATGACATATCCCAGGACTATTGGAGATGTCACAGAGTGCCATAGAATTTAAGAGCTGTTTAGAGCCATTGGTTCAATGTCCTCAGCCTTAGCCAGTAGCATCTTGACTATGACTTAATGGGAAACCTTGAGCCAGAACCACACAGATGTGTCCCTTATGAATTTCTGAGTCACAAAAATAGTCATAACAAATGATTTTTTAAAACTGTGTGCTGTTGACCTTGGAAATAATGTATGTTGCTGTGAAAAATACCATAACTGAGGGCATGCAGCAAACAGCCAATACATAGTAACTTTAATTGCTATTCAGGTGACTCTTAAATACAAAGAAGTCATTTCTTCCCAGTGTTCTCTCATTAAATGCAATCACTTGCCCCCATTCATATCAATTATAATGCGATTTGTAAGTGCTAACATTCATTCATTCATTTCTCATTATGCTAAACTGCTGTATGGAATGACTTCAACAAGAAAAACTGTTCGTCCATATACTCATTGAGTACTTCATATAGACATCCACTCATTATGTATGTAAGAGACATACATAATGATAAAGGTTCAGACTCAAGAAAGGGCATGGTCATTGAGGAGGGAGGGTCAAAAAGGGGCTTCTTAGAAGAGGTAGCCTCCAAAATAAGGCTTGAAGTAGGGAGGTATATTATGAAAATCAGTATAAACAACGCTTAGAAGTTTGGGGGAGTGAAGCAAAGACTTGCGTAGGATAGACCATTATAGGAGTACAATGGGAACAGGTATATGATGGGAAGTAAAGATGTAGAGGCAGTAAGACAAGCTGAAGAGTCTTGATATAATGCTAACAGGGAGCTTGGGCTCCATCCTTTGGAATGTTTTCAGTAGGTGAGCATGACCAGGTACAGGTTTTCAGAGCACTAGTGCTTTGTGGTGGCATGTGTTTTCAATCCCAGTGGTAGGGAACTGAAGACAGGCAGATCTCTGTAGCTCACTGGCCAGCCAGTCTAGCCTACTCAGCGAGCTCCAGGTCCCATGGAGAGATCCTGCCTCAAAACTCAAGGTGAAACATCCCCAAGAGACAACATGTGAGGTTGCCTCTGGCTTCTGCTTCTACCCTACTGCAAACACATACATGAACAAACATAAACAAATACCCACACAAACACAGAGAAAGACATGCTAAAAAAGGAAAGAAAAAAATGTCTAATCAACTTTCTAGTGCCTGAATTAAGCACTATGGCCATTGTTGCCTGTGGGGTTGTACTGACCGCCCCATTAGAGATGGACAGTGGCCCTGGCCCTGGTCAGTTTATCTTCTGAAAAATGGCCACAGAGTCTTAAAAGAGTATCAGAGAGAGTGGAATGTTTACCAGGGTCTGCAGCATCACCAGCTCAGCTGAGAGGGCGTGGCAGGTAGGTCAGAGGAGGTCAGAGCTAAGGGATGGGTCACAGAGACATGGGTCCCAGAGGAAAAGAAAACAGACACGACGGCTTTAAACACACAAAATAATCTCTATTTCTAGCTAGGGTGCTTTTCAGTGTGGAAAACTCAGAGTAGTCGACTAAAACCCTGTCAGAACTAACAAGAATGCAGTATGGCGGACGGCGCGCACACACGCGCGCACACACACCTTTCCTATAAGTCAATGATATTTTATTGGAGACATTTAATGGAAAGAAGCTCTAATGCTTATGACAACAAAATCACATATATTTTTACCAGGAGAGAAAAATGATATATTTTTAAAATACTTTTTTTAGTACACTGAAATTTTATGGAGGAAATAATTTGATTGAGGACCAAGAAAAAGTTAGAAAATACTAGCCATGTCATTTTTCCATTTGGGAATAAGTACACACACACACACACACACACACACACACACACACACACACACACACACTTACATTCACACACTCATGCACACACTCACACACACACACCCACACATACTCTCACACACACCCTCACTCACTTTGTGTTGATAACAGCTCTGAAACTTAGTCACCAAACCATCACTATGATTTTATTCTAGATGGCAGATCAGGTATGATTCTTATATTTTGTTTTAGTTCATTGTTTATTTGTATTTTACACTATAAAACAAATACATATTATTACCTAATTTAAAAAAAAAACTAAGAGAGAAAAAAATAGCATACTGTCTTTAGGGAAGTTATTGTCTGCCCTCAAATTCACGTGTTACCATTTACCTCTGACAACCAAGTAACTCCACCTTCCCCTGGGACCCTGTCTGGGAAATGATGAGCTATACTTGGAAGCTTGAGTCTGAGGTCACAAAGCCGGAACAGTCATTATTCATCCTTATTAATTCCTTATAGAATGGATTGTGGATGGACTCCCTTTCTTTCTCCTATATAACCTAAAAGAAAAGAGTATCATCGCAGAAAAAGAATTTCCCGTGAATAACTGGGTTGCATTCTCAGATATTTCGAGATGAATGGAGACTCATGGCTTACAAGGTGGTAGAAATGTGAAAACTCTTCATTTTGCCAGATATAAAGCTCATGTATTATTGCTACCAAGTTCTAAAAAAAAAGAAAAGAAAATTATGGCTGTTTTCAGAGGCCAGCAGGGAAAAGCAGGATCTTGGAACTTCATTCCTTTTCTGACAGTGACCCCAGCTTGGAGAGATTTGGGGGATGTTTCAGTGCAAAGGACAAAAGCCTTATCTCAGTGCCGTGTATGCTTTTCTCTAAGCCCTGGCCAGAGTCCCCAGGCATGGAGCTAGTAAGGCCCAGACATGTGGACTGCCAGTGACAGATGTGTGAAGAGCAAGCCTTTTGTACCCTCTGTCTCTTATGCCTAGTTTCTGAACGCCAGTGACAGATGTGTGAAGAGCAAGCCTTTTGTACTCTCCGTCTCTTACATCTAGGTTCAGACTCCCTGCAAGATCACCCAGAAGAAGAAAAGAACAATAAAAAAGCTCAAAGAAAGGTGCCTGAGGGAAAGGGGCTCTCTGTAGGAAGCTCAGGATCGCTTGCTTTTTCCATTATGTGCAAGACGGAATCACAGTAAAGATATCCACACTCTCAGATCAAAATAAAACGAGGACATTCCCTGTGGAAGGCTGAGTCCACACTGAATCTGCTCTCTGTTCAGCTTCTCCCCATCACATCCATTTTGGCTTAAGTCTAATTTGTTTGGGAGGGAGTGATAGAGAAGAAGAGAGTTGACATATTACCCTGGAGCCCCATAATTGTCACTGATGAGTTATTTCTCTTTATTGAGTTGAGACAGGATGGGGATTAGTGGGCTATGAGGTGCTTTGCTTACCTTTACCAATCCACATTTGGCGTCTACATACTGATACGGTACCAGAAACATAGGAAGTTAACCTTTAAAGTTTCTATGGATGCCCCGTTATTGAGGAATCCAGAAAATGAGCTAGGAAACTACATCAATTAAGTGACATTTTATGGTGCATGAGACCAGGAAGTCAGACATGATGTCCAAGAAGCTACCATTATTGGGATGTTCATCAGGTGCCATATAACAGCACACATCACTAGAACGATGAAGAGGCCCCGTAGAACCTCTTCAGAGCCTGGAGGTGGTAGGAGTGGTGAGCAAAGATTGTCCAATCAGAGGGTCACTTGCAGTGGAAGAACTTTGTGACAGGTTAGAGGATGGCCTATTTCATGAGACAGAATTTTGTTCAGAAAAATGCCATACCAACTCACCTGAGTGACAGCCAGAAAGATGCTCGGAGTCCCAGAAAACCACTTAGATGCCAAAGGTAGAGCTTTAGTTATCAGAGAGCTGGGGTTCCATCCCAGATAACCACCATAACCAGTTATCTAAGGTTGCTTGGTTACACTAAGCACCTACTCTTGGCTTGGCAAGCGTACTAAATGCCAGTTCTGCAGGTGGGAGAAGAAAGCTCTTGAGTTTTCCCTCTTTGGTTTGTGCAGGACTCAGAGCTGGGACAGAAAAGCCAGCAGGTGTGAGCCATTGAGAAATCCTGCTCAGAGGAGCTAGCCATGACCTTCCCCTGTGTGGCAGCCCTCCCCTTCTCTGAGCCCTTTCTGAACCCTCTCCATCTGTGGGTTCCCGAGTAGCATACGTTGCCCACAGTTGCAGCTAGTTTTTAATGGATTAAGTGACAATGTTCAAAAACTTTTAAATGAGAGGTTTAATTTTAGATGTCTGGGCTTCAGTAAACATCATTATTACAAGTTGAATGTCAGAGATGTCAGGGAAATAAAAGTTGTCTCACCCAGCTTCTTTTCATTATCGGGAGGAAGTGGCCTTCGTGGAACATTCTGATGAGCTGTTTGCTTATTTCCTGTGTGTGTCTTGGGCAGCCACGTATACAAGAATAGGTTGTCTTTCCACCCAGGATCAATCCCAAACCATATGATGTTTTTCTGTAATGATGAAACAATTGAGCAGAATGTTGTTAGATGGAAGGAGAAAACTAGTAGATTTTGAAGTGGTTAAAGAGTTTTCCAACCATAAGAATTCCCTACCTGTGCTATTAGTCAGAGTTCTTTAAAGAAACAGAACAAATAAAACTGATAACAAAGGAGATTTATTAGGACTTATCACAGGATTAGTCCTGGTATGCCAACAATGGCTGTTTCAGGACAGAAAGGCTGAGAATCCAGTAGTTGCTCAATCCACGAGGCTGGATGCCTCAGCAGTCCCAGTTTAGTGCTGGAGTCCAGAAGGATTCCTGGAGAGCTGCTGGTCTTCAGCCTATGCTGGGACACCAGGGTAGGTAAACTTGCTAGTGAGAATGAGGGCAAGCAGGCAAAAGTAAAGCTTCCTTCCACCATGCCCTTTTATGTGGGCTACCACTAGCAGGTGTAGCCCAGATTTAGGGTGGATCTTCCCACCTCCAATAATCTGATTACTAAAATTCCTAGAAACTTGACTTTTAGTTGATTACAGGTGCAATTGACAACCAAGACTAGCCATCACAAACTCAAGACAAACCCTTTTTACTTAACAGTGGGCTGAGAGCCTTTGTCTGGTATCTTTAGTATCATATCCCCAGAGTTTAGAACTGTTGGCATGAAATAGGTGCTTGATGTGTACTTAATGAAGGAATGAAGAAACATGTAAATGGCAAATGTTTATTTAACAAAGACTAAGTGTAGAGGAACACTTGGAAGAAGTTTTTGTTATTTTGGTTTCTCTAAAAATGCAAAATGGTGTTTGGATTAGGTTTGTGTTCCCACCCTAGCTGTGGTAAACTTGTTTACAAGTTGGGTTTGGAATGCTTGATGCATGTGGTTATAATTTGGTTAGGGGAAGTCATTCTGGCACCTGTAGGATTGTGTGTCCCAGGGATTTATGGGAACTTTTGGCTTAGGGTATAAAAAGTCTGAAGCCGGGAGAGTCGGTGTGAGCGTTGGTTGGTGGTTCGTTGGTTGGGTTGCTGTCATTAGTGTGATAATTCCTAAAAGAACAAAGGTTGGAGAGATTGAGATTATAGACTGTGAGCTGAGACGCTAGTCTGACTCGCTGTCAGCTAGTCCTCTTCAAGCTTAGGACAGGCTGAAAAGAGACTGTGAAGATTTCTACCTTTCTCTCATTCTGTATCAAGGCTGCTTACAAAAGCGGTGAAGATTTCTTTCTCTTTTCTTTCTCCTTCTCTAAATTGAGGGTAAAAGACTGTAGTGTGCTGCCACAACTAAGACTCAGGTTGTCGTCACTTAGGGGTCATAAAATCCAATGTAGGCATTTAACATTGAATGATAGGATAACATAGCTTCTTTTAACTCATCATTACCTGGGGAAGAGGTGCTCAAATCATGAGCCTGTTGGAGACATTTTAAGTCCAAACCATAATACTGTTCAAATGCTTAGCTCAGACAAGATACATATTTTATATTGTCACTGTGCCACACTGACGATCAGAACCCAATGCAATCTGCCTAGCAGCAGATTGGAAGTTGGAAGTGTAATGCTTTGTGGGCAAGACCATCAGGAACACCTGCAGCTGATAAAGCTGAGGCTATTAGCTGCTGCCAGGAGGAAGCTTGTACATCATGGGAGCTCTGGGATCCCTCAGCAGGTGAGTGTTATGTTAGAAAGAGCCTGGTACAGGGTCTAGGGTTGTATTAGGCAGTTTGGGGGATAGGTTTTAGAAGACATGTTAGGTGCTGCTCACAGGAGATAATGCTATGATGGATCGTATCAACACATTTAATGCAGAAGAGGGGGAGAATGCATGAAGCCTCTGTTATAACCAGTAAAACAAACAAACAAGCAAGCAAACAAACACCCAAACCAAGAGCTAGTCACATGAGCCTTGAAGAGCTCTTCAATTGTTTTTGTGATGTGCCAGTGTTCATGCATTGCATGTTCACACTTGATCAGAGCCGTCTTTTATTTTGCTTCATCACTGGTCCTGGGAAACACTGTTAGACATTAATATTGTGGCAAACCAATATTCTGGCAATATAAAGGCCTGGCTGGGCCAGGTCCCGGTTAGAAGAGGCAGCTTTGCTTTTTCCCTAAAAGGAAGAGTAACAGCTCTCCTTCCCTATTTAAAGTCACTGTCAGCAAATGGCAATAGTACCTGTGGTTGTTCTGTGAGGGTCCAGGGATCTGTTGAAGCAGTTGGAATAGCACCTGAATTGTAGTTCCAGTAGGAGCAACACCTGGTGGTCTTAGGCCCTGGAGTGCTATAATTCCTGAAGATGTAAGAGTCTTGGCATTCTGTGGATCAGTGTAGGCAGGCAGGGCCTCTCTCAGTCTTGGTGACCAGCTCTCTGAACACCATTTCTCCCCTTTGCTTAGCCAATCACATGGGTTTAACTCCAGCCTTTCTTTTTCGCTCTTTCATCCCTTTTAATACTTTGAAAACACCTAACCTTTCAGTTTTCTTAACTGGAAACTGATAAGTTCCCTTTGTTACTAGGTCTATCATTCAATGTTAAATGCCTACATTTGATTTTATTACCCCTAAGTGACAGAACTGAATTATCAACGCAGTATTTTTCAAAGTGATGCCACATATCCCCAGGATCCCAGGAATGCAGTTTTGAGTCTGTGAGTTATTAAATGAGAGTAGTGCTGCCGAGACCTTTGGCTTCTGTGAGTGACAGTCATTTTTACAACATCTGTGCTTGGCATGCATAAAGCTGGCATTTCTCCTTTGGGGTTGCCTTCTATTTTCTGAATATCCAAGCAGTTCTCCCATAGAGCAGAGCATAGTCCAAGGTCTCACGAAAGACGTCTGCGAAGTTTTTCCAGTTAACTTCTCCAGGGAAGCACATGAACTGCTAATGGTTTAGTGGTAATAAAACTGAAAGTATAGAAAGTATAGGAATCTATATCTCCTGAAATTACATTAAATAGTAGACTGTAGAACTGTCAAGACTGTGTCTTTTAATTTACCGAGAATTGTTCCAAGTAGAACATATTTCAAGAACATAAAATATGCACAACGTATGTATGTGTAAAGGGGGTATTAGGGTACATATTGAAAACTGAGGTCCCTAAGGAGTTTTAGAGGATGATATTATAAGTAAAAATGAATTTAAAATCCAAGTCCTTAGAAACGTGATGGTGTTAAGGGACTCCATATAAAATGTTTCAGTTGTCGAGAGTCTGGGGCTCATGCCCTTTTGGGTGACAATGAGATATGAACCCAAGATGGCTGGGAAATCAGGAGAGAGTCTGAATGAAGAGTAGATTCTTACTGGCCTGAAGACTTTCCCTTCTCCACAAAGCTTTTCCTCCACACCTGTGGGATTAACTGGGTAGTCACAGTTAAATCTCGTAGAGCCTCCCCTGTGCTTCTGCAGTTCTGGAGATTGAATCTAGGGCCCTGGACACACTAGGCAAGTGTTCTACCACTGGACTACACATTAGTCGCTAGAATTCTTTCTTGCCCATGCCCCCATTATGACTATGGTGTATTCCAGTTATAGTTTTTCTAATCAAATTTCAGGGTATGGATTCTTTTCCCATTTGTCCCATCATGTTTAAAGAATTCCCAAACATTTCTTAATTTACTGATCTGTGATTCTTTAGGACCAGGACTCCCTGCTATCATTAAGCTAGACAAATAAGTGGAGTTAGGTTCAGTGTATCTGGCCTTATGTTGTGCTCTTTGATTCATTTGGAGTTAAGTTTTGTGCAGAGCGATAAATATGGATCAATTTGCACTCTTTTACATACAGGCATCCAGTTTGTCCAGCACAATTTGTTAAAGATGTTGTCTTTTTTCTAGTGTGTGTTTCTGGCTTCTTTTATTTTATTTTTTTCTTCTCTCATACAATTTATACAATACATCCTGACCCCCTCTTCTCTCCTCCCTCCATCTCCCCAGCTCTCCCCAGCTCTCCCCATCTCCCTCAGATCTACCCACAAATGCCCCCACCATCTCCCCAGAAAAGAATAGTAAACCCAGAGTTACTGCTCAAACAGGGCATGACATAGCAAGATGGAATGAGGCCAGGTACCAATTCCTACATCAAGGGTGGGCTAGGCAACCTGGCAGTAGCAAAAGAATCCTGAGGGCAGGTAAGAGGGTCAGAGACTCCCCTACTGTGGGAGTCGAGTCCAGCTCCAGTCCACTCGGGGGTCCTTGGCCTCCACGAAGGGGGATAAACAACGAAGTTATGACAAGTGAGCGCAGTATCTCACTCTTTTATGGGACCCATTGGTTGATACGCTTACGCATTTTAAAGAGACACATAGAATACACTTTATGATGATAATGACATGCAAGAGCATTTTCTTTAATAATAAGAATAAAGAAAATAGAAGTAAGACAAATTAAGAGAGAGAAATTAACAATGTCCACATTGGGGAAAAAAGACTCCCCTCTTATACAGAAATCTGTCCTGACTCAAATAGCAAAACCCTGCTAACTTCTTATCTAACAGGATTGCAGATGTACAGGCATACAACAATGCAAGAATGTTCATCCCCTCCTGGCTGCAAGCTTCTAATCTTCAAGGTTAATTCTAGTGGGTAGCCTTAATACAATAGTCTATTAATGAATAGCTGAATTTTAGGTCTGTATGCTTGCTACAAATAAAAGGGGGGCAGGCATTCAGGGGTGAATTATCTATTTGCTATTTCAAGCTTGCTAACATATTGTTGAAACTCTGTTTCTGTTCTTAACTAGGCTTTGTCTCTATGGGAAGGTCAGTTACCAAGAATAATTTTTTATATCTCTACAGAAAGCATTAATAGTATTCACACATGCCAAAAAACTTGAAGGCCAGTAAGACTGTTACAATTGCTTAGAGTTAAGATGGCAGTGTTCCTCTCCCAGCCAGCCCAGGAATAGATTTGAGTTTTACTATAAGGCCAAAATAGACAATATTATTGATAAGAGGCTTTTGTCACCATACAGTAAAGATGAGAAAGGGGCAAGGCAGTTGGTGGGCTTCAGACATCCACAGCCTGGGTATCATCGGCCCCCAACACCCTACCCCAGCCTGTAGGTGTTTTTCAATAACACCAATCCATACAGCCATAAGATGCATTTAGGGGATTCTGCAGGTTCCATGTCTTTCCCTTCAGTCTCTGTGGGCCCCTAAGAGTGCTAGTCAGTTGACAATGTGGGGCTTATTCTCTTGGTGTCCTTGACCCCTCTAGTCTCTGCCATCCCTCCTCTCCCTCTTCTGTAGGGTTCTCTGATCTCTGCATGTTTGGCCCTGGTGCTCTCCGTATACTGCTCTCAGCTACTGGAGGGGGCCTCTCTGATGAGGACTAGACTAGGTACCTATTTATGAGCAGAGCATACATCATTAGAAATCTTTGTGTTATCCAGTCTCTACTTCCTGTCCTGCCCTGCAGTTTCAGGCAGGGGTTCCTTCCTTTGGCATGGGGCTCTGCCTTTCTGTTGTCAAAGAGGATCTTGCAGGGAGGATAGGCCACAGGTCAGATGCTTTGTAGCTGGGATGGTGTCCCAGTCTCACCACTGGAAGACTCTTTTACTCCTTGCCTGGCCACAGGAGGTGGTCTCGTCAGGCTCCTTATCTCAGATTACAAGAGATCCTTGCTAGAGTCTCCCTCATAGATTCTAGTGAGTTTCCACTACACTAGATGTCCCGATTGCCACATAATTCTTCCCCAATTCTGGTCATCTCTTCATATATTTTCTTCCTCCATCCCTTTCCTCCTCCTGGTCCCCTCCACTCCCATTCCCGTTCTCCCTCAGCCCACCTGCACCATCTGCTCCATTTCCACTTTACTAGGGAGATCCTTGTGACCCCACTAAGGCTCTCCTTGAGTAGTTTCTCTATGTCTGTGGACACTAGTATGTTTCTCCTTTACTTAACAATTAATATCTACACATAACTGAGTGCCTACCATATTTGTCTTTCTAGAACTGGGTTACCTCACTCAGGATGATTTTTTTTTTCTAGTTCCATCCATTTGCCTACAAATTTTATGATGCCATTTTTTTTAATAGTGGAGTAATACTCCATTGTGTAAAAGTACCACAATTTCTTTATTCATTCTTCAGTTGAGAGGCATTTAGGTTGTTTCCAATTTCTGGCTATTATGAATAAAACTGCTATGAACATAGTTGAGCAAATATCCTTCTGGCAGGATAGGACTTCCTTTGGGTATATGCCAGGGAGTGGTATAGCTGGATCTTGAGGTAAGTCAATTTCCAATTTCCTAAGGAATTGCTGTATTGATTTCCATAGTGGCTGTACAAGTTTGCACTTGTACATTGCACCAGCAATGAAGAAGTGTACCCCTTGCTCCACATGAGCTGTCCTTTGTGTCGTTGGTCTTAGTTATTCTGAGGGGTGCGAGAAGAAATCTCAAAATGGTTTTGATTCGCATTTTCCTAACGCCTAAAGATGTCAAGCATTTCTTCAGGCGTTTCTCAGCCTCTTTGGAGAATGTTTTTCTTAGCTCTATACTCCATTATTTTAAAATTGGATTACTTGTTTTGTTGATGTCTAGTTTCCTGAGACCTTTATGTATTTTTGATATTAGCCCTCTATCGGAAGTGGAGTTGGCGAACATCTTTTCCCATTCTGTAAGCTGCCGTTTTGTCTCATTGACAGTGTCCTTTGCCTTACAGAAGCTTTTCAGTTTCATGAGGTCCCATTTGTTAATCGTTAATCTTCATGCCTGAGCTATTGGTGTTCTGTTCAGGAAGTTCTCTCCTGTGCCAATGTGTTCAATGCCATTCCCTACTTTCTTCTGTCAGGTTCAGTATAGCTGGTTTTATGTTGAGGTCCTTGATCCACTTGTACTTGAGTTTTGTGCATGGTGATAAATATGAATCTATTTGCATTCTTCTACATGTAGACATCCAGTTAGCCTAGCACTATTTGTTAAAGATTCTCTCTTTGTTTCATTGTATATTTCCGGCTTCTTTATAGAAGATCAAGTGTCCATAAGTGTGTGGGTATATGTCTGGATCTTCGATTAGGTTCCATTGATCAACATGTCTGTTTTTATGCCAGTACCATGTGATTTTTATTACTATAGCTTGAGATTAGGAATAACAATACCTCCAGAAGTTCTTTTATTTTTCAGGATTATTTTTAGCTATTCAGGGTTTTTTGTTTTTCCATATGAAGTTGAGAATTGTCCTTTCAAGGTTGTCAAGACTTGTGGTGGGATTTTGATAGGGAATGCACTGAATTTGTAGATAGCTTTTGGTAACATGGACATTTTTACTATGTTGATCCTACCAATCCAGGAACATGGGAGATCTTTCTGTCTTCTGAGATCTTCTTCAATTTCTCTTTTAAAAGATTTGAAGCTTTTGTCATACAAATCCTTCACTTGCTCTGTCAGAGTCACCCCAAGATAGAATAAGACAAGAATTTTATGTTGTTTGTGGCTACAGAGAAGGGCGTTGTTTGCCTGTTTTCTTTCAGTGCATTTGTCATTTGTATATAGGAGGGCTACTATATAGCCCTCCTTGTAGCCAGCCACTTGGCTGAGTTGTTTATCAGCTGTAGTAGTTCCCTGGTAGAATTTTTGGGGTCGCTTATATATACTATCATATCATTTACAAATAAGGATACTTTGACTTCTTCCCTTCCAACTTGTATCTGTTTGATTTCCTTCAGTTGTCTTATTGCTCTAGCTAGGACTTCAAGTACTATATTGAATAGGTGTGGAGAGAGTGGACAGCCTTGTCTTATTCCTGATTTTAGTAGTATTGCTTTGAGCTTCTCTCCATTTAATTTGATGTTGGCTGCGGGCTTGCTGTAAATTATCTTTATTATGTTTAGGTATGTCCCTTGTATCCCTAATCTCTCCAAGACTTTTATCATGAAGGGGTGTTAGCTTTTATCAAAAGATTTTTTGGAGTCTAGTGAAATAGTTATGTGTTTTTTTTCTTTGAATTTGCTTATATGGTGGGTTACATTGAATGATTTTTATATATTGAATCGTCCCTGCATCTCTGGGATGAAGCCTACTTGATTATGGTGGATAATCTTTTTGATATGTTATTGGATTTGTTTTGACAGTGTGTTATTATTTTTACATCAGTTTTTACAGGGAAATTGCTTTGTAATTATCTTTCTTCATTGCATCTTAGTGTCATTTGGTTATCAGGGTGACTGTGGCTTCATAAAATGAGTCTGGCTGCATTCCTTCTGTTTTTATTTTGTGGAATACTTTGAGGAGTATTGGTGTTAACTCTTCTTTGAGTGTCCGATAGAATTCTTCACTAAAACTATCTGGCCATGAGTGGTTTTTGTTTTTTGCTGGGGAGACTTTTAAAGACTAATTCTATTTCCTTGTGGTTTATAGGTCTGTTTATATTGTTTATCTGATCTTGATTTAACTTTGGTAGGTGGTATCTATAGAGAAAATTGTCCATTTCCTTTAGATTTTCCAACTTTGTGGAGCACAGGTTTTTAAAATATGACCTTAACGATTCTTCGGATTTCCTCTGTGTCTGTGGTTATATCCCCCTTTCCGTTTCTGATTTTGTTGATTTTATCTTCATAAAGTTGGTTTTGAGATCTTTTTCTTGTGCTTCAGCTGTGCTGGGGATGTTTAGGACTTGCAGAAGAATAGTTGGGCTTTGATTGTGACATATTGCCTTGGTTGTTGCTGCTGTTGTGTTCTTACATTGGCATTTAGGCATTTGGGTTTGGAGAGATTATAGGGTTAGGTGCCAAATTCCTGTGTTTGTCTTTATTGGGTGAGTGTTTTGTTCCTCTTTCTTTCTTTCTTTCTTTCTTTCTTTCTTTCTTTCTTTCTTTCTTTCTTTCTTTCTTTCTTTCTTTCTTTCTTTCTTTCTTTCTCTTTCTTCCTTTCTCTTTCTTCCTTTCTCTTTCTTCTTTCTTTCTCTCTTTCTTCTTTCTTTCTTTCTTCCTTCCTTCCTTCCTTCCTTCCTTCCTTCCTTCCTTCCTTCCTTCCTTCCTTCCTTCCTTTCTTCCTTCCTTCTCTGGTCTTTTGTTCTTTGTGTTCTCTTGTCAAGCTAGAGGTCTCTTCCTGAGTTGAGGGCTGAAGCTCTGGTGGTCTACTGGCCTCTGGTCCACCAGGAATTCTCTGCCTGGGTTGGGGGCTGGGACTTCGCTACTGTTCTTCTGGCTGGCTGTCCTGGTCTATGCTGTTCTGGTTGGTTGGCATGGTCTAGTTCTTCAAATGGAGTGTGCTGTGATGGTTCTGGGGGATGTTTCTTCAGCTTGCTTGTATGATAGCATTGGGTGTTGTCCACAGGTCTTGTAAGCCAGGGGAGTGATGTTAGAGGAGACTGGGGCAATTGGGTAATGGAGGAGTAGGTTGTGGGAATAAAACCAAGTGCTCCGCAGGTAGGCTGCCTACCTGCTCATCTTTTTGCTTCTTTATAAAAAACATCAGGTGTTTGTAGGTGTGTGGACTTATATCTGTGGCTTCAATTTGATTTAATTTAGTCACATGTGTTTTTGTATGTCAGTATCATGCGGTTTTTATTACTACTATCTCTAGTGCAACTTGAGATTGGGGATTGTGATACCTTCAGTTCTTTTTTTTTTTTTTTTTTTTAATTCAGGGTTGTTTTAGCTATCCTGTCTTTGTCTCTCTCTGTGTGCTCATGTTTCCATATGAAGCTGAAAACTTTGTTTGTTCTGCATGTTTAGTGTTTTGATTATAATATGTTGTGGGGAGTTTATTTTCTGGTCCAATCTAGTTGGTGTTTTGTATGCTTCTTGTGCCTTCCTCTTTAGAGAAGTTTTCTTCTATGATTTTGTTGAAACCATTTTCTGTGTCTTTGGCCTGGTTTTCTTTTTCCTCTAATTCTACAATTGGTAGATTTGGTCCTTTCACAGTGTCTCAGATTTCCTAGATGTTTTATATGTAGATTTTAAAAGATTTAATATTTTCTTTGACTGAGATATCCATTTCTTCTATCTTGTCTTCATTGCCTGAGATGCTCTCTTCCATTCCTTGTATTCAATTGATGAGGCTTACTTACCTCTGAGATTCCTGTTTGAGATCCTGAATTTTCATTTTCAGTTCCCTTAGTTAGGGTTTTCTTCAGTGATTCTATCTCTACTTTCATGTCTTGAAATATTTTTTTCTCATTTCATTCTACTGTTTGTTTATGTTTTCGTAGATTTCATAATGAATTTGTTCATTTCCTTTTCAAGGTCCTTGATCATATTCATAATAGCTTTTTGAAGCCCTTGTCTTATGTTTCAGCCATATCGCATTTCTCAGAGCCCACTGTAGCAGGGTTCCCAAGTTCTGGTAGAGGTATATTGTCTTGGTTGTTATTGTGTTTTTGTGCAGTGTCTAGGAATTTGAGTTTGGGCTGGTTGTGATTCTAAGTATCACTATCTGGTCTTGTATTTGTTGGGTGGATGCTCCATTCCTTGATTTCTGTTGCCTTCTCTGAATATTAGGACTGTATGGTGGCTGTGGGCTTCCTGGTAGGAGTCTCTGCCAGGTACAGACATTGTTGGTCTCAGGTAGAATATATTTCTAGGTATTGGAGACTGACACAAAGGAATGGGGATAGGTTAGAATGGGGGAGGGGCTGAAAGGATCTGCAGGAGAAAAGCTGGGTCTACCATGGAGTTTTGCAGAGCATCCAGGGAGTGGAGTCAGAGAGGGAGGAGAGACCCTTGTAAGTGATCTGTAGCAGGGGTGGTGATGAAAGGAGGAAGGGGAGAGATTGGATTTGGAGCACAGGAAGGAGAGTGAATATTGCCTACCTGATCTCCAGGCTGGAGGAGGGGAAGCTGGGTCCAACAAGAGGATCATGGTATTAACAAATTGTCAGCAAGGTGTGAAATCCCTTTCTGGGAAACAAGCACTCTGTCTGGCTGCCTGGCATTAGGCTTCAGCCTTTTCCTTCTCCCAGCATTGAGACTCTTGGGGATATTACAATTTGTTTTCGTAGTTCCGTAGTCAAAGGAAGAGGCGTAGGTGTCACTTTATTTTTTTAGAATGTCTTCCTTGCCAGGATGGTTGCAAAGCCCCATAGTCTGCCTTATTCTCCATGTAACTGGAATGCTGGAATTCATACTAGTGAGCAGAGGCAGAAGCCAAGTCTTTTAACTATACTTTATCCAGAAATCTGGCAGTCTTAGAAAACAAACAAACAGCACTAAAAAAAAAAAGATAACACCAAGATGACTTGCCTCCTCTGAACCATCTCTGTTTAGCACATTTTGCAGGGAATTAAAACAAAGGCAGTTAATCACTCTAAAGTTTAGACCACTAGTCCAGTAGTCAACCTCCCCACCCCCAGTCTTTTCATCTTTTTGCTTCTTTCGTTTTTCCTACACCCCTACTCATTAACACTCCCCCACCCCACACACACACATACACCAGGGTTCTCAATTACCAGGGCTACTGAATCTTACATTCCTCACAAGGGGCCATCCAGGTTAAAGGCTATCTCAGAACAAATAAACTTTTAGTACTGTGTACATGGTGAGCTATTTACAATGCGTATGTCTAGATTTCTCTTTACATTATGAAGCACAAATCTGTCATTATAACATAAGACAAATCCCTCTACTTATCCCTCTTTCTGCTGCCATTCCCTGTTGTTAGTAGTAACTCCTATATTGGTAAAACCTGAATTATATGGAAGATAGCAACTTGTCACTATGGCCCCGTCCTGTTCCAGCATGGCTTCTCACCTGTAGTGGGGCTTCCTGGCATAAAGCTGTGCATGTCAGAGCACAGCATATGAAACAGCAAGCAGTTATTCTGACAATAAATAATACAATGGAAAAGGATGTTTTTCTTACCAGAAGGTAAGAGAAGACACATCACAACTGAAGAAGCCCCACTCCCCCTGCCTAGATAATTTTATGAACTGTCTTAACATTTCCTTAACTCTAATACAATTTTTGACAGACTTGCCGTGGTGTTTGCATAGAATACATCCTAAATCAGAACATCCTAATTCAGGCCAACAACACAGCTATACCTCACTTCACCATCACAGAAATTTGTCCAAGACTAGAAGAAGAAGGCCTAGACAATCCTATGTGGTGCCTTCATTAAAGGACTTGTCTTTCATGATGCTATTTCAAATTGTCACTTTGTTTGGCACCTTGAATGGGGTTGAACACTGGCTGTGTGTGGTTCAGAGAAATGCACATTCAGGTTTTTCTCTCCTGTGTGTGTCCACAAAAGAAGTTTAAAGAGCATTCCAGGAAATCTATGTGATCACTTTAACTGGTTCTCAAGACGATTTAAGGCTGACAGCCTTAAATCTGCAACTATGAGGCCAAAACTATCCTTGCAGTGTTCTGAGTCCTGCGTAAGGCAATTCCCACCACCAGGTGGCAGCAGATCTAAAACCATGACTAGTCTATGTAACCAGTCTTGGAAGCTAGCTGAGCAAAAGCAAAAGTACACACAGAGCTCAAGAACCAGAAGTAGCAAATCCCACACTGGACAGAAGCTAATGAGAATGTCTTAGCCTTGCTTTCTGCTAACCCCAGCATGGGCCGTCTGGGACATGCACACTCAGCAGAACAGAACAAAGGTTCAAAAGTTCTCTGGAGTAATAAAGAGGTAGCGAGTGATCCATAAGAACAATTCTAATTCTCCCCTGTGAAGACTAGTCTGCAGAAGTAGCAGAAGAGCATCTCCCTTGCGTGTCTTTGGTCTAGAAGACATGCTGAATTCATGGAGGTTGTTCCTTGACCCCAGGGTGCCCAGGCTGGGAGGCCAGGCATGGTGCTTCAGCAGGATGCCTCCTGGAGGTTAAGAGTTTCTGCAGTCCTCTGACCTGGCTCTGGTATTCCTTAGGGATGGCCATATCTTATTCAAAGCCTCAAAGGGGTCTGGCATGCTGTGTGCTTGCAGAATCATTGCACACTCACATGCTTTGATTTACCACTGGACAACTCTCTGACTTGCTCTTTGCTGTTTCCAAAGTGCCTCCCTCCTTCCTCAGAGAGCTCACCCAATCGTGTTACTATCAGAAGCTGTATGTGTAGGAACATTATACTGCTCTCTTGGTGTTGTAGTGCCTGTCTGTAATCCTAGCATTCAGGAGACAGAGGCAGGAGGACCGCCATGAGCTTAAGGTCAGCCCAAGCCACATAGTGAGGACCGAGTCATCCAGGACTATAAAGAAAAATGCTGTCTCAAGATCCAAACAAAAAAAGAACATTGTACCTTGGCCAAGAGGTGACCCCTCCTGCTACTAAGCAAGAAGTAGTTTCTGAATCACATTTTCCCCATCTGCAAATTATTTTACTGTAAATAATCTGCATTGTAAAATAATTTGCATTGTGCCCAAAGTAACTCCTTGAAAGTGGTTTCTATCTTCAACACCTGCTCTAAGACCAGGGCTTAGATTATTTTGTGCATAGCAGGAAGGGATCTTTATTTCTGGATCATCCAAGCCTCCTGACAAGGTGAAAAGAAGAGCAGGTCTACTCAGGGAGACAGGCACCGAAGCCGCCCATGCAGAGATCCCTGCAGCCTGCAGGTTCACTGTGCTGATGGTGTGTCTCTGTACTTGGGAATTGGAATGAAAGGAGCAGTTCGTAGGTGCCGTTTCTAGAGGCAGCTTCTTTCTATGGAGGCCGGCAGGTGCTGGGACCACATGCTTCTTCCATGATCATTCTAACAACAACAATGATTAAATATGCTGTGATGACTCCAACTTCTCATGGCTGACAGCAGTGCCTGCTTAGAGCTGCCCCTTTCTGATGCCCATATCAGCACAGTGCCAGGTTCATAATAAAACCAGTATGTGGGGTTGAGGGGACATCTTGCTGAAGGCACTTAGTTCACACTGGCAGCACCTACCCTACAGGGGACCCTGGCTTTCCCCAAGCTGCCAGAGGCCAGCATCTGCTTTGTACAGTTCCTCTGTGTATCTAATTATATGAGCTTAGAAGTTGATAATCTCTATCTCCTACTCTCATGCAAACTCTTATCCCTGCTTTCTCTTTCACTCGAAACTCTTACTAGCATTGCCGGCTACCTGTCTTGTCTGCCACCCTGAATCCTAGAATTCTGACCATATCATGTGGTTATGGAAAAGTGTTTTCAGATATGGGGTCTCCTTTCTATTATATATTATCTTTCTTGGGAATTACATACTCTTGTTCCTACCTCTGAAATATATTCTTTCTTCCCACTGACCAAAGCTAAATGCAAGGACATCAACGTGGTTGAGTTTCTTTTTAATGGCGGCAAGCCTTCACAATACCGAGACCTATCACAAAGGGTTCAAAAAAGATCATCAACTAATACTCATCTGTTCTGACTGATTGTTGGCCTCCTATGTGAGCTTTGTGAATTAGAGGGTTGTTATTTTATTACTATTCTTGAGTAAAGCAACATCTTAAGTAAGGTTATGAGTCACAGATGAAGCCTGACAGCAGAGACAAATCCTGCATAGGTGCAAGTCAGACAGAATCCTAGCAAGAGAAGAAAAAAGTAGGCGCAAAGTCCCACTTCTTATGAAGAAGCTATATGTAATTGATACCTACTGGGAAAGAGAAAAATCAGTTCTCTTTAATGGAGTGATTCTGGGCTTATCATCCACACTTCTGGGCAGTTCCCCTGCCCAGGAGTTATAGGGAATGAAGTTTGTGTGTGTGTGTGTGTGCGTGTGTCTGGGGGTGTTTTGACGTTTGTTTGTTTGTGTTGGTTTATTTGATTTTCTTTTTTCTTTTTGAAGAAGAAAGATTGATAACATGAAGTTGGGTGGGAAGGATCTGTGAGGAGTTGGGGGAAGGGAAAGAATACGATCAAAATATACTTTGTTAAAAAATTTAAACAAAACTAATATTTTTATTAGTTCTTTGAGAGTATTCATTGTATTTTGTACATTGTCATCCCCCTTTTCCCATTTTCTTCCAGATAACATGCCCATTTCTGTACCCACCCAATTTTGTTTCCTCATTTTTTTAAACCTTTGGAGATCCACTAATGCTGCCCCTATTCTCTTAGATACTCTGACAACAGCCACATCCTTAAAGGCTCAGGTATCATCAAGGACGACAGAGCAGAAAGGGTGTAAGAACCAGGGGTGATGATGATTGCGAGCAAACAGTATTTTCCAGACACAACTGGGGAGTTGCCCATATGAACTCATAGAAGTTGTGACAGCATGCACAATGTCTGTACAAGGTCAAGCCTGGCAAAATCACAGCATGGAGCCAGGGAGGTGGGCCTGAGCTCCCACCCCTAGCTGAAGAGTTATTGGTAATTGATAGTTGCTGGGATAAGGAAGCAAATTTTCCTTAATAGAAAAGTTTTAGAGCTGTGACCATTAACAAGTGACCTCTTTGAGTGCCAGAGTTACCTCTTCGGCTTTCCATTTTCTCTCAGGTTTTCATTTTCCATTTTCTCTCAACTGATAAATTGAACTTATCAGTTCTTTGGTCCCTTAAGAGAGAGGCTACTTAGATATTTTTTGTTGTTACTGTATTTAATACTGGGGATTGTTCACACTAAGTGAAGTCTTTACCACTGAGTTACATGCCTCCCTATTATTTGATTTTTGAAGAATTTTGGGAAAGTTTTTTGTGTAGATTTTTGGAAGTATTTGGCCTATTAACAAAATTGGAAGTTATTAGTATTGCTAAGTCTGAATTCCAGGAAATGAGTGAGACATAACTAATTTTGTGCTGTGGAGGCTAAAGTTGAATCTTATCAATATAAAACAAACTATCCTAAAAGGCAGATGTAGACAATAATCTTTGGAAGCTCACTTCTGCCTTGTAATGTCTGGAAAGGGTCATGCAGAGGCGATTGTTAACCCAGGTTTGGAAGGAGGGATGTAATGGTCAGATTCTGGACTGGAAACAGAGCGATGGATAGTCAGCAGATGATGATTTCTTCTAGGGGACACGGAGAAGTCCAATATGGTTCACTCAGGCATTTCGTATTTATATGCCTCCTGTGTTACAGTCTGATTTGTAACAAGTCTGGGATGTGGGTCTGGCTGTGAAGGGAAACTCACTCCAAGATGTCCTTAACTGTGCTGAACTGTAGCTGAGTGCTACAAAGCGATCTGGCCAGTAGATGAATGATGAACGTTGTTTCTGAAAGTATTCCTATGGGGATGGGCCTGTGGATCATGCATATTTAGAGTCCCACATAATATTTCTGTGGCACACTAACAAAGATGTTTCAAATTTCAAAGAACTCTTAAAAAATAGCGTGCTTGAAGAGGTTATTTGGCCCATAGATTGTAGAAAGCCTGTGTGTGAATCTTAGTAGGAGACCAGCTCCTGAAGCCCGCCTAAGATTCCTGTGTGTTTCTGGTGACCTGTGTATCTTGGCTCTCGTGCTTCTCTGGCTCAGAAGCCTGTGAAACTGACTCATTTTTCTGCAGCCAACCTGAGAGTTTCTAAAAAGAAAGCAGGAAGGGAAGTTTGCAAACTGATTTTGCATTTTCAAGTCTAACTGTTACTGCAGGATCAGTATTCCAGCATTCCAGTCTAATGAGTATTCCATTATTCTACTGAAATGCCAATGGGAGGATCCCCCCATCATTTCAAACCCCACTCAGACTCTGCCTCCCATAGATGGGGTTACTACAGAAGGGTGGAGAAGAGAGCTTGACTTGCTTTCTATCGACATGTTGACTTGGTTGATAACATTTCAAGCATATAGCTAAGAATAGATAGCAATGAACTATTTCTGTTGTGATCATCCCAGCTCACCAAATTTTAACATAGTATTCTATTTCAGTTTTGCTTAAAACAAAACAAAAAAAAAAAACTACAGTCAAGAAAAATTGAGATCCGCTGTATATCAGTTACCACCAGTAAACTCTTATTTCCACAGTGGTTAGATATCATCATCAATTCAAGTATCATTTCCAGGCATGTTGTTTTATACTTTTAGTTTATATTTGTCTCTACAATTGTTATAAAGTACGGTATTATTATGGGTTTTCAAGCTACATGAATGGAATAATGTTAAGGATATAATTGAACTATTTTTCCTCATCATCTTTATTGCTTGCCTCCTTTTTTTTTAAATCTGTTTTATATTGTCTCAATAATGATTTCTATGTTTTTCAGTTTGACTTTGGGAATAATAGTTACTTCTGTTTGTAAGTGTTTATAGATAATTTAAATATATCTACATCTACAGTGTATATAGATTTAACTTTATTGAAAAATAAAAAAACTATATTTCTGTCCTTTACAAAAACATCAGAGGTGGTTCAATCCATCACGATACTCACTGAACACTCACCGCTTTTGATATTATGTAGAATTGTAGTTTACCTCTTACTATGAAATAAGCGATTTTAAAGTAGACGTGCAATCAAACTGATCAGCATATTTTATCAAGCTGTGTTCCACCCTTCCTCCTACCACATCTTTCATCTGTGTATAAGCACATTTTAAAAGATGCCTTGAGGTAAAATATGTACTAGACTCGACCTGTGAATGTTTAAGATGCTCTTAGTTTTGTCCTTTCTCTTAAAGGGTACAGTGTTTACTAAGAATAATACTTTCAGGTGAATACTTTGAATATGTCACTCATTTTTTTGTTTTCAGGCTCAGTTGTTGCTGAGACGTCCTGATAGATCTACTCATCCGTCTGCTTGGAAAGTATCTTTTCTAATGTTCACTGATAGTGCTTCCATTCAGGCAGCTCCTCAAGGAGGCAAAAGTACATTGTCTCTCTCTTTGCTTTTCATATCTAACATCTTTATTGCTTCATCTCAGTTTTTTTCCTTCTGAATTTCAAAGCAGATCTAAAAATCTGCCCTCCACTGACAATTATTTTGTTTCTTGTCAAATCATTTCTACTCTTTAACTTTTATGTATGTTGTACTGATATCTATGGCTGTACAACAAAACATTCCCCAAATTTTGTAATATAAACAAATATTTTATATTCCTTGCTGATTTTGCATCATACACTTCTTCAGGGAAATGAGTTGTCAAGACACCGCCAATTCTGAGGCCTCAGATAGGGAGTCTTGAATGCCTGGAAGGGTCTGTTGGGGTACCAGAATCATCACTCACATGTCTGGAATATAAGATAACTAAATGGCTACACTAGATAGAATTTTTACCCAAAACATCTATTTTTGACATATTCTTGTCTTGGCCAATCTCTTGGAGATGAATTCACCTCCATGGCCCTTCCCTGCTCAGAAAACCTACATCCTAATGGAATTGAGAAATGCTGTAGAGGTTAAGTGTGGCCAGCCCATCCTTTCCCACGGACTCCACGGGGATGCCTTCACCTACTGCTCCTTGGGATGTGCATTTTGATGTTGTAAAGGGCAAGCCAGACTAATATCTGTCATTTGGAGTGAGCTACATAGCCATTAAAATTTGGACAAATTCATTGACAATAAACACTGTACAGAACATATTCTGCTTTTGGTAACGTCCTTTCATGTAAGGTGGTTTGTGATTGAAAATGGCTCCAAGGACTACAGATTCGTACTCTTTGACATACAGGAAGCAGCTGAAAGAGCTATTGAAAAGCTGAATGGGAGACTTGTAAACGATGTACAGCACTCATTGGATGACTTAAGTCTTATAAAGCATGAAGGGCAGAAAGTACAGTGTCGGTAAATGTGTTCAACAACATGTGCATCACGAATTTGGGAGATGAGACGGATGCTGACCCCCTTAAGATGTATTTTGCAGGTTTGGACCTGTTTGATGTGTGAAAATAATGACTTATAAAATCCTAAAGCTGTGCATGTAAACATGAACATACACGGGAAGTTGTGTGTGAGATGAAAGGTGTGCAAGGGAAAACAAATTCACATTAGCCAAGCTCAGAAAAGAGTGAAACACCAGATGGAACCTGAGCGCAACTCAGAACAGATGTGTTGAAATATGAGTATCAGATGACTGTGAAATTCCCTCCATGAAAAATCTCAATGCTGGTGGCATTGATAGCTAGCGTCTTGGGAAGTTTCTTCGCTTGGTAAAAACACCAGTGCAAGAGTTATGATGGAGGGTACTTGCAGCAAAGAGGCTGGTTTCGTGTCTTCCTCATCCCCCAAGGAAACCACAGAAGCAGTTGCAGAAATGAGTGATAGATCTGTGGCCACTCAGCCACTGTTTGTAGCTTTAGCTCAGGGCAACCAAGAGTATCAGGACTACTTTACTAAGCAGTATATGCAGAGGATGGAAAGAGTATGAGCTGTCTCCAATCCTGCCACTAACCCACACTAGCCAGCATTTCCTATAGCTATCCCATAGACTCAGAACAAAGCCAACTTGGTTACTACTGCTTAACCAAGTCCTCACTTGACTAGTTAAGGTCCCTCACCTACCCATTCCAACTTCGCCCCATGCTATCTGCCCAGATGCTCCTAGATCTCCATTTAGTATAATGAGACTGGCTCCCTCACAGGTTCCACAAGCCATTTTAATGCAATGTGTTATTAATATTTCTGCAGCCATTCCTCCTGTCCACACTGCTTCCCAGTATAAATATGCTATGAGAGTTTGCAATACCTAGTAACTTCTTCGTGATCAGCTGCGAGTCACTGTGCAGCAGCCTGCCATTTGTGTCCAAGGTCAGGAACCTTTGACTGATATCATGTTAGCAACTGTCTCCCACCACAAGCAAAAGCTGGGTGAACAGCTGTTTCCCCTTCCTACAGCCCCACATTCTCTTGCTGGTAAATCGCTAGCATGCTGCTAGAGATTGATAGCTTAGAACTCTTCCATATTCTTGAGTTTCTAGAGTTTCCCCACTGTGGGGCCGATGAAGCTGCACTGCACTGCAAGGCCACCAAGCCAAGAGGCTGCTCAGGAAGCAGTCAGCAGTGCCACTCATAGTCCAACTGTTCAAATTGCTCAGGGACCAGGAATAGAAACTCGGACTTCGCTGACGAAAAATATCTGAACACTAAAAAACAATAATATGATGAAAGTAATTGAAATATGAAATAAAATTGAAACAGAAGGGAAATGTTGTACCTTACAATCCCAGCAAATACCAGGTCCAGCAAACAATGCTAGTTTTAGAATAATAGAGTTTAGCAAAAACAGTGGGGGTTGGGGAATGGAGAGATGGCTCAGTGGTTAGTTAAGAGCATGTACTGTTCTTGAAGAGGACTGGAGTTTGGTTGCCAGAACCCATGTTAGGTAGTTCACAACCACCTGGATCCAGGGGATCCAATGTCTCTGGCCTCTGTGGGCATCAGCTCTCATTTGCACAGACTCCCTCCACACCACATATACACAAAGGTAAGGAGGAAGGGATGCGATTACATTTAAATAAACATGTAAAAGTTAATTAAAAATAAAATGATCTTAAAAATAAACCAAAAAGAGGTCTGGGGAGATGACTGAGTGGGTAAAAATGCTCTCCATACAGTGTGATGTAAATACATAAACACTAGGTGGGTGTGGCTGCCCACTTGTAACCCTAGCACACAGGAGGCGGGGTCTCTGTGGAATGAGCTCCATGATCAAATGAGATACCATATCTCAGATATAGTATGACATCTGACTTCAACCTTTGGCCTCCACATGCATGAGTACATACATGTAAACATGCATTTACATATGCAAAAAAAAATCTCAGAAGAACACAAGCAAACACTTCACAGCAGTAAAATATAAGAAAATGAATGTTTTACAGTGTCTGGGGAAAAGATACACAAATGTTTAAAGTGTCCTTTCCTACATTAGGTTGTCTTATGTTGGAGGCAGGGTGGCCTAATAGGGGCTGTCTGTATGATGGGAAGTCTGAGATCTCTGTAGTTTCTCAGAATAAGAAGCTAGAAGCTCCCAACAAGGGAGCACTCACTCTGGAAGAGTAGAACTTGCATGTTCTGACTTCCTCCTTTCTCCATCTACCTGGGCCCCCAGCCTAGTGAATGGTGCTGCACACATTCAGAGCTGGTCTTTCTCCCTCAGTTATTATCTATGTGTAAATATTCTCTGGAAAATGTCCTTGCAGGCAAACACAAGAGTTTGTGGGTCAGGGTTAGGGTTAGGGTTAGGGTTAGGGTTAGGGTTAGTACAAGAGTGAGCCACTATGCTCGGGCTTGGCTTTAACTGAGTATTTTATGTGATTCCATATTCTCTCATTTGTGGGTTAGCCAATTCTTCTTATAAAACTCCTTTCAGTGATTGTCTTAGAGTTTGCAGTATACATTTACAAGTAACCCATCTCTACTTGAAAACAACAGTATGTTGCTCCATGGGTAGCTAAGCCATCTTATAACAAAGTATCCTTAACTCCCTGTTAACCCCTTTTGCATTAGTGTCCTTTATTTCATGTAATCTTAAGCACACACAGCACATGCACAATTCATTTAATTATGAAAACACAATTATTTTGAATGATCTTTAACCCATTAAAATAATGTTTTATATTATCCTCACATAGTCATTTTCTAGTGCACTTTCTTTTTACAAAGATTTTTATTTTTACTTTTAATTATGCATATATGTGTGTTTTTGTGCATGTGAATTCTGTTACAATAGAGTCCAGAAGAGTACTTCAGATTCCCTGGAGCTGGAGTTATCAGAGGTTGTGATCCTTGAGACATGGGTACTGGGAACCGAACTCCTGAGCCATCTCTACAGCCCTGCTCTTCCTTTCTTCTCCTTCTCCTCCACTTCCTCCTCCTCCTCCTTCTCTTCCTCCTCCTCCTCCTCCTCCTTCTTCTTCTTCTTCATATTTTTGTATCATTTCCTTTACTCTATAGAATTTCTTTTATAATTTTTTTTAAAGGACAGTCTATTGGCAATGAATTCTCTCAGTTTTCTTTGCTGAGAAAAGCTACTGTTCCACTTCCCTCTCCCCACTACACAGTGGAGATCAGTTTCGTAGGGTGCAGAATTTTAGGTTTGTGAATATGTTTTCTCCCTGAACATATTGGATATGTCACAGTACCATCTTCTTGCTCATGTGTTTTCTGAGTGCTTTTGCTCCTCTGTAATTCAGGTGTTTTCCTCAGGGCTTCTTTCAAGATTTTTATAGGTTTTTGATTTTGTGTAGTTTGATTAGGACATGTCTAGGTGGAACTTTCTCTCTCTCTCTCTCTCTCTCTCTCTCTCTCTCTCTTTTCTCACTTTCTTTCTCTTTTCTTTACCTATTACCTATTATGTTACCCTACTAATATATCCTCTAGCTTTCTGGATCTGACAATTTGGGGAAAACTCTGCCATCATTGCTGCAAATGTTCCTCTATCTCTTGCCTCTCCTTTAGCAGCCCCAATTTGCATATGTTGATTCCACTATTTGGCACACAGTGTGGATATTGTTATTATTAATAAAGTTCAGTGTTTGTGTTGTGTAGCATTTTCCCCCAAATTGTAACACTTCCTCCTGGAGAAAATGAGGCTCATGAGAGCTGCCAATGATGGGTTGGTTGCTTCAGTGGACAAGCAAGTCCTGCAGACACAGAGAGAGAGAGAGAGAGAGAGAGAGAGAGAGAGAGAACCGACATGGGTTGAGGTTCAAGGGAATGAGGAGTCCAAAGTTTGGCAGTGAGTGTGGAGATCAGTGACAGATAAGAATTGCAATGGTGCTGAGGGAGCATATGCTGAGATGACTTGGATTCTGTGCAAGGCAACATGTCCTTTTCCCAGAGTATAATGAAGGGCTCTAAGCAAGGGGAGGGGGGTGTGCGCTCAGATTTGCATTTTAGAAAGGTCTCCAACCTGCCTTCCTATATTGAGCAGAACATTCTTGGTATTCATTACTCAAATGCCATCCTAAATGAGCTCTAGAAAGGCTAAATCAAAATTGTATCTGTAAGAATTGTCAAATATAACTCTGCTCTTATCTGTAGTGACAGATGAAATCAGGGAGGTGCAGAGCCACCCTGGCTGGCCTGGTATGTCCTTTAGTCCCATGGAGACAGGCCCTTTTCTATTCTTTGAGTTCCATTTACAGCCCGTGACGCTTTTTGTCCCTGCAATGAAGGTGGCTTTGAGGTAAACCAGGTCAGGAGCTGCTCCCCCGATCTTTGCTGTAACTTCTGTGACTTTCCATAGCACCAGTGATGTAGCCTAATCTCTCCACCCATTCCCCAGGCTCTGCGTGGTTCCCCCTTCCTCTCTAGTCTTTGTCACATGCTCTAGTAAAAGAAGCCACTTTCTCTCTGTCCAACTTTGTGTTCTTTCTAGTCTCTCACCCTTTCCTTTGCCTGAAGCATTCTCTTCCCATTCCTCACAGCAAGGGTTTCTTCAAATATTTTAGGTCTCCACTTCAGTATCACTTCCCTCAGAGAATTCCCCTCTGGCTACAGTATCCATGCAAGTCACCTGTTAACTGTTTTGTCATGGTGTTTGCTTATTTTCTTCTTGGCTCCTTTGGTGATCTTCAATCATTTCACCTATGATTGCATTTAGTTACCTCCTTTCCATCTCCCCTGCTGAAATGCAGCACCACAAAGGAGGAATATTGACCTGCCTTGCTCCTTGCTCTTCAGGTCTCTACCAGACAGAGTACTGCTTAGTAAGAAATAGGTACCTGATAAATGCTTGCTGATTAAATGAACAATATCAAAATGGTATTCAGTCTCAGGCTGATGAGATCCACCAAATTATCACTGTGTTAAAGGTTCACTACTAGTTATGACCAAGAGGCAGAAAATGGGAAAGAGAGTGATGATTGCAACATTGTCTAATTCTATCACTTTTGCAAATATTAGCTTATTTAATGAGAAATGCACATATCAACTAGAGACACACATTTTCTTCTAAGTGATCTAACATTTTAAAGTGCTGGTATTTTCTTCTGTATATGGAAAAGGTTGGATAGTTTAATATCAAAGGAACTTCAGCATCCATTTTCCAACAGTGGAACAAACATTTATGATTAGTAACAACCACGTCCATGTAGTGAACAATGTCTATGTCTAAGCATGTGACATACTAGCCAGTTTGCATTGAGGCATTGTAATTTACCAGACTAGCAGCTAAGGCTAAGAGAAACCAAATGCTTTTCCAAATACTGAAGATGACAAAATGAAATTTAAACTCAGGTCCACCTACTCCAAGGAACCACACACCTTTTACCATGCCATGTAGAGTAACTAATGCAATTTGTATTTTCCCTTTTCACAGATATATTTCTGGAGTATAGAAAAAATTCCAGCCACAGAGTAGGTACTCAATAATGGTAGTTGAATGAATGAATGACATCAGCCCTTAGGGACCAGTATTTTCTAATGGAATAGTGTTTAGAATGCGATCTGCCAAATAGCAGCTGCTTCACAAATATTTGTGGACTTACAGCTTCATTTAGGAAAGAAGGAGAGAGGAATATTTCTTTACAGGAGAACAGGAAAGTGAAAGAGGCCTGAAGAAGAACCAGAGGGGTTTTCTGTCTCAGTGGTTCTCTCCCAGAAAGTGTCTGGAGACAATTTTGATTGCAGTTAACTGGGGACTTGGCATCCAAAGGATAGAGGTGAAGGATGCTTTAAACACCCTGGGATACAGGCAGCCCTTCAACAGAACAGCACCTGTCCAAATGTCAGCAGTGTTGAGACTGATCAGGGAAGATGCAATGGTGGGGAAGAGGACCAGGTGTATGAGTGCTTCACATTTCTGCCTGGGAATGTTAGTATGCGAGAAAGAAAGAAGACAAAAGGAGGACCAGTGGGGAAAGAATGGGCAATGATTTTCATGTCAAATAGTTTTACAATGGAGTATGTCAAGGGAGGATGATTAGTACCATTTCCTATTAAGAAATTATTATTATGTCTGGGGATATATTAATAATGAGCAAAGACAGCTCTCAGGGATGCTATACCTGGGTGGCTTAGGCAGAGGTCCAGCTCACATCCTCTCATGGCCTCCTCACCTGGCTCATTTTTTTTTCTCTCTGCCTCAGCCCCTAACTCCCTCCTCCTTCCACACAGGCCTTAATTATGCAAATGAATGGAACCTAACACTTTTCAAAGTCTATCTACAAACTTGTCACCTGTCCCAAGCTGAGGGTGAGTCAGAGTCTTCTCTGGTCCCAGGCTGCAGACCATTGATGGGAATTCTGCATTAATGTAAACAAATGGCCTGTTCATGTGCAGATCTGGAGGCTACTCCATTGTTTTTAGTACAGAGGTGCTAACAGGTGTAGGAAGTCCTTTACATGCTGCAAGGCATCAGGAAGCACCCTTCCCCCATACAGCATATACACAGGAGTATGATCCCATAATAACTATAGTATATCTAATTCAAAAATCCAATAGCAATTACCAAGTAGATGTGTTACAGAGTGAAAATCCATCAGTCGCTTTTCAAATCAAGTTGGGAAGTCACTTTGGAGCAGGCATTCTTCACTAAGAGTATCCTAAATGACCCTTCATTAGGTAAGAAAAGCAATAATGGAGGTGGAGGAGGGGAAGGAGTCCCTGGAGCTCCAGAAGTCTCCCAGCAAGGTGGATATTCTGTAAGCACTTATGGGAAGGTGACTTATTTTGGGATGTGATCTCAGGGATCAGAAAGGGCAGAGGGTGGAGAGCAAAGAGAAGGAGGAAAAGCTGATCAGGATCCTGTTTCTGAGTTGGTCACGTTCTAGACCTAAGAAGTGGGGCAGAATTGACCTCTGAATATGTCCAGAGTGTTGCATTCTTGTTCCACTGGTCAAGAAGGAAAAGTTACTTCATCGGCAGGGATTATCGTCCCTGATTATCCAGACACATTGGACATATTCTGACATCTCTGGGCACATTGTCAGCTGGCTTCCATTCTTACTTGGTCAGGTTACCTCCATGGAATGCTAACGTTCTTCTAACTCAGGATATATAGGAGAATGAATGCTGAGTGAATTTCCATGCCGAGACTGCAGAGAAACCCAGGAGTCAGAGAGGAGGAGCTCTGCCATAGAGCCCAGGCTGGATCGTGCCAGGTACTTGACTCTGATACAAAGGGGTTGGAAACGGTATAGACTGCACATCACTTGACTAACAGGACCCTCACTTTGTCAGGCACGTCTTGCCCTATTAATATATGGAATGCAGAACTATTCAAACTGCTTAAGCAAGCTGAAATTCCAGCTGCAGTAACCTGTACTGAAATCATTGCTGATATGCATTATTATTAATTTTTACTTTGTGTGTTCTCCAGAATTCCCACACCTTGATCCAGTGGCTTGCCTGGTTGCTTGGTGGGGTGACTTATCTTTTCATTCCGAAGCATCCTGCATCCTGACTTAACTTGCCATGTGAGCTGGGGCTTACTGCATTTGTCCTCTTACCATTATTTCCGGATGCAAAAGCACTAAAAGTATCCCAGCATGCCTCAGTGTTCCACATAGGTGCTCCTTTGAGACCTCAGTGCTACAAATCTAGTTTCTAAGGACCATCGGGGACAATGTACCCTGACAAGGTGGTGGCTCTTTTCCTTAGTTTCTAATTGATTTGCATAAATCCAAAAATGATTAGATCATTGTCTTAATATCTCAGTTCAGTGGAATCTTAACGTGTTCCCGGTAAACTCTCCATGTAATCTTGACAGCCTAATTACAGAAGCACATGTTTTGTAAGGAAGGCTTTGGGAATGAAGGTGAAAGATTTAACTGCTATTTCTGTCTTTAGGATTTTGGAACACACACATATGAGATATTGGGGGACTTTACACCAGGTATGGCCCTTGGTTCATTAAACAGATATTGAATTGTGAGGGAAGACTTCAAGTTCTACAGGGTTGTCCCTATTCTGCCTCTTACTCAGTCTTTTAAGAAGAGTTTCATTGTTTTCCTAGGATCTTTCACCTGATGTAGTAAATGAACACCACACAGTTAAATGTCTCCTTTGTCATGAAACAAACAAACAAACAAAAAGCCCAACATATATATACTTTGAAGTGAAAGAATATTATTTAAGGTGATTTTGTATCAGCCTAATATCCTATGAATCCTTTCATGGGGGTACATTAGGTAGGTAAACTAATCTCCTATATGGGTTAGATGACAATTTCAGTAAGGTTGAATTATGGAGCCTGTAAAATGGAGGGGTGTGTTTGTTATCATCCTTGTACATTGGTACACAACTAATGATCTTAAGGGATGTGTCTTATCAAAGACCTTGTCTGATGACAGGACAGCTGCAGAGGGAGTTAGATTGTGTTGGTGAGAGAAGAACCAGCCCTGGGGCCATTTATAATATCCCATCTGCTTCTGTGCCTTCTCCATTTATGAGCCATTGCTTAAGCACTGATAAGAAAAGCTGCCTGCCACCCATGAGACAAAATCTGGCAGCTGAATTCCCCCCTTCAGTGTTTATTCTCTGATGGGCATTAATGTGAAACAAAATTCTACAAACTATGCTCTTTGGGCTTCCCATTGAGGCTCCCTGTGAACCTCCTTAGACCTAATCCTGAGCATACATCTCTAATGTAATTTAGTTCTTGCAAAAGTGCAAATTTACTCAAGATCTAACCTCGCAATCACTTGGAATCCCTGCAGGATCCCAGACATGCTGGGTAGTTTGCCAGAAGATGTCTTTCAAATGGGAATTGGTTCTCTGCTACAGATGGCATGGCTTAGAGCTAGAGAGCTAGAGGTTCTAACTGCAACTGTCCTGTTGGGCTTGAAAATTCCAAGAAATTCCAAAGCGTATCCTTGCTTGCCACAGATTCTTCTAGTCCTGTTGGATTTTCTCATTGGGTGTGAATAGTTTGAAGCTTGGTACAAATCCATTCGAGTTTGAATCTGCTAGGAAAATCTCTTTCATTCTTGCCTAGCTCAAATTGGAAACACTTTCAGTACATCTAATAATTGGACTGAAATAATGTTCTCAAGGACTCTACATGCTTCCTTCAAAATGAAGCAAAGAAAAACAAAACCCTCAAACCTCCAAACACTTCCACCCCCTCCCAAATCTATTAAAATGCATTATCAGTGTTATTGGGTGCAACGTACAAGAACCTATATTAGATTTCCTTTTTCCTTTTTCTTTCCCTTTCCCCTTCTCTTCCCTTCTCTTGCTTTCTCTTTTTTCTTTCCTCCCTCCCTCCCTTCCTTCTTCCCTCCCTCCCTTCCTTCCTTTCTTCGTTCCTTCTTTCCTTCCTTCCTTCTTTTTCTTTTTCTTTTTGAGACAAAGTTTCTCTTGTAGTCCTGGCTGTCCTAAAATTGTAGGCCAGGCTGGCATGAAACTCAGAGATTTGACTGTCTCTGTCTCCCAAGAGCTGGGATTTAAAGGCATGGGCCACCATACCCAGCTCCTCCTCTTCTTCCCCTTCTCCCTCCCCCTCCTCCTCCTCCTCCTCCTTCTTCTTCTTCTTCTTCTTCTTCTTGTCCTCCTCCTGCTCCTCCTCCTCCTGCTCCTCCTCCTCCTGCTCCTCCTCTTCCTCCTCCTTCATTTCTTTTAAGTTTGGTTTTTGTTTCTATGGTTGAGGGGAAGGTTTATTGTAGATATGAGGGGGAGGACAACAGACTGAAATAGGTGTGAGAGGAGGTGAGAGGGGTAAGAGAGGAGAGAGGAGTGCAAGCAGACCAACAGAGATCCAGGAGCCAAGAGACCAAGAGACTGTGTGGGCCAAAATGGTTACATTATATAAGATTCAGAGTAGATAACAGCTCCTTTTCTCCTTCTTCTCCTCCTCCTCCTTGTCCTTCTCCTCTTCTCCTTTCTTCTTTCTCCTGAGACAGGATTTCTCTATTGTAACTCTGGCTCTGTAGACCAGCCTGGCTTTGACCTAGCCTGGAGACCTGGGTCTAGACATACTGGATATCTTTGTGGTGCGGCTGAGTGTAAATCACTTGAATTCTCTCTAGCTCTCATTTTTCTCACCTCCAAAATTGAATTGGTGGGAATTCTTGTCTCTCAGGATTGTGAGACTCCAAAGGGAAAAGATGTAGCGGTGTCACTGGTAGGGGCAGTTGAAAGCAAGTGCCCAGGTCTCTATATTTACATTTTCACCCTGCTGGCCATCTCCCCTTTGGTCTTTGTTAATTACATTGTCCCAATACAATGTAAACTAGAAAAGTAAAAGGAGAACTCAGCATGACATAGATTTCCTTGTTTACTCAAGTACATGGCTGCTCTCAGAAGCATGGATCTGTAATTGTTTTTTGCTGCAGTGTAACTTGCATTACAAAGAAAGCTACAAGAAGCCCCTGGTGCCTAGCAACCCATTTCCAACTGTACCCATGAATCCTGTAATGAGGACAGGTCAAGGGGTTACATCTGCTGGTGTGGGTAAGGCATTTATCAGGAGCAAAGGCTCATTTATGCACAGTCAAATGTGTCTGTTAAGCTCTTCACTTCAGGGTTCAGATAGCCAATGCCAAGGCTGTTGGCTAAGGGATGTTCCCACAAGCTACTATATATAAAAACATTATAGAAAATCAATGTGCAACCTTTATTTTCCATTATAACTCAGGCACACTGCTCCAGATAAAGCCAGCGAACCAGGGGATAGTGATTAGGGGAGCAGTGAGTACAGTTGAGGCTGTTAGCAAAGTCAGAAACGCTGCTCTGTGTTCATGCAGATGGGCCCATTCAACATTAATTTGTTGGATGATTATTCCGCAAACAAGCTTCAGTTTTCTTCATGTACAAACTGAGATTGTTAGAACAGATTTTAATACATGGCTTTCAAAACTAGTGTTCTGCATGCTTTAATTGAACATTTGGCCAAGTGAAAGCACTTCAAATGTTTTCTCTAGCTTCCTGCTTTCATTAGAAAATCTTGATTTGTATGATAGGAAATGATGACTTCTTTTCCCCCCTTGTGGTTTGTTGACAGCCACACACGTACTATGGGTGAAAATGTGTTACAGTGAAGAGGCCAAGTAAGGTTCTAGTTTGGCTGGAGCTGAACTTGGAGTTCTAGTTGGCTGCATGCGACTGCAGATGAATCATTTTGCTGTTCTGAGCTCAACTTTCCCTAAACTGTAAAATAAGCCATAACATCTAAGAGAAATTATTGAGCTTAATTGTTCTCAGAGATACAGTAATTACCCAGAAACAAGTTTTAGGACATTATGTGCTATATCTGATGAAAGCTATACTTGATTGGATCGGTACTTTTCTGGGTACCTTGCATACCTTTTTTACCCTCTGAATTTTACACAACAGACATTTACCACCTATTCACTACACAAACAAATATTTAAAACACAATAAGCCCATTGACTATAAGCC
The DNA here is from genome assembly GCA_026225945.1 of Cricetomys ansorgei. Classification (NCBI taxonomy): domain Eukaryota; kingdom Metazoa; phylum Chordata; class Mammalia; order Rodentia; family Nesomyidae; genus Cricetomys; species Cricetomys ansorgei. The sequence goes on along the minus strand of JAMJFZ010001100.1, from coordinate 9,023,099 downwards.
TCCTCCGAGTAAAATGAGATGTTACTTCCTGTTCACGATTCTATATTCTTAGGATGATTCATGATATTCCCTTCATTTATCATCCTTACAGACTAATAAATAAGATTTTCAATGTTCTATCTCTCTAGCAAGCCAAGTAAAATGACAGACAGAGCATCCCATTCTCATTCAGGTCATTAATAAGTGTGAAAAGGGCCAATTCTGTCCGTCAGAATGAAGCATCCATCCTTATTAGTGGAGACACAGGAGATGGTGACACTGTCATCTAATTGCATCTTCTTAATCTGTGACAGCGCTTGCAGGGGCATCTGAGATATGCCCAGCCGAGGACTGCCTTCAGTTCCAGGACAGCAGACAGGATTTTTATTGCCATCAAATGGAAATTGGTTTAGTTAATATAATAAATTACATCACTAACTTAATTTAACAAGAAATGCCTGCCATTTGGGACCTATGAAATGTTGCCTGAAGATTTCCGCACATGTGTTTAAACTTTGGTTTGTTGGGGGAAACAGAAGATACGTGTTTGGGATGCACACACATCCTCACAGATGTACGTAGAGACTGTGCCTAGTACAAGGAAGAAGTAAGATGATGGAAACTGGCAGTAGCCTCTCAGAAGCAATGATTTGCAAGAGATTCAATCTAAATTATAATTTCCCAAGTCTATCACAATAAATTTCCAGAAGCATGTCCTGCATTTTAAATAAGAATAGATGGAAAGGACATTCATTCTCATCCCAGTTTGTGTGTGTGTGCGTGTGTGTGTATCCTTTTGACTTCTTACCTCAAAGCATCCTCTTTGCATTTGTTTTTTCTGATTTAAAGCCCAAGAGACATTCTGGTTGTTCACAATTAGCATTGACAAAGAGATTTGTAGAATCTCGGAACCAATGATTTTGTTAAGTCAAGTAAGACATTTGGAAAGAAACAATTGCAGAGAGGTTGAGTAACTCTCCTGATATCAGGCAGACATAGAGGGGCAAAGCACTGAACCTGTTCAGTGTGCTGTGTGGTTCTGATGAACTCCCAACTACTGGCAGGTAAATGGGGAAACTTTCTGGCTAGAGGAGAATAATTTGAGGTGCCATAAAGGTAAATGCAATGTCAAGTTCTTCCTAGGGGATGCTGGAAAACCAATAGAAATAGAGTCTGCAAATGGAAGGCTTTATGCTGGGCAATTCATGGCTCCAAATTTTGTTATTTATATTTAAATCTTTTTATCCTTTCAAATGATTATGCAATTCACAGGAGGAATATAGCTGCAGACCCATGCTGCTTTCAAAGTACTGGCAAGTTGATCATTCTGCACCATCAGTAGCTGCCTTTTTTTTTTCTCTCTCTTGGTCTTTTGAGACAGGATTTCTCTGTTGTAACTCTGGCTGTCCTAGAACTCATTCTGTAGACCAGGCTGGCCTCAAATTCACAGAGATCCACCTGCCTCTGCCTGGGAGGTGTGTGCTACTACCTCTTGGCTTCATCAGTAGCTATCTTTAGAACTCTGATTTACCCTGTTATTTGTCCACCTAAGAGCATACTACATGTCAGGTGCTCTGCAGAGCCCAATGAAGGGGTTGCTGCTCTACAGAAATAATCAGGAAGCTTGGATTCAAAAATTTGTGTTGACTCTTTCAATGAATATCTTTGTTAGAATAATTACCTTCTCTCCTAGGCAGTAGTGGTGCACGCCCTTAATCCCAGCATTTGGGAGGCAGAGGCAGGTGGATCTCTGTGAGTTCAAGGCCAGCCTGGTCTGTAGAGTGAGTTCCAGGAGAGCCAGAGTTACAACAGAGAAACTCTGTCTCAAAAAGACCCAGGATGATCTGAGGAGGGGAAATAGCCACTCCAACAAGGAGCCTTTACTTTGTCTCAGTTCATTATCTATCTATCTATCTATCTATCTATCTATCTATCTATCTATCTATCTATCTATATCTATATCTATCTATCTATATCTATATCTATATATCTATATATCTATATATCTATATATCTATATATCTATATATCTATGTATCTATGTATCTATATATCTATATATCTATATATCTATGTCTATGTCTATATCTATATATAATTTTTTTTTGGTGCTGAAAATTTGGTCATTAAACCTAGCTTATATGCCAGTCACTAGGAAATCATGGGAGAGTGAGCTTCATGCACTTCCAGTGTTAACAGGAACTTTGCAATTGTGTTGAGATGAAGAGATACATGTAAGACTTAGGCAGTGCTGTCCCGTCCCCTCTGGGATGAGAAAGCCTAATGTCACCTTATCATGATTGTACAGTGTCAGGCATGACTCATAGAACTGGACACACTGAGTTATTTTAATTCAATGTTCATAAAGTTTTGATCAGATCTCTCGCTTTTAATAAAGTGACCAATGAAACATCTTAATATATTCTAAAGCTTGAAGGAGCCTACAATTTACTTAGCTTAGAAATACTCTGTATTTCCATATGAGCAATTTCCTGGTTAAATTTGTTATTCTGCTTTTGAGATGGATTTAATTAGTTATTGTCTTTCTACTAAGGGAGAAGACTAGATTCTTTGAAAACCACAAATCAAAATCAACAATAGTAGTGTCTCAAATTTTCGCACAGTGAACCTCATTAGAGAAAATTAGTGAGGAATTTGGGTCAAGGCTCTACTCAGTTGGCGAGTGAGCAGAAGTAAGTCAGTTCAGGTGTGCTGAGACCAGGATCTTGAGGCTGCTGGTCTCTTCCTTTTGCATTGTTCTGGGTGTATATCTGTGTAAGCCATAATCAGAAAAAAATCATCATCTCATAAAATATGAAACCACAATACGAAGATTTTATTACAGGAGTGTCTGTTGAGATGATAGTTGGAAACTGGAGGCAGCTGATAGGGCTTAGCACACAATGATTTCATGGTGTGGTGGGCATGTAACTTCTTCCTCTTCGAGTCCTCTTTCTAGTCTTTCTTTTTTCAGCAAGGTAATACTTTTTAAAAGAAACCTTTGTAGAAAAATCTTGCAACTGTTATGTTTTCTTCTCCAGACCTTCTGATTCTTGTCCACACACCAAGGGATTTTCTTCAGTAGATTTTTTGCTTATTCATTCATTCATTCATTCATTTATTTCTATGGCATAACATGAATCTGTTTCTCTGTTTAAACGTCAGCCTTACTGGAGTGGTCCAATAATACATCATCTCAGTGGGGATAAAATACTTTTCAAAACCCTTCCTTTAGGACTAGGAGTTGTTTTCTACCATGGATAAAGCTGTTCCGCACATCTTGGCTCCATTTTAAAAAACCAATCTTGAAATTCTTAGTTCCATTCAAAACTATCAGCTGGTGTTTGTATTTCGAGTGTGTCTCAAGTTTCTCACCTGCCACATCTGGGAAGGAGGAGCTGATCTGTGATGGAACAGATTTCTTGGCCAAACATCCAGGCCAGTTAGCATCAGCTGCCTATAATGAGAGATTCTCAGCTTGCCAACTCTGTCATCTCTTTCCAGGTGACACAAGTCTCATTCCTACAGAACAGACTCACCTCATTAATGATGGCATCGAGCTCTGATGGGACTATTCTCTTCTTTTTCTTGTTAAGAGATTCCCCCAATCTCCTGTGTACTTTGATTTTCAAGGTGAATAGTTGTGAGGGGGGAAACCCATTTTGAAAATAACTTGAGATACTCAAGGAAGTAAGAATAGAAAATGGGAAAAGTGAAAATAAGTCTAACAACATACCTCTGGCTGTCACAAACAGCCAGATAGTCTCAAAGAGAGGCTGAGAGAGTGGCTTCCGGCTGATAGAAAGCAGACCCCTGGGTCTTCAAGAACATGTACCGTAATCTACTAACAGAGAAGTCACTGATCCCCAATGTGATCTTCTATTCTCAGCATTCCTCCCTGCCCCTCCAAATGCAGTGATGTCCTATGACACTGTATCCAGAACACCAGACAAATGCCAATGAATAAAGACAAGAATTGAACTTTCAAGTTGTGGTTTATCAAAAAAGTCAGTGATCTGAGATGGCAGTGGGTCCTAGAGCTAGCTCACCGTTAGCCAACAGATCATATAAAGAAGGGAAAGGCTGTCGATCAACCAAAATCTCAGTCTTACCCCACTACTTTAGTGATCATCCTTGTCCCTAGATTCATGGTCTTCGCGACCCTCTCCTCATCATCTCATGTATGTGTCCTTCATTGTCATCTCTCTGGGAAGCTGGGTTCAGAGACACGCAAGGATGCTGAGCTTGGTTAGTGTCTGTACCCTCAGTCTTACTGTGGTTTAACTCAGAACAGCTAAGCCATTAGAAGTGTGTGCTTGCTGAGCTACTTATAATCTGGATATGCATCTTCCCTTCTATAATATGGACTACAAATGCACCCTTCTGATACAGAATATAGAAGTGCCTCTATCTGTCCTTGCCATCCTTATAAAGGCTAACTAATAATGAATCTTTTGCCATGGGATGTGGTAAATCTACACCTTTTCTGGGAACTTTAAAGTCTTCTTTTGTAGAGTACTGTCCTTTGGGTATGGCACAGCTATCTTGAAAATGAAGCATCTGTGATCACCTACACAATACTAGTTATAAGGTTAGCTAATGAGGGGATTATGAGAAGCTCGTCACCCATGCTTGACTGGAATTTTTCATGTTGCAGCCATCTTGGGGTCATCCATACTCCTGTAAATAAACCCAATAATCTCATTGGTTTAGCTGGACTTGGAGTTGTTTCTTTCATTTATCACCAATGTGTATCTGGGGGTGAGTTGATATTTGTTCACATCTCCCTTGAAAAGTAACAGAATATCTACCTTTGGGAAGGAATTTTGTTCACTCCGGGAGAGAGCTAGCATGCTTCAGTTGGGCAGTTTCCCTTTCAAGTTAATTTCTTGATGGAGGCTACTTTTCTTTCATTTGTACTCCAGATGTGAGGATTTGAGTTTCAAATATTGCTCAGTCTACACACAAAGTTCAGTCCTTAACAGTCACAAGCATGTAGAATACAGTTTAGCAAACTGTTAACTTAAGCACCTGCTTATTGAACCTAAGTAGGTCTAGGCATCCCTGCAGGTGAGTATTATTAAGTACAGTTAATGACTTTCTAATCAGCACAGTAGTTCTCCACTAACACTGGGCTCAGAAATTATCCACAGTACTTGTAACATATGGATCCTGTGGACAAGATTCCGCCCCTTTAAAGCTGCAAGGTTTTTGTGTCCAGTTCCAAGGCTAGAGCCCTCTGGAAAGGCTCTTCCTTCATTAATAGTGATCTCTCTTGGCCCATTTCCAGTGTCTTCTTTCAGCTCCCCATGACCTTTCCATTAGGCAGAGGCAAGCAAGGTTAAAATTCTCTATTTGCTGCTGCAGGCCCAGTGGTCCCTGTTTGACTATTTACTTTCCCCTGCACTGTGGTTACTAAATCTTTCAGGTGGCACAGAAATCTTTTCCAGTTCTGAAAATGTGGAGCAAGCATGCAGTAGGTCCCAAGGGCAAGAAGCCAGGTTTCTAGCAGACAGAATCCTGATCATCAGGTAGTTTGGAGTGGTGATCTGAGTTAAAAGCTCATCTTAGACACACATTCATACACTGACAATGGTTTTCAGAGCCTTGCAACATAGCTGTTTGTGAAGTTCCTCCTAATATTGGATTATTGGTGCTATTGACACAGTTTTTCTGCACACCCCATTAAGTTATACTGTACTCAACAAAGATAGATCTTGGTCTAGTCAGAAAATTATCATATATTTAGACTCATCTTATCCAAGTTAATGACTTGTTTTTCTGTAATGCCAAGGACAAGTGTAGCAACTGGGAAGAGCATCATCCTATGATTCTCCTTGGAAATAAAGGGCAGTTAGGCCAGGAGATGTTTACGGGAACAATTAGATAGGTGTTGCTTGAGGACCCTATAAAGGAATTGGCAGTCATGCAATTACTTGGTTCAAAGGAGGCTTCTAAAGTGCTGACACTAGCCAAGCCTAGTGGTGGTAGATATACTAAAATAGCACCACACCTTTCTATTGTGAGATATGTTTTTCATATTCAGTTTCTTCTCCTGATGTTTATAAGAGCTTTGGATGCAGACATGGTTTGGCTACTTCTGTGGTGGTTAAGGGGCATCGTTGGGTTGCCTGGGTTTAGAATCACCTGTTGTTCTGTAGTAATTTTCTTCAAATGGAAACATTCTCTCCAGGAGGCCAATAAGACTCAGGAAGTAAGCAAAGCTTACAAGGTTCAGAGAGCAGGAACTATGGGATTCATAAGACCTTTCCCCAAGGTTGTACAGGAAGTAACAACTACTAGGGAGAAGGGGTTCTCTGGTGGGCCAGTTGCCTACAGATCATTCAGGGACCCTAAGGAGGAAGCTCTCATGAGCTCTCATTCACACTAAAGGAGGCTTTCTGGTGATGCAGCTGCTTTTAAGTCGTTCATGTCCTCTACTTAACCCCAGTAAATTCACAGGTTCACTAAGGCGGACTTGGTGGGATCATTTCTTTGTTCTATCTCCAGTTCTCTAGCTGAGATGAACATTCGTTTGTTCAAATATTTTCAAATCTTATCTCCACAAGATAAGCCATGCCTTTGGCCATGTCTCTGTGTTTTCCAGAGAGGTTTAATTAGGAGGGAAGACTGACCCTGAGTTCAGGTAGTACCATCATCCTATGGGCTGGGGTCCCAGAATGAATAAAAATGGAAGAGGAGAAAGCAAACCAAGTAGCCTAATCTCTATCTCTCTGCTTTCCCAGCTGTGACCAGCTACCTTCTAGTCCTGCCTTGCCTTCCCTGCCCTGACGACCTGTGCCAGTTGTGAGCCAAAATAAACTCTTAAATTGCGCTTAGTTTGTCAGGAATTTTGTTACTGTAAGGAGTCAAGTTACAAGGTCACTTAACTCATTCTTTTAACTGATGTAGACAAATAGACCAATAGGGGGTGGGGGGAAGCCACTTTTGGACCCTTCACATCTAGTACGTGACTCTGACTATTCTACTGTTTAGTATTGTTGACTTTGGAATCCTTCAATTTTGACAGACTGCATGCTCTCTTCTGTTTGATATGGAAGAAACTTAACACTGTTTTGAGATTTGTTCACTCTTCCAGTGTTAGATTTCTCCTGTCACCGTCCACTGACCCCACAGAACACACCATGGCACAGATGCGCGTATCCTCTGGTGTGGGAAGATTTTATCTAGCAGCGGTGCACAAACTATCTTTTGTGAAAGACCACTGTGTGTTGTTTAATTTCTAATTTGCTCAAACCAACACCTTCACATATTAAAACAGAAGCAGAAAGGTAATTATAGTAATTATAAATTATCATGAAAGTTAATGAGGTAAAAATTACAATAAAATTAAGGGAGACATACAAAAATAAGGCAGAACTACTTATGAAAATCAACACACACACCTGCTGAGGTGTACAGATGTTTCCAGATGCTTACTCCAATTCCTTTCTCCTGTGGTGGGAAGGTGCAGTCTGTGGGTCACAGCAGTCTGAGCATCACCCTCGAAGCGACAGTGATACAGAGGCTGTAGTGACCTGCCTGAAAATACACTGAGTGAGCAGCAAAGGAAGGTTCCCAACACATGCCTTCTCCTTGTGCATCCAGGAAGGTTTTTGTTCCTCCTGGAAGCTTGCCACTGTATCTAACAGAAACCTGTCTCTCATTTAGCCAGGGCAAGAGACGTTCTCTGAGGTAGACCATAATCAGGCTCCAGTGGTGTTGACATTCTAAAGAATCTCTTTGTATTTTTAGAAATGCCCTCCAAATTGACAAAAAATGATATAGACTCCATCTTTGATGAAAAAAGAAAACAGAGCAAAAGGGGAGGGCTTCTAAGTGCTGTGGCAGACAGATGAGTGTGTGGCATGAAGAAGACCTGGGAAGCACACCTGCCCTAACCAGTCTCAGGCAAAACTAGCAGTTCTCCAAGGAAGGCAGTATACCCCAGTCCAAAAGCTGACCATTCAGTGTTAGGAAGAAAGCCTGAGAGGAGGGTGGGTAGCCTTGTGCTGAGAACTTGCTTTGGTCTTGAGACAAATGGTGAAACTGAGCAGACAGGCACAGACTCTAGCTCAGTAAGCAGCTTGTCACCGAGGCGGGAGGAAAGAGCCAGGCCAACATCACAAGCAGTGTGGCAGGAGCAGATCACTGCAAACAAAACAAAACAAAACAAAAACAAAAACCAAAAAACAAAAAAAAACAAAAAAAACCCCCAAAACAGAACAAAACAAAACAAAACAAAAACAAAAAACAAAAAAGAAGTTGAAGGTGAAACACTTCCAAGCCGTCAGCGTTGTCACCACATACTCCCTCGTGAACAGACGGATGGCTGCCAGCCTCCAGCCGCATTCCTCAAGCAGGAAGTTCACAGCTAGGTAACATCACTTGGGAAAATTGCTTCCCTGTTAGAAGAGAAGATTCAGGTATTCCAAGTCAAATCTCACTCAGAAATGAATAAAACAAAACAAAACAAAACAAAACAAGCGAACAACAACAACAAAAAAAAAACATAGCAGAGACTAAAAGTATGGAACAGAAAAACAAAACAAATAAACGAATCCAACGAGTCACCCAAACACACACATGAGAAGCGAAGAAATTTAATGGAAAAAAATACTATCGCAAAAATTGGGCTGAGTTTATGCCATGGTTTCCAGAATAAATGTAACAAATAAGCCACTTATTTATAACCGGAACTCAGAGGACAGAAGAGAAAGGTGAGGAAAAAATGTGACCAAACAGCCAAGAAAGACAAACATGAACCAGTAAAACACAGAAGAGAAGGAAACAGTTGTGGAACCGAAGTCCAACTGAAGGACAGCGTGTGTTGATAGAACCTCAAAGAAGGGTAAAATTTCAATATTGATACATTAAAATTTCATATGCCCTTTGCCTCGGCAGTTATATTTGCAAGGATTTATCCTACAGGTATTTAAATCACTAACGTGTGAAGGAGCGTGCACAAGGACATCAGTTGCATCAAAACTCACAGCAGTAAAAATCTGGGGATGATCCAGATATCCACTGAGAAAGAGTCCTTAAATAAATGGTGTAGCCTATGCACTGAGGTGTTAAGTAAGAATAATAGTAGTAAGACATGCATGTGAGTCTGTATATTCTCAAAAGAAAGTTTAAGAAAAGAATACTACAACTTATAGTGTGTGAGTGTGTGTGTGTGTGTGTTTGTGTATGTGTGTGTAATAATATATAGTACTTTTCAAAATAATTTAGAAGTAGTAAAAATGAGTTTGTAATTAATACGTAAATAATGTGTATAGGATAATTACCATTGGATAAAAATAGCACTGTTAATTGGCTTTATTTTTGTAGTTTACCTATGGAAGGGCATAGAGGAAGATGGCAAAGTGGTTGTTTAAAGAGAGCATAGCTCTTTTGGAAACTTAGATTTCTGAAAAAAATTATAACATCGTAACCATTACCTTTGCAAAGCAATAAATCAATTAACAAAGTGACATTCCTTTCATCCCTATGGCCCTTCAATCTTCCCCACAATTTTGTACTTAACTTTGAGTTAAGTATTTGAGCTAGACTTTGAGTTCTAAGGACTTTCTTTATGTCTATCTCTCCTAGTAGAGAGTACAGCATTTTAAAGGAGAAGCTATATGTCGCTTAACCGCTCTCCTGTGGAGGTACAAGACAGAAGTTACAAATAAAAGACAAGTTCTAGACTCAAACTGCCTGGATCCAATCCCTGCCACAGTGCTTATGAGCAATGTGACCTTGGAGAGAGAACTAAATCTCATTGCTTCAACTTCCTGTCTGTGAAATGGGAGCAAGGGCATGTCCTGCTTTATAGGATTTTTGTAAGGATTAAGTAAGATAGGTCCTAAGACAGATGCTCCACATATAATGTGCTCTAAATAGCTGTTAGTTATTGGTGACATGGCTGCATTCAGGCGAACTCAGAGTGTCCATGAAATGAGGAGGTGCATACTATCCATGGTCTATACTAACAAGTCTGTCTTTCTTTTGCTTAGCTCAGAGATTTGGTTCTGGATGATACTGGTTGTACAGCAGTCTCAACATCCTGAGATGATAAAGGAGATAGTTATTTCAGCAAAAACCTGGAGACAAGTATGTACATTTGTGCCAACCCTAAAAACAGTTTTGTTTATCAAGGATCCAGAGAAGTCAGGGAAATGGTGGGAATGTCAGAAGGAGGCTTGGTTTCCAGACCATCTGATTTAGAGGTCAGGCTTTATCTGATCACAAAACACCACTTGCAGCACCAGCAATCCACACACAGCATCAAGGGAGTGTTCATACCATTCTTCTGGATCGAGTTTCCTTTCATTGACGTCTCCTGTGAAGACAATATGTGGTGTGCCGAATTAAGATCTAATTCCTCTTTGAAGTTCAACCTAGTGAAGAAAATGTTAGATCAGCATTTGAGAATCCCCTTTTCCAAATGACCTTGGTGACGTCCTTTCATTCAGTGTGTGGTTTTGTCCATCCATTTGTCAAGTCATGATAAGGAAACAAACAAATGGAACCTCTTCTCCTGCAGGGGGATGTTGAGAGGTTAATGCTAGGCTCATGGCGGGGAACCTCCCAGAAGGAATGCCATGGAAATACAGAGGTGAGTCTGCAAACATATGCAGAACACCTCTTACACCTTGGGCCTTGCTCTTTATTCTGGGAACTTAAAAGTGGCTGAGATTTGCTTGAAGTAATTTTTACAAGGGCATGTAAGTCATGAGGTGAATATTTACAGAGTGCCAATCCTGCTTGGTATATATAGACGCAAATCCACGCGAAATCATTGTTTTTCATTTTGCAGGTTCCCTGGATGTTCTTGAATATTTGGGTGAGAATAATAGAAGGAAGTCATAGCTACTTCTTTCAAAGGTTCTAGTTTCAACTTAACAAAAGCTTTATCTATGAATGATATGCCAGCAAAAGGAGGAACTGTGGCTTCCCCTTAGCATAATATATGACTATGATCCCATCTGGACACTGCAAATTAACAGGTAACGAGAATGGCTCATTCCCCAAAGTACATTCCCCACATTTCCTTGTCCCAGGACAGCAAACCTCCCTCTCTTGCCCTTCTCACATAATGGAGTTAAATGAGGCATGGGAAGACCTCCTTCTCCCTTCTCCATTTCCCTTCTTTTTCTCTCCTTCATGATGGCTCATAAAGAAACCTCACTCAATTGATTGTAAAAAGCTAGAAGCTGCGATGTTCAGGGACTCTCTTCTGTACATCTCAGGACTCTTAAATGTCAGAGCAGCACGGGACTCTAGGAACACCTAGTGCAACCTCCTCATGAAACAAGTGAGGAAACAGGAGGCCAAAGTCTGTAGCATCTGGCCTAAGAGTCACAGATTTTAGAGCTGGGACTGGAAATCAAGTCCTCTGCCTCTTTGTTCAGTGGTACACTATACGGTCTGTGCCATCTGACGTAGTTCTGTATCTGCAGAGAAGGAAGCGGTGGGTGCGCTTGTGGCCCCAGGAATGCAGTTCCAACACTCTGCATTCCATTACAGTTCAGAACCCCAATCTGGGATTTTCAGAGCATGAAAGTTTCCAAAAGTACAAAGCCAATCTTTCCTGTACTAGTCAGTCAGGACTCTGAGTTGCCACCACCAGACACTGGCTCTGTCTGCTTGGGCAGCAAAAGGAATTTATTGGAAGACGTCAGAAGCCAACAAATCAGTGGTCAGGTCAGAGAAGCAGCTTGACAAATGCACAGACTGAGAAACCTGGAGGAGAGAGGAAGGGTAACTGAAATCCTAGGCACCACCATGCCCTAAAAAGGGCCTGCTAAGACTTCATCACTTCCATAACTCTTCAGGCCACTGTACCATAGACATCACAACGGGTGGAATAATGTCTAAACTTTGGCATTGCGGCTGGCTTCAGATTCAGAACCCCAGGCAAGAGCATGAGATTGGCAAACTGAGGCCACCTGCTCATACTCTTGCTACCAAGGTTCAGAAGTGCAAACAGCAACATTTTGCAATGTCAGCTCCTTCCAAAATAAAATAATAAGAAATTTGGGCAGCCTTAAATAGCAACAGTAATAATATTAATAATAAAAAATATCCTCCAAAAACCTTCCAAAAACACCACCAGTCCCCAGTTGGACAAGGGGAAGCTCCTGAGCAGCAAGGAGGTATCCTGGCTTTTCACCTGAATGCAGTTGAGGAAACTCAGGGAGGAGTTCACTGTGAACCCTGTGATGCATTGGAAAGAACTCTGTTCTATTTTCAGATCTGCAGAGTCTGGTTCAGAAGTTTATAGCTCCTTCTGGGCTGCATTTGTTATGATCAGCAATCTGTTAATACCAGTTTCTACCCCCTGGACTCACAGCCAAGGAGCCAGGGCTCAGAAGCCACTCTGTTCACTGAATCCAAAACTTATGTCTCATAAGCGTATTGCTGTATATTCCCAACAGTGATGAAGGTACTCTAGGAATGGGTATTGTAGCAAAACACTTGCATGGGGAGGTTAAGTGAAAGGGTAAGATCTACTTTTCTATTGTTTGAAACCAGTAAACCAGCGTCTTTTTGTTGTTGTTTGTTTGTTTGTTTTTCGAGACAGGGTTTCTCTGTTGTAACTCTGGCTGTCCTAGAACTCACTCTATAGACCAGGCTGGCCTCGAACTCACAGAGATCTGCCTGCCTCTGCCTCCCAAGTGCTGGGATTAAAGGCATGTGCCACCATCACCCGGCTTTGAAACCAGTGTCTTAATCCCCGAGATTTCTTTCTGTTTGATGCATATCCTTTTAAGTCCTTAGACATAATACAGGACTGGTGGGGTTTAATGACATAGGATCTCGAAAGCTCCAGGTAAGCACTGAACTGACAGGTCACAATCCTGGAGTCCACAGGAATTGTGAAGATCCAGGCTTCTTGGGCTGTCCAGAAGAGCAACAGAGGGTGCTGATGGACACTGATCTTTATCCATGCCCTTCTTAGGATTGGCGACCTGACATTTAAGTCACTGAGGCAATATTTCTCAGGAGGCAAAAGGAGGCTACACTTTACCCTTTCAGCCCAGAAGAGGGAAAATTTCCCTTGTCCATTGATAGTCAAGCTTTTGCCTAGATCCCTAAGATCTAAGATTTTCTTCTCTTCCTTCTCCTTTCTTTCTTCCTTCTCCTTTCTCCCCTTCTCCTCTTCCTTCTCTCTCTTTTTCTCTTCTTTTCCCTTCTCCTTCATTTTCCTCCCTTCCATTTCTTCCTTTCTCATTAGCCACTCCCCTCTGCTCCCCTCTTTTCTCCTCTCCTCTCCTCTTCTCTCTCTTCCTCTCTCTTTTTTCTTCCCTTTTCTCTCTTGCCACACACAATGGCTGAATGTCTATGATGAAGCCTACACATGCACTTATTCAGTCCTCCTAGAAATTCTATGAGGCTTCAGTTTTCACTTCTATAGTTGCAAAGTGCAGAATAGATTGAGTGAGAACTAGTTTCAAGTGCCTATATAGTTACCAGGTAAGAAAAGAGGACATCTTCGCTTACAGATGTTATAGCCTGTGCCTTTTCTAACACTGAGGTGTATCTATAGCACACCCAAAGGAGATCTAATTATGATGGAAAAAAAGTATTAATGTGTGAACTAGGGTAGCCTTCACCTGTTCCTAAAGAGAATTCTGGTTTTGATCATTCTTTTCTGTCCCCATCTTTCATCTGAAGTAAAGAGGGAAAGTATGCACATGTATAATGAAAGAGGGCAGAGAAGGGAAAAGAAATATGCAGAAAGATATAGCTATGTATCTAGAGAGAATGTGGAGCACATTAGAGAGAAAGATTTTTAAAAAACTGAAGTGAGAAGGAACTAGAGATGGGGGAAGATGTTAGTCTCTGAGAAACCCAAATAAAGAATGTGATTATTGATGCATATCTTTGTGTGGGGATCACTGGATAAGACACTTATGGGGATATTTCATGTCCATAGATCTATCAGTTTCATATACAACCTCAGGTTCTATATGACTGGAACTACTCATGTTTCTCAATTCAAGTATTAAGTTAAATTTGAGCATTTATACATGATTTGTTTTGATCTGGGAACAGTGAGGTGAGTGGTACAGAGGAACGACCTTCACATCTCAGACCGGCACAAAAGTGTGTGCATGAGAACGTCCAGTTTGTATAGAAAGGTAGAGGGAGGTAAAATTTTAGGCTCTTTCCAGGGCAATAATCCCAGGTGAGTACATCTGACTTCAGTGTTCCAGTACAATAGTCAATTTCCAGCCACTATACAGAACTTTGAGATAATTAACTTGTAACAGAAAAAGTTTATTTTAGTTCACAGTTCTGGGTGCTCAAGTCCAAGCTCAGAAAAAACCCTATTGCTCTGGTCTTTGGAAAGCAATGGTGATGGGGTGCACCTTAAAGACTTTCACTTCAACACCAAGAAACACAAAAGAGAAGAGGCCAGAATCCATAAGATCCTTCAAAGGCATGATTCCAGTGACCTAAGGACCTCCTACTAGACCCTTCCTCAAAAAGACTCAACCACCTTCTACTGGATAGCCCCCACCTGGGTCTTAAGTATATGTATGGTTAGGAAATCAGTCCCCCCAGAGGTCCATGTGCTAAAAACTTATGGATATATAGATATAGATACAGATATAGATATATAACCAAAAGTGTGTGTGTGTGTGTGTGTGTGTGTGTGTGTGTGTGTATCCATGAGTTTTTAACACATGGACCTCTGGGGATATATATATATATATATATATATATATATATATATATATATATATATATATATTTACCTTGGGGAGAAGTATGGTGCCAAGGCCTGAAGTCACTTCTGGGGTAGATTTAAAGAATCTGGTTAGAGCTGAGGGAGTGTAGGGGCCGAGACGTATATTCTGTACGTTCTTTGATATTGTTTAAAATTTAAAAGTTCATACTGTTTCACATTTCCAAAGATGTTTTTTACAGGAAAACAAGGTGAAATAAAAAACACCCTCTCCCCAATGGTCTTTCTCTGTTGAACCAAGGGAAAAATTTTCACCCATTCTAAAATTTTTGACTTTCCCTTCTGGTGTTTGGTCTTTTAGGAAGAAACTGGAGGAGGAGAAGCCATTAAAAAAGAAAAAGAGTCAAGAAACAGGGCAGATGCTGTGCAACTTCCCATCCCGATCACTTCACTTCACTGGGTTTTACCAATCTTGGCTTGGGGAGAAATATCTGTTTGCTTAGATCTTATACAATTTACCCTGAGCTGGGACGGCAACGAGGCTGCGGCAGCTTCCAAAGTTCTCTTCAGTCTTGTCTAAGCGGACTCTGTTCAGCACGGTCACCTATTATTCCTTGGGGTTTGGTTTCCCTCTGTCCGCCTTTGCCTTTTCTAAAAATTAACAGATCTTTATTATAGTGATGGAAAGCAGATTAGTCCCACAGAATTGGACCAAGACACTGTTGTTTATAATTTAGAATCCCTTGAGCAAGCAAGGTACAATTGATCAAATACACAGCACCTTTATTTTAACCCCTTTTTGTCTTCCTTAGGTAGTGTTGATCTTGCCTGGCCCTAGGGTAATAAGCGCAGAATTCTGGGAAAATCTAACTGGCAACACTTGTTTCCCCGGTGAGGTTTTATTTAAAGTATCCATGTATTAGCAGGTTCACTTTTAGAACGCAATCGCTTCCAGTCCTAGCAGGAAACTCGCGCAGGGAAGCTGCCATGGAGACTGCATACCTCCAGCCCTCAGCACCTCCCAAGGCCAGCGTACAGGTCACAAAGCTAGCCAGGAGCCATCATTGGGCTGCACTTTTGTAAAAGCCACCTACTGTGACCCAGAGAAGGGGCGCTACCCCTTAGCTATTTGTTCCCCAATCACTAGTTTTTGTTTTTTTTCTCTCTCTCTCTCTCTTTCTTTTCTTTGCTTTACATTACATGAGTTTGAAACTATCACTCGGGTTTTTGTGCTGTAAAGCGCTGTCGGTGTGACTTTCCCAGCTAAGGGACACCATCTGTATGATGGTGGCCCCAAAGGCAGGCTGCTGCGTTTCAATCCCACTGCAGCGCACAGGGTGACTTGGGAAAGGCCTCCAGTCCTGATAGATGTACCCAATTGGACTTTTGGAAATCTATTTGGTTGTGTGTGTACGTGCGTGTTTGGGGAGGGCCGGTCACGTGATCGCCAGTCTCTCCAATCTGGGTACCAGTGAAGCGGACACCGGCCAAGAGGGAAAAATCAATGAGCGAAGCGACCACTTTGCCCTAGCCTCATGAAGCACTGCAGAGTCTGAGGCCCCGGAAGGGCCAGCAGAGTGTCCCCGGAGAAAAGCAGAGCAGCGGACACCTTTAGCCTCTACTTCGCCACTGGGGGCCGCAGTCACCTTCAGCGTCAGGAAATAGGGAGAAGCAAACCCCCGGGGTGGCTCTGACCGCTTGGCTCTCACCATCTCCAGCCTCTGCTTGTTTTTCTCCCGGCGCAGCAGGCGCGACCCAGGACTGAACAGAGGCCTCCTCAGGACTCTGGGGGTGCAGGCACCCACTCTCCAGGCGCCTACAGCCTCTGGCAGGGCACGCCCTCGATCGCCGCGCCCCTCCCGGGTCCGCCCCTCCTGCCCCAGGGAGCGCGCGCCGGCTGGTTGCGGGAGAGTCCAGTCGGCCTTAGCTCCCCAGGGCGGGAGACGATGGAGAAGCACAGCTGGGTCTCCAGCCATCAGGTTCCCGGCCCGAGCTGCCCCTGGTATCCAAGCCCGTGACGTGGCGGCACTGGCCGAGCCTCAGAAACAGAGGTTGGGGTTCTATCCGGACACTGAGGCCGCATTCCCGGGCCCCCGAGATCCCCAGCATCATGCAAGAGGGCACTGGCTGCCGGCTGCACAGGGGAGGCCGGGCGCGACTCTAGCCTGGGCTGTAGAGCCCAAAGTCGCCCCCCGCCAGAGGTGTCGCCCCAAGTGCAGAGCCTGAGCTGTCCTGGAGTCTAGGGCTCCTTTGGTTAGGGAACCTTCAGGAAACACGGCATTGGAGACCGTGTGGACCACCACTCCAGAGCCACGAAGACACGCGGAGGACTGGGAACCTAGCGACTGAGCAGAGTCAGAGGTAACTTCTGAGAGCCAGAGACCAGTGGAGACCCAAGCGCACGTGTGCAAGTGTGTGTGTGTGTGTGTGTGTGTGTGTGTGTGCGCGCAAGATATGATAGTTGTGTTGGCTGCTAGATACACAGGAGCACTGTGTAAAGTCGGGTGCTGCTGGCGCTCCTCCCAGGCTCTGCTGGATTCCGGATGGCAGGTCGCCTGGGCGGGGCGGGGCAGGGGCGCTTTTCGCTGAGCTAGGTATAGTGAAAAGGGGGTGTGCGTGTGCATGTGCACGCGCATGTGATGTGTATGCGCTCGTGTGCTGTCGTGAGTATGTGGTGTGTATGTGTGTGTGCGCGTGAGGCATGAACTAGGCTTGTGGCCAACGACTATGCAGTTCTGGGCAAGTTTTCCTGCTTGAGAATTCGAACGCTGTTATGTGGATTAAGTAGGTGAGCTGTCTGTGTGAAAAACCCCGATATATCAGAGACACAAAGTAAGGTAGAGAGCTGGACAAACCCTAGAAGATCAGACCACATTCTTAAATTGAGATTTCCAGCCTCCTTGATGTGCAAAGGGGGTGTCTTTCCTCCTGGGGAGATAGGGACATTCAACTTCACCTGCCAGAGAAGACCAAAGCCAGGCCTGGATGGCAGCCGGGCTTAAATTCATTCACACACTAGCTGGGGCTATGCGGTCTTCCCCACCTGCTCGCCTGTCATCCCAGCCAAGCCCAGTTCTCTCTGGGGCCACCAAACCAGCAGAGTAATCATTGGTCCTCTCTGCAGGAGTGCGGAGAGCTTCCGGAGGCTTTTGAGTACCTCGCTGTAACAGCATTCAAGCCAGCATTGTTTGTGAAGTAGTGACTATATTCAAAGGTTGTACACACAGGGGGAGTGGGGGTGGGGTGGTTGTGGTCAGATAATCTTTTCCGTGGGAATTAAGCAACGTTTGCCAAGACCAAGAGGAGGAGAGACATCAAGTCTGTGCTATAAATGATACAGGTCAGTCTTTTAGAACTTACATTTTGTTTTATGGATGGGGTGATTTAATTGGGAGCTTGTGGGACCACAGCAGCTGCCCTTGCGGCTGTGACTGAGGGTTGACGATCTGGCTCTACTGTGATCTTATGCAGCATGACATGAGGAGTTTCCAGGAGTAGTTGAGGGCAGTGTACTTGACCGGTTGGTTATGTACCCTCATCTCCCTGCAAACAAGCTCCCTTTGCTACCTTTCCTGATGAAGTATTCCCTTGCAGGCAGAAACTAGTCACTTGCTCTGAGCCAGCAGCTCATTGTCAGCCTGGGGAGGGAGAGCATTTCAGGGATTGCTCAAGTAAGAGCGGTGTGGGAGAGTTGCGTGGCTGGCCTTGTACATCCCCTTAGAAAAGGTTTTCTTTTTGTGTATGGGAGGATAAGGATAGAATGGGAAAGGGTTGTATGTCTGCAAAAACAGCCAGTTTAGAGATTTTTTTAGATACTGGAGCCTGCAGGGAGAACCTTAAATGTCTGGTTAGGAAAGTCTGGTTCTTATTGTGTGTGAGAGTGATTTGTATAGAACTGAAACTATGTGAAAATAAATGTCAGTTGCCAGGGAAAGAGCAGATCAAACATTTCATTTGCATTTCTGATGAATTTGGTGTGTGAAAGTGTTGCATAGCACTTAATAGTTGGAAGACAGACAAAGGTTTCATTGTTAGTGTTGTATTCCTTTGGAATTTTGGATATGTAATGTCATTATTTTCTTGGCCAATACTAGAGGCAAAAATTAATGTGTCTTTCCAGCATCTAAAAACTCTAATGTTCCCTTCGAAAGATTTGTGCTTCTGGCAAGTTGTCTATTTTGTCTCTGTCATAATCTGGGATTCTCTTTTTTTGCTGTTCCCTCTAGCAAGCTCTTTGGGAACCTTGGACAACATGAAGCAGAAAGCAGTACTGCAGCCATGGCCAATGCCTGGGGAGCTAGGATGTAAGGCCAAGAGCAGGAAGGGGAAGGCCCTGCTTGCTGCTCCAGCCAAGTGGTGATGCCTATTCTCAGACTAGCTGGGAAAAGGTTCCAAATTCCTCTGTGAATATGGTGCTAATGCTCTCTGATTAGCTTTTCCCGCTGACATTCAAATGTTTGTTTTTGGAGCTTACCCTGCAGGCTCAGTGTAAATTAAAAGGAAAAGGAAAAAAAAAAAAAAAAAAAGAAAAAAAAAAAAAGAAGAAGAGGGATTTTGAACATAAGGCAAGCAGAGGCAGTTGTATGCTTCTAATTCATTGTGTGATCTTGGTAATGCTTAACATATATATATATATATATATATATATATATATATATATATATATATATATATATATATATATATTGAGAGAGTACAAACCAAATTATTCAATCATGTCCTTTTCCTCTTTCTTAGGATAGAATCCTTTATATTGAGCTTACATAAAATTTAAATGGATGAAACTGATTAAAAATCGGGGGAGAGCCATGGTAGCCTGCTCATTCTCAGTGTGGTGTCTGGCTTCCTTTGGAGTGCTTAAGGGCTCCTCAGAACATAGTTTGTGAGTCACTGGAAGACTTCTCTCAGGAATATGGCACACTACCTCATTTGAGCATTCCAAATGGCATGTTTGGTCTCTAGCTCAGTGTTGGCAGTGTGTCATGTTGTATCTTTAACCTGTAGTGATTCCTTCTTAACCCAACGACAAGCACATACCTTAGTGTGGTATTTATGCTCCAAACCTGACTCCTGTGAAATTCCTGTCTCATCAAGCACTATGGGAGTGGGAGAGCTGAATGGGCCATGTCATAGAGCTATGGCATACCGATTGGTTTATAAATTTTTTTTTTATCCAAGTTAGAGAATGACCTTCAGAATGGACTGTGGTGTGTGTGAGTGTGTGTGTGTGTGTATGTATGTATGTATGTGACTTGATGCCATCAATCTAGCATGATTTATTGAACATGACCATTGTGTGGCTTTTCTGGTTCCATAAATATTTTCCCACACCCTCTACTAATGAAAGCTCCCATGACAGACTTTTCTATTGCGTTGGTAGGGCTTGCCAGTGAGTGACCCGTGGCTCTCTGACTTGAGACTTTTTCTCAGTGATGCCCATTCTCTGTGCCCTTACTCTCTGCCACTTATTTTGTGTTTGGTGATTTTAATAAGCAGTGACCATTACAGGAAGATGGCCACCATGCAGCATCTGGAATAACTCTAGGACTTCAAAAAAGAACCGCTTCAAGCAGAATGCTATCTGTGTAGCTTTATGGATATCTGAGGAGTCTAAAATAAATAGCTGAGAGAAAGAAACCATAGAGGGTCAATAAACTTACAGGGACTGGAGAACTTTAGAATGCTAGCGCAGCTTAAGTGACCAGCAGGATGAGAGGCCACTGTCAGAAATGAAAAAATGGTTGTTGGAGCATTTGTTAGCACTGTAGAAACTGGAGTCTTTTGACTATGTGTGTGGGGGGTGTAGCAGGTAATGGGAGTGAGGGGATAGACTCTGTGTGGGAAGTGTGGGTCCAGAGTATGGGTAGGTAATGTATAGGGTATGGGTGGATGGTGTGTTGATTTTAGGTAGATAGTAGTAGGTATGGAATGAAGGTTGAGGATAGAGAGAATATAGGATATACCTGGGGAGGTTTTATGTGTAGGATGTGGGTAGGTGGTGTGTATTTTGTTTGGATGGGTAGAGTATTTGGGGTAGAAGCTGTAGTATGTGTGAATTTTGGGTTGAGGGTAGGTAGTGGTGTGGGATGTGAGTAGGTAGTGTGGGTAAGTGGTGTGTGTTGGGTATGGGTTGGTGGTATACATGAGGTGTGGGTAGTAGTATGTGTAATGTGGTCCAGGGCTATGAGGAGGTAGCATATGGAGTGTTAGGTAGTATGTAGCTTCTACCCCACCACCTAGAGGTTCTACCACCTTACAGTAGCACCATGGGCTGGTGATCAGTCCTTCAACACAAGGTTTTTGGGAGAAATATCTGAACTATATCAGAAGATGAACACCTCACAGTACTTAGTGCTTTTCCACTTCACAAATAAAATATTTTTATGCTCTTTACATTTATAAATAATAAAATAATCAAACAAATTGCTGTTCTGTTCTGCCTCATTTGTTATGATATTGTATGTTTTATTCTTTGCCTTTCTTCCCTCTTAAATTGGCCATTTTTGTTTTGGGTTATTTATTCCTTATTAATTTTTAAGAGCTCTCAATAAGATACAAGAAACTTCTGCTCCCTGCCTTTTCCAAATGTTATAACGTCTGAAGACGTATTGACCAGGATTCTTAATTAGTTACCTTGAGCAAATAATCATTTCATGTTTCCTCTAACATCGAAGGGCTTTTCTCAAAATGAAACAGGGAAACAAGGAAACCAAACTGGCAAAACACAAATAGTAGCAAACAAAAACAAATGTGTGTAGTCAGTTTTCTTACTGGCTCTTGCTTTGTAGAGCCTTCCATGTAAAACTTTACATTAGCGCCAATTTTATATGTCCCAGCCAAAAGGGGGTAAGTGGGAATTTGTTCTTCTAATTTTAATTTTTTATGTATTTATTTTTTGGATACGGGGTCTCAGGTAAAGCAGACTGGTCTGCAGCTTATTTTGTAGCCCAGGTTGGCCTTCACCTATCCTGTGTTAGTGTCCCGAGTGCACTACCATGCCTGACTTAACTTTTTGTTCATTTAGTTTTTGATGGATGCATATTTTCTGAAAATTAAGACAAGTACTGAAGGTAATCTAACAGACACAGATGTGAGATTTCAAACTGAGATTTCAAAGGTTACCGGTAATGGTCATTGTTTTTGCTTTAGTGCCTGGTTTTTGTCTGTTTAAAAAAAAAAGGGCTGTTATAATTTGTCACCTTTTTGTTGTAGTTACCTACTGTTCTTTCTCTTAGTGAGGGAAGATGCCTATTCCCAAATAGCTGAATATGCAGTGTAAGACACTGGGATTGACCATGATTTATTAAGGAACATGGTGAATACTGCATACACCCAGGGCCACATGGGGTTGGACTTGGGAGCAGTGTGAACTAAAAGGCTGTAGGCTACAGGAGGCAGAGTCTGTAATATCAAAACATTCTCGCAAAAGGCCAGGATTGGACGTGTTTGGATACTTAGAAAGGGAGCCAAGTCCTGTTACTGAGGCGTAGTTAGGAACTGTGCCATGTCCCTTAATAAGAAAGGCTGTCTAAGGGACCTTACCTACGAAGGCAGATTAGGCACTGTGGTTAAGCTGTTTGAGGTTCTCCTGATTTCACCAGATATCAAAGTGTTCCATAGCAGGAGCCTTAATTCGAGGACTTTCCCTACACCTTTCTGTCCCCACTGTCCCAAGCCTGTTACTTTTACTTCCATATGTGCATTTATATGTTCTTTTAACATGACACTCCTATAATACATTTAAGTTCTGTTTGTGAGTTACACTGGTGATGTGGCAGGTCCACATGGAAGCTTATTTTTTCATGCATTCTTCATTTTTTGAGGTTTATTCTCAAGTTTATTAAAAGTATATGGATTCATATTTTGAGTAGTCCAAAGTCAACCCCTTCACCGTACTCTTCTTCCATTAAAAGAGTGTTTGGTAATGGTTTTATTTGTTTGTGAACCTATGTTAGTGCTTAAGTTAAATTCCTTACTTTAAAAAGAAAGTAGTTTGTATTTATTTTTTTAGAGCTTGACTACAAAATTATTTATTTTAAATTAAGAACCTTATTCTTAGGTCTAGAGTTCTGTTTATGACATTCTTCTAGTATTTTACTAAGAAGCTAAATTTTTTTTTCTTTAGGGTAGTGTGTGTGTGTGTGTGTGTGTGTCTGATAGAGAAATCTCAAGATGAGATCATGAGTTTGGCATGTTTCCTATAATTCTGTGAATTTTGTTGCATTTATTTTTAAATCTATATTGTTCTGGAGAGTTGTTTCATCATTTTTTGGTAGAAGTTATCCGAATCCCAGATACCTTTTTTTTTTTTTCCGGTTTCTCCTCTTTTATGGTATGCAGTAAAAATATTTTTAGTGCAAATACTTAGTATTTGCCAAGTACTGCTACAAAAGTAACTCAGTCTTACAAAGCAGGTGCCATGTCATCACATGTTAAAGCTAAGGAGACACCTATAGAGAGACTTGTAGATTATATGAGTCACATATCTGGACGACAGAAGAGCTTAGACAAAAACTTGGTCTGCTTTTCCCAGAGTCTGTGATCTTCAAGTACTATGTCATTTCACCTGCAGTAGATAGGAACCACGTTCTGATTTTGCTTCGACTGGTGTATCTGATTTTGTTTATATGCTCACTACTTATGTAATTATACTGGTGGATATATCACTTATAGGTAATATTTGGCTGTTTTATTTCACTTTTTAAAAATACAGCTTGATAGTCATTGCCTTTTAACTGGCAAGTTCATATTCTTTACATTTATTATGGTATGTATTTAGAAATAACTGCCATTTGGTTCAGAAGCCCTACATTAAATGCTATACTTTATTTCTGCTCTTTAAATGATCATCTTAAATGGTTTCTAGTAGATTTTAGCTTGTCATATAGAATTATTTGACTTCTCTTTCCTACTCCAGATAACGTAAGGAAACTCATAAAAACTCATCTGGCCCTTTTCCATTTTACTTACAGATTAGTCATCAGTAATTTTATATGTTTGTTCCTTTTATCTAAATTCAGTTTCTTCCTGAGATACATAAATGATAAACTGAGTTTTAAATCTTTCGTTTCTAATTACTAGTTTATCTTATAACAGAAATCTGAACATTTCATTTTTCTTTGGTGTGTTAAACATTTTTATTTCTACTCATTGCTCTTTTTTCTTTTTGTTTCTGGAACACTTGAGTTTCACCATGATGTGTTTAGGCGTCTGAGGATAACACGCCTCTTGACGTCCTCTTCAGTACTTACGTAAGTTTCCTTTTCTCCTCCTGGAAGGTGTGTGTTGTAAATTCTGGAGCATTCCTAGACATTATCAATATTCTCTTTCTTTTTTCCCAGAACATCTACAAGACATTTCCTGAAACTTCTCCTTCTATGAGTATGTCTTTAAGCCCTGACCCCATACCTTTCATTTTCATTTCTCTTAGACCTGCCTTTGCTGTATTCACCTAGATCTTTCAGGTCACTAATTTTCACTTCGCTTAAGTAGCATATTACTGAATCTGTTCATTATTTTTTAATGAGTGATTATTTTTCTGCAAGTACTACTCATTTTCCAAACTATATGCTATGTGCTCAGTGTTATAGGTAGACTACCTGTTCTATATGTGTATGTATAAATACATTTGTGATGTATTTATTTAAAATATATTTATACCTTTAAAGATTGGGGTTCCTTTTTGTGAAATTCTTGTGCTTCAAATTCTGTAGTTGTTTTGTGTCTTTGACTCGTTGTCAAGCATTTTTCTTTTGTTCAATTTGTAAAATCATTACTACTGTTCTTCCTCTAAGACAATGATCCTTCCTACCTACAATTGTCCGAGGCAGTTTTACATTTGTTTTCACTGGTATCAGAGAGACTGTCACCATGGAACAGGTTTTGATTTCTTAGATTAAGAATTTTTCACCATGGGGCAATAACTTTAGACATAATTTTTTTTAAGATGTTGTCTTGTTTTTTTGTTTTTGTTTTTTGTTTGTGTGCATTGCATTGTTTAATATAGAAGATAAGCAGAGGGTGATAAATGTCTTCCTGTTTTGGCTAACAGACACCTCCATTCTTTTTCATTCTTTAATTTGGGTTAGATAGAGAACAGTTCAATTCACACTCCAACTTTCTACTCTCTGGCCTGTGATGCCTCTTCTGCATCCCCATAATGAGCCTTCCCTACCATCCGGGACAGCCACCGTACCAACTTCCCTGCCTCCTTCTGTGATTTCCAGCTTTATCTTTGCTTTGGTTTCCTGAGCATTTATCTTGCTCTCTTGCAGGTTTAGTATTGCGTGTTACAAACATGAGAGCATGCTTTCCAATCTTCCTAGGAAATCAGAATGGGCGCTCTCCCTCCACCATTATGTTAGACGTGTAGCTTCCTTTCAGATCTGAGGATAGCTTTATAACTTATTGAATTCTACACTAAGGGCTTTAAGCCAGGGCCAAGCTTCTCAGGGGCACACTAGACAAAGAGCACCACAGTACCCTTCACAATTCCTTCATACCCTCTTCAGCACATCTGTAAGGAAAGATCTGGGCTCTCATTCCTTTGATTTTAAATTTAAGTTAGGGGTAACATAAAGGATGCAGAAGCTCCAGATCACATATTTTAGATCTCTGGACTGATACCTTTATTTTATAGTTTCGCTGAGTCCAAACATTCATGAAATCACAATAACAACCACCAACCTGGACAAAAAGAAACAACAAATCAATAAGCCAGGATTCCAAGCGATGCTGCAGATGAATTCTATCAAGGTATGCTTTTTTTGAGTGTGAAATTTGAACATGATTGTGCGTAATTCATTTTGTGTTTTGAAAAGTATATGGGAATGCCTTAATATGCATACTGTTCAGCTGACTTTTGTTAATCCAGTTCAAGGCTTATGTTATTCATTCTCATCGATCTCTGAGTTGTTTGTGACAGAGGGATGAGTAAATCTTCAAAGGAGTGAGTAGAAATGACATCCAGAGAAGCTTATCTTCTGTCCAGAGATCTCACACAGCACTCCTAGAGATGGTTAGCCTAAATCTCTCTTCTGCTCTATTTTGGTTAAGATCACACATCAGCAGTGTGAGCACTTATATCTCAGGTGGAGAAAGGGCAGCTATTCACTAGCCTTGTAGGCTGCCCATCAGCCTTTATTGATGCTACAATGTGGCTTGAGAAGTCACATGGTGCCACATGGTAATGGGGAAAAAAGTCAGGCATCTGGTTCCTGCCCTTCTTAGAACTGCACTGTTCTACATGGAGAGCAGCCATGGACCAGGAAACAGAAGAGCCTGGAATTTTCCCCTTGTCTCGGCATGTCAGAGCTTCTGCAAGGTAGAAAAGAATGTTGACCTGAGAATGCGGTTCCCAGTCAGAGTATCCTATACGTGGAGTGGTCAGATTCACCCCTGTGCTGCCCCCACTATACTGATCTTTGGCAATATTCCTACTCTTATTCCTGTAGCCTCCTGCCCTGGAATCAGCATTCTGCCTGTCTTAGGGGGGCTGTGCTACTGTCACAGAACTTAGAGAGAATGTTAATTTATTGTTCAAGATCCTGGAAGCTAGGTGGTTCATATGAAGGTAACAGCTTCTAATGTCTACTGAGGGCTTTGTTATTACACCTCAGCCTGGCAGAAGAGCAAGCATGTGTCAGGCTGTATGAAGTGTCTTTCAAAGGGACCTTAATGGCATCCATTAGGCACTCCATGGCCTTATCATTTCTTAAAAGCCCCATCTCATGGTTGTATCTGAGCTTTGGAGGGATCTATTCAAAGCACAGCACACTGTATCTAAATCCCAACTGCTTCTCTGTTCCTTCCCCCCTCCTCATCCTGACCAAGCTCTTAGGCTCCATTGTGCTGCCCTGCACCTTCTGGCTCCCTGTCCTTTGCCTGGAGCACTTCTTGTCCCTTTCCCCTGAGCTCAAAACACCTATTTCTTCAGTCCTTTAGGCCATTGGAGATGGCACAACCCCTACAGAATTTTCTTTTCTCCACTTTGGCTGGATTCCATCTCACCACCAACTGAGGCACCTTGATTAAACTCCCTTGGCCCTTGGCATTCATCACATGCGTATTGTATGGAACCTTGAAAACAAAAAAAGAAGAAGAAGAAGGATAGGTATCAGGAGCTATGGCTGCCAAGACCAGATCTACCACTATTTCCATATGTGCCTTTGAATAGTCAGGTCACCCTCTGGGCCCCGGTTTCCATGTCCATAATATGAGGCACTTTGCTGATGATTACTGTAGCCCCAACCAGAACTGGTCTTAAAGACTGCCTTCCTCCCTGAGACCATGAGGTCCAGGGAGGGAGTGCTGTTAGCTTTTCCAGCTGATCCTAGCACAGTGTTGTACACAAGCTGGGCACTTTAGAAATAGACTTCTGTGTATAATGTATAATATAATATAATGTATGTATTATGTATGTATAATATGCATTCGTGTGTGTGCACATGCATGTGGAGACTGGCATTGGCATAGCTTGTCTTCAATTGCTCTCTTCCTTACTTTTCGAAATAGGGTCTTTCACTGAATTTGGAGCTCACTATTTTGGCCAGATTAGCTGTCTGGGAAGTCCAGGTGATCTACCTGTTTCTGCTTCCTCAGCACTAGGATTGCAGACATGTACCACTGTGCCTAAAAACATGGGTCCTGGGAGATTGAAGTCAGCTGTTCCTGCTTAAGCTTCAAATACTTTATCAGAATAAGCCATCCTCCAGCTCTAGAAAAAAAGAGCTGAATGATTGCAGAGAAGAGACATGCGCATGGGTACCATGTACCTTGAGTACATGCACATGGTAATTGATGGGTACCAATTAGCAATGGTAGGGGACAAGGCTGGCTTAGGAGTCACATGTGTTGAGAACCGAGAGGGCATTTCCACTTACTCTGAGTAGAAACTTCTTACTTGGTTTTTAGAACTTCCCTATGGAATGAGTTTATGATCTTTCTTCCTATTTAATAAGAGCTGAATAATGAGCCCCACCACAACCAGCTTGTTATTTTCTCTCTGAGGAGATGTGTAATCTAGGCAGAGGCAGTTACTCATGGGACTAATGAAGGTCCCTGGGAATATGTGATTGAGGATGGAGTTTTCCATGGTGGCAAATTAGAAGGCTTTAAAGAACTTGGAAATGGAGAGGCCAAACTGTTGCTTCAGACAGGCTTGCTTTGCTCTTTATACAGAGTGGAATCAGTTTTCAAAGCTGATATCACATAGTAGGTCATACTACAGAGGCCTCTACCCTCTGCTTCATCTCATATGGACATATTTGCTCATGGTGTCAGAAGACTGAATCTTCTTCATTATTGGACATCAGACAACCTAATGTATATTCTCTGATTAGTATAGTACTTCTCAGTTAATTCCTTAGTTTGCTTATCTGTAAACTAAGGATGCTCTTCCTACCCTGTAGAGTTGTTTGTGTGGTCAGGGAAATAGCCTTCCAGTGTCTGCATATTGCACACTGGCTCCTGTTATCACCCAGAGAGCCTGGGAACTTGCTGTTCAGTACATTTCCCCTTGTGCTTGTTTCTCTCTGAGTATCTCTGGAGTTCTGTAGCAAATCTAACAGCTTTTCTTACAATGGATTACCCTTTGTGTGTGTGTGTCCCACCCCTTAACCCATGAAACTGTTTTCATCTATAGACTTCTAATGACAGTTGTGTGTGTGGTGTATATAAGTGCTCAAGTGGGGATATACACACGTGTTCTATTTTGTTTTCTGTGGCTTTGATAAAATATCACAACCAAAAACAACTCGATGAGGAAAGAGTTTATTTCGCCTTACAGCTTATCATCATGAAAGGAAGTCACGGCAGTAACTTAACGAAGGAACCTGGAAGCAGGAACTGAAGCAGAGGCCATGGAGGAGTGTTGTTTACTGTCTTGCTCTCCATGGCTCACTCAGCTTGTGTTTTATACAACCCAGAACCACCAGCCTAGGGGTGACACCTCCACAGTGGTCTGGATCCCTCCATGTTAATCATTAATTTAAAAAATGCCCCAGAGACTTGCCTAAAGCTCTGTCTGATGGAGGTATTTTTCTCAATTAAGATTCTCTTTTCCAAAATAACTGTAGTTTCTGTCAACTTGACAAAAACTAATCAGCACAACAGTAGGTATACATTGTTACACTCAGTGATTGCCTCTATCACTCTACACCTTATTTTTTAAGACAGGATCCCTCACTGAACCTCAAACTCATTGGCTGGGCTAGGCTGGCTGGCCAGTGAGCTCCAGGAATCTATCTATTCCTGACCCCCTAACTCCTAGCACTGGGCATGCGGATGCACACTGCAGTACCTGTTTTTTTTTTTTTCTCTCTCTCTCTCCTTTTTTTTTTGAACTTGAGTGTTGGGGATCCAAACTCAGATCCTTGTGTTTGCACAGCAAGACTTTACTACTGAGCCATCTCCCCATCCTCTAATGTCAGTTTCAATAATAATAAAAAAAGACCCAGGATTACCCATAGCATTTATATTTCCATCAGGAGACAATAAGTCATCGTTTTGTAAATAGATTTTTGTAAATAGTTATTTGGGGGATACATTTTAGCTAAGCAAAGCAACAGTGAGAGTCCGGAAGGCCTCTCTGGGGAGCCACATCTTGGGGCTTTCCTGGGAGGTGCCTGGTAGACACAGCATGGAGTAAGCAGCTCAGCAGCCCTGGATTTAGGTCTTATCTCTCTCAGTTGCTGCAGCCCTTTAAGTTCCCCAGGCCCATTTCCTCATCTGTC
Source organism: Cricetomys ansorgei (assembly GCA_026225945.1). Lineage (NCBI taxonomy): Eukaryota > Metazoa > Chordata > Mammalia > Rodentia > Nesomyidae > Cricetomys > Cricetomys ansorgei. The sequence continues at coordinate 8,993,705 of JAMJFZ010001100.1, read as the reverse complement.
AGAGAGTAATTGTGAAAGCAAAAGAGGTCTCTTAAGGTGGTTACAGGGATTAAAGTAAAAAATTGCTATGAATGCGATTTGTGCCACCAAATCCATAAAATACGATATGCATTTGCTGCATGCTATTCTCTAAATTACATTCATTTGTCCTCTGCTCCGATAGCTACACCCATTTATTTACTTCAAGACCAAGCATGACAGGTTGTCCCTGCTTCTAGCAAGCCAGAACATCCTGACACAGAATGTTTTCATCCCAGGGAAGCAAGGGCTGGGGCAGGGCAGAGGGACTGTGTGGGCGAAGTCTGTTTCCTGGTGGCTTGTTCGTGATAGGAACAGAACCTGTTAAACTTTATTTTCTTTTTCTATGTAAGTAAGGACTAGCCACGAGTCTCCAGACATTCATGGCAGAGACCATGCTAAGATTTATAAAAGCCTGTAGTAGCAGCTGCTGTCAGGATGGAGAAAGAGCCCATGGCTTCCCACAACTGAAGTATAGTCTGAGGAAATGAATTGCTTTGCTGAAAATGAGCTGGACCCTCCAAGATGGTGACAATTTAAAAATCAGTGGCAATTATAACATGTCTAGTGTTTAGGGTACAGATTTTTGCTGGACTGTAATTCACTATGTAGATCAGGCTGGCATGGAACTAGCAGCAATCTTCCTGCTTCTGCCTTGTGGGTGTTAGGATTACAGGAGGGTAACAAACCTGGCTTCAATGAGCCCTTTCTAAACAGCATGTACTTAGGGAAGTGAAAATATCATGGGTGCCATTGGTGTATCTTAAATCTCAGAAGCCATGCATATGTTTTTCAATAGGGAGATTTTATTTTTATAGACATTTGATTTTATTGGATGCTTTTTAATTTTCCTGTTTCAGATTATTTCATGCTGTGCTTCTCTTCCATTTTATCTTCCTCCCCAGTTGAATTTAATGCAGTGATGGCAGGCACACACAGTGTGGCTGCACATGATGAGGAAGGACTATACCTGCCAGTGGAGCCTTGGGGGTAAAGGCTGATGCTCATTCTCTCTCTTGGAAAAACATTTATGTGGCCTAGGGCTGATGTGGGAGACACAGCTGGCCTAGGATCCACCTGATATCCTACAGTGCAGCCATCAAGGTGGCTAGTGTAGGGAGAAAAAGAGGGAATAGTCTGCACTGATGAACCCATTATACAAACAGCGGCGGAAACAACAGAAAGCAATTTGTTCAACAACATATCAACAAGGATGGCTTGTCCTGCAAGCTGACTATGCTGGCTTCCCAGAGTGATGACTGACATCAGGTGCTAAGGCATGGGTGGCTTTTCCCCAGGAGGAAGTTTGAAGGCCACTTTTGCTTGTTGTTCAGAGCTAGAGGCCAGTCTGGAGTGGCACTGAATGTTTTCCTGCATGGCCTGCAGAGGCACCGCAGAGGCACCTGTCCAGGGCAGTCACCCTCTGCAGGCTTGGCTGGTCAAAGCCAGATTTTTTTTTCCCCATTATTATTTGGTGATTGCACAATATTTGCTCATTGTAGGAATTTTAGAAGAGATAAAAACCTTTTGAAGAAAAATAAAAGTCTATGAATAAGAACAATATTAGGGACTTGGTTGGGGAAGTAAGGGGGGACAGCATAGATCTTCCCCTCTTTTTGGTTGTGAGCCTAGCCTTTAACGGCTGGGCCATTTTTCCAGTCTTCTTTCTATAGGCATTGATTTCTACACAGGCATACATATTTGTCAAAACCAGCCACAGTACTGTCAGTATTTGTGCTCTTCATTGTATGTAAGGTTTATAGGAAATAAAATCAAAATCACTATTGAACTCACAATAGTGGCATGCATTCTAAAGTATTTAGGGGACAGTGTATGGATACCTGCACATTACTTTAAAGTGTATAAAAAAATCAGTTGGCTTGATGTTGGACAGATATGTGTTCAACCAAATACAGTAAACAGTTAATGGTAGGATCCAGATGGTGGATACATGAGTGTTCATGATGATAGTCTTTCAACTTTGCTGTGAGTCTGAAAATTTGCATGATAAGATATTGAGCTAAAGAGAGTACTGTTTCAGACAGAAATCCATATTTAAAACCAAAATTTAGCTACCATTTACATTTTAGTGCACATCATCTTCTTTCATCTTAGTTTCTAAGAATATACCATTTCGTATCACGAGCATGTTACTTTATGCAGATTTATTTTTGTATTATTCTTCACTCAGTAGTGTATTGTACTTTCATAGTAAAAGTTTTATGTAATTTTTAAAAGTTAAGGCATGATTTATGTGCAGTTAAATACACGTTGCATGCACGTGATGGATGCATATCACAAACACACTCACCAAGATACAGAATATCAAGATGACTTTTCCATGCCCCTCACATCTTACCCCTGGTCCCTACTGATCAGAATATAAAACGGGATTAAAATGGAATCACATAGTACAGTGTGTAGCCTTTTGTCTCTGGCTTCGTTTGCTTCATGCTTTATTAGTGTTGCATATCCTAGCAGTTTGTTCTTTTTTCAACTGAGAAGTTGCACTATAAGAATACATTTATGAAATTCTGATGTTTGTAAATACTCATTGTTTATTATAACATGTTTTATTTATGATTTTCTTATTATTCAGATATTTAGAATATTTTTTGCCGTTATGAATGCTCGTATCTAATTTTCACTGATTTTTATTTTTTAAGTAGATTCCTAGGAAAGGAATTGTTAAGTCAAATCTTAGGAATATTTTAAAACCCCCAAACATTTTTAGTCATTAAAATGTTTTTCTTGTGTTTCTTTAAATGGTTCATAACAATCTGGACTTAGAACTCTGCTGCTGTTTCTAACTGTCCTTCCCCCCTTTTCTGCTATTGTCACTACAGAACCGACTGATGTTCCAGTGTAGTCAGTGAACTTGCAAATTCTAAGTCATGGAGGCCAACCAGGAAACTTCTCTCTTTTTGGTGAAGATCTTAGAAGAATTGGACAGTAAGCAAAATACTGTTTCCTATCAAGACCTGTGCAAGTCACTGTGTGCCCGGTTTGATCTGTCTCAGCTTGCCAAACTGAGAAGTGTGCTTTTCTACACAGCATGTCTCGACCCCAACTTTCCAGCCACTTTATTCAAAGACAAGATGAAATGCTCTGTGAATAACCAGCAGTCAAAGAAGATCATGGTTGCCGCAGATATCGTGACAATCTTCAACCTGATCCAAATGAATGGGGGCACTGCCAAGGAGAAGCTACCCACAAGTTGTCACAAGGTACGCAAGAAGGAGTTGTCTTTTGATGCCTGCAGGTCGGACAATGAGGTGTGCAATCCAACAGTTTGTGAGCCTCTGAACTGTGAGCTGAGTGACAGGCCCTTCAGCCGAGGCTACCCCACCAGGCAGTCATCCAAATGCCGGAAGATGGACTGCAAGGAATGCCCACAGTTTGTCCCTGCCTCTGAGCCTAACTTCCTGTTAGGTGTCAGCAAAGAGGTGAAAAACCGGGCAGCCTCTCTGGACAGGCTGCAAGCCCTGTCACCGTATTCTGTGGCCAGCCCTCAGCCATGTGAGATGCAGAGGACCTATTTTCCCATGAATATTGAGAATGAGTCCATTTCAGATCAGGATTCCCTACCCATCAGCCAAGGTATCAAGGAGACCTTCATCTCCAGTGAAGAACCATTTGTGGTTCAGTCCTGTGTTCAGAAAAGGAACATCTTCAAAGAAGACTTCCACAATCTCATGACTGTATCCCCCAGTTTGGTTGGTCCCACTAACAAAGCTGAGGGGGATCATGGGGAGAACCAGAACCAGAAGGAGCCCCACAAGCCACCCTTCTTTAACCACAGCTTTGAGATGCCTTACCACAACCAGTACCTGAATCCGGTGTATTCCCCCATTCCTGACAAAAGGCGGGCAAAGCATGAAAGCTTAGATGACCTCCAAGCCTCTACCTACTTTGGACCCACTCCAGTGATGGGAACACAAGATACCAAGCGCTGTCCAGGGAGGTCCAGTAAACAGACCCCATGGCCAGCCAAAAGCTGGAGCCTAAACACAGAGGAAGTGCCTGATTTTGAACGGTCCTTTTTCAATAGAAATCCCTCTGAAGAAAAGCTACGCTACCCAAATTCTGGAAGCCAGACCCCCAATTTCTCAGGCCCAGACAGGCATCCAGCTTACCTGGTGCCAAAGGATCAACAGAAGGTTCTCCCTGCTGGCTACGCAGTGAAACCAAATGGGCTCAAATCTAAAGAGATCTCATCCCCTGTTGACCTGGAGAAGCATGAAGCAGTCAAAAAGTTTAAAGACAAAAGCATCAGCTGCACCAGTGGGCAGCTCAGCTCTGACACCAGCAGTGTGGGTACCCAGACAGAGCAGCATGTGCTGGATCCCCCCAAATGCAAAGATGTGTGTACTTCAGGTCAAGCCAAGTACAGTGACAGGCATGCCATGAAGCACTCGGACGATGACTCAGAAGTTGTCAGCGATGACATCAGTGACATTTTCCGGTTTCTGGATGACATGAGCATCAGTGGCTCCACGGGAGTGATACAGTCATCCTGTTACAATAGCACTGGGTCCTTGTCTCAGCTTCATAAGTCAGACTGTGACAGTTCTCCAGAGCATAACCTCACCAAAATGACCAATGGGGGCTCCAACAGCAAGGGAGACAAGTGTAACCGGCCTCAAAACATCCACCACTCTGAAGAAGAGTTGAAAAGCAGTGTGTGCAAACTGGTTCTCAGAATTGGTGAGATCGAGCGGAAGCTGGAATCACTGTCTGGAGTTCGTGAAGAAATCTCCCAGGTCCTTGGAAAACTAAATAAACTGGATCAGAAAATTCAACAGCCGGAGAAAGTGAATGTGCAGATTGACCTGAACTCCTTGACCAGCGAGGCGCCTTCTGACGACAGTGCCTCTCCGAGGGTCTTCCGTGCACACAGCGGCTCCCGCGGACCCAAGCTGGAGAACAGCCCTGATTGGTGCTGCTCTGATGCCAGTGGCAGCAACAGTGAAAGCCTGCACGTCAAGGCCTTAAAGAAAAGCCTCTTTACCAGGCCATCTTCCAGGTCCCTAACCGAGGAGAACAGTGCCACAGAGTCCAAAATTGCCAGCATCTCCAACTCACCCAGAGACTGGCGAACCATCACCTACACCAACCGCATGGGTCTCAACGAAGAAGATATAAAAGATGCAGGCCCAGCCGATAGCAAAGACTGGCATCGGAAATCTAAAGAGGTAATGGGAATTTAAGTTCTCATGTTTGTTTTCAGCATTGTCAAAGCTTCAGACATTCCATGAATCCAGAGAAATGCCTTATCTCTTGCTAGTAACTGTGCCTTGCTGGTTTCTCTTCCAGAATTGGCAGGCTCTGCACGTTAGAACAGAGAGGGCAACATGGGCGGGCTGTTTGTTCTGCCAAGGTGCCAGTCAGTTGGGTGGAGCTCATGCTGCGATGCTGCCAACAGTAGACAGTGCAGTTGGGATATTGGACAGGTGGTGTGAGAAGGATTTCGCAGAAGGGGGAGTGCGTCGAGGCAGGCAAGCATCACCAAGGTTATCTTCCTGTCCTTGCAGAAGTAGTGAGATCTGCACCAGGAGAGCATGGGAAGTGGCTTGCAAGTGTCCTTGCTGACGGGTCACTTGCATGAATTTTGTTGCATGCAGGATGTTCCTTTTGAAAATATGAGCCTTTTCACTGTTAGATAAATGGTCGATTACTAAGAATAAGGAAACAATTTCCTTGTTCCACCAGGGAAAAACAGCCACTCATAAACAATGTTTCCTTTTCCTCTCTAGTTGTCTCTTTTTCATACATATTGGCTGTTCTGCAATTCTCATGTGAGTGTTATTTTTGACCATTTATCACAGACCTCACTCCACCAGCACTGAAACCCATACCTGAATGCATGTTCAAATACTTTTTTTCTGTACCTCAGTAAAGAGGACTGTTCCAGGAAACCTTCATCTGATCCCTCATTCCAGATGAGTTCCCATGACTCCTCTCACTCAGGCTGTTGCAGTTTCAGCGTGTAGCTAGTCTTCCTTTATGCCATTCTCTGCTTCTATGTCATGGGATGGCCATGGGCTGCCCTCCAAGGTCTCCGAGGACTGGACTATCAAGGGGAAAGTGGTCTTCAAAAGTGCTGAGCCAAAGAAGGGGTATGGGTTTCCCAAGTAATGTCAAGAAGAACAAACTTGCAAAAATCGGTTTGAATCCAGAGTCCAGAGTGAGGGAAAAGAGAAAACTGAAGAAGCATTTTTTTTTCTGATCCCAAAGAAGCCTTTTTTATCTCATGGTACTCTTTTCCTAAGCTGTTTGCCACAGGCACCAGGCTAAGGCCAGATTTTTGGAGTTCAGGTTTTTATATAACATTGAAAAAAAATGACCATTAGAGGATTCACATGGCTAGGTGCTTTGTAGTATTACCGAACCAAAGTGAAGCAACCTGATCTCTAATCTGTGAAGTGCCAACACCTCAACGAACTGGCAGGACTAACTAGAGCCTTAAATAAGATCCACTTGAAATACCTTACATAAAGTTGCTACTGTTTGAAGTAAGGCCCTCTGTATTGTGAGGCTATTTTCATTGTAACACCGTAACACTATTTTTCCTCTTGGCATTTGCCACAGCTAAGTTGAAGATCCTCGTGTGATAAAGAGGTTCAGTCAGTGTCTCGGCTTTGATCTAGTGTGAGAAATCGCTGAAGACCAGGCCCTCTAAATGTCCTGTCACCCTGGTCTCAAAGTCCTCCAGGCTCAGATTAGACTTTCTATTCTTTTGTAGCCAGTGTTTCTTCTTTGCTTCTGTTGTGGGAGATGGCCACCATCCCAGCAGTCTTCCCAGCTGACGAGCTCCCCATGAGCTGTGGTTCACACATGCTGAGTCGAGACACCAGCTTTTACATACTTACTTTTTGTGATATCTCTTGCGTCTCTGTCTTGTTTGCTATTTAGCATCTTCTAGTCCAGCTTTCACATCCTACCTGGGGCTTGGGGAGCACCCCACCCCCGTGTCCCACCTCATCTCAGGGGTCACTTCTGTTTTTGTTTCTCTAAAACTACTCTCTATAGGTGTGCATCGCCTCTTCTTCCCAAATCCTCTGCAAACATCCTTTGCCTCAGCAGAAAGTCTCAAAGTTCTTAGCCAGGCGTTTGAATATTTAGATTAGGTGTATGTTTGTGTGTGTGCATGTGTCTGTCTGTGTGTGTGTTAATGAATGTACATGTGGAGGTCAGAGGACACCTTTTAAGCTGATTATCTTTGTCTACCATGTGGGTCCTGGGGATCGAATTTGGGTCATTAGGCTTGGTGGCAGGTGCCATTAGCCACTTCTTTCACGTAGTTCTTTTTAACCAAAATACTGTATTTCACCCTGAAGCCCACTCGCCTGAATGAATCCATTTGTATTTCCTCAAAATTCCTACAGCCATTCACTGAGTCACCTACTTAGTAAATGCGTAAGGCACTCTTACACCCGGGCCTTGTTATATGATCAAAGCTTTCTTCACATAATCTCTGCATCAAGCTTGTCTGATCTACTTTCTCCGTGCTTAGAATAACATGAGAATGGCTGGAGCTGATGTGTACATTCTCAGGCCTCTGGGTTCAGTGCACTCCTCAGAGCCTCTTCATTCACACATATCTGGACACTTCTACAGGGATTGTTGCCCATATCTGTTGCCCATAACGGCTAGCTTCTAGCTGTCTTTGTTCAGATACACTGCACAGAAAACATTTACTGAAACATATAGATTATGCATATACGTACTGACTACTATCATAGAGTATAAACTCATCAATTGGCAGGACAAGACTGGGCTTCAATGAGATGTCCTTAGAAGTGTGAAAAGGTTCAAGTCCCGGCTCTGTCATTTCTTAGCTGTGCAGCATCGAGTCTATCTCTTAACCACTCTGACCTGATCTTCTACATTTACAGTGGATATAATTTCAGTTATGGTGCTGAAATGTTAATGAGAAGATGATATATGAGATGCTGCACATCTAGCACCAGGAAGAGCGGTGGATATACAGTCAGCTCAGTGGGTACCACCAAAGTTACTGTCATGGTAATTTCTGCTACCTCCAGATTTGTGCAAAATCTGCTTATAGTGGGAGTCTACAAGGTCTAAGGAGCTATAAGTGAGCAAAATAAATAAAACCAGTGGAGCCTGTTAGAAAATCCTGAGCCTTGATCAGTTAGAGTAAGAAGGAACCCCATCTTCTTGTTTGATTTACTTAAGTCTGTGCCTCTGTCAGTAGCCTTGATGGTTTTGAGGAGCTGAGCTGCATTGCTGGATCCGGTGGACCAGGCATGCTGGCATGTGCTCCTAGCCCGCCTGCAGGTGTGCGAAATGCACATTTGCTGCCACACACACTGCTCATCTTGTGTTCATTTCTCATGTCACCTCTGCTCACATTCTTTTTTCCTCTTTCTATTACTTTAATACAGAATGCTTTTTCCCCTTTTTCATATGGCCAGGCCTTACCATTGGTTTCCAACTCTTGACAGATCGTGGTGGAGTGCTCTATTTATGAGTACCATTTTGCTGGAGCCAGGATTAAAAGACAAATAAGCTATCCTCCTGTCTTGAAGGAACCCAAAGTCCACTGGAGAACACAGCTTGGCAGATAAGCAGTTAAAGTTTAGTGTGGCAAATTCTGATGGAAGGGTCTGTATACAGCGCTATATGACCTCAGAGATGAATACCATTCCGTTTGTCAGGAAGTACTTACTGGAGGGTCATCTATGTGGAAAACCAGTGGCCTCAAGGTAGGCATAGAAAAGATCAGAGGCCCCGTACTTACAGATTCCCTGAGAATAGAGTAGCCTGTGATGTGTCACAAAGGCCTGAGGATATCATTGATACTGAGCCCTTTTGGACACTCCCATTTCCAAACTGCTGCCTAAGCTGTTCTTTTATTGGAGTGTCGCAGAGATACCTTTGAAAGGGCCACTTGCCACCATGGACATAGAGATTCCCCACATGTGATTTCCAACTTGCTCTCCCCTGCAATGCAGGCTCTTAGTGGTGCTTTCAGGCAATTCCCTGCAGAATGAACTGTGTCTTTTACTCTTTTAGTCTAAGTATAAAATGGGGCAAAAAAGAAGAGACATTAACATGTAAGAGGCAAGCGGAGACTCCCAAACTAGATGATGAGGTTTAAAACTCTGCTCAGTTGTGTGCCCTGGGACAAATAGCTGAGTCTTTCCGGGCTCTGTAGCCCTACTGTACAAGAGGAGTCCATCATGGTAAGGATGGTGTAAGGATCAGGTTATAAAGAAATTGCTCTTGATTTGGAAACATTTGCTCTTATTAGTACTACAGGATTAGAAGCTTTCTTTAGAGAATCTCTCCCAAAATGGGCAGACTTTGCATGTGTTCATAAGTCAATTCATGTTGCTATGTGGGTGTCTACCAGGACCTCATTGCTAAAAAGCTGCTGGTATTCAAATGCATTGTGAGACCTGATGGCATCTCTGTGGCTCTTCTGGATATCTCTGTGTTCCTCTGCAGGCTGACAGGCAATATGACATCCCCCCACAGCACCGACTGCCTAAGCAGCCCAAAGATGGCTTCCTGGTGGAGCAGGTGTTCAGTCCTCATCCTTACCCTGCCTCCCTCAAGGCACACATGAAGAGCAACCCCCTGTATACAGACATGAGGCTGACTGAGCTAGCCGAGGTGAAGAGGGGCCAACCTTCTTGGACCATAGAGGAGTATGCTCGGAATGCTGGTGACAAGGGCAAGCTGACAGCTCTGGATCTGCAGGTGAGCCTCACTGTTCCCTGGTGGGAGGAACCCAGTCACTGGGACTTGTGGATGACTTAAGTCTGGCCACTCCCTCAACCTTCGGACTCCCTGGGTCCTGGCCATGGAATTTTGAACTTCAATAAATTAGAGAGCAGAGAGGTCTTTTGTTGTTGTTGATTTAAACAAGGGGATTTATACCTTGCCTATTTGTTTGTAAGCATTTAACAATGAGGGTGCTTGCTTTATATATTTGTTGGCCATCTGATTTGCTAATGATGCCTTTAAAACCAAGTGCAAATTCTAATCTTTGCTCACAAAATCTGAGCCAAACTGTTTAATGAAACACAAGCTGATTTCTCCTTCCACATGTAGCACGTGGGATAAGCATGTTGGTGGGAGCCAAGCTATGGATTATGTTTCCATATGGAGCCACCCCAGGTAAGAGCCATTCCTGGAAGGTCTGTGAATGCCATACGACTAGAGGGGATGCTTTTTTTGTTCACCCACCACAGGGCTGGGTTTGGGCTGCACTTTTATTTAGGTGGGCAACTCTAAGCGGTTCCATTCACAGCACATCTTTCTATGTTTCCACATCCCCGCAAAGGAATCACCTCCGCCACCTGTGGGCTTAGCTGTGTGGCCAGTGAATCCATAGCACCAAGTGACTGAGTTATCTCCAGGTGGCCATACTTGAAGCATGGCTGGTGAGAGCTGTCTTCTGGGTGCCCACTATGACGAGGCTCTTGTGCCACGGTCTTGTTATAAAACAGAGAGGGTGTGGGAGGTGCAGCATGTGGCAGAGAAAAGAAAATGGGTTTTAGCAGCACCAAGGCCTAATCCGAGTCTTCTTGAGAATACTATGTGACCTGGAGCACTCTCACACCGCCTCCAGCTCTGGTTCTCTTACTGTAGTCAAATGGGTATAAAAAAATATTGTCCTTAATGGCATTGTTGAGAGAACTGAAGATAATAGACACAAAGAACCTGGCACTGAGTAGGTATTGTCAGAGAGGACACTCAGGAGTTGATAGAGGATGTTGCAGCCAGTCATTGTATATAGTGCTTTTTACTTCTATCTCTCAGTTCCAGACACAGTTGCCTGTGAGCGAGCCATTGCTCTGACCATCTCCAATTTACAATCCAGGAAACAAAGGAAGCAGGAAGCTCAGTGAGTTGGCCTAGGTCAAATTGGTCTAGATCCATACTGGACCATCTGGCAATAAATGTCCTGTTTTTCTTTCCTCTTCCCTCTGTAGTATTTCCCTTTGCTATTGCTAGAAGTTTAACAGAACTTCATCCCAAATGCAAGGATTGCAAGAATCCTTGCACATCTGGGCTCCTAAGTGATAGGAATTTGAGGACTCTCTGGCCCAATTCTGGAAAAGAGATCTGTGGTAGCAGCAGAAACATCCTGAGTTCCCCTTTACCCCTCTTACTCCATGTATATAATATCCCTGTGCATATCACGTGTCACTTGTACCTTTGGGGTGTTGTATCTCCTGTCATCTTCTTGATGACAAGCAGGCTAGACCATGACTTGAGACTCCCACCAGCAGACTTTTGTGCAACTTTGCTATATGTGATACCTCTTTATGTGTGTGTCTTAGGTTATCATAATCTACCAGCCAGAAACCATTACGAATTAGAAAAAGCTTGACAGGTTGTTCAGGCCCTGGAAGTGACCTGAAAAATATCTTTTGTAAGTTTAAGGAGAGAGAGCCGAGGGATTTTTACATCTACAAATGCGTGCAATTTGGATGTGTCGGTGTTTTTAAGTATAAAGATAAAATTAGAAAGAATAAAATAAAAGCAGACATTTGAGTTACAGAGTTGTAGGCAACTCTGCTTAACAATGGAAGGACAGGGTATCTAGTCCCATGCTCTGAGGGGACAGAGAGCTCATTGCCTGGTGATGCACAGCAAAGCAGAGCAGACATCAGAGGCAGGTTGGGCAGTTAGGCATCAGCTTATTTATTTGCATTGCTTTGCAGAGAAAGAGATTCAAGTGCTGTTCCAGGTTAGCTTTGGAACAGATTTCTTGGGGCCCATTTCTGTCCATATATAAATCCATTAGTGATACCCACTGGGGGTGTAGGCACTGGTGTAGGCCTGGCTTTATTTTCAGCATTTGGCAGGCCTAATTAACAAGTGAGTATGTGTGTAGTGTCCCTGGGAACTTGAGTATTCTCTCTCCATGTTATGGTGCCATTATAGCTTGAAGTTATTAAAAAAAAACTAATTAAAAATAATTTATTTCACAGGCAGACTCTTAACCCATAACACAGTGTAGAGAGCTATGAAAGGAGGCCAATCTCCTTCTATCTGAGATGGAGAGAACAAAGCACAAAGCCTGATGTGCACTGTGTGTGCTGAATCTCTCCTGGGCTAGCATGGGAAAATTGAGGAGCAGTGCAGCTTATTTTAGCCATAATGACATGAGTTTGTCTTCAAGGTTGTAGGGCATTGAAGAATGCCTTTCTAGCCTTCCACCAAAACCTAATCTTCATGGGCACATCATTGACATAGCAGGTCAGGATTCCAGAAGACAGGCCCATCTTTGGATCCTTTTCTTCCTTCTTTAGTCTCCATTCAACTATTAAAGGATTTTCAGGTCAAGGAGAGCAAGTCTGGATCAAGTGTGTCCATGGAGGGCAGAGCTGTGTGTGTGTGTGTGTGTGTGTGTGTGTATGTGTGTGTGTGTATACAATTGCATATGATTTGTACGTGCATGTGTGTACATATGCATGCACATATGTAAACCTATGTTTGAAAATGTGTATATTTACATGCATTTGGGGGGCTGTGACACAAACATGAAAACACAGATTCTAAATAGTAGAACTTAGTCATTGTAGTGCTGTTTAGATTAGCTCCAGGGAAAAGCTCCTGGATTCCAGCAGTGACTACTAGGTGCTAGGAGTTTCCCTCTATTTACAGGCCTTCTCCACATTGAGAACATTCTGGTTATGTTAATGGTATCCTAGGTGGCTAGCACCGCCTTCTGTCCTTCTATGTAGCTTGCAGAATCTGTAAACAGTACTGAAGTCAGACACTCTATGTTCTATTCTCTTGCCACTGTACAGTGTTGTCCAGCCTGCCCAGCCTACCTTCTGTAGTGTCAGAGTGGCTCCAGATGATTTATAAATGAATGGGCCTGACTACTCTGATAACTTTATTTTTGGACATCAAACTTAGCATTTCATTCAGTTTTTACATGCCATCAAATGTTATCTTCATTTGATTTACTTAAAAGATTTTAAAAATAGAAAAATGATTCTGAGTTGGAGGAATATACAGAGACAGGAGGCCAGTTGGAACGGGCCTGCAGGCCACAGTCTGTGGGGACACCACCCCAAATCCAACCAATATATGATGGTTATCAAAATGAGGGGGATGAAATCTTGAGACTGAATGGCAGTGGATTGTCAGCACCCTACAGTAAGCAAATGGCCTGCTCAAAGGGATCATGGTTCACTGTAGTGTGAATAGGTGAAGGACTAGCAATGACCAGTGAAACACCCATAAAACAGCACTGAAGAGAGAGAAGAGCTTTTGTCTTTCTTGGGTCTGAAGAGCCAAGGACAGGAAACTGTTTCTGAATTACACAGCCCACAGCTCTGCAAGTCAGAGTCTGGTAGTAGCCTGTTGGCGGGCTGCAACCCAGCGGGAAGAATGCTGGAAGAAGAACCAATCGGTTCTTTCTTCTTGTTCCTTTGACTGAGCCTCCGCTGTGGCTCCAGGGGGCACAGAACAAGGTGCAGAAGGAAATGTCTAGAAGCGCAAGTGGGAAATGATGAGCATGCTTTAGAGACATCACCACTCCACCAACAGTATGCCACGGTTGAGCTCTCTTGGTGCTGCAGGCCTGGGTTTTGTTTGTCTTTGTTTTTGTTCCTGTGTGTATAACTTTTAATGTGCTTGTGTTTATCAAACTGAAACAATCCAAAACTCTTTTTCACAATGGGTATTTGGTTTGTGATGTAGAGATTTAGGTGACTTCACTTGGGACTTTAATGTGTTGTTCCTTTTTTTTTTTATGACATGTTATTAAATGCTTGTCATAAAACAAGACCACAGCTTTACTTTGTGGCAATAGATTATAGCCATCAATGTGGAATGTGGTTCATGGGAAATAAAGGTTAAATATGATATTTCCTCTACAGACAATGCATTAATCTTAGGTAGGCATTTGTTATAGGAGCTCGCTTTTGGGAAAAGTGCCACTTAGTTAAAAATCATCACCAACGCAACCCAGGGTGGGGGAAAGTCTGCAATGTGTCTTCAGTCCTTGACTTTGAACAGTGTTCTAACCTTCTCGCACAAGTGTTTGAAATGGAAATATTTTACATTTTGATTGAGCTGGAGGTGCCTATGATTTTCAGTAGAAGCTCTGAGAAATGAGCTGACTTGAAATGATAAGATGGTGTTATGAGATGCTGTTATTGCTAGCTACTGGCCGCAAACACCTCCTAAGTGCTCCAGGAGTGACAATTGTCAGGATGTGTTGGACTTGGTCTCAAGTACTAACCATACTTCCAATGTCTTCTCTTTACTTTTAGACTCAAGAATCTTTAAACCCAAACAACTTAGAATACTGGATGGAAGATATTTATACTCCAGGCTATGATTCATTACTAAAACGGAAAGAAGCCGAATTCAGACGAGCCAAGGTCTGCAAGATTGCTGCTCTCATCGCTGCTGCTGCATGCACGGTCATTCTTGTCATTGTTGTGCCCATCTGCACGATGAAGTCTTGAACCTGTGGGTGCAGAATAACATGCAGCTCGTGATTTCCACTGTCTTCCTCTGTATTTCTAAAGCTCATCTCAGTGTGGCCACAGTGTTTTGAGAGAGATACAAGATCCTGGATGCGTTTCTACAGTACTGAAGGTCATCTTCAGAGAGTATATACTCTGGGAAGAAATCTACCTGTCTGTTCAGCTTTGATGTAGTTACACACTGATATACTTTCAAAAGTACAGTATCCCTTCCACATAAGGAATTCCATGGATTATCAGTAAATAAAAATTGAATATTCCAAGCAAAAAAAAAAAAAAAGGAAGACTAATTGGATTCTTTCATTTTGATGATGACTCATGGTGGGCATTAAGTTTTGCAAGACAGATCTAATACCTGCTCTTTAGAGGAGCTGAGAGTGACAAAGATGAAAAAGAGAAGGGGTGGGTGTGTTTCCTTAATGCTCTAAGACTGTTGCTGGTGAATAAACCAAGCGTTTGTCTACCAAGAATGTGACTTCTCTTCGGACTTTTGTCAAGGGCTATTGAATTCTTTCATGCCCTTTTGTCATTGTCAGATAGAACATCCGAATGAATGCAGTTCTTGATGCAGCATTATGAACTTTCTTGGGTCCAGGTGAGAAGGAACTGTACTTATAAGTCAAGCATGATCCTTTTGCAGGATGGACCAAGATGCTCAGAATAGGCAATACCTTCCTGTTGTCCCCAACATGATATGGGTAAGCTTGGTAGTTGGGGCTTTGCTCAATATCTGTAGGTCACAGCCACCCCAAAGAATCTCCTGTTCTTGCTCTGGTGTGGCTCTGTTCATTGGTTTTCTAACTCTTGGTGGTACCTGACACTCTACTCTGAAAAGTTTGGAACTTGTCCTTGTGCCTTGAAGAGCAGAGACAATGGTGACACTTTGACATTCTAATGATGAGCCATGGTTTCTGTCCACCACTGGTACCAACCATTTTCAGTGGCTTTAAAAAGATTTTGAATGCTTATTCAATAATGTGATAAAGGCACTAACGTCTCCTCCACTACAACAACATCTACTCCAGAGTTTGAATATTTGTCAGCAGTGCAAAAAAATAGTATCTATTTAATCATTACCGTCTACATGTCTAAAAATCTGATTTTTGTTTATCGTCTTCACCACTAAGTATATTGAGAGCAAGATTTTTCCAAGTGTACAGAAAGCTACTTTAATTTCCTTAGAGTTTGATCTGTTTCCATCTGATTGGTGCTTTGACAATAATTGGGCAGAAAGACTCCATATCAATATCTGTGTCTAATGTCTTACTACAGATGAAAGAAAACTGATTGATGATAGAAACTAGCAACCTTAAATTTAATAGCAAACTGGAGCATACACACATTTTAGTAGTAAGAATAATCACTTTGGAAAGTATGCACACTTTCTGCAAGTGGAGTTTGTGAAGCCTTTTAATTTCTAAAGCAATAGGAGTCCAGCATCCATCCTAAATAATTCCAAATAATGCTGAGCTCGCTGCACTGGATCCTGTTGTCACTAGTGAAGAGTAGTCAGTGCATTTTTATGATGCTAACAGATGAGGGATAGACTCTCTCCCCTGTAGGGAGCCTTTGCTTTTTAGAGAATCTTGGTGGTATTTATTTCTATTGAATGTTTACTAGTGATCTTCAATTAAGTGACTGAAACTTAAGCCTTAGAATGGAGGACTTGTCATTGAAAATGATTGAAAATGCATACATGCACACACACACAGACACAGACACATACACATGCATATATACATGCATACATATTTGTTGTCAGAATTTTAGTCTTTTGGTGCTTTGTTTTAGATTGGGTATGTCAAATAAGGTTGTTTCTTTCACTCCAAAGAGGATATTAGATTACAACCTTGGGAGTCATTGTTCCACTGCCCCCTACCCCTGTCAAAAATGACTTTGTACTACATCCTGATGCCACAATTCTGCCCTACATCACAGATGAAGTTGTCAGAGAGTCAGAGATAGTAGTTTTCAACTTCTTAGTCTGTGACTTGCAGAACAGCAGAGATGTACTCTCCCAGGATAATAAAAATCTTGTCAAATCCCAGCCTGATTCCTCCTCTTGACAGGTGGTATTATGGGGGCCAGATGACACTCCTTTGATGGAACTGCTGATATAATGAAACCAATCGCACTTTATCCATTGCCACTGCCCTAGGGTAAATCTATTTCCAGTAGGGCATATATGCCTAGCTTCCTAGGGAGGGCATGACTGTAAGCCTAAATCACACATAGAAGTGAAAGAACACTGTAGAATTTTCTAATCTCTTTTCATTTCTGGGGAGGTAGCCAAAGAAATACAATCTTTCTCGAAGTCCAGTATAAGTCTAACTCAATGTTGTCACATAATGAAAGCTTCTAGACCTGGTAATAACCCAGGAACCAGTTTGTGAAAGGCAAGGGAAGGAGGAGGTTTTCTTTGGAAAGTACCCATCCTCAGGCAGGTGGTACCAAGCCTGGTGTTGTAGGACCACACCTTTACAATATCTGTGAGCTCATGGATGCTCAGAGTTTCACAATCCATGAAAAAACTAAGCTTATAGTTAGATCTCTTTCCCTTTGACTCCAAACTTGCTTTTCTTAGACCCCAGATGCACCCTAGCTCCCCAATCCCTCATTTTTCATAATGAAGTAAGATAGAGTCTACTTGTCAGAAAAGTATGCATCCCTCTGTATAATATGTTCCCCTCATCTCCTGTTGCAGTGTACCCCTACGTCTTAAGGCAAAGGTGACTGACTGGCCTTCTTTACTGAGTGTCATCTTCTATTGTTCTAATTTTTACAGAAAGCACATATTTTGTGCCCAAATCTAAACTCCATATTTAAAATTCACTTCCTCTTTGTTGGGTTTTTTTTTTCTTTTCTATTTCTTTTTTTGCATTTTATATACTAATTAGATGACTTTACCATTGAAGGGAATATTGTGCAATCAGATGTCTCCAGTCAATGATGAAATTCAGAATCATTTTATCCTTTCTGCTGATCTGAATTTGTTTTGAACATAGCCTTGCAGAAAAGCAATCACCAATCAAAAGAACTTTTCAGCTCTCTGCTATCAGGCATTTTATGCCAGCATCTCCTTGTTTAAACTACTGATACAATGAAGCCAATCACACATCATCTGCTGCCAGCTGATCATAAATTATTATTTTAGGGCATGTAGCCATGTGAATAATATTTGCAAGGCTAGCTTAATATATATGATAAAACAATCAGTGTTCTGAATATCTGTACTATTATTGCCATTGTCTTAATTCCTTGTCGAACTTAGGCAGTGTGGATTTTGTTAGCAGTGATATCTTATTTGTTTGTTTATATTTTTGCACAAACCCCTCTGCTAATGGTTAAATTGTATGAGAATTTATAAATGTTGGAATTCAACATGCTTCCTACTATTAATATAACCAACCTACAGGAATATTGTGGTCAATTGTGTGAATACCAAATGATTATATACTGTATATTGTACTACAGAACTTTGTATTTTAAGGCAAAGATTTGAGTAACTATTGGTATAACTCAAGAGTATGAGATATTTATTAAGTAACAGTGAGAAACGCAGCAACCTTCCTTATTTATGCCTTATGAACAATAGAGTGTGAAATGTAAGGCAAAGTTTTATGCGAAGACCCTAAAGGGATGGGTTTCCTTGAAGGCAGGGATTGTGTCTTTCTATGTTTGTTCTGTACAGCACTCAGCACACTCTTGGTGCTTGATAAATGTTATATAATACCAATAACTAAGCACATTTTTAGATCTTTTTTCAAATGGCTCGTGTAAAATTTGTTCAATGTTGGTTTGAAGCTATCATGTCAAATCTGCCTCTCCAAATATAATCAAAATAAATGAGAAATATGCAGTAATACAGAAACTCGTAATGAGATTTTATTTTATTCATAAATTATAGGATTCAGGTTTATGAACATGTTGCAAACTGTCCATCTTGATTCTTTTTCTCAAATTGAATGATTCTGAAGTAAAAATCTAAATATGTGAGCAACCTCACCCCCTCCTGCCTCACCCGCCGTAAAACCTTGCAGAAAAGTCACCATCCATCACTCGGTATGATGTGTGTGATGCGTGTCTCGGCAAGTAGCTTTCTGTTGTTTCACAAACTCATGAATACATCACCATTCACCTATGCCTTCTACTAATGAGTGGATATCCAGGTCCAACCTCAAGAGTACTGTGGTCAATTGGAATACCCAGGAAACACATACTGTATGCTATACTGCAGAAATTTGTATTTCGAGGCAGAGAGATGAATATGTCTGTTCCTGGGGACAAGGGTTTGGGCTTATGAATATTCTTGATGTACTTCTTCTGTAGCACAATAATGGCTGGGTCACGAGAGATGCTCAAATGCTGGGTTAGGACACAGTGCTGAAGACTGTCTAAATACAGTTCTTCAAATATGCCCTGTTGCTGGGTTTATATGTGGAAGCTCAATTTCCACATCCTTCCTAACAGGACCTAGAGTCTCTTTCATTCTAATGAGTATTCAGTGGCATATCACTGTTTTTAAAGTACCATTCAAGGCTGGAAAGATGGCTCAGTGGGTAAAACACTTGCTGCTCAAGTCTAAGGATATGAATTCAAATTTCCAGAACCAATGTAAAAGTAGGCATGGTAGCAAATGTCTGTAACCAGTCTTCCTCTTGCTATTGTGAGATCGGAGATAGAGACAGGAGAGTCCCTAGAAGCTCACAGGCCAGCTAGCCTGGTGTATATAGCACCCTGGTAAACAACAAAGACCTTGCCTCGTGCCCATAAAAACACCAAGCTAACAATCATAACATATATGCAGAGGACCTGCAGAGGACATGAAGATACATGCAGGCTCCGTGATTGCCACCTAACCCTGCTTAGTTGATTCTGTTGGCCATGTTCTCCTGATGACCTCAACCACTAATAATTCTTTCTCTTTCTCTTCCTCTTCCATAGGGTTCCCTGAGCTCTGCAGGGAGAGATCCAATGGAGATCTCCAATTTGGACTCTCTCTTCACCTAATTTGCTTGGCTGTGGAACTCTATATCTGCTCCCGTTAGTTGCTGCAGGACCTCTCTGGTGACGATTGCACTTGGCACTGACCTATGAGTATAGCAGCATATCATTAGGAATCATTTCAAGCGTCTCCTCTAGTTTTGCAGGGTGGTGTTCTTATTGAGCAGTCTACCTTTGGAGACTCAGTACCACTCTTGGATGGGTCTTCTGTTGCTTCTTCATATCGTGGAGTTGTGTGGCTGAAGCTGTGGTTTACTTGTCAGTCACCCATCTTTTCCTCTGCTCTTTTTGAGTGTCCAGTCACATCCTCTGTAGATTCCCAAAGCTTTCTCTCTCTGCAGTAGGCTTTATTTTTCTTATGTTGATCTTCTCCTTCACTGGCTCACATGAATACAGCTTTTGGTCCTCCATTTACCCAGAAATCTTTATGTTTATACCCAGTTTCCTTGCTGAGTTTTACGCCATTCTTATTGATTTGTAGGAATTGACTCTGCATGTGTCCACCAATTCCTTTATGGATTTACACAAAAATACTGTTTTGCATTCAATATGCAAATATGAACTATGCTTTTCAACTGTCTTGATGATACCCTTTTATGAATAGAAGTTCTTAGTATTAATATAGAAATTTATAATTTCTTCTTGTTATCAACAATTGGGTCCTGGTCAAAATATATTTATAGACTCCAAGGTCTTGAAAATGCTCTACATTTTCTTCTGCGGTTATATATATATTTTCCATAGTTATATCTGTGCTACTTTTTGAATTCTTATTCATACCTGATATATGAGGAGGAGGTAGGAGATGAAGAAATTGGTTTTCTTTTTTGAACATTTTGTTATCCATTAACAAGAGTCACTTATTAGAAATACTATCTTCCTCCTTCGTGTAATGCTACTGATTGTATGGTTTTCTGGACTTTTATTCTGCTCTATTGGTTTGCTCTTTCCTCATATAAACACAACTTTGACACAGCTTTGTTATCCCAGAGGCTTTAAGGTAACCCTCAACTATGAATCGGTCTGACTTGGTCAGCAACCTCAGCACGTGTTTAACACTGTGAAGTGATATCTTGAGGAATGATGAGGACCGAGTGTGTCTGTTTCCTTTTATCCATTCTATTGTTCTCAAATGTCACTGGCTTCCTTGCTTGAGTCATTAAAGAAGAGTGATTACTTCAAGTATGAGTCACGGCACACCAGAAGAAGTAATTAATACTCTGACATCTAAACAGAAATCTCTGAAACAAGCTTAGAAAAATGTTAGGGTCACTATACAATCCTAGGCAGTGACTACCTTTTAGTTTTGCAATAAAACATTAAATAAATTGTTGGTGAAATTAAAAATAATAAAAATTAACAAAATATTAAATCAGATGTACCAATTCAAAGTTCTAATTCAGTTGGACTGCCTCTGGGTTGATATTTTTCTGAGTGCTCTGAAAGAACGAATTAAAAAAAATGTAAGCTATCATGTAGGAAAATAAATGTCTGTCTTCCCTAAGAGACAAATCAATATGCAATATGCTCCTGTAAGGCATTTTAATCTATCACTAATTTAGCTTCCTCCATCCAAATGCAAGCAAAAATCAATACTTGGTTAATCTACTTTACATTATTGAATGTGCTTTTTAGAAAAAGCACATATCACTTCCTAGTTCTCGAGAATTCAGGCTTTGTAATCTCCCATTGGCTTTCCTAACATGGACATGAATCACAGAAATCTTGCTGAACTTGGATTTTATTTATATCTTCATTAGTCCCTGTGATGAAAAGGAAGGGAACAAGGTATACATCACACAGAAGTGATACCACCTCCAGCTGGCATGGTGGCACATGCTTAGGACTCCACCATTTAGATCTGAGGCAGGGGGACTGCCATGAGTTTGAAGCTGCTGCACTACATAGCGAGTATCAAGCCACCCTGGAATGACACCCTATCTCAATCCAAAACCGAACCAAATCAAACCGAAAAACAAACCACATTATGACAGCATCAACCTCCTCCAAAACGGTAAGGGAGAAAGTAACATTATAGTGCTGAAAGATAACTCAGAACCTAAAAACGGGATGACAGTCTGTGAGTTTCTGGGCAGAACAGGATCCTGTATTCAGCCAGCGGAAGCATGTCCCCGATCAACAGGCTCTGTGAATCCCAACATAGACTCCAGCTCATTGTGGCTTTAATTAAAATTCCTAAAAGATTCATCAAGTCCTGCAGATAAAATTGTTAGAAGCTGCAGTACAAGTGTGGTTATTACAAATTCAGTTTCCTTTCATTGATCATGGAAAGCAATTAATAAGTTATGCCTATATGCCCGAGTGGTCACCACGCTAATAAAGAAGTAGACATGGAATTTTCACGCTGGTTACTCAGAGTCATGTTCTACATTTTAAAGATTCTTGTATAATTTCAAGAGTCCCAAGAAGGAGCTGTTCCTCACTCATTTTCTGTTGGCCGTGTTTGATCTACAAGTCTCAACCAGCTTGATTAGCATTTGGTTGCTTTCTTACTACAGTTCAGTTTCACCATTAACAATGTACATTGTACCTACATACTTCTTTCTGAGTCAACCCTTCCTGCTGCCGTTTGACATGTTCATTTATGTACTTCGCCAGTTGATATTTATTAAGGAAACAGCATATTCAAAGCGTGGCTTGTTGATGAAAGGTTGCCTGTAGTGCCCCCAGATCCATCGATCTTGTATATACCAGATGCCTAGCAAGTGCTTACTGAATATACAAGTGATGTAAGGAATGGAGTCTTCCATTTGTCCTGTCATAACTTTAGTGCTAACGTGTGTTCAGACAACAATCAATTGAGTTAAATAGTTCCAATCATCAATAGGTAAAGTGAAAAGAAGGAAATGAAATAGTGTGAGAGGAATCAATTTGGAGAGGCCTGGGAAAGCCTCCTGGAGGTGATATTGTGAGAACAACAAGAGAAGTGCAAAGGTCCTTAAACTAGCATGAAGACTGGGGGAAGCTTAGGGTAGCTTGAATTTAGTCAATTAAACTAAGGAGTGTGGGGTTAGATTTTTGGAGTTCTTTTAGGTCATATAAAAGAGGTAAAATATCACTTTAAATATGAATGGAAGATTAGAAAGTTGCTAGCAGGGATTTGGCATAGTTTACATATTGTTAGCAGATCATGTCCTCTGAAATGTGAGGGCTGGAGGGAGGAAAGTAAGGGCGGCAGCAGGGAGACTAGTCAGGAGGTGCTTGCAGTAACCCAGAACCTGGATGAGGCAGGGATACGAATGTATATTTTTAGGTGCAGCCAACTGCACTTTCACATAAGGGAAAGGAGGAAATTAAAAACATCGAGGATATCTCTGGTGTTTGGGATTTGAGAACTGGAGTAAATAATGATTTGTTTCTTGAAGAAGACATTAGAAAGAGCAATATCTAGGGCTTTAAGACAGATCACATCTGAGTTTTGTTTCATTGGGCTCCTACACAATGACTTTTCGTATTGTGTACTTTTATTAGTATATAGTAATTGTGCATATTTGTGGGCTATAACATGTTTTGATTCATTTGTATATTGTGTAATAATCAATCAGGGTATAATTAAAGTGGCATATCTACCACTTTAAACCCCTACTGTTTCAGTATGGTGAGTACCATTCAAAATCCTCTCTTTTCTCTCTTTTGAGATACACAGTACATTGCTATCGAGTATTCTCACCCTGTAAGACTCAGTGTTTAGTTCCTGCCAACCTCGTCCATATTCTACACTTTGGTATACTCAGTGCGCCAATCGGACTGCGTGCTGTCATGTATTTACCCAGTATTGAGAGTCTCTTCAAATTCGTTTTCCTTGAGAAGTACTGGATGTTAATCTAAATCATTCTATCTTGCTCTTATGCACAATCACCAAATCTTAGCTGCTTATAACAACAAAGGTGCATTGATGTCCCACCTGGCGTGTTATTCATGGTCAAATGCAGTTGAATTTCATCTCTTGATTACATGACCCAAGCTGAATGATCAGCCTATGTCTAGGACATGCTGGTCTCATCACAGAGGCAAAAAGATGGTGGAAGTACATGCTTGTTCTTGGCACACAACCCATGTATTCACTCACATCTCATGGCAAAGCCAATTCATAAAGTCAAGTCTGGTTGACAGTGTGGAAATAAATTCTCCATTCGAGGAACAAACACAGCAAGAGGAAAGAGCCTGGCAAGGAAGAGAATCAGTTTGCTTTGGGGAGAAAGAGAGGAGGGCACAGTGCTGGTTGGTTCATGTCTCACCCTAGAGCTACTAAAAAAGAAAATCTTTAGAAGTAAGTAAAGTTGGAACCCCAATAATCTGTGCTTAGGCAACTTTATACAGATTGTTTATTTTATTTTTTAAGCAAATCAATGTATTAAACTATTTATTAAGCTGATATCCTTGTAATCTAACTGTTTCTGGAAATGCTGTCACAAATACATGGGGTATTGTGCTTTACCAGTCTCCTAAGTGTCTCTCAAATCTACTCAGTCTGATGGTGAGGGCTAACCATTGTGTCTGTATTGGTATGGCACTGCAAACTATTTAGTCAACTATTTTCCAGTTCCTAAGACTGACAAATATCTACTCCTTCCCTCTCCTGAACAAATTTATAATTCTTCAGAATCCCAGGGTTGCTAATTTGTGTTTAGACGACTGTGAAAATACACAGAGGAGAGAGTTTAAACTAATTATCATTGTTCAAGTCCAGATTGTTTCCTGTCCACCATGACTTGTGCATTGTACCATGGTGGGGACTTAATGAGTACAGAATGTCAGCAGTGCCAATTACACCAGCAGTTAGCCTGTAATGTTAAGCATACTTTAGGAAATCTATTTTTTAATCCTTACAATCAGTCTAAGTAGAATAATACCATCCTTATTGTTCAGTAGAGTAAATGGAGGCTCAAAGATGTGTCTAAGATTATATAACTGGTATCTTGATTCTTGGATTCATATCCTGTCTTAAAGTGTACTAGAATGTTTGAGTCATAAAGCCAACAGACAAGGCGGTGATTGCTACTGAGAAAAAAGTGTTCATGAGACAGGAATTACCATACCTGAAGGGAGGGAGATCATGTAAAGAAGCCCTGGAGTTGGCCTTGAGGCAAAGGAAGAGAAAGGGAACCTTGGTCAAGAGGCTTTATCATGATACCCAAGGGAATGAATGAATGGGCAAGGAAGAGTAGGAAGGCTTAGGGTTAGCTAGTTCAAGTCGCTCTGTAGCATGGTCCTTAGCTGTAGGTAAGTGTAGAATATCCAAGTTGAATATCCAATATTGAGTGAGTTGGTTCGTTTTGAAAAATATACTCATAGACAAATCATTTATTGTACCTAGGGATTGACTAACTCTGGAAGGATTAGCAAGACATGCCAATATATAAACTGCTATTGAAGAAAACAGCACACAGTTTAGACATCCTAGAATAGAGAGTTTTAAGGACACATCAGAAATAGTGAAATGCCACAGTCTCCATTTTGCTTCCAAAGACACAGAGGCTAGTAGGTTGAATGACTTGTGCTGTGATGATACTCTTTGCCTTCAAATACCATACCATTTCTATTCGAGTACACTTGCTTGAATGACTAGTTTTCAAGTCAGTATTTTAGGACTCAAAATAATTTTTCTATACTGGACAACTTATTTGAACAAAATAGAGTCAAGATATACATGTGGATTACATGCAATTTTAGGTATATAAAGTAGGCTTTTCTATATCAGGAAAGGACAGATAATCTAGTAAATTATTAGTATAATTGGCTAACCAATTATGAAAACTAGAATAATGTCTTACAGTAACATGAAAATGAATACTAGACTGGCTGAAGAATTCAGTATTGAAATACATAAAACAGTTAAGATACTAGAAAAAAAAATGATCAAATAAAAGGGCCTTTCCTAAGCATGACACCAAGGAGAAAATAAATAAAGCTTTGATATGTCTTACCACATAATATAAGATAGTCAATATCTGCTTACAGCTAGGAAGAGAAATAAGCACCAAACTTGCTTTTTCATAATGAAAATATAAAATTTCCCACCTGAATTGCTGTAACAACCTCTCTAAGCATTTCTGTTTTTCCATCATCCCTACAGTTCATCTTCCACCCAGAAATCAGAGTTCATCCTACTCTGATGACACAGGATGATCTCATCCTACATTGGATCCAGTGCATTAGATTAAAGTCTTCAGGTCCAGCCAGACCTCTCTTCTCCCTCCTAATCCATTGCCTTTCTATTTCTATATGGGCTACTTAGAACGTCCATAGTTGATATTTGCATACCACAAATACTCTTCTCCTTAAATGCTGTCATCATCATGCCACCTCCTCAGGGAAATGCCTAGATATCAAAATCAGTCCAGGCCCGGACATCACCTATCAATCCACCACTTGTATTAGTTAATTTGTAGGACCTTTGATATTGACTTTCTTGTTTGTTTGTCTTTTATGTAATGTGAAAAATAGAATGTAATTATGGTTTATGTCTTCATCACTCAGCATAGAATTAAGCCCAGAGACCTTCAGTGAATGTCTGTTGAAAGGAAGGCAATTTCTGTTCTGTAATTTTTGTTTTAAAGGAGAAAACTAACACAAGTTGCTGTTGAAAAGCAATGTTCCTCGTTAGGAAAGAGTATCGGTGTGAGAGGAGAAGGCTCAATGGACTTATGCACAAACTTCTGCACATTATATGGAGTCTTCTCCATGTGCAATAAAAATGGCACAAACATGATTTAAAATAGTCCTTTATATGAACATAGTACAATAAATCTCGAAGCCACCTTTACATGGCTGCTTTCAAGGCTCTTTCTGTCTATTTTTGGGGCTAAATGTTCAAATTTGAGAATGTATCTTATTCTAGGTTCTCAGGAAGACAAAACATGTATCAACATTTGCTTACAGGATTTTACTGGGGAGTTCTCAGGATACACAACTTAGAGAGGCAAAGAAGTAAACCTGAGCAGGAGGTGGAATTGGGCCACAGTACTTTACAACTGCATTTCACCTCATCCTAAGAGGCCGTGTCCCACTTTGAAGCAAGACATATGCCTGTGTAGGTAATGTCTTTAGAAGAAATTTGCCTTCAGGAAGGCTGTGACTTTGGAGGAGAATGCTCTCTTTGGCTGTGGGCAATTCCTAGGGAGTATCTCACCTCCTCAGTCGAAGTACTCCTAGCACCTGAGTACTGACAAGCTTAATTCTGTGTGAACTTTACCTGGGAATGTGTCGGAAATACAAATTAGGTTGCATCCTAGTCTGTTTTGGGAGTATAGTCTTGTACACAATCTGTATTTTTCAAGACCCTCCCTGCCAATATGCCTATGCACGCACAAGATTGAAAATCAACAGCCTAGAGACTGGAAGGAAGGCTTTGGGTACTTCAGAAGATGTTGGGACTCAGTGACTCTTGTGTTTGATAGCTTGTAAATTGATGTGCCTTCCTTTAATAAATCCATACATGAAACTAGCTCTGCATTCTTAAGGTCAATTTGTCATGCAAACTAAAATGTAGGGGGAGAGGAGATAGCATTAAGGTTTTTTTTTTTAATGTAATGCTCAATTGCTATCAAACACAGAAAGAAAATAAGCAAGGGAATCAAAAGAGTTAGGAAAGTGTATATAAGACTGCAGCTTCAGAGACATGGTGTAAAAAAGTGGAGATTCATCTGCCTGTAGGGGGTGCTAATTCAAGATAGCTTTGTTCTGCTGAAGGTTGGAGTGGAAAAGCAGCCTTTGCTCATAAATTGTATCCGCTAATTAGCTATTTATATAACTTAAGGATTGTTTAAATTAAACTTTGGGAAGTTTGGATTATGAAGCATTTTTTTCATAAAGCAACCAAAATGTACAAAGTATCAAAGTCTTTTCTTCTTTTTCTAAAAATAAATTCTAAGAAAAATAGATTTAATCATAATTACCATTTTACATTATTAAAACAGTTTAACAGTAGAATAGTTTCATTTGTGCACCATTTGAAGGTTTTATCAGTGTTATTGCTAAAAAAAAAAAAAAAAAAACAAAAAAACCAAGTGCAGAAATCATGTCTAGTGTCCTGTAATTTATATAAAAACAAAGGGGTAGAAGATATTGACATACCATTGTGTCCTTGTCTGAAGACATAACACATCTCTTAAAGAATAACCATAGAGATTAATCTTGTTGGGAAGATAGGAATTACAAGTGTAAAACAAGGGAGCAAGAAATTTTTTCACTACATATCATTTCATATTTTTAAAAGTTTGAGTCATGTGACTACATGAAGTAGTCTTCCCAAAATATTACCAGACAAAAATTTAGAGTGTTTTAATGTGTCCCAGGGAACCACATAAAATTAGTCAGTCTTATTTTGCAAATGATTGCTCACTTAGTGTGTATAAAAAAGCTTTAATTAGAGATTTTCTTTTCTAAGATAGCACATTTTCTTAACCATTTATTTCCAATTTACTCAAATATGACATTTCTCAGTGCAATGTCATATGCTGAAAGTCTCTCAGGCTTATCAGAACGGAACCTGAGCCCCTGCGTTAACCACTGTCTCTATAGAAGTGGAAGTCTGTTTGCTCAGAGGAAGCCAGAACAGTATGTGGTTCATGAACAAAATGCATTCTTTCAGAACCTATCTTCTTATCTGTGGAGGGTTTCACTGAACTATGACACCTCGCTAGCTTATGAAACCAGGAGCTGCCTTTTGGATTGAAAAGTTCTTAGCATTGGCCTAAAAATAACATAACCTGGAACTCTGGTTAAAGGCATCTCTGGGTGGACTCCATGGGTCTCTCAGCAGGGCTACTGATGGGAGATTGTCCCTGGCTCATTTTCAATTCCAAGAAACCAGCCTCTTTGGAATGTAGTTCCTTGTGTGTTTATAGGAAACATGTCAGGTACAAAGGGAGGAGGGAAGGAGGTAAAGGGAGCTGTCAGCAGTTGAATTGAATCAGAATTAGCCACACCTTGAGAATATCACCAAAGATCAGTTTGCTTACCTGTAAAATTCGAGTGACTCCAGGCTAAGGTCACTAGAAAGATTAATGTGCGGAGGAAATTGGCACAGTGCCTGCAGGGAAGCATATTTAAACAGAATCCATCTCAGGAGTGGTGACATGGGTGGGTTGAGGATGTGGAGGCAGCTTATTCTCTGTTCCCTTCTGTTGGACACAAGATTTAGGCCTTACAGCATGACATTTGGATCTAACAAAACATATGCGCAAAGATAATTTCTCTTTCCTTTGCAGGAAAGGCAGGTGTATCCTCATAATCTTGTTGGTCACAATCTTACTTCCACCTCTTACTGGAGAACATCCCAGTCATGCAACTCCTCTGCTCAAAGACCACCAGGCAGTGAGGATCCCTGTCCAGGGAGAAATGCTCAGAAGTCCCATCACAGTATAAATGTAGGACTTGAGGAAGGATTGGAGTCAGGGACATAGAGGTGGGGTTGTCTTGGACAAGAGGCTGTTGTGCTAGGAAATTGGTAAGATTTTTTTAGTACATCTGAGAAGCCTAGGACAGAGGCTTGGAGAAACACCATGTGTGAGCTCCAGGAAGCATAGCAAAGGATGTCGGGTACTCAGGATTAGGAAGTGGGGAAGAGTATATGGACTGAAATAAGAAGTCATAGCCATGGTTATTAAGCCCTACACACCCATGGAAATGCTTAATATACATAATCTTATTTGTCCTAGTAAGGGGAGTGCTCCTCCTAGACTTTTTTGTAGCTGTAACACCCTGGAGCGTGGGTGAGATGCCCAAGTGAGATGCCAGGATGGAGTGGTTGAGTCTTCAGACAGGCTGGCTGCCTCTGACCCTCAGCCTGTACTTTGCCCCATGCCTGAGGGATTGGGTAGATCTGTGGAGTCAGAACTGGTGGTACTGAGAAGGCACAACCAGAATGGTCATGAAGACCCCACCCAAGTGAGGAGGGAATGCCATTCTCAGTGCTGGATGTCAGGTAAGTGGAAGTCAGAATGCGGAGGACAGCAGACGAGAGACTAGGGGGAGGATGCGAAGGTCACCACTGTAAACACCTTATGAATATTACAAATGAAAGAGAGAGGCTGAAAAGTGGAGAGGAGCATTGTCAGGGGAGGCTTTTTTTAAGAAGTAAAGTTTTAGTACAGTGGTAGGTCAAGGGGTGCAAACCTGTTAAGAAGGAAAACCTTACTTTGCAGAACAGGTTGATGGACAGATGAGACGGAACCAAGCCCAGGGGCAGGCTGCCTGGAGGGAAGGCTTAACTTTGGCTGAAGAAGGAAAGGAGAGAATGTTCTTAGAGCTGATGGAGTCCTAGGTCCTGGCCTTGGCATTCCTCCATCCCTTAGCTCATTGTTTACTTACCTCAGATGGGAATGAGCTCACTTTACAGGTGAAGAAATTTGGAATCAGAAAAGTGGGAAAGACCAGCCCAAATCTCAAAGACAGGGAGTAAGGAGAGAATCAGACTGGCATCTATTGACCCCCAAAGCCAGTCCACTTTACTTCCATGGTACTTGCTACCCACTTTTCACAGGTATAGGAGGGCAGGTAGAGGAGAGAGTGGTGATGTCCCCAGGACTGAGAAGGTAGAAGGGACAGGGAAACCAGGGAGCTCATGGCTGAGAGGCAGGAAATCAAGAAACTCCAAAGCACCAAAGCACTTGGGAGTGGGGGATCCAGAAGCAGGTGGGGGGGGCTGCCTTCCAGATGGGCTAGCTGGACCCAGCCAGCCCAGTGTGTTTGCACAAAAGGGCTCAGTGCCCCAGCCAGATAGGCGAGGAGAGGGTGAAGTGAAGGGTCAGGACATTATCTCCCTGGGGAGTTAGGAAGCCATGTGTTTCTCTTCTCCCTCTGTGGTCAGTGGCTCTATACATAAATTTGTAAAATGTGAATGGAACTGCATGAGTCTATGTAAGGTATTTGTGAAAAGATGTGCCTGTATACGTGAGTATATATTCATATGTATGTATTAGGGTATCAGTTTCTGTTTAAGTATATGGACTGCATACCAATTTGTGTTTGTGTTTGTGTGGGTATGGCTGTGAGAACATGTAAGGTATGTGTGACTATATAAGTGACTGTGTAAGTACATGTCCACGTGCGTATGTACATGGATGTGTATCTGTGCATCTGTGTGCCTGAGTGTATGTGAGGAATAGACACATGTGCTTGCTAAGGCATGCAGCTGCAATGCAAGCATATTCCTTTGACATACATTATCATGAGTCAGCCTGGCCACCAGTGATTGACAGCTGTGCTGAGGCTCTTGATGTCTGGCTGTCCATGCTGTGGTTCCAGATCTCTGAACACAAGGACATTTCTGTGTAGCTCTGAGGGGTTACCTGCTGTTGTTATGCTGTTGTGGTGACTCAGCAAGGAAGACAAGGAGTCGCTTTCATAGGTGCAATCCCTGCCAGACCTCAGCAGAGGGAACCACCATCATGGCCAGGGCCATGCTTGACAGTGGAATCCCAAACATCTGAGCTCAGGTGTTTTGATTGATTCAGACTCCTCAGGTGCAGATCATAAGCAATCAAACATCCCCCACAGAAATCCAACACCAGGAGACAGTACAAAATGCTAAGATCTGGGCAGGCCCTCACTCAACAGTGCACAAAACAATATTTTAAACACAATTAAAAATAAACTTCTACAACAGATACTTTCTTGTGGCAGACAGAGAAGAGAGGAAAAGCATATTGGGAATCTTATGATAATAAACTCTGACTCAGTCCTGGTGTAGGGGACAGGGATGCAGATGATAAGGAAGAGCTTAGGGGACCTAAGAGACATCACTATGCTTTACTCACTGAGGGTGAAACACTGGGTCTTAAAGGAGGCCACACCTACAGGAAATACAGAATTAGCATTTTATAAAAAAAAAAAAAAGGTTGGATGAATGAACTGTATGTACAGAGTAAACCCTCTGTATACACAGCATCTTTCCTGAGAGCCTTTGAAAGGTTCACGCACAGCTTCCAAAAAGTGAAGAAAACTTTGTCCTGCACTCTCAGAAATTGAATTCAAACTAAATTTGAATGGCCATATAACAAGCAGAGTAGACAAAAAGGTCTGGTGGAAATCCCAGATGTCTACCATCAAACATTATATGACTTCTGCCTCTGCTTTCTCACCTATAAATGGGCTGTCAAATATGAGAGTACTTCAGAGGGCAGTGATGAATACAGGCTTAGAACGTTACCTTACTGGGCTATTACTATTGCTATCTCTCTGATTTGATGATAGACAGGGTTGGTTGGTAAAGGGACAGGGTATATAACGGAGCAGGAATCAAGTGCCAGGAGCCTTGAATGATAGCACCGGGTCACAATATAGACTGTTAAACAGTGAAACACTGTTTCATTTATTTTCTCCTCTTCTCTTTTCTTCCTGTCACCCTTGCTTTGAGAGAAGGAAGGGTAAAGAGTATGAAGACTGAGGGACTAAACCGTGAGGCTACTCCAGCCATTATCCTCTCTATCCTCGCTATGGCAAGATGATCCTCACATTCAGACCCAAACTGAAACCATCCCTCCCTGCTCTCTCAAGGAGAGCAACCTACAGGACCAAATCATAAGAGATCCCCTTTCACACAGGAGCTTCTTCACTTATTTCCTCTTGTGCTGACAAATGTGTTACTGTTAAGATAGAAAAAAGGCCAAACAATTCTTCACAGTAATCTTTTCTCTTCATAACAAATCACAGTGGACTGAGCTCATCAATCACTCCTACAAGGAGTCTTGTGATTCCTCTCTTTTAAAGATCCCGAAACAGAGCCCTCAGACTTCCCTAGACTGCACAAGAGCATGTGTGCAGAGTGCTCCCTAGGGAGAAGAAAATCCCATTTTCCTGAGCCTACATCAGGTGCTCTGTGGGTTGCTTTATCTCTTCCAGGGCCCTTGAGTGGCAGATGTGATGTCTTCCCTTTTTACATCTCATTCTACTGGGATGCTGAGAGGTAAAGTCTGTAGCCTGAGGTGACATAGCTTGTAAGGAGAAGAGACTCGGTGTCATCTTAAGTTTGTGTCTCCATAGCTTCAACATGAATCAACATATACTAATCAATATGATAAGCATGATTTCTATCGATTCAATCCTTATCCTTATCAGATGTTGATAAGATAACTTTTAAGGGCATAAAATGTGTTGGTGTTCTTGGAGTACTTCAAGCCTAATCCTTGTCATTTGGCTTTGTCCTTATCAAGAATGATAGAACAAATTCTCTTGTCATGTGGTTATTAAAAACACAGACTCCCTAAGTTTGCAGAGATTCCTAGGCTCTCATGAGTCCCAGGGCTGCAGACTCTCACTTATCCCTGAATAGGAGGTGATAAGAGAATGGCCTTTGCCGTTTGAAAATTCAGCCTTTACACCACATATGGTAATCACTGCAGCACCTCTGCTGTTGCAGACAAGATATTTTGCAGAAACAACTGAATGCTTTAAAAATTGATGAGAGTCATTATACCTAGAACCTTTGTAACTTATTCTCAACACCACAGTGGCCAAAATGGTCTGAAGAGCTCTCAGAAATCAAACATATTCATGGCCAATGTATTAAATTTTTTCCTTTTATCCATTACCAGATTTCAACGGAAAGGAATCTGGAAGAATTGTCAATATACCCAGTTACAGTAGTCTTAATGCTGAGACATATAAGACTACAGTGACTTTCAACAAACTATTCAAAATCACTTATTAGTATTGGTATGTAGATTTAGAGGAGTTAGACAATTGTTTTATCAGACAAAAGTTCCAGTTGTCACAATGTTTACTCTAACAGGGTATGACCTGATTGCCACATTATCTGTATTAGTACAGAGTGGGCACAATGACAACAGATGTTCCAGCATTGCAGAACATAGACTTCCTTAGAGTATATAGCTTTTAAATCTCCATCTCTACCACATCTAAATATTAACTTAAAAAATCATTATTTTCCCTGTGTTGCTTCTGTATGTAAAGGTTCATACTTGTCTCTTCAAAATCAATTGTAGGGACATTGTAAAAGGAAATAAAACAGAGGGTAAGGGATTGGATGCTTTTAGCTTTGATGTTCTTTTTGTTTCTAAACGCTGGAATGTCTAACACTTCAATGGTTTGGTTTGCCAGAAAGAGCAGACCCAATTATTATCACAAGTATGGAATCGCCTATATGCTTGTTGTCACTCAGAAATTATTTTACTCTCATTATCATAGATGATAAACACTGGATGAGCCCTGTTCTTTAGGATCCTTCTGTCTAGGGAAGATTAAGATGACTCCAGTGAAGTGTCTGTTCATCCCCTCTCCTCTTTTAATTGCCAGCTAGAATGTGATCTTCCTGAAAGGCAAGACTTTGTTCCATTTCCAGATCTAGCCCCAAAGTGTAGGTCTTGGTCCCTAGAAAATATTCTGTTTCAGTTAGATGAACAAGCAAGTGGATTAATGCATTATGTAGATAGGATTAAAACCCTGTAGGAACTCAGAATAGAAGATTATGGAAGGAGCATGTGATAAACACAGTCAGTATATGAGCTCAGTGCATCACCATGGGCCAGGCATTGAGTTCATTGTGTAGGCACACTAGCCAACATTAAATGATCCTGCCCCAAAGGAACTCATGGTGAACTTAGTTTTAGTTTTTATAGAGCCAAAGAACTAGGTAATTGAAATTCAGTGTGGTACATGATGGTATGGAGGCCAGAGCATCATGTCTAGGACACGAATAGGAAAATTTCCTGGTTCAGTCTTGATGTATTCACTGAACACCTTTCAGGAGGAACAGAACATAAGAACCTTTGACCATCTAAGGCCTGGCCTGGGTTGGGTTGAATTAAAGTTCTCTATGGAAAGTACTAGAGAATCATCAAACTAGGTTGGACATTAATAGAAGGCTTTGCATGCTGGGCCAACAGCTCTTAGTATTGTTCAGTTATGGGAGCACCTGATTGTTGTTGCATAAGAGTACCATCACATGAGCACTCAGAAAGAAAATGACTGGGTTCCTTGGGCAGTGTATCTTAACTGCCCAGTTTCATATGGTTTTATAAAAAAAAAAAAAAAATATCTGCACGTGTAGAGTATTCTTCAAGATCACAAAATCATACGCTTATATGCTTGAAGAAATTCTCTGGCCAAAAGCTTCAACAGATACTTGAGGAGCTTTGACAATTTCCTATATAAGGGATGGCTTGGCTTCTATGCATACAGATCTAGCTTGAGAATATATTTCTGAACGATCCTTTTCTGTAATACTACAAAGTTTTTGTTTTTTTTTAAAATTGAATCTAAATCTATGTTCCTAAAATGTGAATATAACTGTCTCACAGACCGAGACCCACAGGTGACAAACAAGGCAACCAGCAATCCCTAGAACCACTGAGGTTGAGTTCTTAGTTCTCAATATGGTTAGTATATGTGGCAACTAGAGTAGGTCAGGGTTGCACAGACATTTGATCAGACATCAGGTGAGTCTATGAGGTTGTTTCTGGATAAGGTGAACATTACAACCCGTAGACTGAGTGAAGGAGATTCTTTTCCCTCTTCTGGGTGGACCTCATTCAATCATTTGAAAGTTTAGATGGAACCAAAAGGTTGACCCTCCCACCAATAGGACTCAATGAAGTCTTCAGGCTTGAGGGTTTGAGCCGTGGGTCTTCTCCTTTCTCCAGTCCTGTGTCAAATGGAAATACTGCCTGTCTTAGTCAGTGTTCTATTGCTGTGAAGAGATACCATTGCTACAGCAACTCTTATAAAGGAAAGCATTTAACTGGGGCTTGCTTACAGTTTCATAGTCCACTGTCATCGTGACGGTGAACATGATGGTATGCAGGCAGACATGGCGCTGGGGAAGCAGCCTAGAGTGCTATATCTGGATCTTCAGGCAGCAGAGAGAGCCACTGGATCTAAGTTTGAAACCCCAAAGCCCTCCCCCAGTGGCACGTTTCCTCCAACAAGACCATACCTCCTGACTCTTTCAAATGTGCCGCTCCCTGGTAATTAAACATTTAAATCTTTGAGCCTATGGGAGTCATTCTCATTCAAATCACCACACTGCCTCTGCAGGTCGACTTATGTCACCAGTGCTTCTGGTTCTTGGGTCTTTGGACTCTGAAAGCCTGTTGTCAGCTTTTCCTGGATCTTCAGGTCACTTGTTGCAACTCCTGAAACTTCCTAGTTGTGTAGGTGCAAGGGGCAGTTCTTCCCAACACATGAGCATGTTTCCACCAGCTCCATTTCTCTGAAGAACCTTCACAGAGCACTTCCACAAGTGCTCTCCTTGCCCCATGTCTGATTTCCTCCAGCCCATCCATGCCAGGCAGAGTTCCTTAAGTAGTTTAGCGTCAATGATGGGAACTGCTCGGGTGGGAATGTAGCTCAATTGGTAGAGTGCTTGCCTAGCAGGTATAAGGTTCTGGATTCAATCTCCAGCATAGCTAACCTGGAAATAGTGTCACATGTCTGTAAGTCAGCCCTTGGGAGATAGAGATCAGACTATTTTGAGACCAGGGTATCTAAAGAAGAAGACAGTTGGTGGTGAGGGTGTTACTCCCAAATTGCTGGTCTCTGCGGAAGGAATGTGTGACCTCCTCTCTTGCATTGAACTTTTTCTCTTTACATATAACCACAATAGGACTTCTACTTCATTCAAGACTGGTCATTGATTCCCTTTTTTTTTTTTTCAATTAGTAGCCTCAGAGAAAAGCAGGAATTTGCTCCGGACTGCATAACTAGGAAAAGACACAAAGAAAATCTACGGGCCAGATTGAAAGCCTGAACTCTCTTGAGTGGATTCTACACTGTGTCTTGTTCTAACTGCTTTCTTAGTACCTTGGATATAGTATTATTTATATTAGTGACCCCATATTATTCATTGAGAAACAGACCCTGAAAGGGTTGACCTAAGATTCATTCCTCTCATTTTCATTCACTCTACTAACTGCAATGACTCTAGTGTAATCAATGCCCTGTAGGTCGAGAAACTGAGGTGAGCAGTAAGTAACTATCACATCCGTCAGCAAATGTCAGAACACTGGTCTGCCTGTTCTCAGACCACATACTCCACTGCATAGTCATACGAGGCAAGTGTCCCCACAAACCCAATCACACTGTTTTACTAAACATGCTGACAGTGGCCAGCAACCAGCTGCATTTCCCATACTGGTGCCTGTACTGTTACTCTTGTGGAAGGAGCTGGCTATAAGACTACACTTTCTTTTCTTCTTATTATCACATCAAACCTGAACCAGTGATGTGACGATTAACATTGATTGCAGATTGTTATGATCTAGTATCACTTTAGAGGTAAGCCTTTTTATAATCTAGTATCACATTAGAGGTAAACCTTTGAGTGTGTTTGTGAGGGAGTTCCTAGGTTAGATTAATAGAGATTGGAAGGCCCACCCTAACTGTGAGAAACACCATTCTGTGGTTTGGAATCTAGGCTGAATAAAAAGGAGAAAGTGAACCGAGTACCAGCACATTCCCTTTGCTTCATGGCTATGGTCTCGATATGACCAACTTCATACCTCTTCATGTTCCTGCAACCATGTGGTGCCTTCTCCATCACGAAGGGCTATATCCTCTAATTGTTACTTCAAAATAAGCCCTTCCTTCCTTAGGTTGTTTTTGTCAGGCATTTTTGTCCCAGCAGCGGGAAAAGTAACTTACGTAAGTGGTTGTGGATTTTGTGGTTTGCAAACTTGTCATTCAGACTGGGTAGGAAAGTGGCGACGCATGAGCAGTGAGGACCGAGGAGCAGCTCCTTCCCTGTGCATTTCCCCACTCCTTGGCAAGGCAGAGGAAAGCAGTGCATCCACCAAGAACTATGCATTATATATATATATATATATATGTGTGTGTGTGTGTGTGTGTGTGTGTGTGTGTGTGTATACACACACACACACACTTAAGGCGACTTGTCTCATGTGAGACACACATTTTTCTAGTCATCAGGCACGGGAAGAGATATAATGTTATTCCACAATGGCAGTGTATTACCTTTGTGTTTACCTGTGCAAATTCCACCACTGATGCGTCTCACAGATCTTACAGTGTTAGGCAGAACAAGCTTTTGTTCACATGCTTTAATGGGGAAACTGCAAACCCCCGACTCGAGCTCCTTAAATTCACAGATACGTTTCTCCTGCAATTACCTGAATGTAATTTATTGATTATGCTATTACAGATTTAATCAAACGCTCAGAGGTGTTGGAGATGAGCAAAAATAGAGGGCAGAAGAACAGAGGAAGCTGTCACGGAGCAAGTGGCCCTCTCTTATCATGCTAACAGTAGCTGACTTCTGAGATGACAGAAGAAAATTATTTATAGGTGGCCTTGGGGTGATAAGATCTGATGCCTACATTTTTTAAATTAATGCTCAATCATATATGAAATATTTAATTACACATGTGGCCATTAATTATACAGACACTATAGGAATGTGTTTCCTTTTCAGAAAAGAAGACACTAAATTTCTGACTGAAGCCATTTAAGTTCTGACTCTGAACTCCTCCTCAGTGCTGTAAGAACCTTTTTTTTTTCACTCTTGCACAATTTGGATGTAGCATCACAAGGATCCATAGAATTAGATTACACTGTTCAGTGTATATTTTAAAAAATGAGACAGAGTCTCACTATGTTCTCCAAGCTGGCCTTGAAATCACTATATAGTCTAGCTAGGCCCTGAATTCATGACAATAAAATAGAATAATTCTCCTGCCTTAGCCTCTCAAATGCAAGAAATATAGGCTTATGCCACCAGGCCTGACTTCGAACATTTCCTGTCAATGACATTTTAATTACACGTATAATTGCCTGTATAATATACAACCTGTCTTTTCACTCAGTGAAGTCACTTAAGTCTTTGTTCATGTTTCTACATATACTCACACTTGTTGCGGTTTGCTTTCTGTTGCTGTGTTAAAACCCTGACCAAAGGCAACTTCAGGAGGAGAAGGTTTAATTCATCTCATACTTTACAGTTCATCATCAAACGAATTTGGGACAGGAACTCAAGGCAGGAACTGGGAGGCAGGAAGTGAGGCAGAGACCACAGAAGAACGCTGCTTACTGGCTTGCTCCTCCGGGCTTGCTCAGCTGCCTTTCTTGGACAGCCCAGAACAACCTGACTAAGAATGGTGCCATTCACAGTAGGCTGGACCCTCCCACATCAATTATTAATTAGGAAAATGTCTCAAGGGTGTGCCCAGAGGCCAATCTGATCACATGTGAGGGTCATAGGTCATTTCTTTTCAAAAGTGACCATGTTATAGTAGACTCATTATTTTCTACTTAAATGCCTATGGTTTAGATTTCCAAATTCCAATTTGCAAGGGTGTAGGATAAAGATTGGTATCCCCTTGTTTTAGTTTATGTTCTATTATTACTATAAACCAGTCGATTATTTATTCATGTATATTTTTCTGTTATTTAATTCATATATGATATAATTTTTTGCAGCTGAGTTACCTTTTCTTTGGTGATTTTTTTTGAACATGAAACCTTCCTAAACAGTTTGATTTAAGTGTTTTCTTGCAGGTTGCGGGCATCTATCCCTTTGCCCCTTAGTACTCCAACGTGCATCTCATAAGAATAACACTACGGTCAGTTGTCTCTGTGATGTGTTCTCCTGGAGTCCTTGACCCCTCAACTCACAGCACTAGGCAGTTTGGGAACCACTGCTCTAAGTCTTAGAAAGAACACTGAAAATGTTGTTGTTTATACATTTTACAAACACTCTTATCTTTGCTAGCTTCTCTACTGTTTATGGTATGGACAAGGGAAGACGTTAGAATCACAAATGCCAGTCAGACTGATGGAGCTCTGGGTTGGTGCATTTTAGAATTTCTTTTTTCTCTTATCTTCGTTGTAATAATGTTTGTATGGACGTCATCAGCAAGTAATCAAAGGGATGGTAATACCTTCAACTGAGCAGGAGGCTGAGGGACTCACACAGACTGAAGAGGCAGATATGGAGCCTGCATGCGTCTGTGTAAAGTCCTCTACATGTATCTTATGGTTTTCAGGCTTGGTGTTCATGTAGAATACCCAAAAGTTGGAGTTGGGGGATCCTGTGACCCTTTTACTTGCTCTTATACCTTTCCCTCCTGCTGGGCTGCCTGGTCCAGCCTTGATGTAGGGGCTCATACCCAGCTTAAGTTCCATCTTGTCATGCCCTGTTAGATTGGTAACCCTGAGAGGCCTGCTCTCTGCTGAAGGAAAGCAGAAGGGGAGAGTGGGTCTAGGGGAGAGGAGGAATGGGGAGGAATTGAGAGGAAAGAAAGGAGGGGAGGCTGGGGACAGGATGTATTACAAAAAAAGAAAAAATAAATTAAAAAAGAATAACACTATGATTCAGCACAACAATAGTGATTTCAAGAAACTAACACTTTTTCATGTATGCTGTGTGTGTGTGTGTGTGTGTGTTTAGGAGCGTTTAGGATTTGTGTTTCATTCTGTAGTGTGTCTAGACTGAAGATATCAAACCATAGAATCATATTAAAAGCTACCTGTACCCCGAGTTACGTATTGACATATACTTTGATTTATTTGTTTTTTCTGTCCATTTAGTTTACTTCCTACTCATTGAACAGTTTTGATAAAATCCTTTCAGCTATCTGATCAATCGTGACTTTCCCCAGAAGCACAGCTGTATGTGGTGTTCTCTACAGACTTGCACACCCAAGTCTGTGCTCTTAACACCCTCACAGGTTGGCTGGATCTAAGTTGCCCTCCCACTCATCTGGCTTCCTTCAGCTTTCTGGAGGCCACTTCTCCATGGCTGCTTTGCTTTCTTTTTGTGCCTCTTGAAGAACCTCTTGTTTGTTTAATTTTCCCACTCTCATAAATATGTTGCTTTTTTTGTCTTGATTTCGCAAGAATATTTTTCTTTGCATTCAAAGTCTAACCGTTTCATTAGTTTATATCCTGGAGTTGGCAGTTCTGGGTGAATCTTCCAGAACTCAGTAGCCCCACTTACCGTGCAGGTTTGCTTTCTCTAATGCCCGGGAAGTTTCTTGGGTTGCAGTTTTGAGCAGTAACTCATTTTCATGGCCTTGTTTTCCTCCTAAGGCACTTAAGCTGTATGTCTATTATATTGCCTTCCATTCCAAGCTCTGTCTGACCCCTTTTGACTTCTTTCTTTAACTCAATTTCATTTTCTTGGCGGTTTTCCTGCCCATCTTCAATATCCCTTATTAAAATTCCATTGGATTTCCTTCTGCCTTGGGCATCTTGGGACTTACATTTCTGGAGTTAGATTATTTTGGTTTCTTATTTGCTTCCTATGCTATTCTCCACCCAACTCTCTTTTCTGCTCCTCTCCCTTCCTCCATCTCTTCCTGGTTCTTCCCTCTCCTCTCTCCCTCCCTCTCTCATCTTCCTCCTCCCTTTTTTTCATGCTCTTAGTCTTTGAATTTATATTTCTAAGTGTCCTCTTAGCACTTCCAAAAGCTACTTGGAAGAGATTCAATTCAGTCTAAACTGAACTATACCACAATTTTATGTGGTTTTCTTATTTCTTAGCGAAAGCTCATCAGTTGTAAACACAGGCTTCACATTTTTGTTTTATTAACATGGGGATTTCATTCAGAATTGATTTCAGTTTTTTAAATAATCAGGAATTTTAAGGGGAAGATGTGCAGTTCTTGAGCCTTTTCCACCAGAGGAGAAAAGCAGTTCTTAAAGGGCAACTCTGATGGGGTGAGGAGAGATGGCCAATGCTAGTGGCTTTGATTTCTCTCTCTCTTTTTCTTTCCTTTCACGGTCACACATCTGTGGAGCTTCATCCCTTCTCAGTATAATCTGATACTCTCCCAGGAACATGGCTTCTCCATGCTTTCCTAGTGTGTGTCTGTTTGCTTTGAGCTCTCTCCCTCCAGATAGTGCCACATGTCAACATGTCCCAGGACAGTGCTTACTCGAGATTGACATTGACACTTACATTATACTTTCTCTTCTATGAGTGACTGTGTGAGTGTGTGTGTGTGTGTGTGTGTGTGTGCGCGCGCCTGTGTGAGTGTTGCTGAGAATCAAAATCCAGGCCTTGCATGTGGTAAGCCAATGATCTCCCCTGTGTCATGTGTTCACCCTCTCTTAGGGTGGTTCTCTCTGTACCCTGTCAGTGTCCTCTACTCACTCTTTGGCCCACCCTGCTCTGCACACTCTTGGGTTTGCTATCGTGTTGGAAACACCACGGGGACTTTGTGTTTCGCACTCTGCCTATAGATCACTTGGTACTCATGGTATACTTTGTCTTCCAGAAACGTTGAAGGCATGGGTCACAGGTGATTCTCTTTGTTGTTAGACTTCCACCTGTATGCATATCTGTTTTGTTCTATTGATCTAACTGTTTATTCAAGCACAAACACTACATTGTGTTTTCTTTCA
Organism: Cricetomys ansorgei; assembly: GCA_026225945.1. Classification (NCBI taxonomy): domain Eukaryota; kingdom Metazoa; phylum Chordata; class Mammalia; order Rodentia; family Nesomyidae; genus Cricetomys; species Cricetomys ansorgei. Next base: position 8,951,847 of record JAMJFZ010001100.1, on the reverse strand, counting down.
TTGCCTTATGAAACATATTGAGATCTAGAAAGCTAATTTTTCTCCCTCTGTTCTATTTCAAGCTTGGCATGGCTGATAATTTAGATCAAATGTTCTATATAAGTTTTGAAATTAGTTTTGCATATTAATTAAAAATCCTTCTGAGAGTGTCTGCTATGTAAGTGGCTGATAAGTGTAAGCAATAATTATTAATTGGGAATGGGTTTAAAATATAGGATAATGGGAAGCAAATTTATATCCTGGGGTTTTGAAATCCGCATGCTAACTCTTCATTCAGACAGTTGTTTGTACCTTTCAATAAAGTTTTATACTTTTTTTTAAAATTTTTAAAATTCTGTTTTCTAGTTCATGAATAGTTTTTGCTCACAGTTTTTCATGTCAACTTGGTGCCTTGTTGTTTTAGTAAACAGAGTGACTAAAGCATTTAAGAAACAAAAGTGCAGGCTTGAGTCCAGTGGTTAGAGCACTTGTTCATCCAGAGGAGCAGAGTTCGATCCCCAACATCCATGTGATGGCTCACAATCATCATAACTCCAGCTACAGGGAACTATCTGATGATCTCCTCTGATTTTCGTGGGCACCAAACACTCAATGAACACATATACATGCAGACAAAACACCCAAAAACCATAAGATAAAATGAATATTTTTTTAAGAAAACAAAATAGCATCTAGTAGAAAAGGCTGCAAACTTTTCTGGGTCACAGTGCTGCTTCATTCTCTGTTTCTACCTCCAGGTTCTTCTCTGCTCCAGCAATCCTGTCCAGGAAATGGGACAACAGACTCTCTAGTACTGCAAGGTCTAGTGGAAGGGATGTTATGGTTGATTAGCAATGTCTGCCCTGGGAACAAAAGTGTGTATAGGATGGTACACAGGGCATGTACGTTCTTACCTGTGGTGATTTATTATCATGTTTCTGTGTCATCTTTATACCTACTTCCTCATAGATACCCCCCTCAGTCTTAAACCAGAAGTCTCAACTCACTATTACTTTTTCTACTAGTTGGCAGAATCTGCACTTTTAATGTATTGTCCAAGCTGCTTTGCAACTCATTGCTGTTGAGCTTGCTGGATTGTTCTGGCCCTCGAAATTCTCTTGTTTTATTTTCTGGCCTATGTTATTTTAGGGCCTGTAAAGTAGGAATCTCTAGGACTTATGAGTAGGAAAGTGTGGCTCTTCTTTCTTCATAGCTGGTGTATCATCAAGAACTCAACTGGAAAAGTGGGATCATTAGATGTGTGCAGATGATATGTGGGTGGATTGAAAAAAGAGAGAGAGTGAAGTAGCTTGGAAAGGCGTGAGATGATCCATAGATAACAGATGGATAAATATATGCCGATATAGATTTTAAATATATTGAGTCATTCACTAGAAGGAATCAGCTTCTACAACTAGGGAGACTATATTAACTTAGGCTACAGTCAAAAGGTATCAAAAAATGGAGTAGCTTACACAATCGATGTTTATTCCTCACAGCTCTAGAGGATAAATAAAAGCCCACGATGGAGGCACTAACGATTTGATTTGCCCTCTAACTGGCTTGTCAAGGGCTACTGAGTTTTCATGTTGACTTTTCTCTCTGCATGTGTGTGTATAGAGAGAGGGAGGAGGAGTTATACAGGGAAGCAGAGGAAGATGAGGGAAGTGGATGAAGGGAGGGAGGAGAGAGAAGAGGAAAAGCTATGCTTGGGAAGTTTCAGGTATGCCTCTTAACGTGCACATGTGTACTAGATCATTCACTCATTAACCCTTAATAACTGCTTTGAATTTGCTGTGACTGAGTGAAGGCACATTCAGGCTTAGAGATTTCAATTGATAACCTTTTGGGGAAGCAAACATTCAGGCCATAACTGACACAACCAGAAAGCTGGCTGGGTAGTCTCTCAACACCTAACACTCCTGTTGGAAGCCTACAGAGTACGCAATCACAAAGCGAAGACCCTGAGTAGGATGGAATTCTAAGACATAGGATGGAGCCTGTGGACACAGACCAGAAATATCCCTAACCTCATTTTCAATAAAATTAAAATTATAAAATAAATAAACAAACAAACAAATGAAAGAATGGACCTGGACAGAGAAGGAGACATTGAGAGTCCTCCCAGGCTCTTATCTACTTGACCTTGTCTTTCTAACACAATTTTTCTCTGTTCAGAGTTACTTTGCTTCTCTTTACTTATCTGCTTTTCTTCTCTTTCTATGTTGCCTCCACTCTGTGATCTGTCACTCTTACATCCCTTGACCAGTACCCATACTTCTTTGTCCTTTTGTCTTTTTACCCTTTGGTGTTTTTTTCCCTCTCTCTCTCTAGCTCTATGGATCTATAAGGTGAAAGAATTAAGTTAGTTACTTGTAATGGAAGCACCAGGCTTTGGTCCATAGTTTTCAACTCCCCAGAGCAAGCTGTTTGAATTCAACTAGCTTTGCATTGATGTTTATCTTGGTGCTTCTAAATAGTATACTTATTTACTCTTGGCTTTGAATTCCAGGATAGTCTGTGAACATCTCACTGTAAGAAGCAAGAATAAACTCTCTCCTATTCTTATACTTTCTGTAATCCTCCCTGTGAGTGTTCTTCCCAGATCTGTACAACATTGTGACAACTTGGCTTAGTTCAATACTCAGTTCATATAAAACAATGTAAGCGATGTTCCGACTCAGTCTTTTCTGACAAATATTTTGTCTTGCTTGAAGTTCATATTTCACTTTTCTCCCTAACTTATTTCTCTGTATTTTCATCACTATAGCAATCCAAAATTGTGTGAAAATTCTAGTACATTTAGATCCTTTGTATACATCACTTCCTCTCCTTGAAATAACGCCTGGCCATTAGTCTGGACCCTGGGCTCGTTCTTACCACCACTCTTCACCGTCTTCTAAGGAATCTATTACTTTCCTCCCGAATTTCTTGAATTGAGGTATCTGTACACTTTGCCATCCCAACTGTCTTCTTCTCAGCCAGTAGCTACAGTGTCTTCTGTTAATGTGAGAGAACTGCAGGCTCCCTTCTACTGCAGTAGATCTGTTTCCTCGATTCCCTAGTATTGTTCTTTTTCTGTGTTTTTAGTTCTTTTTAATGTTTATTGTGGTATCTCATATCTTCTGGTCTCCCACACTAATTTTAAAATGGGACAATGAAAATCTGACCAAAGTGGTAAGTGCTTTCCTGAAGTGAGTTTCACCTTAAAATCACCTGGTATTGGGATTCCACAGGACGACCGCACGGCCTAACATTTTTGTGTCATTATGCTTAGTCTGTCAGATCATTTGGGGAGGGTCTTCTTGCACCTGGCTAGATGGTGAAGGCCACATTGCCAGCTCTTGGGAACTGAAGGTTTCTGTTTTGTCAACTCTCCCGTTCCCTGGCATGTTCTTCAATTTACTTGTACTATGGCCCAAATACCTTAACTTACTCTGTCTAGAGAATGAACCTCCAGTCTTTGGATGGAGGTCCAGCCTTTCCCCTTTACATCTTATTTTTAAGCCCCTAAGATTTTGTTCCTGGTATCATTTCTCTTGTGTTTGTAGATCTGTGCTTTTGTAAAAGGCCATGTGGTTTTTATTTAAGAGGGAGCAATGGTGAATGTATGTATGTGTTGTGAGACACCAGGAGACCCATTTCTCCTCATTTGGAGGAATCAACTCCTCTAGGGATTGGAAATGGAAGGAGAAATGAGTCTAAATGATATGCCAACAGTTTAGGAGAACATTACTGTTCTCCCCTCAACCCGCTCCACACAGAGATGGCTGGAATGGGTGAGGCAATGTGGAAGCAAAGAACTTGACCCATGGGAACCCCCAAGTTCCCAGTCTACAGATCTGCCTGAGGTGAAGCTAAGCAGGCTACCTGTCACAGCACTATTCCTTTTCAATTAAATTTCAGGTTGCTTTTAAAAAGTCAGTAGGAGGCAGAGGCTCCACTATCAGGGTAACTGAGAGTGACCTATGCCCATTCCAGTTGCTTGTTCCAACATCCGCTGTGCCTTACTTTTGAGGCCCTAAGAACAAAATCTTACGCTCCTGTCCCCAGCAGGACCTCATTAATTTTTGTATTAGTTTCTAACACCAGCTCATTAATCGATTTCATTTCTCTTCACTAACCTTCCTACTTTCCTTTACTCCGATACAACAGATTTCCCTCTGATCAATACAATTTACTCAAGAATAAACACTCAATATCATTTAGTGAGTGAAGGACCCTTGGGTCTATTAGCAGCTTATCACTTGTTTATCTTGTTTTTGGTTCTCAGGAAAGTCAGGTCAATTTTCTATTTCCAGCTATGATAGATAATAAATTAGTTAAAACCAGAGAGATTGTAGAATTATGAGAATAAATAAACTGTCTGGGTAGTGGGTAATAGAAAAACCCTTAAGTTACAGTATCATAATGTTTTATCCTTAAGAATAGCACTCATTCTTCCTACTCAATATGGTGTAAAAGCCACCACTTCTATATAAAGGCAAGATTAGGTGTACTCATACCTAGTGTACATTCCTATGTTGAATGCATGCATAGGTGTACTTGTGCTGTATGGTTTGGAGAATGATTTACACACAGTTGCTGTGCTTTCTGTTCTGAATGAGTGGGGTAATTGAGCACATAGCAAGCAAAGAACAAAGAACAAATAGCAAGTAGCAAGTAGAGAGAAGCAGCAGATAAACGTCAAAACATCATCAAATCAGGAGTTTTAAATGGCCATGAGATGACTGGAGCAGCTCAGTTGAGATAACAAGCAAAAGTAACATCATCAGATTGCACACACACAAACAACCAGCAGAAATCCACTCGGGAAATTGAAGCAGTCATCTGAGCTGTCAATTGCTGAGCGTCCTGTGGATGAACTTCTGGCTTCCTGTTCTCACTATAGGCATGTTTTTTAATACCATAAAATAAACAATAGTAACATCTGCTGGAAACTGCACCTTCTTGTGATTCTCAAGGATATATAGTTTTTTAAGTTCTGAGCTGTTTGCTGTTCTCTTCCCTTGTCAGAGATTTGGAGGACAATCCTGCTGTAGGCAAAAGCCTTTTGGGGAACATTTAAAATAAACAAGCTGGAGTCTGGGACAGGACGGTCTTCTTCACTCCTAAAACACAATCTTAAAAATATTTTTATTAATTCTTTAAAAATTTAATACATTATATTTTGATCATACTACCCAAGCCCTACTAGACATACACACTCTCTCTTGCTTGCCCAGCTTTGTTTTCTCCTTTTTTCCATCCTATCAAGTCTGCCTTGTGCTACCCATATACTCTTGAGCATGTGGCCACCCACGTGTGTGACAGCATGCACAAGACCTGTGCAAGCTTAATCCTTAAACCACTTTCAACAGGTTTAAACGTCTGCTAACAATTTACCAATCACACACACACACACACACACACACACACACACACACACACACACACATGTATATATTTCAGTACTCAGTGATGCCAGGCAAATGTGATACTATTCTTTCCTAAACCTTAAATTAAATTTTGTCCAATTTTCTGTGCCTTTGTTTGTTTTTAGCTGAAAGCAATTATAACGGATATAAAGAACAAGCCGCCAGTTGGTGGCCAGAGACAGCTATGCAATAAGGCGCTGCGGTGGCTGTGAAGGTTCTCTGCGAGGGTATGTCTTTCAAAAGTGAGAGAGTGTTCTAGAGATGCTGGAGAAGTGACTCAGCTGTTAAGAGTTTGCAGAGGACCTGGGTTCAGTTCCTAGCTCCCACACATAAGCTTACAACTGTCTGTAAATCAAGTTGTAGGGGATCCAAAGCCCTCTTCTGGTCTCTGTAGTCGTTGCTTGAATGTGATAAACGTACACACATGCAGACAAAGCACCGTTCACATAAAATTAAAACAACACAAATGTTTGGCTTTTTCCTTAATGCTTGTCAGCATTTTCATTTTTGCTAAAAGCTACACAGACTCATTTGCTTACTGCTTTCTTATGACTGGATCTACGGTTGGGAGTGATCCCTATAAATCCTTCTTTCTGCCACCATCCAAAACAAGTTTCCAGTCCTTTCGTTTCAAACACCTATTGAGGAACAACAAAAGGGCCACTGTCTTAGCGCGTTTACCGAGTACTCAGAGTCCAGTTCTAAGGCTGCACATACTCTCTTATTCTCGTGCCGAACTAGTCGTCCAGTGACTTAAAGTGGAAATAATTCAGGATAGAGGTACATGTCCCAAATGGCATCGCATCTGAAAACCTTCTGGCTTTTTACCCTATTTCTCCAAGACTTTCCTATAGTGCCTGGCTTCTCATAGACAGAAGGGACCTGCCCTTGAGAAGAATCAATTACAGGCTGTACGAGGCTTTGTTTTTATAGCAGATTTGTGTTTCCTCTTTCATTTGTTCCATGTACAAACCTTGGTCCTGGAAAGGTGATCGGTGCTTGCTTTCTTTCCAAGGAAGAGGACCAGAGGCCTCTTCTGGAGTGGGCTACAATGTACTACTTTAACTACACTGCAAAGAGACACAGAAGAATGGGTCAGGGCCCCATCCAGCACTGCTCTGGAGGAAGCAAAAAGTTGTTCCAATCCAGCAGCTGATATTTACACCTCTGAATAATGTGTGAACGTGAGTGTGGAAACAGTAGCAGATGACTCCAGAGAAATCAGGAAATGAGGCCTTTGACAAAGATATAGGCTGTTTATGTGAAACCGGGTGCCTCTGCTAAAAATACATCCACAGTTCAAATGCTCATTTTTGATACAAGAAATGCACGAAGAATAGAGTCATCTTCCATCCATCACTCACTCTGCTGGCTTAGGTGTTTTTCATCTGCAATAAACATCCCAATTTCCCATCCCAGGAATAGTAGGCAGATCTACTGCCAGCTCCTGGCTTCACCTTAAATGAAAGCAAGAGAGAAAGCAAAGGATAATGTTCGTTTCCAGTTTGACACTTTACGACACCAAGGATTTATTCAAGTGGTGGCTAATAGCATGGATGGGCAAGTAGAGCTCCAGTTAGCAGGGATTGTGTCTAGAACTGATTGTAGAAGGAACATGATACATGCTCGGTGAGAGATTTCATGCACCAAACCATTAAAATGGAGTTTTCAATATGGAAATCCTTCTACACAGAAAGATCAACCAATGCCACAAGATGCAGAAAAAGTGTGCTTAACTGAGACTGATGGTCTGTCCTAATTGGAATGACATGTACCTGTATACACAGATAGGTAGTGTATACAGCATAGAAGAAATGGACAAAGGGATGACTTATGTCCAGATGGAGCAGTAGTAGGTTTTATCATGGACCAACAGGACTCACCTAAGGCATTCAGGACACAAAAGGGGTCTTGTCTCTCAATAGTTTAGGTTATTTAAAAGAAAAATAAATATCAGAAGGAATACTGGCAATAAAGTCTGTCATTAACATTCAGAGTGACTTTAGCCATAGATAGCAGCACTAGACAGGACTCATCTGATGCCCTCTATTCTGTCTCAGCAGTAGCAAGAAATAACACACAGAATCAGGTGTGTGTGTGCGTGTGTGTGTGTGTGTGTGTGTGTGTGTGTGTGTGTGTGTGTAATTTGAAGAGTGGAAAATGGAAGCTGCAATCTTCCCTGGCATAGCCCGACCTAGCAACCAAATGCCTTCAGGAACCATTCTCCACACTCGTGCCTTCTATTTCTAGCTCTGCTGCTGGATCCCGAGTTGGGAACAGAGAAAAGGAGCAAAGCCTGGCAGCTGGAAATTCCATACTCATGTCTCTAAAGATCCAGGGCCACAGAAGAAAAGGGCTGTTTCATTACCCACCTAAAATCAGAAAGATCTCCAAGGGGAACTACAGTTGACCCAGCTAAGTCACTTCTCTACCCTTGGGCCATCTGCTCAAAGAGTGGGACACATCATATGACTGATGTTCAGTGGAGTCAGTGGGCTCTTGCTTCAGGAAATGGAGTAGTACATGTGTATCTGTCTGTGTGTGTGTGTGTGTGTGTGTGTGTGTGTTTGCACGCGCACACACACATGTGTGCTGGAGGAACTTGAGATTCAATGGGATCTGACCTCAGTGTGGAAACAGAGTTGGGACTGATCATGAAGTGAGAGCTACAATAGGTGGATGCTTGAAGGTGCTGATAAAAGCAGACTGTGTTTGGAATGAATCTGTCCACTTCAGGGAAGAGATAAAGAGTTAATGTCTTAGAAAAACATAATTTTTTTTGGGGGGGGCAAGATCCCTATTTAAGGGAATGATTTTACATGGTGTAAAATGTGTACTAGGTCATACTGAATATTCTAGGAAGGAAAATAAGGATAGGTTTCGTAGTGCTATTACAGGAAGATTTAAAAAAAAAGTTCCGCGGAGATAAAGTGAAGTGTCCAGAGTAATGCACAATGACTGAGACTTGGAGTGAGGCTTTAAAAGAGCGGCATGCAAATTAAATCAACTCTGTATTTACACCTATTAAATCGGGTAATTTTTTATAATAATACTCACTTTTAGCAAGATCTGGGTGAAGCAGGTACATTTGTGCATTGCTAGAAGGACTACAAATTGAAAAACAATTTGACAACGTGTGATTAAAGCCATTAAAGTGCTTGACTTCTTCTGACCCAGCCATCTCTCTCCAAGAAATTTCTCCTTAGGAATCAAATGAAAAAGAAATTGAAACAAAATGCTAACTGACTTAGCAAGTTCTAATTACTATAGGAGAACCATGAGTCATATTTTATCTTTCTATCCTCAACAAGGTTTCTGTCAGTCGTGACACAGAGGCTGTACCTTAACACTTGTTGAAATAATAAAATACTTGTCCACGAAATGTTAAATTTTCTTTGTGTGAGATCATCTCTAGGAAGGATGCTGTCCTTAGAAAATTCTATGACAACAATATCGTGGAGTATAGGAACACTTACCTGAGGGTCAAGTCACAAATGGATCTGATGTTCAGATCTGATATAAACTTTATTTTTGCATCTGGGACATGGAGAGGAAAGGAATAAAATAAGGAAAGCAATTACAAATTTGGCCAATCCTTTATTGTGTGTTCCCTTACTGTTCATGCAGCACCATGTTTTAAATTAAGCTGTGAGATATACTGTTCTAGCTGAACAGACAACAGACCCTGTCAGATCAATATTTTCTGCTCACTTTTTCCCTGGGAATCTTGAGAGATTTCAGTCCTGGAATCCTGAGCTGTTCCACCACTTCATCACACGTTTACTTAAGAATGTGTATACTTGAAGGTATTAGTATGCTTAAACATATAGTCAAGATCACCAAAATATTAACCAAATATAAAAATTTTGTATATGACTGGGTACATAATTTGTAGGGTTAGATACAAGATCAACATTTTGAAACTTTCATTTAAAATTCATTATGAATCTTAAGATAGTGGTACCTGCACATTAAAATAAATGTAAAGCCCTTTGGGGTACAGGAGGCTGGCCTGTGGTACTACTCTTCAGATCAGCCTGGCTGCCGAATGGGAACATTTGTGTAGAATTAAGCTCTGATTTCTGCTTTTTCTTAGTATGGGGTAACTTTGAGCAAATAAATGAATCTCCTTCCCCGCGCCCTGATCTGGTTAGTATTGCATCTTCTCCCCCGTCCCTCGTCACTCTTTTCCTGCCTTTGACTTGATTTCCAATCCTGTAAACAAGGAACAGTGTCTCCTGTCTCACTTTGTTGCTGAGTGATATGAGGGGCCCTACTCTTCCAACACAGCTCCCACCCTCCAGGGAATAGTCTTAAAATTCCCCATCTTCAGATTCAGCCACACGACCTTCCCCCAGCTTCTCATTAAAATACTCATTAAAAAGATGAAAAGGAGCAAACTCACAACAGCAGGGACATTATGGATAATAACCAACCATATGCCAGAATCCAGGGGAAGCGACTGTGGCTGCAGCAACCATGGGGTTATGGTAAGAAAGGCAGTTATGGCTGCACTGGTGTCTTAAAGCACTTCGTCTACCTCAACTGTGTCTACCTGAAGTGTTTCCAGAGGGGGCTGCACTGATCCCACACATTTGGAGGCCCTCATAAATATGCTCAATTTCAACCATACCTCCTACGAATGCCATTCCTACTACCTGCTTCACAGCCACCCCACTTCTGAGTCTTGAGATGTAACTCACTTGCCTACCGTATACATCTCATTCTTAGTCATGCTCTTCCCCACTGTGGTCTCATCCAAATATGAGTCTTGTTGGTCTGCTTGTGTCCATTAAAATTATATGTTAAAAAAACAAAACAAAAACAATCAAAAACCAAAAACCAGAGTAAGTTTCCTCCTCTTAGCTGAGAAATCTTTCTCAAGTGGTCTTCACTGCCATAGCTCACTCTCTAATCTGTAGGACAGAATGAGGAATCCAGGCTGAGCCTAATTAAAGCCTTCTTCTCCCTTTGAGCAGGCCCTTGGGTCTTGGAATAAGGTGACATGATAGTGACTGGCCAGGTTCTAGGCCTAAACACACATACACAGAGACCCTGCCTTTAAGAGGGGGCTGAAAATGGTCAGGTGTTCACCAAACGCTGTTTGGCTGCTGTCTTCATCAGGTTGTGGAAGGACAGAAGAAGCATTCGAATTCTCCTGAGTATTGTTACATTTCTCTGGCTTTAGAATTCAAGATTTAGACCATAGCCTCACTGAGAAACTATTTCTTCTTTGTTTTAGAAGCGTTGAAGCAGGTGCTTGCCACTGATAAGATCAGGGGAAGATGTTACTGTACCTTTGAGATTCTCTGAACAGATGCTGGGCTGGAGCCGAAAGCCACCAAAGCCAAGGGCACCATGGCTGCAGAGGTCAGAGGAGTCAGCCCATTTGATCAGAACATAGCACCAAGGCTTCTGCTACCACCATTTTCTGTATAAGCACATAAGCCTCCCAGGGTGCTGGGACCCACCCTGAAGGTAGGAGAAGAGACCTGCAGTCTAGTCTCCTGCCTTCCTTCCCTCTTCTGACCCATATGCACACATTCCTACACATGACCCAATGGATACAGAGAAGTTGTTGGCCAGGACTTTAGGAATGTGTTTTTCTCCAACAACAACATTAACTCCAAAGATAATGGAATTTTTTTTTTTTTTCCTACAGAAAGGAAAATTGGCTGATTCAGGCTTTTTTCTTTTACAACATTAAATTTCAAAATGCAATGGATTTTTGTAGTGCTGCTGTTTAGGGGGAAAGACATTTAAAGACATCCTTTTAAACATAAGAAGGCAGTGAATGATGTCATAGATAAACATACAGGCACATGACTTAGATTTGTTTCTTGTAAAAAAATATCATTTGACAAGCAGATCAATCAAATAAGTTAATGGGGAGGTTTTAAAGAAATTAGAAGTAAATTTGAAATTATAAATTAGATTATACTTATATTCTTTATGAGCACATTACAAAAATGAAGAGCAAAGGAAAGCAATTTCTGATGAAGGTAAATCAGGAAAATAACAGTAACAGGAATGATCGGAAACTCTTCCAACTCTAGGCTATATAGATTTCCTGGGGGCTACTGCATGGATCATCACAATTGCTCCCCTCCAGAAACTATACCTGATACATATAGGATGGCTCTCCTAGCTACATCTACATTCTGTGCTTCTGCTTATTTGGCTACCAAGGAGGTACGTGACTTGGACTAAACCATTTAATACTATCTTCCAGGAATCTGAATGTTGAATGGAGAACCACAGTGTCACCCTTATCTCAGCCATTTTAGAGGTCTCTGGAGCCAAAGGTCATAAACACTGCCACGATTACTGGATCCACCAAAATATCCAGTTCATCTCAAAGCACGACAACTGTTCTACTTTTCCTAGGACTCCTCAACCTTATCCACTTCCCCTTATCTATCAGCAAATGTTCTGAAGTTATTTGCGGGCCATTGCTGTTATTCTTGGTTAACTTGAACCTAACAGATGAAGATTTTGCTTCTAGGATTTGAGATTTTCAATTATCAGAATGTCAGAGAAAACGAATGTGGTAAAGAGAAAAATAATGACTCACTTATCTTCCCTTCTTGTCAGTGAAGATAGTAATCTTTGTCACGCCATAGTGGCGTAATCAGGAAAATTGTTGCCTGTCTCTGTTGGAACTCTACTTAATGCTAATGGCAGCATTGTAGAACACGTCAATTACTTCTTGTGCCTTTGTGGTGCATGATGAGAGAGGTCTAGCCCCAGTTCCAGATAGCCATTGTGGAGAAGAACTTAGAAAATTTGCATCTCTTTTAAGCAAGGCCAGCAGAAACCTGTGTCAGCTGAAGGTCGTATACTGCAGGCCTTGACACATTGCAGCGAATGAATTTGCTACTACTCTTCTACTTCTCTTCTCTTGTTTCCCTTCCTGCCCCCCTCTTTACACACATAGCACTTCTAGTCCCTGACTTTTCCACACTGTCTTCTCCCCTCCACTGCCTTCTTACCTTCTCCACTTCCTCCTCTTTTCCACAGTCTCCCACATTTCCAACTCTCCCACCCCGAGTCTCCCTTTCTCCCTGAGAACCCACAGTGCTGCAAGTCCACAGCCCTTCCCTCACAAGCTTCACGGGAGCAACGGGAGCACTATCTTCTTTATGAAACTGACATCAAATGAAGATAAAAGCTAAATTAATGTCCTAGTCAGAAAACGGGAGGCTATGGGCAACTAGGGGAAAGCAAAAACAGTCTGGAGCTCCTGGAGATCTCCCTCTGAGTCCTTCATTCTTCACAGACACATTTACAAGAAGCAGAAGAAGAAGTAAAAGAAGTGGAAGATTGGCTAGTCAATTGGATAATTGGAAAAGAGGTTCCATGGCACCACGTTGGATTGCAGAGCCAGACATGTTAGACCTTTTCTCCAAGGAGACAGATTAGGTGAATGTTATTGGGCAGAGGCCTCTTTGAGTGCGTGCAAGGAAAGGATCTATGTATGCATGCACATATATGAACAAGCGTGTGAATGCACATACATGGACTGGTAATGGTTTGGAATATAGTGAACATGTATTGATTGATTCATATATGTTCTATTATTCGTCTGAAAATAGTTCTCTGGAAGCATGCAGGATTTCAGTTTCCTCCATCTTAATAGTTGCATTAAAACAAAAAAAAAAGAGTCATGCTTACTGGATTAAACGTGAGCTGCATCTGTTTCAGGCTTAGTCAAAGTCCTTTCTGACATTTTTCAAATTGGCATTAAGAAATCAAAATATCAGCCTGGCTGTTCTGTTTTAGGTGATGCACTCTGGAATTATTACTGGTGATGACATTTTCTTCTTGTGAATTGGTAACTAGAAAATTGGACAGAAGAGAGAGAAAAGTATGGAATTGAGAAGAATTCCTAAGAAAGACTTGCCTGAGTTTTTATGCTGTTTTGATCTTTCCATCAACCCCAGCTGAGAGTTATGAGTCCTGACTTGCATGATTTCCCTACATTCTTTGGGTAACACAGTCACCTTTGGGCTTAAGCTGGCTCAAGGTTTCTATTTCTAGCAATCTTAGGTACTATCCATGCTTATATGAAAGATTTACATTTTAAACTTTATCACTCAGTGAGTCATCTATTTTACAAGTTTCCTGTGTGTCTTTTTCACAGCACCTATTGCAATGGACAGTCATCATTTTACAGAAACACCACCCACTAAACTATGAATTCATTAGGAAGGTCTTATTCATCTCTCGCTACACAAACCTGATTAGAATGTGCATTCTAACTGTGCATGTGCAATTCGATGTGGGTGGATGGTAGACTGTGGAGGGAACAGAACTCACTGCACTGGAGAATGCTTCAGAGCAAAGTGCATGGTTTCTCAGCTCCACTCATACCTGAGAGTGATGGTTTGTGTTTATCAGCCCAGTCCAGAGAGGCTGAGAGACTGAGTTGATGATGAAAGAAGGTGAGTGAGTGCAATTTGGCTAAATGCTAACTGTTGTGGAAGTTTATTTTTAGTTGTGTTTAAAATGATCATTTTATGCACTGTCGGAAAAGGGGATGCGTAGGCTTTGGGTGTTTTGTATTGTCTACAGGTGCTGGAGTTCTGTAGGGGATGTTTGATTGCTAATGATCTGCACATGCTTTCAGTAGAACACTTAAGGAGTTATGAATCAATAAAACATCTGAGCTGAGACTCTCAAGGTTACGCTGTAGATCAAGTATGGTGCTGGCCAGAACAGTGGTTCCCTCTGCTGAGGTCTGGCAGAGTTTGCATGTATGAGAATGCCTCCTTATCTTCCATGCTGAGCCGCCCAACAGCAACATTCAACTACAGCTAATGTTAGTAGCCCACTGACATATTGAATCATCCTAGAGAGGGACACCTCACAGTATTTTGGTACTTGAGAAGAAACCAAGCCATAAAGTAGATAGGCCACCACAATTTCTTTTGTTTTTCCTACAAGGTGAAGAGGCATGGAGCACTGTAGCCTATCCACTTACATCAAGGATGACACTAGATTTCTAACATGTATGTGTATATATGGTGAGGGTCATGGCAGGAGAAAATTGGTTCACTAGATTCAGGTGTAATCTACCCTTAACTTGGATGAATCCTAGAGCAAGAGAACATATACAGAGCCATATACCACATACTGAAATATTTAAAGGTTATAAACCCAGATCACAAAGAGCTAAGTCCAATACATTCCAACCTCTATTGGACAAAAAGTCCTTCCAATATTTTGGGAAGACTGAGCTCAGATACAAAATTCCTGGACTTGTAGGAATTCTATACCTGGGGAGAGATGGTCTCATTAGCCACCTTTTCTTCCTACCCTTGACTCTGCTCTACACTGTAGGGGTCCTTGGACATACAGCTACAGAAATACACCCTGAACTTGGATGTTCAGTGTCTGAACTTGGATCATACTCTGCATTAATATCTGCTCTTAGCCACTGTTGGAACTAAAAGGACGCACATACCTTCAGAGAGTAGACATGAGGAAGAAGCTGTGGCAGATCTGGAAAAGAAGTCCCAGTTGTTTAGACAGGAAATTCCAGGATTCTAGATTTCAGAACGTCTTGAGTTTGGGGAAATAGAATACATGACCATAACTGCAGGGCATAGTCCTCAAGTCAATCAGGCTTTTTATAGCCAGGCCAGGCCACAGTGGGACCTTATTAGGTATGATGAAAGCAACTCTTCCTTAAATCTAAGGATTGTCCTAGTCAAGAAGATAGGTGATATGAATTTCAAGAGGTTCTCCTGTAAATCAAGAGACTAGCCACTGAAGTGAGGCACATTCCACAGTCTGATGCAGTAAAGATAGGCAAGGAAAGGCTCTTCCCAGATAGATGTGAGAACCTGAGGAAAACTCCTGTTGTCACATGGGAACACTGATTATATCATATGTAGGGAAAACTATAACACCAGGACTCGTGTTACAGAGAATTGGCTAATAATGAAGCTACCCAGTTCTGGACTTGGAGAACCATAAACGATCCTTGGAAGATAACAGAGTGACACGATGGACAGGCAGCATGAGAGCCCAGTGGTCAAAGCCTAGCTACTTGTCAGGGGAATCAACAGTGTGGCTTAGTTATAAGCACCCTTTCCCCATAACCATGTTCCCCTGAAAACCATGAGATTGCAGATGCCCTTCTGCCCCAGGCTGGCTCTGATACTTCAGAGCCTGTGGTGAGAGCCTTTAGGCTACAATCAGAAGGAATTGAGTAAGAAAAAGCTGCAGAAAAAGGTGTTTGTAACAAGGGGGAGCATTTTCAGGGAGACTCCCAAACTTGGCCAACTCTAGAGCTCTGCTAGCCAGCATGATGGTGACTCTTCTCATGTGGCTGATTGAGAACTTGAAATGTAACCAGCTTGATAGGAGATGTTCTGTGAGTGAACACACATACTGAAGTATGGAGGGAAATAGAATTGGTGGAAATAGAATAGGAATAGAATGACACGTGATCTTAATTTTCATATTAATTTCATGTTTTAATGACCATGTATTTTATATATTGCTTTATACAAAGTCCATCATTAAAGTTAATTTCACATTCATCTATTTACTTTTCAAAGTCTAGTTACAACATGCAAAATTCTACAGTATTCCACACTATATTATGTTATCACTGCAGAATTCTTTTTTTCTGACTGGAGAGTGAGAAAGTGGTAGAAAAAGGAGGAGATGAAGGAGGAAGAGGAAGGTCAAAAGAAGCCAATTTGTGCTTTACTTTGTTGGGATGTAAACATTCTTTTAACATTTGTTATGATCCAGGTATTGATAAAACCTTAAATGTATAATACGTCACTTAACCTTTATAGGCCATCGTAGCATTTCTGTCATTGTCTCCCTGGTACTGATGAAGAAACTTAGAAAGTCCCATTCAGCTTAGGAATATGTTCCAAGACTCACAATAGACACTCTTTAAAGCTGTGGATAGTATCAAAGTCTATACACATTAAGGGTTTTCCTCTGTACATAAGTATTCATTACACCATTCAATTTAGAAACTATACATGGCCAAGAGATACATCAGAGAAAATACAGTCGCCTTAACAAGTTGTGCAGAGTAAAGTGGATTTCTAAGTGTCTAAGAATGAAGCTATATCTCACCTTGCATAAAAATTCAATTCAAAGTGAATCAAAGTTCTTCATACGAGACCCCAATCTCAAACTGCTACAGGAAAAAATAAGTCAGTGTTTCAGCACATAGCCAAGGGATTGTTTTGAACAGAACTCTGGTTGTACAGGAAATAAACCCATGGATTGACAAATGCAATTATATGAAGTTTAGAAGCACTGAAGAGCCAAGGAAATAATCACCAGACTGGATAGACAGCCTACAGAATTGTTGAAACGTATTTTCCAGCTATATGTCACACAGAGGATTAATATCCGGAATACACAAAGAACTGTAAAAATTAAATAGCCTAAAGGTCTAATCAATAAATGGGCTAATGAACAGAATAGATGGGTTTGCAATGAAGTGCTCAGTAAATACTAGAAAAGTGTTCAACATCCTTAGTTATAGTGAGTAGCAAATTAAAGTGCTTTGAGATTCCATCTTATCCCAGTCAGAATGTTTGTCATCAATGACAACAGACAATGACAGTGGCAAGAATGTGCGAGAAGAGGAACCCTCCTTCACTGCTGGAGGGAAGGTAAACTAGTGTAGCCACTGTGGGAATCAATATACAAGTTCCCTAAACAGCTGGAGATTGTACCATCTGATTGGCTATGCCACTCCAGTCCTCATACCGCATCTCACATCCACATTGATGGCTGCAGTATTCAGAGGAGCTAGGAAATGGAACTGGCCTAGATTCTATTAACAGATTAACACATAAGGAAAATTGTGGCACACATACATAGCAGAATTTCATTCATTTCTACAGAGAAATGAAATCACACCATTTGTAGGAAAATGGATGCAACTGGAAATCACGTTTGGTGAAAAAAGTCAGACTTAGAAAGACAATTCCTTTATGTTTTACTTTTGTATGTGGACCTTACATTAAATTACACATGCATGCATTTAATAAATGTGTGTGTGTTTATAGTTGTTTACTTGTAGGTCAAGAAACTAGAAATGGGACTATAAGAGGGAAGGAAGAATCTTAAAGGAAGTGGGGAATAGAAAGGGTAATGAGATAATGTATTAGGAAATCAGAGGGGGGGTGGTGTGATAGATTAAGATGACTCTGTGAGGAGGTGAAGTGACTTGTGGCCTGGCACTGAGCTGCTACTGATCTTGTCACTTAGGAGGAACAGAGAGGAGCATCAGGTTGAGGCAGTGCTGGTTGATTAAAACAAGAACAAAACAAACAACTAAAATCATGGAACAAGAAACCTGAGATAAGGGTTGGTCCTGTATAAGAAACTGAAACAAGGCCCTTTAGCTACTGAACTGAGAAGGTATATGGATCAGTGAAACCATCCATTCATGTGTTTATCTTCTAGCTTTTAACCTTGAACCTTTGCCTTTAACCAGTGGCTAAGATAAATGAGAGATGTACGTATGCTCTCATTCACTTGCTGAAGAGTTTCTAAGCAAAGCTTATATGATGTGATGTGATGTGTGTGTGTGTGTGTGTGTGTGTGTGTGTGTGTGTGTTAAAATAAAGAAATCATTTTGTCTTGAATAACAATCAGAAGACTCACAGAGGATTCAATGACTCTAGATGGCAGACCCCAGATCCACACTTACTGGGATCATTACCTGCCTGCTTGCCCTTCTGGGACACAAATGGAATATGTTAGATTCTCTAAAATTGTTGCTTAAGAAAATTGGATAGGACTTAATCAGCTGCACAAACAAGGTTGCAAATTGATCTTGACATGCAAACTCATCAAGAATATGCAACAAAAGTTCCAAGCTGTCAAAAACAGGTCAATGTGCTTTCCCTTAGAGCACTAGAGGTAGATGGGGGAATTAACACCCCCAGTTCTCTACCAAACACCAAGGATGAAATAGAGAAAATGAATGGGCCATCATGATGCTAATGTCCTGATGCTAATTGTGAGCAGAACAATATAGAATACAAACACCATCCGCTGGTTTGGCAGGCTGGAGTGTATGATCATACTTCAGCCTGGTTCTTTGTAGGAAGGCATGTCCAAGGCATGTCCATATTGTTTAGAAGATGGGATCCAGTCCTGGGATATCTGCACATGCTTCCTGACCTTCTTTGACACAACATATCATTGCTGAGTGTCTTTAAACAGGTGGTAGTGCCCAGGCTTCCTGGAGATTCTCAGCCCAGGTCCAGATAAAAGACTAGGATGGGCATGTGCATCCCAGAGAGCGCTGTTTTATTAGTTTCTGGGACTTTGATTACAAAGTACCTCGGCTCAAGTGGTTTTCATATCAGATAGGCTTTGCCTCATCAATCTAGCATCTAGAAAACTGAAATCAAGATGTCTTCAGGTTGGTTCCTTCTGGAACTATGAAAAAGAATCTGTCTGGTTGGCTGTCCACAGAACAGTTTGATCTCAGCATTTATCTTCATATGGTATCCTCACTCAACCCATGTCTCCCATATTTGCCTGTCCCTGTGTCTAAATATCCTCTCTTACAAAAACAGTCATAGTGCAATAAGACCTGCTCTAATTGCCTGTACTAACTTGAGAATCTATGAAAAGCCTATCTTGGTCTTTTTTTGAGTGCAGAGGCTGAGAACTTCGAGAGCAAGTTCTTGCCACCTGGGCCTTCTTGAGAAACTGCATCATAGCGATGTGAGTGGTGTTACATGCCAAGCTGATTTATATGAGAGATAAAAAGGAAACCCATGTTAAACTCACTTTCTTATCAAGAACCCATTCCAGAGAAAATTAACCTGTGCCTGTTGTAACTACCTTTATCCATTCCAATAGAAGTGTTCTCTCAGTCTCTTAATAGCTCCACTTTTAGTACTGTTATGATAAATTTCAACATGATTTTTGGAGGATATATCAGACCACAGTAGATTCTAGTTCTAAATAAGTTAGTACTCATAGGTACTACAAGTTAGGACTTCAATATGTTTGGGGGGCACAAAATCCAGTCTATAGTATCTGAGGTTGCTTATATTCCCTTGGAGAACAATTATAGTCAAGGTCTAGTCAAGGGTCCAACTCCAACCCTTAACCATACTACTTCCTGTCATAGATGTTCTTTTTCCTTGTGACGACTAGGAACCTCCTGTGCAGTTATGATGTGGGGCTTGGAAGGCAGTTACCCTTTTTCTCTCAAGCCCTTCTCCTGGGTCTGTTGTGTGGAGATCCTCCATGCTATGGCTGTCATGCTACTCCTCTCTAGTTTGGCTCAGGCACCTATGCTGAACTCTCGTGTTTCCTCCTCTTCTGAATCATCTAGACCCAAATTCAAGTATACTTAGCCATTTACCAGCAATATGACCTCAGACATGTTCGTTGATCTTTTCATGTGTTGTAGGAGGAACTTTGAAGGTGATTCAGTAAAGGTACTAAGGCACTCTGGCACAGAGCTTCTGTTGTAATACCAGTGACAGCCTTTGTTCCTGAAGCTCAGCTTAGATCCTGAGGTACCTAAACCAGCTCTTGTTTTGCAAGAGTCTGTGCAGATGTCATTCTGAATATTAGCATCTCCAGGACCCAATCTTCCTGGCCAGTTACATTCATACCTGTCTTCAGACATTTTGGATGAATGTTCCTTGTATGTCTTTCTTGGTTTTTGAGTCCCAGAGGCAAATGCTGGTCTTGGCAGTCCTGGGGCTGGGAGCAGTTAAGCAAGGATGAGAGAAAATGCATATTGATGTAGAGATTTGAAGACTTATATGTAGAATTGAGTTTATAAGAGTCTACCCTCCAAAACACACACACACACACATACACACACACACACAACCAAAACCAAAACGACATATGCCCGGTCTCAGGGTCTAATTAGAACCCTGATTTAGTAAACATGCCCTTGAAATATGAGCATTCTTATCTCTGTGCCTTAGAAAGAGAAAGAAAATGAGGAAGAGGGAGAAGGCTATAAGAGAGAGAGCAGTGACTGGCATATTTCCACGTGCCTTACTAAAGCACACATTTACCCTCCCTGACAAACTCCTCCTGAGAAGCGTGACCATGAATTACCCGCTGTCTCTCTCCTCTCAGCGTCATGTCCCTGTGTCTCACCTTAGAAATCCGCGGCACCCCATACTTTCCACTGCCTAAGTTTACTTTCTGTTGTTAAGTACTGAACACCATGGACCAGATACCTTAATAAAGAAAATATGTTAATTTTTTTGCTCAGGTTTCTGGAATTCCAAGGTACAGTGGCCACATCTAGTGATGACCTTCATATTGGCATAGTCCTATGACATTGCACAGGATCCCATAGCAAAGGATGTGTGTGTGTGTGTGTGTGTGTGTGTGTGTGTGTGTGTGTTGTTTGGAGTACATAGGGGATATTTCTGGTTTTTTTTCTATCTCTTCTTACAAAGCCACCAGGATTCAATCACAGGGCTCCACCTTAATGACCTTATCTTAAAAAATCACCTCCCAGAGGGCTCTTCTTTAAAATCAACCAAATTTGTAATAGGGATTATATTTCTTAAGACCTTGTAGTAGGGATTATATTTCAATACTCAATGTGGGGTAGACATTCAAACCAACATAGCGTTGGTTCAGGAACCTGCCTCCTCTCCACACAGTGGCTTCCTGGGTACAGGACAGGCGCTGTCGTCCCTACCACAGCTACACTGTAACTGCTCAGAAAGATCTGTTGAGCCAGTTAGTAAATCCCTGCAGGTAGCTGACATACAACCCCCACCATTCTCTTTCAAATATTCTGCCTCCCCAAACCTCCTGCACCTTGCAGTCTACCAGCAATCATGACCCAATTCTTCCAGGCCTGGTCCTTTGGCTTGGCCATCCTGATGCTTCTTCTTGTGTTGATTTCCTGTCTTGGGTGCAGTGGCCAAAGGCAGCCAGAAAGAGGACTTCCATCTTGCTAGGAGTACTGCACTCCAGCTATTACTCTGCAAAGATTCAGTTCTTCTCTTTCTTGTGACTGAGAGCTCTCATTACTGGATCTTGCTCTGGAATCCATTGGCTTCAATCTCTAGCAACAAGATACAGGGGGGGAAAAAAACCTATAAAGCAAAGTGCAGAAGTTGGGAAGAATTTATTGCAGAGTAAAGTAGGGCACATTCTCGAGGGGACCCAGTAGAGAATGGCCAAAGGGACCACTGCACTGATCCACATTTTATGTAGGGTTCATGCTGTGTCCAAAATCCCTAGAACAAGCACATTTTTCTGAGGGACAGTGTTGTGTCCAGATAATTGTCAGGGCCACTTAGATTTACTCTTATAGAAAGGGCAATAGTATGTCCTTGTTCTCTTGCTAGATAATCATCTTATGAAGTTTAAGGCCCCTGGAAACTGGTTCAGATAATTATCTCTTAATGACTTTCTGGGCAATTCAGGATACCACGTCTCCTCCTAGGGTCACAGATACGACCTCATGTCCATTCTTCTGGCCAGTAATTAGAGTGTTACAGTTTTAGTCTTCAGCTTTACAGAGTGTTGATTTTGAGGGAGGGGTCCACCCCCAATGTCCTCCAAGCCTGCTGATATCTAACTAACCTTCCCAAATCAAGGACAAGGTTGGTGCAAGGATTGCACTATTTCTTGGTGTCTCCCTAGTCTCTCTACCAACTAGAGCTTCTTTGCCCAACTGGTGAGGGTTGTGGCTGGAACAGAAGGTTCACTTCTAGGAAGCAGGAAGAGAAGGGCAGTCAGTACTTGCTCCACTCACTGTAGGGTGTGAGTGAAGTTCTGAGTGAATGTGCATTGTTTGATATAGGAATGGCCATCTGAAAGACCCCATTGTCTCCTTTCTGTGGGAGTGGCAAAGCTTCCCCACAGATGAGGTCAGAGGAATAGCAAAGCTTTTCTTGGATCCATGCACAGATGTTGACAATTATTCAGAAATTCCCACCATACCTTTCCCTCCTGGTTGTTTACAGCCTGAAGACTGATCCTATACAGAGACTGCTCCTACAGAAATAAGCTAAATCTTGTCCAACCATATATAATAATCTTTCCTCCTTGTTTATCTGCATGTAATAATCCTTTCTCTTCAACTGTGTATATAACCATGAGGAACATTTGGTGTGCTGTGCTTCTCCATCAAAGAGCCCAGACGACCCCATACCAGCTTTTCTGGGTCTGTCCTTTCTTCATCCTCCTGCTGTCACAGTTAGGACAATCCCTGAAGCCTAGCAGCACACAGTAACCCCCCAAAGTCTGTACACTGCTGAAGTCATATACATGGCCAGACACATTCTCTTCATGTCTGTCCAGTTTAGCCTTTAGTTCCTTAAATCTTGCCCGCTATATTCTAGAAAGGCTGTCTTTGTGGTCATCCTTCAAAAGGTATCTCTTACCCAAGTCTTTTTGGAACAGTCAGGGGAAGTTGGAGAATGTTCCACTGGTGCCCACCATTAGTACTGCAGAGTGTTCTAATTGCAGAGTATTCTAGTAGTCTGGACTCACCATGATGTCATATACCAGCTGAGCCTTTATCCTTATGTGGCAGTTAATTTTATGTGTCAACTTGGCTGTGCCAGAAGACCCAAGTATTTGGTGAAATACTGAGTATTCTATGAAATTATTTTCTAAATCAGATTAACATTTTAACCTATGGACTTTGGGGGAAACAGATGACCCTCTATAATGTGGGTGGATCTTGTTCAATTAGTTGAAGGCCTTAAGAAAAAAATTACTGACTCCCACAAAGAAAAGGTATTTGTGACTCCAGACTGCCTCAAACATGAGCTACACTACACTCACTCTCCCCACCTTCCAGTCTCACAGTGCAGCATCAGTTGAGCCATACCAGATACCCAAGCCCAATACTCAATACCCAATATAGCTCTGCAATATTCTCTCTAGACCCTACTTACTATACTCACTGAAAAGTACATGAACAAAATATCCCAGGCATTTAATTCACTCTGTGAGGTCTCATTCTAGATATAAGATCCTACCTCTCAGCCTGTTCTACTAAGGAGAGTTCTATTCTCTAATGTTAAAGGGGAAAGAGACCAGCAGGAGGTTGTGGGACTAGATGATACTGGACTAGAAGCTTTGTGGGGACAGATCCTATGCCTGATTTGTCTCAAGAACTCCAGCAAGGGTCTGACCAAAGTGAGCAACTTCTATTTTGCCCCAGGCCAGAATTAAGCCTTAACTTTGGACCTAAAGAACAGAGAAGACATCTGGAAGCTGGGACAACCGCAGGACTTGGTCTTTTCTGCTTTTCTGTTTCCCTCTGTCAGCCATTTACTTGATTATGAGGTCAGGTGGAGATGTGTTTCAATCCCATTTGATAGGTAAAAAGTTTACATGAGTTTATAGATCTCTCCATCCAGTTAGAACAAGTTTGGGGTCTCATCTCATTCCCAATCCTTCTGTGGAGGGAAAGGAGCTTGTGTGATTTTTAGGAGATTCCTTGCATGCTTCTCAATGATTTGTTTGGGAGAGTACTGTATAAGAGTTATCTTCAGCAGGCCAGTTAGCCTCCCACTGAGGGGAAATTCCCCTCTGCACATGCAGTATTTGACATTTTCTTTTGGGGAATGACTTAAGGACAACTGACTTAGACCCAATATCATTCTGTATGGTGTCTCAAAATGTCTCTGTCATCAATTGATATCAGGTGTAAGTGCTTCCAAGTGACAGACGATTACCAAAGCAACAATAATTGATATATAAGGAAGCAATCTGACTTAATAATCTTCAGTAGTCTCAGAGACTCCAGCATCTCCTGGACAAGTATTTCATATGTTGTTTCATCTTGCTCATGTCCAAGGTGACATCTGGAGTATGAAAGACATGGTTTGTATGGCCTCAGGTGACGACAGAGACCTCAGCATCACACAGCCCTCTCTAATGTTCCTCTCAGATCTTCCATAGTCTGTAATGATTCCTGAATGACAGGAGCCTCCACTCTGAGAAGCCACAGCCTGTCCTCTTGATCCTGTCTGATTGCAGAAGTCATGCTATATTTATTCCAATCAACCCTTTCTGGAGTTGTGAGTTTTCCAAGGTTAAACTAGTTGCTCAGATATTCTTGGTCAGGCTGGTCCGCTATAAAACACACAGATGCAATCTTCCTTTACTACAATACAGCTACTTTTATACCCTCTTAACCTACCAGATGATACTATCACTAATTTATGTGATCATCTGGGGGCCTCCAGGATATATTGGATACTGTATGGTCAGAGGAATTCTCTAGAAAAGTTAATGTTAACTCTTCATTTCAGCTGAGATAGTCGGGACGTCTGTTTCCCTACCTGCTTTCTTATCTCTCAGTGCCTCCTTCAATGCACAATATTTTGAAGGCTATGGATGGCCTTTCTACTTTCTCTGTGGTTATTTGTGGTGTGTGTCTATGTGTTAGAATCCAGAACTGAACTGCTGTCAGCCCCATGTCCTTAAACTTTCAAAGCAACAAGATAAATAAGCCTCTTTCTAGTATAGCTAGCCTGTCTCAGGTATTTTGTTATAGTGATGAAAAATGAATGTATTCTCCCTGTCTCGTGGAGAAAGCTCCTACAGCATGTATTTTATAGCAGATATTTCTTCTCTTTTTTCCTTGGAGCTTTGATGGTGGGATGGCTTCCAGGAAACTTAATTGATAGGAAGGATAAAAGCACCAGCATGATACTTTCAAAATATAACACAAATTTTTCTAGCAAAGCTACAAGACAGAGTGGGATGAGCAGGGGATAACCACCCTCCCTCTCCCTCCCTCCCCTTCCTAATTCCCTCCCTCTCCCCTCTTCCCCTCCTATCCTTCATTTCCTCCCTCCCCCCCCTTCCCTCCTTCTCTCTCTTTCTTCTTTTTTTTAAAAACAAAGTCTCATGCCACTCAAACTTACTGCTGATCCTTGCCTCAACATCCTAATTTCTGGCCTTGCAAATGTACACCACCACACCTGACTCATGAGTTCATTCTTTAGGATACAGATGCTCTTAACAACTCAGATCTAGGAAAGTGAGAGCAATCAGAGATTACTTAGATCCCAAGGAGCAGTAATGTTTCATAGCAAAGTGAATGATTTTTCTGTACAGAGAGTAAAAAGTTATACTCTCTAGATGATCAAGTGTATCTTGTGGCTTTAGTCTTAGGGTGCACTCCTAAAAACAGTGATTTTTTTTTAAGGGATAATTTGCTGGCAACATGTTCAGGTCAAAATGGTACCTGGTACTGTCCCCAGGTACTAGCCTAAATGTTTGATAGGCTCATTTGCCAAAGTTATTCCTCTGATTTGCATCTGGACTAAAAAGAATCTGGTTCTAGGACTGTAGCTGACTCAGTGGCGTGAGCCAGTTACAGCAGATAGCAGAGCCTTTGATGTCAACAGGGAAAAGTGTAAAAATAAAAGTGAGTGAATAAGTTGTCAATTTGGAAAAATACATCTTAAAACTCATTGTTTATCAATGCATAGAGCAGAGTCTATAATCTTAATTCCATTGCTATAATCTTAATTCCTGCAGAAAGTCTGGCAACTTCTAAATAAGTACACAAAATATGTGTGCATGTGAGTGTGTGTGTGTGTGTGTGTGTGTGTTGTAATAATTTTTAAAAAGATGTGATTGAACATTAGACTTAGATCAGGGTATGATGGGATGAGTTTAATGCAGATAATTAGTTACAATTTTTTGTAGGGCTGGCCTAGAGCTAAGAGGGGGTTGAAGCATGCTATGAACCCTGGATTTCTCACCTTGAAAGTGGAAGACATTCAGCTGCTTCCCTTTTCTTACTCTGACAGACCCCTGCTATCATTAACAGCTAGCAAAGCCCCTACCCCCACCCTGAGGGCTGACATGGCTTACCTCACTTAGCACCTGATAAAATCCTGCCTCTCCAAGGTATGTGGCCTGGTTACTGTTTATCTGACCACTGTAGCTGGAGGGCCCTGGGCTGGACTTCCTCTCTCCCTGTATGACCTTACAAGGTCTTGCCCCCTGGTCTCTTGCCCCTCTAAAATCTCTGCTTATGCAAAGGAGGCTTCCTTGAGACTTTTGGTTCCAGCCAATAACCTGTGACCACCTATATCTGATTTTGAGCCCCCACATGAAATGGAGCTCTCCTAGTATCACTACCCTAGCCAATAACATACCACCATATAAGGCATTTCCTCTACTATATATATATCACTCCCCTTGCTTCAATAAACTAGCTGTTTAATGACACTGCCTCCTGAGAAGTCTGTTTCTCATTGCTCTCAAGTCTCCAGCCAAGATCTTCTTGCCCAGATGGTTCCTGACTGTTTTCCTCCTTGAGGCTGAGCCAACAGCTTAGCTATCCCAAGGAGGACCAGAAAACAGGAACCCACAGTTGGTGAAGACCTAAGAGAACAGTGAGGCAAAACCACTGCAAGCCAGCATCATTCAAGATAGATGGATAAAGAGTGTTAACAGAGCCCAGGAAGGCCAGTCTTGTGGAATTTGGGACCAGGTGGTAAAGATACTACCCGAATCAGAGAAGGTAGGAGAGATATACCCTGTTCTACCCTTCTTCCTACCCTCTACTCTCCTAATATTTATTGTCATTGTTTTAAGATCTCTGGAGCCTGAGAAATTCAGTAGATAAGGTCACCTCCAAGTACAGAAGAAAGAAGAAGGAAATGGAAGAGACAACATGAGGACAAGAACCTTAACTTATCCTCTGAAGTCACAGTTCTGGAAGCATTGTGGTTCAGTTATGCTATAATTTGAACCTGGTGCTCCTCAAAGGCCCATTTGTTAAAGGCTTGATCTGCTGTTTGTTGCTACTGAAAGGTGGTAGAAACTTTTGGATGTGGGGATTCATGGGAAGGGTGTTCTGCCAAAAGCTGAGGGCATGGATGTGAAGTGGTTTGTGAGATCTTTCTCTCCCCATCTGTTTTGCGTCTTAGCTATAAGGTGAGCAGTTTTCCTCTACAATGTGTCCCATGTAATTATGAGACTTTGATTCTGGCCCCAAAGCGAGGGGGTAAACTGATCATGGACTGGTCCCTCAAAAACTAAATGAAGAGGCCAATAGTGTGGCTCAGTGGTAGAACACTTGCCTTGCATGACAGAAGCCCTGGGTTCTATTCCCAGCAATTCATAAGCCACCAATCATGTGCAAGCCAACTTAAGCTTTCTGTCTTTAGAAGTCAATTATCTCAGGTATTTGTTGAAGCAATGCAAGGTGATTAACAAATAGAAATCACCATGCACTGGGCTTATCTTTAGGGGAGCCACAAGGCCTGAGGTTTTGTTTGAGTTCTCCTGGACTTACATGGTCATTTAATCACATCCTTTCTTGATTGGGAGTTCTTAAAATGTGCTTCTTCCTAGGCTTGGAGAGGAAAGTGGGAGGAGTTTGAATTCACATTTCCCTCTCAACTTAGTACCGAAAGCTGCCTGATTCCATAAGAAAGGACTTCTCAGAAAAACTCAGCAGGTCACACCCAGTTGCTGAAATCTCCAGTCCCTATGCTTTGGGGTACCTTGGTGGGTAGGGAAATCATTTGACTGAATAGTAAAACAAACAAGAATGACAGTGGAACTCTAGAAACTTTAAAAAAAAAATTCTTATTTCTTTGAGAATTTTACACAATGTAATATAATTATTATCCACCCAACCCTGGGGAAACTATCATTTTAGCACAAAAGGAACCAGGCAAAATGGAGGAACAGGGAAACAACATACTAAAATGGTAAGTATAAATTCTACCTTTTCAGTAATTGTGCTAAATATAAATGAATTAAAATGTTCTAGCCTGAAAGGAGATAGTGACAAAATGGATTGATAAACACAATCTAATTATATCCTCCTCAGGGTAAAATATACTTTAAGTCCAATAACACAAATGAAGAAGTAAAAGATTTGTATGTATCTATATATCACACAAACAGGTAGCAAAAGAGAGATGAATTAGCTCTAGGCTCAGGCACAACAGACTTTAGATATTACTAGAGACAAATGAACATTGTAATGACAAAGAAGCTAATCTATCAGGAATACACAGTGATTACAAACATGTCTGCACTCAACAACAAATGAATATGTCATGGGGCTTTCTTTCTTTTTTTTTCTTCATTTTTTCTACTTAGAAGGCAGACATTACATGTAATGTTCATCCTCCCAAAGGGCAGCTCCTGTTAACCATGGGGGGATGGCTATTCAGAGCAGTTGATAGCCAAAGCTGATTTCCCAGATATATGATACAAGTCAATCTTCTCTAGCTAGTTGAAGACTCAAAGGTCACGAGGACAAACCATCCCTACTGCACCTGGACAGATCATCAACTTAGAGAACAGCACGTATTACGGCTTGAATGTTTGTGACCTTTCTGAAATGTATGCTGAAACTTAACCCTTGAGGTGCAGTGGAAAGAGGTGAGACCTTTCCAGAAGTGATTCAGTCATGGGGATTGTGCCCTGGTGAGTGGGCTGAACACTCGCTCAGTACAGAAGGATCAGGAAGCAAGGATCAAGTAGGCTCCTTTGTGCACTTCAGCCCTCCAGTGTGTGATGCTGCAGTGAACATGATCGGAATACCTCATATATATGTATAACAATTCTACGGTTAAATCCACTGCTTTGCATAATTTCTATATGCTAACAAAAAACACCATTCAGGGGAGTTCTGGATAGACAGTTCAGGTTTCAAGAGTGTTTGCTGTACGTGAGGACCATAATTCAGTTCTCAACACCCACATAAAAAACCAAGCATCCCACACATGCCTGTAACTCCAGCCTCAAGTGGAAAGAAACAGGAGGATTGCTGAAGCTTGCTGGTTTCCAGGCTTGCCGATAAAATGGAAGTTCGAGGTTTAGGGAGAGACCCAGCCTTAAACAAGTAGACAAAGAGTGATATAGAAAGAACTACCAAATGTCTTTTTCTGGCCTCTGTGAGCATGCATACACTTGTGTACACACCTTAGACATTTTTTAAACACAGACTGACCCTGTTTATGCCTCTCTCTTAGCTTCCTAAACTGTGAAAAAATTCTATTATTAGTGAATTATACAGTCTCAGATATCTTGTAATAGCAACAGATGAACTAAGACAGTGAGCTTGTAAAATGTAAGAGTGACTTTTGACATAGTTTGCTAGCTAAGTATAGGTAACTGGGATAAAATCCATGGTAATGACATTATTATACTTTTGTTTATAGTGGTAGAGGTATATAAAGCAATGCATATTTTAACACAAGAAAATGGTAAAAGATAAAGCAGGATGTTTATATTAATATATATGTATATATATATTTGTTTATATGAAGTTTAGATTAAACTGGGTATCTTTTATTTTGATTTATTATTTCTGGCAAGCTTGGGTATATAAGAATTAAATAACATAATTAAGCTTTATCTAACTTATATCTAGTAAACACTATACCTCAACAACTAGAGAATTAGCATTCTCTTGAAGCATACACAGCTTGACTTAATGCTGGATTTTAAAGCAAGTCTCAGCAAATCAAAGCGCATTGCAATTATTCTAAACATATTATCTGTTTACAGAAAATCCTCTAACTATTTGGAAATTAAGCATAAAACAAAAAATCTTCTAAGTAACCCAATTATGAAATGTAGGGTATATTTTAATCAAGTTATGATTTTTAAAATGGCATCAGAACTTCTGGGATACAGATAAAGCCATCCTTAGAGGGAAATTAGTACTGTGATTGTGTGTATCACAAGAGAAGATGGATTTATCAGTGCTGTGTGTAGCCAGCTCAAGATATTAAAAGAATACAAGTTAACCCCAAAGAAAGTAGAAAAAAATAGAGCTAACAGGAGACAAAACTACAATGGAATCAAGAAAGCTAAAACTAGCTCTTTAGAGAGAATAATAAAATTGATATCCATTTCTGTGTCATTAAAACAGGTCTGCATGTTTGTTACTCTCCCTTTGAAAAATGTGGCATTCTTTAATATACTCTTTGAGTGTATAGGCTGAGTCAATTAAGTGAAATTAAAACTAGATCACAAAAGGCATAGAGGCCTTCTTTTTGGCTCTCTCCTGAATCCCACACTGGGGAAATATTGCTGCTGGTCATGGGCATATACAAGCAACTCTGCAGGAGGATTGATACAAGGATGAACTGAGGCCCCTGGTAAACTCCAATAGACTGCCTGGACAGCCAGGCATGTGATTGTAGATGTTGATTTATTTATTATTCTTGTGAGTTCATGGCAGAAGACAGTTTATTCTTTGGTAACTCAACCCTGATCCTAGAGGATTTCAGCTTTGGTACAATCTTATCTTAAACCTAGAGCTAGAAGTCTTTATTCTCCATAAAATCTAATCTGCAAACCTAGACTGTTTCAGCCTCCTAGACTTACTACTGACTGAGTACATGCTGACTAGCATCTTCTGAACTACCTCCTATCACTCTGAGCTGTATTGTGAACTCTGAACTGTACATCATAAACTGTCTGCTTTTGACTCTCTGCCTTCTCTCTGCTTATTCTGGACTGGCTCTGTTCTTCTCAGCTTCTCCTCCTGTCTGAACTGTCTGTGAGCTGACTGCACTCAAACTGCCTGACTGAACTAACTCTGCTTCTCCTCTCTGCTTCTTGTCTACTTCACCTTGCTTCTCTCTCAGAGCTCTGCCTTCACACTCTGCTTCTACAATCTGCTTCTTCTCTGTGAGCTCTGCTTCTTATCTCTGCATCTCCTCTCTGAGCTCTGTTTCCTGTGTCTGCTTCTCTCTACTGAGAAGTGGCCATCACTTCCTTCTGAGTTGGGATTAAAGGCATGTACTTCACATTGCCTTAACCACGGAAATTTCTTTCTCCTAGCATTATCATAAACAGAAGACAGGATTTGTCTGCCTAACATTCTTTCTGCATTCTGTCCAGATCACACAGGTCTCTGAATGTGATCCCTTCATACAGGCCTTTGGATATGATCCCTTCTTAGCTATCACACAGCACTGTCAGTGTGATCCATTGTTAGAGTAGACATGTTGCTAGATTAAAAGATTAAATATTCCTCTACAATGAGCTGCTTGGGAAGCTGATCCTTTGTCTGTGGTCTGTCCTTCCCATGGCTGCAACTTCAAGACGTCCTGAGCCAGAACCCATTCTCCTATACAGAAATCATGTGGGGCAATAAACTTTAATTGTCTTAAATGTTTTTTTTTTATATGATCATGCTGTTTGTGAGTAAACCTGCTGTTACCTTCCATTTTACTTTCCCTATTTTCTCTTAGTTACTGCTTAGAGCCTCTAGTGCAGTTTTGGAGAGCAGTGATAGTAGAAGCCAATTCCAGCGTGTTTCCATCCTCCAGGGAGAGTTGCTGTTGCTACTGTAAGCTTTTATAAACACTTTTTAAAAATCAGAATGACGACTTATTTCTAGTTTTTCCAGTGAGTTTTTTGAACATAGATAACAAGCATCATCACATACTTTTTCTGCACACATTGAACTGATCATGTCATCTTTCTCCTTAAACAGTTTAAGATGATCAGATGTAATTATAATAGAGATTCAAATGCCAAGTTCACTACCTGTTACTAGTACTGAGAAGTGCCCTCTCCTGTTGTGTTTGGATTTTGACATCTTTATTAGGGTTTCTGCATCTGTCTTCATAAAGATGTTGGCTTGTGTTTGACATCTCTGCAGTGTCCTTCTCAGGTTTTGCTGTCACATCCTTGCCTCGCTAAATAAAGTTGGGATTCTTTTGAAGGCAAGCGTGGAACTTTCTTTCTGTGCTTCTTTTATTTCTCTGGGGTCAGTTTTTGCAAATTGTGTTTTGTATGGAACTTTCATTTTTAAGTACACTGCCAGAAATTCTTCAAACAATTTTTGCTCCTGGTGTCAATCCTATGCCGTCTCTCACTCTTTCTCAGTGAGCCTTTCTTTGGAAGTGGGGGCTGTATTGGTTATCAAATGGTACATGACAAGTCACCTTATAGTTCAAAAAAAACTTAACCCATGTATTGGACAGGTTGTAAAATAAAGTTGTTTTTATTGCTTGTTTGTTTGTGCTAATAAAAGAAAACAGAGTTGATAAATGTTTCTCACAACTTTAAAATGATGAATTCTCTAAAAGACAAATAATGGTATCTGGTGGATTTAATATTACATCCAAGCAATTCTTTAACAAAAAAGCTCTAAATAATGATTTACTCTAGACTCAACTTCTCTCTGCGTGAGATCCTGAGACAAGAGATTATATTAGATCCATTAGGCCAGCTTTTCAACACAAGGGCAAAACTGTATAACAGCATAAAGTAGAATGTGATGTTTCAAATGTTTCAGAATAGAAAGCCAGTCCAAGTGATAATGCACACACCCATACAAATTATTTGAAATGTTAAGTTTATATCTTTTATTTTTACTATGAAAAATCAGATTAACCAATTTAAAAATGAAACTCGAGGAGAGTAAAATTTGCATGTGACCAGTAAGAGTCATTCAATAAATTTGATAGTTCAGTGTATGTTGTATGCCATCGATGCCTTTGAAATCGCATGCCTGTGGGTGCCCTTCTGTCTAGGTACATGAATCAGCCACAGTACAAGCCCACGCCACGGAATCACACTGCAGCAGCTGGTCTGTGTGTTTAAGTTTCCTCAAAAGCAGATCTTAAATCAGAGGGTAGCATGCAGTGTGTTAGCTAGGAGGTGATTCTAGGAAAAGACAGAGAGAGCCCGGGGATGTGGGACAAGGCGGGGTAGAAGATGGGGCAAAAATAACCAGTGAAGACTGTGTTCTCAAGCAAAATGCTGAGGCTGACTGGAGCTATGTGGCAGTGAAGAAAGAAAACAGCCAGTGCAGACCATACGTGGCAGAGTATCCCAGCAAAGGGACAAGAGAGCTGGGGAGTATCTGTCCTGACAGCTTTTGGTCAATAGCTAGGGGCTCTTCTTTTAGAGGTAGGTTTTAACTCTCCAGGGCTTTAACCCACCATAGGTGAGAGGTGGTGACACAGATAGTCACAGACACTGACATCTAGGAACAGCTAAGGGTCCCAGCAGGAGCTGGGGTGACCAGGCAGAGCTCTGACAGCTCCCGCCCCTCCTCTCCTGTCTTCCCGATGGGACACAGCTTTGGTCCTTCACATCCTGGTGTTTTGCTGATGTTTTCATAGATTCTGAAAAGGTGTAAGAAACCCCATTACTTCCTCAGCTCTTGTCTTTTGTCCTCTGTTCTGTATTATCCCTTTAAGATTGACATTCTAGTGTTTACCCACCAATATGGTTGGTAAGAAGGAAAACAGCAACAGAAACCCTGGGACTAAGGGCCCAAAGCAATCAAAGAGGTTTTGCTCCTGATCCATAATGAGCCAGACGCCAGCATGAATTAGCCCCTTGGTGGCACATAACTCTGAGACAGCCAGCTGCTTTATCCTGCCTGTGTGGTCTCCATCCCTCTTCAGAGACGTTCTCTACCTGCAGCAGAAGAGCCCTGTTTGCACTCTGCAAAATCATACCAAGGACCTAAAGATGAAAATACAGCTTGGGCTAAACTAAGCAAGCCCAGTTCAGAGGAGCAAGCATGTGAGCCCAGGCCTTCAGTGTTGCCCTCCCAGCCCCCAGTACTGCAGCTTTGCCTGCCATGCCTCTCCCTGATGGCCTCCAGGCAGAACAGAATATAGGATGCTGAAATCATTAACTTTTAGGGAGGATCTTTTCCAAGAGGCTGCCCATGTGCCACCCTGCTCTTCAGAACCTGAGCCTGCAAAGACTGAAAAGTTAACAGAGCTTACAGTCAAGCTTAGCAGTGATCCTCAATAAAGAGTGAGTTTGGCACTGCGGAGATAACTCAGGCATTTGCTAGAGACATGTTTGTCAGTCACAACTGATATTTATGGGTGCTATGGGTGCCTAGTGGTGAAAGATGGGTGATGCTGTCAAGCACACTGATCAGGGCAGGAGCCGTAGCCTGGACCATGCACTCAGTGCACAGGATGACCACATGCCAGAAGAGGTTTGTGGCTCAAAGGGTTAAGCAGTCCAGGTCTTAGGAGATTTTTGCCAGATCATTTCAGGATGGTCCCTTACCTTGCCTACCTTGGAAATCTTACTTTACTCTCGACTTAAACTCTGCTCCTCATAAACTAGTTTTGCTTATTAGAGGTCTGAACATGTCCTCTCTCCACTCTCTAACCCAATGGTCATCTCAGAATTCTGCTCCTCCATCTTATTCCTGTCCTCAGAACTTGCATCTTCCAGCACCTTCCTCGGATCTCAGCTACCCTTCAGATTTTTTTCTCCAGCTCTGCCTACTTTTCTTTATTCCTTGTCCAGATTGTGTCGATCCTTTAGGCCTTCCTAGACTCTGTTATGAGTTCGGTATGCCCAGAACAACCATTCCTTCTCCTTGTATCCTGAACAGAGCAACTTTTTTTGGAAGACTCTCAAGCTCTGAACCAGCCACTTCCGAGACCACTATGTCACAGAGAAGATACCAGAAACCTTCATTGAGCTGCACACCCTCAAGGGCCTGACTAAAAGCAATAGTATGTCTCTCGGCTTCAGGCTGTTGTCACCATTGTTAGTAACCGCAGACCTTATATTTAGACCCCAAGCTACCTTGTGGTGTATGAGCTGTATGGACTTCCAGACAAGCTGCCTACAAGAGCAGCTAGCCCCTTAACACAGTTGGATTTGAGCTGGGACTGGAGCAAACAACTTGTACAGGTTGGCACTGCAAACTGTGGCCCAAAAGAACGGGAACAAAGTTGTCTTGAGGTTGTTCAGATTTTAAAACTGGAAGTCTGGCATTCCAGGAATGTCCCTGGGATGGCTCTCCACCCACCTAAGGTGATCTAAGAAGGAACTACTTTAGGCTGAAGTATCAGAGCTGCACTGACACTTTGATTCAGCTTTAAGCAAGAGTGTGGGTTTTTTCTGGTGCTCAGTCTTTGTCTTCCGGGTTATAGACTGTAAGCGTAACTCAGAAACAGACTTGAAGGTTCCATTCACTCTAGCTCTGTCTAGCAGACAGTCTAGAAAGGTTGCAATATACGCCTCGATCTTTGCAAGGCTGAATGACAGAGGCTATGGCCCCTGTTTTGATCTTTGTCTATATGTGGAAAGATAAATAATATAGTCTACAAGTGTACGATTGGCCAGCAGTGAAAAAATACATAAAAGAGGCGACCAGGAAGGCTTCCTGAAAGAGGAAGTGACTGAGAGTGTAGGCTTATAGAACAGCAGTGTGGTGGGCAGAAAAGGATATTTGGAGGGTAACAAAAATATATATACATTGAGAAAATTTGGGAGTGTTTATATACCAAGATAGAATGGGGAGAGATGTGTTTACCATGGTCATTAAATGCAAGTACATCCTTATATTTATAATCTGTGGTTATAATGTTTCAAATGCAACTATTTCTATTTTTTTCTATTTTCATTATCTCTATGTGAGGATGACAGAGATTATTATTCCAATTTACATTTTGAGGAAGTTGGCCCCAAAGAGTTCAGCAATTTATGCAAATCACATCTAGTTGAAGCCTTCAGACATTGACCTTGAGGCAGGCTGCTGAATGCATCAGGATTGTCTGGACTTTGGAGCTAGACAGAGGTTGGCTCCTAGATTCTTTACACACTAATTCCACGACTTTAAGAAAATTACAAAGTAACAGATTTCTCACCTGTAATGGAGACAAATAATGCTTCTGGTATAAAGACCATTGTGTGGATGCAATGAGATAAGCAAGTTGAAGGGACTAATAAGACACTGATAAATAGGACCAGAGAGGTGGTACTGTAGTTAAGAGCACTGGCTGCTCTTCCAGAGGACCCAGGTTCAATTCCTGGTATAACATGGCAGCTTACAACTGTCTGTATCTCCAGTTCCAACGGATCCAATACTCTTGCACAGATATATATGCAGGCAAAACATCATTATGCATAAAATAAAAAAGAAATAGCTTTTTAAAAAGACCCTGGTAATTGATGGACCATCAAAAAATGGTCTTTGCAAATTTGGGCTCTTAATTATGAACATCATGGAGTCATCTTGTCAATCAAAAGAGTTTTCCGTTGTGTAGCTCCCCCTCCCTGTGGCTACACTTCTTTGTATTTCTAGTAAATTGATTCTCAGTGTGTTCATATTAATTAAACAACCTTTCTTCAAGGATGAGAAAGCTGATATACTTTTGAGAGAATGATAATTACACTTGATGTCTCCTTTAATGAGATCGAAAAAAGTTGAGAGCGTGGTTTTTCACGTCAGTGGCAACCATGGTGACAGCAAACTCATCTTGAGTAGATCTGTTAACTTGTTTACTCTGACTATTTTCTTTGCTTACTGTTTCAACACAGACTCAAACTAAGGAGCAGAGTGGCCAAGATAATTTATATACATGACTCCATTATCCTGCCCCTCTCAAATCCTTTCGACACTAACCATCCTCCACTAACTGCTTAATGATGACTCTGCCCACCAGTGTGACCTCAATGGTTCTGCTTGTTTTATGATATTCCTGTTCTTCTTTTCTATTCAGAGGGATAAACTCATTTACATGGACATATTGGGATTGCTGGAAGCAGAGACCCTTTGCCCACTGATCAGAAGGGGGAAGCCTCCTTGAGTAGTTACTTCTCATTGCTATATGCAAAACGTAGGGATTTGTTTTTGACTCATGGTTTCAGAGGGTTGAGCCCAGAGTTATTCAGCTTCATGTACTTAGGCAGACTATCATGGTGGTGGGAGTATGTAGGAGATTTTTCACCAAATGGGACAACAGAAAGCAAAGAGGGAGGGAGAGACCAGGAAGTAGGTATGGCCATCAAAAGCATGTCCTTAATGACTGTATTCCTCCATCTAGGTCCAACCTCCAGAAGTTTCCACAACTTCCCCAAATACTGTGCTTAGCTGGAGGCCAACTGTTCAACACATGAACCTATAGGAGACATTTCATACTGAAACCACAGAAGCTCCCACAGTCCAACCTATATCTCTCACTACAGGCTCCCTCTTCTTAGCTGTGGAAGCAGCACTATGGATGAGGAAGGTTTTGGGCTGCTCAGACAGTTCTGGGTACCCTCTGTCTAAGATGTAGATGGTAACACTTACAGAATCATGGGAAGAAATCAAATAAATCCAGCCAGTATGTTTAAAGGAAGTATATGTAGTAAAAGTTGAAAAAGACATACTTCCCATCCTCATGGTTGATCCCTCAAAATCCAGACACAGAACTGAGGTCAAGTGGATCAAAGTCTTTCAGTCTATTGTGGAGGTCTACATGCAGATACACTTAGAGTGATTTTATCCAGTGTCTACTTAGAGTCATTATTCTTGGGTAGGACCTTCAAGAAGTCATCACATTCATTGATTTATTCCTTGGCATTCACCATGAGCCTGCTATATGCCCAGTATGAGAGCTGTATCTGGGATAAGGACATAGCCTCTACTTTCCTGGAACTCATGAGAATATGTGAATCTTCTGCATTTATAAAAGCACAGAGGGTTCCTCAATGGGTGGGGACAAAAGCATCCACTTATAAGTATTTCCCAAGGAACAATGAAAAGGAGAACCCTGTCTAAGGAAGTCTAGTCCAGTCCCATGTTGCTGTTAAGTATGAGCCACCAGCAGGACTTTAAGCTGTCTTTGATAAAAGCAATGGTGTTCAGCAGCAGCAGCATCCACAACTGCTTGAGGCAGCGTGTTTGATAACCAGCTCCGGGGACTGTATCAGCGGTCTGAACTTAGAGGCATTTGTGTGCCATGTGATTCTAGACAATTCTTAGAAAAGCAAGGTCACTGTGGTCTATGTCTAAGGAGAGACAGTCCTTGAAGTCTGAGTCACACATTGGGAGAGAGATTCTACAGGAGCCTGAGTGATTCTGTGTGTCTCAGCCAGCTCAACATAACAGGGTAGAATGTGGAAAGTTGAAGACAACCCACCCCAGTGGCTCATGGGAGTCCAAATAAACAGATGGTGTTCTGGCCCAAGGCAAGGGCAGAATTCTTACCTATAAGTCCTGGTGACTGCCACACCAATGGCAATCTTGAGTCAGAATTCCCATAATTGGTTGTGTTTTATGCCAAAAAATAAACTCATATACACATATAATAGTGTTTTGATTTTACTTTTGCTAATCCACTTGCTTTATAAAAGGCTTAGGGAGGTCTTTAGGGAATGGAAATTTGGGATGAGATTGAGCTAGAAATATGCCAAACCAGCTTTAAACATCGAGCCATTCCAGGAGGCTAGTTTTCAACTACTGGTAAGTTTGTCTCCTCCAACTCTCAGTGATGTTTTAAGGCATTTAAATTGTGGTTAGAGTGAGCAGCGTACTAGCATCTGGTGGGCATGAATGGCGCTAAATATGTGAGCATGCACAAAACAGCCCCCTACATGAAAGACCATCCATCTTCAAATGTCATTATTGCAAAAGATGAGGCACTTTGCCCCTTATATTTTCACAGTCCCAAATCACCATACAAATGAAGGTCCTTAACTCATACCCACAAATGTATGGACACACTTGTTTATATTCACACAAACCTAAAGGCACATGGTTTCGGAGGTCAGATTGAAGGAAGATTGCGCACAAATCATAGATGTGGCTACGGGGCCATTTGAGCAGGAAATTTTGAGACCTTGCCCACTTAGATCGTGAGCTAGGGGAGAATCCGGTGTGCTGTCAGAGAAAAGCCAGGGCTGGGCCTCCTAAACCTTGGAGCTGTAACTGGGGCCCCTTAGGTCAGAATTTCAGATCAAGTAGCAGCATTTGGAAAGTATAAAGTATGAGTCTCTATCACATCCCATGCTAGGGGCAGTGCATGTGCTGGAAAGTGGGAAGAACGAAGGAGCCAGGGATAGTAATCAAGAAGAACTGTCGGAAGACCATGTGTGGATATTTAGCTCTGATTCCCTTTGTCAGTTCTTCAGACCCCAGTACCCAGGCCACAGAGGAAGGCATATTAGACAGCTGGGAACAAGGGTAGAGGAGATCCCAGGATGAGAATAACAGAATGGAAAGAGGCAGCTTTCAGGAAGCTTAGGAAAATTCCAATACTTTACTAATCATCATTTTTTGCTTTGAGTCCTATAAAAGACAGGAACATTGCAAATCAGTTCCTTTATTTGACTTCACTGCTATGTTTGGTGGGAAATGACCCAAACATTGTATCCAAATGCAGGAATTAAAGTTTGGAGTCCATGATGCTTCTCTCCCGCCTCCCTGTTCCTGCTATAACATGATGCTTGATGTGGACATGTCCTGGCACTATACCTTCAAATTACTTATTTCTTAATCCTTCCCATCATGTCTCTAGTTCAGGAGCACAACACCATCCTGTTAACCATGACAACTGTTTACTAATTAGTCCCTGATACCAGACTCTGTTCCATTCTCCACACATGCTGCGGGAAATGTATCTTGTCATACATCTCTAGAAATGTCACTCTGACTTAAAACTACTTCAGTGGTTCCAGCTGCAATTAGTGACTGTGTAAACTCCTGACTATATCATTGCCCACTTACTCTGTGGTTTTTATCCCAGTTCTAAGGGTCTAGTACTCCCTGCCTGGATCCCAGGCAAAGTGTATTTTCCAGATTTGTCTCCCAGAACACAAGGTCATGTAGCATCTGCAATGTCTCTTCCTGTGACTCTGGACATGCTCTCCATTTCCATCACAGTGGCAATTGCAGGTGACTGATTGACAGAGTTGTGATCATCACATTCCAGAGAAGTTTGAAAAACACCACCAGGGACAAAGCCAGCAGGTGAGGTTGTAGTAGTTATGGGGCTGCTCCTTCATAGACGGTCCTGCCATCTTCAAGGGCAGTAGTCAGATGTGGATTACAGTTGCCAGCCCCTTCATGTCTCACTCCAGATACCTTTCTCTGTAAGGCTCTTATCCAGAGAGAGAAAGAGAGCTGAGGTATAAGGTTCTGAGCATGGTTGCTCAAAAGGATGTCACTCCTGTGATGATCACTTGTTTCAGAACGCTCCAAAGGCTGGCAAAGCCACCTTTGAGCCCATGTTACATTTTAATTTCTGCCACCACCTCATACGACATGACACCCAATAGAATATTAGACACTTTGGAAGGTCCAGAAAGCACATCGCTTACCTAATCTATAAAGAATGTGCCCTCCGTGCACTAAATTCTGCAGGGATGCTGTTCTCATTTACTGTTGGTGTGATGAGACATTCTAATCAAAAGCAACTTGGGAAGGTAAGGGTTAATTCCATCTTATGCTTCCTGGTCATCATCTATCACTGAGGGAAGCCATGGCAGGAGTTGAAGCAGAAACCATAGAGGGATGCCACTTACTGGCTCGCTGTCTGGCTCGTGATCAGCTTGTATTTTCATACACAGTTCACCTGCCTAGGGACTGTACCACTCACAATGGTCTGGACCCTCCTACACCAATCATTAGTCAAGGCAATTCCTCACAAACATGGCCACTAGCCAATCGGATTGAGGTACTGCTTTAATTGAGGTTCCCTCTTCCCAGGTGACAATAAAAAAGAAGTAGCATTGGATGCAGGGGCAGGGGAGATTAACTGTCAAAAGTTAAAGAATTTCAATTACTGTAATGACCAGGAAGGATAGAGTGGGAGCTAAGGAACCATGACCCATAAGTCCCCAGACATCAGACAGATGGGGAGCTGATCATAGCACTACCCAGATTATTGCAGCAGAAGAGATCAACCAGAAAGATAATGGCAATTGCCCCAGTAAAATACAGAAACTTCCACAGATTTCAAACTGAAAACTCACTGACTGAACAGGCGGCTGTGTTGTCATGAGGATGGACTTTACGACACTGGTGTAGACTCATACCAAAGAGTCCTCTAACTTTACGACACTGGTGTAGACTCATACCAAAGAATCTAAAATAATTGTTTTTGTGCACTGTTGGAAAAAGGAATGCATAGGTCTTGGCATTTTGTATTGTTTGCAGTTGTTGGATTTCTGTGGGAGATGTTTGATTGCTAATGATCTGCACGTGGTATCAATAGAACACCTGAGGAGTTCAGAATCAATAAAAAATTTTGAGTTGAGACACTCATGGTTCCACTGTCTTTTGAGTCTGGCACTGGCCATGATGGTGATTCCCTCTGCTGAGGTATGGCAGGGCTTCCATGTATGAAAATGCCTCCTTGTCTCCTTGTTGAGCTGACACAGCAATGTACAGCTACACCTACAGTCACTCATTGTAGTAGTTTCATACAAACTGAAGGGGAATGATGAGGTATTTTGAAGAACTTTGTTCATAGTTGACATACTAATGTCATACTAATGTCAACTGTGATGCAAAATGTGGTGGTGGCCCTGCTGTTCGGGTGGAACTATAAGGCTCAATAATTTATATTTTACTATGTAGGAAATATGAGTTATTGAGCCTTGTAGCTCCCACCATGAAAGGAGAAGGCATAATGCCTATAAGGTTCCTTCAGGTTATTTGCTGTAAATGCATCAGGGGAGTAAACACATGACAGACTTTCTAGTGACTTGTACCTTGCCACTCTGAGGCTTCCAACCCTACTGAGCACTGCAACATTCTGAGATGCCAAGTCAAGAGGGAATACTCCACAAAGATGAGGTACCATCTTTCAGGATATAATGACTGTGCAAACTAAAGATCCTTAAGAGTATGTTCAGGAGCCTGAGCATGGAAGCAGGGATGTCCACATCTGCTATCAGCTCCCAATAACTCATTAGGGGACCCCAGACTTCCAATCTTCATACTCAGAGAGCTCTTCAGGATTAGAGATGCTGCTCTCCACAGACTACACAGTGTCTCTGAGAGGCATTGACAGGGGTCCCATTGGGTTATATGGTATGGTTGCTTCCTGAGCATTTTTAATTACTTGTGTCAAAAGATCAGTAAGTGAGAAGCCATCATGTTCAAAAGCAATATTACCTTGATTAGCCAGAGAAGCACCTGTTGCTATATCATGGGACCTGGAGAGTAAGTACAAAATCTTGGTGCTCCATTTGGTCCTTCTTGATAACTGTGGGTATGCCAGGACAAGTACAGCAACCCTCATGGGTAAAGATGATCCAAGTCATGATCCAAGACTCAGAGCTTCTGGAGAGAAGTTTCTGCCATGAGAAACAACTACAAGGCCAGATGGGTGGGGATAAGAGAAGAAGTCTCTAGAACACATAGTGGAAAAGGGAGAAGTATGGTCTGGATGCTAATTCCAACAGAAGGGACTCTATCTTACTTTGCTAATCTGCCTCTTTTTGGTACCTGAGAAGTGAGCCAATCAGAGTCCCAGGATCATTTTCCATAATGGGCATGGAGCAGGATACAAAGAGAAAGCCACTAGATGCACGAGTCTGTGAGCAAGGGCCTGCTCCACAGACAGTCTCCTGCCTTCAGCACCTACACAGTTAATCTCAGCTTCAGAAAGACTCTTCAGCTTCCCTAAAGCAGTTCATATCCTCTGTGAGTATACACAAGCCTAGCCATTTCCACCTTAAGGGGCCCAACTCAGATGACCAGAGCTTTGCTGATCCTGCACTAGATTTTAACTCTGCCTCCTTCCTCTTACAGCTGTCATTCTCTAATCAACAGCTTATATCTCCAACTCCATTTCAG
The DNA here is from genome assembly GCA_026225945.1 of Cricetomys ansorgei. Taxonomy (NCBI): domain Eukaryota; kingdom Metazoa; phylum Chordata; class Mammalia; order Rodentia; family Nesomyidae; genus Cricetomys; species Cricetomys ansorgei. Next base: position 8,908,920 of record JAMJFZ010001100.1, on the reverse strand, counting down.
AGTCTTGTAGCTCCCTCCATAAAAAGAAGAAGCTGTAGCTCCGGACCTCATACTGGAAACTGAGTAGGGAGGCCAAGCCTTGTGTTAGGCTATCTGAGATGCTGATGCAAATACACCCTAAACTGGGTGGCTCAACCAATAATAATCTCATATTTCTCAGAGCTGGAGGATGGGAAGTCTAAGGTAAAAGCACTGGAAGATGGTGTCTGGTGGGGGGGGGGGTCACTTTTCCCATTCACAGGTTATGCCTTCTTACCATCTCTCCTCATAGGAGAAAGGGTGAATGGGCTTTCTAGGATGTGTCATTTATTAGGGCTTTCATCACATTTATGATTCATCTCTACCTTCATGACTTAATTACCTCCCAAAGGTCTCATGTCCCAATATCATCACCCTGTGTGCTAGAATTTCAACACAGGGACTTGGGGTTGATATAAATAGCCCATAACAGGCACTGAATGGCTCTGCTTATAAAGGAAGCAGAGCCTGGGAAAGTCAATTATAAATTTTTATCCCTCTATTTTCCTCTGCTAGGAATAAAAACTGCCAACACTGAGATATGTCAAAGAGAGAACTCAAATTTTGGGAGTGTGTATGTGTATGGAGGGGGATCATGTTCACAATGGAGCACTGAGCAGGAGGTCTCACCTCAAGTGGAACATGCTGCCTGTGAACTCTGGAGGTGGGGCTGGAGGAAGAAAGCAGAAACACATCCCCTTCATCTATTATCAGCCCAGAGTGGCCTTTCTCGCTGTGCCTGTTTCCCTGTGGGCAATGAAAAGCAGTACATAGGGACCATCTCTGCCCTCTCTGGATGCCCTGCCCCTCTGACACAGAAATGTTTGTGCAAAAGTGCTGACTACTCCAGTCTTGAAGGCAAGGATGAATCAGTCAATTCAAGAAGGCAAGAAATTCATCTAATTTAATACTTTTTAGTTTGCTTATTTCTAAGCCCCAACTAGCTATGGCTTGGCTCCTTTCAGGAAGCAATCTGAGGATATTCCTCATCTTAAGCCAAAGTTCCCAAAATGTCTGGGAGTAATTTTTAGAGAATTGAATATATCAACTATGCATAAGCTTCCCTGAAATTCCAAAAGTTCTGGGGCAATGATAAAAAATATTAATATATTCTGTCTGCTTATTTATATCCACTAGTTTATAATTTACTGAAAATTTAACAAATATTCTGTCTTTAATTTCATAACTCTTGTACAAAATGGGAGAAAATTATCCTCTCTTGAAGCTTTAGAAACTCAGAACATAAGTGACTTTCCTGAGGTCACAAAGCTAAGAACGAGCAAGCACAAACAGTTCCACTGCAGCTAGAGGAAAGCATGAAGGGCATAGTCCTGGTCTCCAGCCTTATTCCCTAAGAATCTATCTGCAGATTTGCTTGGTTTTTTAATTTACCTACAAATAAAGAGTCAAGCATACTGCACAGGGCTCTGGGACGAGGTACCAAAAATCATGGGACATTTTAGTTGTATGCACGCCGATGCTCAGGATCTGCTAATTGGTGACATCTATAAATAAATGAGTTGTTTTCAAGGTGGGCATGCGTTGGAATGTGAGAAGTGTCATTCTCACGTGCATACTCTCTGATATTTAAAAAAAAAGAAAACCTGCTGTGCACCTTAACCCATTGCTACCTCTTAGTAGCTAAAAGGAAGTTTGACTGAAGTCCTGTGAAGCTGTCGGCTGAGCCAGCTTGAGCCCATATGAAATGTTTTCATGAGTACGGACAGCAGAGAGCATTACCAGAGATTTGATGGTCAGAGCTTGGACCTAACAAACTAGGCTCAGCCTCCTCTCCTCAGTTGGACATTTAAATAGACCAGCAATGGTGAAAAGCAGAAAAAGAAGATGAACTCAGTGTGCCCATATTGGAAGTGGAAAGGAGAGGTCCAGTGATGTCCATCTCTGCCAAAGTCCACCTTTTCGTTAACTGGATGCAAGCTGCTGTCATTTGGAAAGAGGGAAGGAACCTCAGTTGAGAAACTGCCTCCCTTGGCTTGCCTGTAGGCACGCCTGGGCAGGTGGTCCTGGACTGAATAAGAAAGGTAGGGAGCAAGCCAATACCAGCTTATTAAGGGAGCTATTCCTCCATGGCCTCTGCTTCAGTTTCTGCCTCTGGGCTCCTACCTCAAGTTCCCGCTCCGACTTCCCTTCATGATGAACTGTAAGCTGTAAGATGAAATAAACCCTTTCCCATCCAACTTGCTTTTGCTTTTGGTGTTTTTCACAGCAATAGAAAGCAAAGAAGGCAGAGGGAAGGAAGAAGCTAATGGTTATGGTCACCCGTGCCTCTTCTGTGAAGCCACTTTGCACCTCTCTGCCTGGCAACTGTTTCTACGACAGAGTTCCTGTCTACAGAGCAATTAGCATTTGTCAATGAAAAATTAAATAAAACTTAAATAAATTAGAATCTCATTAAAAAGTCAGCAGAACTGATGATACACGTAGCACAGCTATCAAAACCATGGAGTACCTATGCTAGAGACAGTCTGCTACATTGAGAGCTCTGGGTGACACTATTTCCATGAATGAAGACTGGCTTTGTTTCTCTTGAAGCCTGGTGAGAACCTACGAATCACGGGAGTCCCTGCACTAATCTGTGTTTCCACACTTAGCCCTGCAGTCTTCTCTCACACTGTCTCACCTTCAACTGCATGCCTGATTCTCACCCTAGAACTCTTATATCTAAACCCTAGGCTGTATTTCCTGCTTTGCTCCAGACGCGAGTTGAGCCCTACTCCACTCTTTGTCGGTGAAGTACTCGGCTAGTACATGCTGCCACATGTGGTCTTTAGAGCTGAATAACCTTTGGAAGCTGTGTTTCTTTGTTTTAGCAGTCTGCAAGGACAGTGAAAGAGGTTTTTATATTATCAGGAAAAATACTTTCTTGCTTACGGATAGCACTAAAATTAACCTCCCAGTTTCTCAAGGCCTGCCATCTTGGTCTGTTTCCTGTTGCTGGAACAAAATACCTGGCACTGGGTAATTCATAAAGAATCAAAGTTTGTTTGGCTCCTGAGTCTGATGCCTTAGAATTCCAAGCGCATGGTACCAGCAATAGGGCTACATCTGGTCACAGCCTTCCCATGTAGCAAAACATGAATCTGTATACCTACTTGCAAATAGAGCAAGCCTGTAAGCTTGGGTCTCTCTTACAATGCCACTAATACTGTCAATGGATTCCCATCTTCATGACCTCATCAAATTGTGATTACCTTCAGGTCACTGCTCAGTAGTATCTGTATGTGTGTGTGTGTGTGTGTGTGTGTGTGTGTATGCATGTGTGTATGCATGTTTATAAATGTGCAGATACAGGCGGTCCTGCACCTGTGTGCACACACATATAAAAGTTTGGTGTCAACTTCGAGTGTTGTTCCTCAGGTGTGGTCCACCTTGGCCCCCACCTCTTCACTGGGACCTATGGCTTGCCAATTCTGTCTATACTGGCTGGCCAGTGTGCCCCAGGGATCTTCTGTCTCTATTTCCCCAGGATAATGATTTATGTTATTACTCTGCCGTGGCAGCTCAGCAAGTATGACAAAGAGGCGTTCTCATTGGTGCAAACTCTTCCAGACCAGAGGGAGCTACCATGATGGCAAGCTCCGTATTGGACAGTGGAACCCTGAGATTCAGAGCTCAGGTGTTTTTATTGAACCAGAATTCCTCATGTGTTCCATTGATAGCATGTGCAGATCATTAGCAATCAAACATCCCTCACATAAATCCAACATCTGCAGACAATACAAAACACCAAGATCCAGGTGGCCCCTCGCCCAAAGGTGCATAAAACAATTATTATTTTATATGTACATAACTAAAAATAAAGTTCTACAACAAGGATTACAAGTTTTTGCTACCCCACTCTTATTTTTTACCTGGGTTCTGAGGATTGAACTCATGTCCTTATTCTTGTATAACAAGCACTTTACCAACTAAGCAACTCCCCAGCTCTATGTGTGGTTTCTGAGACCTGGATTCATACTCCCTTTAACACTAGCTGAAGCCTTACACACTAGCAAACTGCATTTCAAAACAGTTCTGTGACTCACATGTTCAATATATTAGAACATATGCCTTCTTTATCTACCGTGGGAACTTCTTCCTATTGAACGGTCTTTTGCTTACTATTAACCAGCAGTCTTGACTGTAAGTTAGATTAAATTAGCAGGAAGGGCAACATGATGTGTATTTACTGTTGGCAGTGGCTGTTCAAAGGTTGCCCTACCCCCAGCACCCTTGCTGGGAAACACAAAAATACCTCTTGTATTAAAGCACAGAGCAGATCGCTTTATCTCAGGAACAGGCCCAAGGAATCAAAAGCTAGCGATGTATATCAGGAGTTTAAATTGTTTTGTTAATGTGCATTAAATTGTAATTATCTGCATTAAATTCATTAGCCATTGTACTGCCTAATTATTGCATGTTTGGAGAGATCTGCAAATTCACAGAGCTCCTCTTCCTGAGAAGAGTCACTCTGCAGGAGCTACACCTCTGGCTCTAGGCTTTTGGCAGTGCTTCATGGTGGCCATTTTGCTGAGAATCACAGTCTACACACCTAGGAACCTCGAAAACCGATTCATCCTGGATAGTAGAAGGACAGTGAGGAATTGAAGGCTTGAGCTACACCACTCAAGCAGCAGGCTTTTCCTTCCCTGAATTCACACAAGTGTGGCTGTAGCTACAGGGTTGCTTGAGCTATGAGTCCTCAGAAGGCTTGGCCCAGTGTCTGTATTCTGAAATCCCTGGGCATGGAATGGTCCTCTCTGAATTTCCAGGCTCCCATTGCTCCTTCCCAATAGCCACTGTGGTTTGCCTTGAATAAGCAATGGCACAGAATTTGTATGGATTTGATAAACTCAGAGAACATCTATTTCAACTTCTTTTCCACAAGGAGACCAGAAGCCCAGAAGAGTTGGTTTCTCACAGGAGTTGGAAGAAAGAGAAACAAACATATTTCCACTTCAAGCCCTATGGACACCAACTTTGGTGTTTATTCTCCACTGTTCCAGGCAAGACATTTTGGAAACATAATTCTGTGTAATTCTAGAAGGCTTTCTGCACAGAGAGATGGGATCATACCTCCAAAATAAGGTTGGGTAGAGAAAGATGCTCCCTATAGTCATCTGTTCCCTCATGCCTTTATTCATGTTATTCATTCAGTCATTCCATGAGTGACTACTACCTGCCAGGCTCTGTGTCCCCATTGATGAGTAAAACCGAGTCCATGCTTCCAGAGAGTTTACAGATCAGCCAGGGAGACAAGTGGTATTTATGCAATTACATGAATAAATCCACAATTATCTACTTGGAAACCAAAGGTAGAGAGGAAGCAAGGATGAGGGGAGAAAGAGAGAATGCAATGTTCAAGTGTAGTAGCACAATAATGGAGGGCATCACTAACAACCCCCTCTGCATGAAAGGAAGAATGAGATGCAGACATTAGGACTAAACTAAGCTCAGAAGAAGTAGGATGCAAGCCACTGAGCAGAAGCAGCAGAGCACATACACTTCCTTCTGTGCTCAGAGCAAGGGGACTTGGAACTGACACATGGACTGAGCATGGACAACTAAGTGTGGACCCATGCCTGCAGCTGAAATCATGCTCCACATGTTTCTAAAATCTCAACTAAAGATCTCAACGAAAGGAAGCAGGACCTAACCAGCTTTGCCTATCAAGGTGGTAATGTGGATTGACTGTGGGTTAAATTCCAGCCCCACTGGTTATAAGTTCTTGCTAAGGCATGCCATTTCACCTCTTTGAGGTTTAGTTTCCTCAGGACAGAAATATCCTCTCAGGCTTTTGGTAGGGATTAAACATATTTTGCAGTTTTGGGCCCTGACTAGCATGAAAGACTGAGATTTACATTCTGACAGTGGTGGAGCCTACAGTGTCAAGGGGACAACAGAGCTCCATCCAGACGATGCCCTTCCTGGTTTATAAACAATATCCCCCTTCTCCTCATATGGTCTTCCCTCTGTGTGAAAAGTCAAGGTAAATTTTCTTCTTCATTTATGGACATGGATCTTACTGGGTTAGAGCCAATCTCGGCTCATGAAATCTTAATTACTTCCCAAACTGGTTATCTTAGGGTTTAGGGATTTAGTCTATGAACCCATGAATTTCAGAGAGAAACGATCCAACATATCAGAGTGCACAACAGAAGCCTAGTTGTCACTTTCTTAGCTATTGCCTCCCACTTATGAAGGTCACAGTAGAAGGAAAGGGAATGACATACTGCAAATCCTTTAAGAATGGGACATTGTGGAAGTGTGGTTATGTTAGAATTTGTTCTGCAGGACTTCACTTCAAAACAATTAACCTTCGAGTGTCAGAACCCACTCCGCGGTAAGCGCTACCAAAATAGAAAGGAAATGAGGGATTTGTCTATGGAAAAATAACTTGGGAAGCACAGAAGCCTGTCTGTTCATTTTTCAAAACAAAACAAGAATAACAGTAAGAATGTCAAGGAAGAGTCATAGGATATGAAAAATGAAATCATATCTGGAGCGTTAATTTTTATTAACTCAAGGTGTGGCTCAAAAACAAATTACAAATGGCCAGAACTCATCAAAGAGTGAGGAATGGCAGACAGTACCAAGCCCAGACCTCAGTGCAACTGCATGAAGCCCGGGAGGAGCTAAATCTAACTTACAGCATCTCCTAGCACCCAGGAAGGGGAGTTAAAAGTTAAATTTGTTTAGAAATTTTAAAAGGGAGTGGGATTTAAAAAGTAGTGGGACTGGGGCTCAGAAGTTGGTGGCAAATATTGCTTTTCTTCCTTAAGCATCCTGAATTGATAAAGACAAAATGAATAAACATACTAAAATATTGAATTATATTTCATAGATATTTTATTATTATTAGTTCTAAAATAAAAAAAAACTAAACTAAAAATGAGAAAGTTACCTTCTGCATCATTTGGAGAGAATGAAGTCTAATACTGTATCAAACTATTCAGCAAAGACTCAGAGAAAAGTTCTCGTATGTGAGACTGTCTAGAGCTAAGAGTGGGTCGAAGTTGACCTGGAACCCCAGATTTTCTCATCCTGAGAGAGGTAGGAGCTTGGCTACTCCTCACCTTAGTCCTGGCTAGCACCCAGCTAGATATTAAATACAGTCTGCTTCACAGAAGCAAAGGAATGTGGCTTGGTTGATGCCTATCTGCCCTGGAAGCATAGGGAGGCTTAAGCCCCACATGCAGATGAGGCTACGGACTCCCAGTATCCTTGTCTTAACCAATGGGTCCCATGCTTGGGACCAATGACCCGCTCTCTGCTGCATCCTATAAATATGCCCTAACCCCTGCAATAAAAGAGAACACTGCTCTGACGGCCTGTCTCCTGAGTTTCTGGGCTCATCTGCTCATGGTGGTGTTGACCAAAGACAGATGGATACTCTTTGAAGGACCCCACTGCCCACACAGTGTTCCCACTTGGCTTTCTGCCTGGGGCAGCCAGCCCCAGGCTACTATGACTGCTTCAACAGGCAAGGACAGCCTGGGTTGGGGACCTGAGTAGGTGAGATTAGATTCTACACTGGTATTCAACTGTACAAAGGATGATAATAATTAGCATTATTGCATAACACAAAGTGGCCAATAAGAGGATTTGGGATAGTCTCATCTCAAGAAAATGATAAATGTTTGAGATTATAGACAACTTAAATATACTGAGTTGGTCAACATAAATGTATTGAACACCATATTGCATACCCCGTAAAGATGCATAACAGCTGTTACATTAAGAAAATATTAATTTAGTTAAAGTAAAATCAAAATAGAACCCAGACAAAATGATATGGCAGATGATAATCACATCAGGATGAATACAAAAATGGTAAGTGGTCTGTCACAAGCTATTTAAAAATTGTGGAATCTTTTTTAAGAGTTAGTGTTATCTTGGAAATATGATGGGTTTCTGTGACAGAAAGATATTTAAAGATTAAAAAAAATGTTTGGGTACAAATATGCCAATCAAATTCAAACCAAAGAATAGCAGGGTTAACTCTGGATAGCATATCGTTTAGAGGTTAAGAAGATATACAAGAGCACACAGCAAAATTGGTAACAAAAAATGGGTGCAAAATAAAGCACAAACATGTCTGGCTAGAAGAAGACACCTTACCATTATCAGTCCATTCCAGGCATAAGAATATATACACTAGACAAAGACACGGTAAAAACAGAAAAGACAATCAACACTGTCTATCTGGTAGGCCTGACAAATCCTGCAGCCTGGAAATATGCAGGCCTTTTTCTGTCAAAGGTGTGGCTTGGTCTGTGCACAGAAAGGGCTTAGCTATGAAATTAAAAGGAGAATGCCTCACATGCACGAGAAGAATGCATGTTCACAAAACACGAGTTAATGGATATTTTGAAATCATAATACAATAAATTGAGGCAGATATGTTAGAACTGAAGAATAACATGGGGCATGTGTTAGAGGCATTTAAAAAAAATGGTAGTCAGAGTGAGACAGTGGTGCCATTGTGTGCAGGAGCTGATGGGAGGGTGAGAAAGAATTAACCGTGAAATGGATGAAATAAGAAGAGAGAGAGAAACTTAAAATGAGAAACAACAAAATGAGAAGGGATGGAAAAGGAAAAGGAAGGACAGATGGCTCTAGGACTGAAGACCCTAAATCCCAAATTAGACAAGCAGGTTTTGTCTCCAGCTGGACCCCCAGCTCTGTAACTTTGTAGCTCATTGTTTCTCTGAGCCTCATAGGACACTTTCCTCCTTCTGAAAAATGTGGGCAGTAAGGGCTGGGGAGTGCCCAGGGGGCAAGAGTGCTTTTCTGAAGAAGCATGAGAACCTGAGTTCAGATCTCTAGCACTGATGTAAAAAACTGGGTGTAGCTGCAGGTGTGAGCCTGTAACCCCAGAACTGTAAATAGTGGAGGAGGCAGGAGGATCACCAGGGCTTGTTGGATGCCTTGCTACTCCAGGTTCTGTGGGAAACCCTGTCTTGGGGTTTGTTTTCTGCAGGAGCACATACAGGCATGTGCGTGTGAACGCATGCACACACACCCACACACCCACCCACACACTCACCCCCCCCACATGCACAAAACACACCACACCCAGAGACATACACACTACACACCCTGGGGAGGAAGGAAGAGGGGGAGGCATACAATATATCACATGGAAACACACACATAAATAATAATAATAATAAAATAAAGTATATCATCTTTGCAAGGCTGTTAACCATGAAATGATGCCTAGACAAGCTTCAAACCCAGCATTTGGGGAGTTGCTAACAAAGCCTGTGAGTCTACAGGGATTGGGCTGGGTGGTGTTGGATGTGGTAGAACAGTAGTGGTGTCACTAAAAGCCAGAATTTTAAAAGGAAAACAAATGAGACTAATAAATGGGCTCCTGCTCAGGTTTTTAAGAACATGTAAAACATAAAACAATTAAAAACAGGCATAAAACTAATAGTACAGGAGAAAGTTAAAGCATATGCCTGTGTTACACATAATGCCATGATAGATTTACAAACTTCAAAGATAAAACATTTACACACGCATGTGTTACGTGTGAACATGTGTTGTGGGTATGAGTGTACATGAGAATTACACAGCACACATTCACTGTACCAATTGCTTATCTGTTGTGACATCATACTCAACAGAAACAACATTGGGAGACAAGATGTGTTTGGCTCATGGTTTCAGATTGATCAGTCCACCACAAAGGGAAAGGCACAGAAGAATGGTTCAGACCATGGTACCATGGTGGCAGGAACATGGGGCAAAAAAAAAAAAAATGGTTCACATGCCTGAAGATCAAGGAAGCAGGCAGCAAGGAGGGTTCAAGGAAAATCTTCAAAGGCACATCCCTAGGACCCCTAGGTCTCACCTTCCACAGCTATAAAGACTTCTCAAAAGAGCTCTACCAGCTGAAGATCAGGATGTAAAATTATGAGGCTGAGAAGATGTTTCAAATCCAGACCATATCCCCCAACCACCCCCTCAAACAGACAAAATTAAGGGAAATGAGAATAGGCCTTTAAAAGTCCCCAACGATCCGGGCTGGATTTACTGATAAAAGCCAGACAAACATTTTAAGAGTTGTAATCTCCACCCAATAGCACCAAGCTCTCATCCACTGCAGAAAACTTCAATTTATTCTGTCTACTGGAAATTTCCACACTCCTAAAGAGACCCTAAGTCCCTGAAATGATTTCACATTGACTATACACTTTAATTAAAAAAGGAAAGCTTGGAATCAATCACAGGAAAGTATCAGATAGTGTTTGTAATAACTGAGAAGAGAGAAATATTTCTTTAGGATAAAAAGTACAACTTAACAGCCAGACATGGTAGAATACGCCTTTAATCACAGCAATCGGGAGACAGAAGCAGGTGGATTTCTGTGAGTCTGAGGACAGCCTGGTCTCATAGTGAGTTCGGGGACATCCAGAGCTACATAGTGAGACTCTGTCTCAACAAACAAACAAACAAACAAAGGAGTACAACTTAAAACAGAAAAGTATCTTAAGTCTGACCACATCAAAATCAAAACCTTTCCTAACATAAAAAATAATGTGAAATAAAGGAATAAAGGGGCTAGAAATTATGACTGTGATACCTGTAAATTCAAATAACTAATTTATAAAAATCTAAAGAGCATCTTTTAATCAATAAAGAGAAAAACAATTGATTTTTTTTAAATGAGCACTGGGCCTCGAGAGATAGCTCAGTGGTTAAGAGCACTTACTGCTCTTACAGAGGACCTGGATTTGGTTCCCAACACACATCTTGAGTGACTGACAAAAGTTTCTCACTCCAGTTCCAGGGATCCAGTGCTCTGTGGTCTCCACTGGCACCTGAATGCCAGTGGTATGAATAAACTCATACAGGCACACACATACACAACAAATAAAAATAATAATTAAATTTTAAAAAGAGAATCATACTTTCCAAATACCATAAAAGAGTAAGTTAATCTAATCATAATAGACTCTTGCTTTTGTGCATCAATAATCAGTTGCTGTGTCTCTTTAGATAGCAGGTGGTCTCTTGTTGTCCACACCCAGTATTCTCAATTGTCTTCATTCATCTAGGTACTCACATAGCAGCTCATACCCATTTGTAACTCCAGTTCTAGACTTAAAAATATTGATAAAAGATCAAGTTACTCTAAGATGAAAAAACTCAGTGACTTACTAATATATGGGAAAGTATTAAAGCTCATTAATAATCAAGGAAAGGCTAGTTATATAATATGGTAGTATTTCATAACTATTACATTGGGTTTTTTTTTTTTTTTTTTTACAGAATCTGTCAATAATGTTCCCCAAGCAAATGAATATCATTTAGCATAACTGAAAACATTCCCCCTATGACTCAGTATTATGTCCACATTTTAGAAAATCTTTGGGACATGTTCTTAAAGGAGATACACTCACAGAATTGCTGATAGCCTCAAAAGAAATTGAAAAACTCTGAACAACAATAGATAAATCAATAAATAAAACGAGAACCATGAAATCCTGTTGCTGAATGGCCTGTGTGGCGTTTTGCTTTCACTGGAAATTTTAAAGAAAACAAAGAACACAATAAATCTTTCATGAACTCTCAAATATTTTCTTTGGTGTAGTTAAAAAATAGTATACAGGATACTAAATTCATAAAAACAATTTTTTTTTTCTGGACAACAGAGGGAAAAACCAAGATTAAAGATGTGAAATAAAGAGGGTGCTAGAGTTTGAGTCTTGGTTGTTCACCAGAGGCCACCAGCCTGTGGTGGCCTTAGAAGGAAGTAGAGGCTTTAAGATCCAGTGGGATCCAGTGCTACAAAGTCAGGCCATCAGGACATGTCCTTGAAGCTGATATTAGGGCCTGTTTTAGTTGTTCTCCCATTGCTGTGAGGAGACGCCATGAGCAAGGCAACACTTAAAAAAGAAAGCATTTAATTGGAGATTTGCTTATGCTTTAGAAAGTCCACAACTATCACGGTGGGAAGCAGACAGGAATGGCACTGAGTAGTAGCTAAAAGCTATACATCCTGATCCACAGGCAACAGGCAAAGAGAGACACTGACTGGGGTGGGCTTTTGAAACCTCAAACCCATCCCAAGCGACACACCCCCTCCAACAAGACCACACCTCCTAATTCCTCCCAAACAGTTCCACTAACTGGTTACTAAGCATTCAGATATATTTATATATGATTCTATGAGGGCCATTTTCATTCAAAACATCACGGATCCTAGTCCCTCCCTTTGCTCATTTGCTTACTGGCCCCAAGGAAGTAAACAGAGTTTCTTTGCACTGAGATTCCATCATGATCTTCAGCTCAAAATCAATAGACCAGGTGACCATGGTCTTAAATCTGTGAAGCTAAAAGCCAAACAAAATACTTTTCTTCTTTGAGGATGCCCATCCTTGGTATTTGTCTCAGCAACAGAAAGCTGACACACAGGGACTTAAAAAAAAAAAAAACTGTGGCAAAATTGATATGTCAAACATTATCACTGGGTCCATTTTTAAGCAAACAGTTCAGTGGCAGTTCATACTTTTACACTGTGGTAAGGCCTTCACCTCCATCCATCTCCAGAACGTTCTTCATCCTGCAAAAATGAAACTGACCATTCCTATGGCTTCCTCATAATTCTCCTTAATCCAAGCCCCTGGAACCATTCCATTTTGTTTTTATGAGTTTTACCACTTTGGTGTGATGATCAGCTTTAACTGTCAACCTGGTACAACCTAGAATCACCGGGGAAGACAGAGCCTCAATAAGAGATTGTTTACATTGAGTTTGTCTGTGGACTGACTTTTAAGTTAATTCATGGTTAACTTAACCACAAGTTAAGTTAACTCATGGAGGACTCAGTCCACTGTGGATGGCAGTATTCCCCTGGCCAGGGATACTGCTCTGTAGAAGAGTAAAGAAATCAAGCTGAGCCCAAGTAAGTAAGCAAGCAGCTGCATGCATTTCTTTCTCTTCTTGACTGTGGATATAATGTGACTAGTTGCTTAAAACTTTTACTTGTGTGACTTCATTGCAGTTATGGGCTCTAATATGGAATTTTGAGCCAAAATAAAGCTTTTCTCCCTTACATTGCTTGGTCAGGGTATTTTTTTTTTTTAATCACAGCACCAGAAATGATAGCGGACACCTGGTACTTCACTGGGTACTTCATAAGTGAAATTACACCATACACCCATTTGGGACTACTTTATTTCACTTAGCAAAATGACTTCATTTCATCTCTATTGCCACATGTGTCATCAGTCCCTCTCTCGGCTTGTTGAGTAATATTCCAGTTTGTGTGTACTCCATTTTGCTTATCCATTCCTGAGCCTGTGCACACTTGGATTGTTTCATGGTTTCGCTGTGAATAATATTGCTCTCAACGTGAGTGCATGAATACCTCTGAGTTTCTACTTTCAGTTCTTCTGGTTACATACTTAAATTTAAGAAAGATACCTTCCTTCCTTCTTTCTTTCTTTCTTTCTTTCTTTCTTTCTTTCTTTCTTTCTTTCTTTCTTTCTTTCTTTCTTTCTTTCCTTTCTCTCCTTCCTTCCTTCCTTGCTTTCCACACAGTCTTGCTGTGTGGAGCTATCCTATTTTATTCTATTCAACCCCAACTCACAATCCTGAAGTTCCCACCTTCTCTATGTCCAAATAGCAGGTGTATACCATTATATCCAGCAATTTCATCTTATTTCAAAAGTTGCATAAATTTTAAGGAAAAAAAAAACCTAGCTTTGAAGCAAATAAGCCAAGATGTTCACAACTTTTCAGTTCTAGGAGTTCCACTGTTTTTGTGGTTTTCTTGAATTGTATAGTTCTCAAGAAACACATTCTAATAAAGAAGGAAAACTTTAAAAATAAATCACACAGTCCAGAAAGATTAGAAACTAAGCCAATCATGCTTGTGTATTAAAACAAACCAACAAATAAACAAACAAAATACAACCTATAGGACCAGACTAAGTGCATCAATAATAAACATAAGACTATTCTATGGAATGAATGAGGTTGTCTCTATGGCTGTGAAGGTCAAACCTCAATGCTAAGAAATCTACCAGAAATTGTTACCAGGCCAAGCAAGAAAGTCTTATGGTCATTTAACAGTCACCAAGGTATCATTTGCTCCAGTAGTTATAATAAAGTATGTTTTGTCAGAAGGGGAGCTATGAAGGGGGAAAGGGGCAGCATAAGGGGTGAAATGAGGAGGTTAATGAGGGAATGAATCCAAGTAAGGTAAATTGTGTGTGTGTGTGTGTGTGTGTGTGTGTGTGTGTGTGTGTGTATGAAAATATCAGAATGAGGCCCTTTATATTTTTACTAAGCCAAAACATGTTTAGTTAGTTGAACACCCCCTCCCCCAAATTACTTGAGCTGATAAAAGTAAACCCACTAGAAGAAGTTATAAGCTTGGTTTTAGGAACCAGATTTTTGTCTTCTCCCTAATGTACCTGGGCATCTACCAACCTCTTTACAGTGTGACCCATCTATCAAGTGAAAATAATCATTCCTCATGAGAGTGGAATCAAGTGGCTTGTGTTTAATTGCCTACAATAGTGACTAGCACTACAAAGTACGCACCAAGAAAAACATTTGCATGATTGCTGACCTGTTAACAAGATATCTTCAGCCCAATATGCTCGTTATTATTACAGTCTATGGGGAAACTGTGCAAACAGATATTCCCTCTTGACAATGGTTCTACCAGCATCTTCATTTCACAGAATTTTGAAAGAATGTGAGAAAGAAGAGACAGAGTAATAGATGACAATTACAAAGGACGGAGTGTCATTACGTGTAAGTACTATGACTGTATACCCATGGAAGCAGAAGGTTTTTACTGAACACCTTCAGAATTAACTTTTAAAAGTAGGAAGTTGCTGGGCGGTGGTGGTGCACGCCTTTAATCCCAGCACTTGGGAGGCAGAGGCAGGAGAATCTGTGAGTTTGAGGCCAGTCTGGTCTACAGAGTGAGTTCTAGGACAGCCAGAGATACAACAGAGAAACCCTGTCTTGGAAAACAAAAAATAAAACCAAAAAAAAAAAAAAGGAAAAAAAAGAAAAGATAGGAAGTTAACCAGCACACATTTCCTTATAGCCTGAATATAGCAAAAGAAGACACAGGCTAAGCGTGAATTCCCATCTAAGTCATGGCAAAACCACAAATACTATAATAAAAGTATCAATATTTCATGTGAGCAATCTTTAAAAGAGTTATATTTTCAAAAATTAAAAGAAATTTAAGTAAATGTAAAAGAGCAATATAGTCTATGATATTTATATTATAAACACATGGGTTACCTAAATATATCTATAGGCTAATGTAATATAAAAGTGATTTCTCTGAGTATTTCCTGAGAACTGAAAAAAAAAGAAACCCTAAATGTTTACATTTCTTTAGATGTAGTTATTTGTATAAGTGTTTTGCTTGGATGAAGATCTGCACACCACATGTGTGCCTGGTGCCCATGGAGGTTAGAAGAGGGAGTCAGGTCCCCTAGAATTGGAGTTATGGGCCTTTGGGAGCCTTTTTGTAGAGGGTGGCAATTGAACCTGGGTCCTCTGAAAGAACAAGTGCTGTTAAGCACTGAGCCATCTCTCCAGCCTCAATTGTCAGCAATTGAAAGAAGAACAAATAAGACAGACTGCAGAACAATGTTGGCATGCGCTGACCTGGCCCTTCCAGATACTGAAATGTATCATAAACCAACAATAAAAAGAAAAGGGATCAGCAGGAGAGAAAACAAATATCATCTCTTTGTGTGCATTTTGCTTATCGCAAACTAAAATGACATCAAAGAAGTAGACAAGGGAAATTAGTCACCATAACATTTGTGAAATCCAAGTTATTTAGAAAAGGAAGCTGTGTAACTCAGATGTCTAGCAGAAATAAATTTTGGCTGGATTTGAAGGCTTCCTTTAATTGAGCTGAGAAATTTAAAGTAAGGCAGAAAGGAGTGTGTAGCAAATGACAGGGAATCACAAAGAAAAAGAGATAATTAAGGAAGTAGAAACATCTCTATGCTTTCTGAAATTGGAAAGCAAGGAATGAAAGCAGAGAAAATATTGTAAGCCCCTCCCCGCCCTCCTACCTTCCTTCTCTCTCCTAGGTTCCCTGCCCCCACTGTCTCTTAGACTCTAGCAGTGCCTTAGGAAGGGTGATACACAGCTCACAATAAATGCGGAGCTGCTGAACTGAGACATTAATTATGTTTGGAGCAGTAGGAAAATGGCTATGGACAAAAGAATGAGATCCAACTAGAAAACAGAAATACGAAGGAAGGGTCCAGTGCCCTAGCCACCAGAGGATGGCAAATTAAAACAGCCAGGCTTTGTTATCTCCACCTACTTCATTAGCAAAAAGGCAAATAAAAGCTGAGCATGGGGGCTCATGCTGTGATCCCAACACTTGAAAAGCCGAGGAAGGAGGATTGCCACCAGGTTCAAGGCAGCATGTCTCACATCGTGAGTTCCACGACAGCTTGCGTTACCAAATAAGACCCTACCTCAAAAACTCAAAGGAAAAACAATAACGAAAAGTCAGTCAAGGTCACAAACAGCCTGGTGGGCTTAAGCAACAGCTAGCTGGGTAGCTGGGTTATGCACTCCCTGTCAGTCAACGTAGAGAGCCATTGCTTAAGATTTATGGTGATGGTTTCCACTTTGCCTGGTCTGGGTCTTTGATTCGCTTATTTTGAAATGCGGTAAATCCCAAGGATATGCAAATCTGTGGTTAGAGCCCATGGTTGCCCCATCCTTCCCTAACTACAGAGACTGAAGAGTCTCCAAGGGAGGTTTTAATTTCCTCTCCCTGCTCATCTGAGGTCTGGTTTCCCAGGCAGCCAAGGTGCTGGGTGAACGCAGGGAGACCGATCCATCAATTTTGTGGCTGCCATACCATGGCGATTTTGAATCTTGCAATAAAACAAGATTAATGGACTTGACTTCAGTCGCTCTGACATTTCAGCAACAAAGGCTGTGCTTGCCAGGTTTCTACACCCCCACCCCCACCCCCATCCCCTCTGCCTTGTTGCTCAGCCATTTTGTAATCAGCAGCCAGGTTTCCTTTTCTCCCTGGGACTCTGGAAGAAGAAAACGGTAGTAATAAAAGATATACTGTGTGCTCTAAAAAGACACATTATTCTGATTTCTTTTAATCTTCAAAGACTAACGGGGAATTTGGTGGGAGACCGACTCTTACAGCCATATTGGTGGGAAGAAGCTTTGTTATTTCATCATATTACCCATCGGCATGCACCTAGATGCATCTGGCTTCCTGTAGGCAGCTGGGCATGGACAGATGGAGGATGGACAGTACTGAAGGACAGTAAGAACTCCTTATCCACAATTTGATATCCTGTAGTTTCATTTACCCTTGATTGTCAGGATCTAGAATGGAAAGTTCTAGAAGTAATTCAAAATCTTAAATTGCATGTCATCAGAAGTAGCAGGATGAAATCTCAGGCAATCCTTCTCCTCGCTACCCAGGATATGCACCATCATTTCCCCCAGTGCATACATGTGTTATAGACTACCCACTGATTAGCCACTTAGCAGTTGAATAAGTTTGAATCAGTTATCAGCTTAATTGTCCTTATTTCTCTTAAAATAACATCAAAGAATAGGAGTAGTGTTGCTTGCATTTTTTTTTAATTATGGTATAACTTCAATTTTATCCTTATTGTTGTTAATATTTTACTATGCTTGGAAGTATCTGCAATTTCAGGCATCTACTGGGGATCTTGAAATGCATCAGTCATGGATGGGGTGGTATTTAATATGAGGCATTTACTCTAAAGGAGCCTGAGGGTTACTGCCTTTGTGGAGGGATGGTGGTTTCCTTTACCTATGACTCCAGCTCATCCTAGCTCTTCCAAAGTCTTTCTGAGCTCAGATCACTGAAGAAAAGGAACTGCCATTCCAGGTCTCCCTGCCTCCTCCTGCTGTTCCCACCATCATAAACCAATATTTTATTGTTTTACATTTATACTAAACTATTATTTATGCTGCCTTGTTCTTTATGTGTGTCTCCTACAGCAGACATTGAGTTTTGCTTAAGCAGTATAGTGTGGGACACAGATGCTCTGAAAGTATTTCTAGTACTTAGCCAAACTAGTCAAAATGGTTTGATTCTCTTTTTCTGATTTGGTGTTATAATCCTGCTTTTCATATGTTTCTCATGTGTCTTTGCACAACTTTAACTTTGGGGGCATTGGCAAATGCTGACATAGATGGGGAGAAAATAGGTGAGAAATAGCTACTGACAGCTCACCTCTACTCAGCATGCACTATTCCCAGGTGTTTACTTTCTTTGTGTGAATCTATTCCCTTTATCTTCATGACACACCCACACACAGAGCAGAAAAGTCGCTGCTCACATCGACATTTCACGGAAGATGACATGGAGGTTGGAGTACAACTAGTGGACTCTTGAGTCACAGAGGTAGTTGAAGAGATTGATCAATGGCTAAGAAAGAGTACTCTTCTAGGGAACCCCAACTCAGTTCCCAGCACCCACCTCAGGTAGCTTACAGCTGCCTGTAACTCCAGCTTCAGGGGATCCCGTGTCTTGTTGTAGCCTCAACAGGCACCCTCATACCCAAGGCAAATCCCCCCCTCTTGTGTGTGTGTGTGCGTGCACACATGTTCATGTGTGTGCGTGCATGAGAGAGAGAGAGAGAGAGAGAGAGAGAGGGAGAGGGATAGAGAGAGAGACAGAAAGGGCTGGGGCTTCTAACCTTGATCACAATTACTATCCTAGACAGACCCTTGACAGCCAAAGAACATGTCAATTCAGGAAAAGGTAAAAACTGGTAGCTTTGAAGCCTACGTTCTAACAGGGAAATGTAGTTGAGTTCCAGTACTCAGCATGAGAATGCTCAAAAATAACCTGTTTTACAAAGAGTTGTGTATTTATACTTGTTCCAACCATGGCTGAAGTGCAGCACAGGGAAACAATTTAGAGGAAAGCAATAAAGTTGGTGATTTCTATTGCACTGAGATTAATAACAATGAGTTAAAGATGTATCTCAAAGGCAGAGCAACTGCTTAGTGACAGGCAAAGCCTTGGGTTCCACCCCCAGCTGTGCAAATTACTAACAATTATTATAATGATAAACAGCATCCAGAGCACTTGGCATGCACGACCCTCCTGGCTTCTTCCAACAGTGTGTTTTTCACCATCATCTACATGGAACATGAGAAGATGAACCTTTGTCACATCAGCAACAAGACACTCTCAGGAGTGAGAAAATCATAATGGTTCTAAAAGGAGACGTTGAAGTGAAGACTGCATAAAAAATATGGGGAAAATGTGAAGAGAAACAGGGGTTTCAACACCAGCATCAGGAAAAGGAGAATTCAAGGGTAAGTCATCATAGAAACAGAGCTGGGGGGGGGGGTGTCATAAATTTTTATGTGAAGTCTAATTTATAAAGTTAAAACCTAAACAGCTTGTATTGTTAACAAGCAGCAGTCAATCTTTTGTGTATATATAGGTATTAAACACACACACACACACACACACACACACACACACACACACACACACGGAGGATGTATATCTTACTAGGTAGTTCAGGCTGACCTTAATTTCATAATCCTCCTGTCTCAGCCTCATAGCTCATGAGGCTGGGATTATAGGCATGTGCCACCATGGAGTTTGAGAGAGACAGAGAGACAGAGAGAGACACAGGGACACAGAGAGGGACACAGAGAGAGACACAGAAAGAGAGACACAGAGAGAGAGACTACAGAAGAAAGAATAGAGTAACAGTGAGGGAGATATTGAGAGAGCAATGTACTTACTTCGCATTTCTGCAGATGGGTAATATAAAATAAATAAGAATACAAAGGACCCTGGGCAATAAAATTAGTAAGACAGGTTGTTGAAATTTATACTCATGTGAGTATAAAACCTTATACTATTTTTGGTGCCCATGACTGTGATCTCTATTGGATCACAAAGAAATTTTGATAGCCTTTCCATACACAGTGGAAGTGGCAGGGGTTTCCTCTCCAAGACTAATAAAACATTTATTTTTAAATTCAATCACCTAAAACTCTAAAGGCTATATCCCAAGTAATTGTATAGTGAAAGAAAAGTAAAAAAGAGTAGTTATAATATTCACAAGATATAAAATAAAAATGTTATGTATTAATACTTCAATAATAATAAAAATAGTTATTACAGTAAATGTATTTCTAAAGGAAAAAAATGAATATAAATTAAGTATTTCACTCTATGTTTTAGAGACAGAGAGGTAAAATAAAGACATTTAAAAATATTGATATGGAATAAAATCAATGATTTGTGAAAGGTGTAAAATTAATGATTTCATGCAGAGGCTGTGTTGTCATTTAACCCATAAGCTACACAAACTTTAACTAGGAAAATCAAGCAACTTCAAGTGAGGGCACTAGGATTAAGTAGACATATAAAGAATACCAACTTAATTCTGCCCTAATAGCTTGAGAATCATGATTAAGCATTCTGTAAGACTGTACCCCTGAAGGCATCCAATCATCTACTGTGGTACCTCCTTGCTAGCTACTTACTCTCTCCATAGTAGCTCTATTGTTTGTCTGAAGAATCCTGGGATTCCCTGGATCATAACTGTAAGGCCATAACTGGCCAATAAAAATATTGTCAATGACTCCCCCCCCCATACACAAATATAGAAAATAAAAATGACACTAATCATTAAGGAAGCCAACAGATAAAAAGTCTTTCTATTCAATGAACCATGAGCCAGGTGGAAGCGAGGGCCATTCTTTGTTCAACCCATCAGAACATAAAGGAAAAGGATAGGCATCTTGACTCCTGTCTGTCTGCCATCTCTTTGGCAAGGAGATCCTGGACACATCATTTAAGTCGAAAAGCTTCAGTGAAATGGTGACAACTACAGTGTCTCAAAGTCTTGTCAAGAGGAGTAACAGACGATGTGCCTTTTGGGCCTACCCAGGGAAAAGCTCCTATAAATATCAGCTATTACTCACCATAAAAGTAACAACGGCAAGGTGAATACACAAGGGACTTAACTCCAGGACATAAGAGAAAGCTGGAACAAATGGTGAGTGGATTCCATTTCCCGGGTGCTTAAAAGATGCCCATGTTCCCATTTGAATAACATATTTAATATATTTTTAAGCAGTAACAATGCAGTCTCCATTACAAGGTGTTGCTTGATGCCTTGTTTTTAATATCACAGCTCATTAATCTCCCCTCAGCCCTATGGATTAGGATTTAACTTCTGTCTCTAGATCAGCACACAGAAGTTCAGAGCATTTAAATCACCTTCTAAGCATTCTGTGTGGCAAAGATGGAATAGCCAAGATATAGACGCGGGCTTCATGGCCCTCCTAGAGTTTCTACATGAAACTGTTTCTCTCAACCCACAAAACCACATATATGATGAGGAAGAGAAGGCCAAGTCCACTATCAGTGCAGATCATTGCCTCCCATGCCTCCCCACACTACATGGATCAGAGCCAGAGCATGGATACAGGGTCAGGATCAGTCACTTGATAACACCAACACAGTCAGAAAGGAATTAATCAATGGAATTATCTTTCATGCTCATCACTCACCTAAAGAGACATCAGTGCATTGCTGGTTTGATAAAAGAGTTTCTGAGATCTGACTTAATAAACCTGAAGGAAGGTTATTCACCAGGGTAAGGCTTTATCAACCTTGCTTATGACTTTAAAGAACCAAGTCTTTGTTTCACTGACCCTTCTCATTGTTCTTTTAACTTCCGTTTCAACCACTTTTGTCCTTGATCATTTTCACTCCAACTGCTAATAGGGGATTTGACTTGTTCTTGCTTTCTATGCTATTTAATTATTTATTTGAGAATTCTCTGATTTCTTAAGAGTGGGCTTTTATAGCTTCCTTTAGAATCTTTTCCATTGTATTCCACAGGTCCTGGAATGCTGTCTTTCCAGTTCCTTTTCATTCTAGGAATTTAACAAATTTCCCTCATGATTTATTTTGTAACTCATTTATCATTCGAGAGTGTGCTATTTAAGCGGCTCTCTGGCTTTGTGGATTTTCTGTAGTTTCTCTTGTTGATTTGTACTTTCAATCCATTGTGAAGACGGAATACATGAAATTGTTTCAGTTTTCTTATCTTTGTTACGATATATTTTTTGACCTAAACTATGGTCCATTTTAGAGAATTTTCATGGACCAAAGACAGTGTTTATTCTGCAATGTGTGGGTAGAATGTTCTGTAGACACTGTTAAGTCTACTTATCTACAGTATCGATTTTGGTACTTCTTGATTTAATTTTTGTCTGAATGACCTGGTCATTGCTGAGAATGGAGTACATTGTCAATCTGCATCTTTACATCAAGCCATATTTGTTTTATGACATTGGGTACACCGATGTTTTATACATATGTGTGTGTGAACATTATATATATATATATATATATATATATATATATATATATGCATAAAATTTGTTTTTCTGTATCTTTCATTTGAAGAATTGAGACCTTCAACATTCTGAGCTATTATTAAAAGGTATGTGAAAAAGTTACTTGGACATTTACAAAGTCACCACTTTTGATGGCACACAGCATAGATTAGATCAATTATAAAAAGGCGTTAGGAAGAGGAAGATCCACATCTCTGTGGTCACAGGAAAGAACAAACAACACTAGAACATAGATAAGTGAGTGAGAGTTAGGAAACCCGTGGATTCAATGAGGAAATGGTAACCTGTCCAAATGCCACTGTAGCCCACAGCTACTGTGGGTCTCCTTCCCCACAGAGTATGTAGGCTCCTGGCAGCGATAGATGGAGGGACTCTCTTGAGTTTAATACTAACCTTTTCCCACTCAAGGCCCACAAAGCACCCACCTTCTCCCACCTGCTTCCCATCCTCAATACTGAACTACCTGGAGCCTCAAGATGCAAAAACCAATTTTCCTGCACCAAACTTCAAATCCTTTGGAGAAGATCACCTCCTGTGGCCACTCTTCAGAACCCCTAACAGTGTGACTGGAGAGGCCAAGGACTTCCTCTACTTCTGCCAAGTTCTTATCTACTCATCTCTTAGTTTTATTGTCTTCTCATCTTCTGTGGCCAAGATAAAATACCTTGTAAATCAGTTTGCACAGTTAGATCATCCCCTGGCTCCAAAACCACAGGAGACAGGTGCAGGAATGCTAAGGAACCAACTCCTGAAATTTGGATGTAGTCCATTCCACCCCAGAGGAAGTATCTCTGCACCTAGGCAGGCTTCCACATCCACCCAGGGGTCTTTGCAGGAAGGATCAGGCAGAGTCTTCTCTTCCCCTCTTTCTCCTTGCCTCCCCGTTTCCCCTCCCCCTCCTTCACAAACTTCTTTGTTTTAATTGCTAAAAGAAACACAAAGTTTTATATATTAAAGGGATGTTATACAACAACCAATGGCTATATATGATCCATAACACTTATATCAGCCTAAATATTTATTCCTTAAACACTTAACTAATTTTTTGTTGTAAGAACCTTTCTTCTAGCTTTTTAAAAATGCATAATGCACCATTAGTATCTGCAGTTGTCACACTGTGCCACAGCCCCAGAGCTTCTTGCTCCTATCTTACATGGTGCTAACTGATCAACCTTTTCCCATACAAGCCTCTTTCCTGTCCCTGGTCTGTAATAACCATTTCCAACTTTTACGAGATTAATATGTTTTATATGACTTATTTCATGTAACATGCTAATTTCTAGTTCTGTGTATGCTGCACAAATCACAGGATTGCATTCTTTTGTGTGGTTAAATAATATTCGGTTGTGTGTAAGTAACACATTTTTAGTATCCACTCACCATTTTGTATATACTTGGCTTGTTTACGTTTTCAACTATTATGGATAACACTCCAAGAACATGGGGACATGAAGATGTCTCTTCAGCATGCTGATTTCATTTGCTTTGCATATAGAACTACCGTGGGATTTTTGGATTACATGGCAGTTCCATATTCTTTTAAATTTTGAGGACTTCCCATACTGTTTTCTGTAATGACTACTAATTTGCATTCCTACCAGTGGTATTCATGGCTTCCCTTCTTTGTCCATCCTTATGCCCATTTTTTTTATTACTGCTGTATTTTTAAAAATAATGTCTTATTATGTTCTCTCTCCCCCCTCTCTCTACCCACCCCTCTTTTTCTTTTTTTGAGACAAGGTCTTATGTAGGCCAAGCTGGCCTCAGAGTCAGTAGGCAGTAAGAATAACCTTGGAATCCTGATCGCCCTGCCTCTGTCTCCCTAGTCCTGGGATTACAGGTGTGCTCCACCATGGCTGGTCTGTGTAGTAATGGGAATTGCTTAGCACATACAAGGCAACTGCTCCACCAACCAAGCTACATCTTCAGCCCCCTTATTACAGTTCAACTGCATTTCCCCGGCACTTGTGTGGAGCATCCTGAGCCTCAAGAAGAGCCACTCCCATCACAGAATCTTTCAACTCAAGGGGGTTTAATTAACCAGTCATATTGTGGCAATTCCTTCCATTCAATGGAGAGACTTTTGACTCTAAGGACCCATGGAAGACTCCTGTGCTAGTATGAAGTTGAAAATCAGTAGGGGCTCAACAATGGTGGCTGGTACCCAAGAGCCATTTGCCTGACCGCCTTCGCATAACAAAGTTTTTTCATAAATGCGTTCTGATCAAATGTCACAAAATGGCAGCCAGTTCTTTGGCTGCCATCATAGCATGGTCAAAAATGTGAGAAAAAGCAGATGTTCCCAGTCTTCTCCTCCATCTGTGGTGGGTTTATGTCTTCTGTCTCTCTAATTTCACAGTTATAATATGTTAGATGAAAGTAGCATGGCATTTTTGCCATGACTACAGGACTTAAACCCCTTAGTAAGTCAGACCTGGCTCTTGGTATCTATTAGTTCTTTCTGCTTCAGGCTTGTGTCATTCCATCTGGCCTCCCACCCCCCAAAAACATCCTGAACTCACCAGTTTTGGTACCTAGATGTGAAAAGTTTGAAGAATTAACAAAAAAGACACAAAGCAAAAGGTGGGTAAACAGGTGAACTGTCAGGAAAGTCTTCATCATTGGTCCCCAACTGCCCAGTCCAGATCCCATGTAACTGCCCCAGTGTCTCTAACCATTAGCATACATCACCGGCACAGACTTCCTGACCACGGACAACCAACATATCGCTCCTTGTTGAAAGGAAGTCTAAAAGAAGGCAATTCTTTTTTAATTTAAAGTCATATTGAACGAGAGAATATACTCCCCCTTGTTCCTGGAATCCCTTTATTTCATAATGAGTCCTTACCCTATGGACTTAACCTCAAGTGCCAACCGTGAAGAAAGAGAATGCAGGAGAAAGCAGCCTGGTCATCCACAAGCCTTTCCCACAGCTTTCCTATCCCCACAGTGTCCCTGATGAGAATAAGCCATGCACGTAGGTATAAAGAGCTGAGGAAAATGACCATGTCTAGTCTGGAAGCAATCCATATAGGGCTGAATGGCCATCAGTGATCTGGAAACAGTGTGTGACGGTGTAAGAGGCTGAAGGAAATGACCATGGTTGGTTGGGAAGTAGTATGTATGGGTGTGAGGGACTGAGAGAAACAAGTAAGGGTGGGCCACAAACAGTAGATGTGAGTGTGAGAATCCATGAGGGATGGCCATGGCTACTCCAGAAGTTTCTCTAGGCACATAGGTTGAAGCAAAACAAAACAAAACAAAAAACAAACGAACAAACAAAAACCTTTTCTTTTTGTGGTTTGGACCAAAAAATAGAGCATATTGTCCCTAAGCCTCTCCTCTCCTGGGGTGATAGGGTCACAGAGCTACTAAAAAACGGCCATTCATCAGACTGGCCCACTGAATATGGATTACAGGCTCAGCACCTCGTCTTCTCTCCCAATTCTGGTCTATTCTCCAGCACAGAGGTCTGTCACACAAGAAAGGAAGGTTCAAATCTAGCTAAGAGCCTTCCCACAAGGTGCCCTAATATACACAAGGACAATCTGCCAGGGAAGTCTCCAGTTTACAAGGAGCAGGGCCTCTGGGCTGCGTTTCTTTTTCTCCCAGGAGGCATCTCATCAACTATGTAAAATTTCCCACATCTTTTATAAAGATTTTTTAATTAAGAAAATTCAGTATAAGGTAATTGAAACTTATTAAAAAAGCATAGACAATCAAGTTACAGTCTAAATTCACCACCTGGGTCTGACCGATGTTGACCTGTTATCAAACTGCTCTGCTTTTTTAAAGAATAAAACATGGCAGTAGTCAGCATTCCTAGTCTCCTAAGTCCGTAGAGCTAGAGTCACCTTGTGTAACCCTGAAGATGGCTTGTAACAGTATAACACTGGAGAGAGTATGCAAGCGTAGCTCTTGCATTGTAAAAAAAACAAATAAATAACTAAATAAGCAAGCTCTTATAATTGCTGGTCCTTCCCCTTAGTTTCGTCAACTATCAAGTAAAGTTTGGTGAATTAAATGAGATAATATATCTTAACAGGTCTCAGTACATACAGCTACTCAATACATCTTAGCTGGCTGTCTACATAGAGTATCACCAGGACCATTTTTATTTTCTTTCCCAAAAACGTCTACTTATTTTGAGATTTGAATATGTTAATATATAGATTCAGCTCATTGTTAATGAGTTATAATATCCCTTTGTGTGAATACACTTCAATTTAATTATCCATTGTCTTATTGTTGGACCCTTGAGTTCAGTCTAGTTTTTCTCAATTGCTGCAATAAATCAGCACACATCTCCATGGGCACATGCAAAGATTAGCTGCCTAGAAGGAAAGCTGCTAGTTGCGCACAACTTGAGGCTCAGTAGATATTTTTGCTTCCTATAAATATTCTTGAGCTCTATCCTGGGATGCAATTAAGTTACTTGAAAACATGTTGATTCTTTGGAGACTTCCCTTTCAAGCTTTGTCAGGTAGGACCAGAGCAGCCTTAATCTAGGGCTAATTTTTCCACGTGATTGATTACTTCTGATTACTCTGACACCCTATGAATACTGAGAGTTTGCTGCTCTGCCTGGCAATACAAACTGTCCCTGTTCTTGTATGAGTAGCTCCCACATTTTTGCAGGTGGCCTCTGACAGTGGCTTCAATAAATGCACTGATAGATATTCAGTGGAAGACTTGAGGCGCCCATACACAGACCCACCGTTGTCTTGTCCTTGCAGTCATTCTCTTCTTTTAAGGGCTTTTAAAAATTATTTTTATTTTAATGCATTGTTGTTTTGCCTGCATATATGTCTGTGTGAGGGTATCAGATCCCCTGTAACTGGAGTTACAGACAGTTGTGAGCCGCCATGTGGGTGCTGGGAATCGAACCTGGGTCCTCTAGGAAGAGTAGCTCTTAACCACCGAACCATCTCTCCAGTCCCTCTTCTAAGGGTTTTTAAATCGAATTCCTCACATTACAGCTTGAAGAGCTTCCATTGCTCACAGCTGAGAACTTTAATACAGAAATGTTGCTACATCAGCTTTTCTTTGGTATGGAGTTGCCAGAGAAAACCTTTCTGTTGCTCCTTGTACATGGCATACAGCTGTATTTAAAAATACTTAAAATCCAATCTAGGCATATACATATTTTAAAGAAGAGCTTAATCCTCTTCTGGTTGTTAAAATTACTAGTATAATATATTGGGAATTATTTATACTTTCTTCTTTTGAATGTTTTCTTTATCAGGCTTTGTTTTAATATTTTCATTTTCTCAATTCTTTTAGGCTCTGTGATGGTTAGTTTTATTTTAACTCGATACAGGCTTGAGTCATTTTAGAAAAGGGAAACTCACAATTGAGAAATTGCCCCTACCAGATTGCTTGTGGAAAAGACTGTGGTGCATTTCCTCCACTGATAACTGATATGGGAGGGCCCAGCTCACTGGGAATAGTACCACCTCTACGCAAGGGGTCCTGGGTGCTATATGAAAGCAAGCTGAGTAAGCCATAAATAGCAAGCCAATGAGTGGTATTCCTCCATGGCCTCTGCTTCAGTTCCTGCCTGAAGTTCCTGCTCTTTGAGTTTTGGCCTTGACTTCCCTCAGTGATGGACTGTGATATGAGAGTATAAGCTGAAACAAACCTGTTCTTCCCCATGTTGTTTTTGGCCATGGTGCTTTATCAGTGAATTAGAGACTTTAACTCAGACAAGTTTTTTTTGAGAGTCCACACACCCTTTCTTTTCCTAGCTTTAATCAGGCTCCTTGGGTTTTGCTTTCTCACTCATGTCCTCTGGGGTAACTGTGAAATCTTCAGCTTTTCTGATGTTTGTGTAACCAACACAATCTGAAGTTAATCCCCCTGTCGTCCTCTCAGACATTGCATAGATGGTACAAGTTTTGTACTTCTCTTACTTTCTTCCCACCCTTCTGGTTGCTGTCTTATAAATTACCCTGCAGAAATAGTGTACTTTCGTTTGTGTTTTTCATATAGAAATGAAAAGAAACTGTTACATGTATTTCAGTGGTATAGTTTACTTAACCCAGGTTATCAAAAAATATTACCAATTCAACGTTAATCAACATAAAATAGTTGATGAAATACTAAACATCTTATAAACTTATTTCTTAGACTCTGATATGTATGTTATAGTACATTTCAACCCAGAAACAAATTTCTGCCAGACATACTTAATCTGTGTATGAATTTTATAAAATTAATTATTGAAAACTAGATTCTAATACTTGAGTTATTCCAAACCCTCCTAGAATGTTTTCCAATAACTAAATTGGTTACAAGTAGTAACACTTGCTTTGATTTTAATTGTTTAGGTTACACATAACAAGATTCACTATTTAACTATTTTGGGCGTG
The DNA here is from genome assembly GCA_026225945.1 of Cricetomys ansorgei. NCBI lineage: Eukaryota > Metazoa > Chordata > Mammalia > Rodentia > Nesomyidae > Cricetomys > Cricetomys ansorgei. Next base: position 8,880,103 of record JAMJFZ010001100.1, on the reverse strand, counting down.
TGAGTCAACAACATCAAATATATTCATATTGTACTGCAAATAATCGCTAGAAGGTTTTTTTAACATTTAAAAAAATGAACCTACATTCCCATCAAACAACTATGCCTTTACCCTCGCTTCAGTCACTGGCAATATCTATTCATTTTCTATTTCTATGTGATTGACTAGTCTAGACACCACACATAAGTGGGAAATGCGTTTGTCATTTTATATCCATTAGTATAATGCCTTCAAGGTTTATCCATGGAGTAACACCTATCATATATTTTTTAAGGCTAAGTAGCATTCCATCATATGGCATATGCCATGATTTGCTCACTGAGTCAATTGACAGGCATTCTGTTGTTTTCATCCTTAGCTACTGTAAGTAGCGCTGCTATGAACATGGGTGTAAGAACATTTTTTCAAGATCTCACTTTCAATGATTTTGAGTTTATATTCATAAGTGAAATTGATGAATCATAATGTAGTTTCTATCTTTGTTTATTTTGGGGGGGGTGAAACTATCTTACTGTATCCACAGCAGGTTCACCAATGCACAGGGGTTCCAATTTCTCTTCCCTTCTACCAATACTTGTTATCTTGTGTGAAAAACAGAGATTTACTTTACTATTAGAAAGATGGTTTCCTATCAGGACACAATCAGACTGACAGAAAGAGGCGTCTTGTTATAGCTTTAATTTGCATTTCTGTAATTACTAGTGAGGTTGAGTATGTCTTCAAATACTTTTGGTGATTTTTTAAATAATCTTTGGAAAACTATTAATTTAAGAATTTTACTTACTCTTACATTGTTTTGCTTGCTCACTGTTACTGAGTTTAAGAATTCTTTATATATTCTTCATTTTTTACCCCTTGTTAGATACTGTTTGCTGAAGAAACTATCCTTTTCCCATTGTGTAGTATTGATAACTTTATTGAAATCACCTGGTCTTTTAAGCTGAAATTAATTCTGAGCTCTTTATCTTGTTGAATTGGGCATTGGTTCACACGTCAGTCTTTATACCACTTTTATTTTTATTTTTTATTTTTATTTTATTTTGTTTTTTCCTGGGGCACTGCTTAAACTGTTGTACCTTTGTGTTATGTTTTGAAATTAGAAGTGTCACATCTCCAACTTTGTTCTTCTCCAAAATTATGTTGTCTTTTTAGGTTCAAAATAGAGCATCTTGCATGTGGAAATTGTGTTGATATTAAGTCTTCACAACAATCCCAGGACGCCTTTCTGTTTATGTGAATTTTCCCTGAGTTCTTTGAACAATGCCTTGCAGATTTTCTGGGCACAATCTTTCATCAACTTGGTTAAGTTTATTGCTAAGTCTTCTGTCCATTCTGACGCTATGTCAAATAGGGCTGTTTTCTTCATTTCTATTTTTGGGAAATTTTTGCAATTTTTAATTACTTCTTTGAGAATTTTGTACAAGATATTTTATTCATATTCACCTCCCTCATTAACTCCTCCTAGGTCCATCACCCCTTTCCTGTCACCGCCACCTTTGTGTCCTCTTTTCATTTTTGACTCATAAAGTCCAATTTGTAATGCCCATATACTTTTAGATGTGAAGAACATGGTTGACCTATTAGGGGCTGAACACTTATAGAAAACTGACTGTCCCTCCTCCAACAGCTATCAATTGCCAATAGGTCCTCAGTTAGGGGTGCAGCTTTATGCCTATTTTCCCCCTCCACACTGGAATTTTGCCTGGCTTAAGCTTGCCCAGGTCTTGCCCTCTATGATGGAGTATAAGCTGTAAAATGGAATTAACCCTTTCCAAGTTCATGTTAATCATACTGTTTTATCATAGCAATAGACACCCTAACTAAGACATATCATTTCTTTTGATGGTTTGCCTGTTTTGGCTAGAATCTTCAGTACATTGTTGAGTAGTAGTGATGAGAGTAGCAATCCTTGCCTTGATCTTGATGTTACTTGGAAAGCGTTCAGTGCTTCACCACTGAATATAATGTGAGATTGAAGCTTTTTATACATTGTGTTTTTCTATGTTGAGCTAGTTTCCTTCTTCTGCTAGTTTGAGTGTATTTATTATAAAAGTTGTTTATTTAAAAAAATAAATTTCTGCATCGATATGACTATGTGTTTTTTTCTTCATTCTTTTGATGTGGTATATTGTGTTGATTGATTTTCAGATTGTGAACCACTCTAAAATTCCAGAGCCAATTCTTGCTTGGTCACAATACATGATCTTTTTAATGTGCCTTTGAATTCTATTTGTTCATATTTTGTTGAGGATTTTTTTCATCACTATTCTTCAGTGATATCTTTCAGATTATGCCTGCTTTTTTAAAACTGCTGGACTCATAAGATGAGTTTGAAAATTGTCTCCACTCATCAATATTTTGGAGAGTTTGTGGGAAACTGATTTTAGTCCTTTGACTGTTCAATAGATTTCACCAGTGAAGTCATATGGTTCTGGATTTTGTTGGGGGAATTTTTAACTACTGATTTGATCTGTCTAGTAGAGTGTTATTTAGATTTTATTTCTTTATAATTCAGTTTTAATAGGTTTGTTTTTGTTAGGAATTTATCTACTTTACCTAAGTTATTCACTCTGTTGACATATAATTGCTGATAATTGTTTCTTTCATATCTGAAAAATCAGGTGTCAATGACCACTTCATTTTTGGTTATTTGAGCTTTCTTTCATTTTTCCTTAAGTGAGCTAAACATTTGACAACTTTGTTAATATGTTGGCTTTGCTTATTTCCCCTCTTATGCTTTAGTATTTTGCTTTAGTGGCCTGGAACCCAGTACCTGAGGTGTGTTTCTCATGGTTTCGGTTGCCCATTACCAATCATGGTGTGATAATTGGGAATAAACAAATCAAAACTTGTAGATTACAAACATCTGAGTAACCTGCTAGGATCTCATGATCCTTTCCTGCCCAGAATGTAAATAATTTCTCTGTCAATCATATATATTCTGCTTATCTGTTAATTCACTTCATGCCATTCACAGTTATCAGAAAAGGTATCTTTATGTGGCAGCCCAGTATGGCATCACAATGCCTATGTCATTCTGTTCATTATGTTTCATTGTGTAGGTATTTCACCATTTCACTGCATCAAAATAAAGGTGAGTAGAATAAAATAAGATATTTTGGGGAAGACAGACTGCATTTTCCTAGCTTGTATTATATATATAAAATGTATTTTACATTTAGTGATTACTGTCAGTCGCTTACAGTGTTTAAATTATAGTTAAAATTCATCACAGTTATGTAACTGTGTGTGTGTGTGTGTATATATATATATATATATATATATATATATATATATGAAAAAACATGATGCAGCATTTTAGAATTTCTTTATATTTGTGCTTCTAAGCATCCACTGTGGTTCCTGTCCTCCTGGATAAAGGAAGGACACTGTATTTCCTTCCTTTTTCTAGATTTGAGTTTAACTTATTCTTCTTTTTCTAGTTTTTTTTTTTTTAAGTTACAAATTTAGGTTACCAGTTTAAAGCCTTTCTTTTTTGCTTAAAGTGTTTGCAGCAATAAGATTTCTATTTTTCACTCTTTTTGCAGCATTCTGTAAGGATCAGTGTGTTGTATTGTTTTTGCTTGCCTTGAGGTATTTTCTCTTTTCCCTGTGATTTCTTCTCTGGCTTCCACACTCCTTTGGGCTTCTATTTTATCAGCTTAAATGATCTCCCTTATTCCCAGAAAGGGAGGAAAGTCTCTCTGTTTTTAAGGTTGGCTATGTAGTGCAAGAAAGTTATATCTTACGAATCGAATGGATGAATTGTTACGGGAGAATAGGCGTCATCAAATAGTCAGTCTTTCTCTTAGATGCCCCTCAGGAGCAGTAGAATCACATATTATGAAACACAGGGGAAAATGGCATTTCATAACTAAGAAAAAGTTTTATCGTAATTGAGAAATATTATTCAAGTTATTCCTTTTCTGGGCAAATGCATCATTTCAGATCTCCTGCTCTCCCCAGCTGTGGACAGAACTTCATTGCTCTGTTGCCCACAAATGCACCCCTGTGCCTCTCCAGCTCACTCTAAGGTTTTACTAGAGACTTGTCTACATTCTTAGACAGTAAACCAGCTCCAAAGAAGCTGGAGAGAGCAGCTCCGTGCTTAAACAAGCCCTATATGAGCCCTTCCTTCTCTCATTCCCAAGACCAAACTCCAGAGAATTTGAAGAGAGAGCTTGAAGAGTGAAAAAAAAAGTCCTAAATGTTGATTTATTGAAAAAAATCTGTGTGTTGCTTGAAGATTACAGCAGGATGGATGGTCTGGCCTGTTGGCAACAGCAGAAATCAATTCTACTCCTTTATAAGCAGAATCGAGACATGTACTGCAGCTGCCTCCCCCATCTGCTACTGAAACAACACTTTTCCCTGAGAAAGTTACCCATCCCTCTTTTTGTGTTACCATTCTCATGTTAAGATGGAGGAATAGACATTACTTCTAGGCCTTTTGGCTATGATCAAGTGAAGCGTGAAGAAAATGGGAAAATCGATGTACATTTTTAGGAAAGAGAATTTAATATATCTCATATCATGGGTTTGGGTACTCACCCAAAACCTTATCGATGGTGTTCTTTCTTTAGATAGCTGAAGCTTATTCCAGCTTGAAAGGAAAAAGAAAAAAAGAAAGAAAGAAAGAAAGAGGGAGGGAGAAATAATTTTACAAAGACACTAGAAGGATTGCTTAAAAGAATCTAAACAGCACTGCTTGGTTCACATGCCTGCCCATTGGTGATGGTCAGGGAGAAGAACAAGGCCACAGGGCATAGTTACTGGCAGAATCAACAGTCCCACAGAGAAGGGGAAAGGGACATGGGCAAATGAAGGTTACATATAAAGCTTCATGGGAGCTGGACATAAATGCTAGATAATAAGAGTTCAGTTTCCAGAGTGAAGAAAACAGTTGGCAATCAAAGTCTTGTTTTAATTCTTTTTCTTAAAACTCACTTTGAAAAATTAGTCACCATCTAAGCAAAAAGAAGCCTCTTTGATGAGGGTCGAGAAATGCACTAATCTATGTCTATAAAGATTTAAAGCCCACTCCACAAGATGCAACTTGGGCCTGGTAGTATCAGCTGGGCCCACAATCTGTGGGTGGCTAGGTTATAGGCCCCAGGGGAGCACCTAAAACCATTATTCTGGTAGATCTAAGGTTTTTAAAAGAAGTTGAAATTAGATATTTACATGAAATCCTCATGTTTAAACTGTTGATTCAAACTATTGTAACTGAAACAAAAGATATTTGGGGTTTATTCAAAGGCAGAGGCTACCTAATTTCCTCTTTAGAATTTTCTAACCTGTTGACATTTTGAGAGATCTGTGAGCTTTGATAAGAAAAATATATCTTGATTTTTTTTCATTGATCCCTCCAACTTACTAATAGCTTTTCATTTCATTGTGATTGCAGACCACAGATCTGCCACAAAGTTTGCCCTCCAGTAACAAACAGAGGGTTTTTATAATGTAAATTTGCTAGTGAAAGCCATTGGTAAAAGATAATTTATGTCGACTCTAGTTTGAAATTTGGTGATTAATAAGTCCTCTACCAGATCTCAACACAGCTGAGCCATTATTGAGCAATTCACCAGCTGGCAGATGTTCAGCCAACAAATGGTGAAGTCATGTACCTTGGTCACTGTCTCAAGATGACCTAGATAGCCATCTATCATTCATATATTCTTTATCCACCAGGACTGGTTATTAGTAAGAGGAAGGGAATCAAATACTACTCACATTTACCATATTACTGAAGCCAAGCCTCCAATTTGATACTGTTTCTTTCAAAATAACTTAGTTTCCATATTTTTAAATGAACTTTCTCATTTTGAATCTATTAATAAAAAAACACCTAAGTGATCAAATAACATATTCTTTAGATGACTTCTAGTATTCTTATAATTATCTTCCCATGCACTTATTGTATTTTGTAGTTCTTTGTATTGTATTTTCTACATTTGAAAATTTTCTGTGCTAAATGTAATGGAATATCTTGTACTGATGCATATTGGAGGACTAAGTATCAGGAAAAAAATTCATGTAAACATGAAGAAATCTGGGTCAATTCAGGAGTCTAGTTAATTCTAATATCGTTATATTAATTTCTTAGGTCTATGAATATGCTATGTATTATGTTAATGGCAAAGGTGGCTGGTAAGGAGTAAATGGAAAATCTTAGTTGTATTTGTATGTGTGTGAAGGTCAGGAGTTGTCAAGTGTCTTCCTCAGTCACTGTTTACCATATTTTTTGAGGCAGGATCTCTTACTGAACTTGGAGCTCACCAATTTGTCTATACTGGCTGGTCAATAAGCCCCAGGAATCCTCCTGTCTCCACATCCCTAATTCTGGTATTATAGACTGACTCTTGGGAGGGAACTAAAGGCCATGATGGAGAAGTAACAGTACTTGATACCTGATGCCCACAAGGGGCCCCAGGAGCACCCTGGCTCCAGATAGCTACAACATCAAGTCCTGCTTCACTGAGACTTGGAAAGTGACCTTCTGCTCTGGGAATCAAATGTTATCAGCAGAAAGGTATGGAGAGATTGAGCCTCATCCAGGAGGTAGGCGGGATGACTGACAGACAGTGAAACCTACATGCCCTATCTCATGCACCTCCTGACCCCAAACCAATATGCTGACGAGGGAGCACCTCTGCCTGTCCATCCCCAACTCTTCAAGACCACAGGCCCTAGTCTCTAGTGTTACACTGCTGCTTCCGCCTGTGCGTTTGTTGGAAGATTTGTTAAAACTCACTCCTCTGCCTTTCTAGTTGTCTCTCAGGTTCACTTTGCAGGCTCTAGCTGGGCCTGGCTTCTAGAAGGGAATGGGCCATTGGCTGGGTTTCTTAGCCTACCCTGTCTCTTCTCTAGCTAAGTTCTGCTTTGGTGTGGTGCCCAGGAAAAGCTGTCCCGGGCTCAACCACTCCCCCTGCAGTTCATCCACCACTGTCAGTGATGGTCTAATTATGATGTCTTAGCATCTAGAATGTATCCTGTGGAGTCTTACCTGTGATTCACATAGAGAGGCCTGGGGTTCAGAGCTATTGCTCTGTGCTTGCTTGGTTAGCTCCTGCTGGGATGGTTTCAGAGGCCATGCTGGTGCAACAACAGTACAGGTTTCCTTGTGTTTCTGCCCCCTCTATCCCCATGAGTAGCACTGAGAGTCCCCTTCCCCACAGAAAGGCTCCTAAGGGAGAAAGTCATTATCCAAGCCTCATTTGTCTCACCCTGGTTGTGTAACCTAAACCTTGTACCTGGCCTGTCAGTTTGTATTGCCTCCATTTGTGCTGCCTCTTCCCTGTCTGTCAGTGCCACCATCCCTGGATACACCAGACACACCTTCTCCAGGCCCAGTAAGGATGTGGGACCAAGTGCACACAGTTGGGAGTTGTGCCCTGTGCCTTCCCTCCTTATCCCTATTTCCATATTGCATGTGCCAGGCCTGGTGGGCAAAGGACCTAATCCTGCTTCTCTTCAAGAGGCTGAATTTGGCCAAGTCATCTTATGTACACGAGCTCAAGTATCACACTGAACCCTATTAATCCACACAAATGATACATACTGAATCAAAAATAAAACAGACCTTTACCATCCAAGAAACATGGTCTTGAGAGATGGCACCATACCTTGTCATTTTCATGAACTTGAACATGTTCCTTTCTCTCTGGGTGCTCAGCTTCTATATTTGCAGGGTAGAGGCAGACTTAGGAAGGGAAAGCAGAAATGAAAGCAGAGGGTTCACCAGGCTCACAGAGCATGACCAGTAAATGGTGGATGCAACAAATAGAAAAGCGATCTTTGCTGGCAGTAAGAACAGAGGAAGATAGGGAAGGCAGACAAATTCAAGAATAGAAGAATTCTCATACAGTGGAGCAAGTGGGAAGAGACAGAAAAGAGAGCAGGAACCTGTGACTTAAGAGATGGGCCAGGCGTGTCTTATGCGGGGCAGAGGTTACACATCTGTCATCTCAGAGATGTGGCAGAGGCAAGGGCTGTATAAGAATTGCAGAGAATTCAGCTAGAGGGGCAGAGAGGGCACCAGCTGACCCACGAGGCTAGAATGTTCAGTTGTGCCTCCTCTGGCCTTCTGGTATATGCTCTTCCCAGGGCTCCTGCCTCAGTGCTTGCCTGCAGTGAGTGCTCCCTGGGGTTCCATTTGCAGGAAGCACCTTGCAGTTTCTTTTCTAGATCCCGATTAAAGCACAGCATTTTTTCAAAGGGATCCTTCCCTTGGTGCCTACCAGACCATTTATTTCCTAAGCTTTTATGTAGAATCCGTATCCCACCTTTACTCTCCTTCACCAGTCAAGGCGTGTTTGCTTAAGGATCTATTAGCCTAGGAGGTAGGGAGATAGACCCTGACCTGACCTCCTGTTTCCCTGCCAAATGGCCAAATGTTCTCCTCTGAATTGAGCAGAGTGAATTGGCATTCACAGATCCAGGTGCAGTTCCCATATTCCAGACAACTTCTGCTGACTGGAATTCTAATGAAACTTCCATCCTGACAGTCATTTCCTGATAGTGTGGGCTACAGCGACATTGACACCACTCTTCCCAGCATGCACAGCTTTCAAAGGCTTCTGAATTTTTCAGAGACTGTGTGTCCTGGGATGCCACATGCCACTAACTGACCTTAGAGCTGCCTTGAGAAGTCAGCTCTCAATAGGGTGGAGGCAGTGGACAGCTCAAGGAAACAGCAGTCAGGTTTCTGCGTATATCAGGAAGTTTCTATGAGATTCACAAGCCATTCATTCAGTCCCTAGGCCAAGGGGCAAATAAATTGCCCATGAGCCACCTTTCCCTCAATGCTCAGATGCTCCTGAAATCATGTCCCACAGCCCAAGATTTACAGGAAGACTCTTGGGTGGGCTTGCCATTACCTCAGCTCTACTATCTGTACAGTTAGGGCACCTGTCCAGATTCTGACACAGGGCTTTTAGCTTTAGGTAGAGTGGCTCTCATTGTATGGCAGGTGTGGCACACCATGGAGGCCTCAGAAGAGGTTAAGAGGGCATTTGCTATACATGTTGTTATAAACCTAGCACTTCAGAACTTTCCCCTTTACAGTGCTGTTTACTGGTTCATTGCAAGGGAATATTTTCAGTGTTCTTTTTTCCCTCTTACCCTAGTCCTCTCTGTTCTTTTTTCTCAGAGAAGCCCTCACTCTATTAATCCTCATGGCTGTCTGTGTTCACGGTAAGGGGGAGGAACCGGAAAGGGGACAAAAACTATAAACAGCTTGTCAGTCTTCTTGCCTTTTGCTTCTAACACATAAGTTAGTTAATTAAGGAGATTGTGCTAGATTCCTCTGAGGGAAGTCTCAAGAAATAGGAGGAGGATTTGAAAAATAAAAAAGAGGAAAAGGAGGAGAAATTGAGCCTGTGTGGGTTTCCAAACAAAGGAGATAAAGGTAACTATTGCCCACATATAGTGGAATGGCCACAAAATCGCATTAAGTGGAACGTTGGGTAGCTTCCCAGTGGTAGCCTTGGCATTTGTGCCAATCTCACTCTCACTTGTCACCCAGAAGGAGGATAAATGGTCTTCCTTCCTCAGGTAGGACATGGAAGCAGCATATAAAGGGACCGTGTGGATAGAAATAAAATATGCCTCTCACTAACTCGTGGGTACCCACCACCAAGGACTTTATCTATACCTTAGAATACACATCACCAAGGACTTTCTACATCCCTCGAAACCTTGACTCTCCTGGGACTGAGGTTACATTTCTTCTGCTCTGACACAACATGAGCTAAAGCAAAGTTGAATCATTAATAAACAGATATATCTGTTGCATACCTGAGGTTATTGCTAATCTTTGTCCTTTACTAGCTAGCCTGGAGGGGTCTGTTCCTGCTTCCCCTTCATGATTGTTGCCATAGATCCAGGTATATGTATGTGTTCAGTAAATGTACTGAGTAAAAATTAACAATTTAACAACATTCCTAAGTGTCTTAGCGTACTGGTTTGACATTCTCAGCTGCCCATTTGATCTCTCCATCAGACTGGGAATTCCTCAAGGATGGACTCTTGGATGTTTGCTTTGGTGTTCCCAGTGTTTAGTAGAAGACTTGCGGGGGTGGGGGGAGAAGAGAGAGACAGAGAGAGAGGGAGGGAGGGAGAGAGAGAGAGAAATGTTTGATGATCCAAGGGTATGAAGTGAAGAAATAGGCAAATGACGTACTAGGCTAAGAAGAGGTACGTTAGAGCCATTGGCAAGCAAGGAGTTGAGTTTGAAATCTGTTTTCAGAACTTTTAAACACTGAATATAGGAAAGTTACACAGGCTTTACCAGTAAAACAGGGATGATAATACCTATTGCAAAGGGACATTTTAAAGATGAAAGGAAACGAGATATCATCTGTGAACAGACTTTGCAAGTCAAGGCATGAAAGACATGTTTTTAAAATGAGAAAAATAAACAATCAAAATCTTATTCATTGATTACCTATAAGAATGTCATTTGAAATATTCATTTTTTTTCTAAGATCCAAGGCAAGAATAATAATCCTTGTCTCTGTAGAATAGGATCTGCTTGGAATTTCTTATGTGCACATACATCAAAACTGCAATCTTGCTTTAAAGGAAGCAAAGTAGAACAAAGTCCTAACATTATCCTCTAATGCTAATATGGATGTTCATGTTATCTCTCATAGAATTCTCTAAAATTGTTTATTTCAAAACTGAAAATGTGGAATTCTACTTCAAACACATTTGCCATTAGATTACATGACATTTTGATTAATCAAACATCACCAGGCTGCTCAAATATGTATTACAAATCATCTTCCAGATGCCTGAATGGGCAGTGTCACAGACAGCTGCTTTCACAGCCAGGAACAGTATCCAGGTTGACGAGTGCCTTACATCAGAAGCTATGACTCACAGGGACAAAATAAGCAAGGCACTAATAGAAGCCTGGTGGTCAGAGTGCAAAAAGGCAGAGACCAGAGTCTCCTTGAAGACCATCCAGTGCTTCTTGGGACAGGTAGTGTGTGTTCTGTGACATTTGAGGTGACACCAGCCAGAGTGAGGGGCTGTACAGATGGCCTCCCAGCCTTTATGCTTTCTTTTCTCCACTGTAGTCTCCAGGGGAATATTAATTACCTTTCTCAGAGGGCAAGATCAACAGATGTTGCTGATATAAGACTTGATGAGAATGGGAGACTACTGTGAAAAGCACAGTAGCTATACTTTTGTCTCCTCTTTCTCCTTTTTCTCTCCCTCCTCCTCCTCTCCCTCCCTCCTCCTCTTTCACTCTCTCTCTTTTTTCACCAAAGTGGCATGAATGAAGCCTTAAGAAATTAGCCATGGCATCCATTTTATAGAATCAGTATTGGCTTACACGCGATATCTGTTATTCCAAATGGGCATTGATGTGCCAGTGTTGATGCTAGCTGCTTCTAGGATTCCCTGTTCTTCAGACTCGTTGCATAGAATGAGCCTCTGTTGCCAGAATTGTCACTGACACCAGGGAACACTATTTCTTCTCAACTACAGATAGTGAACTTTTTCATGCAAGAATCTTTTCTAGGGTGACAGATGTGACATCTACATCCTGTGTGTACCTCCTGGCAAATTAGAGCGAGGGAGGATTCCAGACACTAGTAAATAAAAATAATACACTCTACAAAGAAGCCAACAGATAACAAACTGGGCCTCTTTTTTTCCCCCTCTAAACATTCTGTTTTTAAGTGTAATTAGATACATGATCTCTCTCCTTTGACTTACCTGTTTTTTTCACCATGCTCCATCCTTGTGGGGTTCTTGAGCTCCCCCTAGAGGCTGGAGTATGTTTTGACCAGGCTCTCAGCTCTGCCTATGGGTAGTATAGTTCCATAGGAGAGGACTGGTTATTCTCAGGTCTACTCTATCATTCCCCAACCTCTACCTTCTTTTCTGTATCCAACTAAGTTGATGCTTCAATTCTCTGTCCTGGAATTCTTTTATATCCGTTAGACCAAGTGTGGAAAGAATATGAACCCAGAGTCTAGTGCTTCCAGCGGAGTTAATTCCTGCTCTGAATGGCCTGCACCAGAAACAAAATGTTCACTCTTACCTTTTGCCCAGATGTCCCTCTCATCAAAGCAACCCTTCTCAGATTCTTGAGTTAGCCAGAGATAAACTAACCAACACCTAATTACTATCTGATAAGCTTTAATCTTTTCCAAAGATGTCTTATAGAAGGAACTATGCTTCTAGGCTCCTGTGTGGGCTTCACTCATCATCTATTACCACATTCACCGCAGTTTCTGCAGTGCTCATATACCTACCTATCAATATGACCAAAGACAATCACTCAGCAGTTAACCAAACAACCCCTACCATACATCAGGATCTACACCCAGCACCCAGCCCCTGACATGAACACATTTCCTGATCTCCATGAGTTCACAATTTGACAGAGGAAAAATATCAGCAGGTATTTCCTATGAAGAGAATTAACTGTTACCTGAACTGGAAGCAGTTACCAGGTCACTAGCTGTGTGAAGAGGTATCCTCAACAGGCAAAGCAGAACATAAAATAATAAAGAGAAAATGTTTTGAAAGACTATGAACTTATCCAAAAAAAAAGCTGCACTGAATTATCATTATAGGGGAAACTAAAATAATTTTAAAACTTTTTTCCACAGATGTTACGGTTTGATGGCATCTTAATCTGAATTACATGTGGGACTTGGATGCCAACATAGCTCTCCTTGCTATGATTCTGACAGTTCAATCTATGTTCTAGGAAGTTCAAGGAAAGCTTCCCTGATGACCACTTTCTGGAGCCATTTCAGAAATAGTTCTGCTTTATACAGTATCTCACTTTGTCTTATTGATTAGAAAAGAAGAAAAGGCTTTCATGTCTCTGGGTACAGTCAACGCAATGAGGGGTATACTATCAGATACTGGCTGTATTTTATATTACTATGGCAAGGGATGGCTTGCTGATGCCAGTGGCTGGCTCTGTGTCTTCCCAAGCACTACAGCCATTACATACTACAGACACTGAAGGTGCACATTCAGCCTAAATTGGAACTATGCAAAAAGAAGCTTGAGTCAACAAACAAATGGACAGAGATTCTCATAGTTACTGATCTTCAATGTATCTTAAGTTCTGTACAACATCCTAAGACTGGAAGACTTAAATCACAAGATAGATTAAAAAAGAAAAAAACCTATCTCTTTATCCATGACTGTTCTATGTAATAATCTACCTATAGCCCACAGATGTGTCTTATTGTGATTTTCTGTTGCATAACAAAATATCCAAGACAAGGTAACTTATAAATAGGTATTTATTTGGTTCATGGTTCTGATGGCTGAGAAGTCTGATAGCACGGAGCTTGCATCTGCTTGTTGGTGCCCTTCCTGTGGTATTATCACATGGTAGAGCTCAGCACATGAAGAGACAGAGCAACATCTGAGCTCTACTTCTTCTTTCTTTTTTTGTCCTCTTCTTATTCTTACAGAGCTATTCTGTACAGAGAGATCTCATTTAACCCTAATTATCTACCAAAGGTCCCATCTCCAAATACCATCAACACATGAATTTTAATAAAATTTAACAATTTCTTAATATTACTATAATGGTTATAAACTTTAACACATGAATTTATGGAGGGGAAACATTCAAATCATAATAAGAAACTTTGATCACATCATTTCTATTCATAGAACTTCCCTCCCTCTGCACTTCCTTTCTTTTGCACTTCCTGTTCTGATTTTTCATTTTCTGCCTCCCTTGTATGTGGCAAGCTTACTGAGGGTCATGAATCATAATGCAGATTCCTCAAGATTCAGCTCTTGAATTTAAATATATCAAGAAGGTTTGCATGGAATTGTCATAATTCAACAATTTCACCAGCCTAAATCCACCATAATGGACTCTTCCAACAGAAATAAAGTGAGACTGTGAACTGGGCACAAGTTGGGGAGATTTTAGAAAAAGAAAAATGTTGTGCTTATAGGCAATGCCCATGAAAGATGGGCACATCCCTGGTTGAATAAATGGCAATAGACATTCTTACTTGAAGGGCAAGAGGACAAGGTCTAAAGAAAAGAGTTTCAATTTGGGTCAACTTGTGGCAAAAATTCACATCTTCTAAGCTTAGCAAAAATTATATTTTGCTCTCTGAATAACAGAAAAGTTGGAATTCTAGAAAGTGAAAGTTGGGCATCTGAAAAGCTTTTGGTACACGTCCCTTATTTGTATTTCAAGTAAATGTGTTCCTCAAATCATTACTTGCCTTATGAATAATGATATATTAACACGGCATATGTGCATGCATGCACATGAGTGCTTTGCGCGCGCGCACACACACACACACACACACTTTTGTAGTAAAATTAGGGTTTCATAATTAGTGTTATACATAATAAAAATTAAAGTGAAATAAACCTTAGGAAACAGGAATCTGAGAGGCATAAGTGACAACCTACAAAGAAGTCATTGATATAATACAATGTTAAAGTCTTTAGTAAGTGTCATTGCCTGAGCTTCCAATAACTGTGAGCCTATAGACTACAGAGATAAGTGAGACATGCTCTCTGATCTCTTGGGGCTCAAAGTCTGGATGGATATAAAAATGAGTAATGTCCTATGGTTATTACCATAAAGAGCTGTGGCAAGGACACATACAAAAGAGGAACAGCTAGAGCTCGCAAGGGTTGGACTGCTATCAGCAGACCTCCAGGTCTTTGGGATGAATTTGGAGAAACAGGAAGAAGTTATATGGATGAAGACAGAGTAAAGGTTTGAATTATGAGGCAATGGGGCTTAGGGCTGGAGAAATGTTTCATTTGATAAAGTTCTTGTTGTATAAGCATGAGAAACTGAGCTAAATCTTTGGAACCCACATACAGAAGCAAGGAATGGCAGTATAAATGATTCTAATCCCAGAACTAGGGAGGTAGAATAGAGCTGATCCCTGATGTTCACTGGCCAGCCAATCTAGCCAAGTTGGTGAGCTTCAAGCCAAATGAAAGAATGTCTCGAAAAAGCAAAGCAGGTAGTACCTGAGGTTGACCCTGGCCTGCAAATGTACATATATACATGCATATCTGCGTGCAGGAGCGCGCGCGCACACACACACACACACACACACACACACACACACAAGAGTCAGTTTGAGGCCTGACGCAGGAAGGTACATGGCAAAGAAGAGAAGGTAGAGACACCCCAGCTTGTAATGTTTAAGCATCAGACAGCATTCTAAGAAGCATGACCAGAATAGTCCAGAGACAGCAAAGTCACAGAATGGTCTCAGACATAATGAGAATTTTGCTCTACGTTTTATAAAGGTTATCATAAGAGGTATGGTGTAGAGCACCTCCTATGCTTTTCAGAGTTGACTGATTTTGATTTTATAATTATGAGAATGCCACTTTGCAGTAGATAATGGTGATAGGCCCCATTCAGGGCCATTTCAGAAATTGTTGAGAATATTGTCTTGGAAACTTGTCAGTTATTCAAAGAGTCATTTTTAAAATTGAACATTTTAACATAATGTAATTCAAAGATATACTAATTTATATTTGTATGCTGAGATATGACAGTAGTAAATATTAAAGTCTTTCTTAATAATAACTAAATCATTCTTTTCTATGAACAATAAAAATACTGAGATTTATAATATCCAGTGGTTTCAAAGCTGAGCCAAGGTGCTTTAGGAAGCATTAGTTGGTGTTGTGTGATATGATGCGTGATGTGCCTCTTGAGATTTCACAAATAAGGCTACAATGATATCCTGTTATGCAATGTTAATAGGTACACCAGCTACAAAATTTTTATAAAAATTTTTCATGCAATATATTTTGATCATGTTTTCCCCTCTCTCAAACCTACTGATCAACCCACTTCATGTTCTCATTCTCTCTTTCTATCTCCTTGCCTCTCTCTCTCTTTCTTCTCTCTCACTCTTTTTCTCCCAAACAACAACAACAAATGAAGGCCAAAATAAGCAAAAAAGCAATAAGAAAAAAAAGTACCATAATGAAGCAAAATATTCACACCAAAAAGCTCATGGAGTCCTTTTGTGTTGGCTAACTAGTCCTGGGCATGATGCCTGCCCTGAAGTGTTGTTGATACACCCAGTGACACTTCAAGTGGTGCCCAGAAGAATGCAAATAGTTTCTTTGCTAGGTGTGGGACTTCATGTCTGCTTCCTCCTCTCAGTTCTGGAATTTTGTCCTATTTGAACCAGTGCAAGGCTTGTGCATACAAGAAGCATATAGACTCCCAAATAGACAAGACCAGAAATAAACTCTTATAACATATAATCATACACCTATTAATAGAAGACTTGGGTGGACTTTGGCAGTCTTTTAATTCTCCTAGACCTAGATTTGGAATCCCAGAATTTAAACCTGGGTTGATCTGGTTAGCCATTGAAAACTTTTAGGGAAGTCATAAAATGCCCTGGGGCTGTAATTAAGGTAGAAAAACATGAAAAAATAAAAAAAAATAGAAGAAAACAAGAGGTCATAAGTTAAAATGAAAAACATTTTTGTAGGCTGATCAACAAGATCCCTACCCAGTGAGGTCCAGGAAAACATCATTCGGGACTTTCATGAAAAGAATTTTGGATAAATGGATTCAAATGATTCGAAGGTGGGTGCAGTGACATAAAAAGGATCCAAGTGCGAACTTCATTTTCTAAGTTATCATCCTGAAATAAAGGCTTTAAAAGCCAGCAGATAAAGAGAAGACAGTCCAGAGACACTTTCCAGATGTAGAAGGAGGGAATGTGTTCACGTGAAGAAGGAAGAGTTGGGAGAGAAGGAAGGGTGAAAACACAGAGCACCTGAAGAATGAGACTTCTGAAAGGGGGCACAGGGAGCTTGAGGTTAAGAAGAGATTCTGAACAGGAGGAAGGGCAGTCAGGCAGGAGGAGAAAAGAATGTATTTACTTCCTATTATTGCTATGACAAAATACCACAAACTGGGTCATTTAAAACAAGAGAAACTTGTTAGCTCACAGTTCTGGAGGCCTGAACTCAAGATGTCAGCAGACATGCTTCCAGTAGCTGTCGAGGAAAGTCTATTCTGTGCTTTTAGTTACTGGTAATTCTTGTAAACGCATAGCTATGATCTCTGCCTCTCTTACCACATGGCAATCTCCCCTTGTGCATTTGAGTCCTAATGCCCCTTTTCATATTGGGTTAAGAGCCCATCCTATTCAATGACTTCATTTTAATGTATCCAAGTATATCTGAATTAATCCTATTACCAAATAAACTTCTGTAGGAAATATTGGGAGCTGTTACTTCCATAACTATTTCCAGGAGGAAAGGGACAAAATTCAACACACTATAGATGGTAGTTTGACTTCTCAAGGAAATTGGTGGTGGAGGGGTAGAAAAGGATAGAGATGACATAATTCCAAAGGCGAAGACTATTTGCTATTCACTTTCTTCCCAGGCCCTTGCCAGTAGGCATACATTGTAGTCATATTCTGATAACAACTTACATATTTCTCATTCGCTTTCACCCATGACCCCCCCTTGACATTCAGGCATAGCTAGAACACTCTGCCCTTCATAGGTCCTGCAAGCCAGACGAGCTCAATGACAGGAAAGAGGAGAGGCAGTTGTCAGCTTTTGACTTTCAAATTAGCCTTTAGAATTCCCAACAGGGGCAATATTCTTGAGGAAGGAACAGTTAAAGTTTGTGTCATAAACAAGAATGGAAAGGATAAATTATTTATTACTCAGAGGACCTATGTTCATGCCCTAGACCTCATTAAGATTATGTAGTCTATGCGGAAGGAGGCAACTAGCAAAGCAATGAGAGGCAGGGAAGAGTCTAGCACCTGCTCTCAGGGCAACTTTGTCCTAGGCTTGGTCTCTTCTTTTAGCCAAAGTTCTCCATTTGTCTAAGATTTACATATTGAGCTTCTATGTACAATTAACAAAGGCTTTGCTCCCACTTTGCAAATATGGAATCCAAGTATGAGACAGTTTTTAGAGCGGGAGCATTCACATGTATGTAACTAATGCAGCCATATTTAAACCCTGAAATCTACTGGGAAACAAAGTGATACTCTTGAATATGACACTATCCAGACTTTTTACCTAATACATCCTTTAAATTAAATGCCTTCTTGTGGTGACTGGAAAGAAATGGAATGTGTTGCCAATAGTTACCTACTATGTGCTAGGCACTGTGCATTTCCATATGCTACCTCATTTTTAGTGCTCAACATTTGCATCCATCACTGAGCTCCAGTCTTCCTGGAAGTGAGCTTAGGCTCCAGAAAAAGCATCAGATTGACTTATGGATCAGTGATTTCATTCAATTTGCACCTAATACGATTCATATACCTAATTCCCTCTTTCCTTTTCTGATGCTCAGAGAATTATATTGTTTCCCCCTTTAAAATTAAAAAAAAAAATAAAGTCTAAATTCCTAATCTGGCTCTCAGAGACCTACACGAACTGTGTGATACATTTCTCCAATGTGACAATCCTCCACCTATTTCGTCTGCATTAGCATCTCTTTCCTGACATACGCACATTTATCTGGCTCTTCCAAGTTACTATCATAGTCAAGTTTTCATATGACAAGTTTTGTACAGGAAGCCTCTGTGGGTATATTCAGGCCAGTTTTGTATTTAATGCCTGCTCTCCAAAGCACCTTTGTCAGACTCTGGCATATGGTTATAACTCATCAAATGTTAACCAAATGAGGTTTTTATTTTTAAGCAAAATTCCCTGGGGGCTGGGAGTTATCTGTTGGTAACTGAGCTCCAATCCTAGAACTTATATAAAAAAAATACATGCTGGTATGTGTTTGTAACTTCAGGACATGTATGCCTCTAGAGATCACTGGCCAGCCAGCCTGGCTTACTTGGCAAGTTCTAACAGTGAGAGATCTTGTCTCAAAAATACAATGAAAAAAATAGAAAGCATCTAAGGAGCAACACTGAAATTGTCCTCTGTCCCCCACACCCTCGCGCACGCGTGCACACACACACACACCTGCACCCTAGTGTGTATTCACACATACATGTGTGCATTTGCAAACAGAATCAACAAAATAAAGACTCTGTTCCTGATTCATGGTAAGAGAGCAAAATACAACAGTCCCAGCCAGTCCCACTAGGAAAGCTCCTACTATAAGCAATGCTGGATAGTGGAGGGACCATGGAATTTCACATGAAGTAAAGATCGTGTGCCACAAGACACACTGTGGAGAAAATTGAAGGTCAAGTTTTCTTTGGTTGCACAACTTGGTTATTTCAATTCTGAAATTATAAGGATTGAGATATTTTTTGGCATGATTACAAAACATTCCCAAGTTCCACTTTACTTCTTGAAGCTAGAAGGTAGGAATCTGAGCTTTTCTGACTCTCATGCTTGATGCCATCTGATACTATTAGTGGTACCGATTTACCGTCTGTCTCAGGTAGTGCTCCTGGTTATGCCCAGTAGATACTTATGGCCTAGAGGATAGAGTTGAGGTGAGTAGCCTCCATGGGCTGCATGAGAGCAGCAAAAGGGAGACTCTGGCCAAAGAGGGATCCAGGAACACAGCCCTCCCTCCCATATCTGCTGGAAAGAAGCCAGACATTCTGATTTACTCTGGCAATTACAGTGTTTCGGAAAGGTGAAGTCAATGCTCAGGTGCTAAAGTTCTCATTGGAAACTATATGCTGCCAACTCTTCAGAAAGTGCAGCTCCCAGGATGGACTGGCATTTGACCTGGCCTTGCACCAGAGTGTAGACCAAGATGGACTACCTGTTCCTGCTAAGGAAGGAGTGGAGAGATTTACAGATAGTCCCCTTTCTAAATTTGATCTTTATCTCAATTTGGCTCACCAGGAAACTCTAGGCTGGACTCGGTTGCCATGGCTCCTTGTAAAAATGCTTTGACTTGCCTACAGCTTAATTTCCTGACTTGGGTTTTTATCATGGACTCATTTTAATAGAAAGCTGTTGTGTAAAGCTACAGTGGAGACATTTTAGTTCCATTTGACATTTATGTAGAGATCTCTGCAATTGTTGGAATTCAGAACTGGCAAATGTCTCTAAAGATTAGTTCATAACTCTTTCTTTATCCAGGAAGTAGCAGCCCCCTAACCCTTGTCTTGTGGGGTTGTTCATAGCATATTGACCACCTGTCGTCCATTTCACTCCACAGAAGCCCTTAACTACCTTTGAACAATTATTCTTCCAAGTTGGCTGTTCTGTAATCAGTGTTCATAAGTACACATCCACACACACACACACACACACACACACACACACACATACACACACACACACAGATAGAGAGACAGAGAATATGCCAGGCAACTAGTTGGATGTTCCCTGTCTGTGATTTACATTTTAGATAAGAGGCTAAATGGCTGAGCTTTCCTTCATTCCAGACACAGGTCCTTGCCAGCCATTCTTTTGTCTACTGCTATCTGCTGTCCACTTCCCCATCTCTGTCTACAGTTCCCCACCGTACTATACCAACAAAGTCCCTCTTACTTGAGTCCACCTGAATCTGGCCATGATGAGCAACCAAGTACACCTAAACTAATGAAGCATGGGCATCAGGAAGTACAAAATGGTGTCTGAATTTTGTATGTTTTTATTGTTTCATTTTGCTTGGCTGCTTACTGTGCTCACCTGAGTTCAACTAGCAAAGGGAAATAGTGCCAAGCACACTGGAACCCATCTCTTCTAGGTTTAAGCTGCTTTACCACTTGCTGGCTGTGTGACATAATATCGTCAACATTGCCAGTCTGTTTCCCCACATGTAAAATAGTTTGCAGAATTTGGTCAACATTAAATGAGGAAACATATGAAGCATTTTAAACAATACTACCTAATTACTGTTGATATTACCATCTATCTTCTCCCGACTCTTCCTCCCTCCTCATTGCTGACAGCAGGCAATACGGAAAAGTTCATAGTTATATCCAAAGTGATGCTGAAATTGTACTTTGAAAGCCAGTGAGGTTCCCCAGCAACACTTGGATGCCACTTAATGTAAGGAAGGGAAGGGGGTTGCTCATTTCATAAATACGAGAATCTGAAATCACTGCCCATGGGCCAAATTAGGCCTGCTGCTCGTTTTGTAAATATTTTATTGGAACACAGCTATGATCATTCATGTCTGTATTTTGAGGCTGCCTCTGCATTACAATGGCTGTAGTGAGAAGCTCTGACAGAGACTGAGGAGCCCATAAACCCTAAAATATTTGCAGTCTGGCTTTTTACAGAAGTTTGCCATCCCCTGTTGCCAAGCGTGTGCAGAATGGAGTGAGTAGACACTTGATAATGAGGTGGAAGCCGACTGCAGGCTAACTCTGTTCATGTAAGAGGTGCATTTCTAATGTCTCTGAGCAGATCTACCTCTTTTGAGCAGCCCATACAGAACCCACTCAATGTCCATACTAGACCTGCATGCCTTTAACCCATGAGCTTCCTTCTGAATTCCAAATGCTCTCCTCACACCGCCTCTTTGTTACACCACTGAGCACCTACCCTCTAGACATGCACTTCCTCTTCCATCTTGCTCCCTCTGGTGTTGAGCCATTGGCTCTACTCACCGGAGCTATATCTTCCTTTCTCATCCTGTCCCTGTGCTCTCCAATTGTAGCAGACTGTCAGGGCCACATTCACAGCCTCAGGAACTGCTGATCTTAACCCCAGGGCTCAGGGCTTTCTTCTTTAGGGATTGGCCTGAGGTGCAGATGTGTGGGGTTCAGCTTCTGTAACCCTTAACAATTATTGGTGGAACTAAGTCGTTCCCTTTACCTCTTGATAGGGAAAATAACTCTCTCTCTCTCTCTCTCTCTCTCTATATATATATATATATATATATATATATATATATATATATATATATATATATATCCAGAACTTTCTGCAGGTCTTGACACTGAGCTATCCACACTGGTTACCTGTTAAGAGCCACATTCTCTCCCCTTCCCTTCACAGTCTTGCTCTCCTAATATCCTACCTCTGTTTGCGGCGGTGGGGGGTGGGGGGTGTTGTTACATCTGAAATAAACAACCTGAACTCCCATGCTTTCTCAAGGTCTGCTTCTGGAACATGCCAACCTCAGACACCTACTATAGCACTCATTCAATTTACCCCAAATGCATGAAGCCTATTCTCAAGAAAGACTAGGTATGGAAATTTCATAAAGGCAGGCATCTTTAGAGTTTAAAGAGGTCAGATATAATATAATGCCATTATATGTAATGTCCAGAAGAGTCAAGTCCACAGAGATGCACAGATTAGCAGTTTCTAGGGCTTAAGAAGAAAGCCTAGTGGAGTGGCTGTTTAATGGGTGCAGAGTTTCTCTTTGGGGTGATGAAAAGCATCTGGACATAGTGATAATGATTGTATGTGCTGTGAATATGATTATTTTACTGAACTATATACTTTAAAATGATTAATATGCTAGGGGTAGGAGAGATGACTCAGCAGCAAAGAGCACTAACTGCTCTAGTGAGGACTGAGGTTCTGTTTCCAGCACACACATGGTACACAAGTAGTTCACAGGCATAAGTGCAGGCAAAACATTCATACACATCAAATGAAATAACAAAATTGTAAATAATGATTCACATGCTAAATACAGTTGCATTATGTATGTATGTGTGCACGTATGTATGCATATCTACAATAAAAATTGATGAAAAACTCAGATAGCAGATTCTTACTACAAAAAGGTCCACACATTCACTGAGGTCCTTTGTCTAAAAGATCATGCAGGCACAATTAGGTCTGTGATTTCTTCTACCCCGGTTTTGTTTGTCCTGTCCTAAGTTTCTGTGGTCATATTGACGATACCTTGCATTTGCAGGGTCTACATATTCCTGCAGGAGGCCTGAGCATTCCAGCTTGTCTGTCCGCACTATTCTCAGAGCCACTCATGGATAGCCAAGTCTAAAGAAGCCCATGGTCCACAGACAGATGGGATTTTCTTCTCAGTTCACCCCCCTGTGAACTCTTCCCACACTCCTTGGCAGCCCTGTCACATATCCAGACACTTGGGGTCCATTTGGAGGCTAATGACACCTATATGGGCCATATGGACACGGCTTAAGCTGAAACTGTGTGCAGCTGTTGGGGTTGCCAAAGCCAGATGTTCGGCTGACAATTTTTTTGTGCTGAATATGATCTTGTCGGAAGTGGCTATCATAGGAGGCTGCCTGCTGAGAACCAGGCTCTGTCTTCCACAATAGTTGTCTCTCCTCAACTCTGAAATAGAGGAACTACGATTTAAGAGACAGAGCAAAGAGCTGTGTGTGTGTGTGTGCGTGTGCATGTGTGTGCGTGTGCGTGCGTGTGCGTGCGTGTGTGTATGTGTGTGTGTGTGTGTGTGTGTGTGTGTGTGTGTGTGTGTAAAAGCCAGAGAATAATCTTAGTAGCTGTTCATCTTGTTTCTTGAGATAGGGTTTCTCATAGGTCTTAGAATTTCTCGAGGGAACTAGGTTCATTGGCCTATGAGCCCCAGGAAAATGGCTGTCTCTGCTGGTACTGGTTTACAAGTACATGCACAATGCCTGATTTTGTGGTTTGTCTGTTGTTTTCTTCATGTGTGTGTGTTTGTTCATGGGTTTTGCTTTGTTTTGTTTTACATCGATACTGGGGATTTGAACTCAGCTTCAAATTCTGCTTACAAAGCAAGCACTTTACTGACTAAGCTACCATCCCAGTACAACAGCTTTGGTTTAAATAGGAGTGTGGTTTACATTTGTTTGTTTGTTTGGTATTATTTGAAAATTGCTTACCCAAGCACCACCTTCCATACCTGGCTTACTTTTCTTATTTCATAGTACCTGCCTAACCGGAACATGGATTTGTCTGCTTTCTCTATTGTTATGAATTGGGTGGGGGGGGTGGGGTGATGAGGAAGTGAAATGGCTTTGCTTCTCTCACAGATGTTGAAGAGAGGTTCATAGGCATGATAATTAGAACCCACTATGCTCCCATTTTGAGCATACAATTCTTCCTTTTGATCCAAAGGAGTTTTGAACCCTTCCTTCACTTCTTTATGAAGCAAAGAACAATGCCACCACAGAAAGCCCAGAAACAATGAGGACACTCAGGAGAGGGATTCAAGGTCTCGAGAAATCATTCCCGACTTCTACCAGTCATCTGTTAGAAGGCGTAAGAACTTTCCTATACCTCAATGTGGCGTTGTCCCTCAAGATCTTCCTTAGAGGAAAGGCACACAGTGGACTCTTATTTCAGCAAACTGTTTACATTGCACTGCTCAGCTGCCCCACCTTTCCCAGCTTCTTCTACACCCTGTGGAGCTGTATGGCTAAGTTACCTCTGCCTAAGCAGAAATAAAGGATGCCTGGGCATAATTCTCCATCCTCTGTCTCTTTATTTGACTCAGAAAAGGAAAAGCTGAGGCTGTGGAGGAGGACAGAGCTGTAAAACTGGGTTCCCAAGTCACAGCCTGGAGGAAGTTTCCAACAAGAAAACATTTACATCAGCCTCTTGAGTGAGTGACAAACATATTGGTTTAATGAATTAAATCCAAGGCCATCTATTTTTTATCAATTTGCCTATCCATACTAATAAATAGTGAGAAGACAAATTGCCTAAAGCAAGTAAGGGAAGTGCTTTTATAACATACCCACAAAATATTTCAACACTTCAGATGGCGTGAGAGGGAGCCCTTGGCCTCACGGCTACCAGTTCTCACTGTCTCTATTGAAACTAGTCAGAAATCCTGCAAGCACAGTGTAAGCACTGTGGATGGCCAATGTACTGGCTCTGCAGGAGCATCTGACTGAGCCAGAATGGCAACCTCCCTACAACCTATATCTGCTGCAGAGTTCTTATTCTGTGTCACACTAGAAGTGTGTGATAAATGGGTCCCTCATACATTCCCAAGTGCCTGCAAAATCAAAAACCCACCAATTCTGTATCCTTGCGGTAAGAGGACGGAATTGCAAAACTTGTTCTTATAGAAGATCAAGGTGTTTGAGTATGCCCCATGATTTTGGACTTCCAAGAGCCTTTGTCAACATGTCAGATCCTTGAATCTTTGTGGCATTTTTCTCCCATCCTTGCATCTAATTTAAGGGGAATCAGAGTTCTTGCTAATTCCTGTTACATCCTAGGTTCAATTATCACATCATTAATTGTAGAGTATATTGGTGTACTATGAAGTGAATGTCAAGCTGACCAAAATCCCTTTAAACTTTTGTTACAAAGAAGAGGGAGGAGAGTTAACTAAGCTCGGGACAAAGAAGTGAACATGTTCTTCTGTGTTTTCCATGTTGATGCAAACTACTAGTTCTCTTCATTAGTGCTGAGATATTAAGAAGAACATTATCAGATCAAAGGCTAAGAAACTTTTCCAATGGAAAAAATCCCATCAAGAAAAGACGGTAAATTGAGGCTATCTGGGTTAAGTTTATTGTGGTTTATTGATACTGTCAACCACCTAGCATTAAATGAATAAGTGCCTTCAGAAGGCAGTTTTAATAGTCAAGATTGGGAAAGGTCCCCACCATTACAGCAGTAGCTTTAAACTTTAAATATGAATCACCTGGAAAGCTCATTAAAATATAGATTTCTGGGAGCTTCCCTCCCCAAATTTGCTTTTCTGAAATAAACCTTTTATTTTTTTGATTAATTTATTATTTTATGAGTGTTTTGTCTGCTTGTGTGTCTGTGCACCACATGCATGCCCTGGTATCCACAGAGGTCAGAAGAAGGCATTAGATCTCCTGGGAATGGAATTAAAGATGGTTGTGAACCACCTCTGGATGCTGGGAATCAAACCTGAGTCCTTTGGAAGAGCAACCAGTGCTTTTAACCACAGAGCCTCCAGCACCAAAATTGGCTTTTTGAAAATGCTCCTAAGTAACCCTAAATACTCAAGGGAAATCTTTATTACAGACAATGTTCCCTTCAGATTCCTAAATAACTATTTCTCAGTTATTAACTTTGTCAGAATGTTAGAGGATAGGGTCAGATGTTATATGGGTCTTTGATCATGATGACTTTTACTCCAAGGTCAGAGAACCAAGGAGAGAGCTCTTACAATTGCTAAATTTAGCCATCCCAATTATACACTCAAACACCAGAAATACAATGACTACAATGGTCCTTTGGGCCCAATCTATGCAGGTAGGAGCCAGGACTCCTTTCATCACCTGACTTCTATAAGCTTTTATTCTGATAAGTGCCTATGAATCCTCTTGTGATAGAATTAGAAGTATCCTTATTGAAAATGCTTACAGTAGCATCTTGAACTGAATTCTGTCTCGGTTCTGGAAGCTAGATGGCAGACCTTGACCTTCCTTCATGATAACTGATATCAGCCTTCTTCTGCTAAAATCTTAGTTTGGTTTAGGTGGTTTTGACTTTTGATTAAAAAAAAAGTTTTAAATAAAAAAAGAAGTCAAGCCACTCCTTTACTACATGTTCACCTTACCCATCAAGACACAGTAATAACATCAGGTCAATCACTTCTTCACAACCCTGACATCCACAACAGAATTTACCCTCCCAATCTCAGTTGGCAAAGTCACTACTCTGTGCCTACTGTTTCAGAAGTAACCTTGTCATTCTTATCAGGATGCTGGAACCAGCTTCATGAAAGCTTCAAGGGCAGCCATTGTGGAGGGTCTAAAATAATCTCTACTATTAGAGTCATTGTCAAAGTGTATTTTTATTGGCTTAATGAAAGGCATGTCCTCTGAGGCTCCCAGGGCACATCATCAAGTTGAAGATTCTCCATCTTCTACAATAACTCTGCTTTAATAGGCTCACCTTTCTGTATCTTCTGATCCTTGCTTCAATATTCTTCCCTGGCAATTTCCTGTACCTCCACCTAATTTACTACAGGTCATTGCTGTGTCAGATTTCCAGGAGCCATCCCAGCAGCTATTTGGACCATTCCAGTTGTTTATTTCTGGGTCATTAAATCCTGAGTCATGGGAGAAAGTTTTCTTGTCAGTAAATTCTTTTTACATTCAGCCAACACACATCCAACCCCACCATGTTCTTATTAGTACCGGATAAATTGAAAAAAGAAACAAAGGACAACATTGCATGTAAGCGTGTTCATTCATGAGGAAGCAACATTGTAGAGGAGACAATCAAATAGACAAGAAGACTCATCAATGGAAGTCAGCCAGATGTTCTCTTTGGACACTGCAAGACTTACACAATAGTGGTCTGAATTGATGGTGGCACACGATAGCAAAAGAATGGCTATTCATGTGCACAAAGCTGTGGGCTCAGTCATATCAAAATTACTCACATACTGCCAATAACTTCCCAGCCACAGAAGCCTTGATACATACAGTATGAATCCCCAGGGAGACTAGACACTTGTTGTGGATTGTGTCATGTTAGAAAGAGGACAGTTGTTCATTTTATCTGGATTTGAGCTTACCTTCTTTGCCTATATTACTTTAGCCAGTACCAGCACTCAAGGGATTAACAAGTAAAGTTTTAGTGGCTATCTGTTTACTTTAGGCCTAAGAACCCTCTTTGAGCGAAGGTAAACTGTCAAGTTGAGAAGAGTGAATCTATGGTTTTGTTTTGAAAATTAAATTAGGCCTTGATAAAAGTTGCCTTTTTTAGGGGTTAGTCCTTGACCCCAATAGTTTGATACCATCTCCATTCTGGTTGACCTGTCTTACCATCAGACCCATTATTCTCCATGACTAAATGTGTAAATGCTTATCATTGAATAAATTGTTTTTCTACACACCACAGAGTCAACCACAGACTGGGATTAATGAAGAAAATAAGCAGATGTGAACGGTACACATCATATATTTCTTGGTACTTTCACTTAGTCACTTGACCTCAATGCAGTAATGGTACCTCACCTCCATCAGTGCTGTGTATGTTTGACTCCTCTGATTGCTGAGGTATATGAAAAGCCTTTGAGAGCCTACTCAGACATGGATATGCGCAGCCTGATGTACTGTATAAAAGAGGTAATATTCACAGTGACAGCCCTTAAGCAATGGTTAAATGGTAACAAGTAAATTTTTGACATTCATGATCCAGTGATAGACAATTATGAGATGAATTTACCTATTCCGCCAAAAGTCCCATTGGGGCCATTCTTCAGTCCCTGCTGTGGTGACCATGACCATTTTTCTTTTAGTGTCACCTCAGCGACATATTTTAGATTAATTTTGCTCTCATCCCTGTTCCTTGGAACCATTTTCCAAATAAGCTACCCATGTGCAAGCCTTTAACTTGAGTTCAGGTAAGGCTCAGGAAAAAAGAGCACAGATTTCAGTAGCAAGGACTGAGTCAAAGTGAAGGTCACCTTTTGAAAAGCTGAGTAAAAAATCAGAAACAAAGCAGCAGATAGCAACAAGAGACTTGGAGCTAAGATATAAAATGGGTTTCGTTTTTAAAAGAGGAAAGGTGATTTATATGCTGAAGGAGAGTGAATAAAGGGGAACGGCTTGAAGGCAGATAGGTGAGTCAGTAGTTGGCAGAGTGTGGATCCTGTAAGTAAAATCAGGGAAAGGGAATGAATCTAGGTTACAGATGAAGAAAATATTTGGCTACGGGGAGTTGGATCTTGATGAAAACAAAAGGAAGTAGGGAGTGAGATACAGATAAGCTTGTAAATAAAGGGGACAGGAAATGAGCTTCTAGCTTGGAACATAAGATAGCACATGTGAAAGGCAGTGAGAAGAGGTCTGAGGAGAGAATTGCCCAGGAATATTATTGTGCAAGAGACAACAGAAGAAGAGACATCAATCAAGAAACTTGGAAGAAGCAGCCAGAGAGGCAAGGGGAGAACTGGTCTAATGTTTCAGGCAGCTAGAAGGCTGTAAGCACAGGTGCTCCACTGGAGGGAGGATAGGAAGAGAGAAGTGAAAGAAAGTAACTAACTACCTCCACAGGCAGCACAGTGCCAAGGGGTTAACAGATTCTCAGAGGCAGTACTGGTACCATCACCACTTCCCTCCTTATTTCAGAGCACTTTCTTCTCTGCTAATGCCCACCTCTGTGACTGCTCTTCCATCTCCTCTTCCCACACCATCAATCTCTGTTCCCTGGATGATATTTCAAGGTTTTCCCTTCCCTCCTTCCACATAAAGTTCTTCTGTGATCTTGACTACTACCTATTGGCTCATACTGAACACAAAACACATAGCTAAGACTCCCTATTAAACTGTAGATTCTTATGTCTAAAAGCCTTTCAGATGGCCCAGACAAAGGGAAGAGGGAGGGATAAGAACAAGTGCACACACTCAAAAGACAGAAAATTCTAGATGCTGGTAAGTGTTTTGAGGAAAATAGAAATAGGTTAGTGAGGCAGGACATGTCAGAGAGAATTGAGGTAGCATTTTAAACAATGAAATTGACTGAGTGACTCACCTGAATGGATGAGGAATCACTTAGGGAGACATGCAGGAAAGGTCCTTAGTCAAAGCCTGCAGTTCTAACCAAGTAAAGAGAAAGAAAATGAGGCCAAAAGATCCAGAGCCCAGTGAGCAAGTGGAGAAGGATATGAAGACAGAACATACAAGTGGATAGAGGCCAGGTTGGACCATACCTGTCCAGGCTTATAGGAATGTATGTAGTTATACATCTACTGTTGTGGTGGCTCAGCACGGAAGAGATGGAGGCTTTTTCATAGACTCAAACCCTGCCAGACCTCAGCAGAGGGAACCACCGTCATGGCCAGTGCCATACTCACAGTGGACCCTTGAGTGTCTGAGCTCAGGTGGTTTATTCATTCAGAACTCCTCAAGTGCAGATCATAAGCAAAGCGAATGTCTCCCACAGAAATCCAACACCTGCAGATAATACAAAATGTCAAGGCCTATGCATCCCTTTTTCCAACAGTGGACAAAAACAATTATTTTATATATAACTAAAAATAAACTTCTACAACAATTCCCCTTTTCTGTATAAAAAAAAATGCATTTAACACTATACCAGCAAAACTATTTACAAGAGGAACAATAATGAGAGTTTCTAATGCACAGGACCAAATGAAACCAAACATCTATCAAGCTTTTCTATAATGTCTCTGGACAACAGAAAAACATCAATGTCCAATTATTTGGAATTCACTCACAATCTTCTGAGCTCCTCCAAAGGGCTTGGATCACTTCTCTGTCTCTGCCCTCTGCAGCACACAGTTTGTCCTCCAGGGTCTGTCTGGCTCACACCACTGCTGCTGCTATTCTTGGTGTTCATCCCACGGTACTGGCATCTCAAAAATTGCTGGGGTCCCTGCTGCAACTGGACTTCACTTTCACCAATAGCCTCTCCTGGGCTCTCTTCATGGTGCCAAGCCTCAACTCTTTTAAATGACCCCTTCATTCTAGACCTTCAACCTCTGTGGAGGTTTCACCTTCACTAATGGCCTCTCCTGGTCTCTCACAATGCTAAGCCTCAGCTGCTCTCCAAAGAAACCCTCATGCCTTCAAAACCAGCACCAGCTGGGTGACTCTTAAAGAGCCAAGTTTGGTTGCCAGCACGAGGTACAACCTCATCCAGTTCTGGAAGGCAGTTTCTGTGTGCTGACCCTGAGGAAAAAGTTTCCAGACTTTTAGAGTCTAGTTTGCTGGAAAAATAACTAGTCACTTTGTCTGCAGTAAGCACTCCCTCGTGGGGTATTCTCATCACCATAGCAGATGTGTTTTATCAGGAGTCTCATCACCAGTACCTGTACCACTTGTCTTTCTCTTAGTCAGGTTTGCAGGAAAAAAAAATGTTCAGTTTAACTAAGTTGCTTTTAGGCCCCAATGCCCTGCTTCCACAGCAGGGGGTCCTGCACAGGTGGGAAGAATATCCAGCAAAGTCTTGGTAGTTTGGCATTCCTTCTCACTGCCACTATGGGGAAACATAAATCCTTCCTCATAGACCTCAAACACAAGACCTGCTTCAGTTTCACGCACACAAAACTCAGCTATCAAAAAACTCAGTTTGTCGAAACAGCACGCACCACCAGCAGCAGGAGGAAGTGTTGGCTCCATGATCAGGAAAAGCTGTTGAAAACTCGCTTTTTCCTGCTCCTAGCTGCACTCTGATTTTACCATGAAAATCTCTTTTTCCAAAGGCTTCTATTCTGTAGCTCTCACTCTTGAACCCTCCTGCTCCTCTTCCTTCAGGAGACTTCTACTCATTATGTTTGCAAATATATAATCTTGTCCTCTAGGAGCTGCCCTGAGCATACTTTAATGGACTCTTTGAGGTCTGGAATTTCTTTCTTGTTTTTTCTTGTCTCCATGTTGGATGTGGCTGATGTGTTATCCTGCCCCATGTTGGTACTCCATTGTAGCAGTAAGGCTGCTGTGGGGGCTCAGCATGGAGACAAGGAGGCATATTTCATAGCTGCAAACCCTGCCAGACCTCAGCAGAGGGAACCACCTTCCTGGCCAGCACCATACTGGATTGACAGAGGAACCCCGAGCATCTGAGCTCAGGTGTTTTTATTGAGTCAGAACTCCTCAGGTGCAGATCATAAACAATCTAACATCCCCCACAGAAATCCAACACCTGCAAACAATGCAAAATGCCAACGCCTATGCATTCCTTTTTCCAACAGTGCACAAAAAACTTCAAACATAGCTAAAATTAAACTTCCACAACAAATGTGCCCTCTATTGTGTGTATTAATGAACCATTGGAAGATATCAAGTGTGGCGATATTATAATACAATGTGTTCTGAGAAAATTGATCTGTGGCTCCATGAGAAACAGAGGGGTAGGGCCAAGAACCCATGACTACCCATTGAGTGGCTTAGGTCTACAATGTCAGGACTTTGCTATAGACCCTGGTGGAGATGGAGATTACACAAAATGCTGCCGCATGATCAGTTGGAGAGGAGGAAAAGGTGCAGTTAAGCTTTCTGGGCTAAGTAACTCAACAGCATAGGAGGAATACTGGAAGGACAGGCTAGGAATGTAATGACTTGAGTTTAGATCAGTAGTAACAGAGATGGTAGAAATGGAATTAAAAGCAGAAAAAAGGAATAATATTCATAAACTACCTTCTTATTGCTTCCATGGAGTCTTGAGATTGTTATTAAATTATGCTGCAATAGATGCTTTGACTTAGCAAAGAAAACTTTTAACAGAAAGTCAACATAACTGAAATCATAAAAACATAAGAGATGAAAATCAGTTTGTGTATTAAGTAAGCAAACATCGAGACCTTTTAAAATTATGTTATTATCCCCCCAACCAATGTTGGTTCTTAAATTCACCTGTAAACCCTGTGGATAACACAACTCCGCTGGCCAATGAAGCAGTTATGATCTGCAGACGACTAGGTATCATTAGCACATGAGGCTGCCCTGAACTGAGGTGTGCTGAGAATGTAAAGCATCCATTAGATTTGAATATTTAAAGGACAACAGAATGGAAAATGCCTTGTTCATATTGTTGATGTTTATTACACTTAAGATGGTGATGTTGTACACATATTTGCTGAGGATAAATTACTAAATCCAATTATGTCTTAATTTTAAATATGACTACTAGTAATCTGAAACTATAAGCATGGTGTTTTTCTTTTTCTCTCTCTACAGGACAGTACCACTGTACAAGTTATGCTAATTTCATGAAATAGTACGTTGATTTCCAACAATTTCTGTGTTAATCCTGTGACAATTAACAATAATTGTTTACTTGGTAAGTTTTATTTTGTCTCAGAAAGTTCTAGAATATAGAAGGATTATATAGATGCAATGATTACTAACTTTTTTAGTCAGCTGAAGATGTGCAGAAGACTGCAATTTTTGTAAGTTCAACAGGCATGTCCTCTTGGGTTTGTATCAGAAACAGAAAACCTACATGATCACGCACTGACTAAATAAGTTATTTTCCACATACACTGGCTAGTGCTGAACTGCTGGCCTTAGTGCAGCAGCTCCAGAATGGCAGGGATTGCTGTCTTGGGCACCCTGTGTTTTGATTTATACTCACCATCAGGGATACCTGCACCATCTACCATACCATAATACACACAGGAAAAAGGCAACAAAATACCATAGGAGTTTGTCCCTCATTGAAAAGTGTTCTACCATTTCTACCTTGTGGCTTCCTTTTACATACAGCTGCATGCTGACTGCCTGGCACCCTCGTTTGCTCCTTTGTAGCCCTTCTCATGATCGTGATGAAGTTCATGATTGTGTATTATCTGCTCATCTTC
The DNA here is from genome assembly GCA_026225945.1 of Cricetomys ansorgei. Lineage (NCBI taxonomy): Eukaryota > Metazoa > Chordata > Mammalia > Rodentia > Nesomyidae > Cricetomys > Cricetomys ansorgei. The sequence goes on along the minus strand of JAMJFZ010001100.1, from coordinate 8,846,991 downwards.
CACTGTTCATCATGCAGGTCAACTTCTTGTCGGATAGAAATGAACCTGTTTAATTCTCTACTGCCAGGTAAAGGACCAGGGACAGAGTAGACACTTGCATGCATCTTTTCAGTGTCTTAAATAATTAGACTGAGCAAAGCAAATGTGTTTCATCAAGCATTCCAGTTCTATTTATTTATTGGGCCTGTTTGTGCAATTTGTATGAGAAGGCTTCTGAGGCCACAACCTGACTGAGCTGGGCGGGGGTAGGGAGGGCATGATTGTAAGTGAAATCTGGGGTATGAATGCAGGGAAGGGAAGCACATGTGTTCTGATGTTTCCAGCTCTGAATTAAGTTTTACATGTTTGATTGTGAATCTCATGCACCGTGTTGCTTTTATACTAAACACTATAGAAACCTTGTAGCAAGCACTTGCTTCAATTAACTGACTCTATCAGGTGGCAACTTCTTGGAGACCCAGAAGGAGCTGAGCTCAATAAAGATCATGTTCCAAATGTGCCCATCAAAAAAATCTTCCAATAATGTCCTATGGTACCTATTAGTCATCCTAATAGCCAGTCTATGGTTTATAAATAGTACTTGTGGACCCCTACAAGGCTCAGAGGAAATGCATCATGTTCTACAGCAACCTGGCCAGTGTTATTTGCCAACTCTTCTTTATTTCTTCTTTTTTGAATGGAAATTGAGCTATTTCTCAGCCTCCTAGAGATGTTGTGATGAATAAGAAAACAGCAAGTGTTTGTAAGACAGTTGATACACACTGGAGGGCTTGGTGATGATGAGCGAGGGAGATTTCATCGTCCCATCCATCTTTGTTTCTCCCTGCCCATTCATTTAACATCATTTATTTTTAATCAGAAAATAAGTTACATCCGCTCAGAGGACTTTTTAAAGATCTCATAGAAAATATGACTGAAGAGAGTAGATGTAGACTCTGAAATATTCATTTATTGTCAGTAAACAAAATATCCAAACTGCTCACACCCAAGCTATTTTTGCTTGTCTGTGACTGCCACCACTTGCCACCTGTATTTAAGCAAGAGATTTGAGACTTAATTGATCATATTCTCTCCCTTTAGAGTGGCAGTTCTCAACCTGTGGGTTGTGACCCCTTTGGGAGATGAATGACCGTTTCACAAGGGTCACCTAAGACCATCTGCATATCAGATATTTACATTATAATTCATAACGGTAGCAAAATTACAGTTATGAAGTAGCAACAGAAATAATTTTGGGTCACCACAACATGAGGAACTGGATTAAAGGGTCGAAACATTAGTAAGGCTGACAACCATTGCTTTAGGGTCCTGTATAGTATATAGCTATAGTCAGCCCCTTGAGCCAAGGGGTGGGATGTAAAGGTGTAAAGGGAGAGAAAATTGACAAATTAAAAAACAAAGCTCCCCTCTTGGGTGTCTGAATTTCCCTGTGTTGTTTTACATGGTTGTTGTGGCTACCTGATTTGCTGCGGTTACTCCAAAGAATGGCTTACAAGTGGAATACAGCTGAATTAGAGCCTGGTGTGGAGCAGACATTCAATAAATCATTACTTACGAGTAGAATTTGCTTCAAGTGAAACAGCAGCTAAAACTAAATATTTACCTGGCACCGAAACATTTCAAACTAATCATTATTTTGTATGGAACTTCGGCATTTTCTTTGTTTAAAAAAACCCTGCTCCCCCCAAAAACCCAACTCTTCAAAACCGCCATTGATTTAGTTAACTCCTAGGGGGGCCTGGGGATGTTTTGAGGGGACAAAAGAAAGGGAAAACTTTGGTTGCTCTGAGGAGTTCCAACTTTATTCAGATTGCTTTGAGCATGAGAATAAAATGGCTAGGTTTCTGATGGATGGATATTGCACTGAAAATGGAGTATAGAAGGAGTCCAAGAAGAACTGGACATAGTACAGCAGCTGAGATGGTAGCCAAGGCTTCTGGCTGAAGGGAAATGAGCAAACCAAAAGTGATGTGGAGGGCAGAGTCCAGGGCTCAGCAGCATATAAACATAAAAATCTAATGCTGGAGAGAAAGAGTGGCACACGGGAAGTAGAGGAAGGGGCTGCTACAAATGCTGCATTCTCAAAGAACCAACGAGCAAATCCATTTCTGTGGAGGAACCTCAACTAAAAATTTGCAGACTCTCCTTATCAAAAAGGCTGAATTCACACTTTTACTTTGAACCCAGATCACATATTCGGTTTTATTGTACACTCGAGAAAATACAAGTACTCAAACAGGGAGAACAAATTACAGGTTCACCTTGCAGTTTGATGGACTGATCCCACCCAGACCTGATGAAAGCGTAGGTGCATTGGCAACCTCATGAACCAGAGCCAAGTGGTGGGACTTTCCCACTGAGCACTTAAGATCATAAGAGAAATTTTTATAGGCCAAAGAAGTCTCCTATCCATGAAATTATGTTTTATAAAGCAAAATTCAAAGAATATCCCATGGTTGGTTCAGAGAACAGTAAGAAGGGGAATCTTTATACTTTGTCTGAAAATGTTAATCTCCTTATTTTCGCATCAGACTTATCCAAATTCATTAGGATTATAATTGAATTTTCTTCTAAAATAGCTAGTCATGTATATTTTTAAAAGTATTGAATTCTCAACTTTTTATCTTGCCGATTGGAAGTTATCTTTATCATATGTGAAATTTCTTATAATTAGCCTGTGTCTATCCTTAATCCTCGATTGCTGTTTTATTTTTACTAATGGAGTCTTAAAGTTTTTTACTATTTCTTCTCTTGTTTCTGTGGCCACATACCTCAACTTAAAAGGGGAAAGGGGGTTTATTTTGGCTGCCACAGTCCATCATGTTGTTCAGGGCTCTCTTTTTAGGAACGTACACATCCTGGTTTGGTTTCTATTGCTGTGATAAACACGATGAACACTGCATCTTTGGATGGAGAGGTTTATTTCATCTTACAACTCCCAGGTCACAGTCCATCACTGAGGGAAGCAAAGGCAAAAACTCAAGACAGGAACCTAGAGAAAGAAACTGGAACAGAAAGCATAGGGGAGTGCTGCTTGTTCTCTTGCTCCCTGTGGCTTGTTCAGTCTGCTTTCTTACACAACAACCCTGGACCAGCTTCCCAGGAGTGATCCCACCCACAGTGGGCTGGGTCCTGTCACATCAGTCACTAATCAGGAAAATGCCTCACAGACCTGCCTACAGAACAATCTGATGGTGGTAATTCCTTGATATCTCTTCTTCCCAGATAGTGCTAGCTTATGTCACGTATACACTGAACGGCTTTTGTTATCAGACCAAAAAGTATTCTTTATGACCTGAAGTTGAAATGCTCCTCATAGAGACATGTATTTCAACATTTATATTTCTCTGCTGGAACTGTTTCGGGGGGGGGGGGTGTTATAGAATCTTTGAGACCCAGGGCCTAGTTTACAGACATATGACACTAGAATGTTTCTCATCTTGCCTAGATCTCTGTTTCCTGGTTATTCAAGATGCAAACTGTTCAACCTCGTTCTTTCACCACCATTAACTGAGTCACTCCTGATACCATGCCTAAGTTCAAGGCACCTCCATTGCATGACCTTTTAGGCTACAGGATCCCTGATTATTCTCTTGTCATGATCTGCAAGAGAAGAGATGCCTAAACCAAACACCCAAGATTTAACTGGGGCCTTTTCTCATGATTACAATGAATGATGGGTTCTGCCACTGAATATAAAATTGGATTGGCATCTCCCTCACTTGCACCCAGTACACTCACACGCACATGGGTGTCACTTGGATTATGAAGAGTTGGAAACAGAACAGTGCTAGGGTAGAGTGTTTTGATACATGCCTCGTCCTAGAACTTGAGAGGTAGAAGCAGGAGAATCAGGAGTTCAAAGTCATTTTTTGGATACACAGCAAGTAGGAAGTTAGCCTGGACTGCATAAGACTTTGTCTCAAAAAAACAAAACAAAACAACAAACAAAACAGAAGTTCTAGGACCTTTGGGGCCATACAATTCTAATACTGACTTTGATATCTAAGATTCCTTGATTGATCATTGGATTAAATGGAGTCTCGGATGAAAGGAGGGCAGCCTTCAAACAGAGATGCTCTTTTGGGCTTAGGAATAATGTTTCCCTCATGTGACTACCAATTTTTTTATTTAAAAAATTACTAAAATTTTTATTTTAAGATCATTTTAGATTTATATGCAATTATAAGACATAATGCTGTAATCACGGATATCCTTTTTTGGTTATCTAAATGATGTCTTATAAAACTCTAGTGTAATAACCACACCATATATCATCTTTTCAAAGAAGCTATTATCTTGAACATGAGCTCCTGGCTAATTTTAATGCTTGACCTTCAGAGACTTTGTATATCTCTGGTTTGATAGTCCATTTTGGAGTAGATCAGCAATTAACCAAGGAAATAAAATATTCCAGAATGCAGCCAGTCTGGCCCCAAGACATATCAGCTTTATATTTAAAAAGTGGTACTCTCTCCTATGACCATATCCAAAACAAAACAGCTGATTCAAAGGATTCAGTTTGCTGAAACCAGTTTCTACCAGGTTGCTGCAACTGTTAGACCTCATCATCAGTTGTGTAGGATTAGAAACAGTGTGGACACACTCAGGGAGCAAAACCCCAGGGTTCCAGCTCTGGAAATCACTCTCTTCAAGATGTTGCTGTATTTTTCCAAACTGTAAGGCTATTGCCAATGTCTTTGCTATTTGGCCTGCCACTTTGAAAACTGTAGCCTGACACCTCACACAAGTCATAGAAAGAAATTGCAGCATTGATGGAATTCTGGATCACTCATGTGGATCCCATAGTAAAGGCTTGTTCTCTGATAAGGTCGACCAGGATAAAACTGCTGATTGAGTATGTGCTGCTTAGATGACAATGCTTGCTGCCTGGTTTCTTCATTATACTAGAGATGGCAACATATTCACTTCATGGAAACTGCATAGAATCCAGGGAGATGTTCCTGGATTGACTCATTCCTTAGGCAGGAAGGGTATGGGTCCTGTCATGCCTTGTAGGTAGACTTCAAATGGAGTTTTGATTTCCTTTCAGAGCTATTTGCTGTGCTCCACTGCTGTTGGCACTTAGGTTTTAGTGTAATTGGTCCAGTCCAATCAGCTGAGAGTTGTAACCCTTGAGGTTACTTTGCGCTATTTGCTGAATCTCACATTCTAAATGATGGTATCTTTTATTACAATGAAAAACTACCTGCTAATCAAGGCATCCACTGTCCTCTGGGGAATTTCTGCTATCTACAGACATCTGAGTCTGCTCAGAAGCACACCAGCTACTTCAAAAATCAACTCACAAATATTTTGACACCACTTCCCTCATTTACTCCTGATCTATTGCCTTAATAAGTTTACTTGCTCACTAATTGAAACTGTCTCCTAAAGCTGTCACCTTCTCTGAGCCATTTCCTGGATAAGGGTGAGGGCAAAAAGGGTGGGGTTTTTAGAGATTCAGGATTCTAGCTATCTATGTATGAGTATAAGACGCCTTTCTTTCTCCTAAAATCAATCCCAGGCTAGATTTCTAGGCAGAAACTCAGCCACAGGACAGAGGTTGCTCCAGAAAATTCTAATTGAATGTTGGTTTAGGAACTTGACTTCTCTTTTTGTATTGGCGTGATTAATCAGCTTGGCTTCAACACTCTTGCCAGATTGTTATGGATAATAGAATTTCTCTAGACTTCCTCGTTGTGATCCAGGAGAGAGTGTGTAAAAACATTAATGAATCTAGCCATGGCTGAATTAATGTCCTGGTCCAAATGGAAAAATCAATATGAAAACTTTAGGAGAGGGAAAATTGAGTTTGTCAGGTATATGCTGATATTTTATGGGGTCTGATAGGTTGGCTGTATCTAGGACTTTGAGGGCTATGGCTAATGTCAATATTGAAACTTAACTTTATCCTAATGCTGTTGAGAATAGTGTTAATTAAATGCTGTATGAGACAAATTGAATATATTTTACACCAGTTTCAATTGATCATATGAATCAGAATAGGAGAAGCAACAGCATAATCACGGGGAAATTTTCCAGAAGTCAAAATAGTATAGAAATGTTGAGTGAGTTTCGTTGAAGAAAATTCTGTATGGGTGCCTAACGCTTCTCTGTATTTGTGAGTGAGGCATTGGTTATCTCAAGGATGTATATAGAGTGAAAAGTCACGGAAGACAGAATACCATTCTCTAATGGGCAGGTTTGGTTACATTCTTACAGAATAAAGACAAACCTCCCTCTGTGGCAAAACACAGGCAAGTTTGATTACAATTATGAAAATATCAGATTCTATAACCTCCAGATTCTTCAGCTGTGGTGAAAGCCATCTTAATAACCAGCATGCTTCTAACCCTTCTACATCAGCTCCTTGATACCCGAAGGAGAAGTGAGATCGGCAGGTGGCTCATGTTCACCATGCTTAGGACTTCATAAGTGACAAGCCTTTCCAGACACAAAAATCTGCATGTTCTATTTGTATCTATACAAATTTGGCAACTAATTTGCTGTCTTGCAGAGTCAGTTCTTCAATTATTTACTATTCTCAACTACAACTTCTGACATTTACAACTTAAAGACAGGGATTAGAGAGATGGTTCACTGGGTAAAAATGCTTGGCAGGCAAACATGACCACCTGTGTTCAATCCTCTGACACCACTGTGCAACCAACTCCAAGAGTTGAACTGTGGCCTCCAAATACATGCCATGGCATGCAATCATCCTACTTACATGCTCACATGTACACATGCACACACATTCTAATAACACATTATACCTTTTCAATTTACTATCAGCCTTGCATTCCCATTGTTTTAAAACATTTTAACCTGATCTCATTTGCCTTATCATTCAAATGAATTTTAGAATTAACACCCTTTCATCTTTATCAAACTCTTCATGCATTACTACAGAAGCCCATTCAATCTGTATGTTAGTTTACTGTGAACTGACATCTTTTAATAAAATTTCCTATTTCGAGAACATGGTATGATGCATCTTTTTTTTTTTTTTTAGTTAGTTTTAATGTTTTGTTTTTGTTTTTGTCTTTTGTCAGTTTGATGCAAAGAGAGTCATCTGAGAAGTAGAATCCTCAATTGAGAAAACATCTCCATCAAATTGGCCTGTAGGAGACTCTGGGGGTCCTTTTTCTGATTAATTGTTGATGTTTGAGGGCCCAGGTCACTGTGGATGATACCACCCCTGAGCAAGAGGTCTGAGACTGTATAAGAAAGCAGGCTGAGCAAACCATGGATAACAAGCTAGTAAGCATCACTACGCCAGGGACTCTGCTTCATCCCTGTCTCCAGGTTCCTGGCTTGAGGTCCTTCCCTGACTTCCTTTCAAGATAGACTGAGATTAAGAAGTGGAAGCCATCCTCAGTCAGCTGATGGGAGCTGGTGCAGAGACCCATAGCCAAACATTAGGCAGAGAGGGAGATAATAAATTGGAGATCTACATTGGGTCTCTCCCCTCAGAGCTTGTGGAACCCTGAGGAAGAGGTAGGGAAGGATTGTAGGAGTCAGGGGGTGTCTAGGACACCAGAAGAACATGGCCCACAGAATTAACTAAGCAGGCCTTATAAGGGTTCACAGAGACTGATAATGGCAAACATGGAGCCTGCTTGAGTCTGTGCTAAGTCCTCTACATGTGTTATGTTGCTACCTTGGTGTTTCTGTGGGACTCCTAACAATGGCAATGGGGGTCTTTCTGACTCTTTTGCTGCTCCTGGGACCCTTTTCCTTCTACTGGGCTGTCTCGTCAAGTCTTGATATGAGGATTTGTGCTCAGACTTACTGTATCTTGTTGTGTTGTATTTGGTTGAGGCTTGCTCTTTTCCTAAAGGAAACTGATGGAGAGTGGATCTGGGGAAGAGGAAAAGTATGGGAGGGGACTGAGAGGAGAGGGGGAGGGAAAACTCCTATGGGGATGTATTGTATAAGAGAAGAATAAAATAAACAATAGGAGGAGGAGGAAGAGGAAGAAGAAGAGGAGAAGGAGGAAGAAGAAATGGAGGAAGAAGAGGATAAAAAGTGACAACCATGGACTGTATAAGAAAGAAAACACAGCAAACCATGGAGAACACACCAGGGAGCAGCACTCTGCAATGGTCTCTGCCTTATTCCTGTCACTAGGTTCCTGCCTGGAACTCCTGCCCTGACTTCCCTTCAACATGGTCTGTGATCAGGAGCTGGAAGATGAAATAAAGCTTTTCCTCCCTAAGTTTCTTTTGGTCACAGTGTTTTATCACAGCAATAGAAACCTTAAGACAGCAGCCCTGTGTGCATTCCATGATCTGTGCGAGGGCATTTACATGTTACATATACCCTTGAAGCTCATAAAGTCCGAACAAGAGTTAAATGACATCAATAATTAGGAATAATTAAATTAATAATAAAGGCTGTTAGTGCCATGCCTGGTGGTACATGCTTGTAATCCCAAATATCAGGAGTCCAGGGCAGGAGGCCTATGAGTTTGAGGTCAGCATAGACTGCATAGGGAATTGTAAGCCAACTTGGGCCACAGAGCAAAAAAAACCCCTCATTCAGAAAATAAGCAAACAAAGGCAATTTATGCTTTAGAAGTGTTAAGATTAAACTCAGGAAATGATATTTAACTAATTCACAGTACCCGAGTAAGTACACACACTAGTCAGTTTCATAAAGGTTTCTTTCTTATATTGCTTTCACTGCACAGGAGAATGGCTAGCTACCATGAAGGAAAGACAGGACAAGGTCTAAAACAGGACCACCATTCCCGCAATATGGAGAGAGTAAACCGGGGTGAACCTTGAGCACCAGCACTGTGAGACTCCTCAAAAAAGACATTCACTGGAAAAGTTAGAGATTGTCATCACAGAGAACTGAGGAAGGATAAATTATGGTACTTATGAATACCAAGCAACCAGATTGGCTTAGAACCTACTTCAGTGTCATGGATAATAAACAAGTGGGCATATACTTGAGGTACCTTCCACTTATTAGACAATGCCATTTTAACTTTTTGTGATTTTTCTTTATTCAGTTTTGAATTTGTGTGCATACATATGTGTGTATCCATGTGTGGATGCATGTATGTGAAGGCAAGAGGTCAAAGTCAGGTGTCTTCTTCCATAACTTTGACCTGCTTTATTTATTGATTTACTCTTTATTTTGTGTCAGGGTCTATCTGTGAAATTCAAGCTTGCTGATTGGCTAGATTGACTAGACTGCCCACCAAGCCCCAGAAATTCTCCTGTCTCTGCTTCTTCAGTGCCAAGATTACAGGTGCATGCCATTGCTTTATACGTGGGTAATGGTAATCCGAAGACAGAGCCTCATGTTTTTGTGGTAAACTGAACACTTCACTAAGACACCCTGCTCTGCCCCCATCCAGCAGTATCAAAACCAGAAGAAAATGTGAGGCAGAAAACAGACAGACTTCACTTCTCTTGTGCCTAAGAGGCTCTAAGCTTGCTGCGTAGATTGCTTCTTTGACCGTTATATTCCTCCAGGAAGTCTAGACCTACAGTCCAGAAGAGAGGATCAGTTATTATCAACAGAGAACACAGTTTAGACAGGTTCTGTAAGTTATTTTAGTATCACACAGCTCATTAGTAGAGGACTGGATTTCAACCCATGACTGACAGACTGACCTCTGCTCCTCTAAATTCCTTGACTTCCTGAGATGGCAGCATCCAGACCTCTTTGTGCCACTTGGGCCAATTAACCTGACAGGCATATTCATTTGTCATTTATTTAGTACCAGCAGACACAGAGGGGTGTCTTATCTTGGAAGTTTCTAAGAATATGGGTTCTGGTTTCTGCAGTGAAGAGGAACCAGATGGAGATGGTAAACAATATGCAAGCAGGCAGGCACATAAGTAGTGGTTCTCAGGTTGTCTCTCAGAATATTTGAAGCCATAAAGGAAGCAGATCCAAGTGCCCTTTGGAAAGGGCCAATATTTAAAGGATTCATGGTATCCATTTCTTCTCCTCTTGTAAAACATTATTTCCTGACTTCTGATTTTTAACAAAAGCAAATGTTTTATATACAAAGTTTCCTTTCATATTACATATATTCCTGGTTCTTATACTTGTAGCTTGGGATGCATTTGACATGGTATTGAAATTGTCAGGGGAAATCAGGGACAGAGACAATATTAGAAACAGATTGCCTGAGCTGATAGCTTGAAGAAGTTATTTTACAACAGAACAGAAGCAATAAAGGAGATGGGCAGGTGTGTGTGTGCAGGGAAAGGAAAACCAGGAAGAGGAGTGACATTTCCTAACAGCAGGGTACAAATGCATCATGCAGAGGTGTCAGACAGTTGTCCTCACTGAAGGGTTATGAGCCTCAGACCATCAGTCATCGACAGATTCCAGACATCAGATGACATCATTTGTCTATGATCATCTTGAAGACATCAAGCATTCAGGAACCATACGGTGTTATAATTATTCCTGCTATTGTTACTTAATCAGTTGTGCTTGGTGTCTGCCTTTGGAAGGGCACTTTTAGTCCAATGCTGAATGAGAATTGTCTTTAGTTTACGATTGACCTCTTTTTTTCTGTATTTGTCATCCTCAGCTCCAAGAGTCAGATTGTGAGATCAGAGAAGACCAATGCTCTGTATTAATAATGCCCCATGCTCTATATTAACAAAAAACAGCCAGTACATGTGCACAGCAATTCATACTTGTAAAGCATTTTTATTCTCCTCATTTCACATCAGTTACCCCCCTACCAGCCAAAGAGTCAGACGTAAGAATGAGAAGCACCAGGAACAGCTGAGCAAGCAATCACACCAAGAGTCCTCTTTCCAAGGGAGGGACAGGAGTGTTGGCCTTTCTGCTTCTGCTGATCCAGCATGAGAACTCTGCTCTCTCAGCTGCTCTGAGTCATCCATCCTTAGAAAGAAGAAGGCAGAAGAGGTGAGGATGGGTGAGTCCATTGACCCTCTGAACTCTGGAAGGCTCCTTAGCAGTCAGGGAAGAAAATCTATGCGGGTAGCTTCTTTCTTCCTCTATGGTCATATACAGTTGTCTTGCATCTTAAAACACCACAGCCATCCACACTCCACCCCAGAGTTTATTTGTCTGCCAGCCTCACCATATTGTATACAGCTCAAGGCAGTCTTTCTATGGTAGTTAGCACAGATCCTAGCTTTAAGAAGTGTCCAGTGAAAGCCTCTAAGTCGATGAATGAATAAATGAGTAGTCAGCGAGAGCTGTTTGACATCGTTGAAATCTGCATATGGGTGTAATATGCATATGGTGACTCAACAAGGAAGCCACGGAGGCATATTCTTAGGTGCAAACCTTGCCAGACTTCAGCAGAGGGAACCACTATCATGGCAAGCACCATTCTGGATAGTGGAATCCTGAGCGTCTCATCTCAGGGGTTTTTATTGATACCTAAGCTCCTCAGGTGTTCTATAAATATGTGTGGATCATAAGGAATCAAACATCTTTTACATAAAGCCAAACCTGAAGATAATACAAATGTCAAGGCCTAGGCAGTCCTTTTACCAACACTGCATAAAACAACCATTTTAAAAATAACTAAAATAGATTTCTGCATCATATGGGTCTTTGGCCATTGGCCTGTTCTGTGCTCCTACAGAGGGCACTGTTTTTGACATCTCTGCTTTCTTCCATCTTGGCAGAACCGGACTTAATTATGCTATTTGTCTGCCCTGTGCTTGCTGTCTGTTGCTCAGCTTCTGCTTTGTCCAAGCCTGATCTCATATCTATAACAGCTGTGATATGAAAATAAAAGGTAAAACATAGGGAACTGAAAAGATTTAAGCAAGGAAGGAGGTAGGAAGAATGGGAGAGGGAGGCATGGGGTGATGGTCAACCCAAACTAAGGATAAATGAGAAAGCAATAAGGAAAAACTGATTTCTTAAAAAAGTAAAATACTCTAGACTGCTAATTGGCATATATAACCCTAACCCTGTGACCACCAAGTCAGATTCACTGGGACCCCAGGAGACTGAATATTAGAAAGTCTTCAGTTAGTATGCATATACTAACTGTATAACTTTAAGGTCTCTATTTAAGTGATGTGTCTGGCCCTGAAAAGTTGGTTGAAGGCAACACCTCGCCTTGGCTGACTTCATCACATGGAAAGAAAGCGTGGTCTACCCATGGTCTAGGGAGAGTTCTACTCTTATCTCCAAATTCTTGATGTGAATAATAAAGACTCTGTTCTGTCCTGCAAGCATCAGAGTAACACCTTGTACCCATGAGAGGGTAGGCCTAAAGGCCAAGCCTCTCTCTGCCCTGCAGTTGATAGAGAGGCAAGACTGAGTCTGTTCCCTTGGCGGCAACACTGGGACTCCAAATCAACCAGATGTAGAGTGTGTTCTAAGTTGGATTTCTCATTATGTGAAGTGATAAATGTTGTTATTGCATAAGCCACTGTGAGTCAAGTTTCCTGTTACTAAAAGCATCTGGATGAATTCAGCCCCTGTCAGCAGCAGCTATAGCACATCTAGATGTCCACTTAAGAGGCCAAAATCCAAATAGTAATCAACACAGTTATCTCGTACTGAGTGTTTCTATGTCACGCGCTGTGCTAAGTGCTCAGTATTGATGATTTCAAGTATTCTCCACAGCCATCCTACCAGGTAGGAACTTCTAAGTTGTCCTCATTTATAGATATGAAACCAAGGAAAAGAACATTGGGTGCATCCTCCAAAGCAAGTGGCAGAGCCAGGATTTAAGTGCAGGGGATCTGACTTCAACAATTGCCTTATCAGCTACTGACCTAAGCCAAGTTGTAACCTGTTGAAACCCAATGGCATTCAAACAAGCCCTTCTTCTATAAGAAATGTGGTGCAGATTTATGTCACTGTTTTTATACTTTAATAGCCAGAATGATGTTCAGAAATCGATCAGCTGAGGAGGTGCTAAATCCATTCTGAAATACTGGCCAAAGGCAATGCAAGATTCCCAAATCTGGTGGATCTGACAGTCATTGATGGGCTTCAAGCCAACCCCAGGCAGCTTGAGTATGTCTAGTCCTTGACATCAAAGAAGATAGGGCCTGGAGAGCAAGCAATTGGTCACCCCTCTGTAATATCCTCCTTCTGTGATTGTGGTGCATCAGAGAGCCTAGCTATAAACTGGGTAGAGTAGCAAGAGTGTGTGTGGGGGGGGGGGGGGGGCGGTTACAAATGATAACTGAGTTCTAACCACAGTAAGGACTCCCCTGTTTTTTGAAATATTAAATATGCATCTGTTTTAAAGAGGAATGCATTTTCAAAATTGAAGAGAGAAAATACATGTCTCTAAAATATGCCAATATAGCTAATAAATACCAGTCTCCAGGGACAAAGTATAATACCTATTAAATCAGCTAATGGAAATCAAATGCCTATCAAGAATATTTTGTTTTGTTTCCTACATGACTGATTTTTGGTTGCTTAGTTATCTGCTTTTGTTGTTGTTTTTAAATCTATATATATAACCAGCCTGAACTTTTACTTTTCAACTGGTTATTCTAAGAGCTGAAAGAATAATAGCACAGCTATTAAAAATACAGTAGCTAGAACTGCTCCTAATCTATTCATAAATATTTTATACTATGATCTATGATATTTCTCCTGATTCTAGAACATTTATGCTTTTGACATCTAGTCCAGCCTGGGGACTGTGAGGCATTAGGACTTGGCTAATCAGACTGTGGTCCTTGGATCAGGTCAGAGGCTTCTGTACCCAAGATGATCATCGCCCCACCTTGCCCAGTCACTCTTCATTTAAACAGATGCTTTTTATTTTTCTCCATACTTTATAATACTCTCAGAAGAGCAAGTTATAATAAAATATCCAATAAGACCCAGACCTTGTCCTCGAGGACTTTGGAACTAGAGGAAGAAAGGAACACAAAGTTAGGAAATCACAATACAATTTTCTAGATGCTGGTGCTTTAACATAATAAGGCTGGGAGCCTAGAAGAGGGGCTGGCTGTCCTCTGGGACATCCAAAAGTTTCTTAGCAAGAAGTATCCTTAAACTCATAACGGTTGGAAGGGGCGGTTCACACAGGAGAGGAGCTATTGCTGAGGGAATGCACATGCCCGGGCCTTTTTGCTGTGTCCAACGTCTTATTGAAGAAGCTTTAGTGATGCTTTCTGGATACCAGTGAATTTTGCATACCAGAGAGAGGGAGCGTTTTGTCCACAAATCTGGGGGGCAGAGAATGATAACAAAAGCGCAAGACTGTTTATTTAGCAATTATTTTATGTCCTTATTATTTGCCATTCTGTAGGAATTTGGCACAAACTTACTAGGCCAGAAACACTTGGGGTAAAAGGTGAGGACATTAAATACTACTGGGTAAGAGAACCAGAAGACACAGGTCTCGGGAAAGAGACCCATTGATATATTTCATCATGTTAATAGAGTTAATGGGAAAATCACCATCTTTATAGATAGCAGAAAGAAATTCCAATGTGTCTTCAAAGCAACCAAAAAATAAAAATTAAGCATTTTTTATGATCACAAGGTAGCAAACACAACATAGTTCTAAGCTGGCATCTTACTTAATGGGAAATCACTGGCAAGGATTTTTAACCATATTCAGTAATCCATCTATTACATAGGCTAAAAAGTGACATTTTTATTTTCATTGACCTCCAACAGAAATTTAGGTTTTTCTTCAATTATTAAGAAACCAGAGGAATAGTGGAGTTACATATCACTTTGTCACTAATAAAAATTACAGTCATTTTCACACCGAATTACATTTTTGCATGTATTTCAAAATATAGTTTATATCACACATTGTTTTGAAATTAAGGCGTTTATGAGAATGACCCCTATATTTTGCTATTTAAAGACTATATATTTCAGTAACTATTTCTTGATTTCCTTTATAATCCCATGCATTTTGTAGTGCATTTGAAATATCAATTCTTATGAGAGGTTCATAAACTTCAACTGCCAGACGGGTTACATAAAAAAAAAAAAAAAAAAACTATTATGGAATCATGCATTCACCACTTCAATAACATCAGCAACAATGATCTTCACTCCCTCCAGGCTTGCAAAGACTCTCAGGCCAGATGTTGAATAAGGCTGCAAATGACAATCAAGCCTACTGAACCTTGCCATGCCTAAGGATTCCCTTATTTACATACGTACACACTCAATTTTATTTCCTTATGTGAGACAATGGCAGTAAGATAAAGTATAGAAAACGAAAAAAAGATTAACGTGAATCATCTGCTCCTAACATTTGCAAATATCTAGACCTCTTAATTGATACTACAGCTTTGTTTGCTTCAGTTTTGCTGGCTTCCTAAAATAACCACTCCAGGCCTAGCAAAACAGTAGACCAGAGCCAACAGTAGAAAAGAATTAGAAGACAGATACTATTCTTTTTGTATATTCAATGCCCAATAAATCATGGGTGCTGGCTGTGGGCCCAAGAAAAAAAAAACACCAGCATTTCCTACCATCTTGTGATGTCTTCCAGATGTTTGGAGTTGCCTTAGGATTCTGGATACATTCTAGTTTCTCATAGACATGGCAGCCTTGCCTGAATCTGCTTCTATTTATTTGGAGCTCTGATTCTTTATCTGGCCTTAACAAATTCTCTTCCTCAAACTATAGCATAGAACGGCTAAGTTATCTGGCCAGGTTTGCAACAGCTTATTAGTATTGAAGAGGCCATGCTGATGTTTTTACATGGCAGTATATACCACCATTGCTTTATGAAATGATGCAAATCCTAATTTTTAAGGAGGCTGGGCAGCAATCCATAGCATACTAGAAAGTTACCAGGACAGAAACCGAAATGGAGCAAACATCTTCACCTAAAACCACTCAAATAATATGTTTTAAAAAAAATCACACACATACCATGAAATGAGTCTAACAAAACATGTCTTCAAGCTGGATTTGGCCCCAGGGGCTACTAGTTTGGGAACTCCAGCAATTCCTGCTACAAATTACAAATTACTGTTCTGTGGAAAGAAAATGTGCCCTAAATCAAGCCAATAACATGACATTTCTTTGTGCCTCATAGTCTGGACTTTTTTTCTTTTTAACACCTGGGAGAGCTTGGGACTGCCCACTGTCATCAGGCTCTCTTTTTCCTACACTCACCAGCTTAGCTACTGAGCAGACAGCATGCCTGGTGTGTGTGTAGCGACCCAGGTCAGAACACCCTCCTCGAAAGTCCCTGGAGACTCTGTTTCTAAACACATGTACAGAACTGCAGCTATACTTAAATAGAATATTTGGCCACAGAAAGTGGGATAGCAAAGCTAAATATAGTTACCAGTTGACTGCAGTTTCCTCACTGAACACAGACTATATAAACCATGGTTTGTTTTTTTTTTAACACTTAGAATAAAACATGTGATTGTGGGTTTCATTCATGAGCCAATTATTTACATAATCCGTGCTTATTTTAAAATAACCTCATCATTGGACAGCCTATAGAAAGGTAGAGCTGACTAGAAAATTAGCATTAGTGTTGCCTGCAAATTGCAGGTTTTAATAGCACTAGTCACAGCCACAGAAATAACCAAAGAGAATTAAATTAAGGAACTGGAGCAATCTAAAAGCTCAAACGAAAGAAAGGAATTGCATTTCCTAACATTTATGCAGCAGTCTACACTATATAAAAGCTTCCAAGTTTACTGGCCACTGAGACCTTCATGATCCATATGCAGAGGGGTATAATCACTGCTCCATATATTAGGAAACTGAAGTCCAAAATGGTTCCATCAACAGACCAGCTCCAAAGTGCCAGAGCCAGGATTTGAAGCCAGATATGCTGGCGCCAGTCTAATAATATTCTATTACATAGACCAGTAAATTTGGTCTGTAAAAGGCCATATAGAAAATATTTAAGGTGTTGGCAACCCAGCGGGTCTTCTTTTTTCTATGTGTGGATTACACACATGTGTGTATTCATGCTGAAATCTGTCTGGCCAGAAGTATGTTCATGTATATACTTACATCAGTGTGAGCACATAGAGGCCTGAAACTAACACATCTTTCCATCGTATTCATTGAGGCAGAGCCTATTAACTGAACCCAGAGGTCATCAATATAGCTAGTCTGGCTAGCCAACTTGCTCCAGGAATCCTCGGCTTCCACCTTCCATGCAATGGAATTGCAGGCAGGTTGCCACGCACAGCTGTTACTTGGGTTCTAGAGATTCAAACGGGTTCTCATATTGATGTGGCAATTGCTTAAACCACTGAGCTATCTCCCTGACTCCTTAAGGTCTTTCGTCAGGATCATGTAGCTCTGCACTATAGAACAAAACCAGCCCTGTTGGGGAAGTTTATTTTTAGTTATGTTTGAAATTGTTTTATGCACTGTTGGGTGAGGGGCTATCCTAGGTCTTGGGTATTTTTGCATTGTTTTTAGGAGTTGGATTTCTGAGGGGGTTGTTTAATTGCTTATGATTTGCATGTGGTATCAGTAGAACATCTAAGGAGTTCTGAAAGTAAAACACTTGGGCACAGACCTCAGGGTTCCACTGTGAGTATGGCACTGGGCATGACAGTGGTTCCCTCTGCTGAGATCTAGCAGAGTTTGCAATGCCTCCTTGTCCTGTTTAGTGAGCTGCACTGACATTACGCCAGCTCATCCAACATGGACACAGGGAAGAACAAGAAAAAGAAATGGCAGACCTTGAAGAGTACGTTTTGTTTTGTTTTCCTTTGTTTTCTGCAAACCTGTCCAGTTACCAGTGAGGCAGTCTTGACAAGACACATCTGCTATGGTGATGAAAACTCCACACCATGAGGGAACCCTTTCTGCAGACAAGGTGACCAGTCGTTTTTCCTGCAAACCAGACTCTATCTTAAAATCTGAAAACTGTTTCCTCAGGGTCAGCACACAAGCATGCAAGCCAGTGATCAGTGTTCCTCTATGGTTTCTGCTTCAAGTTCCTGCTTGAGTTCCCTCCTCAACCTCCTTCAGTGGTGGACTGTAATCTGTAAGGATAAAAATTTTTTTTCTTACCTAAGTTGCTTTTGGTCATGGTATTCATAATAACTAAATGAAACCACAACAAATTTCTGGCACCATTCTTCTTTTGTAGTCTTATGAATCTGCTTACAGTTGACAGGGAGTAATCCCAGAGGGCCAAAGGTAGATATAGGTTATACAAATGGCATAAAAGAAGGGAAAAGAATCTCATTAGAAAGGCGTTCATCCAAAGTGTCCTAAGTCTTTGCATGGTAGGCAAGAGGTAGAATGGACTTTCCTTATATTTTCCCAAGAAGTAAATGATACTGTCAGTCACAGAAATCATATATTTCTTTAAAATGAACTAGGAATTTAAAAAGTATAAATATGATTATCAGTTAGGTAACAAACATTTCATGTCAAAATAGTACTCAAAATCCCCCCATTCACATCAATGGGAAATTATGGGCTCAGTCCTTCCCAGACTGAAGGACTCAGCCTGCAGTGGGAAGAATAGAAAAGATAGCAATGAAGCATCATGTGTATTTGCTCTTTCTCTGCTTTGAGAGACCCACCCAGGTAGGTAAGTTTCTGCTTTGTTATGCAGTCTACACTCTCATCTGGTGTGCCATATGGATCCTGAATACTTGCGTTGGTCTCTATAGATGCTTCTTGTTCCATCTCTGTGTAACTTTCACCCTTTGTCCCTTTGCTAGTCTCCCAATCTTGGTGGGTGTGTCTGGAGCTGAGATTAGGCCACTTTCTCATTGACATGTCCTACTGCAGAGAATTGTTTTTGTTTGTTTGTTTGATCATACAAGATATATCTTGACAGACTGTCTTCCCTCTTTTTATAAGGAGACAGAACACAGAATATGCGATGCCTTTAGAGTAGGAACGCCTCATTATATTCAAGGACCATGCAGAAACCACCATTTAGTAACATCTTAACCTTTCATGAGCAAAGCTTCCTTTGCCAGATGCAGATTCTTTAATGGTCACTGACATGTCCAGGAAGAAACAGTCTCTATTTATTAGTATCATAGGAGAAAAACATGATGGGTTAACCCATAAGAAAGCAGGGGCTGGAATATCACAGGGAACATCCAGTATTCAAGAATCAGAGAAACAGCCCTGAGAAATAGAGAAGGCAAAAGCCCTTGATAGAGTGGGGGAGGAGTGGGGAAGTGTTGGGTGTGAAAAATCTGCATGTGACAAAGAGTGACTCAGCTCAAAGTAATCTGCATGAAAAATGCATCCAAAGGCTTTAAGCCCTAAATTAGAGTAATGAAAGAAAGAGGAGAGCATCTCCTCTTGTTGCCATTGTGGGAATAACCTCAGACAAATGTAGGAAACATCCTATAGCCACAGAGTCAATTTTCTCAATCAAGATAAGTGGGACCAAGAATAGATCCTGGACTCAGTGAAGCCCATTGAGTAGGTCATGGCAATGGGGTGTGAGAAAGGTTAGCAGAGTAGACATGGGAAACCACAGGAAGCACCTGGCTTTTTCTTGGGATAGTGTCCTTTGTTACGAACAAGCAGAGTCCCAGCTCCCTTTCTCCTCTACACCAATTACACACTGGCTGCCTTTGATCCAAAAGCACACATTTTCCTACTTGCTTAGTGTTTTATTCTAAAATGCACTGCTAACATTTAGAAACCTAGGGACATATAAAGATATAAACTCCTAGGAGCTTGAGAGATATGTTAGTTATTAAGAACATGAGCTGCTCTTCCAGAGGACCTGGGTTTGGTTCCCAACACCCACACGGTAGCTCACCACCATCTTCATCCCAAAGGATCCAACACCTTCTTCTGACCCCTGAGGGTACCAGATATGCATTTAGTACACAGACATACATGAAGGCAAACTATCCAAAGAATAAATGGAAAAAAATTGACTCCTCCATTCATTCCACCTTGCTTGCCCACTTCTTTCCAGGGTCCTACTATGTAGTCCTATCTGGCCTAATATTCACTGTGGAGGCGATGCTGACCTTGAACTCACAGAGATCCAAGTGCACCTGGCCCCCAAGTGCTAAGATTAAAGGCATACACTACCATGTTCAGCCCAGACTTTAACATTTTCTTTAGAGAAAGAAAGATGTGGCTAGAGAGACAGCTCATTCAGTTGATGAAAACTAGGGGCTGTTCATGTATTTGATGGAAGATTGATGGTCTGTTAGTGCCTTTCAAAAAGATTTTCCTAATAGTCACAGGGATGGGTATTATGTTGTTGGACTTCAGGGATCCAAACTGGGACCCCCAGGGTCCAAACCGGAATGCCACATCCCCACAGAGACTCACAGACGGGATATCAATGCAAATAGCAAGAGGATTTATTCCAGTGCACTGGGACCATTCTAACATGCAGGATAGAAGCGGCCCCAAGGAGCAAATGGTGAAGCTTTTTGAGGCATTACCGGCGCGCGTCCGGGTCCCGCCTATCCCACGCAGGAGATGAGCATGGCGGGCCCCGATCCCTTCCCTCCCAGCCCTTTTATCGGGTTAGGGCAAAGGGGTCTGGGGATGGGGGCTCGTGCAGCTGATTGGCTTCGAGCTCTCTATGTTAGACTAATTGGTCGGGAGTTTCGCATGCGCGGGATCCAGGGGGGGCGTGGTCAACCTGTGCCCTTGGACTAGCCCCTTGGGACAGGGTGGCTCCTGGTATGCTGGGGAAGGAAGAATCCTGCTGATAAGCTTAATGGTCATTTCCCTGTGGGTGGGGAGGAGACTGAAGAGTACTGTTAATGGCCGTACTTGGGAAGGCATTTCCCCCTGTATGTGATTGCATTTCTATGTTTCATATTTCTTAAACCCTTTCAATGTCAAGCACAGAGGTAGGTAATGAGTAACTATTAAGGGGGGCTAAAGATAGCCCAAGATAACTTAGTTCTAGACCTGCAACATTCCAGCTATCTACAATCACGGAAGTTCTAATCAATTAACCACCCTGGAAAAAATCTTTAACACAGGTGCAGATTTTGTTCGCTTGAAGAGGTTCAGTTCACAGGAATGACCATGTAAATCTGACTTAAAATACATATTGAAAATTTTTAGTGGATATTTTCATTATATCCACTCATGAAATCTCAAGAGGATTTTCTATCATAGTTTTTTTCACTACAATATTATATTTTACCTGTTGTGAATTGGCCAGACCTCCCTCCCTGGAGCTCGCCCATCCCCCATGCTCCTGATACTCCCCACTCTCTGGCCAGGTACTGCCCCTGTGCCTGCCCCCAGACAGGTACCTGTCCTGCACCATCAGTCCCATATAATCCCAATGAGTTTTGGGCTCCTCCTGTCTTTGGATCTCTCTCTCTCTCTCTCTTTCTCTGCCCCTCTTTCTCTGCCCCTCTTCCTCTGCCCCTCTTCCTCTGTTGTCTCTCTCCCTCTCTCTCTTTCTTCTTTCCTCCACTCGGAAGCCGACGCTTCCTGTCTCACCCCACCCCAATAAACCTCTTGCGTGAAACCCTGTTGCATGGTGTTGTGCACTTTTCTTTCATTCGTGCCCCCTCTGAGGTAGGCTCTCCTGATGTCTCTGATCCCTTCGGGGATCTGAGCTACATCAGGAACCTAGCTACATCGGGAACCTAGCTGTCTGCCACACCGCGCAAGCTCACCTTTCACCTGGGCCCCCGCATGCAACACCTGCCCATTGATAAGTTTCCCTCTAGATTGACCATTCTCCCAGCTCGGATCATTCACTCTAGCAGGAGACCTCTCTCAGCCCAGTTTTCTCTTTCTCATTGTCGAAAGTCCTGGCGCCAGGCGAACTGGGCCTTGTCTCGAACTCATGCCTAGCTGTGACAACGACTAGGACATTGCAAGTCTCTGTCTTGAGGTTCATCCTAAGCTTGGGGGATGCCCCACTTGGGCCCTGAGCTGAACTGTCGCCTACCCATGGGAACAAGCTGTCTACATCGTCTGACACCCTCTTGGGATGTCACTTATCAGACTTTCCACAAAAATCTGGCCTCAATATCCCTTAGTAAATCAGTCTAAATGATCATGTAATGGCACTTTGGATCCCAATATTATTCAGGTTCTGTTTAATTTCTGCCAGCGGTCCGGCAAGTGGAAAGAGTTTCCCTATATACAAGCATTTTCTTACCTACATTCTGACTTCTCCCTCTGCTCTTCTTATTCCCCTACCCAAGTCCTCCTAGCTATTAAGTCCAAACCAGATGACTCTTTCACTCTCTTTGACCTCACTTGTAAGCTGCTCCCTTACCAGACTCAATCCCAGGGACACCCCCATCCCCTATTTCCTACCCATTGTAATGAGGCCATACCCCTCGCTGGCTGCTCCAAACCTCTTCCTCCCCCCACTATTCAGCCATTCGGCCCTCGGATAGTAATCCTCTAAAGTAAACAATAAACTCATTCAGTTCTGTTTTTCTCTCTCCTTTAAAATCTTTTTCTTTTCTCCTAGGCTAACTCTAACTTTTCCTAAGCTATTTTTATGATTCTAACACCACCCACGTGGAACTCCGTCTTGGCTTTTCCAACCTTTAAAAAAAAAAAAAAAAAGGCCACTTGCTCTTAATACAAGAATCAACAGAAGGTTTGGATTGATTGTGATGATTGTTTCTCTGTTTAAGTAAAAGGGTATTTTACTTTTGATATTATAGGAACACAGCTGAGAGATTTTAGATTTTAAGAGTAAATGGTGAAATTAATATTCTTAAAGAAACAACGTGCTTTTAATATAAGAATCAACAGATGATAGATCTTACTGAATTGTAATTGCTGTTTCTCTCTTTAAGTAAAAGGGCATTTTACTTTTGATATTACAGAAACACAGCTGAGAGATTTTAGCTTTTAAAAGTAAATGGTGAAATTAATATTCTTAAAGATTAACAACTTTTAAATTTATAAAACTATGGGACATTTTAAATCTATAAACTGTTTTTAAACTGTTTAATATTATGATGCATTTATTATTCCCACTTTTAAGATCAGCCTTAAAAATATGTTTATAACCACCGATGCTTTTACTAACTCTGTCCAACATCAAACTTCTATAAAATTATTTGATAAGAAACAGATGAAAAGACCCGGGCCTCACGCCCCATGGTGCAAGCCCCTGTCCAGGTCTACCGGCGAGAGACTACCTCCAAAGAAAACCCACGAGACTTAGGATCAATGCAACTGCATGAGGCTTTTAATATCCGGTGTGTCTGGGTTCACCTTCCGCAAGTCTCCACACAGGGAGAGTGGGAGGAGAACCTCGATTCCTTTGTCTTTTGGCATTTTATGTTGTGCAGGGGAAGGGGGCTGGGGATAGGGCGTGTACAACTTTGATTGGCTCAGATTCCTGCCCGAGGGAATCTGCCTTTGTTATCTTTTAAACTGATTGGCTCTGCTTGTCTGCTGAGGGGGGGGGTGGGGGGGGAGGGTGGAGAGGGTTGGAGGGGGTGTCCCTTACGAGTACCGTGACAGCTAGCACCTGGCAGTGAAGGCTGAGGAAGTTTGTTGCTTAATCCTGAGACTTGAAGGGGTCATCTTTTAACTCAGGAATCTGATCCTGGTTCTGAATTTGAATCTGAAACCCCAGGTTCCCAGGCCCTTTCACAGGTACGTTTGACAAATAAGGCTTATAAATTCCTGCAGTCTATTCAGGTTATAATCTGAGTTATATAACAAATTGTTCTATAGTTGTACATTATTGGTGATATTAAATTGATATTATCTATAACATCCTAATTCTATTCTTTATAAGACTATATGCTATTTAATATATAATTGCTAGATGGTTGATACACTATCACATGTATACTTAATAAATAATTGATATGGGACATTTAATATGTATTATTAAATGTTATTTAATTGATAGTATAGTTATTGGTTATATAATATATGGTAGTTAATAATGATTATTATTGATTAATAGTGGTTATTAATATCATTTATAATTGGTTATATATACTTATAATCAGAGTGCTAACTAAGATCTTTTAATGTGTTCAGACACAGACATATACCTATAATACAGAGTGCTAAGATTCTTCAGTGTGTTCAAATATATACTTATAATTATCCAGAGCACTGATACAATTAATTCCAAAAAATAAGTTTTATTCGGCCTCCTGTGGTTTATATATACGTATTCTAGTCATGCTGAGTATTAACTAAAAGTGAACTTCATTTGGCTCCCTATGTATGCTCTTAGGTTTAAGTCTAAAGCAAGTAACTGAAAGCCAATATATGCTTAATATTATAGATATACTTAGTATATTATAGATATACTCAACAGATGGATTGTGGTCTTCAAATCTTCCAGAGATCTGCTGAATATGGCATTTAAATGTTTAAACTTTTCACAATAAACATTGGCCATTCCTAACAGTAAACCTCGAGATCTCCAAGAAGTTAATGGAGCTCTACAATGAAGAATCTACCTGGATCTTGGTAAAGCTAACCACTGGGAGAAACTGCCCTATGCCTCACCTGCTACCAGGCTCTACACTAACTGTGGACACGTTTGGGTTAGCTGCTTTACTCTGTCTAGCCAGGGTAAGACCAGCTTCCCTTAGTTCCTTCCCACAGGAAAAAACATCAGACCTGGGCAGCCAGAGGCCTATACCATTCCGTGTGACAGCTGGAGATCAAATAGTATTCAGCTCCTGCCCATCAGATGACGTCTGCCCACAGTGAACCAGAGGAGCTCAGGGGACTGCTAGGTGATGGATCTCTGTCGTTTTTAATTAATACACAGACCATCTAGAGTCTATAATTTATCCTTCCTCAGATCTCTGATGGCTTGATGACTAACTATAGTTTTAGGAGTAACAAACATTTACCAGCTCCATGACT
The DNA here is from genome assembly GCA_026225945.1 of Cricetomys ansorgei. Taxonomy (NCBI): domain Eukaryota; kingdom Metazoa; phylum Chordata; class Mammalia; order Rodentia; family Nesomyidae; genus Cricetomys; species Cricetomys ansorgei. The sequence continues at coordinate 8,822,241 of JAMJFZ010001100.1, read as the reverse complement.
AAAGTCTATACAAGTTCTAAAGATTACAAAAAAGAGATATATAGATACAATTTATAAAGGTATTAAGATATATAAATGATTAGTTACATTTGGATATCAAAAGCTCAGAGGTTTAAAATTGACAAAACTCTGTATAAGTGTCCTTAATCTTTCTGATAAACTGGTTCCACTATTACAGGATTTTAAATTTCCTTTGGTTGTTTATCTTCAACATACAGACTTGGGAATGCTTCTCAACCAGGGTATAATGTTTCTGTCCAGTTTATATACCCAACATTCTAAATGCACAAAATGCTCATGATTCTGTCCTAGGGTCATGGCTTTTGATGACTCAAAGGAAAGAATCTGCTCCATTTATAAATCTGTTCCAACTGTTTTATTAGCTGCTTTCCCTATAATATGTGTTTCAGCACATGACATTTGCTATGACTTGAAGGTATGCGGCAACACTTCAGTACAGATGATGATGGCAGCCTAAAGTATCTCTCTTTTTATAAACTTAAATTTCTTGTGAGCTTCAGGAAGTTGACTTGGATCTATCTCCCACAGGTCAGACTCCAGACTTAAGTCTCTATCTGCTCACTCATGAGGGCATGATTTATCTCTTTTCCCTGGACTTGGGAACCTTTCCCCTCCCCACTGCCAAGACTATGGACATAAAGTCCAAATGTAAGATTTTCCTTTAAGTCTCCTGAACATAACGTCTGTTCTAAGCATATGTTCCAACAGATTTCTATTCGGGTGACTGACGCTGCCCAAAATCAGCTCTGCACTCCAAACAGCTACAAGCGTTGGATTTACTGAGAACTGATACAGACCAGACCAGTTCAGCAGATGCCACGCTACTCCTGTCTACTCAGTGGATCAGTGAACCAGATACTTCTGAGGAATACCCCATTGCCTGATACCTTCCCCAACTTTTAACTAAATTACTAGCCTTCTGGGGCCCTGACTACTATGACCCAATTTCAGCAGGAAGCAGTCTAAGAGAACGATGTCCAATTCCCTCATGCTGGAACTTTTAGTCAAAAGAAAACTCCAAGACATTGGGGGGATATAACTTGTGTGATGCCTATTGGCATACCAAAAGGGGTACTTATTTAAAAGCCAAATAGACCTAGATCTATCAATGGATAGATCCATTAGCTCATATGGATGTCTAATGTCAGCCATCAAAGGGCTACATCATTATTGCCCTAATTGGATACAATAAATTGCCCACTCCTCAGTTTTTGGTCCAGCCACAGAGCCTGGACAAGTGAAACAACTTGCTCCCATTCCTATCTTACCAGTCAGGCTCCTTGCCCTTTTAATAACAAAAAGTGGGGAATGTTATGAATTGGCCAGAGCTCCCTCCCTGGAGCTCACCCATCCCCTGACACTCCCCACCCTCTGGCCAGGTACCGCCCCTGTGCTTGCCCCCGGACAGGTACCTGTCCTGCATCATCAGTCCCATATAACCCCAGTGAGCTTTGGGCTCCTCCTCTCTTTGGATCTGTCTCTGTCTCTCTCTCTCTCTCTCTGGCTCTCTCTTTGTCCCTCTTTCTCTGTTGTCTCTCTCCCTCTCTCTCTTTCTTCTTCCCTCCACTCAGAAGTGGACACTTCGTGTCTCACCCCACCCCAATAAACCTCTTGCGTGAAACCCTGTTGTGTGGTGTTGTGTACTTTTCTTTCATTACCAACTCTAAGATGCCATGAAGTTTTAAGTGCACAGTTATTTTGTTAACTATAAGAAAGAAAGAAAAAAGAAAGGAAGGAAGGAAGGAAGGAAGGAAGGAAGAAAGGAAGGAAGGAAGGAACCCCCTTGCAAACTAAAACATGATATATAAAATATAAGTTTTGAGCATTAGGGGTAGGAAACATGCACTTTAAAATTGAGAGATTGAATATATAGTTAGACAATAGCCAGGCCACAGACTAAAACAGAACAGTCCACAGAGCTTACAGTCCAATAAGCCAGACCATAACCCATGTTACAACTATTTCTAACTTGTTGTCAAGACTTATTGATAACCAACAGCTTCATTAACTCCCAGCCTTCTCCTAACTTAAGATCAGAGAAGTAAGGACAAATGAGCTCCCTTCACTGATCACAGACATTTTCCTTCTCCTTTAAGAACCTGTACCTTCCCCATTCCATCAGACTCTACCCAGGGCACACTGGGCGTGCTGTTTTTTTCTCTATATAATGCTTCTCCACTCCTCTTCCTGAGTCTCTGGCAAATTCAAGTGATGGTGGCTAGCTTTGTGCTAGCAATCTTGTTATGAATAATCATGGTGTGTTCTCATTGATCTATCTTTGGTTATTTTCACAGAATTGGTGATTTCACAGGGTATACTCCACACTGCAGAATACTCAACAAAATACTACCTTTTGGATAATGGGAACAACTTAGCATATTGGGTTGGGAGATTCTAAGAGAAAGAAACAACTCGTTGTAACTGCAGTAGCGAGACCACTTGAATTTGACCTGAGGGATAGCTGTGGAGAGATTAGGAAAGCATGGATCTAGGCAAAATGTAAAGAAAAAAAAATCTATGGTAAAACCAAAACATATAAAAGAGACCAAGCAGGATGAGGACATCAAGGGGATCAAAGAAGTCAAACCTGCTCAGACCAAAGACCCCAAGAAGACCAAATTGTAGCCATCTGAAGTCAGAACAAGGGGCAAGTTCTACTGCATAGAAAATATGAACTACAGATGGGTTAAGAACATTCTCTTCAATATGAGGGACAACTGAAGGTGACCATAGGACATCATGTGGGACGCTGTACAATATACAACACATTTAAAGGGCTACAGATGACACATAGGGGCCTGGAGAGATTGATTAGTAGATAAAGGCACTTGGCCTGGAATCCATGTAAAGGTGGAAGGAAAGAACTGACCCCAACAACGTTGCTCTCTGACCGCCACAGAGGCACCATGGCACATGTGTACATATACACAAAGAGATAAATATTTTTTAAAATGAAACACAAGGCATCAATTGACACAGGTTGAATGTGACCCTTCTCAGAAGGTTTCATCTGCTTCTGGTCTCTATTTAGTTCACAGTGTCCCATGGATATCACCCAGCAAGATGTAACTAAATTGATTTAACAAAGAGAGAATTCAGAACATGCCACCCCAAAATGCCACTATGGTATATTGGTTATTTTGAGTAATGCAATTAAAAAACAGAAAGTAAAAAAAAAAAATCTGACTCCTTTTCCTTCTTCTCCTTCTTCCTTCTCCTCTTTATTCTCCTCCTTTTTATCTCTTCCTCTTCTTCAAATAAAGATATAAAATTTCCATGTGAAATATTCTTCCCCTGACCTAAAGGAAGGTGTTATTCTTATCATCAAGGATACAAAGTTGTAGCAAGGGGAGTTTTCACAAACAAACCTGGTTGGACCAAGCTGTGTCTTCTGTGTCACTTCTTTACATAGTTAACTACCTGAGACAAAGACTCTTTGCCTCATTTGAACTTTCTATGGTTTATCTAATCCAGCACACAAGCATTCATCCCTTAATTGTCTCTCTGGGTCTTTATTTCTTTATGAAGATTACTGTGGCATGTAAAACGTGTTAAATTTAATGTTTTTGCCCTTCTGACCTGTTGTATTCATTCTCAGTTCCAAGTGCCACCCCTCCAATATAAGGAGCAGGGGAAAAGTAAAATTGTTTCTCCTCCATGCCAATCATATAATCTCATCTTGTGGGCTAGAATAAAATAGTCATTTGACAGGCCCCTTTACCTCCCAAATGTCCCATCATACTTTTATGTGGCATGGCTGGTATCTCAGAAATGACTAGGTGTGTCCTGGATACAAAGTTCTTGATAAGGGTGCAGAAGATTGAAGAATTCATTGAATCCCTTGCATTGAAATCACCCTTTAAAAAGCCTCAGGGAGCCAAGTATAATTAAGCAACATTAATTAAAATACTAAAGATTAGACAAGAGCAACCACAGGAGGGACAATGGAACAGCATCAAAAATGTGGAGAATAACAAAAATAGCAGCAATCAGTGGTCATGAAAGCCTTGGAATTTGACAGCTCAGCTGGAACGCCTTTAGAAGATAAAGTCATGAATGCAAACCTGGAAGGGAGGTGAATAAGCATGGGGATGGGAAGAATTCAATGGCTTCACACAAGATCTCTAGGAAGAGGTTCAAACATATTTTCAATATGATGAACTTTAGAAATTTCTATCCATAGGGAACACACTACTAATTTTATGGTTTAATATTGCTGCTGCATGGTCTTGGTGTTTGAGTTGTTTGTAGTAGTGCTAAGGATCAAATCCAGGCCCTTGAGAACAGCAGGCAAGCACTCTACCACTTAACACTCTGTCATTCTACCTAAGCGGCAGCCTGGGCCTTAGGAGATTTTTAGTTAAAAAGAAAAAAAGTCTACCATTACACATTGATTCTCCCAAACATGCTTCTGCAGCCTAATATCCCATAGATTTAAAAATAAACTTTTTCAGTCCACCTACATTGATGGTATGTGTAGAGATTTGAAAGAGAATGGCCCCCACAGGTTTATAGATTTGAATACTTGGTCACCAGGGAGTGGCACTATTTGAAAGGATTAGGAGGTGTGTCCTCGTTGGAGTAGGTGTGGCCTTGTTGGAGGAAGTGTGCTGCTGGGGGTGGGCTTTGAGGTTTCAAGAGCCCAAGCCAGTCCCAGCACCCCCCCTCTTATGCTGCCTGAGGATATATATGTAGAATTCTTGGCTACTTGTTCAGCACCATATCTACTTGCATGCCTCTGTGCTCCCCACCATGATGAGAATGGACTAAAATTCTGAAATAGTAAGCCAGTCCCAATTAAATTCTTTCTTTTATATGAGTTGCCATGGTCATGGTTTCTCTTCACAGTAATAGAACACTAACAGAGACAATAGATTCCAGTTTATGGGACTGAGATACATTGTAGGTGGGCTAAAGTGACAGCTTATTTCCAGGTTCCTCTCCTTAGAGGAAAAAAGAGTCATCAACTTCCTCTACATCTTTCCAGAAATAACCTATGTACAGATAAACAAGTATTTTCATGTATATATTGTTCAACCAGAGAGTGTATATATAATACAACTTGTTCGATTTGTCTTTTCCCACTTAATATGATTAGTCTCAGACACACTTCCAAACTACACCACAGAAAGCCATTCTTTCCAATAGATTCAGGAGTATTGCATCATTAAAATTTCCCATACTTTGAGGCAGGACATGGTAAAGCATGATTTTAGTCTTAGAGCAGAGCCAGGTAGATCTCTGTGAGTTAAGGCCAGCTTGGTCTACACTGAGAGTTACAAGTCAGCCAGGACTACATAAAGAGATCCTGCCTTAAAGAAAAAGATCCGCAGTTTTGTTAGACAATTCATAGCTAAGGCTTTGCTCATTGTCATAATCACTGTTGAAATGAAAAAGCTTGTAATTGGTCCAGTTTCCTACGCACAAGAATAAACCATTCAGGATAAATTCTTACAAATGGAAGCAGCTGATTTGAGGAATGTGCAAAATGGAGATAAAAATAAAATCCATTTTCTTGAGTTATTTTGAGAGCTATCTCATATGAGCTTTCACATATAAAATCACACAAAGAGCTCAATAAACAGTTGTATTTTTTAAAGACAATGCCGTGGGCACTAGAGAAAGGGACTTTGTAATGGGAACAGATATTTATAAGGAGAAATGATTCCATAGCATCCTCGGACTGGTTGGGAGGTAGATATTCTTCCCAGCAGGGCAAATTAGTAGAAGTTATCTTGGTCACATACGCAAAACTTTAATATGTACAGAGAAGAAACTATTCCATTCTAAGTGGAGATGTTTTCACTAAAACATGGAGCTTATGAGCTGGGTTTGGGGTACGGATGGAAGCTAAGTAGAAGAGGGCTAAGAGAACATTCCATGTGGAAGAGAATCATGGTGATCAGAGTCTAGACAAGTAAAGTCAATCCAATAAGGCACTGTGGAATTGTAGGAATCATTATCTGTGTGAGAAAGTCTCCATCATGAGCTTCATTTGATAGACTTTTTGATAATTTGAAAAGAAAATCAAGAAAAATGTGATCCAGTTGGACTCACGCATGGGTAATTTTAGTATAAAATCTGGCTAATTTCTCAACATAGAATGATGATCAGAGGACTTACAGACTCCAAGATCTGGAAACCTTGTTGTAACTCTATGGACTTTTATTATTGCATATTGCTATACAAACAAAATAATGGGTTTCATTATGACATGCTCACATGTATATAATTTATTTTGGTCATTTTATCCCCTTATTGGCCTCATATCTTTCCTCCCTCTTAAAGCATTCATAGACCCCTTTACTTTCATGCCCTTTAGTGTTTTAAATTCTACATATGAAAAGAAATGCGATACTTTTACTTGTGAGTCTGAATTACTCTGCTTAACACAATGACTTCTAGTTCTATCCCTGAAAATGACCATAATTTCATTCTTTCCAGTGGAATAAAACCACATTATGTATGTATGCTACATATTATTTATCTGTTCAACTACTGGCGAGCACCTAAACTTTCTCATAACTTGGCTATTGTGAATGATTCTTGCCTGAAAAACTTGGGTATAGGTGTTGACAAGATAGCTCAGTAGGTAAAGGCACCTGCCAGCAAGCTTGATGACCAATCTCAGGTCCTGTGGTTCAATAGGATGGTTCGATCTCAGGATCTATAAGGTGGGAAGAGAGAACTGATTCTTGAAAATTGCCCTCTAAGCACCACATGTGCAGCATGGCAAGAATGACAACCCTACCCCCATGCACATACTCAAGCACACAAGAGCATGCAAGTGTGAGTGCATATGCACACACACACACACACACACACACACACACACACACAACATGTGCATGCAGGTATCTTCATAGCAAACTGCCTTTGACTGTTCCGAGTGTATACCCAGGATTCACTGGATTATATGGCACTTCGAGGTTTAATTTTTCAGAAAACTTTATGCTGATTTCCATAGTGATTAATTAATTTGTATCCCCAGCAACACTGTGTGTATGAGAGTGTGTCTGTGTGTGTGTGCTCCTTTCTCCACCCCTCAAACTATTTTTTTCTTAGCAGTAGCTATTCTGATCAGAGCGGAATGAAATTTGAATGTAGTTTTTACTTACATTTCCTCAGTGGCTGAAGATGTTGAGTTTCTTTCATGTATTTATTGAACATTAGTAATTCTTCACTTGAAAATGATCTGCTATCATAGATCTGTCTAGGTTTTTATATTCTCTTGTTTCAATTTTTGTATGGTATAAGTATGTTATTTGTTAGCTTTTTTTTATAGATTTCCAACTTACTGGAGTATAAATTTTCAAAATATACCTTAATGAGCATCTAGATTCCAATAGTACATGTTGTAGATCTCACTTTTCACCTCAAAATTTATTTATTTATTCACCTAAAACACACAATCTCTCTCTCTCTTTCCCTCTCTCTCTCTCTCTATATATATATGTGTGTGTGTGTGTGTGTGTGTGTGTGTGTGTGTGTGTGTGTGTGTTAGTTTCCCTCAAGTTCTATCAATATGATTTTCAAAGGGCCAAACCTGTGTTTAATTGACAATTTGGATCATTGTTTTTGTTTCCTCTTTGTTCATTTCACTCTGATCTTTGTTACTTCTACTAATTTTGAGTTTGGCTAGTTTTGTTTGCCTAAAACCTTGGGTACATCATTAGGTTATTTTGTTGAGCTCTTTCCATTTCTTAATAAGTAGGTACTCATAGCTCCAAGCTTTCCTTGTAAAACTGCCTTTGCTATATCCCACACATTCAGGTAAGTAGTATTTTTACACCAATTTGGTTCTGGGTAATTTTACTTTCCCTCTTATTTTCTTCAATGACTCATTGATCGATCAAAAATATGTTCAAACTCCATAACTTTATTTAATTGCTGTTGTTTTTCTTGCTGTTGATTTCTAATTTTATGACCAGATAAGATGTAAGAAATTATTTGAAAGCTTTTGTTTGTTAACTCTTACTTTATAGCATAAAATGTGATATCTTTTGGATAAAGTTCCATAGGCAGCTGAGAAGAATTCCACAGTTTCATTGGAGGAACTATTTTGTAGATGGCTGTTACATCCATTTATCTATGGCACAGTTTAATTCTAAGTTTCTTTGTTAATCATTTTGTCTACATGATCTACCTATGGATGAGAGTAGAGTATAAAAAAATCTTTTGAGATTATGTCTTCTTGTCTTCTTTGGTGACTTACACAGTAGCCATCTGCAACAGCTCTTAAAATTTTTTTTGTGTATGTATAAATGTTTTCCTTGCATGTATGTTCACCACATGTGTGTCTGGTGTTCATTGTGGAGGTCGGAAGAGAGCATCTGATCCCTTGGGCCTGGAGTTACAGGCAGTTGTTGGGTGCCATGTGGGTGCTGGAAATCAAGCCCAGTTCCTCTGGAAAAGCAGCCAGTGTCCTTCAAGTGCTCTTTTTTAAAATTTTTATTTATTTTTCTTCCATAGTATAATATGGCCCAAACTCCTCCTCCTCTTCCTGGATTCTTCCCAGGTCCCCCCAGCTCCTCCTCTTCAAGATTTAACCCCTCTCACCTCCTCCAAGTGGCACGTGTTCCTAATGAGCATAATTCACTTGAAGTCTCAGACTCCATTACCATATAGAAGGAAGATCACACACTAACAACAGAAACTTTAAAAATAAATCAGACACTTAAGCATAATAATAGTAAACAATTAGGAACAGCAACTACATCCTAAAAAAATGATAGAAAAAAAGCCAAAATTCTTATAGGAGGAACTAGGAATATAAAAATGAACCAAGGTAAAATATGAACAAGTAATGTAAAAGGAATTGAGGAAATAAAAAAGAAGAAACAAAATAGCAAAAAAGAGTATATGTGATACAAAATATAGACAATAAAAATAATGGTGAAGGGAAACAAAAGAAATATACAACTTGACAATACAGATGAAAGAAAGAAAGAAAGAAAGAAAGAAAGAAAGAAAGAAAGAAAGAAAGAAAGAAAGAAAGAAAGAAAGAAAGAAAGGAAAGGGAGAGAGGGATGGAGGGAGGAAGCGAAGGGAAGGAAGGAGAGAAGGAAGAAAGGAAGGAAGGAAGGAAGGAAGGAAGGAAGGAAGGAAGGAAGGAAGGAAGGAAGGAAATCCAATAATTCCTCCTTGTGGAGTAGATTAAGGGTGGAGATGCTTTTTGTACTTTACTTGGAATTAGAATGAGAGTGAATTCCTGGCAGTGTTTTCCTTCATGCATTAATCAATATGCTGAATGAATGAGATACTCTCAAGTTGCTTCTGACATCTGAGTCCAAGGACACCTCATTTTATGCTTCCTTGGACCACAGTGATCTGTCAGCTTGTTTCTTGATATGGGAAATGACCAACCAGTGATGGTTCCACCAAATGTCTCTGGAGCTTTGAGAGTATGCAATGCAACCTTTTCTGGGAGAGGGGTCGGGCACTCAATGACCTTACATACCATGCCACTTGGGTTTCTGTCCAACCCTGGTTCATACACATCTTCTATTCTGTATCTTCTTGCCGGTTGCCAGGCCACTATTCACAAATGGAAGCACCTTCCTCTTCCATTTGTAGCGAAACTCAAATAGAACTCTGTTACCAGATCTTCAAACAGATTACAACCAACTTCCTAGATCCCACTGTTTCTTGATGTGGTCATTTGCTTAGCCAGTGATGAGAAAAGGCACCTGGGACTTAGTAAAAGTGCAAGGGCATCTGCTCCTGGTGGCAACAGGAAGACCCCTTTCATCACAAGTTTGTCTCAAAGACTGAACATGAAATGAATGCACATTACCTCAAGCCAAATTCACTGGGAAATTACAGCAGAGCCTTTTCCTCTTCCCCTTCCTCTTCTCCTTCCCTTCTCCTTCTCTATATGATAAGCATTGACAGACAGATCAATCTCTCTCAACTTGGCTTAAAAATCTTCTGGGAATTGCACTGTTTAGCTGAATCTCAGTGGTGTCACTGGAAAAGTTCACCAAGAAAACCCAAAATTTACAAGTTTCTTTGAATGTCCAAGAGGACTTTTGCACCTGCCCTTGATGTTCTACCAATATTTCCTAAGTCTTCTTCCTAGTTATGGCCACGCACTAGTAGAATTAAATTTCATATTATGCAGGCATAAATAGCTAGGACACACTCCCAGTATGGTTCCCCATCTCTGTGATAGCATTACCAAGTCTCAAAAAAGTGAAACATTTTGAGCTAAAAAAAAAAAAAAAGACAGATTTTATAAGATCAGAAATTGAGGTGATGTCTCAGTAGATAAAGCTCTTGTGTAAGCATGAGCACCTGTGTTCAAACCCCTAGAAACCATGTACAGCAGGGGTTGGAACCGGAGAATGAGCAAGAGAACTGACAAGGAAGATGGAGATTTGCTAAGCTACCTGGACCTCTATCCAGAGTAAGACCATTGAGTGTGATTTTACTTTCCTCTAGTAATGGTAGCTTTGTCCAGTCTCTCCTAATGTTATGAAAATGGAGACCAGCACCCAGTTTTGAAACCTGGCACCTGTTGTTTTATATTTAGCATTAAGGACCAAACTAGGAATCGAAACACAACTTGCCCCACATTAATGCTTCTAGTTCCCTTTACTCTTCCCCAACTCAAATTTAGATTTTATTAACTATATTGTTACTATTACAAGGTCTATAAATTTTCTATTTTGGTTTTACAACTAAATTTCTCACAAGAAAAGGGGAATTTTCTTTTTATTTTAGTTTTGCACTCCTTATATGTTCTTCTCATTATTTCAGTGGGCTGGATTTTGTTGTCATTTAAATTTTTGTATTTGTTTAAATATTACTTATTCACATGTACCAGTGAAAGACCTTTGCTCTTGTACTCAGAAAACAAGCTGAACATCACATTTTTGTTTGCTCCAAACTATGACTATTACTCTATTAGCTTCCAGCTCTAACTGGTACTCAAGTCTTTTTATTGAACTTTTCCTTTAGAAAAGTGGTTGCCTTGAGAGTAGAAGAGTTATTTTTATTGATGTTTTCTCCCAAGAAAAGGTAGAATGTTTTATATTTCTCAGATGAGAATTCCTTACACAAAGCCTTCATATTTTAAGAATGTATTACTCAGCTATTAAAAAAATGACATAATGAAATTTGCAGGAAAATGAATGGAACTAGAAAAACATTATTCTGAATGAGGTAAATCAAACCTGGAAAGACAAACATAGTATGTACTCACTTATAAGTGGATATTACCTGTTAAGTAAAGGATAATCATACTACAATCCACAGACCCAGAGAAACTATGCAACATGGATCTTCCCTGGAAGGGGAAATAGAACAGATGTTGCAGAATGGCTGGGGTGGGCAGGGAACAGGACTAGGAGGGGTCAGGTTGGGGGACAGGGATGGAGGAAGAAAATATATGGGGGGAGATTACTAGAAGTAAAAGAACATCTAGGGGGTCATCTGGAGACCTAGTGCAGTGGCAACTCCCTAGAATCTATGATGATGACCCTAGCGAGGACCCATAATAATGAGGGATAGGGGACCTGAACAGACCATCACCTGTAACCAGGCAAGGCTTCCAGGAGTGGGATAGCAACACCATCCCAGCCACAAAACCTTCTTTTACCTGCTCTTAGGACCCTTTTCCTCTTGCTGGGTTACCTTGTCCGGGCTCATACCTGTCCTTGTTCCATCTTGTTATGCACTGTTCCAGTGGTAACTCTGGGAGGCCACTTCTTTTCTGAGAGGAAGAGGGGTTGGATCTCAGAGAGAGGGGAGAAGGGAGAAGAGAGCTGGGAGGAATGGAAGGAAGGGAGGTTGGGGTCAGAATATATTATACAAGAAAAAAAATTATATAAAAAGAATGATTTGGCTGATATAAAACTAGTATATCTAACTTTAAAAAATCGTAAACTTTAGATATTTTTCCATTGACTCTGATTTGAATTCTGAGTTAGAGGCAAACCATATATTTCCTCTTTCAGAGGAATTTTGCTTTCTGTGTCTAGATACCTAAAAGGACAATCATTTATTTTTCTTTTCTATAAAGCTCATAAATTACTAAGTTGTATTCAGCAAATCCAAAAAGTTCATATCATTCTATGTCAATTTTCCACTAAATACAATCTACAGTCATTTACTCATTTCAAGATTTTTCTTTTATTACATACTGTTTATTCTACAGAGACAGCCTCCAACTTATGATGGCTTCACTGTCTATTATTCAGCTTTATGACAGTGAGAGTGATATACATTCGGTAGAATTGAATTTTGAATTTTAGTATTTCCAAGAATTAGCAAAATACTTAGTACCATATATTCACCCTTTGCTGGCACCCTGACAGTTAACAATTATCACAGCATCTTTTTTTTCTACTCAGCTAGGGTGGTAAGAAACATACTAAATATACATTGGCTTATTGTATTTTCAGTTTAGCATAGGGTCATTCGTACATAACCACATCATAAGTTGAGCATCTGTGCTTTCCTGACTGTGATCTGTGCTATGGTGTTGGTTTTTTGGTTTTTTTTTTTTTGCATTCACTCATTCTCCAATTTTTATTTAATCCTTGATCATTCTTATTTCACTACTAATTATATGAATCAGTACTTTTAACTCTCTACACTCCTCTTTTTCATCATATTCTGTTTTCCTTTTAAAACTTCTCAGCAGACGGCTGCTGTTGTGTCTGTTTACAGCTACTAAACAAAGCAACCATTTTCCTACAGGGTGGGGTGTCCGCAGTAGCAAGATGGCTCCGTGGATAACATGTTTGCTGAGAAAGCCTGGTGATCTGAGTTCAACCCACAGAACTCACATCTAGGAATAAGAAGAAAACTGACCCCACAAAGATGACCTCTAGTCTCCACACATGCACCATGGCACACACACAATAAAAAATAACACAATAAAAATAATTTCATTTTAATAAAAATTAAAAAAAAATTTAGCTGGGCAGTGGTGGCAGTACTTCTAGCACTTGGGAGGCAGAGGCAGGCAAATCTCTGAGTTTGAGGTCAGCCTGATCTACAGAGAGAGTTGCAGAACAACCTAGGCTTGAAAAAGCCCACAGAAAAACCCTGTCTTGAAAAAGCAACAACAACAACAAAAAAAAAAAAATTAAAGACATGAGTATCAGCTTTCAGATTGGATAGAGGTGGCATTAAAGGCCGTGCAGAGTCTTGCCAACAACTGATTCTCTCTTAGAATAAAGCTTTTAAAGTTATGGTAAGACATGATATTGCTTGAAAGGGTATCATTTTGCTTTCCACTCTTAAATCACTTTATTCTTTTTTTTTGTTTGTTTGTTTAGATGATCAGATTTTATTGAGTAAGTTTCTATGACCTGACTTCATTCTACCATCTTTACCTAATATAATTTTAAATAACTAAATCTTGTAACCAATGTTTGCTTTTTTCCCAAGTCAGAGCATGCCCATTTTGTTCGATAAGCCTATATAAATTATGGCATCAAAGACTAAGATTCAGTTACAAGAGAAGTTTCATTTTGTTTGGTTTTGGATTCAGTGGTTCATTCTACGGACTGAACACCACCATGAATGGTGGGGGTTAGACAATCATCAGAACAAACTAGCAGTGCTTCAGACTAGAATACTTACAGAATTTTCCTTCTTTACTCATAGATAGTCTATGAATATGGTTATTTTGGGTAAAAAATATTTTACTTGTAATTTCTGGACATGGTACCCTTACAGCTCAAGAACAGAAGACGATGGCTTAAAGTCAAACTTTGAAAATAAATTAATTAAAAATAGAGTAAAATAAGAATCAAACTTAACTCTTCAGCAGTAAAGTGAATAAAATGACAATAAAAATGTCAAAGGACATGCTTCCATTGAGTATGTTTTAAATAATATTCTCCCTTTGAAAGACTACATTATAAGGAGAAAAATTTTAATGATTTTTTTCAAAATGAATTTTTGCAGTTTTTTCCCAATTGTCATGTGGAGGCTTTATTCATGCTTCTGATTTTATTCTTTGGGACTCTCAAAGGAGGGAAAGAAATGCTGAGTAATTGTAAAAGAACCACTCTACAAAGGCACAGGGTCGGGAGGAGCAGGTGCTAGATTCCCTTTGAAGGAAGATTTGTTCTATTTCTTCTTCTTGCCCATATGTTTCATGCCTGTGTCATTCAGCACCTCAGTGGGATATCTTTTCATGTTCACTTTGTGTTTGGAAAAAGATACTGTACCTCCTTCTAATCAAAAGACTTTATTGGCTTCTCTTGACATTAATAAAGCTCAAATGATAATTATCTGTCTTAGTCTGGTTTGTGTTGCTGTAACAGAACACCCAAAATTGGCTAGTTTATAAAAAATGGAAATTCATGCTCATCACAGTTCTGAGATTTTGAAGTTCAAGTCAGGGCATGAGCCTTTTAAAAATATACTTACTTTGTAATTTTTAAGTGTGTGTGTGTGTGTGTGTGTGTGTGTGTGTGTGTTGTGCATGTGAGCTTAGTTGCCCACACACAGGGCCCATAGCCATTGGATCCCCTGGAACTGAAGTTACAGGAAGTTGTGAATTCCCTGATGTGGGTGGTAGGAACCAAACTCAGGTCCTTTACAGGAGCCACCTAGTGCTCTTAATGGTTGAGACATCACTCTAGCCCTGCAAGCACCAGCCTTTGATGTGGGCCTTCTCACTGCTTCCTCATATTAAGAAAGTGAAAAGATAAGGGAACAGGAACCTCTTACATCAAGTCCCTTGAGAAGAGAATCAAATCCTAATAAGGAGTGATAAAGCTTAAAAAAGACCTTAAGGTCTTAAAGACCTCCATCTCTTAAGCAGACAACATTAGCAACTCCTGAATATTTAAGGAGACACATTCAAACCATAATATCTAAGTGTATTTGTCTTACCCTTTCCTAAAATTCAACTCCTGTGCCTTGTATCTTTAAGCTGTATCACTCTCCTGAGCTCCCATGCCTACCTGACTCCCTCATTTAAAAAGTTCTCAGACTCAACATGTCATAAACCAACTTTGACCTTTGCTATATTCATACTTACAAAGCTGCCCAGATCTCTCCTTTCCTCAGCGATGGCACCAGCAATGGACGTTCTTCTTGACCCTCCCTCCCATGTTTGCTGACTCAAGTGTATTCATGAAAGAGTTCTGAAATATCTCCTGTTGATATGTGTTTCTTTCAATGTTCTTGCTTCCATGATTCAGACCTCCATATCTCTGTCTGACAGATAATAACATCCCAATTAGTCTCTTTATAGATGAGGTTTACCAAGGCAAATGAACGTATTTTGAAGACGGACACTAGTGCCCTTCCCTTTGGCCATTAAGTTATGGAAATAATGGCTCCCCCAAAATAGGAATTTCCCCCAGGATCACATGCTGAAAGAAGGAAACATTTGAAGCCTTGGTGCCATGTAGTGGTACGCTGCTACTGGGGCTGCTTAGCAAGGAAGACAAGGAGACATATTCATAGATGCAAACCCTGCCAGACCTCAGCAGAGGGAACCACCATGGTCCCCTGGCTCCTGGCCAGAGCCATCCTGGACAGTGGAACCCTGAGTGTCTGAGCTCAGGTGATTTCATTGATCCAGAACTCCTTAGGTGTTCTATTGGTAGCATATGCAGATCATTAGCAATCAACATCCCCCACATAAATCCAACACCTGCAGACAATACAAAATGCTAAGACACAGGCAGACACTCACCCAACAGTGCACAAAAGAATATTTTAAACATAATTAAAAATAAACCTCTACAATAGTGCCAGGTACAGAGGAACCTTGTCTCCTAGGAAGAGATTTCATACAGTAATAATAATTTGCTGGATCACTTTGCAGAAGAGAATAGAGCCCAGACAGTGATAAGTTAGTGATGGGTGGCATGCCTGTTTAAAGCAAAGCATCATGTCAGGACCCTGAAGATGGACTTGGGGAATCACTGGGCTTTGTTGTCAGTGCCTCTTCCAATTGTGGTCTCATTGAACAAATATCTTTTTTTCTACCTTTCACTATTACTTGTCTCTTTAAATGGCCTATTGAGGATAAGCAGCACAGCCTAGGGCTGTTAGGACCCAGTCTGTGACCTTAGCCAGCTCCAGTAATGATTTCAAGATGGTTATATCTCCACTTCATGGTGGAAGCCCTATTTACCTTCTTAAATCTGAGTTAACCTTGTAAACTTGTATCCAAGAGCAATTGGGAACTAATTTACAGTGTTGGGCCTTAAGAAATCTACAACTGCTGGCTGAGGATGTGGCTCAGTGATAGAACACTTGCTTATCATGCATAAGGCCCCGGGTTCAATTCCCAGTACTCTCTCACCCCACCCCCTAAAAAAACATAGAGACAGAGGGCAGGGGAATCTATACTTCTGCCTTTGTCAAGTGGAATGCTCTCACCTGGAAGCCTACATCCAGACAAGAATTCCAGCTACTCTGAAACGACCATTATGGAAAGAATTCCAAGCAAACCCTTCCCCTCTAAAAAGAGAGAGGCCATGTAAAAGATCCCTGCCCTGCCAGGCAGCAAAATGAAATCTTCTTAGACCTTCCAGCTCAGTCCAGCCATCAGCTAGACCACATTCAATGCCATGTGAAGCAAAAGAACCATCTCCACCCTGCTGGACCCATGTCCCACACAAATGAGGAACGGACAATGTTTGTGTGTAAATTGGTGCATTTGAGGGTGCATGTCACAAGGTAATAGAAAACTTAGACAGTCCCCTGGTCTCTAATTGTCCCGCTAGTCCTGTTCCATTTTACTCTAGCTTTTTACTATCGTGCAGCCAGTGTTATATCCACAACTCTGGTAGGAGAACAGCACGGCCTCCTTTCTTTCTCTCAGAACCAATACCAATCTCAGTAGCTTCCCCCATGGGCCTGTTTTCTTAACCAACCCCTCTCACATGTCTAACTTCAACTTCTGTCATTCTGTCCTTGACTTCTGACTCTTTCATTTGTGAAAATGGAACTGTAGCACTCACGAACCATCTGGCTTTCAGCACTTCTTGTCATTGCCTTTCCTGGCTCTGATCTTATGTTGGTATCATCAGGGTAAAATGGTACAAATATACGCACTCCTCAACTTCTTTCTAACC
The DNA here is from genome assembly GCA_026225945.1 of Cricetomys ansorgei. Taxonomy (NCBI): domain Eukaryota; kingdom Metazoa; phylum Chordata; class Mammalia; order Rodentia; family Nesomyidae; genus Cricetomys; species Cricetomys ansorgei. The sequence goes on along the minus strand of JAMJFZ010001100.1, from coordinate 8,805,160 downwards.
TATGGAGGCATATCTTGGGCTATAAATATGGATTTTTGAAGCACCAGAGGAGTTACAAACAGAGCTCAGAGGAGACTAACTCTGTTACAATTAGCTGCCATGCTGTCTAATATCACCAGAGGGTAAAAAGCATTTACTTATCTCTGGGTTGAGCCTCCTCCTCTGGTGTTAAACATGGGACTAGAAGCAAGTCCTGCAGGAGATATGGAAAGCAGAGTAAGACATTCCACACCCTCCTTAATGGAAGAACAAAGGCAAAAGTGCAGATTGCAGACCTTAATTTTCATGCAAGTCACCTGCTGCTGAACAGAATTTTACTTGCTGTGCAGCTTCACAGAGTTCTGTGAATAGTGACCATGTCTGACCCATCTTTTCTATCCCAGGGCTGATTTGATGTCTGGAATAAAATAATCCCATGCAAAAACTAACTTTTAAATCTTGAAATATTTGTAGACTAACAAAAAAATTTCAAAATTAGTACAGAAAAGATACTTGTGCCACAACTCAGCTTCCTCCATTGGTTACTGTCTTCCTTACTTTTCCTTTGCTGTAATAAGAAACTGTGGTCAAATCAACCTATAAAACAGTTTACAGGAGACTTATAGTTTCAGAGGGTTCAAGCTAATGATCTTCATGGTGGGGATGGTCAGCAGGCAGATAGGCAAGACACTGGAGCTGTGGCTGAGAGATCACGTCTTGAGATTCAACTACAAGGCAGAGACGGAAATATTGGAAGTGGTGATGGCTGGGGATACACCCTCTGCTAAGAATGAGTGATTAAGACTACTTCCTAGATTAGATTAAACCCTTCATCTTCATCCCAAGTTATAGGATCCTATTCCTTACCAGTGTCCTTACTTTAACTGCTAACAGCTTCCAAGGCTAGAACTTGAATTTTTGTTGTAATTCAGCCAATTCTTTTGAGATAGGGTTTTGCTGTCCTGAAACTCAGTATATAGATCAAGCTGATCTTGGACTCACAGAGATCCACCTGCCTTTGCCTCCAGGTGCTGAGATTAAAGGTGTGTATCACCATGCATGCCTGGCTGTAATTCAGCTGATCTTACAATGAGGGCTTTAGCTTGATTTTCCTCACTTGAGCTCTATGGCTGCTGGGAAGAAGATTGTCTTTTAGGGCACACTTGGAAACCTTTAGACTATTAATGGGCATTTGGAGGTGATCAACTGTATGATGAGTTCATTCTTTTTCAATGTCATTATATCCTGAGATTCTATGAGTTGTTTAATTTAATCACAGATTTCATTCTTTTTTTTTAATCAAATTATCCAAATTATCCAACCAGCATCATTATTTTCCTTATTTTTTGACAAATTGTCAAAGTTTTATATACAGTTTCTAAAGTCCTTATTCCATGCAGAAGGTCCTTCAGATATTTCTAATCACATGTTTCCAGTGCTTTCCACGCCACCTGGGGAGTCTTTGATATCTGTCAGTGTCAACGAATTGCAAAGCCTGTTCCAGAAACCTAAAAAAGGTCATTTTCACAATTCTGTCTCTCCAGAACCACGCCTGGTACTACCACAATCTGTATTTATCAGTGTACTCTTGAAACAGGCAGCAAGACCTTAGCACAACTGACGTCATGTGAACAGCACCATTCTAACCTTAGAACCTAACACATAGATCCCAACACCTGCCAAAGCAGAGCAAAGACCTAGTCGATGGTTCCAATATCCAGGAAAGTCTCTAACTGTACTAACCTTGCTATTTGGCTTCTGTAGTTTTGCTTGTCACTAACTGCTCTTGCTAATCAAAGTGTGTCAACCAGGATGTGGTGTTTGTACATAAAAGACAAGGAACAGTGAGGCTCAGGCTACATGAATTGGGCAAACTCCCCATGCAAGTGCCAGCTGGAAATACAGACACTCTATTCAGCTTTTAAGAGTGTCTATTTGTTGTCTGGTGGAATTGCCTTACAGCACTCAAAAAGAACAAAACTGAGGGATTTATTAGAGTGACTTATTGTTGTGGTTCAACAATGGATGTATCCTGATGGAAAGGAGAAAGATTCGGTAGTTGTTCAATCTACAAGGTTAGATGTCTCAGCAGTTCCAATCTGGTTGGAGTTCCAGGAAGTCTTAGAGAGCTGCCAATCTTCAGTCTATGTTGAAATTTCAAGGAGGCAGGTTATAACACCAGCAGAGGAATGCCTCAGCAACAAGAGAGATGAGCTTGCCGGGGAGAGTGAGGGCAAGGAGGTCAAAAGAAAAAGTTACCCTCTTCCATGTCCTTTATGTAGGTTGCCACCAAAAGGTGTGGCCCAGATTTAGGGTAGGTATGCTCACTTCATATGATCCAATAAAGAAAATCCTTCACAAGTATGCCCAGCTACTTAGATTGTAGTTGATTCCAGATGTAGTCAATTCAACAATCAAGATTAACCATCACAAGTCTGTCTCTTGTCAACTTAAAACACAGTCACATCTCCTTATTGTCAGGCTTAACTTCCAAATGAAACTAATAATTATGCCAGGTCATAATTCTACCTAACATGATATAACTATCCCATATACAACCTCAAACATGCTACATATTTTAGAATAGGTAGAAATGGCCTTGGGAGGCTTTCTCTTAGTGTCTCATAGCTTAAATATGATAACTACTGATATCTCAATGTATGTTATATAAAGAAGAAATTGAAGAAAGAAAACACAAGCATTGTGCAATGCATGTGTATATACGTATATATGTATATATGTATAACAAAGTAGGACAGAAGCACTCATGTCCGTTATAATCTGCAGTTTTGCAATTGGTCACACATGGCCTTAGCTGGTATTCATAACTACCTTTTTTAGTATCCATTCTTTATTTCCTCCACCATCAGCAAGTACCAACAATATAGAAAGGGTACCTGTGCCACCACCCAGCTTCCTTTATCGGTAACCTTCGGGCAAGTATAATACATTATCAAAACTCAGAGTGACATCAAGGTGAAACCACTCAGTTTTACACACTTTATTTAGGGTCATCTGTTTTCATATTCACTCAGTTTTTACATGCATATGTTACACATTTTACGACCTAGAATTTCCATCTGGTTGTCAGTCTGCTTGCCTCTCTGTCATATTTTTGGTTCTGGAATTATGGTGCTCACATTATCTGATAGCTCATCTTTCCACTTGTAAGTAATTTCTTTCTAGTTTATGATTTTTTTTCCCTTTTGGTTTTACACTAACTCTGTAGCCCAGGCTAACCTAAAATACCCTCTAGAGACCAAACCAACTTCAAACTTGTAGGGATCTCCTTATTCTGTCTCTACATTACTTTCAATAAGCAGAACAAGTTTTGACATATTGAGCCATAAAAAAATAAATAAAATAAGTAAATAAAATAAAATAAAAACGGAATGAATGGCTCTTATAACCTAAGAGGAAACAGCCCAGTTCTCACTGAGCACCATCTGACGGTTGGATTTTAAGTCATGTCGGACAGTGATAAACTTGGAAACACTGGTCTCAGCTGCTCATAGGACATGACCTCCCCACACCTTGTCCATAATGATAGAATAGGGTGCCACTTAGGAGCCTGCCCTGCAAGAAAGATCTGCCTATAGCTGCCAACAGATTCTTGTTCAGTTTTCACTCACAAAATGTTGCTTGGCATTTGTGTTATCTGAGGGCAACATATCATTATATCAAGTCCCAGGACTGCATCCAAAAAGGTTAATGTTTCTTTCTGCCACCAGGTTCCACGCTGAGTGGGCAACCTTTTAGCTAAGTGCTCAAGAGAACAATTGCTGATTTATTAAGGCTTATATAAGACAGATAGAAACATGACCCCCCCCAAAAAAATGAGCTAAAGAGGGGAGGAGGGAAAACTAGTGTATTTTCTAAAATCTACTCTTTGTCAGCAAACACAATTATCCATAACTATTCCTTGGAATCAGATTCTGTATATTCCAGGCCGTCTTCTTTTTTTTTACGTTGGAAAATTGTTTTTCTAAGAAATTTGTTCGTGGAGAACAGTAAGTTGACAGAGCTTTCAGTTATGAAGAACCAAATCTCCTCTATGTTTCACAAAGGAGCTCAGGGTTTAAATCAGAGTCAGCCTTAGAATGAAATGAATCAGTAATCAAAACAGTCCATACCTTTTCCTTGAAGGGCCTTCTAGTACTTCAAATCCTTGCTGACAAGAAACAGCCTGGCTCCTTTGTTTCTCTTTATGACTGTCCGTTGGTGAGTTTGTGTTGATAGGAAACCAGCCAAGGCTGTTCATTCATTCAGTCACACCAGTCCCTCCACCCACATATACACCCCACCCACTCCCAGGCCTCATTGCTGCTAGTCTTTGACCTGGGCTTCTAGGACTTCAGTGAAAGCAGGACACTTTGTCCTCACATCAGCGTGTGATGGTTTATTTTCAGCACCTCAAATAATCAGCCCATTTTTACCACAGTGGACTTCAACATTGAAAGATTTCTTTTCCCTTGGGCCAGAGGTGAAAGGCTGTTAATGTGAGATTTGTTGATGTCATCGTTGTTTTAGGTGGGGGGAGTGTTGTTCAAGATAGAAATTGAGATAGATTAATCTCAGATAGATAGATAATCAAGATAGATTACTGGGCCACAGTAAGGAGTTTAGTAGAAAAGTTAACAAACACCATGGGCAGATAGAGGCAATAGCCCTAGCACCGAGACAGATGGCATGATAGAGGCTCTTTGGAGAGGAATCAGAACACACATGGCAGACAGAGGGGTCTCTTTTTTATGCCTTTCTGGAGAGAGGTGTGTGTAGGGGGGTATCTCTCACTACAAGCCTACAGCTCTGATTCCAGCAGGTGGTAGGGAAGCTGGGAAGGAACAGCAAGTGTACCCATTGATACCCTCTCTGATGGAAACTCACTCCCTAGGTGAGAGATCCTGGCAAGGTATTCTGACCCCACCAGCTACATCCTGTACAAACAAATCATGATGGTTCATTTTTGGCATGAGGTGTACTTAGAAGTCACCAAAGAGTCACAGATAAGCCAGAGGACTTAGGCCTGTCTCTTGCCTAGCTAGGAGCAGGTACTGGCCTGTCTCAGAACTCTGAGAGTTGAATAGTTGCAGGCAACTCTGCTATGTGACTGAAACTATGGTCAGAAAAAGGGACAATTGAAGCTTAGGCTATTTCCCTGCACTTGTAGGTAGGGAACTTGGGAAGAGGGTTATGGTAGAAGAGCACAAAGGTTGTAGCTGTCTGAAGCACTGGTCTATGGGAAAAGAAAGGAAGAATTTCCTGTGATCAGAAACTCAAAAACAAAACAAAACAAAACAAAAAGCCAGTGTCTTACGGCAAAAACGCCAGTCTAGCTATTTTTGCCCTTTCTCTATGCTGGTGTCCCTTTCTGCAGAATGGTATATTACAACTGTTTGGCTTTCACTAGTCTCAAATTTGTTATTACATGGCGAGGGACTTGTTTCTCTCAATTTTAGCATTACATTAAAGTTTTCTTTTGACCAAAGTTGAAAGCTTGACTCACAGGTTTAGTCATTGAGCTGAATTACTGTGCAGAAAGAAAAGAAATGTGAATATTTGCCACTGTTTCTCTGTAACCACACTTATTCACAATACATTTTGAGAATCTGCCAAACTCCAAGCATGATTCCAGGAGTGGGGCATAGTAAGTAAGGAAATGCGTTGCCTGCCTTCAAAGAGTTCCACATTCTCTGTGGAAGGAAAGGCCATTCACAAGTATACAAGGAAATAAGAAAGGTTCAAAATCAGCCATTTTGCTATGAAGATGATAAAACAGGGCCATGTTACCCAGGCAGTGGTGGTGCACGCCTTTAATCCCAGCACTCAGGAGGCAGAGGCAGGTGGATCTCTGTGAGTTCAAGGCCAGTCTGGCCTACAGAGTGAGTTCCAGGACAGCCAGAGTTACAGCAGAGAAACCAGGTCTTGAAAAAACAAACAGACAAACCCACACCCAAAAGCAAAAAACAAACAAACAAACAAAAAAAAAAAAACCAAAAAACAAAACCCAAAACAAAACAAACAAAAAAGCAAAGACAGGGCGATGTGATGGGCAAGTCCTCTCCCCGAACGCGAAAGCTTGAGTTGTAGCAATAGTGTTGAAGCAACCAGCTGTTTGAGAATCAAGAAAGAAAGTACTCCCGGAAGAGGGAATGCAAAGTGCAATGTTCCTGTGTAGCATGCAACAGGCAACTGTTGCTAAAGTCAAATGAGAGGGTCTGAGTGTCTGAAAAAGGGGGAAAAAGATAAAATAAAACAGTGGCATTATGGAAGTAGTACAGTGGAGCATTCTCACTGGGATGGTGTTAAGAAGATGAGGTTAAATAATCATAAACTGATAAGCTTTATATCTCTACTGAGTTTGGACTCTACAAGACAGGTATATTACTTAGAATGCCAAGCCAAGGCAATATATGTTTATACCTTTCATATTATCCAATTCTTTCTCTGTGCCAGGTGGTAGAATATGGATCAATGCTCTTTTATCTGTAAAGATCCAGACAGGGAACATTTTAGGCTGTGTGGGCCACATGCAGTTTCTCCTGCATACTATTTTATTACTTTTTAAGGCATTCTTTAAAAACACAGGAACCATTTAGAATGAAGAATGTTCACAGGCAGGCACATTAGAGTTCACCTGTGGTAGTTTGCTCACTGCTAGATTTAAAGTGAGCGTAGCACATTCTTACCTTAATATTACTCTTGTCTAGTGGGAAAGAAACAAGAAATCATAACACAGAATGGCCTGAGCAGCTTCCCCAACAGCTAGAGGACTCATCTAACATTAGAACATTAAATTATGGCCTCGCAGGAGGTGGTGCCCAAGCCGTAAGGCAGTGGCTAGATAAAGAGAAAGCTCAGACAGAAAGACCTCATTGGCAAAGACCTGAAAGGGAAAGACACTGCAGAACAAATTATTCACAATTCTCCATTATTTCTAGAACCGAGGGTTGTAAATTCAAATGCTTATAGAGATTAGACTCGTGGATCAGAGTGGAGCAGGCTGTGGGAGAAGCCGCGAGGCTGCAGATCTTGGGTCAGCATCAGGGACATAGTAGGGAGCAGGGAGATGGTGCCCCATCTAAAGGACGGTTATCACTCAGCTCCTGCTAACTAGATATGACTAATGTTGACAAACGATGACTGTTCCATGGGACAGAAACTTAGATTTTGATGGAAAATCTTCATATTGTCAAAGATTCTTTGTTTCTTATTCATTTTAAGCATGATGAGGGTAAATGTTTTGAGGACTTAGAAAAACATGTCTATAAGTCAATTTTTGCCCAGCTGGCCTCTGATGGGAAGGTTTTACATAATGACCAGATTTGAGAATAAACAGGCCAATCAGAGTCATGTGTGCCGTGCAGTAAATAAGCAGAAGAAAAAGGAGAAGAAGGAGAGGAATGACAGAAGGAAGGGGAAATGGAAAAGAAGGAAAGAAAGAAAGGAAGGAAGAAATAACAAAAAGAGAAAGAAAGATAGAAAGAAAGAGAGAGAGAGAGGAAGGAAGGAAGGAAGGAAGGAAGGAAGGAAGGAAGGAAGGAAGGAAGGAAAGAAGGAAGAAAGGAAGGAAGGAAGAAAGGAAGGAAGGAAGGAAGGAAGGAAGGAAGGACGGAAGGAAGGAAGGAAGGAAGGAAGGAAAGAAGGAAGGAAGAAGGAAAATCCTGTCACTCGGCTCTAACTTGGTACTATGAGGCCCTGTGCATCATAGGTAGATGATATGGGTAAGCTCCATTCTTGAAGGGAAAATTTTTCTCAGTCAAGTGAGTCTGCTCATCCACTCTTTCAACCAACATTTATTGAAAGCCTGGTGCCCTGTAACTTTTCCTGGGAAGATGTGAGGTGTGGGGCTATCACCCCAGATAAGCCATCAACAGCAGATCAAAGAAATGATTCCATCTGTGTCTCGCTTGATAGAACCAATATGTTTATTAGAGTTACTTACAGGAGCCTGGATGGCTCAAAGGCAGCTGTGTCACTGAAAAGCCCATTCTGAGCATGGTGACAGCTCAGGAAAGCTGCACCCCTGGAGCTCCTTGAGCAACTTGCTGGCACCTCCACAGCTTTGCTGTTTTAACCCTTCCTTTCCCTTTTCATATAATATACCCATTTCCACTTGCAGTTTTCGCTATGGTTCCCTTTCCCTTTACTGCTGTGAGCTAACTCCTGTCTCGATATCAGTCTCCTTCTATGGCTGTGTATTCAGATCTGTGTTCCTTAGAAAAGCCATTACTGCATCTAAAGCAGCCATCTCCAGCTACTGCTCCAAGGAGATAGTCAGTTTCTGGGATGAGTGCTGAGCATTCTAGGTGGAAGCTGATACCTTACCATCTCAGGTTTCCAGCCCAATCAGTGGCTTTAGAGCAGGAAGAGATGATCAGAGACTAAGGGGCTCCTGGATATGGATGAACAAAGACTAGATGAGGGTGGATTTAAAAAAAATCCTCGTCTGGTGCTCAACCAGTGCATACTATGCTCGGAGACCCTCTGCCCAACCAACTCATGTTGACATGACTGACAAAAGTAACTGTCCCCCATTCCCACGCTTCCTTTGTAGCTTTTCTGGGATGTGGAAGCCCCAGAGCACCCAGAAGGTAGGCCCCACAGTGAGTCGTGGAGTACCCAGGTCTTTCGGGCTTCTTGTTTTTCCTACTTTTGTGTCTGTTGGAAAGTAGGAATCTGCCCTGTGTTGGATGTTCTGATTAGATGTAGAGTGAAGAGGGCATCTTGGGAGTAACAAAACTGTTAAATTTGTCTGTAAAGACCCTGTCTCCTCCATCCCTAGGCTGCTGTGACAGCAAGCATTGCCCTGTAAGAGGATTATGAGAGCAAAGCAGGCAAGGAGGGAAGAAGAGTGGATGTTCAAGGCTGCCCCTTCTTCATACTGGATCAGAGGCTCTGCAAGTGTCACCTGCTCCGCAAGGTGACCGGTTTGTGGCTGCGACTCCAGGTGCCAAGGGCTGCCCCCTGCACACACTACAGAGTTGCATGGCAGATATAAGCAGCCAGTTTTGTGGGAAAGAGAAAAGCCATAAAAGCTCCAGTCAGCCTGAGAAAACAATGCCTGAGCCCACAGCTGTCTGTGGTCACACAGCACATCTATACTAGAATTTCTTCCTGCCATTGGTCATTTTACAGAGCTACTACAAGGAGACAGATGTTACCTACAAGGGAGTGAACATTGCACGGGACTGGGTAATTTGAATCTGAGGTGATCACTGTCCAGGGAGGTTTGTTAAGCCCACAAAGTGTCTAGCCCCTGGGATCTGGGAAATATGGAACCCCTCCCAATCTGGGGAGATGCCACTGGTCTCACAGAGGGCAAGGGATTCCTCTTCTCTCTCTGCTCAACCAACTTTTCTAAGATTTTCTCTTTTCTCCTATGTTCCATAGCCTTTACTATTAGGTGTTGTAGAATCCTGTTAAAGCCCTAGATATGGAGATGGTTACATTTAAGGGACATAACAGTTCTTTCTGGGGAGCATGGCACCAAGAGAGGTTTTGCATAGTGAGTTTATAGTTTTTGGAGGGTAGAAAGAGTTAAATGGGTTACTGTAAGAATGGGATCTGTGACTCATAGGAGTAGAAGGTAGCTACCAGAGAACTAATGTGTTGGTTTGGCTGGGACACCTTATATGTGGCAGATCACTAGAAGAATTAGTATTGAAGAAACTCCAGTAACTAAAAGTCAGCAGAGAGGCAGACCATCAGCCCTGGGGTTCAGAGGCAAGGACTGTGATCTGCCAGAGAACATAAGCATTTCTACCACACTGAGGGCCAAGGGTTGCCAGAAATGTCTTCTGATATTGCTGGATATTCAGCAGTTTAACACCTTAAAACACCAAGGATTTGGAAGAAGTCTGCTCTAGCTCAGGAGATAGGGATTAGGAAGAGAGCTTCTTATTCTTAACCAAATTCCCACCTCAAGAGGAAACCTTGGACATGTTCCTGTTTGTATCACCGGGAGATCTAAACAGGAATCAGCAGCAAAAGTCTGAGGCTGGGCAGATCCTAGAGGAGCAGGAGACAAATGTCTCTGGAGAATAGTGCCCAGTGGTGAAGAAGCCTTCAAGACTGAATCCCTTGGGAAAATGACCTGCTAATTGAGGTGAAGCTGTGCCTAGAATATAGGACTGAGAGAAAAGAAGAAAGGGTTCCAGGCTCCAGGCCAAGTTCATGGGAAGCTGGCCAGTCACTGAAGCTTCAGGGTGGATAGAGAAACTCAGACTAGAGTCAGTAAGTCTATCGTCAACAGGGTCAGATGAGGGCAAGAAGTCATTTTTATGGAAAGAAAATATTCAGTGGATAATCAAGAAGAAGCAATAGTATGAGAATTAAGCTGCTAGTTTTTAGAGAAGAAGATTCATTCCCTCATGTCTTCTCTCCTTCAATCTGGGAAGCCTCGATGCTTTGATCAAAGTCACTCTAGAATATTGTACACACTGTGGAACGTCATCCTCAATTAGGCACTGAGGTCCCTGTATCCAGCTCTGAATCTGTTCCACCTATGGAGCACCAGGCATGGGTTCCAGTCTCCATCACCACTACCCAGAGAAGATACAACATTAATAACCCCATATACTTGGATATTTAGTATTTCCCATCTCCTATTAGTGAAAGAGAAAATAAACTTTCAGATGGATGGATTTTTAGGCACCAAATATCTGAAAATCTATTTGTTGGTTTTATAAGGAAAGTTGGATCATTCTGTGTCATAAAATTAGTGGAGTTATTTCTCATCTTTATATCTCAATCATTTAATTATTCTCCCAAACAGAAAAACAATGTTTGATGTGTGCCTGCATCTGCACTTGCTGGATTTATTTTAGAGTTCTCCTTTTGCATACACACCCCATTGCTCTATTATGAATTCACTAAAGAGAAACTGCATGTTGATTTATGACCTTATTTTTATAACATTATAAAGTGGATAAATTACATTAGTGCTGCATCATTTTAATCTTAACTTGACTGATTTTATTATCTATCCCACATGATGGCTTCCATAATTTTTTCTCCAGTGGCATTTACAAGAATCCTTGAAATGCTTATTAGCATGTTTGGTTGAATTGGAAAAATAAAACAATGTTAGATTTTTATCTTATCAGAAAGTGAGAGTGACGTGGATAAATGATATTAAAGAGAGGACTGACTTTGCCAATTAGATTAGACAGTAGGTGACATCTATATTTAATAAACCAGATTTATAGTTCCAAGGTTTGGATGAAAATGTATTCAAAGCACAGGATAAGAAGAAAATTCTATAACAAAAGTGTCTCTGCAGAAGTTGAATTAGATTCCCCTGAGATTTTTTTAAAGATACTTGGCCAAACAACTTTCCTAAATGAAAAATCACTGAGATTATTACTAGGTAGTTAATAATATTATAAAGGTTTTATATGGTTCTAACTAATTGAAAAAATGAAGGGTTCTTTACCAAAAGAATTACAATTCATTTTCCAAGCCAGGCGGCTCCCAATTCCTTGCTTTTAACAACATTAATATAATTTTGATAACAAATCTCTGTGTAAGTTTTGACAAATAACTCAGAAAGTTCAAAGACTCAAGTGACATTGATAAAGTAAACTCATTTCTAAGTACTTTCTAATGTGAGCACATTTTTTCAGTGCTTAAGAACATGAAAAGAAGAATATTGTGAAACATAGATGAGGGATTTCCAATACTGCATAGCAATAGAGATATAGTAAGCAATTAAAGAAAAGCTTTGTTGCTTTTACTTCTGACAAAATTACTTACACTTATGAAATTCTTAGTACATATTTTTATTTTTCAGAAATTATATACTAATAATTACAATTATAATTTAGTGCAGAACACCATTTTATTACCTTTTAAAATTATTATTATTATTTTATTATCATTTATGTGTGGAGTGTAGGGGTGTCAGAGTGTATCTGGGTGCTTGTGTAAAGATCAAAAGACAACTTTTAAAAATCAGTTTATGTGCATTGTAATATAAGCAGTAAGGATGTCTTAAAAGGTCATAAGAAACCATGCTATTAGCAATCCATCTATAGAAAAACCTATAACACCTGTAAGTCTGTGTATAAATATACATATATATTTTAATGGAATTTTGTCATCTGGGCTGACAATGCTTCCTTCTTTTGAGCTTTTGTCCAAAAACCACCTAACAAAAATTCCAACACCAGGCATGAGAAGCTCTCTTTTAAGATGTTGGTTGACATTGTCCAAGAGACTCTCAAAATATTACGGACCATTGCTATGGCTCTTGGTTTTCCCCAAGAGGTGGGATATATGCCACTATTGCTGAAGACATTATGCATTTCGCATGGCCCAGAGAATTTACGGTAAGACTGTGTCTACTAATTAATGTCAGAAGCAATACCCACAAAATCTCACCAATATGACCACCCAGATGTGAGCTGAACAAGGACACTAACATTAGGAATGCCAAAGTGGATGGGAAAAAGACCATAAGCCCTCAACAAAAACTATAGGCAACTAAGTAAAGGATGAGTGAGAACAATAGTGTTACCCAGGGAAGAACACACCAATTGGCTATTCAATATAGAATGGCCAGCCTTGAAAACATGCATATAAATGATATTATACAGACTGAGAGGGTTATATTTAGGAATGTGTGTACATACACACACACACACACACACACACACACACACGCATGCATATAACAACAATTAATGAAAAATGATCCATAAATTTGAAAGAGAAAAAGGAGGATTTGGATGGAGGAAAGGAAAAAAGGAAATGATGTAATATGTTATAATTACAAAGAGAAAAGGAAAAAAAAATTTAAAAAGTGAGTTCCCTTCTTTCAGAAGGCATGGAGCCTGAGGACCGAGCTCAGGTAATCATGCTTGCGTGGTAAACACTTCCACCCTCTGAGCCATCTCTCTGGATCTTATTACTTCTTAAAGTTAGCATGTAAGTAATGGGTTTCTGTAGAGGAACACTTGGAAATTTTATGTTAAGAAAAGCTTTTTGGTTTAACTGTCTAGTCACTGGAGGTTCGTGTTCCCATCCCAGCTGTGGTGTAGTTGTTTACGAGTTAGAATTGGAATGCTTGGTGCAGGTGTATAATTTGGTTAGGTGCAGTCATTCTGGCACCTGTAGCTTGTTTGGATTGTGTACCACATGAGTTTATGGGAAGTTTTGGCTTAGGGCATAAAAGGTCTGAAGTCCTGAGAGTCAGTGTGGATATTGGTTGGTGGTTTGTTGGCTAGGTTGCTGTCATTAGTGTGATAATTCCTCAAAGAAAAAAGGTTGGAGAGATTGAGTTTACAGACCATGAGCTGAGATGCTAGACTAACTCTGTCAGCTAGTCCCTTTCAAGCTTAGGACAGCCTAAAAAGAGGCTGTGAAGATTTCCACCTTTCTCTTATTCTATATCAAGGCCACTTGCAAAAATGGTGAAGATTTCTATCTTTCCTTTCTCCTTCCCTAAATAGAGGGCAAAAGATTACAGTGTCCTGCTGCACTGATGCTTTCAGTGGATGGGGTTTTCTTCTCTAGGTACCATACCATTGTCCCAGTACAGAGCATACGGTTTCCCTTTAGTTACCAATCTCTAACAATTGTACTGCTGTGTCCACATTTCCAGATTGGTCCATGGTCCCTTCCCTGCCAAGATGAGCATTTCCCACATCTTTCTTCTCCACTTCTCTCTCTCTCTCTCTCTCTCTGTCCCTCCTCTTGCTCCTCATCCTGCTCTCCCCAGCCCCCAGCCCTTCCCCTCCCCCTTCTTTCTCTTTCTTTCTCACTGTAACTTTGGTAAGAACAGTGAGCAATGAGTATACACAGCCACAATATGGTATTGTGTAATAGTTTTCTCAGAGATTGGAACATTCCATCCTACAGGAAAGCATGCTTAGCAGGAAGGTAAACAACTCAAAACAGTTTCAGGAAGTCTGATTCACCAGGCCTCTCCCTTCCAGACAAAGCAATAAAATTTGAGAGGCCCTCTCAGATTAATGAAACTGAGCTGCAAAGAAGACTCTCAGAGACTCCAGGTTGCCAAGACCCTGAGACCAGACCAGCTGTCTGGAAGAAGGAGTAACCAGCCAAGCTACCTGGAAGAGATTTAGATAAACTGAGGCACCTGGAAAGGACATTCTCCAGCCTGTCAAGCTACCTGCAGGATGTACAGTGTGCTGTGGGTTTCCAGTTTTGTGAGTTGTCACTGATGCTGGTGTGGGCTTTGGTGATGCACCTATTTTTAAGTAATTTTTGCTCTTGTAAGAAACCCCTCACCATATTCCTGCAAGAAATTAAACTCATGGTTCACAAAGTTGGATTTTGGTAGCATCCATATTTTGGGCTGTCATGGGCTTTCTATTTGGGATGAGTAAATGTGAGTGTTATATCTACCCATGAAATTTTTGTCACGCAACATATGGTGTTAACTTAAAATTTCGTTTGCCAGAAGAGTTAGTCCATTATTTCTGAATTTAGCCTCATATAAGATTTTTGGGAATGGGAAGGATATAGTCACATTTTTGTCAAAACACCACACAATTGGCTTTGTTCTAAATCTCATGAGTCTAGTTCCCAATGTACACATTACTTTTGACATTCTGGTTTTCCAGATGTGTACCAGAATGGTCCCTTAAGTTCCACTTACAGCCTTCAACAGCCTCTCCTGCTGCAGCTCTAAGCAACTCCACATTCTTGCCAAATACCATTTCCAAAAATGTCTATTAGCCACAAGGTCAGGTATCAAAGCAGTGACCCCACTTCTCAGAACCCATTTTCTATGTTATTTACTTTTCTTATTGCTATGTCAAAAAGTCCAACAAGAAGCAACTTAAGAGAAGGGTTTGTTTGGGGCCATGGTTTGAGAGTACTGTCTATAATGAGGAAGGCGTGGCACTGGGTGTGGTAAGAATGTTAGGTGGCTCACAGGAAACAGAGAAAGGAATGCTGTCACTCAGCATTATTCTCACCCCTGCACCCTTTACTCAATCCAGAACCCCAGTCTATAAACTGGTGCCTTCCACATTTAGGGTGGGCCTTCCCATTCTAGTTGATCTGTTCTGAAAACACCCTTACAGACAGATCCAAAAGCGTACCTCACTCATACCCTAGTGCTTCTTAATATAGTCAAATTGATTAAAATTAAGCATCACAATTTCAAACTAAAGGCAGTATGAATGTGAACCTTATAAATATGGATTTAAAAATTCTTAATCAAGTATTGGCAAGTTAAATATGCAATGTGTAGAAGAGATTATTCACTATGACCAAGTAGTATTTATTAGAGGTATGCAATTCTGATTTAACATTCAAAAACCAATTAGTGTCATCTATTGCATAACTAAAGAAAAGTGACATGATCCAATCAATACTAGCAGAAAATGCAGTTGACAAAATACAAGACTCATTTGTAATTTCAAAAAGAAATTTTTTTAGCAAACTAGGGATAGAAGGATAGTTCTTCAATTAGATAAATGACAACTATGAAAAACCTACAGGTACTATCCATTATATTTCATAGAGAGCCTGGGGTGTCCTCTGTCATCGTTTCCATTCAAGATCATCTTGAAAGATTTAGCTAATGAAATCAGGCAAGAAACAATAATGAAATATATA
The DNA here is from genome assembly GCA_026225945.1 of Cricetomys ansorgei. Lineage (NCBI taxonomy): Eukaryota > Metazoa > Chordata > Mammalia > Rodentia > Nesomyidae > Cricetomys > Cricetomys ansorgei. The sequence continues at coordinate 8,789,587 of JAMJFZ010001100.1, read as the reverse complement.
CATATTAGCATAGAAGAAACAAACCTTTCTTAATTCTCATGTGGCATGATTGTGTTAAGTTAGATAAGCAAAAGACAAAAAACTCCCAAGTCCCAAATCTAATAAGCAATGATAATACCATTATAGAATACAAAATATGCACAAAGATTCAATCACTTTCCCATATTTTAGGGGCAACTTTTAGAATTTTAAATAAAAGATACAACAACCTTCACATCAGTGTGCACACAGGTGCATGCACGCACACACAAGCTTAGGTATGAAGGACATCCACAAAAACAAAACAAAACACTGTAGATAGCATCAAACTTAATTGTGCAAGGCTCAGGAGAAAGGCAAGGATATCCACTCTTGTCATTTCTACTCAATATTGTACTTTGGTTTCTAGCTAGGGAAAATGGGCAAGATAAAGAAATGAAAGGTATCTAGGTTGAAAGGGAAGAAGTAAAACCATTTCTACCTGCACATGACACAATATTGTACATATAGAAAATAAAGAATCCACATAGACACATACACAAAGACCTATGGCTAAATGAGTTCAGTGAAGTTGTGGGATATGAGACAAATGTACAAAATTATTATCCTACACAATTGAAACGATGAAAATGAAATAATTTTTCCAATAAGCAATGCAAAAATAAAGTTTAACAACCCTATTGAAAATGACATTAAAAAGAATGAAATGCTTAGTAATAAATGTAATGAAAGAAATGAAAAATTTATGTCCTAAAACTATAAAACGTTGTTGAAGACAGTTAGGGATCCAAAAAAAATGTCCTCATGCTTGTTTGGCAAGCACTTCACTAACTATGCTATTTCCCACCACTGTACGATTCCATTTTAGTAAAATAGCCAAACTTGGGAACACATGACGATACCAAGTAGATTAGTAGTTGCTGGAGGGAAATTGGTACGCGGTGTTTTAGTGTCATGAAGACATTTTGGAATCAATGATGGTAGCTACAAAAATTGTGATTATGCCCTCACCCCTAAACCACTAAGTTATATACTCTGAAAGAGCAAATTTAATATTATGTGAGTTCAACTTAGCAAAAAGCTACTGAATACCTAATCATTAGGGAAATAAGGCTTTAAGCCATGATGAGATATACTACAGGGTATAAGAAGAGCGAAAGTTGAAAAATACTGACAGTATCAACTTCTGGGGGATATGCAGAACTCGAGACTTTCACTTGTTACTGATGGTTTTGATAATGATGCAGTCACTCTGGAAAATGGCTTGTCCTTGGTTTATAAAATTCAGAATATGCACCCCTGTAATCATGCTGCTTTGGAAAAGAAACACAAGTTCAGGACAATCTGAACCACACAATGAGACCCTGTCTCAAAAGCAAATATAATAATAAATGATCAAGAAATTCCAACCTGGACACTTACTCTAAATGATGAGTATTTGCACAAAAACATAGATAATATTAAAAAAAACATAGATAAAGGTAAATTTGCACAAATTTAGTCAAGTCAGGTGATACTAAAATACTTAAATCTGAAAACTGTCCAGTTCAATTCTGGAAAATGTTTGTGCAATATCTGAGAATTTTACTTCTTCACTGCCTTGGTATTTCCTTGTGGAAATCCAAGTAGACGAATACTCGGAATGCTTTAAAAGAAAACCTCTTTCTCATATGTTCTATTACTTTTTCTCCCTGTGTTACATCCAGAGTGATCTCCTCAGATCTATCTTCCAGTTCACTGATTATTTTATCAGCTGTGACTAATCTGTCTTATCTATCTGTTGAGCTAAGAACAAAAGCTATAGTTTTATAATAGTGTTTCATAGCAACTCATTCTCCTAGTAATTCATGCTTCTTCATTTATTTCTTTTTAAATGACATTCACTGTGACATTTTCATAACCGCATATAATGTGCTTTGATTATTCACCCCGTTGTCCTCTTTTATCTCCTTTCCTCCATCTATTTCATAAATACTTCCAACATTTTTATTGTATAGTCTTTTCCTTGCAGCAATACCTAATGACCCCTTTTTGTGATGACTAATTGTCCTTTGTACTTTTTGATGTTCTAATCATAAGCGTAAGTACTCAAGGGCTACTGTGAAAAGTTTCCCTATAAAATATCCCCATTTTTGCTTTTGCAACAGCCCTAAGAGTTTCATCATCTTTACGTCAGGTATATGGTCACTTCTCTCCTTGTGTTTTTTTGCACCGGGTGGGATGTATATGTCGATACATCACCCACATGTGGTACAGGTTTGCGTTTCGGCTGCTTGTAGATGAATCATCCTCCCCTGAAAGCCGTGTGCACAGCATTTCAGTTTTCAAGTGTTCCTTTCAAAATATAATCCTTGATCTGAACAGACTAGTCCAACAGATAAAAGGCTGAAAACACACCCTCCGCTTAAACCATACTCCTCTAATGATATTAAAGTCTAATATTCAACCAGATAAGAAGCAACTAGGTTTCCTGTGGCAGACATTCCAGGTGATCATCTACTTGTTTCAGAACAAAAATTCCCAACAAATATTGGAATATTGTTGCCTAGAAGATATGAAAATTATCAGACATGCGAGTAAGTATTATGTAGTTGGAAGGAAACATCAGGTCGACTTCCCAAGCCCAGGATCTTTCCTGAGCTTTTTTAGTCTAAATTGTTCCTCTTTTGGGACAAGGTGAAGAAAAAAAAATGACAAACCATGGCAATTGATAAGGGTGACTTAACACACACACACATACACACACATACCCCTCAATGTTTTCCTTTAATGAGACTGCTCCTCTCCTTGTCTAAGGCATGGACACCTCTAGAAATGAGGAATTAATGGTATGATTGAGAAAAGAGGATTGATTGTTGATTCAAAACGAAACTCAATATTCCCTTTAAGTTAATGCCTGGCTATTGTGTCAGAGGCTTGGGTTTGATTTTTCTATTTAACCTTAAGATCGTTTGGACCATTAGCTCTTCCTTACTTAGTTGTTTCTCTAGATCTCATGCTCTAGGGAATGTTTTCAAGATCAGTAGTGTCTAGAAGAAATAGGCCAGTGTCCCTCCCTGTGCATGTTCCTGTGCTGTCACAATGTGAATTTCACCCCATGTTGACAGCAGAGAATACTCAAGACGTTTTTTCATCTCAACATTTTTGTTGTTGTTAACGAAGAATATGTAATCTCATTCCTTTTATGAGAGACTCAAAGAATACAAAATTATAGAGTGTAAAATGTAAATCCTGCCTTTAACACTCCTACTGCCCTTCAGAGGTAACAAATACTCATAGTTTGGTGAGTTTTCCTGACTCTACAGTCTGCTCTATTTTCATATGTGTGTGTGTGTGTGTGTGTGTGTGTGTGTGTGTGTGTATACACACATATATATGGAAATGTGAATTTACTTTTTATTAAAATAATACTATGCTCTATATTCTATGTGTTTTTTTTCTCACTAACACATGAGAGTGCATCAAATCATTGCACATTATCTCATTCTTTTTTATTGTGGCACTGGGGATTTAATGTAAACTTCACACCTGTCTGTTAGGTAAGCAGACTACCACTGATCTATGGTCCCAGTCCTACCTCAAACTTTCAAGTGCTATAATATTATAACTACAGCCAATATCTATGACAATGACACTATGTTAAGGACCTATCCCCAAAATTTTGTATTATTAATTACCTTAGGTTTTCAGTTACCTTATAAGATAAATAAAACAACTAGATTTATTGTACAGATGATAAAAGTTAGGTGAATTTCCCCACATGATAGCGATAAATTCAAACCCAGGTAGCCTCCAATATAAAACAGGTTTTTGAAACTCTAGACTTCGCTACTTCTTAACGATGTGCACGCTCAGTGATGTATTTAAATGGTTCCCTACTACAGAGACTTTAGATTGTTTCTAATTTTTCACCATTATAAACAAGACTGTAATTAGCAGCTTTCTACATGTAATCAAGTCTATCAATCTTTTCCTTTATAGCTTCGGAGCTTCTATCTTGTGTGGGAAGGACTCTTGTTCTCTAGGTTATAAATAATCCTCCTTCATTTTCTTCTATAACTTTCATGGTTCTATTTTATTCATTTAGCACTCAGGCCCCTCCGGAATTTATTTTGATATATGGCATTATCTAGATGTCTAATTTGATTGTCTTCCATATGGATAACCAATTGCCTTAGTGTCATTCATTGGATAGTCTGCCTTTTCTTGGTTGAGAAAATATTTCCCAAGAAAATCCTTAAGAATTAAAAATGACTTACAGCAACACAGTAAAAATCTACCCATGCTTAATCAACTGTTGAGAATTATAAACACAAAATGGCTCATTAAACATACAGGAAAATACCGTTTATAGGATGGGGAAAGTAGGGAGAGAAACCAGGGATTTTTTTTTTCCTTCTCCATAACAAATGCATGCAATGAATTTTTCTAATGGGAATATTCTGAATTTAGTGCAGCCACTGGCTCTGCCCCTTAGCAATAATTTGAAATGAACTCCCTCCGCTTAGTGTTTCTGCTTCCTTTTTTTTTTGAAAGGGAATGGTAACAGTCTCTAGCTTAAAAAGTTGCTGAAAGGGTTAGGCTAATTGACTCTGTGGGTGTGCATTCTGTACAGAAGTCTTGATTCTTGTGTTTTGCTCAAGAACCAAAGTGTCCCCAAGGATAGCCTATCCTTATGTCTCAAAGTCATTGGGCGATGCAACCACTTACTGCAGAACATTTTCTTTCAATGGATACTATACACTGTTTTCAGTTGAATCTTGGGTTTCAGGGACAGCTTTCTAAAAATCAAGGTAAAAGTTATTTTTATTTCTTGGAAAGAATAATAGAGAAAACTCACACTTGCTTTTGTTTATTTTTGTGGACTCAGAAACACTATGAAAAAGAAATGGTGACATCGTTGAAACGCAAATGATGTCTCTCATGTTCTGTCCCTTTTCTTCATGTCTGCTCTTGTGAACTTTTCTCCATTCTGCTCAGAAATCTACTTTGACAGCTAATCTGATCTCACTTCCTTCATAAGAGAAAGTAGATCTTTTCTGCCATCAACTTCTGGCTGCCAAACTCCCTCTATTTTCCTTTCCACAGGCCCTTGAGTCCAAAATGGATCCCTGTACAATCTACTATCACTTCTACCTTCTTGGATAAACATTCTCCTCCATCTCTATCTCGTTAGCCTTTTCTGTTGGCTTCCTTTAGTTGGGTCTGAAAAATACACCATCCGAGTAACCATCACAGCAAAGTTCTTCCTTGGTATTACATACCCACAGCTTTTATCTCTTCCCTTCATAGCTAACTTAGAAGTATATGCTCACTGTATTCACATCCATTTCTCTCTGAATATCTCGCTCTACTGTAATGGGGCTATTTTCTCCATCTCCAAATTTACTTCAGTGTGGTCAAGAATCTCCTTGTACTTGGTGCTTATTTGTTTGATCTAACAATGTTAGACTAACATGCCTGACTGCTTCTTTCTTCTCAAATATTCATGACACTATGTTTCTCTGGAGAATTTCTGTGTTTGTTTTGTGCTAAAGATCCCAGGGCCTTGTGTATACTATGTAAGTACTGCACTACTTAGCCATCTCTCTAGCCATTTTCAGCAGTCACTTTTCAGATTTTCCTGGCCCATTTCCCAATTCTCTTGTGCCCTGCCCATATTATTATTTTAATTTTTAAAGAATATTTATGAACACTTATGGCTTTATATAATTGTAGTAAGGATTTTCCTTGTATCTGTAACATTATCACCATCAGACCCTTCTCAGAGTATTGGAACTGAGAAATTAAATCTTTACTGTTGTTCAACTCAGATGGTAAAGTATGTGGAAAGATGTCATTCTATCCTGATGGGACTTATAAGACTATCCCTGTCCACAGTACCAAGTTGTTTTATTTGCATAAATCACACAGCTCATTATACTGAATGATTTCTCCCAAACTGAAACTCCAGAGAAGCTTCTACTTAAAATCAGTAACTTTCAAGAGTTGAAACTAAGAACTTCAAGGAAGTTAAGTCCCTTAAGTACAAGAAAACTCAGATAATGCCATCACCGTCTTCACCCCCAACTCCATTATCTGTGAAAACGACCAGATACAGATAGATGTTCTTCTTTGCTCCTTTGCCTCATGCCAAGTGTTCTATATTTTATCCCTGAATGTCCTCTTTGCACAATGTTTGGCCCTGGGCATCTCCATATGCTCCTATCAGCTGCTGGAGGGGCTTCTCTGGTGAGGACTAGGTTAGGTACCAATCTTTGACTAGAGCTTGACAACATTAGAAATTGTCTCCAAGATATCCAATCTCTAGTTCCTGTACTGCGCTGGCCAGGCAGACATTTCCTCCTTTGGCATGGTATTCAGCCCTTGCATTGTCAATGAGGATCTTGCAGGGTGGATAGGCCATAAGTCAGAGATTTTGTGACTGGGATGGCGTCCCAGTCTCATCACCGGAAGCCTTGCTTGGCCACAGGAGATGGTCTATTCAGGCTTCCTATCTTCGGTTATTAGGGATCCTTGCTAGAGTCTCCCACATAGATTCCTGTACATTTCCACTACACTAGGTCTCCCTCCCAATTGCCCCCTAATTGTCTCCCAATTATGTGGACTCTATATATTTTCTCCCTCCATCCCTTTCCTCCTGCCGGTCCCCTCTACTCCCATTCCCATCCTTCCCCCAACCCACCTGCATCCTCTAGTCAATTTCCACTCTATCATGATATTCCTGTGTTCTGATAGGGCCCTTCTTGTTGTGTAGCTTGTGGACACTAGTACCTTTCTCCTTTGCTTAGCAGTTAATATCCACATATAGTGAGTACATTCTATGTTTATCTTTCTAGGACTAGGCTAACTCACTCAGGATAATTTTTTCTAGTTCTATCCATTTGCATGCAAAGTTCAGGATGTCATTTTTTTTAAAGTAGTTAAACAACCCTCCATTATGTAAATGTACCACAATTTATTTATCCATTCTTCAGTTGAGGAGCATCTAGGTTGTTTCCATTTTCTGGCTATTATGAATAAAGCTGCTATGAACATAGTTGAGCAAGTGTCCTGGTAGGATGGAGCATCTTTTGGATATATGCCCAGGAGTGTTATAGCTGGGTCTTGAGGTAGCTCAATTTTCCATTTCCTAAGGAGTTGTCATATTGATTCCTATAGTGGCTGTACAAGTTTGAATTCCTACCAGCAATGAAGGAATGTTCCTCTTGCTCCACATCACTGATTAGCACTCTTGGGGGGCCTACAGAGACTGAAGCTACAGATATAGAACCTGCAGGATTCGCTAAACACATCTTATGGCAATCTGGATTGGTGTTCTTGAAAAACTTCTATAGGCTGGAGTGGGACTGCCTCTGACCCTTTTACCTATCACTGAGACTCTTTTGGTCCTGCTGGGTTGCCTGGACCACCAATAATGCAGGGATTGGTCTTGTTCCATCTTTTTCCATGCCATGCCCTGATTGTGCTATAATTCCCTGGGGCAGGGATGGTTCTTTTCTGGGAAGAAGCAGAAGTGGGGAATGTTCGTGGGTGATGATGAGGGGTAGATCTTGGGAAGAGGAGAGGTGAGGAAGCGGGGGGAGGGATAGAGGAAGGGGTGGAGGATGGTCATGATGTATAAGTTCTATGAGAGAAGAAAAAAATTTTAATTAAAATTTTTTTATTTGAAAAAAGTCAATATCAACACTTATCAGAACTAATTCTATTCAAAATTACAAAAAATGTCGTTAATAATAAAAGTTATATTTAAAAATATTTATAAGCACTCGGAAATTCATTTGACCTTCTATCAATTCACAGATGAATATTTCTCATCTTATTCCAACTATTAATCTTGCTCAGTCCGTTGCTGTCATTCATACAATCCAAAAACATGGTCATGGCCTCAGGAGTCCTAGGACCAGAATTATCAGGACTGAGCAGACCAAAAAACAAACCAAAACAAAACAAAAACCCAACCTCTTAAGGCCTTGGACCTCTGATTTCTCAGCCACAACACTGTGCATCTCATTTCTGTTTTTTTTACCCATCTGGGTTTTTTTTTTTTTTGACATATTAACAAGCAAAATCACATTTTTCTAATGTCATTCACCTTAGCTGAGACTAATGCTTGAATAATTGTCATCTAGATGGCTGTCCCTTTCTATACCCATCATGGATTATCAACAATTCACCACGGTGACTTTCAACGCTTTCCTCTACCACAGAGCAGTCTATAAACAGCTACTCTACCAAGAGAGAAGTAATTACTAACTTGTCCTTCCATTATCTCTTCAAAGTTTCCGGAAATTTATAATTTCTCTGTTTAACTTGTCTACATGAAGCATTGAAAGGAGGAACAGTATGAAGAAAACTTGGAATTACTGTCAAATAGCCCTGAGTTTGATCCTAATACATTACTTAACCTTTTTGCATTTCAGTTTTCTTATCTCAAAATGAAAATAGGAGCAATAATGCCAACTCCATTAGATGGATATGAGGAAAGAATGAGGTAGCACACGTAAGCACCTAGCACTCAATAAATATTGGTTCCCCTTATATATAAGGTTTAGGAAGGTCTGCCTCCATGTGAGGTACTCAATCTCATGTGAAAATTAGCAAAAGATGCCTTCTAATTATAAAGGTTCAAAGCCTCTAGCCCATGAAAAAATCCCTTTTTATAGTTATTTAATGATGAAGAGGAGAAACAAAGAGTGAGCCAGGAGTGTGACTGCCCATAGATTTAAGAAGAGCCATCAACGAGCTCAGAGTTACAAATAACATAAACCCAAAGCTGGATTTTGGAAGAGGGATCAGCAGCCATCTCATGCTGCTTTGCAGGATCTCAAAGAGTTTACAGTGCTCCATCAGTAGGGTAAACAACACATTCTAGTTAACTTTGATTCTATATTGTAGTACTAAAAAGTCTATATTCTAGGAAATCCTCAGACAAGAAAGCCAGGATAACTGGTCACCCTTCACAAAACAGTGGAATATCTGGTGAATATTCAAGGGATACTTTTTAAAAAAAATTATTGTGAATCCAAGGTTTTGCTCATAGTAGGCAGTCATTATCTGACTAAGTTGCATTTCCAATCAACTCTTGTATTTAATTTTTTTGAGACAGAGTCTCAGTAAGCTGCCCATACTGGCCCCTAAACTTTTACTGAGTATAAATGATTTTAGGTCTGCACTACCATGAGGCAATTTCTATTTGATTAGAAAGTAATGGTCCTAAAGAGATGACCCAACCACTAAGAGCACTTGGTACTTTTCCAGAGGACCTGAGTTCATTTACCAGAGCCCCCACATAAGGCAAGTGACAACCACCTCTAATTCTGTCTCCATGGGATGCAAAAGTCTTATGGCCTCCATCAACACACAGATACACACAGAAAGAAATGCAAGGGGGGGAGAGAGATACATACATAGGAGCAAATAAAGAAAAAACAAAACTTTAGAAAAAGAAAGAAAAGGTGAATGCCAGATGGGGTAGCATAAGCCTGTGATAATATCGGCACTTGGTAGGGGAAGGCAGGAGGATCAAGGTAAGCCTCAGTTAAATAGTGAATTTGGGGTTAACCTGATCTGTGTTAGACACTGCTTCAAGGGAATAAATAAATTAAATATATAACTAAATAAATGCAATGGTACAAATGTAAAGAAAAGAGAAGCCTTTGCCATCACTGTGGAAAATGTAAATTAGTACAGTTGCTATGGAGAATGGTATGGAGGTTCCTCCAAAAATTAAAGATGGAAATGTCATATGATCTGGAAGCCCTTCCTCTTAGTATATTTCCATGTATTCCTTGAAGTGTTATTCACAATAGACAAAACACAGTCAAATTAAGTCATCACCAGATGAAGAAAAATTTTAAAGGGATATACGTAATAGAATCCTATTTAGCTTTTTAAAGGAAACATTTAAAGGAAATCCTGCTATTTATAATATAGAGTGAAAAGAGCCACATGTAGAAAGACAGGCCATGTGGTCACACATATATAAGCTAAGAAAGTTGGATTTGTAAAAGCGGAGAGTGGAATGGTGGTTTACTAGGGACTGGACTGTGGGTGTTGGGGCTCCAGAGGGAGGTTGGACAAAGGAAACAAAATTTCAGTTAGATAGAATGTACACATATTTCAAGATATCACAGTAAGAGCTGGGGATGTAGCTCAGTGGTAGCCCTGTTGGTTCCTAGCACCTCCACCACCCAAAGAACAATAAAAAGAAAAGCATGGCATACACACAAAATATAACACAATCTTGATATGTAGATTTAAAAAATAAATTGACTAATTAAAATTTATGACAAAGAAAAAAACCCAATAGCTACAATTGGGTTTTAAGAATTTTCTGTTTGTCCCATCTAATGCCTAGAGAAGAGAAGGTTTTACAAAAGTTTTTTTTTTTTTTTTAAATTCAATTGTTCATATCCACGGCTACACAGTGAATCACCCCACCGGGGCGGGGCGGGGGGGCGAGCCTCATCAGAGATTCTGGCTTCACTGTTGTGGGGTGGCTCCTAGGCAGGGACTTTTAAAATATCTCTAGGTGATGTTAATACATAGTCAAGATTAACAACCTCTGCCCAAGTCTCTCTCAAAAGAATTGTCTATGTTCACCCTTGAGAAACTTTAAAATCTCTTCCAAATATTAAACATGGAGTAAGAATATAAAACAACCTCTTTTCACATGTGTTAGCAAAATTAGAATATGCTTAGGAATGGAAAATACTAACATTCGTAGTAAAACTGTCCAACAATTGAGTTAAGAAGGGATCTACCAAAAGAAGAAAAAGAGCTTTTGAGAGAAACTTTGCCTGGAACAAAGATCTCAAGAGTCACCCATCTGAATTATGTCCCTGTAAAGTTGTTACTACATGAATATAAGCCATAAACTTATTTTAATGATGCTGCCACTGTAGAAAAATAAATTTATTAGAGAGAATTGCCCTAGAGGCTGAGGTAGCTTCATTAAAATGTCTCGAATGGGAGAAATTTTTTATTTTTAGTTACCCATTTAATCTCTGGAATCAATAAACTATCACATGAAGCCAAATGGAGACAGTTGGTAGTTCTCAAAGCTGGGTGCTTGCATGCTGCTGTTAAGTCCAGTGTCTCCAAGAGGTCCTGTTTAATGCCCTTACCCCTGAGGAATCCATACTGTCCCTAGAGTGATCCATAGCACAGTGACTGACATAGATGAGGTATTAGGACATTTTACTACTTGGCTTTGGAGGCAGGTCCCAAAGAAGAAATGAGAAATGGTTTGGAGTACTGAAGGTCTGGCGAGAGTAAGGGCATATTTTCCCAGATCTGTTGTCGTTTTACTTTTCCTGAGGTTATGTAAACAACTGTCTATTGAGCTCAAAGATAATCAGGAGCATAGTGAGGAGTTACTTGGAGGAGTGTGGGTGACCCAGAACAAGCTGCATCACCACAAAGTCCCACCCCATCATGAATGATGACCTCAAGGAAGCTACATCAGAGTCTTGCCTTCAGGTAACTTTGCGCCTCCTATATACACTCTTGTACTCTGGTAATCAATTGGAACTGAGAGGCAAGAGAGAGCAGTAGGTGGAATCCCATTTGAGAATCCCACAATTCTACTTGCTTCTGCAAAAGAATGTTAACAGATCCATGACTATTACCACAGACCTAGCTATCATTATATGATTCTGCTTATTTTGTTGCCATGACTATGGGTCATGTATCCTCACGTAGGTCACAAACAGCAACCTCTGTTCCATGAAGCCAATCATCATGTCCAGCTCAGAGGAAATCACTTTGTCCTGACAACCATGGTCACACAATATGCTCTTAACAAAGATCATTTCAGTTCTTCCCAAAGATATTTTAACCACAAAGGAACTGATTCATGGCAATGCAATGATGGCTATAAGAGAGGAGGGCTATGTCTTGGAAGTTTCACAGGAGAGCATCTATTATAGTGCATTACTTAAAATACAGAGTGTCATGGCTGTGAATGTTGAAAACGATAAGGAAATGGATCTGGCTCTCCAGGCTGGACTTTGGGAAGCCAAGAGCATACATCATGAGACTCCAATCAGTTGCACAAGAAGGAGTATAAGGGAGAAAGGATCCAGAGGCTTTTGCAAATTATGATCAGCATAGGTCAAATATTAGGAACGCAAATGAGAGAAAGAGGGAAAGGAAAAGCAGAGCAGAAAGAATTTGTTCTTCAGGTGAGAGCTCTGTTAGGAGAGTGATGAACACAGGCAGCATGGTACAGTGGGCCACTGAAGTAAGAGAAGGTTCATTCCCACCGGAAAATGCAGGCTGTCCATTTTTAAAGGTTTCTGAAGGAGGGGTCGGTCCATGAGTAGCAAACTTAGTTAATAAGTGACCTGTGCTATAGAACTTACACTAAATGATAAGACTCACAGAGGTACTAGGCAGGGGAATAGTGCTGAATAACATGTGACTACAGTCAAGGTGCTTGGGGCTCAGATGCAGGGGTTTGTGGGTTGTCCTAGTCAGGTCTGCTCTCAGGGGCAGGAGAAAAGAGAAGATTTGGTTTTGTGAGAGTGGAGAATTGAGGAAGATGATGAGTCACAGTGGGTGGTCCTTCAAATCTTTTATTTACTTATTTATCAGTTTTTACTGAATTGTGCCCTAGTGTGTGTGTGTGTGTGTGTGTGTGTGTGTGTGTGTGTGTGTGTGTGTATGTGTGGTGTGAGGGGGGGCATGGACAGAGGGAGAGAGACAGAGAGACAGAGAGAGAATGTGAATATGAATGTGAGATGTGAGTGCAATTGTCCATCCAGGCCAAAAGAGGGCTTAGAATTCCCTGGAGCTGGAATTACTGCCTGATATGGATGCTTGAAACCAAATTCAGTTCATCTGCAAAGTCAGTATGTTCTCTTCACTGCTGAGCTACCTCCCCAGCCCCTGTCAACTCTTAAAAAAAAAAAAAACAACAAAAAATGAGCAGAACCTGAATGGGAGAGAGATTTCATGAGAGTATGGCCTTGTCTGTGTACTTAGAATACTTGTGATCTGACAGTGTGATTTTTCCCAGAAAGCAGATGTAGGTGGGTAGTCCCCATTGGGAAGTATGGTGTTAGCAGGAGCTCATGATGCAGTGAAGGTATTAGCACTCAGCAGCCTGCATCCAGCTGGGAGAACCACTACAGGAGAGACTCTTTATCAGATTGGAACTCTCAGGTCCACTGGCTGGGGTTTGCTGCAGTCCTGTTCTTGGTGGAAATGGCCTCTTGGACTGTTGTTTCAGATTTGCATTTCTATGACGGACCAACTTCCTTTCCAACTGACATATTCATTCTTTAGGTATATTAATACAATCGATCATGTTATATAATGTCTCAAGCTTTGAAACTAGCCTTTCTTTTAAAGATGAATTTGTGCTTTTTTACTTTGGTACATTGTGGATTGAAATTAGTATTTATTCATTTTTTGTTTTCTGAGTAGACAGAGTTCTGGAGATGTGCTTAGCTCTTTCTGTTCTGATGATAGTTTGTGGTAGCCATAGCCTCCCATGTTAAAAACAACAGCAAACACACAGCTAACAAACAAAAACCCAGAAGCAAAATACATTTGTTTATTTTTATTTACTCAACAAATACTGGTTGTTTCAAGGAGGATCTTCTCCTCCTCCTCCTCATCTTCTTTTCTTTTTTTTTTTTTTGTTGTTGTTTTCTTTTTGAGACAGGGTTTCTCTGTGTAGCATTGCTGTCCTAGAACTTGTTATGTAGACCAGGCTGGCCTTGAACTCACAAAGATCCACCTGTCTCTACCACCCAAGTGCTGGGATTAAACGCAGGAGCCACCACCACCTGGCTTCAGGTTCTCTTCTTAATAATGGACAGTCAAGAATAAACAGAGTAGATAAAGAACCCAGTTCTATGGGGCTAATGTTCAGGTTGGGAGACAGAAATTAGATAAGAGAACAAATAGCTACATAAAAGTAAGTTCATACAGCAATAAAGGGAAAAGAAGTAACATTAGAAACGTCTATTAAAATGTTTATTCTCAAAGTTAGAGAAAATTTTCACCTTGGGGAGATTTTAAAGTATATCTGACCTGGCCTATAAATGACTGGAAATATCATTGTTAAAGCAGAGGAAATGAAAGGGAGAATTCCACTCAAAAGCATATGGAGAAATATGATCCCAGGATCTATGCAAGACATTGAGCATCAGACCTAGGTGGCTCTGCATTCCCTGAAATCTGTGCTTGTGAATTTTCTCCCTGCCAGTGCTGCTTGTATTTTTGACATTTTCCTCAGGATCTATGGCCTTAAATGATGCATGGAGAAGCAGGGAAATGGAAGCATTTTTTTTTCTGCCATACCTGAATTTAATGGCTAACAGCAATGCCCCAGATTCTTATTCCCTGGCTCTTGAAAAGGCAATATCTCACTATGAGGGGTGGACAAGAGTAAGGCAAGAAATGTCCAAGTATTTGAAAACATGGCCGTGGCTAGCCTAAAAAATAAGAAAGTAGCAAGCAGCCAGAAATGATTTGATCATTAAAACACAGATAATTTATTGAGTATTATTTTGCTTCATATGATTAAGAAGGAACTTGCATATTTTGCCCAAAATAAATTAAAAACCTGTGTGACTCAATCTCTACACAAAAATCATATTCAAGAAATACAGTTCAGCAACTAAAAGACATTTTGGTATTTTGAAATAAAATTGCTTGTAGACCTCTATTTCTTTTCCTCCTCCTTCTTCTTCCTCTTCTTCCTCCTTTCCTCCTCCTTTTTCTCACCCTCCTTCTTTCTTCTTGTTCCCAGGATGCACTGGGGGTCCACCACCATCAGAGGATAGACCCCAGTTTCTTCTTTTTCTTTTCCCTTTTGTTTCACTTTTTCTGATCTTCTTTCTCTAATTATCCTCCTAACTCTAAATCACAATCAGAAAAACAAAACTAGAAGTCCCTTTTAGGATGGGAAATGGATGAAATTAAAAGCAGTACATTATGTTCATTGGTTTGAAACAAGAGAATGTAGCCAATAAGGGAAAAGCTGAGACCGTGTACATGTTGCAAACAATTGTGAAAGCTGATTATAATAATGGACCCAAGAGACACCTTTCCCTATTGTCATCTGTGGATATCAAATGTCCCAAAGGCCTTTTGTTTTCTGAAGATATCCTGGCCTATTCACTGGCCTCTGCTATGGCAGCCCAAATTCAAGAAGACATCATACACATAATTGCATCCAGAGCTTGAAGGGACCTCTGAAGACCTCCAGTGTAAATTCCTTCTCAGCCTTGATCCTCAGAGCCAATGGAAGGAATCTTGGACTAAGTATTGGCTACATGACTAACTCTGGGGAAAGTGGGGCCACAGGAGTATAAATTAGGATTTGTATTTCTACTTAGATAAGAATCAAGAAGGCAAAATCAGATTAAAAAAATACAAATGCTGAGTGAATCTCAAGAGCAATAACAAAATGGATCTTGGGTTCATGAAATATACAAGAGATTTTTGGCAAAAGATTTACCTCTGCTTTTTATTTTATGTAAAACCATGGTAAGCTATGAAGGGAGGCCAGATCATAGGAAAGGGACTACTAACTCCAACTGAATGATAATGAAATTTTGAAGGCTATGGGAAGGTTTTGAGAGGAATACAAGGGATAGAGTGTGGGGAGTGGAATTACAGACTGGGTGACTATGGATGCTTGAGAGGGATGACAGTGAATCAAAGAAAGTTCTGGATGCAAGAGGTGAAGGAAGATACATTATAGGAGTTGGGAGAGGTGTTGGAAGATTGGCAAGTCTGGTGTTCAAATGCACATTTAATCATCAGTGGTGACTCTTTCAGGAGCCATGGCTCCCATGGTATAGATCTAAATTTCAACAGGTACCAGAAACCAGCAAAAGAATAGACGAGTTTGGCCAGAGTAAATAAAAGACAACAAATGCCAGTTGCTAGAAAGTTAACAACGTACCCAGTAGCCAAAGGAACCTCACAGAAACTAAAATGCAAAAGAAGCGTTTTAGTACCATAGCAGGATCTACCAATATAGATAGAAAATATAATCAGCAACAAAATTATAAAACCAAGATCGATTTTAAAACAAAGGGGGCTTTATTCCGATAAAATAAATTAATTTTCCATTATTGTGTGTATGAAAAAATTTGAAAATTACTAAAATGTGGAATGACTGAAAAATTTACAAAACATAATCTCATATAAACACTACAGTTATTCACACTTTAGATATCTTTCATAAAGTCTATTTACTGTGAATACACACATACTGATAAACCTTCTGTTTTGCTTTTCAACTTAAAATTGTAACAATAGCACTTTGTAAGAATGTGCCAGAAAATTCTCAGAAAAACTAAACCATTTCTTATAGAACAAATTATTGAATTACAAAAGAAATATTTTTAAACAGTGAGAATGAGAGAGTCGTTTACTTATGGTGTTAAAAAATTGGTTAGCAGGGTTTTTTTGGGGAGGGGCATTCATTTTGGTCTTTATATTCCCATTGAAGTAAAATCTCCTTTGTGTTAAAATATTTCTTTTAAAATTCAAATACAAAAACTAGAGCAGACACAATTAAACATTTATTAAACTTCTGGAGGGGAAGGACCATCTCTGTTCTAAGCTGAGGGTTGGTTAAATAAATCAAATATAACTACAAAGGGCTAACATACTATCTCCTTTAAGAACTGAATCAAATCAATAAGAAAACTCACTAAACCCATAATGATAAAATGGCGCTGGACACAAACAGACAAAAGAGAAATCTAGTTAGTCAGCCCAAGGAAGCATAGAACTCAAACAAGAGTGAAGAAATTAAAACTGAAAACAATGTTAACCTTCTTTTCACCCATTAGATTAGCAAGCTTTAATCACTGAACACCCCTAGGCAGTCAGGAGAGCCTAAGAGCTAGTAGCTGAAAACAGGTTGACAAGCTTTTGTGTAAAGGGACAAATGGTGACTATTTTGGTCTCTGTGAGCCATCTGGTTTCTGCTGTAAGTGCTCAGTTCTGCCCTGCAGAATCAAGGCATCCCTGTATGATTCCTAAATGAATAACTGCAAATGTGTTTATGTGAAAAACAGGTGGTGGGCCAGGTTGGCCTGCAGACCATCACTGGCCAACTCCTAGCTTAAAATAAGCTTCATTTCTATAGCACACTACAGGTCCTTGAAGATAAGCAGAGATCTCTCTCCACTACAGATACTAGGAGATCCATGCTAATGGAGTCTCTACATTAATCTCTGCCTCTGCAATTACAATTACATCTTCAGAGACTCACAAAGCAGTAAGTGAGTCAGCCACTTCCATTCACCTGTCATCAAGCAGTTACACGGAAACTGTGTTCTCTCTCCTCTAAGGTAGCTGCCAGTGAGAGGCACTAATTCTACAATGACACTGGCTATTAATGAAGATGAAGGCAGAGGTGTTCTCACAGATGGCTAGATTTCGATGTCCATGCATACATAGTAGAGTTGACAGGTACAGAAAATAAAAGTAAAGGATATCCCATGAAATATTAATTTTAAAGACAAATCAAATAAATTTTTAGTATAAGTATACCCAATCACTGGAAGTATACTTCTAGTCAGCCTTTATTGCATGTCCTTGGGTGAGCCTGGACTATGGGACAATGCCATCTTGCTAAGGGTACCAGAATGAGAAAGAAGTAAGAGTCTAAATCGACAAAGCTGTTATACCAAGTTCTGGCTTTGCACTCACTCAGCACGTGAACTGTGACTCTTCATTCTACAGGAAGCAGCAGATGAAGGATTTCAGATAAATGTCCAATGCCACATACGTGGCACGTGGTGGAACAGGAACTGACTCAGTCTTCATGCTTTGCTGCCCTTCTATGCTATAAAAAGGAAAATCAAAGGGGGATGTAGGACATATCTGTATGTTTCCTATTAGTACAATAAAGGACAAAGGGATTAGATCAGGAGGTCCCTAAGGGGTCTCTAGTTATGAGACTGTCCAAATCAGGGATGTTTTTTAAATGAATCATTTTAAAAATTGAACACTGCGGAACAAGGGATGTGCTTGAAGGGATTATTCCCATTTAACCTATATTGTCGCCAGGATCTTACTCTAGACGCTCTCAGTTCTTCAGTCTTTGCAATATCCATCAAAACATTTCATATGAGACACACATAGCATAGTCTAGAACACAGGGTTTGTTTGAGAAGTACAGCACCTTCACAAGGGATAGGAGTGGACAGTTGCTAAAGGCCCGTTGTCTTGATCTACATGTATCATTTCTAAAGTCTCCTATACAACCAACTGTTCTTGAGGGATCCTGCTATGTTCAGATGATCGACAGACTTTTTTTGTTTTGACTCTTACAGGAGGATACAATGGGCTACCAGAAAGTATCCTTTCATATGTTAATCCTATTATGTCAGGGCTCCCGGAACCAGGTTTAGATAGGACCTTTCAGGCAGTTCATGTTGTCCCCTGCTGTGCCAAAGTATATGACTCCAGCCCCCAGTCTTCTGACTAGTAGTTAGTAGTCCAGTTCCTGTTTGTGCTGGCTACTTTTATTCAACTGTACACAAACTAAAGTCATTTTAGAAGAGAAAATCTCAACTGAGAAAATAGGCCCCATGGCCAGTGTGTGGGGCATTTTATGAGTAATGATTGATATGGGAGGTCCCAGCCCAGTGTTCCTGGTGCCATAAGCAAGCAAGCTGAGAAAACCATAAGGAGCAAGCTAGTAAGCAGCACTCCTTCATGGCTCCTGCTTCAGTTCCTGCCTCCAGGTTCATGCCTTGAGTTTCTGCCTTGACCTCCCTGAATGATCGACTACAAATTACAGGATGAAATAAACACTTTCCTCCCCAGGTTGTTTTTAGTCATGGTATTTTATCGCAGCAATAGAAACTCTAACTAAGACAGTGTTCTTGGCCTTACAGACTGCCCCAGCCCCAATGCCCTCCAAGCCTTGTAATATCCATCTAGCTGCTTAACAGCAAGAAAGAGCTGAAGTACCCATCACTGGGCTGATCAGGGGTTTACATGGTGTACTTTCTGCTAACAGCTTGCTATGGAGATTCAGACCCACAATCTCTGTGCTCCCTTCCAGGGGCTGGTGGATCTCCATTCTGAGATGTATCTTTTCACTGCGTCTGATCTTGGAGTGGCAATACTTCAGCATAACCAGCTTTACACCACGGCTCTGAATCCCTAATCCCTCAGCTGGTGAGTTGCTTCTGGCCTTAGTATGTTTTCTCGTCCTATCTCTTTGTTCCCAAATACCAGAGTCCTCCTTATATGCCAATTTGTCAACATGGTATTGGCCTTGCACTCTGTATCTAAAATAAACACTTCTGTCCCCTTTCTTGAGGATGCCTTATCCTCAGTGTCCCTATTTCTAATTCTCTTTCCCTACAGTTAGGTCCCTGATATCAGTGAGCACCTGCCATGAAACAGACCCATCTAATATCAGTTGTAGGTGGTAACTTATTTAATACAATGACCCAGTAAGGGCTGGAGTAGTGTGCAAACTCATAAGGAACTAATTAATCAAGGTCAAAATAGCTACTAATGAGCTGATCCAAACATCAAACCCATGGCCATATGGCCCATTGACTATATTTACTTTCCATCGAATATCAGTCGCTACTCACAGAATCCCACACAGGCACGCCACACTGGACACTGGCTATCTCCATCTGCATATCATCTGCTTCCTCTCTCTGTGCTACCTTCCACCACCTGTGCAAACAGCCTGCCATCCCCTTTACTCTGATAAATATTTTTATTGCCTGGATACCCTCATCCCAGCTCCTTCCTCTGAATGGTGTTTTTCTCTGCTACCCAAAATCTATTCCACTGACAAGCAAGTGCCAGACATCACCTGGGAGTCTGTAAGAAATGCAGGCTTCTGAGCCTTGCCCCACATCTATGGACTCAGAATTCATGTTTCCGTAGGATCCCCAGGTGTTCACACACTGAAGATGAGAAGGGCTGCTATATTTAGCCAAGCTTCTTCCTTCACTGCCTACAGCTGTGGGTGGTTTTCTGCCCTCCCTCCCCACTATGCAATATAGTCAGTTTTTCCTTGAGGTCCTAGTATATCTGGTTGGCCCTCTGCACACTGCAGCAGAGCAGGGAGCTAGGAACGTGTCAAATTCCATTTATTTCAGGAAGAGACAAAACATTCTAAGAAGATTAGGAAGCATTTATTCCACAGACTGCTGCTCTGCCTCCTTTCCTGGTTTCTTTGAGTGCAAGTTTACTTCTGGGAGGGGTTTCCATTTTCAGCCCTCTATGAAGAGGGTGATACATGGTATCCTTTGTCACACCCTGCCTACAGTTGCAGCTCTGCCCACTCCTCTGCACCCACAGCTGGAACAGCTTAGCCCTTACCTCCACTGGTCCCAGATGGCATGACCAGAGTCAGCACTAGAAACTTAACCCATCCCCTGTGGCTTCTGTGGCATGGCTGACCCTGAGTACTCAGTACCTAAAATCTCAGGTGCCTTCTGCTTCAGTCTTCAGTCTTGGTCTGAAGTTGCAGCTTGTACTCTGACTTGAGGACACATTCTTGGGTGAGTCACCAGTCAGAGCCCAAGCCTCCTTCTCAAGGAGTCCTACTCTGTTCTTAACAGGAAATGCTAACCTCAGTACCTGAGTCTTCTGGATGCTCCACTGTCCACCTTATCTTCCTCTCAGGATATGTTCTGATTTGTCTTTCCAGTTGCTTGCCAGAATATGCCTTGGTCTTGGAAACTAGGCACTATTTCCAGTCTCAAGCTGAGGGATGCTCCAGGAAAAGACACTCTCTGCTGGAGAAGCCTCTGCTGGACAGAGTTTATTCATTTCTTTAAGATGAACAGAGTGAATTTTGTGTCATCATAGGTTCCTATGAATTCGTTATATGCTTTCAACTGTCCTGCTTAATATTACTTTCTTTGTAGGGATGTCTCGGTGACTCTTGGAAAGGCTTCCAGCTAGGGACATTAGGGGCAGCTAGGAAAGAGGTGGATGACAGGAGGGGAAAGAGATTACCCAGTTCGAGAGCATGTTGTCCTTTGGTGTTCAAGGAGCACTTGGGTCAAAGGATCTCTAAAATGTAGGCCAAATATGTCAAATAGAAAGGAGAGCAGGCAGGAAGAAAACGTCTTACCTAAGGTAAAAGATCATCACTCAACTCCAAAGGTGATGGGTGAATGTAAAATCCGTAGAGTTTCTAGGGGTCTCAGGACTGACGGCTGGAAGGGGAACTTTTATGTGGAGCCTATTAGCCTACCACAGGTATGGGGGAAATGAAATGGCCAAACTGGTTCAGACAAAAACTGGTCTGACACAGAATGAAACTGGTTCTGCAGTGCATAAATCCTGCACTAACTGAACCATAGTATTGCAAAAAAAAAAAAAAAAAAAATGGATTCATGGCTAAAATACATTGAAATGACCATATCAAGTGGTGGAAAGTATGCAAAGCAATTAGAACTCTCAGAGCTGCTAAAGCAATATAAAATGGTGTAACCATTTTGGAAAATCTCCACTCTGGACCATGTATTCAATATAAATAAAAGCACATATTTGTAAGAAGACTTGTACCAAAATGTTATCAGCTTTGAGATAACCAAAAACTAGAAATGCACCAAGTTTTTATTAGCAGATAAATGAATAAATGAATATGACATGTTTATACAGCAGAATACTGTTCACTGGTGAAAAGGAATGAGCTATCAATACATACACATCATAGATGATTTTTTAAATCACTATTCTGAGTGCAAGAAGCCAGTAGAAAAGGAGTAAATGCTGAAGTTTATTTCAAAAATAAATTCAAAGAGTACTTTAAATAAAATTCCAGAATATGAAAAATTACTTCTATTGTCAGAAAAATAAACAAAACCCACAAAACGAACAAAAACCAAAAAGTTAACAATTGCTTGAATAATTTAGAGGAAGCAGTGGATTACAAAAAAAAAAAACCCTCTGGGATTATCAGAAATGCTTTTTCAGTTCACCATGGTGACAAGTATCAAGATGCATGTATTAAGATGCAAGATGTGGTTCATGATGCTTCAATTTTAACCCAATAAAGTTGAACAAAATCAAAACAAAATAAAGAAAAATTCAGCAGGTAACCCATCACATCTTCCTTCCTCCAGGCATAACAAGGATAGAGACATGTTGGAGCCCCTTCTGGCCTCCATTCCTGAATGAGATATACGAGTTTTCCCAGCCAAGCTGTGATAAACATGTAACATAAGCGAGGAATAAACTTTTATTGTTCAAAGCAAGAGAAACTCAGGTGTAATTTATTCCCACAGTGTAATTTAAACCTATGTGAGTGACACAGCTCACAAACTCAGTTTACTGTCCTAAAGTCTCATTGAAAAAATGAACAGCCCCCAAATGACAAAATATGAAATATTACAGTACATAAACTCTGCTCTCATAGAATTTCAAAGGCATAAATCAGCCTTGTGTTTGTTCAAGTGTGAGAGCAATTGTCACATTTGTTTCAAGATGGAAATTCCTGAAATGATTTATAATATCAGTCAACACATATAATTATCATAAGGAGTAAGACATTAAAAGGAGATGATGGGGATTTTGAACATACTATAACACACCCCATCTGACACCATGATATTGTTCAATGAAGACTGGACAACTCAGAATATATCCTGAAGAAAGAAACAGGGAACAATATGCAGAAGGGTATTTGTAGTGAGGTCAACTGTACACGGCCCCGCTCCTAGGGAAGAAACTGAAGTGACATTGACACTCTCTGAAGATGGCGTCATCCATCCTCAATGGCTTGGGCAAGGCTTTCTTGATTGACATGAGTGCTCCTTGGAATGAGAATGTACCCAGAAAGATGAGCATTAATGTTTCATAAGAAGGAAGACTAAAGTCTCCTGTTAACAAGACATGAAATTCTTACAAGAGACTAGGCGAGTATAAAAAAAATAAAATTTTGAGACGATAAAGTATTATTTGATCTTAGTTATTCTGAGAAAAGGTCAAAGGTCATCATTATTAAAGAGATAGGGCAAGAAGGAGGTACAGGTGCAAGTCACAACCAACCAGAGTGAAGCCAAATGAACTGCTAGCCCCAGACTACTACTTTCAGATCAATTGAAAGTCACCCAGTTACACAGACAGGACTGAGGGCAGGTGTATTCATTAAAAAGTACCTGACATTTAACCCTCCCTGGCCCCACAGAATGGATTTGTTACCAGACATTTTATGTTTGAAGTATTCATTTACAAACACATTCTAAATGTTTGTAACCCTTTCACTTTCCTTCATTTTTACAATGATGTTCTGCAAGTAGTGAGACCAGCCTCATTCTTAACATTTACCAAGGAAATCCAGACAACAAAGTATTCAGACATTCCACATCTTGCCAACCCATGGGACCAGGTTACTTCACACCCTGCTTTGAGGCCAACACACATAAAGAAAAACTTTAGACCAAGTTAGGTATGAGGTAATGGTGGTGACGATGAACACAGAAAGGATATGGCTGGGGATCATTGCTGTGAAGTGGAGAAGGGTATGTTGTGAGGAAGGATGAAGTACTTACAGAAGGGCTCTGCAGAAACAAGCAGAGGGCCAGGATGGCATCATGAATAAAACAACAAAGTGGTATCCACAGAGGATACTTGCTGATGCTCCCAGTTCTAAGGTCTAGTCCCCTTCTTTACCCCATGACTCAAAAAGATGAAGTGCCTACTATAACTCTAGTGATTACTTGCAGCCCCATGCTTACTAGACCCCTCTGAAGAGTGAGTCACCTAAATGCTCTCTAGAACTCAGTGACCATCAAGTACACAGCAGGGAGATCTAGGTCAACCTAACAGACACCCCTCCTAATGTCCTCATAATCAGTGTCTCTGACCACATGGCTAATGCATGGTAAATCTAGAATACTCTTCATAGCTGGGCATGGTCGCACACACATTTAATCTCAGCACTAGGGAGGCAGAGACATGCAGAATTCCATGAGTTCAGGGCCAGCCTGGTCTACATAATGAAACTCTGTATAGATTTTTTAAAAAGTTCATTCCTACCTCCATTTACTTCCCACAACACTATAGAAAGTGAGCCTCATGTCTCTGTTAATCAGTTTTCTTTGCATAACAAACCCTTGAGATAATCACCATCTAAAGAGAAAGAGTTTAATTTTGGCTCATGGTTTCTAGAGTTTCTGTCTACAGTTGGTTGTCCCACTGGCTTTGGGCTCCCAACAAGGCAGCATCTTACAGAAGAGGAGCATGTGGTGAAACAAAAGTGCATCACTCATGGAGGACAGGAAGCAAAGAGAAGGGAGAAGAGACTGGCATCCCACAATTCACTTCGAGGGCATGTGCCACCCCCAGTGACTTACAGCCTTCCATCAATTTTCTTTCAAAAGTTCCACCACATTCCAACAGCGCCAGGCTGAAGACCAAGCTTTTGGGAGCCATTCCAGTTTCTCTGTAGTAATACACCTCATAGTTGATGTGCTGAGAAAGATGTTAAACAGTACCTTGTGTGGAGGAGCAGGGTGATTGATTAATGATGCTTTCCATGGGAAGGAAGAGTTGCATTGCCTAACGGGACATTAGCTACTCACACACTATCTCATACTCACTTCTTTACCCAAGACCTGGACTCAGTCCTATTTTAAGACAAATAGACTTCACAGTCCGTACAGTTCTCCTGGGACATACACAGGGTGTAAGTCTTAAATAACAGAATAAAAATATATGTGCAATTAAAATAGCAAGATTTTTAAACAGTTCCACAGAAATGGAAGGTCCTGCCCTGGAAACATTAAGAAAGAAAAATCATTCTTCACCTGGAAGCAGTACCTTTCTAGCTGTCAGAAAAAAAAAAAACAACAAGAAAATAAAACAGGAAGGAAGGAAAAACTAACCCCAAACTAATTCTGTAATGGCTGGGAAACAGAGAGGAGTAGTTTTATTAACCAGTCATTTTCATTTTGATGAATCTGTTATAGATACCATAATCACTAAAAATATAATTATGGCAATTATACAATAAACACAGAATGGCAGATAATATCTTTTTATAATACTTTTATTAATAACTTGAGTTTCATACAATACATCTCAGTAACACCCTCTTCTCATTCTTCCCTGTTCCACCCTCCCATCCCCCCACCCCTGTGCCCTCAGGAAATAAAAAAATTAAAAAGAAAAGAAAATTGAGTCAAGCTTGTGTGGCAGGAGCATGGATGGTGGGCTTCACCATGGTCTTTGGTGGCAGAAGGCTGCTCTGATTGTGGAATTTGACCTGGGCCATATTAGCCCGAGATGAAACATGGCAGAGTTAGGTCTCACCGCCCTAACCCAGACACTGAGCAGGCTCCCTGGCATCCTGTAAGCACTGTACCTCCTGTAGGTTTCTGGTCATCCGACAGGTACCTGGACCTCCTGAAGGTCCCCCATCATCTTGAAGGCACTGGGCATTCCACAGGCCCAGTGCCTGGCCACTATACTTCAGGTAGGTGCCTGGACATCACCCAGGGCCCTGGACTGTCTGCCAGAGTCAGCACCTCATGAAGCCAGAATCCAGAGCCAGGTAAATTCTGGCCACGTCAGCAAAGCAGATGGAACTCAAATCATCCTGCTCCTCATGAGCATCCAGAGGCCTTCAAGGCCCCTCCCCAAAGAAGGAGACTCAGTCCCACCTATGGAACTTTCTTGAACTGGGACACCCTGTTGCTATCAAGAATCCTGAGGCTTGGCAGCACTTTCTGGGGTCAGGACCCACTGAGACTCTAGGTAGCTGGGCCCTGTCACCTCCCCAGCACCATCCATGCATTCTGCCATCTCGGCATCTGCACCTGCAGCCCCTGGCATCTCTGCAGTCTGTGCCCTCCTCCATCCCATCAGAGAGGGACCCAGAAGCAGCAATAGGCACCCAGATAGCCCACAGGCACCAGGGCCTCCCATAGGCTCCCAGACCTCCCATAGCCACCTAGGCCTCTTGCTTGCATCTGGTTGTCCCACGGGGACCTGGCTATCCCACGGGGATCTAGTCCTCCTGCAGGCACCTGGGACTCTCACAGGCATCCCGCTGTCATTTAGGTGCCTGGACTTCATGCAGGCCCTCAGACTCGAGGTAGGCATCAGACTTCACATAGGCACCAAACAGCCCACCAGAACAAGTGACCCATGGAGCTGGGCTCAAGCACCTGGAAAACTCTGATGGTGTCAGTAATGCAGACAGATCTCTAGTTTTTCTGGTCCACCTGGGCATTTTGAAGTTTCTAATCTTCCTTTCAAAAGGAGAAGACTCAACCTCTAGTGTGGAATATTCTTCAGCTGGGACATCTTGCTGTTGCTCAGGATCAGGGTGATCCCGAGGTCTGGCAGAGCGATCAGGGTCAGGACTTGCTTGAGCTCTGATTGTTGCACATATAGCCCCTATCACCCTTGTGACTGTCTGTCCTGCTACCTTGACCTTTGTGCTTGCAACCTGTGAGATCACCACAGTCCATGCCAACCCCTCCACCCTATCAGGGAGAGTATTATGCATAGCAGCTATGGCCTCAGGAGTGGCAGATTTGGCCTGGCAGGCAGTGAAGAGGCCAGGAGAGTCTGTTGGTCACCAGAGGACAGGTCTCTTGTGTGGATACTAAGTATAGTAGATGAGGCTCTCTTCAGCTGGGCTATCCTGCAGGGTGATCCTGTGGTTTGGCAGTTAGTCTGGGGGCAGGACCTAGTCCAGCTCCAGTCTTCTGCACCCCATCCTACTCTCATCACCTGGCTTTTGTACCTGCAGCCCCTGGTGGCACCTCAGCACATGCTCTCCTGCACCCATCAGGGAGAACAATACACGTGGCAGCTGTGGTCATGTGAGCGGCAGAACCGGCCTTGCAGGCAGTTGAGAGGCTAGGATGGTCTGGCAGCAATATGAGGACCTAGGTGCACATCTAGGCCTGTACCCACCTCCAGCCATGTGTCTCTTAGTGGCGGTCACTACTATTCCCCGGTCTGTCCAGTTATTGGGTCTGCCTCTCTTCACAGTGTACATGCTTTACTCTTGGAATGGCAGCTCCAGCTAGGCTGGTTGCAATATACTGCCCAGTCTCTGTCCTCAGCCTCATGGCATCCCAGGCACCCTTTCCTCTCAGGGACACCCTTGTCCTCCATCCTGTTTGTAACATTGTTTCCAGTTCAGTGTCCTCCACACAAGCCAACCCTGTGGGCTCACCCCACTATCCTTCCTCCCCACTTGCTGCCAGTTGGCCTTCCAGGTGTGTTACTAACCCTGAGTCTTTCCAACCACTTTTAATTCACAATGTTCCTCCTACCTGACCAGGCACCAGTGCAGTTCTCCCAGATCACAAATAGGTGAGGAGCCAGGGGTGACCTGAAGGAGGTTGATACCCATTTGACCAGAGCCCTGTCAGATTTTGCTTACTGACTCCCACCATCTTGAGTTCTGTCCACAGGTCTGATTCTCCATCCCAGATCCCCCTCATGGCCTTCCTCCTCCATGTCTAGGGCAGCACCCATGGGCTGAGTGGGGGCCCTAACCTGTCAGGTAGCTATGGTGCTACAGCAGGCTTGCTACAATGTCTTTCTGTTTGTTTTCTGCCCTGCTTGTCTATTCCTCTCTTCCTGGGTCATCCCTCCATGCTTGGGTTGGAGCTACGGGCTTTTGGGCAGATTCCACTGGCAGAACTGGTGGGCCAAGTGGAAGCACCCCTGCCTTGCAGGCAGTGATGTGGCACCACGGGCCTGCCCCACGAGATGTTTCAACAGACTCTGCTGCCCATTTGCCTATTCTGCACAGCGTGGGAGAGAAATGCTATCCCATTCTGCCATGCAGATCTGTCCCTACCACCACTGTGTCTTTCCAACCACTCTGGATTCTCATAGGCTTTTTCTGCTGGATCAGGTACCAATGTTCCACAAACATGTGAGGGGCTGTGGGCATCTTGAGTTGGGGGTGGCAGGGTGGCGGCTGGAGCCCTGACAGACTGTTTGCTGCCCCTCTGTCATCTTTAATCTCCATCCCTTGTCTTGTTTAAGATTAAGTTTTGGATGCTCATGGGTGAGAATTGGAACAAACCAAGGCTAAATATAAACTGCTTGATTTGTGGTGGTGGTCAGAGCATGGGTTAATTTCTTCTTCGGTTTGGTTTCCAGTAATGCTGTTCATATAACAAATAATTTGTAAAAAGTCATTAAGGTACCTCAGTGACTGTTGTAAAACCAATATAAATTCCTGCATCTCTGAAATGAGACTGAACCAATGGTGCAGAGCCACAGTACAGAGGAACAAAGCCTCTGCAATGATTTAAAAAAAAAATTTTTTTTTTGCATGAACAGAAGAAAGGCAACCTTTAAAGAGAAAAGTCATTATTTATCTGAGCATTATTTATCTGTGCTGTACTCTAAGACTATGGCCTGTGAACTAAAGATGACTCAAATTGTCTCTGAGATTCATGAATTCAGTTTGTGGAGTTTTGTTGGAGACTCTGACCTACTGGGCCCAGGCCTCATGTCTGGCCACAGTCCCAATCCTGGGGAAAGCCTTGTCTCTCTTCAGGGTCTTTATGCATAAACTGTCTAGGTACCAGAAGAAGTCACAGAATACTAACTGTCTCAATAGTAAAGTTGAATCAACTCAGAATTGACCTATCTGGAAGCAATGAGCCTCTAGAAAAGATGCTGGGTTGTATGTTGCCGTATTTACATATGAGGTTTAGAATGTTGGCAATTCAGCCAAGAGAGCAGAAAGTTTGCCATTGGATTTCGCCAACCTAATAATAATTTCTAATTATGATTTCTAATCATGAGATCTTTATTTTTCATTCCAATCTAGATTCCATCTTCTCCTGTATCCTAACTGAGGGTGGACCACATCTACTACCTCCCATCCTGAGCAGGACACAAGAATCCAGCTGGGGCAGTATCCTAGCTAGTGTGAGTGAATACTGTTCTTATTTTTATTTTTTTAACCAATTACATTTTCTCTCTCATTCAGTCCTTCCTCCTCCAAAGTAAGATCCAATGACATCCATTGTAGAGTTTTCTCTACTTCCCAGCACCCTACTATTAAGATCCCACTATCTTACCACTGTATATGTTCTCTAATGCTATAATCTGTAAGTCAGTTCCGATGACTGCTAGTTGTCTTTGGCTGGCATGTACAGGCATGCAAAATGTGTGCTGTCACCAGTGCTGCTGCATGCTATTCATTGTCATTTCTGCTGAACTAACTTTTTCATTCACCCTGGCTTCCTTTTCCCAGCACCGTTCCATTCCTGCTTTAGGTATGCCTTAAATGGTTGAGAGTGCATGATTCCCTCCTTGCTACACCTTTTCTAAATGCCTTTCTTTTTCTCTGGCCAAGCTTTAGGGAAAGAAATCAGATTGCCACTGAGCATGGAATTGCATAGCATCAGCCTTTCTTATACTGGAGTCTCTCTCAGGGCTTGAGGAAGACTAATTTGAAATGAATAGCTTTACTTAGGTGATGTCAGTGAAAAAGTGAAGGACCAATGCTAAGGAGTTTTGACTTTGTACAAATGAATAAAAGCATGAATTTAAGTTGGCATATTTTTATTAATAAACAGCTTCACATTAAAAAAAAAAGTTGGATAAGGCAGGAAGACATGACATCAGGGATTCTTTCATTCTTTCCTTCTCTAAATTGCTTTTGTTCATAGTATTTGTCACAAAACATAATGAAAATACATTGAGATTATGAAGGAAATGGAGGAAGCTTTCCAAAGCAAACTTTTAGAGTAAAGCAGAATTTTATTCTGATGCTACCCTATTTAGAAACAATCATTGCTCAGGAATTTTATGTATGATTTTAGAGATCATTT
The DNA here is from genome assembly GCA_026225945.1 of Cricetomys ansorgei. Lineage (NCBI taxonomy): Eukaryota > Metazoa > Chordata > Mammalia > Rodentia > Nesomyidae > Cricetomys > Cricetomys ansorgei. The sequence continues at coordinate 8,759,813 of JAMJFZ010001100.1, read as the reverse complement.
GGCCCTGGAAAAATACACAGACAGGGCCTTCTGAGAACTAAAGGGAAAAGTTTGGGTTCCTGGTAAAATAAATCTATAACTGTTAATCCACAGCATGAGCAGAAAGCAGGGAAGTGGTGGTATATATATTCCACATAGATGCTTCACTATTCTAGTCTAAGTTATTCACTTAGGACTATAAATTTATATAAATGACAAAGTTGAACAGTTAATGAAGAGCAAAACTATGAATTCAAGCCACTTAGCAAGTCTAATTTTCCTTACAAGTGTACTAACCTCAGTGGAGTTAAAACATTGACCTTGTTCTGATTTACAACTCAAAATCCCTCAGGTCTTGGCAACAGCCCTTGGCTTCTGAGAATCATGATCAGTGAGGCCTGCCTGGGGAAAGATACTTCCCGAAGAGTTACAGTCCTGTGACCACTCTCTGCTCAGTGGAAGGAGATCATCTCTTCCTTCCTTTCTCCTGGTCCCTCAGGGGCATGGGAATGAGCCACAATTCTGAGATGCAGAGATGTGGTTGGGAACTGGGAGACTTTAGCCACTGGGACACCAAAATAAACCCAGGACTATAAGGAATTCAACAGAGATCTTACATATACCTTGCCAGGTCCTATCTGAGCAACCCAAAGCCCCTGACTCATACCAGGGACAGGCAAAGGCTGGTTTTTTTGTTGTTGTTGTTTTTGTTTTTGTTTTGTTTTGTTTTGTTTTGCTTTTACCTGGAGAAGGGTCTTATGCTTGGTTTCTTCTGGAAAGTCTATGAATCTGTCTGAACAAACTCAAAAGTGGCTTCTGTAAGGAGCTGTCCAAAATTCTGTGTTCCCTCAAAGACCTGCTTCTACTACCAGTTTTTAGACTTTTATGTCTTCCCTCGAAGTCTGCTCCCTCTTTCTGGCTTCCTTAGGCTCTGCTTAATGGACTTCTGATTATGGTTAGCCCAGCGTTAGCCCAGATTATACACAGGGAGAGGAAATCAGTGGGGAACACTTACCTTATGGTGCATAGAGAACGAGCTTCTTGCTGGAAATGCAAATTTTGAAGAATAAAATTCTCAATTCTGAATACATAACGGTCCCTAATTAGCTCACAGGTAATTAGAGCAATTGCTAGGGTCCAATACACTGTTTAAGGCTGTGTACCAGGAGTTTCTTTATCTAGGGAGAATATATGCAAATGGTTAAAATTCCTTTCAGTAAAGATTATGTTTTCCATGCATTATCATTGGACCAACTGCGTTTGTGTGCATGTGGTCATAAATGTTCCTATTTACAGCCGTTTCTGTGAGTAATTGGCAGTAGGACCTTAGCTTCATTGTCTACTTGGTAATGAGGGGTGCAGTTGGTCTCAGAGCTGTCCAGACAGTCCTGGAAAGGCTGAGGGTGGGCAGAGCCGAATTCTGATGTTATGTCCTCAGAGTCACTGGGATACTCATACTTTTTGATTTAGCATTCTCACAAAGGAAATCATTCTAAGCAATAAAACCATGCACTATCTTAGCCTGAGCTGTCCATAAAGTTGAGCTGAAATTACAAACCCTGTGTACTACACTTTATTGGAGAGTTTAATAGGAATGAACCAAGAAATAATTGGATGAAATCCTCTAAGCACATACTGAGCAGGCAAGGCTAGAGGCAAGAAGATTATTTAGGATGTTGTTGCATGAGAGCTGTGATGGTGTGGATTATGACACCCTCACATCTCTCCTAGTGTCTATAGGGCCAGAAAGGACAGCGCATGTCAGGAGTAATATAGTACTGAACTGACAGAATCAGAGTTATCACAGTTTTGATTAGACCATTCAGCTGACCAAGAGCCTTCTGTGGTATGCCACAGCTTGTAGAATGCATCCTAAAGTTGACCACCTGGCCATTGATAGCCCTTCACTAATTTCCAGTTCTACAGCTGTCCCAGTGTAACTGTATCAAATACTATTGACTAGAAATGAAAGTCATGAAATGAAAATCCACCAATTTGTATAACAAAATCACTTTCAAATGTCTCCATCTACATTATCTATTTATTTGGACCCTCTTTCTCTCTCATTTCTGATGCTTTATTTCACAATGACCACGCAATAATTTAGGTGAGATGGAACTGGGCACTTACAGGTAGTATGGAATCATTCATGAGGAAACCAAGATTTAGAAAGACCAGTTGTTTAATTAGCCCTCTGGTCAGATCCTCTCCATGTGCTGCCTCAATAACTCACAACCAAACTCTGCCCTGCGACTTGGCTGGCCCTTTCTTGGCTTCAGACCCAAGTTCTGCTAGCTCAGTTTACAGCTCCAGAATAGGGAACAGACCCGGAATCCATCTGACACTATTTAAAACCTCAAATGAACTCATGACACTGTCCCACACTGAGATAACTTTATTTGTAAGAACACTGAAGTTATCACTCCTTTCCTAGAAATCACTTTCCAGATCTTCATCCCACATAGATGAATCATTTATGAATGGCTCTGTTGAACACTATTATATATGAACTTCTGAAAGCTTTTTAATTGGCAGATAATTTTACAACTTTAAAAACACAGCCAATTAGAAATGTTTGTGTAAATATTTTGCCTATAGCTGGATATATGTCAGTATTTGGCTAACTAATTTATCTTTCATAACCCTATGTTAAATCTAGCTCTTCCAGGAAGCCCTCTGGGGTAAAGCTGGCTTGCTGTCCACCATAGATCCACACTTCCCTTCTTATATTGGAGCTGGTTTTAGAAAAAGGCCACCTGAGCAGAGACTATACTTCTAACCCTCTATACCTAGATGGGGACATGTGACTGGTACTAGCCAATGTAGTGTAAATCTGATCTCTAACATAAACAAAATCTTGATGTATTTGTGCCTATTCACTCTCCTCCCAATCAGCTGGCCACAGCTCAACACTCACAGAGAACCCAGAAAAGAGCACATTGAGGATACAGGGCCACCATTGGACTGTGCCTCCACACATGGAGCAGAACTTCTCCATCTCCTCATAACCTTGTTGGTCATGCCAATTCCCACTAGCCAGAAATATCTTCAATCAACTGTTAGATAATTGAGAACAACTTTTGTATATCAAACTACTTCAGACTTGGTTTTTTATATTGCTGCTCCTGCTATATCTAACATTAAAATAACGAACATCTTTTTTGAAGTTTTCTTAGATGTAATATACAATTTTACTACAAGACTCTGTGGCTTCTCTCCTACATTGTAATATGCCAATGCTTATCCATGTGGCTATCTTCTAACTTGTAGCTCATAGGGTGAAGATTCTGGGTGTTTCCTATGTCCTTGCTATTAAAACAAAAGAGTTACTTAATCAAATGTTTGCCAAGTTTTCAATAAAGAAATGTAATTTTGTTATGCTTACCAGTTCAGGAGAGACTTCTTCATATTTGATTTTGATTTTACTCACTCAGTCAGCATATACTTATATAAACTCTTTTTTTGTGTTGGGAGGCTATGGTGATATGTTTCTTATTATGCCATTGTTGTCAAAGAAAACTTTAAGATGGAGTTCTGAGTACCATGTGTTACAGAGGATGATGGCTAGTAATGACATTCAACTGATTTTTCAATGAAATATCTGTGGGCAGGGTGCCCCAGTTAGTAATTTGCCTTCTGATGTACTGCTTTCTACTCCTTATTTCCTTTGAAGAGTATTAAGTAAATTCACTCCACGGGAGGTGGAGGGGAACATGAGGGATGCTGATTTTCTCATCCTCCAATCTGGGTAAATACCATCACAGAAATATGTTTTGCCATAAAACATATATGATTACTATGTAAAACTATAGGCAGAAATACCAGTGAGCTGGTGCTTAGCTTCATGTCTGATGAGTCCCTGCAGTGCACTTTGCTCTGAGATCAGAGATTGGTTTCAGTCTAGAATATTGAAATGCATTTCTAAATGCCTGAGGTGTGCAACCTTATACCAGCTTTATAGATGGAATCAGTAGTGAGTTGCTGTCTAGCATGTCTGATGGGTTCAGTACAGTTCACTTTCCTCTGGAATCAGAGATTGGTTTTCATCTAGAATGTTAAAAATGCAATTCTAAAGGCCCAAGTTTTGCCACATTACACCAGCACCATCACCTGAACAGCAGACCTCTGTGACTGTTCACTCAGTGAACACTCACCTGTGTCCTTACTGAGAAAACTCAATTATGTCCAATTTCCCCATATAGTCATTGGCTTTTGCTTCAGGAATGGGCATACACTGGTCACTGAATCTGAGAGGAACCATCAATGAGAGATAAAAAATGGGAAGAGGTAATTTTTTTTTCTCAAGTGAATGTGGCCATGTGTGGATGTGATACGGAGAACCAGTGCAGTCACACTGAAGATACGGCAACATGGAAAGGAGGGTAAAGCCAAAAATACCCACAGAAAGGTAGCTAGAGCACTGAGAAAGGCATTTCAGTTCTGTCTTCCCAATGGCCTCATTACACAAGGTAATCAATACCTTGGTCTATTAAGGTACAGTGACTTTACTTACATTTGGGCACACTCTACACATTAATAAGTTATAAGTTGCACTTAGCAATACAACCTGGCATAACAGAACAGAAAACTCAATTAGGAGAAGTTTAAATGAGAAGGGAGAGTATTTGTGTCCAAAAACAATGGGGGCTAAGGATAGTTAATTGCTGGCATTAAATTGTTGGTTAAATGACATCAGGGTCTGAGTTGGGGGATGCAGCTTGTTGGCAAACTACTTGTGTAGTATGTGAGGCCTGGGTTCCAAGTTCAGCTCCATACACAGACACACACACACATACACAGACACACACACACACAGACACACACACACTGAACATTGAGACCTTTAAAGTTATCTCGGCTTTCCCTAACATTTGTAAGGTGGTTGCTTCATTTCTATCCATAATAGCTGAGCTCTAAGAAAGAGGGAGGCCCATAGGAAAAAGTCATTGCAGCTATACAGGGAAACACATTCTTGAGTCCTGGAGGAGGTTTACATCTACAATGGCTGACTCAAAGGCTACTACAGAATGATAGTTTTGTTTTGTTTTTTTAATCTGAGAACTAAGCTGTTCTCAATAAAAATCAGAGGTTTCTTAGGAAGGAATAGGTTCTAGGTAAAAAAAAAAAAACCAACAAAAAACAAGTTTCTGATATATTTTGTAACACTTAGAACTGCAAAGCTCCACTATAATGAGAACCAACTGGAATTCTTTATAGGAATATTCAGAATAAATCTGGAGTATGAATGATCTCTGATACTGTAGGGCTCCAGGCTACAGAGTGAAGTTGAAGTGGTGGGTGGTCCTCGCCCCTCGGGCTTGTAGGATAGCCTGCTGACTCCTTTACTCTTGAAGCCCTGGAAGCTGCTACTCAGCAAACAGATTGGCAAAATGTCTGCCTGCCCTGTGGTAATCATACACCTTTGTCTCTGCAAAAGGCCATGCTAATTAAGGCTTCCCCGCTTGATGGGAGAAGCCACGCCCTTATAAGGAGAGGTTATTTATTGGGGAAGAGCCCCTTGAATAAACAAGTTCGGGTCCATCAGACGATGTCTCCTTCATTCTGGACTCCCGGGGCCTTCTTCGTGGCTAGTCACACATTTCTCAGGCCCGCAGGTGGACGGCTCCGCGAAAGGTCACCGAACCACAGATCCCGGGGCCCCCATGCGCTGCCCGCCACTTGGGTCTGGGTCCACCCGCTCAGCCAGTGGGACGGATGCCAGACCGCCGCGGCGGGACAAGCACAGCGCGACAGAAAAACGACATGATACCACAAAAAGTCTAATAAAGGAGAATTTTTGCAGTCAAAAAGGAACATAAGTGGGGGACTTGGAGAGTAAAGGTGAGAGTTTGAGGGCTTCACAGAATGAGAATGTTGTTTTGATGGTCTACTATGGCTCAAGAACTGCTTGAGCACAAACCAGGAGTAAGTATGGTGAACCCAAGGTCTGTATGTGGAAGGAGGGGGCAAAGGGCAGCTTCAGGAATCCAATTTAAGTGATCAATTGCCTATACAACTTTCCCAGTCTGTTTCTGGATGGAATTCAGAACCAAAGCATTCATCTTTTCACTGTCTCAATTTTCTAGTACCTAAAAATAGGAAAATATCTATATCAGTGTAATGGAGAGTTTCATAAAGGGCTGGGAATTTTATGAAATTTTTGTAGAATGGAATCAGTTGGGGAAGTCTCTGCCTGTCTCCTACTTGATAGGGTCTTAGAAAGGTCACCCGGAAGTGAGTGGGAAGTAGTCCTAGTAGAATACAAAGCATACCTACCTAGTGGTTCTAGGAAGGAAAGTGGGAGGGGAAGGGAGCAAAGCTTGTTACCATGAGTTATCTAGTGATATGTTCCTGTTATTAAGCACTGAGCATTGGCTGTATTTCTGTCTCCAGCTTACGTGGAATCAATTGACCGTTAAGAAAAGCAGCGGTATAGTTGCAGCTGATATCCCTGTCAGCACTGGGAGGCAACAGTGTACAAGTTAATAAGTACCCAGCTAACACAGAAAAAAGAATCCAGTTGTCCAGGGATCCCTTATAGCATTACTGATTCAGGTTTCTCAATCTTCCTTGCACCGGCATCTGGAACTCCAACTTGACAAACGCATGTCCCCAAGTTGTAGCAGTGGGGAATGAGGCAAGGATTGGGCATGGGATTGACAATTACAAAGTAAAAAAAAACCTTGGAGGTTCTTAGCCATCTGGAGTAGTGTAAGTTCTCAGAACTTATAATGGAAGGCCTTAACTTTTTCAGCCCAGAGGTTCTAAGTCAGGGGAAGACGGAATGGCTTCAGCTGACATCTAACAGTGGCAGTGCTGTTTAGACATGGAGCTAGTTCCTCTGCTTAACTCCAATATTACACCACAGGTAGGGGGAAACTGCCACTCAGCACACCAGAATTGAATTCAGAACAATATGGATATGGCTTTCCCATCCACCCTTCAGGTAGGTAGATCTGGTTAATATTGTTTGCCAACTCTACAGGCTTCGGAATTAGCAGAGGCAAATCAATGGGCATTGTGAGGAATTATCTTATGTTAGCACCTGGCTGTGCCTGAGAGGTATTTTCTGGATTAGGTTAATTGAGGTGGGAAGATTCACCCTAAATGTGGGCACCACCACTCCCTGTGATGGGTTTCTGGACTATATGAAAAGGAAAAAGCATTTTGAGCTGCAACATTCATAGCTCTCTTCTTCCTGACTGTGGATACAATGCAACCAGACACCTCATGTTCCTCCTGCCATGCCTTCCCTGCAGGCATGAACTTCCTTGTTAACTGTAAGGCAGAAGAAACCCTTCCTTCCTTGGGATGTTTTAGTAGCAGCAATGAGGAAATTAACTGATACAGATCTCCATTCTTATCCCCCCTTTTCTGCTTTTCTGATGGCAAAAGATGTGAAAGGGACCGCCACAAATTTTAACAACAGACACAATGAAACTTTATATAGCCCTGTGCCCAATAAGAAATCAAACAGGTCCCCAAACATGAAAAGTTTAAGGCATTAATAAAAACATAATAGTTTCAGAAATCAGAGAAATGATTATATCCTGCAGGATTATAATCTGTTCCACTGATTTACATCATATGTGATCACACAACTGATGTGATAACTGTGTCTTTATAATAAGTTTTAAACTCAGGAGGTGAATGTTCTACAGCTCCATTTTCCTTCACAGTTCTATAACTTTATTTTTTTGGCTGCACTTAATGTTTTTGAACATCCATGACAACGTTAGGATTTTCCTGTACATTTTTAAAAACAAAAAAAGAGGCTGTTGTTGTATTGATTAAGATTGCGTTGGGTCTGGATCTGGATCAGTTGAAAGAATTGCTGACTTAATAAGACAGACTCTTCTAATCCACAAACATGGACTGTTTCTCTGTTTACTTTTATTTTTACTCTCCCTCAGTAACGTTTTATAATATTTAATACACATGATTTGACTTCTTTTTTTAATGTTAAGTTTATTTGAAAACAGCCTACAGGAGACAGCCTACAGAATGGAAAAAAAGCATGGCTAGCTACAAGTCAACTGGACATTAGTATCTAAAAGAAATGTAAATGATAAATCACATCATCAAGTATTGTTAGGAGAGAAAGGTGGAGAGTAAGATAAATATTAGCATATAGAACCAAGTGGAAGAGAGACAGAAAATTCCTCTCACTAAGCTGTGATTTAAAAGGCAGAGCATATGCAATAGAAAGTGGGCACTATCCAAATGACCTACAAATGTCTCATTTCACTAGCTACAAGTACCATTCAGCCTTTGCCCTGCCCCTAGTGGCTCTGGGCCACTCTACTCTCAGAAATACTTTTCTCAACAAACAAACTGTGTTTCTGTATAATCTGTGTGTCTCTGTCCAATTCCTTGTTCCGGGACCCCAAAACCTGCAAATCCTATCTAGTGCCCACAGATCCTGATAATCTGCCTATGACACAATCAACAAATGGACCCATTAGCTGAATAAACAATTAAAAAAATTAAAATGGTCAATAAATACTTGATAAAGTATCCCAAATCCTTAGCCATGGGGGAAATGCAAATTAAAACTGCTTGGAGATTCCATCTCACCCAATCAGTATGACTGTCATTAAGATACAAATGACATGAAGTGGAGGTGAGGAAAGAGGAATCCTTACTCATGGCTCAGGGGAATATAAACCTAAGCAGCCACTATAGAATTCAGTGCGGAAATTCTCAAACTACTAAAAACTACCATATGAGACAGGTATAGCACTCCTGAGTACATCACTCTATGTACTCTATGTTAACTGACTGCAGAGAGTCCCGGTCATATGTTTACTATTATACTCTCCACAATAGCCAAGAAGTGGAGCTAGCATATATGTTCATTGACAGTTTTTTAGGTAAAGAAAATGTGACACATATACACAATAGACTTTTGTGCATCTACAAGAATAGTAAATCATGATATCTACAAGAAAATAGATGAAATTAGAAGTTACTAAACAGTTAAGCAAAAATAGGTCAGGCTCGGAAAGTTAAATAATGTTTCTCTCATATGCACAACCTAGATTTAAAACATGAAACTAAAAAGGGTATCTCAAGAGGTAAGGAAGATATCTTAAAGAGAACATACATGTGACATGAAAAAAAGGGAAAGGGACTCAACAGTGTCAGTTTAGAGTGCTCTTGCAGAGGACCTGGATTCAATTCCTGGCACCCACAAGGCTGCTAACAACCATCTATAACTCCTGTTTCTCTTCAGACCTCCAAAAGCACTAAGCATGCATGTGGTGCACATACATATATGCAGAAAAAACATCAAAACACATAAAATATTTAAAAAGGGGGGAAGGTTCTGAGGAAAAGATATGAACTAACAGGAGTATTAGAAACAGTGGAAGTAGACATGCGGGAGGAAGCAAATTAAAAAGAAATGTGATACATATATATGAAAATGTCACCATGAATCTCAATTTTCATGCTAACTTAAAATTAGTTTTAAAGATTTATTTTTATTTTATGTGTGTGAATACTCAGCCTGCATGTACACCACAGGCATGCAGAGCCCACAGGAGCCAGAAGAGGGCATTGCATCCTGTACAATTGGAGTTAGAGAGTGTCATGGCCTGCCATGTGGGTGCCAGGAACTGGATCCTGGTTCTCTGAAAGAGCAGTAAGTGCTCTTAACTACTGACTCACCTCTATTGCCCACTAACTTAAAAAAAAATTAAACATTTAAAAAGAAGAGAACAATAAATATACAAGGGTGAGATTTAAAGAATAAAAGATGGTGAAATAAGAGTTTAAAAAATTATAGCACCCATCAATACTCTTCTTGCTTATTCATCAGTAAATATCCTTTACTACATTGTCTCAAGGATATAAGTGGTGTTGAGAAATGCCCACCTATGTCTCCAGTTCAACTCCTTTTGGTAAGCCTTGACTCACTTAATGGAGTTCAAATAGGTTCCTGCAGAGTTGAATTTCTGCCCAGGTATGAACATGGGTCAGCTCTCTTTTACAGGTTTCCTAGTCCCAGTGTAACACATCTTCTGTAGCCAGAGTTTGTGGTCTGAGCTTAAGCATTCTTGCTCTATTGAGCTCATTTCTGGTCATCTCCTGAGAAGTGTTCACATGATTCATGGTTCATGGTTCATGGTTCATGGTTCTGAGATTCTCCATTTTCTGCTCTTATTGGGTGATTTGGAGTTTCCTTTTCTTGTCAGCTCCTAAGAGTGCTTTGGAATTTGAGGCAAGGTTGTGCAGCATTTTCTACTTTTCCTGGCAGAGTGGCCTGACTGCAGAACTTCTCATGGGCTCTGCTTCCTCCTTGTCCCTGAGCAGTAAGTAGTGATATGCAGCAGGGCAAGGGGCAAGGAGCAAGGGGCAAGGGGCAAGGGGCAAGGGGCAAGGGGCAAGGGGCAAGGGGCAAGGGGTAAGACTTTTAGCTTCACACACTTTGTGCTCTATCATCCAAAACTTCGGTATTGCTTCCTTATTTCTGATGATTTCCCCTCTCTCTTATTTATAGATTTAGAGAGGGGAGAGAGAGTTCTCCCTTTCCATACTGCTTTCATTATGTACTCTAGGTTACAGTCTGCTATTTAAGGTAAAAATCTAATAATCCATTTCTTTTACCCAGTCTTTTACTGTCTGCTGTTTGCTACAATCCTCCCTTGCCCATGCACACATCTCACCTCTTCTTAAGTCAGGGAGCAAATGTTTTCTTTCAGATTTATGTAACCAAAGGAGAGTGCTGTTTTTTTTTTTTTTTTGACTCTACCATATTTGAGACTCCTCTTGATTTTGTTCTTAACTGTTTTTATGACTCTATGGTAGTAGCGAAACTTAACCACATGAGGCCGTAGTGAAAAGCTGAGGGTGGTGAGGCATCATGGCTACTGCTTATGTAGGCAGGTCTCAGAAGTGGGGCTGAGTTTCAGGGTCATTCAGCTGCTTTATACAATGATACGGGGGGTGACTCTCCCAATTCTCTTTTGCAGCTGTTCAGAAAGGCTCTTATTGTGTAGCCAAGGATGCCCTTGAACTCACAGAGATCTGTCTGCCTCTTCCTTCAGACTGCTGGGATTAAAGGCATCTACTGCCAGGCCTCATGATCCTCCTACCTCTCTCTATGGAAAATATTTAGGACTGATTCACTTTGGGCTTTAACAGCAACTCTAGAACATAAAGAGTTGCCTGTTGTTGTTTAAATGATTCTTATCCCTTCTGGCATACTGTCTGCTTCTCAGAGAGCAACCACATCCAATAATGTTAAGTAGTGGTCTTTTAGAAGAGAACAATGTTTAGCATCTCAATAGACAGAATGGATATAAGGGAAAATGGGGAAGGAGGTACAATTTGCTGAAACACTTTGCAGGGATTATATTGTATAAATCTTGCAAATCCTTTCAGAAGCCTTGACATTCCAGTTTGTTAACTAAGAAAACTCAGATGGGTTTAAGCAGTTCACTCACAGCACTTAAATACTGCCTGTTACCTGGGAATGTTTATAAACATTAATGGGGCTGGGAACTAGAGAATAGTTCCTTAAAGCCCATCTGTATCAGTTAATTTTTCCATTGCCGTGATAGAATACCCTGACAAAAGCAAGTTAATGGAGGAAGGATTTATTTTGGCTCACTGTTCAGGGTACAATCATGGTGAGGAAGTCAAGGCAGTAGCTGCTCACATTGCGTCCATAATCAGGAACAAGGGAGCTGGGAATACTTGTGCTCATCTTACTTTCTCCATTAAAAACAAAACAAAACAAAACATTTTTTAACATTTATTTGAGGGGTTATGGATGCCATGGCACACATGAAAGAGGTCAGAGGACAACTTGCTAAAGCTGTTTCTTTCCTTCCATGCCTTTATCCATTGAGCTATCTTGCTGGGTCCATTACCCCTTTTTATATAGTCCAAGATTTCATTCCAGACAATGGTATTACCCAAAGTGGATGGCTCTTCCTCCCTCAATTAACTTAGTACAAGTAAGAAAGTCCCCACAGACCCAGAGGCCCATCTCCCAGGTGAGGCTAGCTTTCATCAAGTTGAGAATTGAGGTTAACAATCACCTCATGTGTAAGTTTTAGCCCCAGCATCACCTCTCCTGGTAATTCCCTCTTCCCTCCAGATTCTGAGTATAGTTGTTATTCTTTTACCCATTAGGCATTACACATAAAATCTACTGTTGTCTTATATTATTGTCTAATATTGATTATTATTGACAAATAATTCTTCGCTACTGGTATCTGGACATGTTGAGGACACATATAAACATTCTTTTGTGTCTTCTGTGTCTTCATTTTTTACATAAATAGCAAGCCCCCTAAAAATGCATGTTATTAACAAATCTTACTATCATAGGAATAGAAGATAAAGTTTGGCTAGAGTGGCTTTACTGATTTCCCCACTTTGCTATTTTTATCTACTATAATAAGTGTGACCTTGTAACCATGTGGTTGAAGCTTCACTCACCAGGTGACCATCATCCAGATTTCAGTGGCGACATATCAAGATGAGCTCCTGGGAGAGCTAGATTTGCACAGTCAGCCCTGATGTGACTGATTCTGTAGCAGCTGGTGCTTTGCTTCCCTGCTGTCCTGTTCCCTGGGCTCTGTCTACAGGACAGAGCAGTTTCTGATGTCCTTTCCCTTCACTATGAGAAACATCTGGTAGTAATTTTATCTTGGTGTTCAAAATTCCCAGTAATATGCAGTCTACAATACACAGTTTCTCTCCAGAAATAAGACTAGAAGTTACCACGCCTCTTTATAGAGACTCATACACCCTATCTCTTAACCTTCAAAATTAGTCTCCAAAGCCGGCCTCAGCATCCTGATGTTTAAAGATAAGGAAACCTAAGGTCAGAGGGAACAATAAGATGTAATGGTCAAGTATACAAATCATCAAGCTCAAGCAACGAGGACTGTCCAGACTCACTGGTTGAGAAACCATTCCCAGGAGCTGAAGTCAAGCTCTTTATTTGCACTGCTGATATATTGGGCCATATCGTTCTGTTGAGAAGCATATGCACTGGCCTCTACCCAGCAGATGCCCATAACACCTCCATGTTTTGAGGGCCAAAATTATCTCTAGAAATTACCAGTAACCCTTGGGGCAAAAATCATCTCTGGGCTGCTGGCCCATTCCAGGCTCAGATCTTATTTGAAAGCTACCGCAATGAATTCCAGTTAGCTTAAGAAGAAATGGAAGGAATACATCACAACAATGTTGGAGGATCCATAAATGTGTGAAACAACATTTTAGGGGATAAAGGCCAGGCTACCTAAATCACTCCTCAGGAAGATGTCATTCTTTCTTCAAATAAAAAAATATCTGTTTAGTGTAACAGATATTGTTTGCATGCCTAGTGTGTGCAAAGTATTTGGGATAGATCAGTAAACCAAAACCCTAAATACTCCTCTACACAGAGTTCTTATTATTGTGTGAAATAACACACAATCCAGTTGGAGAGATGGCTCAGCAATTAAGAGCAGTAGCTGCTCTTGCAAAAAACTTGGGTTGGGTTCCTGGTACCCACACTGGATAGATTATAACACCTGTAACTCCATTTCCAGGAGATTCAAAACCCCTCTTCTGGCTACTTCACATACAGATCACACTCAGGCACGCACATACATACATACATACATACAAAAAACTACATTTATATATATATCAAAAACGAATTCAATAAACAAAAGCGACAATATGTTAAAATATGGCAAATGCAATCTTTAAAAGCAGAGGATAGCTCTTTCTGGAGGGAGGATTAGCCTTCCAAATGCCTATGGTAAATAATGAGAACTTGTCTCAAAGATGTAGGGAAAGTATTTGAATGTTGGGGAAAAGTTCTGTAGGTTTCATTAGATTCAGAGTCTGGCTGAGACATCACTTCCATACACACTGGCTGCCTGCTGCAGGCCAGTAAGTCCACTGCTCCTTAAAGGCAGAGAGCATCATTACTAGAGGAATAGTTCTCCATTCCACACTTCTTTGCATCATTACCTCCAGCTGCACAGCCTCAGGTAGGAACGACTGTTTCAACAAGCCTGGATCTTATGACTGCATCCCAGCTTCCAGGACATGAGACAGCAAGAGTCAGGATGTCTTGGTTTACATAAGACGAAGTGGGCTCTCTTTCTCATATAAGATGCCAGGTGGAAAAAAATAAAAAAAATGCTCATTGTTGGGGATATAAGTCTAGAAACTAGGGTAGCAGGCAGGGCTGGTGAAAGGGATCAGTAAAGACAGCAGTGCACATTAGCAGGGGCTTCATGAAATGAAAGACTCACGACGCATTACATTTTCAGATCTGCTCTGCTGAACCCATTATGTGTCTTCTTGTAAACTGCCCTTAAAAAAAAGAGAGACCCAACAAACTGTAAATAATTTTGTACAAACTATATTTCCACTTCAATGAGCCCATGTTAAAATCTAGTGAAGAGAGCTCAAACCATCTAAATTGCTGTTTCCATAACCAATGCTGAGTGTCACATATAAACTTGTAGGGTCAGCAATTATGGTAGAGGAGTAGTCATATCAAATGTACCATCTTTCTCCTGCATTATAGTAAACAGTTATTCCGGATGTTGGTCAGAACATGGGGCCCTTGATTCAGCCTCTAAATGTGGTGATGCAGTTCAGTTATGAAGGTTTAAAAAATGGGCTCAGCCAACACAGAAATGAGCATTTGTGCTCCTTCCATTTAGTTCATCTACTTAAGCCCCATCTTCCATTTATCATTTACAAGATTTCCATATGGGTTGGTGGAATTGCTGCTAATACAGTGCAACTGTCATGGCCAAGTGCTAATGAGATTAGTAGACACATTAACTATTTAACTCCCATCTAGTAGAGCCCATGCACAGCTGGCCACTGTTCTGTGGAAATCATGCAAGAAGGGTTTGAAAGCGAACTTATCAGGCATTCAAACTACCTGCATTTCACAGAGGGCAGAAAGGTAAGGACTTATATAGTCAGCCACTGCCTTCCCAGATCCCTGTCTAGTCCACATGAATAGAAGGAGCTAGATGTACTCTGTCCCATGGAGACGATGCCAACTAAGGATATGAACCCCCATATACCATTCTCCATTTTTTCTTACAAATTTAAAAAGTCTATAATAAACAGAATAAGCATGTAGAAATGCTTCCAGCAGCTAATGGCCTGGGCTGGATTTTTTGGAGTGGTTGAGTCTTTCTGTGGCTCAAGATTTTAGGTTATAAATGTAGTATACACAGTGTTATCACAGAACCACCTGCAACCATGCTCATCCTCAGACCCTAGCACAGTTATCTCATGGTAGGTTTAGTTTGTAGGATATTGGGCCCAGGTTCATCCAGACTGACATTGCTACTCTCAGAAAACAGTCAAGAAGAGATTTACTAACCCTTTGAATAAGGAGAAAAAACTTCAGAGGTCAGAAAAACGCTCCCTTGTCCCAACATTGCAAGATGCTAGCCCATCTATGTTGGCTATCACAAGATCATGACCAAAGACTTTCACTCAAATTGAAGAAACCACTCAATAAGAGCATAATTGTGCTCCCTAGTCCTCCTCCTGCAGTCCAGGTAGAAGGGCAGAGGTCTCTCAGCCCAAAGCTTGTCTGAGATGCCTCAAGACAGGCAGTCCTTTGCCACATATTTTCCCCTGGTATCTTGCTGGTTCCACTGTGATGACTTTGCCACTTTCTTCTTGGGCACTTGGTGACCCAGTTGGCTGAATGCTTTGTGTCTTGTTTCTTCTGCCTTCAGAAATGACCAGAATCACCCTTTGCACGTGGATATGAGTGAGTTTGCAGACATGCCCTTCAGCTGGATAGAAACTTGGGGAATCTGATGCAACTATCCTTGTCACATGTAATCTTAAATTTAGGAATCTGAGGATGGTAGAGATGACTCAGCAGTTAAGAACACTGTCTGCTCTTTTAGAGGATCTGGGTTTGATTCCTTGCATATATATGTTGGCTCATAGTTGCCTGTAACTTTAGCATCAGGAATATCTGATGCCCTCCTCTGGCCTCCACGGTCACAGAATGTACATGGTGCGTAGACATATATAAGCAAAATACCCATATACCTTAAAATTTTTAAATATTAAACTTTAAAAATGAAAAAAATTAGTGATCTGGACAGACTTGTGAAGGTAAAGTCAAATATGGATATTTGAGGCTGAAAGGAACATATTTCCTCACTAATGCAGGTGCTCAGGTGCATCCATGTCCTGGGAAGGTGGTCAGCATTCACCATCTGTTATTCTGCTTCTGAGCACTGCCAGTAAATAATAGCATCACCAAGGAGGTTCACAAGTCCTGCTCACTAAGAGTAAATAACCATGTTTTCAATATACTCCACATAGAGATTAGCAAAGTACCTTGAGAGTAATTAATGGCCAAAACATTGCACGTATAAACTGCAGATATAACCACTCAGATATCTTGTCAGGCCAAGGAACTCCTTGTCTAAGCAAGAGACTAGTGAATTGGGCAGGCTTCTATATGGTTCTGTTCTTCTATACAGACTCACTCTGAAGCCCCCACAGTGGTATTCTTCACAGTTGTAGTGCTTTGCTTCAACTAAGAAGGGAAACATTTCACACTGACTTGAGAAGTTCATATTCTCCCTTTAATACTCCATCAGTCTTATTATAAAATCAATATTTATTAGTACCAGCTGCACAGTATCATTTGAAGCTCTATAAACCCAGATAGACAACACTACTGGTCTTGATCACTCACAGCACACACCACATACCAACACACACACACACACACACACACACACACACACACACACACACCAAAGGTTAGACCAGTTTCTCAACAGCAGTATTATTTATATTTTGTGCTAGATAATTCTTAGTTTTAAGACCTATAGGATGCTTCTCAGAACCCTATGCCTTTACACACTAGATAGCACAGCTAGCCTCTTCCAAAGTTGTAGCAACCAAAAATATGTCCAGACACTGCCAAATATCCCCTATGGTTTATGGGCCCTCTTGTTTGAGTCCCAGTGGCTCAGGCAATCAAAGTTTACAGGACACCCCTCATTTTAAAGAGAATTGTTGCAAATACTTTCCCAGAATGCTAAGAACATCCCAACTTGGATGATAGCTAACAATCTATGCAGTTGCCATAAGGAAATCACTAAGCTGGCCTCAAAGTGACCTAGCTTTATTCAATTATGGGTGAACTACTTAGTACCTTGGCCCTGGGAGGAAGTACCCAACAGAAAGCCATATGTAACACAGATAAAAAGAACCAACTTGTCTTCAAAACAACGAGGCCGTTTCCCCTTTGTAAGAAGAGTAAGATAATTAGCAACTCAGGTTAGTATCTTAGTTGACACTGAGGGACCTGCATGTCTGAGTCTCAAAGCTACCTCTTTTGGGGTGTTTCCTGACTGGGAAACAACCATGGAAAGTTTTTATGAAAAAGGGAGGATGGTTAGTTTGTTTTCTGTTTCTGGTGGATGGATAAAGATGGATAGAGTGATGGTACCCCTGTACAGAGTTAAGACCTTCCTTCAGAGGTGAGAATACTAGAGGAAACACTTTCTTTGATCCCATCCTGCTAAGATCTTCACTTGTGTGCATAACTTTCTTCATTGTGAAACAGATTCACTGTGCACAGGCTCCCAATTTGTCTGAGCTCAACAAGACTGAACATATTTCATATGCATTTAGTTGAATTTAGTGAGTTTACTACAGATAGACAGGTACAGGGCAATTGAAGTCTAGAATTCATGTGAGCCACCCCTGCAAGGCAGGCCTCAGCTGTCTCAGTCAGGGTCCTTGTATCATAATACACGGTTTCAGCAGTTTCTATTTTTTAGTAGGGAGCAATAAGTGAGAACATGGTAAATCAGATCATTCCGAGGTTGTTGAGAGTCCTAGCCCATGAGGTTACCTTATACTTTGGGATTTACATAAAATTGGCTCAAAAAACTTGACCAAAATACGTGAGAGGATGACTCAAGGGAGGAAGGATTTCTTTTGGGTAAGTTTCAGAGAATTCAGTCCGCAGTTGCTTAGCCCCCCATGCCATATGCTTGGGAAGAACAGTATGCCAGAGGTAACATGCAGATATGTGTCACTATAACAAACTGAGTAAGTTCATATATGAAGAAAGAGAAGAGGTTTATTTTTGCCCTGAGTTTTTGAGGCTTTAGTTCATGATTGAGTGATCTTATCATTCTGGGCTAATAGTGAAGCAGCACGTCATCTTGACAATGTGTATGTAGCAAAGCAAAACCACTCGCCTCATTAGCCAGAGTACATGAGAGAAAGAGAAAGGGCTGCTGACCTAGAATCATCTTCAGAAGTATGTTTCCAGTTACTAAAGGACCTTCTATTAGGCTCCACTTCCTGAGGGTCCACCACTGTGCTTCCCTGAGGACCAAACCTCTAGCACAGGGCCCTTTGTGGGACACCTACCCTAGGCAAGTACTAACTATCCTTCTTTCCTCTCTTCTCTCTCTCTCCCTCTCCCCCTATCTCTCTCTCCTCTCTTTCTGTGTGTGTACAGTATACATTGCATGAACATGGAGGTGTGGGTGAGTGTACCAATGTGTGTGCATGTGAAGACAGAAGGCAAGTCTCTATATCAGTATAGATGTATAGAAAGCTCCCTGTCTGTTTATAGGCTACAAATAGTTGCAGGGAGAGTGAGGAGAAAGGATGGGTGATAGGGTTAAGAAGCTTCCCTTTTGGCTCAAGATTGGCTGTTTCTATGAGTAACCAGAGAACATTAAATAATGAATAAAAAACATTGGGAGATGGATAAACATCTCTCATGGCCAGCCATCACCAGGAATCAGCAAGGATCTAGGAAAATAAATCACTTTATATTTGGGGATGTAAACTATAATGGTTTCTGGAAATATTCACCAATTAACCAAAATAGAGGAGTTTTACAAATGGCATTGCCATGGCAAGCACACAAGATCATTAGAATCTAATAATCTGAATATCTGTACTTGGAGGGTTAACAAAACAGTAATGTTCTGACTTTTAAAAAGGACCCTCTATGGTCTACCTGCCATTATTGTGAATGGCAATTAGATTTTGCAATTTTGACATTAAGGATATAAGGATGTCTCCCCAAAACTATGAACGTAAAACACTAAAATATTAATTTTTGTTGACATTAACCTCAGGAAAGGCTAAGGGGCTGTACATTTATTTTCTCTTTTATTTAAATATAGAGTATGAAGGAAACTTGAGACTGTATTCAGTCTGGACCAGCTACCTAAATTATGATGGCAGATTTAAATTACAGTGTAATTCCCTGGGTCGTGATCCTTTCTTACAGCTGTCAAATGAACATAAGAAAGGAAAACAAGCTGTATTTGCATCTTAGTGACAACTACATAATTTATTCGAATTTGATTCACAAAACCCAAACTCATTCATTAGAGTCTTGTTTATCTGCTTTTCAGTTTTAGGGAGAAATTGGGCAAATTTTGGTTTGGGGATTATCATTCTCTTAAAGGGACAATGTGTTTAAATGGCATATAATAGTACATCCTGTGTGATAGAATGCTGTTTTGTGATATGTTTTGATGTGGATTCTTTCATCTTCATTTGGCTATGTCATTAAGGAGAAACTGAACATATCTGAATGATATTAATAAACTAATAATCACAGATGTCTAAACAATAAGAGATTGGCTTCAAATTGTATGTAAAAAGATTATGAACAAAGGCTGCACTACAGGTGAGATTTACATATATATAAAATAGACTAGCATCCTTTACCTTCTCTCTTCCAAGTAAAACTTAATAGTGGATCTGTGGTTTCATTACGCTTAAATATTTACATAGGCATCAGATTTACATTAATAAATTAATTGCCAATGTATACAAATCCATTGGATAGAAAGCCCTTCTTCCATCTGTCTTAATAATGAACTAATTTTGCTTGAAATACACTTGCTTTTCCTTCCCAATTAAATTGAAATGGACATTGATATTATGAATGTCTAAATCCAGGTTAAACTGAATGCATTTGCCGGTCCTTGGAAGACCAGACCTATGCTGGGTTATTTCCACACATGGTAATCAACTAAAATTAGGAACATGCTGTAGACTTCTAGCTCCAGGGGTCATGTGTGGTGCTAGAGAGCAGAGAACTGAGACCAGCAAATAAAGTAAATAAAACAATGTCATTTATGTGGTTGGTGCTGGGTAATCTGTGTCTGGAGAGCATGATAGCTCATTACCCAGATAGGGATGACGGCGGTAGTTTATTATCAGGTAGAGATCAGGAGGCCTTGACTCTGCCCTTTGTTCTGATCTATGTCTTGGTTTTACTTTCTGATATGTGGGTCCTTGGTTAAATGTGATGCCAACTTAACTTCTGGTTGATGTCCCTCAGTAGGCAAGCAAACTCCTGTATCAGAAGAGACTCCTCTTCTTTCCGAGTCAACACAACAGGCCTTTGGCCTTGGGATTGGTCATCAAAGTTC
Source organism: Cricetomys ansorgei (assembly GCA_026225945.1). NCBI lineage: Eukaryota > Metazoa > Chordata > Mammalia > Rodentia > Nesomyidae > Cricetomys > Cricetomys ansorgei. Next base: position 8,739,387 of record JAMJFZ010001100.1, on the reverse strand, counting down.
GAATCCCAGCTCTCACACTCTTAATCTTTTTATTGCTTTCCATCTATCACCTGCTACCACAGTAGAAAAAAGCCTGCAAGAAAGAATAGAAAGAAAGGACTTTTTTTTGAAAATGAGAAGTGATATCTACTTTTAAAAGAATATACTTGTTATACACATCAGCTAAAGAGATGTTCAAAGATGACACTGACTATCACAGAAACAAGGAGGTCCTTGTCACTAAGCAATGATTCGGAGAAAGAAAGTAGTTTCACAGCAATTTGTTGTTGTTGTTGTTGTATGATAGTCAAGATATGCTGAACTTGATAACCTGTGAGATCCATAATTTTAAAAGCCACTCAGTTCAATTCAATGAAAACATAGGTCTGGCTACTTTGAGATCATATAATTAGAATGATGCTGAGTTTTGTAAAATGTTTAATTCTATGAAAATAACAAGCTTAAATCAACTCTTACTTGGCTTCCACCCTGGGTGACCATCAAGACTCTAGTTGTGGTCTTGCCAGGGGCATTAGAACTCCTATAGATGTTGAACTGGACAGTAGGTGCCTTAATTGGATACACAGGACACTGGGGTGTTTCTACAGCCTGTAGCTATTTGTTCTGAACAAGTGTCCCCACTGAGCTTGGAGCTAAGGTTATTATTGCTTCTTAACACTAGTGGTGGATTGTCACAATGATAGGAAAGGGTTCTAGGCAGCACAACTCTGAGAAGGCCATGGAAGCTGGGCCCCTGCCTCCCTGGAAATGCAGAAGTCATTAGCTTGCCAGGAATGCACTAGGGAAATGGCAGGTAGTAAAAGAAGAGCTCCATACCCTGTAAAAGCCTACTTCTGTAGAATACACCCCATCCCTGCTGGTGTAGAAAGGGCTGTCTGCACACTGCAGTTTCCCACCACCCTGCCCTCACTCACTTTGGTTCATCTCTAGCTTCCATTACTCCACCACCTTGATCTCCATACTATATTTAATCCATAGCCTCCAGACTGCCAAATGCAGGATGTCCAGCCCTTTCTGAGAAGCACATCAAATCTGCTCTTGCCACACCCTCTGGCAGTGCTGGCCTCAAGTTTTCTTTTGTTTTAATCTTTCACACCATGCCTTCAACAAATGTTCAGTTGAAACATGTTCTGGGCACTGATGGAGGTGTTCAGAATGTGGTGGTGAGCAAAAGCAAGGATGTTTCTAATCTAGATGGACAATGCACTCTGACAGGAAGTCATCTGTTCACCAAAATCCATCTAGCAGAACTGATTAACTGGGACAGAATATGGTGCATCAAAGGAGGTCAACAGGAAGGAATTTGACCTAGGCAAGAAAGTCAGACATGGGGAGGGGCACCTGCATGATGGCATTTAAAGGACAGAAGGGTAGGAACTAGATGGCCAGTGTGAGGAAGAGCGGTGTGATTTGGAGTGGAAGAAACAGACCTTGAACATACCCATTTAACAGAAGGAAACATAGTAACTCTGAACGAGTATCTTGGACCCTTTTCCCTAAAGGAAGAGCTGGAGAAAGACTGAGCCATCTGCTATTTACTAAGGGAATGTTTTATGATATAGGAAATGGAGAAGCTGGGTCAGCATATGGCTTCCGTGGGAGCAAGCTTCCCATGGTGAACTCTAGGGTAGGGGTTATAACAGAGTTGCTTCCTTGAGATAGGGAAATGTTCTGTACTATTTTCCTTGCAAGCTAATCATTGGTTATGAGCCTTCTAAGGAAAATGCAGACCTGTTATTCTGTCAGATAGAGATTTAGAGAAGTTCTCCCGAGAGGGTCCAGCTGTAAGCGTGAGCAGCCAGTACTCCCAGCAGCTTGAGTGGGGTTTCTCAGACCTATGAGGAATTCTGAACAAGGAATCAAGATGCCTCTGTTGCAGGGACCAGTACTTCAGAATCCAGGGGAAAAAGGAAGCTCTTCTGGAGCCTGGGTCATTTCCTCATCTTTCTTGACTTGGGTTTTCCTTTCTGGAGAATCTTTGAAAGCTCCTATTTTGTGGGTTCACTTAAAACAGCCCTGTCTGCACAGATCTAGGACCTGGAGGGTTGTTATCAGTATCATAGCCAACTTTCCAACAAGAGAACCAAAGAGGAGCCCAATTCATGGCATACCTGAATGTCTGAGAGTTCACCACCCTAGGGGGCTGAAACTGAGGTAGCAGAAGAAAGCTGGTTGCCTGGGCATGTTGGGAGCTACCAAAGTGGGTAGCCAGTGTCAGAGCTAAAGCAGAATTCGGAAGATAGCACGATCAGTAAACTGTGTGTCTTTCAAGTACAAAGAGATGAGTTTGATCCCTAGGACCTACATGTAAAAATCTGGGGGCCAGAGATATGGCTCATCAGGTAGTGGTAGTGGTAGTTGTATGCAGGCTTGTTGACCTGAGTTTGATTCTCAGATTCTGTAAGGTGGTAGGAGAGAATCAATTCCAGAGATCTGTCTCCCGACCTCACATGAATGCTGAGGTAGATGTGTACCTATACACACATACTCACACATACTTCATTACTTAATTTTTTTTTTAAAGAAAGAAAAGCAGGGTCTAGTGATGGACTCTTGCAATCCCAGTGCTGGGGAGGTAGAGACTCAAGGTTCTCTGGGATTTACCAGCGAGCTCAGTCTACTTTGTGAGTTCCTGGCCAGTGAGAAACCTTGTGTCATTAATATATGTGTTGGGGGTGCAGTGCCTGAGAAATGACACCCAAGGTTTCCTTCTTACACACAAACCTGCAGAAATAGCTGAATTAAAGGGACAATACAGGCAGAAAAAGGCTGGCTGAGGGCAAAGATGCCTGGCATGTTTCCAAGTATGGCCAAGGTAGGACTAGACATGCAACAACAGGTTCCCTTGAGAAGTCATGAAGCTGCCCATGGTGACTGCCTTAAGCTGATGGCCTACAGTTGGCTGAGGCTTCTCAACCTGTCTTCTGGCTTTCCTTGCTAAAATCCACTGACTTAATGCTCAGATCCTGTGTAACAGGTAAATGCTAAAAACAGAATGGAACATGTATTAGAAAGGGTGAAGGGGAGAGGGATGTTAGGATTTTTAGTTTAGAAATCTGTAGTCATATAAAACAGCAGTTCTCAGCCTATGGGTTGCAACCCCTTTAGGGATCAAATGAACATTTCACAGGGGTCTCCTAAGACCATCTGCATATCAGATATTTACATTAATTCATAAGAGTAGCAACATTACATTTATGAAGTAGTAACAAAAATAATCTTATGGTTGGAGGTCAGCACAACATGAGGAACTGTATTAAAGGGTTCACAGCATTAGGAAGGGTGAGAACTAATGATCTAAATATATATGCATGCACATATACACAAGTAATATGTGTTGCAATAAATATTACTAATCTGATCACGTTAATGTATGTGCTAAACTACAGAACCTTAGCAATTCAACTGCACTCCAGTTTCAAAAACTAATTTCAGATCCTTACATATTTAGAACAAGACAAATATAACAATCCTCTTTGAGCAACTGTGTTAAGCTTCACATACTTTATTTACATGGTGCTAGGTTTTACATATATCATCTTTTAAAGTCATTTCCACCATCTCTAGGAAGGTATAGCAACTATTTTCACTCTACAGATTAAAAAAAAAAAAGGAAACCAAATCCCAGCAGTCTCCACTCTGGCACACAGCAGAAACTAAATATTAAACTCAGATCTTTCTTTTGACTATGAAAAGACAATATTTACAATGGAAACATCAGAGTTTAAATATGCAGATGGTGTTTGCTCCATCTGAATATGCTCTTCGAAGATCACAAAATATTCTTTCTTAGAAATAGCTTAGGAAAAGCTGGGGTTGTAGCTTAGTTGATATAGTGCTTGCCTAGCATGAAGGAAGCCATTCTCATCACCACATTCACCAGGAATGGTAGTGCATGCCTATAATCCCAGCATTGGGCAGGAGTGCGGGTGGAGCTTGATAAACATGAAGCACAGTCTTATGAATATTCTCATTGCAGTCAAGCCTGTGTTCTCAAAGAATGAAGCTGATTTCTAGAAGTCATTGGTTGGTTGGGTGTAGGTTGGGATGGGGGGCTGAGTGGCTCACATTAGTCCTGTCAGTTCAGCTGTCTCTCTGTGGAGAAACACATGCTCTTGTCCTAACAATCTGTTGTACTCAGAAGCATAGGGCTAAGTAACAGGTACTCTAGAATCCATGTCTGTGAAGCTGCATAAAGTGAAAGAACAGCAGTACTCAAATTAGTGATGCTTAAAACACCAGGAGGGATGGGGATGTGAGACCTGGACTGAGATTATGGCATTGCCTGTGTGCCTATGTGTCTTTATCAAAGCTCACTGAATGTAACTTGATGCGTTTTACCATATGGGGGACATCTCAATAAAACTGATTTCGGAGAACCACCCTTTCTCTTGTAGCAGTGCAAACATCAGGCCTCCAAAAAAGAAGCACTAACCTCTCTCTAGCTCTTTAGAGAAGATGCGTCATGATTTATTTTGTTTTCTGCCTTTTTGTGGTGCTGGGATTGAACCACAGGCCATGTATGCAAGGCAAGTGCTCCATCAGCTGAGCTATGACTCCAGCCCATCCCTCATTTCTCTATCAGGTCATCCTGCCTAACTTGACATTCCCCCACTGACCTAAGCTTGTCTTGCCTGTTCTTTCTTGTGACCAAAAGAGCTCTGCAATAATAAATAGAAAATTCTGTAATAAATTAGATAATCTGCCAGGTGATGGTGATGCATGCCTTTAATCCCAGCACTCAGGAGGCAGCGGAAAATGGATCTCTGTGAGTTTAAGGCCAGCCTGGTCTACAGAGTGAGTCCCAGGACAGTCAGAGTTACAAACTGGAAACCCTGTCTCAAAATAGATAGATAGATAGATAGATAGATAGATAGATAGATAGATAGATAGATAGATAGATAACACAATCCAAACTACCTAGGGATGTTAACACTAAATCTGATGTTCATGGCTTTTTCTGCTCATGTGACTTTGTTCTTTCTAGAATGATCATTTCCAAATGCATGCTGTCCTTTTACTCAGGCAAGAATATTTTGATAAACTGACTTCCATGAAGTCTGTCTAAGGACTGAGTTCATTAACCTGTGGCTGTTCCTTAATCAAGATGCTCCTGGCAGAGTAGCTTCGGTGGTCTTTATTCTTTCAGATCACACAGGTGAAAGTTCATTTTTCTTAGGTCATTACCTTGAAACAGCAAGCCATTCCATGGAAACTCATACATTCCATGAAACATGTGTGTGTGTGTGTGTGTGTGTGTGTGTGTGTGTGTATATATATATATATATATATATATATATATATATATATATATATATATTTATATGCATGATGACATTCTGACAAGTGTGTGTGTGGTCCCAGCATAGGGGATATTAGAGTCCAAAGACTTATCTAAGTCCCTGCATTCCAGGACAGTTTGTTATAGCCTCTGCATCTTCAGGTCTATGTGACAGCTCTATGGAGGGCACAACCTTCCCTCTGATCATCAGTACATGATGCACATATGAGCACAATAGTGTGTCTACACAGCAAACACCACACAGAAGCTATTATCAGCCACAACACTGTGTTCAGTAGAGCACTGTATAATTCCACACTGTGCTGGCAGTGCCATCTGAGAAGACAGCAGCCAAGCATGTGAGTGTTTGCTTCATGACAAACATAGTTAAAGACAGAAAGAGCCTATTAGCTCTACCATGTAATTTTAAGCCTCAAAATGTCTCTCCAAAATCCTCCTCCTCTTCTCAGTTGAGAAACTTGTCATCATCTCAGGATCCCAAGAGCCAGTTCTATAGCTGGCAAAGTGGACCTTCTTAGCTGACAACATCTCATTCTATGCTCACCCTGTGTCTAAATGGTGTAGGTGCAGGAGACCAGCCCAAATGGTCCAGGGAATATTCCTGTTCAATAAGCTCCAAGACATGATGCTGAGCAGGATACACCTTTTGTACGGTTTGTACAGTAGGAAACTGAATGTGCTGATAATAGGTGTATATGTTTCTGCACATGTGGGCCCAAATGCACACACACTGGCATGTGTTGTCTGAGTCACTAGCACAGGTGAGTCTGAGATTATAATCACTGGCATGCATGGGCCTGACTGTGCCACACTAGCATGTGCTGTATGAGTGTGCACACACTAGCATTTGTGGGTCTCAAGGAATGTGTGCATGACTGAGGCTCCATCATCTGGATACTTTATTCTATGTGTAGATGGGTCAGAGTCTGAGAATAACCTTCATAGCCTGGTCCTCATAGCTGGCTCTCTCTCCAGAGTCATTTGCTTGATGTGGAGTTTTCCCAGCCGCAGCCCTGTCAGTCCTAAAATGAACAGTACCCTGAGCTGGTGACAAACCTCTAGCAAACTAGCTGTTCTATATTAGGTAAAATGCTTCACCTCTCTGATGTGTTTGTTCTTCTTTCTCTGTAAAAAAAAAAAAAAGACAAGGATATTTAGTTCACAGGACTCATGAGAGGATTTGATGAGAAAACACGTAGAGAGGCATCTTGTGGGTGTCCATTATACAGTAATAATAACCTTGAAATGGTGTAGAACAGTCATGTATCACTTAACAACAAGGATTTGTTTATCAAAATGTGCCATTGAGGTGGTTTACTCATTGTACAGACAGTAAATAGTGCACTAATGCAAATGTAGATGGTAAGATGGTATAACCCAAGACACACCTAGGCTACCCAAGAGCACAGCATATTGTTTCTAGGGCCATGCTGAACAAAAGAGAAATGATGATTCAGAAAGTATGGTAAACACAAGGGGTGTGAGGCTGCTGCTAGCATAACCTGGCACATTGGTGCACAGTAAACTCGTTTTAATAAGTAGTGCTAAAGGATAAAAGCATATCTTAATGAATATGTAAACCAATAACATGGTCCTGTATTACCCTTATGGACTATTAGGTGCTGTACATAATTGTGCTGCCACACTCTCATGATGCTAGTAGCTAAGTAGGTTTGTTCATATGAGTATTGCCACAAGTGGCGAACAAGGAAGCACACTGCTGTGTCATGATGGGTACTTGGAATTTTCAGCTCCATTATAACCTCACAGGCCCATTGTGTCCACGTGGTCCTATCATAAGCACATGCCTGCACCATGTAGCAATGGCATTTGACATAGTTTTCAGTTCCCAGTAGTAGTTTCTGGGAAAAGACCAGGATAGAGTCATTTATATGTGTGAGAGAGTGGACGAAGGACTGGGAAGAGAAGCTGTGCAGTAAAGGCTGCATTATGAAACTAGTTGCTGCTGCTGTAGATGATAGGAACTGACCCTCTGAGAGCATCTAGGAACTGGTGAAGAGGGCATTCCTCGGGAATGCTCCATCGGGGACTAGGAGAACTGAGGGTGACACCAACTCTATCAACCATCAGTGAGAGCTGGATAGACTATTAGATTCTCAGCACTTGCAGCCTATTGGAGACAAGAGCCAGAGCTGCAGCCCTAGCTAAGTTCTGACATGTGGTCTACTCCTACTAGGCTCAGGGACAGGGAGCTGGCAGCCATCTGCTTCAGGAGCAGATGGGCAATACTGCAGAGTTGGACTTCACAAGCACAAATCTAAATTCAGGCAGGGTGGCCTCGGATTCCAAAGCAGAAAGCATAAAAAAGACACTTCAGGAAAAAAGTAAGTCAAAATAGAAGATCTCTTAAGTCTAGCTGCATTGTATCTCTTCAGTTCAGTCACAAAACAATTCTATTTGGGTATATCCTGTAAAGACCTCCTATTAGATAATGCAGGTCGGCTGATGAGCCAGACAGACTGACCACGCCATCCTGGAAGGCTGGTGGAGATACCTACTCCAACCATCATGAGGATGGAGAAACAATTACAAACAGTAATTGGCACCTCAGCTAAATGTAAATGAGGGTGAGGAGACCAGGGTAAGCTTCTCTGAGTGGCATTTAAGTGCATATCTGAAGGCTGAGTAGCAGTGATCAGGTGAGGAGGAAACTCTTAGCAGTTGCTTAATATGTGCAAGAGCTAGGTACTCTTCATGCCTAGGTGAATGTGTCTGCAGCCTAGAGAGAAGAGGCATACAGAGAAATGAGATAGAGAAGGGAGTGTCAAATAATGTGGACTAGATCCCTGAAAAAAATTATGTGGTATGGTTGGAAATCAAAAGAACTAAGAGTCAGTGGAAGGGACCAAAGAGCAGAGCTGGGTACTTAGTGGGTATTCTTAGTGAAGGAGTCATTTACCCTCTAGTTTGAGTTACCCAGGCTCCATGCAAATACAACACAAACCAAAACTCAAACTAGTTTCTTTTTTTTGTTGTTAGAAAATCTCAGCTCTCCTCCTCTGCCTCCTCCTCTCTCCGAATACATTTATATATGTCAATGTGAACATATAACTGGAGCATCTACGAATGTGTCCCCACATCGACACGAATATAAATGACATCAGTTCCCATGCACCAAGGGGCTTGCTTGTGTTGTGCTCTGTCTCATCTGAGTCCCTATGCATCCCTGAGGATATTGTCATCCCCTTTCACAGATACAGAGCTCGTACATTTGAATAGTCTCCTTGGTGGCCTGCCTGCATGAGTGAGGGTGTTCATTGTTTCTAGAACTCTAAATCATTTGTCAACTCCTGAAGGACAGAGAATTTTACCTTTCCTTAAGGTCTTGCAGAAGAGATGAGAGCCTATTTATGTCCTGGAAGGATCTTCCAAAACATTCATTGAAAACTGACTCTGAAATAAAATCATAGCTTTCATCTGCCGTCTGTCTGCCCCAGCATGAGGAAAATGCACAGTCCATGCTGGAAAAGGGGAACACCCCGCACAGCTGACAGGGCGTGAAGTGACTTGTTTCCCAGTCCCTCTGCTCTCTAATAAAGCAAGCAGTGAATCTGACCTCCAAGGACATCTGTTCTAAACCCAGTGTATATCTTGATAATCCTAAAAACCAAACACGTGAAATTTCATTTGCTCATAAAAAAAATAATTGTTTGGGGCCTCCCGTATATTTTTAAACTGTACTTTAAAAAGAAGTGTTCTATTCACCTTGGCCTTTTCAGCTTCTTAAAGTATTTCAGCTTATCTGTGTGTGCACTCTTCTTCCGGTGTTTCCCTTTTGTGCTGTTATGCTGCTTTCCAGGTGCTCAAACCTAAGGGTGTGTGTGTGTGTGTGTGTGTGTGTGTGTGTGTGTGTGTAAAGTTGCTGGAATTCTTTATGTGTAGACTCCAAATAAAAGCTTGAAGTGCATCCTGCCCTTTACCCTTCTTTCCCAAGGAGGGTTTTTGGACCCTTCAGAGCAGGGCCTGGTACCTACTGAGCACTACTAAGTATCAGTGACAAATGGTGATGTCATCCATTTCTCCTCCATTTATTCCTAAAATGTGCACCCTCACAGCCCAGTGTAGGAGGAGACTCCCTGCCCCAACATATATTTCACATTGGAGATCTTCTCTGTAGAAATTCATTTCTCACTGTATCCTCTGGGTCTCTCTCACTCTCATTGTCTGGCCTTCCTGATACCCTCCCACAGTGGGACTTCTTCATTGCCAACCTTGACACTCCTTTCCTCCACTTTTCCATGTTACCTCCTATTCTTCTCCAGGATGCTGTGCCCTCATGAACACCACACCAGAAAGTGGGAAGCTGGAGCTAGGTGTCTCCTTTCTAGCAGCTAAGTGAGGCAGGCACTTCAGGGCAAAATCCTTTCTTCCTTTGGTTTTAGTCTGCTTACAGCTTCTGACAAGGACCAAGCTCCCCCAACCCTGAGACCTTCGTAACACTGAGCCCTTACGTTCACACCTGCAAGATGAGTGACTTGTCCCCTCTTTAGCAAATCTTCTATTATATAGAAATTCCAGCAAGGCAGGAAATCAAAGCCTTAGAGCTAAGCATCTGGAATGGAACATACCATAACACTTCAGAAAGACACGAGAAAAAGAGTGGCAGCAAGGGAGAGAGAGCATGACGCTTATGTTGTCTCTCCTTCTTCAACCCCATCCTCAGTCAGGACACACAAATCCACCCCAGGAGTTTTGGATCACATTAGGCTGGGCTGCATTCACTCTGCTGGAGCTCTAAGGGAACACCTAGTGTGTCTGCAGCAACAGATCATGTGTCCAACCCTGCTGTCCCTTCTCCCTGTCCTGTAGGCTACCTCACCACATTCAAGGCCCATATGCTGCTTGTACGCAGCATGCTCATTTCCCTCTGGCTAGAGTGGTCCTAGTGACAGCCAGGGTCCCTGGACTACCATGGAGTCAGCACCCACCTGTCTCTGTGGGGATTCCAGGGACATAAGTCCTCACCCTCACTGGGGTGGGCTTCAAGTGGTGCACTGCCTTCGAGACATTAGACTCCTGCAAGTAACCCGAATAACCTCGTGGATTTATCAAACTAAACTGGGTGAAATCACGTTTTGTTCTGTTGTCAGTTATCCTACCCAGAGTGTATACATGTTTGCTCACGTCTCCCCAGTAAAGTCCCACAACATCCAGGTAAGGAGTAAAGGGAGTGTATGAGAACCCACCGGACTGACTGATCCACTCAGTGCTGAAACCCATCTAGAAAAGCATGATCTAGTTGGGGAAATGTAGGTATAGACTGCAGCTCACACTTTGCCATCTGCAAGTCCTCTGGTAACTCACAGCATTCCACATTGATGACAAGGAAATTGTAGATCCTGCCTCAGAGGGTAAAGGGGAAGGTTTTGGTTGAAGAGTCTATGTGTGCCAAGTATTAGGCAACATTCTGGGAATATAATACTAAGAAAAGCCAAGCATGGCTCTTGTCTACATGAGGTTTATAACCTAACTGAAGAGAGTGACATTTAGCAACTCATTTTTTTAAATCATAATCTAGAAATGAAAAGAACTGGAACATGGACAGTACAGAGGAGACTTTAGATCATGCAGGGAAGGAAGGTAGCAGGGTTTTCCTGGAAAGGAGAACAATGGGCAGTTCTGATATATGAGGAAAACATCTGCTGGGAGTGAAGGTAGAGGGGCAGAGTGCAGAGGTCAAGAAGAAAGCAGAAGACAGGTGTAGGTTGGAGAATACTGCTGGCTAGATAGGATGCTATAGAGAGTGTCAGAGGGCTGCTTTAGCCATCAAGAAGAAGATCCAGACTCACAGGCAAATGAGCAGCAAGAAGCCGTTAGTCCCAAATCCCAAGAGACCTCTGTTTCCACTGAAAAGCCAATGTCCTCAGATTTGCACTAGGACCAGCATTCTCAGGAGTGGGCAGCCAGGAGGTGACACCTCATCCTTTTCCTAGCACCTGTTGTCCATACTCATGCAAGGATGGAGCATGATACTAGACCTATAAATCTCCTCCTCAGAAGAGCAATGGGAGTATCCACTCTGAGTTTCTCCTCCAAGCTCCCAATGTGGGAGTAACCACTTCCTACCCTGTCCACCTGCATGGAACAGGAGGCAAAACCCAGTAGTCCTGGGGCCTCCTAGCTTTTTAAAACCCTGGCATCTCTTGCTTCTCCCTTATCTCTTTTAGAATATGTAATTAAGAATGGGATGGGGTGGAAGCCTGGAAACTCTTTGTCTGATCAGTAATTAAAATTGCTAGTCTCCTGTGACATTTTTGTCATTATTATTCTTAGGTCAGGCTTTCATGAAGTCTCCAGGAGAAGTTCCCTGCTGAGACACCAAGGGAGAATGAATGTAATCTTTGAATAATTTTGTATTTTTTAATTATCCTTTCTTTTCTTCTTAAGGCACTGTGTTACAGTTATAAAGGCGAATATTACAGTCTCATGAGTTGGGGATTTGTTAAGACGGCTATTCAAGACAAGTACAAATTAGGGAAGCGAGAAATATTATGGGTATTTGTTGAGTCAATAAATACCCATTCAGCTGGATGTGGTAGTATAGTCCTATTCAGAAAAAGGTGAAAATAGTTCATGTGCCATTTAGAAACTCCTGACATGACATTTCATTTTTTTATGGGCACCACTGTGCTATGCATGGCTTTGAGTGTGCTCTCTTCCCTTCGTCCCTCATTCCCTCTCTCTTTCCTCTCTCCCACTCCTGCCCCCCTGAACATCTGTATATGTGCTATGTGTGGGTGTGCTTGTTTCATTCTTTTCCCTCTCTTCATCTCACCCTGTCCTATAGAAAAAACTCTAGTAGCTTAGCTAATACCAGTATTTTCTTTCTCTCAATATTCTGTGGTGACCATAGAATCCTGATTTTGTTTATGTTCCATTAGAAAAACCTCCCCAATTCTGTTCTAGCTAGAGAAGTGCATGTGAACCATTGGCTCAGTGAGATGTGAGCACAGGCTCAGCCTGCTCTGGATTGTTCTGTGACATATGTAATGGCTACCCCAGAACAAATCCACTTTAGACAGCAGCAATCTTGACATTAGCTACTCCATCTTGTATATACATGCCAAGAAAAATGACTTTACATGTCTTATTTATAACTACATATGGTGGTCAACAAGCACCCATCTGCCAGCATACCTGGAGGTACACATTGATAAATAGTAATCCCCTCAACTGGAGCTATAAAAGAAGGGCCCCAGGTCGGATATGTGTCCAGCACACTGATAATGATAGGTTCCTGTCTCTGTCTCCAGGCTCCAAATCAAATGCAATTTTTGGTGTCTATGACCTGCAGCCCACTTCCAATGGAACTTGGAATGGCCTGTCACATGGACTTGGATTTGATATCTCTGAACCTGAACAGCTCTGTGCCGGCAGGTGCTAGCTAAGCTTCTCACAGACTCTTCTGCACCTGCTTTAGGTCTCTGCCCAGACTTCAGGATAGCCTCTGAATACTGCAGACTCTTTAACATTTTCTTAGCTATTCTTTAAGCAGCATGTATGCATTTTGCTGTTTAATGTCTTCTGAGTGATGTGAGAGTTAATATTAGTAACTAGGATTAGAATAAAAAAGATCTATGTGTCTGGTAAGATGGCTCAACAGATAAAGGCTCTGAGTTTGAGCTCTGAAACTTACCCACCAACTATTTCAAACCCTTTGATTTCTTCAGCTGTGGCATGACATACATACATACATACACAGAGAGACACACACAATAAATAAATAATATTTTTTTTAGTTTTTCAAGACAGGGTTTTTCTGTTTTCTCTGTTGTAACTCTGACTACCCTAGAACTCACAATGTCGACCAGGCTGCCCTCAAACTCACAGAGATCCGCCTGCTTCTGCCTCCCAAGTGTTGGGATTAAAGGTGTGTGCCACCACCACCCAGGTATAATAAATACAATTTTAAAATTAAAAAATAATCTGTGTTTGCCAATGATCAGCTATCAAGAGAAATAGGATAACTTGGAAAATTGGAGCCAACAGAACTAACACAGCTTGTGAATTTATTGGTCATTTAAATAAATTCTGACATTGAAGAAAGACATAAATATGCCCATTTGTGTTTCTACCATAACCCACTCATGACAGATGTCAACAGAAAATTATGCAAAACAAAATTGACTCCACTGTTCTATGTCTATACCCTCTACCTTTTTTTCTGCCTGAAATTGTGGAGGCTGGAGGGAGCCAGAGGAAAAGCAGGAGTCCTGTAGCCATGCTGATAAATCCCACATGAAAAGCATGGACAAGCAGAGTCAAAAGAAAGATGCACTCCTGTCTCCTCCCTTAGCATCAACACCAACCCAAACCAAGCTTATGGGATACACATTACCTGTAAAGTGACTACATTCATGAAGACACTCACAGAGCCAACCAACTCATCCCAATCTGCATGAGCTCCCCTTTCTCTGGGATCCAGAGAATTTTTTCAGACTCTCATGCCTGAGGATTCCTTCCAGTCTAAGATGGAGCTTCAGAGTGAGAATGTTCTCTGCCTTATAATAGATGTTATAATAGATCAGGACAATAGGGGCTTCTACAGGCCCCACCCACCTGCATGCTATAAGTGTGAAATTGGGCACTGTGTGTAGAAGTCACAGCACAGCTTCCTGGAGCACAATGAAGACCTTATGTTACTGGGAAAGCCTTATAACATATTTCTGGACCCCAGATCCTAAAATCCCTTCAGCCCCTCATAATAGTTGCAATTCAGCTACCTGCACTCACATGACCTCAGATCTCTTCTGGTACAAGAGGCCACTGCATCCTTCTCAGCATAGGCTCCTGCTCTGTCTTAGTGTCAGCACTGCCACTCTCCAGTTTTCTGGACTGGTTCTTCACTGCAGGTGGTCACTGTATCTCCTCCTCCTGTCCTACTTCTCTTTGGTTAACTTCCATGGGCCCCATCTGCACCCTCCTCTGTTCTTGATGACTTCCTTCAAGCACAGACTGACTACACAGCCATCTACGTGCTGGTGAACTAAAGAACTTCCCTCCCTTTCTTCAGACTCAGGCCTCTGATGTCCAACTGTCAGCCTGACATCCCACTTGGATGTTTCCGTAAGAGTCTTCAACTGAACATGCTGAAACTTCAATTTTTATTTCATTAAAACCAACACCACAAGAAGATATCACTTCACACTCATTAAAAATGGCTATTATCAGAAAACAAAAATAACAAATGTCAGCAAAAGTGTAAAAAGCATTAAAACATTGGGACATGTATATTCTTGGTGGGAATTTAAAATGCTACAGTCACTTTGTGAAGTGGTACAGTAGTTTCTAAAATAAACAGAATCCCTATGTGATATGGAAACTCTTGAGACTATGTCCCAAAGACTGAAGGCAGCAACTCTAACACATATCTATTCAGCTATGCTCTGAACAGCATTGCTCTCAATAGTCTCATAATCATTAGGTGGGAGCAATGCAAATGCATAGCATCAAATGACTAGAAAAGCAAAATGTGGTTTATATACACAGTGGAATATTATTCAGCCTAGCAATGGAAGGAAACCATCTGCAGTTCTGGGAGAGGGAAACTAGGGCCATGTGCCTGCTAGGCAATCACCTGACCCTTGAGGAATGCCACACTCTTAAAGGAATGAAATTTAGACATATGTTACAACATGGAATAAACTAGAAGACATTGTGCTAAGAGAAATAAAGCAATTATCAAAGGTCAGAAACTGGGAGATTCCATATACACAAGGTACCTAGAATAGTCAAACTCAAGAGAGTCAGAAAGTGAAATGGTAGGTGACGAGTAGGGGAAGGTGCAGAGAATGGAGAGCTGCTGTTAGCCACTGGGAAAAAGTGCTTCTCACCCAAATCTCTCCAGTTTGTGTGCTCTAGAGCTGTTAATTCCCAAATGGTAAATGAGGCAGAGGCTGCCTTCTCTCCTCTTGCCAAAGAGATGACAAGTGGTTACTTGCTTATACTTGCTAGAATGACTGATCATGGTTATCAGGGGGGAAAAGGATTGTCACTGCATAGCAGACTAAGGAGGGATGTGTCTGGAATGAAAGAGATCCTCTTGGGTTCATGACTCAGGTCCTATAATTAAAACTGATAGAAGTCTGGCTAGATGGTTCAATGGGCAAAGGTGTTTGCAGCCAAATCTGAAGACGATCCAAGTTTGATTTCTAGGACCCACATGGTAGGAGAGAAAAACTGATTCCTGAAAGCTCTATTCAGACCTCCCCACAGGAGACATGGTACGCATGTTCAAGTCCCCCTTACACAAAATAAGTGTATGTAATAATTAAAATTCTAAATACACAAAATTGATGGAAAACTACATTCAATTTATACAGCATTGTGAATAGCCTAGGATCAGCAAACTACAGCTCACAGTATTGTAATTGAGTACTGTAATTGAGTACTTGAGACAGAATTGCTAAGTCCTAGAAGCTTTGTTTAGCTGTAGACCCTTTACCAAACAAGGTTTGGTGATTTGTGGTCTAGCCCTACCTACCATTCTGTACTTGGAGAAATCAAAGGTAATATTGAATAATAGATTGTAACTAGCTATGGTTATATGACCAGTTACATAGAGGAGAGTCATAATTCTTATATTTTTATTATTTTAATATAAATGCTTATATATCAGGGTTAGGAATGTAGCTCAGTTGACAGAACGTTTCCCTAGCATGAACAAAGCATTGGGTTCAGTCCCCAGCAGAGCATACACTGGCAGTGTAGTGTACACCTGTGATCCCAGCACTGAGAAGGTGAAGGCTAGAAAATAAATTCAAGGTCATCCTTAGCTACTTAATGAATCTGAGACTAGCATGGATTACATAAGATTCTATCTTAAAAAGCAAGGAATAACAAAATCACAAATGCTTATATATATGAATTGTGACTCCTTATCATTTATATAACAAATATTAATATCATATATCTGGCAATATTTAGGAGATACACAAATAATCAAGAAGAGAGTAAGTATTACCCCAAGAACCCAGAGAACTTTTGTACTACCTCTGGGAAAGGGATTTGTGTCTGGTTGTACATAGCCCATATGACAAAGGTGTGGCTTTCTTACTGATTTTATTTAAGTATGGCTTAAGATAACACATGTGGATGCCAGATTGACAGAGGCTGTCCACAGTGATTTTCTGATATGGTAACTTGGATTAGTTGAACTACATTCCCTAAAATTCTCTGCTCCATGGAGTTTTGCTCAGGTCCTGGATCATCATGACAGAGCAGAAAAGTTGAGTACAAACCCTGGTCATTTTGTCCTATGCTTTGTCACTGATTTGACTCACAGCTAAGCCTGAAATGTTCTCTCTTCCCCAAGCCCTGCTTCAGCTTCTCTCACTCCTACACCAAGTAGGGGAGGACAACTCCAGGATTAAGGTCCCTGGCTCTTGCATAACACTCAGTACTGTCAAGATCACAAGTTCAAGCTATCTTCTGCTCTCTGACTCAGCTTGTACTCTGTGTTACATCTGTCTTCCCTTCACAACCACTTAGTCTGTGGACTTCAACCTCTGGCATCTGAAAGTCTAACAAATTCTCTAACAGGACCAGGTATAGATGGGTGCCCTTTGTGGTTCTGCTTCTCTCTGTGAACTCTGTGAATCAAGGTACACTTGACATGGTGGTAGAGGCAAGATGGACATAGGGAATCTCCCAGGAGGTTCTAGTACAGTGGAAGGGAAGTAGGCTCAAACAGCTGAAATAGAAGGGAAACAAAGGTGAAAGGAAGAAAATAAACACTATGCTTTGGGCATTGGCCATAGGAATCACAAAGGCTTTGCAGACAGCCAATATAATCTTGGCTTTTTACCAGGAGTCACCAGTAGTCACCACTTCCTTTCATTTGGCCCACAAGGTAACTAAACACAAGATGAGAACCTGACATCTCTCTCTTCATTTTGTGTCTGTCTCTTTTATTTGGCTGAAAGGATAGAGATGTCATTGTCCTTAACCTTTCCTCTTATGTCACCTTGGATTATTGGTAAAGCAAAATCTCACAGGACAGCTGCTTGCCCAATTGCCCATGATGGTGAGGCCACACCGTGTAATCACCTAAGAACTTGAGGTGATATCCTCAAGTGCAGGGCTGAGGATGTCTTTAGATTGACTTGCAGAACCAGAACTGAGACGATAACCAGACAACTCCTCAAACAAGTCTGCATAATCATGCACACTTCTGTGCCCTCTACTAAACCCACAGCTGGTTGAGTGTTCAAAATGGATTTGGTCACTTCAGCCCTTTATCTGTCCCTCTTCCCAGTGCAGTCCCACTGGAAAAAAAAAAGTCTTGTCTGTTTTTCATCATTATTTGACTGTTTATTTAACAGGTAGTTGAACCTAGCCTGGTGGGAATACTGATTGGACTGGGAGTTTTTGTCCTAAAGACTCTGGTAACAATTATAAAGGATATATTATTTCTATTGGACCTTGCTTGAATGCAGCTCAGTATAGCACTTTCTCACCTCATATGAAAGGAGTTAGTATCTTTTGGTGGGATGGAGTTGGGAAAGGTTGTTCTGTTAGCTACTATGCAAGATGGGTACCTTCAGGGGCAGACTCCTGTGCTAATGAACCTTCAAAGTATCCTCTCTCTCTCTTTTCAGTTGAAAACTTATTCTGCCAGCTGAGCATGCCCAATGCCATTTCTGTTCATTGCTCTAGTCTTTAACATATGTGTTCCATGGACTTGAGCTAAGAACATGCAAAAAATGGTTGCTTTGAAAAATATGACCTTAAACTGAGCATACTCAGGGGTGTACTACTTAACTGAGCAAGTTTAGGAATTGGCCAACCCCTATATAATTATGTATATCCATACATAGATACACAGAATTTCCAGGCTTCTTTTGTCCTAGTAGGACATGGCATTAAAAATGAGTCCTGTGTGTCCCCATCCAATTTGCTATAGGTAATAAATCTCTCCTCACCTTTTTATATCTTGGCAGTGTTTATTTCAGATTGGCACTTATCAAGACCTGAACCCACTGCACTGGGTTACAATCTTGCAAATATGCAAAAGTAGTTTCATGAAACTATGGGCTCTTAGCCATTCACTGTAACAAACTGGCTTGGTGCTTTGGAACCTTATGTACTATACAGCCAGTGAAATTATGACTCCCACTTGGGATATATCATGTTATTTTTTACAAGACTAAAATGAAAACATATACAGTATATTATATCCATAGACCAATTATGCTGGGGTAACAGGGCCATTTTGCTGTTTGTGGATGATCAATGATAAACCATCCTCTATAATCTCCTACTGGCTGTTTCCATTGTTCTGTAATGTCCTACTGATCTTTTGGAAATGAAGAAATGTCATATAAAATGAATAGCTTGATGAACTTTAATCTTACCCATAATTGGATAATAAAATTAGTTACATGCAGTAATTAAAAGGGTTGTGATGAAAGAGTCAATCTGTCATTCATTTTGAGCTTCTTCCCAAATAGAAGTTCAGCTTGGAAGAGACTAGAAATCAAATAACACCCTTTTAGGACAGAGAGATGGCTCAATAAGTAAAGGCTCTCACTGCAAGTCCTGGGAACCTGAGTTTAGTCCCTGGGACCCACACAGTGAAAGAAGAAAACCAACATGTGTGAGATGTCCTCCTATCTGCACTGTGGGTCCTACCCCCACCTCTCTCTCTCTCTCTCACACGCACACACACACATCACACACCACCACCACCACCACCACCAGCACCACCACCACCACCACCACACATGCACACATAGGCACATATAGGTACACATGCACAAATAAATAAATAGATGTAACAAAATAAATGATTACTTACTTTAAAACAAACAAACAATGACCCTTTGGGCAGAAAGGCTGTGCTCCTTGTTAGAGGAAAAAGTGCTTATAGAAAAGAAATCCCACATCAGCAAGGTTAAAATCATTTGAGAGCTATGAGATAAGGTATTTAGTTTTAAAGACTAGGCTTTGACTTGTTAGTGAACAGGAGGCAAACTGCTTGATTTTAATCTAGTGTGTTTGTTTTTTCAGCTTATCACCAGCTGGTTTATCTAGAACACATTCTCCATTGCTGCCTCTTTTGCATAAATGTAGACTTGCAATTCTTCACACACAAGTCTGCATGTGCCAGATGATTGTTTCTGGGCTCTCTAGTAATCTCTGCCATATCATCTTCCAGACTTAAAGAACAAACAAAGAAACAAACACAACAATCAGTTCTCTCCTTTGCCCAGTTGTGATCTGGTTCTCATTCTTTTGAGAGCCTCCTGTTCCTGGTGTCTGAGCACCAGACCCTGAGCTAGAAGCTGCCCCTCCCAGGACATCCTCTGTTCTCTCAATCCCTGAACTTTGGCTTTTCTGACAGTTCTCTTCAGCACCTCTCACCCCTCACCCCACTGTAGCCATAATCTTAGCCTGCTAACAACTTTCCCATTTTAGTTTCTGACTCAGGATACTACCTCTCAGTCCGCCTGCCCAGCCGCAATCAGCCACAGTGCCAACCATTAAGCAGTATGTTTGGATTCCTCTAACTCTTTACTTACCAGTGATCCCTAGGAAGATTTCTTTCATCACAGTTTATAGAAATCAGTTGAGTTTCTAAATTATTAACAAATTTTGAAATTGCTGTCATCGTAAAAGAAAAATGTCGTACCGTTGTGACAGGGCAAAGTAAAACTGTTACTACAAGAGACATCTGTTTTATAGATGTGAGACTGCCCCTCACAGTGCTGAGGTGGCCTGTCCAATGGCTCACACAAAACAAGGGGCAAATTTAGGATTAGAAAGCAGGCTAGTGATCAATATTCCTGTGGTCCTCTCAGCTCTTTTAATATTATGCTTCTTAGATTTTTGTGTATGCTACAGCAAAACAGAGATTGCTAAGTAACTTTGTGCAGCTATTCCTCCATTGATTGTTTTACATGCAATTTTCATCCTTATATAATACAATTATCGTGATAAGATATGCTATAATCTACCTTTAAAACCCCTTACTGTGTGGATATCTCTTGTTAAATATTTGTCAATAATGATTTCAGTGTCAACACTGTGTGTGATTGGTGTAAATATATTTGTTTCCTATTGTCATGTGGCTGTCTTTCATTAAAACAGCCCCATGTAGAACAGCCTTCTATATAATTCTGCAAATATCTTAGATGATTTCACTGAGATAAGTTCTTTTTTATGATTTTGCTTTATCTATCTACCTCTCTCTCTCTCTCTTTCCCTCCCTCCCTTTCTCCCTCTCTCCTTCTCTCTCTCTCTCCCTCTCTCCCTCTTTATGTACGTGTGTGTGTAGGTGTGGTGGAAGCCAGAAGAGGGTATTGGATCTCCTGGATTTAGAGAAATGAATGTACACAAGTGAATCTAATGTTGGCATAGTATTTCCCTCAAAGCATTCTCTGAATCTGAAGCTAAACTTGCAAGCTGAGGAGCTGTGTTTTTTATTAGAGAGAAGCTAAGAGGAGAAATGATGTAGAAATTGGCAGCCAAGAGGCTATGTTGTAAGCAGAGTTGTAGCAGTTCCTCTGTCCCTTTAAGGAGCAAAAGTAGAATTCACAGCTCCCCAAAAAGGAGGGGCCCCAAGAAGGAACTCTTGAATCCTAGCAAAGGGACTAATCAGAAATAGACTGGCATTTATGAAAACTAAAATATGGGTATAAGTCTGTTCAATCCCTGACTGGAGTATATCACTATGCCACTTCTCCAATTCCCAAATCAAAAGTTGATCTTGGGGAGAGATGGTGCCACCCAGACCCTTAGACTCTCTTCCGATTTGCACACCCAGCATCTGCTTATCAATAAACAAGTTACAAAAACCAATGAAGCAAGTTAAAAATGGAAAATCCCCAGAATTCAAGAAGATAAGTTAAACAGAAAAATCCAAAGAGGGCCTGATACTGGCCTTATAACATAGGAATGTCCAAAATAAATGAAGCTAATATGTCCAAGAAAATAAATTTTATAAAATAAATAAATCCAAATGAAAACACTTGATGTGAAAATATAATAAGACAAATAACTCAACAGTTAGAATTAATAACAAAGTGGGCCAGGTTTGAGAAAGGATTACTAAATTCAAAAGAAGTAACAGAATATTTCGGACTGAACAAATGGAAAGAAAAACATGCACAGTAAGTACTGGGGGTGACCAGGCAGCACATGAGACCCAATGGGACACAAGGAAGAAGGTCAACATACATGTTGTGACTGGACTCCTGCAATGGCCTTTCGCCATTGGGAAGGTAGTCATTTCTATAGAATGATAGAATTGTCCCAAACTGACTTAAGTATATCAAACCAGAGTGCCCAGAAGTCATACAAACCTCAAACAGAATAAATACAAAGAAAGAAAAGCATTTTTTATCTACATGTAGTAAAGCTACTTTTAATAAAAAAGCACTAAGAAATTTAAAAAAAAATTAAAATTTAAAATAATGCTGAATGCTGAAAATGCATTCAGATTTCAGGTTTTTTTTTTTTTTTGTTTATTGTCAATTTCTTTTCATTAGTGACCAGTTGCATCAGAATCTCTGAGTGCTGAGCTATAGCATAGGCAGTTGGAATGTGCTTTCTAGCAACACATTCTGGACCATTGTACTAGTCTGTTTTCAGATGCTGATAACACACCACCTCAGACTGGGAAAATTACAAAAAAGAGAGATTTAAGCTCTTCTTCAATGTACAGGGCTATACCTCATCTTCTTGACTGGTAAAATCCTACAGTGGCTCAAAGTATCACATAGAAAGAGACATGGGGCATACACACATGTGAAAGGACTGCATGTATGTACTTTCTGGTCTTTCTCCCTCTTCTTATGAAGTTACCAACACTACTCAATTACAGATGCTCTATGGCAGGATGGTCACAACTGAGAAAAACCAGGCGGGGAATGGGTTCCCAATGCAAAGTGTCTCCCAAACAGAAAATGAGTGACTCTAAGCCATTTTTCCCATATATATATATATATACACACTATGTATTCAGCAAACTGGAGGAAGCCTCAAAGAATGAGAATGTAATAAAAGAATAGCAACAGTGACGTGGTAAGGAGTAGGCCCATATATAACAGCTGCCATAGGTAGCTAAATGTCTATACAGAGCATGACCCCTCTGTCCTGTATGTGTGTTAGGGAGGGGGCTGAGGTTTAATAACATCTTCTCCAAGTTATGTGGGGGCCCTCATAGAGCTGCTACAATTGTGACCAGCAAGGACATGTGAGTCAGGACTGTCAAAGGATGAATTCTGGTCAGTTATAAACAAAATGTTATAAACAAAAATGACAATGGAAATATGATTGGCCTGCTTTTCTTCAAAAGGGAGAATCGTCCTCTTAACAGAAGTCTGAGGAAGACTGTCAAAGAGGATCAACAGTTACCTTTGACTCTGTTTCTAGAATCAGAAGAGCCCATGTGGGAGGGGGACCTTCCTCAGCTTGATTTTTGGAGGCCTAGAGGCTGTCCAGTCTCCTATATTTTCTGGATTGGTGAAACAGCAACTAGAAGTTTTAGTCAATATCAGTTACTTATTTTGCTTTTATTTCCTCAGAGCCACTTGTGATCCACAGTCCTTCTCACTGGAATTCTTCGACAAACATAGCAGGGCCCCTTCACACTTCCTCTAGCATGGGCATTAGAACTGTGCTGGGGAGGGGCAGCTTATCAAACTCAACTCTAACAATACTGTCCAAGCACCCATTTCAGCATTCCTTGACACCTGTACGAAAGTTCCCACACTGCCCAACCCATTCCAGTTGGTATGTGGTATAATTTCTCTCATTAAACTATTACTACATACAAGCCCCATACAATTTTTTTCCTCAAAAACTCCAATCCTTTCCCAAGCACTCTCAATATCCCCTCAATCCTGAAGTGCAGAGAGGAAGATATCCTCTCATCTATAAGTTTTTGGCCACCATCCACCATCCTACTCTGTCCTTAAGATGCCATTGCCCATAATGGTAATCAAGTCTTAATTGTACCTCTGTATTCTATTAGGACAAGCTCTCATGCAAACTTTCTAGTTTATACTCCTAGACTTAAATGGTGCTTTTTACTATATCCTAGAATATCTGACTCCAAGTTCCTGTTTGTCTTTGAGTGATGAGACCCTAACTCCTGGGTTAGTCAACAAATGAACTTGGACTGTCCCACTCCAGGGTTTCTGAGAGAGCTATCACTTGCAAACTCATAGCTTAGCTAAGATCTTTGCACCCTTACAGAGCCTTCACAATAACCTGTATGTAGATTGCTTGGTCAGCTGCAGCCCAGACAAAAGATTCTGTCAACCCAAGTACCATGGATGTTACAAAGGCTGGCTTCTTGTGGTTACAAAGTCTCCCTATCCAAGACACAAGTAACTCCTCAAAAGGTACAATTCTCAAGATGGATAGTATAGTCCTGGAATATCATACTTGTCAGCTATCCCAAGGATTAATTTTAGACATGAGCACTCTTTTCTAGGAATGGCAAGATATTGTCATTTCTGAATCTCCCAGTTTGGATTCATAGCTAAACAACTTTATCAGGTCTTATGGAGACCATAAGTCGAACTTTTGATATGTAAAAGGGCCTACCTACTGCCCACACTTTGACCTTATTGAACCTAAGAAAATATGTGGATATGCTCATAAAAGAAGGAATTGCTTTGGGAGTCCTTACCCAAATATTGAAACTACTCATTCACCCAGTAGCTTACCTATTATAAACCTTTGACTCAGTAGTATTCAGGGATGATGCCAATGTAATTGAACTTTGGCTTTAGTCACTAGCTTGGTTAAATAATACTCTAAGCTAATACTGTATTTATTTCTGTCCAGGTAAATTCTCCCCATATTCCCAATGCAAGGGACTTAAGATACTTCTCTTTGTAGATAATCTTCACTAGATGAATAGAATCCTTCCCCACTTTGAATAAAATGGCCTCAGAGGTCACAAAAAAACCTCCTAGAACATCTAATCCATTCCTTTAGTCTCCCTTTCTCACTACAGTTAGATAAAGGCCTTTAGGGAGTGGATGAAGTCCAAAATCAATGTGCATTGTTGGCCATGTTGAGGACTCCAAATGCCTCAGACTCATGAGAATAGAAAGGCAGTTCGCAGGTCAAGCTCAGGGGATGTCAATGCCTTCTACAGGTCCCAATATAGATATGACAAATGATTTTCCTTTACTAAGTACATGCAGAAAGTCCCAGGAAGTTCAACCTCAGTTTCCTTATGTGGGTGAATGCAGCTTGAGATTGTTCCACTACAGAGACTCCCAAAGGAGATTAGCTGCCTTGCCTCCTTATTCATGCTACATCAATAAATGTACTGAGTTCCTTGGCCGCTGCTGCTGTATATCCAGCCCAGTGCATGGCCCACCCAATACCAGTTTTTACATTACTTATGTCTGTCATTTCTTCACTCTCATAGTTCCAGTAAGGTCAAGTCCAAAGCCATGCAGGTTGAGGCAATGGCCAACTTTTACCTTACTCGAAATCCAAGCATTCAGTGAAGAAGCCCTTCAAATTTAGTATTATCCACATGCTGCCCAGCACCTAAAATCATCAGGAAAGGTAGAGAAAGCCATACACATATCGAGGAGGCCCTTTACTGGACTAATGAGGATACCCAGCAGTCCATGTCAACATTGCTCCCAGTGGCACTCTTAAGCTCCCATCTTACTCCCCAAACTGGGAATCATCACCGATCATTTGAGATTGTATATGGAAGGTCATTTTGTTGGACAAATCTTTTTTTTTTTCAGATTTCTAAATTATGTGTATGTGGATATTGTCCACATGAGTGGAGGCCAGAGGCATCAGATCCCCCCTGGTGCTAGAATTTGTGCTAGAATTTGCTAGGCAGTTGTGAGTCACCCAACATGAATGCTAGGAACTAAAGTTGTCCTGTGAAAGAGCAATATATGCTGTTAACTGCTAAGCCATCTTCCCAAGCCCCAGAAAGATCTTTAACTAGACCTTGAAAGACATTATCTTTTCCAGTACATTACATACCAATTGCTGTCTCTAACCACTGTGACACTAACAGAGGTGCTGCCAGCCTTTCCTGCCTTCTGCTCACACCTGGACTTTATGGTCCAAGAAAAACTCAGTCATGCCAACAGGTTAAAAAAAAAAAATTAAATTTCCCCCAACTACCTCTATGGCAGTTTTTGAAGGAATCTACTTCCAAGCACAGGCTCCTTTTGTACACAAATCCATCAAAATGTGTAGAAAAAAAGGAGGTCTCCCTAGATATAATTAAGATCACATCCTCCTCTTCATTCCAAGTCTCTATTACACCTAAACCCAAGTTCTCCATTACAGGCATAAGAGTTGACCAAATCGGACTCCTTGAACCTGGGAATTACACATGCCCATCACTTCTCAAAGGTCTCACTTGGCTGCTCAATTTGTCCAAAGTCCACTAGAGTTCATGGGCTCTAATATAACTTTTGGGCTAAATATGTATCCAGTATTATTCAGTGGAGAGCTAGGCTGGGACCCCACTTAAAACCTGCTTACCTGAGAAAGGAAGAGTATTCCTTCTACATTCCTGTGCTGGTTAGTGTTTTGTCAGCTTGACTCAGCCACAGTCATTTGGAAAGGGGAAATCTCACCTGAGAAAATGCCCTCCAACAGATTGGCCCATAGGCAAGCCTGATAATTTTCTTAATTAGTGATCCATGTGAGAGGGCCCAGCCTCCCTTTGGGCAATGCCACCCCTGGGATGGTGATACTGGGTGCTATAAGAAAGTAGGCTGAGCAAGCAAGAAAGCTTACCTGAGCAACCAGGTAAGCAACATTCCTCCATGGACTCTGCATCAGTTCCTGCTTTCAGGTGCCTGCCTTGAATTCCTGCCCTGATTTCTCTGGATGATGTACTACAAAGTACAGTATAAGATGAAATAAACCCTTCCCTTTCCAAGTTCATTTTAGTTATGATGTTCTATCACAGCAACAGAAATCCTAAGATAATTCCCCTCTTCTACAGGGTACTTTAACTCCATTGTAGTTGTAGCCATGGACTCCAGCTTTCTGGGCACTACTGGAATACATTTCACAGTTCACTTTCTTAAACCTGAGGATCATATTAGCCTGAGCCTATCTCTGCCTTGCAGCTACCTGGACAGGAACAGTACACTGGCATCTATACCTCCCCAAACCACATTTAATCAGAACTGAATACCCCTAACATAATTTCCTCTCTGCTCTAAACTAAAGGAACAGTGCTAGTTTTATCGTGAAGTCCTTGCCTTCATCCTCACTATAGGTACAGGAACTCACTATTTACTGCTCAAAGATCATGCCTAGAACTTGCAATCCAAGGAACTGCAGTAGCCCAAGAGCTTTTGATAATAGTGCAGAAATAGTGAAACACACCTGGAGCAGTTGGACTTCAAAATCATTAAGCCCTACACCTGCTGACCAGTGCTTAAGATGGAATCTGTTGCTTTTATATCAACAAATCCAGGCATATAAAACAAAAACTCTAAAATACCAAAGGTACCAGTGATTTGGGTGATCAAGAATAACAAGAAAGATTGATTGGTTGGACTTAAAAAAAACGTCTGGTTGTGCTGGGCCCCTGAGGACTGGAGGGTTGCAGGAGTTGAGGCCATAAAGGGCTCCTGCCTCCTGGAAGGGAGAAGCGGGCAGGGACACTGGGGCAGCCTTCTCCCCTCCTAGTCCACAGAGGTCCCTAACCAAAAATATTAGTTATAACTTGCTTGCTTCATGGAACCTAAAGGGACATGTTTACTTGCATTAGGGAAGGTCCCTTGCTTAAGAGCGCCCGCCCTGCCATGCTAATTAAGGCTTCCCACCCGAGGGAGCAACCCTGCCTTCCCCGGGAAGATATTTAATAAGGGAAAAGTCTTTTAATAAAGGAGTATCGTGTCCACTAGACGCTGTCTGCAGAGCCTTCTTCGTGGCTCTTCAATTTCTCAGGTCTGCGAGTGGACAGCTTCGTGAAAGGTCCCCGAACTGCGATCTCCGGGCCTGTGCCTTTCGGCCGCTTGGGGCCTAGGTCAGTTCGCCTGGCTAGCGAACAATCCTAGTCTGGCAGAACATCAGCCGCCGACCTGCGGGACTGCGGGACCCGGAACACACACATACACACCGAACCGACATGGTTGTGACTATCCTGGTTGATTACATTTCTAAAAATACACATAGCCATCTGATTCCTTGTATTTGGTTCCTGAATTTTTAACCTGTCAATTTTGTTTCTTCTAAGGTTCAAGTTCTATTCTAGAGGATAGTTTAACAAGGTTTTCAACAAATCCATTGGAAGAACCACTTCCTTTAAGTCCACTAGACCAGACAATGTGGGGCTTCTACCAAAACAGACACTGTGTGAGGCACTATTTGTTGTGTGACAGATATTTCCTGGGTAAACAACACACATGTATACTCGCCTCAAAAAGGGAGCTTGTGACAGACCAAAGTAACAACTTCACTAATATCCAACTTAGCTAACCAGTGAGATTTTTAATGGGGTTATTGACAGGAATATAGATGAATGGTTACCTACAAAGATCCCAGATAATTCAAATGCAGCTGTACCATCCCCAAATCTACCTCAACTTGGGTGACTGCCTTTCCTCCCTGGAGGGTATGTTGCATTTGGAGGGAATGTTGTGATTTGGAAGAAAATGCCATATAGCAGACATTTGATTAACTTTATTTGAAATAAAACTAGGCCTAAGTTCAATTTATTACAAGTCAGCTATTATAGTTTATGCTTTTCCCATTTTCCTTTTCACCTTTACCACAAATCTCTGAGGTAGATATAATTATTCCTCACTTTATAAAGGCAAAGAGAAATTATTTATATAGCCAAGGAAACCATAAATAGCAGACAGGATCTGAAACTATAAATTCAAACCTTAGAATATACACATAACTTTTAAGCTATATTGTCCCTAACACCTATGTCAGACTTCCTCATCAGTTCTGTAACCCCATAAACAAAATGATGGTTTCTGTGGCATCTATCCGATAGATGGCAGGGTGGCCTGTAGAGCAATACTGCTTGTCATGTCCTGGCTGTGCCACTCTATGCTGTGATTTTACCTAGAATCTTCCCTTCTGTGGCCACTCATTTCTTCATTGGAAAACAGGAACAAAGATGCTGATCTTCTGATTGGAATGAGAAATAAATGTCCTTGACAGTCCCTCATCACCCCACAAGTGAGCTCTTGAGTATGGCTGCCATAATGGAATGCTTGAATTTCAACTGGGCTTGGAAAGACCTAGCACTATAGCCACCAGGCCACTGATTGCTTTGTAGACCCCATGAAAAGCTTCTAAGAACCCTGTGGTTCAGCCTGCAAGGTGACTATGCCACTGGCCATAGTATGTTCAGTGTTCATTTCCCTCAGCATGGCCAACAAGCCCCACATTATTAAAAAGCTCAGCTAGCTGTACTGTTATATCAGGAACATCTACACACTTATCTATGGTTTTTCAATAAACTAAGAAATCTGATCATCTCATTCTCTGAAATGTTCCTTCTGATGGTTGAGGCTGGCAGGACATTTTTAACTTTTCTCTAAGCTTTAATGAAAGACTGGTAGATTAGTGAGAAAAAAAATGCTTTCCTAGGTGACAGTAATATAGGCAATACTAATTCCAGCAAGCCTGTCAAAAGAATAAAATGATGCATAAAACCCTACCTTCTCATTTGTCATCTTTTCTTTAGGGGAGAGTCCTGAAGCCCACCATCACCTCTGTAGCATCCTCAGGGACTTCTGTAACATTTAGCGAATGATTACATCCCAATAGCCTTTATCAGAATGCTTCCTCTGTCCTGTCTTCTATTGGATAACATTTGAGGATTTTAAAATCATTTGACAAAGACCCTTTCTTTCTTTGCAGAAAGGCCTATCCCTCTCAGGTTCGATGTAAACAGAACAGATGAGGAAAGGGGGAAAGAAGAAAAGAACCACAGGTAGAAAAGCAACATAGGGGAGGTATAAAATAAGAGCAGGAAGAATATACAGGATAGAAGGAGAAAAAAGAGCCAAAAAGAAGGAATAGGGATGTGAAGTGGATGGACCATATTCAGAGGCTGCAAAGTAAGAAATACAACCATTTGCAAGATGCTTACAAGGCCTGCAAAAACATTAGGAGGAAGCCCAGGTTTGGGGGAAGTAGTCTAAATCCAGTAAAATAAACTGGCTGGCTGCGAACTCATGAGTCCACAGCTGTATAACCAGAAAGAATTAAACCTAAGTGATAAAGCCCTACTGGCCTAGGCCCTGATTGGAAAGAGCTGATCTCTGAATATTAAGCTAAAGGAATCACTGTCACTGGCCTAGGACTTCCTGTCAAAGTGGGTCCCACAAGAACAGTGACATGTTGAGTAGGCACAAGCCTGGAATGGGAAACCATGGCTCTCTCTCATGTCTTGGGCCTAATGGCTTTGTCATCAGATCTTCCACAGACCCATGGAAGCCTCTGTGGATTCCTGTCCCTGACAGAAGCCAAGCTATCAGAACTTAAGATACTTCATGTGAGGGTTCAAGAAGAGTGCCAGGAGGGCTTACTTTCCCAGTACTCCAAGTGAGAAACAAGGGGTAGGAGGAATGTGTGCAAAGACATTGGCTTTAGAATCAGATACTTGGTTTAAATCCTGAACTACCACTGATTTGTAATGTGGACCTGATCTCAGCTTCTTATAAAAGGGGCAAGTGCTACCTCATATGCTGTAAATATGATGAATGAACTCAATGGATGCATGGAAATTAACTGTCTTGCTTGTCCATTAGCCTGGCTTCAGGAACACATATGTAAAGACTTCAGCCAGAGTAACATCTCTGTTCTCTCTCCATTTCAAAGAGTACGTTTTATAGATTCAGCCTCTTTTTCTTTCCTTTAACCTGACTCCCTGTAGAAAGAATGCTGTGTACCATATGTTGGCCTATTCTCTTGATGGAAAGCCAGCCAATGTTTGGCCAGGAGTAGTCTTTTTGCTTTCTAAGACTGTACCTCATGTTTCTCAGTCTGCTGCTGAACTCCCTAAGTAGCTGAGGATGATCTTGAACTTCTTTCTGATACCACCTTCCAAGAACTTGTATTTCAGGGTCCCCTATACCTAGCTTTAGAAGGCTAGATCTTACGCAGGTAACTAGCAGCATCTCAGCTGCCTGCTAATCCTTTATGAACCAAACTGATCCAACTGCTTTTGATCTGTGACTGCCCCTTGGATGGTTCTGAGTTTAGGGTAATAATTGGTAGCTCCTGTTGCATAGGAACAAAACTCATTTAGCCTGTTACATGCACTTTTTCCTGAGACAGGGTCCCTCCACCAAGTCTGGTAGCATTTCCTCTTGAAGAGACACTTAGCTCCTAAATCAATCTCAAATAGCAAGAATCATCCAGGAAACCTTAAGTCTCCCATTTTAGTTATGTACCATTGGGGGGAAAATGTCTCTATTTTCTTTCCATTTTCTCCTTCTTTTCTTCCTTTTTTTGGGGGGGGATGGGTCTAGCCCTGGTTGTACTGACTAGCCTCAAACTCAAGACATCTGTCTGCCTCTGCATCCCAAGTTCTGGGATTACAGATGTACACCACCACTGCCTGGATCAAAATATCCTCTTAAATAAACCACTACGTCATCTGCTTATAGCCCCCATCCTCACACAGTATATCCAACTTCTTTCTTCAAGAAAATTTCAGATACATTAGTCTTCCTCCTAAAAATGCCTAGGGACTACCTAAAGCTATGGCAGCACTGAGTCCTATGCATATAGTGTGATTTCTCCTCCTTACAATGGGGCTTAATTTATAAATTAGGCATAGGAGATTAACAACTAATCAAATAGAGCAACCACAACAGTATTTTAATAAAAGTCAAGTGAATGGGTCTCACTCTCAAAATTATCTTTCAGTGTTGCACTCATCTTTCTCCTTGAGATGATGTGAGATACAACAATGCCCAGGTGATGAGATGAAATAAGTTTCATGATGTAGAGACTGATGGGGTGTTAGGCTAATATATAAGGATAACCTAAAGCAGTACAATGCAAGTTGATAATGCTGATACTCAAGCTGCTAAATCACTACCTGTTAGGTTATGTACACAGTGCAGGTATGTGGGACAAATGGATACTTCACATCTGCAGGGCATGAACTGGGGTAACAGAAGATTTCATCACATTACTCAGAACAGCATGTAATGTATGTAACTTATAACGAATGAAATATTTTCCAGGAATTTTCCATATATTCAGACTATAATTGTCCACAGGTAACTGAAACCATGTATGGTAGAACCACAACGGGAGTGGGGAACACAGTCACACCTCTTTCCCATAACCCCTCTAGAGTATTCTGTTCATAGAGACCGATTTAAACACAAACGGAGACAGGCATATGTTACCTTCTAGGAATTTGGATGTTGGAATATGAAATAACCCGGTAGCACTCAAAAATGTTTCCAAATTTCTATTACTCAGGTCTCCGGGGCTGTCCTGCTTTTTGTCTTGTGTGGGGTTTCTGTTTTGTTTAATTTGGCAAGCTCTCTGGTACAAATCCTTTCAAGTTCCCTGGGAAACAAACTGAGCTGGACTCTTTTGATCAGAGATTGATGAGAGAGAATTCTTGGGAATAACTCCTATAGGGAGGGAAAGAAACGACTGGGAATAGAGAGACTTGGAACTCAAATGTTTTTGTATACTGTACATAGGCTCTTGGGCTGGAACTGGGATATTCTTCACAGGAATCCTTCCTTGAAATCATAAGGCAAGGCCTTTGTACCTTTGTAGAGGTCTACACACTATTTAGGCCTTAGGATCAGGTTGTCATCAAGAAGAGGCAAGATGCCTCTCTATCCAAGGGCAAGTGGTAGGTAGGACCTCAGATCTGAATTGTTAGCAACATTCTGGTCACTGAGGAATACATACCCCTGTCTCTAGGAAGAATTGGGAATCATCTCATACTGGCTTCAGCTCTGTCCAATATTTCTTTTTTATTATTTAAATTCAGTCACTGTTTGAAGCACAAAACAATAGCTGACATATATAGACACAAAGATATGTCGAGCTCTAGGCTCTAATTTAACCCCTACTCATGAAGACTATTCCTTAACAACATCTAAATCAAAGTTTAACTGTCTACCTCATGTCACCCTATTCCCAAACTAGAACAAGAACATGAAATTTATTGTAGGCCCCAACCTGCTCTCTCCTCCCTCAGTGGATGTGCTCCAGGAGGCCTCATCTCACCTCCTTGAGCTCACCCCACCAGCTGCTGCCACACTGCCATCTGTGCTTCTGCTATGGAGCAAACCTGACCTTTCCCAGAATCCTGCCTCCCCCGCCCCCATTGCCTGCTGTCTCTTATGGTTGCTGTTTGATTCCCTAGCTACCCTGCTGGGGGACCCCAGGCCCCTTCACCCACTATGAACCCCAAACAATGGTAGAACCACTGGGGAGCCAGCACATTTCCCCGTTGGGGAGAGTTTGGCTCTGAGAAGCTGGTAAGCTCTGGGGCATGAGACCCCCTATAGGAAAGCTCCACTCTGGGACTACCAGGGACTCCACTCCCAGCTGGCTGTGGGGTCTGCCAACCTGACAGAGTGGCACAGATTCGGCTCCAACTAACACATGTGACCCCGAGCTGGGCCCCTCAATACCCCCAGACTATTCAAATAGGGTGAAAAATCACAGGCTATCCTGGAAAGCTCTGTGCCCCCAAACACTATATAAAGAGCTGCATTCTGCTCACTGGGGAGCACAACTTCTTCTGTTGCCTTCCCTTGAGCTGAGGCAGACACACCCCCAAAAAATCTTTTGTGAGATTTACTGCTTACAGACTTTTTCATTAGGTCAAAGCAAAGAAGCAAAGAATAACACCTCAGCTCAGTCAGGGATATTTTCCCTTACAGCTGAAACACTGGGGAAACTTATCTCCTCTGAGCAGATCAGGGTGGAGCTGTGTTGTGGAAGTTTATTTTTAGTTACATATAAAAGAATTGTTTTGTGCACTGTTGGGTGAGGGGCTGACTAGGTCATGACATTTTGTATTGTCTGCAGGTGTTGGATTTATGTGGGGGATGTTTGGTTGCTTATGATCTACACACCAGGAGTTCTGAATCAATAAAAACACCTGAGCTCAGATGCTCAGGGTTCCATTGTCTAGTATGGCATTGACCATGACAATGTTTTCCTGTGCTGAGGTCTGGAAGGGTTTTCACCAATGAGAATGTCTCCTTATCATCCTTGCTGAGCCACCACAGCATCTTATAAGTCACACCCACCATGTTGGGCACAAAGTCATGCTCATCCAAGGTGGAAGCAAGGAAGAACAAGAAAGAAACTCCAGACCTTGCAGAGTCCAGTAAAGTATGTGCAGAACAATTCCCAGAGGAAAGAGATTAGGTATTAATAAAAAATATATACGCTAAAAAAAAAAAAAAATCAGTAGAAGTCCCCTGAATGAAGAGGAGAGTGAAAAAGGAAAGCTCTATAAAAGAGAGATGTAAATGAGAAAGAAGATCCAAGGTGAGAACCATGTTTTGGACAAATGTTTGGGATGAATTTTCATGGTAATAACAGAGTTCAGCTGGGAGCAGGGAAGAAGCAAGGTTTTGACTGCTTTTCCTGATAATGGAGCTGACTTTCCCTCCTAGCTGGCCACAGTCAGGGCACAGGGTACAGAAACCAGAGCATACTATTCTATAAACTGAGTTTGTTGACGGCTTTGTGTGGTGGGGGGGGAAGCCCAAGTGGGTCATGTGTTTAAGGTCTATGAAGAAGGACATATGTTTACCCATAGTGGCAGTAAAAAGAATGCCATACTGCCAGAATGTTTCACACAGAGATTCTTCCCACAGGCCCAGGACCCCTTACTATTGTGGAAGCCTTGGCTTAGAGCCAAAAGACACTCAGTTAAACTGAACAATTTTTTTTTTCTGAAAACCTTACTACAATTCATCAAGATACTGATGATGATGAGAACCCTACCCCACAAGGGAACCCTTCCTGCAGAAAAGGTTGCAAATTATTTTTCCTGCAAAACAGACTCTATCTTAAAACCTGGATATTGTTTCCTCAGGGTCAGCACACATAAACTGTCTTTCAGAACTGGCTGAGGTTGTATCTCATGGTGGTTGCCAAACTTGGTACTGTAAGAGTTACTCAGGTGGCACTGGTTTTGAAGGCATGAAAGGGTCATGGAGAGTTGCTAAGGCCTGGCACTATGAGAGGCCAGAAGAGGCCATTGGTGCAGCCTCCATAGTAGTTGAAAGCCCAGATTGAAGGGGTCATGCAGAGAAGTTGAGACTTGGCACCATGAAAAGAGCCCAGGAGAGGCTATTGGTGAAAGTGCAGCCCAGTTGCAGCAAGGGACTCTAGCAGTTTGGGAGATGCCAGTACCATGGGACAACTACCAAAAAGAACAACAGCAGTGGAGGGGACCCAGCCAGAGCCTGGAGGACAAACTATGTGTGCTGCAGAGGGCATAGCCAGATCCAAGCTCTTTGGAGGAGCCCAGAAGATTGTAAGTGAATTCTAGATAACTGGACATTGATAATGTTTTTCTGTTGTCCAAAGACATTGTAAAAAGCTCAATAGAGGTTTCATTTGGTCCAGTGCATTAGCAACCTTCATGATTGTTCCTCTTGCAAATGGTTGTGCTAGTGTAGTGTTAAATTGTGCCATAGAGACAAAGCAGTTTTTTTTTTGACTATATAGAAAAAGGGAAATGTTGTAGAATTTTATTTTTAGTTACGTATAAAATAATTGTTTTGTGCACTATTGGGTGAGGGTCTGCTGATGTCTTGGCAGTTTGTATTGTTTGCAGGTGTTGGATTTATGTGGGGGATGTTTGATTGTTCAGATCTGCATGTGCTATCAGTAGAATACCTAAGGCATTCTGAATCAATAAAAAACACCTAAGTTGAGATGCTCAGGCTTCCACTATCCAGGATAGCACTGGTCAGGATGGTGGTTCTCTCTGCTGAGGTCTGGCAGGGTATGTACCTATGAATGTCTCCTTGTTGTCATTGCTGAGCCACCACAGCAGCATACAACTACAGAGCTGCTATAATGTAACACTCCAGCTCAACTGGGGAAACCTTCCATACCTCAGAGCTGTGTGGTTCCTGGCCTTACAAGTCACAGGATATCTTTCCATTGGGTACACCTTCTCCACCTGAGAAATGTGTGGTTCCTGGGCTCCCAACTGCAGGGTACCTTCATATCAGAACATTGTGGTTCCTGGACTCCTGAATGCCAGGATACCTTTCCACTGGGTACACTTTTTCCACCTCAGAGCTGTGTGGTCCCTGGGATCCCAAATGCCAGGGAACTTTCCTCTCAGAGCTGTTAACATTTCCACTGGGGACACCTTCCCCATGTCAGAGATATGTGGTTCCTTGGCTCCCAACTGCCAGGGCACCTTTCCATCTCTGTCCAAGCTGAAAAAATCAAAAACAAAAACACTAAGACTTATGATCAGGAACATGTACTTGCTTCTACCTAGTCTGAGCTTCTGCTTGGCAGTTACTATGGCTGTTAGCTTTCTGTTTACAATAATATAGAAGGATGTTAGTTGACACTTTCCCTCTTGTAGTCTCCAAAGTGGGAACAATAGATAACAAATATCCACACCTTCTTTAGCTTGGATCCTCAGAAAAACAGGCACGTAGGACAAGGAACTGTGTATAGAATGAGCACCACAATATTAAGAAACAGGAGTTACGGACTGGGAAGACGGAAACAGTAGAGGCAAGGCCATCCTTAGGGTGAATTAATCATCTGATCACCACCATGGGGACAGGGATTCAACACCTAGAATTTATCATAGGATGAGAGAACAGATTAGCTGCCTCCTGACCTGCTTTGGTCAAGTACTTCTCCTTGAGGAATTGGCTCCTTCATACTTTCAGGTCTACACATGGACCAGAGTGATGAAGAGGGCTCTTGCAGTGGTCTTATTTAAATGTGACACCCCAGAATAGAAAGCAATGGAAGTGAGAAGACGCACTATACCAATCACAGGATAAGGAAAGTTCCCTGAGAGAATGAAGAGGGAGCCATGACACACATCCATACAGATTTGCCAATAGGTAGCCAGCATGGTTCATGACCAGTCTCTGCTAATAACTCAACTTTGGGATGAATTAAGAAAGCAAGTATGATCAGATTCTTTGAAGGAAGGGAATTTGCAGGTATATAAAGTGCTGTGTCATTTTCTTTCCCCCCACCATAACTCCTTGCCACTAAACCAACTAAAGATTCCTTTAAACTGGAGGTGTTTAACCAAGGAAGCACTTGTCTCCTAACAGAATCACATGTCCTGGTAGCTATCACAGGATCTGGAAGGAGAGTTTGTGGGAGTCACATCCTTATAAAACACATGTGAAGATGACAGAATTCTGAAAGTTGTGCCCTGTATGGAAAATTCATCAAGAACAGATCAAGCACAGGTAATCTGGGAACTAGGACAACTGCAGTTTGGTGGGACATTCAGCTAGTAATCTATTTAGTTAGATGGTCACCTCAGGTAAAGATCATACTCAAGCCATCACTAAAGAGCTTGAACAAGGGAACTGGGGTGTGACTATAGGATAGACACTAACCAAGGCTGTCAGAGTTCAGCTAGAAAGTGGTGCTGCATGTAGACTATGCAGAGCTTCCTCTAAAACTCACATAGGAGCTGTATAAAAATCAGCTGGGCATGTGGTATGGAAGGCTCAAATGGCCAGGTGACAGCAGCAATGATTTATATCAGCTTTGCCCCTTTCCTATTAGAAACTTGAGAACCAGGAAAAAAGCCACAAGAGAGGAAAATAAAACACTACAGTGAAACCCACTCTCACTGTTGAGCTCCTAGGGAGAGGGGCATATAAACAAAAATTTAGATAGATGAGGTTGAAATTCTGATCAAAAGTGGAACTTAACATAAATATTTTCAGAGAATATAGAATTTTTAAATAAAAGATCTGAAAGATAATAACCAAATAAATAATGAACCAAATAATGAACCAAAGACGTAGGTTCACAGCAAAATATGTCACTAGGAAAGAAAAGAGGTTTCCAAGTTTGGAGGAGAATGAAGTTCTTAGTTGTTCTGCCCAGGAATGAGACTTGTCCTTGAAATTTGATGTAAACTCTGATTCCCACATCTGGAGGATCAGAGACAGATGGGACCACAGAATATACCTGGGATCAACTGCACATCTGCTGGATGCTGTGGACTGATGGCTTAGACCTCCTCCATCCTACATAGTTTTGTTGCCACAGGCCAGCTCCACCAACAAAACCCTCTGCACCTATAAACAACTGGGTTTGACTTTCATGGCTGGCAGCAAAGTTTTTAAGCTGGACCACCTCTTGTCTATTTCTGACATTTACCTAGTTCCATATTAGTTTAACATCTAGAGATCTGATTTTTAATCCTTGTAGAAATGTACCTTTAACTTTAGCTTGTAGAGAAATTCCCAGGGGCTAGATATTTCCAGTACCTTACCCCTATAGACTCTGACTTAATAGGCAGTCTACGGAAAGTAACTTGAAAACCATGTTCTAGAAAACATACTTCCTCACAGAACTTTCTACTGATACAGAAAAGTTCTATCCCTGTGCTATTCAAGATTGGGTTATCTTGTGGCTAATGGAACTAAGAAAGATAGTTTTAAATTTAAATTTTCTTAAATTTAAACTGGCACTTGGGATTAGAGCAACCATAGTGGTGAGTATGGGTTGGAATCTAGCTACTCAGTGGCAGAGTAAACATGTAGCAGCATTTGGAATCTTTTGAGAAATGCAGAATTTCAGATCTCATCTTGACGCAACTAGACCAACATTCACATTTTAGCCTGATTTCCGTGTAAACCTCATACCGATGAAGCCACTATTCACTTTATTTTAGTGCCTCTTCGAACTATTCTGTTCTGTTCTATTCCCACTTTATTGTAGAAAAAAATGAGTTCTTAAATTTCCTACCAAGCATATTAGATGTGAATGTAACCGACATTACTGGTCTGGAGTTGGGGGAAGGGAAAAATTGCCACCTGGTTGGAAAATGCCCTTCATGAATGATAGCTGGGGTTTGTGTTTTACTCTGTAAGCAACAGAGAAGCAATGAAGGTTGTTTCACAGGCAAGGAGTGTTTTATGATGTAACGCTTGCAAGCAAGGGAGAGAGTCTAAAGGAGATGGTCACACTGATAAGCAATCTTCACAGTTCACTGGCTCTTACATTATGTAGTTCTATAGGAAATGGGGTTTATCTCATCTTACCCTAGATTTGAAGGATAGCAAGTATTTAGGAACTACAGCAGTACATCTATTCTACACAGTCAGCATCCACGGGTATATCAACCCAGATCTTCAGAACAATGCAGTATTCTTTATCTCTAGGATTGGGAAGCAGGGGAAGAAAACATTCTTGAACTGTAGTTCTAAACAAAGTACTTCTCTGTGATCAACCAAATAGTCATCACTTACAATATATTCCTTGCATTTTCACTTACAATTGGAGCATCATTTGCTTTTTAGACACATCATGTTAACACTAAAAGCATACTGCTGATACATAAGTATATTTTGTTCACTTCTATTAGTGTAGTCTGTTATCATTATAAACCAGAATGTTAAAACAGAAAGTAGTTGTGACTGGTGTTAGGAAGAGGGAGAGGATGGCATGGGGGAAAAAGTGAAAGGAACTTAACAAGAAATTCCAGTTTTTCTTACTCAAGTCCCAAGAATCCTTTGATGGACTTCAGATAGGATAGCCTGAAGTCTAGAGGGGAAAGAACCATCTCCCTCAAAAAGGGATCTGTTGTTTCCTAGGGGACAGTAGTTTTAAAGCACGTGGTCTCTTCAGTAAAAGTCAAAGAGACAAGTCAAAGAGATAAAATTAGGTTTTCTTAATAGCTGATTTAGATTGAGATCAGCCTGTTGGGGAAGTTTATTTTTAGTTATGTTTGAAATTGTTTTCTGCACTGTTGGGTGAGGATCTAGCCTTGGCATTCTGTATTGTTAGCAAGTGTTGGCTTTCTATGGGGGTTGTTTAATTGCTAATGTTTGCATATGCTTTCATTAGAATACCCGAGGTGTTCTGAAAGAACAAAAACAGCTGAGCTGAGGTGCTTGGGGTTCCACTGTAGATCCAGTATGGCACTGGCCAAGATGGTAGTTTCATCTCCTGAGGTCTGGCAGAGTTTCCACATGTGCAAATGCCTCAATGTCTCCTTGGTGAGTCCACACAGTAGCGTACTGCTACATCAGCTCCTCACTCTGCCTTTTTGAAGGGTCTATGTCTGTAGGTATACAGACGTGGGAGGAACATTTAGCCACTTTTAGCCCATAGAGGCATAATGGTTTCTACATGGATCCCTAAGAACAAGGACTGACCTACTACACAAAAACCAACCTTCCCAAAACAGACAAGTGCCTTTAAAAGATTGCTACAAGACAACAGCAGACCCAAGATCAGTAATCAATCACACGGGCACAGATGAGCAGTTGCTGATGCATCTGTTTCTGGTACAAGCTGTTCTTGAGTCTCACAAGGAAAAACTTATGTTTTGCCAAGAAGTCAGCTGAAGAATTTGAAATGATGACAAAGACTTTTCCCAAGTGAAGATTTGTGCCTCTCTGGTTCATGAAGGCCTTCACATCTCACATCCACAGTGACAACCTTGAAGTCGTCATGACTAGAGAAGCTCCAAAGGAAGACAATGAAGACAAACTCACCTGTTCAGCAGTGTATCACGTCCTGAGATGCCAACTTTAAGGGCTGTGGAGCAATGCTCACTAAATACAATGGCAAATATTTATACATTTAAAAAGTTTCCTTACTTAACAGAAAAGGACAAAAAGTAATATGCCATTTAAAAACTACAGATCCCTTCATGCCAAAGAAATATGGATGAAATAGGGACAAAGCAATGAGGGAAAGAGTCAGTTGCATCCTTTTGTGGGGAGCCATAACAGAAAACAGTTTTGACAAGCTGAAGACCTCAATGCAAGTATAAATTGTATAGGGTGGGAGGCTGAGTAAAAGGACAAATGTTTCTTCTTGTAGTATGGCTATGAAAAAGATTTTAAGGCAGAGATAAGATATAGAGCTGGGGGCTAGCTCAGTCTGTAGAGTGCTTGCTACATAAGAGAAGCCACCTTGTGATCCCAGGACTCCAGAGATGGTGACAGGAGGATACCCAGGGCTTGCTGGTTAACAAAGTATAGCCTTCTTGTGAGCTTCAGGCCAGTGAAAGACCCTGATTCAATAAAAAAGTGGATGGCTCCTGAGGAACAACAAACATCTGAAGTTGACCTCTGACCTCCACATACATGTACACACATATGCAAGTATACCTACATGATCAAAACACAAATACACAGGAAGTGATAAAATAGATATTTCCCAAAATCCCTTAAAAGTTTCCAATACCTGATAGATGGCTTCTTTGACTGGACCTAGATAGTGGCCTCCACATGAAGGACTAACACATAATTCACAGGTGAGAAATGACCTGCATGAGTCAAGCTTCACAAGATGTGGATTTTATAAAATCACATTTTAAAGTAAGTAAAATATTTACAAGGCTTTGCCATACATTGAAACTTTTCTGACCTTTCTAGGCCACAATTACAATTGGTAAGTTGGTACCTAAACATATATTTTTGAAATATAAATATGCATAATTTGAATTTTCTCTGTAAATGGCCATGTTCTATTAATGACAGAGACGGAACTACTTTCAAAAGAGGACTTGTGGTTGAGGGTATGGTCCCCAGGTAAAGTATTTACCTAGCAATATATGAGGCCCTAAGCTTGATTCTTGAAAGGTGGAAGGAGAAGAGAGAAGGGAAAGGAGGAAAGAGCCAAAGAAGTAAGGAAGGGAGAGGTAGACAATAAGGGAAGGAGGGAGGGAAGGTCAGCAATAGATATACTGAAAACGGTTATTTGTCATGACTTTAAATTGTGTAACTGAACTGCAAAATCCATGTGATACCCATACACTTTCATATCTATACAATTAAAATTGGAAACATACTTTTCTAACTTGGTTTAATACCTTTTTAAAAATTCAATAAGCTGTGAACTTATTTATTAACAATGTAGATGGGTCACCTTTAATTCCAGCAGG
Organism: Cricetomys ansorgei; assembly: GCA_026225945.1. Lineage (NCBI taxonomy): Eukaryota > Metazoa > Chordata > Mammalia > Rodentia > Nesomyidae > Cricetomys > Cricetomys ansorgei. The sequence goes on along the minus strand of JAMJFZ010001100.1, from coordinate 8,697,994 downwards.
CAGAGGCAGGTGGATCTCTGTGAGTTCCAGGCCAGCCTGGTTTACTGGTCTACATGGTGAGTTCCAAGACAGCCAGGGCTACATAGTGAGACCCTGTCAACAAAAAAACAAAAAAAAAACAAAAAAAAAAACCAACAACACTGGAAAATCTGTCCTAATCCCAAGCCATGCAATTAATGATGTTTTATGAAACTTAAGTCAGCAACTCATGCAACAATTTTTAATATCAAATATTCTAATATAATACACCCCAAAATAAACTAGTTTTATACTTATATACTGAGGAATGGTGGTAGGAAAATATTAAATCCTTTGTTTTCCATAGTTACTATTATATTTCTATGAGAATAGAAAACTTTGTATATATAATAGTCAAAACACCAGAATTCAAAAGTTACATTGCTCTTCAAGCTGAGGTTTTATGGAGAGCATTCATTGCCACTGACTGGTGTAATGGTATATGTATAGTGTACAGTGAACAGTTTGTGTTTAAAACCAAGGCTGTGATGAAGTCCTGTGATAAAGCATTTTGAATTCAAAATGTTTGATTTTGAATTAATTTTCAGTTCTCACACATTCAAAAATCTTTAATGTTTGCCAACGTGTATGTGTGTGTGTGTGTGAGAGAGAGAGACCTCTAAGCTCAGTTACACAACTCCCATAGTTTAAGAAGCTTGCTATGGTACACACCTGTAATCCCAGCACTTGGTAGGTATAGGCAGGAAGTGGCCATCAGGTCTATTATGAAGAGTTCTAGTTTAGTAGTACATAATCTGTCTTAAAAACTCAAAACCAGGAAGATGGCTCAGCAATTTAAGAGCCTTTCCTGCTGTTCCAGAGGATCCAACTTCAGTGCTCAGCAACTTAAGTCACGGTGCTCACAACCACCTGTAGAGCTAACCTCAGGGGAACCAATGGCATCTGAGGCCAGAGGGTCTGGCTTCTGCATGTAATGGACATATATGGTAAACACACACACACACACACACACACACACACACACACACACACGCTCATCAATCAATAAATAACACGCCAGACTTCATCAGAGAAATTAGTGCAGTTACTCAGCTGGTCAAAGTAGGGAGAGTAAGTGTCAATGGAGGGTTCAGCTGTTTATTTGTGTCACATTTGCTCCCCAAGGCTGAGGGACCATTGCAGAAGAGAGGAAAGCAAGATTTAACACCAGAAGTCAGAGAAGACCAGAGCAAAATAGTGTCTTCTGGATGTGACAGGAAAGCTGTACTCATGAACTCGTACCAAATGTAGTTGACTGACCAAGATCAAGCCAGTCAACACTGTGCCAGGAAGAAGGAAGGGATTTGTGAGCCTCCAGCCCTAACTGAGGAGCTATGGCCAGGTGACAACTTCTGGGGGAAGGGGAATTGGTTTTCTTTTTTTCTCCCATTTTGTTTTTATTTTTGATATTGTAATTTAATAAAGACATTTCTGTTTTACTTTTCTTCTCTCTGAACCCTGCCATATATTCCTTTCTGCCCTTTTTCAAATTCATGGCTTCTTTTTTCATTACTTACATACAAATATGTATTTGTATATACATATGTTTTCCTAAATATAATCTGTTAAGTCAATATAATGTTACATGTATGTATGTATGAGTTATGGCTTCTGGCAGGTCAATGATACTCCATTAGGTAATCCCACACCTAGGAGTATATGGGCAGCACAAATTGGAATCATGGGCTATTTTTAGATAGATAGATAGATAGATAGATAGATAGATAGACAGATAAGGTAACAATAATTTGGGTATGGGTAGGAAGATGAGGATGGGTCTGGGAGGAGTTAGGAGGAGTTGGGGCAATTTTGATAAAAATATATTGTATGAAATTCTCAAAGAACTAAAACAACAACAAAAGAACACAGACAATGCAACTCAAAGACACGACTGGCCAAAGTAGTGCCCTTGAAGTAATAGAACATTTGTTCTAGAATAATCCAACCTATGGTAATGCCAAGTAAATAGAATCTAAACAATAAATAGGGACCACCATAAAATCCAGCACATGCACATCAGTGGCAGGCATCACTGAAGTGGGTTCATTCCTTCATCGGGAATTATTTGTTATTTATTTTGTGCTGCAGTCTGTAGCAGGTCTTGAAATGATTATGAATTTGTCAAGATGTACTTTGAGGAGCTTTGAGCTAGTGAAAAAAATAAACATATAACTATGCAAATACAATGTGAGCAACTGAACTTCAGAAATCTCTACAAGAAACACACATATCCCACCCCCAAACCCCCTCAATCCCAATATACACACAAATCTGGGGCCAGGAACTGAGCTTTTTCATGAAGCTACTCATGTCTCAATATATTTAATCAGTCCTTTAGGTAGGAGGACACTGGGATTAAATGTGAATTATTCTTATCTACTGATAGACCTACAACTTCATACAGTTTAGTTTTAGTTCAGTTAAGCACATTTGTATAAAATATGTATAATCCACCTATTTGTGGCTCTGGGGTTTTCAACTCTTCAAGACTAAGAAGTTAATGGAATGCTAGTTCTCCTCTACCTAGATTGCTCCTTCTCCTGAGATCCTCTTCATTCTTGCAGCATCCAATGTTAGTTTTGCATCACTGTGACAGAATATCTGTCAAAAACAAATTCAGAAAGGGAGGATTTAGTTGGGCTCATACTTTCAAAGGGTTTCATTCAGTTCAGGAAAGCAGGGAAGGCAAGCTAGAAGAGTGTCATTCACAGCAGTGTGGACTTCATCACAGCAGATTAGGAAGCAGAAGGTCAGAGACAGACCAGGGGCAGATCTAGTTCCAGTAGTCTGCTTCTGCCAGCGAGAATCTACCTCCTAGGGTCTACTTCTTGAAAAGCAATGCTATCACTGGAGACAACTGTTCAATACATGAACTGTAGGGGCATTTCAGATTCAATCCATAAATATGATGTCCTACATTGTGGTGCTCATTCCATGGGTCGCAGATGTCCTAATCACAGTCACGGTGTCATCATAATCTGCATCATTGATGGGGTTCTTCCTTCCAATACCTTCAACAGGAATACTGCCTTGTAGGGTTGGTCACTCAGAAACAACTGTCTTTTAGGGGTGCGTATGAGCTATTATGCTTGTTAGTTACCAAAAGACTTTATAAGAAGCAATTTAAGGAAGTATTTATCTGGCAATCAACAGTCCATCATAGCATCCAAAACACGGGGCACCCGCAGTTGGAAACAGAGAGCAATGAGCTTAGTGCTCAGCTCATTTTCTCCTTTTCACTCTGTCCAGGACCCCGGCCCATGAAACAGAATTACCATTTTTTGAGGGGTAAGTCTTCACTGCTTAGCTAAACCTTTCTGGAAACACCCTCATAAACACATCCAAGGATGTGTCTCTATGATAATTCTAAATCCTGTCAAGTTGACAAGATAAATCATTACAGGGAGAGAGCCTCTGGCTTCTGACTTTTCTGAATCTCAGATACTCAGCAATTTCCAGCCAGGCATTTCTCTATTCTACCTACACCTGACTCTTACATGCTCTCCTTTGGTATAATAACAACAGAGGTTGAGTTAAGAAACCAGGCTTTCCAGACCTCAGCAGCTCAGTAATTTTATGACGTATCTATTTCATGCCAACAATCATGTCAGATATATTAACATTTACCTTAACCTTGCAGCTGAATGAACAAGATTAGCCAGTATAATAATGTCATCATAGCTTATAGGAATTCTATTTCTCTATCGTTTCTCATTGTATATCCTAAATTGTACAGATCCACTGTTAGCCAAATTGGTGTTTTTTAAAGTGTTTTTTTTTTTACATTTGTGCATAAAATATCAAACTCTATGTTATTATGTAAAAAACAGTAGATCTGTGTCTTAAATGAAATACCTGTACATGTATTCTGTTTACTATTTCAAAATGTTACCAAACACTCTACACCAGTTATCCACTGAACATAAGAAGCTCTTTGGAACTTATAGTCTCATCAACGGGAGAGACATGGACATTAGCAACTGCTATGTAGGACTATGGGAAAATAGGGCACTGGTCACACCAAGAGAAGGAGGAAGAACTGGAACTGGCAGTTGAGGAGCCAAGGAAGACCTCCTAGAGGTGACAAAGCAGGAGAAGAATCCTGAAGATGCACAGCAGTTCCCAGGACAAAAGAAGATAGTGCTGAGACACAGGAAAGCATGCTTGCACAGGGCAGAGCACAGAACAGCCTGTGATGCTCAAAGCACGCACAGAAAGATCATGCGGGAGGAGAGGGAAAAGTGATAGAAAAAAAGTAGGAGGCCCCTTACAAGCCACAGTGGAAGGCTGTTACAAAGTCTCTAAAATACTCCAATCAAGAGTACACACATTACATTTAAGTCTTATCAGATCGTCCCTGAAAGAAAATGGAGGCAAAAGAAGCTGAGCATGAAGCCTGCCTACTTCAGCTGAGAAATGCTGAGGGTTGAGGAAAATAGCAGCAAGATAACAGGAAGGAGAGAACAGATGTAGATGGCATCCCAGAGACAATGCCAGCAGGAGCTGGTGACAGGCTTGCGGGTGGGACCCAAGCAAGCACGCATGTCCAGGAAGACCCCTGAGTGTCTTGTGATAACCAATCTTTCCCCTTAACAAAATTACCTCTCCCTGACTGTGAGGCCATCTGGCAATGTGCAGCCCATGGCAGCTTCCATTTCCAAATGGATCCCATGAATCAACAGAAATGATTCCAAACTTATATCAGATCTTAAAGTCCTAAGGGCCAGAGACCAATCAACTGAATCAAAGTATGTAAACCACAAAAGGTTCCTATCTATTCACCATACAAAGCTACAAAGTATCACATAGAAAATTTGAAGATGAGTAAATGAAGCCATGATTAGGTGGTATAATACTCTTGGGGACTATTTTATCCATACCAAGTACTGCTGAACCAATTAATAACAGCTGTGTCTCCATATGCCAGAGCAATCAGGTATATGACAGGACATTAAGAAATAGAGCCTTCATCCCCCAATTTCTATGTTTCTCTAATACTCATAAATATTTAATCTAAACTGCAAGGCAGAAAGGTCAACTTACCATCTTAACACCAAGAAGCTAAGCTGAAAATCACACAGCTTTTGCCTCCGTTTGAATTAATATTCTAGTATCCACACTTCTATTGATTTCTAAAATGGTTTTATGTTAGATATTTCATATTTACACTAAAAAAAACCCACCACAATCCATATTCACTTTAATGTACCATTTTTCACTCATTTTTGACACGGTGAAAATACACATATTTTCTTCACATTGGTACAAAGCACTGAGTGTGGCTGTCATCATTACGACTTAAGATGCTGGGGAGTCTTCATAGAGGACTTCATCTACCTTCATGTCATGCTCATCCACAGGGACCTGGGGACAGATCTGCTCTTTGAAAGCCAAAGCCAAGGTGTAGGGCTTCACTTCCTGATGTTGCACACAGCGCTTCAGGTAGGTGTCATAGTAGCCCTTGCCCCGCCCCAGCCGGTTGCCATCTTTGTCAAACCCAAGGCCTGGCATGAAGATGAGGTCAAGTCCACCTGTGGAAAACAGGAATGTATTTGGAGTACCAATGGTTACTGCATGATCACTTTGGGATAGTGTGTGGGTTTTGTATCAAACAATATCAGCCCTCTTTCTGATTTCTAAAGAAAAATATGATCCTTGTGAAATTATGAAAAAAAAACTGAGTTAGACGAAGAACAAATCATTCTTCGGTAACTCAGTTAGTTCTGCATCCATCGTTCAGCAGTTCTGAAGTGTGGCTCCACAGAAATAGCAGATTCCCATCCACACCAGGTAGAGGGCGCTCCATGGGCAAAGCCTCAGAACTTCCTTTAACTCTAGCATACAGCTGATTTCCACATGCCTGTCCAGTTTGGGAGCAAGTACTTTGGGATAATGACAGATGGAGGGATGTGAGTGAATAAGAGAACAGCAGAAATGATGGAGAGATTTTTACAGCTATTAAGAGTACCAAGCAGTCCATAGAGCCCACTCCTCTTCCTCCCTTGCACTGACATGCAACGGCAGGCTCAGACTTAGAGCTTAGCTGTGGGTTAACCACTTGCACAGTGCTGCCGGCAAGGCATACTATGGCTAGAAGTCAAGAACTCTCCAGCACAGGGTGCTGGAGGTAGAGTTGTTCAGAATGACAGCTAGAGTGGCTCCAGCTTCAAGTAGCTGCCAACTTCCTATGAGGTGAACTCCACTTCCTGTTCCTGGCATATACCTACCACCCTACCTGCCAACATCCCACAATGAAGAGCTCAGCTGCAGTCAGATCCAACCCTCTAAGCCTGCCTGTCTATGCCAAGCCATGCTTGCTAAAAAGGTGGTGTCCCTGGCCTTTCATCTTTGTCCCTGTCCCATTCACTTATCTCTATAGGAATGGACAATGTCCTGTACACTTGGACCCTGGTCTGTCTGGTCCTCTTTATGTTTCTGAGCAACTGACTTAAAGTTCTTGTCTTCTAAACCTGTAATAAACATTTATTTTCTATGATTTCTGCCTTTCCATGGTGTAAAAAGGTGTCTTATAATTTCTCAAAGGGGAAAATCTCTGTCTTCAGGAGATGGCAGTTGAGTTAAAATTTGTCCACATGTGATATCAGCCCAAGACAACATCTCTATCAACTGTCCAAAACAACAGAGACAAGGGGTGCAGAGACTCCAGAGAGAGTAAATAAGCCTAGCTGGGCGACAAGACCAGGTCATGAGGTATTTTGACTTGACATGGATTTTAAGAACATGTGAAGAGTCAGATTTGATTATACCCTAAAATTGAGTAGCAGGAGCAGTGTAATGAGAAAGGGGTAGGCAGCTGTTCTGCTTGCTGGGGAAGGAAAATTAGGGTAAAAAGTAGGGGGTCGTAGGTGTTCAGCTCTTTCCAGCAGTAGCAGTGGAAGTAGGACAACAGCAAGCAGGTTTCTCAGAAAATTAAAAGTAGAACTACCAGAAGATCAAGCAACCCTACTCCTGGGTATTTATCCAAGTGAATTAAATTCAGGATCTTAGTGGATCTTTATGCTTTCATTTTTATTGTAGAATTGTAAACAGTAGCCAAAAAGATGGAATAGCCTAAATGTTCTTGATAGCAGCAACTGATCAAAACAAACAAACAAAAATCAAAACAAAAAAAAAAACAATAGTACATACAAATAAATGGTAAAGTATTAATTTGCTATCAAATAAAAGAAAATTTTGTAATATTGGACATGGATGAACCATGAGGTCACTATGCTAAATGAAAAAATCATATAAATACAAGCACTATATTATTCCACTTTTATTAGGTATCTAGATTAGTTAAACTTTTACAAACAGAAGTTTATAATCGAGGAAGGTGCTATTTGAGATATAGAGCATTTCCATCATGCAAAATGCAAACGTTCTAGAGGTCTGTGTTATGACATTGTGTTTTTATAGAGAAAACAAATGCACTCTGCACGTAAAATTTTAAGAGGTTACATCTCAAGTTGCATACTATTTAACATAATAAAAAATAAAATGTAGATGCAAAGCAACAAAAAGGGAAGCCAGCAGAACAGCCAGGATATCTACCAGTGCCAAGGAAGGAAGAGAAGGCAGAATTTTGGAGCAGCCATATTTATGCTGGTGGAAGAAAAGAATGAGGAAAAGACACAGGCAAGGAAAGTCATTCTCAGCCCTCAAGCTGGAATCAGTTTGCTGCCACTGCTCTTGCTTGTCCCATGCTTGGTCTGCTGCTCTCCCTGGAGTCTAACTTGTAGAGCTGAGTGTATATGTCTCTGTCGACTCTGCTGGACAGCAAATTTCCTTGCAGGCCATAATTTTTTTCCAAGTCATCCTTCATGCTTGAATTTTAATAGACTTCTAGAGCACAAAGACTCTGAAAGATGAGTACATTATCTTCAGATGGATCAATCCTGGCATGATACTCCCTGCTTTAAAAACTCTAAGGTACATATATTTGGATTAAAGAAGCAACATTATGGGACAAAACGAATAAACCTATCCTCGCATGGCTGCTAGTTTGATGTGAACTTTGTAGTCGTTAAGCAGAAGTGAGAATGGCCTTCGGACTGTTGGGTAAAGCAGGGATCTGAAACTGCCCTTCAGGGATCTCGACTTTCTACTTGGGATGCTGCTGTTGTGTCCCTGCTCATAGGATTACCCTCACCCGTCTCCCTTCCACTGTTGTGGACTTGACTGTGGCCCCCGGTTCCAGTAGTTAGTTAGAAAGTTCTTTCTGGTACGCTACTATTTCTGCTGTTCGGTTAATCTGAGTGTTTTTCTGAATACATACTGCACTCCTTGCTTGACTTCATCTATCTGTTGTTGTCCCTGAAGTTGTTTCTGTGTCTTGCCACCATCCTTTCTTCCCTTCTCTCCTCTCCCCCGCATGATCTCTCTCTCTCTCTCTCTCTCTCTCTCACACACACACACACATACACACAGACACACACACACAGACACACACACACATATCACACATATAACCCTCTGGGAATCTTCATACTTCCATAACCCTAACCCCAGTGGTGAAGAAATCAGTGGGACAAGAAAAGCAAGTACAAGCTCAACAGGCCTCACATGCCACACACACTAGAGTATGACCCTAGACACACCCTAATATACCACAAAGTCAAAATTCAATAGGAATGACAGAAAAGCCTTTCTTCTTCGCACATATTCTTCCAACATCTCTGGCATGGTCCTGTTTACAATGATCACAGGCTCATTAACAGAGGATGATGACATTAGCACAGAATTCAAGGAGAGACCACAGTCCTGATTTTGTTTACCCCTTGTGCTCTTGCCTCACAGGCCCAGCTGGAGTAGAATGTTAGGACAGCCAAAGAGTTCCCATCATCAGGATTGCAACAGGGACTTCAGGAAGAGGTCTCTGGGGGTCATTAAATTCTTCTGCACAGCCATAGTTTATTATTTGTTTGTTCTTATTGAGGGGGGTGTAGTTTCATAGCTTTCTTGTATTCAAAACTGTAAAGCCAACTTTTAGAAAACTGCCCCAGCCTTACACCCTGTGTTTGTTTACAATCTTTCTTTCCTCCATTATTTGATACTGCTCTGAAACAGCAGCCTCCTCTGAAGGCAACTGGTAAGAGACAATGCCATGGCTATTTCCTAGCTATGGCATCAAGGACGAGTCATTTCCAGGCAGTGCTTCAACATTATTACCTGCAAATCTTGGTCACCCGCTGGTCACAAACATTAAATTAGATGATACCTATGAATTCTATGGTTAAGTACCATCTATGATAATCATAATTATTATGAGGCTTTCTCTTTTGAATTAAGAAATATGAGGCATCATTTCTGGAACAGGCTGGCGGGGAAAAGGAAGGAGTTCCTCTGGAACTCCAAGTGAAACCAGGCAGACCTACTTACTCCAGTCTTCCCTTAGAACCAACTCATGCATTCCTTCTTCCCCAGGGTTCAGCAAAAGAAGGAGCAAGAAAACTAAGAGAGTGCAGTTGAAGAACTGGAGTTAGGTTTGTTGATTTTTGCTTTGTGTAAAAAGCCAAAGAGTAAATAATTTAGGCTATGAGACACTGTGGGCTATGGTCAGTTTTGTACTGTGATGTACAAATGGAGCCACAGACAATATACACACAGACAATTATGGTTGTGCTTATTTACTACAACAGGTAGAGGGCCAGACTTGGCCCACAGGCTACAGATGCTACCCTGTCATGGAATATAGAAAGAGTTTCTGAAACAAGAACAGAGGTGGAGTCAAAGATAAAGAGAGTAAGAACAATATTTCTTAGAAGTGACAAGGAAGCAGCCATTATGGAAAGGGACATAGTGAGGATGGGAATAAGCAGAGCTGTGGACTCTTCATCAAGAAAAAGAATCCTATGAAATAGGCTTTGGGGAAAGACGAAAGGGGATTTTATGCATGGTTCTACTCATTCTAGTTCTGAGGACTTAGCTCACTCTTGGGAACATATTTTTCAGTAAGACAATCATAGATGTCTCAGATATCCTGAACTCACTCCCCAGGGAAAACATCTCCAAGATGGAGCTAGTTCAGCCACCGGATTGTCTACCTAATTCTGAGACTAGGTGTTGGAGCCCAAGAGATACGACAGCCTTCTGATCTGAGTTCAACAGTCACAATGCTCTTTAACTCTTTTTGTCTTGCATTTCTTGATCACACTTTTCATACTCTTCTTCAGGAACTTCATGACTATGATTTAGTGCAGTTGCCCCTCTGCACTAGTGTGGGACTGTGATAGAGCTAACAGTGGCTCGAAGCTGGCTTGAAACCCGGAGTCATCCCAGGAGATGAGAACGGTAGGCGTTCAGCTGCTCCTCACTTTGGCCCTGGCCAGAACCCAGCTAAATATTAACTATTGCCTGCTTCACAGAAGCAAAAGGAATGTGGCTTGGTTGGTGCTAATCTGTGCTGTAGCTGGAAACCTAGGGATGGGTCCATTCACTGATAAGGTGCTTTCCTCTTTTTCCCTGTGAGACCACACCTTATACAGAAGGTGCCCTTGCAAGACCCTGATACTTAGACTTGAGCCCCACATGCAAATAAGGCTACCCCAATATCCTTGTCTGAGCCAATGGATCCCAACCCTGGGTACCAAAGACCCTCCCCTGCTTGTGGTCCTATATATGTAACCTATACACTGCATTAAAGTGATCTCTGCTTCTACCAGAAGAGAGTCCCGAGGCTTGATTCATTGCATCTCATTCATTGGATTCTCTGTGCTGAGATTCGGATCCCTGCACATAGGTCCAAGCCTACCCCCTCACCCCATCCCCACCCTGTTCTTTCCTAGCTCTCGCCTCCAACCTCCCTTCCCACTGGCTAGCATAAAGTGGGTGGGAGCAGAGAGGGAGAGGCTGGAACACCCACGGAAACCAATGCACTAGGGCCAGAGTTCTCATCTTGTGATTCTGAAAGTACTATTCCTCTGGGAAGTCTAACTACTTATCCTACTTCCTAAAATGCAATTGTTTTTTTCCTTCTTGGCCCTTCCTTGCTCAAAAGCATTTAGCAGGGCTGAGAACGTAGGTAGGTGGCAGAATGTTTACCTACTGTACACAAAGCCCTATGTTTGATCTTCAACACTGCCTGTAAAAACAGGCAGGGTGAACCATGCATATAATCCCAGCCAATAATTCTAACAGGAGGATCAGGAATTCAAAGTTATCCGTGGCTACATGGAGTTCAACCATCCTGCCTTATAAGAGACCTTGTTTCAAAAAACAAAACAAAAAACAAACAAACAAAAAACAATAAGAATTACAAAAAAAAAATCCAAAAAGTACATTTAGTATCCCCTTTAATGATAACATCTGAGTTGTCCTTGCTTAGCTACACAAGCCTCTTCTAGCTCCCAGTCATTATCCTCTACATCAATTCCCCTGTATTCCTGTGTCATCAGTTATATCAACTGATCAATGTCTCACAGACCCACTTGTAATTTCCTGTCTGCCTATCTCTGTTCCATCCCCACGAGCTGCCTTATCTAATATAGCAATGGTCATATAACAAGCCTCAGTTAAGTTTCCATGCAGTTCTTTTGTCTAATCACTATGCTATAACCAGCCATTGCCCTGGAGTCCAGTAAGCAGTGGAAATCCTTCCTTCCTTCTAGGATTCCTTAAAGCTCAGCTTAAAATGGGCGAATGAGAGTGAAGGAGTGAAGGACATAACAAGCAGCCTGTGGCTATATTACATCACTCCTAGGTTCCTGACCATATCTAAGTAGTCACTTGCTTAGATCATCACATGAGATACTTCACTATGAACCACAGTGCAGGTTCAAGAAGAGCAGAGGTCAGGAACCAACATCTATGAAGTGTCCACCAGTGCCCAGCATGCTACTATCCCCTAGGAATACAGGGGTGAGTAAAAGTGCTGCAACTACAGGCAGGCAGGAGGGTGCAGACTGCACTTCACACATGGAAAGCAATTCAGAGAGCTCAAAGGAGTCTTTATAGTCATTCAGTTCAAAGAGGAAGCTATCCCAGGAGGGACAAGATTCAACATCTACACTCTCTCCATTGCTAACAGGTACAAGTATAGCCGAGCAAAGGGATAGGAGAAACACAGCAACAGGCCAACTGCTTTACAGACCACTGTCAGTACAAAAACACACCTCTCATCTCAAAGGGAATAAGGGGTAAATTATTCTAAAGCCAAATATTAGTGATCAGGAACATGGATTCAGGCTATTCCAAAGACTAAGTTCCAGGGTGCCAACAGTTTCGTGAAGTTTTTATGATTACAGAACAAAAGAAAGTCATAAATCAAGGCACTTTTCAAATATGTGGGTGGGAGCATCAGACAGGCAGTGATGGCAAAGCAGAGGAATTGCCTTTAGAGGCTTCAGGTGCTAACTGGTGGCATTCTTATCCTTTGGGTTGGTGGGAACTAGTGGTTTGTTAGTGTATCACAAAAAGTTCTCACCTCGTAATCACAAGGACATTGGTATAGCATAGAACTGGGCAATGAATAGCTTCATGGGGTCTAAAGATAGCTCATAATAATTTAGCTACAGATCATGTAAACTATAATCAGCCTTGTAGAATTCTTAACACAAGTGAGACTTTTTGTAGAGGCAGGTCTTCAGCTCACACCACTTTACTGAAAGAAAACTGTGCAAGCCCCTAGATTGGAATCTTGGCACTACTATGTAATAACTATGAAACTTCAATCAAAACTGCCTTCACCTAAAACCATGAATGAATAAGCATATTATGATGTAAAGCATCCCTGAACTATTAATATCAAATGTCAACCTAATCAACTGATGCATGCATACTCTTTAGGTCACACAGCTGACTGCAGAGACTCAGACATATCTATCAAGCATGCTTCCATGGCATAAATAACCTGAAATCCCCAAATAAAACACAGGATCAGTAACTATTATAACAACTCTTGTGACAGACTCAGAAATCAATACTTTGCACTCCTCATGGTTGTGTTAGAGCAGACTGATGCACCATGCTTACTCTTCATAGTAAAATAATGCAGAACACACAAAGTAATGAACAAAACCAATTACGTGTTTCCGTAAGACATAGCCAACTTCGGATTCTATGTATAAATGGTTTTGAGAAAATACATTTTTCTGGAGCAGCAGGATGGCAAGTTAAAGGTGCTTGCCAACAAGCCATATGGTGGAAGAACACTGACTCCCTGCAAAATTGTCCTCTGACTCCTCAAGTATACACACATACACACACACACACACATACACACACACACACAAATAAAAATTTAAGAAAAAAAAAGAAACCTGGAAACCCATGAAGAGTTAATCAATAAAATCATCTAATAAAAACAGGTAATTAAAAAAGATATTTACATCTTAAATGAATTCTCACTCTGTCCCAACATGTTTTGGTCCTGGGAATCTCAGTGTAGAGTCATACACATCTAAAGACAGGATGACGTCTGTCATTTTGTTCATTTTGGCATGAATATGAAATTCTTGCTTTGTCTCAAGCACCAATGTTTGCATCAAAATACAGAATCAACATTTATCACCAGAGCACTGGGCCATGCACACCACACCAGGTAAGAAGTACTCCTGGGCATTCTATTGACCAGCTAGTGGTATATCTAGATAGCATCTAGACAAGATCATCTATCTGTGCCTTACATTCAAACCTGAGTATATTGTAAGGGTGAGGCTTTACTCAATCCCATGAACACTAATATGTTTAAATGAAAGAAGTATTTACAGATCCGGACTAGAATCCAGAGGGCATCCACTGAGGTTTTCATGTTTCTGGGTCTCTGAACAAAGAATTAGACCAGGGACATATGATAGAGATACAAACAGAGGCCATTTCTTAAGAAAGAAAACACTCCTGAATGTAGAAGCAGGCCAGAGAGCTGGGACAGCTTCCCATCTCAAAATCCCTAGGCCACTAGAGTCATTACCCTTCATAGGTCATTTTCATAGCACCCATCTTATCCCACTTTTCTACATTTGTCCCTTACATGCAATCTTGATGAGAAGAATTTCCTGTGCTCCTGCCAAATCACTTCTCTCATGTCAACCTTGATGCCTGTCTGTGCCCTAATCTTCTACAGTCAGCTGAGATAGGAATTTAGATTCTTCTGAGCAAAGTTGACACAGAAGGGACTTGAAGTGCATATGGCACTAACTGCTGAATTAATGCCAGTTTCCGCCCTATCACAGGAGCCTGAAAATACCCCAGACCAAAAGTCAAACTAAGGCAGCCTGTGAAGCCAGTTGCATTTCTCTCTATATCTGTAAATTCCCATGAGGCCATCTCAGGAAGGATGCACACACAAAAAGTGGCTGCATCCCAGATGAAAAGTTGGGGAGCACAAGGGCCTGGATGAGAAGAGGAACCTATACCTCCACACTACTGCTGTGGATTTTTATCACATGGCACATGGAACCAGAAATGTAAAATTCTCCCCTTAAATGTCAACTTTCTGTGTGAAGGCAAGAGCCTAGAAGATGGTCTAGCAATCAGTTGAGTGTACTAGCTTCCAGATGGATCCCACAACAACCTTGAGTAGCTAAGAAACTTCTAAGTAATTGAAGCTCTCCTTAAAACCTAACTTCTTCCTAAGATGGGACAAATACTACCAACTTTATAGAGTGACTAAATACATAAAGGAAGTATGTCAAAACTCAATAAAGTGTTCAATAAAACACAGGCTTCTCTTACACTTACGGATATGAAAATGCCTATTCTCTTGATTCTGAACATTTTTTTTTTCTTCAAAGACTTACTTAGATTTTTCTTTTTTATCAGCCCAGTCTTTCCCAAGAGCAAGCCTGGCTCTCTATCGCCACCTGCTGTCAGCTAGAAATGTGAGGGCAGAAGCCATCCACAAGAGATGTTCTAGTCAGGAGCACAGCATTAACCACGCAGCCATGGTGGCTCTACAAAGATGTGACTGAAAAGCATTCTGGTCACAAACCACCTTTCCTTTTACAGAGGATTCTCTAGGAAATGTTTATAAGAAAAGCAGGAACAATGACATTGATCCTTGATGCTCACTTTCAGCTGTGCTGTCCACTTCACAGACAACCTCAAGTCATCTGCCCACAAACTCCACAAGACACTTTATTATCTGCTTTTCCCAAATGGGAAAATCAAGACTCAAAGAGATGATGTAATTTGATGAAGTCATATAGTCACTGATGCTGTTTCTAGTGCTGGAGAAGATGGAAGCTTCTTGCTGTAAGGCAGACAAAGAATATTCTGCTGGATCTGCCAGGAAGCAGACTCAGTCACACTGAATACAACTTCTATACTATACTAGTAAGTCTTGGGCCACAGTGTGGACAGGTGGCACAAAAACTGAGAAAAGGGAAGAAGTTCAATAAAGGGGCCAGTTAAAGAGCTGGCAGTGCTTAGGAAGTAACTGCTGGGGAACACTGGTCATCCGTAGACCTGCAGGGGGTAGGAGTAGGGAGAGCATGCCTGTGGCACCAGTAGAATGGTGGCTGGTCAGGGTTGTCAGTGCTGCCCTCGGGTACAAAGTGTTAACTCCCCCAGCTCACTCTTCAGCATCCTCTTGTCTCTAATATGCCCACAAAGCCAACCTTTCTGGGCTTTTAGCAAATGAAGGGTGAAAAAGAGTCTAGAGGAAACTATCCAATAGATCTAGCAAGATTTAAATGTAGTTATTATCAGTGGTTACTTCTAGGCATGGAGACCTCGGTTATTTTTAGTTTTTACTTTATGTCTCATCTTTATGGTTAAATACTGATGGATTTGTTTGTTTTATCTGGGCATAAAATGATTGTCCCAGTGCTATAATGGAGTAGAGATCTCTTTGGCCCATAGCCAAAGTAACAAAATAAGTAACGGTAACAAAATAAGAACAAAAATGTTCTATGGTAATGGCAATGGAGCTATGGACCCCAGTAGAAGGAGGTGAAGGAGGGCCACAGGATCCTCAGCTGGGATTCTAACCATTACTCCTTCCTACAAACCAGCTGCGAGTACTCTTAGGCGATGCTACAGTAAATAAAAAGAGGAAGATTAACTGAAAGTGAGACTCCATGACACAGCTTTCACATCATCATCCATGATGGACTGGGACTTTGCAGCGATGCAGCTGTTTTGGGGTCACCCGCTCTCTTGTAAGTAACTCCTTACCATGTTCCTATAAACAAGCCCAATAAGCAAACTCCTCACTTTGATTGTCTTTAGTGCTACATCTGAGACAACTGATGCCTTTTCACATCTTCCCAGAAAAAAAACCACAAAAACAGAGCACAGCTATTTTCTTTTAGTAAATGTATGTAGATATGTATGTATGTATGTATGTATGTATGTATGTACACTCTAGAATATTTCTAGTCTTCACCAGAAAACATACTTCAACGCATGTTAGTTATTTTCTTAAACTTAAAACCTTTAATTACAGCCAGGCAGTGGTGGTACATGACTTTAATCCCAGCACTGGGGAGGCAGAGGCAGGTGGACCTCTGTGAATCTGAGGCCAGCTTGGTCTATAGAATGAGTTTAGGACAGCAAGAGTTACAACAGAGACACCCTGTCTTTAAATTCCAACCCCCCCAAAAAAACCCCTAAAAACTTTAATTACATCGTTACTAACATTTTATCTAGAAAATATGTCCCAAATATTAAGACAGCAAGTAGCAATAATCTGGCATTTTATTAGACACTGTGACCATCACTACTATCCCTATGAACAACAATTGTTTTTTACCAACAACTATAGATGAAAGACACCAAATTAGGTGCCAAGAACCAAAGTGGGATGAGGAGAATTAGTTCTGGGTGATTATGGTACATGTACATGTAACAATTTTGTGTGTGTATGTGTGTACATGAGCACCCATTCAGAAACACAGAAGTCAGAGGAGGACGTCTGATGTTCTATCACTCTTTGCCTCATTCTCTTGAGGTAGACTCAATCCCCAGGAATCCTTTGATTCCCACCCTCCCACGGCACTGGGATAACAGGCTTAGCATTTTGCCTGGGTTCTGGTAGTGTAAACTCAGGTCCTCATGCTCACGCAGTAAGCACCCATTGAGTCATCTCCCACTTCCAATTCTTGAATGGCATGGGCTTGCAACCCACAGCCTACCAGCCAAATGTGGCTATAAAGTTTCACTGGAGCTCAGCCACACTCTGACATTTAAACGAAAGAGTGAGTCCGAAACAGATGCAGTGTCAGCCACTAAGCCCCAAATATTTACTCCCTGCTCCTTCTCAGAAAAGGCTACCAGCCCTTGCTCTGGACATTTCATTTAGGACTTAAGGGCAGAAAAAAATCAATACTTTAGTTCATCCTATCTTATCAGATACTGAGTAAAATAAAACTTCTGCAAGGGGGAAATTAAATTGTTTTCAGTGGGGAACAAAAAGTACAGAAGCAGTATTGCCGTAATCCAAATGGCATTCCTACTGTGCTATTAAGCGGCTAAGAGACTTATAAACGTGGAGACTGTGCACAAAGGCACTGCTTCAGACTAATAAATCTGTGAAACACTGACATCTGCTGGACTGGGAGAAAAGTACGCAACTCATCTAAGAAATAGCCTTGAAAAAGCCAATTGGCACACCTCATTTTGAAAACAGCCCACAAAAGATGATACATGTTTCTTATAAAATCAAAGTTCCAGTGCTTGGTTTCACCAAACGTAAGAGAATAATTTAAGATTATAAAAGTTTTGAAATTCCTTCAGAGACACCTGATCCTATTTGAAAATTTGAATCTACACTACTCTGCTTTTCTATACATCAGAAGTAATCATTTTAAAATACAATGGAGAAACCAGCTCTAGCGGCACATGTGTAACTGAAGCACTGAGAAGGCTGAGGTAAAGAGAATGAGGAGTTCCAGGCTAGCCAGAGCTATCTAGCAAGAAGCTAACTGCCTTGCCTTCTCTGAATAGACACATATCCTTTATATAAAAAGGAAAGAAATACAAAAGGCCACATACAATATTAACAAGTATAAACTGGTTGAAATACACTTAACAATACACTAAGGGAAATGTGCAGAAGCAAGGTTAGGAGCACATAGACACATGGAAGATATTATGGTAAGAATTCTGTTGATCCTCTGGACATAAACTATGCTCTTATCAGCCAATAATCCTGTTCAATATGCCTCAGACACCATCTTATCTACAAATAAAGAAAAAAGTTTCGACAAGAGAACGCACCAAAACATCTTTACTTACTTTTTGAAAATTGAAAAAATTAACTTTAGAGACTTATTTTATTATTTTTAATAATGTGTAGTATGCACACATGAGTACAGATACTGATGTAGGCCAGAAGAGGGAGCTACATCCATTACAGCTGCAGTTTCCTGATGTGGGTACTGGAAACCGAGCATAGGTCTCCGACAAGGGTAGTATCTGCTCTTAACTGCCCAGCCATCTCTCCAGCCCTCAACAATGTAACTTTAAGAGCCACCAGAATGTTTACACAGTTATCCTAAGATACTTAAGGGCAACTCTCCACTGGGACACCCATGCCTACATGGTGGGTGTGCATTGTCTTTTTCTTAAGTGAGTCTGTTTCTGTATCTGGCTTCCCTTCTCCCTCTCACTCCACTTTCTCAATACTGGACTTAAATGTACATTAAAATCTTTTCTTAATGAACTTCAACTCTGTTTCATACTGTTGAACTATAACTGTTCAACTATACTGCTGCCAATTTAGGTGACATCATTATATACCTAGGAACAAAAGTCACCTGGATATACAGCCATAGAGCTTACTTTGTCCCCTAGACAAAAACCACAGATTATTTTGCAAGTCTACAGAACTCTGGTTGAAAGGAACTGTTATCTACTGACCAAAAACTACCCTATAATCTGTATAAAAATAAATACATAAAATAAAATTCCTGTTTTTCCTTATGTATAGGTTTTGTTGTAGTTAAAGCCAACGAGATGTAAGGATTTCCAGAAAAGCTTCTTGCAGTAAGGACAGCTAATATTCAACCATTACCATCAGTCAGCTCTGTTTCCTTTTGGCTTACTACAGATATGATGGACGGATCTGCAGAAGCCATTTTGAAAGTAGAAAAGAAACTCCAAGAAAATGCCAAGCCCTCACTCTCTTCATCCTTGAACTGAGAGGCCAATGTCAACAATCACACGCCACTGAAATTCTACTCTCACTGCATAAAAGCTACTAGTAAATAAGCCCCTTCCTCATTTAAACTGAACTTCACAAGATTTTTGTTTCTTATAGTCCAATGCCATTACTAACCAAACTGCAGCGATCAACCTACAATAAACTTATTAACCTATTATTTAATAATAAATATATTAACCTACAAATACATTTTTAATAAACTCTAAAAGTTCTAAAGTATCTGTGCCAATATTCTTTTACTCTAGGGCAACAGATAAGGAAATGATTAGGAGATTTAATAACATTTAATAGTGAGAAATGTTGTTTGGGCCAATGAAGGATGCAATACTATTAAGATAAAACAGATAACAAGACCAAAAAATGTATATCAATATATTAACTGTATTACATTTGTATTGATTACAGGGAACAATGAAAATTAATGAATTAGGAATCAAGAAATAATTATAGGCTAATATCACGGTAATAACAAGCACAAAAATACTGATTGCTTGTATGATTTAATAAAAAAGAGTAGGTAAGGCACAGATAATAAGAAGATGAAGGAGGAAAGCAAGGAGTTGAGGGAAACACAGGAAAGAGAGATGGAAGGAGAGAGGAAAGGGGAAGGAATGGAAGGTCCTTCGGGAGAGGAAGAGGAGCTGGGCACCACCTCTGTGCCCTTCCAAATCGCTGTCCACGTGAGAAATTTTTCATAGCTTTCTAGCCATGGCTCTGAGTGCTCAAGGCCTAAGTGTTTCACCCAGCCAATCCCTGACCAGACAGCCCTTTCCTTCATAACCAATCACCCTATCAACACGATACTCCCCACTCCACTTATCCACTAGACTCCTGGCCCTCTATATTGGCCCCGCAGCATGCTAACCATAGCAGGAGGAAAACAAATCTATTGAACAAAGCACAGATGTATCAATATTCTCTAGAGTTAGGCATCGCTGGACTAGGTTACTTGTCTATTATACCATATTAGGGATAAAATCCACTTGTGACTCTACCAGAAGAAGAGATCATTCAATAAACAACACTTATGGTTAGTACTTTATGACAACTAATATTCTTTAAAAAAAAAAAACAAACAAACAAATTGAGCTGGTAGCTCAGTTAGAAGAGTGCTTGCCTCGCATTCATGAAGACCTGAGTTCTATTCCCATTATGACATAAACCAGGAACAGTTGTACACACCTGAAATTAAGGCATTTGCTAGTAGAAGCAAAAGATCAGAAGTAAGAAGTTCAGGGCCATCTTTAGCTCCATAGTGAGTTCTGGGCCAGAATGGATTACAAGAGACCCCATCTCAAAAACAAAGCACTCCACTAAAGTACATAAAATTAAAAATAAAAATGAAAAAAATCTAAAAGTTAGAAAAATATAAATGTGAAATCCTTCCAAATGTATCCACCTTAGCCTCTCTTTTTGTCCCTACCCCTTCCTGTTTAAAAGAGATTTTGTTGTTGTTGTTTTAGAGGAGACATCCAGTCTTACTATGTAACCCATGCTGGCCACAAACTCATAAGCATCCCCCTGCCTTCGTTTCCAGAATGCTGGAATAACAGGCAATTGCAAGCATGTCTCATCAAACCCATCTTCTTTTCCTCTCTTAATTTCTTTCTACAACATAAAATATTTAAAGCATTAAGTATACTGTGCTATTGATATAGAGTGCATGGAGATGCAATTCATATGATACAAAAGGAGGAGAGGAAATTACACAGGAGCAAATTTGCTGTATTTTACCAGAATTGGGTGATTGGGTGAATATGGATCTGAAACAGATTGAGCAATATTGCAAGGTGTAATTCTTTAAGCAAACACCAAATTTCTTTTAGATATAATTTAAGAAACAACAGAGGCATTAAGAGAAATTACACGCGCTCGCGCGCGCGCACACACACACACACACACACACACACACGGGCTTCCTTGCTTTGTATACCATGTTTTTGAAATGACTGCTACTTCCCAAACATATTCACTAATGTAACTGCAGAGAAGGCTGAATCCTCTGGTGGGTGTGAGGCCTGACCCTGTACAGACACAAAACAGCTTCTGTTTAAATACTTTGTGTTTTTCCTTGGGTATCCTTATGGTCCATGAACTGCCTTTATTTTGTATCATGTATTTCAATTGTGACTATGTTAATATAAAAGTCATGTGGGTTCTGTTTGTGTGTTTGTTTTGCAAGGTCTGCATAGAAATTAACAAATGAAGAAAATGTACAAGTTGATCTTATTGCTTCATAGGGTCCCTAGGAGCCGAAGTCAATAGCTTTACAATATTTTAGAATTCACCGAAAGAAAAACATCAGATCCATTTCATGTTCAGCACACACACGTAAAATAAACATTTCTTCCCAATTTCTCTCTGTTTTTGTTTTTAGTGCTTCTTAAGTAGACTGAAGCCCACTGATGCCAGGTGTAGATGTACACATCCTGTAATCCCAACACTCCAGAAGCTGAAGATAAAGAATTATAAGTTTAAGGACACCCTGGGCAACATAGGAAGATTCTGTCTCAAAACAAATAAATGTGGTGACTGCAGATATAGCTGGTCGGTATAGTGCTTGTCAAGCATGCACGATGCCCTGGGTTTGATCTACAGGATTAAATAACTGGGTACAGTGGCATGCACCTGTGACCCAGCACCAGATTGGTGGAAACAAGAACGTAAGAAGTTTAAAGTCATCATGCTCAACTAGACAGTGAATGAGACTAGCCTGGGCTACATGAGATTCTGTCTCAAAAACAAAAAAAAAGGCATTCATGAGTCATGGATTGAAGTTATAAAACTCCGCTCTACATAATCTGATAAATAGCTTCATACTAGAGTTTTTGTAAATGATTTTGGTTGGCTGTACCATTATACTCCAAGAATTCTAAATTTTACACAGTGAACACCACTGCTTAACCCAAAGTAATGAGATGGATAATCACAAAATATATTTCACTTTACTCTGCATCTCATAGCTTTTTGCCCGCTTCATTCAACGATAATTCCATGGTAGCCTAGTAGCTGTGCTCTGCTCTCTGGAAGTCCACATTGTGTGAAATGGGTAGTTTTCAGGTGGTCCCTTCTCTACTTCATAGGTAGCCCTTGACTCCTTTTTGAGTACAGGATAACTGTGCATCTCATTTGTGTGTGCACACCACCACCTGTCCAACATGAACCACGACACAGAGAAGTGATAGGCCTCTAATCCCTGTAAATGTTAAAACAAAAAGAAAAATCTTTAAGTAACATATATGAGATGTAACACAAAGCATAGCAAAGTGTTCTGATACAGAGAAACTGCAAAGGAAGGGTTTAATCTGACTAAGTGCCTTAAGAAGTCCTCTGAAGGAGACAGTACTGTATCCAAGCCTTAAGGATGGTTAAGATCCTAGCAGGGGCTGGGCAGAGAGGTGCACAGCTACTATTCCAGCACTCTGAAGCTGATGTGGCAGGATTTTAAGTATAAGGCCAGCCTGGGCAATATGATAAGTTCAAGACTAGATTATGTTATATAGACTATTTCCTGCTCCCCCAAAAAAGAAAGACACCAGCAGTCAGAGAAATAAGGTGACATTCAGTTGAAGTAAGCAGATGAATGAAGGCAGACATCTTCTCAAAAACAGAAGGGGAAAAAATATTAAACATTTCTTTTCTTCTTCCTTGCTATAGAATCTGGACTTATTTTGTAGGCAATGAAAACAACTTTCACAATGTAGAGTTACGCTATGTGGCTGAGGTGAGGTCACGTTAGCAGGAACATCTAAAGAAAGGGAGTAATTAGTTGGCTTCAGCATCCTGAAGGAAAGAATTCAGTGTTAAGGTCATCAGAAGTGAAGGCAAACTTTCATTTACTGACAAGATTTACTTAAAATCATTTTAACCTGATTTTTCAGTACAGAAAAATTTTGAACTCAATTTTCTAGAAAAATACTGCAATATATTATAACTAATTTTATTAACTGAATTGCTTATGATTCAAACTTCTTTTTTTAAAGTCTAGAGTGTCTAGTAATTAAATGTGTGCAGACACTTAAGCCTACTAGGTATTTTTAATGTCTCAACCACAGGTAATAAGAAAGGAATAGGGGAAGTACTCTAACAACTTCACGTTCTACAGAGAGTGTGTGTGTTCTAAGTTTTCCGGCTTCGTCCTTTAAAACATGAAAATGTTCAACAGTACATTCAAGGAGTCATTGTGCCTGAACAGAAACTCAGTAGGCTAACTCAACTTGGCAAGGATTGACCACAATCCCTAAGGGAACGATTTTTAATCTCAATGCATTGGGAATTAGCTAGAAGTAAATTACCACTTGGGAAAATCAGGATGTATTCTACACTGCTACAAAAGATAAAATAGGTTCTGGGACAGATCCAGGGAAAACTATCATGAGTGCACTTACTACTCAAATTAAAAGCCAAACGTGGCTTCCCTGTGCTTAGTTGAGTACAAAATGACTCCAGGAAAAGCTTAATTTGTGAGCAGTATTAATTTAGATACATGGTACTCTGTACAAGTTGTTCCTCAGGGGAAAACATGACAATATCCTAATGAATACAATCACTAAGGATACCTGTTCCATGAATAATGGTTCTAATGGAACAGCAGTAGAGACAAGAAAAAAGTAGTCAGCATAGAGATCTCAATGAACAATGTCTTGAAAAATAGTTCAAAGATCACTGAGTGAGGCAGGGAATGGGCTAGGGATATAATTTAGTTGGTAAAGTGCTTTCTGCTAGGTCTCAAATTCACAAACTGCTGGCTGAGATACCTATTTACCATATCAAAGTGAACCTGGCCACCAGGTTCTCCCAGCATCCCTCTGCCTCTATCTGTTATATGGGCCTCCTGGCTTGCATACCCCTCCCTCTACCCTGAACTCTTCAGCCTAGGCGAATGGGCTGCCCTTCCCTATGTAATTCCAGCTGTTTTGGTTATGCTTTCTATCGGTCTCTTACTCTTTTGGCCTCCTAGTCTCTTGGCCACTACACCAGGTTCCCCTCTTTTCCCTCTCCCCTCCCCATCTCCTCACACAAGGCAGCTCAGTCTGGTCATGTCCACCTTGGACTCCCCCAGATGTCTCTGCCCCTGGCCATACTCTCCCAGATATCTACTATAATCTCCCTCATATATACAGTAAGCTTTCTTCTCTACCATAACCAGAAAGTCATATTCTTTTCCTTTTTATTTTTTTTCATTTACTTACCTAGTATGAAAGAAGCCCTATTTTGATCTCCAGCACTCCATAAACTAGGCATGGAGGCAGATGCCTGTAATCCGAGCATCTGGATGGTAAAGGCATAATTTCAAAACCGTTAATTCAAAACCATTCTCAGCTACACAGTGAGCTTTAGGCCAGCCTGGGCTACATGAGACCTCACTGCAGAAGGAGTATACACTAGAGTAGAAAACTAGAGAATTAGATGGCCTCCCATTCTCATTAATTGCCTCTGTGCCCTTTAAAAAGTCCCTTGACCTTTCTGGGCTACAGCTAACTCACTGGAATACAGGGGAGATTTTTTACTTTTTTATTGTACAAGGATAGTAAGGATTTGTTCTGCTTTCTGGAATGTCTAAATCTGAAGGAAGTTTTCTGTATGGGACAGAAAAGACCACACAACCCCCATCATGACAGATAAATGTGCAAAAGCACATTGAAAATGATAACTGTTTTGATTTACTTTTTGTTAAGACAATCTATTTCAATATTTAAAATAAAATCAACCAATGGCACTTCTGTTGTGTAAAGTGAATGAAAAACAACAACAACAAATAAATAAATAAAAAGGAGAACATCCCCTAGGTACAGTGGAGAAGGTTTATTGTAGTAAAAAGAAGAGCATAATTAGAAGCAACTGGAAAGGTCCAGAGTGAATATAACCAGGATCCAAAAGGCCAGGAGGCAAAGAGGCCAAGGAACCAAAAGGGCAAAAAGGACCAGCATAGCCAAAATAGATTATATAGGGAAGAGCTGCTGTGGGAAGGGCAATCCAGGCCCTGGGCTGGAGAATTTAAGGGGAGGGGGAGAGGTAGGCCAGCCAGGAGAAATCTGCAACAGGTAGGAACTAAGGATGCTGGAGAACCTGGTGACCAGGTAAACTTTGATATGTTAATAGGCACCTCAGTTAGCCTGTTGATCTGGGTTTTATATCTAACATAAAAGAGAGGTGGCTAAAGATTTGCAAACACATTTCCTGTAAAAGAAGAGCTGTACAAATCACACTTAAATGCTAAACCACGTGGGATCTTCAGCAATATCCTTCTTTGCTTAGTAAAAGCTATACCAAAACCGAAAGTTTTCTGAAGCATATGATAGTCATCTGCTTGCCAGTGTTGAGTTTCTAGAAGCTGGCAGAGAATGCTGTAGCTTTGACAGTCTGGCTTGGCTTTCTGGCCTAGGGGCCACCCCAGGCTCTAGGTCTAACAATTAACACAAAAGAGGAGATATGGCAGGTGTATTATCGTCATCTGATATGGGGCCTGGCAACTACTCAGTGTACCCCTAGGATACAGAAAGAACCATGGTAGAGTAGGTCTGCTTGGCATAAGCAAGCTGTAAGCATCAAGAAGAAGCAAAGATATTCTGAGAGACAGATGGAATGACCATATTCCTGTGGATATCAGTCTATTGAAACACTCACCCATGGGGAATTGGAATTCCCTAGTAATGCCATGCTACAAAGAGGGAAAGGTTAAAGCATGGTGCCAGTTGGAAGAGGAACATTTTTCTGCTTTTCATTATGGCTTGTCACTTTAATGGAAGAATTGGGGCTGGGTGGCCAAGCCAGGTTTGTTGAGTCTTCTAAAATCCAGGCCTTTGACCCTAAAAACTCCAGTAATAAAGTTGCAGTCTCTGCTTCTTACCAACCTTTAACACAACACCCATCATGAATACCCAAGACCTCCATGCCAGTTCACATCCTCCACTGCAGGTGTGGCAGAAGCAGCAGTCAGGCAGCATCCATGCTTCTCTTAACTCAATCTATTCATTTATATGGGCATTCTTTGAATTTATACATATTGGATTCACTCTGAGAAATCTCCAGTATGAATCAAGAGTTGTTAGGGTCACAGCATAGATCTTGGCTACTAGAACAAGCCAGGCTCAGCCACTGCCCTCAATAGGTCAATTAAACACACAATAGTAAAAAGCTGAGAAAGGAAAGTAATCCAATGTGACCACATTGAGAAGAGGAACAAATAAAGAGGTTCAGTGAATGCAGCCACAACCAAATCCATCTTCTGGTCCTGCCATGATGTTTACAATGATTTTCTTATATACATTTACTCACTTATTTAGCTAGTTATTCAGTTAATTATGGGGGAGGGCAACACAGGCTACAGAATTAATATAGGGAGTCAGAACTCAAGTCATCAGAGTCAGTTCTCTCCTACCATATAGGTCCTGGCATCACATTCAAGTCCTCAGCTTAATTACAAGCAACCCTTACACCCTGAGCAATCTTACCAGCCCCAAGGTTTATGTTTAAACAGCAGGAAAGAAGTAGTATAAGTAAGCAGTCCCACTCAAGGTATGGTCATTGACCCATCTCTACTTCAGCTCCAGTCTCTCCTGCTGGGTAGTATGGAAAGCTGTCAGAACTCTATGACAAGTTCCTGGGAGACAGGTTCCTCCCCAGGCTGGCACTGGGTTTAAGCTTCTTCCATGTCTTGGCATGGGATTTCTGGGAAAACCCCAATTTCTTGGGGACCATTGTTTTAATCTGATAGCAGAAGGAAAGGGTACCTGTCTTTGTTCCTGCCAGGATGGCTATATACACCGCAAACCATATTATAGTAGCTACCTGGGACACATTATCTTAGACCAAGATCTTGGCCCCTAAAGAGTCTATTAGAACAGAAAGAAATATATTCCCAAGAAGAATTAATAAAACATAGGAATTAATGGTAAGTGCCAAGGATTTAAGAATCACAGAAGAAAAAGACTAGGGTGTTGACAGCAGCCAGGGAAAATGCTCAGTATTTAATGATGATAGCTGCATTCTATTAATTCCTCATGACAACACACTGTGTAGCATTTAATTGAATACCATCCTAGTTTACCCAGTTACAAAACAGCTTTAGTATTCCCAACTCTCAGGTGCATCCAGATGTTAATAAATTTGCTCAATTGGTAAGGAATTAAACCCAAATTCCAATTTGAGAGCCAGTGATCTTCGGCACTGTACTACAATATTCCATCCTGAAGAAACACATTTTAGCCTGGAAAACAGCAAGGCTAACTTTCAGAGGTCCACATGCAGGACAACTTCATCCTAACAAAACAGCAGCCATGGTAGCAAGGGCACCTTCAATGAGCACCTACCATGTGCCCACTGCCTTTCAGATATCATGTCACTGAAGCTCTACAGGAGCTCAGACGGGTAGGCTTCATGAGCTCCATATCTGGGTGAGACATCTGAAACTAAGAAGAGTTCAGGGACTGAAGTCACACAGTTAGAAAGGAGTCAAACTGGAGATCAGTCCTGAATCTCTCATTGTCAACCATTATGAAATGTTGTCCTCCAGCAGAGCACTGTGAGAGAAGGAGAGGAACCATACTAGGGAAGAACATGGAGCATGGGGAAAGACTGGCTCAGACAGTGGCCTGGACTTTGGAGTTATCCAATGTCCCCACTTTTGGTCACAATAGATCAGAAGGAAGTACTGTTGGCCAAAGATACAGATCATTACAGAGTGCAGAAAGAGACCTAGCAGATAGGTGAGCTGTGTAAAAGGGCATCTGAGCATCTGAGAGAAACTAATATGTTCAGGAAACCAGCTTGAAATTCATTCTAGGAAGTAGACATGAAGAGTCAATAACTGGAGAAAAAAAGATTGCTGGAATTAGAAGCAGGTGATAAATATTTTACACAGAGACTGGGAAAATGTCTGAGAACACATGAGGACCTCGTTTCAGCCCTAGCACACACATAAGAAGCCATGTGTGGTTGTGCCTATAACCCAGCATTATGAAGTGGGAAAAACAGGAGGATCCACTGGGGGCTTGGTGGCTGCCGGCCTAGCTACAGGTTCAGTGAGAGACCCTGTTTCAAAGCAGTAAGATCGTGAGAAAGCAGGACACACAATGTCCTCCTTTGGCTTTTACTCCTACAGACCTATGCACACACATATACATATGCCACACACATGCACTGCACACAGATATATTACAAAGAAAAGTATAGTAATACTTGATAATGGTATGGTTAAAAAAGAGACACAAGGATAATTTTATGGGCACACACTAGCCACAAACAGAAATATAATAAAAAATAAAACTTAAAATGTTGGATGTTCAACACAAAGCTGAATAGGACAGCTTAAAGATGGCCAGTGAAATGCTAACAGAAACCTGCCTCTATGAGAACAACAGGTTAGTTAACTCCACTACTGTAGGAACCAGGTCCCCATCATGTTTCTCACAGACTAAGTGCTTAAAAAATACTTAACAGCCAAATGGCTATGTAAGTCTATAATCCTTGGAGGCCGAGGCATCCGAATTGTGAATTTAAGACCAGCCTGGGCTACATAGTAAGATCCCACCCCACCCCACCCCCCAAAATAAGATAAAACACTTAAAATTTTTTGTGACACAATTCAAATTTCTTTGGCCTACTTTCAAGGACATCACAACTTTATGGTATTTTTTATTTGTAAGTTCTCTATCATAAAGTTTTCATTTAAAATTATATAAATACTTTGTCAAAGACCTTTATGAAAACCATGCCCACTGTCTTCGCCTCAATATTGCAGGTACCACACAATCCTAGTAAAGAAGAAAATGAGACAACTGAATATGAATTACTCTTAATGAACAAATCCTACCCTCCCCCAAAGTACTGACCTGATCACCCTACAGGGGTAAATTCAGAGATCTTGTCCTTGACAGTGCCCTTTTAATTAGAGTAAAATGTTATGGTAGAACACTATGAAATCATTGCAGTCACCTATTTAAGTTATGTCTTGGGTATTTTCACACATGAATTTCTTTTTTGTTGTTTTTGTTGTTGTCTTTGTTTTTGTTATTTGAGACAGGTTTTCTGTGTTATAGCCATGGCTGTCCCAAAACTCACTTTGTAGACCAGGCTGGCCTACAAACTCACAGAGATCCACCAGCCTCTGGCTCCTAAGTGATGGGATTAAAGGCCTATACCACCACCACCCAGATCAGACATGAATTCTGAATTAATAAGTTTTTATTATAATATTAAATTTAATATTTAATTTAATAATATTAAAATTAAAAAGTTTTTAAAAAATTAGACAGTAAAATCACTACTGAAAGTTACAAGAAAGAGCCTGCTCTATAGGACCTCAGAAATGGTTAATAGTATGGGAGCTTAACTTTTGACAGTAATCTTCAGTTTCTGTGCCAATATTATGCCACTTGGGCTTAAGCCAGGTTGATTAAGGTTGAATCAGAATATAAATTATCAATAGAAAGATTCCCAGCTAATCAAATTGTCTAAGCAGCTCTTCATTTAAGGATAAATTCAGTAACAAGACAGTCTTTCTATTTCATTTGCCAGCTGGTTTATTTTGTTGAAAACCTAAAACAAGAGTACTGAATGTGAAATTTTTGCTTGAGAACTTGTAAGTGCAACAGAGGATATACAAGCTTACCCTTTTCTAAACTGATATGAGATAAACTCATGAGATAACATAAGCAAACCAGGAAGATGAGCAGACTACAAAAGCTGCAGCAAAGACAATCTGAGCCCCAATCAGCTTGTCTCAAACAATGTGAGGCTTGATTTATGCTTTGGCACTGAATTTGCTGCATTATAAACTGCTGATGCAAGTAAAATTGCACACTGAGAGTGTGATGCTAGGAGATAACAAACAGCAAGCCAGCCTACTCAGTTATTTCTACAAACAACAGTAGGGATCTCTGCCCCAAACCACAACTGATAGAATCTAAAGTATTATACTCTATTCCACTGCAACTTAGATGGCAAGTACATTAGAAACAAAAGCCACTGCTGCCACAAATGTGGCATGGACTGGATAAAGAGCAGAGGATGAAAATGTACTGGGGATACACATTTTCAGGACCAAGCCCTGAACTTCAATGTTTTCAATATTTTTTATTTGACACTTATATTTGATGCATGGTACAAGTTGGGATACTTTATTAGTACAAAATTTGTCTCCCCAGACACAGTGTGAATCCTTCAGGCATGCGGCCTTATTCTGGACATACAGTACATCTGAAACAAAATAGATGAAAAGATCTCGTAGAAGTCAGAGAGGTAGTGTATGCCAATGAGCTCAGCACTGGGGAGGCAGGAGTTTGAGAGTTTGAAGGTAGCCTTTGCTACATAGAGAGATGCTGTCTTCTCTCTATCTCTCTCTCTCTCTCTCTCTCTCTCTCACACACACACACACACATATGAAAAAAGATTTTTAAAAGAAGAAAAAAGTCTGATGAAATTATCAAAACATTCAAAGACATCAATTCTCCCGAACTAGCCAATCCTGACCATGCTGAGCATCCAAGACAGATGAAATAAGATGCACCTAGGTAAGTGTTCTGATGTGAGAAATGACGCCTTACCAGTGGATAAGGCCTCCTCCCGAACATCTCCCTCACCAGGCTGATGAATATTCCAGGAAGTTTTGGGAAGTAAAGAGATCTCTTCAGGTGACGTTAATTTCACCATATCCATGTGATTGCTCTGGAACTGGTACCGAGGGATGAAGCAGATTTTGCCTTGTTTAAAAATGTCCACGATGATCTCTTCCGTCTCAATTTCATCTTGCATGCTCAGAAAGATGGAGATTCTTTTGGAATTTTGATACTGACTATGGGCAATCACCTAAGTAGGAAATGAAGGCAATTATAAATTTTAAGGTTGTATTTTCATAAACTAGTAACTCCTCTTACCAATTTCCCCTTTTGTCGCAGCCGTCTCCAAGTAAAATGATATAGTGAGCTAATGTTACATCCTTTTATTTTTATTTCGAGACTCAAGATTTGCATATTTGATCCCTATACCTCTCTGATACACCTATTCTCATCTGTATAGAGATTAATTAAGAACAAATGAAGTGGAAAAGCTATCTATCTTCAAAAATTCCAGTCGTGACCCAAGTTTCCAGTATACTTCAGAGACTTTCTTGAGAATTTTTGGTTTATTTTCTCTTTGAAATTTAGATTTTACAAATTTTCCAGTCTTGGACTGTTGGACCTTTCTCCCATCAATTTTACCCACATAAGCCCAACTAAGACCTTACCTTCCTGACTTCTGCAGAACCTTTACTATGTTTGGAGTGATACACAATTCAACACCAGTCTGTATGAGGTGAGTCCCGAGACAGTCACTGCTTATGTGGCCTAAATGAAGGATTCTGAATCAGTCTATAAGCTCCCACAGAAAATATGTCCTGTTACAGTCTCTTAGCTCTACCAAAGCTATTCCATTCAACCGGGTGTTCAAAAAGTTCATTAAAATGGCGGCAAAGGGCTCTTGGTGCAAGAATCCATATTTAGCTGAATCATTCATCAGACGGGTGGAGCTAAAATCTCAGGAACTTACCCAGACTTAGAAGCTGGCTCTAAACCCCCTTTTTTCTCCATTCCTTTTCTGTTCTCCCCCATCCTCCAAGCTAAGAAGAAAAGGATAATGTAAAAGCAGCTTACAAATATGAATGGCAGAAAGATACAGGTAAAGAAAGTCAGGTTACATTTAATACAAAGGGAAGAGAGAATTTAAGCAAAGTGTATCAAGCCAGGGCTAAAGAAGGAAGTCAAGCTCTGATTTCTGAAAAGCTGTAAAGCTGTTTGGAGCTGGCAGAGGCGAAGCAAATGGAAAGGTGAAATCCAGATTTGAAGCAGACCTGAGTCTTTTGACACCACTTACTATATGAGAAAGCATTTTCTTAATCTCTTTAAAGCAGAATGTAGAAAACCAAGAGCTGAATACGCAGCAAAACACACAGGTAAAATTCAGTGTGAGACTCTGCAATATGCATTTGCCTTCCTTCCTATAAGCTCTTTTACATGTGATTTGTTAGGAAGGGAGGATAAAAAGAAACCCATTATAGCAATGAAGACAATAAAGCAGAAATTTGACTAATTCCTATAATACAGAGGAAGGATGAGGCAGTATTTATGAATAAAGTAGCACTAAGACATGGACATGTGAGGTAGGCGGAATCCATTCTTCCCTTAGAATTCCAATCAGTGTCTACAAAAACAGAAAATCTTGTAGCTAGCACACTTTCATTCGTAAATATGTACAGACAGGAAGGGCTAGGAGTTTCCTTCAGTGATAAAAGCCTCACTACCATGTAAAAAGTCCTAAGTTGATGCCTTGTATCCCCACAGGACATCAATATGCATAGTCAAGAAATGATTTCCAACAATTTTGAAAAGCCAAAATATAAAATAGAAGGATTTTAAAAAGGAAATGGGAGGGAAAAAATGATTTGGTGCAAAACGGATAATTCAAAGAATAGAGGCTATTTTTTAATTCTAGTTAGCTTTCTCAGACAAACTGAAAACAATAATTGAATTTATAAAATATCAATAGACTGCTAGGGAGAGGAAGCAATAAGAGACATAAGAAATAATCATTGGAAATTAAAACTGTGATTAGCAAAATGAAAACAATCTAGGAGGAAGTCCTGCATGGGGACGCAGGAGACAAATTAGAAAAAAGCAAGAAAAAAATTTAAGTATTAAAGTTAGTATTATTAACTTTATAATGATAATATTAATATTATCAATGGGTAACAATAATGAGCCATGACACTTTCTGAGATGGAACACTTGGACGGCCAAGGCACAGGGTCTTGCCTCACATGCTGACTTACAACCTCAGTTTCCCAACCTCTGATCTCTTCTTCTTCTGGCACCAACCCCCAGCACATGACATCTATAAGGGAGCACTGCCCACCATCACACAGGCCTTAATGCATAATGAACAGAACTTCTACAGTACACCAACTCCCAACTTCAGCTGGCTGACACGATGCCATTTTACTGGCCAGTCAAGTCCCAGAGTAAGGTCTTCCCTCCCAAGTACTTAGGTTGAGGAAGGGCCCTGTAAAGTTCCTCCATTAACATTAATACAATTAGATGTTTTTAACACAAATATCTCAGTGGGCAGACAACATTAGAAGGACATTTGTTCCAATCAAAGGCCATTGATTAGGCAATTGCTGGTGCTCCAAATTAGCATACTTAATGCATTACAGAGTCTACTCCTAAGAAGCTGTTTCCAATAGCTAAGGAAGGTGACCTTCTAGCAGTGGTTCAGACTGCTCGATAAACAGCTTATATTTGAGATTAAGTTCAAATATATCCCAACAATTAAGAGACACAGAAGATCAATCTAGACTTTTTATTATATAATTAACAGAAAGATACAAAGGAAAACTAGTAATCAAGATGTGGTGGTTTGAATGAGATCATAGGTACATCATAGGTTTATACATTTGAATGTTTTGGTCCCAGTTGGTGAACTATTGAGGAAGGATTAGGAGACATGTATCTTGTTGTAGAAGGTGTGTCACTGGGAATGGGTTATAGAAGGCATGAAATCCTTGTTCTCACAGGTTGGCACTGGGGAAACCAGGGATGTTAAATAGGCAGGGTTGTCATTTCAAGGGAAGAGATATATAACTTGTTTTCCTCCCAGAAAGCTGGGAATTGATGTGGTTAATACCCTGGTGACCTTGGAATTATCTGTAAGGCCAGGGCACAGATGGCTCTTCCAGAGGCTTACTTACCTCAGTCATCCTCTCTAGACCCTTATCTTGAGCATTGTTTCTCAGTCAATAGAACCCTCATTATGGGAGATATCACATGTACTTTACAAATGGAAGCAGTGGTGGTTAACAGCCTGTGACTTTTGCAACACCTACTGACTGAGGACCATACTAGATCCTCCCCCAGACTCTTAAGATATCACATGTACTCTGGAAAGAGTTTCAACGTAATCATATTTTAAGCTTTCTTTTACACATGGGATTGGGTTAATATTAACAGGAAACTTTTTCCCAAAATTGTGCTGTGTGTAAAATAAACAGCCTACCATCAGACTCTAGAAGTCTGAACCAACATCAGCTACTGAGTCGTACTGAACTGGACTTCCTTCTTGCTGATAACACTCTTCTGGCCTCTATGGTCACAGAGACCCCCATAGTGGGTCACATGCCCATAGTCCATGGCAGGCCCAGTGTCTCTCTCCCTTTCTCCCTCTCCCTCTCTCTCCACCTTGTGGATAAGATGTAAGCTCTCAGCTACTTCTCCAGTGCTATGCCTGCCTGTCTGTCTTGGTGCTTCCTACCATGATTATCACAGACTAACCCTCTGAAACTGTAAGCAAGCCCCAAATTAAATGCTTCCTTGTATAAGTTACCTTGGTTCTGGTATTTCTTCTTACCAATAGAAGAGTAACTAAAACACAAGATATAATACATTGCCGGGGTCTAGCCTCAGCAACAAGATGAGGGTCAGGGAAAGACCCGAGGAAGGGATGAATGGATCAGTGACAAGAAATAAAGATTTGAAAGTGTGCTTGACAAAGTGAAAGCTGGCTAATGATTCAGTCAGGGAGTTTGCTTAGGGTCATTCACTTTTGGCCGATATCACCCAGTCTTTTATTTTGTACAGAACTTTTTCAAAATCATCCAGTTATTGCATTACATAAAGGTTTTTCCTCCAACAACATCACATTAGTCACATAAGCTATCGATTGTTTTAGTTTACAATTTTTTGAAGTAGACTGACAACATCAGAAGTAGACTGACAATATCACATTAGTTATGCAAGCTATCAGTTGTTTTACTTTTCAGAAGCAGATCACATATCTGGGGGTCAGCCTTAGGCTGGCGTCATGGGTTACAAAATCAATCTGCCAACTTTATTTTTACTGAAGTGTGAGCAGACTATTAAAGTTTTACTTTACAATCTTAGGGGCGATTATCTATGTGTCCTTGTCTTTCCAGACATACTAACTCCCCTATCCAGGCACTTCGGTCCTTGTCTTTACTGGAGAATCAGTGCCTTTTGTGCCAGGAATAATTTTGTCATACAACTCTCTCATTCTCTGTGTTTGTCAGGTCAGAGATATCATACACGAAACAACTCTCACATTCACTTAAGGCATCTTGGACTTGAGGGTCAGTAAGATTGCTAATTATTTTTAGTGCTAGAATCACCATGTCCTTGTTTTCTATAATGTGTCCCTTTCCCAGTTAGTAAGAGCTGAAATAATTAAAGATTATTTTTAATTTTACCAATAAGCAAAACAGACACCATGACTGAAAAGACTATCAGCAACTGTGCAGCAGAAAGAAGTGGAGAGGTAACTATCTCCTTGGCGTACTAGCAACCAGAAGCCTTGTCAAGCAGTTACCTGCACTGCCATGGTGGTGTAGTCACCAACAATACATAAATAAAAACATCAGTTTCTAGATTGGAAGCCACAGGTGTTGAACAAAGTAGAAAAAAAAATTAAAAACTTAAAATTCAATTGATCAGTCAAGTGAAAGTTGAAAATATTTTAACACACAATATATTAAAACATTGGGTCTAAGAGAGATGACTCAGAAGTTTAAGAGCATTTAATTCTCTTGCAAATGACTTGGGTTCAATTCCCAGCATCCACATGGGGGACTTACAACTATCCTTACTCTAGGTCCAAGGGATCTGGCACCCACTTTTGACCTCCAAAGGTGGTACACATACACACACACACACACACACACACACACACACACACAGTACACTTACATACATAAGCAAAACACACATATGAACTAAAAATGAATAAAGGTTGCCATGGAGAAAGGTATTTTTTTTAAAGATAATTTCTTTGAGAATAAACTCTAGTATAAAGTCAAGAAGAAAAAGTACATAAGAAAGTAGGCAACAAGTCCCAGAAAAAACCCTGACTCAGAAGCAGCAACCGAAGGAGTGGCTTTATGGATGAAGTTAACTCACAATGTGAAAAATAATCTACCCATAGATAAACTCAGTCTAGTTTTGCCAAAAATAAAGGCAAAGGCAATTTAAAATTCCTAGAAAAACAGGCCCACATTCAGTGTATGTTCTAAGAATGAACAAATGAAATATAGCACATTCTGAACAGTTGTAGGGTCCAAAGAACTATTTTTTTTTCAAAGAAAAGAGAATATATGTAGTATTAAAACCCTCTCTATCCACACATGGCAATGACAGAAAATCATATATACTTCTCTTACATATTCAGTCATAAAATTTGGTTTTGAAAATGAATACTATAATAAAAATGCGGTAAGTACTGTTTATTGGAATTTCAAATTTAGAAATAAGCCATCAGTATTAATCAGTAGACTCATGATTGTTATAGAACCAAGTTTAACTATAACTCTAATAATATAATCATGTAGATTTGGAAATTGACACATGGAATGGAAGGGGTAATAACAAAGCAATCACTTGTTCACCTTGATTATTTAAAGAGTCAGAGTATATAATAAGGCCAAATTTCTTTAACACGTATTATTTTTCTGATAAATTTCTAAATTGTAAAAACTGGTGCTATGTCAAAAAGAATATACTGTCATCTTCAGTCATCTGCATGAAGGTATCACTGGATACTGGATACCTTCATGGAGCAGTCCTACAGGAAAATACTGCAAGAATCCATGGTACACTGACACTTTGGGTCATGACCCACTTTTGGTCATGAGACGAGTAGAGTTTTAAATGAAATACAATAGAATGCATGAGACTTGATGGTATATAATAAGCTGCGAAGCACACTGCGCATATATATGGAATAGAACATTATCACAGAAAATCACAAGTCGGCTTTCTCTTTTCACAGGTCTTAATTGCCATTCTGTTGTCAGTGGCCTGCTTCTATATAAGCAACTATTCTTACTAGGATTTCAAGGATTGTAAATATTCTGAAGACTCTACTTGGGAGGCTGGGGCAGGAGAATTGTCTAGGTCAGCCTGGCCAATACAGTGGAACCTAATTGTAAAAAAATGACCAGAAAAATCGCTGAACTCATCTGTATTTTCCCCACAGCACTCCACATCTGTTCAAACATGCACCTTATGCTTAGTAATGCTTAACACCATTATCTTAAGCAATAAAATTTCAGATCTATGGCTGACACCTGTCAAGTCTCCTACTCTGTAACCTCTATGCCAACTCTCTCATTCGCATCTTTTACTCCCTCCTCCCTTTTCACTGGTTTACATATTTATTTCCTCCCATACAAATACCACAACAGCCCTTGAATGGATTCCTCTTTTCCCCTTGCTTCTCCTCAGTCTCTCACCCTTTCCCTGAAAGATACTTAAAAAAAAAAAAAAAAATACAGAAAAAGGTGGACCTGGTGGTACACAGATGTAATCTCAGACTTCATAAAGCTGAAGCAGATTTGTGATTCTGAGGCAAGCCTGGCATTACATAGTTAAGAGCATCTCAAAAAATAAAAGTATGCATATAAAATACTGAATACATCCCTTAGCTCTTCGAGGGCTGAAGCAGGATTTTTTTTTAATTGAAAAAGTTTTCATACAATCATACAATATACTTTCATCATGTTTTCCCTTCCCTTGACAATTTCTCAAAAGATCAATATGGGGAGGAAAAAAAAGAGCACCCAAACAAAGCAAAATGAGACAAGAAAAAATCTACAAAAAATACCAGTAAGTTCCTTTCATGCTGGCCAACTACTTCTCAGCATGGGGACTGTCCTGATGTGTGTTTAATATACCCAGTGAGACTCTATTGAGAAAACTGATTTTTAAAGCAGTGGTAACTGTTTAAATTCAGGCCTTCGGTATCATTCCAAAGTCCATGTTACATATATCCTGTCTTGCACATGTTGTCAATCTTATTTTTCCCTTCACCAAGCAAAACTCATCTTAAAAACCTTTGGTCGGCTTTCTGATGTAGCCTAGAGAGGCCTCAAACTTCCAGCTATGTAGCTGAAGATGCTTCGAACTCTCCGGGGTCCTAATGAGACCCCCAAATTTGAGTATTACAGGGTTACCACAGCAGGCTCAAACATGTTACACTTTTCCAATTCTCACTCCCCAAGCTGTATTCCACATTGTTTATCATATTGCCTGAATTACAACAGTGTGTGACTGGGGTGGGGGTGGGGCGTTGGGTATTCAAGCCAGAAACTTATGCAAGCTGTGCAAACACTCTATCCTTGGGCCGCATCCCCAGCCCTACAATTTTTTATTGGCCTGCTTCCTCGGCTAGGTCCTCTGATCCGCTAAGGTCAGCAATCATCTCTTTTATCTCTATAACCCAATACACCACAAAATGGCTTATTACTAGGTGTTACACACAAGTGAATGAAGTAAATTTAAACTGGAAAGTGTGGGCGTGGTTCGACATTTTCTACATCTATTAAAGCTCGCAGCAATTCCTTTCCTCACAATAACAAAATAACTCCGTTTGAATGGACAAACCTGCCCGGTCCAACCTCCCTCAGAAGCTCCCGGGCTGTGCACAGATCCCGCCTCCAGCTCTAAGAGGCCACACGGGAACTACGAGTGCGCGCCCGAGAGGACGTGCACGCGATGCGGAGAGGTACGCCTGCGCAGTCACTTGAGCCCAAGCTTCCCGGAGTTCAACTCCCCGCAGCCTTCTCGTACCTTCTGGGTGAGGAGGTGAGACTGGCGCAGCCGTTCCTCGGCGCTCAAAGCCCTCAAACGCTGCTTCAGCTCGGCCCGCAGGCTCCGCTTAGCGCTGCTAACCGCGGCGGCCGCCATCTCCGGGTAAGCCCCGCCCCGGCCACGCCCATTACCCACGGTGGCCTTGAGGGGAGGTGTGAGCCTGCGGGGGAGGGCTGGACTCCTGGTCGCTGGCCACGCCCCCCCCCCCCCCTCCTGTAGGTCAGCTGAGGTGCTCAGGCCACTGAGCTCTGAGCCTGCTCCCATCTTGTGGCATCCAATGACGACCTGCTGTGGAGTTCTTGGCCTTTCCTGCATGAAAGATGGGGATTGTTGTGTAGGTAGCCCACTCTCTCAGAGCCTACCGAGGTAGTCAGTCTTCTGCAGAGGGTCTGACAAAGGCCATCAACCATACTCCCGGACTCAGTACTCATCTAATTACCTTAACGTTGTGAAGTACAGGGCTGAAGAGGCATCAGGAGAAGGGCAAAACAAACCAGGTACGCATACATCATGCTGGTGGGCACTTGGCTCCTTCTAGTCAAAAGATAAAACATTTTCCTTTTCCACAAAGTGCCTTCCTCTACCTTTTTCAATCGCTAGCCTCATTACTGATAGACTTTGGGCCACTGTTACAACAAATGGCTGCCCTTCTGGAGATGAATGTCCTGTCTGGAGAACTCAGGAATAAGTTACCCTGTTCATTATTGTTGGGAAGGTTTTTATATTGTTGGAATAGATGGAAAGAGATAGAACAGAGAGAGAAGAAAGATGGAGAAGGGAAGCTCTTTTGTGATGGTCTGGGGACCACACAACGCCAAAGGGAGAAACCTCCCTGTAGAGGTAGTGCAGTCCTGAAGGGAGAATATCCTAACAGGACTGATGAGTTGCTCAGCCCAGAAGAGCTGAGGTGAAGTGTCTAGCTCTGCCTCGCCTCCCCTCCTGGAGATGATGCAGTTCTGAAGGGAGAGTATCCCAACAGGACCAAGGAGCTTCTGGCCAGGTGTCCCCAAGGCTGCAGCTCTGTAGGGAAATATCCCAGGAGAGCTTTTCTTCTTTCTTCTTCCAATGCAGCTCAGTAGGGAAATATCCCAGGCGAGCTGTTCTTTCTTCTGTCCGATGATCTCAGCAGGCCAGTGACTGGTTCCGCTCCGAAGAGAAACAGCAAAAACTGAGGGTTGCTCAGTCCTTTTTAAAGGGTTCTGGAGGGAGTGGAGCTATCAATATGGCCTATGATTGGTTGAATTCTCAGTCCAGAGAGGGTTGGGGGGGCCCAGCTCAGGGTTATTTGTGTTTGTTGAGACCCCCTTCTGTGCTATACTGTCAGGTTGGGGAACCCCTCAGCCAGATGAGAGTGGGGTCCCTGATAGTCCCAGGGGGGAGCTTTCTTATAAGGCATTTCAAGTCCCAGAGCTCCCTAGCCTTGCAGAGCTAGACTCCCCCCAAAAGGAAATATGCTGGCTTCTCAGTGGTCTTTGGCATCATTTGGGGTTCCTGGTGGGCACAAGGAATGGTGGCTGGGTCCCCAGAGTCCCCAGCAGGGTGGCAAGGGAGGCAAGTGTTAGTCTTGAATAGCAATTGGACTGTAGGAGAGGCTAACTTTGCTTCCTGGAAGAAACGCAGATGGTTGTGAGGGTCCATCTTGGGGGGGGGGGGGGGGGGGCTGTCAGCCAGGAGCGCTGATGGCTGTTAGGTTCCATCTGGGAGGGGAGGGGTCATCCAAGACTGAGCACAGTCCTCAATCAGGTCCTCCTGCCATTTGACAGTTAGCCAGCTGGGGGGGTTGGGCCTGGCAAGGGGGCAGAGCTAAGGCAGAGCTTCCTTACTGAGCTGTGGAGGCTGATCAGAGATGAATGTGGAAAGACATATCAGAGCTTCTTACACAAAGTGGGAGTCCCACACTGTAGACTGTTGGGGGGGTGCAGAACCCCTCATAGGGAGCCCTGG
Source organism: Cricetomys ansorgei (assembly GCA_026225945.1). NCBI lineage: Eukaryota > Metazoa > Chordata > Mammalia > Rodentia > Nesomyidae > Cricetomys > Cricetomys ansorgei. The sequence continues at coordinate 8,657,296 of JAMJFZ010001100.1, read as the reverse complement.
GCTGTGGGCTATGTCTGTGGTCAGGGGTAGGGTGCAGAGCTCTCCAGCGCAGAGCCCTGCTATAGACTCTGCTTGTTGCAGAATCCTAACAATTATTACCAAAGTGTTTAACAGGGTTGCTGCTGTTGGAACCTGCAGTTCAGAGACAGATGATGCCTTTCTCTGACTGTTAGAGTCGAACAGGACATTTGACTGAATAGGGAGTAAGTAGATGTGAAGAGGAACTCAGATTTACACACACACACACACACACACACGCACACACTCTGCTGCCATGTTACCACTGTAACATGTTACCATGTTACAGACCAAGCAATTCATGTCAGTGTGCCAATGTAGTATCCACTTACCAATACTTGAACATGAGTGTGGCCTATGAATCAATGACCCATGAAAAGAATGTTAGACATGGAGAATCCGGAGCTATCCCCGGACCTCTGGAGTCCACATGGTTATCTTAACATGGCCCTCAGATGATTTCTATTCATATGAAGGTTTGAGAATTGCTATCATAAATGAATGTGTGCAGCAAGTATTAATTTGCAGGAAGAAATAGAACTTAGAGTGCATGTGGTCCTAGGTTTTATCACCAGCACCACAAAAAAGAAAAAAGAAAAGAAAAGAAAAAGAAAGAAAGAAAGAAAGAAAGAAAGAAAGAAAGAAAGAAAGAAAGAAAAAGAAAAAGAAAAGAAAGTACGTGATACTATTGATAAATTGTCTCTGTTGAAGCATGGAGACAGTTGTTTGTTTTTTGTTTTTCTGGATATTAATGACTGTTCTGTGTGACTTCTTATCATGGGCACATCCCTTCAACAATAAATAGGTAGTCTGACAGCATAACCTAGGGTTAAAGTGCTTGCCTAGCACGTACAAGGCTCTTGATTTGATCACCAGTGCTGCAAAAATAATGGTAGCTTTGTCCAGTTTGGCATGGGGGAAAGCATTTTCTTACTCCCAGTCTTTTACAAAAATACTTTAGTTCCATATGTACAGCTTTTATCAAGGATATAGTTGAACCTGTAATTTCATGCAACTTTAGGTGTAAAGCTCTTTAAAATTGTGACTCTTCAGAGGGTTCTGCATGTCCTTTCACAGGTGAGGCCTCGTAACAGAATCAATGATATCTCCATTTCCCCAATCTTTTCAATAGTCTGGGGCCATTATTTCCAGCAGAACCAAAATCATAGGAAGATTTAATAACATAAAGGTTTCAGATACTAGGGGAAGATGTTGTACTTGACACTGTAGGGGAGCTGAAGCAAAGATGAGATCAAGTGTCCATATAGAAGACATAGTGTTAACGGTCTTACAGGCTAATGTCTGGACCTTGTGAGTTATAGGCCATTTTAGGGTTCATAAACACAGAGCAAGACCCTGACTGAAAACCAAACCAAACCAAAGAAACCTCACATAAGATATCTTGAAAGTGATGGTGAAATATTAAAAACATGCCAGAATAAAGCAGGAAAGGTTTATTGGAAAAGGAAGGAAAGAGTCAGAGCCCTGGAGAAGGGTGGGAGACAAAGAGACATTGCAGCTGTCTCAGAAACACAGGATCGGGGAGAAGGCAGAAGGACAGAACAGAAAAAGAGAGAGGGGAGGAGAGAGACAGAGAGAGAGAGAGAGAGAGAGAGAGAGAAAGAGAGAGACTGACAAAGACTGAGGAAAAGATAGAGACACAGAGAGACAAAGGCGAGGGGGAGAGGGAGCCAGGCTGGGAGGCCTTATTGTAAAGAGGGGTGGTATGGGTGCCAGTCTGCCTTGCTGATCTCACAAGATATCTGCGTGACTCTTAGGGGGGCTGGTTAAGATGTGGTTTCACAACATGTGGCACACACCTCTGTCTAATCTCAGCATTCAGAAGACTAGGGCAGAGCTGTGGTGTCAGGATCATCCTAAGCTACAGGGGAAGACCGTGTCTTAAACAACAGTTTCATGATCTGAATGTAAAATTTCCCCACCCACAGTCTCATATGTCTGAACACTTAGTCCCAGCTAGTGGTGCTGTTTTGGGGGTGCTGTGGAATATTTGTAACAAGTAGATCTCTGAGGACAGCAGAGTTCAAAGATATCTGGTTCTGACTCACCTCAATAGGATTTTAAATAACTTCCTGCCAGGTCTTCTTGCTTATTTCTTTTCCCTTCTCTAGTTTGAAGGTGGTAATGAAATAAAACACCATGCTGTTTAAGATGAAGCACCATTGCTAGAGTGTTTGCTTTTCATGTTGGGGTTGGGGTTCGACTTCCACACAAAAGTGAATGTGGTGATGGCATGGCTGTTGTCCTAACTCTCAGGATGTGGAGACAGAAGGATCAGAAGTTCAGGTCTTTACTGACTTGCCCTTGTGTCTTCATTCCCTCACTTAGGAATCACACCTTAGAGGTAGTGTTAATAACTGTAATCCCTTGTAATGACTTACCTGGCCTTGGAAAGAGGGGCTTAGTCACTATTAGATCTGTCAGTAGCCTCAAGGGAAATGTAATGCAAATGATCTAGGTTTTCTATATTGCTGTCAAACTTGATCTAAAAATTGGAACTCGATCTAACAAAAGATAGTTTTCTCACACACAAAAAAATCACGTTGAACAGTGGATTCATATTCATTCATTTAACTGTTTTTGTTCAAACCACTTCAGTTTCCTGTTGTAGGAGCAGAAAGATAAGTGATCCCTTCCTGACTATTACAAAGGCAGAGTGATCATATGTAATCTGACTACTGACTATGACTTGACTTGGGGAAAGTGAATTCTACATTTTGTGTCTTGCTTTGGGAGAGAATGTGGGCAATGAGAAAAAAGAAGGCAAGAAAAGGTTGGAGAGAAAAGTGATTTGAGGCCTTCCTTTTGGGATATCATTTCTGAGCCCCAACACTGCGTATCTGACTGTCCTATCCATGAACCCCAAATGAAAGACCAGAGAGTAATGGTTGAGGAGAGGGCATCAGTGAGAGACTGTAAGCAGCCAGGAGCTCTGAGGACAAGGAAGCATAGACGCAGGAGAGAGGTAGGAGATGGCCTTTAGCCCCCATATGGGTTAGCCTAGTGACACAGAATAACTTTTGGATAATGGGCACACACCCTCATATAGGAGTCTCTACCTCATGACAGAGGTAGAAAAGACACTGCTTGTCAGGTCAACATTGGCCCTGTTTCTATGTTTGTCCCCTCTATTGAGTGTTGTTGAAGTTCCAGGTAGACTCAAAAACTTAAAACATGAAATGTAAAGAAACAAATATTGGCAATTTATTCTTTAGCGGAACAGAACATCTGCAACTCTGGAAAGTCAACTTCTATTGTCTGAGTTATTTGTTTGTAAATCGAAGTAGTAAGTGCTGGTAGCCACTCTCACGAGAGTCAGGGTTCTCTGCTCAGTAGTGTTGCTTGAGGAGGAAGAGCTTTTCCCAGATCTGTCCTGTCATTTCCAGAAAAGTCAGCCAGCCAGATTTAGATTCAAACTTCTTTATGAAGCCATCTTCCTATGAGAACAAATGGAACATTTCAGGGGGATAATCTTCTCTCCACTCTCACTATTACTGGTCATTTCATTCTCAGCATTGTTATCAACTTCAAGGCTAAATCCCGTTAAAAACACGGCCCAGTAGAAATATAGTTTGAGCTGCATGTTTGTTTCAAGTGTGTTTTGCAGCCACATATTAAAAAGTATCTTAGTCAATCTTCTATTGATGTGAAGAGACACCAAGCCAGCTCTTATAAAAGCATGTAACTGGGGGCTTTCATACAGTTTTAGTATATTATCATCATGGCAGGAAGCATGGTGACATGCAGCCAGGTGCTGTGGCAGTAGCTGAGAGCTACATCCAGATCCTATCTGTAGGCAGAGAGATTTCAGCTTGGCATGGGCTTTTAAAACCTCAAAGCCCACCCCCCCACTGACACACTTCTTCCAATAAGCACAGACCTCCTAATCCTTTTAATCCTTTCAAATAGTGCCACTCTCTCATGACTAAGCATTCAAATATATAGGCCCATGGAGCTCATATTCAAACCACCACAAGAAGTAAAATAAATAAATAAATAAAATTAATTTGAAAACATATCTAATTCAAAGTCTATTTAGTATATGAATACTCTTTCAGTGTGCAGACAGTATGAAGTCATTTCTGAGATGTTATATACTGTTTTGTCTATCAGATATTCAAAATCCAACTAGCCTTGTTTCTATTGCTCACTGGCTGTAAGCTCAAAGGAAAGGAATTTTCATTTTTGACTCTTTATCTCTCAATTGCCTAGCACTGAAAATGCATTTATATTTATATTTATAAACTGCATTGTACTGAAAAGTATAAGGACTCATTGTAAATTCAAATTAAACAAAGTACTTGAACCTAAGAAAATGTTGATTATTTGCACTAGAATTTCTTCTTTTTGAGACTGGACATTTTGTTGTTGTTGTTGTTGTTTTTGTTTTTTTTTGTTGTTGTTGTTGTTTTTTTAGTAAAACCCAGGCTGGTAGAAATGCTCGTCTAGTATGTATGTATTCTTGAATTTAAACTCCAGAGCATGGTTTGGTGAGCACTCACACACACACACACACACACACACACACACACACACACACACACATTCACACACACAAATGAACTGTAGCATACTGTAACAATATTTTTAACAACTTGAAATCTATAATTATATTACATCTTCATGGAAAATTACTTCCATCCTCATGTTAACTCTCATTTTAGCTAATGAGGACACGAGGTTCTGAGGAAGAACTTACCTAAGATAACAATGCACACACCATGTTTTCCACACTTGGGAGATAGAGACAGGTGGATTACTGTAAGCAAGCCTTGACTACACAGTGAATTCTAAGCCAGTTTAGACAACACAGCAAAACAGTGTGCCAAAAATAAATAAAAGATAACAAAAATCTTTGCATGGACCTGGATTGGGATGTAAAACATTGCACTCCTTTTTACTCCATATATTTCAGAACAAGCACAAAAAAGCTGTATCATTGTTTGAAATGATTTATTTTATTTTTATTTTATTTATTTTGTTGTTTTGAGAAAGGATCATATGTAGCCCAGGCCAGCCAAGAACTCAACAAGTAGGCAGAGATGACCTTGAACTTTTGAATCTTTTGTCTCTACCTTCTTGCCCTAGGATTTCCACCATGATCTGCCATGCCTCATTCAGGCAGTGCTGGGGATAGACCCCAGTACCTTGTACATGCTAAGCAAGCAGACTACCAACTGAGCTAAATCCCCAGACTGTGCTTGAATGTTCTCAGCACCACCACCCCTGATATTTTTATGTTCATCTAGCAAATATCTGTTTTGCATCTTGTCAGTTCCAGGATCACAATGTCTCCAAATGTTTATAACATAAAGGGACTAGTACAGAAAAAGTGAGTCAGGTGTAGCTCCTTGAGAGTCAGAGGACTCTAGAAATCTCTGCAGATCTTGAAAATTAAGAGTTGTGAAATCATCAGCAGACCAGACAGCCACCAGATGAGGAATTTCTCATGTGAATAACTGACCAAGAAGATGTCTGTGTGCTGTGTTCATCATGAGGCACATGATGTCATGTCCCAATAGAGAGAATACGTTGCTTACTTCTCTGTTTCATTTTCTCCTAACCTTACATACTCACATATTTCTCCCAGTCTTAGTATTTAGATATTTCTTCTTCCCCTTCCAAGAATAGTCTTATCTCAGATAGGTACAGTGATAGCCTGTAAAATGATCCTTGTTAACAGGGCAGCTGATCATTGTCTAGGCAGTTAACATGCTAACTTATTTGCTGTATGTTTGCTGCATGTTGAACTGTATGTTCAACCTCTAACACAAAGAAAGGAAAAGAAAAAGCTAAATGAAGATAAAAATAGTTGTAAATCTATAAAAACTAAAATCAAAACAACTGCAAACCAGGAGAACACATCTAGTAGGAAAGAATTCATTCAATGTAAGAGGAAATAATCAGGCCTTAGTAGAAAGAAGTCCACTAAGACTTAAATCACTAGTAAGTATACAGGGAAACACTTTGTTACCAGCAATTAAAGAACCTTACATTTCAACACAATCACAATTTTTTATACCTATAAAAATACTTTTCAAATATTCTTTCAAAACTATTTCCTTTAGTGATACTACTTGAATCTTAAGACTATTATATAAAATAAATGTGAAAATAAGGATTCATTATCATGTCAGTAATATAGCAATAACCAAGAAATGCTCAGGTCTGATTATTTCTGGGGGTAGTGATAATTTGCTAAATTGGACTATTAATTGGTTTTGAGAAAGCCCAAAGCATAAAATAATATACTAATCTGCCATGGTTTGAATATACCTTCCAAAATTCTTGTTGAGTCTTAATTGCTATTTTGATAATATTAAGAGTTGGAACCATTAAGAGATGGTTCGGTCATAGGAGAGAACCCCTTCTGTAACTAGTTCAAGACTAGTATCCAAGGAGTGAATTTGTTATCAAAAGGTGTGTTCAGCCCTCTATTCATCCTTCCTACCTCCTTCCTTCCCTCCTCCATGCCTTTCTTCCTGCCTCACTTCTTGGGTTCTTCTATCATTGAAGCAAGAAGGCTCTTACCAGATGCAGCCCTTCAGTGCTGAGAGTGCTGGCACTCTCAGACTTCCTCAATAACTTCCTTTTTCTCAAAGTTTACTGTGTGATAGTCTCATAACATTATAAATCAGACTGATACATATTATACCAGTACACAATTTAACCCAAAGGTTAAAACCTCTGAATTTTTTTTTTAATATAAGCAGATACCACTGTTACCTCTCTAGAGGTAATTTGTTCAATTATTCATTCAAGAGTGTTTTGATGGTTTGGGGTTGTAGCTCAATGGTGGAGCATGTACTTATCATTCACAATGCCTGGCTGTTGATACCTCTGGAAATGCCTTAACTGAGATGATTGGTTTATCAGTCATCTCTATGGCTCTATATATCCACCCTGCCCATTCACTTTGTCACCAAACTAGCTTAACTCCTATGACTTTGTATTCTGGCTACTTGGAAGGGACCAATTCGGTGTTTCCGCACTTCTAAAAGGATTTTTTTTTTTTGTATGAAGAGTAATTTTAAAAACTATACATTTAAACTTCTTGGAATTCCCATGTAATCCCCATACTTGCATAATTTGATTTACATATTCACAAAGTACTTTTACAAGAAAAGCTTTCTGGTTCTTTGTCTATAGGTAGTGTCTTCAATTCTTATTTTGTTTATACTATATCATTACATTATACTATATTATGTTATTATACATATTACATAGGAAATCTGAATCTTAGGGTACTTCCTAGATAATTTGCCCTAAGTCATGCCTCTAATAAACAGGAGAATTTGAGATTCAAGCCTCAGAATTCAGTGTCAGTTCCTGAGATCATTAGCTATGTGTCAGGTAACTTCTGTGCAAGAGGTCCTGTGCTAAATGTGAAGGGTTCAGTGTGTATAGTAGATATAGTCCCCCTGTGTGGAGCTAACAACCAAGTATTCTTCTTTAATCCCCAAGCCTGGACACAGAAAAGTGCTTCATTAAAGAACAGAGAAGTAGGAAAGTCACCTGAGTCAAAGCACGATTTCTAAGGGGTGAGACATTGAGTTTCATCTTAAGCACATTCTTTATTTTTGAGGTAAGGTCTTATTATTATCCACACTGGCATTGAAATTCTCTTGTTCTCAAGCAATGTTCCTGTAGCCTTTGTCTCTGTGTAGCCGAGAACATAGACACTCAGATGCTAAAATGAATTCTAATGGCTTTAGGAACTATCTTTACCTCCAAAATGTTGATAATAGCTTTAAAAAAACACATTAATTCTACTACCAGATACTAGAAGTCCAACCATGCACTTCAGACTGGTAGAGGGGATTGGGAAAAATAATAATAAATGTAGACAATGAAGAAAAGCAGAGATGTCAGGTTGAAAACTGAAGGGGATATGAAAGTCAAGGAAAGAACAGATGGAGAAAAGAGAGGGGATGAAAGTTTGAAGAGATGGGTGGGGAAGGAGGAAAGGTTCAATTTGATTTTTTAAGGAAGAGTAAGGAATGAGCTCAGGCATCCCATTATTGATGCATCAGGCTCTTGTTTTTCCTTTTAGTGCGCCTGAGGCCCATGGGGACTGATATCTAACTGAAGTGGACAGTAAAACTTTTGGAGTCTAAATACACTTAGATCTGCTAAATGGAAACCAAGCAATATTAGTATTAGTATTAATATTTATTAGTAATAACAGCAGTATTGAAATTGTGCCGAGTGCTCATTTGTAGGAATTGCTCTGGATGTTTTGTGTGTAATTCATGTGATCCTTATGCCAGCTCAGCAGATAGGCTGCAATATGTCTTATTTTTACAGATGAGGAAACATAGTACAGAGACGTTATGTAAGTTATTCTGGTCATGTGATAAGCACTGAGCCCTGAAATAAACCCAGTTCTGTTTGAATTAGAGTTGGTGCTCCTAATATCTATGCTGTGTTTCTGTACCACATCTTGATCTAAAAGTTCTCATAAAGTTTTCAGGCATATTTCGAGTATAACAAGACATAACTTGAGTGCTTTATGATCATTTTAGAGCAGTGGTTCTCAACCTTCCTAATGCTGTGACCCTTTAATACAGGTCCTCATGTTACAGTGACCCCCAACCATGACATTTTTTTTGCTACTTCATAACTGTAATTTTGCTACCATCACGAATCATAATCTGGTATGCAGATGGTCTTAGGTGACCCATGTGAAAGGGTCCTTTGACCCCCAAAAGGATTGTGACCCACAGATTGAGAACCTCTGTTTTAGTGGTTTCTCTTTCAGAAAAGTAAAAGGGGAAAAAACTGTAAAACACCCATTTCCCCTTTCTACTGGACCACCTGACTATTAGCATAGACACATGGCTGTGCATTTTCTCCAAAATGAGTCATTCAAAGTAAATTCATTCATGGAGCTGATTTGTCAACTGTGAAGAAAAAAAAAGCTGTCTGTTTGCTATGCCTGTGTGTTCTACTGGCTCGCTATTACAGTATTTGCCATTAGCAAAAGCAGTGATTTCTGTTAGCTGGAATACAGTGTTGAGATTGCTTTAAAATGATCTTAAAGAGTGCTTTCTATCATGTCTACAACATAAGCTCTGCTCCTAGGTGTAAAAGAAAAGATCTGAGAACCCACATAGAAGGTTTATGAAGGGTGTGTGTGTGTGTGTTACAGTTTATATGTCCAGTAGGATATGTTTTCCCCTGATGTATACATGATAATATCTCTATGACTCTCAGGTGACCATTCCATACCCTTCATTAATTTTGAATTCTAACAATTCACAAAATATGTTATGAAGAATTTAGATTTTTAAGTGACATATATTCTCTGTCTTCCACATACTGTGGTGGATAGTGGGACATAGTGTAAACCTATAGAGCTTTCAAGACTATTCTCTACAGGCTCATTTTGGCCTCTGCACTAGAGGACACTTGCCTTCACTTAAGTGTACACAGTGCAGCAGAGGTTTTCCTGAATTCTTCCCACTGCCAATAAGAAGAAGCATAACCAACATCAGACATTTTTCACCTAGACCCAAATCAAGCTGAGTTAGAAAGAAGAGAGAAGAGTTAAAGGGAGTTGAAAGCAACAGAAAAGGAGAACCGATTTACAATATGACATAGCACAAAACAAAAAGACTTTCAACAAACAGATATGGAACAAAGTCAGTGTTCAATAAAATCAATTGAAACAAACTTTTAAACACTTGTAATTAACGAAGACATCTACAGTTTTAGAAGATAATCAACAAGCTAAAAGAAATCTGCTGCATACAAGAATAATTTGCATTCAGATTGTTCAGAGAATTCTTATAAGTTAATAGAACAATTAGAAACTGGACAAAAGATATAAGCAAGGAATTCTTTCAGTAAGAATTAGTCAATAAACATGAACATATGCTCAGCATGAAGAGAACTTTAGCTGTACTAGTAACCAAGGAAAATGAATTAACATAAGATAACTAAGTATATGTATTTAGTGTAACAAAGTGGAGAAATTGTGATAGATTATTAAGACCTCATGTTAGTTCACTTTTACCAAGGAAATGTTGGATACTCTAACATGCTACTGGCAGAATTATAACTTGGTAAAACCACTATGGAACAGAAAACTCCATTAATTTCAAAATTTCAATATTCATCATGAGCAAATAACTTTATGATCAAATATCCACCCTAGAAAACCTACCTATACACAAGAGAGGATACATGCTGGTATTCAATGAAGGATTGCTTGTGACAGAAAGCTCTGGAAATAACCCAAATATACATCAGCTGGAAGAGACCAGCTCTTCAACAGCATGTGCATGCAACAGAACATATTAAGTTTTCATTTTTATTTATCTTTGGTGCTAGGGATTGGATTTGGGGCCTTGTCCATGCAACACTGAAGCTCCACAATTTGTCTACCTCCCCAGGTCATAAAGTATTCTTTAAGATGATATTTTAAGTACCCTGGGTTGAAAAAACAAGTACAGAGTAAGTCAATGTACTATTTGGGGCAGTGGTATGAAACAGACCTGCATGTGACCAAAGCTAGCCTTCTACTGACATACTATGTTGAAGATGTAGTTGAAGATGACCTTGAACTTTTGGAACTCTTATTTTTGATTTCTGAGTTCCAGAATTCCAGATGTGCACTGCCATGCCTAGCCCAGATACTAATTTGAAAAATATTTTTTCAGAAAGACTAACGTGAGTCTGAGGGTATAGTGTAGTGATAGAACATGTCAGATTGCTTTAGGATCCAGGCTGGATTCCTGGTGACAAAGGGCTGTGGGGGAGTCTTGTTAGTCAAGCATGATAGTGTGCAATGATTTCCCAGATATGTGGAAAGCTGGGGGTGATAGAATTGCTGTGCTCCAAGAGTTGGAGGCCAGCCTGGACAACACAGTGAGATCTCATCTCCAAATGGGGATGAGGCACTCCATGAGTATTTTCTATGGGTGCATTCATTAAACATGCTTTGCATATAAAATGATTACAGTGGACATTGCTCAAGAGAGTTACAAGTTGGGCATGGGAATTGGAAAGAGATTACATTGGGGATAGAAATGTTTTTCAACTCAGTCTTGAGGATATTGGGACACAAAATGAAGTATATATATCTAGCTGGCAAAGGCTTCTGACTAACCTGTGCTCCAACAGTCCTCTGTGAAGCCCTGGTTTCTTGAGATAATGATAAAAAGTGAATTTTTATATTTGAGGGTGCTTTTAAAAGGGTTCTACCCAGAGATATAGTACACAATTTATTTTTATCGGGAAACTTTAACATCTCATAATTTTTATATTAGAAAATGGAGAAGTCAGCGTGTAAGTAATGAATGTACAAAACTATAAAGCTGATTTTTACAACACAATAAAGTACAAATGACAACATCTTATACCAGCTCTTTCTGCACCAATTCTCCATTGTCATGAGAACCCTAGGAAAAGGCAGGCATTTCAGGGTTTGCACTGCTTATTCTGAAGATGCACTAAAAAAAAGCTTCTATTTTAAGGCCTGGATCTTACAAATCTACTTCACACAATTAGAATAAAAGCTAGAAATACAAATGTTCATCAACCATAAAGTTGTAGGGATTACTGGAAATGACCCAGGAGGGAGGATTTACTCTGCTTACTTTTAATTAAAAGCTCCTAAAAAGACATAAGACATAAAAACAGATTGAAATCTTTTAGTTAGTATTTGTTTGTTTGTAAGGAAACTCTCCATTCTTATTTTTCAGTAGAGAAATATAAAAAGAGAATCACCACACATACCCAGCCTCCGTTCTGACGTATCCATTCCCCTGTGTTATTCATTATGAATTCAGCCACAAAACCAGAAACTTGCTTGTAAGCATCCACATCGAGTGCAATCTGCTCCTGTGGAAGTTTTTTGAGGAGAACACCCCCGAAGGCAAATATAGTCACAATCCTTCCCCAGTTAATGATGCCATCTTCAAATTCTTTTTCCATCACTTGATTGAATATTGTTCTGGCGGTATCTATGGATCCCACATCAAAATCATCCAAGTAGGGTTTCAGATTCTTTTCGACTTCATTTTGAACTGAGAAAGCAACTCTTTGAAGCACTCTGGACGTTTTGCTTGGAGCTGATTCAAATGCTGGTACCCGTAGGACATACTGAAGATAGTCCTCAGCCAGAGAGTGGATATACATGAACTCACAGTCAGTCATCTTCCCTGGCAGAGCTGGCTGGAGCTGTCTACCTGGAGGCGAAGGAGGCAAATAGCACAAAGACAGAGCTTGGCAGGGGAGGGACTGTAATCATATCTGGAGGCTGCTGGAATTTCTGTTTGCATCATGTCTCAGAGTCCTTCCTTCTCACCACTTTTGTGTGGGTGCTGTGTGTGAAAGCAAAAGTTCAAACTGAAGGAGGAAAATGTTTCAGAGCAACACCACTTCCTCTTCCTCTTATGATTCAGTTTAAAAGCCAAAAATGAGAGGATGTGGAGAAATAAGATCCTTGTAAGTTGCTGGGAACTAGAGGCCCTTTAAAGTCATTCTGGTAATACCACACTTGAGATAACAGGTGTGCTATATTGAGAGGAGAAAAAGTTAGCTTCTTTCATCTCACATTTAGAATTCATGATAGCAACCATCTAGCTTTAAGCTCAACTTAGTACATACTGTGTTGTTTTAAGGATTTATTTGTTTTTGTTTTATGTCTGTGCCTGAGTTTATGTGTATGTACCATGTGCATGCAGGTGCTCATGGAAGCCAGAAGAGGGCATTGTTTCCCTTAGAACAGGAGTTACAGGCTACCTGGTGTGGGACCTGAACCTGAGATCCCTTGAAATAGTAGCAAGTGCTCTTAATTTCTGAGCTACCTTTCTAGTCCATAATACATATTCTTAAATCGCATACATTGTCCTGCATGTGGGTCAAAAATCATGGGAGAAAATAGGAGTACTGACCTTAGAGTTACAATGCCTGGTCTCAGTTGTAGACAAATCCTCCTTCCTGTTTACTGTGGTTGTGGCCTAAACTTTGTAAAAGAAAGCCTCTAGACTGACTTTAGAGGGTTGGGGGAAGCTAGAACAGATGACCTAGATAATGTGTCTGTTACAGTGTCTGGTGGGATGTAGGTGCTTCTCAATGCTCCTCTTCATTATTTTATAAACTAGTGATGATTTGGCTTTTCAAGTCATCTCCTGGCATAGTGAGTGCAGAACTTGAGAACTTCGTAATTTGAAGTAATGAGCAAATCTATCATTTTGTTGAGCTTTGCTAGAAATTCCGAGAGAAGCTTGGTGGAGATGGTGAAATCAGTGGCTAGCAGCATTGCAGACTTTTGGTTGGAGTATAAGCCTCCTCACCTAAGTATATAGCAGTGAAGGGCAGCTGCTGAATGCATGGAGGTGAGGAGCCGCTCTTGTGTGACAGGTGCAAACTGGAGAGCCAGTGGTGGAGCAGTGGAGGCAACTCATATCTTTGGAAAAGTCAAATGTGTTTTTTTTTTTTTCATCCTTCCATATATTCAGTGATCTCGATCCTTTGCATCAGCATCTTATGAGCAACTGCAAACACGAAAGATAAATTCATTTACAACTTGTATTTATATACCATTACCATAAAGGTGAGGAGGAAGAGAGAGAGGCTACTTAGGGTGGTAGGAAATAGAGACTTGTGGTAGCCATGGAAACACATAAGGGTTATTGATTCAGAGCCCCAGCTGATCTGTTTTAAACATACCACCAGCTCTGCACTAGAGACCACAGGCCTGTTTCCAGACAGTGACAGCAAGGCAAGACTGTGAAGCCACACTCCTATACAGGCCAACATCCTCCGGCAGGAACCTAGTTATGCGACTTTCCACAACGTGTAGATTATATTAACCTACTTCCTGAGAGCCCTCTAACCCTGCTTTCCATGCTTTTCTTTCTTCCTCTCAAGGGCCAGTCCTGGACTTCTCTCTTGAAGCTCACCAGTTTCTCCTTGCTCCCTCCCCGTCTCCTCTCACAGCACCCTCCCCAAGCTTATCTCCTTTCATCTACTGAACACAGAATCTTCTCCTTGGAGTATCCATACAGAACAGAACAGTTCATGGTTATAGGGCCTCCACTTTTCTCTAAGATTTTACTATGCAAAAGTCCTCTGTGACTATTTCTGTTATCCCACAGAATCACAAGACTATGGGCAAACTCCTTTATGACCTCTAATCAGACTTGAACATCCTAAGGACCACCGAAATGATCAGAGAATTATTTCCCCCTCTCTCACATTCCTATGATGCTCAGAATTTTCAACAAAGAAATGGAGGAATGTGGCTTAAGAATTTCAATTAAGTCTTCGATGATCAAAGGTACCTTTTCTATCTCTTCTTCTTGCTCTACCTATTGCCCAAGCCTGGACCCAGGAAAGGCGAGTAGTTGATCTTTGTTGTATAAGCGAAATACACTTATATCAAATCTAGGTCTAATTATATTTAGATTTTATATTTCTGAAATATTGGTCCAAAAAGGAGCTACCTTTCATCTAAAAAAAAATTGTAGCTTTTTAATTTATTTGGAGGGTTTCTAAATAACTACATTTTAAGCATAGATGAAAGAGAAAAAGAAAAATTTCCCCCACCAGAACCAAAAAAGGGAATTTTATATATCAATAAAATGCAAAAGGACTAGAGCAGGGTACCACCTAGACAAAAGTGTGGGTAAGAAGCAAGTAATTGACCAGGGAGCACATATGAAGTCATGGAAAGTATTATACACCACCACTACATATGGCCATGAGTCTTCATTCCCTGGTGTTTATATGTAGATTTTGTATGAAGTAGAATATATTCTAATACACTCTGAGCAGATCAACCATAATAGTTTGAAACTGAAAACCACATTTTATTATATTACTCCATAAATGTACACTAAGAAACAATGTACCAATACTGTGTTAGATACTAGATATTAAAAAAAATTCATCCTACAAAGAATTTTCAGTCCAGGAAAAATTATAGCATATTATACATAGCTCAAGGGTTTGTTGAAGGGAATATTAGAAGAGGTCACTCTAGTAGGTTCAAATATAGAGATACTTCCTGAATTACAAACTAAAGTGGCCCTAGTCTGAGGCCAGTCTGACTCATATCCATTGTTAATTAAGTGGGGACAGGCTGATTGGGGAGGTAGAGATGATGGAAAAAGATTTGCCAATATTTTCATATTTAAAAAGTCCTAGGGTCTGGGATTTGTTATAACAGTAGGGCTGCTGGTTAGCATCCTTGCTTGGGCTCAGTCCCCTGCAATACAAATACAAAAGAATAAGAACTATTGCCTAACCAAGCCTATCTTTGTGCTTATTTTATCCAGAAGCTTCTATTGAAGAAGCATGATTGTCCAGCCAAGACTGAAGGAGCTGCTAGTGACTGCCATGAGAACAAGAAGAAAATGTGTCATCTTAATAATGAACTAACAACTTCATCCTTTTGTATAATTTTTTTTGTTGTCATTGTGTGCTCATCCTCATGTATTCTCATTGCACTAGCAGAAGTATTCCTATGTTCCAATTATCTATGCTTATAATAAGCAACCCACTCAATATTCAAGGTTTAAAATAGTGTGTGTGTGTGTGTGTGTGTGTGTGTGTGTGTGTGTGTGTGTTTCTCATGACCCTGACATTTGGCAGAACTCAACAGAGCTAACTGGTAGTTGTTTGTCCCTTTATGTTTAGGATTTGGCTGAAATGACTCAAAAGTTTTGGGACCCTTTCCTATTTCGACCAAGAAAAAGCAATAGGACTAATAGGAAACAAAAGGACAGCTCCCAAGATGATCCCAATTGATGAGTATTCAAAATGATAAAAGCTGCAGGACAATGTAAGTGACCTCTGAGAGAAACTAATGAGGTCAACTTCTCTTTTCCCCAAAGGAGGAATCTGAAAATTTGCTGGGTTTTTTTTTGCTTCTTCCTCAGAGGTGGCATAGGGGAGCTCTCACTCTGCTTGCTCTTTCACTCCTCTGAATTTAGCATAACTACTTCCCTATTCTGAAGCCCCAACCAAATTCTCTGTAGAAAAGAATGATCTTTACTTGTATAAAATGAGGACATGACCACTCCAAGTTATAGTTGAGGAGAAGGTTTTTATTGTAGATATGAGAGAGAGTACAGCCAGAGGCATCTTGAAGAGTCTAAAGTAGGGAGAGAAAGTATTAGATTAAACATTATGAATAGAATGAACTGAGCCATGAGAGGATGGGAGGGAAAGAGTGAGAGAGGAAGAGAGAGAATAGCAAAGAGAAGAGAGGGAACAAAAGGGACCAAGAGAAAAGAGAACCAAGAGACCAAAAAGAGGGCCCATGGCTAAAATGGCAAGGTTATATAGGAATGGCTAGGGAAAAAGAAGCCCATGAGCTGGAGAAGTTTAGGGTAGGACTTGGGGTCAGAAGAACTGAGAGGAGCCATGGACTCTGTAACAGCTATTTGCAATGCAGAGAAAGCCTGGAGACCAGCATGCTCTTTGATATACTAATAGGTACTACAGTTAACTATTTGTCCCGGTTTATTTTGGACCTGGACTCACTAACAGCAGAGCATTTGAGTGAGATAAATAAGCACAATAATCCATCTGTGTGTCCCCCATCACCTCCTTCAGTCCCGTGGGGTAAGGCCTCCTCGGTCAAAAAATTCACTGGAGGCAACCCCCCTCCCAGATCCCTGTTTGTTTGTTTGTAAGGGAAAAATCAAAAAAATAAACAAACAAACAAAAAAAAAAAACCTAGAGGCTCAGTGTGACAAGGTTTCAGGAGCTGCATTTCTCCCCAAGGAGACTAAGATCTGGGCTATCCTATGAGCACAAATGCAAGCAAGGGTTCCCCTAATTTCCTCCCTGTGTTCAGGAGAAAGGCTCAGGAGGGTTCTGGAGAAACTCAACTAGTTGTAAACTCAGTGAATAGATTGATACTGAGAAAGCAGAGAAGTATCATGCAGCCTGGCTAGTGAGGTGGAGTGTTATCTAAGGATATAGAGGCACCAGGGAGATGAAAGGGGAAAGGATGGGGACGTGAACTAAGAAATAGGAAGCCGGAGGAGAGGCTACTGTTAAGGAGAGCCATGTATGCTATAGTATTTGAGTTCAGCATATAATAACAATTTATCTAATCTTTTATTGAGTCCTTCACACTTGCGCATATAGATATGGTGAGAACAGTTTTTTTTGTTCATATATTTTCTTTTTTATTTATATCTTTTCATACAATATATGTTGATCATATTCTTTTCTCTTTTCCAATTATTCCCAGATCCTCCCCACCTCTATACCCACCAACTTCATTTTTTTCCTGTTTCTCTCAAAACAAAACAAAACAAAAATCAAAACAAACAAAAAATAATAAGACAAAAAAGTAACAAAACAAAAGAAAATGAAAGAAAAGGTTTTCTCTTTCTCTCACACATATACATGGTGGAGGGGAGAGAAAACAAACAAAAACCAAAACAAAACAGCAACAACACAAAGAAACAAAGAACAAAATAAGCCCATGGAGTCTGTTCATGGTGGCCAACTACTCCAGGGCCTGCCCTGGGGTGTTGTTGCTATACCCAGTGACATTTCAATGGAGAAAACTGTTTTTTCCTTTTCCAGCAGTTATCAATTGCAAATAGCTTATTGGTTAAGGGTGGGACTTGGTGTCTACCTCCCCTTAACCATGTTGGGACTTTGGTTTGAACCTGTGCGGCTTCTATGCATGCTACTATAATCTGGTGAGTTCATATGTATATCAGTCTTTCATATCTATTGTTTCACTCAGAGTTAAGGATCTTCCAGGGCTCTTCCATTGTCAGTGAAGAGGAGCCTAAAATCTGAAAAAGTCCCTAGTCCACTTAGATTCTGCCCACTACAGTCCCATGGAATATTTTCTCTACTCTTACCACTGTTGCTGTGTTTTTTCCCCAACTGACATGGCTTTTCTCTTAAATTTGTGTATCTTCAAATCTTTGTCCATGTTTACTTCCCAATCAGATGAAGCTTTCTCCATCACCCTAGTCAGGACACCTCTTTGTGTGTGTGTGTGGTGGATTTGAGTAGGTATGCAGATAAAAGTGTCACACTCTGTCTTATGCTACATCTACTTTATGTTTTGAGCTGAGCTGCAAGTTCATAGCTCTCTAAGTAAAAGTAGTACTATTTCATCTTTGACTTCTCTGGAAGATCTCACATAGAGACTGGTACATACAAAATACATGATAAATATGGATTCTGTAGTATTATTGAGCATTTCATATATGTCCTGATACATAGTTAGGTTGATATTGTACCCAAAGCTATATTAGCTTTTCTGTTAAGTTTTACTCAACAAAGCAAAAGAAAAATGTTCTTTTCCTCCAAACATTATCTCAAGGGAGGTATGAGAGGCCCTTAAAATAAAGGTCCTTAAAATAGGACCTTTAAGTCATTGTGATACAGGGCCTTGGGATTTCCAATGCCCAGAATGGAATGGTAAGAGACATAGCTAAACAAAAGAAGAAGTACTTGCTGACAGCAAGTGAAACTGACTCTCTCAAGGGTGATTTTCTACAAATGTCAAGGCCTAAACATTCACCAAAGATACAAAGTACAAAGAATTGACAGCTATGCATAAGCCAATTGCTCATTGAGTTCTACTGAATACTTGCCACATGCCAGATCCTGAGCTGGGCTCCAGGAATCTGTATACTGGAATCTTGTGTCATTAATATAGTCCTCAGAGATAAACTAACAAAAAAATCCAGATTCAGAGTGTCGCGGTACAAAATAATACAAAAAACGAGAGAACTAAAAGGTCTTTCCTGAGAAGACTAGCACACAAGTTGGCTCTTACAGATAAACAAGATGTCCCCAGTCAGAAAGTACATCATTGTGAGGTGCCTGGGCATGCTTCAACATGTATACTTTGTGGAGAGCTAAAGTGTGGACTTTAGTGTGTGTATGTGTTTAGAGAGAAGAACCCAGATCACAATGGCCTTCAGGATCTGGTTATGAGTTTTAAGTACTAGACTATGAGCTGAAAATAAGAGGGACATTTGAAAGGTTTAAAATAAGATATGGTTTAAAGGTTTAAAAAGCAACATGGTTAAATCTGTATTTTAGGACTGCTATTTGAACAATGCTATTTCTAGTGGGTTGGATCCTAGGGAAACTGGTGTTATGAGAAATGGATTTTCATAAGTTTGGTGTATAAGAGAAAGTGTGGTATTTGGCTTTCTGAGTTCAGCTTATTTCACTTGACAGTGATTTCAGTTGTATCTCTTTACCTTAAAAAAATGCCATGACTTCGTTTCTATTTATGGGTTCATAAAATTTCACTATGAATATGTATCGTGTTTCCTTTGTCCATTTATTATTGATGGACATCTAGGCTGGTTCCATTTCAGGCAATTATAAATAGAGCAACAATAAATATGGATGTGCTACCATTGCTGTGCTATGTTGACCTAGCAATGTTCAAATATATTCGTATGAGTGACATAGGATGCTGATATATGGTAATTCTTTTTTTAAGTCTTTTAAGGTGTCCCTATACTTATATCCATAGTGTCTGCACAGGTTTGGTTTCCCTCCAGCAGTGAATAAAGGTTCTCCTTTTCTCACATCCCGTCCTGCATTTCCTGTCATTTGTTTTCTTGAGCATCACCATTCTGATTGGGTTGAAATGGAACTTGAAAACAGTTTTTAGCCTTCCTGATGATGTTGAACATTTTTCCAAGTATTAATGTCCATTCGCATTTCTTCATTTGAGAATGGTCTATCTAGTTCATTGGCCTATTTATTGATTTGGATGCTTTGCTTGTATGTTTTGTTTGTGCAGTTTCTTATCTATCTAGATGTCAATGGCCTGTCTTATGTGTAGTATGAAGAATTTGTTTTTCCCATTCTGTAGCTGTCACTTCATTCTGATGTTGTTTCCTTTGTTGTGCTGAAGATTTTTAATTTCATGTAATCTCATTGGTCAGTTCTTAGAATTGTTTCCTATGCATTAGAGTCCATTCTGATAATGCTTGCTTGTGCCAGTATCAAGTGTTTTATTTATGTCGTTTCGAACAGTTGCAAAGTTTCTTGTCTCACCTTAATGTCTTTGATCCATTTTGAATTGAAATCTCCACACTTATGGAGACTGTGAAATGGAGATCTAGTTGTGTTCTTTTATATGTAAATCTTTTCCTCAGAATCATTTATAACAGAGGCCATTTTGTCTCCCATTTATATTTGGACAGCTTTTTCCAAAATAAAATGACTGTAACTATATGATTTTATTCTTAGGTTCTCTATTCTAGTCCATCGATATACATGGTTTTGTCCTAGTACCATGATGGGTTTTTATTTTTAAATCACAATAACTATCATTATGACACATCCTCCATTATTCTTTCTGCATTATTTATTGGTAGCATGGTATTTCCATATGAAGTTTAAGATTGCTTTTTCTTGTTCTGTGAAAAATGCCATCATTATTTGGACAGGGATTGCTTTCAGTAACTTACCCACTTATACAGCGTATGAAGTATTCTGCCTATCCAAAAGAACAAGAGGTAGTTCCATCTTCTAGTGTCTTCCTTAGTTTTTTTTTTTCTTTAGTTTCTTAAAGTTTTCATTGTATAGGTCTTTTACCTCCATGATCAGGCTTATTCCAGATTATTTTCAAAAAGCTATTATTACAATTAGAAGCAATGAATGAATCCCTTAAAGAAACTCAAGAACAAACAAGCAAGCAATTGAAGGAAATGAACATTCAAGACCTGAAAATGGAAATAGAAGCCATAAAGAAAACACAAGCTAAAGGAATTCTGGAAACAGAAAACCTAGAAAAGTGAATAGGAACTACAGAGGCAAGCTATAGAAATAGAATACAAGAGATGGAAGAGAGAATCTTAGGAGTCAAGGATACTATGGAAGAAATTGACACATCAGTAAAAGAAAACATCAAATCCAAAAAACTACTAACACAGAACATCCAGGAAATCTGGACACTATCAAAAGACCAAACCTAACAATAATAAGAATAGAAGGAGAAGAATTCCAGCTCAAAAGCTCAGAAAATATTTTCAATAAAACCATAGAAGAAAATTTTCCAGTCCTAAAGCAGGAAATCCCTATAAAGGTACAAGAAGCCAAATAGCCAAAGGTACAGAACACCAAATAGAATAGACCAGAAAAAAATCCCCCTTGCCACATAATAATCAAAACACTAAACATACAAAATGAGGAAAGAATACTAAAAGCTGCAAGAGAAAAACAGCAAGTAACATATAAAGACAAACCAATTAGAATTATACCCAACTTCTCAATGGAGACTCTAAAAGCCAGAAGGGCATGGACTGATGTTCTACAGACTCTAAAAGAACACAGATGCCTGCCCAGACTTCTATACCCAGCAAAACTTTCAATCAACATAGATGAAGAAAACAAAATATTCCATGACAAATCCAAATTCAAGTAATATCTATCTACAAATACAGCCCTACAGAGGATATTAGAAGGAAATTTCTAACCTAATGATCTTAACCACACACATGAAAACACAGAAAATGTATAAGCACACATCATCAAAACAACAGAAAAGACACACACACACACACACACACACACACACACACACACACACACACACTAAAACCAACATCTGTAAAATAACAGGACCTAACAATCCTTTGATATCTCTCAACATCAGTAGAATCAATTCCCCAATAAAAAGACACAGACTAACAGAATGGATTAAAAAACAGAATCCACCCTTCTGCTGCATACAAGAAACACACCTCAACCTCCAAGATAATGATTACCTCAGAGCAAAGAGTTGGGAAAAGATTTACCAAGAAAATGGACCTAAAAAAAACAAGCCAGTGTAGTCATTCTAATATCCAATGAAATAGACTTCAAACCAAAATTAATCAAAAGAGATAAGGAAGGACAATACATACTCATCAAAGGAACAATCCGCCAAGAGGGCATTTCAATTTTTTGTAAAGAATTTTGTAATTCTTTACATGTTTGTAAAAGAAACATTACTAAATCTTAAAACACACTTTGAAAGTGGGAGACTGCAATACCCCACTTTCACTGACAGGTAATACAGACAAAACCTAAATAGAGAAATGCTTGAGCTAACAGCTGTTATAAATCAAATGGACCTAACAGGTATATACAGAACATTTCACCCACACACAAAAGAAGATAACTTCTTCCCACCACCTCACAGAACCTTTTCCAAAATTGACCACATACTTGGACATAAAGCAAGTCTCAATAGATACAAGAAAATTGAAATAACCCCCTGCATCTTATCAGGCCATCACAGATTAAAGCTGCATTTTAAAAACTACAGTAACAGCAGAAGGCCCATGAGTTCATGGAAATTGGACAACTATTTACTGAATGATGACTGGCTCAGGACAAAAATAAAAGAAAGAGTTGAAAGACTTTCAAGAATTCAATGAAAACGAATCTACAACATACCTAAACTTATGGGACACAATGAAAGCTATGCTAAGGGGAAAATTCATAGCACAAAGTGCCTACCAAAAAAAAAAAAAAAAGGAATTTTGAAATCACATACTAGAAAACTAATAGCACATTTTCTGTTGGATGAAATGTTCTGTATACACCTGTTAAGTCCATTTACTCTATAGTATAGTTTCACTCTGAATTTTTTGTTGATTTTTAGCTTGAATGACCTATCTTGAAATGAGAGTGAGGTATTAAAATCACTCACTGTTATTGTATCAGGATCCAAATGACCTTTTATGTCCTTTGGCCTTTGTTTTATGAAATTGAGGACACCAACATTTAATACATTTATTTGTACATTATCATATTTTCTTAATAATTGTTCCCTTTTTGGTATGAAGTGGTTTTCTTTATCGCTTCTAATTTTGTTCTGACATCTACTTCATTAGGTAGAAGACTAGCTGTGTCAGATTCATTCTGGATTTGCTTGTTTCCTATCCTTTGATCATTAGTCTATAGTTGTCTTTATTCCGAAAGGTATGTTTCTTAGAGATAACAGAAAGTTGGATTTAATTTTGTAACCTAGTCAGCTAGTCTTTTCTCTTCATTGGTGAATTGAAGCCACTTGCATTTAAGGTTATTACTGGGCTGTGCCTATTGTTTCTGACAATTTTGTTGGCAGTTTGTTTGATTTTCTCTCCAATCATTGATAGGGGGTTTCTGATTTGTTGTGCTGGACATGATGAACTCGTTTCTTAGCTTTCATTTGCTTAGGCATTTCTCCCATAAAATATGTTTCCTGTGCTCTTATATTTGACCCTGTCTTCCTTCTTCCTCCATTTATAGTATTTAAGTTATTTCTACAGAGATAAGTTGGTACTTATGAACTTCCTTGGTGCATGCTTATTTTGAAATCCTTATTTTTTTGTCTATTTAAAAAGTTGTCTTTGTGAAGTAAAACTTCTGATGGACAGTAATTTACTTTCAGGGATTAAAATACATCATTCCATGATTTCCTGGATTATAAGGTTGCTGTTATTGTTTAGATGTTTCTGCCTTTGTTGGTGAATTGGTGTTTTTCTTTTACAGCTGTCAACATTCTTCCTTTGCTCTGTATTTTTGACATATTGACTTCATATGTTGTGGATAAGTACTCTGTAATGTCTATGTGGTATTCTTAATGGCTCTTGTATTTGAGTGTCTATTTCTTTGCAAAGATTTAGGAAATTTTCTGCTATATTTTTTTTTTCAAATGGATTCTCTAGGCCTTCATAATGTTTATCTAAATTCTTTCTTCCATCCTGTGGGTTTGTTCTATTGATTATAGCCCAGTACTCTTAGACATTTTATTCAATCTCATTTATTTTCTTTTTCTTCATTAATGTTTGAATGTAGTATTTTATCAAATTTACTTGGTGGTGTTACTGAAACTGAATTGGAAAAGTATCTGATACTTGCTTGAGCTGCCTTCACAGTGGGAGGTTTCCCTTTTTTCCTATGGGGGCCTCAGCTGGTATCACTTAACTGCATTAGTGAGCTACACAGATTTTCTCACCCTCACTCTCCCTAGAGTCCCCCAGATTGTACCTCTGGGATAGCTTTTAGCTTAATGTTGTCATTCAAGTGCATTGGGAGCATGGAGATCAACCATAACAGACAAAAGACTGGCTTTTATACTTTCAGAGCCTCTTGAGTGTTAACCTACTGGAAAACTGACACTATGAGTGTTGTGTACACCTCTGACAATTAAGAATTCTCAGAATTTACATCACAGCAGCTCATAGATAGCTCCAAAATTTGATCCTTCCTAAGAATCAGAGCTGGTAAACTCTAGATTGATTCTCAGTTAATGACTGTTGATGATGATGGCTTGTTTGTAGCCACCAGGGACAAATCTATCTTTCCTTATGAAGTTCCTAGTCTAAACCAACCTCCTGCCACCTGTATCCTGAAAATATCAGATTTTATATAAAACTCCACAATCCCCTGTCTATATTTGACTAGACTGTAAGTGTAGGACATGACCCAATGAGAATCTACCTTCAAGATTTTTATAGGGGTTGTTTCTCAGGTTTTGTGGGTTATAAGTTTGGTTCTCAGTATGGCAATGTTGAAAGCCTAGTGGGAAGTAATTAGATCATGGTAGGCTCCACCACAGGAATGAACTAATGCTGTATGATGAAAGTGGGCTGGATCTGGCAGGAATAAGTTAATTCCTGTTGGATCGGGTAGTATGAAATAGACATACCTGTTCTGAGCCGTTTACATATGTATGATACCCTTTTTGATTTTCTGTGGATTGTAACACAGTCAGAGGACTCTTGGTAGGATATCAGCACTATAATATATAGACTTTGTAGCTACTAGAGTCATGAGTCAAATAACATTCTTTTCTTTCTATATTGCCTAACATCCATTTTCTTGTCCCAACATAAAGTGTACTAAGAAACACAACAGAGATAATTCAGCTCTCTTCATCATATAAGTACTGGAGTGGTGAACAAGAATGTTTAGTGCCTGTGTTTCTCAATTTGAATAGTTGCTAAAAGTGAGTGACTTTCAGGGATGGAGAGATAGCTCAGTGATTAAGAACACTTGATGTTATTGCAGAGGACCCTGGTTTGGTTCCTAGCACCCACATAGTGACTTACAGCCATCTTTAACTTTAGTTCCAGGAGATCTGGCACCCTCTTTTGGCCTCCACTGGCACAAGGCACACAGCAGTACATGTACATATACACAGGCAAACTATTCACACACTTAAAATAAAAATATTAAATAAAGCTGTTAAAAGTAAATGAAGTCCATGTGCAGAAAGAAGAGATTATTGAGGAGTGTCCTAGAGGTCTACAAGTCCCAGGTTCAAGTTATTCTATCCCATATTTAGGTATGGAAACAGCTCAGAATCCTTACAATAAATTCTTTTGTCACTTCTGACTAAACAGCTCAAATCAAAAACAGTAGATTCAAACTCAGTGCCATTGGAGGAATAGGCTTTGGCTCTACTGAGAAAATTGTTGAAAGAAGATGAAAGGACTCTGAAAAAGCAAACACTGCTCACTCTGGAGCATCATGGTGGGCAGATGTAATGTGTTGAGTTTTCAGTAAGTGAGATGCAAGTATTTTTCTCCATCCCAGTCCCTCTGCTCTCTGTTATTGGTGGATAGTGCTGAACTGTACCTGGAGTTGCAATTCCATATGGCCTGTATGGGACTTCCCTTGGAATTCCCTTCACAAAGTGAAGACACTAGATCCTTTCTTTTTTTTTTCTTTTTCTTTTTTTTTTTTTTTGCCCATGACTTCTTGGGAAATTTCCATAGTTTACTGAACTGAACATTTTTACCTCGCCACTGATAAACATTTTAGAATTCTTCTAAAATGAAAAAGAGATAATTCCCCCTTGATTTGTACCTCTGCAGCTTCACCACATTTTTAGACTTGTACAAGAGTTTTCCTCATCATTTTATCCTTATGCTCCCATTCCTTCACAGTGAATTCTTTGAATTCACATTTTGAAGCATGTTATATCCACCTAATGATCAAAACTGCCCTCAGAAAGGTATGCCTGGCCAATGGTAAAGTGAGAGGCCACAAAAAAGTTCTTGACTTCTAGCAATGCAGATGTAACTGGTATAGAATGGTGAGGTTTGGTCAAAAATGCGCTGAATTCTAGGTCTTCCTATCCTTGTCCTACCTCTCTAGTATTTCCCACAGACTCAAAACTCACATATCCAGTTGGCTACCTGGCTTTTCTACTTACAGATGTAACAGGCATGTCAGACTTAAAACTCTCCCAATGAAATTTGACTTCCCACCTGTCCCTTCTCACTGTGTTCCTTATCTTACGAAAGGCATTGCCCTCCATTGCTTCCAAAATATTTAGAATATTTGCCTTTCTTCTCTCTTAGCCACATGCCCAAAACTTGGAGTTGGAAAAGTGGGATAGAGGTATGTCTCACAGGAAGGCACTCCCCGCCTGGCTGGCACCAGGACCTCATCCCTCTCTTCCTTTTATGATATTCTAGAGGAAATCCCAACTTATAGGGAACCATTGTTTTGCCAAAGTGAAGGAAACAAATTACTTTATTTAGACTATTTTCACTCTTGGCAGTATGGTTAAATGTTAAGCCTTTGCTTTCTAAAACACTTGGAGGACGTCTATGTATCTAGTAAAAGGTAACTTCCAAAGAAAACCCCCTTTCCTTTGTCATTCTTGACATCTCAGGTGCCAATCCTAGTTGCAGATAACTTCACCAGCCTTAGGTCTCCACCATTAGAAAATCTTGGGGGGTTTCCAGAATCTTTTCTTCCCACTTCCCATTTCTCGAACCACTTTAGCTATCACATATTTTTGAGGAGGGGTGGGGGGTGGACATAAATGAGAAGTCCCGAACATTTGGCCAAGCTTCCCGCTGAGGGCAAAGTCCCATCTTTAGAACTGAGTTCCCTTTGTAGATACTAGTTTAAATGTAGAAGAATTGATGGTGGGTGGTAAATTCTATCATTTCGTTGTGTGTATTGTACTCTGCCACACATGGAAAGTATAGAGAAAGTCTAAGGGCTTGAAGAGATGGCTCCAAGTGTACAAAGCAACTAGCTCTGTAAACATCCTGGCAAACGTGAAATATTCTAGAGAGATGCATGTGCTCCTCCATTTGGTATTAGACATCTGGTACAGTGGATGCCAAGAGTCTCATGCTGGGTAAGGAACAAGCTAGAAACCCTTGGGTCAGCCAGAAGGAGAACTTACTTTCTGGAAAGAAAAGCATATCATATCACTTTTCAGGAGGTACCAAAAGCTCAGACGACTGTGACTGGGGTCAGGAGGGAGGGAATACCTTGACTAATACCTCTGGGCTATGGACACTTCTTGACCTTGTTTAAAACTAAACTTCATGATAGGATCCCAAGGATGGTCGTGGTGGAGGAGTCAACAGATCTCTTTGTTCTTCTTCCAAATCTAACACTATCACCCACAACAGGCCTTCACAGGGTGCCATCTTGTGTTGTTCAGTGGAACTACACCAGAGCAGTCAGGGCAGCATTTATGGAAAATGATCCAGTGGGGCTGAAACTAAGAAAAGAGTAAATTTATCAATCTTTCTTTTCTGCTTTTTACTATTAATTGTGTATTTAATTAAAATATTTATGACAGTAGTCAAACATGACTAGTTAGGGAGTGTTTTGGTTACTTTTTAGTTTCTTTGATAAAGCACCATGGTCAAGGCAACTTAAAACAAAAATAATTAATTTGGGGCTTAAAGTTGCAGAGGGTTAGAATCCATGACCATCATGGCAGGAACCATGGCAGCAAGCAAGCAGGCAGGCAGGAATAGCCTCGGAACAATTACTGAAAGCCCACTGAGAGCTCAGATTTTAAGCCACAAGAAACACACACACACACACACACACACACACACACACACACACACACACACACAGAGAAAGAGGGGGGGGTAGAAATAGCAAAAGTCTTTTGAAACCTCAAAGCTTGCTTCCAGTAATAACACCTTCTCTAACAAGGCCACACTTCTTAATCCCTCCCAAATAGCCAACATCTGTGGACCAAGTGTTCAAATACATGAGCCTGTGAAAGCCATTCTCATTTGAACTACTATATGGGATTCAGAATCATAGGTTGGACCCTAACTTTGGTACCACTTACACATCAAGTATAGAAACTGTACGGAGAATTGTTTACAGCTGAAGAAGCCCTAAACAGAACTTCATTTAGTCTGTTCTACCCCTCTGTGTTATAAGCTGGGTAGGTTAGCAATTCTAAGGAGCTAGTCTGTTCTACCCCTCTGTGTTATAAGCTGGGTAGGTTAGCAATTCTAAGGAGCTATGCTGATTACCCCAAGCTTAGAAAAAAACCTTTCAAAGAAATGCCAGGTTTGTTCTCCCAGGAACAAGAGGGGCTTAGCTCCTCTACATAAACAGTCTAACTAGGAGGCTGGCCCTTCTAACCATATGGCCACTCTTTAGAATATCTGTACTCTTGCCAGGATGGCTGCACTTAAAGCCAGACTTACTATACGGTACATGTGGGCAAATAAGCCAATGGAGTCACGGAGGACAAAAGGACCAGTTGAGGTTTTACCAGATTTTTCTCCCCCTTTTGTGTGTTCTAAGAAAAAAAATACATGAGGACTTCACTCTGGCTTTGCCTCTTCTCCCTGTTCCTTGTTATCTCTGTTGAGAGAATTCTGATGAGACACCTAGAGTTTTGTACAAAAAGTAAGCAGTCCTTACTACAGGGTAAAGTGGGGAACTCTCAACAGGGGTAAGTGGACCCTGACCAAAGATAGCATTATGTCACTTTATATTTTCAGCAGTCTTTATTTCAAAGCCTCTAGAGCAGTCAGGTTTTCTGACGGTTGTTTTCCTGTGTGGGGTGATTGACAAGCCCATTTTGATTGACTCATATAGGAGGAGAATATGGTGCCTTTGTTTATTATCAGAAGGCCTCTTGCTAGATAGTAATTTTGTAAGACTTTTGTAGAGGACTGGGTGTTCAGCCACTATAGTAGCAGAGAAGGTATAAGTATAAAGTTAAGAAATTTACTTTTTAGCCCAGAAAGGAAATACTACTTTATTGACTAGACTGCAAGAGGCCAGCAGGCTGGGAAGTAATAAATGGTATAAACTATAGCACTGGACAATGGACTCTGAGGCAGGGGATGTCTCCATTTGAAGGAAGTATTTTTTATAGTGAGAGTGAGTTTTCTTGTGGCATGTAATTCATCCAGTGAAAAAATTGCAGTTCAGATTAGCTAGTGCTCAGGTCTGGGAGATCAGCGTGAGCCACAGTAAACATAATTCTAATTATGTATTCCTGATCTGTGAATAACGGCTGTGCAAATCAAAATCATACAAATATGGGCAGTCCTGGTTGTTTAAAGTTTGGTTCTGATTAAGTGTGGGTCACAGGTCAACAGGCTGCAGGTCTGTGATGCCAGGTTACAGCAATCTGTAAGTAGTAGTTTGAGATTTCAGGATCATGCTTGTAAAGATTCTGTAATGGGGACATTTTTTTTGTTTTGTTTTGTTTTATCAAGGGCATTTTCTCCATAACTTATAACTCCCAGAACCAGGTTTTGACAGTTACCAATTAAAGATTTTTTTACCAGTTCAAGATATCATGTCACCTTTCAGGGCCAGATAGATGACTTAAGTCTCATTTCTCTTGACCACTGATTAGTTGATTGCAGTTTTAGTCCTTGGTTTTAAAAGTTGTTAATCATGATATCCTTCAAGCATGTTAGGACTGTTGTCGCTATGTAACACTTAGGCCTGAGGAGCTCAGCTTTGTCTACCACTTCATAAAAGACCATGGAAGTTAGAGTGTGGCAAAGGTGCACATATAAGCTGTAGTCATTCATCATCATCTTATTGAAAATTTATTTACTGCACTCCTGCTAGGTACCTACTATTACCTGAGTGATATAGAAATGCAAATCAGTACTCCAGGAGGTCATACGAGAATGAGCAACAAGCTGTATATAGAAGCTATTATAATGCACAGAACAGTAAACAGTAAACAGTGGTCAATAACAGTAAACAGAAGTCTATAATCAATATAAGGAATTTGGTGGGAAAAACATTGAGAGGGATCAGAGGGATCCTCGTGTAGCTATTTTCTCCAAAGTGGAAGAAAGAGACTCCCGAGACTCTGGATATAAATCAAACTTTCAAGGCTCAGGAAAATCCTGAAACTTACAAGAGTCATAATAAACTCCTCACCAGGCTTATATAAACAGGAACAACTGCAGAATAAGACGCTTCACCAGGCTGAGAAAGATGTCTACAAGATACACAGAGAGCTCCAGAGATAGCTTTCATGAGTTGTCACTCATACTGGGACAGGTTTTCTAGTGATATAAGTGCTTCTAAATTACCAAGGATCTTGTTAGTAACCCTTCTCCTGTGCTCCTATGAGTGACACCAGTAAATTCAATCATTCACTAAGGTATACTTGGGTAGAATTGTGTCTCAGGTCTGTTACTGTTGCCTTATCTAGGGTAAAAAGATACTCTTCATGTCTCCTTGAAAGGCACACAACAACCATAAATGGGCCCAGTGCAACAACCCCTGATGTTGTCTTTAAACTTCTGGAAGTAGAACCTGAACAAGACCTAGAAGGTAGGCCAAAAAATTAGGACAAAACAAACAAGCAAGCAAACAAACAAACAAAAAAACCAAGTACATGTAGAATATATATCTCCAATTGTGGTAAAAAAGTTCCTAAAGATAACCAGCTATAAGACTTTGAGAGAATCCTCAATTTCTGTAGTTATTTTCTACATGTAATTGACCTATAAGTTAGCTGCTATTTGAAGGTTTGGGCTGGTAGTTTCCTTTGCCGTGTCCTATTTCATAACCCATGGTGTCCTACAATGGTGAATTGGTCCAAATACATGAGATGCTCTAAGGTGCCAAAATAGAGCTCAAAATGTTGTTGAGAGTGTTGGGAAAATTATCAGGCATCAGTCACATTATCAGCTTGGTAGACTTATCCAGGGGCTGAGAGTGTAGCTTTGTGGTAGAACACTTGCCTACTATTACGAGGCTTGCATTCAATCTCCAGCACTGCAAACAATAACAGTAACAAAAATCACTTGATGGATAATTTAAAGCAAGTTTTGATTAGTTATGTTGTTTTATTTTGTTATTTTAGGAAGGGTCTCACTATCTAGCCCTAGTTGGCCTAGAACTCTTTATGCAGACTCTACTAGCCTCTAACTCACAATAGATTTACCTGCCTCTGCCTCCTGAGTGCTAGGATTAAAGGCATGCTTTACCCTCCCCTAATTCCTCCCAGATCCTCCATACCTATGTACCCATCCAACTTTATGTCCTTTTCCAGTCTTTCTCTTAAACAACAAACAGAATAAAACAAAAACACAACAATGATGATAAAAGAAAAAACATACACATAGAAAACCCCACATAAACACAAAAGTGGAAATCAAAATAAACAAGCAAAAAACTGATCGGACCAAAAAAAAAAAAGATGTCTAGTTGGAGCATTGTCTCCCCCATTATTTGGTGACTCCATTTATAGCCCATTCATATATATTATGTTTTAAGAAACTTCTACAGTATTAGGTTTCCATATGACCGCATCAAACCACCCTTAGTCATAGTTGTCCCTTCGTACATTTCTTCCCTTACCTCTCTTTCCATCCCCCTTCCTGTTAATTCCCCCAGCCCCAGCTTTCCTTCTGTCTCTCTGTAACTATAAATTCTGTTTCTCTTTCCTTGAAATAGCCTCTGTTCCACTTAGTCTCTTTCTACCTATCTAATCTCATCTATATGGACTGCAACATTCATATTGAAAGTTTAAGAGCTGACATGCACATATAAGAGTAAAACATACAATATTTGTCTTTTTTTCTAGCTCCATCCATTTACCTATAAATTTTATAATTTTTAAAAGCTGAATAAAATTCCAATGTATGAATGTACCATATTTTCATTATCCATTCATCAGTTCATTAGCATCTAGACTGTTTCTAATTTTTGGCTATTATAAATAGAGTAGCTGACTGGTTAGGGAGAGGCACTAAGCATGCCTGTAGTGAATTTTTGCACACATTTTTATATACCGAATAGCAAAGAATGTCCCATACATACACAGCTATAATTCCAGATGTTGAGCTGATGTCCATTTATTACTATTTATATGTTAGAAGCTTGGGATAAAATAATGTCTTTGTATTATATAAAACTTTGGGAAAACAAAGATACTATACTTCTGACCCAAGAAATGATCCTGTTATGCTTACTGAGTATATTACATGTACTCAGCTTTTCAGTGCAGAATCCAAATATTTTTTGTCAAGGGGGATAAAAGCACAATGTAATAGGAAACAATATGGTATTGTTTTACCACGCTAAAATAAATAAATGAACGAATGAATGAATAAATAAATAAATAAATAAATAAATAAATAGATGTAGCAATTAATATGGATGAGAAAGTATCTTTGAGGTATATGCCTGTAAGTGGTATATCTGGATCTTGATATGGATCTATTCCCAGCTTCCTGAGAACCCACTACACTGATTTCCTTAGTGGCTGTACCAGTTTGTACTCCCATCAGCAATGAAAACCTGTTACCCTTTTCCCACATTTCCAACAGCATTAGCTTTCAATTGCTTTATTGATCTTGGTCATTCTGATTGATATAAATTGAAATCTCAAAGTAGTTTTAATTTGCATTTCCCTGAAGGTTAAGGATGTTGAACATATCTTTTAGTGCTTCTCAGCCATTTGTATTTTATTTCTTGAGAACTCTCTGCTTAGTTCTGTACCTTGATTTGAAATGAATTATTTTCTTGTTCAATTGTCTTAGTTCTTTATATATTTTAGATACTCAGCTTCCATTGGATGTGTAATTTGTAAAGATCTTTTGCCATTCTGTAGGCTACCACTTTTTTCTACTTTGTCAAATAGAAGCTTTTCAGTTTCATGAGGGAGGTCCTGTTTGTTAATTGTGGATCTTAGTGCCTGTACTATTAGTGTTCTGTTCAGAAAGTCTTTTTTTCTGAGCCAATGAGTTCAAGACTATTCCTGACTTTCACTTCTATTAGATTCAATATATCTGGCCTTATTGAGGTCTTTGATCTATGTGGCATTTGAGTTTTGTGAAGGATGATAAGTATGAATCTATTTGCATTATTTTACTCCAGTATTTCTTTCTTATTCAGGATTGTTTTGGATATCCTGGGATTGCGAATGGTGTGTGTGTGTGTGTGTGTGTGTGTGTGTGTGTGTGTGTGTGTGTGTGTGTGTATGTGTGTGTGCTTTAATATGAAGCTGAAAATTGCCTTTTAAAGTTCTGCGAAGAACTGTTTTGATGAGGATTGCATTGAATTTGTAGATTCCTTTCATCAGGGTGATCATTTTCACAATATTCTATTGATCCATGATCATGGGAGATTCTTCTGATACATTCTTGAATTTCATTCTTCAATATCTTAAATATCTTATGTAAGTTTATCACTTGTTTGGTTAAAGTTCTTTTTCTTTTTTCTTCTTTTCTTTCTTTTTTCTCTTGGATATTGTGATATTTGGAGGATATCATGAAAGGTAATGTTTCTATGATTTCTTTCTCAGCCTGTTTGTCATTTATACATAGGAGGGCTATGGATTTTTGTGTGTTAATTTTGTATCTTGCTACTTTACTGAAAGAACTTATCAGCTGTAGACATTTCTTGGTTACATTTTTATGGTTACATTTTATACATACATTTTTGTAT
This sequence comes from Cricetomys ansorgei, assembly GCA_026225945.1. Lineage (NCBI taxonomy): Eukaryota > Metazoa > Chordata > Mammalia > Rodentia > Nesomyidae > Cricetomys > Cricetomys ansorgei. The sequence goes on along the minus strand of JAMJFZ010001100.1, from coordinate 8,623,594 downwards.
GTAATAATATCATCTGCAAATAAAGATACTTTGTCTTCTATTCCTATTTATATCCCCTTGGTCTCTTTCAGTTGTCTTATTGCTCTAGCTAAGACTTCAAGTACTATATTAGGTAGGCATGGAAAGCATGGACATCTTTGTTCCTGATTTTAATGGAAGTACTTTGAGTGTTTGCATTCAGGTTGACATTGGCTGTAGTCTTTCTTTAAATCATCTTGAGGCATGTCTCTTGTATCCCAAGTATTTGCAGGACTTCTCTCATGAGGAGTGTTCGATTTTTTCAGAGGACTTTTCTGCATCTAAGAAGGTGATGATAGTTTTTGTTTTTCAGTTTGTTTATGTGGTTGTTTACATTTATTGATTTACATATGCTGAAACATCCCTGCATCTAGAATGAAGCTAATTTGATTATGGTGGATAATCTTTTTTTTTTTTATGTGTTCCAGAATTTGGTTTTTAAGTACTTTATTGATAATTTTTGCATTTACTTTCATAAGGGATATTGGCCTATCTTTTTATTGTTGAGTCATTGTGTGGTTTAGGTATTATGGTAATGTTGGCCTCATAAAAAGAATTAGGAAATGTTCCTTCAGTTTTTATTTTGCAGAATAATGTGAGGAATAATGGAGTTAATTCTTCTTTGAGGTATGATAGAATTCTGTGTTGAAACCATTTGGCCCTGGACATTTTAATTTACTTTTTTATTTTATTTTATTTTATTTTATTTTATTTTATTTTATTTTATTTTATTTTATTTTATTTTATTTTCAAGACAGGTTTCTCTGTTGTAACTCTGGCTGTCCTGGAACTCACTCTGTAGACTAGACTGGCCTCAAACTCAGAGATCCACCTGACTCTGCCTCCCTAATGCTGGGATTAAAGGCATACACTACCACTGCCTGGCTGTTGGGAGAATTTTAATTAGTGCTTTCATTTTATTAGGGGTTATACGTTTGTTTAAATTGATTATTTTATTTCCTTTAACTTTGACCAGTCAAATATATCAAGAAATTCATACATTTTTTTAGGTTTTCCAGTTTGGTATAGTACAGAATTTTAAAGTCTGCCCTTATAATTCTCTACATTTCCTTGGTGTCCGTTGCATTGGCCCCTTTCACCTCTAATTTTATTAATACAGATCTCTTCTAGCTATCCTAATCAATCTTATTGTTTCAAAGGACAACTCTTTGATTCATTGAAGTGTATGTGTGTGTGTGTTTCTATTTCATTGATTTCAGCCCTGAGTTAGAATATTTCTTGCTGTCTACTCCTTTTGAGTGTTATTTCTTCTTTTTGTTCTGGAGATTTCAGGTATGCTGTTAAATTGCTAATATAAGTTCTCTCCTTTGTGTGTGTGTGTGTGTGTAGGCACTTGATGTTATGAACTTGCCTCTTTGAACAATCTTCCTGTTTCCCATAGGTTTGGGTATGTTGTGTTTTCATTTTCCTTCAATTCAGAAAGCTTTAAATTTCCTTCTTGAGTACTATATTGACTCAATTTTCATCAGTAGTCATTAGTTCAGTTTCCATGTCTTTGTTTACTTTGTGTTGTTTCTTCTGTTGTTGATATCCAGGTTTCATCCATGGTGGTAAGATACGATACAGGGTGTTATTTCAGTTTTCTTATCCATTGAGACTTGCTTTACATTCAGAATATATGGTCAATTTTGGAGAAATTACCATGAGCTGCTGAGAAAAATGTTTATTCTTTAGTGTTTAGATAACATATTCTTTAGATATCTACTAAGCCCATTTGATTTACGATCTTATGTAACCCCAGTGTTTCTCTGTATAGTTTTTGTCTGGATGATCTGTCTTTTAGCAAGAGTATATTGAAGTAACCCAGTATCAGCGTGAGGGCCAATATGTGGTTTTAGCTGTAGTACTGTTACTTTTATGAACATAGATGTCCTTGTGTTTGGTGCATAAATGTTTAGAACTACAGTGTCCTCTGGCAAATTCTTTCCTTTGATGAGTATGTATATTTTCTTTTCAGATTTTGTGGTTTTTTGCAGTATATGTGTGTGTTTCTTCTTTGTTTGCACAGAGGAAAGCAAGAAGGGAGGGAAGGCTGAGAGAGAGAAAGACAGAGAGAGAGAGAGAGAGAGAGAGAGAGAGAGAGAGAGAAGAAAGAGAAAGAGAAGGAAGGAAGAAAGGAAGGAAGGAAAACTAAGAAAGGAAACAAGAAAGAAGGAAGACAGGAAGGAAAGAGCGAAAGAAAGAGGCATGGGTTTGTTTGGGTACAGAGGTGGGGCTGTGTTGGCCCACATTAGCCAGCAAGGCTGTCTTTTCAGATGGAAGTAAATGTCAAAGACCTGAAAAGGTAGTCAGAGGGCATGAGGCTTTGGCACAAGAGCAATGCAAACAGAGAGTCATTTTTTTTATTATTAATCCAGCAATACTTCAAATGATTTTCATGGTTAGCTGAAGCAAATACAAGTACAGCAAGAATACAGCAAGTGTTATGTCTTATGAATATTATCTTTGGTTATGTGAAAGACCCAAAAACATTCTTTCCAATCCTTCCCCCTTCTGACAGAGATAATGTGGATATGTCTGGACGTTCGCTACAAGTCTTTGCTTTCATGTACATCCACTTATCATAGTTCATGTGTTTTTTTGTACAAGGGTATCTTGCGGGAAGAAAATTTTGCACTATGCCCCATCCATAATTCACTAAGTTCAAAGATTTTGTATAAGAACTCCCACAGGGAAGATTTGGGCTGAATTGTGGGAAGAAAAAAATGTGATCACAATATGAGAATTGTTTTCAATAAAAATCATTCAGTTAAAAATATTGGCCTATAGGCAAGTGTACGGGGCACTTTCTTGATTAATAATTGATATGGAAGTGGCCATCTCACTGTGGATGGCGCCACCCTTGGACAGGTGGTCCTGAGTTATATAAGAAAGCAACTGGGAAATCCATAAATAGCAAGCGATAGATAGTATTCTTCATAGCTTCTTCCTCAGACCCTGTCTTAAGGTTCCTACCTTGATTCCTTTAATTGTGGGCTGTGTTATAGAAATATGAGCTGAAGTAAGCTCTTTTTTAGTTATTTTTAGTTCTGTTTTATCATGCTAGTAAAAACTCTAAGATGGTACATAAACTTTCAACTTCATGTACTTCTACAAATATATCTGTGGACTAATTCACATCAACTGTGAGAAACATTCTTATGCCTTCTGCATGGACTGAACTCTAAGTATATACTCCAATAGAAGCAGAACCTCCATGGGCAACAGTCAGCATCCAGCTGTACTTATGTGTAGGACTCCTGTGAAGCGGGGAGTATTTATAGGAAGGTAGGCAGTCTCCTACTATACACTCTTCAGAGCCAAGACTGGGCTTTGGAGTGAGCACACCAGCATCAGTATTATAAAGAATTAGTTAAAAAAAATGCCAGACCCCTTCCAACCATTACTCAGCTGTCTAAAGTACAATAGTATCATTTCAACATGCTCTGGGTTTATTTCTTCATCTGTTTATCCATACTTGATTTTGTAGAATTACTAATTCTTCAACCATGGTAAAATTCTCTAGAGAAAATCTTTACAGAGACAGTTCTTTTGTTTGAGGTATTAACGTATAGATTCAATTTGTTGATACTCAGGGACTGTTCAGTCCCTAATTCGATGGACCTGACCATGTCTTTTCCCATTTGATATCTTAAGTATTGAAGTTGGTATGTTTTGTCTAAGTTATGAAATTGAGGAGACAAACTGGGCATGAGTCCCTTTATCATTTTTGTGTTTGCAGCGACTTTACCAAAATGAGCCACTTCATTCTTGATACTTGTAATTTTGTTTTACTTTGCCAGCTTTTCAGAAGATCAGCATGTTTACTGGTCTTTATAGACAGTTATTTGTCTGTATTCATTTCCACTAAAAGCTACTCTTACGTGTACTATGTTCATTCTGAGACTTACATTGGAAGAATTTTATGGTACTGTTTCTTGATTGCCAGAATAAGACTTTATTTTGTTCACTTCAGATTTTTTTCTTTCTTAACATGTGCATTTAGCTGTAAAGTTCATTGTCACTTTTGCTTTAGTGATGTTCTGCAGTCTCCTTTTTTAGGTCTCCAGGACTAGGTGATCCTGGAAAGTGAACCCAGACTATTCCACTTGCTGAGTAATTGTTCTACAGCTAAACTAATTCACCACCATACATCAAATTTCTAATGGAACAATATGCAGAAATATGTGGACAGTCGTTTTTCTATGAGTGGTACATATACTTGCCCAGTTATTCATGTTTTACAATGATGAGTCCTGATATTAGGAAGGAACATTCTCACATCTTCCCTACTATTCTCAAATGGGAAGTCCAAGCAGCTCTTCAAAGGCTTCTCCTTAAATTTGATGGCCATCATTTTTTTTTTTTACTTTTTTCTAATCCTTGTTGTGTTGTTTTCATTTTATAATCTAGTTGTGTTGAGCTAGGACATTTAGAACAACCATGTGTACATGAAAAGCATAGTGCTTCCACCGAGAAACATTTATTCATATTCATAAAATATACACCGTTGTTCAAGCCTGGGACCATTATCATTCTGTGAGCACAGAAATAGTCACCTTTCATCTTCTGTATCATTTCAATTATTGTGTTAGTCGTCACTACAGTTTTTATGGCCCATCTGTATTCACGAAGTATTTATATGTCGTGGGTTCAATTGTTTTTCATATTAAAGATACTTTTGATGGTTTATTTTTTTAAATTTCTTTTTAAAAATGCCATCTATGTGTACTGTATTATATCTTTTCTCGCCTCTCTACCCTCTAACTCTTCTCAAGTCCCCCATGGCTCCACTTCCTCCCAAATTCATGGTCTTTATTGTGATATATGTAATAAATTGTAAAGATAGACTGCTGAACACAGTGGTTGGGAAAAGGACAGGTGGGACGAATGCTTGTTTTTTTTTTTTTTTTTTTTTTACACTGTAGCTTGACTTTTTTTTTATAATGTAACATTCCTTACGAGGCCTGGATAAGCTGCTTTCTTTGTTCTGGATATCTGGAAGATGTTAGCAGTAGTGGAAATTTGTACCATGGTATGTTGTTTGATGAAGACCATCTCTGATTTAAACTCGGCAAATGTATTTCTCATTTTTCCTTTGCTCCATTTATTTGGGGATAGCTTGTTTTTAATAGCTTGCTTTAATGGTCAAGTTATGAGAATGTATGAGAGAGGATACCCTCCACATCTGGACTACACACTTAACTCACATCGAATGCTCTTTGAAATGCTTCATTAAACGGTATAGTAATTATGTTTATGACTAACACATTTACATCTTCAGAAAAGTGTCCTTAGAAAAATGTTTCACTGATTTAGTAAATAGCTCATCATTTAAATATACAATGATAGAAAAAGGCCTCCATCAAGTCAGACATTTACATAGGGTTCTTCAGAGAAATATAAATAAATGTAAGAAAACATTTACTTTGTAGTTGATCATTCTTAGGAAATGATACTAACATTTATAGTAACGTGCACTGCAGTCTTGAACGCATACTGCAGTCTTGGACTTGTATGAACATACTTGCCTACATAGCAAGTGCTGAATGTCATAATATGAATTATGAGGTCTGTTATATGACATGCTACGGACATGTATTTAGGCATGAATTTTTAGTGGTGAATGCCAGTATACTTTGGGAGTTTTCTCGGAGTAGACCTTCATAAATTGCAGAGCGGTAGTGTTGGAATAGTGTTGGAATTCAATTACAATGGGGAATTGTTGTGACACTAGAGGTATGCCATAGAATGCTTTTTCTTCAACTACACTGGTTAATAGTTCTCAAAATATCTTGTTTAAATATTTATAACTTTTGTAATGTTAGTATTGCATTTTGTTATATATTGTGTGTATTTTAATCTCTATAAAGTATTTTGATTTTAGAATTTGATTGTGTATATTTGTACATGTATGCATATATACACACACACACACGCACATATATAAAATATATGGATTTATGTATTGGTTTTTCAAGACATGGTTTCTCGGTTGTAACTCTGGCTATCTTGGAACTGACTTTGTAGACCAGGCCAGATTCAAACTCATTGAAACCTACCTCTGTCTCCCAATTGGTGGGATTAAACACATGCATATATGTGTGTGTGTGTGTGTGTGTGTGTGTGTGTGTGTGTATACATATATGTGTGTGTGTGTATATATGTATATATATACATATATATATCCACACCTGTATATATGTATATATATACATATTTATATTATATATTATATGTAATATATTTTATATATTTATATATAATTATGTAGAATATTACATATTCTATATAATAGGTAATATTATATATATTTATATATATTTATATATATATATATAATTATTCACTCTCTTGAGTTTGTCCTTAATAGATTTCCCCACATATAAATGCAACACTTTCATAAACATACTGTGATATAACTAAGGTTCTCTGAATTGAAACGTTATCAATCTCAGAAAATTGGGGTGACTCACACAGTAGTGAAGATATTATAACATACACACATTCCCTGTCATTCTTCTTTCAAGATGTACTTTATTCACTAAATTGCAGGTGTGTCTTTTTAATATATGTAAAATATCATATAAATGTGTATAATTACTCCATATTACTCCAAATTATACTTTGTCTTGTGGTGTATCCTGAATGCCAGATATCTAGTATAAGTAATACTCTGACCCATATCCCTTCAGATTTAAGTATCATCACATACAGTGATTGTTTTGTCCTGAATGAGTGATCGATATTTCAACACACTAAGCAGAGAATCAGATAGATTATAGACACTGATGATCAAGATCATAGAGAGTATCTATTTACAGCCAGCAATGAGTATAAAGTACATATATGGTGAAAAAGAGAATAGTATACAGAGGTTACTATGTTCTGTGCATGCAGACCCACAGCTCTGAAAGATGTACTATTAATACTGTTTTCATGTTTTAGGTGGTTTAGTAATCCTCACCCTCTTTCAGGGCTTTCCTTCTCAAAGCTGAGCTACAGCCTTCTACGTGAATTGCCAAAACCTAAATATAGAGATGGTCATGATTGTGAGGAGCTGGTAATTAACTTGCTAGGTTTCCAGTGGTCTTATAATACTAGATAGTTTAATTTGTAATACTAGTCAATCAAGGATTCTGGGGTCTATCTCATTTAAACACGTGAAATTGACAATGGTAAAGCAACTAGAACACTTTGGAGAACAAAACTGATTATTCTTTAGGCATGGACATCGATTGTACACTTAGTACAACATAGATATCATTTAAGAATCTCTACATCTTTTCACTAGAGATAGGTAAATTTTAAATGTGCGCTTTCAGGAGTAGCAGTTATATGTCACAGAAGAACAGTGGCCTGGAAGTTTAAAATTCAGGGCTTTGGACCGCAGGACATTTTACCAATAACGAACCTTCCTGAGCATTGACACTGCTTGGATTACAGTTATTGAATCACACAGGAACGACACAGACACATGTCCTTTCTTATTGATTATATGAATTCTCAAACTGTCATCACACATGCAAAGAGAGAGTGAGAGACACAGAGAGAGGGGGGGAGAATATGCTCTTATATGGAAGAGCCAAGATGGAAACCCAGACAAATTATTAGTAATGCTGAGTCTCAATGAATAAATTGTGTACATGTCAAGGTATCTTCAAGTCTGTAGAAGTCCTAGGCATTATCTACTTTATGAGATAGAGCCCATGGTCTCTTAGACCAGAACAGGTATGCTCTCAGTGTCACATTATATCCTAACCATAATAAGAATGTACCAGAACTTCTTATCAGTTCCCAGATACTTAGGGTTGGGGCAGTCACCCTCATGCCTGTCCTAAGGACAATTACAAATGGGAGATCATTAATTGATATCTGATGGTAATGCTAATGTGTTCCTTAAAAGTACAGAGATCTTGTTAGCTACACATCCAAGGAGAATAACACATAAGTACTCAGAATATCTATCAAGTTGTAAGAAGTTGTTTTGCCCTTGAGCCAAAGTTCATGTAGAGTTGTGTTAAAGAACTTGAAGTGTCAACAGGATCCAAATACTTATTTTTCCCCATCACTGCTATTTTTAACCTGATGCCACAACACACACAAATACAAAAGTGCATAAAATAGTAAAGACTAGAAGGAGAAACAAGACATGGAGTACCTACTATTGCTTTCAACTCTTCCATAAATTATTATATATCACAGGATAGTTGATCAATGTAGTTACACCATGTGTGTCATACTAAATTTACTTCTCCAGTAAAAATATACATTATAAAGGATCAAATTCTATGTACTTTCTGATGAATGCAGAATCAGAATTGTCTATTGATAGTGGTTGTAATCTGGCTGTTAGAAATGCTGAATGGATTGTAGGTCTTCCTGGGCTTCTAAATGATCTCAAGAATTGATGATGATCTGTGGTTTAATCATGAAATTCATTTTAATGGAGTAAGATAGCTCAGTAGATATAGGTGCTTGTTACCAGACCTGGTGTCCTGAATTCTAACCCCAGAACCCACATAATGGAAGGAGAGAACTGGGTACCAAAAGTTTTCTTCTGATGTGTTCCCTTCCAAACTGAATAAATGTATAAAAGTTTTGAAACATGTATTTAGTAGTTACATATTGAAACAGAGGCTCTCAAATTGCTTTGGATTCCCATTCCTTAGAAAGCAAAAAAATCTTTTTGATTTCTTAATCCTTGCCTATATTTGGTATCAGGAAAGACAATTGAGTAGCAGCCTAACTAAGTCTAATCTAATATGTTAAGTCCATACACTTTTATCCATGTCAAGAAAAGATGCTTGGGTAAGAATGGTATCGTGATCCAACAGTTACTTTCTGTCCTTCTAGTTCTTCCTGTACATGGGACTGTCACACCTTTCCCAAAACATGAAATAAAGTGTATGAAGTCCTTGGCGAAGGTAAGAAATTCTTTATGTAACAGAGAAAAATTAATGATTCCTTGATGTTTTAGTGACTATCACACTTGAAGAGTAAAGTTGATTTGGTGTATTGTGAGCATTAGTTTATTTAGGAGGGAGAGAAACAGAATTATACCAGTTTAATAGAATAGAATATTCATACATGCTATGTCAGGTAGTATGATTGAGTTGGGGAGGGTGTCTTCTGAAGAGCATTGCTCTGCTTTAGATAAAAGCATGTAAATTTCATTAAGAAGCTGATAGTCATATTATCTCTGTAAACTTGAATGTTTATGTAAGGGGGCCCTCTTTTTATACCTTCTAGAGCCTGTGGTTTAGATAGAATTTGAGTATGTTCCCCAAAGATCAATGTGGTGGAAGCTTCCCAGTATGGGGATGTTCAGGTGCTGAGAACTTTAAGACATGAGGATACATACAAATTATTACAGTGCATCATAAAAGGAAATAGTATCACTAGGTAGATACAAAGATGCTCAGCAAAGTTGTGATGCAGCTTAGCTAACCATTAGGGAAGGCCAAGAAAAGCTTACATGATGTGGTGTTTTAGTCAGCAAAAGTGGGAAATATACTAGTTTGTATCATATTGCAGATTTACTGAGGTGTTCTGTGTCAGTATCACATAATATACTAATGCAGAATCTTTCACTTGGTGGCCTTGGCAGTCCTTGGTGCTATTATGCCCTGCCAACAGGTGAACCAAAGAGTTGTGCAAACTGAATTCAACATGATCTTGGCATCTAAGTCATTTTTTTTACTGTATATTACAGAAGGAGTCCAGGAACCATCGACACAGTACGTATTGTGGAGTCAATATTTTTAAATACTGTTCTTTTTAAATACTCGTTTTGCCTGGTGCACCACAGTGAGAAAATCCACATGTATAGAATGACAGCTGGTTGTTTAGTTTGAAAAAAAAATGATGCCTCAAGTAAGAAATCGTAGCTGTGTATCTACAGTTGCTGCATCCAGCAGTGACCTCTTTAGTCTGGGATTTTGTGCACAAGGCTGTGTCTAAACCTATTTCATCTAGACACATATCCAAGAAATCCAATGCAATTTCCAGGGAAGAGGTTGTGAAAAAATCAAGATACATAATTTACCTCTAATAGTGGTTTTAAAGATGACCATAGCATGATGCAGTGCCTTCCTACACAGATGAATTAAACCAAGACTCAGAGTATGCTATAAACTCAGAGTATGAATAAGTCAAGACTCAGAGGATCTTTACACAGGCAGTGCAACAACCGCTCTTAACACCATCAAGGGCACCATAATCCCCATGGAAGAGGTTCCAGCTTCCCAACATGTGCCTTCACAAACTCAAAGCTACAGAAATCCCAATCACTGGCATAATGACCACAGAAATCAGAAGGACTGGGCAGGGCAGTTTTGAATATGAGCAGTCTGTAGATGCTTAAGCTCAATGGTGAGTCACATGACTCAGTATCTTATTTCAAACATGTTTTCTGCATAAGGTGTCTACACTTTCACTTCTTTGCTATGGTACGGTTTGACTAAGAGAAGCCAGTATTATAATGTGGGCTGGGGCCTCTAGCCCTGTTGGCTCAGTGCATGATAAGCATGTCCAGGACCCAGAGCTTGATTCCTAGTTCTGTATAGAATGTGTCCTTGGTGGTTCAATCCTATTAATCTTAGTCCTTTAGAAGTGAAGAAAGGGGAAATTTAAGTTCTTTTTTTGCAGAGAGAGTTTGAAGCTAGGCTAGAATAGAGATCTTTTCCTGAAAAAAGAGAAAAATGAAATAAAGAGAAGGTAGGACTCTATGAAATGAAAATACAGAGAAAGGTGCACTCTCAGTGCTGCTGTGCTCATTCCTCTTATCTTAGCTAGAATTGGTAACGACTGTATGGATAGTCAGTGAGGATATCACCTAGAAAATGATGTGAACAGACACCATTTATTATATTACCAGTGCATCAGGCTGCTGTTCTTGTCAGTTTATGGTGTAGGCATAGCCAGGCTTGTCAAGTTGAAGGGAAGTTTCTTTTCAGTCCAACCATCATATAACAACTTGGTTTAGAGTGACTTTAAATCTGAGCATTCCTAAGAAATATGCAAGCATTTTCACCCCGCAGTGTGGTCCATTGGTTAGAGATTCACTCATTGAGGGACATTAGGCAAGTTGAAAATATTGGAGAAAGATCACATATTTCTACATAATGAGGGCCTTCCTAGAGCTTCTTAGGCAAACATTGAAAAATAAAAATACATTCTCTTTTATCTATGAGTCAACTTAACCCCAGGCTAGACTCATTCATATATAGCTGACTCTGTTGACATGTAACAGATAACACAGAGCAATTCTGTAGTATATGTGCTTTTACTTGAGGTTTAACATGTGTGTGTGTGTGTGTGTGTGTGTGTGTGTGTGTGTGTGTGTGTGTGTAAGGATGGATGGATAAATATATACTTGTATCAGACTGAGAATCCTCATAGGTTATCAAGCATTTAGTATCCTGGGGGAGAAAACACTCAGAAATAAGGTAGTGCATGAATTTCATTGTGTTTATGTTGCTCTAAGAGAGATTTTGATTCTGCTTATCTGGTACAACTCCAATGTAATATAGTCATGTTGCTCTTCTTTTTGCATTGTCACACTGACTTGAATTTAGAACTTTCATACACCATTAGTGTAATGAAGACTGGAGTGTACAGCACACTCAGTGATCTTCCCAAAACACTACTGAGACCCTGGTGACAGTGTCATGAGATGGAATGGACAAAAACAGAACCATTACTGGTTTTCTGGTTTTTTTTTTCGGTTTTCTCATGTTTTTCATGAAACTGACATAACTGTGTCTGTTGTGAATGCATTCCTAGTGTCCAATATCTCGAGAAAAAGCCATCAGAAGCACACTGTTGTTCCTCAGAATGGTGAAGAATCTAAAATCAAATCTGACACTTCCATGAAAACATCAAAAAGTGAAACAGAAGGTACTATGGAAATGCAATAATTTTATTGAATTGTATTTCATAGTTGTAGCTCATATGCTGTACATGAAAAAAAGAGAAACTGATGTCAAGCTTAGCCAGTAGTATCCTATGTAGGTAATGTTAATTTGCACAGGTCATCATTTGAAATTCAACCACAGAATTTAAAAATGAATTTAAAGTCCGTCTTTCTTCTCCTTGAGTAGTAAGAAACAGAGAAGTTACTCATTTCCTCTTTAAGGACCTCTATTATCTTAAAGTTGGTTTTAAGATCTTTTTCTTGTGCTTCAGCTGTGTCTTGAGTGTTCAAGGTTTGTTGTAGTAGGGTAGATGGATTCTGGAGGTGACACATAGCCCAGGTTGCTCCTAGTTGTGTTCTTATGCTGGTACTTAGGCATCTTAGTTTGTAGTTCTTAAGGTTTAGGTGCTGGATTCCTAGGTTTGTGTTTAATGGATGAATGTTTTGTTACTTGGTTTCTTTATCTTCTCTGGTCTTCTGTGTTTTGTGGCTTTTTGTTCAACAGGAAGGTCTCTGCCCAAAGTTGGTGCTGGGATTCTGGTGGCTGCATTGGCATTTGGTCTAGTAGAGAATCCTCTTCTGGGTTGGGGGCTGGGTCTTGGAGATTGTTCTTCTGGGTGTTTTATATGGCCTGATCTAGAGCAGGGTCTGCCTGTCTGGTCTCCTAGATAGGTTGTATGGTCAGTGCTTGGGCAAGAGCTGTGTGCCTGAGTTGGCTTCTGGGCTGTTATCCTGGAGCTGGCTTTATCTGTCTGCACCAGGGAGGGGCTATCTGTCCAAGTTTGTCCCTGGAATTCAGAAACAGTGTCCAGAAGGGGGCCTGAGGATTGGGGGGGAGCAGAGGAGGTAGTTTTGGGTTTGGGAGCTGGACTGGACAGGTGTACGGGGAGGGGTCAGGGGCTGGTTTTCTCTGTCTGTGCCAGGGGAGGGGCTGTCTGCCAGAGTCGGTCTCTGGAACTCAGGATCTGTTCCCATGGGGCTGGCTTCCTCTGCCTGATTTCCTGGAGGTATCTTGCTTTGCCTGTTCCAGGGGAGGGTCTATGTGACAGAGTTGGTCCTTGGAATTCAGAAGCAGTTCCCAGGTATGGGGAGTTGGAGGATAGAGATAGTTTGGGGCTTTAGGGCTGGGAAGGCAGTCAGCAGCAGCCCAATCATCTTGTTCAATAGGTTTAGTCACATGTACTAAGTCCATGCACTTTTCCCCAAAGCAAGCAAAGATCCTATGTAAATAATAAACAGTATTGTGAGCTAACAGTCACTTTCTGTCCCCCTAGTGTTACCTGAATGCACTGACAGAGCAATTTCAGCAATGGACAAAAAAAAGCCACCATTGAGGAGGGTGAAGGTAAGAGGGCTTTTCCTTTCTTTAAGGTAGAAAGCTTACCTCAGTGGTATCCTTGTATTTCAGTGGGTATCACATTTGAATCTTGAAACTGGTCAGGTGCATCAAGAGATTTACAGAGTTTATTTAGAAAGAGGAAGGAATGGAACAAACCAACTTGCTCTTGATTCAAGACAGCATACATTACAATGTGGCACAACTTTATGTCCTGCTTTATAAATAATCCCTCCCAGGTGGGTGCCTCAAATTCACAATAATCCTCATGTTTTAAAGGTCATATCAGCTGAACACTCAACATCTGCATACAGATACATGAAGCTTCTAAGACATCAAACTTTGTATCATGTACTCAAATTCTTTCTAAACCATAGGCCCTAGAAAATATCTTAGTGAAAAATACAGGTTTTTATAGATGGTATGTGATGTAGGTTAGGGAACCCTAGGTAGAGGCCAGACAGGTTTGGCTGATCTGCCTTTGAATCAGAAAAAGCTTGAGAAGTACTAGGTTTTGTCACAAAGTACAGAGTCCCAGATCTTCTGTGACAGTCTCAAGTAATGTATCCTATTAATATAGTCTCCACTTGAATGTTCTTTTCTATCCTGATTGCAATTACACTGTGTCAATGGATAAACAAAAACCTTTGCAAGCATTACTCAGCATGATCATGAAGTTAAATATTTTCTTTTCTATCAGGTGCAGGAGGTGTCTCGGAAAAAACGCAAAAATGGTATGTATTGTGGAAAACTTTCTAAGACACTTTTTAGAAAGGAATTGTGTGACACTGGTCGTCTTCTTTCTGATCTACCACAGTGATCTAAAATGCTAACTACTAACTAGTAATGAGTATTGTGGGTTTAGTTGTGTTTTTAAAAAAAGGAACAAGAGGAGGAGGAGGGAGGAGGAAAAATAGAAGAAGAAGAAGAAGAAGAAGAAGAAGAAGAAGAAGAAGAAGAAAGAGGAAGAGGAAGAGGAAGAGGAAGAGGAAGAGGAAGAGGAAGGAGAAGAGGAAGAGGAAGGAGAAGAGAAAGGAGAAGGAGGGGGAAGGAGAAAGGAGAAGGGGGAGAAGGGAGGAGAAAGGAGAATAAGGAGAGAGAAAGGGGGAGAAAGAGGAGGTAGAAGAGAAGAAGAAGAAAAGTAAAAAGTTAGATATATCTGTGGTCCTTATGTTTATCATTCATACCTTTGGTTTGTTTGGTGTATTGTGCTTTCAAATTGTATCTAAATATTTTTTTCCCCAAGAACATCATGGCATTTATCCAACCCAATTTCCGGTGACAAGTTGGTAAATTGAAAAATCAGAATACAATTTATCTACAAAAATATTTTCAAACTTAGCCACAGCCATGCTGGGCCAGGTATATTCTTCTATGCTCATCTTCAGAAGTAGTGAAGAGATTCTTTAGCTATGCATCTCAAGATCTACTTTTACCCTACCCACGTCACAATAATCTGCATGGAAGAGTTCTAGCTTACAGTATCTACCTGCAATGAGGCAAATCTACAGGGATCTCAAATACTATCATGATTGCTGCAGTAGTTAGAAGTCCATTTCACCAGGCAGCCGATAGTCACAGTCACAGGTAGAGAATCACACACTTCTTTTCACATTACAGAGCCTGAAAATGAAACACAGAACATGGGAAACTGAATCCCAACTGGGTTTTTCATAGACATAGTTCATTTCAGTAAGGGCTTAAGGAAAGCTTTAAAGGAGTTGACAGTATTAGTATGACCACAAAAAGCAATACAATTTAGGCACAGTGTCAACTAAGAACACCAGTCACTACCTGGATGTTTATCTGTGCTATCTATTCTTTAGAGAATATAGTTGTCTTTTTTTTTGAGATAGCTTTACATTGTGTATACATGACTATACTAGAACTATCTACATATATACCATATGTACCTTTCTGGCCTGGGACTCAACACAGCTCCACCTGCCTCTGCCTATAGAGTTACTGTTATTAAAGAAGTACACTACTGCGCCCAATAAGAATGTACCTTTAAAAGTGGGGTATATTCTATACTTGAGGAGTTTTTCTTCTCAGTGCTGGTCGGTCTCTGTTTTGAGTGTGAGAACTGAGTATATAATGTTCAGCAGTGAACCCCATGACTCAGTATCATTATTTCAAAAGTGTTTTCTGCATAAGGTGTCTACACTTTCACTTCTTTGCTATGGTACGGTTTGACTAAGAGAAGCCAGTATTATAATGTGGGCTGGGGCCTCTAACCCTATGGCTCCAGTGCATGATAAGCAAGTTCAGGACCCGGAGCTTGATTCCTAGTTCTGCATAAAATGTGTCCATGGTGGCTCAATCCTGTTAATCTTAGAGCTTTAGAAATGGAGGAAAGGGAAATTTAAATTCTTTTTTTGCAGAGAGAGTTTGAAGCTAGGCTAGAATAGAGATCTTTTCCTGAAAAAAGAGAAAAATGAAAATAAAGAGAAGGTAGGACTCTATGAAATGAAAATACAGAGAAAGGTGCACTCTCAGTGCTGCTGTGCTCATTCCTCTTATCTTAGCTAGAACTGGTAACGACTGTATGGATAGTCAGTGAGGATGTCACCTAGAAAGTGATGTGAACAGACATCATTTATTATATTATCAGTGCACCTGGCTGCTGTTCTTGTCAGTTTATGGTGTAGGCATAGCCAGGCTTGTCAAGTTGAAGGGAAGTTTCTTTTCAGTCCAACCATCATATAACAACTTGGTTTAGAGTGACTTTAAATCTGAGCATTCCTAAGAAATATGCAAGCATTTTCACCCTTCAGTGTGGTCCATTGATCAGAGATTCACTCATTGAGAGCCACTAAGGCAGGTTGAAGATAGTAGGGGAAGACCACAGCTTCTTAGGTAAACAGTGACGGAAAAATACACCCATATTCTTTACTGTCCATGAGCTAACCCAAACCCAAACCCCATCCTAGAGTTACTTGCTGAATCTTTTGCACTGGACAGATACAACAGAGCATGCATGCAATATATGTACATTCCCTTGAGGGTTGGCTTATATAGATATATACTTGCATATTCATATATTTTGGAATGATGTCTCATCGTGAGTCATATATTAAACATCCTGGTAAAAACCACTCAGAAGTTGGGGTTGCATAAATTTCACTGTTTCTGTTGTTCTAAACAAGATTTGATGCTGCTTATTAGATACAACAGCCACATAGCATAACATAGCCATGCTGCTCTTCTTTTTACATAGTCACATTGACATGAGTTTAGAACATTACTACACCATCAGTGTAATTGGGACTGGAGTGTACAGTGCACTCAGTGATCTTTGTACACCACCACTGACACTCTGATGATGATGCCTAAGGAATGGTCATAAGATGGAATGTACAAACATAGAACCTTACTGGTTTCCTCTTTTTCTGACATTAAGCTGACATAACTGTGTCTGTTGTGAATGTATCCCCAGTGTTCAAAATCTTGAAGAAACTCTGTCAACAGAGTGCTGATTTTCCTAAGGATGCTGAACAAACTCAGGTCAAACCTGGCACTTCTGTAGAAACACCGCAAAATAAAATGGAAGGTACTGTGGAAATTCAATAATTTCATTGAATTATATCTCGTAGTTGTAGATCATGCTGTATGATACATGAAAAAAAAGGAGAAACTGATGACAGGCTTAGCACTAGTGTCCTATGTAGATAATTTGCACAGGCCATCATTTGAAATTCAACCATAGAATTAAAAATATGAATTTAAAGTTCATCTTTCATTCCCACTGAGTAACAAGAAACAGAGGAAAGATGAGCTTAATCTTGTCTGAGTTGTCATCACTTCACCTGGTACAAGCAGGAATGAGTGAAGCACCCTATTACTTTCTCTCAGAAACCAGTACTATAATGAATTTAGTGTAAACAGTTTCCAGAATAACCTGGTAATTGTTAGAAGTATCAAGAGTGAGCAATTCTGGCCTGATCCAATGGGAGTAGGTCCATGGAGTGGTATGTTACACTCTGTTCTTGGAATGCTTAAGGGAGTAGGAAAAAACAGCAGAGACGAGGAAATAGCAGAAGCTTTCCGTGCTTTGCCTCTTTCGAAGACATGATGGTAAGTAGTGCCCAATTTCAGTATTCTTTGTTTTTGCCTCTGTCATTTGAAGGCAGTCTTTGACATAACACCTAACACTGTTCAGACCATGTCATTGCCAAATCCCCAAGCCTGTGATTGTGCCTGGTAGCTCTCCATGGAAATTGTGCCTAAGATACTTTCCTAATTTGTTTGATGAAATACTCTGACAAAAACACACTAAAGGAGGGTTTGTCTTGCTATACTATCATGAGTATGGAGTGCATACTTGCTAAGAAACCAGAGATGCTGGACCTTGAGGCAGAGTTCCAATGCAACAGGAGTAAAAAAAAGGAGTGGCTACGCTCAACTTGCCTTTTCCTTCATACACCATTCTGGATCTCCGTCCAAGGAACAATGTCACTAACAGTGGAGCAGTTTGCTACCTTGGTTAACCTTATCAAGATAATGCCCCACAAGCATTCACATGGACCTTTATCAACTTGACATTTGAGAGTAACCACCATAGTGCCCACAAACTATTGTGGCCATTTTGGCATTTTATTTTATGGTAGAGCCAGTCTCTCTGGTGAGGGACAACCCTTTCTTGTGCACTAAAATGTACCTATAGATAAAGGTGTCTTACTCTGTGGTCCTGATGATGTAGATTAGAATAAGCAGATCCTGTCCCAAAGGTCCCTTGGCACTTCTGTAGTAGTCCTTTATTGGTCCTCTCTTCACTGTTTAGTCTGTTTAAAGTACATTCATGGCTTAGAGTGCTAAATACCTGGCAGGGTTCTATACTCAGGCCTCATTGCAACACTAGTAATGTCTGTTCAAGTAAAGGCCTAACGTATGTCATTAGCTTAACTTTGCAGTCCTTATCTTGGACTAGCATGCTGGTGATTGAGATAAGGGAGTTTAGAGGCCCACCATCCATCTTGGACTCTTTGACCTAATGGATGAGAAAGAATCTGTCCTCAGGCCTATCCTCAGTGCTTTTGAGGCATTCTTGGTTCAGTCTCCAAGAGGCAGAGGCTTGGTTTGAGAGTTCTCTTAAGACACTGCCCATGTTTTTAGGGATAAAGAATATGGACACTTGGGGAATTTGCTCTTCTGGTACCCCTGTGATAGTAGGATATGTCTGTCCTTTATTTTGAGGGCTGATGATACCCAAGCAGTGGACGTAATCAGCTTGACAAAGATCCTGGTTTTTCCCTTGCTGGGAATCTGAAGCCCACCAACTGTTTTGTCCCTTTCTCATCTTTACTGTATGGTGACAAAAGCCACTCATAAATAATATTGTCTATTTGGCCTAATACTTTAAACTCAAATCAATTACTGAGTTGGCTAGGAAAGGGACAGTACATCTCTGCTTTAAGTAATTGTAAACTAACCTTCAAGTTTTGGCATGTGAGAACTATTCATGCTTTCAGTAGACATATCATAAAAACTTTTTCTTGGTTACCCTGACCTTCCCATGGGAACAGAGTCATAGTTGAGATCAGAAATGAAGAGTCTAGACAGTAGGCCAGGAAGCTTGAAAAAACAGATAATTCACCCCTGAATTCCTGTCTCTTTAACAATGAGTATGCAGACCAAGGATCAGCTATTCATTAATAAACTATTGTGTTAAGATTACTCACTAAAATTAACCTTGAAGATCAGAGGTCTGCAGCTGGGAGGGGATGAACACTCTTGCATTGGTTGCTTTTTTGATGAATGCTTGACATAAGCAGCCTGAAGTGTTTTGCCAAGTTAGTTAAAGTCTGTGTGAATGAGGGAAGCTTTGTAATTTTTTCCCCAAGGTGCACATTGTTCTAATTCTTAATTTTTCTAAGTTTTAATTTCTTTAATTTTTATTATTAAAATAAACTCTTTATCATACATAAGCTGTGTTCTATGCGAGACTTAAAAGCACCATAAGTGTATCGTATTTTGTCCCAGTAGAAAAATGAACTGCTGCGTTCATTTTTCTTAATCTCTCTTAATTTTCCTTCAACGGTTCATTTTCTTCTGTGGAGAGTTCGTGGAACTGTATTGTGGGCGAAGACCGGTCAGTAACTCACATAGAGATGCTGTTATTACTTGAATCTGTCACTCTTGACATGGTCTGACTTGTCTCATCTTTTCTGGGAACATGAGATTGTAACATAAGGAGTCTATTTCCTCTAAGTTTCTTCAATATAGCTTCTTCAGTAGGCTCATGGCCTTTGCTTATCAAAAATGTGTCTACTTCTCCTGGATTTTCTCATTGGGTGAGTAACTTTGGTTCCAATTATAGGCTATGCCTGTAGGTTTAATACACAGTGTCTATTGACTGTAAAGTCAGGCTCCTGCTTCTGCCTGTGTGTGTCAGAGACACAGGATTCTACTTCTAACCCATACCTTTCAATCTCCCTTCTCATTGCCACTTGCCCCCATCCTTCTCCAACCACTTCCTGCTCTTTCTAATCGCCATGTTGACTCTGGACTGTATGCCCAGCAAGCCATGGAGGCTTACATGGAGGCCGTTCTACCTGTTACCTTACTGTTGATGCTGCCTAGAACACAATGTCCAGACAATGTGATCTAACCCAAGGCATATGCCCAGCCTTAGTCCCATGGTCTTTTTTGTATTCACCAATGGTATCTCCCTCACAAAGCTCATGAGACCGACAAGATCTCTTGGAAAGAGCTGAACAGAACTCTTCTGAGAGCAACATGCCTCAGTTGAATCTAGTATGTCATTTAGATAAGATCTTTCCTACTTGTACAAAAATATATCCTCATTTTTCCTCCAGGTCTTCCTTTTGCCTTAGTTTTCATAGGGAGATAGTCCAGCAGCAGCAGAACCATCTTGCTCACTAGGTTTAGTCACATGTACTAAGTTCATGCACTTTTACCCACATCAAGTAAAGTCCAGTGTAAGTAATAAACAGTTCCATAAACTGACAGTCATTCTCTGTCCCCCTAGTGTTATCTGATAAGGCTGATAATGCAACTTCATCTGTTGACCAAGAAAATCCACCAGGGAAGATGAAGGTAAGAGGGACTTTCCTTTCTCTCAGGCAGAAAAGTTACATTAGTATCCCCTGTGTTTTAGTGGTAATCACATTTGAATCATTAAACTGATCAGGTGCATCACATTTTAAAAGTCTCATGTTTTAAAGATCTTACCAGATGAACACTCAACATCTACACGCTAGACACATTAAGCTTCCAACACATCAAACTTAAGGCCACATACTCAAATCATTCCCACCGTAGACCCCAGAAGCAGAAAGTGTCTTAGTGAAAATACAAGTTTTCATAGATGGTAAACCTTCAGTAGAGGCTAGAGTGGTTTGACTGATTTGCTTTTGAATCATAAAGAAGTATGAAAGATACTAGCTTTTGTCACAAAGAGCCCAAAATCTTCTGTGTCATCATCAAATAATGTATTCATTAATATATTCTCCCTTTAACTGCTCTTTTCTATTCTTATTGCAACTATAATATGTTAGTGAATAAACCAAAGATCTTTGAAGACGTTACTCAACATAATCTAAGCTTTAAAATATTTTCTTTACTTTCAATTGCAGGTGGTATCTAAAAAAGGCAGACATGGTATGTATTGTGGAATTACTCTCTAAGACACATTTTAAATGAGAATTGTGTAAATATGGGTTATCTTTTGTCTGATGGAACACTGTGATCTAAGCTACTTACTGGTAATGAGAATTGTGGGTTTAGGTGGTTTTGTTACTTTGTTTTTTCTTTGTTTTTTAAAGGAAACACCATCCTAAGTAACGTATCATGGCCATGTGTCTATGGTTGCTGTGTTCAACTGTGACTCCTTTAGTTATTTTGCAGTTTTGTTTATCAAGTCATCTCTGAATCTTTTCCCCAAGAAAAATATCCTAATTACTCAACCCAATTTCTAGTGACAAATTTGTTAAATTGAAAAATTAGAATACAAGTTATCTACAAAAATTTGTGTTCAAACTTCATCAAAGCCATGAAGCATATATGTCATATGTTTGTATTTACAGATGAACAAACCTGAGTTTAGAGATAATTATGAGGCACTTTAGCTATGTATCTCACAAGCCACTTCTTACTCCTTCAAGAGCACAATAATCCCTATAGAAAGAAGTGTTTCAGCTTCTAGTGTTTTTCTGCAATAAGGCAAATGTACAGGGATCCTGAACACTTCCAGGACTGCTGCAGAGGTCAAAAGACTGAAGTAGTTTTATTCATCAGGTGGCATACAATCACAGTTTTGAAAGACGAAGAAGCACACATACTTTCTTTCAGGTGACAGAGCCTGAAAATGAAGTATAGTACGTGAGACAGTGAAGTGTGATTACAACTGGGTTTCTCATAGACATGGCTCATTCCGTAAGAGCTGAAGAAAATCTTTGCAGATTCAAAATCATCATCATGGGCACAAAGAGCCACACAATTAAGGGAAAGTGTTTACTAAGAACTCAAGTTATTATTTGTTTAATGATCTGTGCTGGATTATTATTTCAGCAGTACCTTTAGATTTTTATGTCTTATTTTTACTGTTAATAAAATCTTATCTTCATAATTTTATGCAATGTATTTTGACAAATTCATCCCTCATGACTCTTATTGTTCTCAGATCCACTTTCCCTTTTCACCTTTTCCCAAATTCATATCCTTTAAAAAATAACTTTATAGTCCAAGTTATGCTAAACGTAAACTCAAATGTGTAGGGGCATCCACTGGTGCTGGGTTGACCTTCCAGGGGGCCACACCTTTGATTAA
Source organism: Cricetomys ansorgei (assembly GCA_026225945.1). Lineage (NCBI taxonomy): Eukaryota > Metazoa > Chordata > Mammalia > Rodentia > Nesomyidae > Cricetomys > Cricetomys ansorgei. Next base: position 8,601,533 of record JAMJFZ010001100.1, on the reverse strand, counting down.
AACTGTCTCTCCTTCACACTGAAGCCATAAACTACCGATAGCTTCTCAGTTAGCAGTTGCCTATTCCATGTTTGCTCTCAGTGGATTTATATAATCAGCAGGAAGAATGTCACTGGATATCACTCTGTCCACATTGGTGTGTCTGCATGCTGAGGCTTTTGCCAGAGAGGTGATGTGCTAAGTGAAGCTATTGTAGACTAGAACACGTAGCTTCATTAGCTTTGTACATACCTATCATGTCCATCATCCCCACGCACTCCAAATACTGTACTCATGATAGTGCAATCTGCAATCCTTGGTTTAGAGTGGTGGATGAGGGAAAGTCATAAGTTCAAGATCATTTTTTTATACAGTGAATTGTAAGCCGGCCTAGGCTAGAGGCCTTTCACAAAAAAAAGCAAATAATCAACAAATACCAAAAAATAATAAAATAAAATAGAAGAGGTTGGACTGAATCAATTGCTCCTATAAGGTCTTTTGATGGAAGGAGAGTTTGTAGGAATTGACTTGGCCCTTGGTAGGTTGACCAAAACCCAAAGGTTAGCCACATGCCCATGAATGTGATCACGACTTGGTGGGTTATTTAGGGAAAATAAAAAGAACATGAAGTTCTTTCTTTTTTTTTTTTTACATGAAGTAAGTAATGGAGAGATCAGAATGGAACCAGGAGGAGCTAGGGTGATGAGTGGGGATGAATATGATCAAAAGGTGTTTAAAGAGTTCTCAGAGAATTAAGAAAAAGTTTTATTAAGAATGTTGTTGGGGCAGTAGTGCACAGATATGATGCACACTTACTATTTGTGCAGCCAACTGCCTTTCTCTTATTTGTTCCAACATAGAGAGTGGTTACATCATGAAGCCCCAGATCCCTTTTCAAGTCAGTTCATGTTGAGGGTTTATATAGGATTGCCCAATTGAAGGAAATTTTCTTTTTTGTCCAACTTACATTTGACAAATTAATTTAGAATAACTTGGAATCTGAGTCATCACAGGAGTTTTGCTAGCAGAAGTAGTGCTCAGTGTGAATACCTGATGCTGAGGTATCAGCATCAGTTGCCGAGAGGCCTTTGCTGTCAGAATGAAGATGTTGGAGAAAGGCTTTATTTGCTAATCCAGAGATGACTTACAGCTTCTTTTGAAGGAAATTCATAATTCGAGTCAGGGTTATTTCTATCAGGGAATTTTTCAGAACATCATGGATATAACCAATATGGTACCCCGCTTTTTAGGGAAATACACAGCTTTTTACCTTCCAAACTCACTTAAGTGATACCATGTGTTCTGCATTAGCTGTAAAGTATCCTGGATAGGCAAAGAATGAAAAGTAAGCCACCATTGGCCACTGTCCTGTAGCCAACTTAACACTTATTCAGGATCCAGTCATTCCTGTCTAGTTGAATACTCATATTTCACAGACATCATAGGGCCCTTGTGCAGCTTTTCCTTATGATTTAACATTATGTTTATGTTTATACTGATAAGATTCCTAGGGGTCCTTATGAAATTTTTAGTTTGCAAACAGACGGATTGCATGAATTTTGCGGTGTCACGAGGCTTTAAATGGGATTTGAATGCTGCCCATCTGGCCCCACACCAACACAACATGGTCATATTGCTCTTCTTTCTCTATTGTCACATCTGCATTAATTTAGACTTTACCTACACCATCATGTGATGCATAATTAATTGCACACTGAACTCAGTGATCTTCCTGAAGCAGCATTTTAATTACAATGACTTGCCTGAAAACAAATGAGAGCAAATGTATAAACACACAACTATTAAAGTTCCCTCTGTTTGCCACGAAGCAGACATAACTCTCCTGTTGTTTCTCAGTGTCTGCAGTCTTAAAGAAAATGTCTCGAAGAAGATCTGTGGTCCCCCTTGAAGCAGAAAAACCTCAAGTCCTCGCTGGTACCTCCAAAGCAACACCACACATCAAAACAGAAGGTACTGCGGGAATTCAGCAATTATGTTCAATTATGTATAACTGATGCCCTTTACGTTGTGCACTATATGTAAATCTATGGAGAAAATTTGCTGTAGCTTTTAATATGTGGTTAATGTTACTTTAACTATCTCATTAGGAGAAATGCAACCACAGTATTTAAATACACAGTTAAAGGCCTCCTTTGCCTTTCATTAAGTAATGGCAAGCCAGAGGAAAGCTGAGATTTACCTTGTATGAGTATGGTTTCATGTGAGATAGGCATGAATGGATGAGCCACCCTCTCAGTCACTTTGTCTCAGACTTGGAAGGTGCAGATGTAGAAAGTTTCAAGAGTGATTATGCTGAGTGTCCAAAGTCTCAAGAATGAGGATGAAATTCTGTTTAGATAAATTTATTCCTATTCAGGTCTATTGGGAGAGGGTGCTATTAGTGGCCATCTTACACCTTGCGCTTCTGGGGCTGAGAGGGAAAGATCAGTAAAAACACATATGTGTATATGTGAACAAAGTAAGACATCTTGGTCAATAAAGAGGACTAATGAGAATGGGGGATGAGAGGAGAAGGTGGGTAGGTGGGTACAGTTCACATACACTATATTTTTGTATGCAAGTGTCCCTATAAAAGCAGTAGTGTGTGATAGGATGATGATACCATGCCAAGTGAAAAGGATATGTTTTCTAACTCTGATTTCTATTCAATGTTACTTTGAATTTGAGACATATGTTAATTTTGCTCTTTTATGTGTAGTAATTCCATAAATGTTGGTACTTGATACTTGATATCACTCTTGTCAGGTATACCAGCTTGATCTGCTAACTCAACATTGAACTTAAAACTTTGGAATTTGTGATTGGTTCTCTCACTTTATACTTTGGCTACATCCTCTGATCATGTGAATTTAGGAAATGCCATGCTTCCTTTATGTCTTTAGATATGGCTTGCAGAGTTGTGTTATTATGTGCAATTGTCTTGAGTATTTATGTAGCAGTACTCCATGATCTTTTACCCTCAATTTATGGAAAGAGAAAGGAAAAATAGAAATTCTTCACCTCTTTTGCAAGCGGCCTTGATATAGAATGAAAGAAAGATAGAAATCTTCAGAGCCTCTTTTTAGGCTGTCCTAAGCTTGAAGACTTGAGGACTAACTGACAGTGAGTCAGACTAGCATCTCAGCTCATGATCTATAAACTCAATCTCTCCAACCTTTGCTCTTTTAGGATTTATCACAATAACTAATGACAGCAACCCAACCAATGAACCACCAACCAATGCTCACAACAATTCTTAGGACTACAGACTTTTTACACCCTAAGTCAAAAGTTTCCATCTACCAATTCAACACACAATCCCCAAAACAAGTTACAGGTGCCAGAACAACTGGATATAACCAAACTATAGCCACCTGCATCAGGCATTTCAAACCAGACTTGTAAACAACTATACCACTGCTGGGGCAGGAACACAAACCTAATCCAAATGCCATTTTGCATTTTTATAGAGACCAAAATAACAAAACCTTTTTCCAAGTGTTTTCTACATATTTACTCAGAATTTTTCCCAGACTCTCCTGAGCATCAATAGCTGAAATTAATCAAGCCTTACATTGTATTGTGTTTTATATGGCTATAACACATACATATTCTCCACATCCCCTAAAGAATACTGACAATACTCAGCATGGTATAATAAAATATAATACATGATATGCTTGCTGTATTTCTTAGGGAACAATGCACACACAACATAGACAAAGTTTTTCTCAGATAACTATCTTACTCACTTACTTACTTACTTACGCAGCTCATCTTACTAAATTTTCCCAAGTAAAATGTATACATTATCATGAACAAAAGGCTGTACATTTAACAATAAATGCTGAATCAGCATGTGTGTATTGGTAAAGGTTGAAAAATAGGCCACAGGAAGTGTCAATTGTTCCCTGCTTCAAAACAATCTCAGGAAGTGACTGTAGTGTGTAGCTTAATCATAAAGCTTATTTTATTAGAAAAGATGGGTTGGGTTAGTGCATAATGGCATTTTCAGCCAAACCAGCTGACCTACCAGCAGTTGGACCCCAGAACTCACATGTTGGAAGGAGAAAGCCAGACCCCTGAAGAGCTCCTCTAAACTTCACCTGAACACAAACATCCATGGTTTCCATCAACCAGAATAAATGCAATACATATTTTGAAAGATTTATTTATTCTTTACACAATGAAAGAGATTCTTTCCAATTGATTTTGATTCCCATTGTCTAGAAAACTGAAAGCTCTGTTCCTCATTTATTTTAATTATTTGCTGCACCATAATTTGTTTTCCTGCAATATAATTCACAGTTCTGGAATGAGGCAGCAGTGGGCAAAGCATGCTCAGTAATTAGGTCTACTCACATGTACTAGCCTCACTTACTTCTACAGACATCAGACAAAAATCCCTGCAGTAATCAAAAACAGTACCATGTGTTGACAGTTACTTTCTGTCCTTTTAGTGGTACCTAAAAATGCTGACACTGCACCTTCCCCAAGGGAAGAGAGACAGTCACCAGCAAGCATGGTGAAGGTAAGGAGGCCTTCCCTTTCTCTAAAATATAGGAATGTTTTTTTATCCTCCAATGTTGTAGTGAATATGATGTCTCATTAACAAACAAAAAATACAGGTGCATCATGGGTACTAAAGAGTTTTCTTAGGAAGAAAGGAAATGGAATTGTCCCAGCTTGTTCCTGATTGAACATAAAAGTTTGCAGCATTGGAGGAAGCTCCACATGTCCAGTGTGGGGACATGTCCTGAGTGGTAAAACTTTTCACACATGAAGATTAGTGTAAATATTTGAGGCCCCATTGTAGAAGAGATTAATCTTACAGTCAGGTTACAAAGATGCTCAAACATGTTGCATTATGACTTAGCAAGCTCTCAGTAGAGATTAAACAGATAATGTTACCTAATCTGGCCTTTGAACCAGCAAAAGTGGGAATTGACACAAACTATACAGTCCCAGTTTTTCTGTGCTACCAACACATAACGTACTAATACATAAGACTCTTGACCATTTTGATTGGCATTATACCATATTGACATGTGTTCCAAAGACCCATGCAAACAGAATCCAACATGATCTATAACTCATACTATTTTTCCTTTTAATTTCAGGTGGATTCTAAAAAACGCAGATACAGTATGTATTTTAGAATCTCTTGATACATTTTAGAAACAAATTATATAAATACTAGGTTTCCTTACTGTATAATGCAACAATGTGATCCAAACCACATATTGGGAAGAACTTGGATTTCGGTTTTTTTAAAAAAGTCATACGGTAAGTTAAAAAAAAAAAAAAAAAAACAGAACATTTGTCTACAGCCACTGGATTCAGGTATGATCTCTTTAGATTGCTTGAGATATTGTGTATCACTGTGTCTAAATCTGTTTTTCCCCAAGTTAGGTATCCTAATTACCCAGTCCAATCTCCAATGACAAACTAATGAATTAGAAAATTAGGATATATACTTTACCTACAAAATATGTGTTCAAACTTCATCACCCATGGTGCATTTATTTGTTTGTGTGCTACTCAACTGAAGAATAAAGCAGGTAAGTGATGAGATCATTTATGCAGACCCAGCGACACTTTGTAGCCTAAGAACAGTAACCCCTAATTAGATTCCAGCTTCCTAGCATCTACCTACAATAGGACAAAACTGTGGAGCTCAAGACACTGTCATGACTATCGCAGTTGGCAAAAGCCCAGGGCATTGCTTCTCCCCGTCTGCCTGCAAACTTTCACAAACGCGAAAAGTAGAAAACCCCACATGCTTCTAGTCAGATCACAGATTCTGAGAATGGGAGATAGATACTGCATTGTGAGGGGGAGTAGGTGCTTTTCACTTAGGTTTTTACTGTCCATGACTCTTTCCAGGATTATATATTGTCTCATTGGCATAAATTTAGACTTTACCTGCACACTCATGTAGTGCCTGATTGTACAGTGCAATCAGTGATTCTCCTGAAGCTCCATTCTCACTCTGATGACAGTACCTAGAAACAAACAGCCAGATCAAATATATAAACACTCATCAGTTGTTAGTTTTCTCCATTTTTTTCTGTCATGAATCAGACATGACTTCCTGTTATAAATGTATTCCCAGTCTCCTCAGTCTTCCGAGGAATTTGTCAGAAGAATGTGGTTGTCCCTCAGAATGTGAAGGAGGCCTCCATTGTTGAAGCCACTTCTTCAGAAATAGCACAAATGAAAATGGAAGGTACTGTGGGAATTTTGTAATTGTATTCAATCATGTATGTTACTTAAAATTATTTTGTTCCACATATAAATCTATTGAGAATTTTAGCAGTGATTTTTATATGTGGATAGTGTTCATTTATCTAGTCTTCAATGTAAATACAACCATAGAATCTAAAAATGCATTTACTATCACCTTGGTTCTCATTCAGTAACATGAAACAGGGAAATACTGAGGCTAATCCTGTATAAGTCACTGTGACTTCCCCTGGTATAGACAGGAATGGGTGAACCAACCTCTCTAACATTTTCTCACATGTGGTGCTGATGGATCAAAGCTCTTGTATCTCAAAGAGACCTGGTAAATGTCCAGTGTATCAAAACTGGACATTTGTGATATTCAAATGAGGGTGAGATTCAACTAAGAGAATGGCATTCTTGATCAGATCCAATGCACAAAGATTCCAGCAGTGGTCATGTTATATCCTCTGCTTGGGAGAGTAAGAAAGTAGGAAAGATATCAATAAGGACAAGGAAAATGAGAGGTTTCAGTGCCTTTCCTCCTTCAATGGCACAGTAGGAAGCAGCATCTTGTGAAACTGTGCTCTAGCAATTGAAGACAGTATTTCCTAGGACATTTTTAAGGCCTGTTTTTTTAATTTAATATCTTGAATAATTTCTTTCCTGGAAATGTATACAGTATATTCTGATTTTGATTCTCCTCCAAGATTCTCCCCACCTCACCGCCCATCTAACTCCATACCTTCTCTGTCTCTCTCTTTAGAAAGGAAGCAGCCAAATTTAAAAAGAAACCCAAAACTTAATGAAAAAGCACAAGAAACACACACACACACACAAGCCATATAAACACAAAATCATAAACCATGATATGCTTGCAAAAGAACAGTTGGATTTTACAAATGCCCAAACAAACCAGTATGAGGCAAAAACGAAATCTACAAAACCCTCAAATGTGGCTAATATACCCAGGGAGACTCTATTGGAGAAAACTGAGTTTTCTTTTGCAAGAGGCTGTCAATTGAAGATGGCTTCATGGTTAGGAATGGGAGCTCCTGTCCACTTCCCCTTCTCAACACTGGAACCCTGTCATGCTGGAACCTGAGTGTGTTACCACATCCCCTGTGAGCTCGTATTTCCTTGATGGAATCCAACATTGTCTCATGCAGTCTTCCTATATCCTCTTCCACATACCTCCCTAAACCGTGGAATGAGAGGGAGGTGCTGATGAACACATTCGATGTAAGATTGACACTCAAACAAGTTTCAAGTGTCAGGACACTTATTCTTTTCAGCCTGTGACACCACCAAATTTCTAAGTTTTTCCTTGTTACTAGCTCTCCATTTTAACTATGTCTGTCTGAAATATTTCCTCAGTTGTGACAAAATACTGTACTGACTAAAACAAAGGAACGGTAGACTAAGGTTACAGCCCGTACTTTCTGGGCAGCCATATACTGAAGGTTGGAGCTTATAGCAAGTAGGGCAATGTTTGCTACCTACCTTTACCTTGTCTCAACTTTATACCCATCTGTAGCTGTGCTGCAGGCAACCACATGTACAAACACTCTCATTTTGCACAGAAAGGCAAACCCTCTGAGAAGTATTCACCTTTAGTGATTTTCTAAGACAAAAGACATGGTCTTTGCCTTGGCCTTGCCAAAAATATACAATTTCTATGCATGGATCTGGCAACCACTTGGTTCTGAGACTGCTTGGTGGGATGGGGCAAGGGTCTTGGTTAGGAATTCAAAAGAGAGTCCTAGAATGGGCCTGCAAAGTCTGTATGGAGTGGAATAGTTACACTGGTTAATAAATGAACAGTATGTGTCACCATCAGCAAAAGGGCTTGTGGATGTGCTGCCTTTCTGGATCTGAGTCTGGAGGTGGGTTGTTTGGGAGCAGAGAAATGAGCCAAACTTACAAAGAAAGCTTAATAAATCTACCTGGGTTTGGGTATGGAGAGGCTTCGTGGATAGAGATCACATTAAGATAGAACTGGTTCAGAATACTCCAGAGAGCTGGGGCTAGGACTCCTGCCTGTGTTTGGGCTTGAATTGGCAGTAGGTTGAGAGTCCTGGGTAAAGCTAGGAAAGAAGGACTATAGAGGATGATCACTGAAATACCACCACTGATGAGTCAGATAGTGGAGGGTCAGAAAGGAGGGCAGATGATAAGTCAGTGTCAGCACTAGTGCAATGTATCCACACCTTCCTCTGGCATCCAAGTGCACAAGCACATTCACCTGCAACCAAAAAAAATGTATCTGTCACATAACTCTGATCACAACTACACACTCATGCATACACTCAAGATAACTAAATGACATCTGACAGAATTGCAATAAATTCATAAACATTTCTTGTTAAAGGTGTAGTAAACTCAGTTTTATTGCCAAATGTAACACCATTGGGATACTAATCAATTGCATGATTTGCTCATATTTCCCAGTCATTGCATATTGTGAAGATGTTGACTTAAGTCTCCATTGCATTGGAATTAATTTATGTAACATTTTAGTTGTTTTATTTGAGTGTTTATTTCACTCATAAAAATGCCAGTCATCACAAAGTAGGTAATCACTTTGGAAGTCAAAGTGATATTGATTTCTTAGAAAATCAAAAGTTCTCATTTTTGTTAGTTTAACTTAACTATGAACATCTCATAAAGCTTCTAAAATTGATGTACTTATTATGTAAAATGGACACATGAATACTGTCTCTAAAAATATGGAATAAAGAAGTAAGATATGTGAAATATACAGATTTCCATTAATGAAATGAAAAATTTAAAACTTTTCCATGTCATTTGAGAATGTAAATTATCAATTAAAACAATATTTAGGTTTGTTGGATAAATATTTTAAATGTACAATTAATTGGATCACGTTATCAGATTCATGGGTTATGTTAATGTTCAATTTTGCATCTAACTGAACAAGTCAAAAGTTTCATGTGAGACTGTGACTACATAAAAGATTGTATTCCTACCTTCTTCAGCTTTCAAATGTTACCTGTACATTTGCATGATGTAAATTTTAAGCACAAGTTTAGCCAGAAGGAAGCATGAGATTGTTCTTTCCAAAGAAATGCATGTCTCCCACAGGCACAGTGACCTACATTTTAAACTCAGAGCATACATGGCAAAATGGGAGAAACAGATTCCACAAGATGTCTTCTGGCATCCACATGAAAAACGAGGCACATCAGTGTCCATCCAAACAGAATACATGTGAAAACATGAATTTGATCTTAAACAATCAAAGATAGATTAGGTTCCCACTGTCTACAAATGCAGGAATTCTGTTACTTGGATCTCACTAGGTCTATATTGGCTTTAATTTGCAAGGAGAGACAGTTTGGCAGCAGTCCAGCCATCTTGTTCATTAGGTCTAGTCACATGTACAAAGTCCATGTAATTTCGCCACACCAAGCAAGGATCCTAAGCATAAGTATTAAGTAGTACCATGAGCTGACTGTCGCTTTCTACCCCAATAGAATTACCTGAAAATGCTGACACCCCACCTTCACCAGAGGATCAGGAAAAGACACCAGAGACCACAGTGATTGTAAGAAATCCTTTCCTTTCTCTAAAATAGAAAGGTTACTTTAGTGAACTTATGTTGGAGAAGATATCCCATTTGAACAAAACTGAGCAGGGTCATCATGGGTATTAGAGAGTTGCCTTAGGAAGGGAAGGAAGTGGAATTGTACCAGCCTGGTCCTGACTGAATAGAGCAATAAAGCTTCCAGTGTCAAGTATCACAGTCTGTGTGAGGGGACCTTTTCTTTTGGAGAAAAAGTTTCTTCTTTAGACAAAAGCTTATAATTTTCATCCAGAAGTTGGCAGGCACTTCAGGCCCCCTTAACTTCCATGCAGCATGCTCCACAAAATTCAGGGAGTCCAGTGTGGGGATGCTGAGTGGTAAGACTTTTAAAACATGAGGAGTGGTATAAATAATTGAGGCTCCATTGTGGAAGAGAGTAGTTTCACAATCAGGTCATAAAGATGCTCAGGCCTGTTGCAGTTGTGACTTAAGAAACACTCAACAGAGACCAGATAGTGTTACCTAATCTGACCTTTGAACCAGCCAAAGTGGGAAGTGGCACAACCGAGGAGCCCCAGTTCTTCTGTGATGCCATCACATACTACGCTGATACATAGTCCTTTCTTGAAGACTTGCCCATTGTGACTGGCATCACACCACGCTGGTCTATGATCCAAAGAGCAATGCAAACAGAACTCAGAGTGATTTGTGCCTCATACTGTTTTCTCGCCTTTAAATTTCAGAAGGAGTTGCCTAGAAGACGCAGGCGCCGTATGTATTATGGAATTATTTTCTTAGGGCACATTTTAGAAACCACTTTTATAAATACCTGGTCTCCTTATTTATAATGCAACAAACTGATCTAAGTCACATATTAGGAAAAATTTGGATTTTGGTTTTAAACAAATTAATATGCAAGAATGAAACAGGGGCCATTTCTCTATACTTACTGGACTCTGAAGAGTGAAGCTTTGCCAGGGAAAGCCCCTCCCCCGGTGTGGTTTGCTGCTTGGACTTCTAGGAACAGTTGGAGGGGTATTAAAGAGGGCTGTGGAAGTCAGTTACAACAGTTAGAGAAATTGGAAGCTTAGAATCAGAGCTAAGAATTGCTGCATAGAGAAGCAGGTAGAAATAAGGACAGATAAAATGAACTAATTGGGTTTTTTTTTAAGTTACAATTTAGATCTTCTCAGTAACTGCCGTGCTGGGAGAAGCTAAACCAGAGTGGGAGTTAGTTCAGAGCTAGTTCAGTTCTCCAGACATAGGGAGATTCAGACAGCCAAGAAAAGAGGAATGTAAAGATTCCTCATTTCTTCCTATTCTTTCCATTCTTCCCTAACCCTCTGAGCTAACTGAAGTTTTAAAAGTTACAAGTTAGAAATCTAGCAGCGGGGAACAGGATGCAGAGTCAAGTAGAGAGAGAAAAACTGTTACATTTTGGATACATTTTAAATGCGTTCTGAACCCAGATTCAAACAGGAAACAGCCAAAGAACCCATACCCTCATTTTTAAAAATACCCTTTACATTTTGAAAGGCATCTACAAAAACCCATAAGCAACAAAACCAAATATTTAATATAATATCATTTAGTTACATGACTCAGCTATGATCCTATATAGTTGTAATGGGGTACTGTGCACAGGCAGTGTCTAAATCTGTTTTTCTCCCCAAGATAGCCACCCCAATTATCCAGTTCAATCTCCAGTGACAATCTAGTGAAATTACCATATTAGGATATACACTTTACCTACAGTATGTATATTCAAACCCCATCATGTGTGATGTACTTATTTGTTGTGTGTGTAACTCTACAGAAGAAAAAACCAAGGCACAGAGGTAAGTGATGAGGCTGTCCATGCAGATCCAGAGATGCTTTGTAGCCCACGGACTTAGTACTCCCTGAGTTCCAACTTCCCCCCCATCTGCCTGAAATAGGTCAAAATTGCACAGATCAAGACCCTGCCTTGGCTATAGCAATGTGCAAAGGCCCAGGGCATTGCTCTTCATCTGCCTGCAGACATTCACAAGCATGAAAGGTGGAAAACCCACGTGTTTCTAGTCAGATCACAGATTCTGGCAGTGGGAAACACACTGCATGGAGACATGGCTTGGGTGTTTTTCACTTAGGCTTTTATAATACATGGCTCATTCTAACAAGAACTAGTTAGAAAGCAGGAGCAATACTCTTCTCCAAGGAAAGAACATCCCTAGATTATGCTCAGCCCTGAAAACATATGCATGTAACACTGTACAAGCTGAGCTGGTTCCATTTATGTTACTAGGATCACACATGCATACACACACCCCAAAATAAACTACATGTCAAAGAATGGCCATGTAGAGAGAAGAGGAGACAGGGACAAGTGATTTAATTATAACCTCAAAAAATGAATGTGATAATTTTCTAAAGAACTAATGGAAAGATTTAGCTAGCATGTTGACAACATAAGCCTGAAAACAAATAACCACTCAATAAGGACAGTGTCCACTAGGCACTCCAGTCATCACTAGGTTATTGATCTCTGTTGAACCATTCTTTTAGCTATGCAGTTAGACATTTTATTTTCATTTTACATACATGAGAACTTGCTTGTGTGAATGGGTGTGCAGCACTTCTGTCTTCTTCACGGGAACCGAATTTATAGACAAGTTGTGAGCTGCCCTTTGTGTGTTAGGATCTGAACCATACCTGTGACCTATACAGGAGCAGCATGGGCTGTTAACATTTGTAGCCATCTCTTTACCTCCTGGCAACAGATTTTAATGTGAGCTCTGCTTAAATAGGACTTTCTCTTACTGGTGGTCATTCTCCATGTTGCCTATCATGCGTGAGCTCTAAGTGAATCTAGATAGGCAGCAGTAAAGAGTAAGAAGTGTGTCTTTATTTGGAAAATGCTTTCTGTGCAATTGTGTTTACATCTTCATGCATGTGACATGGAGATCTTTCATTAAACGGAATTAGTTTTGGAGAGAACGTGTGGTTCAGTTGGTTCTGATGCAGAAGTTTATTTTTAGTTCTGTTTAAAATGATTTTTTATGCACTCTTGGGAAAAGGGCTGCCTAGACCTTGGCATTTGTATTGTCTTCAGGTGTTGGTTTTATGTAAATATGTTTCATTGCTCATGATTTGCGCATGCTATCAATAGAGCACCTAAGGAGTTTAGGGATCAATAAAACCCCTGAGATGAAACACTTGGGGTTCTACTGCCTAGTATGGAGCTTGCCTTGATAGTGGTTCCCTCTGCTGAGGTCTGCCAGGGTTTGCACCTATGAAAATGACTCCATGTCTTCCTTGCTGAGCCGCCCCATAGGTGTGGAACTACAAGGTTCATTACATCCTTGGTATTTCTAAAGCCTTGGCTTTGGTCTCCTATTATACATAAAATGTGATGTGGTGATACAGCTTTATAAACCAGTCCTTCAGAGATGCTGATATCCAGGGCATCCATTTCTACATAGTGACAATCAATGGGACCATCCTGGGCTAGAGACATTTTCTCTGAAAAAAAAACAAAACAAAACAGAGAGAGTTGGACTTTGTCCATTGCCCCTATAGACAACTTGTCTGTGTATGGAAAAAAAATTTGAAGAAACTCAACTTTAATGAGAACTGATCAACAGGATGTTACAAATGCATGGCTAATGAATATTCTGCCATTTTCTTATCTAGACTTAGTTCATGCTGTCCACACATTTCTAGGGATATGTGTTACTTACAATGGCGCCAAGCTACTTTTTCAGTCTTTTCATGTTGAGGACTTATCCATGTTTGCCAGATGAAAATACCACTGTTAGTGTCAACCTTCATGTGACAACTGGGTTTAGAATGAGTTGGAGTCTGAGTCATCACAGGACATCTGTAAGCACTGGTACCCTCCCAGTTTTGTTCCCCCGTGGTCAGACTCAGTCACTGAAAGGCAGGTGACAGGTTGAGGATGATAGAGCACAAGGCTCTATTTAGTAATTCAGGAATCCTACAGCTCCTTTTAGAGCACACTCACACTTTGAGTCAGGGATTGAAAGGTAGAACGTGTGTCCCTTCAGTGTGTTTCTGTCAGGGTAGATGGTAACTGTGACTTCATGCAGCTATTAGTCTACCCTTGGGCAAAGAGCCAGAGGTTTTCACAGCTTCTTAAGTGCTTGGTTCCCAGAAGGGGATACCATGCATTGTCCATGAGATGTGTTATACAAGGGTTAGGCAAAGAATGAAAAGTAAACACCCATTCTCCAGTGGGTAAAACCCACTGTGGAACCAGCACAACACTCACTCTGGATTTGGTTGCTCCTGTGTAGCTGAGGTCGTCTGGCATTTCGCAGATACCACAGGGCACTTCTGCAGTGCCTATGATATTTTTCCTACAGTTTACATTACAAAGATCTGCCTTAACCTAGTGAGTCTCATAGTATCCTCATAGTGAGTAGAGGCACTGCATAGTATCACTGTGTCCATGTGGCCCTAAGGAGGTTTAGAGTGATGCCAATCTTGTACCACACTCGTACTACATGCTCAGCCACGTGGCTTTCTCTTCTGTACTGTCACATCAATATAAATTTAGACTTTCTCTGTGATGCTGACGCAATGCTGAAACTGATTGTACCCTGCATTCAGTGATCCTCGGAAGCACCAATCTCATTCTGATGCCTGTACCTGGAAACAAGCAACCAGATCCAATGTACAAACATGTTAGTACAAACTGTTAGTTTTCTTTATTTTTCTGCCATGGAACTGACATGACTCCCGGTTTTGTATGCATTCCCAGTTTCTTCAATCTTAAGAGCAATCTGTTTGAAGCAAGGCGTCACCATTTCCGTTATGGATATGGGGCCACACCTAGTTGGTTTCACTACTTCTGCAGTAACACCAACACCACCACGGAAAATGGAAGGTACTGTGGAAGTTCTGTCATTTTGTCCAATTATGTATTTTTGTTATAAGTTTATTCTGTTTCATATGTTGATTTATTGAGAAGTTTAACAATATTTCTATGTGCAGATTTCAGTTTAAGTACTGCCATAGAATTTTAAAATGCTTTTACTGCCACCTTGGGCTCTGATTCAATAACATGAGACAATGGAAAGCTGAGGACCATCCTGCATGTTGACAGCTGAGATCAACCATGGTATGGTCCATGAAGGTGTTCACTTTGTGAACTAACCTGTGATAGAGCCAACCTGTCTGGTTAGGAACAGTATTCTCTACAGGAGCCTGCAGATGATAGTCTAATAGTGTGGGCCCTATGATGCAAGAGGAACAGAGACTCTACCTCCCAACCTTCATGACTTGTAGAAGCCAATGCATGGTCCTCTCTTAATTGCTAACTCCTCTTCATGTGACACCCACATGGTAGAGTCATTAGAATGACAAAATGGCTGATAATTTTGCTTCTTTTCCTATTTTTATCCATTGATTGAATGTTCTGGGAATTCAGCAAGGGGGAATGCATATGTGACTGCTATCCTGGCCTTTTCCTGGGGGTGGTCATTATTGAAAGAGGCAGATTCATCAAGCAGGCTCTCAAACCCTGCTCCTACATGGGTCTTGAAGGGAATTCATGGATCCAGAGATGTGTGGTGAGAGTCCTGTTTTAGACGAGTCCAGAAAGGACATCGATCTAGCTATCACTTGAGTCTGAGACTAAGTAGTGGGATGGGATAAATGGTCCTAGGTCAGACTCGACAAGAAAGTCCCAAGGTTGAAGACTTCCCCTGTCCCTAGACCTACGAAGTCAGTATGGAAGGTCAGAGTTGCACAGGGTAACATGTGAGTAACAGGTCACATTTAGCAAGAGGGGTTATAGATATGGCACCTCTCTACATCTTGGTCTGGGGTGGATGGTCTGGAAGATGGGAACTTAGTCTCACCAAGAGAGCATAATAAGTGTTGATGGATCTGGACATGGAAAGACAACACAGATAGGCAACACAGCATAACAAAACAGGTTAAGAATAGGTCATAGAGCCTGTGGTTTGGACTCCAGCCTATGTGTGGATCTGAATTGGCAGTGGGTTGAGGGTCTGGGTAAGGCTAGACAGAAGAGCTCACAAAAACTGATCACCTTGTCAATACCACCACTGTGGAATCTGACACTAGAGGATCAGAATGGAGGGCAGGTAATAACTCAGTGTCTGTACTAGTGAAGGATATCCCACATCCCCCTCTGGTGTGCATGTGCACAACACATTCGCCTGGAACCAAAAATGCATATGTCATATCTATGATCACACCTATGCTCAAATATACATTTATTAACTCCCATACACAAAAGACCTAAATAATATTTAGCACAATTGCAAAAGTTTCATACCCATCTCAGGTTAAAGTTGCAGTAAAGTCAGTTAATACCAAATATCTAATACTAATATTATTACAAATATCTAATACAAATATCTAATACTAATCACTTGCATGCTTTGCTCATATTTCCAGGTCATTGCACATTCCAGAAGTTGAATTTTTGGGGTCTCCATTGCATTGCTACTAACACATTTAACATTTCGTTTGATTGATTTGACTGTTTTTTTCACTCATAAGACCGCCACTCACCAGAAATGGATAACAAGAAAAGAGTTTAGGAAATCAAAAGTTCTCATTTTTGTTTGTTTAACATTATATGAACAGTACATAAAGCTGCTAAATTTGATATACATTTTTCATCTTTTAAATGTTACTTGAATATTTGCATGATGTAAATTTGAAACACAAGTTTAGCTTCCAGAAGGAAGCATGAAATTGTCCTTTCCAAAGAAATGCATGCCATTGCCAGGCCCACTGACCTGAATTTGAAACTCAGAACATACATGAAAAAATGGGAGAAAGAGTCCTCTGGCCTCTGACATCCACATGCAAACCGAGATATACCAGTGTCCCTCCAAACAGAATACATGTGAAAACATGAATTTAACTTTAAACAATCATAGATTATTTTATGATGTTTTAGGTTCCCACTGCCTGGGAATGCAGCAGTTCTGTTACTTGTATCTTGCCAGGTCTTTCTTAGCTTTAATTTGCAAGGGGAGGCAGTCCAGCCATCTTGTTCATTAGGTCTAGTCACATGTACAAAGTCCATGCAATTTCTCCACACCAAGCAAGGATCCTAAGCAGCAGTAAAACGAGCTGACTTTCACTTTCTGTCACAATAGACTTACCTGAGAAGGTTGACACTGCACCTTCATCAGAGGAGCAGAAAAAGACACCAGAGACCAATGTGAAGGTAAGAAGTCCTTTCCTTTCTTTAAGATAGAAAGGTTGCTTTAGTGAACTTATGTCAGAGTAGATATTCCCATTTGAGTAACAAAACTGAGCAGGGGCATCATGGGTCTAAGAGAGTATAAGTATATAAGTATACATATAAGTATAAGTATAAGGAACGGAAGGAAGTGGAATTGTACCAGCCTGGTCCTGACTGAATAGAGCAATAAAGCTTCCAGTGTCAAGTATCACAGTCTGTGTGAGGGGACCTTTTCTTTTGGAGAAAAAGTTTCTTCTTTAGACAAAAGCTTATAATTTTCATCCAGAAGTTGGCAGGCACTTCAGGCCCCCTTAACTTCCATGCAGCATGCTCCACAAAATTCAGGGAGTCCAGTGTGGGGATGCTGAGTGGTAAGACTTTTAAAACATGAGGAGTGGTATAAATAATTGAGGCTCCATTGTGGAAGAGAGTAGTTTCACAATCAGGTCATAAAGATGCTCAGGCCTGTTGCAGTTGTGACTTAAGAAACACTCAACAGAGACCAGATAGTGTTACCTAATCTGACCTTTGAACCAGCCAAAGTGGGAAGTGGCACAACCGAGGAGCCCCAGTTCTTCTGTGATGCCATCACATACTACGCTGATACATAGTCCTTTCTTGAAGACTTGCCCATTGTGACTGGCATCACACCACGCTGGTCTATGATCCAAAGAGCAATGCAAACAGAACTCAGAGTGATTTGTGCCTCATACTGTTTTCTCGCCTTTAAATTTCAGAAGGAGTTGCCTAGAAGACGCAGGCGCCGTATGTATTATGGAATTATTTTCTTAGGGCACATTTTAGAAACCACTTTTATAAATACCTGGTCTCCTTATTTATAATGCAACAAACTGATCTAAGTCACATATTAGGAAAAATTTGGATTTTGGTTTTAAACAAATTAATATGCAAGAATGAAACAGGGGCCATTTCTCTATACTTACTGGACTCTGAAGAGTGAAGCTTTGCCAGGGAAAGCCCCTCCCCCGGTGTGGTTTGCTGCTTGGACTTCTAGGAACAGTTGGAGGGGTATTAAAGAGGGCTGTGGAAGTCAGTTACAACAGTTAGAGAAATTGGAAGCTTAGAATCAGAGCTAAGAATTGCTGCATAGAGAAGCAGGTAGAAATAAGGACAGATAAAATGAACTAATTGGGTTTTTTTTTAAGTTACAATTTAGATCTTCTCAGTAACTGCCGTGCTGGGAGAAGCTAAACCAGAGTGGGAGTTAGTTCAGAGCTAGTTCAGTTCTCCAGACATAGGGAGATTCAGACAGCCAAGAAAAGAGGAATGTAAAGATTCCTCATTTCTTCCTATTCTTTCCATTCTTCCCTAACCCTCTGAGCTAACTGAAGTTTTAAAAGTTACAAGTTAGAAATCTAGCAGCGGGGAACAGGATGCAGAGTCAAGTAGAGAGAGAAAAACTGTTACATTTTGGATACATTTTAAATGCGTTCTGAACCCAGATTCAAACAGGAAACAGCCAAAGAACCCATACCCTCATTTTTAAAAATACCCTTTACATTTTGAAAGGCATCTACAAAAACCCATAAGCAACAAAACCAAATATTTAATATAATATCATTTAGTTACATGACTCAGCTATGATCCTATATAGTTGTAATGGGGTACTGTGCACAGGCAGTGTCTAAATCTGTTTTTCTCCCCAAGATAGCCACCCCAATTATCCAGTTCAATCTCCAGTGACAATCTAGTGAAATTACCATATTAGGATATACACTTTACCTACAGTATGTATATTCAAACCCCATCATGTGTGATGTACTTATTTGTTGTGTGTGTAACTCTACAGAAGAAAAAACCAAGGCACAGAGGTAAGTGATGAGGCTGTCCATGCAGATCCAGAGATGCTTTGTAGCCCACGGACTTAGTACTCCCTGAGTTCCAACTTCCCCCCCATCTGCCTGAAATAGGTCAAAATTGCATAGATCAAGACACTGCCTTGACTATAGCAATGTGTAAAGGCCCAGGGCTTTGCTCTTCATCTGCCTGCAGACATTCACAAGCATGAAAGGTAGAAAACCCACGTGTTTCTAGTCAGATCACAGATTCTGGCAGTGGAAACAGATACTGGATGGAGACATGGCGTGAATGTTTTTCACTTAGGCTTTTAATATACATGGCTCATTCTAGTTATAACTAATGAAAAAGAGGGAGAAAATTCTTCTAAAAAAAGAGGACATCAATTGTTTATGCAATACAGAATGTTCAGCTCTGAAAACATATACATACAATATATACAAGTAATATCATACAGTCTGAGCAGGTTCCTGTTATGTAGTTAAGAACGCAACACACACACACACACACACATACACACACACACACACACACACATGTAACAACAGTTACTGAAAATAGTAGCTAGCCACGATTTAAAAGGGTTCAAGGAGAGGCATATGAGTATATGGGAAGGTTTACAATGATAAACAATGAGGGAAATTATAATTTCAAAAAGGAAAAATCTGAATGAAATAATTATGATGGTTTTTGCTTTATCCTATTGTATTTTATTTTGTCATGTATGGTTTGTATCTTAGAATCCTGTTCTTTTCTAATGAGTGATAAAAAGGGAGTTGATCTGGAGAGGAGGGGAGATTGCGAGGAACTGAGAGAAGTAGGAGGAGGGGAAATATAATCAGGATATATTGTATGAGAAAAGACTTTTCTATAAAAGGAAAAAATAAAAAACAGAAATGTAAAATAAAATAAAAAAACTCATGTGAACTTAAGGTAAAGAAAAAATATATAAATATATATATATATTTAACACATATATTGTATTTATTATAATATATATATATATATATATATATATATACATATATATATATATATGTTAAAAGATTTGGGATGGAGAAATAACTCAACAGTTAGAGCACTTGTTGCTCTTCCAGAGGAACTCAATTCAGTTCCCAGCACCCACATGGTAGCTACAGCTGTCTGTAGGTCCAGTTCCAGGGGATCTGACACCTTCACAAAGACATACATGCAGGCAAAACCTCTAATGCATATAAAATAAAAACAATGGTTTAACATTTGGACATTAGCACGATCATGGAGAGTCTGTCAGTTTAAGGCACTGTCCAGTAGGAACTTCAGTCACCACTTCCTTGTTGATCTGTGGTGACTCATTTTTGTTTTTTTAGAAATATATTTTTAAATGATTTATTTTTATTTTATGAATGTGACTATTTGCCTGTGTG
This sequence comes from Cricetomys ansorgei, assembly GCA_026225945.1. Classification (NCBI taxonomy): domain Eukaryota; kingdom Metazoa; phylum Chordata; class Mammalia; order Rodentia; family Nesomyidae; genus Cricetomys; species Cricetomys ansorgei. The sequence goes on along the minus strand of JAMJFZ010001100.1, from coordinate 8,581,327 downwards.
AATGTGTGAACAGCATTTGCATCTATGGTCCATGTGTAGGTTCAAACTCACTGTCTGGTTCCTTGAAACTGGAGTTACAGACAGTTGTGAGCTGCCCTTTGTGTATTAGGAACCAAACCAGACTGGTGACATCTATGGGAACAGCACATGCTAGTAACCTTTTGAGCCATCTCTTTAGCTCCTGGCAACAGATTTTTAAATGTGAGCTAGACTCTGTGCTCCAAGAGGACTTTCTCTTACCTGGTGGTCAGTCTCCATGTTACTGTCACGTATGAGCTCTAAGTGGATCTAGATAGGCAATAGTAAAGAGTAAGAAGGGTGTCATTGTTTGGAAAATACTTTCCATGCAATTGTGTTTACAGCTTCAGTCCTGTGCTATAGAGCTTTCGTTAAGGGGAGTCAATTTTATTGAGAGCATGTGGGTCAGTTGGTTCATTACATTCCTAGCATTTCTAAAGCCTTGGGTGTGATCCCCCATGCATAAAATGTGCTGTGGTGATACAGATTTATAAACCAGCCCATCAGAGGTGCTGATAGAATTAGAAGTTCAAGAGCATCCATTTCTACATAGTGGCATTCGGACCATCCTGGGCTGTTAGTGTCAACTTCATGTGACAACTGGGTTTAGAATGAGTTGGAGTCTGAGTCATCACAGGACATCTGTAAGCACTGGTGCCCTCCCAGTTTTGTTTCCCCGTGGTCAGACTCAGTCACTGAAAGGCAGGTGACAGGTTGAGGATGATAGAGCACAAGGCTCTATTTAGTAATTCAGGAATCCTACAGCTCCTTTTAGAGCACACTCACACTTTGAGTCAGGGATTGAAAGGTAGAACGTGTGTCCCTTCAGTGTGTTTCTGTCAGGGAAGATGGTAACTGCGACTTCATGCAGCTATTAGTCTACCCTTGGGCAAAGAGCCAGAGGTTTTCACAGCTTCTTAAGTGCTTGGTTCCCAGAAGGGGATACCATGCATTGTCCATGAGATGTGTTATACAAGGGTTAGGCAAAGAATGAAAAGTAAACACCCATTCTCCAGTGGGTGAAACCCACTGTGGAACCAGCACAACACTCACTCTGGATTTGGTTGCTCCTGTGTAGCTGAGGTCGTCTGGCATTTCGCAGATACCACAGGGCACTTCTGCAGTGCCTATGATATTTTTCCTACAGTTTACATTACAAAGATCTGCCTTAACCTAGTGAGTCTCATAGTATCCTCATAGTGAGTAGAGGCACTGCATAGTATCACTGTGTCCATGTGGCCCTAAGGAGGTTTAGAGTGATGCCAATCTTGTACCACACTCGTACTACATGCTCAGCCACGTGGCTTTCTCTTCTGTACTGTCACATCAATATAAATTTAGACTTTCTCTGTGATGCTGACGCAATGCTGAAACTGATTGTACCCTGTACCCTGATCCTCGGAAGCATTCTGATGCCTGTACCTGGAAACAAGCAACCAGATCCAATGTACAAACATGTTAGTACAAACTGTTAGTTTTCTTTATTTTTCTGCCATGGAACTGACATGACTCCCTGTTTTGTTTATTCCCAGTTTCTTCACTATTAAGGAGAGTCTGTTTCAAGGAAGCTATGACCCCTCAGGATGTTATGGGACCTGAAGTCTGCAAAGTTAGTTCTGCAGAAGCAGCCCCAATGAAAACAGAAGGTACTGTGAAAAGTCTGTAATTATACTCAATTGTTTATAGTGGTCAAAATTATTTTGTTCCCCATTTACATCTTTAGAGAAGTTTAGGACCTTTTCTTTTCTATGTAAGTAATACTAATATATCCGGGCTTCAATCAAAACACAACCACTGAATTTAAAAAATGCATGAAGTGTCAACTTGGCCTCTTTCAATAGCATGAACCAGGGAAGCACTGGAGCTCATCCTGTGTGAGTCAGTGTGTGGCTTTGCCTGGTGTAGACAGGAATGGGTGAACCAATCTCTTTACTACTTTCTCAAATGTGGGTGAAGTGAATGGACTACAATGAATGGACTATTGTTTCTCAAGAATGACTTAGTAAATGAGGGAGAAGTTCAAATTAGGTAACAGAATTCTTGGTCTGATTCAAGTGGCAAGGGTCCCAGGAGTGGTCATGTTACATCCCATGCTTAGACTGTCAGAATATGGGCAAGATATTATTGAGGACAAGGGAAATGGGGGTTTTCTGTGCTTGTCCTCTTACAGTGGCATACTGGCAAGCATGGCCTCCTGAAAATGTGCTTTGCTAGTCATCCTGTCATTTGTACAGTATTTCCCGGGGCCTTTACTCTTTTCAGCCTGTGATACTACAAATCATCCTGGATTTTGGGTCCAGTGGCTTGCTATATATTTTAATTTTACCTGTCTGAATATTTTTGCAGTTGTTACAAAATATTATCAGTAAAACAATCTAAAGGATGAATAGTTTAGTTTTTCAATGTAGTTTATTCATAGTCCATAAATATTGGGAAGTTATATACAGAGGCAGGAGTTTGTGGCAGAGTCACATTACAACCAGTCAGAAACAGAAGAATGAATGTGTACTCCTTCTTTTCATCTCACCTTCTTTTTATATGTCCTTGATCCTTTCCTAAGCAATAGTGCCATGCAGAGTTCATTAGTCTTCCTACCTCAGCTAACCTAGTTGATACAATCTCTGACTTGCATGCCCAGTATCTGGACGTAATCCACTTGACAGTTGTGATTAACCCTGACAAGGTACATGAAGGTGTTCACTTTATGTATTAACTTATGATACAGCCAATCTGTCTGGTTAGGGAAAACATTCTTTCCTGCACTCACAGGAACCTGCATGTGATAATCTAGTAGTGTGGGCCCAATGATGCAAGAAGAACAGAGACTCTACCTCTCATCCTTCAGGACTTGTTGAAGCCAGTGCATGGGTTCTCTGTTCACTGTATACCTCTGCCTCATGTGGTACCCACAGGGTGGAATAAATAGATAGCCAAAATGGCTCTTTATTCTGGCAGAACTACCACATCTGCAAAATTCTAGCAAGTAAGGGCCTAGTGTTAATCTACAGCTCATTTACAGCCTATACTCCTCAACTTGTGCTGCCATGCAGGATGACTGAGGTATAAAGGATGCTTGAGACCTGACATTTGTCTTAGAGCCTCTGACCTAGTAAAGAGAGGTATGTGATCAGACCTCAGGCTCCTACCTGGTCTGTATTTCATGCATCATTGATTCAGGATCCAAGATGCAGAGGGTGGCTTAGGGAGTTCCCATAAACTAATACCTGTGTTCTAAGGGCTAAAGGACATGGCAATTAGGGATCACTTCTCCTATGGTCATAGACTATATCCGTTCTCTGTGTTTTCCATATTTATGATTTCCTCTTGAGATTATCTGACATGTTTGTCTTTGGAGGGAAATGAGTTTATAATATTAGGAGTGTGTTCCCCTAATCTTTCCCTCCTTCAGTATGTTCAAGGACTTTGTTCCTCATAAGTGTGTCTGATTCTCCTGCATCTTTTCGTTGTACACTGGTCTTATGTCTCCTTCATAGGCAATCTCTGTAGCTTTAGTGCTGTGTGTCTCCTCACCTTAAACTCAGCAGCTATTGTTGTGAACAAGGTTGTGAACAAGAATCTCCCACAGATATCTTTACCCCCTGCCCCATATTCTTCCATGTCTCTTCTCCAGCCACTTTCTCTTGTTTCTCAAGTGCCATAGGGTCCCTAAACTCTTCACCTGGAAATACATCAAGGTGTGGCTGTTCCCTTATATTTGTTAACTTGTTCTTGATTCTCTATACTATGAAACAATTCTCAAAGGAGTCCCCAGGCTGAGTCTATATGTCCCATGTCTTTTTGCATTCCATAATTTTCTCTTCCTCCCTTGCTAAACTCATCAGAGTCACAAAGCCACTGGAAGAGAAGAAGATAGAACTGAAAAATTATTAGGAACTACATGCCCAGAAAGATGATCGAACCTTAGCGGGTCATCTGGCTCATTCCTTTACCTGGTTGAAAGGCTGTTGGTGAGCTGCTCAGGCACTTGAATATGTGAACAGACGGAGGAGTTGACCAAAGTCAGCTAGGAGCAGTCATGTGACCAGGATGATATAAGACACAGTAAAATACGACTAAATGGGAAAAAATAGACAAACCAACCGGAAGAGAATTGTCCAAAATCTTAGAAAGAAAAGCATAGAACAATAAAGTCACTGTCTTGTGATGTCAATTTTGTCAAAATACCTGAAGCTATGATACCAATTAGTGCAATATCTGTTCCCTACTGTGACTGTCACTCTACTTTATCCCTATCTATAGCTATGCTGGTGCAGTCTCATGTTCATAGGCCTTCATTTTGCATGGAGAGGCAGCACACTCTGAGAAGTGTCCATCATTTGTGCCTTCTCTAAGAGAAGTCATATGCCCTTGGTCTTGACCTTTCCCAAAATGCACAACTTAAAATCATTATTAAGTTTTGAAAAGTTTAAAAGGCTTGCAGATATATACTTCATAAAGGAGAAATGTTATAAATACCAGAAAACTGTATGTTCATAAACATATAAAACACACATAGATTCTCCATTTTGTAATGTCCTTCCATAAAATGTGTACCACATATGATTAATTATTACAATTCATCTCTTTTTATTCATACTTACCAAGATTGTATCATTCTTTATCTTTTAGAGATAATATAATGGAACACAAACATTCACTTTTAAATAGTTATATAAAATTAACTACAAGGTATGCAAATGGCTCAGTGGGTAAGAACACTTTCTGTACACATGTTAGTACCTTGTTTTAAATCTCCAGTGCAGACAAATAAGTCAGGCATTGCTGTGTACCCCTGCAACTCCAGCATAGTCAGGGGCAGAGAAGTGAGTATTCTGGGGCTGACTGGCCTGCTAATCTGGGTCCAGAATCAGTGAGAGACCTTGATTAAAGGAAGGGAGGCAAAGAAATGAAAGAGCAGGATCATTTTGATTTACATTTTGAATTCTTTGAGAGTTTCTCACAGCTACTATATTTACATCATTCAATCCCATACTTTCCCCAGTCCAACTCAAACCATGTCCAACTTTCAAATATATTATCCTTTCTTTGATATTAATCTTATACAGTCAAAGATAAATTATTTATGTTGCTTTAGGTTCCCACTGTCTGGAAACACAGCAATTCTGTTACATCTCTGTATGTCTTTCTTTGCTTTAACTGCCTTCAATGGAAGATGGTTCAGCAACAACCCAACCATCCTGTTCATTATGTCTAGTCACACGTACTAAGTCCATGCACTTTTTATCCACATCAAGCAAGGACCCTCCATGAGCTGTCCTTTCTGTCCCCCTAGCATTACCGGAGAATGCTGACACTGCACATTCTTCAGAGGACCAAGGAAAAACATTAGATACCATGGCAAAGGTAAGAAGATCTTTCTTTCTCTAAGATAGAAAGGTTACCTTTGTAAAGTATGTTTCAGTAGCTATACCATTTGAACAACAAAACTGAGCACTAGCATAATTACTATTAGAGAGTTAGCTTAGAAAGAGGAAGAAATGGAATTGTATGAGCTAGTTCTTAACTGAATAGAGCCTAAAAGCTTCCAATATCAGGTAATGTAGTTTGTGTTTGGGAACCATTTTATCTGAAGAAAATGGTTCCTCTTTAGAGGGTTAGGGTATAATATTTACTCAGAAATTGACAGGCATATATCATCTATAGGAGAAGGGTCCTCTCCTATTCTTTTCTCAAGCCTGTCATCTAGAAGAAATTTCCATTACTCCCCAAAAATCTATGTTGTAGGAAGCTTTATGCATCTAATATTTCAATACTGAGGGTAAGATACATTTAAAACATGAGCACTCATGTAAACAATTGGAGCTCTCCTCATAGAAGGGATTATTCTCACAAAGCAGGTTGTTACATTGGTCTGCCATGTTGTGATGTAGCTTAGGGAACCCTCCCTCAATGGGGGGAGCAACTGAAAAGATGCTCTGATCTCACCTTGAGTCAATATAAGTGTGCAACATATTAGTTTTTGTCACAAAGTCCACAGCCCCGATTTTCTGTGACATCATAATATAATGGATTGATACAGAGTCATTATAATGACCTTTTCCTATCCTGATTTATACTGATTTATTTTTGTATCAGAGGGTGAATCAAAGAGCTGTGCAAATAGAACTCAGCATGACCTGAGCCTCAAAGTGTTTTCTTTACTTTCAATTACAGGTGGTGTCTAGAAAACCCGGACTCAGTATGTATTATGGGATCGCTTTCTCAAGACACATTTTAGATAAGAATTGTTTAAATATTGGCTATCTTTTGTCTGGTGGACCACTAGGATATAATACTCCTATTGGGAGTGAAAATTGGGGGTTGAAGGGCCAAAGAGTGATACTCTAAGTAACAAATCATGGCCATGTGTCTACAGTCACTGCATTCAACTCAGGTGCCTTTAGTTATTTCAGGATTTTGTGCACCAGAAAGTGTCTAAATAGATTGTTTTCCCCAAATAGTTATCTCCATTATAGAGTCCAATTTCCAGCAACAAGTTTGTCAATTCAAAAAGCAATATATACATTTTACCAACAAAAGTGTATTGAAACATCACCATACAGGTTTGCAATAGACTTCTTTCTTTGTGTAGTCTTCTGGAGAATCATAATCCAGACCGTAGAGATGAATCATCAATCTCAGTAGTGATAGAATTCAAGAAGCACTTTTTACTTCATCGAGGGCTTAGTAATCCCCATGTGAGAGGTCCAACTTCCCAGCATCTTCCTGCAATAACCCAAACCTAATGAGATCCCAGACACTGATGATCACTCCAGTGGGCAGAAACCCTGGGTAGTGCTCTTACCTGCCTGCAAACATTCACAAGTATGATAGATGGAAAGATGTTTGGTCAGATCAAAGATTTTGACTATGGGAAGCACTACACTGAAAAGTAGGTTGGATGTGTGCTGTAATTTGATTCATGGTAGAGGTGGCTAATTCCAATAAGAACTGGTGAAAAGGCTTAATAGATTAGAGAACATTAACATGAGCCCAAAGAGTCACACAGTTTATGGGCAATGTCCACTAGAAGCTCCAGTCAGCCTTTGGTTATTGAGCTGTGGTGGGTCATTCTTTTGGCTATATATGCATCTTCAAAGGTGAGCTTGAGTTTGTGTTCCAGTATTACTTCTATCACTGATGGTAGGTTTCCACACTGACTGCTGAATCTGAGAACTCAGTGGAAGGATACAGGCAGCAGTGAGTTATATAGTCAGAGTATGGCTAGATATCATTTTGAAGATGCTGGCTGTTAGTGTGCCTTCATGGTCAGACCTTTGCTATAAAGAGATTTGTCAAAGAGAGCTAATCTGGGTAGGGATGTATAGTCCATTTGATTTAGTACATTCCTACAATGTGCAAAGCCCTAGATTTGATCCCGGTAGCACACTTCTACAAACCCAATTCTTCAGAGCTAGAGGGAAGAGAATAAAAATTTAAACTCATCCTTTTATATTTTCATCATAACCTTGGATTAAAAAGGAACATATAATCACTTGAGTCAATTGTAAAGTTGACTTCCATCTTTGGATGGAAAACGAGTTTGTGGAAACTGGACTTTGATGAGTCAGAGCTGAACAAGTAGGGTGCACACTTAGTGCTAATATAGACACTGCTCTTCTAGCTATACTTTATTTGGTTGTCTATATGAATGGTTGAGGATGTTTGTTATCCAGGAAGCCACATACTTCATTATCACCCAAATTCCCAGACTGCTTTTCTTGCCTGGTCATGTGAAGACATTAAGGTTTGGCCAATTGAAGGGAAGTTTCCTATCTGCCACCCATCATATGACGACATGGTTTAGAATGATTTGGAGTATTTCTGAGGGATGAACAAAACTCTGTAATCTTTCAGTGTGGCTCCCTGGTGAACAAAATTGGTCTCTCAGAGGCATGTGACAGCTTGAAAATGCAGGAGGAAGGCCACATATCTGTACTGAGCTATGGCCTTCTACTTTTGGACAAAATGTCTCTCTCTCAGGCTGCTTTTGTCAGTTTTGTCACAGTGACAAGAAAATAACTAATATATGGTACCCAATGGTGAAAAGTGGGAAGTGTACACAGTTCATTACTTCTCAACTCATCTAGGGCAATATTATATGTTCTCCATGAGCTGTAAATGCCATAATTAAATAATGAATGAAAAGTCAACAACAGCCATGCACTCTCCTCTGGATCCAGCAGAACACTTGCTCTGGATTCCATCACTGGAGTCTAGCTGAATTCCTCTGGTCTTTAACAACCATTATCAAAGTGTTTTCTGCTATACATGCTCTTATCCTTATGGTTTACCATTTATAGTTCTCTTTTAGACTTAAAAGTCTCATTGGAAGTCCTTCTGAAACTTCTAGTGTTTGGGCAAAAACATGGAGAAAGAGTAATTGTATTAAGGACATTGTGTTTATGCAGTTCTCAAGAGGATGTGGAGCCCATCTGGCACCACGCCTATATGACACATTCAGTCCTGTTGCTCTTTCTGTACTGTCATATCTACATATCTCATATAGACGTTACCCACAGTGTCTGTGTAATCTTAATCACAAAATGTGGTGATCTTCCTGAAGCCCTATTCTGACTCTGATTACCTGGAAACAGGAAATGGGTTTTTTTCCCTTTCTTTCTTTTTTTTTACTAACATAAATATATTTTACTAAGAAAATGATAAATACTTACTAACATATAACCATGATTAGTTTTCTGTTTTTCTTCCATAAAGCTAACATAACTGTTCCTATTGTGAATTTAATTCCCAGTTTCTACAATTTTGAAAAAATTTTGTAAGAGATCTGACATCTCTCAGGATGTGAAGAAATCTCCAGTTAATAATACTTCACAAGAAACATCACAAATAAAAAGTAAAGGTACTGGAGATATTGAGGTTTTGCTTTGGTTATGTAGTAGTTAATCGTCCTGTGTAAAACTGGGAACAGACTTAGCAGAATCTTTATTATGTGAAAGAATGTTAATGAACCTCATCAGTAGAAATACAACCATAGATATTAAATTTATATTTAAAAGTCACTTTTGGATCTCACTAAATAACACGATGTAGAAGAAAACTGAGGCACATGTTTGAGTCAGTGTGACTTCACCCATTGTAGGCAGAAATAGGTGAGGCACCTTCTCTACCCCTTAACTCCCTCATGTGGGCAATGCTGGTGGATTAGACCTGAAAAGTCTCCAGAGTACAGGTGAAATTTGCATTATATAACAGCCCTCTTGGTTCAATGGGAGATGGTCCCGGCAGTAGTCATGCCACCCTGTGTTTGGGAGGGTGAGAGAGTGGGAAAGAGATCTGTAAGGACAAGAAAAATGGGAGGTTTCTGTGCTTTTCCTCTTTCAGAGGCATAAGGAAACACAACAGGTCTCCATGGAAATGGTGCCTCAATAAGTTTTCTACTGTCTTTAACAAAATACTACGAGAAAAACAACCTGAGGGATGAAAGGTCTATTTTGCCATCTAGCTTGAGAATGCAGTTAATGGTGGTAGGGGCTCTATATAAAGAGAAGCCCAAAGTAGAGCTTGTAGCCAGAATCAGGAAGCAGAGAAAATTTGTGCAGCTCGCTTTCTTCAATTTTTCCTGAGCAGGATCCCAGCCAAGGTAAGGATGCCTCTCCACAGTGGATAGATCTTCCCACCTCAGTTATCCTAGTCAATATGATGCCCTTGAAGCATGTTCATGAGAATTCCCCAAAGTGTGCCCTAAGGATCTGGATCTCATCAAATTGATAATTGAGATGAATTGCCACAGTGACCATGATCTGTATTGTTAACTGTTGTGTGCTAACCTATGAAAAATCTCATCTCTCTGCTTAGGACAATTCTCTCATGTAGGCTCATTAATATAAACCTGAATATGAAAGTCTCATAATGTTGGCTCAATGTTGCAGGACAATAGATCCCCCCCTCTCTCTCTCTGGCCCTTTAGAGCCAATGTTCATATTTGTTTTAAAGGACACCCAGACTATCAGAAATGCTTTTTAGTCTGGCCTTAGAACTGGGAAATAAGGGTCAAATATATGACTTTAGCTCATTTGCAGACTCTTCTCCTCACTCTGGACTGACTGATGTGCAAAATAACTGAGGCAATGGAAATTAGAGAGCTGGCACCTGTCTTAACAACCACTGACCTAGGATGAGGAGGAACCCTGACTTTGGCCCAGCTTTGGGCCTTGTCCATATATTGTGGGTTCAATCTACAAAATGAAGAGGGTGGGCTTGATACTTCTCATGAACAAGGGCTTAGGAACATGATTTCAGCCCTCCTGGAACCTATCTGGACATTGTCTGGTCTATCCTCTGTGCTTTAGTGTACCTGTATGTTATACACATATGTATGTTGGTATGCACATATGAGACAAAAAGTTCATTTCCTTCAAGTGTTTTCAGTAGGTGCAAAGCCCTTGCTCATCACAAGTGCTTCTGCATTCTCATTGTTCTGCTGGCTTTGGCCCACCCTTTATAGGCCATATGTGTAAGCTGAATGTATTTTGTCTTCACTGTAAACTCAGAGGCTCCTGCGTCTAAGTAGTGTATTCCATGGAGACCCAGGACTCTACCTCCACCCCCATTCTCTTCATTCTCCCTTCTTAGAAGCACTTGTCCATATCCTTCTCCAATCTCTTCCTTCTGTTTCTTGAGTGCCATACTGACTCTGTTCTCTGTGCCTGGCTATATTTTGGACATTGGGTTTCCCTAGCAGCTGTCTCAAAAACAAAAACAAATAAGAAAGGAAAACCAAAAAATAATCCAAAGAATTCAAAAGTATAATGACTGTCCTAGAAATATTATAGCATCCAGAAACATGTTTTTAATTAATAAATAAAACAGATAATGATCCATTTTATATTTCCATAAATGTAAACAAAGTATCAAAATCAAAATATTTCCCTATTTACACACACCTAGCAGATGTAGTGCTTTACACTAGAAAGATATGACATCACCATGCAGTATATAGATAATGTCTCAACAGAAGTATGCTTGGTGTGCAAGCAGTGGAACCTAAGTCTGAATCTGTAGGGTGCACATAAAAAGACCAGGCAGATATGTGTGTGTTTCTGTAACCCTAGGACTGTCTGTGGTAGACACAGGAGGACATCTCTGACTTAATGTCTACCAACCTATCTTTAACTTCAGTGAGAGACCCTGGCAGGTGGGAAGAAGGTAGAGAAATGATAACTGTATCACAGCAGGATATTGAATACCCTCTTTTGGTCTCCATGAAAATGGACACAGGCAGGGACTCACACAAAGGCACGGATACACCAAACACCAATTAACATACTTATGTTTCCATATATGCACTCATACACACTGGGCTTTTAAAAATAATTTTGTCTTATTTATTTGAATGTTTTGCCCGTATGTATCTATGTTTGCGCACCATGTCAGTGCCTGTTGTACTCAGAGGTCAGAAGCCTTGTCACATTCTCTGGAACTAAAGTTAAAGATGGTGATAAGCCACTATGTGTATTCTGGGAGTCGAAACCAGGTTGTCTGCAAGAGCAACAAGTGTCTTAACCTCTAAACCATCTCCCCAGCCCCTAGCACTTAGATGCTGATATGGCAACCCGTGACTTCTGGGATAATTCCCTGTATAGGGTAACTCCAATTATATTCTTTTCTATGAATATATGTGAGTATATTTAATCTTCTAAGTTTCCATTTAGCCTTTTCAAATATCCTTAGTGCTGTCCCCCCCCTCTGTCCTACCCTCCCATTCCTTTCCCCACTCAGACCTCCTTCCCCATTTTTCTCCTTTTCCTTTCATATCACCTGTGTTCCACCATGTCTCCCCTTACTATCTTTCTTCTCCTACCTACCAATTAATGTTCCCTTTCTAGTCTCCTGGCCTCTACATGTTGTACAGATTAAACACATAAATATTAGATTTCACATTAAGAGTGGGTGGATATTATGATATTGTCCTTTTAAAGCTACCAATTAAAATTTGAGTTTTAGAGGCACATTTCTCCATATGGCCATATTTCATGTGTTGAAATACATCTTATGGTTTTTGTTGTTAACCAGACATTGCTATAAGGTGAATGTTTTCTGTCTACCTTGAAATTACTGCTCCTCTGTGTTTTAAACCTTTAGTTTTCTCTAGAGACTTTGTGAATGGATTGTTTAGAGTGATTATTCTCCTTCAGATGTGTTTCCAGTTGTTTTTGTGTAGTAGTGAGTTAATGATTAGAAAGAGTTTTAACTACATAAAGCCAACAAGCACCCTAGTGTTTTCTATGGAACTCTATTGGTCTGTTGGGAGGTAGCTGCAATATACCAGAGGGTATATAGCATTCTTACTTCTATCTTTTTATCTGGACAGAGCTTCACTATCAATTGTAAAAGAAATTAAGCTTCATGTCTTAAGTGTACTCAGAATGCTGTAAGTATGGATTGTCCTCCATGAATGTGGATCTTAGAATGTAGGAAGTGTGTAAGTCATCTCCACCATATTAATTTTATCGTGATTTTACTTTATGGAATATTTGCCCCAGAATATGCCTATCACCACAGGAAAAAAACAAATGATCAGAAAAGCATGGTCTGCCAATGCTTTCAGCAGATGACACCAGAAAACACTTTAAACTCCAGTGATGAAAATTATGTTGATCCATCAGTCAGCTCTAAAAATAATGTCTGATCCAGAGATAAAAGCTGCTCAGGAACCCCATGCCAGTCCTGCTCCAACACAACTGCCTTAAAGGTTTTAAAGGCAGTTTAAATACAATTGTGTGACTGCCCCATTTGCAGTTCATGCACTGAACTGGAGAGTGGAGTATGGTGCTATTAGAGGTTAAAATGCTGGAGAGTTCACTGGACTTGAATAATCACTTCCTTTATTACTGTGTGCTTACTATGGTTTGCAGCATCTCAAAGTGCCTACATATACTGCAGAGGGGAGAATATATCAGTTTTTGTTTTCTCATGTTCACTAATGGCACTCCATAGACCATATTGCTTTGGATACCCTGGATTATCTGGTCCTTGAGAGTTTGTACTAGATGCCATTTAGCATAAATTTAAGCTCACATTGTTTCTTGGTTTTAGAAGACTGTCTCTCTGGTCTTCAAGTAATGGAGAATTGTACTGTTGGAAGACAATCTTGTTGTCTTCTGTTGCCATCCACGTGGTGGAAGTGTTCCCTTTTCCTTATGTTCCCTGATCCCCATCGACTCAGTGCTTTCAGTGAAGGTGCTCCAGCAGCCATTCAATCTAGGCTTCAGAGCTCAGCCATACATACCAGCCTGTTGTGTAAGATAAGATGTGGCTCTCTAAGGAAGCCATGGCCCACAGTACCAGTGCTTAACAGTTATTCACTGTCTTCCTAGGTACAAAGGATAGCACTGAAATTAACCAGATTTTTTATAAAGAGGAAGAGTTCGCCCCTCATAATGAGGTAAGGTGATCTTTCTATGGTTGAAATAGAAATATTGCTGTCTGAATTTTCTATTTCATTCATGTTTGTTTTACATACTGTGCTCTGGTTTTTGGATTAGTAGAACAGCTCCTTGCCAACAGACACCTTATAGGAAAGAGAATTTGTAAATGGCACAGTCAAGGCACAGGATGGATGCTAGCACCTTTCTCTCTTGGAAACAATGCTTCTTCCTTGGATTAGGTATTTGTGGTTGATGACTGACAGGGAGTTAGAGAAACATCATTCAGAGAAAGATCATGAGTGTGTCACAGATATATATTATCTTTGTGTTGGCAGTGTTTGCCATGCTTTTTCAATACTGAGGAAGAAGAATGAAGACATGTGCTTATGAGTCACATGACATTGCCCTCATAATATCTTTGTTTTTGTAATTGCAGGGATCCTGGGAAGAATTTAAAAGCTGTAAGTATCGTTTATGTAAATGCTAAGAGAGGTATGACATTCCTTAATGTCTTCTCTTTGAAAGGCTACCCAACTTTTTGTTTCTGGAAGGAACACAACAGTCAACATGTTTTATTTTGTTTTTTAAAATAATTTCTAGATACTGTTACAGTCAAGTTTCTGCATAGGTTTCTGTGAGGGTGTGTGTATAAAGAATGCCAGGGTTTCATGTGCTTTGTTACCTTGTGACTTTGAGTGTGTGTGATTCTTTGAGCATTATGGTTCATGGGAAATATAGTCCATACTACTGCACACATTTTAGATGACTTTTATAGTTTATTAGCTCATTTGGTCTGCATGACATTTGTACCTGGGGATTGTTATAACCCTTCTACAGAAAAAAACTGAAGAATTTCTGGCTTTCAAAATTGTATGCAGAAAGTGAAAATGTGGTAAATCCATGTGGACAGTCCAGTGCTCCTGCTTCCATGGCTGAGGCTTAAATTTAAGAAAATCTGAAAGCACTGGCAGCGGGATTCAGAGATGCTGCCCATCCATGGAAAGTTGCCTTCATTTTCCTATTAACTGCATACTTGCACTAAGATGCTTCCACAGATGCTTGAAGTCAATGATGTGAAAAGTCCAAATACTCCCTGCTTTGTCTGGTTATTTTACATGGACTTTTGGAGTTAAAAGCAATCATGAAGGACAAGGTGGCCTATCTCTGTAAGGTTTGGACTTATGTCTTAGAAGCTGGCCCAAAACAGAAACAAATAATGAAATATTATAGTACACTTGATAATAGCACTGTGAGAAATAAGATTTCCCAAATAAAAATTAAGTTGAACACTATTGTGCAATTCTGAGAAATATATATCACACAACAGGTGTTACCAATTATACATACAGAGCTTTACAACTTATTTTTATTTTTTGAAATTAAATTATACCATTTCCTCTTTCCTCTCTCTGACCATGTTCATGCCCTTGCTCTTTGTTCTCTCTCAAATTCATGTCCTCTGACATCTTTTTCTCTAATTGTAGTTTCCCTCTCTCTCTCTCTCTCTCTCTCTCTCTCTCTCTCTCTCTCTCTCTCAGATGTTCCTAAATATATAACTACAATCCACTCTTTCCTTATAATGTTATTTGTATGTATAAATTTCATGGCTGACCAGTTAGTACTGGAAAACAAATTGGGCCATTCCCTAGGGAAACTATTTTCTCCCATACTCAGCAGCATTTGTTTGTCTATGACCCATGAAGTTTCCCCATTGTGTGTTATCGTGTCTATTGGTATCATCATTGCTCAAGTCTTGTTTAGAGAGTCATGTTGTTGAGCTTTATGGGTGTAGCTTCCTGTCATTTCTAGGACATGCAGTCTCACAGTAGACATCCTGTTCCTTTGGCTCTTAACCTTTTCACCCCCTCTGCCATGATGTCTCCTGAGCTTTGGGTTCATAACTGATACTAGAGATAGATCGGTTCAGGCTGGGCACTCCACAATCACTTGTTCACTGCATTTTTATTAGTTGTGGCTTTTTGTTATGAGCTCACTTTGGTGCAAAGAGAAATTGTCTCATTGAATGGTAAAAGCTACACTTACCTGTTTATATAAGGATGACTATTTATAATGCAGTTAAAAACTATGCTGCTTTAGGGTATTTTTATGTTTGGAGATATATCTCTATCTCTATCTCTATCTCACTACATGGTTAAGGCTGGCCTTGAACCCTTATCCCCCTTCCTCTACCTCCTGGATCCTGGGATTATAGGTGTGTCCCACAAAGTGTGGATCAGCTGGATTTATTTTATATTGTTTAAAGTGGCTTTACTTGAAGAACAAGGATTCTAGGTCTCATTTTGTCCTGTTGTTTTTTCCCCTTTCTGGAACATCCTTCTACACTGGAGGATGGCCCAGCATCCCAACTTCTCCATATACTCGTGTGCGCATTGAGAATATTCTCTGAGTGTTTTATAATCACTAGTTGCCAACATCTTGACACTTACTCTGTTTTCTTCTAGATTTCCCATATGATATTCATGTCCCAGCATCCAAACTTACAGTAAGAACACCTTTCTGTGTCTTCTATAGAAATACTGCACTATTTGTGTTCCATGTGTGTTACTCTTTAAAAAACAGCTTCCTTTGTGGAATTTCAGGGTTTTTTTTCCTACCAGTGAATCTTCATCTCTCCACACCCATTAAAATTGAATCATATAGTTTCCTCAGAAATGGTTTCCCCCATTCTATTAAGGATTGCATCCTTGCGATGTTAATGGACTTAGAAAGTACAGTGCGGGAAAGGCTCTTTCCATTTCTAGTAGTGTCATTTGCAGCACCGATAGAGCTACATGTCCATTGTTCCCTAAATCGTCCATAGAAAACCAGACCATTGTGAAGTACACAATATGGCATGATCCTGAGAGTCTTTTCTTTTTTATAATTGCAGATGGCTTCTACCATGGTGGGAAGTTGTAAGTATCTAAATTCTCTTGTTCAAGAAATATCTTAGATCTCTGTTACTGAGAAGCCTGAGTCTGGGTTCCTGTTGGGAAGGGGAGAGTAGAAGTTTAAATAAGAGAAAATGATTCCATCATAAAGGCTCCATGGAAAATCTCAACAACAGCTGGGGTTCATTTTGTGTGAGCTGGTGTGACTTCACCTGGTACATTCTGTCTTGACTTTCTTGCAGACATAGCTCAAGTAGGAGATACTGATCCTGAACAGCAACAGACTATTGACACCGAAGAGAGCTTTCCAGGTAAGGAACAGCATGCCCTGTTGGAGTCAATTGGGAGAGGAAGTCCAGGAAGAAGTTAGGTTGTACATTCTGCTTGGCACACTGAGACAGTGGGAAAGGTATCAGCGATATGTAGGAGATTTGTGTGAAGATCTATGTACTCATCCTTCCAGCCATTATGCTAAAGAGGAGTAGAAGCAAAGCACACCAAACGCCACAGAGAGACTGTCAACTACAGATGATTTGGGGGAGTTAGAGAGATGCCTCTTTGATTAAGAACACTGACTACTCTACCAGTGGACTGGGGTTGGAGTCCCAGCACCTACATGGCTACTCACAACCATCTGCAATTCCAGTTCGAGGGTATCTTATACCCTCTTGTTGTCTTCACTGGCATTGCATGTATGTGGTACACAGCCATTTACATGCAGGCAATGCAGATGAAATAAACTTAAAAATAAAAATATGATCTTTACCAGGAAACCCATCCTTTCTGACTCTGTCACTGCCAAAGCTCTAAGACTTGGGTTGTAATTAGTAGCTCTCCTTGTAAATTGTGTGTATGAGATTTGGTGTTCACTTCTGGTTCCTGATTTGTGATACAAGGAACTGTCAGTAGAGCATAAGTCTCTATAGCCACTGACACAAACTTGAGTACAAAGGTCTTGTAGTGTGGGCCCAATAATGCAGAATAAGCAAATCCTCTTCTGGCTGGTCCTACAGGACTTGTAGCAGTACTTCCATGGTTTTCTCTTGCCTGTTTAGTCTTTCTGAAAAGGGCATTCTATGGGTGGATGGCAGAGTGAGTAGTCTGGCCTCATTGCAGCACCTTCTGTAACCCGAAAAGTCAAGGAACCAGCAGAAAGCTGAGGCTAATCTGGTGTGAACCAAATGTGGCTATATCTTCTGTCGGGAGAAGTGAGTGAGCCACTCTGTTTACTTTCTTCCAGATGCCTACGAAATACAACACTGGGAGCTGAGAAAGATATCAAGTACTGCAGCTCCTGGTAGGTAACTGCATTCTGGGTCTACTTTGTCATGTGGGCAAGGTGTCAGTGGGGACAAGGACAGAGGAAAGGACATATGTGAGCTCATGTTGAGCCTTGTACTCTTTATTACTAGACTGACCTGTAGGGTGAATGAGTCAAAGGGCACATTGACAACTACCTTGGAGCCTCTGACCTAGCACTTGAGAATGGATCGGGGACTCTTTATCCCAGCTATGGCCTCCTTTTCAGACATTCCTAGTTCAGAATGGGTGTACAAGTTCCCAGGATTGAAAGGGCATGGCCATTTGTATTTTCTCTCCTGTGTTCTCTCTGGCATTATCCTCTCTACCTTTCTGAACCTCACTTTCTTGCCCTGTCTCATCAGATCACCTTGCCATGCCTGCTTTTGTGTTCTGTCTGTCCTCTGAGCTGTCTTTGACTTTTATGTGCTCCGAGCTTAGTGCAGTTTTCACCTGTCTCCTCCGGTCTAGAGACCATTTTCCCTAAAAATCTTCTGTGAAACCCCTGAAGTTGGAGTTTCTTCTTCATTACAAAGTATGTCTGCCTGCCATATATTATCCTACTTTTGATCTATTGATTCTGCCTTGTGCAAATTCAGGGGCTCCTCTTTCTAAGCAATGTGTCAACAGAGATGGAGTTCACCTCATTGGCCATATTATTTGACCACTCCTCTGTCTCTTACCTAGAGCCTTCTTCACCCTCTTCCTCATTTCCTGAGTGGACTGGTGACTCTGTACTTTGTGCCCAGCAATCCATAAAAGTGTGCCCATGTTACTTGTTCCTGATTCTGCATACCGGGTTTCATTTCCCACCTGATGTGACCTAACCATCTAACATGTGTTTCCCTGGATTCAGTCCTGTTTTGTGCCTAAGTGTGTTCAGTTGTCTTTCCCTTCCCTGGAATTGTGGCTTCATTGAGTCCTTACAAAATTGATGGGACACCCAAAGTCCTAGTGGGAAGTGTATACAATGGGACATTGCTTTAGGGACATTTCCAGTAAGACACAGTTAAGTCTTAATAGGTCACCTGCTTTACACCTTTCCTTCTGAAAGGAAGGAAGGATTGTTGTTGTCCAAGTGAGGAAAGCAGGAGAGAGCTGAATGGAATAGGAACAGAGATGCTAGTACAGTGTAGTTAGCAAGAAAAGTTTTATTCTGATATGTGGGGAGACCCAAATGGAACATCAAAAAGTTATAAACAACAAAACAACAACAAATAGAAAATTGTCCCAGACAATGTTGATAGCAGGGAAGGTAGAGTGTGGGGGAGTAGCCACTGACCTAGGATAGCCAACTTGATCTCTGCAAGAAATACCCAACAATGTCCCATAGCTTTGTGCCACACCTCCTTCCTATCTTGATCTCATTTCTACTCTATCCCCAGTGCTGAATATAATGTACCTAGCCCCACCTATGTCTTCAGAAGAAGAGCTTGAAAACATACAGAGGAAAAAGAAGAAAAAGAGAAAAAAAAGGAAGCTCTTCTACTGGTAGAAGAGCTTCCTATATTGCCCCAGTGAGTACTTCACACCCAGAGGCTTCAGGAATTTAAAAGCATTGGGGTCATGGGGGAAAGAGAAACAGAGACAGAGATAGACTGTCAGAGCCTCCAATTACTCAATAGCAGAGCTTCACTGGGATAAAGAATTGCTATATCAAAGCTTTGTTCAGCTTTCAGGGAATGTTGGGAGTAGGAAGCTTACTATAGGAGAGGCAATGTCATGCAACTCCCATTTCCTTAATGAGTCCAGCATCTTACTTAGTCTGTCGATGACCTTCAGTCCCTAAATGGAGAACACAAGTGTCTCCTCCTGCCTCTTAAGCATAAGTAGGGTCTGTTGCCTCTTTCTCATTCCTGCATGCATGCTGTGTCTGCCTGTTGACCATACCTTTTTCCTATAGTCTGAATTCACATCCTGTCCAGTGCACAACTGAGTCCCTATGCTATAGGTTATAAGGTGCAAAGCATTATTCCCAGCTTGGAGGAAGGTAGATGTATGCAGGGCTTATGTATGGAGGCCATTAAGGTTTGGAGGGATGATGTTAGCAGGATGGAAGAATGATTTTAGGTGCAAATCCCAAGGCAGGAAGGAATCTCTCATTCCAGGAACCATCAGTTTAAAGTCCCCATGGATGGTATCTTAGTGATGAAACAGCATACCAAAAAGCAAAATGGGTTTATTTGGCTTACATATCCTGAATCATAGACCACTGAGGGAAGCAAAGTCAGGAACTCAAACTGGGCAGGAACCTGGAGGCAGGACTGAAGCAGAAACCACGGAGGAGTACTGCTACTGGCCAGCTCCTTAAAGACACATTTAGCACGCTTTCTTATAGAACCAAATATCACCAGCCTAGGGATCACTCCACCAATAATGAATCACTAATCAAGATAATGTCCTACAGGCTTGCCTATAGCCTGGTCTTGTGGAGGCAACTTCTCAATTGAAGCTCCCTGCCCCCCAGATGACTTTAGCTTATGTCAACTTGACATAAAACATGTCATGACTCAGGGCATGAGGATGGAAGGCAAACACACACGTCAGATCAATGCAATATCCTAAGAACTGCATGTTGGGGTAGAAGAGCTACTGTGTCAAAGAATATATGAATGGGATCAAGAGGAAAGGGTAGAGAGGTGAGAGTGGAGAAACTTGGCCAGGCCAGAGTCAGTAACACTGTACAGGTGTGAGGAAACTTACTGGAGGGAGAAAAGTGATTGTCCAGGAGCTCTCTCTCCTTTGAGGCAGCAAGGTCCCAAAGGCCTGTGGTGACATCCAGGTCAGAAAGCACAATGCTACGTTGCCAAGTGCTTCTTCAGGTATGAGTTACTAGACACTGAGTGGAGCACAGGCACACAGGAGATGAGGTCACATTTTGGGAAAGTGCATCTCAGACCAAGGGGACCTTGCACATAGCAGAGCTCTCAGACAGTGATATTCTCAGACTACAATGGGTGGGAAGACTAGGAAGGGATGTTCAGTCACTGCAGAGTCTCATATCTATTGAAATAACCCTTTATTTCACAGGCCCGAGGCCCTATGAAAACTAGCCTTGAGTAGCTGGAGGCAAAAAAAAAAAAAAAAATATTGGCCAATGACTGGAATGCTCCTCTGATTCCAAAGACTACTGAAGGAATTCTTCCAGGACTCTGGGTCCGAAGACAGAGCTTGTCACCTGGTAAGTAATCTGATAAGATTCAGCACCCTTCTTTACTTCTGAATCCCCTTTCTCAGCCTCTTTAGAAGCTCAATCCCACTGAAGCAGTGCTTTCCAAGTTGTTTTCTCTGACATCCCAAACTTATTTCAGAAAAGCCTAGATGTGTTGGCTAGTACTGTCAACATAACACAGTTGGATTTATCTGAAAGGTGAGAACCTCAGTTGAGAAATCCCTCCATAAGATCCAGCCGTAGGGAATTTTCTTAATTACTGCTTGATGGAGGAGGGCCTGGGATGGTGGTCCTGGGTTCTATAAAAAAGCAGGCTGAGCAAGCTGGGGTGGAGGGCAAGCCAATAAGCACCACCTTTCTATGGCTTCAGCCTCAGAGCCTGCCTCAAGGTTTCTGCCCTGTGTGAGTTCCTGCTCTCACTGCTTTTGATGATAAACTGTCATATGGAACTGTGATCAAAACAAACCTTTCCCTCCCCAAGCTGTTTTTAGTCATGGTGTTTTATTATAGCAATAGTAACCCTAACTTTAGGACTATGAATTTGCTTATATCAACATGTACATAACTAATCAAGCTTTGTGTGTACCCTCTTCCAGAAATACTTATGTTTTAACAAACTAGAGAAGTTTGGTGTGTGTGTGTGTGTGTACGCATGTGTATGTGTTTTAAAATACAAGACCACACTATATGGCTCAGACTGGACTCAAATTCTCAGTCCAATTGTCTCTGCATCTCCAGTGCTGAAATTAAAAGCATTTCATGCCTAATTTTAGGCTCCTGAAGCTGAAAATTCCAGCCTTGGGGAGTGGTCACAACCTTTGAGATCAAACCAAGTTGAAGACTGTACACTTGAATGTAACTTAAGCCCTATCACAGTTGTGGGTTCCGATAAGATGATTTAGGCTATATGGTCCAGACCAACATGGACTACCTTTTCTTTGCTTCCTTGTCATTGCTCACATTGGACTTGCCCTGCTGTTTCCTCCTGGTGACGTTCCATGCTAGTTTGTGTCCTTTCCCCATCAAGACTTATCCTGCAGGTAGGCTAGTCTGGGCACAGCAAGGTGACAACATTGCTGATAAAATATAATCCTACTAGGCATACTAGCACATGCCAGTAATTCCTGAAACCTTGAGGGTAAGGCAGGAAGAGTTCAAAGCCAGCATGGATTACATGCCAAGTCCCTATCACATAAAAAAAAAAAAGCTGTTGAAAATGTGTGTAATTTTTAAAATGTCCCAGAGAATATATAAGCTTTTGTGAATATATAAAATTAATATGTCAAAAATCTTGTCTGAAGTTTTAATACACTTAACTAACAATTTAACCAGAAATACATCATGAGCACATTAAATAACACTGGTGCTAGGAACGTCATAATGTGAGAGAAAAATTTTAGGAAAAATTTACTAAATTGAGAAATGTCTAATATGTAACAAGTTGTAAATCCTTTGGATTGTGTTGTTCTATGAGACATAATTTAGTTTGAGCATTCCTGGACAAAATTCTGCTAGCTAAATAAATTCGGTGAGTCTGAGACTACTAATTCAAATTAATCAATAAGATGATCCAAGGTCACTCCTCCGGTCTACTACATGTACATTACAGGAAAGCTGTGCCTTCTAGTCTTTGGCCAAATTCCCAATTCATGTAAGTTTTCTGTGATTCTGAATGATTTCCAAAGTGCATATCATAGTGTAAGGAAGCATTCGTTGTGTTGGGCTTGATTATTTCCATAGGTGTAGGCAAGGAAATCAATTAAACATAGTCACCTCCTTGATTTTGATCCCCAAAATGAAGACTTTGCCATTAGTGCCCATAGTTTTCACATGCAATTGTAAGGCACCTCAAAAGAGTGATTGACAAGAAAGTTAAAATGACAACCAACTGTATTATTAGTTACTTTTCTCCTTTTGCAGACAAAAGCAAATGAAGGGGATTGTTGTTTTTCCAAACGATTTGAAAGTACATAATCTGTCATGGTCGCATTCGTCTGTAGTTAGGAATCACTGAGAGAGAATGCTCATTAGATTTCAGAGTTTCCCCCCTCTTTTACTCAGTCCTCTACACCAGCTCATGACATGCTGCTGCCCACACTGGTGGTAGATCTTCAGTTAAATTTCACAGACATGCTGCATAGTGTGTCTCCAGAGATTCCAAATCCCTCCCTCAACTAGACAATAGTTACTCATCACATCAACACTCAGAATTTTTCAAGGATTTTGAAGGGGTTCATAAAATGCAGGAATAAATATGGAAATTTTGGGTAAGGAAACTGGGGAAGAACTTTGAAAACTGTGAAAGGATGTCACCCTACTTTCATCCTAAGACTGTATAACAACTCCCCAGTACTTCCTTTCATATATGTCACCTGTAGATATGACTGAATTCTTCTCTTCTTCAGGCTCTCAAATTTCATTCCAAGATGTGACTACATTTGGTCATGTGAGTCACAGCCATGATTTTTTATCATTGGATACAGGAGTTCTCTCTGACAGCTTGCTACAACCAAATAAATGGCAGTCATTATATAAGATGTTCCAATAGGTTCTCTATCAAATCATGTCCAGATAAAATAGGAAGACAGACTCTCTTGAATGTAAACATGGGGGATATGCCATTTCAAGATATTTGGTTTTTCATCAGGGAGGTGCTCCAACTTCTTTATCTTGAAAACTAAAGGGTAATATGGATGGTACATAGCAGGAACGATTGAAGTGGAACTGAATCCTTATTGTTATCTGAACAACTAACACAGAGTATTCACTTCCTCTGTGACTACTTCCATAGTCCTAGATATGAAGTATCTAGTAACTATATGGTTCAACTATTATTAAGACAAATTGTGGTTTTGCGTGTGTAGCAATGATGGAGTCCATGATGCCACTTGGAAGGCATTTCATAACATTGCTCGGGACAACTCCATGAGCCAGAGAGCAGAAGACAGCATTATTTATGAGGAGGTGGTATATTTCAGGTTCTCTTCAGCACCTGCTCCACAGAAGGCAAGGTGTCTCTTTTTGGTGAACTTATCTCTCAGTACGGTGGATAAACAGGGACTTCTTATATGGAGGAGAGGGTCTTAATTCTCCATGGTTTAGAACTCAATAACCCAGTATATTTTCTTGGTTCTCAAAGAATGCTGCCAATCTAAGCCTTTGCCATCCACTTGTCAGTTGAGGAAACTGAGTCATTGAAAAGGAATTGCCTTATCCAAGTGCACAGGCTGATGATAAAGACACACATGAATATGATAACACAGGCACAAGCACACAGAAACAGTCTGTGATGAAATAAACAGCAGCAGGAGAACATGACAGATAAAAATAACTCAACCATTAGGCCTTCCCATGCGACATCTGCCATAGAATTGGAGGATGGATAATATCAGCTTTTCCTGCCCTGACCTTCACTTTTTTCTCCCTCCATAGTGACACCAGAATCTGGAAGGAGACCTTCAGGCTTTACCAGACCTGCTGAACCATCTGCAGCTGTTTGAGGACACCAGTCAATTGGACCAATCCTGATCAACACACCTTTCCCCATAATGACATTGTTTTTAAAGCTATCATTGTTTAAAAATGTTTTTAAGTGTTTTTCAGGTTTAATTATGTTAATATACATTTTAGCTTCATAAAGCTATAATGCCTATCTTGTGTATCTTAGACAAATTTTTTTTGTTTTTATTTATGTATTTATGAGTATGCATACGGAGTCCAGAGTAGGGTGTTAAATTCCCTGGAGCTGTTGTGATAGGCAGTTTTGACCCATCCAGTGTGGCTAAATGGAACTGAGTTCCAGTCCTCTACAAAAACAGCAAGTACACTCAGCTGCTGAGCCATCTTTCTAACATCTTTCTCCAAATTTCAGGCAAATTTCTTGGTACTTGGATAGTAACCAGCCACAAATCCAGACAGGTTTAAATGTACTCCCCGAGATATCTCTAACACCAAGGACAAGAGTTGTGGAAGTCTCCAAGTGGAGGGTATCATGCCTGAACAATATATGTAGTATATGTGAGTCGTAAAGGCTGACCATAGGCCTCAGCATCTTCTGCTAATTCCTCAAAATCCCACTGGGTATCTAGGTAGAACCTTCTTATCATGGTCAGCAGTCAGAATTAGATCCTAAGTAGAACCAGGAGTGTATGGCAAGAGCAGCATATTTACCATCTTCAAAGCCACGTAAGGAACAGACTTGATTCTACTTCCCCAATCCAGTGTCTATGAAGTGGGGGAAGTATCTTGTTCAGGTGGCTTTGGAAAATAACAATGGGCAGAGTGCATGAACTACAGGTTCCAGCAGAGTCAGATGCTGCCGTAAGAGCAAGCTGTCCCCTCCACAGCCAGATTCAGCCAGATTCAGTGGTGTTCTTCAGAGGCTGAACTTCATACCTGGGCTGCCCTCAAGATCCCCAGTCCTCAGACATAGATGACAAAGGCGCTGGCCTTGCCTCGGCTTTGAGCAGAATTGACACAGGATCTTCACACAGGCTCTGAACCAGGCCCACCAGACCAAGGCACTTTTTTGAGAGTTTCCCCCTGGGTAAGTAAAGCAAGTGTGGTGAGATGGCCAATCTGGAGGCCTGTGAGAATCTCATCTCCAGGTCTATAGGTTGGATTTCCTATATGATACCTCTGGATCCTGGGAAAGTAGCCCAGGGGAAATAAAGGAAACCCAGTATACTGAAGAAAGCAGGTCCTGGGTGCAAATCTGGCTGGCTTAGGCTTATGGCTTGGAACTTGGTTATACAGAATCACACAGGAAGATCTTTAGCCCAGTTTTGCAGGACCTGATGAACTACAGATTCCAGCAGAGTCAGATGCTGCTGTAAGGGCAAGCTGTCCCCTCCACAGTACTCTCTTCTTGTGGAGCTCAGCTTCAAATTGAATCAGGGCTCCAAGGGACCACATTAACCCTTCACCAATAACTCATCACCATGACTAAGCTAGAAGCCCACATCCTTGTCTATACCAGCCCAGTCAAGAAGGTAAACCAGAGTGAACTCTGTCTACACAGCAAGAGGGAGAGGGAAGGCCCAAAGACCCATGAACAGACTCTGGGGAGGATGTGATCTCCACAGAGGATCTCATAGCTGGCAAACCTCAAACTGAATTTCAAATCATCTGTGTCATGGAATGAGAAACTGAGACATAGGTAAGACTTCCCTTCTGCACCTTCTGTGCCGTGATGCCTTTGCCACTGTTCATCAACCTCTGGGAAGGTGGCCTTGGAGGTAAACCTTATCATGGTCAACAGCCAGAATTATATCCTGAATATAGAACCAGGAGTGTATGGCAAGAGCAGCATATTTACTATCTTCAAAGCCACGTAAGGAACAGACTTGATTTCACTTCCCCAGTGCAGTGTCTAAAGGGTCTATGAAGGGGGGTATCTTGGTCACGTGGCTTTGGAAAATAACAATGGGCAGAGCATCAACTCCTCTTCTACTCCTATATATTCAATCCCCCAAATCTGATTTCCGGCTCTGTAACAGAATACCTGCTTCAGTCTCCCTTTCCTCTCTGAGCAACTGATTACAAAGATCTAAACAGCCTTTCTCCCCACAACCCATCCCATTATCTCGCACTCTACTCCAGCAGGCATTCCTTTGGAACATGGCAGCTGCACAGGCCAGAGGAACAGAGCCTAGCAAACTTACTACAGCAGGCCCTAAATATTCCAACATAGCTAAAGCATAAGAAAAAGACAACAAAACAGCCTGTATGAAAGGATAGAGATCCTTAAAAAGATATGCATAAATCATTTGAAGAATTCCAGGAAAACACAAACAGTGGGAGGGAATGAATAAATCCTTTAAAAAATTACAGGAAAACAAACATTGAAAAGAAATGCACAAAATAGTTCAAGATCTGAAAATGGAAATAGAATCAACAAAAAAACCAAGCTAAGGGAATTCTAGAAATGAAAAATTTAAGAATTTGAACAGGAATCACAGAGGCAAGCTTCAACAGAATATAAGAGATGGAAGAGAGTGTTATCAAGTGTTGAAGATGATAGAAGAAATGGATACATCAGTCAAATGATAAATCTAAAAAGTTTCTGACACAAAATATCTAGGAAATATGGGAAGCTATGAAAAGACCAAATCTTTGATCTACACATTCCCAGACTCACAACATCACCACCACCACTAACAACAACTACAACAATAGCAGCAGTGAAATAACAGGAATCAACAATCATTGGTCACTAATATCTCAATATCATCGATTTCAAATGCCCAATGTAAAAACACAGACTGGGTGTGAAAGAAAGGATGTGAAAACAGGATCAATTCTCCTATTACATCCAAGAAACAAACCTCAACATCAAAGATACACATAACCTAAGGTTAAAGGTTTTGAAAAAGATTTCAAGTAACCAGGCAGTGGTAGCACATGCCTTTAATCCCAGCACTTAGGAGGCAAAAGCAGGTGGATCTCTGTGGGTTTGAGGCCAGCCTGGTCTACAGAGAGGGTTCCAGACAACCAGAGTTACAACAGAGAAACCCTGTCTCAAAAAACTAAACTAAACATAAGTATGCTGGTATAGCCATTTTAATATGTAGCACAATAAATTTCAAATCAAAACTAAAAGTGATAGGGAAGGACACTGCATTCTCATCAAAGGAAAAATACACTAAGATGACTTTTCATGCTGGGGTCTAGCCTTGGCTTGAGGTCAGGGTCTAGAGAAAGGGATGCCTGGAAGTGGTGCAAAAAATTGATTCAGGAGTCAAAAGCTGGTACAAGCTGACAGCCATCTCAGGAGATCATCAGAAATTAAGAATTCTCTCTCTCTCTCTCTCTCCCCTCCTTCTTTCTGCTTCTTTTCCTTCTGCTTCTCACAAGAATGAGCCAGCCCAGTCTTTTATTTACTAAAAGTACATTGCAAACCTAACAGTGTATCAAGGTCATGCATATGCAAAGCTTCACAGAAAAATCGCAAGTTACACTTGTTTAAATTCCCATGGTTGGTTGGTCCACTAAGCAAGAACAATTTTCACTGTAGCAGCTTAATCTACAATTTTTTTCTCAGAAAACTTCTGACACATTGGTTCATTGGCAGTTTCCCGGGTGCTCTACTTGGGGTTTCAGCATATATCAGACAGAAGGGCAAAGAGATGCTAGACAGAAAATGTATAGACTTTAAACTTTCTCTAGCTCTTTCTAATTCTTTACTACATCTATCCAAAACTTCAATCATATATTTACCATTAAGATCATCTATCCCTCTTTCTCTTGACACTTCCCTTGAAGTGTCTAGGTTATTACACAACTTTTAGCTCCTTTCAAGTCCTTTAATGTTAATTTGGGCTGCTCACAGTGAACAGTGAGTTTTGTCAACGGGCTGACAGTCTGACTAATTCCTATTCCTATGTAGTATGGAGGGCCAGTGTCTAAGTGTCTAATAACTAGCAGTCCTGGCTGATTTTTGGACAGGAATGACTAACCCTATCACCAAGGTCCCATCCTGTGGCATAGAATCTTATCTTTTTTTGTTGGTGTTTCTCAAAGGCCAGAATTTTTTTAAAGAAAAATTTCAGGAAGCCTCAATTTTACAACCTCAATTTTTATAATAGAAAATCTCCTGTTTCTGGCAACCAGGGGGCCCAGTCAAAAGGCATGCATAGAATTGTAAACTCTGCATTCCTATCTCAAAAGATAAACCCCCAATCTTTCCTTTCTTCAGTAAAACTAGACACGTAAATGACATCAGTCAAAAGTCAAGGTGAATATGAGTTGCTGGTTTGTAGTCACATTAGCTAATACCTTCTCTGCACCGGTCTTTCTTAATTCCCAGGTCTAGGCAGCAGAGGGCAGTATTGGGCATGGTCCTGTATTCATACCTACAGTGCAAAACACAAGACTCAAGGGGAGGTAGAGGGGCAGAGAGCAGAAGGGCCCAAGGCCCAATGAAACTTCAATTTCAGTGGGTCCAGAGCCCAGAGAGTTAATTTGGCACCAGCGTCTATTTCTTCCTTGACCTGGGTGTGTAATGTCAAACACCTTCACAGCAACAGAGTTGAGAGAATCACCGTGTAGAGTCCTTATCAAGTTGGTTTTAGTGCCGCTTTGGCTACATGCTTGACCAAGACAGTATCACTGGACTGGAACACTAGAACACAGGGAAAGTGGTGGTGGACTCGGTAGCTTTTATGGAGGACTGGAGAGCCAGGAGTGCCTACAGTGCCTATAGTTAGCGAGTTCTGCCAACTGCTGGTCTCGGAGTCTGAGACCAGTCGGGAAGGTCTTCCAAACATAATCTCATAGGAGGCAAATCTCTCCCTTCATGGGGTGCAGGAGGCTGAAGCAAAGCAAAGGAAGGAGGCCTATCCTTCCATTGACATACAATAATGAAAGTTTTGTTAGAGATTTTCCCCCCCAGAGAATAGTTTATTTTTATTTATTTATTAAATTTTTCTTCTCAATACATCCTGAGCCCCCCTCCACTCCTCCTAGTCCTCCCATCTCCCTTTGCCTCAGATATACCCCACATTACTACCCATAAACATCCATACACTTTTTCCAAGGGAAAAAAAACCAGTCTTCTTAGGGTTACTGCTCAAACGAGGCATAGCATAGCAAGATGGAACAATGCCGACATGTATCCCTACATCAAGCATGAGCTAGGCAACCCAGACAGGAGCAAAAGGGTCCCAAAGGTAGGTAAGGGAGTCAGAGACTCCTTCACTCCAGTCTGTAGGAGTTTTGCAAGAACACCAATCCAGACAGCTTTAAGATGCATTCAGGAGACCCTACAGGTTATGTGTCTGTCCCTTTAGTCTCCTTTGGCCCCTAAGAGTGCTAGTCATTTAACAATGTGGGGGTAGTTCTCCTGGTGTCCTTGACCCCGCTGATCTCCACCATTCCCCCTCTCTCTCTTCCATGGGGTTCTCCATCTCTACAAGATGTTTGGCCCTGGGCCTCTCCATATGTTCCTATCAGCTGGTGGAGGGGGCTCTCACAACTGGAAGCCTTGCCTGGCCACAGGAGATGGCCAGTTCAGGCTCCCTATCCCCTATTACAAGAGATCCTTGCTATGATCTCCCTCATTTATTCCAGTGAGTTTCTACTACACTAGGTCTTCTAATTGCCCCCAAGTGTTCCCCAATTCTGGTCATCTCTCCATATATTTTATATATTTTCTCCATCCCACTCCTCTTCCTGTCCCATCTGCTCCCATTTATGTCTTCCACCAGAAAGTGCCCACCATCACTTTCTGTTCTACTCCCACTTTACCAGGGACACCCCTG
The DNA here is from genome assembly GCA_026225945.1 of Cricetomys ansorgei. NCBI lineage: Eukaryota > Metazoa > Chordata > Mammalia > Rodentia > Nesomyidae > Cricetomys > Cricetomys ansorgei. The sequence goes on along the minus strand of JAMJFZ010001100.1, from coordinate 8,551,296 downwards.
TTTTTGGACTGGGACCCTCCTTGTTGCATAGTTTCTCTAGGTCTATAGATACTAGTACCTTTCTACTTTGGTTAGCAGTTATTATCCATATAAGTGATATTAAGTGAATATATACCATGTTTGTCTTTCTGAGACTGGGTTACCTCACTTGGGATTTTTTTTTATTTTTTGGTCCCATCCATTCCCCTGCAAGTTCCTGAGGTCATTTTGTTAGATAGCTGAGTAGTACTCCATTGTGTAAATGCACCATAATTTTTTTATCCATTCTTAAATTGAGAGGCATCTAGGCTGTTTCCAATTTCTGGCTACTATGAACAAATCTGTTATGAACATAGTTGAGCAAGTTTTCTTCTGGTAGCGTCCATTGAGTATATGCCCACGAGTGGTGTAGAGGGTCTTAAAGTAGCTCCATTTCCAATTTTCTAAGGAATCGTCATACTGATTTCCATAAAGGCTATACAAGTTTACATTTCCACCAGCAATGAAGGAGTGTTCCTCTTGTTCCACATCCTTGCCAGCATGAGCTGTCCTTTGTGTTATTGATCTTAGTCATTCTGACAGGAGTAAGATGGAATCTCAAGGTGATTTTGATTTGCATTTCCCTAATGACTAAGGATGTCAAACATTTCTTTAGGTGTTTCTCAGACATTTGAAATTCCTCTTTTGACAATTCTTTGTTTAGATTTATACCCCATTTTTTAATTCGATTATTTGTTTTGTTGGTAATGACACATTGTCCTGGTTGTTGTTGATTGTGTTCTTATGTTGGCATTTAGGTATGTGGGTTTGGGGTGTTTGTAGGTTTAGGTGCTGAATTCTTGTTTTTATTCCTGTTTTTATTCCTCTGCCTTTATTGGATGAGTGTTTTCTTTCTTTCTTTCTTTCTTTCTTTCTTTCTTTCTTTCTTTCTTTCTTTCTTTCTTTCTTTCTTCCTTCCTTCCTTCCTTCCTTTCCTTTCCTTTCATTCTGTCTTTCTTCATTAGTTTCTACTCTGGTCTTCTGTTTTTTGTGGCCTCTTGTTGAGTTGGAGGGGTGTCTCTGTCCAAGTTGAGGGCTAGAAATCTGGTGCCTCTGGTCCATCAGGAACTCTCTGCCTTTGTAGGGGGGCTAGGATTTAGCTACTATTTCTGGCTGGCTTTCTGGCTAGCTGTCCTGGCCTGTGCTGTCCTTCTGAATGGTTGGCTTGATCTGAGCTAGTTTACCAAATGGTGTGTGCTGTGATGGTGCTGTGGGCTGGTCCTTCAGATGGCTTGGGTTGTGATAGCAGTGTGGGTTGTCCATATGTCTTGTGGGCCAGGAAGGTGGTGCTGGAAGAGAGTTAGGAGGGGCTATGGAAGAGTGAGTTGTGGGAACAGAACCAAGTTTTCTTCAGGTGGGCTGCCTACCTAGTTTGTAAGCTGGCTGGGGCTATAATGACACTGAGGGATTTTTTAAAAATATTTTGTTATTATTTTCACCTGGCTGGAACTCTGAGATCTATATGTACAATGATGTTTTCAATATATGTCTAAAGCTATAGCCATGTTGGACCAGCAGGAACACTACTTTTAAGACTCTCTAACAAATCTTTGTGTGTGTGTGTGTGTGTGTGTATTCATTCTTTCAGATTTGTAACTCCAGATGAGGGATGGTCACTATACTTGTCTGTGGACATAAGTATACAACTTAGAATATAGAAAGGAATAATGCTAGACTGGCAAAGTGATGGTAGTAGGTAGATTATTTTCTAGGATCCATGACCTCACTAGGTTGGAGAGTTTGACTAGGTTTCTAGTACCAGGTATGATTTACTTCATGTTGAGTGGATCTTAGGTTCAATTATATAGCTTTTGGTTGTCAACACCATTTGAGTGCCACTTATTGAACTTTTATGCATATAACTTGTCATGCTGGTACTTATGGTTCATATTCATAGGTATTGCAGCTGGGGAGGACAGTTTTATTGCTTCCTTTCCTTGGCATCTTACTTCAGCCCTGAACTCATATATACATGAAAACATATACACACAAACAATAAAAATGAAATCAGCAACTGCATATATATATATATATATATACATATATATATTCTTACACATACATATATACATTTATATATGTAACAATAATAATCTTAACAGGTTCAGAAGATACGTTTAGTCATCAGTGTGTGCTAGGATCCCATGAAATATGCTATAAAATTGACCAAGCTTCCTTAGGAAAGAGAGAGACATGCTTTGTGTAAAAAATGCTCAATGGTTTGTGTATGGTGTATTTGGGATTGCTTCCACGGATATGACTTCTGTTTTCCTTTATCAGAAAGTGTCTTATCTTTCTACCTATGACTGAAGGAGTGCATGTCACTGAGCTTAGCTAAAACTTCTAGTTCTAAAATTATAAACATCGAGGACCATAGACTGTATTTCTGCTAGTAGAAGAAAGAGGCATGTAGAATTGATAAAGGGGTTGGCAACAAGAAGTGCTTCAGAATAGCATCTAGGATATGACTAGCCAGTCTCCTTATCATAGGGGTCACTAGGATATCTGAAAAGCCTTTCTGTGAAACATGTTCACTTTAGTGATTGTTTCTTTTAATTTGATTTATAATAGTTCTCTATGTGGGAATGTGTGTTCGTGTGCATGAAAATGTGCCATTGCATATGTGTGGAGGTCAGAAGACAGTGTTCAAACTTAATCCTTTTCTTCCACCATAGGTTCCAGGGATTAAATTCAAGTTGTCAGGACTGTGTGATAAGGGATTTAACTTCAGAGCCATTTGACTGAACATGGAGAGATTTTTTTTCCTAATCATTGTAATGATATCTTTAGCACCAGATAGATCAACGTCTTCTTCTGCTTGAAGGAGTAAGTCCATGCAGCTGTGCATGCCCCAGGCTATGAAATCAGAATTCAGTGTTCAGTCCATCGCTGGACTGACTGAAAGGTTCATCTGCTTCCAAGGTGAGTGTCAGCACTGATGAAATGACCAGAAGTTCTCTTGAACTATGAGATAAGCATTGCACACAGGAATATTTAACCAGAAAGATATGCCTATGCAAGTTGCATTTCTAACCCTATTTAGTCACATTGTCATCTTACAAACAAATAGGCATAAATGGTTCCTATTAATAATGTATGTGATTCAGGCCAAAAGTATAGTATCAGTTGTTCTTGGAGACATACAGAATGTTAAATTCATTTAGGACAGTCTAATGCAAATGAAGTGTACCCAGGGAAATATTTGAATGTTTTCTCTTAAACATTTTAGGAATTGAATTTTTAAATTCATTATACTCCATAGAATAAAAACACACAAGGAATACTGGTACATCCTTCTAATCCCAGCATTATAAACATGGAGCCAGAAGGATTGCCCATGAGTTTGAGGCAAGCTTGGTCAACACAGTAAGTTCTGTGAAAGTCAACTATATATAGCAGGATCCTGTCTCAAAAAGAACTAAATACATAATTATAAAATAACTAAATAGACAAAGCAATATAACACGAGCAACAAAAATTAGACAAATTGAGGGGTCATAAGGGGGTATAAATCTCCTAGTAGATCTAAATGTGAATTGTAACTTTACAAGACAAAGATGATCACAGGTGCCAGGGGTTAAAGGGGGAGAATTACTAACAGGAAACCACTTCTAATGAATATTTATCTTTTACTTGGGTTTTAATATGCTTAATTAAGTAGAAATTGAAACAGCAGTATGAAAGTGATCCCTACTTAGGAGTAACATTTAATGGAGATCCACAGGTCAGACTTTGTTCTCAACCTCACTGCAATGCACATATCTTCCAAATACCAGGTTACATGAGAAGTCTTCTTCCAGAAGTGATCTTAGGCTACCTCCTCTATACCATCTATACTCCTCTATACCTTCAGGACTGCACCACTCTACAGGGAGGTTTCTCCCTTTGGCGTTGTGTGGTCCCAGGACTATCACAAAAGAGCTTCACTTCTCCATATATCTTCTATCTCTGTTCTTTCTCTTTCCACCTGATCCACCTTTTTTTAATAAAATAAATAACCCTTCCCAACAAATGGTGCCAAAACCCGGGATAGGTTCCCCTGGTGTGTGTGCTCCCCACTACTTTAGGGATTAGACTGCACCAGGACCCTATCTCCAGTCCATCTGAAGCAGACTCACCTTCCTGATCATCAATTGCTCAACATTCACATCCATCAGTGGCAATTAGGTAAGATTCCCCTTCTGGTCAGTGTAAATGCTTCCCTGAGTCCGAGGAAGTGACTGTCAAGTGTCCGAGGAAGTGACCGTTAAGTGTCCGGCACCCCTCTGGTACTTTTGGAGGTGGAGGTACCCCCAGCCACGGTCTTTAAGGCTATGGCTGGCCCTCATCACCTGACCTCATTCTACCATCCTTGGAGCTGCAATCCTGCAGTTTCTTTAGGTCCAACTGGGCTATTGCATCCCTTCCTGCCATTTTTCTCACCTCCCTTCTGGAGCCGTCTATATGCCACAGCTCCTCTAGGCCCTGATGGCTTTTCCAACCCTGTGCCTGATCCTTTTTGGTGGGTGAGACCCCCCTCCTAGAGCTCGGTTTTTCTCACCTTCTGGCCTTCTCGAAAGCCATTGTACCAGGAGCTGAGTCTCCCTGGACTTAGCCAGGATAAGCCCTGACCCCCGTTGAGTAGGGTGATGACCCACTAAATGGCTTGGGTCATTCTTCCTGTCCTCCCTGAGTCCAGGTGATGCCCTTGACTGCAGGCTAGAAGGACATCTTCTCCCCCACTTCTCATCCATGGAAACGGTGTCACCTATACTTTCTCATTCCCCCTTGGGATGCCTTTTAGAAAACTTCAAGGGCCCTAAACTTACTAAGCTTTGTAACAAAATTTGGCCTCAATATCCTTTAGATAATCAGTTCAAATGGCCACTTAATGGCACATTAGATCCCAATATTATTCGGGATCTTCACAAATACTGCAAGCGATAGGGGAAATGGAAAGAGATCCTCTATGTCCGGGACTTCTAGCTCCATGCCCCTCCAGTTCTTCTTCCTCCTTCCTCAGCAACAGGTCCTCCAAATAAGCCCTCTTTAGCACACACTTTTAGCCCACAAACAGCCCCTAGTCTTCCGGCTACTCACTCCTGCTCTGCTATAGGACATCGTTTATCTCCCAGTACCCAGCTTAAACCAGTCACAGTACTTCCTTTGTGGGAAGTAGCTGGAGTGGATGGCATGGTTAAGGTGCATGTTCCTTTTTCATTTAGTGAACTTTCCCAAGTAGAAAAGAGATGGGGTCATATATTGCTAATCCCTTCACCTTTATTAAAGAATTCTGGTATATCACCCAATCCTACAATCTCACCTTCCACAATGTCCATATGGTCCTCACTAACAATCTTCTCCCTGAGGAGCGCAGACAATTCTGGGACCAAGCTAGGGCATATGCATATGGACTTCATAGTCCATCAGATGGACACTGCCTATCCAGTTGAAGCTAAGCCAGTTCCCAGCCAAGACCCTGGATGGAATTATAATACCCCAGGGGGCATTAGAGCTAGGGATCAAGTCATAACTTGCCTCCTGGCTGGACTTCATAAGGCTGCCCTTAAGGCAACTAATTATGAAAAGGTACAAGAGACGAACAAGAGAATCCATCTCAATTCCTATAGTGCCTTACAACAGCCCTCTTACAATATAGCAATCTGGATCCTGAGACCTCAGATGGAAAACAACTTCCTATGACCTATTTCTTTTCCCAAAGTTATCCTGATATTAGGGCCAAACTTAAACGTCTAGAGAAAGGACTCCTGTCTCCACAGGCAGAAGTCTTAAATCTGGCCTTTAAGGTATACTATGGGAGACATGATAAAGCACAGAAGAGAAAGTACCTGATGCTATCTAAGGACTTTTGGCTGTTAGGGGCAGACAGAAGGAGACCCCATAGAAATCACCAGGACATGAGATCGATGCAAAAGCAAGAGGTTTATTTCCAACGCTTTGGGGTCCACCCTCACAGATGCCTCAAGCGAGGCAGGTGAGAGTGACAATCAGCACACTCCAAGCATGGTTTATATATGCTTTTCAAAGGCAGATTCCAGCAACAGAGTACCAGGCACATTCCGTTGGCTTCACAGTCATGTTGGTACCAACCCTCAAACTGATTGGTGCTGGCATAGAGCAAGGTTGTGGGCTCCTAGAAAATGCAAGCTCAGGGTTTTAGTCAACGTGAATGGGGGGAAACTCCCAGCCCAAGGCCATCAGTCAGCGGTCCATATCTTGTTCCTCCCAGAAACCATCTTTCTTATTCAAGTTCCAGAAACTGTTCTGAGTCACCTTGCCCCTGACTTGGGCCTACACAGTTTTGGTGCTCTTAGAAGCCTGACTAATATCAGGGTAACTTTGGGAAAACAAATAGGTCATAAAGACTTGGTTGCTTTGTTCTTGTCCTTTCATAGCCAGCAACAAATGCCCAGTCTCCAGAAGCTCAAGAACCTCTAGGTCCATGTTTTAAATGTAGACAAGAGGATCACTGGGCCCAGGACTGTCCTAACCCTTGTAAGCCAACTCAACTATGTCCAAAGTGCCATCAAGAGGGATGTTGGGCCATTGACTGTCCTCAAGCCCCTCGAGGTACAAGGACATCAGACCCAGAAAAACCCTCAGGTGATTTCCTAGCACTGGCCATGGATGGGCTCCCAGGGCCCAGTTACCACCATTTCCGACAGGGAGCTTCAGGTAGACATCATAGTATCAGGGCAATGCATCTCCTTCCTTTTGGATACCGGGGCCACTTTTTCTGTCTTGATGGAGTTTTGAGGACCCAACTCTCCCTCTTGTTCTCCTGTTGTTGGAGTAGGAGAACAACTTTATAAACCTCATAGATCCCCACCACTTAGCTGTATGTTTAGGGGTATTCTCCTTACTCACTCCTTCCTAGTAATACTAATACGTTCCACCTCTTTATTAGGAAGGGATTTCTTTTAATGGGAGCCTCAATTACTTTTGCTCCACCCATCCATCCAATTGCAGCCTCACCAGCTGTTCCTCTCCTCCTTCTTCTCCAAACCACGCAACCTGATATACCTTTACCCTTACCAGCTTCCCAGGTGGACCCCCGAGCATGAAATCTGCCATCCATCATATTTGATCCTATCATATCTGGTTCCACAAACTAGAGTCCATCTCTTCAGCCATTTTTTCTTCTCTACCTCCCCTAACTTTCTGTCTCTCCCTCACTTACCTAGTAAATGTCCCCCCTCTGACTCCAGGAGCCTGCTATGCCCTCTGGGGCCCACCACATGGGCAACTCTCTAGTTACCAAGACACTTACTCTTTTCCTCTCTATGCCCCCTGAACTTCTGCATTGCCTCTCAGTTCCCACTTGGAGCTTATGGAAACTTCCTTCAGTGAAGTTTGTTTTGCGATCCTTCCTCTCTTCCTCCATGAACTCAGGAGCTCATCTTTTGGAGGCAGTAGTAAAAGCAACTATGGAAGGAAGTGAGCACGGTCTTTAGAGACTATAAATAAGGACACCCTGGGTCCAATGTGATTCAGTCTTCTCCAGACCAGGGAGAGTGTGTTTCTAAACCTTCTGGCTCCAGAAACTGCTGAGTATATCACATTCACACATTGAGGATCTGACCCCAGAGCTGAGTTAACATTATTGCATCCCTACTAAACATTGCTGAGGCCAGAGACAATCCTTGGGTGAGTACACAATTTATAGGAGAAAAGTACTTGATATATTACACTTTTAATTTTTTAACCAAACTCAGGTTTCTGCTAAGAAATATTTCACTATTTACCAAAAATAATTCTGTTCCCATTTGGTCATCCTTCTTGGTATATGATGTGGATTAAAGTTATAGATAATTTTAGATTTGTCATTATTTACATTTTAGTTGCTCAGAGGTATTATACTCAGTATTGGTTGCAAGAAACTTTTCAATAATCATGTATGTGATTCAGGCTGAAAGTATAGTATGAATTGTTCACTTAGACATACAAAATGGTAAATTTATTCAGGAAGGACAGTCTAATTTAACTTAAGTATACACAGTGATGGAAATATTTGAACATTTTCCCTTATAGAGTGTATGGAAAACTAACTTTTTCCCTTAAACATTTTAGGAATTGCATTTTTAAAATGCATTACTCTCCATGGGTTAAAAATAAAGAAGGCACCGGGTAGTGGTGGCACACACCTTTAATCCCAGCACTGGGGAGGCAGAAGGAGGATCTCTGTGAGATCAAGGTCAGCCTTGTCTGCAGAGTGAATTTCAGGACAGCCAGAGTTATATCAGAGAAACCGTGTCTCAAAAAACAAAAGAAAGAAATGAAGGAAGGAAGGAAAGAAAGAAGGAAGAAAAGAAGGAAGGATAAAAAGAAAAGAAAACACACAAGACGTAGTGGTGCTGAGAAGCCCCCAGAGAGTCTTCTTATCAGGTGAGACCCTGAAAGAGACACTGAGGCATGAATCGTTGCAAGGACATGAGGTTTATTGTTCCGACGCGTCAGGGTTGACCTTCACAGAGTCTCCACGCAGGGAGAGAAGGCAACAACGAAGGGAGTTACAAGCTTCCTTATATACTCTTTTTCTTTAGGTTATTCTTAGCAACATAGCAATAGTATAACCTTTAAGTTAATTGGTTAGAAGCAATGGCGTAAGTCATCAGGGTGAAAAGGTAATGGAACATACCACGAGGTCTATCTTGTGACACTTGTGGTTGTTCCCAGAAATTTTCTTAACTAAGGGGCTTTCTTAACTAAGGGATGTGGGGGGCAACATTTGTGGTCTCTTGACTAAGCTGGGTGTAACTGTCATGCCTGTGGTCTCTTGACCAAGCTGGGTATAACTTGTGGTTATTCTCAGAAATATCTCTGGACTAAGGTTTCCTAGAAGATTCAAGCCATCTTGTACATTCTCAAACCAGACTAAAGTTTGGTCAATTCCCGCTTGGGCCTTACAGTGCACACTTCTAATCTCAGTATTAAAAACATAGAGACAGGAGGATTACCCATGCATTCAAGGCAAGCCTGGTCAACATAGTAGGTTTGCCAGTGAGTATATATAGCAAGATCCCATCTCAAAAAGAACTAAATAATAAGCATAAAATAACTAATAGACAAAGCAATATATTATGATCAACAAAATAAAACAAATCCGTAAGAGATGAGGCAGTGCTGCAGTCTGTCTTCTAGATCTAAATGTGAAGTGTAACCTCACAGGGAAAGGGTATCAGAGGGACCAGGGGCTAAAGGGAGACTACTACCAGGGAACCACTTCTCATGTGTATTTAGCATTTCCATGAGTATAAATATGCTTGAGTAGATAGAAATTACAGCACAAATATGAAAGTGATACAATTTATGGAGACCTATGAGGACACTCTGCAGTTCACACATGTTCAATTTGCCAGGTATAATTAAAATTCACTTGACAAAAGTAGACTGAAGTGGCTTTCCCTGTACCATCTACAAACTTTCATGAAATTTCATCACGCACACACTCTGTTTCTTGTGGATAATATCATTAACTTTAATGTATTTGACCACATTTACCCCTCTAGTTTTAGCCTTTTCTTTTTTAAATTCAGGGAGATTCTAGGTTCCTCTCTCAGCAGAGAAATGTAAATTCTTTTTTTTTTAACAAAAACATTGAGTCTTTCCACAATGCACACTGCCTTTGCAATCATACTCTATTGCAACAAGAGGCTATTTTATGAAATGAGAACAGTAGGTAGTAGATGTCACCATCAGGATACATCCTGGGTAAGGAATAGAAAGTAACTGATTGACTCCAAGGTTGCATTTCTTCTAGTGTGTGTGAAGGAGTGTAGTCATGTCTGCCTCACCATCACCTGCCCAGTATTTCATCACTATATAGAGAAGCCATTGGCTAGGTTGACATATTTCTTGATAGAGAGGTGGTTATATCAGTTTCCTTAATGTTGCCAAGAATTCCCTCATAATGAATTCCCTCCTAGCATCTTCAATTATTCTGTTAGAGCTTTCTTTTTCACTGGGCACAGATGATAACAGGAAGCTGATATCCAGCCCTTCAGTGTTTTAGGGTAATCCTTCTGTATTGTTACCTTTTTATTGCTTTTGAATAGTAAAGTACTATAAAATGAAAAAGATGGTTGACTATTATTTCATCTGTGGTGCACATATTCTACCCAGAACACTTCCATTCTCTGTGTATTTTGTTGTTTGTTTGTTTTTGCTACTTCTGAGAATGACTAATCAGAACCTTTTATCAAGTTCAGTGTTATAGTACTCTTTAAGCAAACTCAGGACCCTCAGTTGGATTCTAGCACCATGTAAATATTATATAGATATGTGATTCTAAATGAATGGAGTCAAGCAGAAGCACGGATATTAATCATAGGTAGATTTGTAGGAAAGGAAACTAATGTCTGCATAGCCAGGAGATGATTTATAATGGTACCCTGCTCTGCTCATACTACAGTGGTTAATCCAATCTACACAGAGGGTTCCTCTTGCAGTTGATGAGAGCAGAAGCAGAGGCTCAGAGTCAAGCACACGCAGAGCTTGGGGGAAAGCAAGGAAGAGTGGCAGGAGGGACTGCAGGGAGCAGAGGGATATAGATACCAAGAGAACAAATCCTATGGAGTCTAATGTCCAGGACTTCTAGGGATCACAGAACCAGAAGCAGCAGAGAAGGAACCAGTAGGGTTCCCCCAAGAATTCTGGAAGAACTCTTACAGACTGCAGTGGGGTTTGTGTCTCTGAACCTTTTGTAAACTTGGGACCCTCCTCCTAATGATTTGCCTAGTCCTCTCTTGAGCTAGAGATTAGTTCTAATACCACTGCATAGCTACAATGTGAATTTTTTAATGTTGATATGGCTAAAGTCACAGATTGAGGAAGTCATATTTTCTTCCCATATTGAAAGCAAAAGAAAAAATATAAGTACACCACAGCTGTAATACATTGTTTTAAAAGAAAAAGCAACCTAAGTAGTCTTTTTTATGCAAATTTTCACTATATCACCTAGTCAGGCCTGGAACTAAAAAGTCCTCCTGCTTCAGCTGCCCAATGCCTAGGACTCTAAGATTGAAGGTGTGAGCTACCACAGCCAGCTAAGGAGGGACTCAGGAAACCCTGTTGTGGAGATTTGCTTGAGGAGATTGGTCAGAGGTTTAAGCCAATCATCCATATAGTTAAAATAATCCTATTAACAGGAGCTAACCTATTGTTAGAATTAGTTAATGCAATCACAGGAGGATGTGGGTATGGCCTTTAGCAGCATATAGAATGTATAAAAATGAAGTCTGAACTATTTTAAAGAACCTCAGGGAACATGAAGCCATAATGCTTGAAAAGAGGAATCAACTAAGAGAAATGTATGAGGATCTGATGAGAATATCCCAGGGCCATATGTGGTGCTATTCCAGGTGAGCATAAAGGAGTGCAGGAAAAGGCTTTATTATCTGAGGCCCACACTTGAGTGTTATATCTAAGATAGCTTTCTATATTCCCTGCATTTACCTTCAGGAGATTTCCTCTTTCGAACTGATCTGGAAAAACTAAATCTGAAATACCCATAAAAGAGAAATTTTGAGGGAATTATGTTAATAAATTCCCCAAGGCATATCTCCTCATATTTTGCCTGTGTAGTTCCTTTCTATAAAGTCAAACATAAATAATTCCTCCTTCTAAACATTTAGTTTTTACCTCCACTGGATATTATGCAGAATTTAGAGAAAGCTATTACTTAATTCCCAGTATCTGAAAGCTATGTATTTGAGAGTTCATTGGGAGATTGGGGTTTTGAGCAAGGGTCCTATTCTGAGATACATGATCACCTCCAACCCAAAATAATCTTGATATCTGGCATTAGAGACAAGAGGTACCATGAAGGGGTGAGGTCAAGTTTAGAATTATTCTTACTTAAAATATTCCTATTCTTTGTACACAAACCCAGGGAAAAAATCTCTTTGAGGCAGCTGAGCATTGAAAAGCAGTGTGCAATCATTATTCATGTCCTTCTCAATTTGACTTCATGGTCTGATTGCAACAAGAATTCCTATTTACTGCTAATGTCCTTCCTAAGAATTCTCTTGAACCACAGAAACAAATTTGCAGGATGTGTTGCTGTGACATTGTATGGTTTTTATCTGACAGTTATAAACAAACTTTGTATTTCATTGCTTCAGAAATGTAAGCTTTTCCTACTTTGTTTGCAGGATTTGGATGACATGTTCAGAAGGTGAGTTTAGTCACCAGTGCAAGCTAGGATCTGAGGAAATATGTGACAAAATGGACCTTGGCCTAGTGACAATAGTCTTTCTATATATAACAGCCAATTTTTTGTGTGTGATGTATTTGGGACAGTTTTCAGGGTTAGGATGACTGTTCTCCTACACCAGACACTGTCTTTTCTTTTTACCTGTGAATGAAACAGTGGGCCTGTTGCATAAAACTTTTACTTTTAAAATCATAAGCATTGAGGCCCAGGGGCTGTATTTTCCTAGTGGTAGGAGACAGACGCAGGCAGCACTGAGAAAGTGGCTGGCAGCAGCTTCGGAATGAGCCTCTAGGAGGAAACTATATCGATTCCTGACCACTATGGTAATATTGACATCAGAAAATTCTAGTTAGTGACTTTTAAAATTTTAATGTATTATAGCTCTCTGTGTGGGAATGTGTGCGTGTGCTTACTCCCGTGCCATTGCACATTTGTGGCGTACAGAGGACCACTTTGGGAGTCAGGCCTTTCATTCTATCATTTGCTCCAGAGAGGAAACTAAGGCTGTCAGGCTTTTATGGCCAGGGATTTAAGTTTGGACCTATTTGGTTGAACTGTGAGAGACTTATCCACCATAATCACTGTGATGATATCTTTAGCACCAGGAAAATCAATGTCTTCTTCATCATCATCATCATCATCATCATCATCATTATATTACTACTACTACTATTATTATTATTATTATTGTTATTATTACACTTGCAGGAGTGACGCCCTACAGCTGTGCATGTCCCAGGCTATGAAACCAGAACTCAGTGCCCAGCCCATCACTGGACTGACTGAAAGATTCAAGTGCTTCCATGGTGAGTGTCAGCACTGATGGAATGGCCAAAGATTCCATAGGAGTTCTAGATTCCAAGTGGAAATGTTGGTTTGGGGGAAATGCTGTTTATTTTTTTTCTGGTTATTCTAAATCTCAGGCTGAGCCACTCTGACCAGCTTTTTCTGAACTCTGAGATGCATTGAACTCAAACTCTTCCCCAAGGTGCCAGTTCAAAGTGATTTTCTGAGCCAGCTTACTCTTTCAATGTGATTTCTTCTGACTCTGGCTGACTCACTCTGACTGCTGCAGACTGAGCCACTCTTCTGGGATTAAAACTGCTTTACATTTCCTGTCAGTTACTGACTTCTTCTCCCTATCTGGCTCTGTGTTCCTCTATCTCTCCCCCTGCCTGCCTATGTCTCCTATTCACTTGCTCCATACCCTCTCCATCAGCCTGTCTGCCTAATCCTCAGTCAGAGTGCTTCATTGTCTCTGTGGCTTGTCCCTGTAACTGACTCTGTCTCCCTGCTTCAGACCATAATCCCTCATAATGCCTCAGTAACTACTGTGTTCTACTGCTCTGTTGAGAGCTTGCCTTTCTATCTTGAGAGTTGGGCAGGTCCTCACTCTAACTCACCCTGCTGACTCTTCTGATTTGTTGCTTTGCCAGTCCTTCACTTTGACTCATCTCACTTCCAGTCTGACACTGACCCTTTCAGAGCTCTGCCTCCTGGGTCTGCTTTCGTACTGTTTCTGTCTTAGAGGTTACAAGCATGGACCACCACTGCCATCTGAATACTAGAATTAAAGGTGTTTGCTACCACTGTTTTCTGAATACTGGGATTAAAGTAGTGTACCAACATTCTTTGCATACATTCTACATTCCATAGATGACCACACAGGCCTCTGAATGTGTTTGCTTTATATTGATCCCAGGCATAAAAGCTTTTCTTAGTATTCACATAGGCTTATTCCTCTACAGGAATGTTACAAGAAAGATAAATTTAACACACAGGAATAACTTTTCATGTAGATCCAGGAGGTCTTACTTTGCTCTGGACCCTCACTAAAATACAAATATTTTCTGTGTGCCACATGAAATGAAGGCTGAAGCTCCCTCCTCTATACCATCTACAAATTTTCAAAAACGTTTTCATCAAGGTCCCAATCTGTTTCCTGTGAATATCTGTGATTTTGATGTATTTGACCCCTCTAGTCATTCAGCCTTCTCTTTTTTATATCCAGGAAGTCTCTAGGTTCCTTGCTCACCTGTGAAATGTAGTCATTTTAACTAAAATGTTGATTCTTCCCACAGTGCATGTTGCCTTTTATGATGCAGGCACACACCATTACAAGATGAGCCTGTTTAATGAAATCAGAAGATTAAGTTTCAGACTTCACCATCAGGAAACACCTGTAGATTCTGAGGGATACTATTTTGCATCCTGGGACCACAGAGCTTTATCTCATGGAGATATTACTGGGAGGTAGATGTGAAGGACTCTTGGAACTGGGCTGTAGGTGTTTGCAAGGAAACCTGGTTATTTGGGAGACTCCAGTGGATTGAGCCTGGAGTATTTCTTCTTCTATGTGTGAAGGAAGGTAGTCAGCCCAGTCTCCTCACCACCTGCCCAGTATTTCATCACTATCTTGAGAAGCCAATGGACCGGGTTGGCATACTTGTTGATTGTGATGATGGGTGTGTAAGTTTCCTGAATGTAGCCAAGAGTTCCCTGATATATAGTTTCCCTCCTGGTACCTTCAATTACCCTGTCTGGCCTTTCTTCTCCACTGGGCACACATGCTCAAGGGAAGCTGTAATCCAGTACTTCATTAATATGTAAATATTTGTTGCTGTAATGATACTTCTTTTTATTGTCATTAAATATTAAATACTATTAAATGAAAAATCTGTTTGACTATGTTTTCTATTCATCTGTGGTCCACACATTCTATTTGGAACTCTTTCTAATTATTTTTTGTTTGTTTGTTTTTGGTTTCCTATGTCCTGGTAGGAATTACTATTTAGGACAAAGGATCTAGTTCACTGTTAAAGCTCTTTTTATCATGTCTAGTACACTGAGTTGGATACTAGCACCAAGAAAGCCACATAACTCTGTGATTCTAGCTTAATGTTGTCAAACAGAAGCATAGATATACGTCATACAAGATTTGCCTATCCACAAAAGTTTTGAATCTGTATTTAATCTAAACAAATATCATTATTCACCTTATGGTATAGAAAAAAAGCAGCCTTTCATCAGTCCAAAGCAAATATTGCTTTTTATATAGAAAAAGGAAAGAGACTTATTCCCTCTTCATTTACTTCCTTTACCATTTAATCCATTTTAGGTTTGTAACATGTTTCAAAGAAAGTTAAATTAATTCCTCCATACATGCATAATCTTCTAGTATTTGAGAGTACACATAAAATCTCTCCTGGCATTCAGTACATTCTCTCCTGTTTGCAGACCCTTTCTTGCTCCATTGCTATAGAAAAACCAAGATCGTCATGGGCATCTTCCCTCAACCATGAAAGAGAGTAGAGTGAATTTTGATAGGGAAATGATATGCTGCTCAGCATGAAGCAGCACCAAGATGAGACAGCATGTTCTGCCTCAGCCAGACCAGAGCAAGCTGCATAGGCCACTTTACAGTGATAGCCAAGGGTCCATCTTGGTCTGAACCATATCCTAGAAGATTTAGAAGAATGCAACCACTAAAGAGATTAAGTTTCATTCAAGTCTATGGCCATCAACCTGGTTTCATCTCAAGACCTGACTGCTTTCTGATGGAGATATTGCTCACTCTGAACAAGTATACTCTGGTTGTTCATGCTTGTTACCCACCACTGGAGATGCTGAGGCAGAATGATTGAAGGTACGAGGCCATCCTCTCCTACATATTAAGTTCCAGGGTAGCCTGTAATGTAGTGATACTGTCACAAAAAATGAAAAGTCTCTCTCTCTGTCTCCTTCCTCTTCCCCTTCTCCCTCTCACTCCCTCTGTCTCTCCTCCCCCCTCCTCTCTCTCTCTTTTTCTCTCTCTTTCTCTCTGTCTCCCTCCCCCTCCCTCTCCTCTTTTCCCTCTCACTTCCTCTGTCTCTCCTCCCTCCTCTCTCTCTTTCTCTCTCTCTTATACACAACCTGAAACAAAAATTTCAAAAAAAAAAGAAAGAAAAAACAATTGCAAATTACTTGCCTGGTGTGCCATTCTCTAGTTTCATCAAAACACAAATATTTCTGAAACAGGGAAACACATGAAACCTCATTAGTCATGCTCCTGTAAGTGAATTCTGAAGCTTTCCTAAAGTCAATTTGGGATGATATCAGAACTGGAAGTCCCTGGCTTGGTGAGGTCAGGGGACTAATGAGGATAAAAGATGAAGTGGGGTTAGATTTTTTTCCAAGTCTTACAGTATTTCCTATTACCAGGGCAATCTGTTTCTAAATCTGAATTTCTAATTGGCAGAGGGATCAGCAATAAGAAAACATGAACCTAATTCCTCCACGTTAGTCAGTGCAGGAGTATGAGGACACCATGTGTATCATACATTGGCCATTTCAACAATGTTCCCCAAGTTACATATTGAAGGGCTAGAAACAAGTTCATTATATAGTCTGTATAGAGAATTCTCTCACATATGTACCTACTTTTCATTTTGGTGAATATTTCATAGATTTACAATCTAACCAAAACTAATTTAATATACTTCTAATCTCAAGCTTCTATTTTTTGACCATTTTCTATGGTACTGTTGGATAGAAAAAAAGCTCAAGTAGACCCTGAGATATACATATGGCCATTTGAAAGCAGTTTATTTTTGCTGGTTACATTCTGGCATGTCAAGGCCAACCTATGAAAAAAAACATGGCAGTGCCCAAATGTGGCCCTGTGTGCCTTTTTAGCCAGTCAGTGGCTAGTGGGTCTTTCTGATTGGTCAGGAGTGAGCAAGGGATTGGTTTGCTATATCTCCTGATCTTGCAGAGATCTCTCCTGGGGAAACAAGTATTTTATGGGGAAGATGAGAGCTGAGGTCAGTGCAATAGCCAGAAGGGGGCGCTGGGCATCTCAGTACTTCTGTTCATATTTTCAAACGCCCCTATAATCGAATGGAGATTTTCTTTATAGACAGTTTTCATGTGGGTTTTTCAACAATCTTAAAGCAGATTTCTATTGTTGGTCATCATATATTATGATTTAAAAAAAGGATAAAACAATGACCTTATTCCATAGAATTTACATTTTGATAAAAGAGAAATAAATTGATTTACACCAGGGAGTCAGAAACAAATATATGTATTTTCAAACCAGGGTGTAATGAATGAGAGATGGTATTAAAGTTACAGCATATTTGATTTAGGTTGTTGATGAGAAGATGAAGAAACAGATAAAGAAGCCATTCTTCTGAGCCATGATCTAAGAAATCATAAGGAGGACTTAACATGGGAAGAAATGGTCCAAATTGAGAAAGAATCAAGCCTTCTCTGTTCTGAATGAGAAGGGAAACATGTTTTCATTTCGAAGAACATGTGTTGTGTGTTTGTGTTTTCTGCCTATGTGTGTTTGAGTGTGTATGTATGTGTGTGTGACTATGTGTGTGTATGTGTGCATGTGCTTGTGCACACATGTGTGTATCACTATAATTTGAATGCCTCCCTCCCCTTTTGTTGTTATTCTTTCACTCTAAAGCAACAGAGATGATGACAAAAGGCAGTAGACTCCACTCTCTATGAAACTAAGAGAAGTAAAATGTGTTTAAAGATGTGAATATCCTTGAGGTTTTGGTTTTTTTGTGGGTACAGAGTTCCAAACAGAGTTAGTGGTGGATAGAGTCACTAGCCCAAGAAACAAACTCTAAATATTAATGTCTCATGGTGTTCATCTGTTTATTGTGGAGGGAAACAGGTTTTTATGGAGAAGGTAGAGCACTATACAAGGGAGAAGACAAATAGCATGGGTCTATGCTTACTAAACATTTTAATCATCCTACCTAAAGCCTGTTAATCAGAGTAGCAGGGTGAGGTCACTGAGGGCCCAATCATCCAGTGGTTTGTATGTAAAGACTCTAGCCTGTCAGTATAGCCCATTCTGGTGAACAAGGTAGCCTCAAAGAGAGAGTAAGTGGAAGCATGGCTCTGGCAGGGGTTTGTCTGAGTTTGGTGCTCAACCAGTGTGCCAAGAACCACCATTTTAAAGGGCCACTCGCTATTTTCCAGGCTGGTGTACACAACTCGATATGAGCGCCAATGTCTGCCTTTCTCTCCTGTCATTGGGATCCCTTCAACTCCAACATGACATGATATGGATTATCAAACACAAGTGCATGTATCACCAGTTTGGAGGTTAATGTTAGGGCTCATGATAGCACAAGTAGCCAGACATTTCAGAGATGATGTAAAGCACACATGTTGATAGTTGCTGGATCACAATGGTAGGAGACAGAGGCAGGCTTCAGTGCCTGTGCTGGGCCAGTACCTCTGCCTATATATAGCACATGCATGTGTGGCTCATTAAATGGCATGTCCTTGGTATACTAGTTGAATAGCATACCTGAACAGTACCTACTTCCTCCGTCTTTATGGAAACATTGTTAACCAGTATTGCCTATTGGGCCTTTACTGAACACTACTCATAATTCTCTAATTAACAAGCTTTCAAGAGAACTGCAGGAGCCTTAGGGAACCTAGGCAATCGATCTCTGTCATTTTTAATTGATACGTAGTCCACCTAGATTCTATACTTTATCCTTCCCCAGGTCTCTGATGGTTTGATGACTAACTTCTCTTAGTTTTTAGGAGTAACAAACATCTACCAGCTCCATAATTAGGTAAATGTCTATATGAGTTCTAAAGATCGAAAAGAAGATATATACATACAATTTGTAAAGGTATTAAGATATGTAAAAAATTGGTTTTTCGTAATTTGCCTTAAAATTTCAATATCTCCCTTATGGTAAATAATTAGAAAAAGTCTAAGCAAGTTCTGAGGATCTAAAATATGACTTAAAATATATAGATACAAGGTGTAAATATATTAGGATATATAAATGATTGCTTAGATTTGGATATAAAAGGATCAAATATTTACATTGACCAAACTCTAGGTAAATCTTCTTAATGGTGGTTCTGATAAACTGATATGCTATTACAAAATATTAAATTTCCATAGGTTGTTTGTCTTCAAAATATAGATGTGGAGGTGCTTCTCAGAGGCTGTAATGTTTCTGTTTGATTTTTATACCCAACTGTCTAGATACACAGAATGCTCAGGCTTCTGCCCCCGGTCAGGATTTTTGAGGACTCAAAGGTATGGATCTGCTCCATTTATAAATCTGCTCCAATTGTTTCATTAGCCACTTTCTCTATAATATGTACTTCATTACATGACATCAACTGTAACTCAAAAGGATGTGTCCGCACTTCAGTACTAAAGACAAAGAGTGGTATCCCAAGGTACCTATATCTTTTTGTAAACATAAATTTCTTATGAACTTCAGGAAGTCGAATTGGATCCACCTCCCACAGGTCTGACCCCAGACTTTTAATTCTACCGATCTGCTCATTTATGAAGGTATGATTTATCTCTCTCTTCCTTGAACTTGGGAACACTTACCCTCCCCCTGCCAAGACTATGGACTTTAAATTTCCAAATTTAAGATTTCCCATTTAATTTTCTGAAACTATAACCCCTGGGGAAAGTGGAACCATAGGTTGTAGAGTTCCCTTATGAGTCCAGTTGCCAGTGATAAGTAGCAGTTACAAGAGGTTTCATAGCTTAGATATGGCATTTAGAAATAGCTGCAGACTTTAAGGAAGCATTTAACATTTTGGCTTCCAAAGAAGCCTTTAAGAGCCCAGATCCTCAGTCTAGGTGGTAGTGGCACACACCTTTAAGTCTAGCATTTGGGAAGAAGAGGAAGGCAAATGTTTGTGACTTTGAGGCAAGCCTGGTCTACAGACTGAGATCCAGGACAGCCAGAGTTAAAACAAACAAGCAAAAAAAAAAAAAAAAATAAGAAAACCAATGAGAAAACATACTATCAAAACCCAGATCTCAGCATCTTTTTAGAAAACTTTAATATACTAATTCTCTTTAAAATGCAAATTCTCTGTAAAACTCCAAAATTTTCTTTTAAAACAGTTTAAAGTCTCTCATCTGTGGGCTCCTGTATATTCAAAACTAAAGTAAGAACTTTCTAACTATACCAAGAAAGAAACAGGCCACAGTTGGAATTTAAAGAAAGCAATTCCAAAAGCAAACCCCAACAGTATAAATACCACAATGTCCTATGTCTGCAGTTTGTCTTCTAATCTTGATCAGGCTCCACTCCACCACCAATGCTCTTTTGGTGTTAGGTCCATGGTAACATCATCACAAATGCTAGGGTCTCTGGCTGCCACTGGGCTGCACATTCACCATTAGCCTTTCCTGGGCTTTCTTCATGGTGCCAAGCCTCAAGTCCTCTGCATGAACCCTTGAGCCTTGGGTCTTCAACTGCTGCTGAGACTATGCCTTCATTAATGGCCCCTCCTGGCCTCGTACAATGCTGAGCCTCAGCTGCTCCTCATGACCCTTTCATGCCTTCAAAACCAGCATCACCTGGTTGACTCTTACAGTAACAAGTTCAGCTGCCAGTGCAAAGTACAATCTTGGCCACCTCTAGAACATAAATTCTCTGGGCTGACTCTTAGCAAGTACCGCTAAGAAAATTTCACTTCAATGATTCTGGTTGCTTCTTAAACACAGCTGATTCTTCAACCCCAGGGGACCAACATTCACTGTCATAGCAAAGCAAAGGTTATACTTTGGCAGTTCTACTATCTTGTTAATCACAGCTGATTTTGCAGCTCCAGCTAACCAGATCCACATATTCTAAACAAACAGCCCAGTATGGTCTCCGCTGCTCTTTCAAACATCACAAGCCAGGCCTCTATCATCTGCACTGCTCCCAACATTCTTAACTTCCAGCCTATGCTCAAAGACTGTTCTAGATAAACTTCCAAAGTGCTTCCACAATGCTCTCCAACACCCTGGATAGGTCTGTCACAACAATACACTACTTTCATGGCACCAAGGTGTTATGTCCCAATCTGCCCTACCATCTGCCAAGAGGCCCTTGCCACAGCAATAAGACCCTACTTAGAAGGAGATCTCCACTTTTATCACTATATATCACACCATCCTGGTGTGAGGGAATTCTTCTCCCTCCCTCTCCCACCTCAATGATCAATTAATACCATTTCAGTTCTCCCTACAATTTAAAATAGTCCTTCATAAAATACCACTTATCCCATCCATTGTGTTCCTGGGAATAGAAATATCTCTTACCACAACCACAGTGTGTCCCCTTTAGCCTAATCTTTCTTTTCCTAAAAACCTAAACTTAGCCTCCCTCCAGAGTTTCCTGTGTAACTTTAATTAGCTCCAGCCCTGGTTCTCCCTCCCCACCAGTGCCCTACAGCCCCCTTTTGACCTCATTAAAGGAAATAAAAACTCCTCCTTCCCATGAGCCCTCTCCCCTGAGGCAGTTAAGTCTTTGGACATTCACAATATGGCCCTCAAGAATTTGTCACTTACTAGATATGACCCAACAAAGCCTGTACAGCCCCTTATCTTCAACTCCTTCCTTACTCTCATAGGAGCCTTACACCAGCCACACTGAATATTAGAATGGCTCCATACTCCAGTATAGAGTGTTCTTAGAATACTAACTAAAGTTGATGTATTAGCAGTTATGATTCAAAATAGGAGAGATAGGGTCCTACAAATTTTTGGAAAAGGGCCTGACATTCTTCTCACCTTATTTTCCCTCTCTTATATTCCATGGTTAATTAAAAACCACTCTTGATGTGCAATCAGTTTAATGTGCTTCCCAGGACAGATTGACAACTATTACCCTAACGAAAAGTGGGCCTCTGCCCTACCTCTGCTGTGATGGCTGCCCAACATGCTCCCCAATACAAAGAGCTCTATGCCATGTATTTGGGATAAAAAAAAAAACTTAATGGATCCTTTAACCTATTCTTAGACAGCATATATGCTGTTAATTTACTTCCTTGGCTGTCAAGATCCTCTATCAAAATAGGCAACAATCTGCTCTCCTGCCTGTTCATATGTGTGTCCACCCTCCTGCAGGGAAGGGCCACCGCCCTTTTCATCCAACATGTCAGGTCACACAGCCCACTGCCAGGCCCAATATCTGAAGGAAATGCCCTTGCTGGTCATGTGACCACCAGAGGAATTTTCATGAGCTCATTTGAACAGGTAGGCCAATTCCACTCCTGCACTCACATCAACATACAATGGCTTCATTCTTACTTCCCTGCATTCTTCTCGCCCAATTCCAAAGAATTCTAAAGACATGCTCCTCCCATGTGTCCATTATTACTACTTCTGCAATACAGACCATGGCCGCAAACCCTCGAGGTCTCAAGTCCAATGCCCTCTGGCAAATCGATGTCACCTGCATTCCTGAATTTGGCTGTCAAAAATAAGTCTTTGTAACCATAGATACATACTCTCATATTATATGGGATACAGTTCAAAGTTCAAAGAAACTAATCTGTCATATGCTCTCCACCTTTGCCATCCTGGACCTTCCCTAACAAATAACAACTGACAATGGCCCCGTCTTTATTAGTTCCCAAATTAAAACCGTCTGCTCACATCGGTATATCCTAGCACACAGAGTTCCTTACATTCCTCAATTCCAATGAATTCTTGAGAGAATCCATCAAACTTTAAAGAATCAACTTAAAAAACAAAAAGTAAACAGCTACCCTCCATCATACAACAGGCAATTGCCTTAATCACCCTAAATATATTCAAGATCTACAAAAACTCGAAACATTCCACCATCTCTCCCTGTTGGCACACTCTAGAAACACTCCCCTCCATTCTGGTATGATGACATGACCCTCTAGATAACATATGGAAGGGACCCGACCCCCTCCTTTCAATGGACAGGGGCTTGCTTGTGTCTTTCCACAGGACCAGTCCAAACCTACTTGGGTCCCAGCCAGAAATGTCTGACATTGCCCCATTAACCAAGAGAATGACTCAGCTCTCTCTGACAGACCAACCGAGGAAATGGAAAAGATGTCACCCCTGGAGGAGTCACCATAAAACCACTTGGAATGACATTCAAGAATTAGTAGCCACTGCCCAGGGCATGTGTCCTTCACAAACACTCTCTCCTCTATCCTCGTGGCTGCTTTTGTCATTCTTGATTATAACTCAACTACCTCTCACTAAAGAATTCCAGACCCCTGGTACAAACACTGGAGGAGGGGAATGACTGGAAAATTATTCAACCCTGCCACCTCACTCTCTCATATCCTAACAGAGAAATCATGGTCAAAAGGAGATTCTGGATCTGGTACTCAGTGAAATTTCCTCCTATTACTACCAAACCTAACCCCCTCTTTGCAGGAAGCCACAAGAAGATGGTCCCGTGGGACCTCTGCTCAGAGATGTCTGTCTCTCTGGGTCCCACTCGAATCCCAAATCCTAGTGCCTATGCAATGTCTCTGTTTCATTACTGTACCTTGCACTTCAGTCCACTTCTTACAGCTGTGCCTTTTAAGGCTTTACAAGGCATACCTTCAGTGCCTCGTTCACATGTTCTTCAGGATACTTATCTCCTTAACGCTCTTTCTGCCTTACAGGATTTTCCTCTGCCTCATCCAATATAATCTTTTAATTTCTAAACCAACATGTGTCAACTTTCCTAAGCTTCTCTAGTGCCAAAAATCTCTTTGTCCCTGTACCAACTCTTCCCTCCAAAGTTTCATTATTCCAGAGGTTTACATGATCCCAGCAACTGAGAAAAGACTAAGAAAGGAGAAATATCATCCCTTCCCTCAATCATCGACTTCTGCTTGAACCATGCCTGACCAGAAACAAACCATTTGGCCGGTGACCTCTGGGACAGGCCAGATCTGGCTCTGACCTCCACTGCTGCCAGCTTCACAGCTTCATATCTCTCCATGGACAGACAAACCCCTTTCACTGGGACTATTCTGGACTTGCCAACTTTTGGAAAGGATGTTATTTTAAGCTAATGACTCTAGGCTGGTAAAATGGGACATATATGTAACCCCCAAAACTTCCAGCAGGGTCTACAAGCCCATTACACATCCAATGCCTATATACCTTGATATTCAAAAACCCCAATAGCTTAAATCCTGCTGTACAGCAACAGATAAACAATGCTGCCAAAATTCTTACCAATAAAAGTATTATCTCTCTTTAAAAATTTAAATACAATTATTATTGGCTTTTTAAATAAAAACAAATCAGAAGCTGTAGTATCCCCATGGAACAGTCACGCCATATGCTTAGGAGTCAAGGGGGCTAGCTCTCATCCTAAAGAGCTGGCATAGTTTGTCCCCTCCTCTCTGAGCTGACAGACCATATACTACAGCAAAATTTCACCCCCTTCAGGTGGCAGGCTGCAATTGGCAGAATGCTTACCTGTTTTAACCCTTGAGTACCAAGGTACCCTCCTTCAGCCCCAACCATATAAATATGCTATGATCATTGCAATAAACTCTGACTGCTCTTCCCAGAATTATGTGTGTTCCATAAACTCTTGGTTCCCCTCCTAAGATGCCCCAGACATGTCTGCAACCCATGCCACGCTCTTCCTTCCAGTGAGCTACCTTCCAGCTACTAAGCTATATGGCTGATAATCTAATTGTCTGCTGTGGGAAGGAAGAGAAGCCCTTTGTGGGCCAAGGCAGAGAGAGAAACCCAGAATCATCATATGTCCTAGTTATGGTTTCCATTGCTGTGAAACACTATGATCAAAAGCAAATTGGGCAGACAAGTGTATGCTTGGTTTATACATTCATATCATCATCTATAACAACACAGGAACCTGGATGCAGAAACTGATGCACAGGCCATGAAGAGGTGCTGCTTATTGGCTTGCTCCAATGACATTCTCAGCTTCCTTTCTATAGAAGCCAGAACCCCCAGGCAAGGAGTGGCAACATCCACAGTGGGCTGGGCCCTCCCAAATCAATTACTATTTAATAAAATGCCCACAGAAATGCCGACAGTCAAATCTGATGGCAGCATTTTCTCAGTTGTGGCTCTCATCTCTCTAATGACCCCTGCTTTTGTCATGTTGACATAATATCAGACAGGCCACTAAGGTAGTATCTACCTATATGATTACCTGTGGAGGAACAGGCTGCCTGTGTCAGAGAATACACCAATGGCATCAAGAGGAACAGTTGGAATGGTGACACTAAGAGATGACAGTGGAGAAACTTGGTCTGGCCAAAATCAGCCACAGTTTTGGTGCAGGAATGGAGAAATTTTTTTTTTGGGAGGGGGGTAATTTTCCAGGAGGTCTGATCACTTCTAGACAAGAACTGCCCACAGGTCTGTAGTATCAAGGTATAGCCATAACCCATGAAAACAGGACAAGTATGAAGCTGGCACAGCAGTTTGACACAATCCAGGAAAAGCTGAGCCAAATGGTAGATGCTGTCATGCTGTCCTTCTCTCTTGCCTCTGATCTCTATGTGGCATTATTAGGGAATGCTTCTCACTGTGATTCATTCATGTTTTCACTCTAGAAAATTATTTCTGAGTCTCTTTAGAAAAATTCTAATTATTACATACCCTCATGCCTTCAGGGATTCAAGAATTTTCCTTAAACTTTGGGGATTGTAATGGGTACAAAAATGCTAGGAATCCCTTTACGAGGTTATGGGTAAAGAACTCTTCTGGTGCATTTACCCATGAACAAACTCAGGACTGAGGCAGTTAAGACAATATAACTTGATGATAACTCCACGGATATCAGGGCATTGTTTACTTGAGAAAATGAGATGTGATCTCCTTCTATAAATGCTCAGAGTTTCCTGGATATGTAGCTTATGAGATAGGAAGCTCTATGTGAAATGCCCCCAGAAAAATAAGAACTAAGTCACAAAGCTAAGATAGGTTGAAACAATCTTTACCCTACAATATAATATGAATGATTTGCTATTTATAATAAGACTAGTTTACAACAGGTTTTACATGAGGTCACTGAATTAGGAAACAAAAAGAATTCTCCAATGCAAAAAGATTTTTGTAGAGGTCATGAAGGCAAGTTAACCGCAGAAGTTTTTAGGCATAGAAAGCTGACTTATACATAAATCTCTAAATCAAAAATGATTTATACATGGTTCAAGGTCTGGGAACTTATGGAAATGGTTCAGATAAACACAAAATGTATCTCCTTGAAAACCATGAACATGTCTCTGTCCTGTGAAGAAGCAACCTGAGCAGCTGTGGTGAGAGCCAGCAGTCAGTAGTGGTGCAAAGATTCTCCAAGCCATGGGTTCTGACTCTCCTCTCCATTTGTCTATGCCTTACCTCCTAGCTGAAAACCTGCTAACTTGCCAGGGAGGCTAGCACTCAGCAGAATCGCTGAGGTCAGACAGCACAACTCTTCCTGCCAGGGACTTCCTGAGGTAAGAGTCAATGGAGGCATTAAGACAGGGGGAGAGACACAGAAGAGATGAGGCTACATTTTGAAAGTGCACCCCAGACCAAGGGAACCTTGTAGGCAGAGGTCACAGGAAGTGGATGTTCTGAGAATGGTGGACATGCAGCCTAGGAAGGGCTACCTGACCACTGAATGTTCTCCTCCCAAGGTGATAGAGTGCTGAAAAAGCCCTCCTTATTCCCCCTGTATAGGAAGTACAAGGTTGTGGGAGTTCTGCCTCCCAGGCAGGATATGTTCCAGAAATATCCCAGGAAGGACAATGAACCATGACAGGAAAAAGAACCACACATGGATGCTTGTTATAGGAGAGAGAGTGGCAATACACTGCCAGCGAGTAGAGAGGCTCAAAGGAGTCAAAACTCTCCATGGCTTAATAGTGCCTTTGTTTATTTTACAGTTTGCAGGTGTCAAACACATTTTGAAAAATTGTATGATTAAATTGTAGCCAGGAACGACCTTCACAGCTGTAGGTTAATCTCTATGGTTTGTTTTTACTCAGAAAATTTTTAACACAATGGTTCATTAATGGTTTGCTGGGTGTCATGCTAAGCAGATATATAGTTGCCAAATTTCTCAAAAGTTACCAAGGTTCCAAGAGTGAAGTTCATAGGTTTTAAGCTTCCTTCCTGTTTACACTCATTTACCAAGATTATGGTCATAAATTCCTAGCACATTTGTTTTATGTTTTTCACTATTACTAATTAAGGAAGCTTCCTGCATCTTCAATTACTTCGTTAACAATGGATAGGCATTCTCAGGGCTGATTATCTATGTGTTCTTGTTTTTCCAGGTGTGCTAACTTTCTTATCTAGGCTCTTTGGCCTTTGGCCTTTTTCTGGGGAATCAGCTCTTTGTTACTCCAAGAATACCTTTGTGAAGTGACTCCAATAGATATGAGGTGGTTCTTACATATGCCAGGACTTAAAGGAAAACAAGATTGTTACAATTTTTTTGAGTTGATATCACCATATTCTATAATGTGTCCCTTTCCAAGTTAGTAAGAGCTAGTTCAAGGATCAGTTTTAGCTCTAGTAATAATCGATGTAGACACCATTATTGATGAGACTGTCCACAGCTATACAATAAGAAGAAAGGGAGGGAGACGAATAGTTGATGAGCCAAGTCCTTCTGGCATTTCAGGGACTGGAGCCTTGTCTAACAGTCCTTACACTACCATTTATTGGTTTAGGCTGTAGCAAAAGATATCATGGAAAGTTGGAAGCAAGTCCCTAAATTCTGAATGCTGACCCTCAA
Source organism: Cricetomys ansorgei (assembly GCA_026225945.1). Classification (NCBI taxonomy): domain Eukaryota; kingdom Metazoa; phylum Chordata; class Mammalia; order Rodentia; family Nesomyidae; genus Cricetomys; species Cricetomys ansorgei. The sequence goes on along the minus strand of JAMJFZ010001100.1, from coordinate 8,523,531 downwards.
CAGCTGGAGACATACAAGGGCCAGAGAAGGGCCAGAATACCCCTGTAAAACAGCCTCATACATGACTTCTTCCAGGACTCTCTGGGCCTAAGGACAGAGGCTTTGTCACCTGTGAGCAACCCTTCTTCCACTTTCATCTTCATTAGTCCACTGACTCTACCAAGACAGGGCTTCTAAGCGCTTTCTTTCATCCCAAATTTACTTTCAGGAAAGTTTAGTCCTTCACTTACAGCAATATAAAATGACTAATAAGGCTTCACGGGTTGTCATGTTCCGGAAATGCTTGTGCTTTTATCAAACTACAGAATGTCATACCAGGCAAGTCATTTGGGAATTATTGTTTTTGTTCCTTTCTTTTGGTATGTGTGGGTATGTGTGATTTTTTCTTCTTTTAGACAACCTCACTACATGACTCAGACTGGCCTGGAACTTGCTATGTAGGATACCATGGCCTCAAACTTTCAGTCTTTATGCTACACCTTCTAATGTGGTGGGAATACAATCATGCTCCACCAGAGTATACTTGTTCAGAGTGAGTAATTTATACCTCAAGAAACTGTCAGGGAGCTTGAGATGAAACTATGTTGATGATTATAGATTTGACTGGAACTTAATCACTGGAGTGGTTGCATTCTTATAAGGAGACTAAGGATATGGTTCCGACCATGACCATGATGGACTCTCTTTTCTATAGTTTCTTGTCTTTCTCTGTCTATGCAGGCTGCTGAAGTCTGGCTGAGCCTGCTGTCTCCTCTTTATGCTATTCCACATTGAGCTGTATCATTTACATCATAAAACTCATTCTACTGTCTTTCATGGTTGAGACAAGGTACATATGAGTCTCTTGGTTTTCCTGTAGCAATGGAGCAAGAAAAGATCCTCAAACAGGAGAGAATGTATTAATTGCCAGGAGAGATTTTATGTGCTCTCAAGGACTGGAAGACGATGCATGTTTGGGCAACTAATGTTCTCTCAATCATGCTACCAATCTAAAATGGCTTAAAATTGAAGGAAGTGAAAGAAGAGGGATTAAGTCACTGATATATATCAATGAAATGCTTTGCTTTGGATGGATGAAGGCCTCCATTTATTTACTATGACAAAGGATCAGGGGATGAGTAATGATATTTGTTTAGATCAAATAAGGAATCAAAACATTTGTGGATCAACAAATCTGCCTACGATGCATGTCGCTTGATTCCGTTAAGTTAGAATCACAAAGGTATGTGACCTTTTTTATGGTACAAGAACTCAGACTCCTAGACACACTTGAAAACAGCTTTAACATTGAACTATATCCTTAATCCTAACTGTTAATTCTTACAAATTGAAAAAAAAAAACACTTTGAAAGGAAGTGTTCTGGGAGGAATATGTGGACAGCAGATGAATAGAAAACATAAGAAAAATATCTTTTTTCATTAAATGGTCTTTCAATATTTAATAATAATAAAAAGAAGTACCATTACAGTAGTAAATTACATATTATAGAAGTACTCAAGCATAGCTTTCCGTGAAGGTGCATGACCACTGAAGAAGAAAGGCATGACAGGGTATCTGAAGGTGCCAGGAGGGAACCTATATATCAGAGAACTCTTGACTACATTCAGGAAACTTACACACCCATCATCACAATCAACAAGTATGCCATCCTGGCCCAGGGGCTTCTCTATATAGTGACGAAATACTGGACAGGTGGTGAGGAGGCTGTAATGACTACCCTCCTTCACACACACAAGAAGAAATACACCGGGATCAAACCATTGGTTTCTACCCAATAAGCAGGTTTCCTTGCAAACACCTACAGCCCAGTTCCAAAAGTCCTTCAAATTCACTTCCCAGTAATATTTCCCAGAGATGAAGTTCCGTGATTCCCAGGAAGCAAAATAGTGTCCCTCAGAATCAGCAGGTGATTCCTGATGTTGATGTCGGAAGCTTAATCTTCTCATATCACTAAATAGGCTCTTCCTGTAATGGAATGTGATTGCATCTTCAAAGGCAATGTGCACTGTGGAAAGAACCAACTTTGTAGTTAAAATGATTATTTACACTTCTCAGGTGAGAGAGGAACCTAAGCAGAGTGAGAGCTTGATGAAAGAATTTTTGAAAATTTGTAGATGGTATAGAGGAGGAAGCTTCAGTCTACTTCTAGCAGGTGACTTTTAATTTTATCTGGCAAACAGAAAATGTATGTATTCTAGTGTGGTTCAGAGCAAAGTCTGACCTCATGGATCTCCGTCGAAAGCTATTCCTAACAGACAAGTAGTGACCGATTTCATACTGTTGTTTCAAACACTTTTGTAGCTTATTTACACACAAAGAAAAGCTTAATATGTATTAGAAATGGTTTCCTGATAGCAACTGTCTGTATTTAACCATGGCTCCTCTCATACTATTTCCCTGTGAAGTTACAAATCACATTTAGATCTAAAAGAGGGATGTAACGCTGCCTCTTGGCCTATCATTTGTTTTATTTTTATTGCTCATTATATATTGCTTTGTGCATTTATTTATTATGATTATTCTTTATTTATATCCTTAGCTGCCACAGAACTCAGTATGCTGACCACCTGTCTCAATCTCAGGAGCAATCCTTCTGTCCATATTTTTTATAGTGGGACTAGAAGTGAGCACCACTATGCTTTGTGTATTTTTAATCTATGTAGTATAATGCACTTTAAAAATCCAATTCCTAAATATTTACAGAACACATTCAAATATTTTCATCAGTATATACATTTAATTTGGAGTAGACTATCCTGAATGAATTTACCATTCTAATGGTAAATTAGAAACTAATATTATACTTTCAGTCTAATTCACATCCACCATTATAATTTTTTTCATTTATGTGTGTTTGTTTGTAAAATGACCATGTTACTAATAGGAATACAAATGTGGTTTACATAGTCTTATCTTTCTGGGAAGTTAAATTATTCATGTGTGCTAAATTTTTCTCATTGTTCAAGAAAATCTGTAGCGGAATATGGCTGTGTGAAATTCAATAAATGTCTAAATTTCAAAGTTCTATGTGAAAGAATCACATTCATAGGCCTGTGTAGTCTGAATGGAATGTAGAAAGAATCTTAAGAATTTTGATGCACAAATTTAATCCCAGTATTTAGGAAGCAATGGTACCAAACAGCTTTAATCCCAGTATTCAGAAGATAGTTGTGGTCTATCCCTTTAATCCTAAGACTGAACCAGGGTGGAAGCAGACACAGGCAGAGCTCAGAAGGAGGCAGTGCCAGGTTAGAATAAACTTTTGACATCAGTCAGATGAAGGACAGGCAAAGTAACTAACGAGAGGAAGAGTTATCAGAGTGAGTCAGAGTGAGGACATGCCCAACTCTCATGATAGAAAGAAGGGACTCAGCTCATAGCAGAATCAGTAACAGAGGCAATATGAGGGGAGCAGTCTGAAGAAGGCAGCGAGAGTTAGTTATGTTGGCACGACACATGGAACAAGACATAGAGACAATGAAGCACTCTGACAATACGGCAGAAATGCTTACTTAGGCATGATGGAGCAATTGAGTTACAGAATCAGGCAGGCTTGGGGAGAGACACAGAGGCAATTCTGCAGAACAAGTCAGTATCAGACAGAAAGTTAATCGGTTTGATGATGAGTAGAACAGTTCAGTCTGAGGCAGTCAGAGAGTCAGCCAGAGTCAGAAAAGATCAGTTAGAAACAAAGAGTAAGCTGGCTAAAAGGAAAAGATTGGAACAGCAGCTTGGAGAAGTGTTTGAGTTTAGTACAGCTCAGAGTTCAGAAGTTGCTTGTCAGAGTGGCTCAATCCACAGTAAGTCTTAAGAGACTTAAACATTTTACATGTATGGATGACAATAATGCTCCAGAGCTCCAGTACTAAGAACTGGTGATTTAATTAGAAAAAGAATAAACAGCCTTTACCAAAAATCAACATTTACACCTGGCATCTATGGCTACAGGAACTACTGGTCATATCATCAGTGCTGACACTTACCTCGGAAGCAGTTGAACCTTTCAGTCAGTCCAGTGATGGGCTGGCACTGAGTTCTGGTTTTATATCCAGGGGCATTCAAGCCTGTAAGGAATCACTCCTGGAAGAAGAAGACATTGATCAACCTTGGTGCTGAAGATGTCATAACAGTGATTATGATGGACAAAAATGGCTCAGAACTTAAATCCCTTGAGATAAAAACCTGACAACCTGAGTTTCATGACTGGTGCAAATGATAGAAGTAAAGGCCTGACTCATGAAAGGGGTCCTCTATCCTCCACACATGTAAAGGAGTATGTACACTCCTACTCATTCCCAGTCAGAAGATAATAGTAAATTAAAATTTAAAAAGTCACTAACAATACTTTTCTGATATCATAATTACTTCCATGGTCAGGAAACAATATAGTTTTCTCCTAGATGCTCCTTCTGAAGCCTTTTCTGCTGCCAACAACTTTCTCAGTGCTATCTGCCTCTTTCTTCTACCACAAGGAAAATACAGCCTTTGGGCCTCAATGCTTCTGAATATAAAACTAAAAATCTTAACATCACGTCCAGTTACATACACTGTTTCATCCATAGGTAGAAAGAAAAGACACTATCTGGTAAAGGAGAACAGAAATCCTACCCCTGAAAACAATCCCATATACATCATACACAGACGATTGGGTATTATCTATGAAGGGATTATCTTCACAAGGCTAAGGCAGCTTGGTCAATTTTATCATGTATTTCCTCATGTCCTTGCTTGAACTGATGACTAAACTCACCTTCTGAACATGTCATCCAAATCCTGCAAGAAAAACAAGAAAATTTTAGATTTCTGAATCAATGGAATACAGTTTGTTTAGAACATTCAGTTAAGTACCATTCATCATCACACCAACCAACTCGCTTAAAAAACCTCTTGCAAGTGGAAATTTGAGTGTTTCAGGAGAATGCTAATTTAGTACATTAACAGAATAGCATTTCTTGATGGAATTAGACAGTGAGAGTTAAATTTGAGAAGGACAGGTATAGTGATGGCATGCTGACTTTCAACACTCAGCTGCCTACACAGAGTTTTTCCTGGGCTAGTTCACAAAGCACAGAAGAATTAAGGATTATTCTAAACTTGACCTCACCCCTACGTGGTACCTCTCATCTGTAATGCCAGATACTGGGGCATTGAACCATGAGGTTATGTTGAATAGGAGGCCATCACATATCACAGAATAGGACCCTATCTCAAAAGACCAATCCTCCCAATGAACTCTCAAATACATTGCTTTCAAACAGGAGAAATTCAGTAGAGCTTTCTTAAAATTCTGCATAATATCCAATAGAGGAAAAAACTGGGTGTTTATAAATGGGGATGATTTAAGTTGGGCTTTTAGAGAAAAGAGATACAAAGGCAAAACATGAGGATATTTGACTCGAGGAATCTATTAATACAATCCAAAAAGATTTCTTCTTTATGGGTAGTACAGATTTACTTTTCCCCAGATCATTCCTAAAAATAAAATCTCCTGAAGGCAAATGCAGGAAATAGAGAAAGCTATCACAGCAGTGACAAGGGTGGGACTCAGACAATAAAGCCTTTCCCAGCACTCCTTCTCACTCACCTGGAGCAGCACCACATATGGCTCCTGAGACATTGTCATCAGCTCCTGATACACTTCTCTTAGCTGATTCCTCTTTTGGACCATCATGGCTTCACTTTCCTTGAGTTTCACTAAAATAGTTTGGCCTTCACTTTTTATACATTCTATGTGCTGCTTTTTTTTCCTTCAGAATGGATTGGATACAGTTCCTGATACGCTGTCTTGATGATTTCTTCCCCTAGAGACACATAGCTCTGAAGGAAAAGGGACATTCTATTTGGTATTTTCAGAGTATTCTATCCTCGTCTACTGAAAGCTTGTATGTTAAAATATGGCTTCTATCAGTGTACTACAAACATTCTGAAAATTACCTTCCCCACTTTTCAGAAAATTCAAATTCTTTGATTTCATTTATATCTTCTTTATTATTAGCACAAGCAAACAAACCCATTCTTTTCTTTAAACATTTTTATCCATTTAATGAGATCCAGAGCTATCTGAAGAAAAGGTATTCATTGATATTTTGGAAATTCCCTATTTACATGTACTCTACATATAAGTAATTAGAATTTATGGTGCAGTCAAACTTTCTAATGCACTTTGCTGAATTATCAACAAATCACTCATTGGTTTCAGACTTTTCTACCACTCAGCCAGGCCATTCTCTCTGCATGTGGAGTTGAATTTTATGCTCAGAATTGGACCCCCGCAGAAAAGACTTTCCTAGCACAGTGTCCTATGCCTAACATTCAATTTGTGAATGATAATGTTTGCAAATTTTCTGCTTCAAGCTGATTTTACAAATCTGCCTCTACCCGCCTTCCAAAGAGATATCATTCTGTTCGCTCTTTCTAGATTCTCTTGATTTTTTTGGCTCTTCTCCCATAAAGATGTCATTTCATTTAGAGGCCTTTCTGCAAAAATTAATAATGAATATCAATGTTAGATGGATAAATAGTACTGATGAAAAGGGCCTTGGACAATGGATATATTTATTTTAGGGAGAGCAGAAGGATCACAAAGTTCTTTTTGTCTTTTTTACTTCTGGTCACTATGAATTTAAGATTGCAGAAAACATAAATATAAAATACAACATGACACTTTGCTCAGTAACTAATGACTAATAAGCATTAGTCACTAATAAAGTGGCTAATAAGCATGACTTATGATCTAGAAACTTGCACATGATAAAGATTCCCAGATGCTTCTCTCCAGCCAATTACAAAGTACATTTTCTAATTTGTAATATAGTCATAGACAATGTTAAAGGACATACATTCACTATTTTACTTTCCAATGACCTGGGCATAACATATAAAAACCAGAAGTGATCCTTATAGTTATTGGTCTCCCAAGGGATGAAAGGCAAACAGGTATGCATATTACAGTCACACTTTCTATCCTAACTAATTAAAAAGTGCGACAATTCAGGAAACAATGGGTCAGTCATACTCAGGAGGAGCATCTTCCTGTGGTGTGCTAAGCCTCTCACTCCCCAGCTTTAACTGCTCTCAGAAACTTCACTTACCATTTGCTCCTCAGCAGCTGTTTCAGTGGGACAATGTCTGTGACCTCTGTGCTCCTGAGAGTCAGAGCAGAGTCGACAAACGAGGATCCTGCTCTCAACACAGAAGATCCTTTTTGAGTCCTGGTGAGTCATACACTTGTGCTCAGAAGAACTCAGGGACTTCATGAGGCTGGCTCCTTTCACAATGGACACCAGCTTCTTCAGAAGAATGTTGGTTCTGAAGTCTTTCTGGAGGCATTGTTCCCTACACACAGGACAATAGACAGGTAATTCCGTGTCTTCCCAGGAGAGGTGGAGGAAGCAGGCCTGACAGAAGCTGTGGCCACAGCTTATGGTGACTGGATCTGTAAGGTAGCTCAGGCAGATCATGCAGGTGAGTTCTTCCTGGAAGGCTTGTGAAATGTTTGACTCCATTTTCTTTTGAGAGTATAAAAACAGAATTGCTATGAGTACCCCAGAGAAGAAGAAGACCACACAAAATTTGACTCAAGGTGTGATTCAAATTTGTCTTTGACAAAACAGGGTTCATTTTTCACATGACCAAAAAGAAAACTAAGCATAGGATTGTGATTGTTGGTCATTTCTGTTTCTCTTTCCCTGAATGAAATTCACATTAGTCTGATGAACTTCTGCCCTAACATCTGTGTTTCTCCTGGAGACTTCATCTTAAATTGGAACCCTACTTCAAGAAAAGAGACATTCTCTGACAGTGCTTTAGAAAAATATACCATGGACTCATCAGTCACTAAAATCCACGTGTAGATATTATTGTAGATACATGTAAGTGGAACACTTCATTTTTTATTGTGCATCTGAGAAAATAAATCCCTACACTTCACATATATTTTTTTTGTTTTTTTGAGACTTGGTTTCTCTGTGGTAACTCTGGTTGTCCTGGAACTCACTCCATAGGCCAGGCTGGCCTTGCACTCATAGAGATCTGCCTGCCTCTGTCTCCTGGTTGCTGGGATTAAAGGTGTGTGCCACCACCACCCCACTTTTTTCTGGTTCACGCAATCTTTAGTAAATATTTTGCTGAGTTGTTATTTTACATCTTAATCATCAGATCCCATTATTCCAGACTTTGAAATTTTGAAGACTATATTAATTACTTCTTTCTGTTATAAAATACCTCAAGGGCAAAACAGTTTGTGTAGGTTCAGAATTAAAGGATATTGTCCATCATGGTGGAGAAAAATATAGAAATGAAGTTTATCAACAAGATTGTGGCTCTGATGCTGCCTTTTCTATCTTACCTGATTATCAGGTGTTTCTCCTTTGGTGTTTTTTCCGTATGTGATGCACTTCTAAGTAATTTGTAAATACAGAGAAATAACAAAAATTGAATACCAAACTGAAAAATTGAACCAGATTTTAACCTGATCCTATGTATAGGAATAGAATAATGTGATTAAGTTTCTCTACTTTAATTATACGTAGCCTTCCAACCTAATAAATGAATTAGTCACAGGAATAGCCACTTCTACTAAGATGGTGAAGTACTACCAAGCACCCCCTCAAATGCTGGGATATTCCTATAATTTATGATAGAAAAATAATAAAAAATTTTTTTTGTTTTCAAACTTCAGTTTTCACTTATACTTCCCAAACATATCTCCAAATTCTGATATTTTTTCAACAATTCAGAGAATTTTTATATATTATAAATGTATGTATTTATTAGAGGTGATAATCATGCTTCTTTGCAGTACATACAAAACAAAATGCTTTTCAAGTATTTTGGAGATTAGATAAAGTTCAGAATTAAAAAGAATCTTGGAATTACCTCTCTGAATAATACATTAGACCAACTAACCCTAACATAATCCTAACCTTAATCCTAATGATAAACCTAAAGTTTTCCATAAGTCTCACCCACATATGCACACAGAACGATGACTGAAATGGGAACAAACCATATCTGTTAAATAGTGAAAATATTTCTGAGCAGAAACCACACTTTGGCATAAATTAATTAAATTAATTTAATAAATAAAATAATAGTAATAAAATGAAAATAACTTAATAAATTAAAAACAGGAAATACCAAGGACTTTTCTTTTATAAATTGTGTACTCACCTGAGGAATTGTCTCTGGCCTCTGAAATGTATAGTGGGGGCACAACAATATTAGCTCAGCCCTGGGGTTCGATTTTCTATGTGTGGAGGTGAAAGATGGAGCAGTCACAGGAGGCAGAAGGTTTGGAGACATACTTTCTCTGGCCTGGAGAAGTCTGAATCTGCTGGCTGGATTCAGGAGTTTCCTTATAAATAGTCTCTAAAGACCACGCCCACTTCCTTCCACGATTGTATTAACTAATGCTAACCATTGGTTAGCTCTTGTAAACAGGATTATTCTGAGTGAGGATTGAATTAAAATTGTGGCCAATCTCCACAACAGGGTTTCCTGAGTCACTGCTTAGCTGGGTGTGGTAGCTCACACCTCTAATCTGGTCCTAGGCACTGGGCAGCTGAAGCAGGAGGACTTTTTAGTTCAAGGCCTCCCTAGGCTACATAGTGAAAAACTGTTTAAAATAAGACTTTTTTTTGCAACAATATATTATTATCCCTAAATATTTTGCAGTGTGCTTATATTTTTGCTTTTGCTTTCACTAAGGGAAGATATTGTGATGTCATCAATCTGTGTCAAGCCGTTATAAAGAAATAAAAAATACTCATTGTAGCTGGGTGATGGTGGTATAAGCCATTAATCCCAGCATTTAGGAGGCAGTGGCAGGCAGATCTCTGTGAATTCCAGCCAGCCTAGTCTACAGAGTGAGTTCCATCCAGGACAGATAGAGTGTTGTGGTATGTTTAGTAGTGGATAATTCTTTAGTTAAGATTCGTCTCTTACTTGTTTACACCTCTGTGCCATCCCCACCTTCCACCCCCGACAGGAGGTTCCTGTTATTTGTTGATGAGGGTCTGTGTGAAAACAGGAAGAAAACACCTAGGGATTGAGGGGTGGAGCAAGGAGGGAGGAGGAGTAGGAGGTGGAGGAGGAGTAGGAGCTGAACGAGGAAGAAGGAAGAACCAAGAGGAGAGCATGGGGTGAAGAAGCCTTGGAGTGAGCTCTCGGCCTAGCTGCCCAGATATAGAATTCCCTGAGATTTGACATGGTTTGTGATTAATAAAAAGCATTGGAAATTTCAACTCTGGACTCTCCATTAAGTGCCATAACGTTATTTTAACAATAGAGTTTAAACAGAAAATTCCTGTCTATAAAAACCACAAAAAAAAAAATTATCATTGTTTCTTTGAGAAATTTGTACAACTAGTTTGTATCATGCTCGGCTCACCTGCAACTGCTCCCAGATACGTCCCCTTTCTCTACCCAAGCAACTTTTTGCTTTGTAACTATTTATTGTTTTAAGAAACTCTTCCATAAATTCTCATTCTATTTCAGATTCCTCCATGGATAGTTACCATGCCATAGATTGGAGCAAAAATTGACTTAGCGGGAGTCATAGGGTGCTATGGGGTCACAGCCTCCAAGGTGAGAGAAACTGGCCCCTCCTCCTGCTTGCATCACACTACCCACTGCCTACCCCAGCTATGCGCAAACCATGCTAAGGACCATGACTGCTTATGCTCCTGACACCTTATAAATCCCCTGGCCCTTCCTGAATAAACGACCTCTGATTCCACTAGAACGGAGAGTCCAGAGACTTCATTCATGGCTTCTCTTTCAGTTCTCTGTGCTGAAATTCAGATCCTCAGGCTTACGTCTGAGCCCACGCCCTTCCTCCTCACCCCCTCTCCTTCCTAGCTCTTGCCTCAGCCCTCTCTTCCCACCCAGCCAGTGTGAAGGGGGTGAGAGAAGAGAAGGAAAGGCTGGAACACCCATGGAAACCAATAGATAGTGACATTAGAGTTCAGAGATTTGTAGCTCTTGTCTCTCTGGAATTCAGGTTAATCAACCAGAGCACAGTGTGGAAATGCTGCAGTTGTGAGAAAGCTAAGTAACTGTCATGTCTCCATATGTCTCTGATTGCCTTACACCTGGATGCTGTGTTTTTATTTTAATTTTAATGTGTTTTTGTTTGCTAATTTTTATTCTCTTATATAACACATACCAACACTCTTCCTCCCCTCACTTCACTCCTCCTGATTTCCCCTATTTCCTCTCTTCTCTGTGTCTACCCCCCATGTTGCCATCTCTACCTATTCGTCTCCCCAGAGCAGGACGTAACAAGACAGAACAGGGTCAGGTGCTATTCCCTATATCAAGTGTAGACTAGGCAAATCATCTGGAGGAGGGTCCCAAAGCAGGCAAAATGTTCAGAGACACAACTTCCACTCCAGTCTGTATGAGTTCTGTAAGAGCACCAAGCCAGACAACCTCAAGACACATTTGGGGGACACTGCAGTTTCCTTTTCTCTGGCTTCAGGCTCTGTGAGTCCCTAAGAGGACAGGCCAGTAGACTCCATAGGATTTGTTCACCTGGTGTCCTAGATTCCTCTATCTAGAACATGCTAAATACACACAAGAAGTGGTTCCCTGATAGTAGTCTCCTTTCCTGGTCCCTCTGATGCTCTTTCCTTGTGTGGTTATAATTCACATTTAGATCTAGAAGACAGACTCTAACACTGCCTCATCTCCTAATGATTTGTTTTATTTTGTTGCTCATAATTGCATTACTTTGTCTATTTAGTCATTTTATGCTTATTATTTAGTTCTTCTTGAGATGGGATTTTTCTATATATCCTCACTGGAAAATCTACTATGTTGACCAGGCTTGCCTTGGATGCATGGGCAATCCTCCTGTCTCTATGCTTTATATACTGACATTAGAAGTATGTACCACTATGTCTTTTGTGTTTTCTTTCTTTCTCCCTTCCTTTCTTTCTTTTTTTTTTTTTTTGTTTGTTTTTTTGTTTTTTGAGACAGGGTTTCTCTGATGTAACTCTGGCTGTCCTGGAACTCACTCTGTAGACCAGACTGGCCTTGAGCTCACAGAGATCCACCTGCCTCTGCCTCCCCCGTGCTGGGATTAAAGGAGTGTGCCACCACCACCCGGTGCCTTCTGTATTTTTAACCTATGGAGGGTAATGCACTTTAAAATTTTGATTCCTAAGATGTTTAAGGGAAAAAGTTCAGTTTTTCAAACATTTTATAAGTTGCTTTTCTTTGTCATAAAGCACTGGAGGCAGCTTCCTATACTGGTCTTGATCATTTCTTCCCATAAAGTCACATGGTCTGCAGGAAAGGGGGCATTCTAGATCAAATTTCAAGAGTATTTTATCCTCTTCTGTGGAAACTTTCTATGTTTATATTCAATTACTGGCTTCTACCTCTGTGGTACAAGTATTCTAATTTACTGTCCCCAATTTTCTGAAAATGTAAATACTTTGATTTAATTCCTTTTATTCTTCATTAGTTACATAAGCAACCATACTCACCCTTTTCTCTAAGAATTTGTATCTATTTAATGAGACCCAGAGCTACACATAGCAAAGGTATTGATTGATATTTCATATGTTCACTAAAATATGAAACTTCAGGTAAGGAATTAAAATTCATGGTGCAGTCAAGGATTCTAATTCATTGTGCTGAACTGTGAGCAAAAATCTCCCTCTCTGCCACACAGTTAGATAATTCTCTCTGCCCACAGAGTTTAATTATGCATTCACAATTAGAGATCAGCAGAAAATATTTACCTCCTAGATTATTCTATGCCTAATACAGAAATTATGAATGACCAAGTTTACAAAAAATCTGCCTCAAGAATCAATCTCAGACACATCTTCCAAAGAGATGCCATTCTTTCCTTAGCCTCTAGGTTTTCCTAATCTTCTCTCACAAGGATGCAATTTGCTTTAGAAGTCTCTGCTGTACAAAACAAGAAATATTAACTTTAATGGATATGGTTTTTAGCAATGAATACATTTAATACATGGAGGATAGACTGATAACAATGTTCTTTCTTCAATTTTACTTTTGATAACCATGAATTTAGATTCCATTTCATAGAAATAAGACAACATAATCCTTTGTTCAGATAAAGTTATTAAAAAACATGCCTAATTGTCTGATAATATTCTTCTCATTGGGTTTGACAGATGCCTCTCTTCAGCAAATTCCAATGTGCTTTTTCTAATTTATTCTCAAGTCATAGAGATCTTTTAAAGATATTTACAATTTCCCTTTCTAATGATTTGAGCATAATGTATAATAAAAATAGAAATGATCCTTAAAACTAGCAGACATTCCAGTGATACAAGTTAACAGGTTTGCATATTATAGCCACACTTTCTTTATTAGTTGTTTTAAAATTGCCACCATTCAGAAAACAGTGGCTTCCTCAGCAGCAGGACAAGCGCCAATTGATGAAATCATAATTTCTTCCTGTATTGAAAGTTAAGGAAAAAAGATAAGCACACCACAAATATATAAGGACTGTAATATATTGATGAAAAACAAACCCCTAAGACTTATTTTTTAACACAAATTTTTGCTATATCACTTAGTCATTTCTCCAACTAAAAAGTCTCCTGCTTCAGCTGCCCAACGTGTAGGACTCTAAGATTAAAGGTGTGAGGTACCACACTCAGCTAAGGAGTGACTAAGGAAACACTGTTATGGAGATTTGCTCCAGGAGATTGGTCCCAGTTTTAATTCAATCATCCATCTTGATAGAATGATCTTATTAACAGGAGCTTTCCTATTGTTAGCATTAGTTAATGCAATCACAGAAGGAAGTAGGTGTGGCCCTTAGGGACTATATATGAGGGTGGTCCTGGAACCAACCAGCAGACTGTGCATTGTCCTGGCTTGAGAGCGTGTGTTTCCACAGCTGCTGTCTCTTCTGACTGCTCTATCACCTCCACACATAGAAAGATTGACCCCAGAACTGAGCTAATTTATTGTGATTCTACCACAGAGGCCAGAGAAAATTCCTTTCGGTGAGCACACAATTTACAAGGGAAAATCCTTGATGTTCCTACTTTTTTAAAAAAATTTATTGACAAAGTGAGGTTTCTGCTTAAAGATGTTATTTTCACTATTTACCAAAAATGATTTTTCTCCCATTTGATCACCATTATTGGTATATAATATGGGTGACAGTAATGGACAATTTTAGATTTATCATTATGCTCATGCTAGTTGATCGGATGTATTGTACTGAGAGGACATTGCAAAATTCTTTTTAATTCAGAGCTTTGTCTAAACTCTAAAATATTATAGGAGCATTTTAATCTGTATGTACTGCAAGATCATCAGTTCTGATTAATACATCCACATACAGTATATAAAATGTTATCTGAACGGCAGGAGAAAGCATCAAACTTTTGAGATATGTTTCGGAAGTATTAGTGAAAACTCCAGTTTTAGCACAAGAGAAAATTTTAATGTTTGTCTGTTGTAAAATAAAGGAAGACCCCACCATTTCAGGACATGTTTGTTAATAGTTTACCATCTTGGTAGAAGTGGCAATTCCTGTCATAAGCTCATTTATTAGATGGGAAGCCTACATATAATTACAGTAGAGCAAACCAATCACATTAATCTATTCATATAAATAGATTCAGGTTAAAATCTAGTACAAATTTTCAGTTCAGCTTCCATTTTCAGTCATTTCTGTGTACTGACTAATTATTTTAGAATGAAGTGTCTCACGTACAGAAAAATTACCAAAGGAAAACACATGGCAATCAAATGAGTTAGAAAAGGCAGCATTGGAGCCACAGTTTCTTAGGTAAACTAATCACTGACAATGAGGTTTAGCATTGGTTTTGTGAGGTCCACAGGAGAACCAGGCAAAGCCATTTGTATCCATATGTATCAATTCCTGGAAGCTTATGTTATTTGTTCCAAGGAATCCAAGATCTTTTCCTTGTGTAGATATTATAAGAGAAGGGAAATGGGTACCTGTGGATAAGGTAACCCAGTTTCAAAGAGTCATGAAAGCTTAATCAACTGCTCAGTGACTCACCCCATACACTCGAAGCAGGAATTGTGTCCTTAGGAAGCAAGAACTTTCCAGAGATTTCCTCTAGGAGTCAATTTGTTGGTATTTAGAACACACATGGAATCCTCTGTGCATATGTGAGAAGTAGGGAGTTAGATTCCCTGCAGATGGGAAGATGGCCCCTAAGTGGTGGTGAGATTACAGTACCTTTTCCATGGGTACTGAGGTCTCAAATGAATAAAGGGCAGAAAAGGAGCTGAGCAGCAAGCATTTGTTGCCTTCTGCTTCCTGATTTTGGATGCCTTGAGACCAAATATCTCAAGCTCCAGTCAGAACTTTTTCCCACTATGATGGACAATATCCTTGAATTATGAACCTACAAGAAGTCTTACTCTGTATAGGTGCTTTGTAGCAGAAAGAAGTAGTTAATGGTGTCTTCAATGTGTTCAGGTATGGAACTCTAGGATTTGAATGATAGAGATGAAAAATCAGAAAGCGAAGTATTTAAAAAAGAATGTGTTAAGTAAGGGAATGTATCCTTGGACACATGATGACAGAAGGGTTTTCCTTGCATATATGTGCCATGAACGGCCAACATGTAGTCGATGGACTCTGATGATGTCATGGTGTATATGTTTTCTGAAACACTGACAGAGAATGTCTCTGGCCTTGAAGTAGGGTTCCAACTTTAGATGAAGTCTCCAGGAGAAATGCAGATGTTAGAGCACTGAAGGTCATCAGATTACTCTGCATTTTGTCAGGAAAAGAGAAGCAGGAAAGATCAGCAAGCAGAAGGCCATGCTTAATCCTCATTTTGGTCACGTGAATGATAAAGCCTATTAGTCACTGACAGGTCTGAATCAGAACTTGACTCTAATTTTGTGTGGTGTTCTGTTTCTCTGGGGTACAGTCCTAGCAATTCTGCTTTTCTACCCTCAGAATATGGAGTCAGACATATCACAAGCCTTCCAGGAAGAACTCACCTGCCTCATCTGCCTGAGCTGCCTTACAGACCCAGTCACCATAAGCTGTGGCCACAGCTTCTGTCGGGCCTGCCTCCACTTCTCCTGGGAAGGTGTGGAACTACCTGTCCACTGCCCTATGTGTAGGGAACCATGCCAACAGAAAGACTTCAGAACCAATGTGATTCTGAAGAAGCTGGTGTCCATTGCCAGACAAGCCTGCCTCCTGAAGAACTTGAGCTCCGAGGAGCAAAAGTGTGTGATTCACAAGGAGACAAGGACGATCTTCTGTGTTGAGTTCAGAGTCTTTGTCTGTCATCCCTGCTCTGACTCCCAGGAGCACCAAGGTCACCGACATTGTCCCATGGAAGCAGCTGCTGAGGGGCAAATGGTAAGTGAAGCTTCTGAGAGCTGTGAAAGCTGGGGAGTGGGAGGCTCAGCAGACCATAGGAAGATGCTCTTCCTGAGTATGATGAACCCATTGTTTCCTGAATTGTCCCACTTTTTAATTAGTTAGGACAGAGAGTTTGACTGTAACATGCAAACCTGTTTGCCTTTCATCCCTTGGGAGACCCATAATTTTCAGGATTATTTCTATTTTTTATGTACCTTATGCCCAGGTCACTGGGGCGTCAAATAATAAATTCATGCCTTTAAGAGTTTTTATGATTGTATTAGAAATTAGAAGATGTTCATTGGAATCAGTTGGAGACAAGCATATGGGAATTTCAATCAGATGCAAATTCCAAGTCCATTATGCTTATTAATTACTTTACATGAGCCAAGGTTTTATGTTGTACTTTTTATTTCCATTGATTGAAATCTAAACTTCATGGTGGCCCAAAGTAAAAAGTATACAAAGAACATCGTGATTTTTCTACTCTCCCTAAAGTAAATGTATTCACTTCCATGTGGTAGTCCGTCAGCACTCTTTATTCATCTAACACTGATATTTATCATTACACTTTACAGGAGAGACTTATAAAGCAAATGGCATGTGTATGGGAGAAGATCCAAGAAAATGAAGAGAATCTCCAAGCAGGGAACAGAACAATGTCTCTTTGGAAGGTATGGGTGAGACTGATACTTAAAATCGCCTACAGGCAGACGATATGCAAACTTGGTCATTCACAATTTGTACATGAGGCATAGGATAGTGTGATAGGTAAATCTTGCTCTAACCCCAAATTGTGAGTGTCAAATGCAACTCTATGGGCACAGAGACGTGCCTGGCTGTGTGGCAGAGAGGTGAGAGACAGTTTAGCACAGTAAGATAAATCTTTGATGAACCATGAATTCGGATTACTTATTTGTCGCGTTTCATGTTTGCATGGGTATTTGAACTCTCCATCTCCACCTTGTCTTCAAGTAGCTCAGGATCTCATAACCAGATAAAAGTGCTTACAGAACACTGTGGGGCTTCGTTGCTTGTGTAAATAATGAAGAAGACAAGAATCAAATCCATGATTGAATTTACATTTTCTGAGAGTGGGGACTGTAAATCAGAGTGTATGCAGCACACTGATAGAAGCACCTAGCTGACTTTAAACAGAAGGTTTCTGTAGACACAGATACAATATTCTGTATATATGGTCATGAATGTTCTCCTTCCTTCAGGACTATGTGATCCTACGGAAAATAAACATCAGGAGAGAGTATGGGAGACTCCCTGCAGTGTTTTATGAAGAGGGAAAGCAGCATATAGAGTGCATAAAAAATGAAGGTCAAACTATTTTAAAAAACCTCAGGGAACATGAAGCCCTAATGCTTGAAAAGAGGAACCAACTAAGAGAAATGTACCGGAGCTGATGACAATATCCCAGGAGCCATATGTGGGGCTTCTCCAGGTAAGCATGAAGGAGTGCTGGAAAAGTCTTTGTTATCTGAGGCTCACTTCTGAGCGCTATATCTAAGAGAGCTTTTTATATTCCGTGCATTTACCTTCAGGATATTTCCTCTTAGTAATGGTCTGGGGAAAACTAAATCTGTAATACCCAGAAAAAGAGAATAGCTTTTGAATCTCATTAAGAGATTCCCTAGGCATACCTCTTCATATTTTGTCTGTGTAGGTCCTTTCTCTAAAGCCAAACATAAATAATTCCTCTTTTTAAATATTCAGTTTTTACCTGTAGTCGATATGCAGAATTGTAGAGAGAGCTATTACTTCATTTCTTCCGTATGAAAGCTATGTATTTGAGAGTTCATTGGGAGATTGGTGTTTTGAGATAGGGTTCTATTCTGAGATACATGACGGCCTTCAACTCAGAATAATCCTCATTACTCAACCCCCAATATCTGCATTAGAGACAACATGTACCATTGTAGGGATGAGGCCAAGTTTAAAAGAATCCTTAATTAAAACTTTCCTATGCTTTGTAGACAAACCTAGGGAAATTCCCCTTTGAGGCAGCTGAGCATTGAAAAGCAGTGTCTAGTCAATATTCATGTCCTTCTCGATTTGCCCCATGTTCTGATTGCAACAAGAATTCCTATTTACTGCTA
The DNA here is from genome assembly GCA_026225945.1 of Cricetomys ansorgei. NCBI lineage: Eukaryota > Metazoa > Chordata > Mammalia > Rodentia > Nesomyidae > Cricetomys > Cricetomys ansorgei. Next base: position 8,505,062 of record JAMJFZ010001100.1, on the reverse strand, counting down.
ATTCTTTCCTAAGCATTCCCCTGAAGCACAGAAATAAATTAGCAGGTGGGTTGGTGTGATGATGTATGGTATTTATCCCAAAGTCAGAAAAAATCTTTGTATTCCATTGCTTCAGATATCTAAACATTTCCTTTTTGTTTGCAGGATTTGGAGGACATGTTCCGAAGGTGAGTTTAGTCACCAGTGCAAGCGAGGATCTGAGGAAACATGTGATAAAATCGACCCAGCAGCCTTAGCCTGGTGCAGATATTCTTTCTATAAATAATAGGCAATGGCTTGTGTATGATGTGTTCGGGATTGTTTTCAGGGATATGATTACTGTTCTCCTTCATCAGATAGTATTTTTTCTTTGTACCTGTGAATGAAACACTGGGCCTGTTGGTTAAATCTTTTTGTGTTGAAATCGTAAGTATGGAGGCCCAAGGGCTTTATTTTCCTGGTGGTAGAAGACAGAGGCAGGAGGCTCTGAAAAAGTGGTTGGCACCAGGAAAGGCTTCAGAAACAGCATCTAGGAGGAAACTATTTGATTCCTGACCACTGTGGTAATATTGACATTAGAAAATCTTTACAATTTTGATGTATTATAGCTCTCTGATTGGGAATGTGTGTGCCTGTGCTTACTTCTGTACCATTGCACATACGTGCAGGACAGATGATCATCTTTAGGAATCAGGCATTTCCTTCTACCATTTGATCCAGAGATGAAACTCAGGCTGTCAGGCTTTAATGGCAAGGGATTATTTACATTCTGAGCCATTTGTTTGAACTGGGAGAGAGTTTTTTCCACTGTAATCACTGTGATGGTATCTTCAGCACCAGGTAGATCAATGACTTTTTCTGCTTGCAGGAGTGACTCCCTGCAGCTGTGCATGCCCCAGGCTATGAGACCAGAACTCAGTGCCCAGCCCATCACTGGACTGACTGAAAGTTTCAGGTGCTTCCAAGGTGAGTTTCAGCACTGATGGAATGACAAGTCGTTCCTGGAGACATAGATGCCAGGTCTAAAAGTTGGTTGTGGGAATAGGCAGTTTATTCTTTTGTCGATTAAATCTCAAGTTCTCAGTCCTGGAGCCCTGGAGTGTTTTATCCTCCGTACTGATAAAAGATTTAAGAGTCTGTGACCTACTGCTTACTGAGCCACTCTGACTATCTTCTAATGAACTCAGAGTATATTGAACTCAAACTCTTCTCCAAGTTGCTAGTTCAAACTTACCTTCTGAGCCAGCCTAATGTTTCTGAGTGACTTCTTCTGACTCTGGAGAACTCTATGACTGCCACAGCCTGAAGTGTTGTACTCTTCTTCAAACTGACTGACTCTTTTCTGATACTGACTTCTTTGTGGAGCTGCCTCTGTGTCTCTGTGTGTCTCATTCAGCCTACTTGCTTCTGTAACTCTCTGTTCCATGCCACCTCAGTCAGTGTCTCTGCCTAATCCATATTCAGACAGCTCATCGTCTCTGTTTCTTGCCCCTGTAAGAGACCCTGTCTGCCTGCTTCAGACCTCTGGCCTCATACTGTCTCTCTAACTGACACTGCTCTGAGCCGAGAGTCTGTCTTTCCAAAGTAAGAGTTGGGCAGGTCCTCACTCTGACTCACCCTGCTGACTCTCCCTCTGTTTACTCTCTTTGCTGTTCTTCACTCTGAGTCATCTCACTTCCAGTCTGACACTGATTCCATCTGAGCTCTGCCTCCTGGATCTGCTTCCATACTGTTTCTGTCTTAGGGATTACAGGCATGGACCAGCACTGTCTTTGGAATACTGGCATTCAAGGTGTTTGCTAGCACTGCTTTTTGAATACTGGGATTATTGACCAACATTCTTCATATACATTCTGCATTCCATTCAGACTCCAGTGGCCTCTGAATGTGATTGCTTCATATTGATCCCAGGAATGTAAAGTCTTCCAAGTTTTCACACAGGCCTATTCCTCTACAGGTTCCCTTAAACCATAAGATAAATTTAACACACAGGAACAACTTTTTATGGAGATCCATGAGGTCAGACTTTTCAATGGACCCTCACTAGAATACACAATTTTCTGTGTGCCACATGAAATGAAGAGTCACCTGCCAGAAGTGGGCTGAAGCTCCATCCTCTATACCATCTACAAGTTTTCAAAAACTTTTTCATCAAGGTCCCAATCTGTTTCCTGTGAATATCTGTGACTTTGATGCATTTGAACCACATTCACCGCTCTACTCTTAGCCTACTCTGTTTTTATTTCTATATCCAGGAAGACTCTAGGTTGCTCTCACCTGAGAAATATCATTTTAACTAAAATGCTGACTCTTCCCACAGTGCATGTTGCTTTACCGATGCAATCATTCACCATTACAAGATGAGCCTATTTAGTGAATTGAGAAGTTTAAGCTTCAGACACCACCATCTGGACACACCTGCAGATTCTGAGGGATACTATATTGCTTTCAGGGGACCACGGAGCTTCAGCTCTGGGAAATATTACTGGGAGGTGGACTTGAAGGACTCTTGGAACTGGGCTGTAGGGGTCTGTAAGGAAACCTGGTTTTTGGGGGAAAACCAACAGATTGAGCCTGGTGTCTTTCTTCTTGTGTGTGCGAAGGAGGGTAGTCATTACAGCCTCCTCACCTCCTGCCCAGTATTGCATCACTATATAGAGAAGCCACTGGGCCGGGTTGGCATACTTCTTGACTGTGATGATGGGACTGTGAGTTTTCTGAATGTGGCCAGGAGTTCTCTGATATACAGATTCCCTCCTGACACTTTTGATTACCTGTCAGACCTTTTTTCTCCACTGGGCACACATGTCCTCAGGAAGCTATATTGGAGTACTTCCATAATATGTAATTGATTACTATTGTAATATTACTTGTTTATATTGCTACTAAATATTAAAGTTCTTTTAAATAAAAAAGATGTTTGCCTATGTTTTGGATTCATCTGTGGTCCACATATTCCACCCAGAACACTTCTTTTCATGGTGGTTATTTTTGTTTGTGCATGCTTGTGAGAATTCCTAGTTAGGACTAAGGACTAAGTACAGTGTTAAAGCTCTTTTTAATCATTATCAGGACTCAGCGTTGAATTCAAGCACCATCAACATGTCCTATCCTCTTTGATTCTAACTTAGTGGTTGCCTGAAGAATCACAGATATGCACCTACTTGTTGATCCAAAAAATGTATCGAATCCCTAATTGATCTAAAGAAATATCATCATTCATCTTCTGGTATACAAAAAAATAGCAGCCTTTTGTTGTGGTATGTTTAGTTGTGGATAATACCTTAGTTAAGATTAGTCTCTTACTTGTTTACACCTCTGTGCCATCCCCAGCTTCCACCCCCCACAGGAGGTTCCTGTTATTTGTTGATTGAGGGTCTGTGTGAAAACAGGAAGAAAAACACCTGGGGATTGAGGGGTGGAGCAAGGAGGGAGGAGGAGTAGGAGGTGGAGGTAGGAGCTGAAGGACAGGGAGAAAGCAGAGGAGAGCATGGGGTGAGGAAGCCTTGGAGTGAGCTCTCTGCCTAGCTGCCCGGGTATAGAATTCCGTGAGGTTTGACATGGTTGGTGATTAATAAAAGCATTGGAAAATCCAACACTGGACTCTCCATTAAACACCCGAGATTTAATTTAACTTTTGGCATACCAACGCGTGGCAAGAACACACGTGGGAAAGGAAGAAAAAAGAAGAAAGAAGAAAAACGAAAGGGCAGACAATGCAGGACAGGAGAGTCCTGACACAGAGTCTACAAGGAAATGACAGACAACGCGGGACAGCGAGAGCCAAGGCAGAAAAAAGAAGAAAAGAAGATAGAAGAAGCAGGAAAGGTAAAGTAAGATACAGGATAAATAAATAAAGAAGGAGTAGGGCCTCCTAAGGAAAAAGGAGAGCTAAAGAGAAAGAGACAGAATCAAAGAAAAATGCACACAGGTGCAGGTTAATAAAGTTTCAGGAAAAGAATCACAGCTTTATAGACCTTCTGTAAAAGGAGAAGGTAATAAAGAGAATGCTCTTTGAGAAGTGGGAGCCACAGTAGGACAGAAATAATAAAAGAAAATTACACAGAAGTCTCCTAAGGAAGGAGAGGATAAGTAAGAGTGGAAAAGAAAATTTTTCCATGTTAAAAATGGAAAATATTGTGACACAGGGCACTTGGGCTCTGTACAGTTTCGTTAAGGATGCCATAGGAATGAAAAAAGTAGATGAAGAGATAAATACTTCAACTGAAACTAGCATAATGCAGATTATGGTTTTTGTTATTCTGGTATTTTACATGGTATTATCAATAGCCATCATGGTATACTGTGCTCTTTCAAGGAAAACTGTCAGTGCAGAAGGAAAAGGGAAATCTCTTAGCCCTTTACAGGATATTGACTTAGATACAGGAGATAAATTCAAAGCAAAATCAGAAAATTTTAAAATGATGGAAAGAAAAGCAGAATCTGTTTGCTTCTCACAAGAAGCAGCCTTAAAAGAAATAGATGAGAAGTGGAATGCAAGAATGCAAACCTTGGTAGCAAAATTAAAACACTTGATGGAAGGAAGTAAAAGCCTATCTCAGTCAGAGAATTCAGTGCCTACTGTTCCACCTTATAATGCAATGTGGCAGCCAAAGATTTTAAGAAAACCAACTGTGGTTTATCCAGTAACTGTAAACAGGCTGCAGGGCTATGAGGACCTTGGATGGCAACCTACAGAAATGCTAGATTTAAAGAGATTTAAAGAGGCAATAGTAGCCTATGGAATGCACTCTCCTTATGTAAAACAGATATTGAACAAGTGGGCTGTTCAACACCGAGTCATTCCTCAAGATTGGAGGGACTTGGCAAAAGCTGTATTAGAAGCCGGTCCTCAATTACAATGGATTACATGGTGGAGAGAAGAAGCTTTGGCAATAGAACAACATAACCGAGCTAGAGACGTTAAAATTTTCAAAGATTAGTTGATAGGTGAAGGTTAATATGCTGAGTTGGAAGTGCAGATTCAGTTTGATGATAATATTTTGGCTCAATGTCGTACAGTGGCCTTAAATGCTTGGGATAAAGTTGAAGAGGCAGGACAAAAGTCTGAGTCATTTACTAAGATCATGCAAGGCCCAAATGAGCCATTCACTGATTTTTTGCAGAGATTGACTTCTGCTGTCCAAAACACAGTTTCAGACTCAGAAGCAAGGGAAGTGTTAATTAAATCTCTGGCATTTGAACATGCTAATTCAGAATGCCAAAAGGCAATAAGGCCATTAAAAACAGCTTGTTTGGATCAATGGATTAAAATTACTATTGATATTGGATCCAATGCTTACAATGCCACTATGATTGGACAAACAATTGTTCAAGGTCTTAAAAATCAAAAGGTTAGATGTTTTGGCTGCGGAAAGTCAGGTCATTTTAAAAAGGACTGTAGACAAACGGATTCTAGAAATAATGCTTTCTCTGATAATAAGCCAGGAAGAAAACCTCAGTTTCCTGGTATATGTAGAAGGTGTGGAAAAGGCAGACATTGGTCTAATGAATGTAGATCTGTAACCGATATTCAAGGTAATTCCTTGCTGTCAGGAAACGCCTTTGGGGGCCCGGCTCAGGCCCCTATCACAGAAAACACGAGCCAACAATTTCTTACCAGCAATGGATTAAATCACCCTCAGAGAGATTAAAACATGTAGTGCCTGTTGCTAAAGACAGTAATGCTCTAGAATTTGCTATCAAGGCAGTGGTAATTTGAAAAGTACTGAAAAACAGGTATTTTGGCAAACAACTATAAATGATCAGAGACCTAAGTTAAAAGTACAGATAAATGGAAGTTTGATTGAGGGCTTATTAGACACGGGAGCTGATGTAACAGTCATTTCAAAAGACTGCTGGAATTCAAACTGGCCTCTTGAAGAGGTATCTACTAAGCTCTTAAGAATAGGAACATTTTCTCAGATAAAACAGAATATAACAGGTGTAAAACGCATAGGACCAGAAAGCGAAATAGGAAATATAAGTCCATATGTGACAGATCTAGGTATAAGTTTATGGGGAAGAGACCTATTAAAACAATGGAATGTACAGATTAACATTCCTTTGATCTTAGAGACAACCTGTGTGATTCAAGATGCTATTGATAAAGATATTAAAAAATGTTATCAAAAACAATCACAGACTGTCAAGGTTGTCCATAAGCAGGACAGAACAGGTATTGATAATAATGCTCAGCCTGTTAAAAGGTATCAATGTAAAGTCATTCCCCAAGAATTCTCAGATAGTACCACCTTATGTCAATATTTTGTACAAAAGCCACTGAAAGTTAATATCTGGTTTAATGAACCTACCATTAGGTTACCTACTCAAGAGTTAAATAATTCATTTCAAGCATTGAACGGTGATTCAGATTTAAACAGACAAAAAAGTTTAACAACAGCAGAAAAAGAGTTAACTCAGGTAGAAAGCAGATTACAGAATGCATATGTAAATTACCTAGATCTCAAACTTGATTGTGTGCTTTCTGAATGTTCCTCTACTGAGCTCATGATACAAAAGGAAGACAATATTTTAAAATGGATCGTTGCACAAAGCAACTCAGAGAGCTTGGGCAGAATCTACACTGCCTGTGTTAGAGTTTTTCTCTCAGCAGCTGCTTGGCTATGGTTGTTAAAAAACAAGCCTCACTATGTTCAGAAGTTTGGACCAAAAATTCAGCCAACTGGTCCTGGTCCTCCAGGGAATTGGTATTTGGTTTTATTTGATTGACAAAAAGGATTTATTTTACCTGTATTTGCAAGTTTGTTTATGATTAATGTTGGAAAAAAGTTCCAAACTTCCCAGTTTGTCATGGACTACAAAACCCATAAGGCATTGCAGTGGCTAGATGTTCCTGTTATCAGCCACAGCTACAACTCCCGAGGCTGCCATATTAAATGAATATCCAGCAAGAAAAGGACAACTTATTGGATTTTAATATTCTACATGATAATTAAAACTTCAGCTAAAATTTAAAAAAGAAAGGGGTATAGGATATATCTATACTTGGCTATTTTAACCTCAAAAGATAATGTTTAAGCATTTTGCTCTAATAATAATATCCTGGAGTGTGAAGACTCCACCCCATGTCGGGGAAAGGTTGTGTTTTTGTCTTTTCAGAAATGAGACATCCTACTGATGAAAGTATCCAGAGACCACTGGACTGAAGAGAGACATCAGAGTATTCGGGTTACTGTCCAGCCTTCAACCTCAAAATGGATCGTTGAAGGCCTTCCTAGCTGCCTTGCTCCTGTGCTGCTTATAAACCAGAGGCCATGGATTAAAAAAAAATTGAATACCCCAGCTAAATACAGAGGTTGGCAGTCAGAGACGGGATATGAGGAATATGACATAAAATCAACCTAAGGCAGGTTGCTGATCATGCTATCAGTAACCCAGAGACAGGTCAGATTTATTGTTCATTATTTCTCTCCTAAGACAGATGCAGTCATCTTGAAAAGGGGAAATTTGGGAAGCTAATGGCTTCATATCTTGTCCTCTGAAATCATCTTGGAGATGACTGTGCAGCTGAAAAGGGAGCCTGTTTTGCAAATTGAGACAGCTCTCACAGTGCTCAACTGTGATAGAGATGCAGATCCCTGCCTACAGGGAGTCTGTTTTGCCAAACAGACCAGTGAAAATTGAGGCAGCTTCCACAGTGCTCAACTGTGATGATGCAGATGCAGATACCTGCTGATTTTTACCACATTGTCTTCTGCTACCTCTGATTCTCTTAAAAGACATTTGAACTGCGCAAGCATTTTGCTAAACATTGAACTTTTATGAACAATTGGTGAACTTTTATGAACACTTGGTGAACTTTTATGAACAGTTGGTGAACTTATATGAACAATTGGTGACCTTTTATGAACAATTGGTGAACTTTTATGAACAATTGGTGAATTTTGGACTTGATACTTGAAGTGATAGGACACTTGCAGTCACAAAGACTTTTGAACTGCATGAGCAGTCTGCTGAACTTTGGATTTGATATTTGATAGGCTAAACTTAATGTATTAGCTTCATTTGATTGAGTCAATATTGTTCTTATTTAAACACAAAGGGTGAGATGTTGTGGTATGTTTAGTTGTGGATAATATCTTAGTTAAGATTAGTCTCTTACTTGTTTACACCTCTGTGCCATCCCCAGCTTCCACCCCCCACAGGAGGTTCCTGTTATTTGTTGATTGAGGGTCTGTGTGAAAACAGGAAGAAAAACACCTGGGGGTTGAGGGGTGGAGCAAGGAGGGAGGAGGAGTAGGAGGTGTAGGTAGGAGCTGAAGGACGGGGAGAACACAGAGGAGAGCATGGGATGAGGAAGCCTTGGAGTGAGCTCTCTGCCTAGCTGCCCGGGTATAGAATTCCGTGAGATTTGACATGGTTTGTGATTAATAAAAGCATTGGAAAATTCAACACTGGACTCTCCATTAGGCACCCAAACTCTAATTTAACAGCCCTTCATCCATTCAAAGCAAATATTGTTGTCTTATAAGGAAAGGAAGTGAATTACTTGCTCTTCATTCACTTCCCTTAGTTTTGAATCCATTTTAGCTTTGTAACATGTTTGAGAGAAAGCTGAATTACTTGCCCCATATATGCATAGTCTTCCTGTCTTTGAGAGTATACACAAAATCTCTGCTAGCATTTAAGACATTCTCTATGTTTGGCAGACCATTCTCTTTCCACTGCAGCATAAAAATCAAGAGCCTCACATGTACCTTGATTCAACCATGAGTGACAGTTGACTGAGTGTTGATGGGGAAATGATACAGCTCAGTATGGAAGAGCACCAAGATGAGACAGCAGGCTCAGTATCCTGCATAGGCCATTTTGCAGTAAAAGACAAGGAAGTATAGAACAGAGAGTCCATCATGATCTGAACCATACCTTTAGTGTCCTTATAAGTATGCCTCCACTGCAGTGATTAAGTTGTATTCAAGTGTCTAGTCATCAACCTGGTTTCATCTCAAGGGTCCTGACTGCTTCCTGAGGTAGAAATTACTCACTCTGAAGGTACGCAATCAGGTGGTGCATGCTTTTAATCCCACCACTGGAGAAGCTGAGCGAGAAAGATTGTAACTTTAAGGTGATACTACCCGACATCTCAAGCTCCAATCCAGTCAGAGTGAGTCATGTAGTATGAATGCCTAAAAAAATAAAAAGAAAAGCAAAAGATAGAAAAATCACCCCCTCCCAGACAAATGAATACAACAACCTTTTTCAAATTAATCACCTGGTGTGCCAATGTCTAGTTTGATAAGAACACAAATATTTGTTATTTTGGGAACATGGCAGCACTTGAAGCCATTGTATTCCTGTATTTTTGCTCTTAGTGAATTCCTAAGCTTCTCTGAAAGTGAATTTGGGGTGAGAGATCGAGCTTGGCTGGACAGCCTCTGTAGGATCAGGTAACTAAGGAGGATAAAGATGAAGGAGGAGTGAGAGTGTAGCCTGAGTGGCTCACAGGTGACGAAGCTCTTGTCCTTGGACCCAAAGCTCTGCAATGGGACGTGCTCTGCATCCTGCCATCAGCATGACGGACTATGTACTTTCAAGCTTTCGAAAATCTCCATTCAGTTGCTTTTGTCTGACAGAGAAGAAAAGTACCTAATGCAATTGGTAGCAGTTTAAAATTTCTTGTCACTTACTCTTCAGGTGTTTCTTACAACTGGGTTTGAAAACAGCATGGGAACCAACGTCTAAGTCTTCGTTTTTAGAATCAATTCAAGGGGATGAGAATGTTTAATTGACAGCTTTTCTGTACCTATGGAAATAACCAAGCCTAACACAATGAATGCTTCATTTCAGCAAGCGATGAAATTTGGAAATTATCCACAATCACAGGTAACTTGTCACATGTGAATGTGGCCATAGACTAGAAGCCAAAGTCTTTCTATATCACCCCCATCCTCTAGCCTTGACATGACCAGACCTTCGACGATCTCACTGATTCATTCACATTCCCAGACATGCTGTGTTACTCTTTATCTAACACAGTTTTTCCAGGAATGCTGAAAAGAATTTATGTGTCACTTGAGGATGTCACTGTGAAGCTCATCTGGCAGGAGTGGCAAAATCTCGATAATACTCAGAGGATGCTCTACAGGGATGTGATGCTGGAGTCCTACAGCAGCCTGGTGTCAATGAGTTACTAAGTCTCAGTAGAAAGAACTTTCAGTGTAATAAAGATATGAGCACGTGTGAGGTTTAAGGCTTTTTAGGGGTAAGGTTCCCGGCGTTGGATTACTTGATTGTTCACTGCTCTGTCATGAAAGGTCCACATTTTGCCGTTTTATTGCTCAGACTTTAACACATGGTTTTAAATTTAATCAAAATCCTTTCTAGCAGATTTTTTCCAAGTCCTCCAGGATTTCTTAATAGCAAGAAAAATCTGTCTGTCTGATCTCCAAATTAGAACAGGGAGCAGCAGAAGAACATGCAAACCAAATTCTACCAGGTTATTCAGTTCACAAGTTAGAGGAGATCGTGTCTAGCACTGGCTAGGTATGTCAACAATTATTCCACATGTTACATATCTGAGAGAGTCAAACAGGTTCATTATATAGCCTGCAGAGATAATTCTCTGTAGACCAGGCTGGCCTGGACTCAGATCCTGCACCACAAGTTCTCTGCAGACTGTATCCAGAGATGTGAAAATAGACATGTGGGTCCTCTGGTAATCAGTATTATTACTTTGCACAAATTCTGTGATTTATGCCAATGCTTGATTTATAAATTTGTTCTTTAATAGTATGAGACTTCTTTTAGGCTATGATGTTCTGGTATTCGTTGAGGTTGATATACATTTTTGTAATGTACATTCAATTTTATAGGATTTTCTGTGTCAAGTGAATTCTCTGATGAATGCTGAGGTGAAACTTCTACTGAAAATTTTCCACAATGTCTCCATAGTGAGATTCCCCACAGGATTATCTCATTCTAAGAAGGAGTGACCTTTGCAAATTTTGTAATGTTTACATTTTACTTTACATTTCACTTAAGGCAGCAGTTTCCAACCTGTGGGTCATGACCAATTTTGGGGGAGATAGACCCTTTCATAGTGTGGCCTAAGACATTCTCATTTCTGATATGTATAATAGAATTCATAACTGTAGCAAAGTTACAGTTATGAAGTTTCAGTAAAAATGAATTTATGGTTGATGGTCACCAAAACGTGAGTAACTGTATTAAAGGGTCACAGCATTAGGAAGGTTGTAAACCACTATGCAAAAACAAAGAGAATCCCAAGAAAAAAGTATCTGAAAACAAAATGCCCCTTAGAGAGGGGAATAGCCAATTGATAAAAATTATAGAACTACCAGAGTAAAATGTCAAATAATACAAATCAGACATTGGAGTCATGATAAATTTTAGAAAACATTCATCAAAATGAAAGGTAGAAAAATACATGAAAATTATTCTTGCAGACTACACAGTGAACATGTATGGGTCCTCAGATATGGAACGTGGAATAAATCAATGAGTTTACAATGAGTTACACATTACATTAGATATGATCTCCTCATCCGTGTGTACTCACTAACACGGCAAATTGATTTGAAGGATCTTATGCTTTCCATGCCTCCACTCATATTCCAATGTGAATATCATGTTTAGAGTTGCACTGCCCAACAATCAGAAGTAATGTAGGACTTGTAAACATTTTGATAGAAATGTCCTTTGAAGAAACAAAAACAATTTTATGATATGTGCAACAGAAGTGTAAAGGTGAACATTACATTAGAGAAGAGTTAATAATTAAATAACTTGTCCTAGAATCATACCTCTAAAAAGATATAAAACTTATATGCACTCAAATCTGTACTCCAGTGAAGTACTCAATGTATGTTTAATACAAGTGTTTGCTGGATGTCCAGGTGACTGTGGGTGGTCATGGTGACTTTGGGAGGATCAGATGTCCACAGGTGCCTCTGGGAAAAGTGGGTGTCTGTGTAAAGTCTGGCTGTCTGTAGACATGATGGAGGCCCACATGATGCCTGTGTATTTGTTGGATTACATGGAACCCAGAGGAGTTCCTGGTACCTGTGGAATGTCTGGTTACCTGCCCAGTGTCCACATAATTGGATGATGCCTAGGTACGTACAGGATGTCCATGTCCATGATGGATGTCCAGGCACCTTCTGGATGCCCTTGTGCCTGTGAATGTCCCTGGCACATGAGGGATATCCTGGTGCCTATGGAAAGGCCAGATGCCTATGGGTGCCTGTGGGAAGACTTGGTGCCTGTGTGATTCCAGGATATGTGTGGGTTGTCTGTGTCCCAGCACAGTGTCTGGACATCTATGATAAACTCTGGAAGGTCCTGGTGATTGCTAGATGACCTGGTGCTTGTGTATCTGGGTGCTTGAGGAATGACTGGGTGGCTGAGGGTTGCCCTGATCCATGTGGAATGTTGGTGCACCTGTAGAATGCCCTAGTCCTTACAGGATACTAGGGAGCCTGCTTGGTGTTTGGGATTGGGTAGTGAGGTCGAACTTTGGTCATAATTTGTCATGCTTCATCTCTTACTATTATGGACCTGGTGAATATCCATGATTAGATCAGCCTGCAAAGACCATAGCGATGCCCATGATCCATGCTCTTTCCATACAAGAAGTTTCACTTCTGATGCCATCTGTAGAGCTGGGTTTGTCCATAGATACTGCTTAAATTTGGCTTTATCATTGAAGATCTTATATTTTCCATCTATGGAGTTGAAAGTGTTGCTGGGTAAAGTAGTCCTGGCTGGCATGTGTACTCTATTAGTGTTTGTAGTACATGTCTCCATCCACGCCTTGCTTTCCCCATCTTCATTGAGAAGTCAGATGTTAAATCAATGGGTTTATCTTTAAATGCTGCTTGGCCTTTTTCACTTTCAACTTTTAATATTCTTTCTTTTTTCTGTACCTTAAATATTTTGATTATTATGAACTATGGCCACTTTATTTTCTAATCTTGTTTATTTGTTGTTCTGTGTGTTCCTTGTACCTTGCTAAGTACCTCCCTCATTAGGTTTGTCAAATCTTACCTACATGTTGGGCTATTAAGAATAGTAACATAGACTATCCTTTTAGAACAATGCACGTAAGACAGAGAGATCATCAGGCTGGAGGGTCAAAAGGAAGGTGAATGTTCGAGAATTTGGCATAGGAAAATCTAGGGTGCTTGAAGAATGTTGCCTCAGGTGGACATTCCAATTCATCTCTCCCAGTGTTTTTGAGCACCCATGAGGACCTGGTTCTTTCTGTAGCATGATGAAGTAAGGGATTGACAGAAGAGTTGTGATGCCCTTTAATGTCAGGAGAGATTTTGTGTGCTCTCAGCATCTTGAAGTCTATACTTGTATGGGGCAGATAGGTAAGGTAGAGCTACTGAATGAGGAGAAAGCAAGGGGGACTGCTGAAAATGATGATGATGAAGTCAATTCCAGGTGGTTGACATGCCCATCCAAGTAAAGTTTAAATGGAAAAGCAATTTTAGAAGCTATTGGTCTTTGAATCGATTCGATTGATCGACTTGTCTGTTTTTATGCCAACATTATGCAATTTTTATTGCTATTTTATTACTATTATTGCTATATCCCTGAAGAACAGCTTGAAATGAAAGGATGGTCTTGAAGTAGGGATTAGTACCTAACCCTGTTCCATCTCGTTGTTACCGTGTTTGAGCAGTAACTCTGGTAGGACTGTTCTTTCATGGGAAGAGGCAGGATTGGAAAGGAAGGTGTGGATAGGGGTGTAAATCTGGGAGGGAAGGGATGGGGGAGGATGAGAGGAGTGGAGGAAAGGCTGGAGGGGTGTTGAGATATAAAATACAAGAAAAGAAAAATAAACAAATAAAAAATAAAATAAAAAGAGAAAAAGGGATGGTGGCATAACAGGAAGTTCCTCTCTCTCCTTTCTCCTCACCTCTCTCTCTCCATATATATATATATATATATATATATATATATATATATATATATATATATATATATATATAATGTGTGTGTATACATAAATATATATACATATATATATACACATCAAACATTATATGTATTCACACACATATATATATATATATATATGTTTATATACAGATATGAATGTGTGTGTGTGTGTGTGTGTGTGTGTGTGGGTGTATATATATACATAGTTTGGTAGAGCATATCTATTTAGATGCTGCTTCCATTTTCTTTTTTCATGTTGGAGGGTCTCATTTTCTCCATCTACTGTTGTTGAAAATTTGCTGGATATACTATTCTGGGTTGGCATCTTTATTCTCTTACAATTTTGAGAACATCTATGTTCTATGGGGATTTTCTAGTACTTAGATTCCTTATTGAGAAGTCAGGTGATATTTTAATAGGTCTTTTTTTTTAGTGATACTTGGTCTTTTTTTTTTGCACCTTTCAATATTCTTTCTTGTTGATTATATTTAGTGTTTAGTTTATTATTTACTGTGGAAAATTTCTTTTCTGGTTCATTCTGTTTGTGTTCTCAATGGTCCTTGTATCCTGATAGGCAGCTCTTTCTTTATGTTAGGGAAATTTTACTTAATCATTTTGTTAAAAATATTTTCTGTGCCTTTGAGCCTTTGACCTCAGTTTCCCCTCCTTCATCTATTCCTACTGTTCTTAAATTTCATCTTTACATAGTATCCCTATCTCAGTTTTGCTGTTAATATTTGTGCTATTTCTTTAAACTAACCATTTTCTATCTATTTTTTCTTTCTTCTTTCCTTTCTTTTCTCTCTTCTTCCTTCTCTTCCTCCTCCTCCTCCTCCTCGATCTCCTCCTCTGCTTAGTCATCGTCGTTGTCATCGTCATCGTCTTCCTCCTCCTCCTCCTCCTCCTCCTGATTCTCTCTCTTCAAGAAATGATTTCTCTGTGTAACCCTGGCTCTTCTGTAACACAGTTGGTAGAACAAGCTGACCTTGAACTCAGAAATCTCTCTGCTTCTGCCTCCTGAGTGCTTTGACTATAGGCTTGTGCCACTTACCCTTGGCTCAAGCCTTACCATTTTCTTTGTCCAATGTATCCATTTTTTTTCTATCATGCCATCAATGCCTGAGATTCTCTCTTCCAAGTCTTATATTCTCTTGGTTACGTTTGCTTCTGAAGGTCCTGTTTAAGTTCCTAAATTTTCAATTCCAGTTTTCCCTATGTTTATGTTATCTTTTATGATTCTATTTACAATTTTGGGTAAAGCTATTTATTCATTTCCTTCCACTGTTTGTGTTTTTTTAAAATATAGATTTCATTATGAGATTTATTAATTTCCTCTTCAAGGACATCGATCATATTCATAAAGAATAATTAAGCACTTTCTATTATGCTTCAGTTATGTTGTAGCCCTCAGGGCCTAGTAGGGTAGGCTTGTTAGGCTGTAGTGGAGACATATGGTCCTGATTGTTACTAGTTTTTCACTTGAGTTTAGGCATCTGATTTTGGAAGGAGTGTAATTCTAGGTAGTAAGATATGTTCTGGTCTTTTTTGTGAGGGTGTTTTGTTCCTTGTTTGCTGTTGCCCTCCCTGGTTCTTAGGAGGGTATCTTGACAGTGTGTTGCTTTGTAGGGAATTTTTCTGGAAATCTGGTAGGTATGACCATGGCAGTATCATGTAAAACATATTTCAAGGAATTTTGAGCTGTCACTTAGTGTTGAGGATAATCTGGTTGGTAGTCCTACAGGTCCACAAGAGAGAGTTAAGTGGGGTTTCCACTAACCTCAGTTTAGTCCCCTTGAACTGGGGGCATAGAATGACAAGAGTCCACAACAACTAGTCTGGTACAGTGCTAGGAGTAAGACTCAGGAATGGAGGTGGAGGATAGAATTGAGAGTGAAGATCTGCAGTTTGTTGCTAAGTCTAAACATGCTGTTCATCTCGTGAGATCATCGTCTCCCAGCACAGCTCACTTGTGATGGTCACATATTGAGGCTGATAATTGCAGACTATATTCAGAGATGGGAAAATGGTCTCAGGCATGCATGTAGATACTCTGCTAATCAGTATTATTTCTTTTTACAATGATGTGCTTTATGCTAATGCTTGATTTGTAAACTTGTTCTTCAATAGTATGAGACTTCTCTTAGAGCAAGGTGTCTGATACCTGTTGAAGTGTGATATATGTTCAATGTGCATTCAACATTAGAAAAGGATTTTCTATCCCAAGAGAATTCTCTGATGAATGAGGAGGTGAAACTTCTACTGGAAAGGTTCCACAGTGACTCTTTAAAGGGATTTTCCCACCAGATTGTCTCATTTTAACAAGGACTGATTTTCATCAAATTTTCTAATATTTATATGTTTTCTGTGCTTTTGAGGTAGAGTTTCTCTAGTGTAACTCTGGCTGTCTTGGAACTCACTCTGTAGACCAGGCTGGTCTGCAACTCAGAGATCAACCTCCCTCTGCCTCATGAGTGCTGGGTTTAAAGGCATGTACTACCACTGCCTGGCTATGTCAACATTTCTTGAAGAGTTTTTTTTTTCTGTCGTTTCAACAAGATCTTCACTTCACTTCACTTATACTCACAGATTTTTCTAAATCATATTGAATTATCAGAGTGTTCCTAAGGATTGAGTTAGCATCAAACTTTTTTCATTCCCTCCAATATGAGTTTTCTGATAAGTTCCTAATTTCAAGATGTGGTAAAACTTCCTTCAGATTCAATTCATTTCGATAATATCTCATCCCTGAGTGAGTTCTCTCATGGAAAGTGTGAGTTGTTTAATATTATACTATACTTTGTATCCTACACTAGAACACCTATATTGCTCAAAAGTGTGTGGATTCTTACTTGGAGTGCTTATTCCAAAGCTTACATTTCTGTCAAATAGCTTTCTGTATCGATTACTATTATAGTACCCATGTCCTATGTGAGTTCTCTGATGCCTACTTAGGTTTGATTTCCCTGAATTTTTTTTCCTACATGCATTACATTCATAGTGTTTCTCCCCATAACTGAATCAACCCATATACAGTGATAAATAGTTTTTGGCCAAACATTTTCTATACTAAACATATTTATACGGCTTCATGTCTGTATGAATTCTCTGACGAATACTAAAGGAATGTTTTGCTCCAAATGGTTTCTCACACTGGACAAGTGCACGGGGTGTGTGTATGTGTGTGTGTGTGTGTGTGTGTGTGTTTGTTTTGTTTTTGGCTGTACAATTTTTCACTCCCTCCAGCAAAAAAGGACTGTTTCCCTTGCTCCATATCCTTGACATCATGAGATGTCCTTTTATTTTTTGTCCATAGCCATTCTTACAGGTATAAGATGGAACTTCAGATTTGTTTTGATTTGTATTTCTGTGATAGTCAGGATGCTGAACATGTCTTGCAGTGTTTCTTGGTCATTTGAGAATTCTCTGTTTATGTCTGGAACCCATTTTATAATTGGATTTTTTGTTTTGTTCATGTCTAGATTTTTGACTTCCTTATATATTTTGGATATTAGTCCTCTATTGGATGTGGAGTTGATGGCAATCTTTTCCCATTCTCTAGGCTGCTGCTTTGTCCTATTGTTGGTGTCCTTTGCCTTAGGGATCCTTTCAGTTTCAAGAGGTTCCCATTTATCATTTGGTGATCTTAGTTTCTTTGCTCTCAGTGTTCTGTTCTGGAAATTGATTTCCGTGCCAAAGAATTCCAGGCTACTCCCTATTTTCTCTTCTATCAGACTCAATGTATCTGTTTTTATGCTGAGATATTTGATCCATCTGGACTTGAAGTTTGTTCAGGGTGAAAAATATGGATCTATTTGCATTCTTCTACATGCAGACATCCATGTACTCCAACACCACTTGTTGAAGATACTTTCTTTTCTCCATTGTGCATTTTTTACTTCTTCTACAAAAAGCAGGTGTCCACAGGTGTGTGGTTTTATGTCTTGATTTGATTTGATTCAATTGATCAACATGTCTGTTTTTATGGCGACACTGTGCAGTTTTTATTCCTATATCATTTTAGAACATCTTTAACAAAAGGATGGTCTTGATGTAGGGATTAGTGCATGTCCCTTTTACATCTTGTTATGCTCTGTAGTGTATGTGGGGCTGGAGGTGGAGAGGCAGTGTCTCTGACCTTTTTACATGCCCTAGGGACCCTTTTATGTAGGGTGGGGTTTTTTTGAGAGTCTTGATGTGGGTCTCCTCCCTGGCCTTGTTATACCTTATTGTGCGATGTTTGATTGGTAACCCTGGAAGGACAGCACTTTACTGAGACAAAGTTGGAGAGAGGTAGAGTAGGGTGGATCTAAGGGAGGGGGTTAAGGGAGGGTATGAGAGCAGTGGAGGGTGGGGAGAGTGTAGTGGGGATGTAAAGTATGAGCCAATTAATAAATTTCAAAAGATTATGTAAGTATTAGTTTATACTCTTTGTTTTATTTATTTTATGCTCTTGATTTAACAAACTGAAATACAGTGATAAGTTAATGCATTTCTGCTCACTCAATTTTATTTTTGTAAAGAAATGTTTTGTTAAATATTCACCAAGCCATGTAGTCAGAAGCCAAGTTGGGGAGAGCCATTGAGGTTGCCAAGGCAAAGTAAACCAAGAAGGGTTTTTTTGACCAATCACGGCTTGAGAAGAAGGGTGGGCACATCTGCCTCCATGCAGGAGGGATTGGAAGTGTCCTGTGATTGACCAATCATCTCTTCAGAAAGTGTGGTCTTTCCCACTCCCAGTGAAGCATTTTCCACCCTTACTGTTAGCTGCATCCAATTCCTTGTGCTGCTTCCATTCTGCTGAAACCTGAGGGGGGGAAGAGTTTTTTTCGTCTGTCTGCGCATGCGCACTTTGCCAACTAGAGTACATTATCTTAGAAAAGTTTAAATTAAGCAAACAAGGATGTTTAAGGGCAGGGGAGGAAAATAGCTTACTAGTTAGCTGCTTGAGAGGTAGGAGTTGAGGTTGGGGCTTAGAGGTTTGGGGTGGGCAGATAAATGAAGTGTTGGGCATATCCAGCGGTTCTGCCAGATGGAGCACATCAGGAGGTTTTCTGCCAGCATGCTGTTGGAAGAGAAAAAGTTCTTTAGAGAGCTGGTTTGTGTGTGTGTGTGTGTGTGTGTGTGTGATCAGCCTGTCAGTGCTTTTTGGTTTTTCAACACTGCATGGAATCCACAGTGTGAACCATCTAGGGAGTTTTGAAAATCTGGGGATTTGCTATTCACCGGAAGCTGTGCTAACAGCAGTGGGTGGAAGCTTCTGGGAATCCTAATGCTGACCTTTTTTTTTTCTTTTTGCTCCAACTCCTGAGTTATGGGTGATGTTAATTAATAAAGCTTGTAGGCTGGAAAGAGCAGGGCCTTATTTGGCCATAGAGAAAAGAGGGGGCACAAGAGATAGAGGAAATACTGGGCACCATCTCTAGTAATGAATCCTATCCATGTAAGTGTGCCCTGCCACTGAAAGGAAGCAGCCAAACTTTAGTCAGGCTTCTAAGAGCACCAAAATTGTGTAGGCCCAAGCCAGGTGCACCATGACCCAAAACAATTCCCAGAGTTAAAGAAAAACTATTTCTAAGACAAATAAGACAGCCTTGGGCTAAAAGAGTTTTCCCATGTAGACAGCCCATGGCCTAGGGCTAAGGATCTTCCCCCACCCACCTAGACTAAGACACTAAAGTTTACATTTTCTAGGAGCCCACAACTTTGCTATGTGCCAGCACCAATCAGTTTAAAGGTTAACTGTCCCCTACCTATCAAAGTGGGAAAACCATTTGGGGACCAATCAACTTGTCTCAACTTGATTTGTGCCTAGCAACCGCTTGAACAGTAAATAAAAAGGCTTGCTTTTTGCTCCTCAGGGCCGCTTCTATCCTGCGTGTTACAACAGTCCCAGTATACTGGAATAAATCCTCTTGCTTTTTGCATCGATATCCTGTCTGTGAGTCTCTGTAGAGGTGCGGCATTCTGATTTGGGCCTTTAGGGGGTCCAACATTTGGTTCCCTTACCGGGAACCTCGCATCCTCCCAGACTCCGCAAGTCGGGTATTGGAGGTAAGCTCGAGCATCTGTTGTCTGTCTGTCTGCCTGTCTGTTTGGAACAAGTAACTGGTCAGAGCTGTGAACTGTGTCTGTAACGGTCTGTGGTGTGGTCCTTAAGGATCCCTCAGTGCGGCTTAAGCTTACCAGGACTGACCCGGGAGGACGCTCCAGTGGATTTTGGGGAGGACACTGTGAGGTTTCCTCTCCGTCTGAGCCGGGGGCAGGCAGCCCAGTGGCGTCTGGCTGGAATCTTTGCCATACTTTTGGTTTGGCAGAGACCGGCAGGGAAATTTTGTCCGATATCGGTGCTCTGTTTCTCTTTGTGTCTAATCTTTGTGTTAATTGTGACTGACTTATTTGTCTGTCTGTCTGTATTGGGTCTTGTTGTCTGGTTGTGAGAACTGCCATGGGAGGGTCTGGAATCTGTACCTCTGGCCGGGCAAAAGGCTGTGGGGCTTGCAGTGGGGCAGATGTGCCAGCACACCAAGAGCCGTGGACCCTGGAGGATGCTCCAGAGTCTGGTAATGGGGAAACTTCCATGAGGACTTCCCCCCATCTGGCTCCCGGGGAGGGGTCTGTGAGGACTTTTCCCCATCTGTTCGGAGAGAGGTCCGTGAGGATCCTTCTCCATCGGGAGGAAGGAGAGGAGCCTCTCCTCCATCTGGAGATGCCTGTTAGACACTGGTCTCAACCTGCTGTGACTTCTGTAGAGGAGCTGTGGAAGTCCCCTTCTGGCCTTGTGTGCATAATCTGTTACATAGTGTGTGCATGCTGTCTTGTACTTTTACTGGTTCTTTTTGACTTACGAACAATGAGACAAAAGACTTCAACTCCCCTTTCTCTGACGCTTGACCATTGGTCTGAGGTTACACCATAGCCATAAGAGGGCTGCTGATGAGCGACCCTCCTGTCTGGGGTCGTGACGACCCATTTTGGGAAGCATGGGTTGTGAGAGGACCCATCTGGGGTTATAGGACCCACCCGGAGGTCCTGATCTGCTTGGAATCTGGAGGCTGTGGAGGCCTTTCTGCTGACAGACTCTCTGGCCGAGAGCTCTGGGCAGACAGTGGTGCCAGGTGCTGACTTGAATCTGAAAACACCGGAGGGGGCACTGCTGTTTCTGTATGATTCTGTGTGTGTGTATGGTTAGACTCGGACTGACTTTGTTTTTGGATATGGGACAAACTCCATCTGGACCTCTTGACATAATTATGTCTCATTTTAAGGGAGTCAAGGACAGAGCGACTTATCAGTCTGTTGAAGTGAAAAAAGGAAAAAATACATACTTTTTGTTCATGGACACTTGAAAACTTCTGAGAAACTTTGCTGCGCCATTGTCTTGTCTGATTCATATTTGTCTCTGTTTCATGGTTATATGTTTTGTGTTTGTCTGTTTTCCTATGTAACACACGAGATCCAACGTGGGCCAAGCAACTCCTCTTATATGCTGTGGGTAAGTGGCAGTGCTGCTCCCCCGCCCACACCTCCGTGGGGCCAGCTGGGAATGCGAACCAAGCCTAAGGAAGGGGTGGAAGGCCAGCTGCCGGGGAGGGTGGGCTGCATTGAGCAGACCTCTGGAGCCACCCAGCCAGAGCTGATTCCAGATAGACCTGTTTTTTAATAATGCTGGGCTGCCAGTTTCACTCAGCCTTGGTTTAGGGCTCTCAGCCACAGGAGGGAAAGGGTTAATGAGGCAAAGCAACCAAAAAGAGGCAGGAGAGGATGCAGCTCACCCACTCCTGAGATAACAGTCCTGTGGCCTTGCTGAGGCAGGAGGGGGTGAAATGCACCCACTCCTGAGATAACAGCCAAACTTTTTTGTGTAAAAATCACTTAAATGGTATTTTAAAATATATATGTGGTTTGGGTAAAGAAACCTAACAGTTTTAAAGATTCAGGTGCCCTGTAATGACTGCCACTGAGATAGAGCTTGCTAAAAATTAAAAGACAGGCTGCTGCTTAGGGAGGGACAGGAGGAATGTACATTTGGAATTTTATTTACTGCCATCTCAGCCACTGCCTGTGCAGTAAAAGTGACAGCGCAGTTGTTGCTCTTGCTAATGTGGCTCAGTTAAAACCTGTTCCACCTGAACTAATTGGCAAAAGTGTTTAAAAATGGTTTGAGGTTTACAGGTCTGAAACATAAGTAAAACATAAGTAAATGTTAAGGGTCAAAAAGTGATGTATTAATTTTGTCTTGGTGATCACCAGTGTCAATGTATAAAAATAATGTGTATTTTGTGTTCATTTGAGTATCACTGTCTTAAATGTTAGCTTGCCAGATCTGGGGCAAGTTTACTTAGAAAAGAGTCTTGCTGCAAACAAGACATGGAGCAGCTTGTGCTACTTGCCAAAATGCTAAAATAATTTCTGCCACTAACAGACAATTTGTAAAAAGGCAACAAGTCTTATCTGAAAAAGTCCTAAGGTTCCTCTGTTGTTCCAGACCTGATTAAGATTTCTCTCTCTGTGTGTGAAATTATACTTTTATTTGAGTCACCAGGATAAAGATTCACTTTGTGGTTCAAGTCAATGGTCAGAATCATAACAGGCCAAAAAAAAAACTGGTCCTGAGCCTGGGCCAGGAGGGAGGGGACCACAGGGGCAGAGAAAGATGACATACTCGGTGTGTAAAAAACACACACAGGGGTAAAGAGCCAAGACAGAGCAGGTACTCTGTGGTCCTTAGGAGAGCCTAAGGAGAAGGCAAAGGGTCAGGAGGGTAAACTAACAGAAAGGTTAACTCATCACAGTGGTCCCTACATAACTGAGGCCTTAATACCAACCCTTTTTAAATTGTATTTTAAAGATGTGTTTTCTGGTATAGATCTGAAAAGAAAATATTAAGTTAAGATAAATTTTATATAGTGTTTTTGTATGCTAAAATAAGGTTTATAAAGTTAAGATTTTAAAAAGTGTTTAATAAGATATCAAAAACTATATCTCTGTGTATTCTTATACAAGAATACATCTTTTGCTGACAGTCATCTTTTCAGTTTAAGAGTAAAATGTTTAAAACAAAACATAAAGATAATTAAAGTTTTGTTTATAAAAAACCTGCAGTTTTAAAATTGAGAGGCTATGTGATATCTGAGCTTTAGTGTAACAGTTGGCTTAGGCCTAAAAGACAGAATGCTGCTGAAAAGAAAAAATGTGTGTGCATTACACTATGAGATATTATAAACACAAAGTTGGAAGGTTTTAAACTACTTTAAGAAAACTTTAGGTTTTTACAAAAGTTAAAAGTTAAAACTAGATGTTTTCAAAAACAGCTTTTAAGATGTTTTAATTCACAAGGCTACAAGACAGGTTAAGTTAAAAAGATGTTTGCAGTGACCTAGATAGTACAGCAAAGCAAAAAAATTATAGGCAAAGTTTTGTTAACATAGAGATTCTAAACATAGATGGCCCTCACCCCTCAGAGATCTGCTGATGATGACTTTTAATTAGAATTACAAGTAGAGACCCCAGATCCTAACAGTGACTCCAATACCTCCAGAGAAGACAGATGGGGGCGGGGGGGGGGGGGGAGGACAGAGCAACCTTATCTGGATGGTGATAATGCACCACTGGGCAAAACTGCTCAATGCCTCACCTGCCATAGACCTGCCTAAATAGTGGACAAATAAGACACTAGAGAGTAGATCACCCTGCTTTGGATGGACAGAGCAGGGTTCCATCCCTCTGAGTCTTTCCCACAGAAAGATACCTACTGGTCTGGCAACTGAAGACTGGCCTGACAACGGAAGACTGTCACTGCCTTGAGACCTCTGTTCCCCATAAGTCACAGAGAACATGGAGAGTCCAGGGTCATCTGTCTAGGTATGGGTAAGTCTCTGTCATTTTAATTGAGTTACACTTTTTGCTATAATTTAGAATTTTCAGATCGCTGGTGGCGTTGATGGCTAACTATAGTTCTGTTAGTTTAACAGCAGTAGACAGCCAGTTCCTCCCTCTGAGTGAAGTTAGGAGCTTGCCTAGAACAATGACTTTCCTGGGTGAAGTTAGGAGCCTGCCTAGAACAATGGCTTTCCTGGGTGAGGCTAGGTGCTCACCTAGGACAATAGCTTCTCTGGATGGAGGTGAATGTTTTGCCAGAGAAGGAACATTCCTTCAAAGGACTTTGACTCCCCTGAAACAAGCCATATTTTCATGACTCAGTTTTGCTCAGAAGATCTCCCAATAAAGGAATTAGGCAATATTAGCCAGAGGCTCACAACAGAGTCTAGGCCCAGAGTCTGAGGGGCTCACCACAACAGCTCACTTGTGATGGTCACATATTGAGGCTGATAACTGCAGACTATATTCAGAGATGGGAAAATGGTCTCAGGCATGCATGTAGATACTCTGCTAATCAGTATTATTTCTTTGTACAATGATGTGCTTTATGCTAATACTTGATTTGTAAACTTGTCCTTCAATAGTATGAGACTTCCCTTAGAGTAAGATGTCTGCTACCTGTTGAAGTGTGATATATGTTCAATGTGCATTCAACATTAGAAAAGGATTTTCTATCCCAAGAGAATTCTCTGATGAATGAGGAGGTGAAACTTCTACCGGAAAGGTTCCACAGTGACTCTTTAAAGGGATTTTCCTCACCAGAGTGTCTCATTTTAACAAGGCGTTAAACATGTCCTATGTGAGTTCTCTGATGCCTACTTAAGTTTGATTTCTTTGTATTTTTTTCCCTACATGCATTACATTCATAGTGTTTCTCCCCATAACTGAATCAACTCATATAAGTGATAGATAGTTTTTGGCGAAACATTTTCTATACTAAACATATTCATAGGGCTTCATGTCTGCATGAATTCTCTGATGAATACTAAAGGAATATTTTGTTCTAAATGGTTTCTCACACTGGACAATACAAGGGATTTGGTGTGTGTGTGTGTGTGTGTGTGTGTGTGTGTGTGTGTTTTTAGCTATACAAGTTTGTACTCCCACCAGCAAAAAAGGACTGTTCCCCTTGCTCCATATCCTTGACAGCACGAGATGTCCTTTTATTTTTTTACCATAGCCATTCTTACAGGTATAAGATGGAACTTCAGATTTGCTTTGATTTGTATTTCTGTGATAGTCAGGATGCTGAACATGTCTTGCAGTGTTTCTTGGTCATTTGAGAATTCTCTGTTTATGTCTAAAACCCATTTTATAATTGGATTTTTTGTTTTGTTCATGTCTAGATGTTTAACTTCCTTATATGTTGGATATTAGTCCTCTCTTGGATGTGGAGTTGATGGCAATCTTTTCCCATTCTCTAGGCTGCTGCTTTGTCCTATTGTTGGTGTCTTTTGCCTTAGGGATCCTTTCAGTTTCAAGAGGTTCCCATTTATCATTTGGTGATCTTAGTTTCTTGCTATCAGTGTTCTGTTCTGGAAATTGATTCCTGTGCCAAAGAATTCCAGGCTACTCCCTACTTTTTCTTCTATCAGACTCAATGTATCTGTTTTTATGCTGAGATATTTGATCCATCTGGACTTGAAGTTTGTTCAGGGTGAAAAATATGGATCTATTTGCATTCTTCTACATGCAGACATCCATGTACTCCAACACCACTTGTTGAAGATACTTTCTTTTCTCCATTGTGCATTTTTTACTTCTTCTACAAAAAGCAGGTGTCCACAGGTGTGTGGTTTTATGTCTTGATTTGATTTGATTCAATTGATCAACATGTCTCTTTTTATGGCAACACTGTGCGGTTTTTATTCCTATATCATTGTAGAACATCTTGAACAAAAGGATGGTCTTGATGTAGGGATTAGTACATGTCCCTTTTACATCTTATTATGCCCTGTAGTGTATGTGGGGCAGGGTGGGGGGAAGTGGCTCTGACCTTTTAACATGCCCTAGGGACCCTTTTATGTAGGGTGTGTTTTTTTTGAGAGTCTTGATGTGGGTCTCCTGCCTGGCCGTGTTATATCTAATTGTGCAAACTTTGTTTGGTAACCCTGGAAGGACAGCACTTTACTGAGGCAAAGTTGGAGAGAGGTAGAGTAGGGTGGATCTAAGGGAGGGGGTTAAGGAAGGGTATGGAAGCAGTGGAGGGTGGGGAGATTGTAGTGGGGATGTAAACTATGAGCCAATTAATAAATTTCAAAAGATTATGTAAGTATTAGTTTATACTCTTTGTTTTATTTATTTTATGCTCTTGATTTAACAAACTGAAATACAGTGATAAGTTAATGCATTTCTGCTCACTCAATTTTATTTTTGTAAAGAAATGTTTTGTTAAATATTCACCAAGCCATGTAGTCAGAAGCCAAGTTGGGGAGAGCCATTGAGGTTGCCAAGGCAAAGTAAACCAAGAAGGGTTTTTTTGACCAATCAGGGCTTGAGAAGAAGGGTGGGCACATCTGCCTCCATGCAGGAGGGATTGGAGTGTCCTGTGATTGACCAATCAGTTCTTCAGAGGGTGTGGTCTTTCACGCTCCCAGTGAAGCATTTTCAACCCTTACTGTTAGCTGCGTCCAATTCCTTGTGCTGCTTCCATTCTGTTGAAACCTGAGGGAAGAAGGGTTTCTTTCATCTCTCTGCGCATGCACACTTTGCCCGCTATAGTGCATTATCTTAGAAAAGCTTAAATTAAGCAAACAAGGATGTTAAAGGGCAGGGGAGGAAAATAGCTTAATAGTTAGCTGCTTGAGAGGTAGGAGTTGGGGTTGGGGCTTAGGGATTTGGGGTGGGCAGGTAAATGAAGTGTTGGGCATGTCCAGCGGTTTCTGCCAGGTGGAGCACATCAGTAGGTTTTCTGCCAGTATGGAAGAGAAAAAGTTCTTTAGAGAGCTGGTGTGTGTGTGTGTGTGTGTGTGTGTGTGTGTGTGTGTGTGTGTGTGTGTGTGTGTGATCAGCCTGTCAGTGCTTTTTGGTTTTTCAACACTGCATGGAATCCACAGTGTGAACCATCTAGGGAGTTTTGAAAATCAGGGGATTTGCTATTCACCAGAATCTGTGCTAACAGCAGTGGGTGGAGGCTTCTGGGAATCCTAAGGCTGAGCTTTTTTTTTTTTCTTTTTGCTCCAAATCCTGAGTTATGGGTGATGTTAATTAATAAAGCTTGTAGGCTGGAAAGTGGGGGGGCCTTATTTGGCCATAGAGAAAAGAGGGGGCATAAGAGATAGAGGAAATATTGGGCACCATCTCTAGTAATGAATCCTATCCATGTAAGTGTGCCCTGCCACAGCTTCCTTCCTCAAGAAAGTAGCCACATTTTCCTGCAGCTGGCAGCTCCCCGGAGGAAAGCCACTTGGGAACATGGCATGGGCGGAATGGTTCTATAACGAGTATCTATCAGTCTGGGAGAGCTCCATGAGCCACAAGTGCAGGAGCTGGAGAGAGCAGGTCATCAGAGGGGCTTCGCTCTCTATTGCAAGGGTTACAATACATTTATAGGGGTGCAGAAGGGGCAGGTTCTTGGTCCCAACCATGGGGCCCATTGGTTAAGACAAGGCTGTGGTAGAGCATAGCCTCATCTGCATGTGGAGCTCAAGCCTAAGGTCAAGGGCCTGCAAGGGCCCCCCATCAGTAAATGAGCTCTTCCTTATGCTTTCAGCTACAGAACTGATAACCATCAACCAAGCCACGGTCCCTTGCTTCTGTTAAGTGGGTAATATTTAATGTTTAGCTGGGTTCTGACCAGGAATAAGGAAAGGAGCAGCACAACTCCTACAGCAATCAGAATGAGAAATCCAGGGTACCAGGCCAGCTTCAACTCATCCTTAGCTCTAGGATAGTCCCATAACTCTGTAGATCAGGCTTGCCTGCAACTCACATAGATCCACTTGCCTCTCCCTCCCAAGTGCTGGGATTAAAAGCATGCACCAACACTGCCTGGCTATGTTGACATTTCTTGGAGAGTATTTTTCTACATGTCAGAATGTTTGTCACTATAACTATACTCACAGATTGTTCTCAATTACGTTGAGTTATCTGATTATGAAATAAACAATAATAAAATAAATAGAGAAAGAAATATATAATGAGACAAAAATTATACTCACCATCAGGATACGTCTGTGGATCCTGTTGGACCCTATTTGGCTTCCTGGAGATTAAAGTCATGCACATGTGGGAAATATTCTGGAAGACGATTTGAAGGACACCTGGGACTGGGCTGTGGTGCTGTATAAGTATCCCTGGTTAAGGAATAGAAAGCACCTGACTGACTCCAAGAGTGCATTTCTTCTTGTGTGTGTGAAGGAGGGTAGTCCTCACAATCTCCTCACCACCTGCCAGTATTTCATCACTATGTAGACAAAATGCTGGGCTGGTTTGGAGTGCTCCTTGATTGTGAAGAATGATATGTCTGTTTCCTGAATGTAGCCTAGAGTTCTCTAATATATAGGTTCCCTCCTGGCACCTTCAATTACCCAATCAGGCCTTTCTTCTTCACCAGACACAGATGATAATAGGAAGCTGTAATGCACTACTTTAGTGTCTTGAAAAGGTATTCTTCTGTATTGGTATCCTTTTATTGCTATTAAATAGTAAGATACTATTACATGGATAATATGGTAGACCATGCTTTTCTTTTTTAACTGCAGTCTACATACTCCACCCAGGACATTTCCATTCGAAGTTTGTTTTGTTTCTTTTGCATACTTTTGAGAATGACTCATTAGAAACTTTGATGTAGTTCAGTGCTATAGTCTCTTTTTAGCAATCCCAGTTGGATTCTAGCTCCATGAAAATAATATATTACTAGTGAGTTTTAATGGTGTCAGTCACCAGCACAGATGTGTACCATAGGTAGATTTGTAGTCTAGGAAACCAGAGACCAGGTAGCCAGGCGAGGATTTCTAAAGTTGTTCTGCTCTGCTCATATATAGGTGCCTATCTGAGGCTCCACAGACGGTTCCTCTAGCATCTGAAGGGAGCCCTGGGCCCTGGGCCAAACAGCCTGCAGAACTGGGGAATATCAAGGAGGAGGTGGAGGAGGGACTTCGGGAAGCAGAGTGACCTCGACACCAGGAGAACAAGTCCTATGGAGAATACTGAGCAGCACTTAGGGGATCACAGCTCCTGAAGCAGCAGATCAGGAACCAGCGTGGTCTTCCAAATATGACTTGATGACAACTGGCTTGGCGCTCTGGCAGAACTCATACAGACTGCAGTGGGCATTGTGTCTCTCACCCTGTTGTCTGCCATGGAACCCTTTTCCTATGATTGGCCTAATCCACCTTCAAGCACAGATTAACCTGACCCTATTCAGTCATGTTGTGTCTTGTTCGAGAAGTCTCTGTGCAACGATTGTTCTTTCTGGGAGAGAAAGGTGGTAGGAAGGGTGGCAGGATAAGGGGTAGATTTGGGGAAGACAGGAAATGGGGGGAGTTGGGAGGATTGAAGAGAGAGGAGGAAGGGTGTTTAGGGTACATCATATTATATAAAAATAAACAAACAAAAATATTAAAATAAAAATAAAAACACGGCATCCAGGTGCAGTGCAATCAAGAGACAGATGGGGCGGTGACAGCTGTTTAGCTGTCGCACAACTGCAGCCTTGCACACAGTGCTCTGGCTGACTAACCTCAATTCCAGAGAGATGGAGAACTAGAAACCTCTGAACTCTAACGTCACTATCCAGTGTGGGAACTGAAATAAAATGAGAGCTTTTGGAAGGGTTTCTTAAAAACATCAAAAGTTTGAAGCGGAAAATTGAGTTGCAGATGATGTGAGTATGATCCAAACTAGTTGTTCAAACTAAGCAAGGGAACAATGGGACTTTTTTTCTTCTAGTTTTCTCCTCTCTTCTCCTAACCTCTTCTCCCCTCCCCTCAAATCTCCTCCCCTCTCCCCCTTTCCCCCTCTCCTCTTCTCTCCTCTCCTCTCCTCTGCTCCTTCCTCCCTTCCTTCCTTTCTTTCTTTTTTTCCCAGACAGGGCTTTTCAGCTGTCCTGCAACTCACTCTGGAGACAAAGCTGGCTAGAACTCTCAGAGATCTGCCTGCCTGTGTCTCCCACATTTTGAGATCAACGTCCTATAACGCCACTGCCCTGCTACAATGTGAATTTTTTAATGTTGATTTTAGCTAAAGTCACAGATTGATGAAATCATAATTTTTTCCCATATTGAAAGCAAAAGAAAATGATATAAGCACACCACAAAATATACAAGGACTGTAATATATTGGTAAACAAACAAGCAAACCCCTAAGTCTCATTTTTTTACACAAATTTTCAGTATATCACCTCGTCAGTCCTCCATCTAAAAAATCCTCCTTCTTTAACTGCTCAACATCTAGGACTCCAAGATTAAAGGTGTGAGCTACTACACCCAGCTGAGGAGTGACTCAGGAAACCTTGTTGTGGAGATTTGCTTTAGGAGATTGGTCACAGTTTCAATTCAATCATCCATCTAGTTAGAATAACCCTAATCATAGGAGCTGACCTATTGTTAGAATTAGTTAATGCAATCATGGGAGGAAGTGGGTGTGGCCTTTATAGATTTTATGTAAGGATGGTCCTGGAACTAAGCAGCAGACTCAGGATTTTCCAGGCTTTAGTGTGTTTCCAGACCTGCTGGCTCAGGTGACTGCTCTAGCACCTTCACACATGGAAAATTTGACCCCAGAACTGAGCTAAATTATTGTGCTTTGACGACACAGGCCAGAAAAAAATTCCTTTTCGTGAGTGCATAATTCACAAAAGAAAAATCGTCCATGTTCCTGTTGTGTTAAAATTTATTGTCAAAGGGAGGTTTCTGATTTAAAATGCTATTTTCACTATTTACCCAAAATGTTTTTCTTCCCATTCGATCACCTTTCTTGGTATATAATATGTGTTACAGTAATGGATAATTTTAGATTTATCATTATGGACATGGTACTTGGTCTGATGTATTATACTGAGAGGAAATTCCAAGATTCTTTTTAATTCTGAACTTTGTCTAAATTCTAAAATATTGTACGAGCATTTTAATTGGTATGTACTGCATGATCATTACTTCTGATTAATACATACATGTGAAGTATATAAAATATTATCTGAATGGCTGGAGAAAGGATCAAACTTTAGAGGTATGTTGGGATGTATAAGTAAAACTCCAGTTGTAGCACAAGGAAAATTTTTAAGGTTTGTTGCAATTTAAAGGAAGATCCCATCGTTTGAGAGAAAGTTTGTTTGTAGTTTACCACCTTGGTAGAGTAGCTATTGCTGTCACTAATTCATTCATTAGGTAGGAAGATTAAATATAACTGAAAAAAAGGAAAACTGATCACATTACTCCATTCATATAATTAGGGTCAGGTTAAAATGATGCAATTATTCAGTTCGGTATTCATTTTTTTGTCATTTCTGTGTACTTACTAATGATTTTAGAGTGAATTGTGTCATGTATAGGAAAAATAGCAAAGGAAAACATATGGCAATCAAATGAGTTAGGAAAGGCAGCATTGGTGCCACAATCTCTTAGATAAACTAATCACTGACAATGAGATTAGCATTGGTTTTATGAGGTCCACAGGAGCACCACGCAAAGTCATTTGTCTCCATCTGTGACAATTCCCGGAAGCTTATGTTACTTGCACCCAGAATCCAAGATTTTTTTTGTCGTGTAGATATTATAAGAGAAGGGAAATGGGTACCTGTTGAATAGGTAACCAAATTTCAAAGAGTCATGAAAGCTTAATGAACTGCTCAGTGACTCATCCCATCTGCCTCCCACATTTTGGGATCAATGACCTCTAACACCGCTGCCCAGCTACAATGTGAATTTTTTAATGTTGATATTGGCTAAAGTCACTGATTGGTGCAATCATAAATTCTTCTCATATTGGAAGCTGAAGAAAAATAGAAGCACATCACAGAATATACAAGGAGTTTAATATACTGGTTAAAAAAAAACCCTATGACTTTTTTGTTTTACAGAAATTTTCACTGTATCTCCCATTTAGGCCTTGAACTAAAAGTCCTCCTGTTTCAGCTGACCAATGCCTAGAACTCTCAGATTAAAGGAATGAGCTACCACACCCAGCTGAGGAGTAGCTCAGAAACCCTGTTGTGGAGATTTGCTTAAGGGGTGTGGGCACAGTTTTAATTCAATCATCTATCTAGTTAGAATAATCCTATTAACAGGAGCTATTCTATTGTTAGCATTAGTTAATGCAATCACAGGAGGAAGTGGGTGTGGCCTTTAGGGACTATATATGAGGATGGTCCTGGAACCAACTGGCAGACTGTGCATTGTCCTGGCTTGAGAGAGTGTGTTCTAACAGCTGCTGTCTCTTCTGACTGCTCTATCACCTCCACACATAGAAGAATTGACCCCAGAAGTGAGCTAATATATTGTGCTTCTAGCACAGAGGCAAGAGAAAATTCCAGTTTGGTGAGTGCACAATTTACAAGAGAAAAATCCTTGATGTTCCTGTTTTGTTTTGTTTTTTTAATTTATTGTCAAAGTGAGGTTTCTGCTTAAAAACGTCATTCCACTATTTACGAAAAATGATTTTGTTCCCATTTGATCACCTTTCTTTAGAGATATGTTGGGGAATTATAAGTGAAAACTCAAGATTTAGCACAAGGAAGAATTTTAATGTTTGTCTGTTGTAAATTAAAGGAGATCCCACCATGTGTGTGAATGTTTGGTAGAAGTTTACCATCTTGGTTGAGTGGCTATTCCTGTCACAAATTCATTTATTAGGTGAGATGCATACATATAATTAAAGTAGCTAATTAATCACCTTTTTCTATTCATCTAAATAGGGTCAGGTTAAAATCTGTTGCCATTTTTCAGTTTGATTTTAAGTTGTTGTTATTTCTGTGTACTTATTAATTATTTGAGAGTGAATTGTCTCATGTACAGAAAAAATACCGAAGGAGAAATACGGTAATTAAATGAGTTAGAGAAGGCAGCATTGGGGCTACAATCTCTTTGATAAACTAATCACTGACAATGAGGATTAGCATTGGTTTTGTGAGGTACACAGGAGCACCACGCAAAGTCATTTGTCTCCATCTGTGTCAATTCCTGGAAGCTTATGTGATTTGCACCAAGGAATCCAAGATTTCTTCATTGTGTAGATAGTATAAGAGAAGGGAAATGGGTACCTGTGGATAAGGTAACCAAGTCTCAGAGTTATGAAAGCCTAATGAACTGCTCAGTGACTCATCCCATACACTCAGAGCAGGAATTGTGTCCTTAGGAGATTTCCTCTAGGAGTCAATTTGTTGGTATTTAGAGCCCACATGGAACCCTCTGGGCATGTCTGAGAAGTAGGGTGTTAGATTCCCTGCAGATGGGAAGATGACTCTTAAATGGTGGTGAGATTACCATTTCATAGGTGCTGAGGTCTCAAAGTGAATAAAGAGCAGAAAAATAGCTGAGCAGCAAGCATTTGTTGCCTTCTGCTTCCTGATTTTTAATGCTTTGAGACCAACAATCTCAAGCTCCAGCCAGAACTTTTTCCACCTTGATGTACAATATCCTTGAATTATGAACCCACAAGAACTCTTAATTTTTATAGGTTCTTTGTAGCAGAAAGAAGTAGTTAATGGTGTCTTTAATGTGTTCAGGTATGGAACTCTGGGATTTGAATGATTTAGATGTAAAATCAGAAGGCAAAGTATTTACTTTGCAAGGAATAGGTGAAGTAGAGCAATATTTTTTTTTTCAATACACAACAAAGAAGGTGTTTTCCTTGGATATATCTTCAGCGAAAGGCCAACATGTGGAGTTTATGGACTTTGATGACTCCATGGTGTCTATTTTTTCTAATGCACTTGCAGAGATTGACACTGGCCTTGAATTAGGGTTCCAACTTTAGATGAAGTCTCCAGGAAAAATGCAGATGTGATTGCATTAAAGGTCATCAGATTAATCTGCTTTTTGTCAGGAAAAGAGAATAGGAAAGATCAGCAACCACAAACCTATGCTTAGTTTTCTTTTTGTTTATAAGAAAAATGAACGCTGTAAGTCATTGACTTGTGTGAATCAAACTTTGAGCCAAATTTGGTGTGGTGTTCTGATTGCCTGGGGTAGTCATAGCAATTCTGTTTTATACTCTCAAAAGAAAATGGAGTCAGACATGTCACAAGCCTTCCAGGAAGTACTCACCTGCCTCATCTGCCTGAGCTACCTCACAGACCCAGTCACCATAAGCTGTGGCCACAGCTTCTGTCGGGCCTGCCTCCTCCAACTCTCCGGGGAAGACATGGAACTACCTGTCCATTGTCCAATGTGTAGGGAACCATGCCATCAGAAAGACTTCAGAACCAACGTGATTCTGAAGAAGCTGGTGTCCATTGTGAAAGGAGCCGGCCTCATGAAGTCCCTGAGCTCTCTGGAGCACAAGTGTATAACTCACCAGGACTCAAAGAGGATCTTCTGTGTTGAGAGCAGGGTTCTCATCTGTCAACTCTGCTCTGATTCCCAGGAGCACCGAGGTCACAGACATTGTCCCACTGAAGCAGCTGCTGAAGGGCAAATGGTAAGTGAAGCTTCTGAGAGCAGTGAAAGCTGGGGAGTGGGAGGCTCAGCAGACCACAGGAAGATGCTCCTCCTGAGTATGACTGACCCATTGTTTCCTGAATTGTCACACTTTTTAATTAGTTAGGATAAAAAGTGTGACTGTGATATGCAAACCTGTTTTCCTTTCATCCCTTGGGAGATCCGTAATTTTCAGAATTTTTTCTATTTTTTATATACCTTATTCCCAGGTCATTGGAAGTTAAAATATTAAATTGATGTCTTTTAATGTTGGCTATGACTATATTACAATTTAGAAAATGTACTTTGTAATTAGCTGGAGAGAAGCATCTGGGAATCTTTATCATGTGCAAATTACTAGACCATTAGTCATAATGATGGATGTGGATCAGACTGAAAGTACAGTATTATTCTTTCATTGAGACATACAGAATGGTAAATTCATTCAGGATAGTCTAATCCAAATTAAATGTATATAATGATGAAAATATATGAATGTATTGTGTAAACGTTTAGGAATTGGATTTTTAAAGTGCGTTACACTACATAGATTAAAAATCCACAAAGCATATTGATGCACACTTCTAATCCCATTACAAAAAGTTATGGAACTGAAGGATTGATCCTGTGTTTGAATCCAGCCTTGTCAGCATCCTGAGTTCCATGGCAGCCAAGGATATATAGCAAGATCCTTCTTGTCTCTAAAAGACCTAAATGAATAATCCTAAAAACTAAATAGATAAAGCAATATATAATGAGCAATAAAAATAAAACAAATGATAGGCCAAGAGGCAGCGTTACATCCCTCTTCTAGATCTAAATGTGATTTGTAACTTTACACGGAAATAGTATGAGAGGAGCCAGGATTACATGCAGACAAGTACTATCAGGAAACCATTTCTAATGCATATTAAGCTTTTCTTTGTGTATAAATATGCTAAGCTACAGAAGTGTTTGAAACAACAGTATGAAATCGATTGCTACTTGTCTGTTAGGAATAGCTTTTTATGGAGATCCATGAGGTCAGACTTTGCTCTGAACCACACTAGAATATACACATTTTCTGTTTGCCAGATGAAATCAAATGCCACCTGACAGAAGTAGGCTGAAGCTTCCTTCTCTGCATCATCAACAAATTTTCAAAAACTCTTTCATCAAGTTCCCACTCTGTTTTCTTTTGAAGACTCTCTGACTTTGATGTATTGAGCCACATTTTCCTCTCTAGTCTTAGCCTTCTCTTTCTTCTTTCTGTATCCAGGAAGTCTCTAGGTTCCTCTAGAACCTTAGAAATGTATATAGTCATTTTAACTACAATGTTGTCTCTTCCCACAGTGCACGTCGCCTTTGAAGATGCAATTGCACTCCATTACAGGAGGAGCCTATTTAATGACATAAGATTAAGCTTCAGACATCACCATCTGCAAACACCCGCTGATTCCCAGGGATACTGTTTTGCTTCCTGGGGACCAAGGACCTTCATCTCTGGGAAATATTACTGGGAGGTGGACTGGAACTGGGCTGTAGGTGTTTGCAAGCAAAGCTGGTTGCTGGGGAGAAACCAAAGGATTGAGTCTGGTGTCTTTCTTCTTGTGTGTGTGAAGGAGGGTAGTCATTACAGCCTCCTCACCACCTGCCCAGTATTGCATCACTATATAGAGAAGCCCCTGGGCCGGGTTGGCATACTTCTTGATTGTGATCGTGGGTGTGTAAGTTTCCTGAATGTAGCCAGGAGTTCCCTGATATATAGGTTCCCTCCTGGCAGGTTCAATTACCGTGTCATGCCTTACTTCTCCAGTGGCAACACACCTTCACCAAAAGCTATACTTGAGTACTTCCATAATATGTAAGATTTTACTACTGTAATGGTACTTCTTTTTTTATTACTATTAAATATTAAAAGACCATATGATTAAAAAGATATTTGGCTGTGTTATATCATCTGTGGACCACATATTCTACTTAGAACACTTCCTTTCACAGTGTTTTTTTCTTTTCATACTTGTGAGAATCAATAGTTATGAATAAGGATCTAGTTCAGAGTTAAAGCTGTTTTTAAGCATGCCTTGGTATCTGAGTTGAATTCTACTGCCATAAAAACTCACATACCTTTGTGATTCTAACTTAGTGGTGTCAAGCAGAAGCACAGATATGCATCATAGGCAGTTTTACTCATCCACAAAAGTTTTGATTACTTATTTGATCTTAACAAATATTATAAGTCATCCTCTGATCCTCTGCAATAGTAAATAAAAGCAGCCCTTCAGCCTTCCAAAGCAAGTCATTGCATTTATTATTAATCCCTCTGCTTTCACTTCTTTGAATTTTAAGCCATTTTTGATTTGTAACACGCTGAAGAGAAAGTTGAATTAATTGCCCCATACATGCATAGTCTTCCAGTCCTTGAGAGCACATTAAATCTCTCCTGGCATTCAATACATTCTCTCCTGTTTGCAGACCCTTTCTTGCTCCATTGCAACAGGAAAACCAAGCGCCTCATGTCCAACTTACCTCAACCATGGAAGACAGTAGAGTGAGTGTTGATGGGGTAAATGATACAGCTCAGTGTGGAAGAGTACATAGATGAGACAACAGGCTCAGCCAGACTTGAGCAACCTGCATAGGACACTTGGCAGGGAAAGCCAAGGGAATATAGAAGGAACAGTCCATCTCTTCTCTGTCTGAACTATATCCTTAGTCTCCTTATACGAATGCAACCACTACAGAGATTAAGTTGCATTCAAGTCTATAATCATCAACATAGTTTCATCTCAAGTATGGTGACATCTTCCTGAGGTAGAAGTTACTCACTCTGAACATGTACACTCTGGTGGGGCATGATTCTATTCCCACCACAGGAGAAGCTGTAGCAGAAGGACTGAATGTTTGAGGCCACTGTATCCTACATAGCAAGTTCCAGGCCAGTCTGAGTCATGTAGTGAGGTTGTCTAGAAGAAGGAAAAATCACACACACCCACACACACCAAAAGAAAGAAACAAAAGCAAACAACCATTCGCAAATGACTTGCCTGGTATGACGTTCTCTAATTTGATGAAAGCACAAGCATTTCCGGAACATGGCAACCCACGAAGCCTTATTAGTCATTTTCTGTTGCTGTAATGAGTGCCTAAACATTTCTGAAAGTGAATTTGGGATGACAGAAAGTGCTCAGAAGCCCTGTCTTGGTAGAGTCAGGGGACTAATGAAGATGAAAGTGGAAGTAGGAGTAACACTGTGGCCTGAGAGGCTCACAGGTGACAAAGCCTCCACCCTTAGACCCAGAGAGTCCTGGAAGAAGCCATATATGAAGCTATGTTTTACAGGGGCATTCTGGCCCTTCTCTGGCCCTTGTATGTCTCAAGGCGTTGAGGGTCGTCAGCACTCAGAATTTTGAGATATCAACTAAAAGAATTTATAACAATCTTACTGACCTTCAAGTCCTGGCATATGTGAGAGCAACCTCATGTCTATTGGAGTCACTTCACAAAGTTATTCTTGGCATAAAACAGCATTGATTCCCCAGAAAAAGGCCAAAGGCCAAAGAGTCTGGATAAGAAAATTAGCACACCTGGAAAAACAAGGACACATAGATAAGCAGTCCTAAGAATGCCTATCTCTTGTTAACGAGGAAATTTAAGATGTAGGAAGCCTCCCAAATTAGTAAGAGTTAAAAAGATAAAATAAATGTGGTAGAAATTTATGGCTGTAATCTGAGTAAATGAGTGTAAACACGAAGAAAGCTTAAAACCTATAAACTTTACTCTTGGCACCTTGGTAACTTTTTTCCAGTCTCCCTGAGATATCTGGTAACTGTTAATGAACCTTGGTGTCAACAGTTTACTGAATAAAAACAAACCTTAGAGATGAAGCCTACAGCTGTGAAGATTGTACCTAGCTACAATGTAAGCATATAAGTTCTTTGAAATGTGTTTGTCCCCTGCAAATTCTAAAATAAATAAAGGCACTATTAAGCCATGGAGAGTTTTGGTTCCTTTGAACTTCTACTCCCTGGAAGTGTGTGCCAGTCTCTCTCCTATACCAATCATCTATGTGTGGTTATTTTTCCTGTCAAAGTCCAACCTGGGATAGGTGGGTACATCAACATGAGAACGTATCCTGCTTGGGAGACTGGAATTCCTGAACCTTGTACCTCCTATACAGGAGAAATAAGGAGATATTTTGGCACTCAATCACCTTGGGAAGAGAACATTCAGTGGTCAGGTATCCCTTCCTCGGCTGCATGTCCACCATTCTCAGAACATCCACTTCCTGTGACCTCTGTCTACAAGGTTCCCTTGGTCTGGGCTGCACTTTCAAAATGTAGCCTCATCTCTTTTGCGTCTCTACTGTCTTAATGCCTCCATGACTCTTACCTCAGGAAGTCCCTGGCAGGAAGAGTTGTGGTGTCTGACCTCAGCGATTCTGCTGAGTGCCAGCCTCCCTGGCAAGTTAGCAGGTTTTCAGCTAGGAGGTAAGGCATAGACAAATGGAGAGGGGAGTCAGCACCCATGGCTTGGAGAATCTTTGCACCACTACTGACTGCTGGCTCTCACCACAGCTGCTCAGGTTGCTTCTTCACAGGACAGAGACATGTTCATGGTTTTCAAGGAGATACATTTTGTGTTTATCTGAACCATTTCCATAAGTTCCCAGACCTTGAACCATGTATAAATCATTTTTGATTTAGAGATTTATGTATAAGTCAGCTTTCTAGACCTAAAAACTTCTGCGGTTAACTTGCCTTCATGACCTCTATTTGCAAAGAATAATTCTTTTTGCTTTATAGTTCAGTGACCTTACATAAAACCTGGTGTAACTAGTCTTATTATAAATGGCAAATCTTTTGTAACACTCTATAGGGTAAAGATTGTTTCAACCTATCTTAACTTTGTGACATAGTTCTATTTTTTTCTGGGGGCATGTCACATACAGCCTCCCATCTCATAAGCTACGTATCCAGGATATTCTATGCATATCTAGGAGGACATTACATCTCCCTTTTTAGCCTTTTCTCAAGTAAGCATTGCCCTGATGTCCTCCGAGTTATCCTCAAGTTATATTGTCCTACTTGCCTCAGGCCTGAGTTTGTTCATGGGTAAATGCACCAGAACAAGGCTTTTACCGTAACCTCATAAAGATTCCTAGCATTTTCGTACCTATTACAATCCCCAAGGCTTATGGAAAAATTCTTGAGTGAGTCCCTGAAGGCAGGGTATGTAATAATTAGAACTTTTCTAAAGAGACTCAGAAATAATTTTCTGGAGTAAAAACATAAACGAATCACAGTGAAAGACATTCCCTAATACGACCACATAGAGATCAGGGCCACGATTGAAGGACAGGATGTAGCATTAAGCCCAGATTTACTGGACTGTGTGAAACTGCTGTGCCAGCTTCATACTTCTGCTGTCTTCATGGGTTATGGCTGTACCTTGATGCTACAGACTTTTGGGACCTTCTTGTCTAGTAGTGATCAGAACTCTTGGAAAAATACCCCCCTACAAATTTCTCAATCCCTGCACCAAAACTGCCACTGATTTGGCCAGACCAGGGTTCTGCACTGTCACCTCTCAGTGTCACCATATTCCATCTTTTCCTCTTGATGCCGTTGGTGTACTCTCTGATGCAGGCAGCCCTGTGTCTCCACAGGTAGTCCTATAGGTACTACCTGAGAGGCCTGCCTGATACTATGTCAACATGACAAAAGCAAGGTTTATCAGAGAGATCAGAGCCACAGTTGAGAAAATGGCAGTAGGCATTTTCTGTGGACATTTTATTATAGTAATTGATGGGGGAGGGCCTAGTCCACTGTGGATGTTGCTACTCGTTTCCTGGAGGTTCTGGCTTCTATAGAAAAGAGGCTGAAAGAGTCACGTGGAGCAAGCCAGTAAGCAGCACCCCTTTGTGTCCTCTTCATCAGTTCTTGTCTCCAGGTTCCTGTCATGTTTTAGAACCTAACCTACCTTCTTTCAATGACAGATGATGATATGAAAGTGTAAACCAAACATACCCTGCTCTGCCCAATTTGCTTTTGGTCATAGTGCTTTATTACAGCAATGGAAACTCTAACTAGGACATATGTTAGTGATGTATTGTTTCTCTCTCCCTGTTGGCCCACACAGGACCTCTCTTCCTTCCTACAACAAGCAGCTACACTGTCCACCATACAGCTTAGGGACTGGTAGGTAGCTCATGGGAAGGAAGAGCAGGGCATGAGTTGGACACAGGTCTGGAGGGTCTTAGGTTGGGGAACCAAGAGTCGATGGAAGACACAGAAATCTGGGAGGAGCCATCAGAGGGGCATTCTCAAGTTTATTGCAAGGGTCATACAATATTTATCTGGTTGGGGATGAGGTTGATCCTTTGGTACTCAAAGGCAATGCCTTGGTTAAAATAGGTAAGCGTTATGCCAATCACAGCCCGCCCCCTGAAGGGAAATGAAGTTTTGCTGTGGCCTGTGTGGTCTGTTAGCACAGAGGGGAGGGGCCAAACTCTGCCAACTCTTTAGAATGAGAGCTGGCTCACAAGAGCCCTCTAGACCTGTAAACACGTTTGTGTGACAGTTCCACGGGGGCACCACAGCTCCTGATTTGTTTTTATTTAAAAAACCAATAATAATTGTTTTTTAATTTTTAAAGAGGGGTAATTTTATTTGTAAAAATTTTGGTAGAATTGTTTATCTGCTGCTGTAATGGCAGTGTTTAAGCTTTGGGATTTTTGAATACCAAGGCATACAGGCATTGGGTGTATAATAGGCTTGTAGACCCCACTGTAAATTTTTGGGGTTACAAATATATCCCATTTTACCAGCCCAGGGTCATTAGCTTAAAATAACATCCCTCCCAAAAGTTAGCAAGTCTAGCACATCCCAGTGAAAGGGGTTTGTCTGTCCATGGAGAGATATGAAGCTGTGAAGCTGGCAGCAGTGGAGGTCATGGCTAGGTCTGGTCTGTCCTGGAGGTCACTGGCCAAATGGAGTGTTTCTGGAGAGGAGTAGCTCCAGAAGAAGTCAACGAGTGGGGGGATAGGATGATATTTCTTCTTTTTTTATCTTATCTCAGTTGCTGTGCTCATGTAATTCTCTGGAATAATGAAACCTTGGAGGGAAGAGTTGGTATAGGGACAAAGAGATTTTTTAAACTAGAGAAGCATAGGAGAGTTGACACATATTGGCTTAGAAATTAAAAGAGTATATTGGATGAGGCAAAGGAAAATCCTGTAAGGCAGAAAGAATGTTAAAGAGACAAGTATCCTATAGCATTTGTGAAAGAGGTGCTGAAGATCTTATTGAAACCTTAATAGGCACTGCTATAAGCAGTGGACTGAAGTGCAAGGTACAGTAATGAAACAGAGACATTACATAGGCACTGGGATTTGGGATTCGAGTGGGATCCAGAGAGACAGACATCTCTGAGTGGAGGTCCTAGGGGACCATCTTCTTGTGCCTTCCTCCCAAGAGGGGTTAGGTTTGTTAGTAATAGGAGGAAATTTCACTGAGTACCAGATCTGGAATCTGCTTTTGACCTTGGTTTCTCTGTTAGGGAATGAGAGCGTGAGGTTACAGGGTAGAATAATTTTATAGTCATTCCCCTCCTCTAGAGCTTGTCCCAGAGGTCTGGGATACTTTATTGAGAGGTAGTTGAGTTAGAATCAAGAAAGAGAAAAACAGCCATGAGGATAGAGTAGAGAGGGGCTTGTGGAGGACACATGCCCTGGGCAGTGTCTACAATTCCACCAGCGACAATGTCTTTCCAAGTGATATGGGTACCTTCCATATATTATC
Source organism: Cricetomys ansorgei (assembly GCA_026225945.1). Taxonomy (NCBI): domain Eukaryota; kingdom Metazoa; phylum Chordata; class Mammalia; order Rodentia; family Nesomyidae; genus Cricetomys; species Cricetomys ansorgei. Next base: position 8,462,911 of record JAMJFZ010001100.1, on the reverse strand, counting down.
TAGAGGGTCATGTCATCATACCAGGATGGAGAGGAGTGTCCTGGAATGTGCCAATGGAGAGAGTTGGGGGGTTGTTTTGAGTGTTTGCAAATGTTGAATATATTTATGGTGGTTAGGGCCATTTTTAGTTGTATCATGGAGGGTAACTGTTTGCTTTTGATTTTTTAACTTGAGTCTTTAAAGTTTGGTGGGTTTTGTCTTGGACTTGGGGAATGTAAGCGATTCCTGTGTGGTGGGCAGAAGGATTTAAATCAGGAACTAATGAAGGCTGGGCCATTGTCAGTTTTTATTTGTTGGGGAAGGTCCAGGATGGCAAAGGTAGAGAGCATATGACAGATTAGTTTTTTTGAATTTTGAGCTGTAGCCCAGATAAAATGAGAGTATGTATATATGGGTACAAAGGCTCATTTTTGACAGCCAAATTCTGGAATGCAGGTGACATCGGTTTGCCAGAGGATATTGGACTTGTGACCTCGAGGGTTGGTGGCCATGGTCTGTATTGCTGGGGTAGTAATAAGGGATGACACAGAAGAAGTATGTCTTTAGAATTCTTTGGAGTTGGGGGAGAGGGACATAGGGAGGCAAGCATGAAGCCCTTGTATGTTGATATGTGTGTGGGAGTGGAATTGGCCTACCTCTTCGAATGAGCTCATGAAAATTCCTGTGGAGGCCACCTGATCAGCGAGGGCATATCCTTCAGATATTGGGCTGTGTGACATGATATGTTGGATGAAAAGGGGGTCCTCCCCTGCAGAAAGGTGGATACACATATGAACATGGGGGAGAGCAGAGGATCTCGACAGCCAAGGAAGTAAATTAACAGCATATATGCTATCTAAGAATAGCTTAAGAGGTTCATCAATTTTTTTTAAGAGCTGAATACAAGGCATAGAGTTCTTTGTATTGGGGAGCATGTTTAGGCAGGTCTCTGAAACAAATAACAGGGGCCCTGAGAGTGATATATTATAGCTGCATCTCCCTTCTTTCTCCCATCAGTGAATACTGAGGGAGCCCCAGTAATGGACTCCCTCATAAAGAGCTATGGGAGACAGCCATTGCAGTGGAGATAGGGCAGAGGCCCACTTCTAGTTAGGGTAATAGTTGCCCACCTGTCCTGAGAAACCCATTAAACTGGGTTTAGTTAAACTACTACTGAGTAGTACTCAGTAGTAAAACTACTGAGAGTAGTTTTTAATTAACCATGGCATATCAGAGAGGGAAAAGGGGGTGAGAAGAATGTTGTGCTCTTTTCTTAAAATCTGTAGGGCCCTATTGCTCCCATTTCTAATCATAGGTGCTAATGCACCAACTTTAGTCAGTATTCTAAGAACACGCTCTACTGGAGTATTGAGCCATTCTAATATTTGGTGTGGCTGGTGTAAGGCTCCTATGACAGTGGGGGAGGAGTTGAAGATAAGGGGCTGTGCAGGCATTGTTGGGTCATATCTAGTGAAGGCCAGATTATTGAGGGCCATATTGCCAGTCTCCAAAGCCTTAACTGCCTCAGGGGAGAGAGCTCATGGGGAGGAGGGGTTTTTATTTCCTTTAAAGAGGACAAAAGGGGGGGTAGTGCACTGGTGGGGAGGAAATCCAGGGCTGGAGCCACTTAAGGTTACCAGGAAACTCTGGAGGGAGGCTTAGGTTAGGTTTTTAGGAAAAGAAAGATTAGGCTAAAGGGGACACACTGTAGTAAGGGATATTTCTGTTTCCAGGAATGTGAAGGGTGAGATAAGTTGTATTTTATGAAGGAGTATTTTAAATCCTCAGTGAGGGTGTTAATTGATCTTTGAGGTGGGAGAGGGAGGGGGAAGAATTCCCCCACAATACCAGGATGACATCCAGATAGTGATAAAAGTGGTGGCCTCTATCTAAGATAGGTCTTAACGCTGTGGCAAAGGCCTCTTCGCAGATGGTAGGGCAGATTGGGACATCACACCTTGGTGCCATGAAAGCAGGGTATTGTTGCCATAGACCTGTCCAGGGTGTTGGAGAGGATTGTGGAAGCACTTTGGAAGTTTATCTAGAAAAGTCTTTGAGTATTGAAAGATCAATGGGCTGCTCTGTAGGAGGCTGGAAGTTAAGAATGTTGGGAACAGTGCAGATGACGGAGGCCTGGCTTGTGATGTTTAAAAGAGCAGCAGATACCATACTGGACTATTTGTTTAGAATCTGTGACTCTGGTTACCTGGAGCTGCAAAATCAGCTGTGAGTAACAAGATAGTAAAACTACCAAAGTGTAATCTTTGCTTTTCTGTGACAGTGGATGCTGGTCCCCTGGGGTTGAAGCATCAGCTGTGTTTAAGAAGAGACCAGAATCATTGAAGTGAAATTTTCTTAGCAGTACTTGCTAAGAGTCAGCACAGAGAATCTCTCTTCCTGAGGTGGCCAGGGTTATACTCTGCACCGGCAACTGAACTTGTTACTGTAAGAGTCAACCAGGTGGTGCTGGTTTTGAAGGCATGAAGGAGTCATGGAGAGCAGCTGAAGCTCAGCATTGTGCGAGGCCAGGAGGGGCCATTAATGAAGGCATAGTCTCGTAGCAGTTGAAGACCCAAGGCTCAAGGGTTCATGCAGAGGACCTGAGGCTTGGCACCATGAAGAAAGCCCAGGAAAGGCTAATGGTGAATGTGCAGCCCAGTGGCAGCCAGAGACCCTAGCATTTGTGATGATGTTACCATGGACCTAACACCAAAAGAGCATTGGTGGTGGAGTGGAGCCTGATCAAGATTAGAAGACAAACTGCAGACATAGGACATTGTGGTATTTATACTGTTGGGGTTTGCTTTTGGAATTGCTTTGTTCAAATTCCAACTGTGGCCGGTTTCTTTATTGGTAAAGTTAGAAAGTTCTTACTTTAGTTTTGAATATACAGGAGCCTACATATGAGAGACTTTAAACTGTTTTAAAAGGAAATTTTGGAGTTTTAGAGAGAATTTGGATTTTAAAGAGAATTAGTACGTTAAGGTTTTCTAAAAAAAATGCTGAGATCTGGGTTTTGGTAGTATTTTTGTATTCTTGTTTTTTTGTTTTTGTTTCTGTTTTTGCTTGTTTGATTTTTGTGAGAGAGTTTCCATGTTGTAACTCTGGCTGTCCTGGATCTCATTCTGTAGACCAGGCTTGCCTCAAAGTCACAAACACCTGCCTGCCTCTGCTTCCCAAGTACTAGACTTAAAGGTGTGTGCTGCTACCACCTGGATTGGGGATCTGGGCTCTTAAAGATTTCTTTGGGAGCCAAAAAAGCAAATGTACAGGAAAAGCAATGTACAGGAAAGAGAGAGATAAATCATACCCTCATGAGTGGGCAGATGGGTAGACTTAAGTCTGGAATCTTCCTTTGGGAGATGGATTCAAGTTGACTTCCTGAAGCTCACAAGAGATTAAGGTTTACAAAAAGATATAGGTACCTTGGGTTACCACTCTTTGTCTTTAGTACTGAAGTGCAGACACATCCTTTTGAGTTACAGTTGATGTCATGTAGTGAAGCACATATTATAGAGAAAGTGGCTAATGAAACAATTGGAGCAGATTTATTTATGTAATCATGGAGCTGGTAGATGTTTGTTACTCCTAAAATCTGTAGTTAGTCATCAAGCCATCAGAGATCTGAGGAAGGATAAAGTATAGAATCTGGATGATCAGTTTAATTAAATTAATTAATCTGATTAATTAAAAATGACTGAGATCCATTGCCTAGGTTCCCTGAGGCTCCTGCAGTTCTTTCCAAAGCTTGTTAATCAGAGAATTATGAGTAGAGTTCAGTAAAGGCCCAACAGCCAATAATGGTTAACAATCTTTCCATAGAAACAGAGGAAGTGTGTACTGTTTGGATGGGCTTTTCAACTAGTATACCAAGGTCCCAGCATTTAATAGGCCACACATGCATGTGCTATGGGCAGATGTAGTGACCCAGCACAGGCTCTGAAGCCTGCCTCTGCCTCCTACAGCCATGATCCAGTAGCTACCGACATGTGTACTTTATATCATCTCTGAAATGTCTAGCTATTTGTGTTATCATGAGCCCTAACATTCACCTCCAAATTGGTGATACATGCACTTGTGTCTGATAATCCATATCATGTCATGTTGGAGTTGAAGGGATCCCAATGACAGGAGAGAAAGGCAGACATTGGCACACATGCCGGGTGTTTATCCCAGTCTGGAGAAAACCGAATGGCTCTTTAAAATGGTGGTTCTTGGTACACTTGTTGAGCTCCAAACTCAGACAAACCTCTGCCAAAGCCATGCTTCCACATCTTCCATCTTTGAGGATACCTTGTTCTCCAGCATGGGCTATACTGATAGGCTAGCATCTTTACATACAAACTATTGGATGATTGGGTGCTCACTGACCTACCCTGCCACTCTGATTAACAAGCTTTAGGTAGGCTGATTGAAATGTCTTGTTAGGATAGACACATGCTATTTGTCTTCTTCCTTAATACCTCCCTACCTTCTCCATAAAAACCTGTTTCCCTCCACAATAAACAGATGTGCACCACGAGGCATTAATGTCCAGGGTTTGTTTCTTGGGTTAGTGACTCGACCCACCACTCACTCTGTTGGGAATTCTGTGCCCATGAAAAACCCATAACCTCAAGGATATTCACATCTTTAAACACACTTTACTTCTGTTAGTTTCATAGAGAGTGGAGTCAACTGCCATTTCTCATCATCTCTGTTGCTTTAGAGTGAAAGAATACTAACAAAAGGGGAGGGCGGCATTCAAATTATAGCGACACACACATGTGCACAAGCACATGCACACATACACACACATAGTCACACACACACACACACACACACACACACACACACTTTCTTCAAATTGAAAACATTTTTCCTTCTCATTCAGAACAAGGAAGTCTTGATTCTTTCTCAAGTTGGTTCATTCCTTCCTATATTAGGTCCTCCTTATGATCTCTTAGATCATGGTTCAGAAGATTAGCTTCTATACCTGTTTCCTTATCTTCTCATCAACAACCTAAATCAAATACACTGTAACTTTAATACCATCTCTCATTCATTACACCCGTGTTTGAAAATACATATATTTGTTTCTGACTCCTTGATGTAAATGTATTTATTTCTCTCTCATCAAAATGTAAATTCTATGAATTCAGGACATTGTTTCACCATTTTTATTTATGTCATAACATATGATGACTAACAGTGGAAATCTGCCTTAAGATTGTTGAGAAACCCCACATGAAAAACTGTCTAAAAAAATATCTGTTTGATTATATGGGCAGTAGAAAATATGTACAGAGCAAAAGAAGTACTGAGATGACCAGCACCAGCCTTCTTGTGATGGCACTGACGTCAGCTCTCATCCTTCACATAAAATACTTGCCTCCCCCAGGAGAGATCTCTGTTACCTCAGGAGATATAACAAGCCAATCCCCTGCTCAGGTCCTGACTAATCAGAAAGACCCACTAGCCACTGACTGGCTTCAAAGGCAAACAGGGCCATGTTTGGGCATTACCATGTTTTCTCATTTGTTACCCTTGACCTGTCAGAATGTAACCAGCAGAAATAAACTGCTTTAAAATGGCCATATGTATATCTCAGTGTCTACTTGAGCTATTTTCATATCCAACAGTCTCAGAGAAAATGGGAAATGATAGAAGCCTGAGATTAGAAGTAGATTAAATTAGATTAGATTGGATTGTAAATCTATGAAATATTCATCAAAATGAAAAGTAGGTACATATGAGAGAATTATCCATGAGGACTATATAATGAACTTGTTTCCAGTCCTTCAATATGTAACTTGGGGAACAATTGTTGAAACGGCCAATGTATGATACACATGGTGTCCTCATACTCCTGCACTGACTAACGTGGAGGAATTAAGTTCACGCTTTCTTATTGCTGATCCCTGTGCCAATTTGAAATTCAGGTTTAGAGACAGATTGCGCTGGTAATAGGAAATACTGTAAGACTTGGAATAAAATCTAACTCTACTATATCTTCTATCCTCATTAGTCCCCTGACCTCATGAAGGCAGGGCCTCCCAAGTCTTTCTGTCATGCCAAATTGATTTTAGGAAAATGTGGGAATTCATTTACAGGAATCAGGTTTCATGTGATGCCCTGTTTCAGAAATATTTGTGTTTTGATCACCCTAGAGAATGGACAACAGGCAAGTAATTTGCAAGTGGTTGTTTATTTATTTCCTTGTTTCTAGGTGTGTGTGTATGTGTGTGTGTGTGTGTGTGTGTGTTTGTTTCTTTTCCTTTTTTGAGACAGTCTCACTATATAACATGCTGGCTTGGAACTTAGTATCTAGGTTAGGATGGCCTCGAACCTTCAATCATTCTGCCTCAGCATCTCCGGTGCTTGAATAACAAGCATGTACCACCGGAGTATACTTGTTCAGAGTGAGCAATATCTCCATCAGAAAGCAGTCAGGACTCTTGAGATGAAACCAGGTTGATGACCTTAGACGTGAATGAAACTTAATCTCTGTAGTGTTGCATTCTTCTAAATCGTTTAAGGATATCGTTCAAACTAAGATGGACCCCTGGCTTTTACAGTAGAGTGGTCTATGCAGCTTGCTCTGCTCTGGCTGAGGCAGAGCCTGCTGTCTTATCTTGGTGCTGCTCCTTACTGAGCATCATATCATTTCCCCATCAACATTCACTCTACTGTCTTTCATGGTTGAGGGAAGATGCCTATGAGGCTCTTGGATTTTCTGTAGCAATGATGCAAGAAAGGGTCCGCAAACAGGAGAGAATGTGTTGAATGCCAGGAGAGATTTTATGTGTAGTCTCAAATACTAGAAGATTATGCATGTATGGAGGAATTAATTCAACTTTCTCTGAAACATGTTACAAACCTAAAATGGATTAAAAAGTAAAGGAAGTAAATGAAGAGGGAATAAGTCTCTTTCCTTTTTCTATATAAAAAGCAATATTTGCTTTGGATGGATGAAAGGCTGCTTTTTTCTATACCATAAGGTGAATAATGATATTTGTTTAGATTAAATACAGATTCAAAACTTTTGTGGATCGGCAAATCTTGTATGATGCATATCTGTGCATCTGCTTGACAACATTAAGCTAGAATCACAGAGTTATGTGGCTTTCCTGGTGCTAGTATCCAACTCAGTGTACTAGGCATGATAAAAACAGCTCTTTGTCCTAACTACTAATTCCCACCAGTACGTAGAAAACAGAAAACAAAAAATAACTTTAAAGAAAGAGTTCCAGGTGGAATGTGTGGACCACAGACAAAGACCAAACATAGTCAAACAGATTTTTCATTTAATAGTATTAAATATTTAATGACAATAAAAACAAGTAACATTACAGCAGCAAATATTTACATATTAAGGAAGTACTGTATTACAGCTTCCCTTGAGCATGTGTGCCCAGTGGAGAAGAAAGGCCAGACAGGGTAATTGAAGGTACCAGGAGGGAAACTATATATCAGGGAACTCTTGGCTACATTCAGGAAACTTACACACCCATCATCACAATCAACAAGTATGCCCACCCGGTCCATTGGCTTCTCAAGATAGTGATGAAATACTGGGCAGGTGGTGAGGAGACTGTGCTGACTACCCTCCTTCACACACACAAGAAGAAATACTCCAGGCTCAATCGTTTGGTTTCTCCCAAATAACCAGGTTTCCTTGCAAACACCGACAGCCCAGTTCCAAGAGTCCATCACATCCACTTCCCAGTAATATTTCCCTGAGATGAATTTCCATGGTCCCCTGGAAGCAAAATAGTATCCCTCAGAATCTGCAGGTGTTTCCTGATGGTGAAGTCCGAAGCTTAATCTTCTGATTTCATTAAACAGACTCATCTTGTAATGGTGCGTGTCTGCATCATAAAAGGCAACTTGCACTGTGGGAAGAGTCAACATTTGAGTTTAAATGACTACATTTCACAGGTGAGTGAGGAACCTAGAGACTTCCTGGATATAAAAAAAGAGAGAAGGCTAAAAGTCTAGAGGGGTGAATGTGGCTCAAGCACATCAAAGTGAAACATTTTCACAAGAAACAGATTGGGACCTTGATGAAAACGTTTTTGAAAATTTGTAGATGGTATGGAGGGGGGAGCTTCAGTCTACTTCTGGCAGATGACTCTTCATTTCATGTGACACACAGAAATGTTTGTATTCTGGTGAAGGTCCAGAGCAACGTAAGACCTCCTGGATCTACGTAAAACGTTATTCCTGTGTGTTAAATTTGTCTTTCTTGTACCATTCCTGTAGAGGAATAATCTATGTGAATACTAAGAAAAGATTTTATTCCTGGGATCAATATGAAGCAATCACATTCAGAGGCCTGTGTGGTCATGTATGGAATGTAGAATGTATGCAAAGAATGTTGGTACACTACTTTAATCCCAGCATTCAGAAAACAGTGTTAGCAAACACCTTTAATTCTAGTATTCAGATGGCAGTGGTGGTCCATGCTTGTAACCACTAAGACAGAGACAGTGTGGAAGAAGACCCAGGAGGCAGAGCTCAGAAGTAGTCAGTGTCAGACTGGAAGTGAGGTGAGTCAGAGTGAAGGACAGGCAAAGCAACAAATCAGAGGAAGAGTCAGCAGGGTGAGTCAGAGTGAGGACCCGCACAACACTCAAGATAGAAAGGCAAGCTCTCAACAGAGCAGTAGAACACAGTAGTTACTGAGGCATTATGAGGCATTATGGTCTGAAGCAGGGAGACAGAGTCAGTTACAGGGACAAGCCACAGAGACAATGAAGCACTCTGACTGAGGATTAGGCAGACAGGCTGATGGGCTGATGGAGAGGGTATGGAGCAAGTGAGCAGGAGACACAGGCAGGCAGGGGGAGAGAGAGAGCAACACAGAGCCAGATAGGAAGAAGAAGGCAGTAACTGACAGGAAATGTAAAGCAGTTTTAATCCCAGAAGAGTGGCTCAGTCTGCAGCAGTCAGAGTGAGTCAGCCAGAGTCAGAAGAAATCACATCAAAAGAGTAAGCTGGCTCAGAAGATCAGTGTGAACTAGCTAGCATCTTGGAGAAGAGTTTGAGTTCAATGCATCTCAGAGTTCAGAAGGAGCTGGTCAGAGTGGCTCAGCCTGAGATTTAGAATAACCAGAAAAAGAATGAACAGCCTGATCCCCAAAACAACATTTCCACTTGGAATCTAGGACTCCTATGGAATCTGTGGCCATTCCATCAGTGCTGACACTCACCATGAAAGCGCTTGAATCTTTCAGTCAGTCCAGTGATGGGCTGGGCACTGAGTTCTGGTTTCACAGCCTGGGACATGCACAGCTGCAGGGCGTCACTTCTGCAAGTGTAATAATAACAATAATAATAATAATAATAGTAGTAATATAATGATGATGATGATGATGATGAAGAAGACATCGATCTTCCTGGTGCAGAGGATACCATCACAGTGATTATGGTGGAAAAGTCTCTCACAGTTCAACCAAAGGGGTCCGAACTTACATCGCTGGCCATAAAAGCCTGACAGCCTTAGTTTCCTCGCTGGAGGAAATGACAGAAGGAAAGGCCTGACTCCCAAAGTGGTCCTCTGTACGCCACAAATGTGCAATGGCACGGGAGTAAGCACACGCACACATTCCCACATAGAGAGCTATAATACATTAAAAATTTAAAAGTCACTAACTAGAATTTTCTGATGTCGATATTACCACAGTGGTCAGGAATCGATATAGTTTCCTCCTGGAGGCTCTTTCTGATGCCTTTCCTGCTGCCAGCCACTTTCTCAGTGCTGCCTGCCTCTGTCTCCTGCTATGAGGAAAGTACAGTCCTTGGGCCTCAATGCTTATGATTTTAAAAGTAAAAGTTTTAAGCAACAGGCCCACTGTTTCGGTCACAGGTAAAAAGAAAAGACAGTGTCTGTTGTAGGAGAACAGAACCCTAACCCTGAAAACAATCCCAAATACTTCTTACACCAAAGCAATGGCTGTTATTTATAGAGAGACTACTGTCACTAGGCTAAGGCCGCTTGGTCAGTGTCATCACATATTTCTCGTGTCCTAGCTTGCACTGGGGACTAAACTCACCTTCTGAACGTGTCATCCAAATCCTGCAAACAAAACAAGAAAATGTTACATTTCTGAAGCAATGGAATACAGAGTTTGTTCATAACTTTGAAATGAATACCATACAACATCACACCAACCCAGCCTGCAAATTCATTTCTGTGGTTCGGGAGAATACCTATGAAGGACATTACAGTAAACAGGAATTCTTGTTGCAATCAGACCGTGAAGTCAAATTAAGAAGGACATGAGTAATGACTGCATACTGCTTTTCAATGCTCAGTTGCCTCAAAGAGATGGTTTCCCTGAGTTATTGTACAAAGCATAGGAATATTTTAATTAAGGGTCCTTCTAAACTTGACCTCACCCCTACATGGTACCTCTTGTCTCTAATGCCAGATAGGAAGAGTATTTGGGATTGGAAGTGATCATGTATCACAGAATAGGACCCTATCTCAAAACCCCAATCTCCCAATGAACTCTAAAATACATAACTTTCAGACAGAGGAAATTAATAGCTTTCTCAAATATTCTGCATAATATCCAGTTGAGAAAAAAACTAAATGTTTAGAAAGAGGAATTATTTATGTTTGGCTTTAGAGAAAGGATCTACACAGGAAAAATATGAGGAGCCTTGGGGAATCTATTAACACAATTCCAACAAGATTTCTTTTTTAATGGGTATTTCAGATTTAGTTTTTCCACATCATTCATGTATAGGAAATCTCCTGAATGTGCATGCAGGGAATATAGCAAGCTCTCTTAGATATGACACTCAAGTGTGGGCCTCAGATATATGTGAGCCTTTTCCAGCCCTCCTTCACGCTCACCTGGAGCAGCACCACATATGGCTCCTTGGATTTTGTCATCAGCTCCTCATACATTTCTCTTAGTTTGTTGTTTTTTTGAAACATAAAGGTTGCACATGCATCAAGTTTCTCTAAAATAGTTTGGCCTTCATATTTTATACATTCTATACGCTGCGTTCCTTCTTCATAAAACATTGTAGGCAGTTTGCAATATTCTGTCCTGATATTTGCTTCCCGTAGAGTCACATAGTTCTGAAGGAAAGAGAACATTCCAGATCATATTTTATCTGTGTCCACAGAAACCTTCTGTTTAAATTCAGCTAGGTGTTTCTATCAGTGTGCTACATACACTCTGATTAACAGTCCCCACTTTCAGTACGTACAAATTCTTGGATTTCATGCTTGTCTTCCTCATTATTTACACAACAACCAAGTCATCTGTATTCTCTAAGCATTTTTATCTGGTTTGTAAGATATCGAGCTACCTGAAGACAAGGTATTGATGGAGACTTCGTATATCCACTCAAATATGAAACTCTGCACATAAGTAATTAGAATTCATAGTGCAGACAAAGATTTATCTTACTGTCCTAAACTGTCAGCAAATAGCTGTTTAGTCTCAAACCTTTTGCCATATGCCCAGGCACGTGTCTATCTATGGCCAAGAGTTGCTTTTTACACTCACAATTTGATGTCAGAAGAAAGGATACTATTATTGTACCCTATGCCTCATGTACAAATTGTGGATGACCAAGTTTGCATATCGTCTGCCTCTAACCGATATTAAGCATCAGTCTCATCCATACCTTCCAAAGAGACATTGTTCTGATCCCTGCTTCTAAATTATCCTCATTTTCTTGGATCTTTTCCCATAAAGATGCCATATGCTTTATAAGTCTCTCCTGTAAAACATAACGATAAATATCAGTGTTAGGTGAACAAATAGTACTGATGGATGGTCACTTCAACATAGTTTACTTTTGGGAGAGTAGAAGAATCATGATGTTCTTTCTGTCTTTTTGACTTTGGGACACTGTGAATTTTAGATTTCAAACTACTGAAATACAAAATACAGCATGACCCTTTGCTCAGGGAAAGTAATTAATAAGCATAAAGGACTTGCAATGTGCCTCTTATTGGGATTCACATATGCTTCCTCTAGCTAATTCCAATGAGCATCTTCTAATTTCTAATCCAGTCATAAACACCTTTTAAAGGCATGAATTTATTATTTTACTTCCCCATGACCTGGGCATAAGATACATAAAAAATAGAAATGATCCTGAAAATTACGGGTCTCCGAAGGGGTGATGGCAAACAGGTTTCCATATTATAGTCAAACTCTCTATATTCACTAATTCAAAATTGAAACCATTCGAGAAAAAAATAGGTCAGTCATCCTCGGGAGGAGCATCTTCCTGAAGTCTCGTGAGCCTCCCTCTCCCCAGCTTTCACAGCTCTCAGAAGCTTCACTTACCATTTGCCCCTCAGCAGCTGCTTCAATGGGACAATGTCTGTGACCTCGGTGCTCCTGGGAGTCAGAGCAGGGATGACAGACAATGGCACTGTTCTCAACACAGAAGATCGTCCTTGTCTCCTTGTGAGTCACACACTTATGCTCCTCGGAGCTCAGGTACTTCAGGAGGCAGGCTTGTCTGGAAATGGACACCAGCTTCTTCAGAATCACATTGGTTCTAAAGTCTTTCTTCTGGCATGGTTCCCTACACACAGGACAATGGACAGGAAGCTCTACCTCTTCCCAGGAGAGGTGGAGGCAGGCACAACAGAAGCTGGGGCCACAGCTTATAGTGACTGGATCTGTAAGGCAGCTCAGGCAGATGTGGCAGGTGAGTTCCTCCTGGAAGGCTTGTGATATGTCTGACTCCATATTCTGCGGGTAGAAAAGCATAATTGCCTGGACTGTACCCCAGGGAAACAGAGCACCACACAAAATTCAGACCTCCTGGCAATGACTAACAGGTGTCCATAGGACCAAAATGAGGATTTAGCATGTGATTGTGCTTGCTGATCTTTCCTATTTCTCTTTTCCTGACAAAATGAAGATTATTCTGATGACCTTCAGTGCTCTAACAACTGCGTTTCTCCGGGAGACTTCATCTAAAGTTGGAACCCTACTTCAAGGCCAGAGAAATTCTGCATCAGTGTTTTAGAAAAATACTCACCATGGAGTCATCAAAGTCCATCAACTCCACATGTTGGCCATTCCATGCAGATATATGCAAGGAAAGCACCTTCTTTTATTGTGCATAGAATAAAACATTCCCCTACTTTAGGCATTCCTTAGTAAATACTTTGCCTTGTGATTTTACATCTTTATCTTTCAGGTCCAACAGTTCTATACCTGAACAATTAATGACACTATTAAGTACTTCTTTCTACTATGAAGCACCTATAAATAGTTAGATTTCTCATAGCTTCGTAATTCAAGGAAATTGTCCATCATGGCGAAAAACAATTCTGGCTGGAGCTTGAGATAGCTGGTCTCAAGGTATCCAAAATCAGGAAGCAGAAGGCAACAAATGCTTGCTGCTCAGCTCCTTTTCTGCCTTTTATTCACTTTGAGAACTCTGCACCTGTGGAATGATAATCTCACTACCAAGTAAGGGGATCTCCCCACCTGTAGGGAATCTAACTCCATGTTGCTTCTCAGACATGCCCAGAAGTTTCAATGTGGAATCTAAATACCAACAAAATTGAGTCCTAGAGGAAATTTCTGGAAAGGTTTGGCTTCCAAAGGACACAATTCCTGCTTTGAGAAAGAATCTTGGTTTGATTGCAGCAAATAACATAAACTGCTGGGAATTGACACAGATGGAGACAAATGGCTTTGCCTGGTGTTCCAGTGCACCTCACAAAACCAATACTAAGCCCCATTGTCATTGATTAGTTTATCAAAGGGATTGTGTCTCCAATGCTGCCTTTTCTAACCTATCTGATTGTCATATATTTCTCCTTTGGCATTTTATTTTTACACAAGATACTACACTCTAAATAATTAGTAAGTACACAGAACTAACAAAAATGTAAACTGAACTGAAAAATTTAATCAGATTTTAAACTGACCCTATTTATATGAATAGAATAAGGTGACTAGTTTTCTCTATTTTAATTGTATGTAGGCTTCCCACCTGTTAAATGAATTTGTAACAGGAATGGCTACTTCTACCAAGTTGATACACTACTAGCAAACATGACCTCAAATGGTGGGATCTTTCTTTAACTTATAATAGAGAAACATTAAAATTTTTCTCGTGCTAAAACTTGAGTTTTCACTCATACTTCCCAAACATATCTCTAAAGTTTGAAACTTTCTCTAGCCGTTCAGATAATATTTTATATACTATAATTGTATGTATTAATCAGATGTGACAATCTTCCAGTACGTACTGATTAAAATGCTCTTAAAATATTTTAGAATTTACACAAAGCACAGAATTAAATAGAATCTTGAAATTTTCTCTCAGTATAATACATCAGACCATCTAAAGTGTGCATAATAATAAATCTAAAGTTATCTATTACTGTTACCCACATTATATGCCAAGACAGGTGATCAAATGGGAACAAAATCATTTTTGTTAAATAGTGAAAATAACATTTTTAAGCAGAAACTTCGCTTTGGCAATAAGTTAAAAACACAAGAATATCAAGAACTTTTCACTTGCAAATCATGCACTCACCAAAATGAATTGGCTCCGGGCTCTGTGGTAGCAAAACAATATATTAGATCAGTTCTGGGGTTGAATTTTCTATGTGTGGAGGTGATAGAGCTGTCAGAAGAACCAGCAGCTTTGGACAAGCTCTCTCCCTAGCCTGGAAAGCCAGAATCTGCTGGTTGGTTCCAAGACCATCCTCATATATAGTCTCTAGAGGCCACACCCACTTCCTCCCATGACTGCATTAACTAATGCTAGCAATAAGTTAGCTCCTGTTAACAGGATTATTCTAAGTAGGTGGATGATTGAATCAAAACTGTGACCAATCTCCACAACAGGGTTTCCTCAGTCACCCCTTAGCTGGGTGTGGTAGCTCACACCTTTAATCTTAGAGTCCTTGGCATTGGCAGCTGAAGCAGGAGGACTTTTCAGTTCCAGACCTCCCTAGGCTATATAGTGAAAAATTGTGTAAAAAAGAAGACATAGTTTGTTTGTTTTTTTAAACAGTGTATTACAATCTTTAAATTGTTTGTGCTGTGCTTATATTTTTTCTATTGCTTTCAATATGGGAAGAGAGTATAACTTCCTCGATCAGTGACTATATATACTATATATATAGATAGATACCACTATAAATCTTCTCCAGGCTCTGCAGACATTAGTTTCCTGTCCTACAAATCTACCTATGATTAGTATCTGTGCTCCTGCTTGACACCATTCATTTAGAATCACATATTTGTATAATATTTACATGGTGCTAGAATCCAACTGAGAGCCCTGAGTTTGCTTAAAAAGACTGTAACACTGAACTTGATAAAAGGCTCTGATTAGTCATTCTCAGAAATAGCAAAAAGAAAATAACAACAAAATGCACAGAGAATGGAAGTGTTCTGGGTGGAATATGTGTACCACATATGAAAAGAAAGCGTGGTAAATAATCTTTTTCATTTTATAGTACTTTACTATTCAAAAACAATAAAAAGGTAACAATACAGAAGGATTACCCTAAAACACTGAAGGGCTGGATTACAGCTTCCTGTTATCATCTGTGCCCAGTGAAGAAGAAAGGCCTAACAGAGTAATTGAGGATACCAGGAGGGAATGCATTATGAGGGAATTCTAGGCAACATTAAGGAAACTGATATAACCACCTCTCTATCAAGAAATATGTCAACCTAGCCAATGGCTTCTCTATATAGTGATGAAATACTGGGCAGGTGATGGTGGGGCAGACATGACTACACTCCTTCACACACACTAGAAGAAATGCAACCTTGGAGTCAATCAGTTACTTTCTATTCCTTACCCAGGATGTATCCTGATGGTGACATCTACTACCTACTGTTCTCATTTCATAAAATAGCCTCTGTTGCAATAGAGTATGATTGCAAAGGCAGTGTGCATTGTGGAAAGACTCAATGTTTTTGTTAAAAAAAAAAGAATTTACATTTCTCTGCTGAGAGAGGAACCTAGAATCTCTCTGAATTTAAAAAAGAAAAGGCTAAAACTAGAGGGGTAAATGTGGTCAAATACATTAAAGTTAATGATATTATCCACAAGAAACAGAGTGTGTGCATGATGAAATTCCATGAAAGTTTGTAGATGGTACAGGGAAGGCCACTTCAGTCTACTTTCATCAAGTGACTTTCACTTACACCTAGCAAACTGAACGTGTGTGAACGTTGGAGTGTCCTCATAGGTCTCCATACCATGTATCACTTTCATATGTGTGTTGTAATTTCTATCTAATCAAGCATATGTATACTGTAGGAAATGCTAAATACACATGAGAAGTGGTTCCCTGGTAGTAGTCTCCCTTTAGCCCCTGGTCCCTCTGATACCCTTTCCCTGTGAGGTTACACTTCACATTTAGATCTAGAAGACAGACTGCAGCACTGCCTCATCTCCTATGGATTTGTTTTATTTTGTTGCTCATAATATGTTCCTTGTCTATAAGTTATTTTATCTTAAGATTTAGTTCTTTTTGAGATGGGATCTTGGTATATATCCTCACTGGCATGGAACCTACCATGTCGACCAGGCTTCCCTCGAATGCGTGGGTAATCCTCCTGCCTTTATGTTTTTAATACTGGGAATAGAAGTGTGTACCACTACGTCTTTGTGTTTTCCTTCCTCCCTCCCTCCCTCCCTCCCTGCATTCTCTCTTTCTTTCTCTATCTCTCTCTCTCACTCTCTCTTTTTCTTCCTTTCCTCCTTCCATTGCTCCCTTGATAGGGGCAGACAGAAGGAGCCCCCTGAGAAATCACCAGGACTCGAGATCAATGCAAAAGCAAGAGATTTATTTCCAACGCGTTGAGACCCACCCTCACAGATTCCTGAAGCAAGGAAAGGAGGGCGACCCCTAGCACTTTCCAAGTACTGTTTATATAGACATTTCAAAGGCAAAGCTTAGCCACAGAGTATGAGGTGCAATTTTACTGGTTACATAGTGATGTCAGTATTGACCTTAAAACTGATTGGTGTTGGCATATAGCAAGGTTGTGGCACTAGAAAATGTAAACCTAGACTCTTTAGTCAACCTGGGGTGGTGGTGGGTGTAGTTTTAGCCCAAGGCCGTTAGTCAATAGTCCATATCTTATTTGTGTGAGAAATTGTTTTTCTTACTCCAGTTCTGGGAACCGAGCTGGGTCATCTAGCCCTTATCTTGGGCCTACACAGTTTTGGCCCTTTTAGAAGTCTGAGGAAAGTTGGCTGCTTTTGTTCTTGTTCTTTCACCCTCCCTCCCTCTGGCCTTCCTTCCTTTCTTTTTATCTTTCTTTCTTTCGTTTTTGGAGACAGGGTTTCTCTGGTGTAACTCTGCTGTCCTGGAACTCACTCTGTAGACCAGGCTGTCCTTGAGCTCACAGAGATCCTCCTCCCTAAGCCTCTGGAGTGCTGGAATTAAAGGTGTGTGCCCCCACAGCCAGGTGGCTTCTGTATTTTTAACCCTTGGAGAGCAATGCCCTTTAAAAATGCAAGTTCTAAAACGTTTAAGGGAAAACATTCAATTTTTCATACACTCAATTAGGGAAAATGTTCAAACATTTCCACCACTGTGTATATTATATTGAAGTAGATAGTCCTGCCTGAGTAAATTTACCATTATGCATGTGGTAATGAACAACTCATACTATACTTTCAGCCTGAATCACATACATTATTGTCTTGGCATTCATTTATGGGGATTTGTTTCTAAAACGACCATGTGACTAAATAGGATTACAAATGTGGTTTACATAGACATGTCCTTCTGGGGAGTGAAAATACTCCTGTGTGCAAAAGGTATGTCATTGTTGAATGGCACCTCTGGTCTTTTCAGTAAGTCTTGAGTTTTTACTTCTACACTGCACAAACATATCTCCAAATCCTAGTAATTTTTTCAAAGCAATCTGATTATTTAATTGATATGTGTTATATGTGTATATGTATTTTAGTGGTAATAATCTTGCTTCTATGTGGCATCGAAAATATTTTTAAAATCTTTTAGAATTCAGACAAAGGAGAATATTGAAAAGGTTCTTGCATCCAATTCTGAGTATAATACCTCTGAGCAAATTAAATGTAAATGATGACAAATCTAAAATTATCTATAACTTTAATCCACATCATATAACAAGAAGGGTGACCAATGGGAGCAGAATCATTTTTGGTAAATAGTTAAATACTATTTCTCAGCAGAAACCTCACTTTGGTGAAAAATTAAAAGTAAAAAAATTAAAAGTATAATATATCAAGGAATGTTCTCCTGTAAATTGTGTACTCACCCAAGGATTGTCTCTGGCCTCAGCAATGTTTAGTAGGGATGCAATAGTATTAACTCAGCTGTGGGGTCAGATCCTCAATATGTGAAGGTGATATACTCAGCAGTTTCTGAAGCCAGAAGGTTTAGAAACACACTCTCCCTGGTCTGGAGAAGACTGAATCATGTTGGACCTGGGGTGTCCATTTTTATTATAGTCTCTAAAGACCATGCTCACTTCCTTCCATGGTTGCTTTTACTACTGCTTCCAAAAGGTGAGCTCCTGTAAATGGGATCATTCTGAATAGATGATTGAATTAGCACTGTGGTCAATCTCTATCAGCTAATTTTCACAACAAGTTTTCCTGAGTTACTCCCTAGTTGGGTGTGATAGGTCACACCTTTAATCCTAGAATCTTAAGAAATGGGTGGCTAAAGCAGGAGGATTTTTAGTTCAAGGCTTGTCTAGGCTACACACTAAGAATTTGTCTGAAAAATAGAGCTAATGTTTCCCAAAGCCTAATGTTCCCTGTTTCTTCCTAAGGATTGAGTTAGCCTCAAAATCTTTTTAATCCCTCCTGTGTGAGTTTTCCGACAAGTTCTTAAATGCAAAATCTTGTAAAAAAAAACAACTTTCCTTCATATTCAATTCATTTCTATAATATCTCATCCCTGAGTGAGGTCTCCAAGTAAAATGTGTGTTGTTTTAGAAGACACTAGTGTACTAGGGACACTACACTAGAACACCTACATTACCCAAAATTGTGTGGATTCTTGCTTAGAGTGCTTGATGCACTCCAAGGCTTAAATTTTAGTCAAAGGTCTTTCTGTATCCATTATTATGAAAAGGCTGAAAAACTGAAAAACAATACTGCGAAGAACCACAGGTACAGGGTTCCCAGCCAATCTGCCTTGGCTGGGAATTCCCCCATCCCAACAGGGATGCACCCCTTGCTAGCACCAATCAGTCTGAAGGTCAGCAACTGCTTATTTTGTGAACCAATGTAAATGCGCCAAATACTCTGTAACCAACTTTGCCTCTAAAAATGCTATAAAACCCCTTGTGAGTTGTTTTCAGGGTCTTACTCCTTCTCATGCTTCATAGAGTTGTGAGTGTTGAGCCTAGCATGCTAGCAATAAAGCCTCTTGCATTTGCATCGATCTCATGTCCTGGTGGTCTCTCGGAGGTCTACAGCCAATGAGTACTTCGTCTGGGGGCTCGTCCTGGAATTGAAGACCCTCTCCACCACCAGGAGAGGACCCTGGAGTCAGAAGGATATCAAGCCAGCCAGGTTTTGTGCACCAAGAATAATCATCTGAGTGAGTGAGTATCCTGGAACTTTTTACTTTCAGTTTTGAACTCGAGAGCTTCTTTGAAAAGTGGCAAAGCATGTCTGGGTGGATGGGCTGGCAAGCCACAGCCATAGGAGGTTCAGAGGACGCTCTGGAATCCCAGATAGAGGGGGTCAAGGAGACCCAACTGCTGGCAGACTCCTTAGGTCACAGGGGAGCATGACAGTACTGCTACATGAGACCTTGGCTTGTATTTTCAAGCACTGGAGAGTGCTGGGTGTGTGTGTGTGTGTGTGTGTGTGTGTGTGTGTGTGTGTGTGTGTGTGTTTTGTGTGCTATTGGACTCGGACTGACAATCCTTTTTGACACGGGACAGACACCTTCAAAACCCCTAGACTTAATTGTGGCTCACTTCAAGGAAGTGAGAGATAGAACCACCTACCAGTCAGTAGAGGTTAAAAAAGGAAAAATGATTACTTTTTGTTCTTCAGAGTGGCCAACCTTCAATATAGGACGGCCCCCAGAGGGCACCTTCCATCTCCCCACTATTTACACAGTGGCAGAGTAGGCGTTCAGAAAAGGGTGACAGGGTCACCTTGACCAGATCCCTTACATCGTCACTTGATCAAGCCTGGTGGAGGACCCCCAGCGTGGGTCAAACCTTTCCTACCCCCACCTGAGAGTCCTCAGAATTGTTCCTCACAGGCACTGGCTACAACTGTTACAGAGGAGAAGACTGCCATCTAGGCTGCTGCCTGTGCAAAGTGAAAGTAACAGCCCAGTGGTTGATCTTGCTAATTTGGTTCAGTTAAAACCTGTTCCACATGAACTAATTGGCAAACTATTTTAAAATGTTTTGAGGTTTAGGATTTTAAATTTCATTTAGTTATACTTCATTAACTCTGGCCCCCAGGTAGGAGAATTTTTCTTTCACAGGACATTGGCATGCTGCCCTGAAGCTCCAGATCCTCTGATACAACTATTTGGAGAGCTCTGCTTTTTTTCTGGGTGTACCCTTACTTAAAAACTCATTTCTTTTATCTCAGGCCTGATTAACTTTTGTCTTGGTAATCACCATGTCAATGTCTTTATTTTGTTGTTCTGTCTGTTTCACGTGTGTGTGTCCTTATTTGTGCGTGGATGGTGTTTAAAAGTATGATGTTAGCTTGCCAGATCTAGGGCAGATTTACTTGGAACTGCCGCTGCCCCAGATACCTGAACTAAGAATGCCATGTGACTCCACCACCATCTTAAAACTGTTATTTTTACCCATCAGCCACCTTGAGATGATATCCAGCACTTTTACAGGTTCTCCTCACAATGGAAAAGAGGGACCTCATCATCTTGGAGGCAGGATAGGTGGTCCTGTCTGACATGGGCATGCCCTCCCAGAACCCAGCTGTGATAGATGCTGGATTTCCCTTGACACATCTAGACTGGGACTACAACGTGGCTGAAGGTAAAGGGCACCTGAAGGTCTACCTCCAGGCTCTCAAAGTGGCTGCAAGTCGACATACCAATCTGACCCAAGAGTATAACACTAGGCAGGGACTGGAAGAATCTCCAGCAGTTTTTCTGGACAGCTAATGGAGGCTTTTAGGCGGTTTACACCAATGATTCTACCCAGCCAGAACATAAGGCCACTGTGGCCATGGCTTTCATCAAGCAGGCAAGCACAGATATTAAGAGAAAGCTGCAGAAGTTAGATGAGCTAGGAGAGAAGTCCTTGAGGGAGCTAGTACAGACAGCAGATAAAGTATACACCAATAGAGAGACAGAGGAAGAGAAGGGAAAAGGACACGCAGAGTGGGAGCTGCCTCTGGGAGAGCGAGGTCAGCCTGGCCTGGGCCAGCTGGCCTGAGCCACTGAGTCACAAGGCGGCCGGTGCATGTCCATGGAGCAGCGTGAATGGAGAAACTGAGGAGCGTCCTCACACTGAGGCAGCAGGTTGCTGATGGGAGAGAGCACATGTGGACCTCCGAAGGACGCCTTCTGGCAAGAGCCCCGCAGGCTGGCTGCACTAGGGGTGGCTCAGGGCAGCGCCCTGGGTCTCCTTGGCTCCACCGGGCCCAATGGTGCTTCTGCGCTGCGCCCTGCAGTTGTGAGGACGACCGTAGGGTGGAGTGCTCCAGAAAAGGGCTGACGGTGGTGCCGGAGGGGCTCAGGGCCTTCACCCAAGCGCTGGATATCGGTATGAACAATACTTTGAGGGAAAACTTAACAGTCACTACCCTACATGCTGTGGAAGGCGTAATTAAACAGCCACCAGACAGGTGGCTCTCCAATGCAAGAATGACCCATTATCAGTCACTCCTCCTAAATGCTGACAGAATTTGTGTCCAGCCATCCATAGCCTTAAACCCAGCCATGCTCCTAGCAGATCCAGACCTAAGCCCTCTGCTGCATGACTGTGCTGCTTCTAGCGAAGGCCCCGGGTCGGAGAAAGGTCCTGACTGAACAACACTTGCCTGATGCTGACCTGACCTGGTATACAGATGGAAGTAGGTACCTGCTGGATGGGGACATAAAGCAGGGGCATCGGTGGTCATGGAGCAAATTTAATCGGCCAAGACCTTGCTGCCTGAAACCTCTGCTCAAAGAGCAGAACTCATCGCCCTTACAAAAGCCTTGCACATGGGGAAGAATCACAGAGCGAGTATCTACACGGGCAGCAGGTATGCCTTTGCCACAGCCCACATCCACAGAGCAATTTACCAGCAGAGAGGTTTGCTCACCTGGGAAGGAAAGGCTATCAAAAATAAGGAACAGATTTTGGATCTGCTCCAGGCCCTGTGGGGCCCCCAGAAAGTGGCCATCATGCACTGCTTGGGACATCAAAAAGGGTACAGCCCGATTGCCAGGGGAAACAACCTAGCCAGCTCAGCAGCAAGAGAAGCCTCCAAGCTCCCCTTGGACTTGGCATTGGTGGTGGACATGCTGACCAAGGAGACTAAAAGCCCTGTATACACCCAGGAAGAAGAGCAGCAGATAAGGTCAGTTCCTACCAATTATCCAAGCCCTGTATACACCCAGGAAGAAGAGCAGCAGATAAGGTCAGTTCCTACCAATTATCCAGTGGACGGGTAGTGGAGGACAGTGGAGGGGAAGGTGATCCTACCAGAGGAGGAAGCAAGGAGCCTTCTCCATAGGATGCACCAACAAACACATCTGGGACAAAAGAAGTTAGAACAAGCCATCATGAACTCTGGGATGATTTTCCCAGGACTTAAGAAAAAGGCAGAACCAATGGCACAAGAGTGTGAGGTGTGCCAAAAAGTAAATGCCTGCCCTACCAAACAGATGAAGGATATTAGGCCCAGAGGAACCAGACCAGGGACATACTGGGAGTTAGATTTCATGGAGGAATGTCCAGGGAAATATGGGTACAAGTATATACTAGTCTTTGTAGACACTTTTTCAGGATGGGTAGATGCCTTCCCAAGTTCGAAGGAAATGGCCGTGGTTGTGGCCAAAAAAGCTGTTGGAGGAGTTTCTTCCTAGGTATGGATTTCCCAAAGCATTGGGATCTGACAATGGACCTGCGCTCATCTCAAAGGTAAGCCAAGGAGTAAGTACCTTCCTGGGCACATATTGGAAACTCCATGGTATGTATCATCCCCAAAGTTCAGGGCAGGTAGAAAGGATGAATCGGACCCTAAAAGAGACCTTCACCAAATTGACCTTGGAGACTGCCACAGACTGGGTGGTGCTCCTGCCTATGGCCCTATTTAGAGCAAGAAATACCCTTTACTGCTTTAACTTGATCCCCTTGAGATTCTGTATGGTACCCCAACTCCCTTGGTGCCCAGTCTTAACACCGACACAGTATCTGACCAGGCTGACACAGATATCCTGTTGAGACTGCAGGCCATACATTCCACACAGGTTGAACTATGACCTACGCTAAGTGCCCTCTTCCGCTCAGGTCCAGATCCAGAGCCACACCCTTTCCAGCCAGGCAAGAGGGTCCTTGTTCGAAGACACAGAAAAGGAACTCTCAAACCACGATGGAAGGGACCGTACATGATCTTGCTAACTGTGCCAACCGCCCTCAGAGTGGATGGGGTCGCTGCCTGGACTCACATTTCCCATGTGCTCCAGGCTTCTGCACCTGTCAGCTCGAAAGCATCCAGACATGGCTGCCCACTTTGACTCTTGGGCCTTGTATTAAAAATAAACTATAGTTAGTTCAGTGCAGCTGATGGTACTTAGAAAACAATAGCAATCCCTGAGAGATAGAGAAAGC
Source organism: Cricetomys ansorgei (assembly GCA_026225945.1). Lineage (NCBI taxonomy): Eukaryota > Metazoa > Chordata > Mammalia > Rodentia > Nesomyidae > Cricetomys > Cricetomys ansorgei. Next base: position 8,439,152 of record JAMJFZ010001100.1, on the reverse strand, counting down.
ATAGAAGGCTATGAGTTAGTTAACTCTGACTACCAAGGTATCAATTTTGCTCCATGATTGAGGCAGGGTCAAGACAAAGGGAGGAATGAAAAGGCTAAAGGCTTCAGTTTTGACAAAAAGCTGGTAGGCCTAAGTTTCATGTTCCTGACAGAGGCCTATGTTTCATGTCCCTGACAGGTGCAGCCCGTTCCCAGAAATGTGAACTGAAAAATGATACTGCGAAGAACCACAGGTGCAGGGTTCCCAGCCAATCCTTCTTGGCTGGGAATTCCCCCATCCCAACAGGGATGCACCCCTTGCCAGCACCAATCAGTTTAAACGTCAGCAACTGCTTATTTTGGGAACCAATGAAAATGCGCCAAATACTCTGTAATGGACTTTGCCTCTAAAAATGCTATAAACCCCTTGTGAGCTGTTTTCGGGGTCTTACTCCTTCTTTTGCTTCATAGAGTTGTGAGTGTTGAGCCTAGCACACTAGCAATAAAGCCTCTTGCATTTGCATTGATCTTGAGTCCTGGTGGTTTCTGGGGGTGTTCACCCAGTGGGCACTTCAATCATAGATCCTATGTCCTATGTGAGTTCTCTGATGCCTACTTAGGTTTGATTTTGCCATACGTTGTTTTTTTCTACATACATTACAGTCATAAAATTTCTCCCCATAACTGAACCAACTCATGTACAGTGATGGATGTTTTATGGCCAAACATTTTCCATAGTAAAAGTATTCATAGGGCTTTATGCCTGTGTGAATTCTCTGATGAATACTAAATGAAATATCAGTGCTAAACAGTTTCTCACACTGGACATATACAAGGGATTTGTGTGTGTGTGTCTGTGTGTCTGTGTGTGTGTGTGTGTGTGTGTGTGTAGTTTGTTTTTGGTTATGTGTCCTCTGATGAACTGTTAGGTCTAATTTTCTAGTCAATGGTTACTTACTTTGAAGACATTCCCAGGAACTGCTCCCTCAATGTGGCTCTTGGTACATATTGAGGTTACACTTTGATGAAAATTTCCATCTCTACCTTAGCTATGACATCTGACTTAACACAGACTTGCTCTTATTGAGCATATTGCCTATAGCAAATGAGTCCCATTTGAAGTCTCTTAAATGGTGTAACGTTTTTTAATAGTTTTGCGTGCTCTGTATTTTTCCCTTCTCTACTATATTCAAGATCATGTTGTCTTGGATGGATCTTGTAGTGTTGACCAAACTGCTCAGGACAATAAGAGATATCACTTAGTATATTTCTGCATAGTATATACCCTGTAAGGCTGAGAAGGAAGACATGTGATCTGATATCCATCAACTCCCATACCTCACTTTTAAATAGCTTCCATTAGTTGTAACAAAATTTTAAGTTTTCATGGAGCATAAATAAATGTGTTTTCTAATCCTCTTATTTCCTCCATTACTATTTTTCTACTATTGGCAATCAATTGCCATAAATGTCTATCTAGACATTTCTGGTCATTATTAATTAGGGAATGAATGTCATAGCAGTGTAAAAGAACCAAAAAATCATTTCTATGAATTATAGTTAAGGTAGCAGTTTTCAACCTGTGTGTCATGATCAATTGGGTGGATGACAGATCCTTTCAAGGGTGCCCTAAGAACTTCTGCATTCAGACATGTGTAATACAATTCACAACTGTAGCAAAGTTACAATTATGAAGTTGCAAAAAAATTAAATTTACGACTGATGGTCCACACAACATGAATAACGATATTAAAGAGGCACACCATGGGGAAGGTTGAGAACCATTGTGCAAATAGAAAGAGAATCACAGGGGAAAAAATGTCTGAAAACACAATTCCCCTTAGACTCGGGAGGAGGCAATTGAAAAAAATTATAGAAGTACCAGAGGAAAATATCAAGTAACACTAGTCAGATATTAGAGTCAGGGAAATCTAAGAAAATATACACCAAAATGAAAGGTAGAAACATACATGAGAATTATTCTTGCAGACTACATAATGTACATGTTTGGACCCTCAGATATGGAACTTGGAATAAATTCATGAATTGTCACATTATGTTAGACATGATCTGTCCAGATGTGTGTACCTACTAACATGGCAAACTGATTTGAAGGATCATCTGCTTTCCATGCTCCTGCTCTTATTCCAATTTGAGTATCATGTTTAGAAATGCCCTGCCCAATAACCAGAAATAATGTAGGACTTGGAAAAATTCTGATAGAAAGGTTCTTCGAATAAAGAAACTTTAAGATACATGCAACAAAAGTGTAAATGTGAACTGTGCAATAGAGAACAGTTATCAGTCAAATAACCTGTCCTAGTATCATACCTCTAAATAGACATAAAACTTGTATGCACTCGTATCTTTACTACAGTGAAGTATTAAACACATATTTAATACAGGTGTCTGCTGGAGGTCCAGGCAACTGCAGGGGGCACTGTTGATGTGGAATGACAAGATGTCCCAAGGTGCATTTGTGCTGCATGGCTCTCTGCAGTTTGGCTAGTGGCCTACATAATGCCTGTGTATCTTTTGGACTACCTGGAGCCCAGAGGAGGTCCTGGTGCCTCTGGGAAACCCTGGTGCCTGTGGGATGTCTGGTTGCCTGCAAACTGTCCATGTGTCTGCAGAGTATCTAGGTACCTACAGGATGTCCAAGTCTATCCTGGATGTCCATGCAGCTTCTGGATAACCTCTGCGGGACATCCTGATACCCATAGAATAACCAGATGCCTTTGGGTGCCTGTGGGAAGACTGGGTGCATGCGTGATGTCAGGTTATCTGTAGGTTGGCTGTGTGTCAGCACTATGGCTGGACATCTGTGAGATTCTTTGGTGCCCATGGGAGGTCCTAGTGACTGCCAGATGACCATGTGCTTGTGTGATATCTAGGTGCCTGTGGAATGGCCAGGAGTCTGAGGGTGGCCCTGGTCCATGTGTGGTGTTGTGGGACCTGCAGCATGCCCTGGTCTTTACAGAATACCAAGGAGCCTGCTTGGAGTTCGACATTTGGTAGTAAGGTTGAACTTTGAGTCAAAATTTGTCATGCTTCATCCCTTGCTATTATGGACCTGGCAAATATCCACGATTAGAGCAGCCTCCAAAGACCAAGCACAAGGTGGAACAATGTCTTCTATTTGCAGGACTGAGCTCAGGTAGCTGTGTATGTCTTATTCTCTGAACCAGAACATCCATCACTGGACTGTCTGAAAGGGGCAAGTGCTTCCAGGGTGAATGTCAGCCCTGATGAAATGACCAGAGGTTCCCTTGAACAATGGGCTAACCTTTGCACACATGAATTTTAAAACTCTCCAGAAAGTTATGACTATGTAACCAATATTAAAATCCCTATTAGTCACATGGTCATTTTACAAACAAACACACGTGAATTATTATGAGTATATTGTATATGATTCAGGCTGAAAGCATGGTACCAGTTTCAGTTGTATTTATAGAGTAGTACAGTCTACAGGGCAGTCTAATGCAAAGTCAGCATACCCAGTGATTAAAATATTTAAATATTTTCCCTTGGATATTTTAGCACTTTAATTTATAAAGTGCATTTTGATACATCGATTAAAGACAAACAAGGCACAGTGATGCAAACTTCTATTCTCAGCACTAAAATCATGGAGACAGGAGGATTGCCGTTATGTTAGAGGCCACATTGGTGTACTTAGTGAATCCTTGTCAGTCAAAGATATTTACCAAGATCCGGTCTCAAATGAAACAAGCAAACAACAATAAAATAATTCAATAGAGAAAGCAATATATCATGAGACAAACATTAAACTTTTTTTCAGAGACCCATGAGACAGCTTTTGCTCTGAACCTTGCTTCAGTGCATACTCTTCTCTGAGCTGCGTTACATTGAAAGTCATGTTCAGGAAGTAAACTGAAGTTCTCACCTCTATAATACCTACCAATTTCAATTCATTTTTCATCATGATCCAAATCTGTTTCTTGAGGAAACACTTTCCTGTGGTTTGGTATACCTAGGCCACATTTACCTGTCTAGCCTCAGCCTTCTGCTTTGCAAATTCAGGAAGGCTGTGGTTCCTTTCTCACCTGAGAAGTGTGAGCAGCTGATTTAGCTAAAATGTTGATTCTCTATCCACAGTGAATATTTCCTTTGAAAATGTCATCACACTTCACTGCAAGATGAGCCTCTTTAATGACAAGAGGAAATTCTGCAGTAGACTTCACCATCAGGATAAGTCTGTGGATCCTGATGGGCACTCTTTGGCTTCCTGGCGATTAAAGACCTGCACCATTTCGGAAGTATTCCGGAAGATGATTTGGAGGATTCCTGGGACTGGCCTTTGGGTTGTGTAAGGATTCCTAGTTAAGGAATAGAAACCACCTGACTGACTCCAAGGGTGCACTTCTTGTGTGTGTGAAGGAGGGTAGTCCTCACAATCTCCTCACCACCTGCCCGGTATTTCATCACTATGTGTAGACAAAATGCTGGGCAGGGTTGGAGTGCTCCTTGATTGTGAGGAATGATGTCAATTTCTTGAATGTAGCATAGAGTGTTCTAATATTTAGATTCCCACCTGGCACCTTCAATTAACCAATCAGGCCTTTCTCCTTCACTGGGCACAGATGAAAATAGGAAGCTGTAATCCAATCTGTAGTCTTGAAAGGGTATCCTTCTGTATTGGTATCCCTATATTGCTAGTAAATATTAAGATGCTACTAAATGAGAAATATGGGAGACCATGTTTTTCTTTCAAGTGTAATCTACATATTCCTCTCAGAACACATCCATTTGTTTGTTTTTTCATATTTTTGAGAATGATTAATTAGAACTTTTGATCTAGTTCAGTGCAAGAGTCCCTTTTTAGCAAACTCAAGGCTCTCAGTTGGATTGTAACTCCATGAAAATGTTATGTAACTATGTGACCGTGTCAAAGGTGTCAATCATAAGCACAGATATATATCACAGGTAGATATGTAGGCCAGGAAACTAGAGACCGGACAGGCAGGGGAGGTTTTCTAAAGATATTCTGCTCTGCTCATCTGTGGGGTGCCTAGCGGAGGCTGCAAGAGTGTTTCTCTAGCATATGATGGGAGCAGAAAGAGAGGCCCAGAGGCAAACAGCCTACAGAACCAGGGAATACCAAGGAAGAGGTGGAGGATGGACTGCAGGGAGAAGAAGATCTAGACACCAGGGAACAAGTCCTATGGAGTGTACTGACCAGCGCTCTTAGTGGATCACAGAACCTGAAGCAGAGGACAACCAGCAGGGTACACCAAATACGTCTTGATGATGACTGGCTTGGCACTCTGGCAGAACTCTTACAGACTGGAGTGGGGATTGTGTCTCTGACCTTTTGCCTGTCTTTGGAAACTGGTCCTGATGATTTGCCTAGTCCACCTTGAAGTAGGGATTGTTGCCTGACCCTGTTCCATCTTGTTGTGCCCTGTCAGCTGTCACCCTGGAAATACTGCCCTCTGTGGGGAGAGGAAGGGAGTGGGAAGGGTGGCAGGATAAGGGGTAGATCTGGTGAAGAGAGGAAACAGGGGGGTTGGGAGGAGTGAAGAGAGGGAGGTGGGATGTTGGGATATATTACATGAGTATAAACACAAAGAAACACAAACATTAAAATAAAACAATAGCACGGCATCCAGGTGCAGTGCAATCAAGAGACAGATGCGGCCGTGACAGCTGTTTAGCTGTCACACAACTGCAGCGTTGCACACAGTGCTCTGGCTGACTAACCTCAATTCCAGACAGATGAGAGCTGGAAATATCTGAACTCTAACGCCACTCATTATCCAGTGCGGGAACTGAAGTAAAGAGAGAGTTTATGGAAGAGTTTCTGAAAAACAACAAAAGTCAGAAGCAGAAAATAGAGTTGCTGGTGAGGTGAGTATGAACAGAGCTAGTTGTTCAAAATTCTCAAGGGAACAATGGGATTTTTCTTAATTTAGTGTCGTCTCCTCTCTTCTCCTCTTCTCTCCTCTCCTCTCCTCTTCATTCCCTTCCCCTCCCCTCCCCTCCGCTCCCCTCCCTCCCCTTCTCTCCTCTCCTTCCCTTCCCTCCCTTCCCTCCCTTCCCCTCCCCTCCTTGCCCTCCCCTGTACTCTTAGCTCCCTTCCTTCCTTCCTTTCTTTTTTTCCAGACAGGCTGTTTCGGCTGTCCTACAACTCACTCCATAGACTTAGCTGGCAGGAACTCCCAGAGATCTGCCTGCCTCTGCCTCACACATTTTAGCAGCAATGGCCTCTAACTCTGCAGCCCACCCACAATGTGAGTTCTTCAATGTTGGTATTGGCTAAAGTCACCGAAGTCAATCACAACTTCTGCCGGTATCGACAGTTAAGGAAAAAAGATAAGCACATCACAAAATATATAAGGACTGTAATATATTGGTAACAAACAAAATAACCCATTAAGACTCATTTTTTTAACACAAAGTTTCACTATATAGCCTAGTCAGGCCTTGAACTAAAAAGTCCTCCTGCTTCAGCTGCCCAAGGTCAAGGACTCTAAGATTAAAGGTGTGAGGTACCACACCCAGCTAAGGAGTGACTAAGGCAACCCTCTTGGAGACATTTGCTTGAGGAGATTAGTCACAGTTTTAATTCAATCATCTATCTAGGCAGCATAATCCTAAACCGGAGATATTCTACTGATAGCAATCATGGGAGGAGGTGGGCGTGGCCCTTAGGGACTATATATGGGGGTGGTCCTGGAACCAACCAGCAGACTGTGCATTGTCCTGGCTTGAGAGAGTGTGTTTCCAGAGCTGCTGTCTCTTCTGACTGCTCTATCACCTCCACACATAGAAAGGTTGACCCCAGAACTGAGCTCATTCATTGTGCTTCTACCACAGAGGCCAGAGAAAATTCCTTTTGGTGAGTGTACAATTTATAAAAGAAAAATCCTTGATGTTCCTGGTTTTTTGTTTTTTTTAAAATTTATTGCCAAAGTGAGTTTTCTGCTTAAAGATGTTATTTTCACTATTTACCAAAAACGATTTTGTTCTCATTTGTTCACCCTTCTTGGTATATACATTGGGTGACAGTAATGGATAACTTTAGATTCATCATTATGCTCATGTTCGTTGGTCTGATGTAATGTCCTGAGAGGAAATGGCAAAATTCTTTTTTAAGTCAGAGCTTTGTCTAAATTCTAAGATATTTTAGGAACATTTTAATGTGTATGTACTGCAAGATCATCATTTCTTATTAATACATCTACATACAGTATAAAATATTATCTGAATGGCAGGAGAAAGCATCAAACTTTTGAGATATGTTTGGGAAGTATTAGTGAAAACTCCAGTTGTAGCACAAGGAAAATTTTTAATGTTTGTCTGTTGTAAATTAAAGGAAGACCTCACCATTTCAGGGCATGTTTTGTAGTAGTAAATAGAGTCAGGGTTAAATACTGTTGCAAATTTTCAGTTCGGTTTTCATTTTCAGTCATTTCTGTATACTGCCTAACTATTTTAGAATGAAGTGTCTCATGTACAGAAAAATTATCAAAGGAAAGCACATGACAATCAAACAAGTTAGAAAAGGCAGCATTGGAACCACAATCTTTTAGGTAAACTTATAACTGGCAATGAGGTTTAGTACTGGTTTTGGGAGGTCTGCAGAAGAACCAGGCAAAGCCATTTGTATCCATCTGTATCCTTGAGGCTTATGTTATTTACCCCTAGTAATTCAAGAGTTTTTTCCTTGTAGAGATGTTATAAGAGAAGGGAAATGTGTACCTGTTGATTAGGTAACCAAGTTTCAAAGAATCAAGAAAGCTTCATTACCTGCTCAGTGGCTCACCACATAAGCCTCCAACATTTTGGGAGCATTGGCCTCTAAAACTATTGCCCCAGCTACAATGTGAATTTTATTCATGTTGATATTGGGTAATGCCCCTAATTGATGAAATCATAATTTCTTCCCGTATTGTAATTTAAGAAAAAAGATAAGCACACCCGAAAATACATGAGGACTGTATTATTTGGTAAACAAACAAACTCCTAAGACTTATTTTTTAACACAAATTTTCACTGTATCACCTAGTCAGTCCTCCAAATAAAAAGTCTCCTGCTTCGGCTGTCCAGAGAGTAGCACACCAAGATTAAAGTTGTGAGCTACCACACCCAAATAAGGAGTGACTAAGGAAAGTCTGTTGTGGAGATTTGCTCGTGGAGATTGGTCCCAGTTTTAATTCAATCATCCAGCTTGATAGAATAATCTTATCAACCGGAACTATCGTACTGATAGCATTAGTTAATGCAAACATGGGAGGAAGTGGGCGTGGCCTTTAGGGACTATATATGAGGATGGTCCTGGAACCAACCAGCAGTCTGTGCCTTGTCCTGGCTTGAGAGAGTGTGTTTCCACAGCTGCTGTCTCTTCTGACTGCTCTATCACCTCCACACATAGAAAGATTGACCCCAGAACTGAGCTCATTTATTGTGCTTCTACCACAGAGGCCAGAGAAAATTCCTTTTGGTGAGTGCACAGTTTACAAAAGAAAAATCCTTTATGTCCCTGCTTTGTTTTTTGTTTTTTTAAAAAATTTATCGTCAAAGTGAGCTTTCCGCTTAAAGATGTCATTTTCACTATTTACCAAAAACGATTTTGCTCCCATTTGGTCACCATTCTTGGTATATAATGTGGTTGAAAGTAATGGATAATTTTAGATTTATCATTATGCACACGTTAGTTGGTATGTTGTAATGTACTGAGAGGAAATTGCAAAATTCTTTGTAATTCAGAGCTTTGTCTAAATTCTAAAATATTTAGGAGCATTTTAATCTGTATGTAGTACAAGATCATCATTTCTGATTAACACATACAGGTACAGTATATAAAATATTATCTGAATGGCAGGAGAAAGCATCAAACTTTTGAGATATGTTTGGGAAGTATTAGGGAAAACTTCAGTTTTAGCACAAGAAAAAAGTTTAATTTTGTCTGTTGTAAAGTCAAGGAAGACCCTACTATTTCAGGGCATGTTTGGTAGTAGTAAATAGAGTCAGGGTTAAATACTGTTGCAAATTTTCAGTTCGGTTTTCATTTTCAGTCATTTCTGTATACTGCCTAACTATTTTAGAAAGAAGTGTGTCATGTACAGAAAAATTATCAAAGGAAAACACATGACAATCAAACAAGTTAGAAAAGGCAGCATTGGAACCACAGTCTTTTAGTTAAACTAATCACTGGCAATGAGGTTTAGTACTGGTTTTGGGAGGTTCACAGGAGAACCAGGCAAAGCCATTTGTATCCATCTGTATCAATTCCTTGAAGCTTATGTTATTTGTTCCAAGGAATCCAAATTTTTTTCCTTGTGTAGATGTTATAAGAGAAGGGAAATGGGTACCTGTTGATTAAGTAACCAAGTTTCAAAGAGTCATGAAAGCTTAATTAACTGCTCAGTGATTGGTCTCATATGCTCAAAGCAGGAATTGTATCCTTAGGAAGCAAGAACATTCCAGAGATTTCCTCTAGGAGTCAATTTGTTGGTATTTAGAACCCACACAGAAGCCTCGGTGCATGTATGGCAAGTAGGAGTTAGATTCCCTGCAGATGGGAAGACGGCCCCTAAGTGGTGGTGAGATTACTATACCATTCCATGGGTGCTGAGGTCTCAGAATGAGTAAAGAGTAGAAAAGGAGCTGAGCCGCAAGCATTTGTGGCCTTCTGCGTCCTGATTTTGGATGCCTTGAGACCAAGTATCTCAAGCTGCAGTCAGAACTTGTTCTCCACCACGATGGACAATATCCTTGAATTATGAACCTACAAGAAGCCTTAGTCTGTGTAGGTGCTTTGTAGCAGGAAGAAGTAGTTAATGGTGTCTTCGATGTGTTCAGATATGGAACCGTGGGATTTGAATGATAAGATGAAAAATCAGAAAGCGAAGTATTTAATAAAGAATGTGTTAAGTAAGGGAATGTATCCTTGGACACACGATGAAAGAAGGGTTTTCCTTGCATATATGTGCCGTGAACGGCCAACATGTAGAGTCGATGGACTCTGATGACGCCATGGTGTATTTGATTTCTGAAACACTGACAGAGAAGGTCTCTGGCCTTGAAGTAGGGTTCCAACTTTAGATGAAGTCTCCAGGAGAAATGCAGATGTTAGAGCACTGAAGGTCATCAGATTACTCTGCATTTTGTCAGGAAAAGAGAAGCAGGAAAGATCAGCAAGCAGAAGGCCATGCTTAATCCTCATTTTGGTCACGTGAATGATAAAGCCTATTAGTCACTGACAGGTCTGAATCAGAACTTGACTCTAATTTTGTGTGGTGTTCTGTTTCTCTGGGGTACAGTCCTAGCAATTCTGCTTTTCTACCCTCAGAATATGGAGTCAGACATATCACAAGCCTTCCAGGAAGAACTCACCTGCCTCATCTGCCTGAGCTGCCTTACAGACCCAGTCACCATAAGCTGTGGCCACAGCTTCTGTCGGGCCTGCCTCCACTTCTCCTGGGAAGGTGTGGAACTTCCTGTCCATTGCCCTATGTGTAGGGAACCATGCCAACAGAAAGACTTCAGAACCAATGTGATTCTGAAGAAGCTGGTGTCCATTGCAAGACAAGCCTGCCTCCTGAAGAACTTGAGCTCCGAGGAGCAAAAGTGTATGCTTCACAAGGAGACAAGGAGGATCTTCTGTGTTGAGTCCAGGGTCTTTGTCTGTCATCCCTGCTCTGACTCCCAGGAGCACCAAGGTCACCGACATTGTCCCATGGAAGCAGCTGCTGAGGGGCAAATGGTAAGTGAAGCTTCTGAGAGCTGTGAAAGCTGGGGAGTGGGAGGCTCAGCAGACCATAGGAAGATGCTCTTCCTGAGTATGATGAACCCATTGTTTCCTGAATTGTCCCACTTTTTAATTAGTTAGGACAGAGAGTTTGACTGTAACATGCAAACCTGTTTGCCTTTCATCCCTTGGGAGACCCATAATTTTCAGGATTATTTCTATTTTTTATGTACCTTATGCCCAGGTCATTGGGAAGTCAAATAATAAATTCATGCCTTTAAGAGTTTTTTATGATTGTATTAGAAATTAGAAGATGTTCATTGGAATTAGTTGGAGAGAAGCTTATGGGAATCTCAATCAGATGCAAATTCCAACTCCACTATGCTTATTAATTACTTTACATTAGCGAAGGGTTTATGTTGTACTTTTTATTTCAGTTGTTTGAAATCTAAATTTCACGGTGGCCCAAAGTAAACAGTACACAAAGAACATCGTGATTTTTCTACTCTCCCTAAAGTAAATGTATTCACTTCCATGTGGTAGTCCGTCAGCACTCTTTATTCATCTAACACTGATATTTATCATTACACTTTACAGGAGAGACTTATAAAGCAAATGGCATGTGTATGGGAGAAGATCCAAGAAAATGAAGAGAATCTCCAAGCAGGGAACAGAACAATGTCTCTTTGGAAGGTATGGGTGAGACTGATACTTAAAATCGCCTACAGGCAGACGATATGCAAACTTGGTCATTCACAATTTGTACATGAGGCATAGGATAGTGTGATAGGTAAATCTTGCTCTAACCCCAAATTGTGAGTGTCAAATGCAACTCTATGGGCACAGAGACGTGCCTGGCTGTGTGGCAGAGAGGTGAGAGACAGTTTAGCACAGTAAGATAAATCTTTGATGAACCATGAATTCGGATTACTTATTTGTCGCGTTTCATGTTTGCATGGGTATTTGAACTCTCCATCTCCACCTTGTCTTCAAGTAGCTCAGGATCTCATAACCAGATAAAAGTGCTTACAGAACACTGTGGGGCTTCGTTGCTTGTGTAAATAATGAAGAAGACAAGAATCAAATCCATGAATTTACATTTTCTGAGAGTGGGGACTGTAAATCAGAGTGTATGCAGCACACTGATAGAAGCACCTAGCTGACTTTAAACAGAAGGTTTCTGTAGACACAGATACAATATTCTGTATATATGGTCATGAATGTTCTCCTTCCTTCAGGACTATGTGATCCTACGGAAAATAAACATCAGGAGAGAGTATGGGAGACTCCCTGCAGTGTTTTATGAAGAGGGAAAGCAGCATATAGAGTGCATAAAAAATGAAGGTCAAACTATTTTAAAAAACCTCAGGGAACATGAAGCCCTAATGCTTGAAAAGAGGAACCAACTAAGAGAAATGTACCGGGAGCTGATGACAATATCCCAGGAGCCATATGTGGGGCTTCTCCAGGTAAGCATGAAGGAGTGCTGGAAAAGTCTTTGTTATCTGAGGCTCACTTCTGAGCGCTATATCTAAGAGAGCTTTTTATATTCCGTGCATTTACCTTCAGGATATTTCCTCTTAGTAATGGTCTGGGGAAAACTAAATCTGTAATACCCAGAAAAAGAGGAATAGCTTTTGAATCTCATTAAGAGATTCCCTAGGCATACCTCTTCATATTTTGTCTGTGTAGGTCCTTTCTCTAAAGCCAAACATAAATAATTCCTCTTTTTAAATATTCAGTTTTTACCTGTAGTCGATATGCAGAATTGTAGAGAGAGCTATTACTTTATTTCTTCCGTATGAAAGCTATGTATTTGAGAGTTCATTGGGAGATTGGTGTTTTGAGATAGGGTTCTATTCTGAGATACATGACGGCCTTCAACTCAGAATAATCCTCATTACTCAACCCCCAATATCTGCATTAGAGACAACATGTACCATTGTAGGGATGAGGCCAAGTTTAAAAGAATCCTTAATTAAAACTTTCCTATGCTTTGTAGACAAACCTAGGGAAATTCCCCTTTGAGGCAGCTGAGCATTGAAAAGCAGTGTCTAGTCAATATTCATGTCATTCTCGATTTGCCCCATGTTCTGATTCCTACAAGAATTCCTATTTACTGCTAATTCTTTCCTAAGCATTCCCCTGAAGCACAGAAATAAATTAGCAGGGTGGGTTGGTGTGATGATGTATGGTATTTATCCCAAAGTCAGAAAAAATCTTTGTATTCCATTGCTTCAGATATCTAAACATTTCCTTTTTGTTTGCAGGATTTGGAGGACATGTTCCGAAGGTGAGTTTAGTCACCAGTGCAAGCGAGGATCTGAGGAATCATGTGATAAAATCGACCCAGCAGCCTTAGCCTGGTGCAGATATTCTTTCTATAAATAATAGGCAATGGCTTGTGTATGATGTGTTCGGGATTGTTTTCAGGGATATGATTACTGTTCTCCTTCATCAGATAGTATTTTTTCTTTGTACCTGTGAATGAAACACTGGGCCTGTTGGTTAAATCTTTTTGTGTTGAAATCGTAAGTATGGAGGCCCAAGGGCTTTATTTTCCTGGTGGTAGAAGACAGAGGCAGGAGGCTCTGAAAAAGTGGTTGGCACCAGGAAAGGCTTCAGAAACAGCATCTAGGAGGAAACTATTTTGATTCCTGACCACTGTGGTAATATTGACATTAGAAAATCTTTACAATTTTGATGTATTATAGCTCTCTGATTGGGAATGTGTGTGCCTGTGCTTACTCCTGTACCATTGCACATACGTGCAGGACAGATGATCATCTTTAGGAATCAGGCATTTCCTTCTACCATTTGATCCAGAGATGAAACTCAGGCTGTCAGGCTTTAATGGCAAGGGATTATTTACATTCTGAGCCATTTGTTTGAACTGGGAGAGAGTTTTTTCCACTGTAATCACTGTGATGGTATCTTCAGCACCAGGTAGATCAATGACTTTTTCTGCTTGCAGGAGTGACTCCCTGCAGCTGTGCATGCCCCAGGCTATGAGACCAGAACTCAGTGCCCAGCCCATCACTGGACTGACTGAAAGTTTCAAGTGCTTCCAAGGTGAGTTTCAGCACTGATGGAATGACAAGTCGTTCCTGGAGACATAGATGCCAGGTCTAAAAGTTGGTTGTGGAATAGGCAGTTTATTCTTTTGTCGATTAAATCTCAAGTTCTCAGTCCTGGAGCCCTGGAGTGTTTTATCCTCCGTACTGATAAAAGATTTAAGAGTCTGTGACCTACTGCTTACTGAGCCACTCTGACTATCTTCTAATGAACTCAGAGCTATATTGAACTCAAACTCTTCTCCAAGTTGCTAGTTCAAACTTACCTTCTGAGCCAGCCTAATGTTTCTGAGTGACTTCTTCTGACTCTGGAGAACTCTATGACTGCCACAGCCTGAAGTGTTGTACTCTTCTTCAAACTGACTGACTCTTTTCTGATACTGACTTCTTCTGTGGAGCTGCCTCTGTGTCTCTGTGTGTCTCATTCAGCCTACTTGCTTCTGTAACTCTCTGTTCCATGCCACCTCAGTCAGTGTCTCTGCCTAATCCATATTCAGACAGCGTCATCGTCTCTGTTTCTTGCCCCTGTAAGAGACCCTGTCTGCCTGCTTCAGACCTCTGGCCTCATACTGTCTCTCTAACTGACACTGCTCTGAGCCGAGAGTCTGTCTTTCCAAAGTAAGAGTTGGGCAGGTCCTCACTCTGACTCACCCTGCTGACTCTCCCTCTGTTTACTCTCTTTGCCTGTTCTTCACTCTGAGTCATCTCACTTCCAGTCTGACACTGATTCCATCTGAGCTCTGCCTCCTGGATCTGCTTCCATACTGTTTCTGTCTTAGGGATTACAGGCATGGACCAGCACTGTCTTTGGAATACTGGCATTCAAGGTGTTTGCTAGCACTGCTTTTTGAATACTGGGATTATTGACCAACATTCTTCATATACATTCTGCATTCCATTCAGACTCCAGTGGCCTCTGAATGTGATTGCTTCATATTGATCCCAGGAATGTAAAGTCTTCCAAGTTTTCACACAGGCCTATTCCTCTACAGGTTCCCTTAAACCATAAGATAAATTTAACACACAGGAACAACTTTTTATGGAGATCCATGAGGTCAGACTTTTCAATGGACCCTCACTAGAATACACACATTTTCTGTGTGCCACATGAAATGAAGAGTCACCTGCCAGAAGTGGGCTGAAGCTCCATCCTCTATACCATCTACAAGTTTTCAAAAACTTTTTCATCAAGGTCCCAATCTGTTTCCTGTGAATATCTGTGACTTTGATGCATTTGAGCCACATTCACCGCTCTACTCTTAGCCCACTCTGTTTTTATTTCTATATCCAGGAAGACTCTAGGTTGCTCTCACCTGAGAAATATCATTTTAACTAAAATGCTGACTCTTCCCACAGTGCATGTTGGCTTTACCGATGCAATCATTCACCATTACAAGATGAGCCTATTTAGTGAATTGAGAAGTTTAAGCTTCAGACACCACCATCTGGACACACCTGCGGATTCTGAGGGATACTATATTGCTTTCAGGGGACCACGGAGCTTCAGCTCTGGGAAATATTACTGGGAGGTGGACTTGAAGGACTCTTGGAACTGGGCTGTAGGGGTCTGTAAGGAAACCTGGTTTTTGGGGAAAACCAACAGATTGAGCCTGGTGTCTTTCTTCTTGTGTGTGCGAAGGAGGGTAGTCATTACAGCCTCCTCACCTCCTGCCCAGTATTGCATCACTATATAGAGAAGCCACTGGGCCGGGTTGGCATACTTCTTGACTGTGATGATGGGTGTGTGAGTTTTCTGAATGTGGCCAGGAGTTCTCTGATATACAGATTCCCTCCTGACACCTTTGATTATCCTGTCAGACCTTTTTTCTCCACTGGGCACACATGTCCTCAGGAAGCTATATTGGAGTACTTCCATAATATGTAATTGATTACTATTGTAATATTACTTGTTTATATTGCTACTAAATATTAAAGTTCTTTTAAATAAAAAAGATGTTTGCCTATGTTTTGGATTCATCTGTGGTCCACATATTCCACCCAGAACACTTCTTTTCATGGTGGTTATTTTTGTTTGTGCATGCTTGTGAGAATTCCTAGTTAGGACTAAGGACTAAGTACAGTGTTAAAGCTCTTTTTAATCATTATCAGGACTCAGCGTTGAATTCAAGCACCATCAACATGTCCTAGTCCTCTTTGATTCTAACTTAGTGGTTGCCTGAAGAATCACAGATATGCACCTACTTGTTGATCCAAAAAATGTATCGAATCCCTAATTGATCTAAAGGAATATCATCATTCATCTTCTGGTATACAAAAAAATAGCAGCCTTTTGTTGTGGTACGTTTAGTTGTGGATAATACCTTAGTTAAGATTAGTCTCTTACTTGTTTACACCTCTGTGCCATCCCCAGCTTCCACCCCCCACAGGAGGTTCCTGTTATTTGTTGATTGAGGGTCTGTGTGAAAACAGGAAGAAAAACACCTGGGGATTGAGGGGTGGAGCAAGGAGGGAGGAGGAGTAGGAGGTGGAGGTAGGAGCTGAAGGACGGGGAGAACGCAGAGGAGAGCATGGGGTGAGGAAGCCTTGGAGTGAGCTCTCTGCCTAGCTGCCCGGGTATAGAATTCCGTGAGGTTTGACATGGTTGGTGATTAATAAAAGCATTGGAAAATCCAACACTGGACTCTCCATTAAACACCCGAGATTTAATTTAACTTTTGGCATACCAACGCGTGGCAAGAACACACGTGGGAAAGGAAGAAAAAAGAAAGAAGAAAAACGAAAGGGCAGACAATGCAGGACAGGAGAGTCCTGACACAGAGTCTACAAGGAAATGACAGACAACGCGGGACAGCGAGAGCCAAGGCAGAAAAAAGAAGAAAAGAAGATAGAAGAAGCAGGAAAGGTAAAGTAAGATACAGGATAAATAAATAAAGAAGGAGTAGGGCCTCCTAAG
The DNA here is from genome assembly GCA_026225945.1 of Cricetomys ansorgei. Taxonomy (NCBI): domain Eukaryota; kingdom Metazoa; phylum Chordata; class Mammalia; order Rodentia; family Nesomyidae; genus Cricetomys; species Cricetomys ansorgei. The sequence continues at coordinate 8,422,466 of JAMJFZ010001100.1, read as the reverse complement.
GAAAGAGGAGAGCTAAAGAGAAAGAGACAGAATCAAAGAAAAATGCACACAGGTGCAGGTTAATAAAGTTTCAGGAAAAGAATCACAGCTTTATAGACCTTCTGTAAAAGGAGAAGGTAATAAAGAGAATGCTCTTTGAGAAGTGGGAGCCACAGTAGGACAGAAATAATAAAAGAAAATTACACAGAAGTCTCCTAAGGAAGGAGAGGATAAGTAAGAGTGGAAAAGAAAATTTTTCCATGTTAAAAATGGAAAATATTGTGACACAGGGCACTTGGGCTCTGTACAGTTTCGTTAAGGATGCCATAGGAATGAAAACAGTAGATGAAGAGATAAATACTTCAACTGAAACTAGCGTAATGCAGATTACGGTTTTTGTTATTCTGGTATTTTACATGGTATTATCAATAGCTATCATGGTATACTGTGCTCTTTCAAGGAAAACTGTCAGTGCAGAAGGAAAAGGGAAATCTCTTAGCCCTTTACAGGATATTGACTTAGATACAGGAGATAAATTCAAAGCAAAATCAGAAAATTTTAAAATGATGGAAAGAAAAGCAGAATCTGTTTGCTTCTCACAAGAAGCAGCCTTAAAAGAAATAGATGAGAAGTGGAATGCAAGAACGCAAACCTTGGTAGCAAAATTAGAACACTTGATGGAAGGAAGTAAAAGCCTATCTCAGTCAGAGAATTCAGTGCCTACTGTTCCACCTTATAATGCAATGTGGCAGCCAAAGATTTTAAGAAAACCAACTGTGGTTTATCCAGTAACTGTAAACAGGCTGCAGGGCTATGAGGAACTTGGATGGCAACCTACAGAAATGCTAGATTTAAAGAGATTTAAAGAGGCAATAGTAGCCTATGGAATGCACTCTCCTTACGTAAAACAGATATTGAACAAGTGGGCTGTTCAACACCGAGTCATTCCTCAAGATTGGAGGGACTTGGCAAAAGCTGTATTAGAAGCAGGTCCTCATTACAATGGATTACATGGTGGAGAGAAGAAGCTTTGGCAATAGAACAACGTAACCGAGCTAGAGGCGTTAAAATTTTCAAGGATCAGTTGATAGGTGAAGGTTAATATGCTGAGTTGGAAGTGCAGATTCAGTTTGATGATAATATTTTGGCTCAATGTCGTACAGTGGCCTTAAATGCTTGGGATAAAGTTGAAGAGCAGGACAAAAGTCTGAGTCATTTACTAAGATCATGCAAGGTCCAAATGAGCCATTCACTGATTTTTTTGCAGAGATTGACTTCTGCTGTCCAAAACACAGTTTCAGACTCAGAAGCAAGGGAAGTGTTAATTAAATCTGTGGCATTTGAAAATGCTAATTCAGAATGCCAAAGGGCAATAAGGCCATTAAAAACAGCTTATTTGGATCAATGGATTAAAATTACTACTGATATTGGATCCAATGCTTACAATGCCACTATGATTGGACAAACAATTGTTCAAGGTCTTAAAAATCAAAAGGTTAGATGTTTTGGCTGTGGAAAGTCAGGTCATTTTAAAAAGGACTGTAGACAAGCGGATCCTAGAAATAATGTTTTCTCTGATAATAAGCCAGGAAGAAAACCTCAGTTTCCTGGTATATGTAGAAGGTGTGGAAAAGGCAGACATTGGTCTAATGAATGTAGATCTGTAACCGATATTCAAGGTAATTCCTTGCTGTCGTGAAACGCCTTTGGGGCCCGGCTCAGGCCCCTATCACAGAAAACATGAGCCAACAATTTCTTACCAGCCGTGGATTAACTCACCCTCAGAGAGATTAAAACATGTAGTGCCTGTTGCTAAAGACAGTAATGCTCTAGACTTTACTATCAAGGGCAGTGGTAAATTGAAAAGTACTGAAAAACAGGTATTTTGGCTAAACAACTATAAATGATCAGAGACCTAAGTTAAAAGTACAGATAAATGGAAGTTTGATTGAGGGCTTATTAGACACGGGAGCTGATGTAACAGTCATTTCAAAAGACTGCTGGAATTCAAACTGGCCTCTTGAAGAGGTATCTACTAAGCTCTTAAGAATAGGAACATTTTCTCAGATAAAACAGAATATAACAGGTGTAAAACGCATAGGACCAGAAAGCGAAATAGGAAATATAAGTCCATATGTGACAGATCTAGGTATAAGTTTACGGGGAAGAGACCTATTAAAACAATGGAATGTACAGATTAACATTCCTTTGATCGTAGAGACAACCTGTGTGATTCAAGATGCTATTGATAAAGATATTAAAAAATGTTATCAAAAACAATCACAGACTGTCAAGGTTGTCCATAAGCAGGACAGAACAGGTATTGATAATAATGCTCAGCCTGTTAAAAGGTATCAATGGAAAGTCATTCCCCAAGAATTCTCAGATAGTACCACCTTATGTCAATATTTTGTACAAAAGCCACTGAAAGTTAATATCTGGTTTAATGAACCTACCATTAGGTTAACTACTCAAGAGTTAAATAATTCATTTCAAGCATTGAACGGTGATTCAGATTTAAACAGACAAAAAAGTTTAACAACAGCAGAAAAAGAGTTAACACAGGTAGAAAGCAGATTACAGAACGCATATGTAAATTACCTAGATCTCAAACTTGATTGTATGCTTTCTGAATGTTCCTCTACTGAGCTCATGATACAAAAGGAAGACAATATTTTAAAATGGATCGTTGCACAAAGCAACTCAGAGAGCTTGGGCAGAATCTACACTGCTTGTGTTAGAGTTTTTCTCTCAGCAGCTGCTTGGCTATGGTTGTTAAAAAACAAGCCTCGCTATGTTCAGAAGTTTGGACCAAAAATTCAGCCAACTGGTCCTGGTCCTCCAGGGAATTGGTATTTGGTTTTATTTGATTGACAAAAAAGATTTATTTTACCTGTATTTGGAAGTTTGTTTATGATTAATGTTGGAAAAAAGTTCCAAACTTCCCAGTTTGTCATGGACTACAAAACCCATAAGGCATTGCAGTGGCTAGATGTTCCTGTTATCAGCCATAGCTACAACTCCCGAGGCTGCCATGTTAAATGAATACCCAGCAAAAAAAGGACAACTTATTGGATTTTAATATTCTACATGATAATTAAAACTTCAGCTAAAATTTAAAAAAGAAAGGGGTATAGGATATATCTATACTTGGCTATTTTAACCTCAAAAGATAATGTTTAAGCATTTTGCTCTAATAATAATATCCTGGAGTGTGAAGACTCCACCCCATGTCGGGGAAAGGTTGTGTTTTTGTCTTTTCAGAAATGAGACATCCTACTGATGAAAGTATCCAGAGACCACTGGACTGAAGAGAGACATCAGAGTATTCGGTTACTGTCCAGCCTTCAACCTCAAAATGGATCGTTGAAGGCCTTCCTAGCTGCCTTGCTCCTGTGCTGCTTATAAACCAGAGGCCATGGATTAAAAAAAAATTGAATACCCCAGCTAAATACAGAGGTTGGCAGTCAGAGACGGGATATGAGGAATATGACATAAAATCAACCTAAGGCAGGTTGCTGATCATGCTATCAGTAACCCAGAGACAGGTCAGATTTATTGTTCATTATTTCTCTCCTAAGACAGATGCAGTCATCTTGAAAAGGGGAAATTTGGGAAGCTAATGGCTTCATATCTTGTCCTCTGAAATCATCTTGGAGATGACTGTGCAGCTGAAAAGGGAGCCTGTTTTGCAAATTGAGACAGCTCTCACAGTGCTCAACTGTGATAGAGATGCAGATCCCTGCCTACAGGGAGTCTGTTTTGCCAAACAGACCAGTGAAAATTGAGGCAGCTTCCACAGTGCTCAACTGTGATGATGCAGATGCAGATACCTGCTGATTTTTACCACATTGTCTTCTGCTACCTCTGATTCTCTTAAAAGACATTTGAACTTAAAAGACAATGTTTAGCAAGCATTTTGCTAAACATTGAACTTTTATGAACAATTGGTGAACTTTTATGAACACTTGGTGAACTTTTATGAACAGTTGGTGAACTTTTATGAACAATTGGTGAACTTTTATGAACAGTTGGTGAACTTTTATGAACAATTGGTGAATTTTGGACTTGATACTTGAAGTGATGGGACACTTGCAGTCACAAAGACTTTTGAACTGCATGAGCAGTCTGCTGAACTTTGGATTTGATATTTGATAGGCTAAACTTAATGTATTAGCTTCATTTGATTGAGTCAATATTGTTCTTATTTAAACACAAAGGGTGAGATGTTGTGGTATGTTTAGTTGTGGATAATATCTTAGTTAAGATTAGTCTCTTACTTGTTTACACCTCTGTGCCATCCCCAGCTTCCACCCCCCACAGGAGGTTCCTGTTATTTGTTGATTGAGGGTCTGTGTGAAAACAGGAAGAAAAACACCTGGGGGTTGAGGGGTGGAGCAAGGAGGGAGGAGGAGTAGGAGGTGTAGGTAGGAGCTGAAGGACGGGGAGAACACAGAGGAGAGCATGGGATGAGGAAGCCTTGGAGTGAGCTCTCTGCCTAGCTGCCCGGGTATAGAATTCCGTGAGATTTGACATGGTTTGTGATTAATAAAAGCATTGGAAAATTCAACACTGGACTCTCCATTAGGCACCCAAACTCTAATTTAACAGCCCTTCATCCATTCAAAGCAAATATTGTTGTCTTATAAGGAAAGGAAGTGAATTACTTGCTCTTCATTCACTTCCCTTAGTTTTGAATCCATTTTAGCTTTGTAACATGTTTGAGAGAAAGCTGAATTACTTGCCCCATATATGCATAGTCTTCCTGTCTTTGAGAGTATACACAAAGTCTCTGCTAGCATTTAAGACATTCTCTATGTTTGGCAGACCATTCTCTTTCCACTGCAGCATAAAAATCAAGAGCCTCACATGTACCTTGATTCAACCATGAGTGACAGTTGACTGAGTGTTGATGGGGAAATGATACAGCTCAGTATGGAAGAGCACCAAGATGAGACAGCAGGCTCAGTATCCTGCATAGGCCATTTTGCAGTAAAAGACAAGGAAGTATAGAACAGAGAGTCCATCATGATCTGAACCATACCTTTAGTGTCCTTATAAGTATGCCTCCACTGCAGTGATTAAGTTGTATTCAAGTGTCTAGTCATCAACCTGGTTTCATCTCAAGGGTCCTGACTGCTTCCTGAGGTAGACATTACTCACTCTGAACATACGCAATCAGGTGGTGCATGCTTTTAATCCCACCACTGGAGAAGCTGAGCGAGAAAGACTGTAACTTTAAGGTGATACTACCCGACATCTCAAGCTCCAATCCAGCCAGAGTGAGTCATGTAGTATGAATGTCTAAAAAAATAAAAAGAAAAGCAAAAGATAGAAAAATCAGCCCCTCCCAGACAAATGAATACAACAACCCTTTTCAAATTAATCACCTGGTGTGCCAATATCTAGTTTGATAAAAACACAAATATTTGTTATTTTGGGAACATGGCAGCACTTGAAACCATTTTATTCCTGTATTTGTTGCTCTTAGTGAATTCCTAAGCTTCTCTGAAAGTGAATTTGGGGTGAGAGATCGAGCTGGCAGGCCAGCCTCTGTAGGATCAGGTGACTAAGGAGCATAAAGATGAAGGAGGAGTGAGAGTGTAGCCTGAGTGGCTCACAGGTGACGAAGCTCTTGTCCTTGGACCCAAAGCTCTGCAATGGGACCTGCTCTGCATTCTGCCATGAGCATGATTGACTATGTACTTTCAAGCTTTCGAAAATCTCCATTCAGTTGCTTTTGTCTGCCAGAGAAGAAAAGTATCTAATGCAATTGGTAGCAGTTTAAAATTTCTTGTCACTTACTCTTCAGGCGTGTCTTACAACTGCGTTTGAAAACGGCATGGGAACCAACGTCTAAGTCTTCGTTTTTAGAATCAATTCAAGGGGATGAGAATGTTTAATTGACAGGTTTTCTGTACCTATGGAAGTAACCAAGACTAACACAATGAATGCTTCATTTCAGCAAGAGATGAAATTTGGAAATTATCCACAATCACAGGTAACTTGTCAGATGTGAATGTGGCCATAGAGTAGAAGGCAGTCTTTCTATATCACCCCGTCCTCTAGCCTAGAGTTGACCAGACCTTCGACGATCTCACTGATTCATTCACATTCCCAGACATGCTGTGTTACTCTTTATCTAACACAGTTTTGTCCAGGAATGCTGAAAAGAATTTATGTGTCACTTGAGGATGTCACTGTGAAGCTCATCTGGCAGGAGTGGCAAAATCTCGATAATACTCAGAGGATGCTCTACAGGGATGTGATGCTGGAGTCCTACAGCAGCCTGGTGTCAATGAGTTACTAAGTCTCAGTAGAAAGAACTTTCAGTGTAATAAAGATATGAGCACGTGTGAGGTTTAAGGCTTTTTAGGGGTAAGGTTCCCGGCGTTGGATTACTTGATTGTTCACTGCTCTGTCATGAAAGGTCCACATTTTGCCGTTTTATTGCTCAGACTTTAACACATGGTTTTAAATTTAATCAAAATCCTTTCTAGCAGATTTTTTCCAAGTCCTCCAGGATTTCTTAATAGCAAGAAAAATCTGTCTGTCTGATCTCCAAATTAGAACAGGGAGCAGCAGAAGAACATGCAAACCAAATTCTACCAGGTTATTCAGTTCACAAGTTAGAGGAGATCGTGTCTAGCACTGGCTAGGTATGTCAACAATTATTCCACATGTTACATATCTGAGAGAGTCAAACAGGTTCATTATATAGCCTGCAGAGATAATTCTCTGTAGACCAGGCTGGCCTGGACTCAGATCCTGCACCACAAGTTCTCTGCAGACTGTATCCAGAGATGTGAAAATAGACATGTGGGTCCTCTGGTAATCAGTATTATTACTTTGTACAAATTCTGTGATTTATGCCAATGCTTGATTTCTAAATTTGTTCTTTAATAGTATGAGACTTCTTTTAGGCTATGATGTTCTGGTATTCGTTGAGGTTTGATATACATTTTTGTAATGTACATTCAATTTTATAGGATTTTCTGTGTCAAGTGAATTCTCTGATGAATGCTGAGGTGAAACTTCTACTGAAAATTTTCCACAATGTCTCCATAGTGAGATTTCCTCACAGGATTATCTCATTCTAAGAAGGAGTGACCTTTGCAAATTTTCTAATGTTTACATTTTACTTTACATTTTACTTAAGGCAGCAGTTTCCAACCTGTGGGTCATGACCAATTTTGGGGGAGATAGACCCTTTCATAGTGTGGCCTAAGACATTCTCATTTCTGATATGTATAATAGAATTCATAACTGTGGCAAAGTTACAGTTATGAAGTTTCAGTAAAAATGAATTTATGGTTGATGGTCACCAAAATGTGAGTAACTATATTAAAGGGTCACAGCATTAGGAAGGTTGTGAACCACTATGCAAAAACAAAGAGAATCCCAAGAAAAAAGTATCTGAAAACAAAATGCCCCTTAGAGAGGGGAATAGCCAATTGATAAAAATTATAGAACTATCAGAGTAAAATGTCAAATAATACAAATCAGACATTGGAGTCATGATAAATTTTAGAAAACATTCATCAAAATGAAAGGTAGAAAAATACATGAAAATTATTCTTGCAGACTACATAGTGAACATGTATGGGTCCTCAGATATGGAATTTGGAATAAATCAATGAGTTTACAATGAGTTACACATTACATTAGATATGATCTCCTCATCCGTGTGTACTCACTAACACGGCAAATTGATTTGAAGGATCTTATGCTTTCCATGCCTCCACTCATATTCCAATGTGAATATCATGTTTAGAGTTGCACTGCCCAACAATCAGAAGTAATGTAGGACTTGTAAACATTTTGATAGAAATGTCCTTTGAAGAAACAAAAACAATTTTATGATATGTGCAACAGAAGTGTAAAGGTGAACATTACATTAGAGAAGAGTTAATAATTAAATAACTTGTCCTAGAATCATACCTCTAAAGAGATATAAAACTTATATGCACTCAAATCTGTACTCCAGTGAAGTACTCAATGTATGTTTAATACAAGTGTTTGCTGGATGTCCAGGTGACTGTGGGTGGCCATGGTGACTTTGGGAGGATCAGATGTCCACAGGTGCCTCTGGGAAAAGTGGGTGTCTGTGTAAAGTCTGGCTGTCTGTAGACATGATGGAGGCCCACATGATGCCTGTGTATTTGTTGGATTACATGGAACCCAGAGGAGTTCCTGGTACCTGTGGAATGTCTGGTTACCTGCCCAGTGTCCACATAATTGGATGATGCCTAGGTACGTACAGGATGTCCATGTCCATGATGGATGTCCAGGCACCTTCTGGATGCCCTTGTGCCTGTGAATGTCCCTGGCACATGAGGGATATCCTGGTGCCTATGGAAAGGCCAGATGCCTATGGGTGCCTGTGGGAAGACTTGGTGCCTGTGTGATTCCAGGATATGTGTGGGTTGTCTGTGTCCCAGCACAGTGTCTGGACATCTATGATAAACTCTGGAAGGTCCTGGTGATTGCTAGATGACCTGGTGCTTGTGTATCTGGGTGCTTGAGGAATGACTGGGTGGCTGAGGGTTGCCCTGATCCATGTGGAATGTTGGTGCACCTGTAGAATGCCCTAGTCCTTACAGGATACTAGGGAGCCTGCTTGGTGTTTGGGATTGGGTAGTGAGGTTGAACTTTGGTCATAATTTGTCATGCTTCATCTCTTACTATTATGGACCTGGTGAATATCCATGATTAGAGCAGCCTGCAAAGACCATAGCGATGCCCATGATCCATGCTCTTTCCATACAAGAAGTTTCACTCCTGATGCCATCTGTAGAGCTGGGTTTATCCATAGATACTGCTTAAATTTGGCTTTATCATTGAAGATCTTATATTTTCCATCTATGGAGTTGAAAGTGTTGCTGGGTAAAGTAGTCCTGGCTGGCATGTGTACTCTATCAGTGTTTGTAGTACATGTCTCCATCCACGCCTTGCTTTCCCCATCTCCATTGAGAAGTCAGATGTTAAATCAATGGGTTTATCTTTAAATGCTGCTAATTAAATGCTATAATTAAATGCTGCTAAAAATGCTTTACTCTGCTAATCAGTATTATTTCTTTGTACAATGATGTGCTTTATGCTAATGCTTGACTTGTAAACTTGTTCTTCAATAGTATGAGACTTCTCTTAGAGCAAGATGTCTGATACCTGTTGAAGTGTGATATATGTTCAATGTGCATTCAACATTAGAAAAGGATTTTCTATCCCAAGAGAATTCTCTGATGAATGAGGAGGTGAAACTTCTACTGGAAAGGTTCCACAGTGACTCTTTAAAGGGATTTTCCCACCAGATTGTCTCATTTTAACAAGGACTGATTTTCATCAAATTTTCTAATATTTATATGTTTTCTGTGCTTTTGAGGTAGAGTTTCTCTAGTGTAACTCTGGCTGTCTTGGAACTCACTCTGTAGACCAGGCTGGTCTGCAACTCAGAGATCAACCTCCCTCTGCCTCATGAGTGCTGGATTTAAAGGCATGTACTACCACTGCCTGGCTATGTCAACATTTCTTGAAGAGTTCTTTTTTTCTGTCGTGTCAACATGATCTTCACTTTAATTATACTCACAGATTTTTCTCAATCATATTGAATTATCAGTGTTCCTAAGGATTGAGTCAGCATCAAACTCTTTTCATTCCCTCCAATATGAGTTTTCTGATAAGTTCCTAATTTCAAGATGTGGTAAAACTTCCTTCAGATTCAATTCATTTCGATAATATCTCATCCCTGAGTGAGTTCTCTCATGGAAAGTGTGAGTTGTTTAATATTATACTATACTTTGTATCCTACACTAGAACACCTATATTGCTCAAAAGTGTGTGGATTCTTACTTGGAGTGCTTATTCCAAAGCTTACATTTCTGTCAAATAGCTTTCTGTATCGATTACTATTATAGTACCCATGTCCTATGTGAGTTCTCTGATGCCTACTTAGGTTTGCTTTCCGTGTATTTTTTTTCCTACATGCATTACATTCATAGTGTTTCTCCTCATAACTGAATCAACTCACATACAGTGATAAATAATTTTCGGCCAAACATTTTCTAAACTAAACATATTCATAGGGCTTCATGTCTGTGTGAATTCTCTGAAGAATACTAAAGGAATATTTTGCTCTAAATGGTTTCTCACACTGGACAAGTGCACGGGGTGTGTGTATGTTTGTGTGTGTGTGTGTGTGTGTGTGTGTGTGTGTGTGTGTGTGTTTGCTTTGTTTTTGGCTATACAAGTTTGCACTCCCTTCAGTAAAGAAGGACTGTTTCCCTTGCTCCATATCCTTGACAGCATGAGATGTCCTTTTATTTTTTTGTCCATAGCCATTCTTACAGGTATAAGATGGAACTTCAGATTTGTTTTGATTTGTATTTCTGTGATAGTCAGGATGCTGAACATGTCTTGCAGTGTTTCTCGGTCATTTGAGAATTCTCTGTTTATGTCTGGAACCCAGTTTATAATTGGATTATTTGTTTTGTTCATGTCTAGATTTTTGACTTCCTTATATATTTTGGATATTAGTCCTCTATTGGATGTGGAGTTGATGGCAATCTTTTCCCATTCTCTAGGCTGCTGCTTTGTCCTGTTGTTGGTGTCCTTTGCCTCAGGGATCCTTTCAGTTTCAAGAGGTTCCCATTTATTATTTGGTGATCTTAGTTTCTTTGCTATCAGTGTTCTGTTCTGGAAATTGACTCCTGTGCCAACGAATTCCAGGCTACTCCCTACTTTCTCTTCTATCAGACTCAATGTATCTGTTTTTATGCTGAGATATTTGATCCATCTGGACTTGAAGTTTGTTCAGGGTGAAAAATATGGATCTATTTGCATTCTTCTACATGCAGACATCCATGTACTCCAACACCACTTGTTGAAGATACTTTCTTTTCTCCATTGTGCATTTTTTACTTCTTCTACAAAAAGCAGGTGTCCACAGGTGTGTGGTTTTATGTCTTGATTTGATTTGATTCAATTGATCAACATGTCTGTTTTTATGGCAACACTGTGCGGTTTTTATTCCTATATCATTGTAGAACATCTTGAACAAAAGGATGGTCTTGATGTAGGGATTAGTACATGTCCCTTTTACATCTTGTTATGCCCTGTAGTGTATGTGGGGCAGGGTGGGGGGTAGTGTCTGTGACCTTTTAACATGCCCTAGGGACCATTTTATGTAGGGTGTGTTTTTTTTGAGAGTCTTGATGTGGGTCTCCTGCCTGGCCTTGTTATACCTTATTGTGCAAAGTGTGTTTGGTAACCCTGGAAGGACAGCACTTTACTGAGGCAAAGTTGGAGAGAGGTAGAGTAGGGTGGATCTAAGGGAGGGGGCTAAGGGAGGGTATGGAAGCAGTGGAGGGTGGGGAGATTGTAGTGGGGATGTAAACTATGAGCCAATTAATAAATTTCAAAAGATTATGTAAGTATTAGTTTATACTCTTTGTTTTATTTATTTTATGCTCTTGATTTAACAAACTGAAATACAGTGATAAGTTAATGCATTTCTGCTCACTCAATTTTATTTTTGTAAAGAAGTGTTTTGTTAAATATTCACCAAGCCATGTAGTCAGAAGCCAAGATGGGGAGAGCCATTGAGGTTGCCAAGGCAAAGTAAACCAAGAAGGGTTTTTTTGACCAATCATGGCTTGAGAAGAAGGGTGGGCACATCTGCCTCCCGGCAGGAGGGATTGGAAGTGTCCAGTGATTGACCAATCATCTCTTCAGACGGTGTGGTCTTTCCCGCTCCCAGTGAAGCATTTTCCACCCTTACTGTTAGCTGCGTCCAATTCCTTGTGCTGCTTCCATTCTGTTGAAACCTGAGGGAGGAAGGGTTTCTTTCATCTCTCTGCGCATGCACACTTTTCCCGCTAGAGCGCATTATCTTAGAAAAGTTTAAATTAAGCAAACAAGAATGTTTAAGAGCAGGGGAGGAAAATAGCTTAATAGTTAGCTGCTTGAGAGGTAGGAGTTGGGGTTGGGGCTTAGGGGCTTGGGGTGGGCAGGTAAATGAAGTGTTGGGCATGTCCTGCGGTTTCTGCCAGGTGGAGCACATCAGTAGGTTTTCTGCCAGTATGGAAGAGAAAAAGTTCTTTAGAGAGCTGGTGTGTGTGTGTGTGTGTGTGTGTGTGTGTGTGTGTGTGTGTGTGTGTGTGTGTGTGTGATCAGCCTGTCAGTGCTTTTTGGTTTTTCAACACTGCATGGAATCCACAGTGTGAACCATCTAGGGAGTTTTGAAAATCAGGGGATTTGCTATTCACCGGAATCTGTGCTAACTGCAGTGGGTGGAGGCTTCTGGGAATCCTAAGGCTGAGCTTTTTTTTTTTTCTTTTTGCTCCAAATCCTGAGTTATGGGTGATGTTAATTAATAAAGCTTGTAGGCTGGAAAGTGGGGGGGGCTTATTTGGCCATAGAGAAAAGAGGGGGCATAAGAGATAGAGGAAATATTGGGCACCATCTCTAGTAATGAATCCTATCCATGTAAGTGTGCCCTGCCACAGCTTCCTTCCTCAAGAAAGTAGCCACATTTTCCTGCAGCTGGCAGCTCCCCGGAGGAAAGCCACTTGGGAACATGGCATGGGCGGAATGGTTCTATAACGAGTATCTATCAGTCTGGGAGAGCTCCATGAGCCACAAGTGCAGGAGCTGGAGAGAGCAGGTCATCAGAGGGGCTTCGCTCTCTATTGCAAGGGTTACAATACATTTATAGGGGTGCAGAAGGGGCAGGTTCTTGGTCCCAACCATGGGGCCCATTGGTTAAGACAAGGCTGTGGTAGAGCATAGCCTCATCTGCATGTGGAGCTCAAGCCTAAGGTCAAGGGCCTGCAAGGGCCCCCCATCAGTAAATGAGCTCTTCCTTATGCTTTCAGCTACAGAACTGATAACCATCAACCAAGCCACGGTCCCTTGCTTCTGTTAAGTGGGTAATATTTAATGTTTAGCTGGGTTCTGACCAGGAATAAGGAAAGGAGCAGCACAACTCCTACAGCAATCAGAATGAGAAATCCAGGGTACCAGGCCAGCTTCAACTCATCCTTAGCTCTAGGATAGTCCCACAACTCTGTAGATCAGGCTTGCCTGCAACTCACATAGATCCACTTGCCTCTCCCTCCCAAGTGCTGGGATTAAAAGCATGCACCAACACTGCCTGGCTATGTTGACATTTCTTGGAGAGTATTTTTCTACATGTCAGAATGTTTGTCACTATAACTATACTCACAGATTGTTCTCAATTACGTTGAGTTATCTGATTATGAAATAAACAATAATAAAATAAATAGAGAAAGAAATATATAATGAGACAAAAATTATACTCACCATCAGGATACGTCTGTGGATCCTGTTGGACCCTATTTGGCTTCCTGGAGATTAAAGTCATGCACATGTGGGAAATATTCTGGAAGACGATTTGAAGGACACCTGGGACTGGGCTGTGGGGTTGTATAAGGATCCCTGGTTAAGGAATAGAAAGCACCTGACTGACTCCAAGGGTGCATTTCTTCTTGTGTGTGTGAAGGAGGGTAGTCCTCACAATCTCCTCACCACCTGCCCAGTATTTCATCACTATGTAGACAAAATGCTGGGCAGGGTTGGAGTGCTCCTTGATTGTGAGGAATGATATGTCTGTTTCCTGAATGTAGCCTAGAGTTCTCTAATATATAGGTTCCCTCCTGGCACCTTCAATTACCCAATCAGGCCTTTCTTCTTCACCAGAGACAGATGATAATAGGAAGCTGTAATGCACTACTTTAGAGTCTTGAAAAGGTATTCTTCTGTATTGGTATCCTTTTATTGCTATTAAATAGTAAGATACTATTACATGGATAATATGGTAGACCATGCTTTTCTTTTTTAACTGCAGTCTACATACTCCACCCAGGACATTTCCATTCGAAGTTTGTTTTGTTTCTTTTGCATACTTTTGAGAATGACTCATTAGAAACTTTGATGTAGTTCAGTGCTATAGTCTCTTTTTAGCAATCCCAGTTGGATTCTAGCTCCATGAAAATAATATATTACTAGTGAGTTTTAATGGTGTCAGTCACCAGCACAGATGTGTACCATAGGTAGATTTGTAGTCTAGGAAACCAGAGACCAGGTAGCCAGGCGAGGATTTCTAAAGTTGTTCTGCTCTGCTCATATATAGGTGCCTATCTGAGGCTCCACAGACGGTTCCTCTAGCATCTGAAGGGAGCCCTGGGCCCTGGGCCAAACAGCCTGCAGAACTGGGGAATATCAGGGAGGAGGTGGAGGAGGGACTTCGGGAAGCAGAGTGACCTCGACACCAGGAGAACAAGTCCTATGGAGAATACTGAGCAGCACTGAGGGGATCACAGCTCCTGAAGCAGCAGATCAGGAACCAGCGTGGTCTTCCAAATATGACTTGATGAGGACTGGCTTGGCGCTCTGGCAGAACTCATACAGACTGCAGTGGGCATTGTGTCTCTCACCCTGTTGTCTGCCATGGAACCCTTTTCCTATGATTGGCCTAATCCACCTTCAAGCACAGATTAACCTGACCCTATTCAGTCATGTTGTGTCTTGTTCGAGAAGTCTCTGTGCAACGATTGTTCTTTCTGGGAGAGAAAGGTGGTAGGAAGGGTGGCAGGATAAGGGGTAGATTTGGGGAAGACAGGAAATGGGGGGAGTTGGGAGGATTGAAGAGAGAGGAGGAAGAGTGTTTAGGGTACACCATATTATATAAAAATAAACAAACAAAAATATTAAAATAAAAATAAAAACACGGCATCCAGGTGCAGTGCAACAAGAGACAGATGCGGCCGTGACAGCTGTTTAGCTGTCGCACAACTGCAGCCTTGCACACAGTGCTCTGGCTGACTAACCTCAATTCCAGACAGATGGAGAACTAGAAACCTCTGAACTCTAACGTCACTATCCAGTGTGGGAACTGAAATAAAATGAGAGCTTTTGGAAGGGTTTCTTAAAAACATCAAAAGTTTGAAGCGGAAAATTGAGTTGCAGATGATGTGAGTATGATCCAAACTAGTTGTTCAAACTAAGCAAGGGAACAATGGGACTTTTTTTCTTCTAGTTTTCTCCTCTCTTCTCCTAACCTCTTCTCCCCTCCCCTCAAATCTCCTCCCCTCTCCCCCTTTCCCCTTCTCCTCTCCTCTCCTCTCCTCTCCTCTGCTTTCCCTTCCTTCCTTTCTTTCTTTTTCCCAGACAGGGCTTTTCAGCTGTCCTGCAACTCACTCTGGAGACAAAGCTGGCTAGAACTCTCAGAGATCTGCCTGCCTCTGTCTCCCACATTTTGAGATCAACGTCCTATAACGCCACTGCCCAGCTACAATGTGAATTTTTTAATGTTGATTTTAGCTAAAGTCACAGATTGATGAAATCATAATTGTTTCCCATATTGAAAGCAAAAGAAAATGATATAAGCACACCACAAAATATACAAGGACTGTAATATATTGGTAAACAAACAAGCAAACCCCTAAGTCTCATTTTTTTACACAAATTTTCAGTATATCACCTCGTCAGTCCTCCATCTAAAAAATCCTCCTTCTTTAACTGCTCAACATCTAGGACTCCAAGATTAAAGGTGTGAGCTACCACACCCAGCTGAGGAGTGACTCAGGAAACCTTGTTGTGGAGATTTGCTTTAGGAGATTGGTCAGTTTCAATTCAATCATCCATCTAGTTAGAATAACCCTAATCATAGGAGCTGACCTATTGTTAGAATTAGTTAATGCAATCATGGTAGGAAGTGGGTGTGGCCTTTATAGATTTTATGTAAGGATGGTCCTGGAACTAAGCAGCAGACTCAGGATTTTCCAGGCTTTAGTGTGTTTCCAGACCTGCTGGCTCAGGTGACTGCTCTAGCACCTTCTCACATGGAAAATTTGACCCCAGAACTGAGCTAAATTATTGTGCTTTGACGACACAGGCCAGAAAAAAATTCCTTTTCGTGAGTGCATAATTCACAAAAGAAAAATTGTCCATGTTCCTGTTGTGTTAAAATTTATTGTCAAAGGGAGGTTTCTGATTTAAAATGCTATTTTCACTATTTACCCAAAATGATTTTCTTCCCATTCGATCACCTTTCTTGGTATATAATATGTGTTACAGTAATGGATACTTTTAGATTTATCATTATGGACATGGTACTTGGTCTGATGTATTATACTGAGAGGAAATTCCAAGATTCTTTTTAATTCTGAACTTTGTCTAAATTCTAAAATATTGTACGAGCATTTTAATTGGTATGTACTGCATGATCATTACTTCTGATTAATACATACATGTGAAGTATATAAAATATTATCTGAATGGCTGGAGAAAGGATGAAACTTTAGAGATATGTTGGGATGTATAAGTAAAAACTCCAGTTGTAGCACAAGAAAAATTTTTAAGGTTTGTTGCAATTTAAAGGAAGATCCCATCGTTTGAGAGAAAGTTTGTTTGTAGTTTACCACCTTGGTAGAGTAGCTATTGCTGTCACTAATTCATTCATTAGGTAGGAAGATTAAATATAACTGAAAAATAGGAAAACTGATCACATTACTCCATTCATATAATTAGGGTCAGGTTAAAATGATGCAATTATTCAGTTCGGTATTCATTTTTTTGTCATTTCTGTGTACTTACTAATGATTTTAGAGTGAATTGTGTCATGTATAGGAAAAATAGCAAAAGAAAACATATGGCAATCAAATGAGTTAGGAAAGGCAGCATTGGTGCCACAATCTCTTAGATAAACTAATCACTGACAATGAGAATTAGCACTGGTTTTATGAGGTCCACAGGAGCACCAGGCAAAGTCGTTTGTCTCCATCTGTGACAATTCCCGGAAGCTTATGTTACTTGCACCCAGGAATCCAAGATTTTTTTTGTCGTGTAGATATTATAAGAGAAGGTAAATGGGTACCTGTTGAATAGGTAACCAAATTTCAAAGAGTCATGAAAGCTTAATGAACTGATCAGTGACTCATCCCATCAGCCTCCCACATTTTGGGACCAATGACCTCTAACACCGCTGCCCAGCTACAATGTGAATTTTTTAATGTTGATATTGGCTAAAGTCACTGATTGCTGCAATCATAAATTCTTCTCATATTGGAAGCTAAAGAAAAATAGAAGCACATCACAGAATATACAAGGACTTTAATATATTCTTAAAAAAACCCTATGACTTTTTTGTTTTATATAAATTTTCACTGTATCTCCCATTTAGGCCTTGAACTAAAAGTCCTCCTGTTTCAGCTGACCAATGCCTAGAACTCTCAGATTAAAGGAGTGAGCTACCACACCCAGCTGAGGAGTAGCTCAGAAACCCTGTTGTGGAGATTTGCTTAAGGGGTGTGGTCACAGTTTTAATTCAATTATCAATCTAGTTAGAATAATCCTATTAACAGGAGCTATTCTATTGTTAGCATTAGTTAATGCAATCACAGGAGGAAGTGGGTGTGGCCTTTAGGGACTATATATGAGGATGGTCCTGTAACCAACCGGCAGACTGTGCATTGTCCAGGCTTGAAGAGTGTGTTCTGACAGCTGCTGTCTTTTGTGACTCCTGTATCACCTCCACACATAGGAGATTTGACCCCAGAACTGAGCTAATATATTGTCCTTCTAGCACAGAGGCAAGAGAAAATTCCAGTTTGGTGAGTGCACAATTTACAAGAGAAAAATCCTTGATGTTCCTGTTTTGTTTTGTTTTTTAATTTATTCTCAAAGTGAGGTTTCTGCTTAAAAACGTTACTTCCGCTATTTACGAAAAATGATTTTGTTCCCATTTGATCACCTTTCTTTAGAGATATGTTAGGGAAGTTTAAGTGAAAACTCACGATTTAGCACAAGGAAGAATTTTAATGTTTGTCTGTTGTAAATAAAAGGAGATCCCACCATTTGTGCGCATGTTTGATAGAAGTTTACCATCTTGGTTGAGTGGCTATTCCTGTCACAAATTCATTTATTTGGTGAGATGCATACATATCATTAAAGTAGCTAATTAATCACCTTTTTCTATTCATATAAATAGGGTCAGGTTAAAATCTGTTGCCATTTTTCAGTTTGAGTTTCAGTTTTTGTTATATCTCTGTACTTACTAATGATTTGAGTGTGAATTGTCTCATGTACGGAAAAAATACCGAAGGAGAAACACGGTAATTAAATGAGTTAGAGAAGGCAGCATTGGTGCCACAATCTCTTTGATGAACTAATTACTGACAATGAGGATTAGCATTGGTTCTGTGAGGTCCACAGGAGCACCACGCAAAGTCATTTGTCTCCATCTGTGACAATCCCCGGAAGCTTATGTTACTTGCACCCCAGAATCCAAGATTTCTTTTGTCGTGTAGATATTATAAGAGAAGGGAAATGGGTACCTGTTGAATAGGTAACCAAATTTCAAAGAGTCATGAAAGCTTAATGAACTGATCAGTGACTCATCCCATCAGCCTCCCACATTTTGGGACCAATGACCTCTAACACCGCTGCCCAGCTACAATGTGAGTTTTTTAATGTTGATATTGGCTAAAGTCACTGATTGGTGCAATCATAAATTCTTCTCATATTGGAAGCTAAAGAAAAATAGAAGCACATCACAGAATATATAAGGACTTTAATATATTGGTTAAAAAAAGCCCTATGACTTTTTTGTTTTACATAAATTTTCACTGTATCTCCCATTTAGGCCTTGAACTAAAAGTCCTCCTGTTTCAGCTGACCAATGCCTAGAACTCTCAGATTAAAGGAGTGAGCTACCACACCCAGCTGAGGAGCAGCTCAGAAACCCTGTTGTGGAGATTTGCTTAAGGGGTGTGGTCACAGTTTTAATTCAATTATCTATCTAGTTAGAATAATCCTATTAACAGGAGCTATTCTATTGTTAGCATTAGTTAATGCAATCACAGGAGGAAGTGGGGTGTGGCCTTTAGGGACTATATATGAGGATGGTCCTGTAACCAACCGGCAGACTGTGCATTGTCCAGGCTTGAAGAGTGTGTTCTGACAGCTGCTGTCTTTTGTGACTCCTGTATCACCTCCACACATAGGAGATTTGACCCCAGAACTGAGCTAATATATTGTCCTTCTAGCACAGAGGCAAGAGAAAATTCCAGTTTGGTGAGTGCACAATTTACAAGAGAAAAATCCTTGATGTTCCTGTTTTGTTTTGTTTTTTAATTTATTCTCAAAGTGAGGTTTCTGCTTAAAAACGTTACTTCCGCTATTTACGAAAAATGATTTTGTTCCCATTTGATCACCTTTCTTTAGAGATATGTTAGGGAAGTTTAAGTGAAAACTCACGATTTAGCACAAGGAAGAATTTTAATGTTTGTCTGTTGTAAATAAAAGGAGATCCCACCATTTGTGCGCATGTTTGATAGAAGTTTACCATCTTGGTTGAGTGGCTATTCCTGTCACAAATTCATTTATTTGGTGAGATGCATACATATCATTAAAGTAGCTAATTAATCACCTTTTTCTATTCATATAAATAGGGTCAGGTTAAAATCTGTTGCCATTTTTCAGTTTGAGTTTCAGTTTTTGTTATATCTCTGTACTTACTAATGATTTGAGTGTGAATTGTCTCATGTACGGAAAAAATACCGAAGGAGAAACACGGTAATTAAATGAGTTAGAGAAGGCAGCATTGGTGCCACAATCTCTTTGATGAACTAATTACTGACAATGAGGATTAGCATTGGTTCTGTGAGGTCCACAGGAGCACCACGCAAAGTCATTTGTCTCCATCTGTGACAATCCCCGGAAGCTTATGTTACTTGCACCCCAGAATCCAAGATTTCTTTTGTCGTGTAGATATTATAAGAGAAGGGAAATGGGTACCTGTTGAATAGGTAACCAAATTTCAAAGAGTCATGAAAGCTTAATGAACTGATCAGTGACTCATCCCATCAGCCTCCCACATTTTGGGACCAATGACCTCTAACACCGCTGCCCAGCTACAATGTGAGTTTTTTAATGTTGATATTGGCTAAAGTCACTGATTGGTGCAATCATAAATTCTTCTCATATTGGAAGCTAAAGAAAAATAGAAGCACATCACAGAATATATAAGGACTTTAATATATTGGTTAAAAAAAGCCCTATGACTTTTTTGTTTTACATAAATTTTCACTGTATCTCCCATTTAGGCCTTGAACTAAAAGTCCTCCTGTTTCAGCTGACCAATGCCTAGAACTCTCAGATTAAAGGAGTGAGCTACCACACCCAGCTGAGGAGCAGCTCAGAAACCCTGTTGTGGAGATTTGCTTAAGGGGTGTGGTCACAGTTTTAATTCAATTATCTATCTAGTTAGAATAATCCTATTAACAGGAGCTATTCTATTGTTAGCATTAGTTAATGCAATCACAGGAGGAAGTGGGTGTGGCCTTTAGGGACTATATATGAGGATGGTCCTGTAACCAACCGGCAGACTGTGCATTGTCCAGGCTTGAAGAGTGTGTTCTGACAGCTGCTGTCTTTTGTGACTCCTGTATCACCTCCACACATAGGAGATTTGACCCCAGAACTGAGCTAATATATTGTCCTTCTAGCACAGAGGCAAGAGAAAATTCCAGTTTGGTGAGTGCACAATTTACAAGAGAAAAATCCTTGATGTTCCTGTTTTGTTTTGTTTTTTAATTTATTCTCAAAGTGAGGTTTCTGCTTAAAAACGTTACTTCCGCTATTTACGAAAAATGATTTTGTTCCCATTTGATCACCTTTCTTTAGAGATATGTTAGGGAAGTTTAAGTGAAAACTCACGATTTAGCACAAGGAAGAATTTTAATGTTTGTCTGTTGTAAATAAAAGGAGATCCCACCATGTGTGTGCATGTTTGATAGAAGTTTACCATCTTGGTTGAGTGGCTATTCCTGTCACAAATTCATTTATTTGGTGAGATGCATACATATCATTAAAGTAGCTAATTAATCACCTTTTTCTATTCATATAAATAGGGTCAGGTTAAAATCTGTTGCCATTTTTCAGTTTGATTTTAAGTTGTTGTTATTTCTGTGTACTTATTAATGATTTGATAGTGAATTGTCTCATGTACGGAAAAAATACCGAAGGAGAAACACGGTAATTAAATGAGTTAGAGAAGGCAGCATTGGGGCTACAATCTCTTTGATAAACTAATCACTGACAATGAGAATTAGCATTGGTTTTGTGAGGTACACAGGAGCACCAGGCAAAACCATTTGTCTCTGTCTGTGACAATCCCCGGAAGCTTATGTTATTTGCACCAAGGAATCCAAGATTTCTTCATTGTGTAGATATTACAAGAGAAGGGAAATGGGTACCTGTGGATAAGGTAACCAAGTTTCAGAGTTATGAAAGCTTAATTAACTGTTCAGTGACTCATCCCATACACTCAGAGCAGGAATTGTGTCCTCAGGAGATTTCCTCTAGGAGTCAATTTGTTGGTATTTAGAGCCCACATGGAACCCTCTGGGCATGTCTGAGAAGTAGGGTGTTAGATTCCCTGCAGATGGGAAGATGACCGTTAAATGGTGGTGAGATTACCATTTCATAGGTGCTGAGGTCTCAAAGTGAATAAAGAGCAGAAAAATAGCTGAGCAGCAAGCATTTGTTGCCTTCTGCTTCCTGATTTTGGATGCTTTGAGACCAACAATCTCAAGCTCCAGCCAGAACTTTTTCCACCTTGATGTACAGTATCCTTGAATTATGAACCCACAAGAACTCTTAATTTTTATAGGTTCTTTGTAGCAGAAAGAAGTAGTTAATGGTGTCTTTAATGTGTTCAGGTATGGAACTCTGAGATTTGAATGATTTAGATGTAAAATCAGAAGGCAAAGTATTTACTTTGCAAGGAATACGTGAAGTAGGGCAATGTTTTTTTTTCAATACACAACAAAGAAGGTGTTTTCCTTGGATATATCTTCAGTGAAAGGCCAACATGTGGAGTTTATGGACTTTGATGACTCCATGATGTCTATTTTTTCTAATGCACTCGCAGAGATTGACACTGGCCTTGAATTAGGGTTTCAACTTTAGGGAACAGCATTTAGGCTCAGGATCTCATTAACAAAAAGGCAGTTCACCAGCAGACATGTCTAGTGGGGTTCATAGGAAATGTGGGTGTCTTACGTCAGGACAGGAACATTTGTCCATCTTCTGGAGGCTTGTATGTGCAGGTGGCCAGTCAGAGGTTAGAAGCCTAGTGCTTCCTAGGCTGCAGACACCATAAAAAGAAAGAGAATGGAGGAGAAGTATGTCTCCTTGAGAGAGAACAAAAGGTTCCCATTTGCTCCTGATAGGAGCCACGTTTTGAAAGGTAGAACTGTCAGACTCCACCAGATACTTTTCCTTAGAACCACATTGACTCCATGGCAAAGTCAGCCCTGTGGTCTGACCGTACTGCACACCTCTTTGTTTCCAACACTTTGAGCAGTATCAGAACACTCGTGCATGATCCCTCGATGCGAGACTTGTCCCAAGACACATTGCATAGTACCAAAGCAGCCTTCTCCTATTTACTGCCAACAAAGACAAAGTCTGATCTTCAGGTCATGGATGCAGTGCCAATGACATTGCATGAACGCTTTAGTGGCAAAGGAGACAAAGTGGGGCTGCCTTACAGTTCGGAGTGTGTTCATGAGCTCAGTAGAAAGCTGGACAAATCTATCAGCTAGGATATTACAGTCCACATCATAGCACTCCAGGGGGGCAGGATATAACTCCTCAACCAGCTGGCTCAGGTTGGCTGTGTGATACAGAAGGTCCCTTAGGACAGCCAGGGAGAAGTCATTGTCAATGAATTTAAGGTTCCTGAGCTGAGAGCACTGGCTCAAGGCAGACAAGAGAGCACTGAGCTGAGAGTCCTTAATCTTGCAGTTCTCTAATTCCAGGGTCTGCAGAGTGCCTGCAACTCTCTCTAGGAAAAGGCTGAGAGGCCTTGAATAGAGACCAGCTAAAATGACATCTCTCAACTCCAGATGTTTGAGCCTCCAGAGGCTCTGACACTGAGCTAAAGACTCCAAGTCTGACTGTAGGAACTCACAGATGGTGATTGACAGGGACTCCAAGGGAGTCTTCAGGTATCTAAGGAGAGTTAAGCAGATTAGTTTGACAGTGATGGGGTTAACCTACAGTAGATGGGACCGCATAGTCAGGGTCAGTGTGACCATGGGATGAAAGTGAGCTCCCAGAGTTGCCTGTTGAAGTCTGCTTACTCATGTACACCTTTCAAGGCACTGATCAGTCTCCATCAAGGTAAGACTAAAAAGTTACAGTGAAAACTACAGTGCATGCCGGACATCAAATGCCCACTGATCTATTTGGGAAAAGCAAATGTTTGCAGTGGTCACCAAAAGAGCTTTCCACCACTACTTACCGGAACAACTGATGCATGTGGCCACTGAGAAACTGGATGCCAAGCAAGGAGAGATGCTGGAGACAGTCGAAGTTGGAGAACTTGGAAATGAACCTGGTGACTCTCTTCTCTGTTTCTGTTGGTGTATATACAAGCATGGAGAAATCCTTGTGAAATAATATGAGAGAGAGCTTTTGAAGATTTCTCATCTTGCCAAGGCAAGGTGCAAACCTTACCAGTGTGGACAGACTCCATTCTGTATCCACTTCCAACTCCTGTAGGCATTCTGGATAGACAACCTTCAAGACCTCCCTGACAGTGTTCCAGGGCACTGCCAAAGTCAGCATGTGCACACAGCAAAGCTGCAGGGAACCTCTTCTCTCCTGTGCCCACTGCAACAGGAATGTTTGTACTTCATCCAATTGGAACTCAAGGGAAAAGTCAGTGACCACCTTCAAACGCTGCCTCAGTGCATATCTCTGAAGGCACCTATCGTCATGCTTTTTACACACAGTGTCTGCTGAGTGCTTTCCTTCCTGTCTTGCAGCCCATATATCGTAGGGGTCACAGTCCACATTCCTCAGATTGAGCACTTGAAGTGTCCGCCCCCTGTGATGACGACAGACATGTCAGAAGATGCAGAGGTAAACACAAAAGACAGCCTTCCCCTGCCTCTCTGAAATCAGGTGTTCCCTGTTCTGTTCTGTTTTTTCATTTATGTTGCCCATGATCAGACTGTCTTCCAGGGAAGGGCTCTTTGCCTCAGCTGTACCTGGAGCCTGCCCTCCTCCCTCCAGTCCCCACTCTGGACTTCTCTCTATCTCTGTTCCTATCACCTGGGGAGACACCGGGACAGGGTAATTCCCCTGTGCCTACATCTGCCCCAAGCTGTGCCACATTACCACATATGTAACTGACATTTGTTACAAGGACTCAATGGTTGTCCAGGCCTTTGCAGCCTTCCAAGGTGATAACTTAGCAGCCTCTGATCCACCTTAGACACCATTGTCCCTGATCCCTGATGTTCCTTCCCTACACCCCAATTGAGCCATTCTGGATTCTTTGGTTCTTGCTCACCTGGAGTGACACTTTCCCCTGAGCTGCATGTCTACACCATCCAGCACAGCCTTCAGTGTCTCCATGTCAGGGTTCTTCATCAGCGTCCCGACATGGAGGCAGGGAAATGGCCAAGCTGCCACAGTTGCCGTCAGAAACTTCATGTGTCTCCCAACAAAGGCCTCCTTGAGCAGTGTTGGCATGAGAACCCAGAGCAGCTTCTGTGGAGCAGAGCTGGCCAAGACCTCATTCCTCAACAAGCTCTGCATCACCAGCTTCAGGAGTGTGGGTGGTTCCTCGGAGCTCATTCTGA
The DNA here is from genome assembly GCA_026225945.1 of Cricetomys ansorgei. Classification (NCBI taxonomy): domain Eukaryota; kingdom Metazoa; phylum Chordata; class Mammalia; order Rodentia; family Nesomyidae; genus Cricetomys; species Cricetomys ansorgei. The sequence continues at coordinate 8,397,810 of JAMJFZ010001100.1, read as the reverse complement.
TGGATCTTCAGGTAGAAAGACCTGAGGAAGCAAACGCGAGTGGTGTTTTCAAGAAATCATTAGGTCTCACTCTACAGGAACCATTCCAGTATCTGCTCTTCTGGCAATGGTGGAGAACTTGGTGAGTCCTCTTGTACTATCCAGTGATCTCAAACCCTCACCAGTCTATTCCTGTGAAGGCCCTCACAAGAAAAATACAGGCACAAAGTAAACTTCTCCCAGTAGGTACCAAACCCTGCAACTCTGAACCTCATTCCCCTTTGGAAAAGTTGTTCAGGAACAAGCCATCTGATAATCAAGCTGTATTCTCAGGCAGCCTCTTTGAGTTTGGTTAATTTTATGTAGAGACAAAGACTCTTCCTGCAGTTGTGTCTATCCTGGATCTTGGATCCTCTTTCTTCAGGTCTATCACCATAGATTATTTACAAATTTTAGACTATGGTGAGGCCTATATGTGATAGGTTTGTAGTATTTTGGTCTTCCTTACTTCATTTTTAATTTCAGACTCATTCAATGTCGTGTCAAATAGTCAAGGCTAAAGCAACCACAGTAAAGCCTCTTAAAGCCTCAGTTCTCAGATCAGCTGGGATCCTGATTTGTGCTCATGAAACTATTACGATTTCCAAGGAATATTTCTAAGCTAAAGTTAAGTGTAAATCTCTCTCTGTGTCTCCGTCTCTCTCCCACCTTTCTTTAAAGAAATGGTTTCTCTATGTAGCCCTGGCAGTCAGGGAACTCAATCTAGAAACCAGACTAGCCTCTAATTCAGAGATCTGACGACCTCTGCCCCTCGATTCAGGGAATAAAGGAGTACACTACCAGTGCCTGGCAAGAGGAAATTTCAGTTCACAGAACTACGTAACCTGAATCCGAGAAACATTGTTTAAAGGACTTCAGAGGGATTAAATTACAATATACCTTCTAACTTTAATTCTGGAATGAGACTAGGGAGCTTTTTAGAACCAGAAGGACCTGAATTCAAGGACAGCCTTTCCTTCTGAGACCCTGTCTCAAAAGAAAAACTCAAATGAACCAAGGAAACTAACAAGCAAACTCTAGTGTATTGGGCATTTCTCATTAAAACCAAACCAAATTCAAGCCAAACCTCAAAAACAAAAACAAAATCCAAGTTGTGGTTTTGTATTTGACATCCAGCATTTTAAAATGTGGCTGAGTTGGTGATAAGGCCTGCCCAGCATGCAAGGGGCCTCCCGATGGAGAAGAGTGACTTACCTGATCTGAATACTGGTGACTGTGCTCTTATCCAGCAGGGACAGGCAGGGACTCCAGACTCTAGGACACTGAATGTATTCTGGGACTCCTCTGACTCTTTTATACCCCTTGCCCCTCCCTCAGACCCTACTTCCATAACCCCACCTCCCATGAAATCTTCCATCTGATTGGAAGATTGAGGCTTCACCCATTTGATCCTCCATAGGATTATGTTTCTTAAAGTAGATTGATTGAATCATAGCTCTGTGTGAAAACTGATTGAAACATTTACTATGGGTGTTCACATACTAAGGGTTGTATGATCCTGGAATTCAGATCTTTGTCCTCCTGCCTGCCATCAGCTGTTCTCCCAGTCAGTGAGGTCACTTTTGTGAGGAACTTTCTTTCCATAGGTAGCCTGAAGAACCTGAGAACTGCCAACCTGAGACAGCTGCCCTGGGAGCTGATGAGTTCAAAGATGACACCGGTGATATCCCTGCAGACAGATGTCCTCACATTTGTGCTGAGGACATGGACAGACTCAGGGCTATAAGACAGTCTGAGGAAGTCTACTTGGGTAGTAAGATGTGTTTGGATTGTCTTGGATTCTGTGTCTACAACATAGGGGCCACACTATGTACCTACAGCCAATAAATGAGGAGAGGTCACTGCTGCACTCTCAGAAATGAAAGACAGGACTCAAGTTAGGAGACCCAGAAGAGGTGTATTCAAACTTTGTTAGATATGTGTGGTAAGGAAGATTATTCCATTGGAACAGGGGCTCATATTCTGTCTGAGGTCGACTGTACAGACTCACCTTTGGACAGCAAAAGCAAATTGAAAATGGTACCTGTTTGACCTGGAGTGCACTAAGTTATGAGGGACCCTAGACACAGAAAAGGTGATCCAGTGAAAGGCATTGCAAAGTGCAAAAGAGACTAATTTGGAGGATCCGTGTCTCTATGTCTCTTGCTGGGTTGAAGCTTCTGGGTGTACAACTAACATATATATATCTGAGAGATATAAATAAAGATATATAGAGAGATAGACATATTCTGTTTCATGAACCATAATAGTGACTGAACGCACGAACTGCTGTTGGACATGCAGTGTTCCCTCTGTTCAGGTTTGATGTCTCTTTTTCTTGCTTGGGAAGGTCCTCAAGCTGGATATTATTTCCCCACCATCCTTAGCATTACAATTTCCCATAAGTTTCATTGAAGTAGTTTTGCATGAAAGCACGTTACATCCTTTAAATTTACTCAGTGAGTTCATCATGGAGAATCTCATGCATCCCTATAGTGCTTTCTGCACATCCTCTGACCATACTCCTGTGTGGTCTATCTATACCTTCCTCCTCCTGGACCTGTCAGAGGAAATAAGGACCCTACTTCCCACGGTCTTGGAAGATTTCACACACTTCAGCTTCATAAACCATGTCAAAAACTCTACAGAGAGTTGAGTTCCCAGAGAGATGGCTCAAAGGGTAAGACTGTTTGCTGCTCTTTCTTGAGACCGGTGCTTGATTCCAGCACCTACCACCACCTGTAACTCCAGCTGCAGGTGATCTGAGTTTGTTATCTTTTCTCTAGGAGCACCTGCAGTCATCTAGACACACTCAGACATATATATATATATATATATATATATATATATATATATACAAATGAAATCTTTACAGAATAATAATAAATTCATACAAACAAAGTAGAGGACCTCTAGAGGTTCGTACACCCACGGGGCTTACCGCCACAAAGTACAAAAAAGCCAGAATCAGCTGAGTGAATGGGGACTCTGCAAAGGGTGGAATTGGGTGTTTACTTTGAGGGTCTGGAGATCTTGGCAGAGTCTATTCACCATTGAACACCAGATTCTTAGCACAAAGGAGATGTATTTGCCCTTGAGGGACAAAGACAGGGCATAGGGATAAGTGATAAAAAGGAGGAGGGATATTTGTCTCTGGGGAACAAGACTGCCTCTGGAAAGGGAGAAGGTAGAAGTGGTCTGTTGCAGAAGCTTATTTTGGGTTATCTATAAAGTAATTGTTTTGTGCACTATTAGGTGAGGGTCTGCCTAGGTCTTGGGATTTTGAATTGCCCACAGGTGTTGGATTTATGTGGGAGTTGTTTGATTGCTTGTGGTCTGCACATGCTATCAGTAGAACACCTGAGAAATTCTGTATCAATAAAAACACCTGAACTGGGACGCTCAGGGTTCCACTGTCCTGAATGGCAGCTGCCATGATGGTGGTTACCTCTGCTGAGGTCTGGCCGGGCTTCCACCTAACAATATGCCTGTCTCTTCATTGCTGAGCTACAGCAACTACAATGACCCTAAAGCCAATGGTAGGTTATATAAGGTCCTAAGTGAGAACTGGAAAAGGGAGATATAATTAGAGAAGGTTTGGGGTGGCTGATTCTGATTGGCTAGAAGGACAACAAAGAGGAAATGAGGTTTTGGAGAGGAGTGGGGGCACCATGGAGGGGTTTCTGGGAGGCAGGCCTCTGTGTGTGTGTGTCTGGGACTTAGGTTATGTCTGGTTATCTTTCTGTCTTTTCATGACCCATCACCATCTTGAAGCTAAGTGGGGAGATGTACTAACATTCCCACATTTGCTGCTGTTTCAGGTGGTGGTTCATCTGACTCCTTTCTGCTGACATTGAGGTATAGTTTTGGGAAGCATGAGGAAACTGGGTTGCTGGCCAAGGCCAGGAAGAGTAGTCTGTTTCAGTTGCTGTCCCATAGGGATGTGTAGGCCATGTTGGAACAGTCTGTGAGGCTGGACCATCTCAGGCTAGTCGCTTTGTAGGTGTCAGAAATGCAGACTCTGAGGGAACAGCCGGGACTGGCAATTTAGGGGAACACTCAGTAGTTGACTGGAATCTGTTGGGACAGACGGACTAGACCCAGAGGTAAATGTAAGTAGTTTAGGGGAAAATTTTTATCTTGGGTGTACATTTGAAACTTTTGCCTCCATGGTCCTGGTCTTTGTTAAAAGGAGTCTTAAGATATGGAAAGGAGAAAGCATTCTGTCTCAGGAAGAGCTGGGACAGGTGGAGAAACGGGCTATTGATTAACAGGAGTACTTGTCTGGAGTTCATTTGACCTATGAGAGGTGGATTTAAATCAATTTCCTGATACTTACAAGAAGTTTTTCTGTTTACAAAAAGATAAAAGTTTTAGATATGTTAGAGTTGCCAGTTTGTAATCTGTACTGAAATCCTCAGTGTAGAAAGGGCAGTAGCCTCAGTCCCTTGGGTCCTAGTCAAAGCTTGTGGACCCAAAATGATTCTGGGTTAAAATTATCAACATAACACACTTTTCAGAGGGCTGGATATGTAAATTGGACAGAGTATTGATATATTATTTTTTAAAAAGGTCAACTCTGACTTCCAGCAAGGGTTAAATACAAGGGAATTCTGTCTGAAATTTCCCTGTCTTGGTACTCACTTGGTTCCCATATTTAGTTCTCTGTGCAGTATACCTGCTGAAATTTCCTTCAGGTTAGTCAGTAGTGTATTGTGGCACTTAGTACAAAATGCAATGATGGTCAAATCTCTCTCTCTTTCTTTTCTCTCTCTCTTTCTTTCTTTCTTTCTTTCTTTCTTTCTTTCTTTCTTTCTTTCTATCTTTCTTTCCTGGGTTTGTCTGTTGTAACTCTGGCTGTCCTGGAACTTCATACATCATCAGGCTGGCCTTGAAATCACAGAGATCTACCTGCTTCGGCCTCCCAAGTACTGGGATTAAAGACTTGTGCCACCACATACCTTTCTAGTCTCTATTTCTAATTTTAAAAAAAGTATTGAAGAAATACTAGCATGATACCAAATTCTTTTATTGTTTCTTGATTGTTCAGGCAAAGGGGAACATAACAGGTAGCCTCAAGGATAGCCACACCACAATACAGACAAAAATCACAATTGTAGAGTCAAGACTCACTTCTCAGGTTAAGTAAATTTTTGAGGCCAAGAGGCATTTGACCAACTACTGGAGGTGTTCACTTAAAGGTAGCTAGACAGAGAGAAGGGACTTTGAAGAATAAGGCCCCACAGATACGTGGCTTACATGTTGGCTCTGGATATAAATGTTAACAATCTCAGTGCTCAGGAGGACTACACTGGAGGTCAGGAGTTCCAGGTTGTATGAGGCTTTCAAAATGATATGAAAGAAAAAGGAGCAAGCACAGGGGTTAGACCCCAGCTTCCTTTGCTCTATGGTCTCTGTAAATTTGTTTCAGCCATCTTTGATGGGACCACAACACACTCTAGCATGGCTACCCTGAATCTCTATTCCCTGCCAATCCCTAAAACCTCTTTCATAGAAAACTGATTTTGCCTTCCTCACTTTTGGGTGGAAAATCCTTTGCACAGGATCCACTGAACAGCCACATGAGCAGGATGGAGCACCGGCAAGAGCTAGGGAGGTGGGAAGGGGGTGTCAGTGAGACTCCAACATATTTTAATGTAGAGAGAGTTTTGGGTCTCAAGCCCCATTGATGAAACAGCTCACCGTTTTCACAACTAAAGCCTCAGAATTCTCCTGAACTTGAACCTAGGAACCAGCTGAAGAGTCAGTATCTGGGAAGGACACAGGACAGTATTCCACGGGTTCCTGGGGTCTGATTATTGCTTTACAGCTACCATGCTGGAGAAACACTAATCCATCCTTCCTGGAGCAACATTTACATGTTTTATAATTGTCTCTCTGACTCCAAAACATCATTTTAGAATGCACAGTTGTCTTTCTGACTCCACAAAACCCCTGTCCTCTCATCACACCATTCCCTGAGTGAACCTCCATCCCTGTGATGTAAACCCACTGCACACCACTTCTGTTCCAATTCGTTGATCACTGTGTGAAGCCATGTGCTCTAGGTACCCTTGAATGATGTTCTATCCCTTGGCTGCCATGACCCGCACAGCTTTGAGATTAACCTGGGGCAATGGGGAAAGAAGAAACCACAGACACAGGTACAGAAATGCTGGGAACAAGGGGCCATGTGTTTTGATGGAGACAAAACAGCAACCCAGAAACTCAGCACATCCATTATCTACAAGCAAGGAAGGGGGCCTAGCTGATCATGGTTGGGTGCCTCTATGGGGAGCAGTTTTTAGCTGCCATAGTTCTAGAGAAGGAAGAAGTAGTTGATACTTTCTGTACAGAGTCAACATCCCTCCAAGAAGTAAGGAAGATATTGAATTCCTTGACATATCAAATCTCATGCCAGCAATGTGCATTCACTCAGGACTTCAACCGCTCCCAAATAAGCTTCCCTTTCTTAATACAAATAAGCAACCTTTCTCAATTACTGTCAGCAAAGGTAAAGTCTGGTCTCTTGGTCGAAGATAGAGCACTGACAACAATTATGGCAGAGACTTGCAACAAAGAGACTGTCTTGAGCTGCCTTTTGCCCCTGTGTATATCCAGGACCTCATGACACCATCAGTCAAATCTCTCTAAGGACTTTGTCATTGTTGCAATCCAGAGGACAGGGTACAGCTCCAGAGTCAGCTATCTCAGCTTGGCTGTGCAGTGCAGACACTGCTTTAGGACATGCAGAAAGAGTTCATTATCAGAGAAATTGACCTTGATGAGCTGTGAGCATGGGTCAGGGCAGGTAGGAGGGCACTGATCTGAGACTCACCCACCAACACCTGTTCAGTTGCAGAGTTTGCAGGGTAGCTGTGACGCTTTCAAGGAGAACCAAGCCAAGAGGCTTCCAACATAAACCATGTATGTAAAAATGCAGCCTCAGGTTCAGATGTTTGAGCTCACAAATGCTCAGCCAATGGGGCAGGTAATGCAAGTCTGACTAGAGATAGGTCCTAACAGAGAGGCAGCAGTGAGTGATGGGCAGGGTAACCAAGGAGCTCCTCAGGGCCAACAAGATACTACTCCTGATCACTTCCCCAGGTCCTTCTACCTGAAGATCCATCAGAATGAGCTCCTGGGAACCACCCACTCCTGCAGCTAGCAGTGCAGAGCTTGTTGAGGAATGAGCCCTTGGCCAGCTCTGTTCCACAGGAGTTGCCCTGGGATATTCTCCCAACTCTGTTCAAGGAGGTCTTAACTCGGAGACACAGGAAGACTCTGAGGGCAGCTGTGGCAGCCTGGCCCTTTCCCTGCCTCTGTATGGGGGCGCTGAAGACCTCGGGCACAGTGACATTGCAGGCTGTGATGGATGGTGTAGACATGCAGCTCAAAAGACAGTTTCACCCCAGGTGAGCAAGAACCAAGGAATGGAGAATGGCTCAACTGGGGTGTATAGTGGGGACGTACACAGGGGTCAGGGAGAATGGTGTCAAAGGTAGATCAGAGGCAGCTGAGTTATCACCTTGGGAGGCTGCAGAGGCCTGGACAACTGTTGAATCCTGGCAAATATCACTTACATACATGTTAATGTAGTATAGCCTGGGGAGGTTGTAGGCAGGGGAGAATTAGCCTGTCCCAGTGTCTCCCTCGGGTGTTAGAAACAGAGACAGACCACAGTCCAGAGGGATGAATGGAGGAAGCAGGACAGGTCTCCAGGTGCAGCTGAGGCAAAGAGCCCTTCCCTGGCAGGTGTGAGGCCCTGCATGGAGACCCAGCACTGGAAACATAAATAAGAAGACAGTGCCGGGCAGGGAACCTCTGACTTCAGAGAGGCAGAGAAAAAGCTGTCTTTTGCATTTGTACCTTTGCATCTTCTGACATGTCTGTCATCATCACAGGAGGCAGAAACTTCAAGTGCTCAGCTTGAGGAATGTGAGCTATGACCCCTGGGATATACAGGCTGCTAGACAGGACAGAGACCACTCAGCAGACACTGTGTGTAAAACGCAAGAAGCAAAGTCCCTTCCTAGGTACACACTGAGCTGCCATTTGAAGGTCATCACTGACCTTTGCCTTGAGTCCCAACTGGATGAACCCCAACATTCCTGTTGCGGTGGGCTCAGGAGAGAAGAGGTTCCCTGCAGCTCTGCTGTATGAAGATGCAGATTTGGGAAACCCCCACGTTCACTGTAAGGGAGTCTTGAAGGTTGTCCAGCCAGAATGCATGGAGGAGTTGACAATGATTACAGATTGGGGTCTGTCCACACTGGCGCGGTTTGCACCCTGCCTTGGTCAGATGAGAAATCTTTGAAAACTCCTTCTAACAATTACCTATGAAGATGACTTCAAGTTTGTATATACACCAACAGACATACAGGAGAGAGTCACTGTTGTAGTACGTTTAGTTGTGGATAATATTTTAGTTAAGATTCGTCTCTTACTTGTTTACACCTCTGTGCCATCCTCAGTTTCCACCCCTCACAGGAGGTTCCTATTATTTGTTGATTGAGGGTCTGTGTGAAAACAGGAAGAAAAACACCTGGGGATTGAGGGGTGGAGCAAGGAGGGAGGAGGAGTAGGAGGTGGAGGTAGGAGCTGAAGGACGGGGAGAACGCAGAGGAGAGCATGGGGTGAGGAAGCCTTGGAGTGAGCTCTCTGCCTAGCTGCCTGGGTATTAGAATTCCCTGAGATTTGACATGGTTTGTGATTAATAAAAAGCATTGGAAATTTCAACTCTGGACTCTCCGTTAAACGACATAATGTTATTTTAACAAGTCACCGAGTTCCTTTCCCAGTTCTCCACCTTCACCCATCTCCAGCACCTGTCCACAGTTGGCGCCCACTCTTATGGACCACGGGAATCCGTTGCTCCATGAGTAGTGATGGAGGGCTCTTTCTGTGACCACAATAGAACACTTCACATTCCCATACAGGTTAGTGGGCATTTGATGTTTGTCATCCACTTTAGATTTCACAGCAATGACCTAGCCTTACTGTGGTGGAGACTGGCCAAAGCCTAGAATGGTGTACTTGAGTAAGCAGACTCCAACAGGCTGTTCTGGCAGCTCACTGTCATCCCCTGGTCACAATGACCCTGGCTATATGGTCCCATCTAGTCTAGGCTAACCTCCTCACTGTGTCAGACTGACTTGCTTATCTCTCCCCAGGTGCCTGAAGACCCCCTTGGAGTCCCTGTCCATCTCTCTCTGCAAGCTCTCATAGCCAGACTTGGAGTCTGTCAGCTCAAACATCTGGAGTTGGGAGATGTCATTTTAGCTGGTCTCTGTCCAAGGCCTCTCAGACTTTTCTAGAGAGAGTTGCAGGCACTCTGCAGACCCTGGAATTACAGCTCTGCAAGACTGAGGACTCCCAGCTCAGTGCTCTCTTGCCTGCCTTGAGCCAGTGCTCTCAGCTCAGGAACCTTAAATTCATTGACAATGATTTCTCCCTGGCTGTCCTAAGGGATCTTATGTATCACACAGCCAACCTGAGTCAGCTGATTGAGGAGTTGTATCCTGCCCTCCTGGAGTGCTATGATGTGGACTGTAATATCCTAGCAGACAGATTGTCCAGCTTTCTACTGAGCTCATGAGCACTCTCCACAGTAGACACTCCCAGTCTGTCTCCTTCACTAGTAAAGCCTGCATTGGATGACGTCAGCTTGCTTCTATGAGTGGAGACCAAACTTTGTCTTTGTTGGCAATAAATAGGCTGCTTTGATACTATGCAATGTTTCTAGAGACAAGTCTCTCATCGAGCAGATTCTGTACATGAGTGTTCTGATACTGCTCAAGGTCTTGGAAACAAAGAGGTGTTCAGTAAGATCAGAACACAGGGCTGACTTTGCCATGGAGTCAATGGGATTCTGAGAAGAGTCTGGTGGAGTCTGACAGTTCTACCTTTCAAAACTTGGCTCCTATCAGGAGCAAATGGGAACCTTTTGTTCTCTTTCAAGGAGACATTCTTCTCCTCCATTCTCTTTCTCTTCATGGTGTCTTGTGGTTGAGTATGCACTAGCACTCCTCATTCCTTTCCCGCCACTTACCGAATAAAGATGTCAGAGACAGATTCTACCGAGCACAGCTTGTAGGCCCCCTGACTGTTCTTCAGGGGTCCAAACCTCTGACCCCTGATATAGTTCAGACAGAGAAGAGATGGACTGTTCGTTCTATAGTCCCTTGGCTCTCCCTGACAAGTGTCCTATGCAGGTTGCTCAAGTTTGGCTGAGCCTGTTGCCTTATCTATGTACTCTTCCACACTGAGATGTATCATTTACCCCATCAACACTCACTCTACTGTCTTCCATGGTTGAGGCAAGTTGGACATGAGGCGCTTGGTTTTCCTGTTGCAATGGAGCAAGAAAGGGTCTGCAGACAGGAGAGAATGTATTGAATGCCAGGAGAGATTTAATGTGCTCTCAAGGACTGGAAGACTATGCATGTATGGGGCAATTAATTCAACTTTCTCTTAAGTGTGTTACAAATCAAAAATGGCTTAAAATTCAAAGAAGTGAAAGAAGAGAGATTAATAATAAATGCAATGATTTGCTTTGGAAGGCTGAAGGGCTGCTTTTATTTACTATCCCAGAGGATCAGAGGATGACTAATGATATTTGTTAAGATCAAATAAGTAATCAAAACTTTTGTGGATCAGTAAATCTGCCTATGATGCATGTCTGTGCTTCTGCTTGACACCACTAAGTTAGAATCACAAAGGTATGTGAGTTTTTTATGGCAGTAGAATTCAACTCAGATACCAAGGCATGCTTAAAAACAGCTTTAACTCTGAACTAGATCTTTATTCATAACTATTAATTCTCACAAGTATGAAAAGAAAAAAACACTGTGAAAGGAAGTGTTCTAAGTGGAATATGTGGCCCACAGATGAATATAACACAGCCAAATATCTTTTTAATCATATGGTCTTTTAATATTTAATAGTAATAAAAAAGAAGTACCATTACAGTAGTAAAATCTTACATATTATGGAAGTACTCAAGTATAGCTTTCTGTGAAGGTGCATTACCACTCGAGAAGAAAGGCATGACACGGTAATTGAACCTGCCAGGAGGGAACCTATATATCAAGGAACTCCTGGCTACATTCAGGAAACTTACACACCCATGATCACAATCAAGAAGTATGCCAACCCGGCCCAGGGGCTTCTCTATATAGTGATGCAATACTGGGCAGGTGGTGAGGAGGCTGTAATGACTACCCTCCTTCACACACACAAGAAGAAAGACACCAGACTCAATCCTTTGGTTTCTCCCCAGCAACCAGCTTTGCTTGCAAACACCTACAGCCCAGTTCCAAGAGTCCTTCAAGTCCACCTCCCAGTAATATTTCCCAGAGATGAAAGTCCTTGATCCCCAGGAAGCAAAACAGTATCCCTGGGAATCAGCGGGTGTTTGCAGATGGTGATGTCTGAAGCTTAATCTTATGTCATTAAATAGGCTCCTCCTGTAATGGAGTGCAATTGCATCTTCAAAGGCGACGTGCACTGTGGGAAGAGACAACATGTAGTTAAAATGACTATATACATTTCTAAGGTGACAGAGGAACCTAGAGACTTCCTGGATACAGAAAGAAGAAAGAGAAGGTTAAGACTAGAGAGGAAAATGTGGTTCAATACATCAAAGTCAGAGAGTTTTCAAAAGAAAACAGAGTGGGAACTTGATGAAAGAGTTTTTGAAAATTTGTTGATGATGCAGAGGAGGAAGCTTCAGCCTACTTCTGTCAGGTGGCTTTTGATTTCATCTGGCAAACAGAAAATGTGTATATTCTAGTGTGGTTCAGAGCAAAGTCTGACCTCATGGATCTCCATAAAAAGATATTCCTAACAGACAAGTAGCAATCGATTTCATACTGTAGTTTCAAACACTTCTGTAGCTTAGCATATTTATACACAAAGAAAAGCTTAATATGCATTAGAAATGGTTTCCTGATAGTACTTGTCTGCATGTAATCCTGGCTCCTCTCATACTATTTCCGTGTAAAGTTACAATTCACATTTAGATCTAGAAGAGGGATGTAATGCTGCCTCTTGGCCTATCATTTGTTTTATTTTTATTGCTCATTATATATTGTTTTGTCTATTTAGTTTTTAGGATTATTCATTTAGGTCTTTTACAGACAAGAAGGATCTTGCTATATATCCTTGGCTGCCATGGAACTCAGGATGCTGACAAGGCTGGACTCAAACACAGGATCAATCCTTCAGTTCCATAACTTTTTGTAATGGGATTAGAAGTGTGCATCAATATGCTTTGTGGATTTTTAATCTATGTAGTGTAACGCACTTTAAAAATCCAATTTCTAAACGTTTACACAATACATTCATATATTTTCATCATTATGTACATTTAATTTGGATTAGACTATCCTGAATGAATTTACCGTTTTGTATGTCTCAATGAAAGAATAATAGTGTACTTTCAGTCTGATCCACATCCACCATTATAATTTTTTCATTTATGTATGTTTGTAAAATGACCATGTTACTAACAGGAATACAAATGTGGTTTACATAGACTTATCTTTCTGGGAAGTTAAAATATTCACGTGTGCTAAGTTTTTCTCATTGTTCAAGAGAACCTGTAGTGGAATATGGCTGTGTGAAATTCAATAAGGGTCTATATTTCAAGGTTGTATATGAAGGAATCACAGTCAGAGGCCTGTACGGTTTGATGGAATGTAGAAAGAATCTTAAGAAGGTTGATACACAACTTTAATCCCAGTATTTAGAAAGCAGTGGTGGTCCACACTTTTTATCCCTAAGGCAGAGCTCAGAAGGAGTCAGTGTCAGGTTAGAATCAACTTCTGATGTCAGTCAGCAAGGATAGGCAAAGTGAATAATGAAAGGAAGAGTTATCACAGTGAGTCAGAGTGAGGACATGCCCAACTCTCATGATAGAAAGAAGGAGCTCAGCTCATAGAAGAATCAGTTACAGAGGCAGTATGAGGTAAGCAGTCTAAAGAAGGCAGACAGGGTTGCCTATGGCAACAAGACACGAGGGACAAGACAAAGAGACAATGAAACACTCTGTCTGACAATGAGGCAGAAATGCTTACTTAGGCATGATGGAGTAATTGAGTTACAGGATCAGGCAGGCACAGAGGCAATTGGGCAGAAGATAATATCAGGCAGGAAGAGTTAATGAATTTGAATATGAATAGAACAGTTTAGTCTGAGACAGTCAGAGAGTGAGCCAGAATCAGAAAAGATCAGTCAGAAACAAAGAGTAAGCTGGCTTAAAAGAAAAGGTTGAACAAACAGCTTGGAGAAGAGTTTGAGTTCAGTACAGCTCAGAGTTCAGAAGTTGCTGGTCAGAGTGGATCAGCCAGGAGTAGGTCTCAAGAGACTTAAACCCTGTATATGTATGGATGATAAAAATGTTCCAGGGTTCTAGGACTGAGAACTGGTGATTTAATTTGCAAAAGAATAAACAGCCTTTACCAAAAAACAACATTTACACCTGGCATCTATGGCTACAGGAACTGCTGGTCATTCCATCAGTGCTGACACTCACCTCGAAAGCAGCTGAACTTTTCCGTCAGTCCAATGATGGGCTGGGCACTGAGTTCTGGTTTCATAGCCAGGGGCATGCATGGCTGTAAGAAATCACTCCTGGAAGAAGAAGAATTGATCAACCTGGTGCTGAAGATGACTTAACAGTGATTGTGTGCGGGAAACACCCCTCCAAGGTCAGCCAATGGCTCAGGACTTAAATCCCTTGCCATGAAAGCCTGACAGCCTGAGTTTCATGACTGGGACAAATGATAAAAGGAACGACCTGACTTCTACAAGGGGCCTCTGTCCTCCACACATGTGCAATGGTAAAGGAGTATGCACACTCTTACACATTCCCAGTCAGAGAATAATAGTAAATTAAGATTTTTAAAGTCACTAACAAAAAATTTTCTGATATCATAGTGACCCCAATGGTCAGGAACCAAGATAGTGTCCTCCTAGATGCTCTTTCTGAAACCCTTCCTGCTGCCAACCACATTCTCAGTGCTAGGAACATATTTCTTCTACCATGAAAATATAGCCTTTTGACTTCAATGTTTCTGGTTTTAAAGTTAGAAATATTAGCATCAAATGAATTACATACACTGTTACATTCATAGTTAGAAGGAAAATCTGGTAAAGGAGATGAGAAATCGTATCCCTATAAACAATCCCAAACACATCATACAAAAAACATTGGCTATTCTTTATAGAAAGAAGATCTTCCCCAGGCTAAGGCAGCTTTATCAGTTTTACCACATATTTCCTCATAGCCAAGATTGCACTGATGACTTAACTCGCCTTTTGAACATGTCATTCAAATCCTGCAAACAAAACAAGAAAAATCTCAAATTTCTGAATCAACAGAATACAAAGTTTATTTACAACATTCAGATGAGTACCATTCATCATCACACCAATCAACCTTGCTTAAAAAACCTTTTGCATGTGGAAATTTATTTGAGTGTTTCAGGAGAATGTTAATGGAGTACATACATTAACAGAATAGGAATTCTTGATGGAATTAGACAGTGAGAGTTAAATTTCAGAAGGACAGGTATAGTGATTGTACGTAGCTTTTCGACATTCAGCTGCCTACACAGAGTTTTTCCTGGGTTAGTTCATGAAGCACAAAAGAATTAAAGATTCTTCTAAACTTGACCTCACCCCTACATGGTACCTCTCATCTGTAATGCCAGAAATTGTGGCATTTAGGCATGAGAATTATGTTGAATTGCAGGCCATCATGTATCACAGAATAGGATACCCTATCTCAAAACCCCAATCTCCCAATGAACTCTCAAATACATAGTTTTCAAAGAGGAGAAATTCATTAATAGTTTTCTTAAAAATTCTGCATAATATCCAATAGAGGCAAAAACCGAGTGTTTAGAAATGGGGATTATTTAAGTGGGCATTTAGAGAAAAGAGATACAAAGGCAAAACATGAGAATATTTGACTCGAGGAATCTATTAATACAACCCAAAAAGATTTCTTCTTTATGGGTAGTACAGATTTACTTTTCCCCAGACCATTCCTAAAAATAAAATCTCCTGAAGGCAAATGCAGGGGATAGAGAAAGCTATCACAGCAGTGACAAGGGTGGGACTCAGACAATAAAGCCTTTCCCAGCACTCCTTCTCACTCACCTGGAGCAGCACCACATATGGCTCCTGAGGACATTGTCATCAGCTCCTGATACACTTCTCTTAGCTGATTCCTCCTTTGGACCATCATGGCTTCACTTTCCTTGAGTTTCACTAAAATCGTTTGGCCTTCACTTTTTATACACTCTATATGTCGCTGTTTTTCTTCAGAATGGATTGGATGCAGTTTCTGATACTCTGTCTTGATTATTTCTTCCCGTAGAGACACATAGCTCTGAAGGAAAACAGACATTCTCTTTGGCATTTTCAGGGTATTTTATTCTCGTCTACTGAAAATTTCTCCGTTAAACTATGTCTTCTATCAGTGTACTGCAAGCATTCTGAAAATTACCTTCCCCACTTTTCAGAAAATTCAAATTCTTTGATTTTATCTATATCTTCTTTATTAATAACACATGCAAACAAATCCATTCTTTTCTCTAAGGTTTTTTTAACTATTTAATGAGATATCTGAAGAAAGTTTGATTGATAATTTGTATGTTCCCTACTTACATGTACTCTGCATATAAGTAATTAGAATTTATGGTGCAGTCAAGCTTTCTAATGCACTTTTCTGAACTATTAGGAAATCACTCATTAGTTTCAGACTCCTACCGCACAGCCAGGACATTCTCTGCATGTGGAGTTCAATGTTATGCTCATAATTGGAAGCCCACAGAACAGGCTTTCCTACCATAATATCCTATGTCTAATATTCAATTTGTGAATGACAAAGTTTGCAAAAAATCTGCCTTGTACCCACCTTCCAATGAGATATCATTCTGTTCGTTCCTTCTAGGTTCTCCTGATTTTTTAGGATCTTCTCCCATAAAGAAGTCATTTCCTTTAGGATTCTCTCCTGTAGAAATGAATGAATATCAATGTCAGATGAATAAATTGTACTGAAGAGAATGGCATTGGACAATGAATACATTTATTTTAGGGAGAGAAGGATCACAATGTTTTTTCTGTCTGTTTTACTTCTGGTCACTATGAATTTTTTATTTCAGAAAACGTGAATTTAAAATACATGACTAATGGTCTAGTAATTTGCACATGATAAAGATTCCCAGATGCTTCTCTCCAGCTAATTACAAAGAACATTTTCTAAATTATAATATAGTCATAGCCAACATTAAAAGACATAAATTTAATATTTTACCTTCCAATGACCTGGGCATAAGGTATATAAAAAATAGAAAAAATTCTGAAAATTACAGATCTCCCAAGGGATGAAAGGAAAACAGGTTTGCATATCACAGTCACACTTTTTATCCTAATTAATTAAAAAGTGTGACAATTCAGGAAACAATGGGTCAGTCATACTCAGGAGGAGCATCTTCCTGTGGTCTGCTGAGCCCCCCACTCCCCAGCTTTCACTGCTCTCAGAAGCTTCACTTACCATTTGTCCCTCAGCAGCTGCTTCAGTGGGACAATGTCTGTGACCTCTGTGCTCCTGGGAGTCAGAGCAGAGTTGACAGATGAGGACCCTGCTCTCAACACAGAAGATCCTCTTTGAGTCCTGGTGAGTTATACACTTGTGCTCCAGAGAGCTCAGGGACTTCATGAGGCCGCTCCTTTCACAATGGACACCAGCTTCTTCAGAGTCACGTTGGTTCTGAAGTCTTTCTGATGGCATGGTTCCCTACACATTGGACAATGGACAGGTAGTTCCATGTCTTCCCCGGAGAGGTGGAGGAGGCAGGCCCGACAGAAGCTATGGCCACAGCTTATGGTGACTGGGTCTGTGAGGTAGCTCAGGCAGATGAGGCAGGTGAGTTCTTCCTGGAAGGCTTGTGATATGTCTGACTCCATTTTCTTTTGAGAGTATAAAACAGAATTGCTATGACTACCCCAGGCAATCAGAACACCACACAAAATTTGGCTCAAAGTTTGATTCACACATGTCAATGACTTAGAGGGTTCATTTTTCTTATAAACAAAAAGAAAACTAAGCATAGGTTTGTGATTGCTGATCTTTCCTTTTCTCTTTTCCTGACAAAAAGCAGATTAATCTGATGACCTTCAATGCAATCACATCTGCATTTTTCCTGGAGACTTCATCTAAAGTTGGAACCTTAATTCAAGGCCAGTGTCAATCTCTGCGAGTGCATTAGAAAAAATAGACATCATGGAGTCATCAAAGTCCATAAACTCCACATGTTGGCCTTTCACTGAAGATATATCCAAGGAAAACACCTTCTTTGTTGTGTATTGAAAAAAAATATTGCTCTACTTCATGTATTCCTTGCAAAGTAAATACTTTGCCTTCTGATTTTACATCTAAATCATTCAAATCTCAGAGTTCCATACCTGAACACATTAAAGACACCATTAACTACTTCTTTCTGCTACAAAGAACCTATAAAGATTAAGAGTTCTTGTGGGTTCATAATTCAAGGATACTGTACATCAAGGTGGAAAAAGTTCTGGCTGGAGCTTGAGATTGTTGGTCTCAAAGCATCCAAAATCAGGAAGCAGAAGGCAACAAATGCTTGCTGCTCAGCTATTTTTCTGCTCTTTATTCACTTTGAGACCTCAGCACCTATGAAATGGTAATCTCACCACCATTTAAGGGTCATCTTCCCATCTGCAGGGAATCTAACACCCTACTTCTCAGACATGCCCAGAGGGTTCCATGTGGGCTCTAAATACCAACAAATTGACTCCTAGAGGAAATCTCCTGAGGACACAATTCCTGCTCTGAGTGTATGGGATGAGTCACTGAACAGTTAATTAAGCTTTCATAACTCTGAAACTTGGTTACCTTATCCACAGGTACCCATTTCCCTTCTCTTGTAATATCTACACAATGAAGAAATCTTGGATTCCTTGGTGCAAATAACATAAGCTTCCGGGGATTGTCACAGACAGAGACAAATGGTTTTGCCTGGTGCTCCTGTGTACCTCACAAAACCAATGCTAATTCTCATTGTCAGTGATTAGTTTATCAAAGAGATTGTAGCCCCAATGCTGCCTTCTCTAACTCATTTAATTACCGTGTTTCTCCTTCGGTATTTTTTCCGTACATGAGACAATTCACTCTCAAATCATTAATAAGTACACAGAAATAACAAAAACTGAAAATCAAACTGAAAAATGGCAACAGATTTTAACCTGACCCTATTTATATGAATAGAAAAAGGTGATTAATTAGCTACTTTAATGATATGTATGCATCTCACCAAATAAATGAATTTGTGACAGAAATAGCCACTCAACCAAGATGGTAAACTTCTATCAAACATGCACACACATGGTGGGATCTCCTTTTATTTACAACAGACAAACATTAAAATTCTTCCTTGTGCTAAATCGTGAGTTTTCACTTAAACTTCCCTAACATATCTCTAAAGAAAGGTGATCAAATGGGAACAAAATCATTTTTCGTAAATAGCGGAAGTAACGTTTTTAAGCAGAAACCTCACTTTGAGAATAAATTAAAAAACAAAACAAAACAGGAACATCAAGGATTTTTCTCTTGTAAATTGTGCACTCACCAAACTGGAATTTTCTCTTGCCTCTGTGCTAGAAGGACAATATATTAGCTCAGTTCTGGGGTCAAATCTCCTATGTGTGGAGGTGATACAGGAGTCACAAAAGACAGCAGCTGTCAGAACACACTCTTCAAGCCTGGACAATGCACAGTCTGCCGGTTGGTTACAGGACCATCCTCATATATAGTCCCTAAAGGCCACACCCACTTCCTCCTGTGATTGCATTAACTAATGCTAACAATAGAATAGCTCCTGTTAATAGGATTATTCTAACTAGATAGATAATTGAATTAAAACTGTGACCACACCCCTTAAGCAAATCTCCACAACAGGGTTTCTGAGCTGCTCCTCAGCTGGGTGTGGTAGCTCACTCCTTTAATCTGAGAGTTCTAGGCATTGGTCAGCTGAAACAGGAGAACTTTTAGTTCAAGGCCTAAATGGGAGATACAGTGAAAATTTATGTAAAACAAAAAAGTCATAGGGCTTTTTTTAACCAATATATTAAAGTCCTTATATATTCTGTGATGTGCTTCTATTTTTCTTTAGCTTCCAATATGAGAAGAATTTATGATTGCACCAATCAGTGACTTTAGCCAATATCAACATTAAAAAACTCACATTGTAGCTGGGCAGCGGTGTTAGAGGTCATTGGTCCCAAAATGTGGGAGGCTGATGGGATGAGTCACTGATCAGTTCATTAAGCTTTCATGACTCTTTGAAATTTGGTTACCTATTCAACAGGTACCCATTTCCCTTCTCTTATAATATCTACACGACAAAAAAAATCTTGGATTCTGGGGTGCAAGTAACATAAGCTTCCGGGATTGTCACAGATGGAGACAAATGACTTTGCGTGGTGCTCCTGTGGACCTCACAGAACCAATGCTAATCCTCATTGTCAGTAATTAGTTTATCAAAGAGATTGTGGCACCAATGCTGCCTTCTCTAACTCATTTAATTACCGTGTTTCTCCTTCGGTATTTTTTCCGTACATGAGACAATTCACACTCAAATCATTAGTAAGTACAGAGATATAACAAAAACTGAAACTCAAACTGAAAAATGGCAACAGATTTTAACCTGACCCTATTTATATGAATAGAAAAAGGTGATTAATTAGCTACTTTAATGATATGTATGCATCTCACCAAATAAATGAATTTGTGACAGGAATAGCCACTCAACCAAGATGGTAAACTTCTATCAAACATGCACACACATGGTGGGATCTCCTTTTATTTACAACAGACAAACATTAAAATTCTTCCTTGTGCTAAATCGTGAGTTTTCACTTAAACTTCCCTAACATATCTCTAAAGAAAGGTGATCAAATGGGAACAAAATCATTTTTCGTAAATAGCGGAAGTAACGTTTTTAAGCAGAAACCTCACTTTGAGAATAAATTAAAAAACAAAACAAAACAGGAACATCAAGGATTTTTCTCTTGTAAATTGTGCACTCACCAAACTGGAATTTTCTCTTGCCTCTGTGCTAGAAGGACAATATATTAGCTCAGTTCTGGGGTCAAATCTCCTATGTGTGGAGGTGATACAGGAGTCACAAAAGACAGCAGCTGTCAGAACACACTCTTCAAGCCTGGACAATGCACAGTCTGCCGGTTGGTTACAGGACCATCCTCATATATAGTCCCTAAAGGCCACACCCACTTCCTCCTGTGATTGCATTAACTAATGCTAACAATAGAATAGCTCCTGTTAATAGGATTATTCTAACTAGATAGATAATTGAATTAAAACTGTGACCACACCCCTTAAGCAAATCTCCACAACAGGGTTTCTGAGCTACTCCTCAGCTGGGTGTGGTAGCTCACTCCTTTAATCTGAGAGTTCTAGGCATTGGTCAGCTGAAACAGGAGGACTTTTAGTTCAAGGCCTAAATGGGAGATACAGTGAAAATTTATATAAAACAAAAAAGTCATAGGGTTTTTTTAACCAATATATTAAAGTCCTTGTATATTCTGTGATGTGCTTCTATTTTTCTTTAGCTTCCAATATGAGAAGAATTTATGATTGCACCAATCAGTGACTTTAGCCAATATCAACATTAAAAAATTCACATTGTAGCTGGGCAGCGGTGTTAGAGGTCATTGGTCCCAAAATGTGGGAGGCTGATGGGATGAGTCACTGATCAGTTCATTAAGCTTTCATGACTCTTTGAAATTTGGTTACCTATTCAACAGGTACCCATTTCCCTTCTCTTATAATATCTACACGACAAAAAAAATCTTGGATTCCTGGGTGCAAGTAACATAAGCTTCCGGGAATTGTCACAGATGGAGACAAACGACTTTGCCTGGTGCTCCTGTGGACCTCATAAAACCAGTGCTAATTCTCATTGTCAGTGATTAGTTTATCTAAGAGATTGTGGCACCAATGCTGCCTTTCCTAACTCATTTGATTGCCATATGTTTTCTTTTGCTATTTTTCCTATACATGACACAATTCACTCTAAAATCATTAGTAAGTACACAGAAATGACAAAAAAATGAATACCGAACTGAATAATTGCATCATTTTAACCTGACCCTAATTATATGAATGGAGTAATGTGATCAGTTTTCCTATTTTTCAGTTATATTTAATCTTCCTACCTAATGAATGAATTAGTGACAGCAATAGCTACTCTACCAAGGTGGTAAACTACAAACAAACTTTCTCTCAAACGATGGGATCTTCCTTTAAATTGCAACAAACCTTAAAAATTTTCCTTGTGCTACAACTGGAGTTTTTACTTATACATCCCAACATATCTCTAAAGTTTCATCCTTTCTCCAGCCATTCAGATAATATTTTATATACTTCACATGTATGTATTAATCAGAAGTAATGATCATGCAGTACATACCAATTAAAATGCTCGTACAATATTTTAGAATTTAGACAAAGTTCAGAATTAAAAAGAATCTTGGAATTTCCTCTCAGTATAATACATCAGACCAAGTACCATGTCCATAATGATAAATCTAAAAGTATCCATTACTGTAACACATATTATATACCAAGAAAGGTGATCGAATGGACACGAAGAAAATCATTTTGGGTAAATAGTGAAAATAGCATTTTAAATCAGAAACCTCCCTTTGACAATAAACTTTAACACAACAGGAACATGGACGATTTTTCTTTTGTGAATTATGCACTCACGAAAAGGAATTCTTTTCTGGCCTGTGTCGTCAAAGCACAATAATTTAGCTCAGTTCTGGGGTCAAATTTTCCATGTGAGAAGGTGCTAGAGCAGTCACTGAGCCAGCAGGTCTGGAAACACACTAAAGCCTGGAAAATCCTGAGTCTGCTGCTTAGTTCCAGGACCATCCTTACATAAAATCTATAAAGGCCACACCCACTTCCTACCATGATTGCATTAACTAATTCTAACAATAGGTCAGCTCCTATGATTAGGGTTATTCTAACTAGATGGATGATTGAATTGAAACTGTGACCAATCTCCTAAAGCAAATCTCCACAACAAGGTTTCCTGATTCACTCCTCAGCTGGGTGTAGTAGCTCACACCTTTAATCTTGGAGTCCTAGATGTTGAGCAGTTAAAGAAGGAGGATTTTTTAGATGGAGGACTGACGAGGTGATATACTGAAAATTTGTGTAAAACAATAAGACTTAGGGGTTTGCTTGTTTGTTTACCAATATATTACAGTCCTTGTATATTTTGTGGTGTGCTTATATTTTTTTCTTTTGCTTTCAATATGGGAAAAAATTATGATTTCATCAATCTGTGACTTTAGCTAAAATCAACATTAAAAAATTCACATTGTAGCAGGGCAGTGGCGTTATAGGACGTTGATCTCAAAATGTGGGAGACAGAGGCAGGCAGATCTCTGAGAGTTCTAGCCAGCTTTGTCTCCAGAGTGAGTTGCAGGACAGCTGAAAAGCCATGTCTGGGAAAAAGAAAGAAAGGAAGGAAGGGAAAGCAGAGGAGAGGAGAGGAGAGGAGAGGAGAGGAGAGGAGAGGAGAGGAGAGGAGAGGAGAGGAGAGGAGAGGAGGGAGGGAGAGGAGAGGAGAGGAGGGGAGGGGAGGGGAGGAGAGGAGAGGAGAGGAGAGGAGGGAGAGGAGAGGAGAGGAGAGGAGAGGAGAGAGAGAGGAGAGGAGAGGAGAGGAGAGGAGAGGAGAGGAGAGGAGAGGAGAGGAGAAGGGGAAAGGGGGAGAGGGGAGGAGATTTGAGGGGAGGGGAGAAGAGGTTAGGAGAAGAGAGGAGAAAACTAGAAGAAAAAAAGTCCCATTGTTCCCTTGCTTAGTTTGAACAACTAGTTTGGATCATACTCACATCATCTGCAACTCAATTTTCCGCTTCAAACTTTTGATGTTTTTAAGAAACCCTTCCAAAAGCTCTCATTTTATTTCAGTTCCCACACTGGATAGTGACGTTAGAGTTCAGAGGTTTCTAGTTCTCCATCTGTCTGGAATTGAGGTTAGTCAGCCAGAGCACTGTGTGCAAGGCTGCAGTTGTGCGACAGCTAAACAGCTGTCACGGCCCCATCTGTCTCTTGTTGCACTGCACCTGGATGCCGTGTTTTTATTTTTATTTTAATATTTTTGTTTGTTTATTTTTATATAATATGGTGTACCCTAAACACTCTTCCTCCTCTCTCTTCAATCCTCCCAACTCCCCCATTTCCTGTCTTCCCCAAATCTACCCCTTATCCTGCCACCCTTCCTACCACCTTTCTCTCCCAGAAAGAACAATCGTTGCACAGAGACTTCTCGAACAAGACACAACATGACTGAATAGGGTCAGGTTAATCTGTGCTTGAAGGTGGATTAGGCCAATCATAGGAAAAGGGTTCCATGGCAGACAACAGGGTGAGAGACACAATGCCCACTGCAGTCTGTATGAGTTCTGCCAGAGCGCCAAGCCAGTCCTCATCAAGTCATATTTGGAAGACCACGCTGGTTCCTGATCTGCTGCTTCAGGAGCTGTGATCCCCTCAGTGCTGCTCAGTATTCTCCATAGGACTTGTTCTCCTGGTGTCGAGGTCACTCTGCTTCCCGAAGTCCCTCCTCCACCTCCTCCCTGATATTCCCCAGTTCTGCAGGCTGTTTGGCCCAGGGCCCAGGGCTCCCTTCAGATGCTAGAGGAACCGTCTGTGGAGCCTCAGATAGGCACCTATATATGAGCAGAGCAGAACAACTTTAGAAATCCTCGCCTGGCTACCTGGTCTCTGGTTTCCTAGACTACAAATCTACCTATGGTACACATCTGTGCTGGTGACTGACACCATTAAAACTCACTAGTAATATATTATTTTCATGGAGCTAGAATCCAACTGGGATTGCTAAAAAGAGACTATAGCACTGAACTACATCAAAGTTTCTAATGAGTCATTCTCAAAAGTATGCAAAAGAAACAAAACAAACTTCGAATGGAAATGTCCTGGGTGGAGTATGTAGACTGCAGTTAAAAAAGAAAAGCATGGTCTACCATATTATCCATGTAATAGTATCTTACTATTTAATAGCAATAAAAGGATACCAATACAGAAGAATACCTTTTCAAGACACTAAAGTAGTGCATTACAGCTTCCTATTATCATCTGTCTCTGGTGAAGAAGAAAGGCCTGATTGGGTAATTGAAGGTGCCAGGAGGGAACCTATATATTAGAGAACTCTAGGCTACATTCAGGAAACAGACATATCATTCTCACAATCAAGGAGCACTCCAACCCTGCCCAGCATTTTGTCTACATAGTGATGAAATACTGGCAGGTGGTGAGGAGATTGTGAGGACTACCCTCCTTCACACACACAAGAAGAAATGCACCCTTGGAGTCAGTCAGGTGCTTTCTATTCCTTAACCAGGGATCCTTATACAACCCCACAGCCCAGTCCCAGGTGTCCTTCAAATCGTCTTCCAGAATATTTCCCACATGTGCATGACTTTAATCTCCAGGAAGCCAAATAGGGTCCAACAGGATCCACAGACGTATCCTGATGGTGAGTATAATTTTTGTCTCATTATATATTTCTTTCTCTATTTATTTTATTATTGTTTATTTCATAATCAGATAACTCAACGTAATTGAGAACAATCTGTGAGTATAGTTATAGTGACAAACATTCTGACATGTAGAAAAATACTCTCCAAGAAATGTCAACATAGCCAGGCAGTGTTGGTGCATGCTTTTAATCCCAGCACTTGGGAGGGAGAGGCAAGTGGATCTATGTGAGTTGCAGGCAAGCCTGATCTACAGAGTTGTGGGACTATCCTAGAGCTAAGGATGAGTTGAAGCTGGCCTGGTACCCTGGATTTCTCATTCTGATTGCTGTAGGAGTTGTGCTGCTCCTTTCCTTATTCCTGGTCAGAACCCAGCTAAACATTAAATATTACCCACTTAACAGAAGCAAGGGACCGTGGCTTGGTTGATGGTTATCAGTTCTGTAGCTGAAAGCATAAGGAAGAGCTCATTTACTGATGGGGGGCCCTTGCAGGCCCTTGACCTTAGGCTTGAGCTCCACATGCAGATGAGGCTATGCTCTACCACAGCCTTGTCTTAACCAATGGGCCCCATGGTTGGGACCAAGAACCTGCCCCTTCTGCACCCCTATAAATGTATTGTAACCCTTGCAATAGAGAGCGAAGCCCCTCTGATGACCTGCTCTCTCCAGCTCCTGCACTTGTGGCTCATGGAGCTCTCCCAGACTGATAGATACTCGTTATAGAACCATTCCGCCCATGCCATGTTCCCAAGTGGCTTTCCTCCGGGGAGCTGCCAGCTGCAGGAAAATGTGGCTACTTTCTTGAGGAAGGAAGCTGTGGCAGGGCACACTTACATGGATAGGATTCATTACTAGAGATGGTGCCCAATATTTCCTCTATCTCTTATGCCCCCTCTTTTCTCTATGGCCAAATAAGGCCCCCCCCACTTTCCAGCCTACAAGCTTTATTAATTAACATCACCCATAACTCAGGATTTGGAGCAAAAAGAAAAAAAAAAAAGCTCAGCCTTAGGATTCCCAGAAGCCTCCACCCACTGCAGTTAGCACAGATTCCGGTGAATAGCAAATCCCCTGATTTTCAAAACTCCCTAGATGGTTCACACTGTGGATTCCATGCAGTGTTGAAAAACCAAAAAGCACTGACAGGCTGATCACACACACACACACACACACACACACACACACACACACACACACACACACACACCAGCTCTCTAAAGAACTTTTTCTCTTCCATACTGGCAGAAAACCTACTGATGTGCTCCACCTGGCAGAAACCGCAGGACATGCCCAACACTTCATTTACCTGCCCACCCCAAACCCCTAAGCCCCAACCCCAACTCCTACCTCTCAAGCAGCTAACTATTAAGCTATTTTCCTCCCCTGCTCTTAAACATTCTTGTTTGCTTAATTTAAACTTTTCTAAGATAATGCGCTCTAGCGGGAAAAGTGTGCATGCGCAGAGAGATGAAAGAAACCCTTCCCCCCTCAGGTTTCAACAGAATGGAAGCAGCACAAGGAATTGGACGCAGCTAACAGTAAGGGTGGAAAATGCTTCACTGGGAGCGGGAAAGACCACACCGTCTGAAGAGATGATTGGTCAATCACAGGACACTTCCAATCCCTCCTGCCGGGAGGCAGATGTGCCCACCCTTCTTCTCAAGCCATGATTGGTCAAAAAAACCCTTCTTGGTTTACTTTGCCTTGGCAACCTCAATGGCTCTCCCCATCTTGGCTTCTGACTACATGGCTTGGTGAATATTTAACAAAACACTTCTTTACAAAAATAAAATTGAGTGAGCAGAAATGCATTAACTTATCACTGTATTTCAGTTTGTTAAATCAAGAGCATAAAATAAATAAAACAAAGAGTATAAACTAATACTTACATAATCTTTTGAAATTTATTAATTGGCTCATAGTTTACATCCCCACTACAATCTCCCCACCCTCCACTGCTTCCATACCCTCCCTTAGCCCCCTCCCTTAGATCCACCCTACTCTACCTCTCTCCAACTTTGCCTCAGTAAAGTGCTGTCCTTCCAGGGTTACCAAACACACTTTGCACAATAAGGTATAACAAGGCCAGGCAGGAGACCCACATCAAGACTCTCAAAAAAAACACACCCTACATAAAATGGTCCCTAGGGCATGTTAAAAGGTCACAGACACTACCCCCCACCCTGCCCCACATACACTACAGGGCATAACAAGATGTAAAAGGGACATGTACTAATCCCTACATCAAGACCATCCTTTTGTTCAAGATGTTCTACAATGATATAGGAATAAAAACCGCACAGTGTTGCCATAAAAACAGACATGTTGATCAATTGAATCAAATCAAATCAAGACATAAAACCACACACCTGTGGACACCTGCTTTTTGTAGAAGAAGTAAAAAATGCACAATGGAGAAAAGAAAGTATCTTCAACAAGTGGTGTTGGAGTACATGGATGTCTGCATGTAGAAGAATGCAAATAGATCCATATTTTTCACCCTGAACAAACTTCAAGTCCAGATGGATCAAATATCTCAGCATAAAAACAGATACATTGAGTCTGATAGAAGAGAAAGTAGGGAGTAGCCTGGAATTCGTTGGCACAGGAGTCAATTTCCAGAACAGAACACTGATAGCAAAGAAACTAAGATCACCAAATAATAAATGGGAACCTCTTGAAACTGAAAGGATCCCTGAGGCAAAGGACACCAACAACAGGACAAAGCAGCAGCCTAGAGAATGGGAAAAGATTGCCATCAACTCCACATCCAATAGAGGACTAATATCCAAAATATATAAGGAAGTCAAAAATCTAGACATGAACAAAACAAATAATCCAATTATAAACTGGGTTCCAGACATAAACAGAGAATTCTCAAATGACCGAGAAACACTGCAAGACATGTTCAGCATCCTGACTATCACAGAAATACAAATCAAAACAAATCTGAAGTTCCATCTTATACCTGTAAGAATGGCTATGGACAAAAAAATAAAAGGACATCTCATGCTGTCAAGGATATGGAGCAAGGGAAACAGTCCTTCTTTACTGAAGGGAGTGCAAACTTGTATAGCCAAAAACAAAGCAAACACACACACACACACACACACACACACACACACACACACACAAACATACACACACCCCGTGCACTTGTCCAGTGTGAGAAACCATTTAGAGCAAAATATTCCTTTAGTATTCTTCAGAGAATTCACACAGACATGAAGCCCTATGAATATGTTTAGTTTAGAAAATGTTTGGCCGAAAATTATTTATCACTGTATGTGAGTTGATTCAGTTATGAGGAGAAACACTATGAATGTAATGCATGTAGGAAAAAAAATACACGGAAAGCAAACCTAAGTAGGCATCAGAGAACTCACATAGGACATGGGTACTATAATAGTAATCGATACAGAAAGCTATTTGACAGAAATGTAAGCTTTGGAATAAGCACTCCAAGTAAGAATCCACACACTTTTGAGCAATATAGGTGTTCTAGTGTAGGATACAAAGTATAGTATAATATTAAACAACTCACACTTTCCATGAGAGAACTCACTCAGGGATGAGATATTATCGAAATGAATTGAATCTGAAGGAAGTTTTACCACATCTTGAAATTAGGAACTTATCAGAAAACTCATATTGGAGGGAATGAAAAGAGTTTGATGCTGACTCAATCCTTAGGAACACTGATAATTCAATATGATTGAGAAAAATCTGTGAGTATAATTAAAGTGAAGATCATGTTGACACGACAGAAAAAAAGAACTCTTCAAGAAATGTTGACATAGCCAGGCAGTGGTAGTACATGCCTTTAAATCCAGCACTCATGAGGCAGAGGGAGGTTGATCTCTGAGTTGCAGACCAGCCTGGTCTACAGAGTGAGTTCCAAGACAGCCAGAGCTACACTAGAGAAACTCTACCTCAAAAGCACAGAAAACATATAAATATTAGAAAATTTGATGAAAATCAGTCCTTGTTAAAATGAGACAATCTGGTGGGAAAATCCCTTTAAAGAGTCACTGTGGAACCTTTCCAGTAGAAGTTTCACCTCCTCATTCATCAGAGAATTCTCTTGGGATAGAAAATCCTTTTCTAATGTTGAATGCACATTGAACATATATCACACTTCAACAGGTATCAGACATCTTGCTCTAAGAGAAGTCTCATACTATTGAAGAACAAGTTTACAAGTCAAGCATTAGCATAAAGCACATCATTGTACAAAGAAATAATACTGATTAGCAGAGTAAAGCATTTTTAGCAGCATTTAATTATAGCATTTAATTAGCAGCATTTAAAGATAAACCCATTGATTTAACATCTGACTTCTCAATGGAGATGGGGAAAGCAAGGCGTGGATGGAGACATGTACTACAAACACTGATAGAGTACACATGCCAGCCAGGACTACTTTACCCAGCAACACTTTCAACTCCATAGATGGAAAATATAAGATCTTCAATGATAAAGCCAAATTTAAGCAGTATCTATGGATAAACCCAGCTCTACAGATGGCATCAGGAGTGAAACTTCTTGTATGGAAAGAGCATGGATCATGGGCATCGCTATGGTCTTTGCAGGCTGCTCTAATCATGGATATTCACCAGGTCCATAATAGTAAGAGATGAAGCATGACAAATTATGACCAAAGTTCAACCTCACTACCCAATCCCAAACACCAAGCAGGCTCCCTAGTATCCTGTAAGGACTAGGGCATTCTACAGGTGCACCAACATTCCACATGGATCAGGGCAACCCTCAGCCACCCAGTCATTCCTCAAGCACCCAGATACACAAGCACCAGGTCATCTAGCAATCACCAGGACCTTCCAGAGTTTATCATAGATGTCCAGACACTGTGCTGGGACACAGACAACCCACACATATCCTGGAATCACACAGGCACCAAGTCTTCCCACAGGCACCCATAGGCATCTGGCCTTTCCATAGGCACCAGGATATCCCTCATGTGCCAGGGACATTCACAGGCACAAGGGCATCCAGAAGGTGCCTGGACATCCATCATGGACATGGACATCCTGTACGTACCTAGGCATCATCCAATTATGTGGACACTGGGCAGGTAACCAGACATTCCACAGGTACCAGGAACTCCTCTGGGTTCCATGTAATCCAACAAATACACAGGCATCATGTGGGCCTCCATCATGTCTACAGACAGCCAGACTTTACACAGACACCCACTTTTCCCAGAGGCACCTGTGGACATCTGATCCTCCCAAAGTCACCATGGCCACCCACAGTCACCTGGACATCCAGCAAACACTTGTATTAAACATACATTGAGTACTTCACTGGAGTACAGATTTGAGTGCATATAAGTTTTATATCTCTTTAGAGGTATGATTCTAGGACAAGTTATTTAATTATTAACTCTTCTCTAATGTAATGTTCACCTTTACACTTCTGTTGCACATATCATAAAATTGTTTTTGTTTCTTCAAAGGACATTTCTATCAAAATGTTTACAAGTCCTACATTACTTCTGATTGTTGGGCAGTGCAACTCTAAACATGATATTCACATTGGAATATGAGTGGAGGCATGGAAAGCATAAGATCCTTCAAATCAATTTGCCGTGTTAGTGAGTACACACGGATGAGGAGATCATATCTAATGTAATGTGTAACTCATTGTAAACTCATTGATTTATTCCAAATTCCATATCTGAGGACCCATACATGTTCACTATGTAGTCTGCAAGAATAATTTTCATGTATTTTTCTACCTTTCATTTTGATGAATGTTTTCTAAAATTTATCATGACTCCAATGTCTGATTTGTATTATTTGACATTTTACTCTGATAGTTCTATAATTTTTATCAATTGGCTATTCCCCTCTCTAAGGGGCATTTTGTTTTCAGATACTTTTTTCTTGGGATTCTCTTTGTTTTTGCATAGTGGTTCACAACCTTCCTAATGCTGTGACCCTTTAATATAGTTACTCACATTTTGGTGACCATCAACCATAAATTCATTTTTACTGAAACTTCATAACTGTAACTTTGCCACAGTTATGAATTCTATTATACATATCAGAAATGAGAATGTCTTAGGCCACACTATGAAAGGGTCTATCTCCCCCAAAATTGGTCATGACCCACAGGTTGGAAACTGCTGCCTTAAGTAAAATGTAAAGTAAAATGTAAACATTAGAAAATTTGCAAAGGTCACTCCTTCTTAGAATGAGATAATCCTGTGAGGAAATCTCACTATGGAGACATTGTGGAAAATTTTCAGTAGAAGTTTCACCTCAGCATTCATCAGAGAATTCACTTGACACAGAAAATCCTATAAAATTGAATGTACATTACAAAAATGTATATCAAACCTCAACGAATACCAGAACATCATAGCCTAAAAGAAGTCTCATACTATTAAAGAACAAATTTAGAAATCAAGCATTGGCATAAATCACAGAATTTGTACAAAGTAATAATACTGATTACCAGAGGACCCACATGTCTATTTTCACATCTCTGGATACAGTCTGCAGAGAACTTGTGGTGCAGGATCTGAGTCCAGGCCAGCCTGGTCTACAGAGAATTATCTCTGCAGGCTATATAATGAACCTGTTTGACTCTCTCAGATATGTAACATGTGGAATAATTGTTGACATACCTAGCCAGTGCTAGACACGATCTCCTCTAACTTGTGAACTGAATAACCTGGTAGAATTTGGTTTGCATGTTCTTCTGCTGCTCCCTGTTCTAATTTGGAGATCAGACAGACAGATTTTTCTTGCTATTAAGAAATCCTGGAGGACTTGGAAAAAATCTGCTAGAAAGGATTTTGATTAAATTTAAAACCATGTGTTAAAGTCTGAGCAATAAAACGGCAAAATGTGGACCTTTCATGACAGAGCAGTGAACAATCAAGTAATCCAACGCCGGGAACCTTACCCCTAAAAAGCCTTAAACCTCACACGTGCTCATATCTTTATTACACTGAAAGTTCTTTCTACTGAGACTTAGTAACTCATTGACACCAGGCTGCTGTAGGACTCCAGCATCACATCCCTGTAGAGCATCCTCTGAGTATTATCGAGATTTTGCCACTCCTGCCAGATGAGCTTCACAGTGACATCCTCAAGTGACACATAAATTCTTTTCAGCATTCCTGGACAAAACTGTGTTAGATAAAGAGTAATACAGCATGTCTGGGAATGTGAATGAATCAGTGAGATCGTCGAAGGTCTGGTCAACTCTAGGCTAGAGGATGGGGGTGATATAGAAAGACTGGCTTCTACTCTATGGCCACATTCACATCTGACAAGTTACCTGTGATTGTGGATAATTTCCAAATTTCATCTCTTGCTGAAATGAAGCATTCATTGTGTTAGTCTTGGTTATTTCCATAGGTACAGAAAACCTGTCAATTAAACATTCTCATCCCCTTGAATTGATTCTAAAAACGAAGACTTAGACGTTGGTTCCCATGCCGTTTTCAAACGCAGTTGTAAGACACGCCTGAAGAGTAAGTGACAAGAAATTTTAAACTGCTACCAATTGCATTAGATACTTTTCTTCTCTGGCAGACAAAAGCAACTGAATGGAGATTTTCGAAAGCTTGAAAGTACATAGTCAATCATGCTCATGGCAGAATGCAGAGCAGGTCCCATTGCAGAGCTTTGGGTCCAAGGACAAGAGCTTCGTCACCTGTGAGCCACTCAGGCTACACTCTCACTCCTCCTTCATCTTTATGCTCCTTAGTCACCTGATCATAGAGGCTGGCCTGCCAGCTCTATCTGTCACCCCAAATTCACTTTCAGAGAAGCTTAGGAATTCACTAAGAGCAACAAATACAGGAATAAAACGGTTTCAAGTGCTGCCATGTTCCCAAAATAACAAATATTTGTGTTTTTATCAAACTAGATATTGGCACACCAGGTGATTAATTTGAAAAGGGTTGTTGTATTCATTTGTCTGGGAGGGGCTGATTTTTCTATCTTTTGCTTTTCTTTTTATTTTTTTAGACATTCATACTACATGACTCACTCTGGCTGGATTGGAGCTTGAGATGTCGGGTAGTATCACCTTAAAGTTACAGTCTTTCTCGCTCAGCTTCTCCAGTGGTGGGATTAAAAGCATGCACCACCTGATTGCGTATGTTCAGAGTGAGTAATGTCTACCTCAGGAAGCAGTCAGGACCCTTGAGATGAAACCAGGTTGATGACTAGACACTTGAATACAACTTAATCACTGCAGTGGAGGCATACTTATAAGGACACTAAAGGTATGGTTCAGATCATGATGGACTCTCTGTTCTATACTTCCTTGTCTTTCACTGCAAAATGGCCTATTCAGGATACTGAGCCTGCTGTCTCATCTTGGTGCTCTTCCATACTGAGCTGTATCATTTCCCCATCAACACTCAGTCAACTGTCACTCATGGTTGAATCAAGGTACATGTGAGGCTCTTGATTTTTATGCTGCAGTGGAAAGAGAATGGTCTGCCAAACATAGAGAATGTCTTAAATGCTAGCAGAGACTTTGTGTATACTCTCAAAGACAGGAAGACTATGCATATATGGGGCAAGTAATTCAGCTTTCTCTCAAACATGTTACAAAGCTAAAATGGATTCAAAACTAAGGGAAGTGAATGAAGAGCAAGTAATTCACTTCCTTTCCTTATAAGACAACAATATTTGCTTTGAATGGATGAAGGGCTGTTAAATTAGAGTTTGGGTGCCTAATGGAGAGTCCAGTGTTGAATTTCCCAATGCTTTTATTAATCACAAACCATGTCAAATCTCACGGAATTCTATACCCGGGCAGCTAGGCAGAGAGCTCACTCCAAGGCTTCCTCATCCCATGCTCTCCTCTGTGTTCTCCCCATCCTTCAGCTCCTACCTACACCTCCTACTCCTCCTCCCTCCTTGCTCCACCCCTCAACCCCCAGGTGTTTTTCTTCCTGTTTTCACACAGACCCTCAATCAACAAATAACAGGAACCTCCTGTGGGGGGTGGAAGCTGGGGATGGCACAGAGGTGTAAACAAGTAAGAGACTAATCTTAACTAAGATATTATCCACAACTAAACATACCACAACATCTCACCCTTTGTGTTTAAATAAGAACAATATTGACTCAATCAAATGAAGCTAATACATTAAGTTTAGCCTATCAAATATCAAATCCAAAGTTCAGCAGACTGCTCATGCAGTTCAAAAGTCTTTGTGACTGCAAGTGTCCCATCACTTCAAGTATCAAGTCCAAAATTCACCAATTGTTCATAAAAGTTCACCAACTGTTCATAAAAGTTCACCAATTGTTCATAAAAGTTCACCAACTGTTCATAAAAGTTCACCAAGTGTTCATAAAAGTTCACCAATTGTTCATAAAAGTTCAATGTTTAGCAAAATGCTTGCTAAACATTGTCTTTTAAGTTCAAATGTCTTTTAAGAGAATCAGAGGTAGCAGAAGACAATGTGGTAAAAATCAGCAGGTATCTGCATCTGCATCATCACAGTTGAGCACTGTGGAAGCTGCCTCAATTTTCACTGGTCTGTTTGGCAAAACAGACTCCCTGTAGGCAGGGATCTGCATCTCTATCACAGTTGAGCACTGTGAGAGCTGTCTCAATTTGCAAAACAGGCTCCCTTTTCAGCTGCACAGTCATCTCCAAGATGATTTCAGAGGACAAGATATGAAGCCATTAGCTTCCCAAATTTCCCCTTTTCAAGATGACTGCATCTGTCTTAGGAGAGAAATAATGAACAATAAATCTGACCTGTCTCTGGGTTACTGATAGCATGATCAGCAACCTGCCTTAGGTTGATTTTATGTCATATTCCTCATATCCCGTCTCTGACTGCCAACCTCTGTATTTAGCTGGGGTATTCAATTTTTTTTTAATCCATGGCCTCTGGTTTATAAGCAGCACAGGAGCAAGGCAGCTAGGAAGGCCTTCAACGATCCATTTTGAGGTTGAAGGCTGGACAGTAACCCGAATACTCTGATGTCTCTCTTCAGTCCAGTGGTCTCTGGATACTTTCATCAGTAGGATGTCTCATTTCTGAAAAGACAAAAACACAACCTTTCCCCGACATGGGGTGGAGTCTTCACACTCCAGGATATTATTATTAGAGCAAAATGCTTAAACATTATCTTTTGAGGTTAAAATAGCCAAGTATAGATATATCCTATACCCCTTTCTTTTTTAAATTTTAGCTGAAGTTTTAATTATCATGTAGAATATTAAAATCCAATAAGTTGTCCTTTTTTTGCTGGGTATTCATTTAACATGGCAGCCTCGGGAGTTGTAGCTATGGCTGATAACAGGAACATCTAGCCACTGCAATGCCTTATGGGTTTTGTAGTCCATGACAAACTGGGAAGTTTGGAACTTTTTTCCAACATTAATCATAAACAAACTTCCAAATACAGGTAAAATAAATCTTTTTTGTCAATCAAATAAAACCAAATACCAATTCCCTGGAGGACCAGGACCAGTTGGCTGAATTTTTGGTCCAAACTTCTGAACATAGCGAGGCTTGTTTTTTAACAACCATAGCCAAGCAGCTGCTGAGAGAAAAACTCTAACACAAGCAGTGTAGATTCTGCCCAAGCTCTCTGAGTTGCTTTGTGCAACGATCCATTTTAAAATATTGTCTTCCTTTTGTATCATGAGCTCAGTAGAGGAACATTCAGAAAGCATACAATCAAGTTTGAGATCTAGGTAATTTACATATGCGTTCTGTAATCTGCTTTCTACCTGTATTAACTCTTTTTCTGCTGTTGTTAAACTTTTTTGTCTGTTTAAATCTGAATCACCGTTCAATGCTTGAAATGAATTATTTAACTCTTGAGTAGTTAACCTAATGGTAGGTTCATTAAACCAGATATTAACTTTCAGTGGCTTTTGTACAAAATATTGACATAAGGTGGTACTATCTGAGAATTCTTGGGGAATGACTTTCCATTGATACCTTTTAACAGGCTGAGCATTATTATCAATACCTGTTCTGTCCTGCTTATGGACAACCTTGACAGTCTGTGATTGTTTTTGATAACATTTTTTAATATCTTTATCAATAGCATCTTGAATCACACAGGTTGTCTCTACGATCAAAGGAATGTTAATCTGTACATTCCATTGTTTTAATAGGTCTCTTCCCCATAAACTTATACCTAGATCTGTCACATATGGACTTATATTTCCTATTTCGCTTTCTGGTCCTATGCGTTTTACACCTGTTATATTCTGTTTTATCTGAGAAAATGTTCCTATTCTTAAGAGCTTAGTAGATACCTCTTCAAGAGGCCAGTTTGAATTCCAGCAGTCTTTTGAAATGACTGTTACATCAGCTCCCGTGTCTAATAAGCCCTCAATCAAACTTCCATTTATCTGTACTTTTAACTTAGGTCTCTGATCATTTATAGTTGTTTAGCCAAAATACCTGTTTTTCAGTACTTTTCAATTTACCACTGCCCTTGATAGTAAAGTCTAGAGCATTACTGTCTTTAGCAACAGGCACTACATGTTTTAATCTCTCTGAGGGTGAGTTAATCCACGGCTGGTAAGAAATTGTTGGCTCATGTTTTCTGTGATAGGGGCCTGAGCCGGGCCCCCAAAGGCGTTTCACGACAGCAAGGAATTACCTTGAATATCGGTTACAGATCTACATTCATTAGACCAATGTCTGCCTTTTCCACACCTTCTACATATACCAGGAAACTGAGGTTTTCTTCCTGGCTTATTATCAGAGAAAACATTATTTCTAGGATCCGCTTGTCTACAGTCCTTTTTAAAATGACCTGACTTTCCACAGCCAAAACATCTAACCTTTTGATTTTTAAGACCTTGAACAATTGTTTGTCCAATCATAGTGGCATTGTAAGCATTGGATCCAATATCAGTAGTAATTTTAATCCATTGATCCAAATAAGCTGTTTTTAATGGCCTTATTGCCCTTTGGCATTCTGGATTAGCATTTTCAAATGCCACAGATTTAATTAACACTTCCCTTGCTTCTGAGTCTGAAACTGTGTTTTGGACAGCAGAAGTCAATCTCTGCAAAAAAATCAGTGAATGGCTCATTTGGACCTTGCATGATCTTAGTAAATGACTCAGACTTTTGTCCTGCCTCTTCAACTTTATCCCAAGCATTTAAGGCCACTGTACGACATTGAGCCAAAATATTATCATCAAACTGAATCTGCACTTCCAACTCAGCATATTAACCTTCACCTATCAACTGATCCTTGAAAATTTTAACGCCTCTAGCTCGGTTACGTTGTTCTATTGCCAAAGCTTCTTCTCTCCACCATGTAATCCATTGTAATTGAGGACCGGCTTCTAATACAGCTTTTGCCAAGTCCCTCCAATCTTGAGGAATGACTCGGTGTTGAACAGCCCACTTGTTCAATATCTGTTTTACATAAGGAGAGTGCATTCCATAGGCTACTATTGCCTCTTTAAATCTCTTTAAATCTAGCATTTCTGTAGGTTGCCATCCAAGGTCCTCATAGCCCTGCAGCCTGTTTACAGTTACTGGATAAACCACAGTTGGTTTTCTTAAAATCTTTGGCTGCCACATTGCATTATAAGGTGGAACAGTAGGCACTGAATTCTCTGACTGAGATAGGCTTTTACTTCCTTCCATCAAGTGTTCTAATTTTGCTACCAAGGTTTGCATTCTTGCATTCCACTTCTCATCTATTTCTTTTAAGGCTGCTTCTTGTGAGAAGCAAACAGATTCTGCTTTTCTTTCCATCATTTTAAAATTTTCTGATTTTGCTTTGAATTTATCTCCTGTATCTAAGTCAATATCCTGTAAAGGGCTAAGAGATTTCCCTTTTCCTTCTGCACTGACAGTTTTCCTTGAAAGAGCACAGTATACCATGATAGCTATTGATAATACCATGTAAAATACCAGAATAACAAAAACCGTAATCTGCATTACGCTAGTTTCAGTTGAAGTATTTATCTCTTCATCTACTGTTTTCATTCCTATGGCATCCTTAACGAAACTGTACAGAGCCCAAGTGCCCTGTGTCACAATATTTTCCATTTTTAACATGGAAAAATTTTCTTTTCCACTCTTACTTATCCTCTCCTTCCTTAGGAGACTTCTGTGTAATTTTCTTTTATTATTTCTGTCCTACTGTGGCTCCCACTTCTCAAAGAGCATTCTCTTTATTACCTTCTCCTTTTACAGAAGGTCTATAATGTCGCACGCCGCCTTCGCCGATTAAGGAGACGGGACAAACAGGAGTCTTCTGACAGCAACTTTATTGATCAGCTCTTTTAGTTCACGGATGGGGAAGGACCCCGAGCCCGAAAATCCCTCGGCTTATATAGAGCTCCGGGGGGCATGTGATTCTCTTATTGGCTCATAGAATGTACCTTAATTAGCATCCAACTTACGAGTACTTGTGGCGCGCTCACGCATGCGCATTGTCATTACATGCTTCCGTAAAGAACCAGGAAACAGGGAACCAGCGCCATCTTGTGATGGCGATTATGGCTCCCGACATCTCCTCCTTTCTTTATAAATATGCAAAACCAGGATAGGCAACCATGAGATTACCGATC
The DNA here is from genome assembly GCA_026225945.1 of Cricetomys ansorgei. Taxonomy (NCBI): domain Eukaryota; kingdom Metazoa; phylum Chordata; class Mammalia; order Rodentia; family Nesomyidae; genus Cricetomys; species Cricetomys ansorgei. The sequence continues at coordinate 8,359,588 of JAMJFZ010001100.1, read as the reverse complement.
AAGCCCGCTGATCCAACAGCTTCGAGCGATCAAGGAGTTTACATGGAGGGAGACCCTGTGTATCTAAGACCCCGTGCAATGGGAACCTGAGCCCTGGGAGATACACAGGACTGTCTTAGGGAACCTGGTGCAATGGGAACCTGAGCCCTCAGGACATCTCTTAAGACAGTGTCTCAATGTTTTAGCATATTTAACCAAGCTTGAGGGGATGCTCCCTGTTCTACGGCGAGTAAGGCTTGAGTGATCATAATTTTGTCTCTTTGATGTTGTCTTTTAAATTTGCAGAGCAACCAAAGTGTAATCAACACTCCCGTCAGAGTCATACAGCCGAAAAGCCCGACTCCCACCCACTCTTTAAAGTAGGAAAAGGCAGAAGAAAGCCAAGTAGAAAGCCCCTGGGTGAGGGAAAGGTCAAGTCGAGTGGAGTTGATCTGTATAATGGCCATCCGTAATCTTCTCATCGTTGCATCAAATTCAGCAGACCAATTGTACTGTAGCTGTTGAGACAATTCTTTAGACAGGTTAGCCGCTTGAGTAAGATTTTCATATTGAATGGATGTCACACATAACCCAGGCATTTTTACCTCGCAGCCCAGTTGAGCCATCTGCCACAATATATCAAGCTGTTCCTGAACCAAATCTATACGTTGGTTCACAATCATGAGTCCACCTCTAATCTGAGTGTTCACAGAGGCTTGGACATCAATGGCTTGGCTGACCGAGGCTGAGAGATTGTTTAAAGTAGCGGCAGTTTCTACCTGACCAGACAGGGCCAGTGCAGAAGTAGTGAGAGATGCGGCTACTGCCGCAGTTGCAACAATGCTGACTATGGCCGCAGTTATACCAAAATCCCGCTTTTGTCTGAATAAAGTCAATGTGTTGGCTGTTCTCACAGGAATTGGGACAAATCGAGGCATACGAGCCACAGTGGCTGTTTGATGTAAGCTTGCGTTCCAGCATAAGGTATAGGAACAGTTGTTATAGTTACAAACAACCCAAATAAATGGTGGCCACACACAAACTGGGGTGGCTCCAATTTCCTTTTTAACACTACTGATCTTTCCTATCGTTTCATCAGATATTATATTACTTGACAACTCCGCCTGAACTATACCTCCTCCTAGAATCATTGACATAGGTGTTATATCTGAGCAACTTCCTCTTGAGCCACAAAGCAGCCATGCATCGAAAGGATTAATATCATATCTAAATGGATCCATTTCGGTGAAATTACCATAGCCTTCTAATGGTGAAAATGTAAAAAATTTTCCTTGGAGACTGTGAGCCCTACGACTCTGGCATCCAGTCCATGGGAGGAGAGTTGCTCTATCTGCCATCTTGCCTGTGCAAAAAGGGGCATATTGTGGTTGTGTCTTTCTATTGGAGCATTCCTCATCACTAGTTTTTCGCCTAGGCCACCAGCCGTAAAGGACAGTGGCATTTGATTTAAAATTCTTATTTTTCTTAACAATTTTTCCCTTATGTGCATAGGAGAAATTTCCTAGCTCAATGCATGGTTGATCATTAGTATTATTAGATAAGATTGTAAAGCATAGGCTACCATTCACCCTCCAAGTCTCATTAGTACTTACAGCTGCTAAATTCTGGTCCATGGGCAAAAAGGGCATACCCAAGGACTCGTTAGTTGTAAAGAACCGGGGGAATACCTGTGCATCATGCATCACTGGCATGGGTTTTGGGAATGTTGACATTATACCCCAACGAAGTTCTTCAGCTTGTGTCTGTTGGTTCAGGAGTATCCATGTCAGGATCCATAGTTCTGGGTGCCACATTTTCCTTTTCCTGTTTGATGATTCTGGTTAGCCGTGTGGGCACCCAGATTGGATTATCTTGATCCTGTGGAAAAACACAAACAGCTCCCCTGGATCTTATTAATATTGGATCCGGGCCTTTCCATTCATTATTAACAACATCTTTCCATTTAACACACTCCTTAGGTGTAAACTGTGAATCATGTCTGTCTGCAGCAGACCGTCCTTCAAAATCCAAATTTAAAAAGTTTAACGTAAATAAGGTCAGGGAAATAGACTTCTTAGGTCCCATGTTAGGGCCTGAGCCTATTCCCCCTTTTTGTTTTTGTAAATAAACTTTTAATGTTCCATTAGCACGTTCCACTATACCTTGTGCTTGTGGATTATAAGGTAATCCAGTAGTATGATGAACTCTCATTTTGGCACAAAACTGTTGAAAAGTTTTTGAGGTATAAGCAGGGCCATTATCGGTTTTTATTTGTTTTGGTTTTCCCCATGCGGCCCAAGCCTCAAGGCAATGAGTAATCACATGATTAACCTTTTCACCTGAAAGAGGAGTGGCATGTATAATACCAGAACATGTGTCAACAGATACATGAATATATTTTAATTTTCCAAATCCATTATAATGAATAACATCCATTTGCCAAATATGAAGTGGTTTTAACCCTCTTGGATTAACACCAAAAGAGGGGGCAGATCTAAAATCTGCACAATTAGGACAACCAAGAACAATCTCACGGGCTTGTGCACGTGTCAATTGAAACTTAATTCTTAAGGTTTGAGCTGAAACATGATATAATTTATGAAAATCTATAGCCAATTGAACAGGCGATAAAGCTGTAAAAATTTGTTTAGTAGCTTTATCTGCTAAAGCATTGGCCGTAGTCATTGGTCCAGGTAACAAAGTATGTGCTCTTATATGTTGAATGAAAAAAGGATTAGTTCTACATCTAATAGCAGATTGAATATCATGAAAAACGTCAGCAATAGGACTCTTAGAACTAATAACACCTACTACCTCTAAAATATTAGTAGCTCTAACAACATAATGGGAATCAGATATAATATTTATAGGTTCAGAAAATTTTTTCAATACCATAGCAACTATGGCACATTCCACTATTTGTGGGGAAACAAAATCAAATTGTACTTGATAAGATTTATTATTTACAACATAGCTCCCAATACCTGTACTGGAACCATCAGTATAAATGTCTATGGCATTTAAAAGAGGCTGTGAACTTGTTACTTTTGGAAAAATAAATGCATTTGTACTCGCAAATTGTAATACCGGATGTTTAGGATAATGATTATCAATCTTTCCTGAAAAGGTACATCTTAACACTGTCCACATGTCAATGGTTGCACATAGGGTATTTATTTGATAAGCTGTATATGGGCAAATAATCATCTTTGGTTCATATCCAAAATGTGTTATAGCTTGTTGAATGCCAATAAGTGCCACCTCAGCAACTGAAGTGGGATAATATGCCAACACTTTTCCTGGTGAACTATGTGAATGAATCCATAATAGAGGTCCATTTTGCCATAACACTCCTGTAGGTTGGTGAGGAGATGGGAGTATACATAATATAAATTCTTGAGAAAGGTCAACACGTGTAAGCATTGCCTCTTTTAAACTCTCTTCTACCTTATTTAACGTAGCAGATGCTTCAGGAGTAAGTTTTCTTGGTGAAGTAATAGCCGCATCCCCTTCAAGAATTTTAAATAAAGGTCTTAATTCGGCTGTAGAAAGTTTTAAATATGGTCTAATCCAATTTATATCTCCTAAAAGTTTTTGATAATCATTTAAAGTTTTTAAAGAATCTCTTCTAATAGTCACCTTTTGTGGTTGTACAATAGTTGGCATTATAACAGTTCCCAAAAACCGTCCCACCTCTCCTTCTTGTACCTTTTCTGGGGCAATAATCAAACCCCAAATCTTTAGGGCATCTGTAAGCATCTGAAATGCTTGATGCAATACATCTAAATTACTATGACAAAGCAAAATATCATCCATATAATGACAAATTTTAATTGTTTTAAAACAATCTCTCACGGGCTGTATAGCCTTTGCCACATAAAACTGACACATGGTAGGACTATTAGCCATCCCTTGGGGAAGAACTTTCCATTGATATCTTTTATCAGGCTCTTCATGATTAATACTGGGTAAAGTAAAGGCAAATCTAGGTCTATCTTGTTTTTGTAGAGGAATAGAAAAAAAAACAATCTTTAATATCTACTATTAATATCTCCCAATGTTTTGGCAAAGCAGATAAAAGAGGCAAACCCCTTTGAATTGGCCCCATAATTTGCATTTGGCTATTTATAGCACGCAAATCATGAAGCAACCTCCATTTTCCTGATTTTTTCTTAATAACAAAAATTGGAGTATTCCAAGGGGAATGAGAAATTTCTAAATGTCCTAATTTTTCTTGTTCCTCAACTAACTCTTTAGCAGCTAATAACTTTTCAGAGGTAAGTGGCCATTGGGGAACCCACACCAGGTCCTCTGAACACCAGGGTATAGGAATTGCTTCCTCAATGGCCTCTAGGAAAAACCCAATCCCTTTTTGTCATTTTTTTGTGTTACAACAATAGGACTAGTACGTCCCTGTAATTTTGTGCCCAATCCTTTTCCTGGCACGTATCCCATTTGTTTTATCATATTTTTACTTTGTTGTGAATAATCATTAGTGAGTATAAATTTCATCTGTGTTAAAATGTCTCTTCCCCACAAATTTATGGGTAAAGGAAGGATATAAGGAGTAAATGTACCTTTTCTTCCTTCTAGATCCTCCCAATATAACATTCGTGCACTAACATTAGGTGTATTTTCATAACCCAATCCTTGTAAAGATTGAGATGACTGATTGACCGGCCATTCTGAAGGCCACCAGGTAGATGAAATAATTGAGGTATCTGCACCCGTATCTAATAATCCTTTAAACCTTTTTCCTTGTATTTTTATTTCCAAGGTAGGTCTTTTATCCAATTCTAAAGACAAAAAGGTATGTTGTCCTCCGGAATGGCCAAAACCCTGATCTTTTCTTTCTTGATCCCTACTAGGAAAGAGAGCATGTAAACTAGGCAACAGTAGAAGTTGAGCAATCCGATCTCCAGGTGATATCGAACTTATTCCTCTAGGAGAAGAACACAGTATTTGTACTTGTCCCTTATAATCTTGATCTATAACTCCTGGATGAACAACTAGCCCCTTCATAGTTGTAGATGACCTACCTAGTACTATTCCTACTGAATTCTCGGGCAATGGGCCATAAAAATCAGAAGGTATAGGCTGACATCCCATAACGGGCGTTAATACTGCTCTGGTGGTGGCACACAGGTCCAGTCCTGCAGATCCACGGGTTGCTCTCCTGACTTCTCCTCGCTCACAAATCTGTGTTGATGGACTTGTTTTGTTTTCGCTATTGCCCCATACATTTGAGGGCCCTGGGGTTGGGGGCCCTTCTGTCCGTTTTTTGACTGATCATTTAGAGGCCTTCCTTGATTATCTTTTACTGATCTACATTCATTTGCCCAATGTTTTCCTTTTTTACATCTTGGACATGTGTCTGGCTGTCTTTTTTGACTTTGTTGATTATTATTTGTCATTCTACACTGTTTCTGCATATGTCCTAATTTTCCACATTTAAAGCATTTTAAATTACTAGCCTTTTGAGCTGACAAAAAAGCAGCAGCTATCCCTGCATTTGTCAAAGGTCCTCCAATCTCCCTACATGCCTTCATCCAAGCATTAAGACCTTTTCCTTTCCATGGTGTAATAGCATTTCTACATTCTTTTGTACATTGTTCAAAAACTAATTGTTCTATCAGTGGCAAAGCCGTTTCAGCATCTCCGAATATTCTTCCTGCAGCTTCCATCATTCTGGCTACAAAATCTGCAAATGGCTCATTTTGGCCCTGAATAACTTTTGTTAAATTGCCTGCTACTTGTCCCTTATTGGGCAAACTCTTCCATGCCTTAACTGCAGCATGATTAATCTGTTCATATACTTGAGGCGGATAAACTGTTTGATTTGCAGCCCATTGACCTTGTCCTGTAAGCATATCAAAATTCCATTGAGGATGCTGATCCGCTGCATTTTTTCTAGCCTGACTCATACAAAGATCCTGGAAAATGGATTTCCAGTCTAAATATTGTCCCATAGTGAGACATGCTTTTGTTGTATTATACCAGTCATCAGGAGTCATTGCTGCGGCGGTAAGTCTTTCAACCAATGCCACAGTAAATGAGGCCGTGACTCCATATGTCTGAACTGCATCTACTAAGGCCTTTAATTGTTTCAAATCCAGCTGAGAATACTGTCTTTGTCCTGCTTCTTCCCATACTGGAAAAGCAGCTCTAATCTTCTTTCTTTTTTGTCTGAAATAAGAGAGTTTGTTGCCTTCATATTGTCCTTCCTTTTCTTAATTTTTGGGCGCACCACCATTAGTTCCTCCAAAGGTGGCGCTGTTGGACTACACTTAGGTGCATAAGGAGGATCGAGTCCATATCTTTTCTGTTCATACCTAGCGGCTTCCTCTTCTAACTCTGCTCTTTCTGTTGGGTCCAGTACTTCCTCTTCCTCTTCTTCTGAACTAGATTGATCTTTTTTAGATTCCTCCCCCTCCGAGGACGTCTCCCCAGAGGAGGATGACTCCACCCTAAGGTTTCGAAACTCATCCAATTCGGGGTACAGTCTCTGTCTACTTTCCCGCTTTTCTCCTTCTTTATCTTTTTTCTGTTTTTCTCTGTCCTTTTTATCCTTTTGCTTCTTTTGGGGAGGTTTATTTTTTACATTTTCCCCCTTCTTTTCTGCTTCTGATAGACTGTCCTGATGATCAGCCAATGCTCGCTGTCCCTCCCTCACTTTGTCTTGGCATCTGTCGTCCTCTATGCAAGCTCTAATCATTTTAAAAATTGGCCATGTGCCTGGTCTCAATTTTCCTCCTTCCTTTTCATTTAGCAGGTCTATCCCAAGCTTTTTCCATGAACTCTTAGATAGCGACCCAGTAGTCACAAACCACGGAGCCACTCTATCTACTTCCTTTAAAAAATTACGCAGCACCCTTTCCGGTATCTTAAGCTTCCTCTGTAGGAGCAACGCCTGCATTGCTTCCAGAATCCGCTTCGTCTGACCATTTCCCATGCTTCCTTTATCTACAGGAGTGGGACAACACCTACTCAGTTATTTACCTGAGATTCACAGTGATTTAATCTTTGTCACAAAAAGGGTACGTGCATTCCCTTCCAGGCTTATGGCAATTGATACAGAAGCAACACAACACGATGAGAATAAAACAAAGCAAAACGAAACAAGCGAGCGCAACAAACGGGTCGCTCAGAACAATCATACCTTGCAGAAAAGTGCCTAGGCTCTCACGCCGTCAGTTCTGACTCCTCTTCTGATGAGCAATCAGGGGTCCTTCGAGTCGTTCTTCCACCCGAGACATCGGCAAGTTCCCGGGTTTCGGCACCACTTGTCGCACACCGCCTTCGCCGATTAAGGAGACGGGACAAACAGGAGTCTTCTGACAGCAACTTTATTGATCAGCTCTTTTAGTTCACGGATGGGGAAGGACCCCGAGCCCGAAAATCCCTCGGCTTATATAGAGCTCCGGGGGGCATGTGATTCTCTTATTGGCTCATAGAATGTACCTTAATTAGCATCCAACTTACGAGTACTTGTGGCGCGCTCACGCATGCGCATTGTCATTACATGCTTCCGTAAAGAACCAGGAAACAGGGAACCAGCGCCATCTTGTGATGGCGATTACGGCTCCCGACACTATAAAGCTGTGATTCTTTTCCTGAAACTTTATTAACCTGCACCTGTGTGCATTTTTCTTTGATTCTGTCTCTTTCTCTTTAGCTCTCCTCTTTCCTTAGGAGGCCCTACTCCTTCTTTATTTATTTATCCTGTATCTTACTTTACCTTTCCTGCTTCTTCTATCTTCTTTTCTTCTTTTTTCTGCCTTGGCTCTCGCTGTCCCGCGTTGTCTGTCATTTCCTTGTAGACTCTGTGTCAGGACTCTCCTGTCCTGCATTGTCTGCCCTTTCGTTTTTCTTCTTTCTTCTTTTTTCTTCCTTTCCCACGTGTGTTCTTGCCACGCATTGGTATGCCAAAAGTTAAATTAAATCTCGGGTGTTTAATGGAGAGTCCAGTGTTGGATTTTCCAATGCTTTTATTAATCACCAACCATGTCAAACCTCACGGAATTCTATACCCGGGCAGCTAGGCAGAGAGCTCACTCCAAGGCTTCCTCACCCCATGCTCTCCTCTGCGTTCTCCCCGTCCTTCAGCTCCTACCTCCACCTCCTACTCCTCCTCCCTCCTTGCTCCACCCCTCAATCCCGAGGTGTTTTTCTTCCTGTTTTCACACAGACCCTCAATCAACAAATAACAGGAACCTCCTGTGGGGGGTGGAAGCTGGGGATGGCACAGAGGTGTAAACAAGTAAGAGACTAATCTTAACTAAGGTATTATCCACAACTAAACGTACCACAACAAAAGGCTGCTATTTTTTTGTATACCAGAAGATGAATGATGATATTCCTTTAGATCAATTAGGGATTCGATACATTTTTTGGATCAACAAGTAGGTGCATATCTGTGATTCTTCAGGCAACCACTAAGTTAGAATCAAAGAGGACTAGGACATGTTGATGGTGCTTGAATTCAACGCTGAGTCCTGATAATGATTAAAAAGAGCTTTAACACTGTACTTAGTCCTTAGTCCTAACTAGGAATTCTCACAAGCATGCACAAACAAAAATAACCACCATGAAAAGAAGTGTTCTGGGTGGAATATGTGGACCACAGATGAATCCAAAACATAGGCAAACATCTTTTTTATTTAAAAGAACTTTAATATTTAGTAGCAATATAAACAAGTAATATTACAATAGTAATCAATTACATATTATGGAAGTACTCCAATATAGCTTCCTGAGGACATGTGTGCCCAGTGGAGAAAAAAGGTCTGACAGGATAATCAAAGGTGTCAGGAGGGAATCTGTATATCAGAGAACTCCTGACCACATTCAGAAAACTCACACACCCATCATCACAGTCAAGAAGTATGCCAACCCGGCCCAGTGGCTTCTCTATATAGTGATGCAATACTGGGCAGGAGGTGAGGAGGCTGTAATGACTACCCTCCTTCGCACACACAAGAAGAAAGACACCAGGCTCAATCTGTTGGTTTTCCCCCAAAAACCAGGTTTCCTTACAGACCCCTACAGCCCAGTTCCAAGAGTCCTTCAAGTCCACCTCCCAGTAATATTTCCCAGAGCTGAAGCTCCGTGGTCCCCTGAAAGCAATATAGTATCCCTCAGAATCCGCAGGTGTGTCCAGATGGTGGTGTCTGAAGCTTAAACTTCTCAATTCACAAAATAGGCTCATCTTGTAATGGTGAATGATTGCATCGGTAAAGCCAACATGCACTGTGGGAAGAGTCAGCATTTTAGTTAAAATGATATTTCTCAGGTGAGAGCAACCTAGAGTCTTCCTGGATATAGAAATAAAAACAGAGTGGGCTAAGAGTAGAGCGGTGAATGTGGCTCAAATGCATCAAAGTCACAGATATTCACAGGAAACAGATTGGGACCTTGATGAAAAAGTTTTTGAAAACTTGTAGATGGTATAGAGGATGGAGCTTCAGCCCACTTCTGGCAGGTGACTCTTCATTTCATGTGGCACACAGAAAATGTGTGTATTCTAGTGAGGGTCCATTGAAAAGTCTGACCTCATGGATCTCCATAAAAAGTTGTTCCTGTGTGTTAAATTTATCTTATGGTTTAAGGGAACCTGTAGAGGAATAGGCCTGTGTGAAAACTTGGAAGACTTTACATTCCTGGGATCAATATGAAGCAATCACATTCAGAGGCCACTGGAGTCTGAATGGAATGCAGAATGTATATGAAGAATGTTGGTCAATAATCCCAGTATTCAAAAAGCAGTGCTAGCAAACACCTTGAATGCCAGTATTCCAAAGACAGTGCTGGTCCATGCCTGTAATCCCTAAGACAGAAACAGTATGGAAGCAGATCCAGGAGGCAGAGCTCAGATGGAATCAGTGTCAGACTGGAAGTGAGATGACTCAGAGTGAAGAACAGGCAAAGAGAGTAAACAGAGGGAGAGTCAGCAGGGTGAGTCAGAGTGAGGACCTGCCCAACTCTTACTTTGGAAAGACAGACTCTCGGCTCAGAGCAGTGTCAGTTAGAGAGACAGTATGAGGCCAGAGGTCTGAAGCAGGCAGACAGGGTCTCTTACAGGGGCAAGAAACAGAGACGATGACGCTGTCTGAATATGGATTAGGCAGAGACACTGACTGAGGTGGCATGGAACAGAGAGTTACAGAAGCAAGTAGGCTGAATGAGACACACAGAGACACAGAGGCAGCTCCACAGAAGAAGTCAGTATCAGAAAAGAGTCAGTCAGTTTGAAGAAGAGTACAACACTTCAGGCTGTGGCAGTCATAGAGTTCTCCAGAGTCAGAAGAAGTCACTCAGAAACATTAGGCTGGCTCAGAAGGTAAGTTTGAACTAGCAACTTGGAGAAGAGTTTGAGTTCAATATAGCTCTGAGTTCATTAGAAGATAGTCAGAGTGGCTCAGTAAGCAGTAGGTCACAGACTCTTAAATCTTTTATCAGTACGGAGGATAAAACACTCCAGGGCTCCAGGACTGAGAACTTGAGATTTAATCGACAAAAGAATAAACTGCCTATTCCACAACCAACTTTTAGACCTGGCATCTATGTCTCCAGGAACGACTTGTCATTCCATCAGTGCTGAAACTCACCTTGGAAGCACTTGAAACTTTCAGTCAGTCCAGTGATGGGCTGGGCACTGAGTTCTGGTCTCATAGCCTGGGGCATGCACAGCTGCAGGGAGTCACTCCTGCAAGCAGAAAAAGTCATTGATCTACCTGGTGCTGAAGATACCATCACAGTGATTACAGTGGAAAAAACTCTCTCCCAGTTCAAACAAATGGCTCAGAATGTAAATAATCCCTTGCCATTAAAGCCTGACAGCCTGAGTTTCATCTCTGGATCAAATGGTAGAAGGAAATGCCTGATTCCTAAAGATGATCATCTGTCCTGCACGTATGTGCAATGGTACAGGAGTAAGCACAGGCACACACATTCCCAATCAGAGAGCTATAATACATCAAAATTGTAAAGATTTTCTAATGTCAATATTACCACAGTGGTCAGGAATCAAAATAGTTTCCTCCTAGATGCTGTTTCTGAAGCCTTTCCTGGTGCCAACCACTTTTTCAGAGCCTCCTGCCTCTGTCTTCTACCACCAGGAAAATAAAGCCCTTGGGCCTCCATACTTACGATTTCAACACAAAAAGATTTAACCAACAGGCCCAGTGTTTCATTCACAGGTACAAAGAAAAAATACTATCTGATGAAGGAGAACAGTAATCATATCCCTGAAAACAATCCCGAACACATCATACACAAGCCATTGCCTATTATTTATAGAAAGAATATCTGCACCAGGCTAAGGCTGCTGGGTCGATTTTATCACATGTTTCCTCAGATCCTCGCTTGCACTGGTGACTAAACTCACCTTCGGAACATGTCCTCCAAATCCTGCAAACAAAAAGGAAATGTTTAGATATCTGAAGCAATGGAATACAAAGATTTTTTCTGACTTTGGGATAAATACCATACATCATCACACCAACCCACCCTGCTAATTTATTTCTGTGCTTCAGGGGAATGCTTAGGAAAGAATTAGCAGTAAATAGGAATTCTTGTAGGAATCAGAACATGGGGCAAATCGAGAATGACATGAATATTGACTAGACACTGCTTTTCAATGCTCAGCTGCCTCAAAGGGGAATTTCCCTAGGTTTGTCTACAAAGCATAGGAAAGTTTTAATTAAGGATTCTTTTAAACTTGGCCTCATCCCTACAATGGTACATGTTGTCTCTAATGCAGATATTGGGGGTTGAGTAATGAGGATTATTCTGAGTTGAAGGCCGTCATGTATCTCAGAATAGAACCCTATCTCAAAACACCAATCTCCCAATGAACTCTCAAATACATAGCTTTCATACGGAAGAAATAAAGTAATAGCTCTCTCTACAATTCTGCATATCGACTACAGGTAAAAACTGAATATTTAAAAAGAGGAATTATTTATGTTTGGCTTTAGAGAAAGGACCTACACAGACAAAATATGAAGAGGTATGCCTAGGGAATCTCTTAATGAGATTCAAAAGCTATTCCTCTTTTTCTGGGTATTACAGATTTAGTTTTCCCCAGACCATTACTAAGAGGAAATATCCTGAAGGTAAATGCACGGAATATAAAAAGCTCTCTTAGATATAGCGCTCAGAAGTGAGCCTCAGATAACAAAGACTTTTCCAGCACTCCTTCATGCTTACCTGGAGAAGCCCCACATATGGCTCCTGGGATATTGTCATCAGCTCCCGGTACATTTCTCTTAGTTGGTTCCTCTTTTCAAGCATTAGGGCTTCATGTTCCCTGAGGTTTTTTAAAATAGTTTGACCTTCATTTTTTATACACTCTATATGCTGCTTTCCCTCTTCATAAAACACTGCAGGGAGTCTCCCATACTCTCTCCTGATGTTTATTTTCCGTAGGATCACATAGTCCTGAAGGAAGGAGAACATTCATGACCATATATACAGAATATTGTATCTGTGTCTACAGAAACCTTCTGTTTAAAGTCAGCTAGGTGCTTCTATCAGTGTGCTGCATACACTCTGATTTACAGTCTCCACTCTCAGAAAATGTAAATTCATGGATTTGATTCTTGTCTTCTTCATTATTTACACAAGCAACGAAGCCCCACAGTGTTCTGTAAGCACTTTTATCTGGTTATGAGATCCTGAGCTACTTGAAGACAAGGTGGAGATGGAGAGTTCAAATACCCATGCAAACATGAAACGCGACAAATAAGTAATCCGAATTCATGGTTCATCAAAGATTTATCTTACTGTGCTAAACTGTCTCTCACCTCTCTGCCACACAGCCAGGCACGTCTCTGTGCCCATAGAGTTGCATTTGACACTCACAATTTGGGGTTAGAGCAAGATTTACCTATCACACTATCCTATGCCTCATGTACAAATTGTGAATGACCAAGTTTGCATATCGTCTGCCTGTAGGCGATTTTAAGTATCAGTCTCACCCATACCTTCCAAAGAGACATTGTTCTGTTCCCTGCTTGGAGATTCTCTTCATTTTCTTGGATCTTCTCCCATACACATGCCATTTGCTTTATAAGTCTCTCCTGTAAAGTGTAATGATAAATATCAGTGTTAGATGAATAAAGAGTGCTGACGGACTACCACATGGAAGTGAATACATTTACTTTAGGGAGAGGAGAAAAATCACGATGTTCTTTGTGTACTGTTTACTTTGGGCCACCGTGAAATTTAGATTTCAAACAACTGAAATAAAAAGTACAACATAAACCCTTCGCTAATGTAAAGTAATTAATAAGCATAGTGGAGTTGGAATTTGCATCTGATTGAGATTCCCATAAGCTTCTCTCCAACTAATTCCAATGAACATCTTCTAATTTCTAATACAATCATAAAAAACTCTTAAAGGCATGAATTTATTATTTGACTTCCCAATGACCTGGGAATAAGGTACATAAAAAATAGAAATAATCCTGAAAATTATGGGTCTCCCAAGGGATGAAAGGCAAACAGGTTTGCATGTTACAGTCAAACTTTCTGTCCTAACTAATTAAAAAGTGGGACAATTCAGGAAACAATGGGTTCATCATACTCAGGAAGAGCATTTTCCTATGGTCTGCTGAGCCTCCCACTCCCCAGCTTTCACAGCTCTCAGAAGCTTCACTTACCATTTGCCCCTCAGCAGCTGCTTCCATGGGACAATGTCGGTGACCTTGGTGCTCCTGGGAGTCAGAGCAGGGATGACAGACAAAGACCCTGGACTCAACACAGAAGATCCTCCTTGTCTCCTTGTGAAGCATACACTTTTGCTCCTCGGAGCTCAAGTTCTTCAGGAGGCAGGCTTGTCTTGCAATGGACACCAGCTTCTTCAGAATCACATTGGTTCTGAAGTCTTTCTGTTGGCATGGTTCCCTACACATAGGGCAATGGACAGGAAGTTCCACACCTTCCCAGGAGAAGTGGAGGCAGGCCCGACAGAAGCTGTGGCCACAGCTTATGGTGACTGGGTCTGTAAGGCAGCTCAGGCAGATGAGGCAGGTGAGTTCTTCCTGGAAGGCTTGTGATATGTCTGACTCCATATTCTGAGGGTAGAAAAGCAGAATTGCTAGGACTGTACCCCAGAGAAACAGAACACCACACAAAATTAGAGTCAAGTTCTGATTCAGACCTGTCAGTGACTAATAGGCTTTATCATTCACGTGACCAAAATGAGGATTAAGCATGGCCTTCTGCTTGCTGATCTTTCCTGCTTCTCTTTTCCTGACAAAATGCAGAGTAATCTGATGACCTTCAGTGCTCTAACATCTGCATTTCTCCTGGAGACTTCATCTAAAGTTGGAACCCTACTTCAAGGCCAGAGACCTTCTCTGTCAGTGTTTCAGAAATCAAATACACCATGGCGTCATCAGAGTCCATCGACTCTACATGTTGGCCGTTCACGGCACATATATGCAAGGAAAACCCTTCTTTCATCGTGTGTCCAAGGATACATTCCCTTACTTAACACATTCTTTATTAAATACTTCGCTTTCTGATTTTTCATCTTATCATTCAAATCCCACGGTTCCATATCTGAACACATCGAAGACACCATTAACTACTTCTTCCTGCTACAAAGCACCTACACAGACTAAGGCTTCTTGTAGGTTCATAATTCAAGGATATTGTCCATCGTGGTGGGAACAAGTTCTGACTGCAGCTTGAGATACTTGGTCTCAAGGCATCCAAAATCAGGACGCAGAAGGCCACAAATGCTTGCGGCTCAGCTCCTTTTCTACTCTTTACTCATTCTGAGACCTCAGCACCCATGGAATGGTATAGTAATCTCACCACCACTTAGGGGCCGTCTTCCCATCTGCAGGGAATCTAACTCCTACTTGTCATACATGCACCGAGGCTTCTGTGTGGGTTCTAAATACCAACAAATTGACTCCTAGAGGAAATCTCTGGAATGTTCTTGCTTCCTAAGGATACAATTCCTGCTTTGAGCATATGAGACCAATCACTGAGCAGTTAATTAAGCTTTCATGACTCTTTGAAACTTGGTTACTTAATCAACAGGTACCCATTTCCCTTCTCTTATAACATCTACACAAGGAAAAAAATTTGGATTCCTTGGAACAAATAACATAAGCTTCAAGGAATTGATACAGATGGATACAAATGGCTTTGCCTGGTTCTCCTGTGAACCTCCCAAAACCAGTACTAAACCTCATTGCCAGTGATTAGTTTAACTAAAAGACTGTGGTTCCAATGCTGCCTTTTCTAACTTGTTTGATTGTCATGTGTTTTCCTTTGATAATTTTTCTGTACATGAGACACTTCTTTCTAAAATGGTTAGGCAGTATACAGAAATGACTGAAAATGAAAACCGAACTGAAAATTTGCAACAGTATTTAACCCTGACTCTATTTACTACTACCAAACATGCCCTGAAATAGTAGGGTCTTCCTTGACTTTACAACAGACAAAATTAAACTTTTTTCTTGTGCTAAAACTGAAGTTTTCCCTAATACTTCCCAAACATATCTCAAAAGTTTGATGCTTTCTCCTGCCATTCAGATAATATTTTATATACTGTACCTGTATGTGTTAATCAGAAATGATGATCTTGTACTACATACAGATTAAAATGCTCCTAAATATTTTAGAATTTAGACAAAGCTCTGAATTACAAAGAATTTTGCAATTTCCTCTCAGTACATTACAACATACCAACTAACGTGTGCATAATGATAAATCTAAAATTATCCATTACTTTCAACCACATTATATACCAAGAATGGTGACCAAATGGGAGCAAAATCGTTTTTGGTAAATAGTGAAAATAGCATCTTTAAGCGGAAAGCTCACTTTGACGATAAATTTTTTAAAAAAACAAAAAACAAAGCAGGGACATAAAGGATTTTTCTTTTGTAAACTGTGCACTCACCAAAAGGAATTTTCTCTGGCCTCTGTGGTAGAAGCACAATAAATGAGCTCAGTTCTGGGGTCAATCTTTCTATGTGTGGAGGTGATAGACACAGCAGTCAGAAGAGACAGCAGCTGTGGAAACACACTCTCTCAAGCCAGGACAAGGCACAGACTGCTGGCTGGTTCCAGGACCATCCTCATATATAGTCCCTAAAGGCCACGCCCACTTCCTCCCATGTTTGCATTAACTAATGCTATCAGTACGATAGTTCCGGTTGATAAGATTATTCTATCAAGCTGGATGATTGAATTAAAACTGGGACCAATCTCCACGAGCAAATCTCCACAACAGACTTTCCTTAGTCACTCCTTATTTGGGTGTGGTAGCTCACAACTTTAATCTTGGTGTGCTACTCTCTGGACAGCCGAAGCAGGAGACTTTTTATTTGGAGGACTGACTAGGTGATACAGTGAAAATTTGTGTTAAAAAATAAGTCTTAGGAGTTTGTTTGTTTACCAAATAATACAGTCCTCATGTATTTTCGGGTGTGCTTATCTTTTTTCTTAAATTACAATACGGGAAGAAATTATGATTTCATCAATTAGGGGCATTACCCAATATCAACATGAATAAAATTCACATTGTAGCTGGGGCAATAGTTTTAGAGGTCAATGCTCCCAAAATGTTGGAGGCTTATGTGGTGAGCCACTGAGCAGGTAATGAAGCTTTCTTGATTCTTTGAAACTTGGTTACCTAATCAACAGGTACACATTTCCCTTCTCTTATAACATCTCTACAAGGAAAAAACTCTTGAATTACTAGGGGTAAATAACATAAGCCTCAAGGATACAGATGGATACAAATGGCTTTGCCTGGTGCTTCTGTGGACCTCACAAAACCAGTACTAAACCTCATTGCCAGTGATTAGTGTACCTAAAAGATTGTGGTTCCAATGCTGCCTTTTCTAACTTGTTTGATTGTCATGTGCTTTCCTTTGATAATTTTTCTGTACATGAGACACTTCATTCTAAAATAGTTAGGCAGTATACAGAAATGACTGAAAATGAAAACCGAACTGAAAATTTGCAACAGTATTTAACCCTGACTGTATTTACTACTACAAAACATGCCCTGAAATAGTAGGGTCTTCCTTTAATTTACAACAGAGAAACATTAAAAATTTTCCTTGTGCTACAACTGGAGTTTTCACTAATACTTCCCAAACATATCTCAAAAGTTTGATGCTTTCTCCTGCCATTCAGATAATATTTTATACTGTATGTGGATGTATTAATAAGAAATGATGATCTTGCAGTACATACACATTAAAATGTTCCTAAAATATCTTAGAATTTAGACAAAGCTCTGACTTAAAAAAGAATTTTGCCATTTCCTCTCAGGACATTACATCAGACCAACGAACATGAGCATAATGATGAATCTAAAGGTATCCATTACTGTCACCCAATGTATATACCAAGAAGAGTGAACAAATGAGAACAAAATCGTTTTTGGTAAATAGTGAAAATAACATCTTTAAGCAGAAAACTCACTTTGGCAATAAATTTTAAAAAAAACAAAAAACCAGGAACATCAAGGATTTTTCTTTTATAAATTGTACACTCACCAAAAGGAATTTTCTCTGGCCTCTGTGGTAGAAGCACAATGAATGAGCTCAGTTCTGGGGTCAACCTTTCTATGTGTGGAGGTGATAGAGCAGTCAGAAGAGACAGCAGCTCTGGAAACACACTCTCTCAAGCCAGGACAATGCACAGTCTGCTGGTTGGTTCCAGGACCACCCCCATATATAGTCCCTAAGGGCCACGCCCACCTCCTCCCATGATTGCTATCAGTAGAATATCTCCGGTTTAGGATTATGCTGCCTAGATAGATGATTGAATTAAAACTGTGACTAATCTCCTCAAGCAAATGTCTCCAAGAGGGTTGCCTTAGTCACTCCTTAGCTGGGTGTGGTACCTCACACCTTTAATCTTAGAGTCCTTGACCTTGGGCAGCTGAAGCAGGAGGACTTTTTAGTTCAAGGCCTGACTAGGCTATATAGTGAAACTTTGTGTAAAAAAATGAGTCTTAATGGGTTATTTTGTTTGTTACCAATATATTACAGTCCTTATATATTTTGTGATGTGCTTATCTTTTTTCCTTAACTGTCGATACCGGCAGAAGTTGTGATTGACTTCGGTGACTTTAGCCAATACCAACATTGAAGAACTCACATTGTGGGTGGGCTGCAGAGTTAGAGGCCATTGCTGCTAAAATGTGTGAGGCAGAGGCAGGCAGATCTCTGGGAGTTCCTGCCAGCTAAGTCTATGGAGTGAGTTGTAGGACAGCCGAAACAGCCTGTCTGGAAAAAAAGAAAGGAAGGAAGGAAGGGAGCTAAGAGTACAGGGGAGGGCAAGGAGGGGAGGGGAAGGGAGGGAAGGGAGGGAAGGGAAGGAGAGGAGAGAAGGGGAGGGAGGGGAGCGGAGGGGAGGGGAGGGGAAGGGAATGAAGAGGAGAGGAGAGGAGAGAAGAGGAGAAGAGAGGAGACGACACTAAATTAAGAAAAATCCCATTGTTCCCTTGAGAATTTTGAACAACTAGCTCTGTTCATACTCACCTCACCAGCAACTCTATTTTCTGCTTCTGACTTTTGTTGTTTTTCAGAAACTCTTCCATAAACTCTCTCTTTACTTCAGTTCCCGCACTGGATAATGAGTGGCGTTAGAGTTCAGATATTTCCAGCTCTCATCTGTCTGGAATTGAGGTTAGTCAGCCAGAGCACTGTGTGCAACGCTGCAGTTGTGTGACAGCTAAACAGCTGTCACGGCCGCATCTGTCTCTTGTTGCACTGCACCTGGATGCCGTGCTATTGTTTTATTTTAATGTTTGTGTTTCTTTGTGTTTATACTCATGTAATATATCCCAACATCCCACCTCCCTCTCTTCACTCCTCCCAACCCCCCTGTTTCCTCTCTTCACCAGATCTACCCCTTATCCTGCCACCCTTCCCACTCCCTTCCTCTCCCCACAGAGGGCAGTATTTCCAGGGTGACAGCTGACAGGGCACAACAAGATGGAACAGGGTCAGGCAACAATCCCTACTTCAAGGTGGACTAGGCAAATCATCAGGACCAGTTTCCAAAGACAGGCAAAAGGTCAGAGACACAATCCCCACTCCAGTCTGTAAGAGTTCTGCCAGAGTGCCAAGCCAGTCATCATCAAGACGTATTTGGTGTACCCTGCTGGTTGTCCTCTGCTTCAGGTTCTGTGATCCACTAAGAGCGCTGGTCAGTACACTCCATAGGACTTGTTCCCTGGTGTCTAGATCTTCTTCTCCCTGCAGTCCATCCTCCACCTCTTCCTTGGTATTCCCTGGTTCTGTAGGCTGTTTGCCTCTGGGCCTCTCTTTCTGCTCCCATCATATGCTAGAGAAACACTCTTGCAGCCTCCGCTAGGCACCCCACAGATGAGCAGAGCAGAATATCTTTAGAAAACCTCCCCTGCCTGTCCGGTCTCTAGTTTCCCGGCCTACATATCTACCTGTGATATATATCTGTGCTTATGATTGACACCTTTGAAAAAAATCACATAATTATATAACATTTTCATGGAGTTACAATCCAACTGAGAGCCTTGAGTTTGCTAAAAAGGGACTCTTGCACTGAACTAGATCAAAAGTTCTAATTAATCATTCTCAAAAATATGAAAAAACAAACAAATGGATGTGTTCTGAGAGGAATATGTAGATTACACTTGAAAGAAAAACATGGTCTACCATATTTCTCATTTAGTAGCATCTTAATATTTACTAGCAATATAGGGATACCAATACAGAAGGATACCCTTTCAAGACTACAGATTGGATTACAGCTTCCTATTTTCATCTGTGCCCAGTGAAGGAGAAAGGCCTGATTGGTTAATTGAAGGTGCCAGGTGGGAATCTAAATATTAGAACACTCTATGCTACATTCAAGAAATTGACATCATTCCTCACAATCAAGGAGCACTCCAACCCTGCCCAGCATTTTGTCTACACATAGTGATGAAATACCGGGCAGGTGGTGAGGAGATTGTGAGGACTACCCTCCTTCACACACACAAGAAGTGCACCCTTGGAGTCAGTCAGGTGGTTTCTATTCCTTAACTAGGAATCCTTACACAACCCCAAAGGCCAGTCCCAGGAATCCTTCAAATCATCTTCCGGAATACTTCCGAAATGGTGCAGGTCTTTAATCGCCAGGAAGCCAAAGAGTGCCCATCAGGATCCACAGACTTATCCTGATGGTGAAGTCTACTGCAGAATTTCCTCTTGTCATTAAAGAGGCTCATCTTGCAGTGAAGTGTGATGACATTTTCAAAGGAAATATTCACTGTGGATAGAGAATCAACATTTTAGCTAAATCAGCTGCTCACACTTCTCAGGTGAGAAAGGAACCACAGCCTTCCTGAATTTGCAAAGCAGAAGGCTGAGGCTAGACAGGTAAATGTGGCCTAGGTATACCAAACCACAGGAAAGTGTTTCCTCAAGAAACAGATTTGGATCATGATGAAAAATGAATTGAAATTGGTAGGTATTATAGAGGTGAGAACTTCAGTTTACTTCCTGAACATGACTTTCAGTGTAACGCAGCTCAGAGAAGAGTATGCACTGAAGCAAGGTTCAGAGCAAAAGCTGTCTCATGGGTCTCTGAAAAAAAGTTTAATGTTTGTCTCATGATATATTGCTTTCTCTATTGAATTATTTTATTGTTGTTTGCTTGTTTCATTTGAGACCGGATCTTGGTAAATATCTTTGACTGACAAGGATTCACTAAGTACACCAATGTGGCCTCAAACATAAAGGAAATCCTCCTGTCTCCATGTTTTTAGTGCTTAGAATAGAAGTTTGCATCACTGTGCCTTGTTTGTCTTTAATCGATGTATCAAAATACACTTTATAAATTCAAGTGCTAAAATATCCAAGGGAAAATATTTAAATATTCTAATCACTGGGTATGCCGAATTTGAATTAGACTGCCCTGTAGACTTTACTACTCTATAAATACAATTGAAAACTGGTACCATGCTTTCAGCCTGAATCATATACAATATATTCAGAATAATTCACGTGTGTTTGTTTGTAAAATGACCATGTGACTAATAGGGATTTTTAATGCTGGTTTCATAGACATAACTTTCTGGAGAGTTTTAAAATTCATGTTTGCAAAGGTTAGCTCATTATTCAAGGAAACCTCTGGTCATTTCATCAGGGCTGACATTCACCCTGGAAGCACTTGCCCCTTTCAGACAGTCCAGTGATGAATGTTATGGTTCAGAGAATAAGGCATACACAGCTACCTGAGCTCAGTCCTGCAATTAGAAGACATTGTTCCACCTTGTGCTAAACATATCATCACATGATTAGAAAACAAAACCTCTCCAAGTTCAGCCCAAAGTTCAGTGGTTAAATATGTTGCCCCACAACCTTAGAAACATCAGGTTTATCCTGGAAATAATAGAGGAAGGAAAGGACTGGCTGTTGAATGTTGTCCTCTGACCTCCACACATATGCAATGGCACATAAGAATGCACATACAAACTCATAGACATTATTATAATGAGTCTAATTGGAAAAATAACTCAACCGAACATATTCCACAACAAGCTTTTTCTGATATCATAGTGACCCCCACAATCAGGAGACAGAATAATTTTCTCCTCGATGCTTTTCTGCAGTCCTTCCAACCTCCAACCCCTTGCTCAGATTTTATACACTTTAGTTCCACATATCATAAACATTTTTCCCCCCTAAAGGTCCTTTCAATCAAAATTTAGACAAGCCCTACATTACTTCTCATTATTGGGCAGTGCATCTCTAAGCATGATTTTCACATTGGAATATGAGCAAAGCCATGGAGAACAGAAGATCCTTCATGTCAGTTTGCCAGGTTAGTCAGTACACGTGGATGAAGAGATCATGTCTAACATAGTGTGACCATTCATTAATTTATTCCAAGTTCCATATCTGAGGACTTATGTATGTTCACTATGTAGTCTGCAAGAGTAATTCTCATGTATGTTTCAACCTTTCATTTTGATGAATGTTTTCTTAGATTTACCCCAACTCTAATGTCTGACTAGTATTATTTGACATTTTACTCTGGTAGTTCTATAATTTTTATCAATTTTCTCCTCCCTGTCTAAGGGGAATTCTGTCTTCAGACCCTTTTGCCTGGGATTCTCTTTGTTATTGCACAGTGTTTCTCAACCTTCCTAATGCTGTGACCCTTTAATACAGTTGTCGCTTTGTGGTGACCATCAACCATAAATGTATTTTTACTGCAACTACATAACTGTAACTTTGCTACAGTTATGCAGTGTTTTATACATATCCGAATGCAGAAGATCTTGGCCACACTCTGAAAGGATCTCTCTTCCCCCAAATTGGTCATGACTCACATGTTGGAAACTGCTGCCTTCAGTATAATTCATAAAAATAATTTTTCATCCTTTTAGACCTCTATGACATTCATTCCATAATTAATACTGGCAAAAAAATACCTAGATGGTCATTTATGACAGGTGATTGCCAACAGTCACAATAGTAATGGAGGAAACGGGTGGATTAGAAGACACTTTATATTTTTGCTCCATGAATACTTAAAATTCTGTTGCAAATATAGGAGGCTATTTAGATGTGGAGGGTAAGGGGTGTTGATGGGAATTCAGAACACATGTCTTCCTTCTAATTCTAACTGGGTAGATACTGTAGAGGGATATAGTGAATATCGTGTGCCAGGGAAATCTCTCCTTCATCTTGAGCAGTTTGGTCAATACTACAAGATTCAACTTACAGGGAGGATTTTGGAATATGGTAGAGAATAGAAAAATACAAAGGAGGCAAAACTATTGAAAAAAGTTACACCATCTAGAAGACATCAAATGGGATGGACTTTCAGTAACCCAGATGCTCAATATGAGCAAGTCTCCATTAAGTGAGATGTCATGGCTAAGCTAAGGATGGGAATTTTGGTCAAAGTGCAACCTCAATAAATACCAAGTGCTACGCTGAGGGATTAAATCTTGTGAATGTCTTGAAAGTAAGAAAACCTTGAACATTAACTTAGACCTTGCAGTTTATCAGAGGACACATAACCAAAAACAAAACACAAAAAAATAACTTTAGTATGGGTCCAGTGAGAGAGAGCATTCAGCACTAAATGTTTCCTTATTATTCATCAGAGAATTCACACAGGTATAAAACCTCATGAATATGTTCAGAATGGAAAATGTTTGGCCACAAACTATCCATAACTGGACATAAATTGAATCAGTTATGGGGAGACCCTATGGGTGTAATGTATGTAGAAAAATACTTACACAGAAATCAAAACTAGCTCGGCATCAGAGAACTCACACACGACATGGAAACTATAACCGTAAAGGATACGGAAAGACAGGTGACTGAAATTTAAGCTTTGAAATGCATCAAGAGCACTCTAAGCAAGAATCCACACAGTTTTGAGTAATGTAAGTGTTCTAGAGTAATGTCCGTAATATAGCAGTGTAGTGTAAAACAACTCAGGCTTTACATGAGAGAACTCACTCAGGGATGAGATATTATAGAAATGAACTGAATATGAAGGAAAGTCTTTACCACATTTTGCAATTAAGAACTCATGAGAAAACTCACACAGGCGGGAATGAATAGAGTTTAATGATAACTCAATCCTTAGAAAGAATCAGACAACTCAAGATAATTTGGAAATATCTGTGAGTATAATTAACGTAAAGATCATATTGACATGTGGGAAAACACTCTTGAAAAAAATGTAAACATTTCCAGACTGCAGAGTTACATATCTGTAATAAAAGCACTCAGAGGACACAGGAAGGTGGATCTCTGTGAGTTGCAGTACAGCCTGGTCTACGGAGTGAGTTCCAAGACAGCCAGAGTTACAATAGAGAAACCTGTCTCAAAACACATGTAAACATTAGAAAATTTGCTAAAAGTCACTCCTTGCTAACATGAGATAAATCTGTGAGGAAAATCTCTTTATGGAGTCATTGTGGAACCTTTTCTGTAGAAGTTTCACCTAAGCAGGCATCAGAGAATTCACTTGATATAGAAAATCCTAAAATATTGAATGCTCACTAAATAAACGTATATTATCTCAACAAGTATCACAAATCATAGTCTAAGAGAAGTTTCATACTGTTAAAGAACAAATTTAGAAATCAAGCATTGGCATAAATCACAGAATTTGTACAAAGTAATAATACTGATTACCAGAGGACCCACATGTCTATTTTCACATCTCTGGATACAGTCTGCAGAGAACTTGTGGTGCAGGATCTGAGTCCAGGCCAGCCTGGTCTACAGAGAATTATCTCTGCAGGCTATATAATGAACCTGTTTGACTCTCTCAGATATGTAACATGTGGAATAATTGTTGACATACCTAGCCAGTGCTAGACACGATCTCCTCTAACTTGTGAACTGAATAACCTGGTAGAATTTGGTTTGCATGTTCTTCTGCTGCTCCCTGTTCTAATTTGGAGATCAGACAGACAGATTTTTCTTGCTATTAAGAAATGCTGTAGGACTTGGAAAAAATCTGCTAGAAAGGATTTTGATTAAATTTAAAACCATGTGTTAAAGTCTGAGCAATAAAACGGCAAAATGTGGACCTTTCATGACAGAGCAGTGAACAATCAAGTAATCCAACGCCGGGAACCTTACCCCTAAAAAGCCTTAAACCTCACACGTGCTCATATCTTTATTACACTGAAAGTTCTTTCTACTGAGACTTAGTAACTCATTGACACCAGGCTGCTGTAGGACTCCAGCATCACATCCCTGTAGAGCATCCTCTGAGTATTATCGAGATTTTGCCACTCCTGCCAGATGAGCTTCACAGTGACATCCTCAAGTGACACATAAATTCTTTTCAGCATTCCTGGACAAAACTGTGTTAGATAAAGAGTAACACAGCATGTCTGGGAATGTGAATGAATCAGTGAGATCGTCGAAGGTCTGGTCAACTCTAGGCTAGAGGACGGGGCTGATATAGAAAGACTGCCTTCTACTCTATGGCCACATTCACATCTGACAAGTTACCTGTGATTGTGGATAATTTCCAAATTTCATCTCTTGCTGAAATGAAGCATTCATTGTGTTAGTCTTGGTTACTTCCATAGGTACAGAAAACCTGTCAATTAAACATTCTCATCCCCTTGAATTGATTCTAAAACCGAAGACTTAGACGTTGGTTCCCATGCTGTTTTCAAACCCAGTTGTAAGACACGCCTGAAGAGTAAGTGACAAGAAATTTTAACCTGCTACCAATTGCGTTAGATACTTTTCTTCTCTGGCAGACAAAAGCAACTGAATGGAGATTTTTGAAAGCTTGAAAGTACATAGTCCGTCATGCTCATGGCAGGATGCAGAGCACGTCCCATTGCAGAGCTTTGGGTCCAAGGACAAGAGCTTCGTCACCTGTGAGCCACTCAGGCTACAGTCTCACTCCTCCTTCATCTTTATCCTCCTTAGTTACCTGATCCTACAGAGGCCGGCCTGCCCAGCTCGATCTCTCACCCCAAATTCACTTTCAGAGAAGCTTGGGAATTCACTAAGAGCAACAAATACAGGAATAAAATGGTTTCAAGTGCTGCCATGTTCCCAAAATAACAAATATTTGTGTTTTTATCAAACTAGATATTGGCACACCAGGTGATTAATTTGAAAAGGGTTGTTGTATTCATTTGTCTGGGAGGGGCTGATTTTTCTATCTTTTGCTTTTCTTTTTATTTTTTTAGACATTCATACTACATGACTCACTCTGGCTGGATTGGAGCTTGAGATGTCGGGTAGTATCACCTTAAAGTTACAGTCTTTCTCGCTCAGCTTCTCCAGTGGTGGGATTAAAAGCATGCGCCACCTGATTGCGTATGTTCAGAGTGAGTAATGTCTACCTCAGGAAGCAGTCAGGACCCTTGAGATGAAACCAGGTTGATGACTAGACACTTGAATACAACTTAATCACTGCAGTGGAGGCATACTTATAAGGACACTAAAGGTATGGTTCAGATCATGATGGACTCTCTGTTCTATACTTCCTTGTCTTTTACTGCAAAATGGCCTATGCAGGATACTGAGCCTGCTGTCTCATCTTGGTGCTCTTCCATACTGAGCTGTATCATTTCCCCATCAACACTCAGTCAACTGTCACTCATGGTTGAATCAAGGTACATGTGAGGCTCTTGATTTTTATGCTGCAGTGGAAAGAGAATGGTCTGCCAAACATAGAGAATGTGTTAAATGCTAGGAGAGATTTTATGTATACTCTCAAAGACAGGAAGACTATGCATATATGGGGCAAGTAATTCAGCTTTCTCTCAAACATGTTACAAAGCTAAAATGGATTCAAAACTAAGGGAAGTGAACGAAGAGCAAGTAAGTCACTTCCTTTCCTTATAAAGACAACAATATTTGCTTTGAATGGATGAAGGGCTGCTATGTTTTCTACACCAGAAGATGAATGATGATATTTCATTAGATCAATTAGGGATTCAATACGTTTTTTGGATCAACAAGTAGGCCAAGGATGCATATCTGTGATTCTTCTGGCCACCAAGAGTTAGAATCAAAGAGGCACAGGACATGTTCATGGTGCATGAATTCAACGCTGAGTCCTGAGAATGATTAAAAAGAGCTTTAACACTGTACTTAGACCTTAGTCCTAACTAGGAATTCTCACAAGCATGCACAAACAAAAATAACCACCATGAAAAGAAGTGTTCTGGGTGGAATATGTGGACCACAGATGAATCCAAAACATAGGCAAACATCTTTTTTATTTAAAAGAACTTTAGTATTTAGTAGCAATATAAACAAGTAATATTACA
This sequence comes from Cricetomys ansorgei, assembly GCA_026225945.1. Lineage (NCBI taxonomy): Eukaryota > Metazoa > Chordata > Mammalia > Rodentia > Nesomyidae > Cricetomys > Cricetomys ansorgei. Next base: position 8,332,812 of record JAMJFZ010001100.1, on the reverse strand, counting down.
ATACTAATCAATTACATATTATGGAAGTACTCCAGTATAGCTTCCTGGGGACATGTGTGCCCAGTGGAGAAGAAAGGCCTGACAGGGTAATCAAAGGTGTCAGGAGGGAATCTGTATATCAGAGAACTCCTGACCACATTCAGAAAACTCACAGTCCCATCATCACAGTCAAGAAGTATGCCAACCCGGCCCAGTGGCTTCTCTATATAGTGATGCAATACTGGGCAGGTGGTGAGGAGGCTGTAATGACTACCCTCCTTTGCACACACAAGAAGAAAGACACCAGGCTCAATCTGTTGGTTTTCCCCCAAAAACCAGGTTTCCTTACAGACCCCTACAGCCCAGTTCCAAGAGTCCTTCAAGTCCACCTCCCAGTAATATTTCCCAGAGCTGAAGCTCCGTGGTCCCCTGAAAGCAATACAGTATCCCTCAGAATCCGCAGGTGTGTCCAGATGGTGGCGTCTGAAGCTTAAACTTCTCAATTCACAAAATAGGCTCATCTTGTAATGGTGAATGATTGCATCGGTAAAGCCAACATGCACTGTGGGAAGAGTCAGCATTTTAGTTAAAATGATATTTCTCAGGTGAGAGCAACCTAGAGACTTCCTGGATATAGAAATAAAAACAGAGTAGGCTAAGAGTAGAGAGGTGGATGTGACTGAAATACATCAAAGTCACAGATATTCACAGGAAACAGATTGGGACCTTGATGAAAAAGTTTTTGAAAACTTGTAGATGGTATAGAGGATGGAGCTTCAGCCCACTTCTGGCAGGTGACTCTTCATTTCATGTGGCACAAGGAAATTTGTGTATTCTAGTGAGGGTCCTGAGAAAAGTGTGACCTCATGGATCTCCATAAAAAGTTATTCCTGAGTGTTAAATTTATCTTATGGTTTAAGGGAACCTATGTGAAAACTTGTATGAGTTTACATTCCTGGGATCAATATGAAGCAATCACATTCAGAGGCCACAACAGGCATGGTTGTATACCCAGGACAGACAAAGGGTATGTCCCCAGACTGCCACCAGACCATCCTGGCCTCTTTACCATATGCCAGGCCAATTCTGCTGCTCCCATGTCTCTGGCCTCTTGTCATATTGCTCTCCCTGATAGGCTAGGGGAAACCATGGTCTGTGGCACCACTCACAGGCTGCAAGCACAAACATCAAGGCACCAGGATGGATGGTGATACATGTAATAACAGGATGTACAATAATCAGAGCTCAAATAAGTCCTGACCATGAATTCTCTGCCAAATCTCAGGATTACCCTGATCCTGAGCAATAGCAAGATGTCCAGCTGACTAATATTCCATATTAGGCGCTGAGTCTCCTTAGAAGAATCTTATAAACCTCAAAATGTTCATGTGGACCAGGACAATTAGAGATCTTTTGACATTGCTGACACCATCAGACTTCACCAGCTTCTTGGCCCAGCTCCATAGGGCTTTCATTTTGGCTGGCCATTCAGTGCCTGTATTTAGCTCAGGTGCCTGCCTGGAGTCTGGGAGCGTGCATGAAGTCCAGGTGTCTATGTGACATCTGAGTGCCTATGAGATGCATAGATATCTGCAGGAGGACCAGATCCCTGTCGGATAGCCAGGTCCTTGCGGGAGGGCAGGATATATGCAGAAGTTCTGGGTGTCTGTGTGATGTCTGGGCACATGTGGGAAGCCATGGCACCTGCAGAATGTCTGAGTGCCTGTGGGGGGGCTTGGTGCCATGAGAAGTTCAGGTACATTCAGAAGACCCTGGTGCCTGCAGGATGTCCAGCTTCCTGTGAGATATCTGGGAGCCTGAGGGATGTCCTGGTGTTTGATGAATATCAGAGTACCCTGCTTGAAGTCTAGGTGCTTGAGGGGTGGTCAGGTGCCTGCACAATGTCTGGGAGCCTGTGGGGAGATCATTGGCCTGTGTGATGTCTAGATATCTGTAGGATGGCTGGGTGCCTGTGTGTTGTCTGGGCATCAGCTGAATGCCTTGGTACCTGGGAGAGGCCCTGGTACCCACAAGATGTAGGGTGCCTGCAGGTTGTCTGAGGACCTGCAGGATGCCCTGGTACTTGAAGGACATTCTGGTGCCTGTGGGATGCCCGAGTGCCTGCAGGATTCTTGGGTGCTTGTGGGAGGTCCAGAAGCTGGGGGAGGGGAGGTTGGAAGTCCTGGGGCCTGTGGGATGTACTAGTGTTGATGGGATGCCCTGATACTTGCAGGATATCATGGTTCCTGCTTGGTGTCCAGGTAATGGACAATGTCCAGATACCAAATGGGGACCCTGTGCCTATGGGCTTGGACAATGGGGTCCAACCTTGGGTCGTACCTAATTGTGCTTGGTCTCTGGCTAGTATGGTCCAGGTGAATCCCATCACCATCAGAGCAGCTTACTGCCTCCAGGAACTGTCGTGATGCTTGGGATCCATGTTCCTGCCATACTAGCTGGATTTAATTTTTTTGAGTGCACAGTGGCAGGAGAGTGTAATAGGAAGGAATGGTAAGAGGGTATTATCAAGATACACTGTATGAAGCTCAAATTATTAATGAAAGTATTTTAAAGGAAAATTGATTCTTCTCTCATATAATATATCCCCTACCACAGTTTCCCTTCCTTCCACACCTCTAAGCCCTTCCCCATTTCCTCTTTCCCCCAAATCCACTCCCCCTCCATTTTCCTACAGAAAAGAGCAAGCCTCCAAGAGACAACACCAGAACAGGACAAAACAAGATAAAATAAGACAATGAAAAACCCCTCATATTAATTCTTAACATTAATGCCTCAAAGTTATGGGTACTCAAGTTTTTAAAAGAAATATTACAGCTTAAATCACATACTGACACCCACATAGTGGGTGACACCATTAGTGGGTGACTTCAGTACCCCACTCTCACCAAGAGACAGATCATCCAGACAAAAATTAAACAGAGAAAGCCTGGAGCTAACAGATATTATAAACCAAATGGACCTAAAATATTTACAGGACATTTCACCCAAACTCAATATACTTTCTTCTCTACAGTTCATGGAACTTTCTCTAAAACTGACCAAATACTCCGACACAAAGAAAGTTTCAAAAGATACAAGAGAACTGAACTCCTTAAATTCTATTAGGCCACAACAGATTAAGGCTAGATACCTATATAGAATTACTTTTATTCTGAGTATGTACTCAATTTTGGAGAAATTTTGGAGTGAGTTCCTTGAGCTGCTGAGAAGATAAATTCTTTTGAATTTGGGTGAAATGTGCTGTAAATAAGTTGAGTCCATTTTGTTTATGATGTCATTTATCATTTCTCTGTTTATTTTTATCTAAATGACATGTCTTTGTGGAGCTCTCAGGAGATCATCTTCTTGTGTCTTCCTGCAAAGAAGGATTAGGTTTGTTAATAGGAGGAAATTTCATGGTATACTGGGTCTAGAATCTCCTTTTGATCTTGATTTCTCTGTTTGGGAATAAAAGAGTGAAGTGCCAGGTTACCAATTCTTGGATGTCATTCCAAGTGATTTTCTTGTGGCTCCTCTAGGGGCGTCTTCTCCATTTCCTCAGTTGGTCTGTCAGCGGACATTTCCGGCTGGGACCCAAATAGGTTTGGGCTGATTCTGTGGAAAGACACAAGCAAACCCTATCCCACTGTGAGGAGAGGGTAGGGTCCCTTCCATATTTTATTTAGAGGGTCACATCATCGTAGCAGGATGGAGGGAAGTGTTCCTAGAGTGTGGCAATCGAGAAAGATGGGGAATGTTTTGAGTTTTTGTAAATGTTTAATATATCATAAGAGAAGATCTATCGGGTGAAAGGTTTCATGACATGAAGGTGTTGTATAGAAACTTTTCAAAGAAAAATGTCCCAGTAAAGACAAGTAGCAATCACAGTAGAGGATCTCACACCTACAGAGCTTTCTGTAAAGAGAGGTTAATGGGATGAGACCCATGGCAAGGAGAATTACTGAGCATTAGGGTGGTCGAGGCAGGTAGGAGGGTATGGAGATGAACTTACTGCTGAAAAATGTTTTTGTAAGTTAATACCAGCCTTGGGGCGAAGTTTGATTAGATCTTTCTTCTGAGGAGAGCCAGGCTATCTTCTTGGTCAGCATGGATTTGTTGAAATATCTGGAACATAGATGTCTGTGGGAAGACAAAAATCCTTTCCTGTGGGGAGAAGGGGTTTCTTTATGTCCCATCTGTGAATGGACCAGTCTTTAGGGCCATTAACAGCTGAATATATGAAGATAAATTGCCCAATTTTTATTTTTAAGTTGATTTTTGGGTGCTTGGTGTCTTTTATTCATGACATTTTGAAACTTAAGTTTTACAAAAAGGAATTAATATCAGAAAGTTACCACTGTTTTTAATCTCTATAGAAGTGTAGTCCCACTCCCAGATGGGAAGCCTCATGGGGACGCAGTGTGGGCAGCATGGACAGTGTGGTTCTTAATGAGTAACCATCCGCCTTTGATAGGAGCCCACAGCTGTTAAGAACAGAAACTTGGGAGGTGCCATCAGAGGAGCATTCTCTCTAGTTTAATGAAAGGGTTGTACATTTATCAGGTTGGGGTGAGGGAGGGTCTTTTGGTATTCAGGGGTAATGCATTGGCTAAAACAAGTAAGCAATTCTGCCAATCAAAGCCTGCCCTTTGAAGGGGATGGAGGTTTTCTGTGTCTTGTGATCTGTCAGCGCAGAGGAGAGGGGCCAAACTCCACCAGCTTTTTAGGATGAGAGCTGACATGCAAGTGTCCTCTGGACCCTTAACTGTGTGACCATTCCATGGGAGCACCACATCTCTTTACATATCTTGCTCCATCTCCAAGTCTCCAACACTTTGTAAAACAACAAAGTAGAGTAACATGATTAAAATAACAGGTCTTGGATTTTTTAATCTAGAAAAGCAAACTGTCATCAAAATTAATTTAATTTCTTGATAAAGTTCTAAACATAAAATATTTTTGCTACAGCAACAGAAAATAACAAAGGACACTAATTTGTCATAGTATTTATTATATTTGATGCATGTATTATCTTACCACAGGTAAGGGTTTCATTAAGATAAATGTCTAACATAAAACACTTATTCATTAATCCATGTACCTAAGTGTAGTAATACACCTACTGCGCAGGCTTACCAAAGAAGACACAAAGGCATTTTTTCATAGGTGCAAACCCTGCCAGACCTCAGCAGAGGGAACCCATCATCCTTCTGGTCTGCGCCATACTAGACAGTGGAATCCTGAGCATCTGAGCTCAGATGTTTTTATTGATTCAGAACTCTTCAGAGTTCTCAGATGATCAGCAATAAAACATCCCCCACATAAATCCAACACCTGCAGACAATACAAAACGCCAAGACCTAGGCAGCCCCTCACCCAACAGTGCAAAAAACATAATTAAAAATAAACTTCCACAATATTCCCCTTTTCTGTTTAAGCCAATCAAAAAATTTACTTTATCTCTACAACACAGTTTAACACTACACCAACAAAACTATAAGAGAAGCAATCACAAGGACAAGACCAAATGAAACCAAACATCTATCAAGTTTTTTACAATGTCTTTGGACAACAGAAAAACATCATCAATATCAAATTATCTGGAATTCACTCATGATATTCTGGGCTCCCCCAAATGGCTTGGATCACTTCTCTGGCTCTGCCCTCTGCAGCACACACAGCTTGTCCTTCAGGCTCTGGCTGGCTCCCCTCCACTGCTGCTGCTGCTCTTGGTGGTCATCCCATGATATTGGCATCTCCAAAATGTTGGGATCCCTTGCTGCAACTGGGCTGTACTTTTACTAATAGCCTCTTCTGGGAACTCTTCATTGTGCCAAGCCTCAACTTCTCTGAATGACCCCTTCAATCTGGGTCTTCAACTGCCACTGAGGCTGCACCTTCACCAATAGCCTCTCCTGGCCTCTCACAGTGCCAAGCCTCAGCTGCTTTCCATGACCCCTTCATGCCTTGAAAACCAGCACAACCTGGGTGACTCTTAGAGTACCAGGTTTGGCTACCAGCACAAGACAACCTCAGGCAGTTCTGGAAGACAGCTTCTGTGTGATGAGCCTGAGGAAACACTTTCCAGATTTTAAGATAGAGTCTGGTTTGCAGGAAAAACAACTGGTAAGCTTGTCTGCAGGAAAGGTTCTCTCAGGGAGTGGAGTTCTCATCACCACAGCAAATGTGTCTTGTCAGGACTGCATCACTGGTATCTGGACCACATGTCTTTCTCTTAGTCAGATTTGCAAAATAAATAAATAAATAAAAATAAAAACCTCAGTTTAAGAGGCTTTTCAGGCCCCAAGCCCTTGGCTTCCACAACAGCAAGGGATCCTGGGACCATGAGAAGAATCTCCAGTTGAAACATTGTGGCAGTTTAGCATTCTTTCTCACCACCTCTCTTCATCTCCTAGACCCTCCCATTTACCCTCAGCCTATAAAAAGGCAGCTTGTAACAATAAAAGTGAGTTCCTGCTTCGACAGTTCTCCGACTTGGTGTGTGTCTTTTCTCCCGGTGGGGGGAGTGGTCGGGCCTTCGATACTCAGATACTCAGATACTCCTGCTCAGCCCCAAGGGGGACAGGCTGGTCCCACTCCCCCTCAACGACTTTCTGTCAGAATGCCTGACAGTAACGCTTAACCTACACAAACCAGTTTCTCACGAGAAATAGAAACATGTCTGTATGTCAACAAGGAACATAGAAACCTATCTCTAAGCCAACAAGGAACATCCTCTTACAGGATGGAAAAACTCTGAGTTCTGTGCCAAAAATAAATCAACAGGCTGCGGTCTACGTGACTCGAAGTTAGTTATGAATTAACAGGCTGCGGTCTACGTGACTCGTGGTTAACCATGAAATGGCTGCCACAAATCTAATGAGAACAGATAACATTTGGGAAGACTAAGTAATACAAACATTTTTCACTAATGTACCACACATTCAGCACAGAGATAAAAGAGAAAGATCTCTATTTTCTTCTATCAGTTCTTAAATATCAGTAAATTTCTCCCACCAGCAAGTTCTGATGAAACTTTACTTCACGTTCAATACATTCCTAAAGTTTCTGAACCCTGTGTGAGTTCTCTCATGTAAACTGAGAATTTCTGGCTGGGCAATGGTGGCACATGCCTTTAATCTCAGCACTTTGGAGGCAGAGGCAGGTGGATCTCTGTAAGTTTGAGGTCAACCTGGTCTACAGAGTGAGTTCCAGGTCAGCCAGAGTTACAACAGAGAGACCCTGTCTTGAAAAACCAAACAAAAAAAAATTGAGCTGCTTTACAGAAAGAACACCTTTGCAACCGACACTCGTGTGGCTTTTTGCTTGGAGTGCTTGATTCAATCTGAGGCTTTAATGTCATCCAAATGCTTTTCTGTACCCATTATCATCATAGCTCCCCAAGTCTGTGAGTTTTCTCATGCCTACTTGCTGTTTGATTTCTAGTAAAACCTTTATCTACACACATTGCATTCATCATTGTTATGCATGTAAAATCAACTTGTATCAATGTAATGTCCATAATAAATGTAATGAATGTAATGTATGTAATCAATTTAAAGTATGTAGCATCAACTTGTGTACAATGAGTGATGATTTGTAGCCAAACATTTTCCCATGCTGACTACATTCATAGGGCTTTTTACCTGTGTGAATTCTATGATGCTTATTGAGGTCTAATTTCTACTGAAAGGTTTTCCCACCTTTATTACATTCATGGGTTTTGCACCTGTATGAATTACCTGATGTTTGTTGAGATCTGACTTGTTTTGAAAGGCTTTCTCACACCCCTTATATTCATATGGTTCCTCACCTGTGTCAACTTTCTGATGAGTTTTGAGGTGTAAGTCATACCTTTAGAAAGGCATATCACATTCTTTACATTCATGTAATTTCTCATTGTTGTGGATTCTCTGATGCCTCCTGAGATCTGACTTATGGTAAAAAGGCTTTTCCACACTCACTGCATGCATAGGGTTTCTCACCAGTGTAAGTTCTATGGTGCATCTGAAGTATGACCTATTACGGAAGGTTATTTTCCCATTCTTCACATTTACATGGTTTTTCACTCTTGTGAGTTCCCTAATGGATTTTGAGGTATGACTTCTTTAACAAGACTTTCCCACATTCTTTACATTCATATTGTTTCTCATTTGTGAGTTCTCTGGTGCAAGTTGAGGTATTCCTTATGTTGGACTGATTTACCACACTCATAATATTAAAATGGTTTCTCCACAGTGTGAGTTCTCTCATGCATGATGAGAGCTGACTTTTGCCCTCATGTGAAACCATCATGTGAAGGTTTTCTCACATTCACTACATCCATAGGGCTTTTCTCTTATGTAAATCCTCTGATGAATAGTAAGGGAAGATTTAGTGTGAAAGGGTTTCTCACACATGGGCTTTTTTTTCTGGATATGTGTCCTCTGATGAACTGCAAGGTCTAATTTGCTAATTTGTAAAGATTTTCTTACTTTCAAGACATTCACAGGATTTGCTTGCTGCATATGTTTATTGATGTTTAGTCAAGTTACACTTTTTGCCAAACATTGCCCCCCTAAATTAGCCATGATATCTGACTTAACAGAGACCTACATTCATTGTACTTAGAAGTCAGTTCCATATGAGGTCTGTTAAATGGAGGTTTTTTTTCAATAGTTTTGCCTCCTTTCTATCTTTCTATCTTTCTTCCACCATAGTCAAAATCTTGCTGTCCAGTTTGAAACTTATAATGTTGACAAAACTGCTCAGGACATCTGAGGGATCTCCCTTGTACATTACAGCCATTGTTTTTGCTGTACAATATACATCCCATGAGGCTCAGAAGAGAGACATGTTTCAGTATCCATTCAACTCCTCAGGCACTCCTAAACACTTTGTATTATTTGCAACAAAATTTGAAATCTTCATGGAGGGTAAATAAAAAGTAGTTTCCAATGTATCTGTTTCTACAGTTGCTGTATTGTGGTTACTGGCAGTCACTTGCCATAAATGCATGCCTTGATATTTCTGCTAGTCTCAATTGTGCCATGCACATTATAGAAGTCTAAAAAAGACAAAAAAATATCATTTCTATGAATTACACTTAAGGCAGCAGTTCTCAACCTGTGGGTTGTGACCCATTTTATGTTTAAGAAACCCTTTCACAGTGGTCAATTAAGACCTTCAGCATACTAGATATTTACAATACGATTCATAACAATAGCAAAATTACAGTAATGAAATAGAAATGAAAATAATTTTATGGTTGGGGCAATCACAACATGAGGAACTATATTAAAGGATAACCATTAGGAATGTTGAGAACCACTGACTTAAAGGTTTCTAATGGAATTCTCATGTTTATGCAAAGAAAATTTTCTTATCCTACTAGCACAAACTTATTATGACAATGTTGAGATCTTTTTCTGTTGCTGAGCCCCAGGCACCAACTTGGACAGACATCTCCTGCTCTAGTGCAAGCCATAGCACCCAGAAAATTAGGTAGGAACCACACACACTGAACTTTCCCACTTGATCAGCTCTGTCCCCAAAGAGCCAAGCTACTCCTATTCTCCCACCCTCATCCTTTCCTGTTGCTGAGTGCATGCCACCAACTCAGGCAGACATTCCCTGCTCCAGTGCATGACATATCAGCCAGAAGAAGAGGTAGGAATCCCACCTACTGAACCTTGCCACTTGATCACCTTTGTCCCCAGTCCACTGAATTCCCCACTCATATTCCTTCTCATTTCTGAGCCCCAGCAACCAACTATGGCAGACATACCCTGCTCCAGCAAAGGCCACACCAGCCAGACAGAAGAACAGGTAGGATGCCTGTGCAACTCTCCCACTGACCCAGTCCTCTACCCACAGCACCTCCCATTGCAGTGTCCCAGCACAAAACTCAATTGAAGACTCCCTGCTGGAGGAGAGGCAATGTAGGCCATCAGTACTCCAGCCTCCATCTCAGGCAGAGGCCTCCTGCTCAACAAGAGGCAAAAAAACCAGAAGAACAGAGAGGAAAAAGGAACCAAAGAACAAAACAACCATCCAATAAAGACAAACTCAGTAATCCAGGACCAAAACCTATAATCACCCTAAACCCAGATGCATAGGAATTCACTTATAGTAACATGTCCAAGACTAATAAGGCTTCACTTCATGTGTTGTCCTCTTCCAGAAATATTTGTGTTTTTATCAAACTAGAGAATGTCACAGCATGTAATTAATTTACAAATGGTTGTTTTGCTTGCTTGCTTTGCACACACACACACCCCTCTCTCTGTGTGCATGTATGTGTTTGAGACAGAGGACAGAGTCTCACTACATAATTCAGGTTGGCCTGGAATTTACTATGTAGGATTGGATGGCCTCAAACTTCCAATCCTTCTGTCTCAGATTCTCCAGTAGTGGGATTACAAGCATGCCCCACCTGAGTGCACATTTTCAGGGTGAGGAATTTCTACCTTGGGGAACATTCAGGACCCTTAAGATCAAACCACGCTGATGACTGTAGACTTGAACGAAACTTAATCTCTGTAGTGGTTGTATTCTTGTAAGACGCCTAAAGGTATGGTTCAGACCAAGATGGACTGACTTTTCTGTTTTCTTTGTCATTCACTCCAAAGTGGCTTATCCCACCATCCCTAACCCCTTGATACTGTGAAGGTTTTAATATTTACTTGTCTTCTTTCTGCTACAAAATTCCTAACAATAATAAAGAATTTATGTTGATGCATAATTCATTGTCATTGTCCATCATGGTAGGGAAGAAATGGTAGCAGGAGCTTGAGAAGCAGCTGGTGTCCTGGCTTTCAAATAAGGGAACAGAACACAATAAATGCTTGCTGCTCAGCTCCTTTTCTCCTTTTTATTCAATGTAAAACCTCAGCCCATGGAATGGTAGAATAATCTCACCACCTCTTAGTGTGGCTCTTCCCAACTGTAGCAAATCTAACCCCAATAATACTTCAAAGACAGACCCAGAGGTTTCTGTGTGAATTCTAAATCCCATAAATTGACTCCTAGGGGAAATCTCTACAGAAACTTCTTTCTTTCCTAAAGATACCTGCCTTGAGTTTATGGAATGAAATGTTGAAGGATAAATGAAGTTCTCACAACTATTTGTGATTAGCTACATAATCAACAGGTGACCATTTCCATTCTCTTAATGTCTACACAAAAAAAGAATCTTAGTTTGATTGAGGAAAATTTCCTCCAGATAGCATAAACTTCTGAGGTTTGACACAGATGGAGTCAAATGCTTTACCTGGAGGTCCTGCATCCCTCAAAAACCAACACTAAAATTCACTGCCAATGATCAGTTTATCAAAGAGATCATGACTCCAATACTGCCTTTTTTAACTTATCTGATTGCCATGTTTTTCTCCTTTGGTATTTTTTCTGTACATGAGACACTCCATTCCACACTGAAATAATGAGAATTGAACCAAGCATTGAAAAATTTCATCAGATTTTAACCAGAATCTAGTTTTATGAATAGAATAGATTAGTTTTCTCTATTTTAATTATATGTAGCCTTCCAACCTAATAAACCAATCAGTAACAGGAATAGCCACTTCTACCAAAATAGTAAACGACTACCAAGTGTTAGGGGCAGACAGAAGGAGACCCCCGAGAAATCACCAGGACTCGAGATCGATGCAAAAGCAGGAGGTTTATTTCCAACACGTTGGGGTCTGCTCCCACAGATTCCTCAAGCGAAGCAGGTGGGAGTGACAAATTAGCACATTCTGAGTATGATTTATATATGTTTTCCAAAGGCAGAGCATAGCAACAGATTATCAGACATGAGTCTATAGTGATGTGAGTATTAACCTTTCAACTGATTGGTGCTGGTGTATAGCAAGATCGTGGGCACTAGAAAATGTAAACTTTAGGGTCTTAGTCAATGTGGGTGGGGGGAGATCCTTAGCCCAAGGCCATTAGTCAGAGGTCCATTATCTTGTTTGTCTTAGAAATTGTTTTTCTTACTCTAGTTCTGGGAATTGCTCTGAGTCACATTGCCCCTGATTTGGGCCTACATGGTTTTGGTGCCTCTAGAAGCCTGACTAAAGTTTGGCTGTTTTGGTCTTGCCTTTTCACAAGCATCCCTTCACACTGTGAGATCTTCCTATAAGTTATAACAGAAAAAAATCAAAATTTTCCCTTTTGCTAAAACTTGAGTTTTTACTTATACTGCCCAAACATATCCTTAAATTCCGGTTTGTTTGTTTTTTAACCATTCAGAGAATTTGTTATGCATTGTATGTGTATGCACTAATTAGAGGGGATGATCTTGCTTATATGCAGCACATACAGATAAAATGCTCCTAATACATTTTAGAATTTAGATAAAGGTCGGAATTTAAAAGTCTCTTGTAACTACCTCTCAGTATAATTCATCAGAGCGACTAAAGAGTGTATAATGACAAATCTAAAATTATTCATAACTTTAATCCATGTTATATACCAAGAAAGATGACCAAATGGGAATTAAATAATTTTTGCTAAATTGTAAAAATATCATTTCTAAGCAGAAACCTCAGTTTGGTAATAGATTAAAAATAAGAAATATCAAGGTCTTTTCTCCTATAAATTATGCACTCACACAAGGAATTGTCTCTGGCCTCAACAACTGTGAGAGCCATTAGCCAGACCACAGCCATGCTTGCTTTCAGAAGACATTTTAGCAATGACCTTGCAGTTTCTAAGGAACTTATTTGTACAGGTTTAGTTACTGAGTTACAAGGACATGTGATGTTTTTCTATAGAGAAGATTCCTTACCTTGGGGCTATGCTATTTGTTTGTATTGGAGGAAGAGTTTGTTTTGGTTACCCTGGTCCTTTGCTCACATGTCTTGATCTTATCTAAATTCTGAATACTCCCAAGGTTTTACAACCCTGGTTCTTTGCCCACACATCTTGATTGTATACGCCCAAACTTTACTACTGACCATAAGGAAGAATACTGGTAACTATTATTTAGGGTTGCTGGAAAAAATAAAATTTCAATGTAGCTTCACAGCCCTGTCAACTTTCAGACATCTTGTGTCTTCTTTCATCCTCACTCTCCATTTTGGGAATTTGTTCGTTTACTACCAGGGGGTTTCCGGCAAGCAATGTTTGGGATGGACCCAATAATATTATCTCTGTTCTGGGGTCAAATCTTCTATGTGTTGAGGTGATAGTTCCAGCAGTCGCAGGAGCCAGAAAGCTTGGAAACACTCTCTTCTCTCTGGTCTGGAGAAGAACGAATCTGGTTGGACCCTGTGTGTCCTTATATATAGTCTCTAAAGACCATACCCACTTCCTCCTATGGTTGCTTTTACTAATGCTTTCAATAGGTGAGCTCCTGTAAGTGGGATTATTCTATTCTTTTTATTTCTTTTCTTGAAACAGGGTTTCTCTGTTGTAACTCTAGCTGATCTGTAACTCACTCTGTAGAACAAGTTGGCATCAACTCACAGAGATCCTCTTGCCTCTGCCTTCCAAGTGCTGGGATTAAAGGCATGTACCACCCCCACCTCGAAATAGGATTATTCTAAACCAGTTAAGGATTAAATTAACACCATGGCCAATCTGCATCAGCACAAGGCTTCCTGAGTCACTCCTTAGCTGAGTGTGGTAGCTCAATCCCTTTAATCCTAGAATCCTAGGAATTGGGCAGCTCAAGCAGGAGGAATTTTAGTTCAAGGCCTGCTTAGGCTATATGGTGAAAATATGTCTTAAAAATAAGACTTAGTATTTTTACAATATTTTACTATCCCTAAATATTATGTGGTGTGCATATATTTCTTTATTTTGTTTTTGAAAAAGGAACAAGTTATGATGTCATCAATCTGTGACTTTAGCCAAAATCAGCATTAAAAAATTCTCATTGTTTCTTTGAGAATATTATACAATTAGTTTGGTCCCTATTCACCTCTGCAGCTCCTTCCAGATCCATCCCCTTTCTCTACCCACTCAACTTTCTGCTTTATAACTGTTTATTGTTTTTAAGAAACCCTTCCATAAACTCTCATTTTATTTCAGTTCGCACAGTGGATAGTGACAGACAGTTCTAGCTCTATGGCTGTTTGTAGTTCACATTAACCAACCAGAGAACTGTGTAGAAATGCTGCAGTTCTGAGAATGCTAAGTATCTGCCATGGCTCCACCTGATATATATATATATCTATCAAGTATATGTGTATATATACATATATATATATATATATATATATCAGCAGGCTGATAGTGATTCATTGGAATATCAAGGGGCCCCAACCTTTCCAGTTGAATGAAGGCTGAGTGTATTTAGAGGAGCTGGAGGACTTGCATATATACGTACACACAAATGTGGATAGCTACCAGGAAATTATAGCTCTTTTGTGGTTTGATTAGAAGCCAGGTGGGTTGCTTTTTAAACGTGGGCATATTGTTCCTGCAGGTGAAAAGGTTAGGCTGGGTCAAACAATTTTTAACAGCAAGGGCTTTTGTACTGTACAGCATGACTTAATTTCTCATGACCAAAGACTATCACTTAACATCTATAAATTGTGTGTAGGAAAATTATCTCTTTTAAGGTTTATTTTTAATTATGTGTACATGTATATCACACCTCTGTGAGTATGTGCATATGAGTTCAGGTGCCCACAGAGACCAGAAGAGGGTGTCAGATCCCCTGTAGTTACAGTGACTGTTAGACACCTGATGTGTGTGCTGGGGACTGAATTCAGATCCTATGGAAGAACAGTAAGTTTTTTTAACAGCTGAGCTATCTCTCCGGCTCTTTTTTTCTTTCTTCTTCCTTCCTTTCTTTCTCTCTTTCATTAAATTATGTTCTTTTGAGGTAGGATCTAGAACTCATATTCAGGAAACTCAGGCTGGTGTGTGATCCTCCCTATGTCAGCTATCCAAACTCTGGGATTTCAGACAGGAGTCACCACACCTAGGGCTGAAGCAGTTCATGGTGGAATTCAGTGGCACCTTGCAGGGTACTTAGAAACCAACAGCATTGCAGGTAATCAGATCCCTGTACTCCTCCTTCCACTGCTAGATCCTTAGGACAACCTCAGAGCTTCGCTATGTGATGTGGAGGGCCAGTCTGTGAACTGTCCCAGTCCAAGCCTGTTTTCAATATATTTTTAATAGAAATACATTAAATCACTTTCCTTGTTCCCCTTCCTCCTTATTGACCCTCCCAGTTCCCCTCCCTAAAACCCTTCCCATATTCTCCCCTCAAGTTGATAGCCTTTTTCCTTCAATTATTGTTGTTACATACATAAATGTATGTATGTATGTAAGTATATATGTATATATGTGTATGAACAAATATATGTAGATAACAGACTGCTGGTTCCATTTTGTTACTTGTATGTATATGTGTTACAGGGCTGTAGCCTGCTGCCAATAAAAGGAAGCAATTAAACAGTCCTGTCAAGCTACAACACCTATGAACATGAATCACAACAAGTACCAGCATGACAAGATATACTTAAACCTGCACTCACAGTTGGCAGTAATCAACAGCTGTCTAATTGGACCTAAGGCCCACTCAAGAGGAAAAAAATCATGTCTGGTACTGGAACCCTAGACATGTTCAACAGCATAGTGAGGTCATGGATTCTAGAAAATAATCTACTACCACCACTCTGCTAGAACAGCTTAATTTTTTCTGTATTCTAAATTGTGTCCATGTACCTACAGATAAATGTACCACACCTCATCTATAGGAACAAAACTGAAAGAATAAATATGAATGAACACACACGTAAGATGTATTAAGAGTGTACAAGCAGTGGTCCAGATAGTCCAACAATGCCTGTCTTCTCACTCCTTTGTCTTTTCATAAGACCTTATAATTTTTAATGAGTTTTATAATTTTTAAGTTGCTCAAATTTATTTTCAGATATATTCTCTTGATATGCTGTCTAAGCTAGTCTGCAAATGACAATCCTTTCTCTTTAGTTAAGAATATAGATGTACCCCTGGCTTACGTTGCTCAACTCTTATACTATCACTAACTGCATTTTACGATGAGACAACAGCATGTACAAAGAGCAAGGATGCATTTCCAAGAAAAGTCACATAGAAAAAGCTGAGACTCAAGTGTTTATCACAACTTGAGTCTTTATTTAAGTACAGATGCTCTTTTCACAATCCCTCTTTTTATCTTCTTAATGAACTACACATCACTTTCAGCTTTCCTGACACAATGGGCCTAATTTCTACAGCTATACTTAGATTAGGTAACAGTCAATTTGACTGTCAACATTTTAGCCAAAATGGGCCAAACTCTCCCTTCGGGTATTTTGAAGTAGATCATTCTGATAATTTGTTAGGACTGGAAGAATGACAAGCAAGGTTCCACACACAAACGTACGCAAATGCACACACATACCATAAGGACTTGAGATGTCTCTCACTGTTAGAATGACTGCCTAACATGTCTCCAATTTCATAACCAGCACTAAAACAAGTAACTTTTTTATCTAAACTTTATTGAAAAGTCTTTTGTCATTGCCACCAAATGATTTTTAAAATATGTTATTGTCAACCACTTTCCCCTTTACCTCCAATGTTTTTGCTCTTGTACCTTCCATCAAGTATACCTTATTCTAATCTTTTTTAACAAAATAAAATATGATTTTTAAAAAAAAACTATCACATCGAAGTTGGACAAGGCAAAACAGGGAGAAAAAAAGAGCACCAAGAGAAGGCAAAAGAATCAGAGACACACTAGTTCACACTCAGAAAAAAGAGAGCTTTAATAAATACTCAATCTGGTACAGACTCATGTAGGCCCTGTGCTTGCTGGTTCAGTCTCTTGGTTCATATGAGCTTTGCTCCAATGATTTAGAAGCCCTTGTTCTGCTAGTTCCTCCATCCCTCCTGGCATCCACATTCCTTCTCCCTCTTCTTACCCAGGATTCCCATAGCTCTGAGGGGAGAGATTTGACAAAGATATCTGATTTAGAGCTTCATGTTCCAAGGTGTGTGTGTCTCTCTGTGTGTAATGTCTGGCTATAAATCTCTGTATTTCCCATCTTCTATGGGAGGAAGGCTCTCTGATGATGGCTGAACAAAGCACTGCTCTATGAGTATAGCAGAGTATCATTAGGAGTTGATTTATTGTTACTTTTCCATTTTGACCAGTAGTATTTGGTTTTACCCTAGGTCTTTGGAATGTCTAGTCTCTGTTTCTTGGTCACCCAAGCAGTGTCAGATATGGGTTACATCTCGTGCAGTGGGGCTAAAGTTAAATTAGATGTTGGTTGGTTACTCCCATAGCTTTATGCCACCATTTCCCTAGCATATGTTTCAGGCAGGACAAATTATAGAGCAGAGAGTTTGTGGCCGGGTTGGTGTTTAGGTTTCTCTTTTGGTAGCCTGCAGAGTACCTTCCTGTACCAAAGACACTAGAACAAATAGGCATCTGCTCGACCTCTCCATGGTCAATGAGTTGTGGGTGTTGTCTTCAATAATGAGGCCTTGATGTCAATTTGTGGGGAGAAACCTATTGTCTTGGCAACAGCTTAGGTTGTTTGGAAATTTACACGGGACCCCCTTTGGCCTACAACTCAATTGGATATAATCCTGTCACAGTACTAGAAGCTTTGGTGACAAAAGACGGCCAGTTGGGATTCCATCTCCTCCATACTTGGAAACTTCATTAAGATCACCTTCATATATTTTAGGATTTTTCTACTGCCCCTCAAATGCTTCTCAGTTCGAGCTGTCTCTCCCTGCATTCCCTCAACTCCATTTCACCTCCCCTTCCCCATCTAATCCTCTCATTCCTCCCTCACCTGTCTCTAGTCCACCCATAAAATCTAGTCTATTTCTCCCTCTAGGGAAGATTCATATGCCTCCCCCCTAGTCCCTTCCTCTATACCTAACCTCTCTGGGTCAATGAATTGTAGTTTGGTTATTTCTCTAATAACTAATATCCACATCTAAGCGAATACAGCCCATATTTATCTTTCTTGATCTGGGTTACCTTAAAAGGGTGATTTTTACTAGTTCCATTCATTTGCCTGCAAATTTCAAGATGTCATTTTTTAGCAGCTGAGTAATACTAGATTATGTTAATGTACCACATTTTCATCCATTCTTCTGTGGAGGGACATCTAGGTTGTTTCCAGTTTCTGAGTTTTATGAATACAGCAGCAATGAACATGATTGAGCAAGTGTCCTTGTGGTAGGATAAAGTTTCTTTTGGGTTTATGCCAAAAGTGGTGTAGCTAGATCTTGAGGTAGATGGATTCCCATTTCTCTAAGAAACTACTTATACTGTTTTTCCATAGTGGTTATACAACTTTACACCTGAACAATAATGGATGAGTATTCCCCTTATTCCACATCCTTACCAGCATGAGCTGTCACTTATGTTATTGATCTTGGCCAATCTGACAGGTGTAAGATGGAATCTCAGCATAGTTTTTGCATTCCACTGACAGCTAAGGATGTTGAACATTTCTTTGTTTCTCAGCCATTTAAGATTTCTCTATTGAGAATTCTCTGTTAGAACTGTATCCCATTCTTAATTGAATTATTTGGAGTTCTGATATCTAGTTTCTTGAGTTCTTTATATATTTTGGATATCAGTCCTCTACTTGATGTGTAGTAGTTAAAAAAATTTTCCCATTCTGTAGGCTGTCACTTTCTCCCAATGACAGTTATCTTTGCCTTACAGAAACTCTTCAGTTTCATGAGGTCCCATTTACTAATTGTTGACCTACTGCCTGTGATAATGGTGTTGTTTGGAAAGTCTTCTCCTGTGACAATGAGTTCCTCATTTTCTCCTCTATTTGGTTCTATGTTGAAGTATTTGATCCATTTAGAGTTAAGCATTGTGCCAGGTGATTACTATGTATTTATTTACATTCTTCTACCTGCAGATATCCAGTTTGATCAGCACCATTTTGTTGAAGGTTCTGCATTTTAATCCAGTGTTTTTCTGACTTCTTTATCAAAGATCAGGTGTGATCTCCACAAGTATATGGATTTATATTTGGGTCTTCAATTCCATTGATCAATGTGTCTGATTTTATCCCAATACCATTCTGTTTGTATTACTATAGTTTTGTAGTACATTTTGAAATCAGGAATGGTGGGACCTTCAGTGGTTCTTTTATTTATCAAGACTGGTTTAGCTAACCTGGGGTTTTTGTTATTCCATATGAAGCTGAGAGTTGTCCTTTCAAGTTCTGTGAAGGATTCTGTTGGAATGTTGATGGGGAGTTAATTGAATCTGTTGATTGCTTTTGGTAGGATGGCCATTTTTTACGTTAATCATATCAATCCATGAGCATGGGAGAGCTTTCCATCTTCTGATATCTTCTTCAATTTTTTTGTTCAAAAATTTTATCATACAAGTCTTCCACTTGCTTCATTAGAATTATCCCAAGACACTTTATATTATTTGAGACTACTATGAAATGTATTGTTTCCCTAATTTCTGTGTCCATTTGGCATTTGTATATAGGAGGCCTACTGATATTTGTGAGTTAAATTTGTAACCAATTACTTTGCTGGAACAGTTTATCTGCTGGAGTTCCAAGGTGAAGTTTTTTGGGTCATTTATGTAGATTTTCATATAACCTGCAAATATATTTTAACATCTTCCTTTCCATTTTGTATCTACTTGATCTTCAATTGTCTTACCACTCTAGCTAAGACTTCAAGTACTCTATTGACTAGATTTGAAGAGTGGAGGTCCTGGTGCCTGCAAGAGGCCCTACTGTCTGCAGGATGTCTGGGTGCTTACAGGATAGCCAGGTGCCTTCAGGAAGCCCTGATCCCTGTGAGAAATCCTAGTGATAGCAGGATGTCCAGGCATCTGAAGGTTACTCTGGTGCCCATGGGACATTCTGGTGGCTATGGAATGTCCAGGCAATGTCCAGGCACCTGAGGGATGTCTTGGTGCCTGCAGGTGGCCCTAATGAGTGCTAGATGACTGGGTGCCTATGTGATGTCCAGATGCTTGACGGATGGTTGGTTGGGTGCCTGTGTGATGATCAGTTGCCTGTGGGAGGTCCTGGTGCCTGCAGGATGCCTTGGTGCTTGGATATCAGAGTGTCTACTCAGTGTATAAGTGCCTGTGCGATGGTTGTCTGAGTACCTATGGGCTTGGTCAATGGGGGCTGACTTCAGATCGAGCTTCCCTGTGCTTGGTCTCGGCTAGGGTGGGCCAGGTGAATGTCCATCACTGCAGAAAACTACTGCCTCCAAGATCTGTGGTGAAGTCCACAGATCCATGTTCCTGCCACACTGGCTGGACTCAATTTTTTTCTATTTGTTTTGTTGTTGTTTTCTTTTGCTTTTGTTTTTGTTTCTTGAGGGCACAGGGATGGGATGGGGAAGCAGGGAGGAATGGGAAGAGGGTATTGTTGAGATGCATTGTATGATACTAAAATTATTAATAAAAGTATATTAAAAAATCTTATTCGTTAACCCATGACCCTGAGAGGACTGTATAGTGCTTCATAAGCAATGTATCAGATCCCTGGCCTCTACCCAGCAGCTGACAATCAACAGCTCCCAATGTACTGTTAAGTAAACAAGAATATCTCCAGACTTAGTCAAATGTACCATTGTAGACTGTATCACTACTCATATTTTATGTCTGGAGAATAATTAAATATTTGTTGCTGAAATTATGTTTACCATTACCTGTATCCATTTGTATAATACATGAGTTTATAAGTCTCTCTTTATTCAAATTTCTTATAAAAATGAAATACAGTGAAAAAAAATATATAACTATCTACATTTCTCTTCAGTGAGATACCCCTATATGATTAAAAAAAAAAAAAATGCCCAAATGATTCCTTTTGCTTTTTTCCACATCTGAGTCTTCTAGAATTAACCTGGAAATGAAGGATGACAAGACAGGCTTCTCTGTTGTATGAATGTGCTGATAAAAGGCTACTCACATCTCTCAAGTCCCCTGTATTAGTAAAATTAATAAAATGAATTATCAATATTAAACTGCTAGTAATATAAGGAGAACAGATCACACTTGGAAAGACAAAACATTACATTTATTTCTAATGTACCAGACATGAGACACAGAGATAAAGTGGGAAAATGTCTTGTTTTTTTTTTTTAATCAATTATTAAGTCCCAGTAAATTTCTTCCACCAACCAACATTTGCAAGAATGTCCTTAGAGTCAGTGGCACTTCATGACATAGAAAGGGGGGAGGGATGTCTGATGTTTTTTAGTTTGCCAAGTCTAAAAGTATTGTTCATCAGTTGGGTTCATAGTTTCCTACCAGAGCTCATTTTACTTGTGATAGCCACAAGTGGAGGCTGAATATTGAAGACTATGTCCAGAGATTAGAAAATGGCATCTGGGGAATTTATAGCTACTCTGCTACTCAATAATACTTCTTTGTACACATTTTGTCAAGTATGCCAATGCTTGATTTCTAAAGATGATGTTCTTCATGCCAGTCTTCTCTCTCTCTCTCTCTCTCTCTCTCTATTTTTTTTTTTTTTTTTTTTGGTTTCTCAAGACACAATTTCTCTGTGTAGCTGTCCTGGAACTTGTTCTGT
Organism: Cricetomys ansorgei; assembly: GCA_026225945.1. Lineage (NCBI taxonomy): Eukaryota > Metazoa > Chordata > Mammalia > Rodentia > Nesomyidae > Cricetomys > Cricetomys ansorgei. The sequence goes on along the minus strand of JAMJFZ010001100.1, from coordinate 8,311,306 downwards.
AGGCCTTGAACTTAGAGCTCCTCCTGCTTCTGTCTCCCAAGTGCTGAGATTAAAGCTATGCACCACCACTTCCCAGTAAGTTTTCTAATGATTATATTTCTTAAAGAGTTTTCCCCAGTGTGGATGTTCTCATGCACATTAAGGCATGAATGATGTGAAAATGATTTTCAATTTCAATTATAATCATAGATTTCTCAATTATGTTGAGTTGTCTGGAGCTTTCTAACGGTTTGCAAAAAAGTATGTTCCATATTCATGGCATTAATCATTTCTTTCCAATGTGAGTTATCTCAGATATACTGAATAAAAACATGGTTGAAACTTCTATATTCTTTACATTCCTGTTTCCTCCTATGTGAATACACAAATGCATTCTGAGTTTTGACCTCTAGTGGGACATTTGCCTACATGTATTACTTTTTTTAAGAATTCCCACCTGTGTGAGTTTTCTGATGACTTAAGTGCAAGTTCTGATGAAACTTTTCTTCACATTCAATAGATTCCTAAAGTTTCTCAATCCTGTGTGAGTTCTCTCATATTTACTGAGACCTGTTTTACAGCAAGAACACTTATACTACTCACACTCATGAGGGTTCTTGCTTATATTACTTGATGCAATCTGAAATTTTAATGTCTTTCAGGTGTCTTTCTGTGCCCATTACCATCATAGCTCCCCATGTCTGTGAGTTCTCTGATGCCTACTTAGGTTTGATTTCTGGGAAAAGGATTTTCTACATACATTACATTCATAGGGTTTCTCCCCAGAATGAATCAACTCATGTACAATGAGGGATGATTTGTAGCCAAACATTTTTCCACACTGAATACATTCATATGGCTTTTCACCTGTGTGAATTCTATGATGCTTACTGAGAACTAACTTCCACTGAAATGTTTTCCCACACTTATTACATTCATAGGGTTTCTCACCTGTATGAATGATTTGATGCTTGTTGAGATATGACTTGTTTTGAAAGGCTTTTCCACACACCTTACACTCATATGGTTTCTCACCTGTATGAACTTTCTGATGAGTTCTGAGGTATGACTTATTTTGAAAGGCTTTTCCACATTCTTTACACTCATGTAATTTCTCACTGTTGTGGATTCTCTGATGCCTCCTCAGGTCTGACTTTTGGTAAAAGGCTTTTCCACACTCATTGCATGCATAGGGTTTCTCACCAGTGTGAGTTCTATGGTGCATGTTGAAGTATGACCTATTATGGAAAGTTTTTCCACATTCTTCACATTCATACGGTTTATCACTCTTATGAATTCCCTGGTGCATTTTGAGGTATGACTTCTTTAGAAAGGCTTTTCCACATTCTTTACATTCGTATGGTTTCTCACCTGTGTGAGTTCTCTGGTGCATTTTGAGGTACCATTTATGTTGGAAAGCTTTACCACACTCATTACATTCAAATGGTTTCTCCCCAGTGTGAGTTCTCTCATGTACGATGAGCGCTGACTTTTGCCTGAAGGTTTTATCACATTCACTACATCCGTAGGGCTTTTCTCCTGTGTGAATCCTCTGATGAATAGTAAGGGAAGATTTAGTGCTAAAGGGTTTCTCACACATGGTACACACATGGGCTTTTTTCTGGTTATGTGTCCTCTGATGAACTGCGAGGTCTAATTTGTTAGTAAAGGTTTTCTTACTTTCAAGACATTCACAAGATTTGCTCCCTGAGTATGATTCATGTTTAGTGAGGCTACACTTTTTTCTGAAAGTTGCCTTACCTACCTTAGCCATGAAATCTGACTTAACAGAGACTTGCTCATATTCATTATACTCACAGGAAGTCAGACCCATTTGAAGTTTGTTAAATGGAGTTATTTTTTTCAACAGTTTTGCTTCCTTTGTATTTTTCCTTTCTCTATCATGTTCAAAACTATGCTGTCCAGTTTGAACCTTAAAATGCTGAACAAACTTCTCAGGACACCTAGGGGATTTCCCTGCTACACAACAGTTACTAGATTGCTCAGCAGTATACATCCCATGAGGCTCAGATGGGAGACATGTGTTTCGATATCCATTTAACTCCTCAGGCTTCATTCCTAAATGGTGTCTATTATTTACAAAGAAATTTGAAATTTTCATGGAGCATAAATAAAAAGTATTTTCTAATGTGTCTGTTTCCTCAGTTGCTGTATTGTGGCTACTGGCAGTCACTTGCCACAAATGTCTGTCTTGACATTTCTGGTTGGTCTCAACTGAGCCATGCACATTGTAGAAGCCTAAAAGGACAAAAAAAAAAGAAAAAGGAAGAAGAGGAGGAGGAAGAGGAGAAAAAAAGAAAGAAAGAAAGAAAGAAAGAAAGAAAGAAAGAAAGAAAGAAAGAAAGTATATTTCTATGAATTACACTTAAAGGTTTCTAGTAGAATTCTCATGTTTATGCAATAAATTTTTCCCTATGCTACTATCATAGCTTCTAATTAAGATCATATTAAGCATTTTTTATAAAATTTGCCTAAGTTATTCTTTTTATTTAAAATACTGAAATACCCTGATAGGTATTCCTAATGTTACAAGTATTTTTCACTGCTCAATTTTATTTTTATGAAGAAATATTTTGTTAAAATATTCACCAATTGCTAAGCATACTTTTACAATGGTTACATTTTTTACAATATTCTAGTCACATATATACTTTGGTATACGACAATGATAAACTTTCCTTTCTGGCATTCTTCTCTTTATTTTGCTATAAAGGGAAATTAATTTCTAGGAAACTTCTCTGGAAAATACAAGAGAACTCTGATATGCGGCTTCATAAACTGAAGCTTCCCTTATAGCCATGAGTTTGCATCTTTGTTTAAAAATTATTATTTAGAAAGTAACCAGATATTTTGAATTTTTCAAACATGAAATTTCTTGCTTTCTACTTCTACACAAAATAGGTAACAGTAATTGAGGTCTTAATTGAAAAATGGGTCCTGATCTTTTCTGAACCAGAATAAATACAAGGAAACAGCCATCTAGCACCCTGAAGAAATATGTGTGATGTATACTATCTCTGAAATGTCTGGCTACTTGTAATATCATAAACCCTAACATTCACCTCCTAATTAGTGGGTACATGCACCTATGTCTGATACATCTTCTCCAAGATATTTTCATGTTTTCAGAGACTTTACTTCTCTTAGTTTCATAGAAAGTGGAGTCTTCTTCCATTTTTCATTATTTTTGTTGCTTTGGAATGAGAAAAGAAAAATAAAGAAGGAAATGCTGCATTCAAACTATAATCCCATTCAAAAAGGACAAAGAAAAAAACTGAGTTCTTCAAGATAAAAACTTGTTTCACTTCCCCTTGGGACCAAGAAACTCTTGATTTTTTCTCACGTGGGACCATCCCTTCCTGTGTTGGGTTCTCCTCATGATTTCGTAGATCATGGCTCACAAGCATAACTTCTAGATCTGGTTCTATATTTCAACTACCTAGGAGAAATACTCTATAACTTTAAATAACATTTGTCAACCATTATACTCTGGTTCAACATTACATATAGTTGGTTGTGACTCCTTAGTTTAAATAAATTTGTCTTTCATCAAAATATAAATTACATTACTTTTACATTTTTATTTATGTACAAATATACAATGAGTAACACATGAAATCTGCCTCATTAGTATGTGCTAAACAAAAACAAACTCATGAAAAAAATATCTGAAAACAAAATCCCCATTAGATTGGCAGGTGATGGGCAAGTGGAATATGGAAAAAGGGGGGGGGGGGAAGAAGAAGAAGAACCAGAGAAAAATGTAAAATAACAGAAGTCAGAGATTAGACCTGGGGGTAAATCTATGAAAATATTCACCAAAATGAAATGTAGGTATATATGTGAAAGAATTCTCCTTGTAGTTTATGTAATGAACAGGTTTGAGCCCTCAGATACAGAACCTGGGGAACAATTGTGGAAATGGCCAACCTATGCTAGATATGATCTCCTCATCCACATTTACCAACTAACCTGGCAGACTCTGGTTTGCAGGTTCTTCTGCTGTCCATGGCTCTGCTCCCTGTTCCAATTTGAAGATCAATTCAGGTTTATGGATACATTGACCTGTTGATTGGAAATAATGTAGGACTTGGAAAAATTCTGCTACAAAGGTTCTTTGAAGAAAGACAAAACAAGCTTTTAAGAGCTATGCAATAAAAGGGCAAATGTGGACTTTTCATCAGAGGCAGTGAACAATCAATTAATCCATGGCCTAGAACTTTACCACTTAACAGCCTTAAACATTACATGCATTCATATCTTCACTACAGAGAAAGTGCTTGCTTCTGAGACTTACTCACCCAGTGACACCAGGCTGCTATAGGTCTCCAGCATCACATTCCTGTACAGCATCCTCTGAGTATCATCAAGATTCTGCCACTCCTCCCAGGTGAAGTTCACAGTGACATCCTCAAATGATATCAAATCCTGTAACAGAGCAGTTCTCCTCAATCAATTATTCTAGGCTTATAAACAGGAACCTGTAGACTCAGCTTTTCTTAAGGAGAAGAAAGCACTAGTTTGAATTGTACATTATAATTTGCCTTGCTTAAATAGTGGAGAAAAAAAAAATCAAAGAATTATCCTGATGTTTTTTGATTTATTAATGAACTTCATTGATGACCTCATAAATTAAAACCTTCACTTCTGGTGTTAAGTGAACCCAGGCTGTCCAGGTAACATTCCCCAATCAGACAGGGCTGAAAGTGGGGCATAGACATACTCATGCTTTTGCTCTGCCTCCTAGGGATTATAGGCAGCCTGACTACTGTCACACTATATAGGTCATGCATTAATAATCGCTATTCCTGCTGGGTGGTGGTAGCACTCAGGAGGCAGAGGCAGGCGGATCTCTATGAGTTTGAGGCCAGCCTGCTCTACTGAATGAGTTCCAAGACAGCCAGAATTACAACAGAGAAATCCTGTCTCAAAAAACCAATAATAATAATAATAATAATAATAATCCCTACTCCCTTGCCCAAAGAAAGGGTGTCCTTTGTCACTAAGTCATATATGTTCCACTCTCCTACCTCAGTCATGCCATATAGGCCATATGTTAACCAAATCTGTTTCCTGCAAGACCTCCCCTTCCTTCAGAAGCCTTAGAAAATATAACCTGTGCTTTACCTGGCACAGCTGAAACTCTCCTTCAGGACCCTGTCTCAAAGAAACAAACAACCACACAGCACCATAATGGTCCCACACATAGACTCATATACAGGAGAATAAACCAATATCATGACAACAGCAAAACAAGGAATTGTTGTGGAGTGAATGATTCTGTATTTACATACCTTGACTACCTTCAACAGTAAGTTTTATATGCCTGTTGGTATTCTTTACTACAAATTAGAAGCATGTACCCTAGCATAACAATATTTCCTTGTTGCATACAAATAAATGCTTGTCTTCATTTCCAGTAAGACCTACTGATTCCAAAATAATAAGGTTATACAATGAAGTTGTATCAGAACAGGTAAGTGAACTAAGTAGATCCAGATCGGGAAAACCAGAAAGGCTTATGGGATAGTCAGAAGGAAGAGAAGAGGGTAAAACATGGGTATGCTTCTGATATAAATGAGAGAAAATAAAACACAACACACACACACACACCAAAAAAAAAAAAAAAAAAAAAAAAAAAAAAGCCTGGTAAATGCTTGTGAAATTCATATTCCACAGAGACTGAGGTTAAACAACTTACTACTAGATAAAATGTGGACTAATAGAACTCTTTCAGTAAAAGTTTTAGAATAATTTGAACTGGAGAGATGGCATAATGGCTTATCAGTTAGAGGCACTTACCACCAAACCTGACACATTAAGTTCTACCTCTGGAACCAACATGCTCCTCTGATTTGTATTCATGCATATGTGTGCTTCCACTTGTGAGCGCATGCACGCACACACACACACACACACACACACACACACAAATACATGATTATAAAAACATTATTTTGAATGATATTTTTAAAAATAAATAGAATAGCATCTTCCAACTGCCCCCCTTTCCAGTTACCACTTCTGAGTCCTGGAGATCAACTTGGACAGACAGCCCCTGCCCTGGTGCAGGCCACATAAGCCAGCTAGGACACCAGGCAGGAAGTCTGCCAGAAGACCCCTCGCACTACACCAGCTCAGCCTGGCCCCAAAGCTCAAAATTACCTCCATCCTCCCACTGCCCTCCTGGTTACAGCTTCTGACTTTGGAAGATCAACTTGGATCTGCCCTGATGCAGGCCACACAAGACAGCCAGGAGACCGGGCAGATAGCTCCTGCCCTAGAGCAGACCATGCAAAGAAGCCAGAAGAACAGTCTCCAAGAACCAACCCCCAATTCAGAGACCCCTCACTAGACCAAAGGCCAAGCCAGCTTCCAGAGCTCAAGCACTCAACTTCTACAGAGAACCCCTGCTCAACAAAAGACCACAAAGAATAGAAGACCAGAGAAGAAAAATAAGCCAAGGAACAAAACACTCAACCAATAAAGACAATCCCAAGAATTCGGCACCTAAACCTATATAAAAACATTCCAAACCCAGATGCCTAAAAGCCAGCTTAAGAACAACAACCAGGGCAATATGTCTCCTAAAGAGCACAACTACCCTACTACAGCAAGCCCTGAACACCCTGACACAGTGGAAGCACAAGAAAAAGATCTTAAAACAAACTTTATGAAGATAATAGAGGCCCTTAAAAAGGAAATGAGTAAATCTCTCAAAGAAATCAATGAAAAGATAACAATGGAAGGAATTGATTAAATTCATTTTAGAAACCAGGAAAACGTCAGCAATTAATTGGAAGAAATGAAAAAAAATCCCTTAAAGAAAGCCAAGGCAGGGGGAAGGGGAGACACAAGCAAACAATTGAAGGAAAGAAACAAAACTGTTCAAGACCTGAAAGTAGAAATAGAAGCCATTAAAGAAAACACAAACTAAGGAAATTTTGAAAATGTAAACTCTGGAAAAGAGAACAGGAAATGCAGAAACAAGCTATAGCAACAGAATACAAGAAATGGAAGAAAGAATCTCAGGAGTTGAGGGCACTATAGCAGAAATAGATACATCCATAAAAGAAAATATCAAATCCAAAAAATTCCTGACACAAAACATCTAGGAAATCTGGGACATTATGAAAAGACCAAACCTAAGAATAATAGGAATAGAGGAAGAAAAAGAATCCCAGCTCAAAAGCCCAGAAAATATTTTCAAGAAAATCACAGAAGAAAATTTTCTAAACATAAAGAAGAAGATGACTATAAAGGTACAAGAAGCATACAGAACACCAAATGGACTGGACCAGAAGAAAAAAAAAAGCCCCTTCCCACTACCATATAACAATCAAAACACTAAATATATAGAACAAAGAAAGAAACTAAAAGCTGTAAGAGAAAAACAGCAAATAACATATAAAGTGAACCTATAAGAATTGCATCCAACTACTCAGTAGAGACTCTAAAAGCCAAAAGGGACTGGACAGATGTGCAACACAGAGGCCAGCCCAGATTACTATACCCAGCAAATTTATGATCACCATAGAAATATTCCATGATAAATCCAAATTCAAAGCTAGGCAGTGGTGGAGCACACCTTTAATCCTAGCACTTGGTAGGTACAGGTAGGTGGATCTCCGTGGGTTCAAGGCCAGTCTGGTCTACAGAGTAAATTCCTGAATAGCCATAGTTACAACAGGAAACCCTGTCTCAGAAAAAAAAAAAAAAAAAAATTCAAATTCAAACAGTATCTACAAATCCAGCTCTATAGAAAGTACTAGAAATACTCCAATCCAAGGAGCTTAAATATACTCATGAAAACACAGGAAATAATCTCACACCGTCAAAACCAAGAGAAGGGACACACACATACACACACAAAAACACAACCAACAACAACTACTAAATAACAGGACTTAACAATCATTGGTCTTTGATATCTCTCAACATCACCAGACTCAATTCCCCAATAAAAAGACACAGACTAACAAAATGGGTGCAAAAACATGATCCATCCCTCTGCATACCAGAAATATACCTTAATATCAAAGATAAAAGATACACATTACCTCAGAGTAAAGAATTGGGAAAAGATTTTCCAAGCAAATGGACCCAAGGAGCAATTGGTGTGGCCATTCTAATATCTAACAAAATAGACTTCAAACCAAAATTAATCAAGAGACAGGGAAGGACACTTCATGCTCATTGAAGGAAAAATCCACCAAGATGACATTTCAATTCTTAACATCTATGCCCCCAATACAATGGCTTCCACATTTGTAAAAGAAACATTACTAAAGCTTAAAACACATATTGACCCTCACACACTGATAAGGGGAAGTTTCAATACCACTCTCACCAATGAACAGGTCATCCAGACAAAAACTAAACAAAGAAATATTGGACCTAACAGATGTTATAAACCAAATTTACCTTACAGAACATTTCACCCACACACAAAAGAATATAACTTTTTCTCATCATCTTACAGAACCTTCTCCAAAACTGACCACATATTTGGCCACAAAGCAAGTCTCAATAGATACAAGAAAATTTGAAATAACCCCCCTGGATCCTATCAGATCACCAAGGATTAAAGATGAATTTCAACAACAACAGCAACAGCAGAAGGCCTACAAATTCATGGAAACAAAACAATTCTCTACTAAATGACTATTGGATCAAGTCAGAAATAAATAAAGAAATTAAAGAATTTCTAGAACTCAATGAAAATCAATCCACAACATACCAAAACAAACAGGACACAATGAAAGTGGTGCTAAGATGGAAACTCATAGCACAAAGTGCCTACCAAAAAGCAATGGAGGTATCACATACTAGCAAATTAACAGCACATCTGATAGCTCTAGAACACAAAGAAGTAAGCACACCCAACCATAGTAGATGGCAAGAAATTATCAAGCTGAGGGCTGAAATCAATAAAATAAAAACAAAGAGAACAATACAAATAACCAATGAAACAAAGAGTTAGTTCTCTGAGAAAATTGACATAATAGATAAAATCTTATCTAAACTAATTCAAAGACAGGCGGAGAATATCCTAATCAACAAGATCAGAAGCAAAGAGGGGGCTATAACCACAGACACAGAGGAAATCCAAAGAATTATTAGGTCACACTTTAAAAACCTGTACTCTATAAAATTGGAAAATCTAAAAGATATAATTTTCTCAATAGATACTATAAACCAATGTTAAATTAAGATCAAATAAGCAATTTAAACAGAGCTATAACCCCCAAGGAAATAGAAGCAGTCATTAAAAGTCTCCCAAACTAAAAAGCCCAGAGTCAGATGGTTTTAGCACAGAATTCTATCAGACACTGAAAGAAAAGTTAATGCCAATACTCCTCAAATTATGCCACAAAATAGAAAGAGAAAGAACACTGCCAAACTCATTCTAGGAGGCAACAGGTACCCAATCACAAAGATTCAACAAAGGAAATTACAGACCAATTTCCCTCATGAACGTAGATGTAAAAATACTCAATAAAATACTCAAAAATCAAATCTATGAACACATCAAAAAGATCATCCACCATGATGATCAAGTAGGCTTCACGCCAAAAATACAGGGAGGATTCAACATATGAAAATCAGTCAGTGTAATCCACCATTAAACAAACTGAAAGGGAAAAAAAAATGATTATCTCACTAAGTGGAGAAAAACTTTTGACAAAATCCAATACCCCTTCATGATAAATATCTTGGAGAGATTAGGGATACAAGGGACATACCTAAACATAATAAAGACAATTTACAGCAAGTTTATAGCCAACATCAAATTAAACAGAAACTCAAAGCAATTCCACTAAAGTCAGGAACAAGACAAGGTTGTCTACTCTCTTATACCTATTCAATATAGTTTTTGAAGTACTAGCTAGACCAATAAAACAACAGAAGGAGATCAAAGGGATACAAATTGGAAAGGAAGAAGTCAAAGTATTGTTATTTGCATATGATATGATAGTAAATATAAGCAACCAAAAAAAAAAATTCTACCAGGGAACTCCTACAGCTGATAAACAGCTTCAGTGAAGTGGCTGGCTACAAAGTCAACTCAAAAAAATTAGCCACCCTCTTATATACAAACAACAAATGGGCTGAGAAAGAAATCAGGGTAACAACACCCTTCACAATAGCCACAAATAAATAAAATATCTTGGGGTGACTCTAACCAAGCAAATGAAAGACTTGATGACAAAAACTTTAAGTCTTTGAAAAAAGAAATTGAAGAAGATCTCAGAAGATGGAAATATCTCCCATGCTCCTGGATTGGCAGGGTTAACATAGTAAAACTGACCATTTTACCAAAAGCAATCTATAGATTTAATACAATCCCTATCAAAATTCCAATATAATTCTTTACAGGCTTGAAAGGACAATATCCAACTTCATATGGAAAAATAAAAAACCCAGGATAGCTAATATAATCTTGAAAAATAAAAGAAATTCCAGAGATACCAATTTTCCTGATCTAAGTCTGCACTACAGAGCCATAGTTATAAAACCTGCATGGTATTGGCATTCAAACAGACATGATAATCAGTGGAATTGAACTGAATACCTAGACATAAATCCCCACAATTTTGGGTACCTGATCTTTGATAAAGAAGCCAGAATTCTACAATGGAAAAAAGAAAGCATCTTTAACAAATGGTACTGGTCTTAGATGTCTGTATGTAGAAGAATGCAAAGAGATCCATATTTTTCACACTGAACAAAGTCCAAGTGGTTCAAAGACCTCAACATAAAACTACATACACTGAGCAGTGGTGACGCATGCCTTTAATCCCAGCACTTGGGAGGCAGAGGCAGGAGGATCTGTGAGTGGGAGGTCGGCTTAGTCTACAGAGTGAGTTCTAGGACAGTCAGAGTTACAACAAAGAAACCCTGTTCTCAAAAAAACGAAACAAAACAACAACAAAACCACATACACTGACCCTGATAGAAGAGAAAGTGGGGAATAGACTTGAACACATTGGGAAATTTATAGGCAAGGCTGAAAGAAGTCACACAGCTGGAAGAACACCACACTCTTGATGAGGGTGTAAAGATATATTGTCAAAAATGGGAAAAAAATATGGAAGAAGTAAACTGAGGGATATGAACAAAATTCTTACATAAAAGTAAAAGCATAATTCAGTATCTTACAGGTCTATCTAAGCAGATTCCTGGGGAAAATGTACAAAGTGCTATCTGGTTTCCTCTCTCTACCTTTGAAAAAACATAAGCGAAGAAAGATAAAACTAATACAGGATGCTAAAATTTCAATTTCAAATATAATTTCAAAAATACAATTTTAAAAGTATCAGTTAGGGAAAATAAATAAACAGATAGGATTTCCTGAGATGTAAACAGAATGGAAATAGATTCACCGCAAGGAATCAACCCAATATTTTACTAAAAAGATATAAGATCCAAAAGATGTTCTCCTGAGGGAAGCAGGATTGAGCTAGTTAGATTCAGTGAAACAAGGTTGCTCATGTGGGTGGCTTCTGTATAAGGAATTTTGGTGAATTCTAAGTATAGACTTTTGAAAGAATTTACTTTGGAGTCATTTCCTGCACTGAAAGGCCACTATAAGAAAAAAGAAAAGAAAAGAAAGGAAGGAAGAAATGGGGAGAGTTCAGGGTGCAATTCAGTTATAGGGATATGCTTAACACTCATGAGACCCTTGGTCCAAGTCCCAACACATACATGCACACAAATGTAAAAGAAGCCTCTAAGTATTCAGCTGACGTAAGTGAAGAAAAACAGTTAATTGTAAACTGAGGCATTTGCTACAAATAAAGAACAGCAACTGAGAGACATGCAAGGACCAGAAAGCAGAATGAAGACACATGAAGCACAGACCTGGACTAGGCTTTTAGCAAAGAACTGGCATAGGTCCCTAAACCAGTGTCCACAGGGTGCCCCCACCACTCCGCCTTCTCATAAGTGTTCTCAGTACTTGCCACCCTCTTCTATGCGCTGAATGAGTATGGAATGGGAGGTAATGGCACTAGGGACCAACTTAATCATGATTTTATCTAGTTCCATAACTGAAAAAGCCTCACAGTGGAAAAGACAGTGGCCAAAGGTATTTTAAATCTAGGAAAATATGAACAATTTGTGGCAATAAGAAAAACTAGAATTTGTTAAATGTTGTTCTAATTACTACTCATGAAGTTGAAGTCTAATTCTCTCTGTAAATTTGGGCAGGTCTTACTGATGATCAGACCATAAATACAAATAAATAAACAATATGAAATAAAGCAGGGAATAAACAACTCACCACATAGTCATTCATGATGTTTGTAAGTTGCTTGTTTTTGGCTTTGCTCTTGGAAATACACAGATGACGCCAGAGATAAAGTTGAGAGAAGAAGAAGAGTGTAGAATCATGAGAGTGAGAGGACATTCATGGCTTGGTCCTAGATCCTCCTCCACTCAAGCACTATGCAATTAGCTGAAGAAAAAAAAATTGTAAGAACATAGTCCCGTCTACAAAAAAGGGCAACAAAAGCACCATTGACAACGGATCCTCGAGTACATTCATATCCATTACACATGAAAGTCATGGCTGAGTTAATAAATACATGCATCAACATAATGATCAATTTAGTAACAACATTAACATTCCCTTTTAAAAGCACTTAACAACTGAAACCAGAAATGCACCTGTAATATGAAATATTCTATTAATCCACCAAAGTGCTCCATAGGAGCACTTCCTCTACATTACTTTCTTTATACAGCTCATTTTCATGGAAAATATGCAGATTGCAAGACTTTTTTTGTCCATGCGTATACAGGAAAAACAATTTAAATAATGCACTTTTCTTAAAGGATATTGTTAAAGTAATGTTTCCAAACAGGGAATTTCCATGTATCCACACCTGAGTTTAGCTCCCATGAGTAATATGACCTTTTCCTTTTGACTCATTTGGCCAAGAAGAACTCAGCAAATGTGAAGAAAACCTAAGTTTGAAAAGTATTTCCTAACAAGCACTTACCTACGGGACAAAGTTATGTTGTGAAGAACCTTAGTGCAGCCTGATGGAAACAGAGCCTTGAAAAGACACAGCGGAAACCAGTAGGCGTGGGTCTCAACACCTGGAATCAACCAGCCTCAGAACAATGATGACTCAAATCTCATTTGTCACTGAAGCCAGGAAAATACAGTAATTTCCAAGCTGGCACCAGTACAGATATTGACCTACAGGAATGTGAGGGGAAAAAAATTGTTCTTTAAAGTAACATTTTTGTTGATTTGTTGCATAAGAAAGGCTGATTTAATTACTTGGAATTCAGTTATTATAACATATTAAGGAGTGGGAAATAGTTTCCAAGCATGATAAATAAAAAGTATTCTGTAACCAGGTGCCTAAGGTTTGAAAACCATAGTAAGAACAGCTTAAGTCACATGATTCATACAAGCAGTGTCTGGATACAAAGAGGGTATCTAACCTTTTAAATAGAGAAGCTGTTACTTTCATGTGACTGTACCATTCTGTACCATTTGCATGTATAGGTTTAAAGCACAAGTTTGATGCAATCTAATTTCTTCATTTTCACAAAACTAAGACTGACTCCTATTATTTTCATTCTTATGAATTTTGGTTAACAAAATGCTAGTATTAAGACACTTCTATCTATTTTTAACTCTTTAAGGTGACACAACATACAGAATGTACTGATGATAACAAGGGTAGGAAGCTTAGGACAAGGTCTTTGAAAAGTGTTTGAAAACTGGGCACCTTGCTCTGTGGTAAAGCATTTGTGGATCACACTCAGACACTGGGTTTCAATACAAAAAATAAAAACACAAATCTGAAGACATGTACATGGTAACTAGAGGTCAGTATTAGAAAAAACATAGAGACTGGTTTTTGTTAACGGTACAAAGTGAGTAACATTAGTCAAAACATCAGTATGTTCCTGGCACCTACATATCATACTACCCTTGGCAAGGCTCTTAATTCTTTGAAAGCAGTTTTTTCATCTTTCTAATGAAGCTGAAGTATATGTGCAAACCCAACACCACACTACCAAGGGAGTTTTGTTTCCACATGAAAACTCTGTTGATGTTGACCTAAAAAGTCCCACATGGGGCTGGAGAGATGATTCAGCAGTTAAGAGTACTGGTTACTCTTGCAAATGACCAGGGTTTAACCCACAATGCAGTTCAGAACAGACTGCAGCTCCAGTTCTAGGGAATCTGATGCCTTTCTCTGACCTCTTCAGGCACGAGGCATGTGTGTGGTAAACAGACATACATGCAGACAATATACTCACACACATAAAATTAATTAATTAATTAGGTCAATTAAAAGAGCTCACACACTGGAAACAGTGACGGATGAGGGAGGGAAAAGTAAATTTACTGACCACTGATTCAGCCAGGTGTGACAGGGCATCCCTCCACACTAGATCACAACTTCCAGATCCAGTAGATATTTCCCACGTCCTTGCCTATCTTTTTCAACTTAGCTTAGAAGACAGCTAACCTGAACCTCCTAAAGAGGATAAAATCCATACGTTGACAGCTTCTAGAGAAGATGGTAGCTTTGCCCAAAAATGTTCTAAGCAAGGGATCAGTGATTGCTTAGGTCACGCAAAGCTAGGAGTTTTACCTTCACTTTGTCTTTGCTCAAATAGTTGTGGAGGGAAGGCCATTAATAATAGATTTTGTCTGCAGTGAAGCAGGTCCCCTTTAGAGAATTTTCCCAGGACTGTGATTGTTTGCATAGCCATTATACCACTGGAAATTACATTCACAGTAGCTTTTACTTAATTCCCTAGAGCTGTTCACAGACTCATGTGAACTGATCTTCACACAGCATGTACTATATGCCAGGAAATGCACACAAAGAAACTCCTTCTCACTGAACAAGCATATCCCCTGCCTCTGAACCTCACCCACAGCTCATTAGACTATGAGGCAGGTGGTACCCTAGTTGCTGCCCAGCTTGCTGCTCTATTGCAATATACTTAATAAACTATACTTCCTATTCTGGTCTAAAGGGCAAATTCAGTCGCAGCCCAGCTATCCTTCCTTGTACAGGTCACCAACATTGTAGACTGAGCATTAAGGTAATGGGGAAGAATCAGGTAGTCCACCTTGGCCACTGTAATGTTCTGAAACGTTAACACATGATGATGGACAGGTAACTTTCAATTATGAAATCTCTGCCATGAAAATATGGGCAGACCTGGTCAATCAAAGTACAGTTTTGGTCAAAGAGGCAGGTATCACAGGGGCCCTGCAGTTCTGTGGAGTTAGGTTGCAGCTGTCTGTTATTAATGGTCTTCCTCCACACAAATAGGATGCAATTCCTACTGATGTACCGCCCTCCTTCAGAACTTGAAACTCCCCTATTTTGTTCCCATGAAAATGTTCCTATTTCAATACTGAGAGAACTTTTCGTCTCTGGTTACTAGATATTTGCAAAAACAAAACAAAGCCTTCTAAGGCTTAGAATCTAAGAACTCAAACCTGGAGTGCCAAGCTGGCTACTGTCAAGCTGGCTACACCGTGCATGGGAGAACCGGAAATGTCACTTCCTGAAGAGAGAGGAAGTTTGATGAATACAATTGCCAATACGCCAGAGGGTCTACCGTAACCACAAGAGAATGTCCCTAGGAATTTCGGGTCAGTTCATTAGGATAGCGAACACCCTCTTTCTTACAGATGGAGGGGGCTCACACGCCCCAACACTGTGGTATCAAGGTACAACTTCCCCGGGATCGCGGTTTGGGATTTCTGTCATTCCAGTTCCCGTAGTCTAGCCTCGTGTTAACGGTCTTTCTCCACCCTGACCACCCAAAAACGGATTCCAAGCAGGAAACAGGATTCCTCACTGGCAAGGGCTAGGATATGAGCTCACACCGCCGGCCTCCCGGCCCTGGCAGTCTACAGACACGCACCGCCTTCACCCCCAGGTCGCCATCTTGGGCTTTCACCGCCTTGGCAGGGCTTCTGGAACAACCCTTTGGACACTAGAAATTACAGACCCAGACATCTCCTAGCGCAGTCTTGTGACACAGCAACCATGAAAAAGCACTGTTCAGGCCGTCCGCTCCGCCTGGGAATGGTGGATCTCGCAGCCGCCTCCCAGACCAGCTCCGGTTTGCCTGCATTGCGTCTCATACCCACTGCCAAGACCCACCTGTGTTTCTGTTCCAGCCGAGCCAGGGGGTTCGGTCCCGCTTCCGACGATCGCGAGGCCACTCTCCTCTTTCTTCTTCGCACCCGCCTCCAAGAACCCCGTACCAAACTCGCAGCCCGCGCGACGGCGTCAGCACAGTGCCAGGGCCAAGACTTTCTAAGCCATAGATCCCAAGAGAGCGCTGGACAGAGGCGCCTACAAGCCAAGTGCCGGAGTTGTTTACCTGATACTGTGTGGGAGGGCCTTGTACGAGAGGGACTACATTACCCGTGAGCCTCTGGGTAACTATGGCAAGAATAAAAGGACATTTTCCTACCTAGTTCACAATCAAATTACCAGAAATAGTGGATTTCATGGCTCTCAACAAGTGCATACCTCATAACAGCGATGTGAAACTCCTAATCTTTCTCTCATGTGAACCCCAGGTGTCCCAAAGCAGTATAAAACCTAGAAACAGCCCAAATATCTCTGCGGGGAACACTGAGTCATAGAAAATCAGTGTGATATCTGTTTTGGGGTATTCACCAGAGAAGACTGGTCTAAGTCAGTAGAAAGTCTTTATTAGCTGACTAGCAACTAGTCTGGGTGTTTGGGATCCCAGTGTTGTCCGAACTATTCTCAGGATGAGTTTTTAAGCACAAAAACCGGATTCTGGGTTGACATACGTCAGTTAGCAAGAACAGTTAGCCAGAAGCAGAACTACAGAAGCCAAAAAGTAAGGTTAATACACTTACAGACTCTTCCAGAACTATTAGCTCTGATGGATTAAGCCTTTGGTTTAGTTTTGGGCAAACAGTGATGGCTACATGCTGAGTTTTACAGCCTGAATGGTACTTCCATCATATAGTCAGTTGTGCTGAAGTCTGGTGACCTACTAAGGTCTGGGACCCTATTACAATACCCTCTGCTGGCTGTCCAGAGCACTGCAGGAAACTGAATGCTTAGTATTCGCCAAAGCCGATGAACTACTTCCAACATCACTAGTGAATTGTCAAATTCTTCATTCTGGTTCTACCACACAGTAGTTTTCAAAATTCATGTTAAAATAGAACCATCCATTTTGGACTTCCATCTTAATAGAAGGAAGTAACAAGAAACTAAGTAGAAAGACAAGAGACAAAAGTCACGGTATTTACTGTATATTGTCAATAATGTATAGGAATAATTGGAATTTGAAATGAAAAATCTCACTTCCTAAAATTGAAATCATTTTCAGAATATCTTCAAATATGAACAAGTGCAAGCTGTATGTGGCCACATATGCCTATAATCCCAGCACTCAAGCAGCTAGGGAAGCAGACCTCTACATTTGAAGCCACCCTGGTCTTCAGAGCAAGCTCCAGCACAGCCAAGACTACACAGAGAAACTCTGTCTCATAGATACCTAGCCCAATCATCATCAGAGAGCTCCCCCCCCCCAGTAGCTGGTGGGAGCACTTGCAGAGATCCAGGGCCAAACATCATGAGGAGCTCAGGGAACCCTACAGAAGAGGGGTAGGAGGGATTGCTGGGACCAGAGGGTTTGGGGACACTAGAAGAATAAGCCCCATGGAATCAACTAACCAGCACTCTTAAGGACTCACAGAGACTGAAGTGGCAGATGGACTCTCCAGTGTCTCCTAAATACGTCTTATGGCTATCTGGCTTGGTGTTCTGGCGAAACTCCTACAAACTAGTGTTGGGGAGTCTCTGGCCCTTTTACCTGCCCTTGGAACCCTTTTGCTCCTGTTGGGTTGCCTAGTCCACCCTTGGTGTAGGGGGTAGTGCCCAGCCTTGTTCCATCTTGTTATGCCAGGCCTTGTTTGAGCAATGACCCTGGGAGGATTGTTCTTTTCTGGGAAGAAGGAAGAAGGGAATGGAGGTTGGTTGGTTGGGGGTAGATCTGAGGAAGAGAGCAGAAGGGGGAAGCTGGGAAGAGGGGAGGCATGGGGAGGAAGGGGGTCAGGATGTATTATTGTATGAGATAAGAAAAATAATTTTTAAACCCTAAATAATTAAATAAACATCCTTTTATGATATGAATTTGCATGAATGCCCAGTGCTGTCAGATAATAACTGTCTATTGAATTTCAAATTCTGTGGGTCTAAACTGTATTTCTGTGATGATTCCTCTAAAATTAATACTCAGAGCCACACTCATTTTAAAGAATGGGGCAGGAGTGCCCTCTTGTGACAACCTAAGTGCATACATTTGTCTGTACATATTTTCCAGTAACATATGAAACAGTTTGAAATCAAATAATTTTGCAAACATAAAATGTCCTGCATTGCTAAACCAATTTGTATCAGTACTTTTAAGTAAAAGAAGGTCAAAGTCTCAGAGGATTTGCTAATGTTAACAGACAATATGGATAATTCACACTAAAGTGTTCTCCCTTAAATTATACTGATAGCTCAAACAAAATCTTAGTGAAATGGAGGCTGATCACGGCTTAAACGGGTAGCAAAGATTCTCCTCTCCTACTCTGAACTGCAGACAAATTATCAGGACAAGAGGAAGTTTTATACCAAGGAAGTCACCTGAGTTATGCTTCCACCCCAAAGGTCTCACTGGATGAGGTGTCTGTCTGCTTTTCAAAGGTCAGTTGGTTTCATTCTGAACTACTATGTCAATTACACTTATGCTAAACAATTAATGATTGGACACAGTGGCTAAGAGCACTGGCTTCTTTTGCAAAAGACCTGCAGTTCAATTCCTAGAACACACACATAGATGGTTGCTAACAACCATCCTTAACTAGAGTCCCAGGGGATTTGATGCCCTCTTCAGACTTCTGCAGACACTGCACACACACAGTGCACAAACATCCATATAGGTAAAACACTTACACTTACACACATAAAAATAAACACATCTAAAGAAATTTTAAATGAAGTTAGGTGTGGTGGTGCACGCCTTTAATCCCAGCACTCAAGAAGCAGAGGCAGGTGAATCTCTGAGTTTGAGGTCAGCCAGGTCTACAGAGCAAGTTCCAAGACAGTCAGGGCTACACACAGAAACCCTGTCTTGAAAAAACAAAACAAATAAATAGATAAAAGAAGTGTAAAACATTTATTACTAAAAGATAAAGAATTTGGTACTTAGGTAAAAGAAAACTATGTTAGATATATTGGACTGACTTCAGAAGAGATATCTGACAAGGAATAAACTTTTTTTGAAACTGAACATGAACAAGAAAGATATGAAAAATAGAAAAATTCCCAGGTGTGGCAATGTATGGCTGTAATCTCAGCACTTGAGAGGCGAGGGCAGAAAAACCTGTATACATGAAGAAAGAAAAGAAGGAAGGGAAATAAGGGAGGGAGAAAGCCCTAGAAGAGCCCTAAATTCAAAAGCTAACTTTGACAGACTTACAATTGTAATAAAAGCATTCACCAACATGAAAAAAGATTCATAAAATATCCATTTATGAATACATTATGATAAGATTAAATCATTTAGATACATATCATCTCTTGATTTTATTCTCTAACAAACTTTTTGATTCAGTAACACTGAAAGGTATTTTTTCTCAGCTGTTCCTATTATTTATAAATATGTACATTTTATATATATATATACATGGAATGTGACTATGTCCATACCCTAAAATTAAATTGGGTCCATGTGACCCAAAAGTTTGACTCTCACTAAACATCATTCTGTAGCATCTGGCACTGACACATGGAAATATTTGAATTTTTTAAATTTATTATGGTGGAGGCACACACCTGGAGTTCAGAGTACAGCTATGAGGTCTCAAGGTTGTCAAGCATGGGTTGCCTTACCCACCATCTTACTGGCTTTGTATGAACCTGTGACACCTTAAAAGTAAATTACTCTGTTTTTGCTAGTACTGGAAATTGGCCCTAGGACTTCATGCATGCTAGTCAAGCACTCTACCACAGAGCTACTTCCCCCGGCTGCACTGCTGTTACATTGCTGCTTTCAACAAAACATTCATGCAGACGACTCTCTGAAATCCTCACCAAAAGAGGGCACTCCAGGACCATTTTAAATAAATGCAAATGTCGAGCTGCAAGACTGAATATTGATCTTCATGTCAACAAGATAAGGAATCTTCTATCTCATATTATTTTAGGTAGCTTTTTAACTATTCCTGAGCAATTATAACTATAATGAGCCCAAATGAATGTAAGTGGCCAATGTTTCTCTGAATTTTAAATTTTCTTTGAATTACAGCATTTCAAGTTGTAAACACTTCTGTTCTTTTCTAGTTTCCCATTGAAATTTATACAGGAATCTCTTAAATCATCACATTAATTAGGCAGATTTTTATATATAACTCTCCTAAGGACTCCAGGAAACACTGTAAATTACTAAAGTATCACTGGGCAGTAGTGGTACATGCCTTTAATTCCAGCACTTGAAGGCAGAGGCAGGTGTATCTCTGAGTTTGAAGCCAACCTGGTCTACAGAGTGATTTTCAGGAGAGTCAAGGTATACAGAGAAACCTTGTCTCAAAAAAAAAAAAAAAAAAAAAAAACCTTAAAAAAGTTACTAAAGTACCAAAATACATCTATTCAGATATCAGTTGATCAATAATTTTTAGGCATCCCTTCCTAGGCAAACCATGAATAAGTTCCAGGCCTTGAGGGGCCTATGTTTCACCCATTGAAAAATCAACAAATAGAAAATGAGAGAGGTGAGTGGGGACTATTGGATGGGAACTGTGGTTTAAGTAAGCTGGTGAAAGAAACCCACTCTGAGAAGGTAATGGCTAGGTCAGAACATAAAGGAGGAGTAAGCCAGGGAGAAGAGTGAAGAAAGAACAATCCATACCAGTTATGAACCCAGCAATGACAAGTTTAAGTCATAAAATAGCCTCACTTAGAGGAAGGGCCTAGGTGGGAGTGGGAAATATAATAGATTTTATGGGTTAATTAGGAGCAGGTGAAGGATCAAGTGGGAGATAGGGTAGAGGGAGAGAATTTGGGGAGAGACAGCTAGAACTGAGAGATGTTTGAGGGATTATATGGAAACCCAGGTCAGTGGAAACGTCCTAAAATATATGAAGATGTTCCTGAAGAGGTCTCCAAATAATAGGGGATTAGAGTCCAAACTGGCCATCTCTCATCACCAAACAAGGCTTCCAATACTGGGACCGGGTTGCATTCAATAGAGTTGTTGGCCAAAGGAGGTGCCATGAAAATCTTCCAAATAACCCAGGCTATTGCTAAGACAAAGGGTTGCTCTTTCAAACTGACAGTGGGGCCCCATTATTGAGAACAGCACCCACACATCTCATTGAACATGGAGAAATGGAGCTGGTGTCTACAAGGAGCCTTCACCCTTATGTTCTAGTGTCTTTGGTGTAAGAAGGTACTCTGCAGACTACCAAAAGAGAAGAATTAACACTAACCCAGCTTCAAAACCTTTCACCTACAATCTGTCCTGCCTGCAAAATGCTAAGCATTTTGCTAGGTCAATGGTGGCACAGAACTTGTGGGAGAAGCCAACAAATGTCTGACTCGACTAAAGGCCCACTCCTTGAGAAGGAACCCATAAGAAGGGACACATACCCCACACTACTTGAGTAACTCCGAACCAGAAACTAGATAGCCCAGAAACCTAGGTAAAACCAAACACTACTTATCTTTTAAAAAAATATATATATCAATAAAATGACTTCTAATGATATTCTGCTATGCCAATAGATCGGGACCTTATTCAGTCACCATCAGAGAAGCTTCCTTCAGCAGGAACAGATGGGAACAAATGCAGAGACCCACAGCTAGACATTATATGGAAAGAGCCTAAATAGGAAGTCTCCACCAAATCCCTCCCCTCAGAGTTCAGGGAACTCCCTGAAAGAAGAGGCAGAAAGCATATAAGAGCCAAAGGGGATGGAGGATGCTGGGAGAACAAGGACCTCTGAATCAATTAAGCAAGGTGATGGTCCTACAGGTCCTACAGGTCCTCTACATACATATTATAGGTTTTAGCTTATTATTTTTATGGGACTCCCAAAAGTGAGAATGAGTGGGTCTTTGACGCTTATATCTGCTCTTGGGATTCTTTTCCTCCTGTCGAGTTGTCGTGTCCAACTTTGGTATGATAGTTCTTGCTTCATCTTATTATATTTTATTGTGCCACATTTGGTTGCTATCTCTTAGAAGCTGTTCTTTTCCAAAGAGAGACAGAAAGGGTGTGGACCCTGACGGGAAGAGAGCTGGGGAGGAACTGAGAGGAGTAGAAGAAGGAGAAACTATAACCAAGATGTGTTGTATGAGAATCTATTTTCAATAAAAAGGAAGAAAGAAAAAATAAATGAAAATACCCTCACTTATCAGCAGAATGAAAATAACTAACTTGTGACCAAATTGGAGCATATATATCAGGCAGCCTGTGGCATAAGCTCTAAACAAAGGTGTTGTGGTTAATTAACTTTGATTGTCAACTTGACACACCTGGGAAAAGAGACCCTCAACTAAGGAACTGCCTCTATCAGACTACCCTGTATGCATGTCTGTGGGACACTTTCTCCATGCTAATTGATGTAGGAGAGCCTAGAGCACTGTGGGGAGTGTTATCTCTAAGCAGATGGGTCTGGGCTACAGAAGAAAAGTAGCTGAATTTGAGCCAGAAAGCAGCACTCTTCTGCTGTCTCCGCTTCAGTTCCAGCCTCTTGGTTTCTGCCTTGAGTTCCTGCCTTGGCTTCCCTTCACTTGGACTAGAAGAAGATTAACTCTTTCCTCTCCTAAGTTGTTTTTAGCCATGGCGCTTATCACAGGAAATAAAACGAAAACAAACACTACAGACCCTGGAAATATACTCTTCCCTGCGAGAGACTCAACCCTTCCCACCCTGCTAACACTCTGACGCTTACTCTCTGAACCTGGTGAGACTGCCAGAGGACCTGTGAGAGATCTTGCTTGGCACAGTGGGTGGCCTCAGGTTGAGAGCCTTCACCCACTTCCCCAAATGGACTCAAGGGTAGAACTGACTTCTCTGAGTCACTCAGTGCACAGCTGTCTGAAGCTGTGTCTGAAGCTGTCAAAGAGAAGAAAAGAAATTACTAGATCCAAAGAGAGGGTAACAGAGTGGATATATTCAAAAATTATATACGTGTATGAAAATGTCCCAATTACTCTATGTATAACGAATATATGCTACAAAATAAAGTGAAATTTTTCGAAATTTTTTAAAATATAAAAAAGAAACGTGTCCGGTTTAAATACTGGTAATAAATGGTTCAGACTAGGCAATATGGGCAATGCTGTCTAGAGCAGAACATCCAGGCCTCTGACCCATTCATTCCTTGTTTATGCCTAACATTAGCCAGCCTGAACTGGTTGATTTATTTCAACTCTAAGTCCATCTTTTAGGTAAAAAGAAACATTCATCTTACTTCTAGCATCGTAAGAAAATGGCAAATGTGGGCTGGCTACTATTGTGTGACAAAACTTCTCCTAAGGAAACGCAACACGTGTCTATTCATCCCAGATAAAGGAGTGTAATGTGAAAAATCCAAGCTCACTTCAGAGTTTTTAAAAACCCACCAATCACTGAGCTCAAACATCTACCATTCACTGAGCTCAAAAACCCACCAATCACTGAGCCCAAAAATCACCAATCCCTGAGCTAGAAATCCCACCACTCCCCATCCTGGAAAACTTCACCTTGGAAAACTCCTCCCCCTCAGAAAAACCTACATAAAGCCTGCCTTCTGTTTAGATTGGTGGTGCTTCTCTCACAAGCAGAGGCAGCCACCATCCTGTGTCTTTTCCC
This sequence comes from Cricetomys ansorgei, assembly GCA_026225945.1. Lineage (NCBI taxonomy): Eukaryota > Metazoa > Chordata > Mammalia > Rodentia > Nesomyidae > Cricetomys > Cricetomys ansorgei. The sequence goes on along the minus strand of JAMJFZ010001100.1, from coordinate 8,287,411 downwards.
AATAAATCCTCTTGTGTGAGATTTATTGTATGATATGACTTTGTGGTACTCCTTGGCTCCCAGCTGCCAGGATACCTTTCCTTTCAGAGTTTGCACCCTGGAACTCAGAAGTCTCCTATCCTCTCTGGCAGGCACCATCTCTGTGATGCATCCTCAGATAAAGCTGAAGCCTCACTAAGATTTGTGGAGCCTTTAAAAATGACATCTTAATAGACTAGGCATTTGCATTATGTCATATTGTGCTTACATTTTCATTTGTAGAAGTTTTAATCCACCTGTAATGTAAGAGGTAAGGGCAAGATGGAGCATGGCTTCTGAATTTACACATATTTTCCCTTTGTTTAACTTGTTTGTTTGCTTTTGTTTGTTTTTCAAGACAGGATTCCTCTGTCTTGCAACCCTGGCTGTCCTGGAACCTGCTCTGTAGACCAGGCTGACCTCAAACTCAGAGATCCACCTGCCTCTGCCTCCCCAGTGCTGGGATTAAAGGCATACACACTACACCCGGCCATAACATTTATTGAGTATCTCATATGTGCATAGTAAGAGCTTAGTGTTCAATGAATGAATAAAAATTCAAAGAGGATCGCTAAAGAATTGGTTTCATGGTTAATAGTACTTGTCACTCAGAGGACCCAGGTTTAGTTCTCAGCACCTGCATTGTAGGTCACAACCATCGGTAATTCCAGTTATAGGGAATTCAGTTCCTCCTTCTGACCTCCTCAACACTAGGCATGCACATGGTGCACATGCATATATTCAGGCAGAACACTCACAGGCATAAAATAAATCTTTAAAAATTTTTAATTAAAAGGGAAATGTTGAAAAAGACCGAATCAAGCTATAGGAGCAGTGTACAGTGTGTGGCTAATATCTAAAATATACAAAGAACTCAACTAAAAAAAAAAACTGGAAATCAAGAAAACAACCCAATTTTAAAAAATAGAGTACAGATCTAAACAGAGAATTCTCAATAGAAGAGACAACAAATAGCCAAGAAACACTTAAAGAAATGTTCAACAGCCTTGGCTATCCAGGAAATGCAAATCAAAACTTCTTTGAAATTTCACCCTGTACCAATTAGAATGACCAAGATCAATAAAGCAAATGACAGCTCATGCTGGTGAGAGTACAGACTTGTACAGCCACTATGGAATTCAGTGTGGTGGTTTTTCAGGAAGCTGGAAATCAATCTACCTCAAGATCCAGCTATACCATTCTTGGATATATACCCAAAAGATGCTTCATCCTACTACAAAGACACTTGCTTAATCATGTTCATTGCAACTTTATTCAAAATAGCTAGAAATTGGAAACAGCCTAGATGTCCATTGATGGATAAATGAGTAAAGAAATTTATACATTTATACAATGCAACATTACTCAGCCATTTAAAAAATGAAAGCATAAAATTCACAGATAAATAAATGGAGCTAGAAAAAAATCAGCCTGATTGAGGTAACCCAGACCCAAAAACAACAAATATGGTATATTTTCACTTATACGTGGACATCAGTTGTTAAGTCTTCAATAATCAAGCCACAATCCATATAACTACAGATGTTATATATAAAGTAAAGGACTAGAAGGGAGGGAGGGATCTCAATAGAAAGGAGAAATAAGAGGTAGATATGGATGGATGGGAGGGAAGATGCTGGAATGGGAGCATCAAATGGGAAAGAAGAAGAAAGAGGAAGATGAGAACTGGAATATGAAGAAGGACAATTAAAACTAAGAGCCATTTGAGTTATTGAATGGAAACCTAATAAAGTAGAAGCCATCTAAAATATATACATATGTATAAAATATATACATATATACAGGTTATCTAAATGAAATCAGCAACTAATAGGAGAGACAGAGCCCCAACTAAATATCTCTTATCACCAAATAAAGCTTCCAATTCTGGGAATGGGTTACATCTAATCAAGTTGTTGGCCAAAGGGGCCCCATGAGCCCTAAGGTTAGCCTGGGCTACACCATGAGATCTTATCTCAGAATTGGGGAAGAAGGCTTCTGGTCAGATGGCAGAGTAGAAGCTGTCTCTGTGTGGCCTGGAGAAGAAAGTGTTGGTATTAGACAAACTAACTTTATCCCAAAAGAGAAAGGGAGGAAGTGCTTCAGAAATTTACAAAAGTGAGGACAGCTGTAAAGTTTGGAGACAGAGGGTCAAGGCATCAAGAAAAATGTCAAGCCCCCAGCTCCAGCCACACAGCTCCCAGGATGGAAAGAAGCAGAAACTGCATCAGAAGGTAAACCAGATGGTCCCAGTGAAAGGCCAGAGTGCTGCTTTCAGGAAAAGCCCCAAGTCCCCTAAGTTTCAATCCAGTTGTAGGTTTTGATGAGTCAGGGATTTCTCCAGCAAGATGAATCATCAGCAAAGTGGATTCTCAGTCAGTCACTCTATATAACTCAGAGGACAATGACGAGGCACCATCCTCACAAGGAATTTACAGTTTAAAACTGACGTGAAGGTCTGAAAACAGAGAACAATCACAAGTCAGGACACCTAAATTAAACTCCCACAGCCCACTGAGTGAAAGACAGTCCTGAGAGACATGTATAGAGTGCAAGAAGATTAGACATTGACAAGCCCTAATTGCATACATCAGGAGGCTCAGCACTGGCAGTGAAGTATATCAGGAAAGACAGACCTACCCTCGGTGGCCAGGAACTGACTTCATCAACAGAATAATTCCAAAGAATGAGGTCAGTGGGTGGATCAAATGCTGGAGCCAGCATTCTTCCTGAGGTTCACTGCTACAGGTTCAGAAATTCTGAAGCTCCAGAATATTTAACAGCCAAGACTGTTCACTGCTTCAACAAGGTGATTAATGCTTAGTAGGTTTTGAAAGTACCAGGAGAGATGCATTTGGTCCGATCTCAGTGCTGTGGTTGCTCTCCTCACTCCCAATGCATTTAGGAAACACCTCCTTGCAGAACATTTGCCACCCTGAGGGCAGGAACTGTGGCAAATCTAAAGGGTAAGAGAAGCTGTCCAACTCACAGATTGTAAGACTAAGTATTCTGCAAAGAACCCTGGTATTTAAAGAAGGAATATTATGGAGTAAAGGCAATTTAGTACATATCATATGCTTGTCCTGTACAGGCTCATATCCAGAAAGACCAAAGTAAACAAATTCAGCGCACCCTCCCCAGTTCCCAGAAAGAAAACACTTCCACATTTCTTTTTTCTGTTTTTCTTTTTCCCCCTTGTATATTCCCTTTGTTCATCTTTTTTAACTATTGTTTTAGTTGTATTTTTACTTTATTAGCTTTTTTAAACTTCCATTCTTTTCTATTCCCCTTCATATATTCATCTCAGGTTGTTCGTTCCTTATTTATTTATTACTGGACAGTCTTTTTTTCTTTTCTTTTCTTTCCTTTTCTTTTGGTTCCCTGTTTCCCCTCCCAGTTTACTCTGACTGGTGATTTAAGGATACAGTCCATTCATGATTGGGAAAACATAGAGACAAGATCAATTTTGACTATGCCAGTAGAAGCATAAGGCTGCTTGCTAACATCTGGGCAGACCAGGAAAGCAAAGAAAAGGAAAAGCCAGTGCTCTTTCTGGCTTTCCCTTTATTCCATCTTACTCAGTCTGGACCCTTAGACCATAACGTGTTGCCATTTACATTCAGGATGTGTTTTCACAACCCAGTGTGAAAACCCTTTCAGACAAGTCCAAAAGTGTATCTCCTAGAAGATTCAAAATCCGTTTAAATGACAGTACAGACTAACCATCACAACAAGCCCAACCCCTATCAACTTGATGGCAAGGGAGGAGAGGGGAACAAGACAAGAGAAGAGAAATCTGAATGAGGGACTTTTATTTATTTAATGCAGTAGTTCTCAACCTGTGGGTTGCAATCCCTTTGGGGACTGGAATGATCCTTTCACAGAGGCTGCCTAAGACTATCTACATATTAGATATTTACATTAAGTTTCATAACAGTAACAAAATTACAGTTATGAAGTAGTGATGAAATTAATTTTATGGCTGGGGGTCACCACAGCATGAGGAAGTATATTAAAAGATCACAACTTTAGGAAGGTTGAGAACCACTGATTTAGTGTCTGTGTGCAGAACATAGAACACGTATGCAGCATATATGTGGAGACCAGAAGACAAACTGCAGATTTGGTCCTCGCCTTCCACCTTCCTGAGGGAGGATGTCTTGCTGTTTCTACTGCACAGGGTACTCTGAGCTAGCCAGTCTTTCTCCTGTCTCCACTTCCCAAATCCTAGTGGAAGTTCAGGCTATTGTAGGTGTATAGAACTGGATGTTGATTTTTTGCAAGTGTTCCAGAGAGAGAACTCAGGACATCAGTCTGACAAGCGCTTTTACCTACTGAGACATTTCCCTGGGCCTAGAATGGTAGACTATTTGGGAGACAGAAAGTCCAACAAGAGAAGAAAGGGAGCATGAGGAAGGACAATGAGGGATGGAGAATGCAAATAAGAACAAATAATATGTGTGTATGAAAAAAATCATAATGAAACACATTTCTTTGTGTGTTAATCAAAAGCACAATTTAAGATAATAGCCAAAAAGTATCCAAAACCAAGAATAATAAAACCTGGGCATTATCTCCATTGTTTATGCAATAAGATTAAAACTGGATGAATAAGGCTTGTTGTTTTATGGGCTCCAGAACTCACGCTACAGGCTGCCTAGTGCATATGCCCTGCTCTGGTCATAAATTAAGTATTGTCACTTTGCTTAAAAGTGAGATCACTTTATGATCCTTTATGATTAGAATTTGTCAGCACTTTTCTTAAATAAGACCAAGAACTTGCTAAAGATTACATATGAAGTAAATAATTAAATAGTACAAAATTTTTGTTGTTTTGGGCAATTCTTTGAACTGTGGCTGTTATATAATCTTTCTAAGCATTCCAAGTTGACCTGGAATTCACTGTGTAGCTGCCCTTGAATAGCTCCCTATGGTCCTGTTCCACCATCACCATCCACCCCAGTACTAAGATTACAAGTGTGAGCCACCACACATTGCTGATAATTTTCAGAAACTGCCTAAAATATAAACATTTGTCAAGGTCTGGCAGTGGCGTGCACCTTTAATCCCAGCACTCGGGAGGCAGAGGCAGGTGGATCTCTGTGAGTTTGAGGCCAGCCTGGTCTATAGAGCGAGTTCCAAGACAGCCAGAGTTACAACAGAGAAACTATGCCTTTAAAAAAAGAAAGATGATTGATTGTTTCGGTTTTTTGAGACAGAGCTTCACTACGCAGCCCAGGTGGCCTTGAACTCAGTCCTCCTGTCTCAGCTTTCATTTCATTGCAAATGTGTGCTACCATATCCAGTTAAAATCATCTTTCAGATTGTGTCAGAATACCAGGAAGTCTGCTGTAAAACTGCCTCTTCTAGAAATGGCCGCATAAATAAGACCCAAACAATGACAATAGATATTGTGGTGGTTTGGATGAGATTGATCCCATAGGCTCATATATTTGCATGCTTAGTCCATAGTTGATGAGCTGTCAGGAAAGGATTAGGAGGTGTGACCTTGTTGGAGGAGGTGTGTCACTAGGGGTGGGCTTTGGCAGTTCAAAAGCCCATGTCAGACCCAGCCTCTCTCTCCCTCCTTCCCCTCTCCCTCCTCCCCCTCTCCTCCCTCTTCTTCTCAGCCTGATGATACCTGTGGATCAGGATATGAAGCTCCCAGCTACTGCATCACACATGCCACCATGATGATAATAGACTAAACCTCTGAAGCTGTAAGCAAGCCTCCATCATAGTGTCCTTTCACAGCCCTGAAACAGTGACTAAGATGGGAAATCTCACCCATAGACAAAGAGCTACAGGTAGTAGTAGCCTTTAATCCCAGCACTGGGGAGGCAGAGGCAGGCAGATCTCTGTGAGTTCAAGACCAACCTAATCTATAGAGTGAGTTCTAGGACAGCCAGAGTTAAAACAGAGAAACCATGTCTCAAAAAACCAAAAAAAAAAAAAGAACTACAGACAACTAATGACTGCTGGGAGAGAAAAAAATCAATCTACCCTAGAAGCGAGGCCCTGATTTGTTATCCTATGCAAAGTAGTCAGCCCTGAAGCCATATGCACACAACAAAAACAGACTCAGCAGGTTACATTTACATATTGTGCATCTATATAAATATATTCGCGTGTGTGTATGTGTGTGTGTGTGTGTGTGTGTATGACAATATTAATCAAAGAAAAAGAGGCTATCAATTTGAGAGTGAGGTGGAGGACACGGGAGAGGTTGTAGGAAAGGAAACGGATGGGCAGGGCTAGAGGGAGGAAAGGGAAGGGGAAAGTGATTTAATTATATTTTAATTTAAAATGTACTAAAAAATTAAAAAGCCATTTGAAAAAAATATAACTTAAATAAATAAAATAATCTTTCAGTTATAACTCCCTAATAATTCACAGGAAGATCAAAAGAGCGCTCGTTGTTCAGACTTGTGTTTGCTCTCAGCCACTTTCATAAGCACCAGTCTCCCTATGCCTCTCCTGGGGCAGCAAGAGTCTAGTCATAGTTCACGGGTCCCTCCCATTCATGGCCCATCCTTCCTTCTGGACTTCATCCCACCAGGCCAAACTCTTTCTTCCCAGATGTCTGTTTTGGCTTTTGTTTTGGCCCATATTATCCGCCGCTTTTTGAAATCAGCTGCCTTTGCAAAATAATTTTTTTTCCTCAAAGCTGGTCCAGCAAGGAATTACTTTATGCAATTGACACTTCTTCTGAGGAGTAAAGAGCATTTCTGGTTTTTAAAAAATGCTTAGACAATTATCATATAAAGTTTAGCAGAATTAAGAATGGTTCTAGGGCTGGGTAGTGGTGGCCTACGTCTGGGTGCACCTGGGAGGCAGAGGCAGTCAGATCTCTGAGAGCTCGTGGCCACCCTGGCCTCCGGAGTGAGTTCCAGGACAGCCAGAGTTACAACAGAGAAACTGTCTTAGGAAAAAAAAGAAGGAAAGAAAGAGAGGCGGGGGGAGGAAGGGAGGGAGGGAGAAAAGAATTGATCTAGGAAAGTCAAGTTAGGTAAGAGGGCATATGAATCCAACTAGGAAGTTAATTGGATGAGCTTACTTCTGTGGAGGCGTGAAGTAGAAAACAACCTAGTATGGGTCAGGGAATGAAGAAGTAAGTTAGGAATTGATGCCCATGAATGTGGGGGGGGGGGGAAATTTGCTTCAAGAAGGTAGTTATCCTGTGTGTTATAAAGTCCTGGGTTCGATTCCTAACACATACACACACACAAGCAACAACAAAACCAACTTAGCTGGGAAAAACAGAAGCAGGGGTTGCAGCTTGTTATCAAGGAAAGGATAACGGACACTTGGCTTCACATAGAGGGAAAGGAGAGTCAGACACAACTAGCTATTGACTTGATTTATGAACGAAAACTTTGCCATTCCTTACAAATAAGATAACCGGTTCTGATTTTGTTTTAAATGTAGATGTTCCTCAGCACTACAAATTACGGTGGAGAAAGTTTATTTTTAAAAGCCTTAGAGAAGCAGTATAGTACAGAACATCTACCAGACTCAGTTTTTAAAAAAAAAATCTTGATAAAAATAAAGAGCCACTGCTGGAGTTGCTGTTTATGGGATACTCAAGGCCAGCTCAGATTACTAGGGCCCTGTGCCCTTACAAAGAAGGCCACTGCAGAATGCTAGGTCTCATGACCTGGGATGCAGATTACAACCATGGATGCACTTGGGGCCCCTGTCAGCAGTCCAGACCTGATGGGAAAGGGGCACAGAGAGGCCTATGAAACCAAGATGATCATCAGTTTAACAAGAGTCACTTATGCGTGTGATGTCACTTTTTGAAGCTTCGCATTCGTGATCCATAAATGGTTTAATCAGAGCGACTTCTCAGGGCTGTGGAGAGGATTAAATAACATCATGCTTGCAAAGTTAAATAACACCATGCTTGCAAAGTTACCAGGCCTGGTCGGCAAAGCACACCCAGGGTCACTCCCAGACCTCCGGCAATGAAAACCCCGAAGAGCTAGCAGTCAATGGGATGCAGACTGTCCATCTTCAGCACTGCTGCCCCAGCAGCTACAGGGCCAAAGCCAGAGCGTCCTACCTAGGTGAGACCCTACTTGGCAGTCTTGCAGGCACCCGGCCCACCTATCAGACTTTAACCCCTCCTGGATGAAAAATTGTAACAGAACTAAAAGAATGGGTACCACAACATCAAGGATCTCTCTAACCACCAGAGACTGCGAGACCACCCCCCACCCTCACCCATCCTGGAGGCCAGCATAGGAACCAATAGGTTACTGAGGAAGAACAAATACATTGATCTGCCACTCCTGGTCTTACAGTGAGAAGCCGCTATTTGATTCCCAGCCAGAGGCGACAAGCGGGGAAGCGTCTTGAATAAACACGGAATGCTATCAAGCTCCACACACTTTTCTGGACACCAGCCAGCCTCCCCTAGTGGTGTTCACTCCCTTTGGCCCCAAGGAAACCCCACAGCCCGCCATTCACCCAGCCAAGCCTCCATGACAGATCCTGGGGCTTGGCAGGGTCCCAGAAGTTGTCTATCCTGTTTTGTTTTGTTTTAATCAACTTGACACAAGCTAAGTCATCTAGCCAGCAGAACTTCAATAGAGAAAAATGCTTTGCTCAGATTGGCCTATAGGCAAATCTGTGTAGTTTTCTTGATTACTGATTAATGTAGGAGGTCCAAGCCCACTGTGGGCCTTAAGCATGTTGGCCTGGGTTAAAAAAAAAAAAAAAAAAAAAAAAGCAAAAAAGCTGAGCAAGCCATGGAAGTAAGCTATTCCTCCATGGTGTCTGTGTCAGTACCTGCCTCCAGGTTCTGCCTTGAGTTCCTGTCCTAACTTACCTTCATGGTGGACTATAAAACTATAATTTGAGATAAACCCTTCCCTCCCCAAGTTGCTTTTAGTCATGATGTTTATCACAGAAATAGAAAGCAAACTAAGACATTGTCCAAAGATGGGTTAGATACTCCCTGCCCTCAGAATAGGTAGGGTTTCATAATGCCCAACTACAGACATTTTCTCCCTCCCTTGAATCTTAGTCTGACCTATGGTTAAGTTGCAGTCAGAGATATTTAAATAGAGATTTTTTGGAGAAGGACTTTAGGTAAATCCCCTTTAAAAGAGAAGCACTCAACAAACTGAGCTATATCCTGCTTAGTTTAGCATAAGATGTTTTTTGTTGTTTGTTCATAAGGGACAGGGTCACACATAGCTGAAGCCTCCAACTCACTACATACTCTAAGACTGGCCTTGAGCTCCTGATGCTCCTGCCTCCACCTCCAAAGCACTGGGCACTACAGCTATGTGCGACCATGCTTAGCTGACATAGTACTTTTTTAAATGACAGACTTTTGCCAGATTTCAAACTTAGCTGAGACTGCTCTGCTCAAACATACAGTAGGGAATCTCAGTAGACACCTGCCAAGTATCAGTTAGGGGCCATCTTAGTGAAGTAAGCTGTTCTATTTCCTCTGACTTTTAGATTTTAGATAGTGTAATGTTTAGTTTTAATTGTCAGCTGGACACAGCCTAGAACTGCCTGGCAAGAAAGTTTCAGTGAAGGATTGATCAGCTAGAACAGATGGTGGCATACACCTTCAGTCCCAGCGCTTGGGAGACAGAGGCAGGCAGATCTCTCTGTGTTGAAATCAGCACGGTCTATAGAGAGAGTTCCAGGACAGCCAGTACAAGAACAAAAGTTATGTTTTTAATTACTGTGCCTTAGAGATCTATAAAACAAGGACAGATGAGTTTCTAGAATGCTGGATGAAGGCTGTTCATGTGAGTTACAAAAAAGAAATAATCCTGTAATTCCACTTGCCAAAGGACAGATAACTTCCTGGAATGTAGGGTGAGGGCTATATAGATTCCATTTGGTTAATCCAACCTCACTAGATGTGCTCCAAATATGTTGGATATACTAAGTCACTTGTAGGGGAGAGAGAACCCAGACAGGAAGTGATTTAGGATATATGCTTGCCCCTGATTGGACCTGGTGGGAAGTGTATAGCCTTATGGGTTCTGCCTTTATAAGTATCTCTTTCTCACAACTAGGCGCCAATTTGTGGGAACTCCAGGGTGTGTCAGGACACTCCTTGGGAACCTCAGAATGGACCTTGTCAGAGTCTATCATTCCTGGCCAGTATTTAATTAATTTAATTAAAGTTTGTTTCAAATTTGGCTCAAAATTGTGGTGATGGCCTTATTTTCAACCTGTGGGATTTACACCATGGCTACAGAGGAACTGTCTCAAAAAAAACAAAAATGAAAAGAAGAAAGAAAGAAGAACAAAAGGAAAGAAGGGAGTTGAGTACAAGCCAGACAGTAAGCCAGTAAATGGCATTCTTTGATAGTTTCTGCTTGAGTTTCTGTCCTAACTGCAGTAATAGGTTTTTACATGGAAGTGTGAGACTAATGAACTCTTTCCAAATTCCTTTTGGTAGTGCTGTTCAAGAACAGAAAGTAAACTAGAACACCATCTAATGCACCAAGAACATGCCCATAGCTTTGTAACCTGTGAAGAGCATGCAGTATCTTAACTGGAATTCTACTAGGTATTTGAATGACAGAGTATTTTTTAATGCAGTATGAGAGGTTCCCATATCAACTGTGCACTGGAATGACAGTTCCATATCTGTAATATGTACCCTTGTCAGTGAAGCGCCACATCAGTCAGCCTCCTGAGTTTGTTTTCCACATTCACATAAGGCCTATGTCCCAGTTATTACACTCTGGATTTTTTAATGTCACATGCCTGGGACTTACTGATATCACATGACTGTTGTATCTCATTAAGTCCTCATGATTTTGTCCACATTTGTGCATGAGGTGGATTTTTATGACATATGCTATGGAAAACTGAGCAGGCAATTGTGACCATTCTCTGAGCACTTGCTAGCTCAGTTTGTAAGTTTCATTTTATGCCTCCTTTTAAATGTTTCTTTGTCCTGGGCTGTAACATAAAGAACAAAGTGATATGTTTTCTGTTTTCAGGGTGTTACCATGGGTTTTGTTTCGTGACCTATTTATTAATTTTTTTTAGTGATTTTTTAAAATTTTATGTGTATTAGTGTTTTGCCTGTATGTATGTCTGTGTGAGGGTCCAGAACCACTGGAACTGGAGCAGACATTTGTGAGCTACCATGTGGGTGATGGGAATTGAACCCAGGTCCTCTAGGAAGAGCAGCAATTATTCTTAACCACTGAGCCATCGCTCCAGCCCAAACTTATTAATCTTAATCAGAAACCATCAGAAACATATTAGCTCATATGTGAGGCCCCTATCTACAAAATACCTACTAGGGAGTTGCTATTGAAACTAGCCTGTATATACACCATTGTTATATAGCACTTGGCCCGAGGTAGAATGTACTAAACTGGTTTCAGTCCTAAGTTGGTCATCCTTAGTGTCTTAATTAGTGTTAGTGTTGCATATTCAAACCCTAATAGACCCTCATTATGTATACCAAGCTAACCTAAACTTGGGATCTTTTTTTGTTTTGTTTTGTTTTGTTTTTTGAGAAAGGGTCTCTCTAAGTAGTCTTGGCTGTTCTAGAATTTGATATATGGGCTAGATCCTCACAAAGATCCTCCTGCCTCTGCCTTCTGTGCTGGGATTAAACGTGTTTGCTGTGGAGGGATCCAGCCTTTTCCACAATGGGTTCACGGAAACTCTATGCAGGAGAGAGTACAAGCACAGGAAAAAGGAGGAAATGAAAAACGAACAGGGTAGTTCGTTCTTTATGGGACCCAAGGAAATGACACGCATGATCACACTTTAAAATGACACGTGGAACACACTTTGGGTATTGGGGTATTGGGGCTCCAGCAGTTTGCCACCATGCCCAGCATTTGTAATCCTCTTGCCTTATCTTCCTGGAATGCATCACACCTGGCATCCATCTGCAGTCTGACAGGCTCCATTAGCAAAGCCTGGGGTTTTTTTTTTCCATGTTTTATGACCTTTGGAACTTATAAAGGTGGCCATGTTTTGGGCAATACTGATGAATGGGGCCAAAAGAATGCCCAGATAGAATACATGCTATCTGCACTATCCAAACTGACTCAGTAACCAGGGATCTTCCTTATTATTTATAGATGCTTCCAAGGACAGCAGCAATTTTTGTTTGATTTTATCAATATTCCTCTGACTACTTGCCTAGAATTCTTCCTCAAAATGCATCTGTCAAACAGGTCCCTGTATCTTATCAGGGTTGAGGGCCCAGGCTACATTTGTCATAGCTCTGGCTGGGGTATTTGTTTGTTTTGGTTTGTGTGTGTATACCTATGAGACAGCTTTTTCTATGTAGCCATGGCTGGCCTGGAACTCTCTATGTATACCAGACTAGCTTTGAACTCACAGGGAATCTGCCTGCCTCTGCTTCCCAAGTGCTGGGACCACCACCAGGCCCAGGCCACCTCCTGAATTTTTATTCTCATCCATTGTACTAGTCTATCCTCATTGACAGAGAGGCGGTCTATATCCCACTTGATGCAACCAGATGGAAGACAGCACCTTGGTCAGCCTGACACTTCTCAGGGAACTGACACTACCCTGAAATGCTAGACTGATGAGATCTGTGTGTCCTTTATGCTGTGGTGATTCTGTTTCTGTGCAAACCTGTTCATCAAGTAACACCGGAGTAGCAGACCCATTATGTGGTCCACGCTAAGAGTTATAGATGTCAAGGTCACCAAGAAAGCAATGCCTCACAAGGATCATTGCTTTCCCCACATAAAGAAGACATAAAGATTAGTCAACAGTGAGTATCAGCCCCTCAGGCCGACAGGTCTTGCCACGTAGCAGCCTCACAGTGATGGTTCATATGAATTGCTCTTGGGTTGTAGCCAAATGAGCTCTTTTCTCTTGACCAGGGACAGATATACAGCAGTGGGATTGATCAGGTGCTAGAAGATGCACATCCTTGAAGCAGAATAGAGAAGTATTTGTAAGCCCTGGAGCAGGGAAAGTTATTGCCAAAGACAGTGATATTCCCAGCATAGTCTGTGAGGACTTCATGACTCCATGCAAAAAAGAAAATGTTCTGCGCTCAAGCAAATCACACTCTTACATAGCCATAAATGGTGGACAGGCTGCACATGATTTTCCTCTGCCAACACCTGCCTTCTCTTCTGTTTTAACAGATGAAGTGTTCTTGTTTCAACCAAAGACTTCTCTTCTATTCTGGGAAGCAGTTCTTGTCTTTTCAGAGATTTGGCTCCTGGAATCTTACCACTTTCCCGTACAATGTCCATGTCTAGTATCACCCACTTGTAAAGGCAGTCCTTTCACCTTTCATTCCTCTATATCTGCTAATCCACACCTGCCTTCTCACCTCCATCTTACCTCAGCCTTCTTCAAACAACCATCACTGCTATGCTACTGAGACTATGGGATGGCACCAGTAGTATTTACATTGCCAAGTCCAATGACCGTTTCTACTAGCAAACTTAACATTTTAGAAGCATTCGATTCAGTTGACCTATTTCTCACTGAAACTATTCAATTCTGGAAAATCACATTCTCCAATTTTCCCCTATAGGGGTCTCCTTGGCTAGCTTTTCGTCCTCGGCTGGAACTCTTCAGTGTTCCAGGGCCCCATACTGGACTTTCTTGTGTTCTCTATTTATATTCTTCCCCTGATGGTCTCTCTCCTGTCATACTTTAAATTATTTTCTTATGCCAGTGACGCTCAAGTCCTAACCTTGCCTCTGAACTTCAAACTCACATATCAAACTGCCTTCATGTTTCCACAAATATAAGACATTTTCTTTTCTTGAATTCATTAACTTTACTGGTTTTTTTTTGGGGGGGGTGTTGTTTTGCTCTTGTTTAATTTTCATAAGATTGCCAGGTACCTGTCTTACCAAGAAACCTAGCATTCATTGTGTAGTTCAGATCTGAGGTAGAGGGGGGGGTCACTATACTGACAAGACAGGATTCTTGAATCTTTAAGGCTATTTTTCTGGTTTGAAATAAGTGAATTGAGCCTATCCTGCTTAACTTAGTGTATATATTTTCCAATGATTTAACTGAGAGCTGCAATAGTATTTATCCCACACACTTATTATATAACCATCTTCTTATATTATAGGTTGTATTTGTTAACTACAATCTTTTACCCTCAATTTAGGCTAAGAGAAAGGAATGATGAAAATTTTTGCCACTTTTGCAGCAGCCTTGATATAGAATGAGAGAAAGGTAGAAACCTTCACAGCCTTTTTTAGGCTGTCCTAAGCTTGAAAAGGACTAGTTGATAGTGAGTCAGAATAGTATCTCAGCTCTATTTTAAACTCAATCTCTCCAACCTTTGTTCTTTTAAGAATCAACACACTAAGACAGACAACCCAACCAACAAACCACCAACCAACACGGGGCTTCAGACCTTTTATATCCCCCTTAAGCAATAGTTCCTATAATCCCAAGTGGCACACAAGAACAAGCCACAGGTGCCAGAACTACTGCACCTAACCAAATTATAGCCACCTGAATCAAGCATTCCAAATCCTATCCATAAACATCTACCACACCTGGGGAGGGAACGTAAACCTAGTCAAAACACCATTTTGCGTTTTTAAAGACACCAAAATAACACAAACTTCCTTCAAGTGTTCCGCTACAATAGGTACTATGTTTTCCAAAGCTGGCTACTGCTGCAAGATGGCTGCATACACTGCAGTACTACTCCCTGGCCACTGCTATTGTATTAGCCATCAGCCAGAGTCCCTAATAAGCATTTGTCCACTGGCTGTTCTGTAGTCCACTTTTCTCTTGGAGTTCAGTTTTATACTTCTGATGGCCCATTGGATAAATGTAGCCAAATGATACATCTAAAATTTAACAGAAGCAGGCTGGGGAGGTTGCTCAGCGCTTCAGAGCACTGGCAGCTCTTCCAGAGGACCCGGATTCAATTCCCAGCACCCAGCTCACAAACACCTATTATCTCCAGTCCCAGGGGATGCAACCCCTCTTCTGGCCTCTGTAGGCACTGCACACACGTGGCACACAGACATATATGCAGGCAAAACACCCGTACTCATTCAAATAA
Source organism: Cricetomys ansorgei (assembly GCA_026225945.1). Classification (NCBI taxonomy): domain Eukaryota; kingdom Metazoa; phylum Chordata; class Mammalia; order Rodentia; family Nesomyidae; genus Cricetomys; species Cricetomys ansorgei. The sequence continues at coordinate 8,272,353 of JAMJFZ010001100.1, read as the reverse complement.
AAAGTTTTTTGTTTTTTTTTTTTTGAGACAGGGTTTCTCTGTTTTAACTCTGGCTGTCCTGGAATTCACTTTGTAGAAGTGGCCTCAAACTCACAGAGATCTGCCTACTTCGGACTCTTGAGTGCCGGGATTAAAGGTATGCGCCACCACCACCTGGCACTAAATTTTTAAAAATTTAACAAAAGCAAAATTGCATCATCCTCTTTTCCTTGACCTCAAACTTCTGTGAGTCACTAGGACTGTCTTTCTTTTCACTGTCAGAGTCCACTCTGCCTCCCTTCTGCTCCCACAGTTCATCATCATATCCTGCCATTTCCTCAGCAATAGCACGTTTTGCTGACATGAGACTGGAGTCACAGTAATTTGGAAATATTAGGCAACTCAGATCTCCATGCATCTTTTTCCTCATTTTTAAAACAAGATGTGGGACTGGAGAGATGGCTCAGGAGTTAAGAGCACTAGCTGCTCTTTCAGGGAATCCGGGTTTAATTCCTAACACCCACATAGCAGCTCACTACTGTCTGTAGTTCCTATTCCAAGGGATCTGACACCTTCACACAGATATACATGCAGACAAAACACAAATGCTCATAAAATAAAAATAAATATTTTAAAATAAGATGCAATAGTTTGAATTTTAAGTGTCTTCCAAAACCCGGTGTATTAGAGGCTTGGTCCCCACGTTGGCAATACTGGAAAGTGGTTGTATTTTTTTCCATGACTATAATAAAATACCTTTATTCACTAAGCCATCTCACCAGCCCTGATTGCACTAGTACTTAAATTCTGTCTGTTCAAAGTTGAATGGAAATTTCCTGCTAAACCTTTAAGACCAAAGACTTTGGTGTTTTCTCTTTACATTTATTTTAAATTTTGATCTATATATGTGCTACATGTGTGCCGACCACTTCAAGGGCCACTAGAGGATGTTTGATTCCCTGGATCTAGAATTCTGACATGGTGCTGGAAACAGAATTTGGGTATTAAATGTTAACCAATGTGCCATTTCTTCAGCCTGGCTTTAGAGGTTTCATATCAGGTTTGAAGCATACTGCACATACCAGAACTTAATGAATATTTGTTGAAACAGTCATCACAGTAAAGATCTTATCTGAAAGTTTATTATACAGGAAATGAGCTTTTCAAATTATTGAACTCTACAAAGACACTTAACTTCAATATCATCATTCGGTTATTATTAAATCACTTCAAATACTTAGTAGCAAGTTCTTGACTATTTTAAGTCTGAGGACAAAGGCTTCCCTCAGATTTTCTAGATTTTTTTGTTTTTTATTTTATTATTGTGTGTGTGTGTGTCTATAATTTTCATGTGTGCTGTTGTCAATAGTGAAAATTTGGAAATCGATTAAATATATACATTCAACTGAATATGAATATCATGCTAGCTATAAAAATGTCATCTTAGCCGGTCAGTAGTGGCACACACCTTTCAATCCCAGCACTCAGGAGGCAGAGGCAGGGGATCTCTGTGAGTTTGAGGCCAGCCTGATTTAAAGAACAAGTTTCAGGAAAGCCAGGGATACACAGGGAAATCTTGTCTCAAAACTACCAAAACCCCAAAAAAGTTATCTCTATATACTGATATGGAAAGATGCTTAGTATATTCATGAAAAAGAAAAGTTAGCTGCACCAGAGCATACAAAGATTGCACACATGTGAAATTTGTAGATATATTTGTATATGCATTGAAATTTCAAAAATTGTTAATAATGGTTACTACTTGAGAGTAGTAGATTTGTAGTAAAAGTAGGGAGAAGATTCCCAGAGATGTGAGCACATTTACTTGCTCATATCCTTATGTACTGAAGGCGTTTTAAAAGCAATGTAAGAAATAGATAAATTTACATTGTACATTACCAATATTGTGAAAGAACAAACATAAAGCTATTAATTATTTTGCCACCTAGGAGAAATTTCATCTTTACTATTGCCTTTTGCAGGAGTTCAATCATTGGAGTTTTCTGAAAGCTACCACACACATTTACTCATTTAACAATTACTGACACCTACTTCACCATAAGCAAGTAAAGAGCAAAGCACGAAACCACAGGTGCTCCTCGTACACTGAAATAAAAACTGACGACAAATGAACACAATTTTAATTAGTGATAAATGCCACAAAATAAAGACCCGAGTTTCCAAACGCTTATTCAAATGTAGTATTTGCATTCATTCATACACACTAATTACTGAAGTTATTTTTGATTTTTGTTCATGTTTGTTTTTCAAGGCAGGGTTTCTCTGCTGTAACTCTGGCTGTCCTAGAACTCACTCTGTAGACCAGGCTTTCCTCGAACTCAAGATTCTCCTGCCTCTGCCCGGATTAAAGGCGTGTGCGACCACCAACCGGCTTCTTTTCGAATTTTAAGTTTGACGTTTGACATACTTTGACTACATTTATTCTAGTAGTATGAAACATAAAAAATAAATACAAATTTAAAAAAAAGGGAGGGCCGAGGGGCAGACAGGCGGATCTCTGTGAGTTTGAGACCAGCCTGGTCTACAGAGTGAGTTCCAGGACAGCCAGAGTTACAACAGAGAAACCCTGTCTCAAAACAAAACAAAAACAACGGAGGATAGCTGTGTGACCTTAGGACAACTGGCGGCTTTTGACTTGCTTCCTCCTCCGTAAAATGGAGTTTTTCACCTCTCAACCTCTCAAGATTGTCACACTACAACTGTCACTAATACCAGGTAACGGGGGATGGAGATGGCCCGGGCTGGGAGCCTAAGGAGGCGTGGTGCGAGCACGCCACAGCGTGGCCTTCTGCAGACCTGCGGCGCACGAAGGATAAACGCAGGGCTTTACGGTATTCGCCCGTGGAGTTCTGTCCGCCTAGGTCCCTCCAAGCTGAGGCGCGCGGTGCAAAAAGGCGCGCGAGCCACCGGGCCGGCTAGGCTCCTCCAGCAGCCACGCGCAAAGGCTGCCTGTGCGGTGAAGTCAAGCCCGCTCCCAGCCGCCGTCCGTCCTAGCCGACTTGGCTCGAAGCAAGCCGTGACCTCGCCTCCAACTGCGGCTGTTCATTTGAATTCTGGCGCCACTCCCACGCCACGTAGAACCCAGCCGCCCGCCAGACTTGGAAGAGACCGGTGGCGGCGTGCCGACGGGGATGCGCGCGGGAAAGGACGCGCACGCGGTGGGCGGGCGGGCGGCGCGCGCACCACGCCCCGGAAAGGGCCGGAAGAAAAGAGCTACCGCGCGCGCTCGCACGCGTTGCTTCAGGGTAAGGCCACGCCCCCACGTGCTCTCGCGTCCAATCGGTGCGAGAGGGAGGGGCAGCCTCGGTCTCAATCCACGGAGGCTATAAGAGGAGCCGCGGGAGCCGAGGCTCGTTCTTTTACGTCGGGAAGTTGTGGCCGCGTCTTCTCCTACAGGTGAGTGGGCGGTGTGGGACGATGATTGAGCGAGATACGGTGGCGCTGAGGGAAGTTGAGGGTTTCTTCTGTTCTGTGGAACGGCCTCGGAGGCTTAAGCTTAGAGTGCTGTTGAGAGGTTAGTCGGGGAAATGCGCATCTGCAGTGAGGAGGCCGGGGTTGGAGCAGAGGCCCGAGGAGATGGCTCAGCGGCCTGGCTGATCGCTGCAGCCTGCCAGGGATAATTCCTGGATTCTGGGTTAGGTGTGGTTTTCTCGAGGGGGAATCTGGTAATTTGTGTGTTGTTAGGAAACTGCTGGTGTCTCCCTATAGAAATAACACGACACTCCTCTCAGGAACAATGGCGCCATCATTGTCTGTGTCGTCCGAGCAGTTGCAAAGAGGTACCAAGGTAAGAGGCGTGCAGGTTTATTTCCTAATTGAGATTGGGAGGGTTAGAGCAGTGGGAAATGGTGACACGTGTGTTCCTTTTCATTAGATGGAGAATGAACAAAATCATACGAGAAATTTTGTAGCCGGGATTATGTAACTAAAACCTGACAGTTTTAAAAGGTGTGTATGTTTGATTTTTATTCTTAACGTGGAGTATATTGCATTTGCATTGTAAAAATATCACGTGTTGGAGTGTGAGAAAAAGCAATGACTAGTCACTTTTTTTGGAGGTATATGATTTAATACTTACAGTTTCTCCTACGCTTGCCACCTTAGCTTGGAGTGGTAGTCACAAACTAATTAAACAAACGGGTCCAAATGATGAATTCTGTCCTGAAGATGATTATCTGAAGAGAGATACATTGATAACATAGGGCTTTTTTTTTTAACGTGGTCAATGCTCGAAGTGGATCATAGTACATTTTTTTCTTTACCGTTAGTGAGTGCCAACCCGTCTGCCTACAGACACCAGCTGCCTGTAAAGCTCCGCTAGAGTGGGAACGCATGTGAGTGGACTTTTATTTTCGTATTTTTCTGTTGAACATACTGTTGGTCTGATCTATGATGATCCTATCCCGAATCTGAATTCCTGTTGAAAAACTATAATTACGGATCTGGCTTCTGAGATGGACCACTACAAAGGCGCTGTTATGTCTTGTTTTAATGTTGGCTGTGTTGTAATTACTGTGTTTCTTTTTCTAGGACCAATGGCGAGGGCTTGTCTGGTGTACAAGAATTAGAGCTGGTAAACATCAGAAAAGGCAGACTTGAGAAGAAAATGTACAGTGTTGGATACCAGGGGTTTGGAGTTCTTTGTTTTGAGGCAGGGTCTCTATATATGGCCTTGGCTGTCTGAGAACAATTCGCCTGCCTCCCAAGTGTTTGGGATTAAAGTGTGCCACTAAGACTGACTCTAACATGTATGGCAAAGCAATGCTAGAATGAGTTTCTTAATATGAGTCACTGCCTGCTCTGTTCCTCATCCTACTCCATTCTTTAATTATTCTGAAGATTAGGGGTAGGAGATGTCATAGAGCTTATTACTGAACAAGAATGCATTTCCACCCATGTAAACCAACAGCTTGATATTTTTATGAATTTTGCAATAAAAGCTCATTTCTATTAACTAATCTGTCCGTGTTGGGGTCAGCAGATTAAATATGTGATTGCCCTAGTAAATCTTTTGTTCTACTTAACGTAGTAATTGGGTTTTCAAGGGTGACATGTCCTAATTAGCATACAATCGCTCATTAGTAACAGGATGCATTGATCCTGAATTTTTTTTTTTTCTTGTCTTTGTAGACTAGGCTGGGCTCAGCTCTGGTTGTTAAATTTTCTTTTTGTGGTAAGTGCCAAAGTTTAAGCCCAGGTTCAGATTTTAGTTTTTAATTTATGTGCATTGGTGTAAGGGTATTAACCCTATGCAGCTGGAGTTAGCTGCCATGTGCGTGCTGAGACTTGAACCTGGGACCTTTGGAAGAATAGCCACTTAACAGCTGAGCCCATCTCTTCTGCCCCATTGATTTTTGAGAACAAGGTATTTACATTGTCCTAGTACTCAGGATGGAGGTGGCTCAGCTCTACCTCCAGTGTACTGGGATTAAAGACCTTGCTTTAGCTTCTTTCAGATTGTTGAGTCTGATAGAATTATATCTGTAGATCACTAAGCCTTTACAGAGTAGTGTCACTGCCCAGTTGCAGGTAATTCTGTGCTGTTGCTTTGAACTTCAGAATCCCATTCCCATTTGGCTTGAGCTTGGGTCTAGTCCAAAATGTCCTTTTCTAATACAGTGTCTTAAATGTTTTAACACCTAATAATTCAAAGTCTTATCCTGAGTTTTTATGACTAGGGAATTTTGTGTTCCTATGATGCCCAGTTCTGGTATAATTAAGGTGGACTTCATTTCTTGATGGTAAATCTTAACTGCCTTTGAGCTGGTTGTGAACACACATTCTTCATGGGTTCTTATGTAACAGACCAATACTGTGCTGTTGAAGCATGTTCTCAAGATGTCAAATATTCACTCTAGGTTTATTTAGCTAGAAGATGTCTTCAGGTTCTATGCACATTTCCTTATTTCTAATTTACTGCTGAAATACAGCAGTGCTACTAAACTGTTTCCATTTTGCATCGAAGATTTGCAAACAATGACACCATTTTCCATTTAGATGCCTTTTCTTGCCTACTGGGATGTTGGCTTCTAACATCCTTTAGGATAGGATGCTAAGTTTTTCATTTTATATTCTGCATTTGTATTGATTGGTTTTGTTTTGGAATTTGGGTTTTGGGGTTTTTTGCTTTTTGGCAGGATTTCTATGCAGTCCTGTTCTGGAACTCTGAACAAAGACCAGTAGCAGCCCTCTAAGTTTTGAGATCCAACTATCTGCTCCCAAGTGCTGCGATGAAAAGCATGGATGGCTATTGGGTTTGTTTTGGTACTGGGAATGTGAATCCATAGCCTTGTACATGGCACTGCCACTGACCTGCAGTCTTTACTCCCAAGGTCTGTTTCTAAACTTCCCTCTCAAGTACTGTTTTTGCTGCATAGGTTTTATTTCCCTATAAATTTAATCCTTGACTCATTGGCTATTCAAGAGTAAGTTACAAAATGGGAGTATACTTAATGGAGTCTAAGGTAGGAAGATCATTTGAGCCCAGTTCAGTTTTAGGACTGAGTTGGGTATCGGTGAGACCCTCAAAAATAAAAATGTGCTTGTATAAATGTCATAGTGAAATATGGGGTGAACAATGTTTGAGTTTCTATTGATTCCCTAATCCTTGTCTTTTCTGCTTAACTCCTAAGAGGCTGTCTTTTGAAGTTTCATTAATTGCTAGATGTCATAGACCCGAACAGTCAAAGTTTTTTATTTTTTAATGGTGTGGTGGTACAACCCTTTAATCCCAGCAGAGGCTAGTGGATCTCTAAATCCTGAGGACAACCTACTCTTAAAAGAGCCAGTTCCAGGACAGCACAGAAAAATCCTGGGGTTGGGAGGGGTTTAAGAAAGGGCAAGTTGCCCTTTTATCCAAGCTGGCAAACATTTAAAACAAGGCAAAATTGAAATTGTTTTGAGGTCCTCTGACCTTTCTGCAGTTCTTCTGTTCTTGCTTCCTTGCCTTCTAATGGGTCTTATTGATATATCCAAATTATTGTAGTAAATTACAATTTGAGTAATTGAGTTCAAATTGTAAAAGATTGTATAAAATTGGACATTTTCAGTAAGACATGATCAGAAGTTAATGTATGAAAGACTAGCCTAATTTACAGATGTTGACTGGATAATCCTTTTTGTTAATAAAAAGCTAAGGCTAGTTATCATTGCCTTAAGTTATTTGCTTATGAAACTTAGCTCACTAGAGGCTCAAGTGTAAACAAAAACCTTAATGAGATCATACTATAATGAAATGCTTGCTTCAGATTGTTAAACTTGAGCAGAATTTGTGAATCTGGCTTCAGTAACTTTAGCCAATGGGAATTCAACCCCACCCCACCCCCCCGCCGCCTTGTATCAGGCTTTCAGATAATCTTAAAATATAGTAGGTACAAATCTACCATTTGGTGCTTTCTAAAATTAGTTCTGTTGCCAGAAACTTAATCTACACTGCACTTGGTTACCCAGTCAAGTGTCCTGAACTGATTAGCTTGCCTTGAAAACTTGCTGTTTCACCAGGTGGTAGTGGTACACACCATTAATCCCAGCACTTGGCAGGCAGAGGCAGTGGATCTCTGAGTTCAAGACAGCCTGGTCTACAGAGTGAGTTCCAGGACTGCCAGAGTTATAACAAACTCTGTCTCAGAAAAAAAGAAATTCTGCATGCGCTCTGTGTGTGAACTGGCTGTTCTCATGGCTTTTTCTCCAATTTTCCAGTGAGGATTAGAACTCTTAACTGTTTGTTTTTTTTGTTTTTTGTTTTTTTTTTAAAGTCTCATTGTGCAGCCCAAACTGGCCTCAAAATTGTGGCGAACCTAGCTCAAGTTTCTAAGCATTGGGGTTTTTTTAAGCATGGGCCACCATTCTGGACTTAACCATTATTTGAATCTCAGTCTGCTTATCTGCAGTAAGGAGTTCCTTATTCCTTATAGTTAGATTCTCCTTCCCAAAGCTTTGTTCTAATCTAAACAGTCTTATAATCAATGTATCTAAAACTGACAATGTTACCAGACTTTTGGACTTGTTCCGCCCTGCTGGCCTTATATACCCTAGGTTTTGTAGAGAGAGGAAGTCCAGATGTGGATTTTTAGAAAGTTAATGGGATATCTAGAAGAAAATAACTTTTCTATGTGAGAACCAGAATCTTTGATCCTATTCTCAGAGTGCTGGCTTCTTTGCTTCCTTTCATCATTAACTAGTCTACTGCTAGGTCTCATTTTCCATATAGTCTGACATGCCAGGAAATAAAAGTATTTAATTGAATTTTAAATGGTTCCCAGATAGCTTGGTGCTGTTGGAAAACCGGAAAGTTTAGGAGGTAGGGGCCTAGTTGGAGAAAGTTGATGACTGGAGGTGTTCTTATGGCCCACTGAGGCTCTAGGCCTCCTTTATCTGGTTGCCATGAAGTGGATAGTTTTTAACATGAACATCCCACTCTGTTTTTTCCAGCCAAATGACCATGGACTGAAACCTCTGACACCAGTTGATTTCTGTACATTTTCACAAATGTAGACATCTAAAAAACTTGTTTTGATTTGTTTGTTTTTTGATTTTGATTTTTTTGAGGCAGGGTCTCACTATAGTGCTGGCTGTCCTGGAACCTCCTGGCTTTGTGAGCCAGGGGCGGTGAATTGAATTCAGTTCCCTTGCCTCCAGAGTGCTGAGTTAAAAGTATGCTGCCACTTCTGGCTTGGAAGAGGGAATCTTACTGAGAAAAGTGCCTCCATCAAATTAGTCTATAGACAAGTCTATAGGACATTTTCTTGATTAATGATTGAGATGGGGTCCAGCTCACAGGGTCACTGCCACCTCTGGGAAGGTAGGGCTAGATAGTATAAGAAAACAAGCTGAACAAGACCTAGGAAGAAGCAAGCCAGTAAGCAGCGTTCTTAGGTGGTTTCTGTTTCAGTTCCTGCCTGGAGTTCTGCACTGACTCCTCAGTGATGGAATGTGGCCTGAGAGTTATAAACTGAAACGAAATCCTTTTCTCCCCTAGTTGCTTTTGGTCAAGGTGTTTTATCACAGCAATAGAAACCTTAACTAAGACAAAAGCCATTGTCCTTAAAAAATAATTTGAAAAGGGCCATCCTGGTTTGCAGAGTAAGTTCCAGGACAGCCTGGGCTATACAGAATGAAGGGTAAACACTGATTATCTCAATAGGTACAGAAAAAAATACTGGATAAACTGCCTGAAAAAAAATATAAAAACTAGGACACTATCTCTGACAAGCCTACAACAGCCTCGTACTGAATGGGGAAAGGGAACAAGAAAATTTCCAATTTCACATCTAGATTTTGAGGTCAAATATCCACTGGGGGGCGGGATGGACAGAGACACACATCCCTGTCTCTCAGGATGAGTGATTAAACAAATCAAAGACTTAAGTGTAAGACTTGCAACTATGAAGCCTCTCATAGAACTAAAAGGCTGTGTAACTGAACAAAGCAGAGTGAAGAGACTGCTTATATTTGAACACTGACAGTGTGCTGAGAGGCTGATCATAAACTGAAGTTCTGGGGCTAGAGAGATGACTCAGTGCTTAAAAGTGTATTTCTGTTCCAGAGGACCTGAGTTCAATCCAGCACCTGTGGTCAGGTGGGTCACAACCACCTATAACTCCAAAAGGGATCCCACACCTCTGACTTCTGTGGGTACCTGCACTCACACAAATACTCTGGGGCACAGACTCACATACACATAAAAACAACATAAATCTTGAAAAAAGTGAAGCCCAGACTGGATAACAGACCACCGGTCTCAAAATAGGAAACAGTTCAGCTGGTAAAGGTGCTTGCTGTCAAGTCTGTTGAAACTGAATTGGATCCCAGGACCCACACTGTGAAGGAGAAAACCAACTTGTCCTCTGGTTTCCACATGCATGACATGGCACACCTCAACACACACACAAGATAAATATGATAAAAAAAAAATGAACTTTTTTTTTTTTTCAAAAGAAAGGGATAGGGGAGAGAGTAAGAAGTGCTGGGGACATAGCTGAGTGGTAGAGAGCTTATCTAGTATGTGAAAGATCCTGGGTTGAAACCTCAATACCACAAAAAGGGAAAACCCTTAAAACTCTTAATGTATTTGCTAGTTGTATATTGGCAATATACAGAATATATAAGAAACTCAAAACAATTTAATAGCAAAACCCTATATGATGATCATTTATTGAAATGGAAAATAGGCCCAATAAGTAAAGGCACTGCTATGCAAACGTGACCATCTGAGTTTGATCCTCAGATACCACAGAGAACAACTGAAAGTCCGTCCTCTGAATTCTGTACTCATGCCCATTCTAATGTACTCTTACATGCATGAACAATAAAAATACATTTTGAGAGTTTAGAGCCAGTTTGTGTTATGAAACACCTTGTCTCAAAGTACAAAAATAAAGAACAATGAGATGGAATAATGAGGGGGAGAAAATAGAAGGATGGGTGGGTATATATGACCAATTTGTGATGTATATGTCATGTATGAAATTTAAGCAAAGAGAACTTAGATTTATTAAGGAAAACTGAAAGACTCTTTAAGAGTGGGAGGAGTTTAAAACAAAGTGTAGCAGAGAAAGTATAGCAGAAAAGTGGATTCACCTCTGCCTTTAAGATGCAGTCTTGGTTTGCTGGATTCAGTGGTCAGAGGACACCTCCATTGCAATGAACACTTTCTCAGCTTTTGGTGGACTTAACTCAGGGGGCTAGAGTTCCAGAAAAATCAACAGCCACCAAAGCTACCCAAATGGGTAGCTTACTAGTTCATCATTTCATACCCAAGAGTAGAGAAATGCAGGGCAAAGAGTGACCTGAGTGAATGTAGATTTATTACGGAAAATTGAGAAAGAACTCCCAAGAGGGGAAGAGTTCCAAGTGACGAATACCCCCAAACCAATTAATCTGTACCGTTAGCATGTGCTAGTAAAAAATAAAAAGATACACATAGTGACTTGTGGTGCATGCTTTTAATCCCAGCATTTGGAAGGCAGAGGCAGCCTGGTCTACAGACCAAGTCGTAGACAGCCAGGGCTACAGAGGGAAACCTGTGTAGAAAACCCAGTCTTGCTGGGCGGTGGTGGTGCACACCTTTAATCCTAGCACTCCGGAAGCAGAGTCAGGGAGATGCTAGCAAGGATGGGGGAAGGGAGTACTTTCAGATGCTGCTGATGGGAATTTGTGCTAGTAGTTATTGTGGAAAGTATGCAGGTTCTTCAGCAACCTAGAAATGAATGTCTATGTGATCTAGCAATCCCAACAACTCAAACATTTGTAATGGCATGTTTGTTGTAGTATGCACAATAGCTATGATGAAATCATGTTACGTATCCATTGATGAATAGTTGAAGGAAATGTGGTCTATATACACAACATATTATATTGCTGTAAAAATGTCAAAATGTGTGGTGTCTGTAATCCTAACACAAGGTAGAGGCAAGAGGAACAGGAGTTCAATGTCATCCTCAGCTTCATACTGAGTTTAAGACTAGCCTGAGCTAAATGAGATCCTGTCTCAAAAAAATAAAAAATTTGAAATCCTCCTATTTGGTAGAACACGATGGTATTGGATGAGTACATTAAATGAAATGAGTCAGAGAGTCTCTGGCAAGTACTGTCCTGTTATTTAACTAACCACTTTTTTTTTTTTTTTCATTTTGTGATAATGAACTAACCCATGGTAGGCACGTGCTCCACCACTGAGCTCGATGTCAAATCCCCATATCCCATTTACATGGAGAGCCTAAAAAGTTTACTTCATGGAAATTGGGAATATACTAATAGTTACTGTATACAGAGGAGTGCAGTAAAGAAACTGCCAAAATGGCTGCTTCATTGGGGAAAAGGTTTTTATTGTGGATAAGAGAAAGAAAACATCCAGAGGCATCTGAAGAGTCCAGAGCAGAGAGAAAAAGAAGTAGACTGGACATGGGCAGGACTAGGAAAGTGATGGGGGTGGGGGAGATAGTAGAGATAGCAAGAGATAGAGACTAGCAAGGGTGGGGTAAACCTTGCCTTTATAGAGAGAACAAATAGGTATTTGGGAGGAAGGAAGCCTGAGGAGGTGAAGAGGGCCAGGATGTGGGGGCTTCCCTCTTCTAAAATAACTCTAGCCTGGGTCAAGTTAACATAAAAACTAGCTAGCACACTGATCTGATACACTAACCGAATCTTTACACATTGTATACATTATTGAAATGTCATACTGTGCTTACATAAATATGTACTATCACTAGGTATCATTCCAAAATAAAAATAACATTTATATATATAATATATGAAGTGAAATCAGAAAAGTTTCAACTAATCTTTGCTTTCTAACTTATTAAATATAAAGCATAATTAATATACATTAAGTCATACATTTTAAAATATATAGTTCATGAATTTTTCCACAAGTATATACCCATTACACTATTACTACATTCAGGATAATGAGTACATTGATCATGTCTAAAAGTATAGGGGCTTTATTTTGAGTAAGGGATGGCATATAATATTCAAATCAAGATTTTTAATAGGAAGTGAAAATTTTAAGTTGACTTCTGGGGAAAGGTCTAAGTTATAGAAATAAAATTTGTAGTCATAGGTATATAGAGGATATATTTAAAACTACAAGATTCTTTTATTTTATTTTTGATACTATCAGGGATAAACTCAGAACCTTATACATGCTGGTCAAATGCTCTACTAATAAGCTACAGCCTTCCCCAGGTTTGGTTTGGTTTTATTTTTTAGATGTTCTAAATATGCCCCATATGCTAGTTTCAAACTCATAGGCTCAAGTGAATCTCCCACACCACTAAAGCAGCTAGGACTAGAAGAAGAACTCACTACATCACTGACAAAGAACCAAGCTAAATAAGATAACCAGGGGAGAGATGGAAAAAAAGAAGTAATCTACAAGTTGAGCTCTGTGGCAATCCACAATTAGGACATTTCAGATTTATTTAGTTCAAATTCCAGACATTATTTTATCAAGTTCAGGTGCTGCATTTGAAACAGGAATGACAATTGCCTTGAAATTTTATGCAGAGCATTGCACTGGAAGAAAATGGAAGAAGTAGCTTTCTGGTGACAGATTTGCAAAGTAATAAAGTAACCCTCAGGAAAGAATGAGATGAGGAATTTAACAAGTATAATAAGGATTTTCTTCAGACACTGTAGAACTTGGGGATATGAAGTTGACCTTGAACAAGTTATAGGTTTACCTTACAGTGTTAAAATGTCAAAGGAGGCTGAAAACTACCGATTTGAATGAGGTTAACTGCACATTTTTTCATTATTCTCCTACTGTGCTTATCAGCTTGGGAGCAGAAAACAGATAGCCAGCTTAATCGAATTTAGAAATAAATCACCCAGGAGGATCAGAGCAAGGATGGTCAAGGGTATTGAGGACACAGGAAAAGTGTTAAAATTATTGGCCTTATGATCCAGGCTGGTGGCACCAGCAGTGGCAATAGGATTGTGCTAGCAACAGTCCCAAGTAAGAGTAAACATTAGTGTGCCATAAGAAGGTGATGGTTGAAAACTAAGTGAAATGAGACCTTCCGTAATCATGCTACAAAGCAGCCCACAGCCTATCATCTTGGATTACTGGATTATCTTTCTCTAGACCTGAACCGTGAATTCCTTGAAATGGAGACTATGTCAGAATCATGTGCTGTGTAAACTCAGTGGACAGAGCAGTATAATGGCTTCCATAAAATATTTGTCTAGTGTGTATATTTAAGGTGAACACTGATGCAATGATTTAAATTCTCTGAAACAAACATAAAAACGATGAGAAAAGTTGGAAGCTGTTGAGGATAATTTTGTATACATTCCCCTCCAAATTCACATGTTAACACAGCCCCAAAAGAAATGAATAATGGTCTTCACCAGTGATGAAATTTAGAAACCAGAATCAAGATGTGCACAAATATATTTTTTAAAGATTTATTTTTATTTTATATGTATGGTTGTTTTGCTTGCGTGTACGTCTGTGCACCCTGTGCATGCATACATTGCCAGCAGAGGCCAAAAAAAGGATGTCAGCTCCTCTAGATCTGGAAGTTGTGAGCCACCATGAGAGCGCTGGAAGAACAGCCAATGCCATGAGCTATCTCTCCAGCACCGAATATCGTTTTTTTGTTACTGACCCAGAGAACGTCAGTGTTTGGTGCCTATTCTCTCACTGTTGTAATTACATTTACCAGGTATCAGAGACAAATTCCTGAACCATAATTTAGTATAAAAATAAATAATTTATTTGGCCTGTGTTTTTATTATTGTCACTATTTATATTGTAATAACTGGAGGCTAATTCATTTATGTATTTCACTTAAAATTTTAAAATGAGCTAGACACGGTGGTGCATGCCTTTAATCCCAGAGGTATGCAGAGGCAGGAGGATCCCTGTGAGTCTGAGGCCAGACTGGTATACACAGTGAGTTCCAGGACAGCCAGGGCTATGTAGAAAGATCCTGTCCTCAAAAAATACCAATAAATCCCAGGTGTGGTGGTGCACATCTTTAATCCCTGCAACAGAGGCAGGCAGATCTCTGAGTTCAAGACCAGCATGGTCTACATAGGGAGTTCCAGGACAGTAAGGGCTACAAAGTGTGACCCTGTCTAAAAAAAACGAACAACAAAAAGGTTAGACACAAACAAATAAATGAATGAATAGAACTTTAAAATCAATGCAAAAACATTTCTCAGAGAACTAGCAAGATGGATTAGCTGTTGTCAAGCCTAACATGAGTTCCATTCCTAGGACACAAGGAGGAAGGAAAGAACCAATTCCTGTAAGTTGTCTATTGACCTCTACACATATGCTCTGACACATACCTGCATGCATAAACACACACACACACACACACACACACACACACACACACACTAAATGTAATTTTAAAAATTAAATTTTTTAAGTACTTTAGAATTTGACATCTTCAAAAATGTCAAAACAACTTTGAAATTTATGGATCTATTTTGACATATATGTATATATGAATGTAGCTCTTTATTTCAGGGGGAAGTGGGAGGAGGGCAGATTGGGAATGTTGAGACATGGTTTCATTTATTTATTTATTTATTTATTTTTGGTTTTTGATTTTTCAAGAAAGGGTATCTCTGTGTATATAGCCCTGGCTGTCCTGGAACTCTGTCTGTAGACCAAGCTGGCCTTCAACTCAGAGATCTACGTGGCTCTGCCTCTCAGTGCTGTGACTAAAGGTATATGCCACCACCACTGGTAAGACATGGTTTCAAATATGTCAGACTGAACTCTTTACATAGCTGAGACTGATCTTAAATTTCTGATCCCCTTGCCTCTACCTCTCAAGAGCTGAGGTTACAGGTGTACTCCAGATTTGTTTAAATCTGATCAGGGTTTTGTTTTTGAGAATTCCTATCTTTATGAAGCTTATATTTTAGGAGAGAAAGTTCTCTACACAAATAAAGTATAAAGTGTACTACCAAATGAAGACTGATATAAAAAATAGTATATGGGTTATTGGAGTGGGTTTGAAGAGATCATTGTTATTATTATTTTGGGGGATTAAACAGAGACTCTGAGGCTTGCTAACCTCATATTCTACCACTGAGCTATACCACTAGCAAATTACTGCACAATTGGAAATTATTGCAACATTAAGTGGGGTTGACAGGAAAGATTTCCATAAGAAGTTGAGATTAATTAAGCAAAGGTTTTTAGAGTGTAAAGGATTGAATCATTCACAATTATGTGGTAGTGCCCTGGAGACAGGAGTATGCCTGGCAAGGGGAGAGTAGAAACAATATATGCAGATTAGATAGGGCTTTATGGATCATCCAACACTTGGGATGAAATGGGAAGTATTGTGAAAAAAAACTTAGACTCCAAAAATGATTCATGCACATTTAATGTCTGAACTCCTCCAGGGCCCAGAAAGTGACTCCCAAATACCTTTTATTATTTAAAGAAACCAGAATTCAATGGAGAAAGAAAGACTAACTACAAACCTGAGGCAAGGAATGTACAAAATGGGCTTCGTAAATCTTGCTCTAGGAGTCTCCAAGGAAGCAAAACTGCCAGGACTGTGTGAAAAGAATTCAGGAGACCACTTAGAGGATCTCCCACCAACAAATGATGGAACACCTTTCAACCTGATCGATTGAGAAGTTCTGAGCAGATCATCTCAGCACACCTCTGGACATGTCTGTAAGAGCATCTCTGGAGAGGATTAACTAATGAGGCAATGCTCACTCTGAATATGGCAGGCTGGGAGACAGGACTGAATAAAGTAGGGCATTGCATCCCTCTGCTTCCTGACTGCCACGCTGTTAGGAATTTTGTCCCCTACACTTTTCTACCACACAGACTGAATCCATGGGCCAAAATAAGTCTTTCCTCTTCAAATCATTTTTGTTGGATAGTCACAACAGCAAAACAGAAAAAGAACAACAGCAAAAGAAAAATGGATACCAGAGAAGTAGGGTCATTGTAGGCTCTGTTCTTGATAATGTGATTTAGAAGCCTTTGGAATCATTGGTGGGAGTGATTTGGAGACACTTAGATACGTAGGCCAGTACAGAAGATCTAGAATGCTGTAGGCAGAGCTTAACGGGGAGTCTAGTGAGGGTCCTGAAAATCAGAGTGCTGATAGGAATTTGGACTGCTCGTGGGGGTCTCAGATGAGAAAGAGGACTGTATCGGGGAAAATGTGCACAGGTTTTTGTTTTGTTTTGTTTGCCATAATATAACATTTGTGTGTGTTCATGAGCTAAGACTTTGTGGTTGGTTGTATGTGACAGATGAACTGAGTAAAGAAAATGTGACCATATCCAGCATTCCGGCTTTCACGTGGTTATTGTTGACTGCCTTTAGCTCCTAATTGCACAAGCCACCTAGGGAAGTATTTCTCCATGTTCAGCCATCCGGATTCAAGTGCCACTGCAGCTATTATCCAAGGGTGGCTGGCTATACTCTAGCTATCAGCTGACCTTGGCATTGCAGCCTCTGTAAGTATACAGAATACAAGAGTTACAGGGTCAACCAGACATGGTAGCTCACATGTATAATACCAGCACTAGGGATGTGGAGGCAGAAAAATTAAGAGCTGAAGGCCAGCTACACAGCAAGCTAGCATTTGAAGCTAGCATTGGCTACATAAGCCTTGGTCCCCCTCAAATGAATGAATGAATGAATGAATGAATGAATGAATGAAAGAAACAAACAAACAGTTATGGGGACATTGAGGCTTCTACTCAATGTCCTGGGAAGGCCTGGGAAGCCAGATAATGCATTGCATACTACAGATTCCTGTAGGCATTTCTTGAAGGAATGATGTATGAAGCTGTGAGGATAAAGCTAAAGCTACAGTAGAGACCATGTGAAGTTAGAGATGCCAGGAACACAGAATGCCTAGGAAACCTGCAAGCATCAAGAAGTACCAGGTCATAAGGTGGGAATTAGGCAAATGTGTTTAGGTGTCTCATTTATAAAGGTTGGAGTTAAAATGGCAAATCTTGATTGTCAGCCTATGTAGATTAAGAAGTGCCTAGGAAGCATTCGGTCCTAACAGATGTCTTCACCAAATCCCTCCCCACAGGGCTTAGGGAACTCTGTGGAAAAGAGGGTGGAAATATTCTAAGAGCCAGAGGGGATGGATGATACAAAGGAAACAGAGTCTTCCAGACATAGCGTGACTCAAGCACATATGAACTCACAGAGACTGCAGCAGCATGCACAAGGCCTGAAGAGGTCTAAACCTGATGGGGTCCCAGCACTGAGAGTAGAATAAACATAAGCCCCCATCCCTAACCCAGAAGCTATCTCCAATTGATAACCACTTTCTCAAAGGAAAAATTAATTTTCTCCAATGGAGTCATACTGGGTAGACAAAACCACACTTACAGGTTGCCTCTTGCTCAACAGTAGATGGTTAATACAAAACAAATTCAATGGTATTTTTCTTTTAAACCTTACAGATCTTTTGCTTATATATTATGGTTTCTTCCTTCCTTCCTTCCTTCCTTCCTTCCTTCCTTCCTTCCTTCCTTTCTTTTTCTTTTTCTTTTTCTTTTTCTTTTTTTCTTTTCTTTTTTTTAGACAGGGTTGGATGTCCTGGAACTCACTCTGTAGATTAGACTGGCCTTAAACTCACAGAGATCCACCTGCCTCTGCCTTCCTGCCTTCTGAATGCTGGAGTTAAAGGTGTGTGCCATCGCTGCCCAGCCCTGGTTTTGTTTCTAATGGATTTTCTGTGTGCACAAATGTGTGCATCTCTCTCCTTCTGTAATCTCATGCTTTTTGTTTGGTTAATTTATTGTTTTGCTTGTTTTTCTTATTTGCCTGTTTGTTTTCGAAGAAGAGGAAGAAGAGGAAGAGGAAGAAGAAGGAGAAGAAGAAAGAAGGAATGGAATTGAATGGGGTCGGGGAGGGGGATCTGGGAGCAGATAAGGAGAGGAAACTGTGATCAAATGGTGCTGGTCAAACTGGATGTCTGCATGTAGAAGAATGCAAATAGATCCATACTTATCATCCTGAACAAAATTCAAACTCCAACAAAGATCAAAGAACCTCATAAAACCAGAAACTCTGAACCTCATAGAGGAGAAATGGGGACTAGCCTTGAACTCATAGGCATAGGAAAAGATTTTCTGAATAGAACATCAATTGCACAGGCACTAAGATCAATAGTGAAACTGTAAAACTTCTGTTTGGCAAAGGACACCATCATTCAGAAATAGCACAGCCTACAGAATGGTAAAAGATTTTTTTTTTCCAATTCCACATTCAGTAGAGGACCAATATCCAAAATATATAAAGAACTCAAGAAACTAGATGTAAAAAAAAAATCTAATTAAAAATGGAGTGCAGATATAAACAGAGAATTCTCAGTAGAGGAAACAATGGCTGAGAAACACATGAAGAAATGTTCAATATCATTAGCCATCAGGGAAATGCAAATCAATACTACTTTGAGATTCAATTCTCTCCCTGTTAGAATGGCTAAGATTGATAACACGAGTGACAGCTCGTGCTGTCAAGGATGTGCATAAGGGGAACACTCATCTGTTGCTGATGGCAGTGCAAACTTATATAGTATGGTGGTTCCTCAGAAAGATGAGAATAGATCTACATCAAGATCCAGCTATCCCACTCTTGGGCATATACCCAAAAAACACTTCATCTTACCATAAGGACACTTTGCCATAGTTTGGATGCCACTACTACCCAGCAGAGTTCTTGGGAATTTCTTATTTCTCTATTTTTGTTTATGCTTTAATTTTTACAATAAAACTTTAAAAAATTAAATTGAGTGTGTGTGTGTGTGTGTGTGTGTGTGTGTGTGTGTAGTTGAGGAGGGATAGTGGCATGTCATAGCATACATGAAAATCATTTAACATATGTATACAAGTTTTAAAAAACAACAAAGGAAACAAAAGAAAAAAACAAAAAACAAAAAGACACCACACCCTACTAAACAATAGATGAGTGGGTAACTTATAAACTTAGAGACTAGATAAATACAGCGACATTTCCAATGTTTGTATCTTGTGCTTGATCATTTTATTTACTTGACACAAGCTAAAGTCATTTGAAATGAAGGAACCTCATTAAGAAATCCCTCTATAAGACCTGGCTGTAGGCAAGCTTGGAGGGCATTTTCTTCTTTATGCCATTTGGGATCCCCTGGAATAGTAGACACTACACACATTTAGAGTAGGTTTTCCCACTTTAATAAACCCAATATAGATAATCCTTAACAGACATGCCCAGAGACTTGTCTCTTTTGTGATTCTGTAACCCAAGTTGACAGTATTGACCAGCTCACATATATTAGATGAAATAATGCATATAAAATGTCTAATGTAGTGTTCTTAGTGCATTAGCTGTAATTAACAAAATTGAGTGCTTCTATGCATATAAGAAAACGTAATATTTGAGACACTATAATTAAATAAGTTCATCAGATGCCTCCAACTGAAAAACATATACAGTTAGCCTGGAGGTTTCTTTTAGTGAACTTTACAGCATGTATTAGACCCTGCAAAGATCTCCAGCACTACATATTACACACACACACACACACACACACACACACATACATACACACACCTGTAGAAACAACTAAATACAGATCCTCACCAGTTTTGACCTTCTCTCCCTCCCACACACTTAAACAGTCTCACATATGTAAATGAAGGTAACCTTGAACTTCTGATCCTTCTACTTCTACTTCCTGAGTATAAGATTACTATGAGTTAGTATGAGTTAGTATGAGTATAAGATTACTATGCAAAGTTTTGTGTTATGCTGGGGATCAAACACAGGGTTTTGTACTTGTTAAGCAAGCACTATACCAACTCGACCTGTAGCTCCATCACTTCACCAATGACTTACAATTTAAAAAACACATCACGCCAGGTGGTGGTGGCTCATGCCTTTAATCCCAACATTCAGAAGGCAGAGGCAGGTGAATCTCTGTGAATTCAAGGCCAGCCTGATCTACAGGCTGAATTCCAGGACAGCCAGAGTTACAACACCCTGTCTCGAAAAACAAAAAACAGCAAACAAACAAACAAACAAACAAAAGACACATCACAGTATTAGAATAAATTTAATCTCTATGCTCTGTCTCAGCTTCCTATACTACCTTCTATGACCCATTTGAGGGGAATTCACAATGTGACACTATTTCTGGGAAAAGGTGAACAAATGTCTATTCACCCTCGCAAGGAACTGAGGTCAGATTTAAGTAAGGATACCACCAAAGTTCAACTTGATGGAGCAGTGAATTTATTGGAGTTATTTACAGGAGCAAAAATGACTCAGACAACTGAATCACCAAAAACTCGCCACAAGCCAGAAACTTGGAGCTCACTGCATAATTGTAGAGTTCAACAGGTCAAAACGTGTGTCTTCCAGGCAGCTTGACTGGTCTCTGCCTCCTTCAGGCAGCCCAGTTGGTCTGAGCCTCTTCTAGGCAGCTGGTCTGGGGATATCATTTAGTAGTCCTTACTACTTATGTATGCTAGTGGAAGGAGAGGTTTAGTGTATGTGGTCAGTTTCAGGGACTTCCTGAAGCCTTTGTAGGATGGGATGTTTCAATCTCCCTGAGAACATCCTGTGTCTGAAATACCTTCCCTCCAAGAAAGAAACTGTTATCTCAGATGGCTACAAAACAAATGTTGGTTATTTTTTCAATTCTTTAAGCAACCAATTTGATACCAATCCCAATCAACCTCATTGTTTTACAAAGATAATTACAAAAGTTCTCTTTTCATTATAACTGTTTTGTCTTTGAAGATGAACTTGGCTTCTATGTGTTTAAAATCTGTCAAATTGGCATATTATTAAAATTTACAATTAATAGTGTTCTGGGTAGGTAGGAGAAATGTATCTCACTAAAAATTATACATGCTGTCTCATTACCTTTGGCTCAGGAAAGTCGTTTTGACTAACAGAACGCATGAGGACAGCAATACATTACAAGAGACAGCTAATATTCTATTACTCCTTTTTTTGTAAGTTCTGCTCTAGTTCTTCATGATCTCCTCCGGATCCAACAAGCTCTGTATCTATCCATCTTCTTGTTATGAGAATTTCAAATATAATTTTGAAAATTGAAAGTATAATGTATTAGATATTTGAAGCCATAAACATCTGACTTCTCTTTTTCAAATCATGCTGATTTTCTTAATCTAATTGATTAGAGCTAAAAAAAAATATGCCATTCTTTTTTGCTACATAAGTTTAAAAAATTCATAATGACTATCTCCATTGTTTTGGCATTTTGCAAAATATAGAGAACATTACATACTTTAAAAAGATTGATTTTATGTGTGCGACTGTTTTGTCTGCAAGTATGTATGTGTACCACATGCATGCTTGGTGCCTGTGGAGATCAAAAGAGCATATGAGATACACTGGAACTGGAGTTTCAGATGATTATGAACCATCATGTGGGTGCTGGGAAACAAAGCAAGTCCTCTGCAAGAGCAACTCTTAACTGCTTTTTTTTCTGGGGCCCCATGATCTTTTTAAAGTACAAGTTACTAAACTTAACGGAAGCTTCCAAAATATACCATTTTATGAATGAGTCACTCTTCATCACTGTGACAAAATACCAGAAGCAATATAAAAGGAGGAAACTTTTATCTTGGCTTCAGTTTCTAAGATTCCAGTCCATGGTTAGCTTGCTCTGTTGCATCTGGGGTGTTATACAGTAGAACACCAATGCAATGGGCATGAAAGAGCAAACTTACTCTTCTCATGGAAGCCATGAAGGAGAGAAAGAGAACGAAGGAGTATTGATAAGATAAAATAATCCAGGGCACTCCCATTCCATTTAGGCCACTCCCCCTGGTTTCCATCACCTCCTAATAGTGTCAACAAATTGCGAGTCCACTGTGGATTAGTACATCAATGAGATGATAGTCCACAAGTGAGTTAGTATTGGAAAGCCCATCACCTGGTAGTCATACTTCCAACCACTGAACCTTTGAAGCTATTTTACATCCAAACAATAATTCAAAATATCTTTTCATGCAATGTCATCTCTATCTTACGATATTTTTGCCTGATGTTAGTATAAAACTCAACTCAAAATGTCTTAAACTATCATGAGTTTCTGAGCTCTTGAAAAGGTCAGTGGTGATGTGTACAAATCGATTTAGTTTTTCAATTATATATTAAAAGTTTTACCACTTTCCATCTAATCATTTTGCCCTTAGAATGATTTCTCTCACGGTCACAAAATAACAGTTCTAAACATTCCAGCTGGACATAGGAGCGTTTACCTTTATTTCTACCTTAGAATGAGGAAATTGCTTCTAGAAATCCCTTGCAATGTTCTTGGGGAGAACATCATGGCAGCCGTAGCGTGTGTTGGGTGAAAAAGGTTTTCATAATTCATCTTATGATAGACAAGGAGAGGGAGAGGGAGAGAAGATACTCCCAAGGACCTGATTCAATGAACTACTTCTTCCAGGTAGGTCTTGCCTCCTAAAGTGTCCAGAATGTTCGAAATTAGCACCACCATCTAGCAACTAAATCCCTAAAACATGAGTCTGTGGTAAACATTTCATTTTCAAACCCTAACATAAAATATTAAAATAAGAACATACAGAAGAAAAACAAAACAAACAAACAAAAAAGGACATGTAGAGGAAAATCAGTAAAATCCATTTTTCTACCAGTTGGAGATGAACATTATAAAATACCTTATGTATTTTAATGTAGTTATGAACTTAAATAAAACTTGATTTTTAATAAATAAACAATAAATAAAAAATGTATTATAATTTTAAATGTTTAAATTTTATTTATTACTTATCTGTGCGTGTGTATGTGTGTGCACCAGAGCATGTGCAGAGGTCAGAAGACAGCTTTCAGAACTTGATTATCTCCTTCCATAGGCTTCAGGAACTAAACTCAGGCCATCAAGCCTGCGCTGACCTACCTCACCAGCCCTGCTATTAGGATTTTTACATTTAAAACTCTTATCACCATTTTTCATTGTCATTAAGACTTTGGTACTCATTATTCCCATTGGACACATTGAGAATATTTTATTTTAATGAATTTTTTTAGTAACTATTTGGCCAATTCTTTAGTTCTAAAACTTAAAAGTACTTTGAACACAGCCACGAAAACTAATTATCATGATTAATGGATTCTCCAAAAGCTTAATATTTTACTAATGTATTGGTTACTTTTCTGTTACTATGGTAGAAATACAAATTGACCAAGGCAACTTTTAGGGTGGGTTTATTTGGGCGTATGGTTTTAGAGGGATAATGGTCCATCATGGAGGAGAGAATTGGTAGCAAGCAGCAGGTATGGTGGCAGGAACAGGATGCGAAGAGCTCACATCTTTACCCCAGGCTTGAAGCAGAGAGTGCAACTGGAAATAGGTGAAACTTTTTACTCTCAAATCCTACCCCAGTGACATACTTCCTCCAGCAAGGCCATAACTCCCAAACATTTCAAAACAGTGATACCAGCTAACAAACAAGTATACAAATACTTGAGTCCCTGGTAACATTCTCATTTAAAAGACTACATTCCACTTCCTGACCCCCATAGATCCATAGCTATATCATATTGCAAAATGCACTTAGTCCAGCTTCAGAAGTCTGCATAGTCTTTCACAGTCTCAACATTGTTCAAAAGTCTAAAGTGTCTTCTGAGACTCAAGGCAATGTCATAATTGTAACCCCATGTAAAATAAAAGAGCAAATTGAATACTTTCAACATGTAATGTCACAGAATACACATTACCATTCCAAAAGGGAGGAATGATTGCATAGTGAGGAAAAACCGGACCAAAGCAAGACCTAAACTCAGCAGGGCACAAACCAAATCATGTTTTTGCATTTTGCATTTGCACAAACCAAATTCATGTCCAGTGTAAAAGGATTTAGATGGCTCTGCCCTTCCAGTTTTGTTGCTTACAACGTACACCTCTTGACCTGGTTGTACTCTCTGTATGCACCTCTCCTTGATAGGTACAGCATGCTTTGGCTTCTCTAACATCTTGGAGTCTCCCCTGGAACTCAGGCTTCCCTTTTACAGCTTCACAAATGGCTTCTCAGGGTCTCCTGCTCTCTCAGGGTCTTCACACAGGGACTCCCCTGTCACATGCTGCCTGAACTCAGTGGCTTTCTGAAACCACAGAGGAAGAATCCATGACCCTGTCAGTCTTGCGTTCTCCATGCCTCTAAAGCCAGCACCATGTGGACAACATTCATTGCCAAGTTCAGCTATCAGATAGGGACGAACCCAGCTCCCTAGAATCACATTAGCAGCAGCTTTTTATTTAGTTGCTTTCTAGGAGCAGCCAACTCCTCAGGCTCTCCTCCAAGAATTAGAAGCACCACCTAATAGACTGGGCTGCTGAATAGAACAAAAGGACAAGAAGGGAGAATCTTGCTAGTGAAGTCTCACTCACAGTATCTCTTCCTCCTCTCTACTGTGAAGTGAGTTATTTTACTCTACCACTTGGTCTGCACCAAGATGTCCTTCCCTATCAAACACAGGCCTAAGAGCAATGAATAAAGTGACCACGGACTGAAATCTCTGAAACCACAAGCCAAAATAAATCCTCCTCCCTTTTCTATCGAATGTACGATGTACTTTGTCATGGTGGCAAAAAAAAAAAAAAAAAAAAAAAAAAAGCGAGCTCCACATTAGTACTAGGAGGAGAGCCGTGCTGTGACTTATTTAGGGTCACAGTTTCAGAGGTGGTCAGAAGAAGAGTATACTGTTAGGTTTTCTATTTTTCTTAATTTTGTTCCATCTGGGCTGTTAGCCTCATGAGCATTTGGGTATCTCCCAGTTAGTTGCTGTCTCATAATGCCAATCATCTATGGGAATTATTATTTTTGTTAGTTGTTTTACTTTTTTTTAGAATATATAATTTAATTTTATTTTATGTCCATTTGGCATTTTACCTGCATGTATGTCTGTGTGACGGTGTCAGAAAGCCTGGAACTGAAGTTACAAACAGGTGTGAGCTGCCATGTGCTTGCTGGGAATCGAACCTAGGTCCTCTGGAAGAGCAGATAGTGCTCTTTAGGCTGATCCATCTCTCCAGTCCGTTCCTTGTTTTTCATGACAGGGTTTCTCTGCATAGTCCTGGCTGGTCTGGAGCTCTATCTTTAGACCAGATTCACCTGACTCTGCCTCCTGAGTTCTGGGATTAAAGGTGTGCACCACCACCTCCCAGCCCTTACCCAGAATTATGTTTTACAAATATTCTAGAAATCTTTTTTCCCTCCAAGTTTACAATCAAGATTAATCATCAGGAGTCCTAATTTTGTTACACAAACACATTTCCTTAAAATATATCTAAAAATACCCCAAAATAAAGGTGACAACAAGTTCATAATGCCACCTAACATGACATAACTATTTTGTGTACAATAAAATGCACAATTTCTTTTTCTCTGACATTTCAGCACTTCTGTTACGAAGTTCAGCTGGGTGTGGTGGCACACATCTTTAATCCCAGAACTCAGGAGGCAAAGGCAGGCAGATCTCTTGAGTTCAAAGTCAGCCCGGTCTACATAGTGAGTTCCAGGACAGCCACACAGAGAACCCCGGTCTCAAAAGACAAAAAAAAAAAAAAGTACAAATTCAAACTCTCCCCAGAGACTCCACATCAACTCCTGTGAAGTCCCATAAGTTATGTAATGTGGGATACTTTCAATATACAAGGTGGGATAGATACTACATAGAAGGTAGAATTTCAGAAGACAAAGTGATTATCAGATGGAAGCAAGACAAAAACTCAGCAGGTCAAAACTAAGTACTGTGGCTCCAGGTCTGACATCCAGGGCGTGGGCATCCCCATCCCTATGGACTTTCCCACTGCAGTCACAGTCTCTTTCTGGGACTCATTCTTCTGGCCACCTGCAACTTTCATCAGCACGTCTTCCACGCACCTGGTATTCCACGCACCTAGCTTACCGAATTCTTCATTGCACTGTTGACTTTGCTCTCATAGCTTCATACACGGTCTAGAGGATGCCCACAGGAACTCCAATCCAGATACACCTTATCTAGCTTACCAGTCCTTACTTTACAACCTGGGTGGAAGCCTTCGTAACTCACAGTTCTTGCATTCTGCATGTTTACAAAATCAGCATCATGTGAACAACACTAGAAACTGAAGACTGTTGCCAGCTTGGTATTAGCCAACCCCTGCCACCAGCCCCTGAACCACAATACCACCATATCAGTGCCTGGATGATGGTTGTCTTGGTTTGCTAAAGACTACTACTAAAAGCAATCTGGAGAGGAAAGGGTTTATTTGGCTACAGATCTTGATCAAAGTTCTTCATTAAGTGAAACCAAGGCAGGAACTCAAGCAAGACAAGAATCAGGAGGCAGCAACTGACACAGAGACCACAAAGAAATGCTGCTTACAGGCTTTCTTTTCATGGATTCCTCAGTTTGCTTTGGTGATGCTTTGGGTGTGAGCCCAACCCTTAACAGTGGAGCCATCTCCCTATTCTTCAAGCCTCCTTTTTTATACAACCCAGGACCACCTGCCCAGGGGTGGCACTGCCCACAGTGAAGTAAGGATATACCTGGTCAGACTTGACTACAGGCCAATCCGATGGAGGCATTTTCCCAGTTGAGGTTCCCTCTGCCAAGGTGATCCTAGTTTGTGTCAAGTTGATAAAAAGAAACAAGTAAGCAAACAAACAAACAAAATACCTAATCAGCTCAATGATATATAGGGAAACACATTCTCAAATGGCCCTGTGAGAATAGGATGCCCGAGAGCACACTTCTCAAAGTCCTTCAAATGAGTTTACAATTTTACACGATTGCTTTAACCACCACACACTCCTTGCTTTCAATTTTAGTATTATTTTTTTGTTTCTTTATTTTTAAAAAAGAGTCTCATTATGTCACCCTAGCTGACCTGTATGTAGGTCAGGCTGTTCTCAAACTCATGGAGATCTGCCTGCCTCTGGCTTTGGGATTAAAGACATACAGCACAATGAACAGTTTGTTTTCAATTTTAAATGCATTCCATTCTTGGTAAATCTACAAGTTTTTCTAGTCTTTCTACTCTGGTTTCTGTTCACAACTATCCTCCTAAGCATTGCTAAAAAGCATCCACCAATGTCCATGCTAAAGCACATATGTTGGGCTACCTTGAAATTTCCTCTGCCAGTCTAATTAGCCTGTCACCTTTAAGCTCTCCCACAAAGTCTTAAGGAATGAAGGAAGTGTCAGCAAGTTATTTGCCGTCGTGATTTCCAGTAGAGTCCTTCTTTCCATCTGAAATCCTATGAGCATGCTCTTTTCTTTCTGCATCTCCGTCTGCACTCTGGTCTTCTGAGCTCACACTAAAATTACCCAACAAGTTCTGCTTACAGTATTCCAAGATTTTCCTAGCCATTATCTCCAAAATTTTCTGAATTCTTTCCACAAACCAGTTCTTAAGTCTTCTTAACTTCATGATCACCTCAAAAGGCAGAAAGATTTGTTTGGCTTATTGGTTCAGAGATTTGTGGTCAGGCTGTGTACTGAAGGGAGTGTAGAACATAGAAAACTGCTCACAGCATGGAAGCCAGGAAGCAAGAGAAAGGAAAGGGGAAGGCCCCCAACGTACCCTCCAAGTGACATCAGTGACCTATTTCCTCCACCTAGGTCTCACTCCCTAAAGTTGCCACATCTCCCACTAGCACTATTATATGAGAAGCCCAGCCATTGATACATGAGGTTTGGGGAACATTTAAGATGCAAAGCACACCAAACGGAATGGTGTCCCATTTCTGACATATAGTAATTATCCCTATAGTGCTTCGTAGTATATTCATCCTCTCATTCAATGCTAGTTCAGGACTTACGATATTTATTATAGGCTGACTAATGCTTCTCTCCAAAAAGATGTTGAAATCTTGACTTCCTGTTGCAGAAGTTTATTTTTAGTTATGTTTAAAATGACTGCTTTGTGCATTGTTGGGTGAAGGGCTGCCTAGGCCTTGAAGTTTCATATCATCTGCAAGTGTTGACTTTATGGAA
The DNA here is from genome assembly GCA_026225945.1 of Cricetomys ansorgei. Lineage (NCBI taxonomy): Eukaryota > Metazoa > Chordata > Mammalia > Rodentia > Nesomyidae > Cricetomys > Cricetomys ansorgei. The sequence continues at coordinate 8,243,864 of JAMJFZ010001100.1, read as the reverse complement.
AACATGCTTGATTGCTCATGATCTGCACGTGCTATCAATAAAATACCTGAGGAGCTTAGGTATCAATAAAAAACTCTTAGATGAGACGCTCAGGGTTCCACTGACCAATATGGTGCTTGTCTTAATAGTGGCTCCTTCTGCTGAGGTCTAGCAAGGTTTGCACCTATGAATATGTCTCCCTGTCTTTCTTGGTGAGCTCACACAGTGGATAACAACTACAACTTCTAGTATCACAGGATGTGTCTTCGTTTGGAAATAGGAATGTTGCAAGTAAAATTAGTCAAGATTGAGGTCATACTAGAGTAATGTAAGTCCCTAATCCAATATGACTATTATGTTTATAGGCGGAATGCTACTCAAAAACAAAGAATACTATGTGACAACGAAAGTCTGGAGTTATGAAGCCACAAGCTAAGAAATGCCCAAGATTGCCAAATACCGGCAGGAACAAAGGAGAGTCAAAGGTTTCAAAGGAACAGGAATCTATAAACCTTGACTCTAGACATCTTACCTCCTATGAGACAATACATTTATGTTATTTTGAGCCATACAGCTTGAAGCACTTCACTGTGATATCCCTATGAAAAGAATGCACTGTTCTAGACACAAAAAGGAAACAAGGCAAAGGCAAAGGTCCCTGTCCTTGTTTATAGAACTTCACTGGCTTCTACAAATCTGGGTTCTACACAGATGATAATCCCTTCTTTCTCCTCTATCTTTAATTCTCCCTCTCTTCCAGGTCCTCTCAACACTATCCTTTATATAAACATTGAAATACTCCATGGTTTGGATTTCTCTCCAGCTCACAGGTCATTCCTCATTCAGTTTTTTTAAAGCTGCATTTCCTTAAAAATTTTTATGTGTATTTGTGTGCACGCATTCAGGCCAAAAGAGGGTGTCAGATCCCTTGGAACTGGAGTTACAGGGGATGGTAAGCTGCCAGACATGAGAACTAGGAACCAAACTTGGGTTCTCTGGAAAAGTCATAAACGCTATTAACCACTGAGTCCTCTCTCTCTCTCTCTCTCTCCCTCTCTCCCCCAGTCCCCCTTTTAAAAGATTTATTTATTTAAGTCAATGTGTACTAGTGTTTTGCCTGCATGTTTATATGTGAATATGCTGTATGACAAAACTTTTCCTGGGGAGACGAAGCACACACATTTACTCCTCCAGGTAGGAAACCCACGGCAGACCAAAGAATGGGTACCACCAAAGTCCAGCTTGGTGAACCAATGAATTTTATTGGGACTATTTACAGAAGCAGAAATGAGTCAAAGACAGCTGTGTCACCAAGACCCGGCAGAGCTGGGAAACCTTGGAACACACTACACAGCCTTCAGGCAGCTCAACAGGTCGGAGAGTGTCCTTTCCAAGTGACTCTGGCTTAAACTTCTTCCAGGAAGTTTTTTTTTTTAAAGACAGGGTTTCTCTGTTGTAACTTTGGGTGTCTTGGAACTCACTCTGTAGAGTAGGCTGGCCTCGAACTCACAAAGATCCATCTGCCTCTGCCTCCTGAGTGCTGGCATTAAAGGCATGTGTCACCACCGCTCGGCTCAGAAAGAACTCTTAACTGCTGAGCTTCCTCTCCAGACCCTACACTACATTTCTTGAAAGAACTGTCTACAGTTGTCTTGGTATGCTCATCTTCTGCTTCCTTTTAGCCCACTGCATTCTCACGTCCACCGGCACCATGCCACTAATACTCTTGCTGCTTTAACCAGATGACCTCATTGTCCTCAAATCCGATGCAGTCTTGAGTTCTCTTCTTGATTGATCTTTCAGAAACACTTGACTGTTGTGCTGGCTAGTTTTATATCCAATGCCATAAGCTAGAGTTATCTGAGATGAGGAAGCCGCCATTGAGAAAATGCCTCCATAAGATCACAATATAAGTATACATGCCTGTAGGGGATTTTCTTAATTAGTGATTGATGGGCAAGGGGCCAGCCCATTCCTGGGCTGGGTGGTCTTGGGCTCTATAATAAAGCAGGTAGAACAAGCCATGAGGAACAAGACAGTTAGCAGGACTCCTTCATGGCCTCTGCATCAGTTCTTGCCTCAGGTTCTTACACTGTTTGGCTTTCCTTGATGGACTGTGTCTTGGGATATGTGAGCTAAATAAACCCTAACCCTAACCCTCCTGGAGTTGCTTGTGGATGTGGTATTTCATCACAGCAATAGTAACCCTAAATAAGACAACAATTTTGACCATTTCTTTCTTCTTGAATGTTCTTTCCTTTGGTGTATGTAATATCATCCTCTCATTTTCTAACTTTGTCTCGCTGATTATTCTCAGATTCTTTTGAAGATCCATCTTTTACAACACTGTGGGTGTTACTTAATGTTCTGTGTCAGCTTTTTTTCTGTTCCTAATTAATCTAGTGATCCTAGGTGATTTCTTTCTTTTTGAGACAGTGTTTCTATTTAGTTCAGGCTAGTCTTGAACTCATCATATAATAAAGGAGGGCCTTTGGTTTTTAAACTTGTCTTCACCTCTTGAGTGTTGAAATTACAGGTATGCATCATTATAATCACCATAATTGTATTTTTAAACTTGCACTGTGAGCCCGGTGTAGTGGCGCATAGCTGTAATTGCAGCACGTGGGTAGGAGGAGGCAGGAAGATGATTATGCTCAGTTACAGAGTGAGTTCAAAATCAACCAGGGCTTTATGAGACTGGATCTCCAATAACCAAACAACAAAGAAATTTCATTTAAGCTTGATTACAAGATATGTGTGTGAGCAGAGGAGACATACACAATATGTGTGTCTGACATTTCGTCTCACTCTGTTTCATTAAAGTGACCGTGATGCTTCAGGAGCACAGGATTCCAGTGGACTCACCACATATCAGAGTTCAGTGAAGCTCAAAATGAGTACAAGGTAAGAGTTCTCGATCTAAATCAACACTGAAATGCCTGGCTTTCCAGTGAGGGCCCAAAACCTGCTTTGAAGGCAGAAAAGTTGCAATGACATTTTAAGAAATATCTATGACTACAGACCTTAATGGCCTGTCATTATACTGCAAATAATGACATAGAAAGAAATAGAAAGATAAGGCTACCTATAATTTCCATTCAGTCATTCCTTATTCATAATTAGGCAAGACGCACGGAGCATGCGTCCTAAGCTGATGCACTAGAATGCCAATGTGATAGCTATAGTGGCTCCCTTAGCAAGTGTGTGTGTGTGTGTGTGTGTGTGTGTGTGTTGGGGGTTTGAGTAAAATCACCTTTGAAGGGAGCTTTGAGATATCCTATCATGGGCATATTGAGTGAAAGAAGTATTGCTATGTTTTCTTTTCTTTTTTTTCCTGAAATAGTTCACTTTGAAAATCAGAACAATCAAAGGTTGCTCATATCCTGGACTCCAGTCAGACAGCGTTGGGAAGGCATTGATAAACCAGGACAGCCAGGGCTACACAGAGAAACCCTGTTTCAGAAAAAAAAAAAAAAAAAAAAGGAATGAAAACGGTTATAAGCAAAATAGGGTTCTAATAGTATAGTTTTAATTTTTTTCATGTTAAATATGTCACCTTTAAAATTTTAACAAACTTGCTTTTTAGAGCTATGTGGGCTAGTTTTTGTTAATGTGACACAAGCAAGAGTCACCTGGGAAGAGGTGACAGTCCCTTGAGGAATTGCCTCCATCAGATTGGCCTGTGGGTATGTCTGTAGGGCATTTTCTTGATTGATGATTGATGTGGGAGAGCCCAGACCACTGTAGGTGGTCCCATCCCTGTGTAGGAGGGCCTTACTGTGCAAATCAGAGGAAGCTGTAAGCCAGGGGAAGCAAGCCAGTAAGCAACATTCCTCATGCTGTCTGCTCCAGTTCCTGCCTCCAGGTTCCTGCCTTGAGTTCCCGCCTTAGCTGCCTTGTGATGGGTCCTTACCTGATAGCCAAATAAACCCTTTTCTCCCAGGTATTTTTTTTTTTTTTTTGCACATGGTGTTTTATCACAAAAACAGAGAAGCAAACTAGAATAAGTGTACTTTTAGCTTTACAGAAAACAGCAGTGTGCAGTTTCCACTTATCACCTCACCAACCCTTTCTCCTATTAATAACATAGTATATTAGTTGGTACATTTACTACAGTTGGCGAAACAATACTGATAAAATTTATTTATTAAAGTCTATAGTTCACATTGGAGTTCACGCTAGGTGTGCTATATACTCTATAGGTTTAGATGACTATATATAATGACATCTATCTGTATGGTACAGTTTTACCACGTGTCTTGTTAGGGTTATGATTGCTGCAGTGAAAGACCACGACCAAATGCAACTCCAGGAGTATTATTTCATCATCGAAGACAAGACAGGAAGGAACTCTAACAGGGCAGGAGCATGGAGGCAGGAGCTAATTCAGAGGCCATGAAGGAGTGCTGTTTATTGGCTTGCTCCTCATGGTTTGTTCAGCCTGCTTTCTTAGAGCACTCAGGACCATCAGAACTTAGAGTGGCCCACAATGGGCTGGGCCCTTTCCTATCAATCACTTCCCTACACCAGATCTTTTGGAGGGAATTTCTTTCCTTCCTTCCTTTCTTCCTTCCTTTCTTCCTTTCTTTCTTTCTTTCTTTTTCTTTCTTTCTTTCTTTTCTTTCTTTTCTTTCTTCCTTCCCTCCCTCCCTCATCTTCCCTCCCCTCCCTCCCTCCCTCCCTTTCTTCCTTCCTTCTTTCCTTTCTTTTTGAAGGTTTTTCGAGATAAGGTTTCTCGGTGTAGCTGACTGTTCTGGAACTCACTCCATAGACCAGGCTGGCCTCAAACTCAAGAGATCCATCTGCCACTGCCTCCCAAGTGCTGGGATTAAAGGCATGCATGACCACTGCCTTGCTTTCAATTTATTTTTATTGTTTGTATTTATGTATTAGTGTATACGTGTGTTTATGTGCATGTGCTTGTAGCTGCCCATGGAGGCCAGAAGAGGGTGTCTGATTCCCTGAAGCTGAAGTTACAGATGGGATTGAGAGCTGCTAAACTTGTGTACTGGGATCTGAACTCTCCTCTGTAGGTGCAGAAAATGTTCTTAACAACTGAGCCAACTCTTTAGTCTCTAATTTTTGTGTTTCCGAGACTTTTTGAGACAGAGATTCCCCCTGCCTTAGTCTCCCGAATATCGGATTATAAGCATGTATCACAACACTTAATTGGCCAACAATTAACATACATTACAAATAATGTTTATATTTCATATATATGTTTCTGTAAACACTAAAATCAAATGGGACATGGTAAATCATGCCTTTAATCCCAGCACTTGGGAGGCAGGGGCAGGCAGATCTCTGTGAGTTCAAGGCCAGCCTGAACTACCTAGTGAGTACCAGGCCAGCCAGGGCTACATAGAAAAGCTTATCTAAAAAAAGAAAAGAAAGAAAAAAAACCCATGTGTCATGGACAGTGAATGTGAGTTCTGGTTTCACCACATACATGCTAGGAATGTGTGTGTGTATACATGTTTGTGCCTCTGGCATCATTTTTCAGACTGTCCACCTTGTTTTGAAACAAAGTTTCTCACTAGGGCCTGTTTAGGCTAGGCTGGCTGAGCTTTGAGCCCCTTCTGTCTCTGCCTCTCTAGTGCTAACGTAACAGGAGTATACCACTATACCTGGCTTTCTACATGTGTGCTGATATGTGAACTTAGATTATCTTACTTGCACAGCAAGCAATTCACTGAGATAGACATCTCTCCTTCTCCTTGTTTTTTCCCCCCTGATTTTTAAATATTAATTTATTTTTATGAGTATGAGTGCTTTTGCCTGCAAAAATGTATGAGTACCACTTTTGTGCCTGGTGACTATATGAACAGAGGAGGGCATTGGACCTTCTGGAAATGGAGATGGTAAGTTGCCATGTGGGTGCTGGGACCCAGACCCAGGTCCTCTGCAAGAGCAGTAAGTGCTGTTAACCAACTTAGTTTGGCAGCTTAAAAAAATTTTTTTTATGTGTATGGATCTTTTCCCTGCATGTATGTCTGTCTGTATACTACTGCAGTGCCTATGGAGGTCAGAAGAGGGTATTGGAGATGGTATTGGTACTGGAACTGGAGTTACAGTTGTTAGCTGCCATGTGAGTGTTAGGAATTGAATCCATGTCCTTTAGAAAATCAGACAGTGCTGTTACTCGCTGAACTGTCTCTGTAGCTCCTATATTCAGCAAGGTTTTGAGACAAGTGCTTTCCCCACTAAACCATCTTTCTGGTTCAAGCCTTGTACTTTAAATTCCTCTCTCTTTCTCTCTCTCTCTCTCCCCTTTCCTCCCTCTCTGTCCCTCCCTCCCTTCTTTCTCTCTCTTTTCTTTTGTGCATGTATGTATGTTTACACCTGTGGATGTATGTATATTGGTGCACATGCTGAAGTTAGAGGATAATTTGGGGGAATCAGTGCTCTCCTTTCACATGTGGATTCTGGGATTAAATTTATGTTGTGTTATACTCAGTGGCAAGTACGTTTACCTGCTTAGAGCTCTCAGCAGCCCTGGCTTTGAATTTTTGATCCTCTTGCCTCAATCTCCACAGTGCTGTGATTATAGGAGTATGCAGTCATAGCTAGATTTATTGCTATCATTTTTTAAAATGGGTATAGGGGTCCATATAATGGGAAAAATAAGCTATTTTTCTATAAAGACAAGCTAAATTCAAAAGGAGAACTCCTTAAGTGGCATAAAACATTTGCATATATTTAAATAATGTGAAACTGGGGAGCTTGAAAATTTTTAAATATTTGAGCTAGATATTAAAAATCATACTCCAAGTCATCTCTTTAGAAATAGCAATTCTGTACCTGTAAGTTTGCTCAGTGGGTAAAAATACTTGCCATAAAAGCCTGGCAATTTGAGTTTGATCCCTGGAGCCATGGTAAAGATGAAAAGAGAGAGCTGACTGCACACAGTTATCTTCTGACCTTCACACTAATTTGTCATGTGTCCCTAGACCACCTACACTAATAATGATTTGCTTGTTTGTTTGTTTGGAGACAGGGTTTCTCTGTTGTAACTCTGGCTGGCCTGGAACTCACAGATTCACCTGCCTCTGCCTCCTGAGTGCTGGGATTAAAGGCATGTGCCACCACCATCCAACACTTACAATGATTTTTAAACAAGAGAGAAATAGCAATTTAAGATGAGAAAGGCCACAGTTTCTTTCATTCAGTAGCAGATCTGGGATGTCAGCCTATTATCCTTTTGCTTAATGCAGCATTAAGTCTTGTCTAGATAATAAAGAGGATTCACACACAGAAATAAAAGACATATTTTCTGGGTACTTCTCATACCAGAGCTTCCGTATATTTTTCTTCTCTTCAAAAATACCATAAAACCAAATAAAATCAATCATCTGTTCAGCTATAAAGAGAAAAAAAAAAAAGGAAAAGAAAAAAGAGAGGAAACAAGAAGTGGGAGAAGGTGCTTAGTAGAGAGAATAGTTGGAGAATAGTTGAATGCTTTTCAATCACTTCTGCCCATGACACCAGCCACTTCTCTGACTAGGTCCTCAATCTGAGCTATTTTAGAAAGGCCAGAATTGAGGAAAATCGAGCTGCTAAGTAGGTAAAATGTTAGATAGTGCAGGGCCTTCTTGACTTAGATTTGAGGTCTCTGGCTCAAGATGTAGCTCACATGATAGAGTGCTTGCCTAGCTTTAATGAAGCCAGTCCCAACAGTTGGGAGGTGGGGGTAAGAGCATCAGAAATTCAAGGTCATCCAGGGCAGCTGGGCTACCTGAATCTGTAAGGGCGGGGGCAGACACAGAGAATCTAGGATTTTCTCCTAAGTGTGATTTTTAGTTTTTCGGGCGGGGAGGATGTTGGAGATCATGTAGGATACACCACTGAACTACAAATGTTTCATAGGATCTTTTTTATAGGGGGTGGGTGGGGATGACAGTACACACACACACACACACACACACACACACACACACACACACACGGGGAGATTTGGGCTAGCCTTGAATGGATCAAACCTCAAGCAAGGGTAGGTGAATCAGAACACTCCATTTTTTTAGTGTACGTGGTAGTGGCTTTGCACAGCAGCAAGGCAGATATGGAACTTTGGGAGAGGAGATAACTGACAGGATTTGATTAACTGATATGTCAGCAGGAGAATCTGGCGTCCTCTAGACGACTCCTTTTCTAACTAATGCTGCTGGATGCTAATGGATGATTGTCTTATCAATGGTAACTCTGGATGTTGCTGTTTTGTTTTTCAAACAGCATCTCAAGTTGCGATCTCAAGGCTGGCCTTGAACTTGCTATTTATCCTCCTCCTGCTGGGATTATAGATATGATTAAAGGAAGGATCTGGTGCTCAGTTTCTTTTGAAACAGTGGAGTATCAGAAAGCCTTAAAAAAAAAAAAAAGTGTGGGGGCTGGAGAGGTGGCTCAGCAGTTAAAGGTGCTTACTGCTCTTGCAGAGGACCCAAGTTTGGTTCCTAGCACCCAAGTCCAGAGGTTTATGACTGCTTGTAACTCTAGTCCCAGTGGGATCCAATGCTTCTGTGGGCACCTGCACTCACATGCATTTGGTCACATGCAGACCTACACATACAGATAATTAAATCTTTAAAAAAAGCTAGAAAAACAAAAGGTCTAAGACACGAAAGGAATTTAGGTCAGAGATGGAGAGGTTTCAATTTGAGAATTCTTGACATTGCTTAGGGGAACGGCACTTCTTAAAGGAGCTCTTGTATTCAGGAAGCATTAAAATTTAATTTTTATCTAATGATTAAATAAAACCCGTAAGTTTCAAACTTTTTCCACCTTGTTTAATCTATAGGCTTTTAATTAGATCTATTAACATTTTGGTTGTTTTTCATTGATACTATTATCCAGACCTTTGGGGTATGAACTAAAACTTTTTGCTGAATTAACCAAATACCATAGCAGGAATGTTTGATAGTAAGGGAGTTAGGCGGTAGATATCCAGAGCCTTATTACAGGTTTTGGTTAGATGGTACTTCGGAAATATTTCCTATTTGGCCCACTTGCCTGCGGGAAAAACTCCATTTTATTTGTCTAGGCACTTTGAAGAGTATTTGTCTAACTTTCCTTGGACTACTGGCTTGCCATCATAGCATAAAGGTCATTTGAAGGAGCCAGTAGCTTTCTAAAAATAAGCTTTTTGGTAAAAAAGATAATGCTATTTTCATTACAGTTGCTCTAGACAAAATTAGTATCCATATCGTCTGAGATAGAAACGCCTTTGTTTTGTCTTTCTTGTACCTAGTAAACGGTTACAAAGGAAATGTCACTTCAAATAGCATTTAGTTGCCAAGATGTTTGAAAAGAAAACACATTTTCCTCACAGTTGTCCTCATCACGCAGCTTTGTGCTGCTTCAAGTTGTTCAAAGTGTGCCAGGAGGAGCACTTAACTGCTTAAAAGGCCAGGGACAGAAACGGAATATTGCACAACCCAACACCACCGGGCGGGTTAAGCTTCCAAATCTGGCCTGTCATCCCCGGGAGGGAGGCGCTGGGATTTCCTCGCGAACCCGCGGCGCCCCTCCCTCCGCCCAGGGTATTCCTGGAAGCGGAGGACGGCGCGCGCCGGGCCGCGGGATGCCCCATTGTCCAGCGGCGGAAGCCGGGGCTCCCCGGGGTGACTCCCGAACTCGAGCCCCGCCACCCGGCCATCCCGGGCTCTGCCATCCCCGTGCGGCTCCCCTCCCCCGCAGCCCCATTGTCTGCCTCGCCTCGCCCCGCCCCGGGGGGACACGTGCGCCTGCAGCTTCCCGAGCACCCAGGGCGCGGGGCGGCGGCGGCCCCGGCAGAGCGGGCGTCCAGCGGCGGGCGCCCTCGGAGCCCTGGCCGGCGGTGGGGCGGTGGGGGCGGGGAGGGCGGGGTGGGGAGACGTCTGTCTCCTGACAAAGAACGAGTGGGACACGCCGAGCCGGCCGCCCCGCCCGCGGAGCGCGAGGGAGTGTCTGCACAGAGGGCGGGTCTCTCATTCACTCAGCCCCTCACCGCCGCCGCGGCGGAAGGGCGGGGTCTCGCCCCCCTCAGGGGCTAGGGGCGGGGCGAGAGGCGGGGCCCGCGGGCGCGCGTCCTGAGGCGTCGGCTGCGTCGTCACGTCAGCGCGGGAGAGAGAAAGAGCGACTCGGCAGGGACTGGGGACGGGCCGAGAGAGCTAGCGAGGGAGGGCGTGAGCCTGAGTGCCAGCTAGGAGGAGAAGGGCGGCCACTCGTGTCTGAGCGGCCGCGGACAGGAGTGGGGACGCTGGGGGAGGAGGCGCAGGGAGGGAAGGAGGAAGGCTGAGCGGACAGGGCGGCCGGAGGCCGGCGGAGGTGGCAGGGGGAGAAGGAGGAGCTGTAGGAGGGCAGGGGCTGAGGGAGTGAGTGAGAGAAGCGGACGCGCCAGGGAGGGGAGGAAAGGGGGGTCACGCGGGGGCGCGCGCGCGCGCTGGGAGCGCGCTCGGAGGCGAGTGGAACTGGATCGGGTTTGCTGCCAGCGGCGTGAGCTTCGGCCGCCATTTTACAACAGCTCCACTCGCGCCGGACACAGGGAGCAGCGAGCACGCGTTCCCCGCCACCCGACCCCGTCGGACAGGATTCCTCGGCCGCAGTCCCGCGGGGAGGTAACCACCGCCAGCACCCGGGTCTGGGAGGGGAGCTCCGTGACATTGTGGAGGGAGCTTGGGGGAGGGCGGCGCGGGGAGAAACCGGCTTTTCTGGAAAATGGATTCCAAGGGGGAGAGGAGCACGTTGGCCGGGGCTGCCAGAGAGTAGGCCGCGGTCGCGTCGCCACTTCCTCCTCTCCATGTGCTGCCGCGGCTGGGCTTTGTCTGCGGCGCTCCGCGAGGAGGCGCCTCGGCAGCCCCGTGGCCCGCGCGGACCGCGAGCGGCGGCGGACTTGGTGCTGTCGTGGCCGGCGGCGCGGGAGTGGGCGGAGAGGCTCGGGTGCTGTCCCGCGGCCGGCCGGCGGGCTTGGGCGGTGCTCGGCTCGTGCGGGTGTGCGCCTGGCTGCGGAACGCCCTCCCGGCGCGGGCTGTCGGCCTCCGCGCCGCAGCCACTGCACCGAAGGGTGCGGGAGGCTGGGGGTCGCGGGTCGCGGGCGGCCGGGGAGCGCCCGAGGCGGAGAGCCATGTGTCACGGCGGAGACGGCGGCGCTGGGGGGCGGGGAGAGCCCGTGGCCTGGCGCCGTCGCGGCCTCAGTGTTGAGGGGCGAGATTGTGCGGCTGCACCGTTCGGGGGGCTTGGACCGCGACTGCGGGTTGATGTTGGGAGGCGGTGACGACCGTCTTGGCCCGGTACTCGGTGGGTTTCCGTTGAAGGAAGTTGTAGGACATTTGAAGGCGCAGAGCACGTGTTTCTAATGGGCTCCTGGCGGCCGCAGTGGTGAGGCTGCCGCTCCGGGTGCGGAGTCGGGGGCGGGCTTTGGGGTGTGGGGGTGAAGGGTGGAGGAATTGGGTGGTGGGAAGGTGGCTTGTGTGAGCGCTTTGTTCTTCGCTGGCTGTTGTTACTGATCTATAAGCGGCAGGCGGGAAAAGCGCACTTTCTGGTTTACCTTGGAGAGAGACAAGCCCAGCGTTGCTTTCTTCACACACACCTTATTCTCCGTTTTGGAACTGCTTGCTGCATGTGGCAGGCTGGGCCGGTCCCTGTGCTGATTGGGCTTCATTTGTAATAAGGTTTTTCCTAGCGAGTGTTAGCAGGTGAAGTCAGGGGTAGTTCTCAGGAAGAATATAGTGAATCGGTCCTTCTGTACCCCTGGCTCCAAATCTGGCTTGTCAGGCAATAGTGACTTTAAGGTTTCTTTCAAGGGAGGCGCAGGCTGGCTGGTTGTAGTTAGTGGTAGAAAGTAAAGATTGGGACTGTCATTGTCCTCTATTCTTTTTGAAGATCCTAGTTTAATTTTGCTTATTGCGTTTGAACAGATCTCTGGAAACATGGCTACAGAACATGTTAATGGAAATGGTACTGAAGAGCCCATGGATACTACTTCTGCAGTTATCCATTCAGAAAATTTTCAGACATTGCTTGATGCTGGTTTACCACAGAAAGTTGCTGAAAAACTAGATGAAATTTACGTTGCAGGTAAGAACTAACACTTGCAAAATTACATTATGAAATTTTTCCATTGGATTTCTGGCTTTGAGCTAAAATAGCAACTTTTTGTGGTTTCCAATGTGGGAACTGGAGCTTTGCCTTGTTCTGATAGTTGGTTAATTTAGGTTTGTATTAGAGGTTAAAGTGTAGAGGGAGGGATGAATTGGGGACTAGATCTCCCCAGGGGAAGGCTGTCTGGCCTGATGGATAAATATATGATAGTAGCAACAGCTGCTAAATGTTGAGAGCAGCCCATGTGACTTTTTGGGGTATTTTTATAGTAGGATTCTTGTTAAATAACTTGGTAACTGTAGGCTAGTTCTCTTGTCTTTCTTGGTGTGGTGGTTCCTTTTTCTAGTGGTACTTGACATTGAGTAGAGGTTCAGTTATGCTTGGTGTTTTGTTGGTTGACTTTAGGATTTGCAGGCCTATATTTACTGAAGAAATATTGCAGTGTTCAGGACTACTTTGATACAAAGCAGGATGTAAAATATGTTGACTCCTTTCTGTGTGGTTGAGAGGACTTACTTAGTTCAGAATGGCTAAAGTATGTTCTTCATTATGTAGGTAAGGGGAGTAGAATCGTTGTCATATGTGTGCTTGTATTGGTCAATACAGAACTTTCTGAAGAAATAATTTGGAAAATTTAAAAGGTGATAACTAACTAAATTTTCTCTTCTCCAGGGCTAGTTGCACATAGTGATTTAGATGAAAGAGCTATCGAGGCTTTAAAAGAGTTCAATGAAGACGGCGCATTGGCAGTACTTCAACAGTTTAAAGACAGTGATCTCTCTCATGTTCAGGTAATGTTTATTGTCAGTGTAGAAAGAATAAAAAAATGACTTTTGATGTGCTCATTTAAATCTAATTAGACACAGACATAATGTTAAATATGAATGGAAAATTTTTTTACAGAACAAAAGTGCCTTTTTATGTGGAGTCATGAAGACTTACAGGCAGAGAGAGAAACAAGGGACCAAAGTAGCAGACTCTAGTAAAGGACCAGATGAGGCAAAGATTAAGGTATGTCTTTAAAAATTTTCCATAGCTTTAAGTACTTTTTAGTTATTTTTCCTGAGATGTGGCTTGGGTGTATGCATATTTCTAAGATTATTGTCTTCTCTTGACTAGACTTTGAAAGTACCTTACCCTATTTTTTATTTTATTTTTTTCAAAACGATTTATTTTTATCTTGTCTGGCCACTAATGTTCCAACCTGTGCTGTCACTTACATGGTTAAGTGTAGATGCTTACTTACAGGTTATTGACAAACAAAACTGGGAGCAAAGGGCTGGCTGCTTTTCTTGGGAGGCTTGGATCCTAATGAGTTTAGAATTTTAATATTGCCGTCTTAGTTGTGTTATTAAGTATAGATATTTATAAAACCAGTACTGCTAAGTGTAGTAAGCAAGGAATTGGGTTGGGAGTTGCTGGTGTTGGCTTTAAGATCATATGGGAGATTAAATGGCCTCATATTTAGTAGCTAGGTTTTTTATCTTTGTCTTGTGTTATAGTTCAAATAGTATGGTTTATTGTTAGTTTTTACGTTGGTGTTCTTTAATAATGTACCACTGTTCTTGATGCAAGGGTTGTGGTTTAAGAAAACCAGTTGCCGAGAAGGGCATAAATTGTGATATTTTACCTATGTTGGAAAAGGAGCCTTGATCATGGACAAGATTGGAATATGAAGTTAGTTGTTAACAGACACCACGAGTTTTCACACGTCTAGCTGTGAGTGAATTGAACTATAATTTAGTTTTCCATAAAAATGAGGTTTAGTTGTCCCCATGCCTGTTTAGTTGTAACTACAGTGTGAGTTATTGGGAGTCTTTATTAAAACTAAGTTCTGAAAAGAATTAGTTTGTGACTTTTAGTTCTCTTTGGAAAGAGGTGGGTTGAAGCTTTAATGAACTTAAAGTTGTGACCGACATTTTTAAAAGGATGTTTGGAAGGTGAAATTTGGGACACATGAATATTACATTTAAAATGCTTCCTTTGTAGCACAGGGATTATATATGAGGAAAAAGAGAACCTATTTGTAATTGATATTCATAGTGTTATGCCTTTAAGGAGTAAACTTTGACTATAATGAAAAAGCTACTTAGAACATACAGGTTTTGAGAAACTTTGTTAAAAAGTTTATGAGTACTTTTTAAATTGATATATTCATAAATCAGTGATTTTTTTTGGTGGGGGAGGGGCAGTTCATGTTAGGCAAACACCTTACCACTGAGCTATAGTTCCACAATTTCATGCTATTTGAAGAAAAAAGATTAAATTTTGTGGGATTGAGGTGACTCAATCTTGTCATGTGGTCTTATTTTGAATTGTCAGCTAATTAATATAGTAGTTTTGCTACTTAGGAACTGTTTTGTAGTTGATACAAATGGAGAACTGAATTTTAATATAGTTGAATGGGTTACTTACATCCTTTTGTTACTTTTACCTATAATGAAGGATGAAGAAAAACTCCTAATTGTGTGAGTAAAATGAGTTGTATTAGTTTTAACAGTTGAGGGAGATAAATCTAGGTATTATATTGTTGTAGTTTCATATAGCTTTCAAAATCGTCTTTTGACTACTTTTTCTGAATGAGCCATGCTATCTGTGACACACAGCACTTCAACATCAAATAATAAAGAAGCTTTTCATACAGTTTCCAAGTTTATAGACTTGATTTAAGGAGTTGAGTGATGTCTTTAGAGGTGACAAAATGTCCATTAAATGGCATTGTGGAGGGGTGGTGTACAAGAATTTATTGTGTAAGAAAAACCAGAGTTGGGAAGTAATCAAATTGTTGTAGTCATTTTTAATGAACTTTTTATTAGCAGAGTGGATATATCTTAAAAGTTGTTGATGGATTGATTTTAATTTTTTTTGTAATCAGTAATTAATTGCACACTAAAAACTAATAAAAACTAATATTCACAGGTTCCTGAAAATTTGATAGTAATGTAAAAAGTACATATTAAAGGTAGAAATTTAACACAGACCTTACACATTTGAATGGAGAAATGTTGCTAATAAGATAGTTGGAAATACTTGAACAGGATTGATTTAACTACTAGCAATATGTGAATGATCATGTGAGTGAAACACTAATAACATTTGAATTTTTCAAGGCACTCTTGGAAAGAACAGGCTATACACTTGATGTGACTACCGGACAGAGGAAGTATGGGGGACCACCTCCAGATTCTGTTTATTCAGGTCAGCAGCCTTCTGTTGGCACTGAGGTAAAGAAACTTAAAAACTTGTACCTTTTTTTTTTTTTTGTAAAAATTCAGCTAACTAGTTTCCTAAAAAATTCTCCATGATTGTGAATTCATATTTAATTTACAGATATTTGTGGGGAAGATCCCCAGAGATTTATTTGAGGATGAGCTTGTTCCATTATTTGAGAAAGCTGGACCTATATGGGATCTTCGTTTAATGATGGATCCACTCACTGGTCTAAATAGAGGTTATGCGTTTGTCACTTTTTGTACAAAAGAAGCAGCACAAGAAGCTGTTAAACTGGTAAGTCATCCCCTTCATTGTCCCCCCCCATCCCCCATTTAGACTTTACATTTTCTATCTTTAATGTCAGGTTTTTTTTTATGGGCCTTATCAAGCAGTTTTTGAAGTGCAGATGAGGCAGTGTGCCTTTTACTTTCTAGTGTAAATATTATAGCAGTGATAGTCCATAAGATTAAGAATCTGTAAGACGGTGGTATAGAATTTCTAGTTGATTACTGAAACATCTGGCTTTGGATATTTCTGTTTAAGTTTAAAGGAAAGTGAAAGGCTTATGATGTGGCTACCAAAGATTCTTTCCACATCTGAACCATAGTTTTCTTCATCAGAAATTGAAAAAAGAGGGCTAGAGAAATGGCTCAGTTGTTAGAAATACTGGTTGCTCTTCCAGAGGCTCCAGGTTCAATTGCAGGCTCCAGGTTCAATTGCGGGCACCTGTGAGTAGCTTATAACCATTTCTAACTCTAGTTCCTGGGGATCTGATGCCCTCTTCTGGTGGCACCAGGCATGATGTGGTGTACAAACATACATGTAGGGCAAATATCTGTACACATAAAATAAATAAAACACTACAATTTTAAAAAATAAAAATTCACAGAAGATACCAAGGTGATAAATTTCTAGGTAGCAACGTAAAGGATTTTGTTGTGGGTGCTAATATTGGATTTAAAAATACCAGGTGTTAGGTGAGAACCTAATTGTTTTCCTAACCTTTAAAAATGTTAAGCTATGGCTTATATAACAGATTAGTTTTATTAAATTCTGTGAATCAAAAAGATTGAGCTATATATATTGGCTTATGCCCCAATTTCTGTCCTGAGGCATGAGGATTGCCATGATTGTGTCCAGCCTGGTAGGGTGGTAAGAAACCCAATAGGAATACACATGCCCACTCCAACACCAACAACAATTAAAGAAATAATAAAACAAAGCAAGGAAGGAGTATATGTGGGAGGAGTTGCAGGGAAGAAAAGAAAGGAGAAAAATATGTAATTATATTTTAATTTTTAAAAAGTATAGAAAAAAAATTAAGAGCCTGGGGTTAGTTAAAACTAAAGGAATGTTCCCCACTCTCCCCAATGTCACTCTGGCTCATTTGTAACTCGAAATTGTAGGCCAGGCTGGCCTCAAACTCCTGGAGATCTTCCTGCCTCTTCTTCCTGGCTGTGTCATTTCTGTAGACAACTCATAATGATAGATACTTGTTAAATTTGGCTCTAAATGAATTTAAAATCTTCATGCTGGTTTCTCCTGAAAATTCTTAAAAGAGGATAAACAGAGTATTTGGTTTAGAAGTCTTTCAGATTTTTGAGACTGGGTCTTACTATGTCTGTAGATCTCATTGTCCTGGAATTCACATCCTGTCTTTTCCTCTGCCTCTGCAGTGCTGTGATTAAAGACATGTAGCACACCTAACTTTTGATTTGGGATATTTACAGTCATTTTTTAGTTTTGACAATTTCAAAACTAAGTGTCTGCAAGATAATATCATATTTAACCCCTCTACCATACTTTTATACCCTTCCCTCTCTTGCTTTCTTATCAACTAGTGTGAGCAGGATATTTTTTGAACAACTTAATAGTGGTTACACCATTGTAGAACATGTCTGCCTGTCCAGCTATTAACTTCCAAAAGCTCCTCAGAGAAGGGCGGGGTGTCTCAGGAGGCCCGTGATGGAATGTTGAAGGGCCCAGTCTTGTGCAGGTAGTCTCAGCTCCAGTGTATCTATGATTGCAAGGATGCGTATGTCTGGAAGTCCATGCTTCATAGAACTCCTCCCCATTTTCCAACTCTAGACAGTCTTTCTACTCCTAATTCTGTGCTGCTCCCCTAGCCTTGGAGGGGATAATATAGATGTCCCATTTAGGGCCAAGCAATCAGTAGTCACTTACTCTCCGTACTTTGACCAGTAAGCATCATCCTCTGCAAATAAGTGTTTCTATGTCAAAGGCTGAGAGCAGCACTAGTTTATGGATATAAACATAAATGTTTAGGGGTCCTGAAGAGATGGCTCTGCAATGAAGAACATAAGCTCTTGGGGAAGACCTCAGTTCAGTTCCCAGCACCCACATGGAGCAGCTCATAATCTCCTGTAACTTCAGTTCCAGAGTACCCAGCACCATCTACTGGCCTCCTTGGATGCCTGCACTTAACATAGTAAGAAAACACAGTGAACAGAATAAAATTTAAAAAGAAACCGGTAATGTTTACAAGACAGTTTAACTAAATGTCCACTTAGCACAACATTAACAGATGACCAGCTTCTTTGGGCTTGCCTGTGATTGTAGGCAGCCCCCAGCCATTGACCTTTGACGATGGTTTATAGTATATTGCACTTGTATTCTCTTTCTTGGAGGTGGCCTCATATCCAATAAAAAAGTGGTTGATTATACTACTACTACTGCACTTATAGTCTTTAGTTTAATGGCATAATGGCATAGCATACCTAACCTAATATTCTGAAGAACTCTAAAATTGGGAAATTTACTTTTTAAAGAGTCTTGTAGCCTGGTGCTGTTTGTAGACAAGGAAAACTTTGTATTCCTGACTCTTCTTAAACACTGTGACTGACTCAAAATAAAAAACAAAACAAAACAAAAAAAACCTTTTGTATACATTGTCTTTCTGGTTTTCAGATTTGATATGCTCACTATCATTTTAAGACAGACCTCAAGGAGAAAAAGAAGTATATTTTGTAGTTCTTTATTGCTTGAATTTCTGTGCTGATGAGTATAATTGAAAATGGATGCTTAACATTAGTGAAGTATGTTTCTTAAAATAAATTTCTTTAAAGAGAATTCAGAAATTTAAGTAATTAAAAAAAATCATGACTAGCCTTTTCTCCTTAAAAAATCCTTCTCTTTCAGAGGGAATATGATATAGCCCTTTAGGGAGCCATTCACTAGTAGCCTGGCAACCTCTGAGCTGTCAAGTTTTGAGGTGAACTGAAAGGGAGATGACTCAGTGGACCTAGTGCCTGTTCTGCCAGCATGAAGATTTGAGTTCAGATCCCCAGCAACCATGTAAAAGACAGGCGTGGTGATAAACTTGTATAACCCAAGCCCTGGGGCTGGGAACAGAAGAATCCCTTTAGCTCATTTGCCAGCCATTCTAGCTTATGAGCTCCATACAGGTTCACTAAGAGACCCAGTCTCAAAAATAAACTGGGAATTGATAAAGGAAGACACCCAGTATCAACTGGCCTGCATGCCCTTATACATACATGTACACAACACATTAAAAAATCATTTGTTGGGGTATATAACACCATTTTTGCTAGATAGCAATAAAGTAGCTTAAAAAGTTTTTTTTTACATGTATGGGTGTTTTTCCTGCATGTAAATCTGTACAACTTGTGTTCCTGGTGCCTGTGGAGGCCAGAAGAGGGTGTCGCATCCCTGGAACTGGAGTTAACAGAGGATTGAGAGCTGCCAGGTGGGTGCTGGGAGTTGAATCTTGGGTCATCTGGAAGAGCAATTGGTGCTCTTAACCACTGAGCCATTTCCATAGTTCCTTTGGGGAAAAAAAATCTCCAAAAGCCTTTAAAAGTTGGAGTAGTAATGTGAAGTATGAAGACAACCATCTTACTAAAGAAAAGCTAAGAGAATTTAGCAGTCGATACCAGACTCAACTGATGGTGGTGGTGGTGGTGGTGGGGGGGATGGATTAGATTGGCATTAACTTAGAACTTTTTAAGATTTATTTTATGTGTATGAATGTTTTGCTTGCTTGTATGTATGTGAGTTGTGTATTTGCCTGATGGTAGAGGAGGGCAGAAGAGGGCATCTGATCTGTTAAACTGGAGTTATAGATTGTTGTGAACCACTATGTGGGTTCACAAAAACAGCAATGCTCTTAACTGCCAGACCAGCTTTCCATTCCTGTAGACTACTTTTTTGCTATCATACTCTCATTTCTAGATGAATTCAAGAAGCCACAGAAAGAATCTCATATAACCCAGTATTAACATGGTTTTCAGTGCCAATAAATAGGCTAAGGTGTTTTAGTTTGGGAAATTCCCATGGTTTTAACAAATATGATTAAAATTGTATTGTTTGCTTGCTCATGTATAGTTTTAACATACATCATATATTAATGATAGTATGTATTTTAACTAAAATAGAAACTTAACATAGATGACCATGTAGCCCTTTTGATTGGTCTACGAACTATCTAATTTTCATGTTTCTCAGTTTTTCTGCTTATGATTCAGGCCCTTACATAGGGGTGTAATTAATGTTTTACTTCTGAGTAAACTTTACAGTTTGCTGCCTTTTAAGAGATAGTTTTGTGGCGCTTATATCTAATGGAATCACTTGTTTCTTTTCTTTCTTTCTTTTTTTTTTTCTTTTGATTTTTCCAGTCAGTGTTTCTCTGTATGTACTCCTGGCTGTTCTAGAACTCGTGTATATCTGGCTGGCCTTGAACTCAAGAGACGTACCTGCCTTTGCCTCCTGAGTGCTGGAATTAAAGTCCTGTGTTACCATTGCCTGGCTAAACTTTTTTTTAAAGTTAGCTTTATGTATATAAGTGTTTCACTTTAATGTATGTATCTGCACCATGTGGTGCAGTAGAGGCAAGAAGTAGGCATCAGAGCCCCAAGTATGGAACTGTAGATGGTTGTGAGCTGCCCTGTGAGCGTTGGGAATTGAACCTCTTCCAGTACAGCTAGTACTCTTAACTGCTGAGCCATTTTCCAGCTCCTTAAAAACTTTTAATGCTTCTTATGGGTATTTTGCCTGCTGCATGTATTTGAGTGCAACATGTGCATGCAAAAGTGCCCTTCGAGGTCAGAAGATTAACTGCCATATGAGTATTGGGGATTGAATCCCAGTCCTCTGGAAGAGTAGCTGATGACTCTTATTGCTGAGCCATTTCTGCAGCCTCTTAAAAGGAGATTCATTATTGAACATAGGATTTAGGAGATCTACTAAAGAAAAAGCTAAAGAAAAATCCATGAGGTTAACACAATTTCAGGTTTCTTTTAAAAATACTTTTGTTGCTGGGCTGTGGTGGCTCATGGCTTTAATCTCAGCACTGGGGAGACAGGAAGGTGGATCTCTGTGAGTTCGAGGCTGGCCTGGTTTACAGAGTGAGTTCCAGAACAGCCAGAGTTACAACAGAGAGGGCCCTGTCTTGGGGAACAAAAAAAAAAAAAGATGTTTCAGTTGGCTGTGTTGGCAGAAGCCTTTAATCCCAGCACTTGGGAGACAGAGATAGGCAAGTCTCTTGAGTTCAAGGCCAGCCTGGTCTACAGAGCGAGTTAGTTCTAGGGCAGCCAGAGCTACACAGAGAAACCCTGTATATATTAGAAGAATTCTTGCACTGTATTTTGATCATACTCACATTCCTCCCAGATCATTCTTAGCCCTCTATCCCTCTCCTCAATTTTTTGTGTCCTTTTTTATTTATGTATTTGACAAGGTCTTAAGTCCTGGCTGGCCTTGAACTCACAGATCTGTCTCTCTGCCTCTTGAATATTTGAATTAAAGGCAAATGTCACCATGCTTGGCTTTTTATAAAATTTTATATTTTCTTAAATAAAATTCACTGAGTCCAGTTTGTGCTGCCCATATGCTTCTGGGTATGAGGGTCATCCAGTGGAGTGTGGTCAACCTACCAGGGGCCATACCCTTAAAGAAAACTTCACCCCAGAAGCCATTAACTAACTGTTCATGTCTGCTTATTTAGGAGTGGGGGCTAGTGAACCTCTTGCCTTTCCATGCTCGAGTATAGACTAGATTGATCTTGTGCATTTATCAGTGCAATAGTTTTGTCATGTATAGAAGATATTTTTTGCTCTGTTTCTCTCTGACTCTGCCCCTTCTTGATTTAGGTCCCAGTTGTGACTGAGTACTCAGTTAACACTTATATTTACACTTTGGCTGTGAGTTTCTGCCATAACCACCATCCATTGCACAAAGGAACTTCTCTGAGGTTGAGAGAGCTGTACTACTTTTTGAATATAGGGAACTGAATTTAAATGAGTATAGGGAAATGAATTTAGAGGTCAGTTTATCTGAATCTGTAAAGAGGCTGAGTAAATGACCTATGAAACTATGTACCTTACTAGCATAGCTTTAGTGTGTGATACTAGGTTTCTTAATCTGGGGTACCTACCATAAACTAGACATAAAAATTTAAGCAGATAGTGCATTAAGGTACCAAGTAGCCTAGTTACTTGAATTATGTAGTTAGGAATGTAGAGGATCTCAAAGTAAATATTATTGTTACTTCTAGAATAAAATAATAATTACAATATTAATGGTAATAATAATAATAATGAATAGGCCAGGCGATGGTGGCACATGCCTTTAGTTCCAGCACATAGGAGGTAGAGGCAGGTGGATTTCTGTGAATTCATGGCCAGCTGGTCTACAGAGGGAGTCCAGGACAGCCTAAGCTATACAGGGAAACCCTGTCTTAAACAACAACAATTACAATCTCTAAGAGTGTTTGCCTGCTTGGATGAATCGGGTGGATGGATGGAGTTGTATGCATGGTTTTTTTTTTTTTTTTTTTTTTTTTGAGACAATGTCTCATGATGTCCTGTCTGGCCTGGAACTGCCTGCCTCTGCCCCCACATTACAAATTATTTCTGTTAAAACAATGCCATTATGTAGCTGGTGGATAAATAATGTAACTAGTGACATTTTTTTAATGCGAGAATTTGTATATAGCTCAATGATTTTCTAGCATCCACTTGAAATAATTTTAAGTGTGGTACAATGTCCAGTTGTAGGGCTTAAAGAGGTTAGTGGGTGATGATGCTCTCTTCTCTTAATGAGATATTTAGGAGTACAGTATTTTGGATTGTGAGAATCCCAGGAAATCGAAGTGGGGATGCTACTATGGAGGTAGAGTTCTTGCCTAAAATTTATAAAGCTTTGGATTTGATCCTTACCTATAAGGAAGGCTAGCACCGGGAAGGAGGAGGCAGGAGGAACAGAAGTTGGAGATCATCCTTGTTTACCTATCAAGTTTGAAGCCAGCCTTGGATATGTGAGACTTTGTCTTTAGAAAATAGCCAAAAACAAGGGACTGGAGAAATTGCTTAGCTGTTAAGAGCACTTGTTGCACTTACAGTAGACCTGGGTTCTGTACCTATATAGTGGCTCACTACCATCTAGTTCCATGAGATCCCAGACTCTCTTCTGACTTCCGGAGTTACCAGGCACATGTACACAGCCCAAACACTTGTACATATAAAATGCTTCCGCCCACCCCCAGTAGAAAAGAGCAAAAACCTAGAAACCAAAAACAATAGGAAAGAGGATAGGATAGGACAGGTAAGTGTGTATATTTACTTGTGTGTTGTGCTGCTGAATTGGAACCAATGGGTGGTGGCTGCAGGGTCCATGACAGCCTTCCAGAGAAAATACCCTGATGAAAAAATACTCTGGCTAATATTACCTGTGTTACACTGATAGATGAGATTTCTGCTTGCATATTGTCTGAAGTTTTTATTAGTATTGATTTTTGGGAGAGAGTTTTACCTCTGCCTCCTATAGTGCTGGGATGTTAGACACTCAAACCACATACCTACACTTAGTTGTTCTGTCTGATGATGGAGAATAGCAGCATGCAGGAGACTAAGGATCTTGCTGTGAATTTGATGTTAATTTGGACTGTTATGGTGACCCGTCCCTTAACACAAATATGCACACATACACCCACATGTAGATGTATATACATATAACCATTTTAATAAATTCAGCTGGCAAAATAGATGCGTGAAATATTTTACTAGCAATTATGAAAACACTTAACTGTGTTTGATAGGAGAACTTAACTTTTGAGTGTACATTCAAACAAAAGAGTGTACACTCTTCAGTACTAAATTTTGATATAGAGCATAGTACATGTGCATTCTCACTGCCTCTTGTTTTCCTGTCTTGCTAGTCAACGTCAAATAGTCCCCTTTCTGCTTTCATGTCATGTGTTTATACATGCTATAGTCTGTATGACAGTAGATATTAGCATGACAATTTTTACTACAGGTGCAAAAATTGTTGACTTTAGAGTTTATGTGGACAGTAGAGGTTGTCTACAATTGAAGTGCAAGCAAAAGGGAGAAAAGAAGAATAAAGGATGGTTTTGCTTGGGTTGGGATTGGTAGAGAAGACTTGAAAGATTTGAGTAGCACAATGAAGAAAATACAGCTAGTTGCAACAGTTATTTTGTGGAAATAAGTAGAAGATAAAGAATCTGTAACAAATTCTAGAAGGTAGTTTGTTTAAAAACTACAGTGCTCTGTTGCATAGTATTGTTCAAAGTTTTGAACCCTAGAGTAGGTGGCATGACACAAATAGTTGAATAATTGAAAACATTTCAATGAAAAGAACAAAGGCCAGAGAGGGATAACAAAAGAAAGAGGTCAAAGACAGTGAAGAAAAAAGATTGTACTTTAAGAAATCAGGATCTGAAACATTTTGATAGCCTAGGAAAAATAGTTCACAAGTATGGTCATACCCCTGTACAGCTAATAGAAGCAATGTGTATGGCTGTCAAGTAAGCTAAGGTAACATAGACGATGTATGTATAATAGAGTTATATGTGGTGTATATGTTTCTCTGGGTGGATTAATTAGTAGTATCTTCAGTCTCAGTCTGTACTTACCAATAGTATATTGATGATGACACTTTGAAGTAATAGTGGAGAGTGCTGGCTTTTTGGAGGTAGGTAGTTTTGCTTTCCGTAATTGGGATAGAATGAATTAGTCAAACATAAAGAACAACTTACGTCCTGAGCATTATGTGTAGGCACATGAAGAGTTGTCATTCAAATAAGGAAACAGAAGTCACTGTAAAATTTTTAAGGATATAGTTTTTGTCTTACTATAGAGATTGTTAGTATTGTTTTGAAGTAAACAAGCTTATACTATGTAGTGACTTTGCTGAGTCGAGTTAAGACTGAGTAACCACTTCTGGATCACAATTCCAATCTGAGATTGCTAAATTTCTCTGTGTGTGTGTTTTATCTTATGTGTGTGAAAGTGCACAGGCGCTTGTTCGTGAGAGAAAACTATCTTATACGTGTGTGAGTGAAAGTGTACACAGATGCTTGAAAGAGAGAGTGCATGCTTGGAGCATGCTAGTGCTCATGAGCTACAGCTTGTAGAATGGTGTTGGTCAGTCCTCTTTCTACCTTGTTTGAGACCAGGGTATCTTTGTTCTTTGCTGCTTGTATGCTAGGCTATCTGGCCAGTAATTTTCCAAGGATTCTCCTATCTTTGCCTCCTATCTCTCTGTAGATGTACTCACAGTGCTACTTTGTCGACTTTACAATGGTTCTGGGTATGGGAACTCTGCTTGTGTGGCAAGCACTTTACCCACTGAGCCATCTCCCCACACTCTGATTCATGGTGAGAATTCATCTTTATGTTATTCTTGGTCACCTCACTGACATTAGGCCAGAAAGCTGGATTTTAAAAACCTTTTAAGGCCTCACATTTTGTTCATCCTTCATATGCTGTGCTGATAAACCTGAACTGCCTGAATGCCAGTATCTCAGAAAGTTAGGGACTATCATTTTAAATTAGAACTTCTCATAAAAATCAGCTTGTTAGCCTGGTGGTGGTGGCGTACATCTTTAATCCCAGCACTTGGGAGGCAAAGGCAGGCACATCTGGCTTACATAGCAAGTTCCAGGGCAGTAAGGGCTTCACAGAGAAACCCTGTCTTGAAAAACCAAACCAAAACAAAACAAAAAAAACAAACAAAACAAAAAACGATGTTGTTTCTACTCTTTCCCCTTTACCAGGGGAAAGTTGTTCAGCAAGAAATGAGGTATGTATTCCTACATCTCTCCTCCTTTCCTCTCCTCCCTTCTGTCCTTTGTAGTCTGTGTCTATAGCGCATGCTGGTCTCAGCCTTCTAAGTGCTAGGATTACAGGTGTGTGTCACTGCACTTAGCTTTTTGTTTAGTCAAATATAAGTGAAAAGGTTAGTTTTATTCAATAAACCATGCTAAATCGTATTCAGAAAATTGTTATTCTTCAAACCTTTTATTTTTACCCTGTGTTGATTAATTTAAATAGCAGGGCAAATGATGGTTGAGAAGGGAGGACATGATTTTTCTGTAGATAATAGTAGAAATATTCATTACTTAGAAGTAGTATTGTAATGTTCATGGCTACTTTATAGATAAGCTGCTTCCCTTACAGTTTCTTTTTGTTGTGGAGATAGGGTCTCTCTATACATTTAGCCTTGGACGTCCTGGAACTCACTATGTAGACCAGCCTGGCTGCCAACTCACCTGCCTCTGGAGTATTGGAATTAAAGGTGTGTGCCACCACACCCAGTCCTTAGAATTTCTAATTACTTGATGGAAGTTTTACTACTTTACCTTTTGTAGATTTCTTATAAAAATTTTGGTTGCTTTCAATAATAATTTGTTATGACAGAAGCTTTTGCCAAGATTTTTTAAAGTTAGGTCTTTTCTTTGTTCTCTCTGTTTTGTTTTGCTTTTGATTCAGAGTCTTACTGTGTAGACTTAGCTGGCCTGGAACTCACTATGTAGACTCAGCTGGCCTCAAACTCAGTTACTCGACATTTATTTATTTAGAAATATATATATATGTATATTTTTATACATTGATGTTTTGCCTGTATGTATGTCTGTGTGAGGGTGTCCAGTCCCCTGGGACAGGAGTTGTAGACAGTTGTGAGCTGCCATGTGGGTGCTGGGAATAGAACTCAAGACCTCTGGAAGAGCAGCCAGTGCTCTTAACCGCTGAGCCATTTTGCCAGCTCCAAATTTGCAACTTTTTAAAAGTCATGTGTTTGGTATGAATATGGAGAGCATGTAAGCCTGTAGTTGCCTTGATAGAAATGAAGGTGTGAAACTGTTCTGAACTGTAGATAAAGTGTGTAAACTTTAATTTGGATTATCTGGAGATGAACAAGATGATAAGTCAACTCCCTGAATTATATATGTCTTGTAATACCTGATACACCTGTAACATCTTCCAACACCTGTCTTGGAAGAATAGAACTCATGTTGTTTCTTTATATATAATGCCATTTGTGAACAAAATCAATCTTGAGGTCAAGTATGTATGGTATTGGTTAATCATAATTTTGCCATTATCACTGTTATTAACATAAAAAGTTGGGGTAATTTTAACTGCAGTTCATATAAAATGCACTTTCCAGACAATTTGGAAACTTTAAGACTTAAGTTTGTAACTAATAAGATTTATAGCATTGCCACTTGATAAGATTGTATTTTGCCCTGCTCTTCCATATCTCACCATGCTATAGGATAAGGTCACTTTTACTCTTTATTGTAGTTTTATGCTGGGCAGGCAGCCCAACCTACCTCCCTACCTTCCTCCCTGACTTCCTGCTTTCCTTCCTTTTCAAGACATGGTTTCCCTGTGTAGCCCTGCCTACCTGGAACTTGGCTGTGTGGACCAGGGTATCCTCAAGAGATCCACTTGCCTCTTCTTCCTGAGTGCTGGGGTTAAAGGAGTGCACCACCGTGCCCAACATTCTTTTTAATTAAAATTCCTTTATGATCTTACTTTATTTGTGTATTTATTTGTTTTGGATTTTTGAGACAGGGCTTCTCTGTGTGGCCCTGACTGTCTTTTGGAAATGTACTCTGTAGACCAGGCTGGCCTCGAAGTCCACCTGCCTCTTCCACCCAGAGCTGGGATTAAAGTTGTGCACCACCACCTCCCCATTCCTTTGAGATTTTATTGTCTCTCTTGTGAGAATGAAATGGAAGGGAAAGGATAACGTTAAATTTAGAATAAAGAAGAGCTTTTCTTTAGACTTAAGTTTATTTCAAGCCAAAAATTCTTTATTGAAACACTTTACAAGAGGACTTAGAAATGGGAAAATGCATTTATGTATGCTATAGTTACCTTGAAGGCAAGAAAATTGATCATCTTGAATGAGGTTTTCATTAATTTGAATACCTGGATGGATGATTTTAGAGGTTAAGATATTGTGGAATCAGCAGTTATAAGTATAAACTGCTACAGAACAGATTCCTAATTTATCAAGGTCCCTGGATTCAAAATAAACTGACATTAAAATTATGAGCTTGTTTGCTGTTTTTTAAAAGATAAACCATATTTCAGATTATAATTCTAAAATAGGAATTATGGTAAATATTGGGTATTAATTGTACAAAGAAACTTCATCGTGGCATTTCCATACATTCATAAAATGTATTGATCTGTTTCTTTTTACCCCTTGTGTCTTTTTCTCTTCCACATTCCTAATAGTCCATCTTTTACTCTTATATGCTTCTCCCTCTAAAAGAGAAAAGGCGTTATTTTAAAAACTGAAAGTGTTGTTAAAGTTTTTTTTTTTTTTGAACAAAAGAATAGTTTCACCTTTGCATATGATTGAGAATGTTCTATAATGAATAATCTCAAACTGATAAAACTAATTTTAAAATGTGGTATACTTTTCCTTTTTCAGTATAATAATCATGAAATTCGTTCGGGAAAGCACATTGGTGTTTGCATCTCTGTTGCCAACAATAGACTTTTTGTGGGCTCTATTCCTAAGAGTAAAACCAAGGAACAGATTCTTGAAGAATTTAGTAAAGTGACAGGTAAGTTGGATTTAATTGGCAGGAGGCACAACTTTTCAGTAATGAGGAGAACTTAATTTTAGTGCCAAGTAGTGGTCTAAACACTACCAACATTGTATTTGTTCACTAAGTGAATTTTCACCTCACCTTTATGAGATAGGTAACCTTGATAAGCAAACATTGGGTTGGAGAAATGGCTTGGCAGTTAAGGGCACTGGTTGTTATTCTAGAGGATGAGGGTTAGATTCCCAGCACCCACTTGATAATTCTCAACCATCAGTTTTAGATGATTTGATAACCCTCTTCTGGACTCTGCAGGCAGCAGGCATAGACATATGGAAACAAAACACACATATAAAGTAAGTAAAAAAGATAAACAAGTGCACACAGGTTTTGGGAAATAATTTCCTGGCAGTTAAGCTAATTTAGGAATACAGGGTTGAGGATAGAATCTTTAATGTATCTAGCATTCCCAAAGCCTTAGGTTCAGCTTCCCTCAGTGGATATAGCCAGGTGTGGTGATACTGATACAAGCACACCATCACTCCAGTACTTGGAGAGGAGGAGGCAAGACAGTTGGAAGTTTAAGGTTGTCTTTAGCTACATAGTGAATTTGAGTCCAGCCTGCTCGGCATGAGACTGTCTAAAAAGACAGACAAAACTAAACTTAGGAATATGGTGAGAATTCGATTCCAATCTGAAAAATTGTTGTATGTGCCTTGTTTTATATTTATGGATATATATATATATTTTTTTTTTTTTTCTATTTATGGATTAATTCCCAGCACCCACATGGCAGCTTACAACTAACTGTATGTAACTCCTGTTAATGGGATCTGACGCCCTCACACAGACAAAACACCAATGCACATGAAATAAAAAAACATGACAACAAACAACGACAATGAAAAAAAAAATTGGATTTTCTGAGATTAGAATACTTGGGCAGGGTTAGTTCTAAAAATTATTGGGGTCTTTTGAGAGAGAGTGTGTGTGTGTGTGTCTGTCTGTCTGTCTGTCTTAATTATGTAGTGCAGGTTGGTTTCAAATTCATAACCCTTTCTTCTAAACCTCCTAACTGCCAAGATTATATTATAGGCAATCCCTCTCTGGTTCATTTCAAAATAACTATCCTTTGTAAAAATATCAAGCTTAAAAAATACGATTATTTTTATTTATATAGTATCTTAGTGCCCAAGACTTTGGCTGTTAACACATTTTTGCTTATTAACTTATTTTTCTGAATGTTTAATTTCAGAGGGTCTCACAGACGTCATTTTATACCATCAACCGGATGACAAGAAAAAAAACAGAGGCTTTTGCTTTCTTGAATATGAAGATCATAAAACAGCTGCCCAGGCAAGGCGTAGGTTAATGAGTGGTAAAGTCAAAGTCTGGGGAAATGTTGGAACTGTTGAATGGGCTGATCCAATAGAAGATCCTGACCCTGAAGTTATGGCAAAGGTAATGATAGTTAACGTTTAAATAATTTTTGTGGGGTTGATAGGAGGATGATAGAAAACTTACCAAACCATTGTATGCACTGTTTTAAATGACATTTTTGAAGGTGAAAAAGTGTAAATAACTTAAGTATAACTCTAATGAGTATGTGCATGGAAAGTAGAAATCTCTTCATAAATATGTCATAATCTTACTAATTTGTATTCATAGAGATGGATCAATTATTTTGTGTAGATTCTAGAGCACTTTTTTGAGTGTTTGAGAGTGATATCATTAATTTAAATGTTATATTACAAATCATAGTTCTTAAAAAAAAAGCAAACTGTACTGACCCCCTAACCCCTAGCCCCTAACCCTAACCCCAACAAAACTCTTGTAGTGACAGTGTTTGGGTATTGTTAAGTGTGCCTTAGCAAACAATTGAGACACTCTGAAATAACTCTTGAGACAACTCTTTAGTGCAGTTTTGTGGATATTCTATCTTTTCTCTTTGAGGAATCTCTTTACTCTTAAAAGGTCAGATGCCATTTAGCATACTTAAATCTGTAGAGGGCAGTGTGAACTATTGGGAAAACTGAATACTATTGAGGAATGATTATCTTAGAGGACAAAATATATTTGGGATTCTTTTTTGTTCTATTATAAATCTTTCTGGGGATACTACTTTAGAGTAACAAGTTTAAATGCTGTGAATATGTTTTAAGAAAAAGGGCTAAAACTTCTTAGCCCCCAAATTGCATTGTATAATTATATTTTGAGAAGTTTTCAGGATGAAGCAACTTGGGGGGAGCGAGTTAGACATTACTGGAAATTGAACTTATGATTTCAACATGTGTCACAAGTGTCACCAAACTTAGACTCCCAGGTTCTTACTAATATTTTAAGTACTCTAATGTTTCTAAAGCAGGTTTAGTTAATTTTGATCACCTGTGCTGTGTTGAGCATTGGACAGCTCTCCTAGAGAGCAGGTTTCACAGTTTTTAGGAAATTGCTATTCTTACTTGTTTTGAGACAGGGATTTTGTAGCACTGGCTGTTCTGGAACTTGATATTAAACTGACCCAAACTCATAGATCTATTTGTCTTTGGCTTCTGAGTGCTGGGATTAAAGGCATATCACCACTACTCCCCACGTTAACTGTCTCTTTTATTTTTTTTATTTTTTTTATTTTGAGCTAAGCATATTACGTATAATTTTCCCGTTTAAGTAGATTTTAGGTTTTATATCCTGAGATTTTCTATACATCTTGCTGCCACCTACCCTTCTGTAATTCGCTATATATTTTAAAACTGAACCAACGTTGAACATTTAGAAATACCTAGCTTGCAGTGTGGTTCACACTTGTTTATGGGTTTTCGACAAATACGTATTGATGTATGTATATTACATTATTACAATGTTAGACCATTGTAATAAAATAATCGAAATAGCTCACAAGGAGGTAGAGTTTGAATTTACAGTTTCTCAGGTTTCATTTCATGGTTACTTGGCCACCATGGTTTTTGGGCTTGTAGCATGGTATAGTAAGTAATATAATACACCATAGAAATAACATGGTGAAGGAATCTTCTTTTCTAAGAGCAGGTAGGAAACGAAAAAGAAAGAAAGAAGAGGGTCGTGGTTCCTCATATTCTTTTGAGGGCATACCTAATTTCCATTATGCCTAGCTCCTCTAGGTTCCACAACCTTCCTAAAGCACCACAGGTTCTAGACCAGGCCTTTAAAACATGAGTCTTTGGGGGAGAGTTAAAATCCAAACATGTAATCACCATTACTATATCCTAGAAATTGTATTACTGCACTGAAAAAAATCTGTGCTTTGTCTGATTATCCCTCAAATCTTGACAGCCCCTGATCTACTTTGCCTTTTCATAATGTCACATTGTAGAATCATGCAGTATGCAGACTTCTCAGAGTGGTGGCGTTAATATTTAAGTGCCCTCTTTGTGGCTTCATGATTCATTTACTTATAGCTAAAATTTTTGTTCCGGTGTGTTGATTCATATTCTGACTGATACCTTGTTTCTTTTTAATTTGGAGGAGTTATGAATAAGGCTGTTAGAAGCACCTGGGTGCAGGTATTTGTGTGAACATAAAATTTCAACTCTTGAGTAAATAAATAGCTGGGAGTAGTAATACAGGTTTATATAGTAAGAATATGTTTAGTCTACTGGGGCTGCCTCAGTTTGCATCCCTTCTTCTGTGAATGAAAGTTTCTGCTAATATTCACCCTTAGAAAAGTTTGGTGTGCTAGTGTTGTAACTCCAATATGTGTGTAGTTTTTCTTCAGTTTTAGCTTATTTGTTAATAACTGTTGAGCACATTTTTCATGGTAGCACTTGTTTTGGTAGTATCTGTTTTAGGTATTTTTGACTTAACCATCAGTCTTCCTCTTTGGTATTTACCCAGAGGAGTTGAAAATTTAAAAATAAAACATTTCTTATATTCTTCTAGAGGTTGTTCTCCAAGTTAACTTTATAGGGTGGTATGGTTGCTTTTGGAAATTGAACTCTTTGGAAATATTTAGGGAATTTGCTTTTTTATTTCAGGTGAAAGTGCTGTTTGTGCGCAACCTTGCCAATACTGTAACAGAAGAAATTTTAGAAAAGTCATTTAGTCAGTTTGGGAAACTGGAACGAGTGAAGAAGCTAAAAGATTATGCTTTCATTCATTTTGATGAGCGAGATGGTGCTGTCAAGGTAAACAAGTGGTAGAAATTTCATAGGCAAACTAAATTAGACCCAACATTTTTATCTTAAAATCATTATGCTTTATGCTGACTTTTATAATCTTGGAGGCAAAGCTCAGGTTATGAAATCCATTTAAGCAAACTTTTATTGGTCTTACCCAATTTTTTTTAAGTAAAAATTGTGAAGAGGAAGGTCTTTAAAGCCCAATCATCTTTTGTCTAATTGACTGAGGCTTTCAGAGTTAATGATAAATATTTTTTAAGTTTTAAATTATAATTACTTGAAAGGCCTGCTTTCATATTGATCACTGTCTTACTTTTTTAAAGGCTATGGAAGAAATGAATGGTAAAGACTTGGAGGGAGAAAATATTGAAATTGTTTTTGCTAAGCCACCAGATCAGAAGAGAAAAGAAAGAAAAGCTCAGAGACAAGCAGCAAAGAATCAAATGTGAGTTAATTTTGTATACTTCAAAAAAAAATAATCTGTGCATACAATTTTGTTATGTTACTGAAATGTCAAATCTATGAACTACCTTTTAAAAACTACTTTAATTGAGAACTTTGGATAATAGAGAAATGCCAAGGATAGAAATAAATGTATACTAAGGTTTTGCTGCTGACCGTATCTGATAATTCCAAGTAGCTGATATTTAAGCAAAGGGAAGTCAGTCTTTGATACTATTGTATAATGGTCTCCTGAAAGTACCATGTATATTAGTGATCTATATGACTTAATATTTTTGGAAAAAAGATTAGCGCACCCCCCCCCCCCCTTTTTTTTTTTTTTTTTTAAATTTGAGGCCAGGTCTTAATGTAGTGCTGGCTATAAACCAGGCTGGCCTTGAACTCACAGAGATCCATCCACCTGTGTCTTTCTTAAGTGCTGGGATTAGATGTATGTACCACCAGGCCTAGTTGAGAATTTTTTTCCTTAAGAGGTGTAGAATATTAAATCTTTTGTTAGATTGTTACCTTTGTACCAAAGAGAGAGATACAGAGATTCATTTAACAAATTCCTCATTAATAATTAGAAATTAGTATAGGTAGAATATTAAATAAGCTAGGAGTGCTGAAGAGACGGCTCAGCCATTAAGGATGTTTGCTGTATATAGGACCAGAGTTGAGTTCCTAACATCTACATCTGGCATCTCATAACCTGATGTAACTCTAGCTCTAGGTAATACTAATGCCTATCTGGGTACTTGTATGCATGTATACTTGTGCACACATACACAAAAGTAAAAAGACGTCTTAAAAAGTAGATGTGTGATGAACTATGTTAATTGGGGACAATATGTAGACAACCTATAAGAAGACATCTGTGTATTAAGGAAATAAAGGAGGGGCTCAGTGGGTAAAGGAATTTGCTGTTAAGCCCATTGACATTCCATTATCCTGAAACCACCTGGTGAAGGCAAAGAGCTCACTCATCCCTCCACACACGCACCATGATATTTCTGTGTACACAAACACAATGAACAAGATAGTAATAATAAAAGAAAGAAAAGTAGAAGGTGCTGATGAGATGGCTCAGTGTTAAGCATCAAGCCTGGAGAGTTGGTTAAATTTCTGGTACCCTCCATCGTAGAAGGAGAGCACCAAAAGTTAGCTTCTGGTTTTGGTATGTGCACTGTACCATGCATCCCCATGATGTACATACAAACACATAATGTTTTTAAAAAGGTAAGGGAACCTCTGTTGAGTCTTAAGAATTGGATAGCACTTTACAAATTGTTAGGGAAAAAGACAGGCAATTGCTGTATAATATAAAATCAATAATTAGTTAATAGTATTTAAGGACTGTTTTCTGTGGGTTACGAAAGAAAAGAAAGATCCTTCTACATATACATGTTAAATGACCACATTCTAGTTTACACAGTTAAGTGTCAGTTGGAGGATGGTAAGTTCTGGACCATAATTTTTTAAACACTAAACTGGGACCAAATTGAATCTTTTAAGTTACCTGTTATAACAGTTATCATCGTGATCCATTCTTGTGAAGGGCTAAAGAAACGCGCTTTTGTATAGTTTTGGTGGTTGGAGTATAAAAGTAGTCTCACTACTCAAACCCTTGAATATACTGTCTCCAATAAAAGCAATGATAGTTTCATATTTCTTTTAAAAGACATAGTTTATTAAAGTAGTATCACTATAACTCACAAATTATTTTAGATTGGGATTAGAGAAGTTATATTTGTGATTTGATTAAAGCAATGACATGTATTTGTAAATCCACATTGCATCTGAGATGAGAAAATGGAGGCCTAGAAGACGTAAGATTAGTCACACAGTAATTAATGTATAGATGGCATTGAATTAAGGTGGTGTTTCTGGCCCCAAAGTTTCTATGCTTAACTACTCCTACTGTGGCTTCTCTTGTCTTCCCATTATTGCTATATATTGGGTTGGTTGTTGTTTTGTTTTTGTTCATTGTAGGGCATTTAACAGCCTCAACTCTAGATAGATAGATAGATAGATAGATAGATAGATAGATAGATAGATAGATAGATAGAGGGACTTAGGTCCCTATACATTGCCAAATGTACCCAGTGGTAGCAGTGGGAACAGAACCATTGTCCCTGGTGAGGATTGTTGCATAGATTAGCTGGATGGCTTTTGTTCCTTAAGTTCCTTAAGTCAGAAAAAGATAATTTACTAGTCATTGTGCTAGAATAAAACTCATACTCCATAAAGCTGGGCAGTGGTAGTGGCATACTTCTTTAATCCCAGCACTCAGGAAGCAGAGGCAGGCAGATCTCTGAGTTTGAGGCAGGCAGATCTCTGAGTTTGAGGCCCGCCTGATCTACACAGGAAGTTCCAGGACAGCCAGGAATCCACAGAAAAACCCTGTTTCCGGAAAAAAAAAAAAAAAAGTAAATTGTTTTATAAGCAGAAATTGTTTTATATATTTTTTGGAATTATCATGGAATTCAAGTCAATAATAAAGTTTTAAGTAACAATACTTTTGAGAAATACGTCAGTGTTAGAATGAATTAGACTATTAAACCAGTTTTAACATGAGTTTTTTTTTTTTTTTTCAAGACAGGGTTTTGCTGTTGTTAACTCTGGCTGTCCTGGAACTCACACAGATATGCTTGCCTCTGCCTCCCAAGTGCGGGGATTAAAGCATGTGCCATCACCACTTGACTTACGCGTTTCTTTTTTTATTGATTTACTTTGTATTTATGATATATCTGAGTGTATTTGTACCATATGCATAAAAGGGCCCATGGAGACCAGAAGAAGGTGTTGGAACCCCCTGGATCTGGAGTTAGAGGTAGTTGTAAGCTGGCATATCTGTGCTGAGAACCCACTCAAGTCCTTTGCAAGAACAGCAAATATCCTTAACCTCTGACCCATCTCTTCAGTCCCAACATAAGTTAATTTTGGGATTGTTTTTTATCACTATTTTGAAGCATAAAATTTTATTTTCATTGTTAAGAGGCTTTTCTTTTTTCTCATGAGGTACCTGTTTCTCTCCTTTGGATAAAACAGTAAGCAATACTAGTGACTTTGGTTTACCAGCCAACTTTTATTTATTTGGAAGGGCATCATACCTTTTTGAATGGGATCTTTTCTCTTAGAATATCTGGAAGACCTAAAGTTGAGTATATTTTATGTTTATGTCTGCAGTGAAAAATGTCAGAAAATAATAGTTTTTATTTTTTTAAAGAATGCATTCCTTGGGCTGGAGAGATAAGATAGATCAGTCCTTAAGAGCATTGGCTACTCTTACAGAGAATCCAGGTTAATTCCCAGCACCCACATGGCAGCTTACAACTGTTTGTAACTCCATTTCCAGGGGATCCGACACCCTTATCAGACATGTGCAGGCAAAACAACTAATGCACATAAAATAAAAGCAAATCATTTAAAATTGTTACACACAGGTCTCTCCTGTTTGATATACTTCTACTTTTTATTCTGCAGTGAGGGTTAAAGGAGCAAACTGCTTTCTAAGTTTACTGAAGGTTCATATGATTTATTATTATTATTATTATTATTATTATTAGGATTTATTATCTTTTTAAGACAGGATTTCCTTGTGGATCCCTGGCTGTCCTGGAACTTGCTCGGTAGACCAGGCTGGCCTTGGTCTAAGATCCACTTGTGTCTGCGTAAGCGCTCAGATTAAAGGCGTGTGCCACAGCCAGTACCCAGCCACTGCCCAGCCAAATGATTTATTTATTTATTTATTTATTTATTTATTTATTTATTTATTTATTTATTTATTTATTTTTGGTTTTTCAACAGTGTTTGTTGTAACTCTGGCTGTCCTAAAACTAACTCAGCAGATCAGGCTGGCCTCGAACATACAGAGATCTCCCTCTTCTGCCTCCCAAGTACTGGAATTAAAGGAGTGTGTCACTACCGCCTGGCTACATGATTTATTTTAAGAACAGGAGAATTTACTATGTTTAGTAATAAATTTTGCTCAAGAAATCTTGGCCATTTGCTCGTCTTACTTGGCATTTTCATTTTATTTTATAATAAATGGCCTTTGAAATTAGAAATACAATAGTGGTGATGATATAATTTAGAGAGACAAATTTGAGAGCCTAACCAGTTTATAAAAATTCTGTTATAGGAATTTATATACTTGTAAAATCATGAAGGATAAATAAGGTTCATAACTAGAATTTGTGATATCTTGCGATGCCTATTTGTATCCTGGTCCTCTGTTTATTACTGCTAAGAACTAGCATGCATTAAAGTCATAAAATAGACTTTGATTGCTACAAATAAGTGCCTATATGATAACTAATTTGATATATACTCTAATCTTTGTTTCTTTTTTAATAGGTATGATGATTACTACTATTATGGTCCACCTCATATGCCCCCCCCAACAAGAGGTCGAGGGCGTGGAGGTAGAGGTGGCTATGGATATCCTCCAGATTATTATGGATATGAAGATTATTATGATTATTATGGTTATGATTACCATAACTATCGTGGTGGATATGAAGATCCATACTATGGTTATGAAGATTTTCAAGTTGGAGCTAGAGGAAGGGGTGGTAGAGGAGCAAGGGGTGCTGCTCCATCCAGAGGTCGTGGGGCTGCTCCTCCCCGTGGTAGAGCCGGTTATTCACAGAGAGGAGGCCCTGGATCAGCAAGAGGCGTTCGTGGTGCGAGAGGAGGTGCCCAACAACAAAGAGGCCGCGGGGTACGTGGTGCAAGGGGTGGCCGCGGTGGAAATGTAGGAGGAAAGCGCAAAGCTGATGGGTACAACCAGCCAGATTCCAAGCGGCGCCAGACCAATAATCAGAACTGGGGCTCCCAACCCATTGCTCAGCAACCTCTCCAAGGTGGTGATCATTCTGGTAACTATGGTTACAAATCTGAAAACCAGGAGTTTTATCAGGATACTTTTGGGCAACAGTGGAAGTAGAAACAGTAGGGCATCTGTAAAATTGGAGACTTAATAGGTTGATGAGAAACTGGCCCTAAATCTGATCAGGTGCCGCTATAATTTGAGACATCTGGAAAGATTTTTCCTTTATGTATATATTTTAACAATCCGCTTGGACACGAACAAAGCCACACTTCTAACTGCTTCTGGCGAACTGATTTTATTTTTACTTTTAACTTTTTCCAATAAAGGTATTCTTAGATTTGAAAGAAATAGTTAATGAGTTTGCATTCCTGCTTGAGAATTTGGCTCATTTGGCTGTAGTATATATACAATGTTCTGGGTAGTATTTAGACTTGGTGTCTTGAAAAGGTAGTTGATTACAAACTGAGTATGTCTATAATATCTTGTATCAGAACAACTATTTGTATGTTACCAACTTAAATTGCTAGAATAAGGTAAATTGGTACACAACTGCTATTTTTAATTTAGAACTTTGAACTAATTGGGTTCTCAAAACCATTTGGCTACTTGTATTCTTTATGCTGTTGTTAATTTCAATAAAAAATTCACACCTAAATGTATACGTACTAAAACTGTGTTTACAATTCGTTTTTCACAAAATTTCTTTTCAAATTTGGTTCAAATTGTATAGCATGTCAAGGCCAATTAAAGGGTTTTGTGCCTTGTTAATCTTTGTGTGGAATATATCTGCACATTACACAACATTTATTTGTTGCAGTTTTCTGCTTCTGGTTTAAAATGCTATTATACAACAGACTTCATGTTCTCAATCAAAATTTTAATTAGTATGTGTAGTAAGTTTAAGTTGGTAAGTATTTAATAGCTTTTAACTTTATGATAAATTGTATAATAAGGACAGTTACAAGTAGTCTCAAAGAGTTGTAGGTTACACAACACTTAGTTTTTTGAAGTTTGTCCTAAATTAATCTAAAACTCAAATTGAGTATATTGTCCTCTTGATAATGCAGCATGGGACAGCAAAGAATGTGATTTGTGGAATAATGTGAGTGCTTAATTTATGAGTTGAATTTTCTTTTAAGTCATTGTGCTTTCCACTAATTAAAAGGAAAAGAACCCTTCTAATTAGTAAACACTGAAAACTTAAATTTATTTCACAAATTGGTTTTATATCTCCGATCTCAAAGATCTCATAGTTTGGCTGTTGGTTGCCATTTGTATTTGAGACATTTTGGTTATGTGGTCTATATTTATAATAGCAATGATGGGGAAAGTTAAAGGTATTTTTGTTTGTTTTTTTGGTGCAGTGGTGGGGATAGGTGTAAGGTCAATGGTGAACCTGCGTTCTCCCTAAATTTAGAAGTTTACATTTGACAGGCTGAGCTAGACAGATATGTAAGAATATACTTCTTTTTTAAAAAAATGTAAACCAATGAATTCTAAATATCTAGGTTAAAAAAATCTCAGATGTCTGCTTTAAATATATTTTATGATTATTCCATGTCTCAAGAATGGGAATTCTTGAAAGCTAATTGGGGAATAGTTTTAAATAAAATCAGTTTGAGAAAAAAAAATGAGGTTCTTAAACCTCAGTTAAATAA
Organism: Cricetomys ansorgei; assembly: GCA_026225945.1. Lineage (NCBI taxonomy): Eukaryota > Metazoa > Chordata > Mammalia > Rodentia > Nesomyidae > Cricetomys > Cricetomys ansorgei. Next base: position 8,204,666 of record JAMJFZ010001100.1, on the reverse strand, counting down.
CTTCCCCCAAAAGCAAACTCAAGATTCAGTTGAAATCAAGCAAAAAGAAATTCGGTTATTCTAAAGGCAATTAACTTGCTGGATAGATTTTATATAAGACTTAAAGATATTAAAGCTTTCTTGTTTTTAAAGTTATCATTATGTATGTACACATAATTAATTTAAAATGATTTATCTAACTGATTCCTTTTGTTACCTGGCTAGCAGGGAAAAGGGGTCGAGGCCGGTCCTGACCTGTTACAATGAAGACTGACTTGCTATGTGGGATTACACCAGAAGCTTGCAGTGGAATAATGGTAAGGAAAATCAAGCAACCTTAAATATCTCGGCTGTATAGGAGCATATTCTATTGCAGAAGACCTTCCTGTGAAGATCATGGAATCAAATACGGGACATTGAACTAATACTTGGACTTTAATATGAATTTCTTTAACAATTTTCTCTGCAGTGCAAGTTATTAAACTAAAGCTACTCTATTTTCCAAATGTGTTCCAACAAAAATCCTTCATAACTTCTAGCATGGTATCTTAATAAAGAATAAAGTTCTTCTCTTTAAAAAATCTGCTCTAAGTAGATTTTTCCCCTCTTTTAAATTAAGGATCTCAGCAGTGGTATTCTGAAATAATCTCTTGAATTTGTGCATTTAAATTTTATTGCAGTGATATAGATGAATACCACTGTTGGTACCCTTAAATTTTATTTCTGCTCACCAAGGTTAATCATGATTGTCTATATCTTTTTTATAGTAATCACTTTTGAATTGTGTTCAGATGCAGTTTCAGGTGTAATCATCAGAGCTGGTTAGTCAGGCATTCCAGATAGTGGTTCTTTTCAGAACCTTTTTTAAAGGGTTGGTTAACTACCTCAGTAGCAGAGGATTGAACTATACCCTGTCTGTACTGTACATAGAAAATCTTTGTAGATAAAAGCAAGGCTTGTTAAATATGATATGAGGGTAAGATTTTAATATACCAAATGTAACATTCTTAGTTGCCTTTAGTTTCAGAGGCTTGTAAGACTTCCTCATGACCATCATAACAGGCCTTGCTTTTGTCGTATTTTGTGGCTGAAAAAGCAGCCTTGCTTCTTCAGATATTGTAGTTATTTGGATGTATAATAGTTTAGCAAGATGTTACTTTTGTAAGACATCAGATGTTCAAAAAAAGTGCATCCGAACTTGTACTAAATACTGCAGTGTCCCTTTATAAAGTCAGACTAAAACTGACAATTGTACAGCAAAGCCTGACATTTGGATATTTTGAAGTTTTTCATAAATCATAGAAATTAGTATATGGCTGTAGTTTAGCTTTTTAGGTAAAAAGGTATGTTTCATTAGTGCATTTGTTACTGCTGATCACTATAAAAATGTGAATCAGCTTTCCATTTCTTATGCAGGTCATGATAACTTGTAGAGTAGAGTACAATCATTTGTGCTATGTTTTTAATTTTCTAAAGCACCTTGATGACAGTGAGTGTTCAGTGGTGAAGCATCCTCTATTGAATCACCCTCAAAAATTTTTGCCAAGTCCTAAGTTGATAGCTTAAAGTCAAAAGTAAAATTATACTTTAAGTAGGACTTGGTGTAAAGAAATCCCTTCTCCCCTTCCCCAAAGGGATACTGCAGTTATATCACATACCCAATAGGCACCACGATGAAGATCAGAGCTTATACCTAATTAAGGTTTTATACACACCAGTTCCCCAGTAAATGCAAATTTAACAAGAAAATTAGACATGTCATATGTTCAAAATGCTCATGGCAAACAATCATTTTGCATTCCTGCAAATAAAATTGTTTTATACTGTAAGCTGGAGGCGAGTGTAACTTATTTTTGTAATAAAGTTTTTATTTTTTTTATGTGTCATTAATATAAATGTGTTAGTATAGTAAATCTTCTGGTTTAAAAACTTAGAATTGCACACATTTCATTATGTTCATTTGTACTTACATAATTTTAGAATAGTGGTTGCCAATAGCCTGTATGTTTCCCATTAATTGGTTTTTTTTTCTTTCTTTTTTTGTTACCTTAATAAACCATTTTAGTATGTTGTATGTCAGTTACTGGGATAGCTGGGGCATAGAGTGTAATTTAAAATTTGTCAATAAGTATTCATTGGAATATATGTAAATGTGCCTTGCCGGTTATTGAAACTTAACCTACAAAATGAGTATGGGGTGACAAAAATTTGTTCCTGGTGCTTAATGAAACTTTCTTCCACTGATTTTTATATATTACCCTGTGCTTTTTAAAAGTACATCTCTCAAATCTTAGTGTAAGTTTGAGGGCTACACAAAACATGTACATTTTATTCTAACATAGTAAGTACACTAGTTCGTGGAAAGTGGGTCAATTAAATGTAGCCTTCAGCAAAATCGAATCTCAGTGTAATCCTTGGTGCTGGCATTTTCCAGGTCCAAGGAATAATATGATCCCATCTAAGAGGTCATTGCCATGCCTATTGGCACTTAACTGTCATACCATTTTTAACGGACACTGTCAAGGTCTTTTTAGTTAATTCCTGGATTTATTTGTTGGGATGTTAGAACAGTTTGTTTGACTTAACTGCATTGTCAAAAAGTTGAAAGACGAACACTTTTGTGAGTTTGCAAATGTGTTCTTTAAGAAAACATTGAAGTATGGAGCTCTGTGGGTTTCTATGACTTGGCTTTTTTAGTTTGGGGACATGGGAGGGAAAACTGCTGAATTAAAAGAAATTGTGAAGAATTGATGGTTATACTTAAGGGTAATGTAAAAAGTGGTGATGAAATACAGACTCAAGTGAAAATACTTGACAGTGTTCATTTTAATGACTCTGAATTCAAGCCATTATAATTTTAAAATTAAATATCATTTGCACTGTTCTGATAAATGGGTGCAGTTTTTGAGCAATATAATCAGAGCTAAATATGCATGTAGTGATTAGTGATGTGAACAATTAAGTTCTGAGAAGAAATACTAACCGTGGTATTTTCAAACTTAAATTTCTGTAGTAAAATCAGTATCAAACTCTTATCAGAAATCAAGAAAAACAGGCAATGCATATAAACATAATTTTGAATGTTGTGTGGCCTATAAAGCAATAATGCAATTTATATGGAATGTCATGGAATATGAGAAATGGAAATGCGAAAATAACTAATCCTTTAGTAAAAATGTCAACATGTTAAAAGGGGGAATGTTAACTGATGTAGGCTATTGCGTTTGTGATTTGTTTATGGGTTCTTGGCTTTGACAGCTTCAAAGAATGGATAGATGGCAAGTTAAATTTTGTATATATTGTCAAGGAAAGGGTCTTTAATAGTTGAGACCCTTCCTTGTGGTAAAGAGTATATACTTAAAGATTTCTGATTGTTGAAAAGTAACCTAATCAAAACAGACGCAAGATTTTGTTTCTGCAGACTACTTGGCAATCAAAAGTGTTCATAAATTTAGTTTATCAGTTTTCAGGAAGTCACTTTGTGAGAAAGTTGTGTTAATTATATTTTCCCAAGCATGCTTTTTGTGCAAGATTTCTAGTCATTGCAATTGAATAACATGTTAAAAATGGAGAATTGAGTTGCACAAAAAGAATCACTTATTCACGATGGCACTTAAAGCATCATGAGAAACTTTTACTGATTACTGCGAAACTTTTACTGATTGTTGCAAATCTGATTAAACAAAAGTATAAACATTTTCTCATGATAGATTAGGAATAACACAAATGGGTTGATGGGGCAATCTGGGTTATATAATTGTAAATAAGATATTTGAAAAGATGTATTTAGTATTAGGATGAACATCGAATTACATGAGAAAATTTAACTTTAGTACAGCTTTTTGGAAATCACTTGGTCAGAAATAGCAAAACCATGTTATGATTAGTCTCTATTTGACGGGGAGAAATTAAATATAGAAAGGCTTCATGCGTTAAGAAAAGGTAGCCAATCCTAGAGTAAAAGGTTGCTCAGGTTCCTAAAACTTCAATAATACCCTCCATGACTGTTTTCTCCCCACTTATACATACCACAAACAGGAATTCAGTGGTGGGTATAAAGTTAATGAATAAACAACTTACTTTAACAATACATAAACAGACTTCTTGGGATGATTTTTATGGTATAGTATTTACTTAGTAATCTTACCACTCAATAGGGCATGCCACTAAAGATGCTAATTATGAACCAAGGCTCACAGGCATTTTTTAAAACTGAGCCAATGTATAGATAGACTTTTGGAGTCTATCACTTTTTAAAAGTTCTTAGGACATAAATGGTATTAGCACCACAGTCTGCCTTCAATAATGTACCTAAACTGTTTTTCAGGACCAGAAGCATTCAGTTGGACAACCTTTTTTGCAAATGCAAATCAGTATTACTCTGGGTCAAAGATTTTAAGTTTTTAATATTAACAGTAGTCTGGTAAACATTTAGAAGTCTGACATTGAGAAACAAAAGCTTGTACCTGAGTAGTATTATAATTAAAAAATAGTTTTTAGCTTATTTAAATTTTACATTTATTTATCCATAGAATTTATATTTATTTCATTTCTTTTGTCTCACTGAAAGCTGTCTGCAGACTCTTTGATTTGGATTAGATGTGTGAAGTACTGTCTTTCGCCAAAAACCTCAAATTACCTGTTTTTTTCCCCAACGTAGTGGGTTTGTGCTTGTTTGGAGATCAGTTCAAAAACTATCTGTACTATCTGTACTGCCTCTGATGTTAAGATTTTATGTATAGCATAAGGAAGCTAGCTCTGACTATATTTTCCTAAGAATAAAGACCTATTTTTGTAGCATGTCTTAGGATCTCCAGGAGTCCAAGAATTATTGTGAGTGTCCTCCATTTCATCACTTTTCACTCAACAGCTTTTAAATAGACACTTGGAATCTTTAGAGCTCTATCGCCTTTTCATCATGCATACATGCAAAATAACTAGGAAATGGTAAGAAAAAATTTCCCAAATACCTCTAATTGCAAGCCACATGACTGGGAGATGTATAGAATAAATGTTTTGGGCTGGTCTTCATTTAATCTTAAATTTTGCAAATATATGGTCACATACATGCCAAAAGATTTATGAACTCCCATAATTTGCTTCTTTGGGAACATGCTTGATCATGTAGAGTTCTTCTATTCTCTAGTTTTATTTCTGGCAAATAAAATTGATTGTAAGTTTTGAAAATGAGGCTGAAGTTCCAAGTAATTCAGGAAAGAGGAAGATGAAAATGATCTCTTGATAAAGTTTGCATTTAGATTACTTCAAATGAGTTTATGTAAACGAACTCTAAATATTAAAGTCAGTGGCCACATGCAAGACTTGTATGTTCAAGGTTTTCGGCTTCCTAGCTTTAAGCTAGAGTTCGTTTTGGAGATGGTGGTTAGGAAGGGGAGAGGAATGGTTTGAAATACTTTAGGAACCATAACCTTGTTTTTTGACTTAAAATTATTTCTGTTATAACTACCCAAATCGATAATAATTAGAATATTTCAGAATGGCCATGGAGTTTAAACAAAATTTCTGAGTGGAGTAGTCCTGATAGATCACTTTATAAGCCATTTGGATATTAGTATCTCCAATCTAAAATTACTTCGATATGATAAAAACAGGGTCACTAAAGAAGTGGATTTTTACAAGCTTAAGTGACTTACTTTGTATTATTATTAAACTTATTTTATAATTTGAGAATTAATTACAAAGGCAACATGTAATTTTCATGTGTTATCGTTAAACTATTCTGAGAGGATTATTGTGTTTAGACAGGCTATTACTATAGATTGCAGAGTAAAATAAGGCTTACTAACAATAATATACAATGTATGAAAAAATTAGATTTTACAGGCATCCCAGAGGAGTTCTGGCATTCTTCCTGCATTTGGGGATCATTTAATAGTGTTAACTTTTTAAAAGAGGATGAAATCTGAGTAGTCATGGCATTTGTGAAACACAGGTCTATTTAAAGGGCAAATTTGCCAAATCTAGAGGTATGTATATCATTTAAAACCTTAAGAGAATATCAGTATTATATTGGTTATGGAAGAGACAACCATACCTGGTGGTACATTTTATTATAATCCCAACTATTCAGGAAATTGAGGCAGAAACTAAAGAAGATAGGAACTATATCTGTAATTGCTATAACTTATTTAATATGCCGTCAAGAATTAGAAAAGCTTATTGTCATTTATTTTGAATGTCTCAGGAAACAAAAACTAAGCGATACAGTAAAGTTCATGTATAAGTTGACACATTACTCTTTTTACTTTTATTCTGTAGCCAATGTGTATGTAATACAGGTAGTTTTAGAAAAGAGTTCATTTTGCTTTTTTTCCCTGTGGAAATAGTAAAATATGCTAGAAAAAGTTTTAGGAATACTTGAGAATTAGAGACAAATGCAGTTCTTTTAGACCATACCCTCCCTGGGTTCATGCTTATTTTTTATAAAATTAACAGTTCTAGTGGACCTCTTGTGGTATCTGAAAATCCATTTAGCATTTAGGATTATCACGCAGTTTCTATGCCTTACTGCTTTTTGCTCAGTTTGTTTATGTTACCTAGTTTTATCATTTATATATTTTTTGGCCTATTTTTTAGAGTGGAAGCTCCTTGAGGGCAGTACATCTGAATAATGGTGCTATGCATGCAGTTAAAAATAATCTTAAGCACTTTCCAATTACTCAGTTAGTTTGCTGTATTTAATTCAGGAAGGCATTTAGAATCCTATTAAATGCTAACACGATGCTGCTGTTCTAGTAAATTAAAGCTATGAAATTCCATGTTTAATTGTCAATCTTGATGCCAATTAGTGGTAGCGCATGCCTTTTAATCCTAGCACTCGGGAGGCAGTAGCTAGCAGTTGGATCTCTGTGAGTTTAAGTCCAGAGTGGTCTACAGAGTGACTTACAGGACAGCCAGAGTTATAACAGAGAAACCATGTCTTGAAAAAAAAAATGTCAATCTTTTAAAAATTGTCTTCAGTTGAAGGACCAGATGTAGACAATTTTACTGCTTTTCATGCTTTTTAAATTCTCAGATACCTTTGTGAAAGCTCCTATTTACATTTTCCTTATATAAAATTGGAAGGAAAAGAATACTCAGAAGTTACCTTTATCCATCCTACCAATTTTTATTTATGATAATGTTCAGCTTAAGTGTATGGTGCTACAGAAAGCCCCATTTATGTTTATGAAGCTGTGATACTAAAGATTGAGTTGAAGACAAGTCATAGTATCTATAAAGTTCTTTACATAGCAATTTGAATGAGAAGATAATGTTTTGAAATCACTGACTTTGTCTATACTGCTACTAATGAAATAACTTGGTAAAAATAGCTATATCTATATGACTAGCCTTTTAATCTATGAATTGGTAGGAGGTTAAAGTTAGATCATAAGTAAAAAAATGAGCTTTAGTTTTGAGTAAAAATGGTGTTCATGTTTATTGTTTTTGTAGTTGACAGTTTTAACTTGAATAGTACTTTTTCCTTTGTACTGGGGGTAGAATTCACGACCTTACATATATTAAGCCTACACTCTGTACCCAGCCTCACTGATAATAACACTCCCACCACCATCCCCATTCAACACCACCCCCCCCACACACACTCCGTGCCCCAGACAGGGTTTCTCTGTTGTAACTGTCCTGGAACTCACTCTGTAGAGCTGGCTAGCCTTGAGCTCAAAGAGATCCACCTGCCTCTGCCTCTTGAGTGCTGGGAGTAAAGGCCACCATGGTAGGGCTTATTGATAATAACTTAAAACTTCTACGTGATAGCAGTTAAATAGCATTGGCCTTTTAAGTCTTCTTATATTCCAGCCCACCTCTTACTCTTACAGCTCTAGTGGTAACTTTTAACTCTTTGTTTTTAATTTTCAGGACATTTATTTTTTCTGTAGCCTTGGCTGCCCTGGAACAGATCCACCTGCTTCTGCCTCCTGAGCACTGGGATTAAAGGTGTGTGTATCACCCTCCTGCTTTGTTATAACCTTAATTACTGTTCTAAGCAGTATTTCCCTTTTGAAGACTTTGGTTTATGCTAGTTATTTGTTTACCTTTATTGCAAGGGCATTTAATCCCAACACGCAGATGGAAACAGGAGGATTGAGTTGAAGCCAGCCTGCAGGAGGACATAGTGAGACATACACACACAAAACCCCCAAAAGCAATAGTCTAATATAAGTAAATAGGAGAGAATAGTTTTCCTTCATCTCAGTTTTTTCTGCTGTTATGTTTGCTGACAGTGATAATATGCACCTCTCATGTAGACTGAAGATAGTCAAAACATAGTTTAGTACATAACATATATTTCTAATATGCCAAAATGGCCCTTTGGAGGGCAAAATTCTAAGAATTCTCTTAATGTGTTATCATTTGCCCAGGTTGAACTGTGACTCATTTTTTTAAAAATTTCTCTTGAGTTTTTAGTTGCCTTTGTTTTTTAAAGATAATGTTGCTGGGCTATTCTCGTTAGTAGTTTGCTGAGTTCCATAGCTTGTGCTGCAGTTCCATGTTATTTTGTGTTCTGGTAGTACTTTGAGGAATGTTTCATGACCTATAAACACTTACTCAAGGTAGAAAGGTGTCTATTTTACCTTTGCTCTTGTTTGATAGTTAGCGTTTTTTTTTCCTCAGAACTTCAGAACATTTAATTTTATGTGAGCAGTTTTGTTCAAACTCCCAAAACTCCTTCAGGATTCATGTATAGGCCCTAATTTATTCCCCTCCTACCATTTTTGAAGCAGTCTTGACTCCCTCAGTTGTTTTACTTTGCTTTCAACTTTAAGTCGTGAGTTTTTGTTAGTTTGTATCTCTATCCCCATTTTTGTGTGAGACAGGCTTGTCAGAAACTATGTAGAACAGGCTAGCTTTCCAACTCAAAGATCTGCTGCCTCTCTGGGTCTTAATTACTGGGATTAAACCGGAGTGCCACCTGCCTGACGTACACTTTTTTTTTTTTTTAAGTAGAGTTTGAGTTTAGTACAAGGTTTTCATTCAGCTTTTAAGCAAGGAGTTTAAGAGACCTGTGCTTTGAAGGTAACACAATCTAGAGGTAGATGTGGATTTCAAAGGAGACCTGTTTGCTTTGTTCTGTATTTTTCTTAAGCTTGAATTGAAAGAATCTTACTTAGACTTAGACTTGTTTAAAACATTTCCCCTGATGCAATAGCTTTTTATATCTCATTGAATAACTTTCCCTCCTTTTCAGTGCATGTATTGACATTAAATTTGTTTGCACTTTCTAGATCTGTCTTATAAATTTTGGGGTGAGGCACTGTCCAAATCAGACCACAATACCCATTCACAGATTCTATCTCATTACAGATCAAGACTTAAAACCTGTGGTGGGTCCCTTCTCTTCGGACATCACTAACTTGAACTTTTTACTAATATGTAATAGAGCACACTCAGCTATGGACTTCTGAACTCAAGCATTAATTATTTAAAATGGTAGAATTTTTTTTTGTTGTTTTTTGAGACAGGGTTTCCTTGTAACTCTGTGAGATCTGCCTGCCCCTGCTTCCCTAGTGCTGGAGTTAAAGGCACGGGACACCACCACCTTGCTTAAAATACTAGAATTTTAACTTGATAATTTTTTATTCAATGAGTTGAAATATAATCCACGTTGGGGTTTTTTTTTGTTTGTTTGTTTTTTGTTTTTTCTTTATTTTGAGACAGGGTTTCTCTGCTGTAATTCTGGCTATCCTGTAAGTCATTCTGTAGACCAGGCTGGCCTCGAACTCACAGAGATCCACCCACCTCTGCCTCCCAAGTGCTGAGATTAAAGGCGAGTGCCACCACGGCATGGCAGTATATTCCTCTTTCATACATATAAATAAGGAAATATCAAACATAAGAAAAATTAGAAGTCTAAAAATAAGCTATGTATTGGACAGTGCTTGTGCATGCCTTTAATCCCAGTACTTGGGAGGCAGAGGCAGGTGGATTGGATCTCTGTGAGTTTGAGGCCAGCCTGGTCTACAGAATGACTTACAGGATAGCCAGAGTTACAGCAGAGAAACCCTGTCTCAAAGGAATATTGGTAAAGTCTGTTACTGATTTATCCACTGAGATGGCCAATTATAAATTCTTTGTGAAAAAAAATGAGGATTTTCAATTTTTATTTTCAGATTAGGAAAAGAGAAGAATGACAATGACAGTCATGAACGCTTTAAGATTGGACATAGTCCTTAAAAGTGGTTTTATAACTGTCCATTCCAGTTTCCTCCCTCACATGTACAACAGTCCAGTCCAGTGAATACAGAGTTTGTAGGAGCTTCAATTCTCCAACTTTTGCAGGAGAAAACACTTTTTTTTCAGTGCAATTTAAACACTGAATTTAAAAATAGAAATGGCTAGTAGAATGCAATATGGGGAACATAACTAGACATATTAAAGTATGCCATTTACTAGCATTTTACAGTTCTCATTTAAAGTACTAAGGAGAGCTATGCATGGTGGCTTATACCTTTAATCCCAGTACAGTCAGAACTACAGAGAGATACCCTGTCTCATAACCAAAAAATAAAAATGAATATTGGTTCACTGGTATAATCCTAACACCTGGGAGGTAGAGGTTAACTTGGAGTACATAGAAAGACTGAATTTAAAACCAGCATCTAGCATGCTTAAATGTATCTTAAAGTACATTTTACACACAAATTGACACTGTTGACTGAGCAGTGCACATTATTTTGAAGAGTCTAAAGACAAAAGGTTCAGAACAGCATTTTAGCATAGGATGTCAGAATGTTTAGAAAACCACTGAAAATTGTTCTCTGCTCACAGTCTATAGTTTACCTTCCTGTTTTTCTGTTTTAGTAGCTAATCAGACTTTTTTAATTGCTGGAGGTAGCTTTCAGATTTGCTGTTACGGGATTGCATGAGTGCTCATGATTATTTTATGTGGAAGAGACTTCTTATACTCTGATTAAGGTGTCTAATCCCTTAATTTATTTTCTTGGAAAGTACACATTTTGAGGCATTTAGGCTATCCAGATCATTAAATAATTATGTATTGCTTATGTTAAATATTGATCCCCCCCCCCAACCATGGTTTCTCTATTATAACTCTGGCTGTCCTGGAAGACCAGGATGACCTGGAAACTCAGAGAGCTGCCTGCTCCGTGCCTCCTGAGTGCTGGATTCAAAGGTGTACATCACCATTGCTAGTTTAGTTTTTTAAATGTTAAAGCACTCATCTTTTGCCATAACTCAGTCTCTGTGTGTACATATACCAGGAAACTAAAGAGGAAAGTCATTTTTAACAGACCTGCCTGGGTCTTTGAGTTACCACTGTTGGATAATCAACACATCTTGTACTGGTGTCCTTGTATTCACAGGGATTTCTTATTCTGGTAACTGATTTTTGGTTTGTATATTTACTTCTCATACAAATTTACAAGGTATAGATGGGCTGCTTCTAAGTAGTCATGGTTCCCGTGAATTAAATAATTGCTACCACCTTCAATATTTTTAATTGAAAATAGTAAAAACTTTTCTCAGTCATTGGGACAGTTAGAAGCAACTATGCATAGTTATGTACATAATACCAGAGCTTGGGTTTTTGTGCCTGCTGAAGACCACATAGTATTAAACACATAGTCTAGCTTTTTATATTCTATAACATGTAGTTGCATTTTAATTAGAATTAGCCCAATTTCCTTTATGCTTTTTGTTGTGAAGGCTATTTTATTCATTCTGTAATACCTCACCAGTATGAACATTTTAGGCACACGTGGTCTTGCTTTTACTTAGTTGCTCTTCAAGGACAGAGTATTCCAATAAGGAAGCTAATATCAGGCCTGCTTTTAAAGGAAAACTGTCAAGCCACAGACCATTACTCTGTTACCTCTAAATTTCCTAAACTGTTGTGTTCATGTTGGGAGTTGACTTAAGTCATAAAATACCAATTAACACTCTTAAAGAAATTGTGTATTTTAATGTCTAGGATAAATGTTTATTTTTTCTCATGAGATTGTAGACAGAAGTTTAGCACACTTGGCCTAACCTTTATTTTATTGGTAGTTCAGATGTTTCTTAACAAATACAGGTTAAAAAAAAAAAAATGTTCCTCCCTACCAAGTATCAGTAACTGCACCTGCCCAACTCTAAACTTTGTCTAATACACCTTTCATATTTAATAATTTTAACTGTATTTATTTTACCAAGTTTTCTGATTTTAGAGTGATGCCCATGTGTGGCTTCCTTTCACTTATTTTTAATAGTTATTGACAGGATGTCAGCATCCTGCTACAAAATGGGTATTTGTCAAAGTTTTTTTTTTTTTTTTTTTTTTAAACCTTTTTAACATTATTTACTTGTTTCTGAAATCAGTCTTGGGAATTCCCCTGGCACTTCTTAGTTGTCCAGTGCCCTACTTCAGCTTTCTTTTTTCTCCTTCTGGTTTCTTTGGTCTTACCTACAGTATAGCTTCTAGTTTTTATTTTAAGGCTTGCTTGATTTCTGTATTATGTGTAAATCTGCTAGTAGAGGGTGCTTTCCATTATGTTGCCACACCCACTTCTGCATATATTAAGCAGCTGACTGGCCTGAGCAAGTAAGTTTGTTTCTAAAGATAGAAGGAAAAAGAAAAAAAAAACCTAGTTTCAGACACCATAAATAACACTTTCTAATATAAAATGTAGGTCACTTAATACTCACTGCAAGTCTTATAAGTTGACTCTAGCTTTACTGCTTTCATCAATGCATCAGTTACTTTCCTGATCTGCTTTTTAACATTAAAATTTTTTTAAAATAATTTTTATGTTTATAGGAGTTTTTCCTGCATTTATGTCCATATGCATGCAATACCTGAGGAGGCCAGAAGAGGGCAACATGCCCCAGAACTTTAGTTAACAGATGGTTGTGAACTTTCACAGGGGTGCTAAAGGATCTAATCCTGGTACTTTGGAAGAGCAGCAAGTGTTCTTAACTGCTGAGTCATCCCTCCAGCCCCTTACCTTAATGTTTTTCATTCCTCAGTTGTGCCATACTCCAAAGCTACCTTTTTCAGACAAAATTTTATAGTCATTTTAAAATCTCAGCATAAGTCTGAGAAACATGTACCATATAGAAAAAAGGATAAAAGGTCTGTTCTGACGTTGCTTTCTTGGGCAAATAAGTGGCTTTTTTTTCATGTGTTCTATATGCTGTCCAATTATTTTGAGTAAAAAAAGCATTTTGTAAACCTAGAAGTGTCTGAGAGGAAAGCCATAGTTTTAAAACTTGTGGCAGCATTTCACTTGAATATTCAGAACCATTTAAATTATTAGCATTTTAAATTCATCTTCTGGCAGTTTGTTAATTACATCCCTATTTACTATTGTGATAACAGTTCCATGTATTCCTTTACATAGTTACATAAGGAAAGAAGAAAAAACACTATGAACTTGTCCAAGATCGTGGATTTCAATAATTTTAAATAAGTAGATTCTGTTTCAACATCTTAAGGACCCTGTGTTTGAAAAGGTCTATTGGGGAATCTTTGTCATAGATTTCAGCTCTGAAAGTACTGAGGCCTCATAAAATGGCTGGCTTCTATCAGTGCTGCCATTTGTGATTCTGTAAGCATTGTTCAATTAGCTTAGCTATTTAGCCTCAAGAAATAACTAGAAGTTGAATTTTTACACATTAGGGGTGTGTGTGTATCCAGAATTGTAACTGTTAGTACCTGGAGTCAGTAGTAGTGCTCCTAATTAATCTCTTCCTCCCCTCCCCCTTGTTTTTTCAAGACAGGGTTTCTCTGTGTAACAGCCCTGGTTGTCCTGAAACTCACTTTGTGGATCAGGCTGGTCTTGAATTCACCAAATTCTGCCTGCTTCTGCCTCTGTGAGTGCTGGGATTAAAGGTGTGTACCACCATCACCAGCCAGTGAGCGCCTAAGTATCTTGAAGATTGTAGGCCAGGAGCCTTTGTTTGATTCACCCAGAATTCAGATCATTACAGTCTAGTTCATTTGATTTTCAAAATCCTATATCTAAATGGTAACTGTCTTTTAAGTTTTTCAGTAATTGTTTTTCAATAAAAATTTATAAAATTATCCTCAAAATTTTAATTTAGAAATACTGTATTGAATATCTTTTCTTATAACTGGAATAGGGTTACCCATAATTTTTTTTTTCAAGCAAGGGTAAAAATTTATTTGTATTGTTCAGTTACAGTCTTAACTAGTAGAATATAATTGAAAATGCAAATATTTGAATCATTCACTTTTTTTTTTTTTTGTCTTTGAGTTAAGGACACAAAGCTGAGTTTAGCCTGGAGCTCATTATGTAACTAGGCTGTCCTCAAACTCATGGCAATGCACTTGGTCCAACTTCCAAGTGCTGGGATTATAGGTGTGAGCATCCATACTTGGTTGGCTGTACACCAAAAGTCTAATTTTAAGATGGTTTATAGGTGCCATGTCTAAGTACCTTTTTTTCTTTTTCATAGCTGGTCTAAGAAAGCAATATGTAGACTAATGTCTTTAAACTTGTGGTAGTCCATCAGTTTCTGCCTCCTAGTGCTGGGATTATAGAATACTGTCACACCTGAATCAAGGTGCTTTAAGTTTTATGAAATACTGAGAGGGTAAGAACTAAAAATTTTCTAAAATATTTTTGTTAAATATTTAAACTGCAAAGTTAAAGTAGATATTTCAGCATCTGACAGTAAACATTTTTTTTCCTTTTTACGAAAAGTAGCTAATTACTATGGAATATTTTACTTAAGAAATAACTAAAAAGCAGACAATATATATGTTGCTAATCCTGTAACAAACTAGTGGTAGGATTACAAGTGCCTTTTCCAATCTAGTCTTTTTTAGTAGGTGAGTGGGTAAATTTTCCATTGCCAGGCACGTAAATTTTCTGACATTATGAATCCCACCTAATTCATGACAGAGTTGAGATGCTAGCTTGTCTTTCTTAAGTTAGAAATAATTCAACCAATGTGAAATATTTAACTTTTCTGGTGCTAACATAAGATGATGTAGACTTTTGGTAGACATAGTTTATTTTACCCAGGGAGTATCTATATTTGAGCCACAGATTATATAAGGTTGTATAGTTCTTTGTTTCTTCCTATGAGGTTTAATCTCAAGACCATAAAAAGCTTAAATATGAAAGTAACTTTTGGGGATGCCGGGCAGAGTCTGAGACAGGACTTCTGTGTAGCCCTGGCTGTCCTAGAATTCACTCTCTAACCCAGGTTGGCTTCAAACTTAGATCTACCTGCCTCTGCTTCCCAAGTGCTAGGAATAAAGGTGTGAGCCACCACCACCCCCTGGCTGAAAGTAACTTAAAACATCTCAGATCTCTAAAAATTACTGTTATTTCTCATAAGTGAATTAATCTACATTTTAATTAGTTTTTTAAAAGACTTAATGAAAACCAAATCATTATCTTTTTGTATAAATTTTATATTCAGATGTAGATACATAATGAGAGGTTGCAGGGAGAAAGACAATAGTTTAAAGGTGTAAAAAATGATTATCTTAAAAAATAGTTCAATGATTTGAAACTGAGGAGGGATGGGAGTTTTAAAAATGTTACCTCCTGTGATGAGACTGGCTTCTAGGGGTAGAGAATGCTATTAGCCTTCTCTTCCTCATGTGCCCAATCTGTGCAAGTGGTGAAACTAAACTTAGAATGTGCTTTACATTTAGCATCAGAATTAAGTAGACACAGTTGGGCATTGTGTCTCTCGCCTATAATCCCAGCCATAGAAGGCTGAGGCAGAAGGATTGCTGGGTGTTCAAGGGGCGGGGTGGAGACCCTGTCTTTATAAAGTATGTGTAAACTGGAACTTAATACTGCCTCAGATTCCTGTATAATATAGGATATGCTGAGAGCATGAGAGAAAGCAGGTTAGATTAAGTGGAACATTAGGTATTTTAACTTTGCTTAGTGCTTCGTTACTTCTAAAAATTAAGTGAAAATAAAAATAACTGCTGTTTGTTTTAAGTATCTTCCCAGAGGCCTCTTCTAGATCCCGACCCATTAAAAATTACACTACCTGTTGCCAGGGTAAAATAAAAACAAATGCTCTATTAGTCTTTAAATCTGCCCTGTATTATACATTACATCTATGCGTGACTTGTCTCCTTCAATAGATTGTAAGCCTTTGGACAGGTCGGAAACTCAACTCATTGTATCTTCCACCACATTTAGCACAGTGCCTTACACTTATTTGCTATTCAATAAATATTCATTAAAATAATGGGCATATTATTGAAGTTTGATGTCTATGGGCCTTTAGATTGATTATCATAGTTTCTAAATGCCTCTAGTACATAGCTGCATCATCAAAAGTATGCACATTTGCTGAGCATTGTGGCTCATGCATGTAATTCTAGCATTTGAGACTGAGGCAGGGTAATTGTCAAGAGTTGACCATTCCATCCTGTAATGTGAGGCAAAAAAAATGTACTGGCTTTGTACAGTTCAAGGTAATAGTACAGACCACTATCCTAATATTCAGTCCACACGAATATTGACTTTTCTTCCATTAAAAAGAAACAGTCTTTCAAGCTATTTAAATTTTAAATTTTGGGATAAAAACAATGGTTTTGTCTTATATTTTACACATGGTACACATTTCATGAGCTCAATAATCACATGGTCAGAGGCTACTGAAATACACTGCCTAGAACTTTAAAGTGTGTGAGGCAGTAAACCTCTTGATTTGTGTTATTTTCATTCAGACACGTGGGTTAGCTGTCAATTTTTATGTTCTTAAATATAAAACATGTTAATACACAAAAGTATTTAATACATGCTTTTCACCCAGTTTAATCTTCACATTTCATTAAATCTCTTCTAGAGATGAGAATGTAGGATCTGAAGTATCAATTAACTATTCAGTAACAATTAAGAATTTTTTTTTTTTAAATTTAAATGAGTGCTCTGTCTGCATGCATGTTTAAATGCCAAAAGAGGGCATTAGATTCCATGTGGTTGCTAGGAATTGAACTCAGGACCTCTGGAAGAGCAGCCAGTAATCTTAACTGCTGAGCCGTCTCTCCACCCAAGACAACATTTCTTAGCTCAGATTGGTTATGTATTCCAAAGCTAATCTTGGAAGCTTAACGTATAGGAAACAATATAAGATTGGAAGAAAATCTCTCGAACACGAGAGTAAAGTGAATAGTAGACTTTTAAGACTGAAGAAACATTTAATAAAGGCTAATTTTCTTAGATGAGGTTTGTAGCAGCAGAATTTTTGTGGATATCAAATCTTTCAGGCAGGTATTTAGCTCAGTTGTAGTGCACTGATTAACTTGTATGAGACCAAGTTCAATCCTAGGTAAAACCAAGGATACTTTATGAATGAAATTTACTGTTTTCTAATTTAAAACCAATAAAGACAATTAAATTGCCTAGTTCATTCTAATTGCTTCTGCAAAGAAATTAGAAACTTCTGGGAAGGTGTCTGTGCTGGCTCTTGGTAAAAAGTAATTTCAGAAATAAGCCTTGGAAGCAAACATTTTAAAACAGTACAGCTTGGCAGATAAGTGACTGGTCAGTTGAAACTTAAATTCACATTAGCCACTTATGGATACATGAAGAGTATTCAACACACCCTTTATTTCAATTTCAGTATTAGCCCGTGTCCTATAAATGCTATTTTGCTAGGGATCAAACCCTGCACTTGTTTGGCAAACTCTCCACCATTGGGTTAAAATACCTTGGCCCTTTTGTCCTTTGATTTGAGATAGTGTCTGCTGTGTAGTCCAGGCTGGCCTGACTATTATCCTTTTGCCTTACCTCAAGTTATGGGATTACAGTGGGCTACTATGCCCTCTTTAAGGAGTAAAATTACAAAAGTGAAATCAGTTTTAAGTATGTGCCTCGAAACTTTGCACGAGCATATATTTGAAGAGTAATTAATGGTGACAGTGAGGTGCACACTTTACCATAGGAAATGTTATTACCCTCTACAAAAATACTAGTATGTGTTTTGAGTTATTCAATAATCTTTGGCCCATAAATTTATCAAAGTTGATTCTGAAGAAAGATTAAATATTAAGAACATCAATGAATTTTTAATGCTTACCAGTAATGAGAAGAAAGGGTTCATTCTGAAAAGGAAACAAGTCACTAAGGATGACCCACATTTTCAGAATATTGAAAAAATTCTAACGAAGCTGTACACACATTTAAAACAGTACATGTAAAGAGTTTGTTTCCTTGCTATGGAGGTAGGATTCTGGGGAAGCTAAGTGACAGGTCGTGTTAGAGTAGCATGAAATCTGGGTGACCAATAAAACGCAGACATTAAATTTTAGAATGAGATTCTAAAAGGAACTACGTAGCTTGCCAACCAGCTCCACCTCGGTGCTGAGGTGGCCAAGACATTCTCTTCCTTGGTTGGGTGGTGGCCAGGTGGGTTCTCTCCATTGTCATAATCACCAGTTGATTCCCTTTAAAAAGAGGACTCCAAGGTTTCCTTGTCTCTCCATTAGGCGTGGCTAAGGGAGAATCCTAGGGGGTGGTGCGGCAGGGTGAGCTACATGAACTACACTTCCCAGAGGGCTCCGGGAGCCGCACACGGCTGTTGTGCTTAGGTAACCTATCCCCACACTTCGTTAATTCGGTCAGTCTCGACGTTCTAGGTTTCCCTCGACTTCAGGATAAGGCCTGTGTAAGGCCGCGCCAGAACGTCCGTCTGAGCGCTCCCCGGTCCTCACGCAGGGTGGCTGTGGCGGGCCTGCTGCGGCCTTGCGTTGGTGGGGGCGGTGGCTGCGCACGCGCGGAGACGGCCGTGGGGCGGGGCCTGGTGCGGAGGAGGCTAGCTGCGAAGCTGGGTGGTGGGTGGCTATGTGGATCCGCCGCCGGGCGGTGGGGGTGCCCTCCTCCTCGGCCTCTGAGGGCGGTACGCCCTCCGCTGGGTGGACCGAGATGGGGTCTTGGATGCGGACCATAGGTGGGAGGCTGAAGCAGCGGTTGCGGCTGGATGTGGTGCGCGAGATCTGCCGCCAGTACCCGCTGTTCTGCTTCCTGCTGCTCTGCCTCAGCGCCGCCTCTCTGCTCCTCAACAGGTACCTGCCGTTGGCCCCACGGAGGCCGCTCGGGGACCCGCGGACTGTGCTGGGCTGCGGCCGGCCGGCGAGAGCGAGCTCGGCACAGTCGCCTCGGGAGGGACAGTTGGGGTCGTGCCCGGATATGTGGGTTATACAGGCGGGCGCGGGCCGGCTGCCCGTGGCCAGGCATCCTCTGTGGTTACCTGGCTCCGATCCTTCTGACCATTTCTCAAAATCTGGGCCTTTATCATCTTTTTTTCTTTCTTTCTTTCTTTTTTTTTTTTTTTTTTTAACAAATGAAATCTGTATAGCCACCTCAGTTCCAGACGGTAAAGGCGATCTAGTCACGGGAGAGAGGAGGGTTCAAGGTCCTGTAGCAGCCAGTTCCTGGTGGAACCCTTCTCGCGCAGCAATGCACGCACACACTCACTGGTGGGCACTCACCTTTGCAGCCACTTCCTGCAGTTTCGACTGTTTTAAAAGAGTGTTTTTTTGACCTGAAGTCAGAAAGCAGAATAGTACTCATCACATTTCTGCAGAATTCCTTGTTTTCCTTTTTCAAGACCTGAAATATAAAGAAAAGATTAAATGATTAAATTGACATTTTGAGGTCAGAATGCCCCGCCCCGAGCTTGTAGATTTTCTTAGTTTTGCCATTTCCAGGTGCAGTGAATAGTGAATAATGAGAAAGACGTGCACTTTTAAACATCAATTTGTTTTCTCTGATGTTTTGAACAAGCAGTCACTTAACAGCGGGAAGCTTATTTAAGGGATTTAACTTAGTATTTTCACTAAGGATAACCATTTCTTGTGACAACAGGTTTTTGTATTTTTTGTCTTCATGGTAGCTTTGGTTGTTGATTCTGGGCTTTACATAATATTACTATCTTACGAAGAAAAAGGGTTCTGATGGTGAGGTATTTGATTGTAGGATTGTGGAAAAAGTGGGATCCTCTAACAGTAAAAATTAGTAATTAGAGCCATTCTAGCCTCTGAAAGGCGTTTCACGCTAGACTAACAGGTTCAGTGTGAGCAAGATGTAAACTACAGGATTTTAGTTCTCAACTTTCTTCACTGAGAACTGAGTTAAGTGTAATTCTTCCCTAAGTGGGACAACCATTAGTTTCAAGCAGATTGAACTAGCATTCTGAGGTCGCTAACTTAGGAAGCAGAGCATCTTATATGTTGCTAAAGTATAAATGCCATCTGGTTTGTGTAACAATGAGATCTGTACCATGCATTTGTATTATGCAAAGAAGGGAGAAAACATACATACATTTTTTTCTCTGAGTGGTCATATTTATGAGTGAAATTGTTTTTTCATACTTTTTTCCAATTGCTACTGTTTAATCATGTAAAGTGACTTTAAACATCACAGTGCTGTCTTTTTATTTATTATTTTATGTGTATGAGTGTTTTGCCTGCAGTTATGTCTGTACTTTGTGTATGCAGTGCTGTTGGAGGCCAGAAGAAGGTCTTGGATGCCCCAAAACTGGAATTAGAGACAGTTGTGAGCTGGTGTGTGGGTGTTAGGAATTGACCCCTTGTCCTCTGGAAGAGCACCCTATGTTCTTAATCCTTGAGCTATCTCTCCAGCCCCCACAGTGCTATCTAAAAAATAATGGCTAGAGAGCTTCTTTCAAGAAAAGTATTAGGGAAGGTACAGAGCAGAGTTAATAATATGCTTTTTAATAAACATGTGTAATTTTCCTTAAGATGTGTACTACTGTGTGTGAATGTGTGTGTGTGTGTGTGTGTGTGTATGGGAGAGACACACACAGACAGAGAGACATAAACATATATGCTGTGTAAGCTTTGATTGTCCATGAAATGTCATACTGGAAAATCTGGTCCCTTCTGCTAGTAGGAACTAGTAGGTCTATCTACTCTGTTTTCACATTTTCATTTTTCTTTGCAGCTGACTAGTAGTTAA
Organism: Cricetomys ansorgei; assembly: GCA_026225945.1. Taxonomy (NCBI): domain Eukaryota; kingdom Metazoa; phylum Chordata; class Mammalia; order Rodentia; family Nesomyidae; genus Cricetomys; species Cricetomys ansorgei. Next base: position 8,183,748 of record JAMJFZ010001100.1, on the reverse strand, counting down.
TGGTGTAGCTATACTACATTTTCATTATCCATTCATTGGTTGGAGCACATTTAGGTTTCCATTTCTTGCTATTGTGATTAGAACAGCAATGCACATGGCTGAGCAAGTATGTGTGCAGTAAGACATCAAGTTCTTTGGCGTATGTCAAGGAGTGGTGTATGTGGGTCATATGGAATTTTACTTCCCTATTTTTATGACTTCTCCACACTGATTTCCATAGTGGCTGCACCAGTTTGCATTCCCACCCACAGTGGATGAGGGCTCTCTTTTTTTCCACAGCTCCTCCAGCTTTTGTCAGTTGTTTTGTTGACCATTGCCATTCTGACGTAAAGTGAAATCTCAAAGTTGTTTTGATTTGCATTTTCATAATTGCTAAGGATGATGAGCATATTTTTAAGGTACTTCTTAGCCATTTTTATTTCTTTTGAGAACTCTCTGTTCAGGTCCCTGGTCCATTTTTGGATGTGTTGTTTGTATTTTTGAGTTCTTTATATATTTTGGATATTAATCCCCAGTCAAATATATAGCAGCAAAGATTCTCTCCCATTCTGTGGACTTCCTCTTCTCCCAGTTGTTTACTTCCTTAGCTGGGTAGAAGATTTCTAAATTTTGAGTTTCAACTTTTTAAGTTCCATTTGTCAACCATTGGCCTTATTTCTTGGGCACATAGAGACCTATTCAGAAAGTCCTTTCCTTCACCTGTATCATGAGGTGTACTGCCTCTGTTTTCTTCTCACAGTTTCAGTGTTAAGATTTCAAAGTCTTTTATCCATGTGGAATTAATTTTTGTGGAGTGTGATAGATACAGGTCTAATTTCATTCTTCTGTATCTGAACATGCACTTTTCCTAGTACCATTTGTTGAGAATGCCTTCTTTTTTGGTATCTTTGTCAAATATTAAATAGCTAAAGTTATGTGTCCTCAAGTTTGGGTCTTTTATTTATTCTCTTGGTCTACATATCTGTCTTTGTACCAGTTCCATATTGTTTTGATTATTATGACTATCTTGTTCCTGACACTGTGATATATCTTAAGATCTGGAGTGGTAATCCTTCCCACATTCTTCTTTTTGCTCAGGATTGTTTTGGCTAACTGTGGTCTTTGGTGGATCTGTATGAATTTTAGGATAGTTTTTTTTCTACTTCTATGAAGAATGAGATGAGGATTTTGACCGGGTTTGCATTTAATCTGTAAATAGCTTTTGGTAGAATGACCATTTTCACAATAGTAATTCTACCAATATATGAGCATGGGATGCCTTCTCATTTTCTAGTGTCTTTATTTCTCTCTTCAGAGCTTTAAAGTTTTCATTGTAGAGGTTCTTCACTTCCTTGGTTAGGTTTATTCCTAGATATTTTATTTTCTTTGAGGCTATTGTGAATGGGAGTAGTCTATGATCTCCTTCTGTATGCTATTGGTGTATAGAAAAACTATTGATTTTTGCATATTGATTCTGTATCCCGCCACACTGATGATTTTGTTCATCATTTCTAGAAGCTTTTTTGGGGGGGCTCTCTAATGTAAAGTAGAATCATCTGTAAATAGGATTAGTTTGACTTCTTTCCCTATCTGTAGCCTTTTAATTTCCTTCTCTTTCCCTTACTGCTCCAGCTAGTACTTTGAGCACAATATTGTAAAGATATGGGGATAATGACATCCATGTCTTGTACCTGACGTTAGTGGGATTGCTTCAAGCTTTTCTCCATTCAGGATGCTGTTTGTTGGCTGTAGGTTTCTTGTTTATAGTTTTATTGTGCTGGGATATGCCTCCTCTAGCACCTCATTCTCTACTGTTTTTTTTTGTTTTTTGAAATTATGAAGGCATGTTGAATTTTGTCAAAGGCCTTTTGTGTGTCAGTTAAGATGATCATGTGATTCTTGTCTTTAGATCTGTCTATGTGGTTTATTATGTTTATTGTCTTCCACGTGTTAAACCATTGATACATAACTACTGGTAAAACCACCTTGGTTATGATGTATATAGTTTTTTTGATGTATGTCTGTATTCTGTTTGCAAGCATTTTACTGTTTTTTTGTTGTTGTTTGTTTTTGTATCTTTACCTGGTTTGGTTATTAGAGTGATACTGGCTTTGTAGAAGGAATTTGAGAGTGCTCCTTTTGCTTCTGTTGTTTTTGAAGTTTAAGAAGGATTGACTACAGATATTTGAAAATCCAGTAGAATTCTGCAGTGAATTCATCTGGCTCTGAATTTTTTTTAATTAATTTTTTTAAATCTAGAAAGCTTTTTTACTTTGATTTTAATCTCCTCATTTGTTATGGGTCTGTTTAGGTTATTGACATAGGAGTATGTGTTTTGAAAATAGCCCCTTATAATATTCTGAATTTCTTTGATGTCTGTTGTAATATTTATTTCTGTTTATTTCTGATTCTGTCAGCTTTCGTCTTGTCCTTCTTTTGATTAGTTGGGCCAAGGATCTGTCAACCTTGCTTATTGTCTCAAAAAACCAGCTTTTTGATGCATTGATTCTTTGTATTGTTTTCTTTGTTTCTATTTCATCGATTTATTATTTCTTGCTGTTGACTGGGCTTGGCTTTGTTTAGTATCATCAAATTGTATCATCAAGTCATTTATTTGTATTCCTTCTGATTATTTTATTATATATACGCCAGGTCCCTAGCCCTACAAATCTTCCTGGTTTTTTATGTATGCACTTAGAGCGTTATGAATGTCACTCATAGGACTGCTTTCAATGTATCCTAGAGGTTTTGTTGTGTTATATTTTCATTTTGATTTAATTTCAGGAAGTTTTTTTTTTTGACCCATTCATCATTCAGTAATGAGTAGTTTAATTTCTATGAATTTTTTTTGTTTGTATTTACTAGATATTTGTTTGCTGTCAGTTTTAAGTTTTATTGCACTGCTTTGAGATAGGATACAAGGAGTGATTTCATTCTGTTTGAATTTATAAAGATTTGTTTTGTATCCCTGGATATGGTCTATTTTAGAAAAGCTTCCATGTGCTGCTGAGTAGAATGTATAATCTTTGGTGTTTGAGTGAAATATCCTGTAGATATCTGTTAAGTCCATTTGATGTATAGTGTCAATTAATTCTGATGTTTCTCTATTATTTTTTTTATTATTTTTTTTGTGCAGCCTGTCTGTTGGAATGGGGTGCTGAAATTACCTCCTACCAATGGATTGGATTAATGTATGTCTTTAAATCTAGTATTTAATTATTATTATTATTATTTTATTTTAAATAAATATTAATTTTTTTAAAATAAAATTGGGCGTGCTAGAATTTGGTGCATGTATGTTTTGGATAGTAATGTTTTCTTGGTTTAACTCTTCCCTTGATTAGAGTGAAGTGTCCCTCTTTGTCTCTTCTGGTTAGGTTTAGTTTGAAGTCTGTTTTGTCAGATATTAGGATAGTGATCTTTGCTTGTTTCTTGGTCCTATTTGCTCAGAGCACTTTTGTCTATCTTTTTACTCTAAGATGGTGCTTATTGTTAAAGCTAAGATGTATTTCTTGTAGACAATAGATGGATTTTGTTTCATGATCCATTCAATCAGCCTCTGTCTTTTTATTGGGTAATTGAAACAATTGATATTTAAAGTTATCTAAAAGTGTGTGTTAATTGTGCTCACTATGTTATTTTTGGTGGTGGTGTTTGTGTTCTTAGTGATACTTTGTGTTTTAATATTTATGGTTTTGTACTTTTTTTTTAACAGTCTCTCTGTAGGCTCATTCCTCTCTTCAGCACAAAGTATTTGGTTGTCAAGTCCACAAGAATGACCAGACCAGGTCAGGGGACTAGATGTATGACCAGGACTAGATCTGACAGGTTGGGGATGGTGCACAGATTGGGAGGGTCAGGCAGATCCATAGGGTTAGACTGGAGAAGGGGAAATCTGGCTAGGTGGAGAGGTTGAATGAGGTTCAGAAATTACCAGGCTAGACCCTGGAGAAGGATGTGGGAGAACTGTCTGGGTGGAGAGATTGGATAGGCACAGGCGGAATCTGTGAGTAGTTGTTGTAGAAGTTTATTTTTAGTTATGTATAAAATAATTGTTTTATGCACTGTTTGGTGAGGGGCTGTCCAGGTCTTGGCATTTTATATTGTTTGCAGACATTGGATTTATGTGGGGGATGTTTGGTTGCTAATGATCTGCATGTGTTATCAATAGAACACCTGAGGAGTTCTGTATCAGTAAAAACACTCGAGCTGGGATGCTCAGGGTTCCACTGTTGAGTATGGTACTTGCCATGATGGTGGTTCCCTCTGCTGAGGTCTGGCAGGGCTTCCACCTATGAGAATGCCTCCCTGTCTCTCTGGTGAGCCTACACAGTAGCATAACTACTACAAGTAGTGGCAGGTAAGGTAGGTCTTTAAAACCTTAGAGAGGATGCTGGTGAGATGGCTTTGCCATTGATAGCACTTGCTGCTCTATTATGAGGGTCAGAGTTTGCATCTCAACACCTTAAGTTGGATGGCTCACAAACTCCTGGAATTCCCGCTCCAAGAGATCTGACCCCCCCTTTTTTTTCTGGCCTCTATGGGCACTTGTACATACATGTGTGCATATCCTATGCAGATTCACATGTGCATACACACACACACACACACAGACACACACAACTCTTTAAAAAGTCTTTGGTTTAAAAAAATGCAACAGAACATTAGAGGAGCTGTAGAGATAGCTCAGTGGTTGAGTTCTATTATGCAATATCATGGGGATCATCAGTTCAGATCTTAACACTCATTTTACAAGCCAGGATTAGTACCATGCCTGTAACCACAGCACTGAGGTAAACAGACACAAAAGGATGGCTGAGGCTTGCTGACTGCTAGCCTAGCCAAAATAAATAAATAAAATAAGTAAATAAATACACGGAGAACTTCAGGTTCAAGGAGAGCCCCTGTCTCAAAGTAATAAGGTGGAGTGTGGTAGAGGAAGACCCTGACACCCCTCTCTGGCATCCATGTATGTGCATAAGTGTGCATACACCACACTTACATGCATACATCTACAAACAGACAAATAAATATTCCAACCTTAGGGACCTCATTGACAACCAAACTTTGAGATACTGGTTTTTTAGTAACTGCCAATAGATTCCTTTTAGGGGTTGGCTTATTTTATTATTATTTTTTCTAATAATCAGCTTAATTTTGTTAAATTTGTTTGCCATTGTTGTCCTTTCTATTGGTTTTATTCTTTATAATTTTCTTACTGTGTACTTGGATTTTCTTTTTAATCCCCTAGCTTTTGGAATGCTTAGCTTGTTGTTTTCAGTGTTTTCCTTTGCTGATCAGTACAGAGTTTCTTACGATTGGTACTATTGATATTTTGAGCCAGATAATACTTTGTTGTAGGGGGCTGTTCTGGACATTCTGGGGTATTTTTTCTAGCTCCTTGATGACAGTAGTGGCAGGCTTAGGTTCTTTTCAGAAAGTGTAAACTATAAAATTGTCTCTGTACTCTGTCAAATACTGCCTGGGAGCAAGATCATCTCTGGGTTAGAACCACCAGTTTAATTCCTTTAAAGCTATACACTTTACATTTCTAGTTTAATACCTTAAAGGTAGAAAGTTTCATCTTAATGTCTTTGTTCTAGTTGAATGTAGGGTTTATTGTCATTCATTCTAAGTAGAGGGTTTTTGTTTTTGTTTTTGTTTTGTTTTGTTTTTGAGGCAGGACCTCAGGCTAAGTAGCCCAAGCCCACTTTGAACTCTCTGTAGCTTTCTGGCTGGAAACTTCCTGCCTTAGGTTGTTTTTTGTTTTTCTTTTTTCCTAAACTTTTTTTTAGAGATAGGGCTCTTACTGTATTTTTCAGGCTAGCTTCAAACTTCTCCTCCTGTCTCAGCCTTCCAGGTAACCATGACCACAGGTATGTACCTAGTGGTTGGTTTTACAGTTTTTAAGTTGTAATTTGGAATTCCAAAGCACTCTAAAAAAATTACTTTTTTTTTTCTAAGTTAAGTACCAAATTACATTTGATGATCTGAACAGACAGGAGACTATTAATGGTGTTTATTTCTCATTGAATAATTTCTCACTGTTTATATGATTTGTTTCAGAAATGTTAGTATATGATGTGAATACTTTATCAGATCTCATTTGGGAATGCTAAAAAGTACATAAAATATACTGTAATTATTCATTAATCTTAAATTTTCAGAATTTTGAATTACACATATCTGAAATGATTTGGGGGAACTGGGTATAGCTGGTACTTCTGAGTTGGATTCACTTAATTTCTTCGGTTTGGATCTTGAGTATACTTCTTTAGTTCAGTGGGAAGTTTGAATAAAGGAATACATAGAAACAAGTTTAGAGAGGTGAAGTAGGGACATTTTGTAAACACTGTGGAGCCATAGTGGTTTTCTGAGGTGTGGGTGTTGATGTTCAATTATTGGGTGAGAACATTTTATTCACTTATTATTGTGTGTGTGTGTGTGTCCACGCTCACACACAGCCGCGCACACATCACACATGTGAAGGATAATTTTTGGGAGACAGTTCTCTCCTCCACTGTGTGAGTTCTAGGGATATAACTCAAGTAGTCAGATGTGGCGGCAGGTTCCTTTTACCCACAGAGCCCTGCAAGCATTTTTAAAATGGGTGAACAGTGGATGTTTCCAAGCATGGCAGTTAGGTGATTTCATCTGGTTGGGTGGCCTGGCCTTTGGGCATGTACCACTTGGTCACTGTATTAGCACTTCTATGTTTTTCCTTCCTGCGTTTTAGCTGCTGTATCCCTCAATTCTGAGCTCCAGTCCTCACTTATTTTTGTCAAGTTGAAAGTTAAGTGGGAAGAATCTGGGATGCAAATGGAGACCACCTGTATGCTCCCCTTCTCTCATGGGTCCCAGCCCTGAAGTGCTGTATGCCTCGCTGAAAAATAGTTGGACATATCTTTTATCTACTTTAGTGGTTTTTTTTTTTTTTTTTTTTTTGTGGTGGGAAGGCAAGTCTGTTACTGCTTACTTTATCAAGGAAGCACAAATCTTTTTTTCCTTTGAACCACATGCCATCTATTTTCTCTTTGAGGGCACTCTCTATGTCAGCTATACTCATTTATACAATACTGGATCCTGGCTTATAGATCTTCTGTTTTAAATTCTGCTATCAATCTAGGTGACCTTAGTGCTTATGGGAGCCACCTATCAGATAGTATATATCAAGGTGACTCTTTAGCCTCCCATTTGTAAAACCATACAGTGGATCCTGCTCTTACTACAAAGTATGCTTAAGACCTAAATATCTTGTGATTGTATCACTCAAGAGGCTGAGACTGGAGGGCCCACAGGCTCAAGGCCAGCCTGGGCTCTGTAGCAAGACTCTGCTAAATAAATAAATAAATAAATAAATAAATGAATGAATGAATGAATGAATGAATAAAGTGAAAAGTTGTGCTGTTGACTAATGTGTATTCAGTTGGTCCTGATGTCCTGACTTTTCTACTTTCCTCCTGTCCATTGTCCCTCAACTATTGTCAGTTACAGTTTAGAGTTTAGAGTCCTGCTAGCTTAGATTTCATAGCCTACTACTTCATCTATTTTACTTTAGCATCTTTCATTCTACTTTCCCAACAAAATCCAAATCTTGAGTCAGTGATGCTGTCTAGTTGTTGTAATAAAATATTCAGATCAAAAGCAACTCAGGGGAGGAAAAGGCTTGTCTCACTTACAGGTTACAATCCATCATTGAGGGAAGTCAGGGCAGGCACTCAAAAAGGACCTTGAAGCAGAAACCATGGAGGAACATAGCTTGTTGACTTATGCTTAGCTACTTTTCTATTTTTAATTAAAATTAAAAAAACATTATTTTATCATGTATGTGTGTATGCCTATATGAGTTTATGTACATCTCATGCATGCCAGAGTTCTTGGAGGCCAGAACAGGGAGTTGGATCCATTGGAGCTGAAGTTATAGACAGTTTAGAGCCAGGTTGTGAGGTGCTAGTTATGGAACTCGGGTCCTCAGCCAAGGTGGTGTGCTCTTAACTGTTGAGCTTAACTTCTCTCCAGCCCCATCTCTAGTTTTTAAAACTCCCTTTTCTTCCTGGGTTATGTCATTTATTCCTGTGACCTTGATGGTCTTTTTTTTTTTTTTTTATAATTTCTAATCCTTTGTCTTCAACTAAAATTCTCTGTAAAGAATTATCATAGGGAATGGAGAGATGACTCGGCAGTTTCGAGAGGTCCTGGGTTCAGTTCCCAGCCCCTGTATGGCAGTTCACACCTGTAGCTCCAGTTCCAGGGCGTCTGACACAGACATACATGCAGGCAATACACCAGTGAACTTAAAATAAAAATAAATTATAAAAAAATCATAACTAAAAACGAATTACCATATAGCAGCTTGTGGGGCATTTTTCTGTAGCACTTGTTAAGACACCTGAAACTTGGCTGGTCCAAAGACTGATTTATTTCTTTAAGCCTTTTCTTTTTGTTCATACCAAACCAGCTACTTTTTAATTTTTCTTCTGCATCTATTTGTCTGTCTGTTCCCTGCTGAGGGTCCTTATCTGCTCTCCCAGATCACTGTACCAGCGTTCCCATCAGCCAGCATGTTCCCACAGAAGTCTGGTCTGTGTTGCAGCCAGAGTGGCTTCAGTGTAATGCTGTCATTTTCCTTCCTAGGACATTACTTTTTTTTTGTTTTGTTTTTTTAAATTTTCCCTAGCATTACTCAGGACTTGCTTGTGTTCTCTCTTTTTTAATATTTTCTTTTTTCTTGTCATATGTATATTTTCAATTGCCCTCCCTCTTTATTTTTTATTTTTAATCTATTTGTATGTATGTGTAAGATATGTAGTTGTGTATAGGAACTCAGAGCTCCTGTATGGAGGTCAGGGGACAACTTAGTGCAGTTGGTTTATGAGACCACATAAAGCAGAAGCCACATTGCTTTACATTGTAAGTCTCCATGCCTTATAATATTAAGTTTCTGTTTCTTAAGCCTAATGTATCCTGCAAACCATGCTTTTCAACCTACGCTGAATTTGTAACCCTATGACGATACCCACCCTTTTTCCTTGCCAAACTTCTAAACCTGTGATATGTGATTGCCCCTCTCTGCCTTAGGAAAATGTGTCTTCTCACGCCTTGATGACTCCTCTTCCATATGATGTATTCTTGTACTTATTTTATTGCTTCCTTTCTATCGGCCAGTTATCCTGACAGCTGTTTACTTATCTACCCTACAGGCAGCCTTGAGCCTTGAGTCCTCCATTCTTCTATCTGGGTGCTAATAGCCAATTATCTGGAGGACAGCTGTTTTCTCTCAACTCTAACCCTTCCCCATAAAAGAGATCTCAAAAGCCAATGAGGTGCTGTTCTCAGAAATCTGTACTTAGGGTGAGGCAGCCTCTGGACAGACCCTTGTGCACTTCTAAATTAGACAGTGGTAGAAATAGTTTTGCTCAGGTATAACAGGTTCTGTCTTTCTACCTTTGTGCGGGTTCCAGGGACCAAATTAGGTATCATGCTTGCATCACCAGGTGGCAAGCACCTTTCCTTGCTGAGCAATTTTGCAGCCCACTCAGGACTTTTAATAATAGCTAACAGAAACTCAGTTTGTACTAGGTTTGGCCAAGATAATACTGAATAACAGAATACTGTTAACTGGGCCTCAGAGAAACATGGAACAATATTGAGAATACTACTACAACCTTCTTGTGCTAGGCATAGTGGCATATACCTTTAATCCAGCACTTGGGAAATAGAGGCCCATGGATATCTGAGAGTTTGAGGCCGGTCTGGTCTACACTATAAGTTTTAGGCCAGCTAGGGCTACATAGTGAGGCCCTGTCTACAACCAAACCAAAACAAACACTAAACCAAACTCGAAACCAACCCCCATACTAACCCCAAATCAAACCCCAAACCAAATCAAAAACCAAACCAAAAACCAAACCAAATCATCCACAACAAACTACAACAAGCCATAACAAACTTCTTCACTTTCCTTTATTCTTTTCTCATTGCTATTTTTTTTTGAAGAGACATAGCTGTCAGTTATTAGAGCTTCACAAAACTATTGAGGGGGATAAGACTCATTGCACCCTTGTTGGAGAAATTTATTTATTTATTTATTTTTTCTCGAGACAGGGTTCCTCTGTTGTAACTCTGGCAGCCTCGAACTCACAGAGATCCACCTGTCTCTGCTTCATGAATGCTGGGATTAAAGGCATACACCCCCACCACCCGATTACTGGCCAGTCTTATGTCAACTTGACACACAAACTGGAGTTATCTGAAAGGAGGGAATGTTAGTTGAGAAAATGCGTAAGATCTATCTGTAAGGCATTTTCTTAATTAGTAATTGATTGGGGAGAGCCCAACCCATTGTGCGTGGTTCCATCTTTGGGCTGGTGGTCCTGGGTTCTATAAGAGAGCAGGCTGAGCAAGCCATGGAAGCAAGCCAGTAAGCAGCACTCCTCCATGGCTTCTGCATCAGCTCCTGCGTTCAGGTTCCTGTTCTGTTTGGGTTTCTGTTTTGACATCTTTTCGTGATGAACAGGAATATGGAAGTGTAAGACAAATAAACCCTTTCCTCCCCAGCTTGATTTTTGGCATGGTGTTTCATTGCAGCAATAGAAATCCCAACTAAGACAACGCCTGTTTTGAGACACCTTAATATGGCATATTGTATGATACAGTAGTAATCTGGCTTCTTGCCTCTTCTGATTTCTCTCAGGGCCATTTATATTTGTAAAATTATTTTTTGATTTTTTTTATTTTACTTTGTATGTATGAGTGTTTTGCCTGCATGCCTGGTGCCTGTGGAGGCCGGAAGAGAACATCAGATCCTTTGGAACTAGATTTACAGTTGGTTGTAAGCCACTATGTGGGTGTTGGGAATCAAACCTGGGTCCTCTGAAAAAGCAACACATGTCATAAACCTTTACTTTGTGGAAACTATGTGCAAACCAGAGCCATGCAGAGCTCTCAAGTTTGATTTCCCTTATCTCTTTCCCTGTCCCTCATTCCTCCCCTGTACCCTCTTCTGTTGGTTTCCCCATCCTCTCACTAAGTTTTTCTATAGCTATTGAGTTCATAATACTAAACATGTATTCACATTGTATTACACTCATATATTCACTTATCACTGCCAGACTGTTCTCTGTGTTACTAGAGACCATGGTAGTGATGTTCTCTGCTACATCCCCAGAGCCTAACACTGTCTACCACAAAGTAAGCACTTAGAAAAATTAATTTTTATTTTAATGATAATCAGAATTTTGGTGGAATGTGAGAATAGAAGGTATTCTGGAAGAATTAATTCAGATTACTTAAACATAACATAGAAACAAAAACTGAAATGTTAACTTAATTTCCTCCTATACTTAAATGAAACTATATATTTGGTAATATATATTTCATTGTTTATTTATATTAAAGAAATATATTACAGAAAATAGATTAGAAAATTTAAAATTGAATTTGATTAATAGGAACTTAATAAAATATTTGGTAGATCAATAGGAATAGCTTTTAGTGTTATACATTTATTTGATTCTGATCATTTTTATTTATTTCTAAGGTATCTTCATGTCTTAATGATCTTCTGGTCATTTGTTGCTGGAGTTGTGACATTTTACTGTTCATTAGGACCTGATTCTCTCTTACCAAATATATTCTTCACAATAAAATACAAACCCAAGGTAAATTGTGTTTTTTAATTTTTAAGTTAAAAAATTTTTAGTCTATGTGTATACAGGTATGTCTGTGTGAGCATACATCACAAGTATGCAGTACTCCTGGAGGTCTGAAGTGAATGCTAGATTCCGTGGAGCTGGAGTTACAGGCAGTTGTGAGCTACCCCATGTGGGTGCTGAGAACTGAACCTCAGTCCTCAGGAAGAAGAACAGTAGACACACTTCCTTCTGAGCCGTTTCTCCAGCCCTGTGATTTTTTTTATTTTTAGAAGTCAGTTTATGTGACTCTATACTGTATAATATTTATTACTAAAAATGTATTAAAGCAATGAGTTTCAAAATCTATTTACTATTATTTTATAATGGACAATGTGAAGTCTGCAGAAAAAATTTAAATGAGCATTAGGTGTATATACCTAAATATGCATGTATAAATAAATGAATAGAAACTTAATTTAATTTTATTTTTTTGGTGCTGAGGATTGAACCCAGACTTTTGCATGTAATTCCCCTGAGCTGCACCTTTAATCCTGGTTTTAAGGTCTATAGTTCTAATAACAATTGTGAAATGAAAATACTATCTTCTCAGAAAGTTGCAGTTCATAATGTCGGCTTTTGCTCTAGGTACATGTTAATCGCAAGGGCAACTAACTTAGAACAGAGGTTTTCTTTTCTTTCTTTCTTTCTTTTTTTTTTTTTAAAAAGATTCAATTGGTAATTAATTTCTTGTCTAACTGGCTCAGCAGGGTAGAGGATGAACTAGTTAGTAGTAGTCTACTTTTCAAGGCTATCCAAATTACCTTTATTTCTCATCCTATTTAAGCTATGTAAGTTTCAGCCAGAGTAACTACCAGGTAGTACAAGTTCCTACTTCAAACTTAAAAGAAAACACTGAATAATATTTCAATTACAGTAGACCTTCCCTATCTCCATATCATCCTTTCATGTTTTACCAATCTTTAATCCAAAATATCCGGAGGTGAGGGAATGTGTCTCTATTGAACATGCACACATTTTCTCTTTAAAGTATATAGCAGGAATATGCTGACTTGTGCAGCACCTAGAATTAGTAGAGTCAAGAGGAAAGTATCAACCATTATTGATGGTCCTTGGCCTGGAATTGTTGAAAAGAAATAACTTTAGGTAATCTACCATGTTTCTTATTTGAGTTATTGGCTCGATGAACTATCCATTGTTTATTATGTTAGTGAACCCATAAACAGAGACAGACAATGAAATCCATTTGAGGCACACTAAACTGCATGTATGATACTGAATTAAAAGTCCTCAACAAGTAACAGGAAAGGCTATTGAAATCAAGAGGTCCTCAGACTAGAGTCTGCAAATAACCTATTAAAAAGAAAAACAGGCAGCAGTGATATCATAGAAGTTAAATAGGAAAAGCATTTAAAAGAGGAAGAAATGGTAAATGACTTCACACAACAGATTAGAAAATGAGGAATTCGCCTTTATATTTAAGAAATCTAAAGTGATGTCAAGATGGAGAAATTTAGTGCCAAGATGACTACAGACACCTGTGCTTTCAATTAGAACAGAGGTTTTCAAAGCTGGTTATACAAGAGACACTCCTTGGGGAATAATCAACAATATGGATTGGTGAGCCTTATTCCCAGATTTTGATTAAAAAGCTCCAGGCTACTGTCCTATAAATAGTATTGTTAAAAGGTTTTCAGGTAATTCTGAAGCACAGACATTTAAGGAATTCTGGGTTAAATAATGTTTCAATCCTGCTAATTACACTGCTCACAGGCCAAGGATTGAACCTAGCACCTTGTGCCTAAGCAAATGCTCTACCAATGAGCTAACTCCAACCCTCCAACCCTGTAAATCTCTTAAATACAAATGTGCACTGTAGAACACAAATAATTAGGCAATTTGCTTAACCAAAATAATTTGTATTTCTGAAATTTAAAGTAGTGGTAGTATATTAACTCACTCTGTAAGGCAAAATTCTGATTTTTAAAATTCTGACTGCAGGTCAAGATTTAATGACCAGTCCCATCAACCTCCCTAACCCCCCCACCCCTCCCCAAGACCACTGATGAAGAGAAAGCATGGGACTTTGCACCTACTAGTCAAGTGCTGTCCTTCTGAGCTGTGCTCCCAGCCCTTAGTGGACTAGCTTTGAATCATAGATTATGGTTCTGTAAGTTGATACAGTCCCTCATTTTAGATTTGTGGTATTTCTATGTAGAGGAAACACAGAAGTTTGGACTGTATTAGTCAGGGCCCTTAGGATTTATCATAATCATGTCTTCCCCTCTCATTGAAGCTAAGCTTTGGGAGAAAGGAAAAAAAAATTTTCCTAATATTTTTGCAGTACAAGATACATTCAAATGTAGATTAATTTTTTTGAAAGAGATCATGCTATTTGACTTGTAAGTGTAGCAGTTTGATTTTTGTTTTTTGTTAAAGACAAGGTTTCATGGGACTTAAATTCTAGATCCCCCTGCCTCAGCCTCTTGAGAGTTGGAATTTTTGTCATGTATCACCATGCCTTCTAAGAGGACCTTTGTTTTTGGTTCTCCGTCTTATATGTTCTGTTTTTCCTTCTTTTTCTGGTGATGGGCATTGAACCTATTCCACTGTATATGCTAGAAAATTCTCCACTGAACCACTGAGGTCCATCTGAGGCCTGACTTATTGTAAAGTAATACATCAGGTGTTTTGTGTCTGCTGAAGGTTAAGTGTAGTGGACATTTATTACAAATAATAGCTTTAGTGTTGAAGCACCAAACAAAAAAAGTTCTTTGAATGCTTACATGGAGCGTAACAAAGCCATTGAAAAATTGATTCTTTGTAGTAGAAATATTATGGAAACTAAAGACTAATCTCTTTTCTTTTTCCTTTTTTAGCAGTTAGGACTTCAAGAATTATTTCCACAAGGCCATAGCTGTGCTGTTTGTGGTAAAGTGAAATGTAAGCGACATAGGTAAGTTAAATTTTTTATGTTTTAATTTATGTGTGTGGGTCCAGGGTACATGTCTGGAGGTCAGAGGACAACTTGTGGTGTTGGTTCTCCCCTACTACATTTTTTTTGTTTTGTTTTGATTTTTGTTTTTTCGAGACAGGGTTTCTCTGTTGTAACTCTGGCTATTTTGGAACTCACTCTGTAGACCAGGCTGGCCTGGAACTCACAGAGATCCACCTACCTCTGCCTTCTCAGCACTGGGATTAAAGATGTGCGCCATCACCGCCCTGCTCCCTTCTACCTTTATTTGGATTCTGGGAATCAAGAGCAAGTAATTGGGTTTGTAAATCAAGCACTTTTACCTAGTGCTGAGCCACCTTGCTGGCCCTTGAGTTAAATGTTCTTATTTGATGATCTTATTACAAGTTATATTTTATTACAAGTGATTTAGTTTTTTGATTTACTTTAGACCTTCCTTGCTACTTGAAAACTACCAACCCTGGCTAGACCTGAAAGTTTCTTCCAAGGTTGATGCATCTCTCTCAGAGGTAAGTGATTTAATTAGTTTTGCCAAATATGAGCATGTGTTCTTTAAGAATGGGGCAGTTTCTGAAAGTCATAGGCAGCTTTGTCCCTGTTAGAGCATCACAGAATGTGCTTGTACAAACCTGGTTGGTAACTTCAGTCATTGCACAGGGCTTCTTGATTCTGTCAAGGGATGTATAAATATGAATTATCTGAAGCTGCTGCTGGCCTAACATGGCGTATCTGTTGTTTTACAGAAAATTGTTTTTTTTTTTTTTTTTAATAAATAGGAGTAAACTCTAAAATAACAAGTACACTATTGTTCTAATTTAATTTCTGTTGCTGTAATAAAATACTCTGACAAAAACAGCTTAGAGGAGGAAAGGGTTTAATTGGTCTACAGTTTCATGCAATAGTCCATTATTGTGAGAAAGTTAGGGCAGGAACTTAAAGCATATCCACAGTCAGGAACAGAGTGAGAGCGAATGGGCAGATCCTCGTGCGCTTGCTCCCTGCTAGTGATTTCCTCTTTTACACTATTCAGAAGCCCCAGACTAGGGAGGCAATGGTGCTGTCCTTAGTGGCCTGCGTCTTCCACATTAATTAACAATTAGGACATTCATTATATATAGGCCAACTTGATCTAAGTAATTCCTATGAGTCTTTATTGCCAGGTGATTCTGTTAAAGCTAGCACAGATGTAAACATATAAAAGTATTAAACATATACTGTAAAGTATAGTTTACATAGATAAAAAGTATGACATAACATAGTAAATTCATAAACCAGCGATGTACTTAGTATCAAGTGTTATTGCTGTGTTTAAATGTATATGCTATAGCTTGTTATAACTGGCAGCAAAGTAGTTTTGTTTATATTGGAGTTGCCACAAACTTGCTAGCAAACATTGTGCCAAAACAACTTTGACTCCTCTCAAACCAGGAGGTGGGAACTTTTATAGTCTTATGGGCCCACTGATAAATATGCTGTCTGTGTTGGCTGAAATATTATTTGGTTCATGATTATGTATCCAAATAAAAAATGTTGAATACCAATAGAAAACATTTCCAGATACATTTATCAGAAAATGTAATCATGATACATATTATTAATTAGACACATGATTCCTATGATTCCAGCACTTGGTAGGCTGATGCAGCAGGCTCATGAGTTTGAGGCTAGCCTGGGCTACATAGCAAGTTTTGGCTTTATTAAACAAACAACAAAAAAATACAAACACACCACGTCTTAATATACATCACCTAAGAGTTCTTGGCTAGATAATTATTACAAAATAAGTACCTTGAATATTAAGCTATTCCAAATTACACTTAGAGATCAAATTTACATAGACATGTCAGTTAAGGAAATTATTGCTGTAAGAACAGGTGTTTTTATGATAGGGAATAACCATTTGCAAAGGAACATTGAACTCTTAGGCATGTATCTTAATGAATTATGACCCCAGTTCTGAAACTAACTAGGGTGTAAAACAGGGAGTGGGGGTAAGGCTCACTAGAAAGTTTATGTCTTATTCTAGTCACAAAGTTCCTTTTACTTTGCTTTTCTTCCATATTTATTTATTTGTTTTAAGAGATACATCTTTTCCTTGTATCTAAGATATTAGTCAAGTCCTTGTCCTTGAAGATGGGGAGTTAGGTGTCTCACTTTTTTCAGCAACAGATGTGAAGTCACATAGAGGGTTGACTAATGATAGATGGTAAATGTGTACTGAATTACATTGAGTGCTAATTAGTTGAAGATTGGCACCAGGCAGCTGAACCCTGATTTACTGTTATTTATATTAATTTGTATGGGTTGTTGTCTAAATATAAGCTGCACGCAATGTTATTCAAACACTTGGCTGCTGCTTCTGCTTCTCCTCCTCCTTCTTTTCTTCCTCCTCCTCCTCCTCCTCTGCCTCCTCTGACTTTTTCTGTTTTGTTTGTTTGCTTTGTTTTTATTTGATGATTTAACACTATGCTTTTTAGAACTGGTGATGGAATTCAGTGATATGCCTGTATACCATTTGCAAGAGCTGGAGTTCCTTCCCTAGAACTGGAGAGATATTTATTATGCTGTCAGTATGGCAGCCGCTATCAAATATAGCTGTGTAAATGTACAGTAAATACTTAAATGTTCTAGTACAATCTGAGATGTGCTATGCATACACACACACATATACATGCACACAAATATACATATATGAGCAGCTGTACGCTGCTGTGGCAGCTCACCAAGAAGACATGGGGTTATATTCATAGGTGCAAACCCTGACAGACCTCAGCAGAAGGGACCACCATCATGGCAGGCATGGTCCTGGACGGTGGAACCCTGAGCCTCTCATCTCAGGGGTATTTATTGATACCTAAGTTTATCAGGCATTCACGATAGCACGTGTAGATCATGAGCAATGATCTACATCTTTATATAAACATCTATAATTATATGATTATATGTAATATATATATGTAATGATTATATAATTATATATGATTATATAAAATCATCAAACATCTTTTATATAAACCCAGCACCTGTAGACCATGCAAAATGCCAAGTCCTAGGCAGCTCTTCTCCCAATAGTGCACAAAACCACCATTTTAAACATACTAAAAATAAACTTCTGCAACATTTATGTACATATATACTAGATTTTGAAGGCTTTGGAAAAAGGGTAAAATGTCTCAGTTATACTGATTAAATGTTAAATATGTAATCTGTTTTTATTTTATGTTCATTGGTTTTTTGCCTGCCTGTATATCTGTGTGGAGTTATAGACAGATGTGAGCTGCCATGTAGGTTCTGGGAATTAAGACTGGGTACAGAAAAGCAGCCAGTGCTCTTAACTGCTGAACTGTCTCTCTGATGCCATATTAAATGTTAGAATGATAATAGTTTGGCTGTATTAGGTAAATAAAACAATTAATTTCATCTATTTTTTTACTTTTTGAAAAAGAGAATTTAGACACTTCATTCATTACAAAAATGAAAAAACTTAGGTAAAGCTTTTAGATCTATGTTTATTATGCTGGTTAATTTTGTCAGTTTGACAGAAACTAGAGTCATCTGGGAAAAGGGAATGTCACTTGATGATTTACCTTCATCAGACTGGCCTGTGGGCATGTGTGTAGAGCATTTTCTCGCTTAATGATTGATGTGGGAGGGCCCAGCATACAGTATGTGCTGCCCATCCCTGGCCAGGTGGTCCTAGGTTGTTTAAGAAAACAGGGTTAGCAAACCACGGAAAGCAAGCCAGTAAGCAGGAGTTTCTCCATGGACCCTGCTTCAGTTCCTGCCTTGGCTTCCCTCTTGATGGACTATAAAGTGCAATAAACCTTCTCCTTCCCCAAGTCAGTTTTGGGCAGTGTTTTACCACAGCAACAGAAAGCAAAATAGGACACCTCACATATATTGGTATTAAAAAGTACTAGCTCTCATGTCTAAAATGATTTTACGCTCTTGATAGAGACGGGAACTGGGGTAGCAAGCCTTAGGGGGAAAAAGAGAAATGAGATGGCAGTTGGTCCTTTTCTTTGCTAGGACTTCCGTTACTAGTTGGGGTTAGACATGTGGACAGGTAATTAAAGTGTAGCATGCAGGGAAGGGTCCTTCAGGTAGAGTTCTGAAAGGAAGAGGTTGGACAGGTGGAGTGTTTGGCTGGCTGGAGGATAAAGTGTGAGGAGTGGTAGCAGTGAAGTCACATATTTTAGTAGCTGTCATTTATTGATATGCTCATTGTAATCAGGCTATTTCCTAATAACACATTTTTTATTTATGTGTTATCTAATCATCACTTATGAAATGGGTGCTTGATATTGGTATTTTCAAAGATAAATTAAAAGTTAGAGATCATTAAAAGAATTTTCAAGTGCCATATCTGATTATCAGTAATACTTGGTTAAAAATTTAGGCATGGGATGGTGTGCTAGTGAAGTGGCTCAGTGGGTAAAGTGCCGTCCTAATAGAAATCTCTTTTCTGGATTATATGATTTTCAAGTGTTGTTTTTTTCTTCAGATGTTCTTATTGATCCTCATAACCATGTAAAGTTGATATAAATATATTGTCAATAAATGTTGTCAGTATTTACTATAATAAAATTGGTCATTGCTAATATATATCACTTAGTAGTACAGTTTATTTTCCTGTAGTTAATTAATTTTCTTTTAAATTGTTTTGTGCAGGTTCTTGAATTAGTGTTGGAAAACTTTGTTTATCCATGGTACAGGTATGTTTTTTTTTCCGTAAGAGTCCCCTCCCCACCACCTTTAATATGGTGAATACCAATAATCTAAGCACATTGATAATGTATTTTCAGTGTAAACCAGAATTTCTCAGTGACAATTTAGGTCAAGTTTTTTTTTTTTTTTTTTTTTTTTTTTTTTTTTTTTTTTTTTTTTTTGTGCATCATTGGATATTTAGTTATGTCCCCGACCTATTTCCCATCAAATGCTGGTAGTATACTCACTTCCATTCTGACTACCAAAGAGATCCTCAGAGGTGAGCCAGTATTACCTGGAAGATTTAATTGGCTCCAATTAAGAAACACTGATAAGCTAGGTGTGGTGAAGGATTAATCACAGCAATTGGGAGGTAGAGGCAGGAGCATTACAAGTTTGAGACCAACCTGGCCTATATAAGGAAATCCTCTCTCCACAACAGCAACACGTTTTTCTTATACAATTTTCACAGGGGGTGGGGAGATGACTTAATTGGTAAAGTACTTTCCATACAAGTATGGGAACCCAAGTTTGGGCCCCAGTACACAAGTAAAAATCTGGTTGTGGTTCATGCATGCTTGTAATTCCAGTGTTGAGCAGGCAGAGACAAGAGGGTCACTGGGGATCACTGGGGCTTGGTTGCCAGCCAGCATAGCATAGGCTTGGTGCATACTAGGTCCCAGTAAGAGACCCTGTCTCAAAAAACAAGGTGGATGGTACCTGACAAACAACCAAGGTTGACCTCTGGCCTCTGTATGCATATGTGCACAAATGCCTGCACAGACAGTTGCACACAAACAGGTACACACAAATACACAAATTGAAAGATCATTTCAATAGAGTCTCTGAAAAGATGTTTTTGTTTTGTTTCCCCCTCAAGTAACTTTGCTTTTAGTGCATACAGGGTACATGGGTGCTGCTTCTTGTAGGACATAGAAAACCTATAAAAAGAAATATAAGATTATAGTTTAGAGTTAGACATCCACATCATTTGATAAATACATGTTTCTTTAAGCATTGTGTGTTTATGATATTTGAACATGTAAATCTGACAATATAATGCCTAATAGTATGCTCCACTTTTGTATTTATTTAGTTATATTTTGTATTTTCTATTTAAAAGCATCCTACTATTTGAGTTCATCCACAGTGTGTTAAGATTAATATAACAGTTTATATGCAGTATTTTTCTGAAAATGTGAATTTTGACATTTATTTATATATGTGCCACACACATAGTGTGTGTAGAGGTCACAGGACAACCTTCCTGTTCTCTCTTCCTTCCTGCCATGTGGGATCCAGGGATTAAGTCAGGTTTTCGAGAATGGGGGCTTGTGCCCTCTCCCATTGAGTGGCCTCACCAACTCTCTCTCTCTCTCTCTCTTTCTCTCTCTCTCTCTATATATATATACATATATATAATAAATCTATATTATATATTATTAAATTATATTTATATAAAATACATAATATTTTATATGTATATTACATTTGATTGTGCCTTAAATGTGGGAGTATTTGCATTTAAACAAAGCTGATGATGAGAACTTTTGTAAAAATAATACTTTTTTAAAAAAGATATCTCCTTCCTTTCATTGCTTAATTGAGACTTTGCAGACCTAAAGTCTAGTTGTATTTCTAAGGTACATATTTTCTTCTCAGTGTAAAAACTATGCTATAATAGCCACTTCCCTGAGTTGGCAGTGGGAGGCATGGTTAACACATTTGTTTTCCATATTTTGCTTAGAGGCCTAACAGCTCCCTCTTCAAGTTTAGGATGTGGGCACCAACTTTTCTTGTCTTTGATGAAGAAAATGCCTTACTTTTTATATAGACATTAAGATTTCAGGAAAATTAGCTGGGCATAGTGGCATACACTTTAATCTCTATTCTCCAGAGGTAGAGAGAGTACAAGGCCAGCATAGTCTACATAGTGAGTTCCAGGCCAACCAGGCCTAAGTAGACAGACCCTGTTTCAAAAAAAAAAAAAAAAAAATGTGTCTGGAAAGTGAAAGTACCTCCTCCTGTGAAATTTGTCAGATTTCAGTTTAAAAAATATTTGCAGGCTGGGATATAGCTCAGTAGTAAGAGTATTTGCCTAAAAGTAAATTTTCAGATTGTTTTGCTTTGAGATCACGTCTCTCTTTGAGAATTATACTACTTTGTAAATATTTTAAACTAACTTAAAATTTTGTATTTATTATTTTTCTACCATTGATTGCTTTGTTTCTTTGAAATTTATTTGATGATGCTTAGAAAATGATCTAAGTTCTTTAAAAAAGGTTCTTTGTCTTCATATATGCAAGGAAATAATTAATAGTGATTATGATTTGGAGCTAAAATCAGGACAGATTTTTTTTTTAATCTGTTTTCTCTGTCCTGCAATAAAATATATTATTTGTAAGTAAAAAAAAAATAGCATGCATAAATTTATCAAAATAGGAAAATTCTTTTCTTGGTTTCAATAAGGTGAAGGTATATTTCTCAGAACTTCTGAATTTTTGTTTTTCTCTTTAATTGAAGGGATGTGACAGATGATGAGTCCTTTGTTGATGAGCTGAGGATCACCTTACGCTTTTTTGCATCTGTTTTAGTAAGAAGAATTCATAAGGTATGTATATGTTTATAATAAGAAATTTGGAACTTTATCATGAGATGTTATTTTTTTACTCTTATAGTATGTGTATTTGTTCTTCATTTTTCATTTTTTAGATTAAAAGTTGATGAATCACTATTGGCCCATTGATCAGTTTTTTTTTAATATTTGATCATCTTGATTTGTAGAATTTAAAAATGAAAAGACATTTGTAGAACATGATGTCATGTTTTATTTAAATGAAGTTATGTAAACTGTAGTTCTGAAATACTTTTGAGTGCTACTTTTCTATTTAGATTTTGCATATATGTGTACATCTAGTTTGTTGGCTATAGATACATCTTTACTGCTTTGTCAACTCAATTGGATTAAGCATATATGCAATGAATTAGAATGTAAATATATGACATTAATTAACAAAATAAAGATTAACCATGTGAAATGTTTCTATATCCACTTGATTCAATGAGTTCACAAAAGAAAAATATAAAATGGCCAGTGAACAACAGAAAATGTGTTGTTGCACATCAGATATAAGTTACAGTGAGGTACTGTACTATTCTTTTACTTGTCAAATTGGAAAGATAAACAAGGGTTAATATCCACTAATTCTGATTTTGGGGAAATAGGCAAAGCAGATTAAAATTCAAATTGGTACGCCTTCCATGACATGCCAACATGGAGGAGGAACATTTCACAAGGCCCCATCACTAGATGATGTATGCAGTTAGTGTCTGCTGAGGGAGGGAGAACCAGTGTCTCCTCCTCCTCTTCCTCCTCTTCCTCCTCCTCCTCTCCCCCATTCTCCTCTTATTTCTTCCCCTCTCCTTCTTCTCCTTTTCCTCCTCCTCCTCCTTCGTTCCTTCCCTCCCTTCTTTCTTTCCGTCCTTCATCCTTCTTTTTTTTTCAGGGTCCAGACACCAATCCTAAGGGGTCATCCCTAAACACATACAAATAAGGGGCAACACTACTACTTGGTTATATATATATATATATATATATATATATATATATATATATATATATATAACACATACACACACGAATATAGAAAAAGGTCATGAATTTGAGGGTGTAGTTGTGGGCACCCAGGAGAAGTTGGAAGACAGAGAAGGATACAAATACAATGTATATATGAAATTCTCAAAATAAAAAAAAGTTAATATTGAATTGAGGGAAAAAAGTTTAGAATAATAAAAATGATAAAAATTCAACAGAATATTTTTGAAAAATCACTTGTTTATTTTTTGTGTATTCTGGATAACAAGTGACGTTATTAAAGGAAGTAGTGAGTAAAAGTTGGATTCCACACATGCACAAATTGGTGTGTCTTTATTTGAGGGCAGTTTAGTAATTAAAGCGTATATATTTTTCTCAGTGCTAGAGATTGAACACAATGCTTGACCACTGAGCTCTATTTTCCAGTCATTTATTTTTTGAGACGGGCCTTGTTTTGTCATTCAGGCCAGCTTTGAGCTTATATGTAACTCAGGGTGGCCTAGACATGAGATCCCTCTGCCTCTGCCTCCCAGATATTAGCGTTACAGGTAAGTGGCTGGGGTTGGTAATATTTAAGACTTCTGTTTTGTGTTTTAGACAAGGTTTTGAGTGTGTAGCCCAGGCTGGCCTTAAACCTTCAGCAGTCTTCTGACTCAGACTCCAGTATGCTGGAATTATAGACCTGTGACACCATATCCTACTACTTCTTATTAAAAGAAATATATTTAGATTTGCAAATTCAGTTATTATTATTGATCCATCTACAACACAACTCTTGTGCCTAAGGCTCAGGGAACATTGTGAAAGAGGGCACAGAAAGACTTTAGAGCCAGGGGACCAAGACATATCCTGTGAGATCATGTCCTCTAGAAATGACAGGGAAGCTTTATCTGTGATATCCCAACCATATGGCTGCTGTAACAAGACCTGAAGAAGTACACTACCGATAGTCAAGCTAACATGGAAAGGTATCAAATGGGCAGCCATAAACAAAGAACCATGGCAATTAAGAAATGGTGAGAGTGAGATAGTGTTCTCCAGGGATGAGCCTAAATGGTTATTCAATACTAAGTAGTCAGCCAGAAATCATACTTGTGTGTGTGTGTGTGTGTGTATGCACGTGTGTGTGCGTGTAGATACACTATATATAAATACACGCACACACACATATATACATATAGATATACACACATACATATACACACACATATACACATGTACATATGTATACATATACATATATATATACACACACGTACACACATAACACTAAATGGCCTAAGAAGACTGTACTTATATATTTAGGTATTTTTATATTGTGTAACAATAGCAAAGAGAAAATGAAATGATTTTGGGGGCACAGCAGAAATTGGAGGGAGGGGAGGGAAAAGAGGAAATGATGTAATTATACTTTAATAAAAATAAAAGAGAAAAAATATATCTTTACATGCACAAATTTATGTATATGTGTATGTATGTATGTATGTAGAACAAAGTTTTGCCCCATAGCCCTGCTAGTCTGGAACTCACTTTGTAGACCAGGTTTGCCTAAGACTCATATAGAGATCCTTTTATCTCTGCCTTCAAAATGCTGTGATTAAAAGTGTGCACCACCATGCCTGGCTTTTAAATTGCATTTTTATGATATATGCAAAGATGTGCATAAAACTCATAGCAAAAGATTTGTTGCAGTTTGAGGAATATTTGTACATTTTTAAATAAGGAAAACCAAAAAGAAAAACTGATATCAAATGACTGATTATTGGGTGACTGTAATACAGCTAACTACACAGCTATCAAAAATCACTTTGTAGACTAGTACTATTTTCAAAGGAAAATATTTACCTTAAATAGCAAATGGAAGATGCTGGAAAGTAATGTATGTGCCATTTTTCATTTTGGAGGAAAAAGCTCACAAATTAAGCCTGTTTAAGGACATAACATATCCCACCACTATTAATGCTGGTTGTAGAGGTGTGTGAATACTGAGTCTTGGGGCTTTCCACTACTTTTTGTGTATTTTTTGGTGTGTATGTGTTTGAGTTTTGTCTCAAATTTGAGATCCCCCTGCCTTATCCTCCTAAGTACTGGGATTATGCATCATCGTGCATGGCATATTCATGATTAAAACAAAGTTAATAGATATAAATCATGTTGTTTTGAAAGATAGTTCTGGGGCAGCTGTTTCATAATAGACTAAGTGTAGTAATCCATTAATTAAGAAAAACAGATGGTTGGGCTGAAGAGGTGGCTTAGTGAGTAAACTTTTTGCTATTCGAGCATGAGAACCTGAATCTAAATTTTCAGCACCTATATAAAAGCTGATTGATGCAGCATGTGCCTGTAAGGCCAGTGCTGGAGGGTGGAGACAGGAGATCTCTGGGGTTGGCTAGCCAGCCTAGCCAAAGATGGTGACCACTGGGTTCTGTAAGAGATTCTGTTTCAGAAACTAGGTATAGGGAGACACCCAATGCCTGCATATGTACAGAGAGAGAGAGAGAGGGAGGGGGAGGAGAGGGAGGAGAGGGAGAAGAGAGGAGGAAGAGGGAGAGGGAGGAGAGGAGATGGAGAGGGAAGGAGGAAAGGAGAGCAAATGATTGATGATTGTTTATTTATTTATTTATTTATTTATTTATTTATTTATTTATTATTTTTTTGTTTTTCGAGACAGGGTTTCTCTGTTGTAATGCTGGCTGTCCTGGAACTCACTCTGTAGACCAGACTTGCCTCAAACTCACAGAGATCTGCTGCCTCTGCCTCCCGTGTGCTGAGATTAAAGGCATGTGCCACCACTGCCCTGCTTGATACATCATTTAAATAAAAAATATAAATAAACCAAATTATTCTTCAGGTGAAATTAGTTAATAGTTATTATTTAGAACTAATGTGTTAGGCTTTGAAGTGGCCTAGTGGATTCTAAAGTACCTTGTACTTGGAGTATAATATTTATGCACACAAGTGAATACATGTATGTTTCTTTTTTTCTTTTTATTTTTCTTACCTTGTTTTGAAACAGGGTCTTATTATATAGCCCAGGCAGGCCTCAAACTTACAGTACTCCTGCTTTAGCCTCCACAGTGCTGGGATTATAGATGTGCACTAGCCTCTGTACTCTATTTTTTTTATAACAGTTCTATTGATATATAATGTATATAATTCATCCATTTAAAAGTGTAGAATTCAGTGGCTTTTCATAGTATATTCAGAGTGCCACATGCATCACTCATACAACCAATTTCAGAATGTCTTTGTTATCTGAAAACAGACCTTGTATCTGTTTGCCACAATCTATCTGTTCCCCTCATTCTGTCTCTGTGTTTCTGGGGATATTTGATGTAAATGGAACCATGTAGTACATGGCCTTTTGTGACTGATTTCATTCTCTTAGCATAATGTTATCTAGATTCATTTATATTGTCATATTAACACATATCCACACTTCAGTTTTCGATGGCTAAATATACCATAATTTATTCATCATTTTCTAGTTGATAGCCATTGAATTATTTTCAGTTTAGGTCTCATGAAGATTTATATTTTGGTAGTTATATTTTCATTTATCTTGAGTCTGTGTTTAAGAGTATAATAACTGCTTGGTATGATAGTAGCTCTTTGTTTCATTTGCCCTTTGAGGAGCTGTCAGAATGTTTTCCAAAGTGGCTGCAGTATTTGCATTGCCACATCTGTGTGTGAACATGCCCCTTTCACTTCCGTGCCAGAATGGTTTTCCTCACTCTCTTTTGTTATTTGTACTTTTTGTTTTTTGATGCAGGCTTTCCATAAATGATACAGGTTGGCCTTAGACTTGTAAATTTTAGACTGTCCCTGCTGTGATAACTGGCATGTGCTGCCACACCCACTTCATCACTGTTTCTGTTTATCTAGCCTTGAGTGAGTGAATGGTGCTTTGTGACTGGTTTGCATGTCCTTGATGCCAGTGATGTTCAACATCCTTCCATTTGCTAATTGGCTGT
Source organism: Cricetomys ansorgei (assembly GCA_026225945.1). NCBI lineage: Eukaryota > Metazoa > Chordata > Mammalia > Rodentia > Nesomyidae > Cricetomys > Cricetomys ansorgei. Next base: position 8,156,868 of record JAMJFZ010001100.1, on the reverse strand, counting down.
TGCATATCTTCTTTGAAGAAATGTTCACTCAAATCTTGTGCCTCCCAGTGTTTAATTTTTATTTTAAATAGACAATTTAAAATTATGTATGTTTTGTGGTACAAATGATGTTAGGATATGTCAATAAAGTGTGGAATAAGTAAGACAAGCTAGTTAACATGTCCATGATCTCATATACTTAAACTTTTTGGAGGGCATGGTGAGAGCAGCTTTGAAATGTACTATCTCTGTTATTAATTATACTTACTAATTATACCCTCACTTTACTCCTTAATTCTCTTTTTCAGCTTTGTTCTAGAACTGTAAATAAAATGTTGTTGCCATTCCAACTTAGTACTTATTTTTAAGTTTTATTTTTGCTCATTTTTCTAGGTGGATATTCCATCTATTATAACCAAGAAACTATTAAAAGCGGCAATGAAACATATAGAAGTGATTGTTAAAGCAAGACAGAAAGGTAATAGAGTTTCCATGGTAGTTTGAGTGATTTTGTTTATACATCAGCTTTCATTTAAAAGTATCTGAGTATTGACACACTAACTAATGCTATTCACAGATGAATAGCTTTAAAAGACTGAATAGCATTTGAGAATAGCCTAAAAAAAAAAAAAAAAAAGACCAGTTTTTCTTTGAATGATGGTCTGCTTCTATTGCTAAGTCTCTTTCCTGGTTCTATGATTTTTTTCAGTTTCAGACTATTCTAGTTCATCCTACGTATTGTTCCCATGTATCGTGCTTGTTTCTCCTTATCACATGTCTGTTCATTCCCTGCCTCTCTCCTTTTAAATGCTCTGGCATCTGTAGGCCTTTTGCTGATGCTATTTACTCCAAGCATGTGTTACTTATTTTCTGACGGAATGATGGAAATTTTGATTAAGGACTTTTCTTGCTCTAAAATCAAGCTAAAAATGTTCCTTTTAAGCAGTTACTTCTGTGCTTTGTACTTGCTTCTGTGTGAGACTGAGATTTTTCCCTGTTTGGTATTCTTTGTCAATGCTTTCTGAAATGCCTTATTCGAAATGCCATTTGGCATAGGTGACTGTATAGAAAAAGACACTGCGATCATATTTCTTGGTATTGCTATTTGTATTTCACTTCTAAAAACTCCCTATTAACAAAAGCTTTGAATAATCCTGAAATGGAGAAACAGCTTTAAGTATGACCTTATTTGAAAATGGAGCCATTTTTTCTTCTCTCATAATCTCAATTAATATAACTAGAGCACATTTTGGGAAATCACTAGAGCACATTTTGGGAAATCAAGCTGTAAGTAGATTTGAGATTAAATTAAATTAGTGGTTTAGCATTTAAAATTATTTTGTGCTCTTAAATCAAGTAAGAATTTTACTCTTGGGAACTGGATGTGGTAGTGCACACTTTCAATTCTAGCACCTAGAAGGCAGAGGCAGATGGATCTCTGTGAGTTTGAGGCCATTCTGGTCTACATAGCCAGCCAAGTCTTCATAGTAAGACATTGTCACAAAATAACAACAAAAAGAATTTTACTATTGGGCTGGAGAGGTGACTCAGTAATTAAGAGCACATACTGCTATTGGATAGGACCCAATATTTTTTAAAAGAATTTTACCCAGAAAGATGGCTCAGCGATTAAGAGCACTGGCTGCTCTTTCAGAGGAATCAGGTATGCTCTCAAGCATCCACATGGTGGTTCACAGCCATCTGTAGCTTCCGTTCAAGTGATTCACTGCCCTCTTCTGACCTCTTTAGATCCTAGGTACACATGTAAAATCAATTTTATCTTTAAAACATTTAAAAAATGAATGAGTCTAAAAGATTTTACATCTATATAACTTAATTTTTTTTTTATTTAGTTGGTTTAATTTGGGACAGATTCTCCTATAGTGCAGGCTAGCTTTGAACTTGTTGTGTAACCAAATCTGTTAACCTCTGATTCTCTTGCTTTTACCTCCCATGCACTGTGATTAAAGAATGCGTTACCCTGCCTAACTAAAAATGCAATAAAGTCCTCGTCTTGTCACTGGCAAAAATTCATGAAAAATACCATCTTTGTAGCAGTTTTGTAAAGACTACTGTCAGATTAAAAAGTAGGAAAAATGTGACAATAGGCTTGACTTTTCCATAGTGTTGTATAGTTGGAATCATACATATGTTTCGGGCTGGTTTCTTTTATTAAGTAGTTAAGGTTCTCCTTTGTCTTTTCAATGGTGTGATAACTCATTTCTTTTTGTTACTCAATTATACCTCTTTGCATCTTGTCATCTGGCTAAAAATGCAAAACCAAGTTGAAGAACCCACTTTTTCTCATACTTTTAGTGGCTATCTGGATGATACTGATATGAAAGCAGGAATTTTGAATATCCTAATTTTCTTCACACAGAAAATGAACAAGATAGTTAGTTGATAATAAAATTCTTATGTAGAGTAGAGCGTATTTTCTATAGTTTTTTCCCACTTAAGTCATTTGCTGGTATATAATGTAGAAGTCATGTATTTAAGTTTTTATTTGCCCAGTTAAAGAAACAGAAAATGAATTTATTGCAAAGAAATAAGTTCACAGCAAAGAAGAAATCCTCTCTTTATGTCTTATTTCTGAAAAATTTTCCCTTTCTATTCAGAGAGCAGGGGCTAGGAGAGGAATGAGGTTAGATGTTCTGTATGATAATAGAAATAATTTAATATACCTTAACTCATTCAATAGTTTTTATTGTTATTTACAGTAAAAAACACGGAGTATTTACAACAAGCCGCATTAGAAGAATATGGTCCAGAGCTTCATGTGGCTTTGAGAAGTCGAAGAGATGAATTACAGTATTTAAGGAAACTTACTGAGTTACTTTTTCCTTATATTTTGCCTCCTAAAGCAACAGACTGCAGGTATAAATGCACTAGAAAATGTTATAGTAACATTTGTATTATATATAGCAGTATATATATGAATGTATACATAGAGCAGATATATACATATAGTATATGTTATATGTATATTGCTATGTTTTATTATAATAGGACTTCACTAAAACTTGGTACGAATTTATGATATGAATAGTTTTCACTTGAGAATAATTGGTCAGAATTTAAAATGCCAGTTTAGGTGCCGAGTATTTAAGGTGTGTTGTGTGACCTTAGAATTTACTATTAAAAACTGCTTTTAGGAATTGGAGAGAGTTCCTAGCAACTGCAACAGTCTCTCTAGCCAAATTTTAAAAAGAAAAATAACAAAAACCAAAACCTACTTTTAGAAATCAAAGATGAAATGAGTAAAATAAATTCTTATGCTTTATTGTCTTGATGTTCCTTTTTGAAGACATGCAAATTGTGATTCTTATAGATAGAAACACTGTGCAGATCATACAGATGTTTGGGTTTTAAGCTGTCCAGCTAGAAAGAATAATTAGGAGTCCTCCCCTCCATTCTTCCTTCTTCTGGTAGAAGTATACTTAGATTTTTTTTCCCCCATAAGTTACCTCATTACCCTTACCCTAATAGTTATTAGAGGGAAAAATTGTAGCTTATTCTTTCCTCCTTTCCTTTCCTTCTGCTCTACCTCTTTTCTCTTCCTTCCAGCTTATTGAGACAGGACCTCACTAAGCAGTGTTCCCTACTTGCTTTGCCTCCCAGTGTTAGGATTGTAGGTGTGTGCCATCATGGCCAGCTCAGTGATATACTTGAAGATATTTATTCATTAAATGATATATATAAATGCATGTTGGTAGAAATACTTTAGTATTTTGATTAAGACATCTTTAGCTTAATGTGGTGATATGCACCTGTGATCTCAGCTCCATAGGAGGCTGAAGCAGGAGGAGAGGAGCACAAATTTGAAGCCATCCGGGGCAACATACTGAGCGCCTCCATCTTAAAGCAATCTTTAGTCTAATTTGTATTATTAATTAAAATATTCTCAGTCCTTAGGAGTATACTATTGAAATACTACTCATGAAGAGTTATTTTCTGTGTATTGTTGGAGTTAAAATCCAGGACCTTGTACATGATAGTCTGTCTCTCAACTACATCTCTATCCCATAAACATAAATTTATAAGTATATTAAAAATCCTAGAGTAGCAGTGTTCTGATGTCTCCCCAGTCCATAAGAAAGTACTCATTCCCTTTAAACAATAGTCACTTTTAGCAAACTAAGGACACAAATTTAAGTTTGTGATGCTGCAGCATAAGCATCACCTAGGTACTTTTTGAAAATGCAGAATCTTATGACTCATCCTTATCCTACTGAATTTTAATCTGATTTTTTTTGGGGGAGGTAGATGGGAGGGAAGGGGAAGGACATTAAGTAATCCTGCAAGACAAACCCTCTTCCACTGAACTATATTCCCAACCTCATTTTTTTTTTTTTTTTAAAGATAGAGTTTCACAGTATAGCCTTAGCTGGCCTGGAAGTCATTATGTAGACCAGGGTGGCCTTGAACTCAGAGATCCTACTGCCTCTGCCTCCTGAGTACTGGGATTAAAGGCGTGTACCACCATGTCTAGCCCCATAATTTCATCTTAATAGAGTCCTTAGTTCAGAGGTACTTGAAAATGAGAAACTGGGGCTAGAGAGATGGCTCAGTGGTTAAAAACACTGGCTGTTCTACCAGAGGACCCAGGTTCAATTCCCAGCAACCACATGACAGTTCACAACTGTCTGTAACAGATTCAGAGGATCTGACACGCTTACACCAATGCACATAAAATCAAGATAAATAAAAAAAAGAGAAACTAATATAAATCACTAAATATGGAATTATTATTTTTATTTCTAGATCCCTGACATTACTTATAAGAGAGATTCTATCTGGTTCTGTGTTTCTTCCTTCTTTGGATTTCCTAGCTGATCCAGTAAGTTTAAAATTTTTTATTTTAATTATAAAATACACCGGAATTACTATATAACCATTTTATGTTTATAGTACAGTGTTGTCAAATGTGTGTATATTTGAGCGACCATCACTGTCACCTTCCAAAAATTTGGTCTTAACAAAGCTAAAACCCTATAAATTCTACACCCACACCCATAAACAATAATTCCTTATCCTCCCCCCACCCCCCCAGCAGGGCTTATCTGTGTAACAGCCCTGGCTGTCCTGGAACTCACTCTGTAGACCATGGTGGCCTCACCTTATTCCCCCTTGAGTCCTTGGCAACTGCATAACATGTTTTAAAATTCCTTTCCTTTTTAATTCTCAATAATAGTCCATTATATGTATATGTCACATTTTGCTTATTTATTCATCCACTAATAGGCACTTTGACAATTCTCATTTTGGTTCAGTTAGATTTTTGAAGATATTTTGGTTTTTGGTTTTTTTTTGAGATAAGGTTTCTCTCTGTGTAGCCCAAGCTGTCCTGGAACTCTCTCTGTAGACCAGGCTGGTGTCAAACTCAGAGATCCATCTGTCTCTGCCTTTGCTGATATTATAGGTGTACACCATCACTGCCTGGCTGAAAATTTTAAATGGCAAGGCAAATAGCTCTTTGCTCATGCTCAGAAGATTAAGAACCTCTGATTACCCTTACAAGTCTGTCTGTAATACATATGTGCAAATATTTAGCCAGTTACTGTGTTGTTTTCCTAGTGAACTCAATAATGTGAAAGTATTGAGAATTCTTGGCAGAATACAACAGTGGAATTATTTGACCTATGTTTATTATTTTCCATTAGGATACCGTCAATCACTTGCTTATCATCTTCATAGATGACAGTCCTGTAAGTATTGAGCGTATTGCAACACTTCTTATTGCATTGAATTTTGAGTATATATCAACTCCAGTGGGAATTTTACTGAGCTGATAATTCTGTTTCTTCAAAGCCTGAAAAAGCGACTGAACCAGCTTCCCCTTTGGTTCCATTCCTGCAGAAATTTGCAGAACCTAGAAATAAAAAACCATCTGTGAGTATTTTCACAGCACTAATATTTTTGATATAAGAATTTTATAATACATTTATGTATCTTTAACTTACTGTTCCTTTCACATTGTGACAAGGTACTGAAGTTAGAATTGAAGCAAATCAGAGAACAACAAGATCTTTTATTTCGGTTTATGAACTTTCTGAAACAAGAAGGAGCCGTGCATGTCCTACAGTTTTGTCTGACTGTTGGTGAGGCTTCCATTTACATTTTATTAGTGTCTTTTTTCATGCTTTTTTAATGCTTTGAGTATTTAGAGTAGATCTGATGTCCCCAGACTAAATTTCATCTGCTAGATATTCTAAGAGTGCCTAAGTTTATCTCAGGTGTCTTATTTCTTTTCCAGGCGGGGTATGATCTTATCATTGACTGCAGTCAAATCCTAGTAGTAGAAAAGAATTACTAAAAATCCAGCATGGTGATATTTGATGTTTGAAAGATCCCACTCAAATCCAATCCAACAGTCCAAATCAGAACCGCTTTGTCACCATTTTGTTAGTAATAACAAACTATAATATCATGGGTTATTGGATTTGTGGGAAGTTTTATGAGCTATGTTTTCATTGTTATTTAGTGAATCAGATATTAACATATTGAAAGACCTTTAGTATAGAAACTAATTCCAGTACTTAGAGAAAAAATTTTACAAGTATGCTTATTATTCTGTTGTAGTAAAATTATATAGATACTCTTATATTTATGTATTTTACATTAACATAAAAATCTTGTTGATTTTGTCTTTTATCCGAGTATCCTACTCTCAAATCTTTTTTAAAACCATAAAATAATTAATTTGATTGCATTTTGCTGTTTTTAATATCAACTGTAGTTAGAATTTGAAGTTTTCGTGAAAGTATTGTACTAGAGTAATAAACTTTTTTTTTAATCTTTATCTGAATTTTTTTTAGAGGAATTTAATGATAGAATTTTGCGACCAGAGTTATCAAATGATGAAATGCTATCTCTACATGAAGAATTACAGAAGATTTATAAAACATACTGCTTGGATGAAAGTATTGACAAAATTAGATTTGATCCCTTTATTGTAGAAGAGATTCAAAGAAGTAAGTCAAAGATGGCGAAGGCATTGGATATTCTAGCTCTTCTCCAGTGTGCTAAGTTTTCTTCATGTATTTTTTTTTTTCTATTTTTAAAAAAGACAATACTTCTTTGAGAGAGGGTCTCCTCATTATGTAGCCCTTGCTAGCTTGGAATTTGCTTTACAGACCAAGTGACCTCAAACTCTGTCTCTAGCTCCCCAGTGCTGGGGTTAAAAGCAGTGGTCACCACACCTGCCACTCTTTATCATTTTCAGTTGTGTGTGTGTGTGTACATGAGTATAGGTGCCCTTGGAGGGTAGGAGCTTCAGATCCCTCTGGTGCTGGAGTTCCAGGTGGTTGTGAGCTACCCAACATGGGTTCTGGGAACTGAACTCCAGTCTGTTGCAAGAGCAGTATGCACTCTTGACCACTGAGCCATCACTGTAGCCTGCTTCATATATTCTTTAGTTATTCCAACAGCTGTGGGAGCTACATGGGCAGATCAAGTTGCTATTTTTAAAAAATACTTCAGGACCATTTATTAACTTTCTTAGTTTAAAGAATTCCCTTTTACATGCTTATTTTACTAACGAGAGGGAAACCATGGAGGTACATGTCTGTAATCCTTGCATTTGGAGGTGGAATTAGGAAGATCATGAGTTCAAGGACAGGCTGGACTATAAGTAAGTTCCAGTCCAGTCTGAGCTGCATAGTGAGATCCTGCCACTTAAAAAAATCCACAAAACAAAAACAATTCATGTAACTAATATTTGTCAGAAGTGGAGGTAATTTGTTTTCATTTTTCATTCTAATAAAATTTCCTGTGGTGAAGTTTCTATAAAACATAGCTTGTATGTTTGTTTAACATAATGAACTTTAAAATGAATACAGTGAGTTTCCATTACTTAGAAATAATTTGTACAATTGACTTTTTAAAAATAGTTGCTGAAGGCCCATATATTGATGTTGTGAAACTTCAGACTATGAGATGTCTTTTTGAAGCATATGAACATGTTCTTTCCCTCTTGGAGAATGTGTTTACTCCTATGTTCTGCCACAGTGATGAGGTAAGTCAAGCTTTCAACAGAGGGCTTTATATTTCATAGTGGTTCTGCTAGTATTAGGTAAGTGCTTTAAGTAGCAAAATAAATAGAAACATAAAACAAGACTAAGTAAGGTAAAGTAGGATGTTTCAGTGTCAAATACTGGTTAGTTAATTTTAATTCGTATTTGTTGTTTTGAAGTATTTCAGGCAGCTTTTAAGAGGTGCAGAATCACCAACACGCAATTCAAAATTCAACAGGTAAGCATATTTAACCCTGTGTATATGGTTTTGACTTGCTGTTGCTGATCATTCTATGATAGCATTATGGTCTTTATTGGCCGTTTGTCTGATTAAAATCCACTTGCTAGATCAAGTCAGAAGTTTCGACTTCAATGATGGGCACCTGATATCTTTAGCACACCTTTTTCTAGTCTTAAAATATAAAAAAAGGTAGGGCAGAAATATGGATGCTAATATAGCCATTTAAATTATGTTTTTCTTTGTATTTACCTAACTTTAATGTTAACTGTCAGACTTAAGAGGACTCTGCTTCTCTGATACTTTACCTAAATAGGATCACTAGAAGAGTTTTTGTTTTTTTTAACATTCTTTCATCGGAAATTTAGAGAAGTCTTAAATGACTTAAAGTATGTAAAATATGGTTCACTTGTATTTTAAAAGTGAAGTCTTAGTGCATATAGCTGATTCTGCCCCCACTTTATTATTGTGTATTCGAAGCATAACTGTTTAGGAATGTTTTGTTTACTTTTTAGCTTCAGGTATTCTTTAAAAAGTTCTAGTTTTTGTTTGTTTGTTTGGGATTGAATAGAGAGCCTCATGTATACTAGTCACAGTGTTACTACTAACATCCTTGCCCTCAGAGATTTTGTTGTTTGTATGAGACAAGAGCTCACTGTAGTTTAGGCTAGCCTCAGATTTGCAACAATGCTACTATTATAAGCATAGGCTTGAGACACCATGACAGGAAAACCACTAATTTTTACTTCAAGCTAAAAATGTGTTAAGCAGCATGTATGATTACATCTAACATAGACACAATCTCATACAGAAAAATCTGAATTGCTATTTGTTAGCATAGTCTCTGCATGTTTTCTGCTGTATCAAATGGTATGCCTAAGGAGAAGAAAATGCTGAATTTTCCTGACATTGTTTTCAAGATTACTAGTAATTTAGATCGCATATACCCAAACAGCCATGTACTGTTCTTTCTTCCCTATGTCGTATTATTCATAAAGATTTCTTCCTTTTACAAAGGTGAATACTATCCACTTGTATAACTTTTAAGCTTTTAAATTTGATTTTGTATTCTAAATTGAAACCTATTTAATATCTGGGCTTTCTCTCTCTTCTCCTCATATAATCTCACATATCTGATATTGCAGAGGTAGCCTAAGTTTGGATGATTTCCGGTAAGTTTTGAGCATGTGATTTTTTTTTTTTTTTAGTATAAATTATCTGTTTTAATCTAGAAAGTTCACCCCAAGCAACCTAGATGCAACTAAAAAGGAAAAATATCTCTCACTGTGTTGTCCCTGCCTTTATATAAATTATTTAGGATGCTTTTAAAAAGTGAATCTCTACTTTTGTTCTAGAAAAAATTTTGAAATAAAATTTCTGCTACTCTTAAGATATTTTTATTATTTATTTACTAGTATCTTTTCAAAGTTGTCAACTCGCTTTGGGAGTAAGGAGTAATTATTATTTACTGAATAATTTTTTTAGAATTATTTGTGTTTAAAGAATTGTGGATTCTTCCTATGTCTCTATCTATGTATCTATGTATCTATCATCTATCTTTTTTTTTCCCGCTCCAAATAAATATAATATGTTTCTGTGGATCTAGGCATAATTGCAAATGAGACTTTTGAAAATATGTCATAGTCCAAAACCTGTATTGTTTTGTAATCTCTAAATCCTAGAGACTAGAACAGCCTGCCTGGGATCTAGATATTTTAGTATTTTGTTACCTTTAAAAATTTTTTTTTCATCTGGAAACAGTCCAAAGATCAAAGCTTGCATTATCTAAAACGTATTTTTTCAAATACTTAACTACATTCTTGTTTTGATAAAAACAGTCTTGTTTGCTTCTTATACTATTTACTACTCATTAATAGTTTTCTAGCTTTAAAAAAAGTTTGATTTGTTCCAAAGACAATGTATGAAATAAACTTGTCACAGTAAATGTGGTACATTTGAAACTTGATTAGTGTTCTTTTGTATCTCTAATTGTTGAATTATTTCAGTAGATACATTTTGCTTATAGGAATAATAGCAGCCATTGAGTTAAGTATTCTAAACAAATGGTCAAATTTTGCAAGTCTTTGGATAGATGATGGTAGTATACAAGTTTTAAGTTAAAAAAGAGTTATAGTTTTGTTTACTGAAAACTAGAGCATTTGCCACTAATGAATCATTTTTTCAACTGGTTTTAGGCTTTCTTCCCTTTTTTTCTTTGTAGTTCTTTCTGCTTTGGGAATTCACTTTTGAAAAAAATTATAAAACTAGTGTTTAATGCTTATGGCAGAGCTGGCTGCTTCCTTGGGGCTGTGCCTACTTTTGTTCTTTCCATCATTGCTAACCTTTCCCTCTGGCATGTTTTATTTGTATTACTTTGAAGTTAAGTAACTTGTTTTATACCTGATTCCCTTGGAATATGAGATTATAAAACTGAATTTACTTGCGCATTTGTCATAGAGATGGATTTAAGTTTCATCTGAACATGTAATGGAAAGATCATAGTTTTATATTTTTGTGTTGCATTCTTAATGATTCAGTTCTTCCAAATGGATGTACATTTTTAAAAAATTGTTTGACAGTTCATGCATGTGTATGTTCTTGTGGCTTTGAGAACTATATACCACTAGGGGGCTATCATCTTTCAAAAATTTTACTTGAGTTAATGTTTGGAGGTTAGCATTAGTTAAATTTCAAATTTTGTTAGTAAATTTTGTTTTGTTTATTCATAAAGAGTTTAAATGTTCTGACATTTTTGGCTACTGGATATTGAGACTTAATCAGTGCCTGAAAACTCCAGACATTATTAATCTTCCTTTAATTTACCATTTCAAAGCTAGTTTACTTCATTTTCGATATTGGGTATAGTATAGTAGATGCCAATAATTTGTTGTGTACCTGAAACATTTTTGTTTAATATTTAGAAGCACACAAAAAAGAGGAGAGTCGTTCGGAATCAGCAGAATAGGTAGCAAAATTAAAGGAGTATTCAAGAGTACCACAATGGAAGGAGCTATGTTGCCCAATTATGGTTTGGCTGAAGGTGAAGATGACTTTGTAAGTAAAAATTCATTTAAAAAAAAATTCAGTTTGACAAATGTATGCTTTCGTGCTCAACAGCATTAAGTGTGGGGTATGCTAACTTATTTCCTATCCTTTACCTTCTTCCTTCAGACTTCCTTTATATATAAATGTTTATCCTTTCATTAATTTTGTAGCTTTGTTGTACTTATTAGATTTTTTTCTTATACCTGAGTTATTGCTTATTATTGCTTAATATTGCTTAAGTTATTGCTTATTATTATTAAGGAAAATAAGCCCAGGCATTTTTAGTAGTCAGACAATTTACCGTCTTTTGTGTGTGCTTGTGTATGTATGTTTGTGTGTTCAGGTACATGTGTGTTTACACATGCATGTGGAGGCCAGAGGACTAAATAAGGTGCCATTCATCAGGCACAGTGCACCTTTCTTATTTTTGAGAGAGAAATGTGTGTTGTACATGGCGTTCATGTGGAATTCAGAGGACAACTCGGCAGGAGTCAGTTCTCTCCTTCCACCATGTAGGTCCTGGGGATTGAACTCAGGTCACCAGGCTTAGCAGCAAGCACCTTTACTTACTAAGCCATCTTGCTGGCCTTATTTCATTATTTATTTATTGATTGATTGATTGATTGATTGAGACATGGTCTCTCACTTGACGTTGAGACCCAATGGTCTGCCAATGTCTACCTTCCTAGTGTGGGGACTATAAGGCTGCCCAATTGTGCACCATTTTTTTTTTTTTTAAAAACAGGATCTGTCAACCTGGTATAGTGGTGCATACCTTAACCCCAGTACTTGCAAGGCAGAAGCAGGCAGATCTCTGTGAGTTTGAAGCTAGCCTTGCTGTACATAGTGAGTTCCAGGACAGCCAGAGCTATATAGTGAGAACTTGTCTCAGAAAACAAAAACAAATAAATAAATCAGAGTCTGTCTCACTCTATAGCCCTGGCTGGCCTCTGTCTTCCAAGTGCTAGGAATAAAAACATATGCCACCACACCCAGCTCACAGCTTTTAAATATATGTTCTGGGAATTTAATGCAGGCCCTTTTGTTTACAAGGCAAGCACTTTATGGAATGAGTCATCTTCCTAGCCCTTTACTATCTTTTTATTGGGCTTCTCTTTCAATCTTGATGTTCTCGCTTTCCAACCATATGCTTCAGGAATATTTGTATTGTTATTGGAAGACTTACTTTCTCGTTGCTTAGACTGTGGAACTTATAAATGTAAGCTTTCAGGTCTCATCCTAGACCTGTTTGATAAGATTCCTTGTTTATGGGGCTGGAGAATTGGCTCAGTGTTTAAGAACATTGGCTGCTGTTCCAGAGGACCTGGTACAACTCCCAGCACCCACATGACAGCTCACAACTGTCTGTAACTCCAGTTCCAAGGGATCCAACCCTCACACAGACATGCATGAAGGCAAAACACCAATGCTTATAAAATAAGAATAAATAAAAAAAAAAAGAATGGTGTTTTGTCAAAAGAAAAAAATAAGAAAAATATTCCTTGTTTATGTCTGTATGTATTTTGGTCACCGTGTTTTTGTACCTTTGCACACATAGTTCTGCTTGATAGTTCTTTCCTTTTGTTCTTCACATAGAAAACTTATTTATCTTTTAAAACTCACCTGATGTCCATAAACCTTTACCTGAGCTACCAATAGAACTGAGCACTTTCTCATTCTCTACCCTTACTAATGTAATTATTACTTTGAATATATTATTTAATTAACACACAGCAATTTTACATATTTACAGTATAATATAATAAATATAATAATTAAATATGCATATCTGATCCATATATGTAATGCATAATAATCAAATCAAGGTAATTGGTATATCTAATTCCTGGTACTTATCTTCTTCATTTTGGCAATATTCACGGTGTTCTCCAGTAGTTATTTTGAAGTAATTGTTAATAAGCATAGTCATAGTATTATTGAAAGTTCAAGTGGAAGGAAGGTGCTAAGGACAATGCTACTTAGAGCTTAGAGGACACTGAGCAGGTCGTACTGCTAATCTTATCACTGGCCACACATAATACTGTGCTAGTTAGGAGCTGTGAGACTTTGAGAATTGTTTTCCTGGGAATTGCCAGTCTCCGTGGCATGTGATTTGAAAAGTAGAAATGATATTTGGCAGTGATGCCTACTTGCTATGAAGGTTTAGGCAAATTACTTAATTTTATTGTGATTTCCTTCCCTATGATGTGAAGTGGAGACCATCCTATCCATTTTACATGGGTTATAATTAGGAGAGTTACACAAGTAATCTGTATGAAACACAAACAACAAACTAAGCCTTGTTTGTAGTAAGCCCTGTACACACTGTATAACACAGTACCATCAAGGCTCATAGCTATATGGATACAAAAGATAGACTCAGATTACTTTGGTAACTGGATCAGGAGGGAAAACCTCGTATATAATAAGATTATGTCTGTCTGAGGCAGGAGAATCATGTGCTCAAGGCCAGCCAAAGCTGAGGAGAGACCTTGTCTCAAAACAGCAACAGCAAAAATGTTGGAACTATCTGGAAATTTGCTTCTGTTCAAGTTTGGAACTAATTTACAAATACATTTCTGGAACCTAATACGCCCTTCTGGAACCTAATAAGCTGACAGTTATATGCGTACAGGAAAGGTGATCAAAAGAAACAATACTATTTTTTAAGTAAGTAGAGTAGTTCAGCTAGCCTTTTACCTCTCCCTTACTTACTTTCCACAATCTTTGTAGAAGAATCTTTTTGAAAACACAACAAAACAAAAACTATCTTATTGACATCTTGGCAGGGTATCATGGCATCCACCTGTAATCTCAGCATTTATGAAGCTGAGGCAGAAGGATGTCTAGTTCAAAGCCAACCTGGGCTATGGAGCAAGATACACTGTCTCAAAAAGCAAATACATAAACAAATAAGATGAATATTGTTGTTTATAGTAATTGTTCCCTTTATCATGACTAAGAGATGTCTAGGTGACCAGAGACTCAGAAGGATTTAAAAGAACTATGCTTATAGACAATCCCTTTTGAAAAGAATTATTTTGTTTTTAGATATTAAATGAAATTATAGATGTTTATGGTATTAGAAGCAAAGAGATAAAATTCTAAATCTACCAGTTATGGTGGCACACACCTTTAATCTCAGGCTTTCCAAGGCAGAATCTGGTACATGTATGTGAGTTCAAGTTCATCCTGGTCCACATGCCAGTTCCAGGACAGCCAGGGTTTCTCCACATAGAGAGAACCCATCTCAAAACAAACAAAAATTTAATTCTGAGAAGTAGATCCTTTTTTAGATCTTTTTCGTAATTGTATGTTCTTATTCGTTAATGTTACAGTGAATATATTTAGACTACTTTTTCAGTTTAAAGAATTAGTTGAAGTAAATATTTTTATAAAAATATTTTTAGGAGGGGAGTTACTTATTCAAAAGTGTTTAATGGCTCATTGTAGAAATATATTGTCAACTTCAGGAATATTATGCTGACACGTATCAGGTGTGTGTCACAGGTCCAGCTGATCTGTGTTAACTACACCAATGTCTTGATGCCATTTATGAAATTTTATACTATGAAATAAAAAGATATGAGTATATTTTTATTTATCATAAAGTTTGAACTTTTTTATATTTTCATTTTTTAAATATTTTCCATAATCTCTGAAATACCTATTTTCTATACTTTGACCTATAGATGATATCATGAAACATGGCGTTAATGCTAGTAACTTAAGTTTAACTTATCTTTTTCATTAGAAAATCCTATATCACCTAGTTTCCTCAGTTAAGAAAATCAAATCAATATATTACTTTACAGTTATATTTCATGTGCTGTAGTTTAGAAAATATTAGAAACACTAAGTTCACCTTGGTAACTTTCTCCAGATTGAAGAAGGTATTGTGGTGATGGAAGATGATTCTCCAGTAGAAGCTGTGAGCACACCTAACACTCCTCGAAACCTTGCTGCATGGAAAATTAGCATTCCATATGTAGACTTCTTTGAGGATCCTTCCTCTGAAAGGAAGGAGAAAAAGGAGAGAATTCCTGTGTTTTGTATTGACGTTGAAAGAAATGATAGACGAGCAGGTAAGATTTCTGAGCCTTCATAAGATGCCTCTGAGACTGTTTTTACTGAGTGTAAACTTATTACCATCTATAACTATTGAATGTGACACATAATGACACATAAATGTCCAAAACAAAAACAGAATGAAAGCTTAGTGTTTCCTAGGCTACGGTTATTGGTGGTAAACTAATTTATTCAACCAACACTGAGTAGGTTTTTGATAGATACCTCAGAGAATCTTATATACCATTTATTATGATATTCTTTTACTGTTATTTTTTAAAGATTTATTTATTTTTCTCTTATGTGTATGAGAGTTTTGCCTGTATGCCTAGATGAGATGTATGTGCCTGTCTGGAACTGAAGTTGCAGGTGGTTGTGGAACCACCATGTGAGTGCTGGGAACCAAACCTGGGTCCTCTGGAAGAGCAGCCAGTGCTCTTAGCCCCTGAGCCATTTTTCCAGTTCCTCTTTTTACTGGTTTTGTTGCTGTCATCATCATTAGTCATTGTATTTAGTTAGCTATCCTTAATGCACTTATCAGTATACTATTACCAAATTAATGCTACAATCATTTGTATGTATGTGAGTGGGTGGCACACACATGTAGAGGTCACTTGTGGACATTAGCATGTGGATCCTAGCTATCAAACTCAGGTTATCAACTGTTCTGAGCCATCTCGCCAGCCCTTGTATTATACCAATTTAAACAGCATTCCCTTTTCCCATTTTTTCTTTTCATTTTAATCATTTTTTATTAAATTTTTTCATATAGTAATATATAGTTTGGTTTTTTTGTTTTTGTTTGTTTGTTTGTTTTTTGATACGAGGTTTTTCTGTTGTAACTGGCTATCCTGGAACTCACTTTGTAGACCAGGCTGGCCTCGAACTCAGAGATTTGCCTACCTCTGCTTCCTGAGTGTGCCTCCTGAATGCTGGGATTCAGGCATGCGTCACCATCACCTGGCCGTTCAATATATTTTAATCATGGTTTTTTCCTCCTACCCCTCTCCCACTCCCGCCTTGTGAACGGCTAAGTAGAATTGGATGAAGTATAGTCTTACACACAACTTTACCAAAATGTCTTCATGTTTTGCTGTCTTTTCTCCTTTGGCTGTCTCAGGTATGGACTGTAATAGAGAACTGAACAGCACTGATAGCAGAATAACCATTTTCCCCTCAGCTTTGTTGAGCAGGTGGGGCATTCAGTATAAAGGGAACACAAAGTCTTGCACCGACAAATAGAAACTTAAAGCTCAGGAAGGGGGAGTATCTGTGAGGTAAGAGGAATGACAGTGGTTTTTAGACTAACTGAGAAGCAGTGAAGACCAGTGCTCGTCATTTTCCTCACTTAATTTTCAAAAAATATGTTCAGAAACTAATCCCAGTTTGGGAACACAGAGCATAGAATCAGGAGCAGATTATTCTAAGTAACTGGCTGTGATGTTTCCTGTCATAACTATATGACAGGTAGGGTCTACTCAGTCATAGTCAGAGACAGTGCTGATGTTATGGTAGTTGCTGTCAGTCATACTGAAGAAATACACGGCAAAATCATTGTCCTTACTGTAGCCTGATTTCTGCTTTAGACCTTATTTTGATTGGTTATCTTCTTTTGCTATTGACTTTTTGAACAACTATTTTTAATTTTTGTGCCATATTTAAAAATTTTTGGCTTAATAATT
The DNA here is from genome assembly GCA_026225945.1 of Cricetomys ansorgei. Classification (NCBI taxonomy): domain Eukaryota; kingdom Metazoa; phylum Chordata; class Mammalia; order Rodentia; family Nesomyidae; genus Cricetomys; species Cricetomys ansorgei. The sequence continues at coordinate 8,139,841 of JAMJFZ010001100.1, read as the reverse complement.
AAAATGTAAACATAGTCTAAAAATAACTATTGTCATCAGCATTACAGAGCCCTACTGACTATAATGTGCCTTTAAAAAACTGTGACTTCCAGAAGAGGAAAATGTGTATCATGTTCATCCTTTGCTACACTGATTTGTGTGTGTGTGTGTGTGTGTGTGTGTGTAGGCAAATAGAATTTTCAGATTTTATGGGCTAATGAAATGACTCAGTGGGTAAATGAGGGTATTTGCCACCAAGCCTGGCAACCTGACATAGATCACTGGAATCTGTATGGTGCAAAGAGAGAACTGACTCCCAAAAGTTATCCTCTGACATTGTGTGCTATGGCATGACATGCATATGTATTCAGACACAAAAAATAAGCAAATAATTTGTAAATTTTAAAAATAGTAATTGCATGCTTTTAAAAGTTCCTACCAGCTTTATGTTCTATTATCAAAAGCAGTCTGTTTGCTTGACATCATAAAAAGTGAAATTTATCAATCTCTTCTAGATAATTTAGAATTAAAATATGGGATGAAATATGATAATGTGATACCTACCGTAAAGACTATAACATAATATTCCCCTTTTTAGTATTATTAATATTTTACTTTTGTAATGGGTTTTAAATTTTTTTTTTTAAATTTGCAGTTGGACATGAACCAGAACATTGGTCTGTCTATAGAAGATACCTTGAATTCTATGTACTTGAATCAAAACTAACAGAATTTCATGGTATGTTGCTCTTTTATATAAAACATTATAATTCAGCGATTGGCCTTCTTGAAAGGTCTTGTGCCAGATTTTTTTACTTTGAGTAGTATACCAGTTGATGTTGACAGTTGTATATAGTTCTGTTGAAAATAGGAATGTTGATTTGCTGTCTCTTTTTTTCTTATCTCTATCTTAAGTTTTTACAATATACATTGACTTTGTCTTTGATAATGAAAGTTTAAAGGCAGCTGTTTATACATTAGAAAAAATGCTATCCAGTTTACTTTTTCCTTATATTGATGTGGCAAAGAATTGGCATTTCAGAGTTACTTTGTTGTTTTAAATCCATGTGCCTGCTGTGAATCATACAAATCTTTTATCTCTTACATTTAGATATACCAGTAAAGCTTTATTTGTTTCTTTAGTGAATGAGAGCACTCTTCTGTTTTAGTGCCCCTTATTCTTAACCTGTTTATTTTAGTTAAAATTTGTAGTCACTTTGCAGTTGAGCTGGTGTGTTTACAGTTCATGTTGGCTCTAAATTGAAATGGGCAAGGAGCCTTCTTTACCCTAAGAACTAAGTCCTTGGTGGGGTGATTATTCTAGGAAGATAAATGAATACACACTCTCACTGCATAGTTTTGCCTGGAGTTTGACTCTGAGCTTGTGTACAGGCTCATTCTTAAGGTCTGTTCTTTCTCTGAGATCTTTGGTTTCTGGTTCAAGGCTGAGAGAAGATAATTTACCTCCATACTTTAAACTTGAATCAAGTAAAACTAGTTGAATTCTCTTTTTGTTAACAAAATTGCTTGTGTGAGCCTAGTTGACAAAGCATATAACTCAGAGAACCCAGCTTATGTTACCAGTTTGTGCTATCCACATGCACATTGGTATGGGGTCATTCAGTGAGGCATGGGCAACTAACCAGGGCCCATATTCACAAAAAAATTAACTCTCTTCTGGCAGCCATCAATTGTCAATAGTTTTCTTAGTTAGGGATGGGACAAGGATGGGACTTCATGATCCCCTCTTTCATCTATGCTGGTATTTGTCTGTCTTGATCTTACACAAGTAACCACAGCTACTATGAATTCCTAAGTTCAGTGTCCATGCCCTGTCCAGAAGACAGCATTTCACAGCACTTTTCCCCATTTCTGGTTTTACATTCTTCTGTCCCCTCTTCCGTGATGTTCCCTGAGCTTTTAGGCCGGATTGGGAGGATTGATATAGTTGTCCCATTTAGAGCTGAGCACTCATAGTCACATACCTAGTCACTTAGTACTCCTAGCACTTTGACCAGTTATGTGTCTCTGTATTAATTGCTGCCCATTACAAAAAGAAGCTTCTGTGACAAAGGTTGTGAATATGGGTATAAACACAAGTATTTAGAGGGTGGCTTGACAACATAACTATTTGGCATAACACTGGTAGTAAGTAGGTTTCATCCTAGGGCCTTTGATCACCCCCTACCCCAATCATAAGCGTTTTACTAGATAGATCTATAGTACAGGCATGAATTCCGTCCTCTGGAGTAGGCTTCAGATCCAGTACAAAAGTATTTGTATATCTCCATAACAGTAACACCACTATTATACCAGTGGGCACATCTTGTCTGGTAGGCAGATATTGTAATATGCAGGGTCCAGCATTTGGTAAGACCACAGATGTCTTTCTCTCCCAGCAGCCCCCATAGCACTGTTTGGCACTATGAAAACTAACCATCAGGGAGTAAGTTTCCTAGTTATTTTCTAGATGTCCTGCAATCAAAGTGTGTTATGCCAGACTCACCATTTATAACCGTTTGTTACTCTAGTTCCAGGGTTTTTGATGCCCTCTTCTGGCATTCTGGGACATCAGGCATATACAAGATGCATGTGCATATATGTGGGCAAAACATTCATACATAAAAAGCAAAGTGTGTTGTGTCCTCAGCAACAGACTCTTACCATCTTGTCCTGGTGGACAGCCTAGAACATCGACAGTGTTGTCAGGCCTTGAAACTCTTTTATTATGTGAAGATTATTTAAAACATAATGTTACACCTCTACAAAGCAGCATTGTGAATTTGAATTTTCATAGTAGTTTCAAACTGTCTAAAATAGCCGAAATAGTAAGAACTTTATACATTGATTTCAGGCACATTTCCTGATGCTCAGCTTCCATCCAAAAGGATCATTGGTCCGAAAAATTACGAGTTCTTAAAGTCGAAGAGAGAGGAGTTTCAGGAGTATCTGCAGGTACAGCACCAGCTCCCATGCTGGATTTGAGACACCAATAACTCCAGCTTGTCTCTCTTCTCTTGTGTGCATGTGCCTTTTTCTGTTTTCCTCACTTACATCTTCACCTTTTTATTAGCATATATTCATTGTACAAAATGTTTTTACTATGACATTTCCGTATGTATGAATGATGTATTTTGATCGTATTCACTTCCCTCGTAACCTTTGGTTCTCCTTTACTCCTCCCCACCTCCTGCTGCTTGCCTTCCTTTTCCTAAATAGCCCTCTTCCATTTTCATGTCTTTCTTTACCAAAAAAAAACAAAGTCAAACTAGGGTCTTAGGAGAGAAGATATATGGTGTTTGTCTTTCTAGTCTTGCTTATTTTGCTTAACATGACGGTTCCAGTTTCATCCATTTTCTTGTAGATGACAGCACTTTGTTCTTTGTGACTGAATGAAACAGCAGTGTGCATATGTAACACATTTCCTCATCCATTTATCTGTTGATACATACATACCCTGATTCTATAACTTCATTATTGTGAGTAGTATCACAATAAGCATGGATATGCTAATGTCTCTTGTACATGCATGCATAGCTCTATAATACCTGTCCACAGAATTAAAACATACCTTTTTCTATGTGGGTTTTAAAATGAACTTTTGGCTGGGCATGATGGTACATGCCTTTAATTCCAGCATTAGAGAGGCAGAGGCACTCAGATCTGAGTTCAAGGCCAGCCTAGTTTACATAGCACATTTTAGGCCCAACAAGGGCTATATAGTGAGATCTTGCCAAAAAAAATTTTTTTTGTAAGAATATATACTATTTGTATTTTGTTTGTTTTGTGATGCTGCGGATCAAACTCATGGTCTTTCCTATGCCAGCCAAACACTTTAACACTGAGCTGTATTCCTGGCCCTTGTTTTTTTCTTTTTTTTTAATTAGTGGCCAATAAAATATTAGGTATTTCTTGGAAAGGACTTTATTTAGTTTTATGTTAATTAAAAACTTGATATGGAAGATTTAAAAGAAGAAAAACTTTTGGTGTAAACAATTAAATGTATTTTAAGAATGTTCCATTGTGGGTGGTGGTGGTGCACACATCTTTAATCCCAGCACTAGGGAGGCAGAGGCAGGTGGATCTCTGTGAGTTCAAGGCCAGCCTGGTCTACAAAGTGAGTTCTAGGACAGCCAGAGTTACAACAGAGAAACCATGTCTTGAAAAACAAAAACAAAAACAAAACAAAACAAAAGTGTTCAAATTTTATGCTAACTTTCTCAGCTTGGGAATCACCCTTCTCACTTTATTGCTTAGTCCTTTTATTGTATAGTCTATAGGTTTTGTTTTTCAGTTTCCTGGGATCTCCTCTCTACTATTCACCGCTCAGAATTGACTTTGTTTTTCTTAGTATATGTAATTGTGTTATATAAACAGTGTAACTATTTGTAAAGTATATATACATAAAAATATACGTTATTTCAGTGCATGAAAATATAATAGCTCAAAAATTATTTAGTTAGAATAGGAAATGCATTTTGGTGACTTAAAATTTCTTGCCTTTTGTTTGTTTATAATCATTTTAGAACAGTACTGATTACCCTTCTAGATTTCTAATCTGGTTCCCTCCTCTGTTTCTGTTCATTGAAGAAACTTCTGCAGCATCCGGAACTGAGTAACAGCCAGCTTTTGGCTGACTTTCTCTCCCCCAATGGTGGGGAAACACAGTTTCTTGATAAGATACTTCCAGATGTAAATCTTGGTAAGTCATTTGAAAAAAAAAGTGAAAAAAAAAAAAGTATATATATAAAGAATATATATATAATATATATATATATAATATATATATATATATATATATAAAGAATATATATATATAGGAATAAACTGAAAAGAACAGTGTTTTCAGACAATTGTAGAAAATGGTTTTGATAGTATGGCCATATGATGAATTCCAAAGGACTTCTTTTGTAGTTAAGAGATACATTATCCTGATTATTTTCCCAGTCACTTCTAGCCATTTGTTCTGTCATAGAAAGCTATTAGACAGTAATATCTTTGCATTTATTTGTGTATTCAGTAAAGTCATGTATTGCATAACAGTGCTTTATTCAGTGACAGATTGCATAAATGATAGTGGTCCTATAAGATTATGTCACCTAGTGATTTATAGCTGTCATAAGTAATTTGTGTAACAAAATCACCAGGCAACAAATTTCTCAGGATGTATACCCATCCTTAGCTATGCATAAAAGAAAAGAACTGGTAGTGTTCTCAGCAGATGTAATTGTACTTAGTCATCATTCATTACATGGGTAACTTCAACAGAATGTCTTTAAAACTACCATAGCTTTTGCTGTTTGATTTGAAGACTCACTCCTCTGTCTTCAAGTTACGTAATTTTCCCATTCTTTAGAACCTATTTCTTTAACTAGCTTCTAGTAGTAATTCTGTTAAACAAGCATTGTTAAGTTATTTACATTATTTAAATTTAAACTAACCTTAGTAAGTTCTGAGAACATTTCTATCTATGGGACTGTGTACATGGATTTTAATGTTTAGTTCATGCAGAGACTTTTCATTTGAATCTTGATGTTTGAATTTTTTTTCATTTATTTTAGGAAAATTTTTTTGTTTTGTAGCAATACTGGGGATTGAATTCAGAACCTTGTACTACTTTTCTTATTGCTATGGTAAACAGCCTGATAAAAGCAACTTCATTCAGTAAGGAAGGATTTATTTTGGCTCATGGTTTGAGGGTATAGTCCACCATAGTGGAAAGCATGGCGGCTGGAGTGTGACATAGCTTGTCAAATATATCTGCAGTCAGAAAGCAGAAAGCAGAAAGCAGAGTGATGAATGCTGATATTTACTATCTTTCTTCTTTTTGTTCAGTCCAGGACTCTAGCACATGAACTGCTGCTACCTACATTTAGGGTGGGTCTTTCCACCTGATTATCTCGATAATCCCTTACAGAGGTTTGTCTCTGGATCTTGTCAAGTTGACTGTATTAGCTAGCCATCAGAGGCTTCCCTGCTAAGTCAGCACTGTACCCCTTAGCTATACCTTCAATCCTCTCTTCGTATCTTAAAAAAAAAAGTGTAAGTCAGGAGTTAAACAGAATAGACTTGATCTCATTCTGTAGCCCAGGCAGTACTTGAACATGGGATCCTCCTGTTTCAGCCTCCAGAACAGCTGAGATGACAGGCCTGTATCACCAGGCCCCCTGCAGACTTTTTAGTTAACAAAATCATTTTCAGTCTGTATATGGTCCTCTTCCCACTAATATTGTCTTAACATAAGCTAAAGGTAGGTCAGAAAGCTTATATTTGCTCTACTTTGTAATATACTAATAAGCTATTATGACATATCCCTAGTCCAAGCATACTCTGCTGAGACACTGAAGACATTTATTATAATGTATTTCTATTAGAGATTCGAGTTAGCATTTTTCTTTTTTTCCCTAAAGATTTATTCATTTTATATATATCAATGTTTTGTTTGCATGTACATCTGCACACCAGAAGAAGGCATCGAATCCCATGGACAGTTGTGAGCCCACCCTGTGGGTATGGGAATTGAACTCAGGACCTTGGAAGAGCACTTAACCACTGAGCAAGCTCTCCAGCTCAAAGTTAGCATTTTCTAGAGACACAGTTTTGGAAAATGATGATGCTAAGTGGTGGTGCTGGTGTGAAGCAACAGGAACTCTCCTCTGTTAGCAGGAATATAAATTGGAAAAAGTTCTTGGAAAACCAGTTTGATATAAAAACTGAATGATTCAGTAATTCTTCTCTGAGGTAGATACTGTTGAGGATCTTATATCTGTGTTGGAGAATGTTCATAGCCACATTGTGTGTCATAATCAAGCTAGAAATAGCACAAATGTTCATTATTGAAAGAATGGATAGATAACTGTAGAGTCTTCATGTTGAGTCCTATAAAAATTTGAATGCCTATAGCTTGAAGCATCTTACAACAGTGTGGCTGAATCTTAGAAGTGTAACATTGGGACTTGCCTACCACACATGCGTGAGGCTCTGGGTTTGAGCACTATCTTAAACAAAATGCATGTTAAATGAAAGACACAAAGCACACATGAAAATAAATACAGCATTTCTTTTAGGTAAAGTTTAAAATAGCTGAACAAACTTGCTAGAAATATTTGTACAAAATTGTTGAAGTCAACATATGACAAATGCAGTATTTCTCAGAATGTTTTATAAGATACAGTTTTAAGTAGAACTGGATCAGCTTCCATTTAATTTTCTACATCAACACATTTAGTTGATCAAAGCATTTGGTATGTGTGGCCTTCTTATTGAGAAATTATGAAGGATGTTACTAAGTCATGATAGGATTGGGTAGTTTCTATGTCATAAAAAAGTTTCTTTATTTTTATTATTGTCTCTTAGTATTGCTATGCCTACTAAATGGATGTAAAAGAAATTTAAGTTGCATCTCACAATTTTGATTAATTTGTATGTTATTTTCTAAATGCTTGATAAAGTCTTCAGCTGTTTAGTATTTTTGATAAGGGAACCTGGAGATACAAACAATAAATAATTGGGACACTTTTTTTTCTCCTTGTTTTGGAGAAAGGGGCTTGCTACGTGATCTTAGATGTCCTTGAACTTTGATTCTCTTGGTACAGTTGTTGGAGTGACAGGTGTGCCTCCATGCCTTTCTAGAATGGAAACTTTTAATCTGAAAATTCAGAATATAAACTATTCCAGTAGCTGAAATGTTTCTTAAAACGTTCTTAGACATTTGACTAACTTTTGTGTTAAATATTGTATATTCATCATTGTTTCATATTTTGAAAACATTTTGAAAACTTTTTGAATTTTGTATGTATGTGTATAAGTCTGTGTGTGTGTGTGTGTGTGTGTGTGTGCATGGTAAGTGTGTAGATACCCACAGAGGCCTGCAGAGGCCATCATATCCCCTAGATCTGGAGTTAAAGGCAGCTGTGAGCCAATCAACATGGATTGAGAACCAAACTCAGGTCCTCTAAAGAGTAACAAGTTCTCTTATCCACTAAGCCATTTCTCCAGTCCTGTTGAAACATTTTTATAGAATTTTTCTGGACAAAGCATGAAACTAATGGCAGATCATTTGCCTAACATGCAAAGGCCCTAGGTTTGTTCTAGCACCAAATATAAAAAAGGGAGAAAGGAGGGAAGGAGTAAATGAGTGAATGAACAGGCGAATGAATGTTAGTTCAAACAGACATCTAAGAAAGTTGTATCATTTCCCTTTTGTACTCTAACATTTATCAGCAGTAAGATTCTTAGAACCCTTTTGTTATATCTCACTACTTATTTTTACAATAAATCCCAAATGCATCTATGAAATAGCTTGGGGTATCACCTTTATTGTAAATTTCTGTTGGAAGTGTGAAATGTTGAATTATAAATACTTTATACAGTTTTGGCTTTTTACTTAACTATTTACTATTTAAAACTACCTACTGAAATTATTTATGTAAACAACTACAAAGTGTGTTATACTTTCATAAAATTAACATTTTTATTTTTAATTGCAGGGAAAATTATAAAGTCTGTTCCTGGAAAGCTAATGAAAGAGGTGAATTACTGATTTATGTATATTTATAAATGATGGTGATATCTTTAATTACTGATGAATTATAGTGGCTTCTGTGATACTAAAAGTGCTTATCTCTTCTGTCACCACAGAAAGGTCAGCATTTGGAACCTTTCATCATGAATTTCATTAATTCTTGTGAATCCCCAAAACCTAAACCGAGTAGACCAGAACTGACTATTCTCAGCCCCACTTCCGAAAACAACAAGAAGGTACTACACATTGTGTAAAGAGGCAGCAAGTCATGCAGAAGACAGCTGGTGGGTGAGGGGCTGTACAGGAGAGGCTGCAGGGGATGGCCCCAGGCTGTGGCCTTTCAGTCTTGGTTTCCTTCCAGTTTTGAAAATTTCTCAGCTGTTATCTCTGCAGCCCTTGCCTTTTCCTGTTCCCTCACTTATCTCCTTCTAGCCCTGACACAGTTGTTTCCAGCATCTTCTTAACCTCCTCCTATATTCTTCTGTCCCCCTTTGCACCATATTTCTGTCTGTTTATTTATTCTGATCCATCTCAAGCCAAGCCTATTTATTTTTCGTCTAATCTGTTTAAACCTACCCAGACTTTTAGAAGAGTTGTGTTGCTTGCTTTTAGAATAACAAAAGTTTCCCCTCCTAGTCTACTATTGCTTTCAATAATGATTTACTATTTTCTTCAGACAATTCAGACAAAACACTTGAGAGCTCCCTGGCCCCATCTTCCCCTGTGTTGAACATAGAAATTCCATTAAAAGCCATAGAGAAAAACATGTTCAAGCAGAGAAATTAAAATATGAACCTCAATTTTGTCCTCTCCTCAGTATCATTGTAAGTTGTTCTGAGCCCCCTTCTGTGAAAGCTGTGGCTCCCTGGAGACAGATAAAGACAAGTGCGTACCATCTGCCTGGTAATATTCTGCTTCTCTCCTGGACTGTGAATACACCTTCATGTTGAAACTCAGAGCTGCTTGAAGTTGTAGGAGATTGTCCTTTAGGTAGCCTCCACTCTATAAGCATAGTTCTGTGAGAGATAGAATATTGGCTCACTGATGGGTAGCATCACAGAGCATTGTCCTGGGAGAAACATAGGGCAGTGTGAATTTTGTACAGAGGGGTTACATTTGCAAAATTTAGGCAAGCGATCATAGTGGAAATTTACTTTGCTGGTGGCTTGTGAATGGGTTCAGTCTTTAGAATAAGAAATTGTGGTACTATATATGTTGTCATGTGTTTATACTTTTTGACCTCATGAAGAAAATAAATTAACAGAAGAGCCTATAATATGTAGAGATGTTTATAATTTTTTTTATAGAAGACAAACTCAGAAATGAACTCTAGCATTACAGGCCTGCTTAATTATCTTTTAAAAAATGATTTATTTACTTTTAGTTTATGTACATTGCTATTTCATCTTCATGTATGTCTGTGTGATAATGTTGGATTCTCTGAAACTGGAGTTACAGACAATTGAGAGTTGCCATATGGGTGCTGAGCTGCCTCTCCAGCCCCTTCATTAATTATCTTAAAGAAGGCTAGCAGCAGGTAAATTTTATTAATGTATGCACACAAAGGATAATACAGATACTTAATTTCCTTTTCAGTGAAAAAAATAGAATTTTTTGTTGTTGTTTTTTTGTTATCTTGTCTTAAAAATTTTGGGAGGATCGAGAGACCAAACCCACAGCCTTGTGCTTGCTACACAAGCGCTTTACCATTGAGCTAAATTCTTAATTCTAAGAAATGCTGCTCATTTGAACCTGTGATCACAGATAATGTTCAGAGACTAGACAGGGATATGTATGTATGTATGTATGTATGTATGTATACATGCTATGTATTCTGTGTATATACCATAGCAAGTATGGTAGTTAGGGTTTTGGGGGGGTCAGGTTTTCTCCCTCTCTTGTTAAGACTTACTGTAAGTATTTTCTAATAAAAATTAGAAAATGAAGACTTAAAATGAAGACTCATCTTCAGATACAATTGAATATACTAGTCTCTATAGTAGCCATTGCTTTCCCCCTAACCCCACACTCCCGCCCCACCCCAGGCAGGGTTTTGCTATGTAGTACTAGCTGGCCACTAACTCACAGTGATCTGTCTCTGCTTCCCCAGTGCAGGGATTAAATCGTGTGTGTGCCACCAGGCTGGCTTTTCACTTATAGATTAGGTTTCTGTTCTGTCTTTGCACTGCCTTTTGCATGATCTCTGGCACATAGAACTTAATAAATGTTTGTTGGATTGATGCATAAATGAATAAAACAGTGATTTTTGTTAAAATGAGTTACTTAACATATATTTGTCATTGCTTTTCACAATTTTTGATAAGTAGGGCTGTTCTTTCTTTTTTGGAATAGGATCTTCTGTAGTATAGGCTGGCCATTAAATTCACTATGTAGACAACAGGTGACTGAATTGTTCCTTTTGCATTTACCACATGAGTGCTGGGATTATAGGCATGTACCACTACTCACAGTGTTGTGTGGTGCTGAGGATAGAACCCAGGGCTTTATGCATATTAGGCAAGCACTAGAACCACTCCCCTTCCCAATTGATTAAACTGTTATGGGCTTGAATAATATTGCACAAATGAACTTTTTATAAAGGTGAATTTTTATATCTATACATTAACAAGTAATTTGTGATCTTTAGATCACACTAGTATTGAAATTAGCTATAGGTAATATATTTACACACCATCACGTTGTCTCTTTGGGTTTATGTAAACAAAGGAGAGCATCTTAGGGGGCTGAGGCAGGAGAACTGCCAAGAATTTGAGGTCAACCTGAATCACGTACTGGATTCCAAGCCAGCTAGTGGTAAGAGTGCGACCCTGTCTTAAAAAAACAAAAGCAAAACAATAACAGCAATAATACAAAAGAAGGGGACATAGGTGTGGTGCCTATAAAACCTAACACTTAACCAGGCTGTGGTGGCTCATGCCTTTAATCCCAGCACTCAGAAGGCAGAGGCAGGCAGATCTCTGTGAATTCAACGACAGCCTGGTCTACAGAGTGAATTCAGGACAGCCAGAGTTACAACAGAGAAGCCCTGTCTTGGAAAACAAAAACAAACTAAAAAAAACCCTAGTACTTGGGAGGCTGAGGGAGGAGGTTTAAGGGTTTGAGACCAGTCTTGGTATAGCTTTACCCTGTCTCTGTATCTCTCTGAAAATCAACGATAAAAACAAGAGGGCAAGGATATAGCTTAGTGGTAGATCACTTGCCTGGCCTGTTTGAGACTCTAAGTTTAGCATATCCAAGTATCACAAAGCAAACAACCAAAAAAAAAAAAAAGAAAAGAAAGAAAGAAAGAAAGAAAACAAAAGGGATTCTTTATGAATTAACTCCTATGTCAAAAGTGAATACAAACTTTCGTGTAATATTTTGAGAGGAATATGTGTTTTTACTGCAGCTTTGGTCACAAATTTTGAAAACATATTTTAAGCTTTCCTAATGTGGCATTTTTTGCTGTGTATTCTTTTAGCTTTTGTGATTATTATCAGTAGGTGCAATGAACTTTATTGTTCTCTTTATTGTATCAGTAGGTGCAATGAACTTTATTGTCTCTTTATTGTTTCAACTTTTATTTAGCTTTTCAATGATCTGTTTAAGAATAATGCAAACCGTGCTGAGAATACAGAGAGAAAGCAAAATCAGAACTACTTCATGGAAGTGATGACTGTGGAAGGGGTCTATGATTACCTGATGTACGTAGGTAAGATGGTCCTCACTGTTCATCATTCACCATGCAAATGCAGCCCTACCTCAACTTTGTGTAAGATACTCCTTTCACAGATTTAATACATTGGCCTTGAACATATTAAAGTTCCTAGTGCTTCTAAGTAAAACTGACTCGTTACTTGTATCCACTTATCACCTTGAGCAACAACAGGTCTCAATTGATTGTCAATTGGTTTTCCTCAGGACGAGTAGTTTTTCAAGTTCCAGATTGGCTTCACCATCTTTTAATGGGAACTCGAATCCTCTTTAAGAACACACTGGAAGTGTACACTGACTACTATCTTCAGTGCAAACTAGAACAGCTGTTTCAGGAGCACCGACTAGTTTCGCTCATAACACTTCTCAGAGGTTTGTATTTGATTATGTCTTCATGTTTTGTGTTTGTGATTTTAGTTAGATCTAAAAGAGTAAGTAATATGTTTTTGTTTTGTTTTGTTTTACTAGTATTTCTACTACTAGGATATACTTGTGTATAAATTGGAGAATAATTGCACAAATTTCTTTTTCTCAATTTTAGATGCCATATTTTGTGAAAATACTGAACCTCGCTCCCTCCAGGATAAGCAAAAAGGAGCAAAACAGACTTTTGAAGAAATGATGAATTACATTCCAGGTATAATGCTTAAATAACTCAATTTCATATAGATTAGCACCTCTGTGAGGTTGTTATTATGAGTTTTTAATTTTAGAAATAGTAGTAATGACTAATTAAATCAACTCACAAGTATTGCAATTTCTTCTTTTATTGATACAGCTAATATGTTGTTTGTTTGAGACAAACTCTCAACCTATAGCCCCGGCTGGTTTGAACTTGCAACTGTTCTCTTGTGTTAGATTTTGATTTCTAGGATTTACATGTATGAGCTACCATACTTGGCTCACTTCTAAAATTTAAGACAAGGCTATTTCTACTCACACAATAGTCACATTTGTTTTGTTTTTATGAAAAAAGATCTGTTATATGGCCTAGTTCCAATCTTGCTGGCTTGGAAATTACTGTGTAAAACAAGTTGACCTCAAATTTCAGTGACCCTCCTACCTTTGCTTCCTGAATGATGAGGTTACAGGTTTCCATTAGATCTTGTCATAGACATTTTTCTGTATATTTCTATATGTGTGTACAAAAATGCACAAGCATCATTTGAAGTTTAAATTCTTTTGCTTGGGGACTGAAGAGATGACTCAGTAATTAAGAGTACATACTGTTCTTGACGAGACCATTGCATTAGTTGGTTTACAATTGCCTATATAACTATAGCTCCAGAGACTCTTTTAGCACCCTCTTCTGGCTTCTGTGGGCACTTGCACTCATGTGCACATCTCTCCTCACAAGTACAACACATACACATAATTAAAAATAAACATTTTAAAAATTGGTTTTGCTTTACCCTAATGTGTAATAAATTATATATAAATGTAAAGTCTTTTTTTAAATCACTTAGTGGTAGTTGATTTATATGCTGCAGTATGCCGTATGCGTTGGGAACTTCCAAAAGGGGAAGTAATGCTACTACATTGACTTGACCATAAAACTTGTCTCTAGGAGCTTCTTGCAGAAACTGACTTGAGAAATACTGATTACAGCTTTACGTGGTGTCTGGGAACAGAAGAGGTATTTTACTTTAAGAGGCAGTTAGTGATGAGTCATTATGAGCTGTTTCACATGTGGCTTTCTTATTTAGATCTGATAGTTAAGTGTATTGGTGAAGAAACCAAGTATGAAAGCATCAGACTTCTGTTTGATGGCTTACAGCAGCCAGTGCTCAACAAGCAGGTAAGTAGGCTAGCATTGGTGTGGTTTGCTGAATGACAAGATGTATGGTTTATTAACTGCATGAGCCACTATACAAAATCAAGCCCACATAATCTAAACATTCAGATAGGAAAAAAGTATACATACTATTTTTACTGGTTATCTTTCTTCTTTGTGACATGCAGAGTTACATAAAGTTAATATATCTTCCTAACAGAAAATTTTGATTGTATAGGAAATTTATGGCATGAAGCAAACATTTAAATTTTGTTAATTCAAGTCATAGAATAACCAGTTAACATTTTTATGTATATAGTCTCTATATGTTTTGTTGAAATTTTAATATAATTTCAATGTTCTGCTTGTTTATTTAAAATTTATGTAAAACAATTTACATAAGAGTGGTTGAAGCATAATAAAGTCATTTTTCTAAACTCACAACGGTCTCTCCCATGCATTTAAGGATAGCATCATTGGTAGTATCTGATGTCTTTGCATGTTTTACATTGCCATTGTCATTGTCTACCTTCTCACTTAGAGATTACCCCACAGTCCTGGAATTTGTGCCTGTCATTTTTAATGTCGAACACCTTACATTTTCATGTTTTTGTGCTACAGCTGACCTATGTTTTGTTGGACATTGTGATACAGGAACTGTTTCCAGAGCTAAATAAGGTAACTGGAAAGTAGTAATTTATTTGTTCTTGTCTGAGTGGTATATGGACATTTAATTAGAGACATAAAATTTAAGGAAACCATTGTGACTACAGTCATTTGAAAGCCGAACAGCCTGAGACACATGGCTTTTTGTACTGTCTGTATCCAACATGTCCAAATGTAGAATGGATTTGAGGTAGCAGACACTGTCTTGACATTCCCCTTTCCTAGTTACAAGCAGATAAGGGCTCTTTATTGTGCTCCTGGCTACAGAAGTGACTAATCTTAGCATTAGAACGGGCACCCCCAGTTACTGTGACTCCATGAGTGTGACAGCATCTTCTAGCATTCTTCCCCACCCGCTGTTCTTAGATGTTTCCTGAACCTTGAGAGGTAGGAGTTGATATAAATGTCCGATTTAGGGCAGGACACTCACAGTCACTCTTCTCAGCACTCTGACCAGTTATGAGTCTGCTCTAACTGCTGCCCATAGCAAAAAGTAGCTTTTCTGACTGAGGGTGAGGGTATAAATACAAATGCTTAGAAGGTACTTTGACAACAAGACTTTTTAGCAACATTACTAGGCTCCCTTCCTAGATGACTTCTCTAGCCATTGGTTATTGGCCAGATAATAGCTCTGTAACAGTCACACTACAATTGTACTGAGGGCATGCCTTGCCTGGCAGGATCTTATTGTAGCATGCAGGATCCAGCACTTGTCAGTTGGTCCACCACTGATTGCTTTTCTTCCCCAGCAGCCTGGATGGACCTTTTGAAACTTGGAAACCTAGCCAGCAAGGAAGAAGTTTCCCAGTCAGTTTCAGATTGAATTCTCTATGCACTTTAACCAAAGTGTGTGGTATCCTCATCAGTGGGGTCTTATTATCTAGTTATGATGGGCAACTGACTCTTATTAAAAAACAGATTTATGTATGTATATATGTATGTATGTATGTTTGTGTGCATGTCTGTGAAAGTGTACACACATGTGGAAGTCACAAAGTAGAAGCAATTCTCCTGTCTGTCCTCCTGGGAGCTGTGGTTACAAGCACAGCACTTGGCTTATTACATGTTACATGGGTGGGAACTCTAGTTCTCATAATTTCACAGCAGGAGCTGTTATGCTGAACCCTCTCTCCAGCTCCCTTACTTTTTGATAATCCTTTTTAGTTAGATGAAAAAATACTATTGTTTAAGGTTGTGGTGTTGTAATGAAAAATCACTTCTGTAGATTAGGGAACTCAGATTTGGGCTGTTCTTCTATTGACTGTAAGTTTTCAAATTTTAGTAATATTAAATATTTTTAAAAGAGGGTGGCAACATTAGATGTTTTATGTTAAATTTTGTTGGAATGAACACCAGAAAACTTTTGGCTCTGAGATTTTTATCAGGTCTGTGACAGTGCGTTGCTATTATCATTGCTATTATCAGCTTTAGGTGCCAGCAAGTGTTCGGATTACTTTGTGTGTGTGTGTGTGTGTGTGTGTGTGTGTGCGCGCGCGTGTGCGCGTGCGCACGCATGCATGCACATTCCTCCACTTAGAATATTACTGTAGTAGAGCTGTTAGGTAATTTAAAAATGAACTCTCTCTCCTATTATCTTCTATTAAGTGGATTTATTTTTACTTTAGGTACAAAAGGAAGCTACCTCCATGACATCCTGGATGTAAACACTTGGTATAGAATAACATACCAGTATAATAGAAATGTACTTTTTCTTTCACTTTGTATATTTTTATAAATATCATGTACTTTAGTGTTTGAAATATATTTTTTGTTTAATAAAGACTAACATACTTAAAAGCAGTAAAAAGTGATTGGATATTATGGCCTTTTGTCTTACATTTACTGTCTTGATTTTACTGGAACATATGTCACTTATTCATGTTTATTTTTTATTTTTTAGTATGTGCTTGTGTGGTATGCATATATGGTATGTGTGTGACTGCTCATGCACATGTGTGTGGAGGCCTGAGGCTGATACTGGGTGTCTTTCTCTATTACTGTTTACTTTGTTTAGTGAGACAGTCTCTCTTGCTGCCTCTGGAGCTTGCAGATCTGGCTAGTCTAACTAGCCAGCTTGCCCCTGCCCTCCCAAGACTCTTCCTCCTGAATGCTTTAATTATAGACATGCCTATATGCTTGTCTGATTTTTATGAGGTGACTGGGGGTCCAAACTCTAGCCCTCACTCTTTCATGGCAAGCCCTTTATCCACTGAGCCATTTCTCCAGTCCCATGTTGCTGTTTTTGAAAGTGGGGAAACAAGTAAGACCAAAAATCTTTGTATTCTTTTGGTTTGACTATAATTGCAGTTAGTGTGAAGGAACAGAAGCAAGTAGGCCAAGGTTCAGGGTCTCTCCTTTGTGTGTCTAGCAGTGCTGGTTCATGTATATATAACACAGCACATTCTTTGACAGCAACTAGCAAGGCACACTCATTTATTCCAATGCTGACAACCTCTGAAATCAAATGCTAGCAAAAGTGGACATATTAGACTTCTGTTTATACTTTTTATGGTAAAATTGAACATTTTTAGTAAGTCAGTAAACAAAGATTAAGTGCTTGCTTTCAACAATTTCGAAGATCTTCTATAATAGAGCTCTTAAGAGGCAATCTTATAGTGTGCTTTATAACTTTCAAAGGGTTCCCAGCTAGTATTAACTTTACTGTATTCTCCCAACTAGATAGCTCCCCCTGGTACTCCTATTTGTAGCAACACATTTCAAGCATGTTCTTCATGAAGCTCATACATTAAGACACACATAAAAACAAATGGAAAGAATGGGCACAGCAAAGGGCTCGGAATGCACTAGGGTAACAGGCTCCTGAGGGCTCAGCCTGCAACTACTTTTGGAAACAAATGCTTCTTTATATTTCAACAATAACAAGAGCATGAAGACTAAAGAGATCCAAGTGTAACTTTTCTCTTCATCGTTCTCTGTAGTCTAATATCATCACCTACAAGACAACACTCAGAATTACTATAAAAATGCATTGTGATGCTGTGTATGAAACTCCTTGCAGACAATAAGGAATTGCATTGTCCTTCCTTTCTCTGTTTATCATATGAATGACTTATTTAACTTTGTTTATTTTTCTTTTTTATGTGCGTTGGTGTTTTGCCTATATTTATGTCTGTGTGAAGGTGTCAAGAGCCCCTGGAACTGGAGTTAGAAACAATTATGAGCTGCCATAGGGTGCTGGGAATTGAACCCAGGTCCTCTGGAAGAACCCAGGTCCTCTGGAAGTACCTTTAACAGCTGAACCATCTCTCCAGTTCTGACTTACTTTAACTTTGTATGAGTAATGTGTATATCACATTTTCTGTAAGTAGAGCTCACACATTGACATGGTTTGAAGTATTTCCCAAATTCCTATGCTGAAACCATAAATCCCACAGTGACTATATTTGGAAACAGAGCATTTCAGGAGGTAATTTAGGTTAAAAGAGTCATTTGGGTGGGACCCTACTACAACAGGATTGACAGCCTTATGAAAAAGTAAAGGAAGGCCTGAGAAGACTGCTCTGTAGGTAAAGTCACGGATAAGTCTGGAGACCTGAGTTTGATCCCTGGAATCTATGTGATGGAAGAAGGGAACATGTGGGACCTCTGGGGCTGAAAAGCAATTGAAGCAGCTAAAAAGTACCTCACCCCCACCAGGTGGGCTAGTAGGACGCTTTGCAAGCTCCTTCTCTTTTAGCCCTGGAGAGATCCTAGCTATTCACAGGAGCAAAAAGGAAAATAATCTGGCAAGTGTTTTGTCTGCCCTGTCCCTGATACCTCCCTCTCTTTGTTTCTGCAAAGACCATGAGGCCAGGTGTCTGCCCCATGCAAATGAGAATTCCCCACCCGGAGTACCAGGACCCCGCCTCCTCTGGGGAAAGATATATAAACAGGGAAAAGCCCGCCAATAAACCAGAAACGACTCCCAAGGCTTCCTTTTGCGTCTAGTCCGATTCTCAGGCCGCGATGGTCAGAACCCTCGAGAAATTCCCCGAGACCCATGTCCGGCCCCCTCCACTTGCGTACCTGATCCTAATCTTCTGCTCCTGGCCAGGGTGGGAAACAGAGCCGAGAATCTTGGCTAAGGGCTGAGGCGGTGGCTGTGTGTGTGTCTGTGTGTCTGTGAGTGTGACTGTGTGTGTATATGTGGCGGGACCTGGGGAAAAACTGACAGGAACAGACTCCTCCAAGTTGTCCTCTGATCCCTGCATGCATGTCATGGCACAACACAGCATGCAGAAATGGATCAGCTCAGACATGGAGGCAAGTCCCAGCAGCTCACCTGTGAAGAGGAGGCTGCCAAGGTACTTGATTTGGATATTTCATGTTTTGGATTCTAAGACTTTCATGATGTAATGCAAGCTAGACTAGAACTTGCTATGTAGCCCAAGGCTGGTCTTGAACTCATGATCCTCCTCCCTCAGCCTCCTGAGTGCTGGGATTAATAGGCATGTGTCATCATATTTCAAAAGATTTAACTTTAAAAGTTCTTTAAATAAACTTTATTATAAAAAGTGTTGCAAATAAAGAAAAAATACATACTGAAGTTAATCAGACCCAAAGATTAGATAGCTTGTAGAGGGATACTTTGCCAGGGTAAAGTCCCTCCCCTGTGTGGTTGTATGCCGCTTGGACTTATGGAAACAGCTTGGAGGGAGGTATAAAAGAGGGGCAGTTGAAGGCAGTTAGAGTTGCAGGAAGTTAAGAATTAGAGCTAAGAGTTACAACAAAGTGGCTGTAGGATAGGGAAAGAGAGAGCACAAAAGCAGATGATAGAGAAGCAGGCAGAAATAAGGACAGATAAGGATAGCTCGATGGATTTGTATACAGTTAGGTTAGACATTGGGAACATCAGCTGGGTAGCTTCACATTAAATTTTATACTTTTACTAGAATATATATTCATGTACTTATCTACTACCAGAAATGAAAAAATTTTGACAGAGTTAGAATCAGAAAAAATTTAGCTTTATATCATCTTCCATGTTTTCATTACCTGCATCCAGTCCTTCCTTATCCACTAGCATTTCCTGTTCTCTTTTCCACATGTTACACTGCACCCATATATGTATTTGTTTACATTTATTATTGCTATAGTACATACTTGGAAAGGTTTAATTAATAAAATTTTTTAAGATTTATTCTATGTGTATGTGCACCATGTACATGCCTGGTGCTTGGAGATGTCAGAAGAGGGCATTGGATCTCTTTGGACTGGAGTTACAGATGATTATGAGCTACTATGTGGGTGATGGATCAAACCCGGTCCTCTACAAGAGCAGCCAACTCTCCAGCCCAAGATTTAAAAGCATGAAAGTCTGGCAAAATGAGAGACATTGAAATTCATCTGTAAGGGAATGAGCTTAAGCACTCTGTGACCAATTTAGTTAATTTTCTAGCTTTTTTGATTCATTTTAGTATTATGAGAATGAAATTTGTGTAATTTTCCCTGAGGGATTTGAGAGGTTTCACTTAACAACTAGAATGTGCTTGTTTGACCCCTACCTCCTAAGCCCAATTATATCTGTTCAGGAAAGCTTTTTAATGTTCTCTCATAATTGGAGCCAGTTTTGGTTCTTGGTGGCAACTGACAAAAGTTGACAGTCTTATTTAGAGAGAATACAAAATGTATCTTTACATAATCCAACTACAGCATGGTAATAGTGGAGCTTAACTAAGGATGAGTTTTCCAGTTCTTAAATCATGTAAGATCTCCTCATGGTTTTTGTCTCAGCTTCAGTCCTGGTGGCTATTGTTTATTGTTCAAGTACTTTCATGTTGAGGTAACAAACAACTATGGAATCATTATACAGACAGCAAGAAAAAACTTGTCTCTCTTGCATTTACTTACATGTAAAAGCTCACAGCCAGCCTCTTACTGTTTTGGTTAGGGTAACATTCTTACTCATGGACCAATTGAATCAAGATGAATGGAACAGTAGTAGTCAGAAGTAGGTTGGATGTTTGCTTTCATGGCTAGGGGGTTGTAATTAAATATACTATTACAAGTATGTAGGCTGGGAGAGGCGATTTACGTACAAAAGTAAGAGTGGGAACTCCTCCTAGGAGCGAGCAGGAAGAGATAACGGCTAGACAAACAGAAGCTTGAATTTCCGATTTTAGATTCAATGTAGTTTTCTGTCTCTTTACTCAGCTATGGTCTGTCTAAGCACAGAGATGTGTCTAACTCATCCTGTGCTTCCTATTTGTACTGCAGAAGTACTAGGCATAAAGGATGTGTACATAAAAGATTTGTTATGGGAAGATACTGTTGAGATGGAGAAGACAGGAAGGTATTTGGAGGCAGGAATATACCCTGTGGTGATTTCTCAGTTTTTGTATAGTTCGTGCCAAAGTAAAAGAAGTGTTGATGAGACCACAGTGCATACCTTTGGCTGAACTATTGCTCTAGGTGGGTGATTATGTCAGCCAACCTTAGCTTGCCATCAACTCTAATCATAGTTTTATTTTTATTATTATGTTTGTGGATGTTTTGTCTGCATATTATCTGTGCACCACATGCATGTCTGGTACTCACAGAGGCCAGAAGATGGCATTATAACCCTGGTAGTTGTGAGCTACCATGTACGTGCTAGGAATTGAACTTGGATCCTCTGCAAGAGCAGCCAGTGCTCTTAACCACTGAGCTAACTCTCCAGCTCCGAATCATAGTTTTAAAATTTAAAATCATCAATAAAGAGGTACTTCAAGAAAGCAAGGGGGTACCAGAGAGAGATGACAGAGGAGGAAAGGGAAAAGGGATTCTTGTAGAAATGTAGCCAGTGAGAAATTAGGAGCAAGTACAGAGAAGGCGTTGATGGTTAAATTGACTCAGCCATTTCACAGTGTTAGTACACGTTTCAAATCATTATGTTATACACCATAAACAATAAAGATTTTGTTAGCTGAAATAAAAATGTTAAGTACAATTTTAGATTGAGCAAGAAAATTTACATGCCACTTAAAGCTCAATGCAAAACAGTAACATTAAAACAAAAACCCAAGTTAAAAACAAAGACTGATGTTGATTTTATATACTGTGTGTAAGATATATTAAACTGGTTCAATTGTTGCAAGGAAGGTAAGTACATAAGAGGTATAACTGTGAACACTGGCACATATAAATGAATGTTGGAAAGCTAGGTGAGGTGAGTACCAGAGAGGTAGAACAAAGTATTTCAAAAGAATTGGGGGACATAGGAGTGGGTAAGAGTGCTTGGTATATAAGCATGAAGACTTGAACTTGAGTCTCTAACACCCACATAAAAAGCCAGCCATGGCTATATATTCCTGTGTCCCCAGCATTGGGGTGAAGAGGGGACCAGAGACAGGTGGACCCTGGGAGCTCAATAGGCAGCCAATCTAGCAAAGATGGTGAGCTTTGGATTCAGTGAGATACTCTGTCTCAAAAAATAAGGTGGAATAAAAACCCCTTTGTAGCTGTGTGGTGGTGGCGCACACCTTTAATCCCAGCACTCAGGAGGCAGAGGCAGGCAGATTTCTGTGAGTTCAAAGCCAGCCTCGTCTACAGAGTGAGTTCCAGGACATCTAGAATTACAACAGAGAAACCCTGTCTTGAAACACACACACACACACACACACACACACACACACAAATTGACTAGCCGTCTTAAGCAAAGACCTTATGATAATTTTATAGTTATTAGTGTTTCTTAGCATTTTCATTTACTATTATTTGCCTTTGTGATGTGTGACATACTCATAAAAGAGCACATGTGCCCTAGTGTGTGTGCGAATGTCAGAAGACAACTGACAGTTTAGGGATTTTAGAGATTGAACTCAAGATTTACTCAGCAAATCAGCAAGATTTAAAGGCAACCTGAGTGAGTATCCTAGTATCGAGTATTTCAACTTGATACAAATAAACCTTTTCCTCGCTAAGTTGCTTTTGGTCGGAGTTCTTTCTCACAGCAACAGAAAGGAAATAGAACAAGGAAGGTGAGAAGGAACACATAAAGTTGTGTCTGACCTCCACATGTTCACTCAACCCCATAGCACTTTGACACAGTAATTAATAATTCAGAAACTGTGTTAGGAAATTTTTGGTTTTTTGTTTTGCAGGTGAGTGTGTGGTTATTGTTTTGAGACAGGGTCTCATAATTGGCCCGGAACTTGATATTTAAATTAGGCTGCCCTGAAACTCGGAGAAGAGATCTGCCCACCTTTGTTTCCCAAGTATTAAAGTTATGGGTCACCATGCCCAGCTGTGATTTGGTTTTCTAACTAAAATTCAAAATGTATTACTTGCTTCTACATAGGCTCTGTAAATACTGGTCTCCTTGCATTGGTGTTGGTTTTCCTGAACAGGTCAGAGAGGAGAGAGTTTATCTGAATCAGCAGCCTCTGTTACCTGGGCTGTAGTTCCTGAGAGCACTAATGACTGACAGAGGTTACCTTACCACCTTGTTCATTGCAACCTTTATCCCCCAGTCACATCTGGACTCTCAGATTTCTAAACCTCATCTCTAGTGTTCTATCTAGAAGTTGGCAGATTTTCACATAAGAGTATAAAGCAAGGCTACATGCTTCAGTCTTCCTTAAAAAAAAGTTTTCTCTCTCACTTAAAAATTACAGACATTTTTCTTCTCAATTTTGAAGTGACAGAAGAAGAGTTATCACATGACAAGGTGTTTATTACCAAGAAAAATGATCCTGATGAAAAAGTATCTTTGCTATATTGTCTTGGAGGTACAAGTGTTTGAGAGAAGTAAAACCAAAGACAGAGGAGTGTATCTTCAGTTTTATTGTTGGGGATTTACAATTACAAAGTAGTTCAAGTTCATTTCTCACCACTGCTGCACAATACATATATACACATATTTAGAAAAACTATAAAATGTTCTTTAAAAACTATGCTGTAATAAGATTTCTCATCATTTACTGGCCAAGCATTAAAAATACAGCTCAAATGCACCTTTAGTTTTTACACAGTCTTATTAACATTTCCGTTTATAACTAATCTATACATTCATAGAACTGAAGTCATTGTTGTACTGCAACAAACTTCAAAAAGGACTGGGAGTTTTAAAATGTTTTATGTCGAGAGTACTTAATATTTGTAAACACTAGGAAGCAAATATGGTCCCTGTCCAAACGTCTAGCTGCTGATTTGTGGTTAAGGTGGAGGCTCTCATTTCTTGATTACTGATACATGCTCTCTTGGTTGCAGGACCATATCGGACAGGTGTCTCTGGGTGTATTTCATCAGTCTGGGTATCTCCTGGGCATCCCATAGGGTTCACTGTCTTGTTCGCACTCTCATATCTGGACCTGAGTATGCCTTACAGTGGTCGCTTGAAACTTGAGTCTCAGTGACTTCAAACATTTATGTAAACCACTTCTCAAAATCACACTTGCCTTCCAGAACGCTGAATTTTTCCATAATGTGCATGGTGTGACTAGAACGAGAGCTGTGTCTTGGGCAGGACAGGTACTGGTTTAGAATTCCAGCTTAATTTAGTAAGTTCTCTCGTGACACCTCCTTATGAGGAAGAAGGAAGGAGAAAGAGGCAGGGCCTTTGGAATCTCACAAAGGTTAACAAGAACCAATGTTCTGCTTTGGAGTCATGCTCTGCACCTTAGCAAGTGTTTCTGTAACACATCTAAATGCCCATTCTCTCTTCTTGTGATACATCAATCCTGGTCATATATTCCCTTCCCTTTCTCCCCTGCCCATTGAGTGCCTTTTGCAGTCCGTGGATTAATCTATTACCTGCTTTATACAGTTTCTCAATGATTCATCAAAGGCACATGGTGTAAAAAAGAATCCCATCCATTATTCAGTCTCTCAAACTTGGTAGACAACAGGATCCCAAAAGGAAGGAAAGTATGGAGGGCAGAAGTAAACAAGACATTTATCATCTGGAGCCTAAAGACCTAGGGACAGGTCTTAGATGTGTCATTTTGGAATGTATGACCTTGAACAAGGCAACCCCCTGCTTATCACAGAGGAAACACTTGACTATCTACAAAAATCTCCTTGTAGTATGTTTTTTGTTTGTTTGTGAGAGTCTGTCTAGCTGACTGGCCTGAAACTACATAGGCCTGGCTGGCCTGGAACATGCAGCCATCCTCTTCTCCCTCCCACATGCCATGACTACAGGCATGTGCCACCACAGCTGGCAATGATCAGGTTCTGTGTCAACATCTGTTGTTTGTTGGATTAAAAATGAATAGAAAGTGAAAAGTTATTTTTGTAGTTCAAAGATAACAAAATGGATTACGTGGATATGTAAAGTACGTCTACAGTTTTCTTCCCCCGACCCCCCAAAAATCCTGTTGATTCACTTTGACTTTTTCTATCTGCTCACTAAGTTGCTGGCCCCAACATAATGATGTTATAGTTTCTTCCTTGTGAAGCGCTCTGAGCATCGGCTAGAAGCCTTGAGGATGGTGAGCATCATTACAAAGCCAGGTCTCCAGAAGCAGATTTGAATGTCACTGGAAGAAAAATGTAGCTTGACATCAAGGACAAGGAGACTTTCCATTATTGGTACAAAACAAGGATCACCGCCCAAAATGAAAGAATTACTAAAGGAAAGCTTCCCTGGTAATGACTTCCTGCAGAGAACCTGATCCGCCCTTCAACTGCTGGGTAAACTACTTTCATTTTTGAGATGTATTCTGAAACCACGCTGATATCTTGGTCACCTGGAAAAAAACATGTACGTTATTTTAACTCAAGAAAAATGATCTATTAACAGTAAGAAGGGAAATAAAATCTCTAAAGCCCTTGAAATTGAAAAAGAGAAGACATCACTTTTTTTTTCAGAGATAAGGCATCTCTGAAGGCAAAAATGCTGGTAGTTTTAAACGCAAAGGCTCGGATCGCTCATGTTTCAGATGTGAATGTCACCACTGGGTAATTGGGAGGAGTGCAGTTGTCTCAATCAGGTTTCTAAGAGGTTGGCATCACTGTTGTAGTCTATCTGCTCCAGAGCCAAGGGCATTGGGGTCCTGGGCCAAGAGTTAGCTGAGAAATAGAAGTGGCTTGCTCATGCTGTCTGCTCAATATTATCTTCACATATTTGATGGGACATTGGAGGTTTCATTTCCATAAGAGGATAGATTTAAAAAAAAAAAAAAAAGACAAACCCAGGCCAAAAGAATCTTATTTTTTAAATCACTCCATGTGGATGTGTTAATTGAAGCTAATACCTGATGCTGGTAATACATAGTAGTTTACTGGCAAGAAAAAACCATGAGCCGGGTGTGATGGCGCATACCTTTAATCCCGATGCTTGGGAACCAGAGGCAGGAGGATCTCTGTGAGTTCCAGGCCAGCCTGGTCTACATAGCAAGCTCCAGGCCATCCATGATTACATAGTGAGACACTGTCTCAAAGTGTGCCTTCCCTGGGGTTGGGTAGATGCGATCGTGTGTGCTGGGGAAGGGACAGCACTCCTCAGTGTTGTGCTTTTGGTAGCAGCACCAGAACAGGAATGAGCCAGCAGCAAAGGCATAGGGTCTCTCATGTCTTGCCCTCCTCTGCTTAGTTCTGTGGTGCTGAATACCTTTGGGGACAGGAGAGGAAGAGACACTTGTGCTTACCAGAGTCATGTTTTAATAATTCATCTTTTATCATCTGGAATCCATCTCCACCACTGGCCAAGTAGCTCGGGAGGGTCACTTTATACACTTCATCCATTTTGAGAGGCTCATAACTGGGCACTCGACACTTGGTGCAAAGAACTTCTAATTGGACCACTCTGTTCCAGGGTTTTCTGGAAAGATCATACACTACATGGATTCCTAGAAAAGAAATGAATCCATGTTTTTACTGAGTCCAAAGGGACCTTTGCCTATGAAAGAGATTTGGGGTCAAGAACTAGTACTGGTGTACTGGGTTTGTGCTACTTTAGTTACTGTGCAAGTAAATTTCACCAGGGGATGTCTTCGATGATGTAGCTACCCTTAGTTAGATTCATCCTTGAGTCCTCTATGAATGTGAGAACCGCCAGAAGGAGGATTGATCCTCAAAAAGGCAAGAGTGATTTTGCTAGAAGAAACCCCAGTATTTTTCCTCTTTATAATCCTAAATTCATTGATCCAGTGATGACTCACTGGGTTTGGGAGGTCAGCTCGCATGGATGTCCTTCTGATGGTAAATACCACTCACTGCCAAGGGCTTGACCTTTGATTTCAACCTAACCTCAGTGACTCCAGAGGGCCATAGTAATTGAAAGATGGGGTTGGCAGGGAGAAAACCCAAACATACCCAGCTACAGAGGTAGTGAGTGGGGAGCTGAGCCAACCAGGAAAGCCCACATCCTATTGGACAGCATGCTCTGCAGGATGCACCACTCACCGCCCACTTGCAGGAACTCCCCTTTGGACTGGCCATAGCGATGCACACTGTGCTCAAAAGCCTTCTTCAGGGTGGAGCCTTTTAGTTGGACCAGGTCAAATGTTCCTCCAAAGGGCAGCACAGCAGCCAGGTTCTCCCAGGTGATTGTGCCTTAGGTAGTTAGAAATGAGGCAAGCAAGAAAAAAAGCTTAAGAAAATGCTTACCCAGAAACCAGCTCCTTTGGGATGAGGGAAGAAAGGGGGCGTGAAGGCACAGCAATGTCTAACTTTGGAAGGGAGTATATCGAAAGCTTCTGCTCTCCTATCCACCACTGGGTAAGGTGGTTGAACTTGCAAAGGACCAAGTCCACTGTTTTCAACCTTGGATCTCCTGGTTTAGGCTGGATTTTCAGTAGCTGGTTAAACATTGCTCAGAGTGTTCTAGCCACCTACCCTATTGTCAAAAGTGAGCTTGAGGCTTTATACTGATAGGGTTTGACAATATGTCAGCAAGAGCTGTAACAGAGCCTTAAGTATCTGTCTAGTGGATTGTTTTAACATATGATAGGACCTTGGTATCTGTAAATGTATAAAGTATGTCTTTGAAGTGACCTTTCCAGTGCAGAAGATTAACGAGTTTGTCTTTCTCTTTACAGATGACAGGGTAAAAACATTCAATGCTTTTTATAAAACAGCAGCAACTAATAGCTTTGCAAGCTGGAAATTTGGAACAAGCTTAGGTTTTACTAAACTTGGTGCCTGCATCTGTGTGAATACATATGAGATGCATGTGTCCTTTTGTCAAAGCACTGGACTTGGGAAACAGCTAGCACAAACTTAAAGGACCAGCATTTTGGTTTGTGGTTGGCAGCAGAGGGTGGTATGAGCACGGACAACATGGACAGCTAAAGAAGCTGGGCCCAGGTGCTTACCATTGTTCTTCTCATCAATGGGGGACCGGATGCCACCTCCGTTTAAAATGCACATGGACACGTGGTTCCAGAACATTTCATCTGGGTGTCTGAGGTTGTTGTTAATCTGCAACAGTAGCCAAAATTTAGTTACTTCAGGTCTTTCTTGGTATCAGTTCCAGGAATCTGGTTATCTCTACTGAGAAAACAAAGTATTTGTTCCTGCTCCCATGTCCCCAGAAATTTCCCAACCGTAACTAAAACCATTGTATACATTATTAATCATAAAGCAATTACTAGCCTATCTTCTATCTTCAGTCAGAAGCAAAAGCATATTGTGACCACTCCTCCGTCAGACTCTTAGGACAAGGGGCTCTTTACTCACTCCCCAAAACCTTTCCCCACGCCAGGGGACATAGCAGACAGCTCCCTCCAGTTGGTGTCAAGATTGCTTCAGGGTGGACTGGTCTGCAGGACTCTCCAGCCTATCATCTATCTTATGCCAGGCATATTAGTAATCTTGGAGGCATAGGGATGGCCTCCTGAAGCTAGGGAGAATCAGGCTCACTCTTCTTTTACAAAACATGTGCAGTTACAGCAAGTAAAAATTCATGTTTTGTTTGTTTTGAGACAAGGTCTCTCTATGTAGCTCTTGCTGTTCTGGGACTTGCTATATGAACTGGCTTCAAACCTGGAGAAATCTACCTGCCTCTGCCTCCTGAATATTGGGATTAAAGGCGTATACTACCATACATGGCCTTACAACCCTTATTTTTCAGATTTATTTATTTTATATTTTAAGTGTATGAGTGCTTTGCTTGCATGCATATATGTGTACCACATTTAAACTTCTGAGATTGGAGTTAAAAATGGTTCTGAGCCACTGTGTGGGAGCTGGCAATTGAACCCAGGTGTTTTTGTCTCATTGCTTTTCATACTGATTTCATGATGCTGAAGAGCCAGCCTGGACTTCATCTTAGAGGGTGTTCATGCTGTCACTCACTTGGCCTAAATTTGTGGACTGTGGTTGTATCACAGAAACTGACACCAGCAGGATACTCGAACTGACAGGCTCCCCATGGGTGACCCCATGGGAGCAACAGTCTGGCCTGGAGACCTTAGCTCAGCAGGAAACAACTCTGGCCAGTTGGCCCCAGAAAATTGCTCTTTTTGAATGATCTTGCTTTAGCAAGGAACTTCACTGTAACTCTGCATTGTTGTTCTGTGCTTAGGAAAGAAGCGCAAGGTACATGAGGACCATGTTCTTTATAGCCGAGAGGAAACATCAGGGAAAATCTGCCCTGCCAAGTCAGGTCCAAGCAGATGTGCTTGATGTACCATGTCAGTATCTGGCAGCAGCAGGGTTGGGGAGCATTTCCTGTCTTCAGGTAATCTTACAGAAAGAAACACTCCAAATTCAGATATCTAAGAAGGACATATTTTAAAAGGTTTCAGTCCTTGAAAAGCAATAAACTGATGGTTTCCTAATCCCTTTGAGCCTCCTAGCCAAGCTATTCAGTATGAAACCAGTCAAGCTTCTGTCTGGGTACTAAATGTACCAAAATTTCCAATTCTATCACTATCGCTTTGTCTCCTGTTGCATCTTTCTTCTCTCCATCTTCCTTTCCTCCCTCCCTAGGTGCAGGTGCCCTGCCCCTGCTGAGGGCTCACCATAGCATCACAGATGAGGTTGCCCATGTTGCATTCTCTGAAGCGGCATGTCTCAGTGGAGCCATCCAGATAGACGATTGTTCTTCCCAGTTCCTGGGTAGAATAATTATCTAATTTTACCCTCCATTGGTTAATGTCTGCTTTGATGGTTGGATCTAGAAGGAAAGGAAGGAAGGAAGGACATCAGAAAGGTACAAGTGAGAGGAAAGGCCTGTAGTTAAAGCAGATCTCCTAGTGGGTAAACTCTAGAGAAATCAAGCATTGTCAAGTCCCCTGCCGGGAGTATGCATTTACCACATTTGTGCATTTTAAGTTTGGCTACAAAATTCCTTAGAAATGTTTATTTCCTGACATTAACACCCGGGTGTATCTTGCCTCAAGGATGTTTTGAGTATCTCAGCGTCAAGTCAGCTCCTGTCAGCCAATTTAGGATGACACCATCCGTGTCATGGGTTTTGAAAAGCTGAACAGAGGATCTGCTGAGGGTGTAGCTCCTGGCTTGCTTCCTTTCTCTCTGCTGAAAAGCCTATGCTGTGAGCATACTCTCCTAGGCGCAACGGGACCTCACTATCCTTGACCTCACTATCCTTCAACCTTGAGTTGAAGGTAGGAAGCAAAAAAGGGCTGGTAGAAAGAATCACAGCAGCTCTCTATGCATCCTCTATGAAAGGAGATGGCATAACAACATTCTCTTATTCTGAGTCTCAAAAAAAAAACAAAACAACAAAAAACTACTTCTTGGCAGATATGTTGGTGTACAATATAACCCCAGTCTGGGCTACATGTGAAGGGCTGTCACAAGAACAAAACAGAGAAAGGAGGTATTTCCTCATCTCATGAATGAACTGAGGCCCATACCATAGTGACATTGCCTCTTGTGAGGTGCGGCAGGTTTTGAGTTACTACTCTTTTCTATTTGAACTGCTATCCGAACTCATCCACTCCTCACTAGCCAGGAGCTGGCAATGGCTTTTGCCTCACAGGATCAAGCTTTTGAAAAGCAGGAGGGGCAGTGGTGCACTGAGCAGACTCGGAAAAGCAAATGAGGATTTGGGTGTTGAGAATTCGAAATTCGCTTATGAATAAAGTGAGTAGATGCAAGGGAGAAGCTAAATTCTTCACAAGTATTGCAGCCATTTCCTGAAACAAGACAAAAGGAAGGACGAAGAGGACGAAGGAAGAGCTGGCCGCACAACTTTTCATTTGGTAGGCTCTCCCCAGGTCCGATGTACCTTCGGAAATGCTGCTGTTCAGAAGAATGGGATTTCCATGTGAAGCGATGACGTTCCCTTTGTCATCAAAATCAACCTTCAGATAGCCTAAGTATTTGCCAAAAGCATAAGCCTGAACCACAGGAACCTTCCTCCCATCATCAGAGGTGACTATGAATGGGTACTTCCCAGCAGGCACTTCTTTGGAAGGTGGATTGCCTGAAATAAAAGAGGTAAAGTTGATCAGGTCAGCCTTTGCACAAGGTAGGCCACTGGCTGGAGTTTTAACTCACTGATGAACCGCCATCTTCTGTTCTATGTGACTGGTCTTTCAGAGCCCCGTGGGACAATTTGTCACTGATTCCAAATGCCCTTTTGGCATACAAATCCTGCCATTCTCCACTCAGTGGGCATCTGCTAAGCCGTTTCTAAGTCTGGGGCATTGTGCCTGGTGATGTGGGTCATACAGAAATAGAATTCTGCTGAGATTATCCTTACTCCATCCAGACTCTGTCTCTGTTTCTCCTGGCTGGCTGGATGAAGTAGCCAAGCCATTTTGATGTACTTCAGTTTCTGCGTAAGACCCACTTGCCTCTGCTTCCCAAGGGCTAGGATTACAGGGGTGCACTACAATGCCTGTTAAGAAGTATAGGTAAAGGTATCTGAAGTGGGTGAATAACAATTCTCATTCTACACGGTTGTGTAGACAATTTGCTGTCTAAGTTCCTCAGTACACCTGCTAATATATGTGTATATATTAATATATATAGTAATGTATATCTCTATGTTTATATCTTTCTCTTATAAGATGAAGGCATTCACTAGAAACCCTGCACGCACACTCAAGCACTTATAGTTGTTAAAGAGAACAGAGGAGAAATGACAACGCTGTCCTTAGGTTTTGCTGCTGAGTTCTCAAGTATGTTTTGGAACAGCCACATTCACCCTGGGGAACAACAAGCAGACATACTACCTTCCCAGCCAACCTTCACATTCGTCAGGTTCTGCAGGCCTTTATCCCACAGGGGGCCACAGGAAGGACTTGGGAGTCATTCATCACTCGGAGGCAAGAGTGGCCTGAGAGTGAGAGTGGCCACAGAAGAGGCATGACGCCCAGCATCTTAGCACTTGCTATGTTTAATTTCTTACCAGGAACTGAACTTGGTTTTGTTTGTATTTGTGTTGTAGAAGTTTACTTTTAGTTGTGTACAAAAATAATTGGTTTTTTGCACTGTTGGGGAAAGGGCAGCATAGGCCTTGGTGCAGGTGCAGGTGTTGGATTTCTGTGGGAGAAGCTGGCTGCTTATGATCCGCACCTGAGGAGTTGGGAATCAATCAAAACATCTGAGCTAAGATGCTCCGGGTTCCGCTGTCGATTGAGTATGGCGCTGGCCAGGACGGAGGTTCCCTCTGCTGAGCCACCCCAGCACTGGTGTACTACTACATATTTGTGTGTGTGTGTGGCAGCGGGGAGGTCATGTGTGTGGGTCCCAGGAATCAAACTCACTTCATCAGCCTTGGCAGCAGGCGCCTTTACCTGCTGAGCCATCTCACTGACTGTATGTTTAAGTTAACGTCACCCCTCCTTGAGGTATACTGTGCTTCATTTGGTTTGAATTTGCTTTTGAGACATCTTCTCACTGTGTAGTTCCACACATGACTAGTCTCTCCTACTGGATGTTCACAGAAGGTCCAGAGAACTTCAGCACATGTTCATTTCACACGCGGAGCAGTTCCGAGAGGCGGCTGTGAATCAGGCCCTGGACTATATAACTTCATTTAGTTCTCCAAGCTTCCCATGAGGCAGGTCACATTGGTAGCCATACTTTACAGATGAAAGACTGACTACCATAGCCGATGCCCAGGGCCTACACTGCAATGTTATGGGGAGCTGACTGAAAACCAAAGCTGTGACATACTGACCTTATGTCTTCTCTTCTATCTAGAGCAGCCTGCCGTGGGTTATACTCTGAGAAGCTGCAAACTGGTTGGAACAGGCCACTTACAAAATTACACTTGAAGCCGGGTTTCTACCTTTGCATCCCAAACTCTTTCAGGGTCTCTCTATTTGCCTAAGAAAAGCCCGGGTGGCATGCTTAAGACCTCACTCCTGCCATGCCCTGCCCCTGTCAACTTCTAGAGCCATGACAGTACAGGGCACAAGCACTTCAAACACCAGCATTACACAAACAGGGTCAGCTGTTTCCAATGTTATTGTCCCACTGTTCTTGCAGACGTTATAAGAGTGACAGTGGGAAGGGACCCTTCTAATGTAATGCTTTTCTTCCTCTCCTGTGCTCCTCTGGGCAAGGATAGACCCCGCCTTTCACTGCAGGGGTGTAGGTATTTAGGGCAGCCTCCTACTAGCCTCACGCCAAGGCTTCCTCCTCTGAACTTTGAAAAGTTGCAACTCCTTTAAATGTCCACAGGGTGGCAGAAAATATCTCATCCAAGAGGAAAAGGACTAACAAATCGCAGAAATCAAGCATCCTGCAGTTTCTTGGAAATTAAAGAGAATGACAAGCTGGGGTTTTAGCCTTTTTTTTTTTTTCCCTTCCATGGAAGTAAGTTAAGAGTTCAACAATGCTGTCAAATGCTTCATTAGCTCAGTGTGCACTCTGCAGAACCAGCACCCGTCTGGTAGGGAGCACTTACTCTCTAGTTTAGAAAAGTCTTGATGTTCCTTTTCTGAGAACAAAAGATGTGCCAAGGTTATTTCACACCGACTTAATCAGGAAAGGCAAGGCAGCTTCCTCTGTGGCTGTGGTAATATGGGGCTGGCTAGCTAATCTCTGCCTCCATGGAGACTGAGCTGTCACTCCTCTGCGCACTTGGCAACTCCAGAAAACCACTGGCAGGGAAAACAATCCACACTGTTCCATGCTATTCAGCCAAAGGCCTAAGCGGTTTATTACATTTTGCAGTGTTGGGGGTCAAATCCAGGGCTTCGTGCATGATAGATGAACACTACCACTGAGCTACACCCCTTGTCCTTTTGCCAAAGGTTCTCACACCTAAAATATCGCCTCTACGTGAAGCCACTGCTTTGTCTTTAGGTTTGTGGCTTATTATCTTGGCAGAAAAGCATCCACAGACTGTGTTCCAGTAACCAAGACAGGACTCGACATGAATGGCCTGGTGCTGTGAATACACAGACACCCTGCATTTCCCAGTACCTTGCAAGTACCCAAAGAGACCTCAGCAGGGTGCCGCCCTCGGACAAGGAATGCATGATTCCAGCTGGGGTCCGAACAACTGTTAGATACATTCAGAGAAATCCCCACCCCCACCTCCCAACCCAAAGACAGGGTTTCTCTGTTGTAACTCTGGCTGTCCTGGAACTCACTCTGTACAGCAGGCTGGCTTTGAATTTAAAGAGATCTGCCTGCCTCTGCCTTCCGGGTGCTGGAATTAAAGGCGTGCGCCATCACCACCAGGCCATTTGGAGAATTTTTAAAACAAAAGTATAATTTAGAGTTCAAAACTTAAGATTAATGGTTAAGTTTATAGAATTCAGAAGTTCTTTCAGAGGGTTTTGTTATAAAAAATAAAAGCAGCATTGTAGGATATTTGGAAAAGGAAGAACAAAATCATTAACTCTCCATCTTTGAAGTTCTGAAAACTTAAAATATATTTCTGAGTAGCAGTGGGGAAAGAAATTGGTGGCAGCACACATATTAAGAAGAAACCGCTTTGTTTAGTAACATTCCTGTATTAGCTGGTGTTCTCCAGAGAAACAAGACCACGTATATACAGAAGGTAAGGGACAGACTCTCAAAACATAGAACTGGGGTATTTGTCCTAGACTTGTATTCCCAAGCCCACTTCTGCTCATTCTTTACCTTGCTCAGTCCCTAGGACGATTCTTTGAGAAAGCTGCAACACTATCACTTTTTGTTAAAGTTTGGGCTCAAAGAGATGATGTAAATCGTCAGACAGTGTTGACTGAACCAGGAAGTAAACTGAGCCTGTAAGAGTATCAAGCCCTTTCCACAATCCTAAGCCGCATGCCAGCTAAAGAAAAATGAAATCCTACAAAAGACCACCAAGCAGAAGAGCCGGGGGTGGGGGGTGGGGAGGAGGGTGAGGCATGCTTCCATCCTGCGAAGCACTCAGTGCTCAGGGCATGTGAGGTAGGAGCTCACAGGAGCTGAACAACTCTGCTTAGATGAGAGTCCTGCCTAGGGATCCTGACTGCCATTTGTTTGCAGTCATTCTCTTCAGAGCTCGCCTTTCAATAGACTTGTTTCATCTTGGAAAGCAGCCTCATGAGAAGCAGCTGCCCCTGACCACTGCTGTGTGCTTACAAAAACGATGTGGTTTTGCTCAGAAGGAAGCCGGTGCTGAAGCTGAGCCAGGCAGAGGCTATGGAAAAAGGACACGAGTGAGTGACTTATGGAGTGAGAAAGTGCTGGGCTGACCTAAGAAACACCCAAGGGAGACCACCGCCACCTAGGCTGCCGGTCAGACCTCTTGCCTTTTGGCTGCTTCTCCAGTGCACGTAATAAACCCTGGCTGTCAGAAGTTCTTATCCAGTGCCCTGGAAACCGTTCCTTGTTGGAGAGTGTTTCTCTGTCCTGTACATGTGATAAGTGTTAGGGTTGTTCTAGAAAGACAAGATTATCTAAAGCCCAAGTTTTCTTTCTTTCTTCTTTTTTTTTTAGTGTCAGAATGTGTGTGTGGGGTGGGGGCTGGGGGGTGTAACTCTCACTGTGTATTTCTGATTGGCCTGGAATTCACTATGTATTTATGCAAAGTGGCATTTTCAGGATTAACGATTATAAAATCAAAACATTGATCAACTCTGAAAAAACCACTGAAGATGGATGCTGAAGTATCAAATATTCAGCCAAGATTTAAATCTCTACATTAAAATCAGGTCTATCTCATTAGTGTGTAAATTTATTTTTGTTTTTAATAAGTAGTAAAATTATAAGTATACCAAAGAATTACTTTAAATAAGTTTCTTGCATTAGTGAGACGGCTTAGTGGGTAAAAATGCTTGGCATATAAGCCTAAGTTGTCTCCCAGGAACCCATGGCAGAGAGAGAACCAATTTCCCAGGGCTGCTCTCTGACCTCCATACACTTGCTCTGGCATCTACATAGCCACACCCACAAACACATACATGCACACAATAATAAATTTTCTTTCTGATTTATTGTCAATAAATTTTTGAAACTTATGCCTAATTTTATATATTCATATATCTGGCATCACATAAAACCATCCTGGGCAAAAAGGGGTTATGAGTGGAAAAACTTTCAGAAGCCTTGCTCTGAAACACAAAGGTGTACCTGATGGCAAGATGAGTGATGGCTGCCAGGATGGGGATGTGACCCAGTTGCTACAGTGCCTACCTAACATGCACAAAGCCCTGGGCTTGATTTCAAACACTGCATAAAACTAGATGTGCCTGCAAAATCCCAGCATTCAGGAGGTAGAAGCATGAGGATCACAAGTTCTAGGTTGTCCTTGGCTACCTAGCAAGTTCTAGGCCAGGAATGGAACCCTATCTTTAAAAGTGTGTGGGGGTGGGCACACCACGCTGACTGAAGGACTGTGAACAGTGGTCTCTCTCCTCCCTTGTTACTCTGACACAGAAGGGGTGCATCTACCCCTGCCCAAGGTCAAGAACACACAGCAGTTTCTGCCAGCTATTCTATAATTATTTTGTGAACTCCTTTGCTTTAATTCTTTAGTATAACATAATCTTTGTCCTTTAAATATATAAAAAAATGTGTGACTAAGTCTAGAATCAATCATAATGAAAATAAGGTCATTAAAAAAAAAGCATAGCAGGGCAGAGGTGGTGCACACCCTTAATCCCGGCACTAGGGAGGCAGAGGCAGGTGGATCTCTGTGAGTTTGAGGCCAGCCTGGTCTACAGAGACAGTTCCAGGAGAGCCAGGGCTGCACAGGGAAATCCTGTCTCAAAAAAAAAAAAGAAAAAAAAAAAAAAACCAGCCAACCAAACAGACAAAACCATGACCAATCAAGCCTTTCAAAAGAGCTGTACTAACCCTGGCATGGTAGTGCATACCTTCGTTGATAGCACGTGGTAGGCAGAGGCAGGTGGATTTCTGAGTTTGAGGCCAGCCTGATCTACATAGTGAGACACTATCTTAAAAAACAAAAAAGAACACACACACACAGAAAAGAAAAGGAAAGGAAAAGGAAAAGAAAAAGCAGTGCTTATTAACATACATTAACATATATTCAATGGTTGTTAATAAATAACAGTACAACAATATGAAAGCAGCCAGACTGGTTAGGGGACCTGAGGCTTCTGTACCTCTGAAAGCTGGCTTCAAGAGTGAGGAAACAGTGAGAAACCCCTAGGAACAGAACCCTGGAACACGAGGGTCCAGGAGTGGAGTTCTGAAGCTGTATGCAAACGAAGTGCTGAGACGGAATGGAGGTGACAGTCTTTCAGGGGATAGGAAGAAGATGCCGTGAGCCTGGGGTACTGGATCACTGTCCACACAGACACTCATCCTCACGGGATGAAGGCAGGGGCTGGAGTGGGGAAGGAGATTGGTGATATGGGAGGGTGCTGGGAAGCCGTTAGTACAGTGACAAGAAGGAGACAGGTTGTATGAGCCCCACAGTGTACTGTAATCTGCAGACATGCAAAGTGTTCTAGAAAAAAAGGGAAGAAAGGAAGGGAGGAAGGAAGGAAGGAAGGTAGGAAGGAAGGAAGGAAAGGAAAAAGAGAAGAAAAGGAAGACTTCCTTAAATCTTGATCAGTAAGTAGTTAGCCTCTGTGCATGGTTGTCTTTCTAGGGAGCTGAATGTCAGAAAGGAAGTAGGGGGGAAACATATTCCCAGTTTCGAGCCCTTTACTGCACTCATCCAAGACCATGCAGACTTAAAGAACCAAATGTTCAGTTCAACTACTGGGGGTAGGCAGACAGGAAGCAGTGCCCGAGAAGTCCCTTCGAGGGGACAGGAGTCATAAAGACAGGACAGTCCTCTGGCATGGCCGCTGCAGGCTCCAACCTGGACTCACTTTTCTACTTTTTTTCACAGGCCACTTTGTGGCTCCAGGGTGTAAGTCCTTCAGAGACAGCATTTGCCTCTTGGGCCTCATTCCTGCAGCTCTAACACTTCGCCAGCCTGGCTGAGAAGCCCTCTCCTCTTCACTGTGGCATCAGGCCCACGCCAGGGTGAGTAGAAGGACAGAGTTTCTCCATTGGAGGGGGCAACTTAGGCACCGTTAGTCATGCTTCATTTAACTCAGAAGTCTTTAGAATAATATGTGCTACGTACAAAAAAAAGGAAACTAATTTAGTAAGCGGTAACAAGAACAAAAAGTTAAATAAGAGAACAGAAAATACCAGGGTGCTATTCAGGTGCGTTGAGAACATTTTCCTTTGGGCTTGTGTGTGTGTGTGCATGGCTAGTGTAGAAGGACTGCCATGAGTTCAAGGCTAGCCTGAGCCATAGAGTAAGTTCCAGATTAGCCTGGGCTAAGTGATTTCCAGCCTCAAAAAAACAAAAGGAGCTAAATTTCCATGGGTTGTATTCTTTTTACTATATTTACTATATATCATATATATATAGCTTATATTTACTATAAATTAAGTAATGTTTAACAGACTATTATTTTAGCTTTGTAGTGAGAAAGCGGAGTGGGTAGGGAAATGCCATGGCACACATGAGATCAGAGGACAATTAGCTTTTGGGAGTCAGTTTCCTCCCCTTCCATCATCATATGGGCTCCGGGGATTGAACTCAGGTTTCCAGGCTTCGGTAGATAAAAGGTGTAACCTTGCCAGCCCGAAACCATTTTTTTAAAGTTGTAAAAATTTGTTTAAATATGTAGGTAGGTCTCATCTCCTATTATGTTCTTTAATTACTAAGTTCAATCCTCAAAAGAGAGAGCCAAAATCATCTTCATGAGAACAGATTTAATCTTGGTAATTTATTACAACATATGAAACAAACAACTGAGACTCAGGTCAGTGTTTAAGAGACTGGAACCATCTATTCAGGAGTTACACATAAGCAAACTACAGCTTATCTTTAGATCTCTCATCCTATGTCACAAGACTTAGCTGGCTGGGGCATTATATATAAGAGCAAAAGGATAATCGGCATCCCCTGCCTAGGCTGGCAATGCGCGCCAATCAATAGCCACACAGTGAGGGCTCCGGGTGCCCAAATGATGCCATAAGGTGGCATAGGTCAAAATGTCGTAAATACATGTCAAAGTGACATGGGGGAATGATTACAGCATCTGAGCAAGGGGTGGTACTCCTTAAATTGTTCATACTCTAATCTGGTCATGCTCCATTAAAAAAAAAATACATATATCAAAACCACATCTGTGCTTGGTGTCACGCTACTGGAAGGGGAATCTTAAAGTCAAGGTTAGACTAGTCAAAAAACACATTCCAGGCCAGCCAGGACTATATAGTGAGACTCTGTCTCAATAAAAACAAAACAAATCAAAAAACAGGGAAGGGAGGGAAAGGGAGTGAGGTAGAGAGGAAGAGAAAGGGAGAGAGGGAGAGGGAGAAAGAGAGGGGGAGGAGGGAGGGAGGAAGGAGAGGAGAAGAGGGTGAGAGAAGAGAAGGGAAGAGAAGAAGAGGAAGAAGGATGGTTGCATGCCTATGCCCTGTAATTTTAGCACTTGGGAACTAGAGGTGGGAGCACTGGGGGTTGAAGGTCAGCCTCGGCTAAGTAGTGAGTTTAAGGCGCGTAGGGCTCACACAAGACCCTGTCTTAAGATAAAATGAAACCAAACAACAAAAAGAAACAGGAGAACAACAACAAAGGCAAGATATTCTGGACGTTTGGAGAAATTTCAGTTTACTTTGTGTGTATCACGTACCTATCAGGTCCTGCTGTAAAATGTCATGCTTACTATGGATCACAGCCAAACCATTTGAAACCAGCGCTGTAAAGAATGAAGTGGCAGGAAAGCCAACTTGCTCCTGCTGTGAGTTATAGACTTCTCACACTGCCTTGGAGAAAAATTACAAAAAGTCCCAGAGTTTGAACAGGTCTTATCCACACAGCTGGCACTGAACTGAAATAAGAGCATGTAAATATGAGGACCTGCCTGAGACTGCGGTGGGTTGTCTCTTTTGTGCTTATGTGCTAGCAGCTCAGTCCTCAGTGTGGCAACATTGAGACACAGTAGAACCTTCTAGAAGTGTCTACTATGAGGTGATGAAGTCATCGGGCCCGTCATCCTTGGAGGAGATTAATGTAGCTCTCTTGAGACTACAGTTAGTTCTAGGAGAGGGAAGGGCTGTAAAGGGAGGCCAGCACACACACTTGGCCTTTTCTGCACATCTCCCTTCCTGATTCTCTACGATGCTGTGGTGCAGCCAAGAGGATGTTCACCAAACTAGCGAAGCCAACTGCGCTTGGACTTTTAACCTTCAAAACTGTGCTAGACTTTTCATTAGAAGGCCAACACACTCAAAGGGGGTTAAGTAGCCTTTACCTGTTCAAGGTCACACAAGTGAGTTAGGAGTGAGGACTTTTGGCCCAACATTGTATTTCTTTTCTTTTTATAATTTGTACCGTATCTCATTTTCTGATTCCAAATATAATATGTAATCAGCATTTTAAAATACTAAGAAGTTCTATGAAGATAATAAAATAATAAATCAATAAATCAATAAAATTTCCAAGCCACGTACAGCGGTGCATGCTTATAATCCTACCATTCCCCAAAGAAGCAGAGGCAGGAAAATCACAAGATTGAGGCCAATCTGGGCTAGATAGTAAAACTCTGTCTTAGAAAAATCACAGGCTTGGGATATAGATGCTTAAAATACAGAAAGCCTGGGTTCAGGTCCAAGAACCATCGAAAACATTTTTTGAGCCAGGCTGGGGTGGCATACTCCTTTAATCTCAGCACTCAGGAGACAAAGACTGGTGGATCTCTGATTTTGAGGCCAGCCTGGTCTACAGAGGGAGTTCCAGGACAGGTGGGGATCCACAGAGAAGCAGTGTCGCCAAAAAAAAAAAAAAAAATATATATATATATATATATATATATATACATACACATATAAATACGTGTGTGTGTGTGTGTGTGTGTGTGTGTGTATATCTTTTAAAAAGTTTATCATAAACTAAACTGGAGATCAGTAATCTTTTCGTTTTACTATGTGTTATATGCATGTAGCACTGACTTTTAATCACTAAATGAATGAATTATTAAAATGTCTCCCAGTAAGATTACCTGTTCTTATTCAATGCAAATCACATTTGAACAGCTTACACATTGTATATTATATACTAAATAGTAATAG
Organism: Cricetomys ansorgei; assembly: GCA_026225945.1. Classification (NCBI taxonomy): domain Eukaryota; kingdom Metazoa; phylum Chordata; class Mammalia; order Rodentia; family Nesomyidae; genus Cricetomys; species Cricetomys ansorgei. Next base: position 8,098,808 of record JAMJFZ010001100.1, on the reverse strand, counting down.
TAACAGTTACAAAGGTAAAGAGAGAGAAATAACTGGTCTGGACATCCTAGCCTGCGGAATGCATTTGAAACTATTACCTGTGTAAAGAAAGGTGTTGGAGTGTCCTCCCACCACGATGTCCACGCCTTTTACTTTCTGAGCAATGAGTTTATCCATTTCGAAACCGGAGTGTCCCAGCGCAATGATCTTGTTCACATTTAGAGTTTTCAGTTTATCTACTTCAGGCTGCAATGCAGTGATTTCATCTTCAAAGACTAAGTTTGTCCCTAAGGAAGACAATTAATAAAAAATGAATATTAAAATAATTTCACCGTACTGCTTATATACCAATACACTAAGCACAATCATTTCTTATTAAAGCTCTTCAATTACTGAAAGCAAATGTATGAATACATCTGGTATAAAAGCCCTAGCAAACAAGACAGATTTAAATCAACGTCCTTGGTTGCATTCAACTAATATTGCATTTGGTTAAGGTTGTAGATGATCTATATATCTATGTCTATATACATTTTTAACATCTATTCTTGTGTGCACACACATTCCATAGTACATGCATGAAGGTCAGAGGACAGCTTTCAAGACTTGGTTCTCTTTGCCCACCTTGTGGGTCCTTGGGATTGAACTCAGGACATCAGGCTAGGTAGCAAGCACCTTTACCTATTAGACTATCTCACTCGGCCATATGTAATATATTTGCATAAAGTCAATCTCGTATTACAAGGCGACTTCAAGTATGGTTTGCTTTCATCTTCTTTTATATTTAGACCTTCACAATAACTATGCAGAAATTGTCTGAGCACAGAAGTATAGTGTCCACAACTTCTACTAATTCCACTGCTTTGTCTGGGAACTTGGGGTAGTCTGTCTTCAAACCTATAACGTCAACAAGAGGGCTTTGAATGGAAATTTCAAAAAGTGTTCTGTTTCTCACATTAGTTTATTCGGGGGATGCGTGTGCCATGGCACGTTTGTGGGCGTTAGTGGACAACCTACAGGAGTCAGTTCTCTCCTTCTACCATGCGAGTTCCAGGGATGGGGCTCCAGACATCAGGAGTGGTGGCAAGTGTCCTTGCCCACAGCGCCATCTTGCTGGCCCTGAGAATTAATTCTAGCAGGGTAGATGACAAATGCCCACTTGCAGGCAGGGAGTGGCAGCATTAGAGTTGAATTACATAGAGGCTTCATCTAAACATGGCTGGCCAGGGAGGGGGTACATAAATCATAGAGCTCACTCTGCCACTCAGTGCTGATAATGAGTGCCTCGGGCTCTGGCTAGTACGTCCCGGGGAATTCCTATACTGACACATGCACAGGGCTCCCCGTCTGTAGCCAAAACTTAGCATGTCCTTAGGTCTTATAGCTGCCATAGTCATCAAGTAACTGCAAACATACTACCCTGAAGTCGCACATCCAGCACTCTGCAGCAGGGCAGTCCTCCTAGATACCTAGATACCCTCAAGCTAATTTCTAAGAACCAGCACAAAAATGAAGATGCCCTAAAAGCAAAAATCTCATAAAGAACTTTTAAAATGTAAGCCTGCAAAGCCCAGGGTTACAATCAAGAGTTTCTCCAAACATCAGCAGACTAATAAAAATCCATTGCTTGTCTGTTGCCATGTTGAGGACCCTACTTCCCTTATGCAATTCTTCAGTCTTGACTACATGGCAACTCTACATGTGCAAAGTTTGGAAGATAGATCACAGCATGACAGGCACTGTGGCCACAGAGGTTCCAGAAGGGAACAGACAGGAAGTCGACAGTTCCCAGACTGCCTGGCAGTGCTGAAGAAGCTCAAGACAACACTGAAACTATCAAGAGTGGCAATGCTGTGCCACCACTGTCTAATGTAGGAACATCAAGGATGATCAGCTTCTTGTCCATCACTCCAAGAACGTTGGGGCTCCCCAGACAATCCTCAGTGCTGGGTCTCTGATTTAGTTTCTTTTTTTTTTTTTTTTTTTGTTGCTATGATAAAATACCCTGACAAAAACAACTTACAGGAGAAAGGACTTATGTTGGCTCACAGTTTGGACGTACAGTCCATCATGTTGGGGGGAGTCCTGGTGGCAGGAGCTCGAGGTAGCTGGTCACACTGCATCCAGTTAGCAGAGAGTGATGGAAGCTTGTGCTCAACTAGCTACCTTCTTTTCTTTTCATAAAGCCCAGGACCCAACCCTAAGGAACGGTACCATCTTCTTTTATGGTGGATCTTCCCACCTCAATTAAGACAATACCTCACCAGTGTGCCTGGGAATGTGTCTTCTAGGTGATTCCTATGAAGTTGACTATGAATACCAAGCATCACGGCCCCCGTTTCTGTCAGCCTTCCCTGGCAGAAATAGTGAGGTGTGCCCGTTCTCCTTTGCCTCACTAACTACCTTCTGACAGGTCCTCATTTATTCATTCTCTCACTGAATATGTGAGTGTAAGGGGATACAGACGTTTTGGTTGGGGTTCCTGGTACCTACACCAGTGTGAAGCGCACAAGTCCCTGGGGGGGGTGGGGAAGGAACGAGGTGGACAGAGTGCTGCCGTCCTCTCCTACTGTTAGTCCGTCAACAAAAACGAGAAATGTCTCAGAATAAAGGAATGTGCTCACCCGATACATCAGACAACTCACGGGTCTGGGCACCACATATATAGAAAGCGTGGGGTTTGCTTTAGAAGGCCAGGAGAAGAATCATACACATCCAAACAGAGGAGTTTCATTGCCCAGCTAAAGTAAATTAAATGTGCTAGGGATAGATATTATTATAAATGTGTGCATGCTCTGACCACTAGAACTGGAAAAACTGGGTTGTATTTGGGGGCCAGAGATCCATGGGAGTTGCTTGGACCAGGCTTCACTTACAATTTTGAATACACTGAATTAAATAGAGACACTGCTTAGTCAACAAAGAAGTCCACTGAGCAGAGACAGTGATGCCCTTTCAGAGGTAACTTAGAACAACACAGAATCCACCACCTTGGCTTGTTAATCACCATCCTCCATATACCACAGTCTGTAAAACATGACGAAGTTCTGCTCTACCACATCTATTCCCAAGTCACAAATGCCATGAAAGTAGGAGGTACCTGGATTTGAGAGGAAGGGGGTTTCCTTTGAAGTATATCCAACAATCCCCACAGCCTCACCACCGACAGAAATAACTTTAGATGGCAAATAAAGTCCAGATATCTGAGGTGCTAGTGACCCCTGTGCCTTAATGTTTGCACTCAGAATTGGAAATTTGGCATTTTTGAGGAGGGGATCAATCAGTCCTTCCACACCATTATCAAATTCGTGGTTTCCCAGTGCCTAAGTGAAATGGAAAAGAAAAAAAAAAAGATTAAGTACCCTGAATTTTCCAATAAAAACGTATTTTTAAATATATCATTTTAATCCAGTCTCTCCTGAAATGGGCTGGGCTCTATGACACTTGACCCCCATGTCCTGGTGTTCTCCTTACCTCCAGAAACATGACTTGGGGGTCCTTGGTCTGGGCCCAGAGAAACTCAGATCACAGGTAGGTACAGCACTGTTGCTCTGGGCTCCCCATCTAGTGAAGACTGCTGTGAAGTATGTATTTGCAACACTCCCAGCACACACTGTGAGCTGGGAACCATCTTCCCCCCGCCAGACAGCCTCACAGACCACCTTTACCAGGCCCTACCCAGATGGCTCCCGTAGTTTTCTAGAGTTATCCCACACGTTAAACCTAATCATTCAACCCACCAGTCAGTAGAATGCTGACACCCCCAAAACCTCTTTCCTCATTGCTTCCCTTTGAATCCTAACATAAGTTCTCACAATTGCTCTTCTCAAGGACTTCAATTCTGGGGAAATCAGTACCGACAAGGAGAAGCCCACGTCTCTGTTATAGTGGGTGCTGGCTTCCTGCTCTAGTCAGCCCTAGGTCACCCTGCACACTGAGCAAGATAGAAATCATGGAAACATTATGGGTATGGAAAGAAAAAGAAATCCCTTACTCTGGAGCCTGGTGGAAGCTTTCTGCCAGCTGGGAATCAAGAATCTCAGAGCAATCAATAGCAATTAACCGTGAAGGTTACTCACATAGGTACAATATTCTTTTTATATAGAAAAATTTTTGTTTTCAAATGGGAATGTTAAAATAGCAATGAACCATGCGTAAGGCTTGCTCTTACCCTTGCCTATGTATTTTCTGGAAGTCTCTCAAATAAGACTAAAACTTTGTTTACAGTAAAAACAGCTTAATGTTCCCTATAGCCCTTGTGACCTAGAGTTGTACCCTGTCAGCTGTAATCCTAGCCAATACACAGAAGAACCACCCTATGACCTCATCTATCAAAAGAAAAGTTTCCTTAGCTCCAATTTCTGAAGCTGCCAAAAACAGTATATATGGTTGTTGTAATGACAAAGGCATCTCTCCCTTGAGCAGCCCACAGCCAAGGGTGCATACCCTCCTCTTGAGCATCTCTCTTTCTAGTAACCCCCATGCTTATATCTATGTGGAACTTTCTTCCTCATATACTAATCTACTATAGCTCTGTTTCACACTGGCTTGTCTTGAAATTATTTTCTGTCTTTATCTGAGTAGAGGTCTCTAAAAGGAATCTCTCAGACAGCCGCAGGCAACTGCCACTGATAGGTTCGTCCCCAGCAGCTTATGTTGAGGAAGAACCTTCTGGTGAGGTGACCACGAGATCTTCAGCAGATTCTCGATCCACTCTGTGCGTGTTTTTGGTGGAACACGGATGGTGTCAAGCATCATCAGTATGATATTCCCATCCCTGGAGTCACGGCAGCTTTCTCCAGAAAGCCTTCTACCCCTTCCTCACTTGGCCTCCTAGACAAACCCAGCTCTGGACAGTCTCCCACTTGCTTTGGGTGCTGAGGGCATTTTACTACCTCAGTACTTCCGTTTACTAAGGTTCTCAGTACCACCTCAGTCTGCTTCACTTTGTGGGTCATATGAGACTAGGCCTGGAAGCACTGGCTAGTGACCCTTGAAGCTAACAAGGGCCATGGTACATTCTCTTCAGCCTTACTTCCTCTTCCCAGTGAAGCAGGTAAGCATGGCAAAATTAGTTGGTGCAATGCACACACCCCTCTTCTAATACTTCACTTGGCAGCCTAGTACTGTGTATACTATGTGCACATACTCCTCTCCAAACAACACACCTAGGAACCTGTTAGCCACCTAAGGCCCTGACTTCATTGAGTTACACATACTCCTCTCTCCAGACAATGGAGTACGTTCCTTCTATCCTTAACAACAACCAAACATAGACAATTTTTGTTCAGTCATAACTCCAGTTACATCTAGGTATATAAGGGTCTGGGGCTTGAACTAGTTTGGGACACATGCTTGATAAGGCAAACTGCATTCTGGAAGTGAACTTTTGGGGAGAATTTTGAGTAAGTTTCCTTGCTATTTTGCATTTCCCGTGTGCCTTTATTACAATGTGTTGAACAAGAGGACAAAAACATAACAAACCTGGTCTGGACACGACCAGCAGTCATATGACACCAGTACACTCCACGGTTATATTGTGGGGTCATTTGTCCCCCGGCTGAGTACTCCTATGCTACCTTTCCATTTTTGTCCTGCTCAGCATGGTGTCTCCGCATCTGGCACACTGGCACTCCCTGAGCACCTGTCCCTCAAAGGGCTGAAGCATGCATCCTCAAAGAAGAGTTAAGTCAGCAGTTCTCAATCTTCCTAATGCTGTGACCTTCTAATACAGGTCCTCATGTTGTGGTGACCCCCCAACCATAAAATTATTTTCATTGCTACTTCATAACTGTAATTTTGCTACTGTTAGGAATTGTAATTTAAATATCTGATCTGCAGATGGTCTAAGGTAGCCTGTGTAAAAGGGTCATTCAACCCCAAAGGGATCACGACCCACAGGTTGAGGACCACCGGATTAAAGTCTTCCCAGTCCCACTCCGTCTCCCCAGGTAAGCGCACAATCCTGAACTTTTTTCTCCACTCCTGATGCTCCACCCAGCCACCTCTTCCTCTTACCTAGTTCACTTCTTTAAAAGCTGATCTAGTTCTAAAAGCTCTCTCAGTCTCTGGCTATTGTTTTTCTTTCTTCTAGTCTTAAAACAGCAAGCTTTCTTTCTATGGTGAAATTATATATATATATACATAGCCTTTGTTATATAAGAATCTGAAGTATGGAGTTTTGTTTTTAGTGAATGTTTCTACAGTTTAAAAAATTTGTTGTTTTGGTTAGTTGGTTGGTTTGGGGATTTTTGAGACTTACTGTGTAGCCAGGCTGGCCTCAAATTCACAGTCTTGCACTGGCTTCCAGAATGCTGGGATTACAGGAATGCACAATGACACATAGTTCCACAGTCTTTCACGGAAGACCAGGTTTTCCTTTCATTTGTTTTTATTTGTTGCTCCTTCAATGCCTTATTTGTTCCCTCCCTGGCTTGAGTGCAAACTCTGGAGGTAATGACTGTGGCTTTTCTTATTTTGTATCCCTTGGGGTCAGCAGACCTATTCATAGACATCAACAGTCTGGATAAAGGACCAAATAGCCTTATCTACACTCTCCTTCAGCTCCAAACTTAAAATCTCTGTTGACTTCTCTGACTTCTAGGTCTGTGTGTCAGCTGCCATGTATACTTCTTAATGCTTTAACAGAAACCCAGATTTCATGCCCAAAGAACCATCTCTGAGACTTGCCATCTTAGCCTGTGGCCCTAATTGTCAGATCCAAAATCTCCCTTCCCCCAAATGGCAGTGCTGGTGACATTGTCCTAAAGAGAAGGACAATCCTAGTCAACGAAGTCAGAAGCACTGCATAGCCAGCCCTTCTAGCTCTCCTAGCCCTCTCTTCCCAGAAGGCAGCTAGTCACCTGCTAAGGACCTCGCCACTTATGTGCCTGGTAATACACTAATTTTGAGAAAGGGAAAGTGCAACAAACGCCCTCCTTAGAATCTGAAATACCTTGTGAAAGGAAGGGGAAACGTCACAAGTACCACATGAAAGGGAGGAAGGTAGAGATCGAAGTGCTCTGTTGAGCACTGAGGAGGCCATTTCCTCTTGTAAAGCATGGCTATTGCCCTGGTTTACTTTGTGTTACTGTAATAAACACAATGATCACAACGACTTGGGGAGGAAAGGATTTATTTTGTCTTAATAGTTGACAGAAGTCAGGGCAGAAACTCGAGACAGAGATCTGATGCAGAGGCCACGGAGGAGTGCTGCTTATTGGCTTATTCAGCCTGCTTTCTTATTTTAACCTAGGAACACCTGACTAGGAGTGATACCACCCACAGTGGGCTGGGCCCTCCCACATCAATCACCAGTCAAGAACATGCCCCACAAACATACAGTCCAGTCTGGAGGAGGTAACGTCTCAATTGAGGTCCCCTTTTCCCAGGTGATTCTAATTGATGTCAAATTGGTAAAAACTAACCACCACAGCTATCTGTATTTATTTATTTGTTTATTTTTGCGACAGGGTCTTACTATGCACCTCTAGCTGGCCTGGAAGTCTCTATGTAGACTAGGCTAGACTTGAACATAGAGATCTACCTGCCTTTGCCTCCTCAATATTAGGATCAAAAGCACCGCACCCAGCTCTAGTTTTTTTGTTTTTTTCTTTTGAATCTATCCTATTACATAATGTTTAATCAAAAGAATGGAATTTGGCCCTGGCTGGGAATATGACAACCCAAATGGCCCCAACGGAATGCATTTCAGCTGTGGTCCGAACAACTGTCAGATATATATTCTATAGTCCCTTCTCTTAAACCAATCAAAATGTGTCTGCCAGTCACACAGACAGAAAAAAAAGCCCCTCAAAAAGTCCTAACTTCAAGAAACATGATACACCTTGAGAGACATGTTTAAAAAGATGAGATAGTTACCCCTTAATGAGGCATGTAGTTAGACACCCCAAAAAGCCCCTCTCTCCAGGCAATTGCTTATAGAGCCTCATTGATAAGCCTGCTGGCTTTTTGACTTGTAACTCCGAAAGTTAACTTTTGCCTCCCTCCCTCTCTCCCCCTCTCCTTCTCCTCCCCTCCTTCCAGTGGAGCTGTGTTGGTGAGGATGCATGTGGGTGGTGTGTGGGTGTACTGCATGCATGTGACTGCAGCTGTGTGCCTGTGTGCATGCATGGGGAGGCCAGAGCAGGGCAAGGTCAGGTGCCTTCCTCTATGGCTCTCCTGCTTATAGCCTTGAGAGATGGTCTCTCGCTGAGCAAGAAGCTCACTGTTTTGGCTAGGCTGGCTGATCGCTGAGCTCTCAATATGCGCCTATCTCTGGGTCCAGTAGTGAGGAAACTGGCACATGCAGCCATCCCTGGCCATTCCTCATGCTTGCAGAGCAAGGATTTGTGTCAAGGGTTTACCTACTAAGCCGTTTCCCTAGCTTCCTTCCCCTCTTTGGATCTCCCCTTTCGGACATTCCTAAACCCAGTTGCCATGACTCCAGATATGCTCTATCTCTGAAGCCAGGACCCACCTACCTGCCCTCTTTACTGCCCCATGCAGCTGCCTTGCAGTCTTCCACTGCTGAGCCCATCTGCTTTCTTAACCTTTAACTCAGAAGCCATGATTCTTTACCTTTTGTCTAGCTCTCACCTTCCAGCAGCCACTGACATCTCTAGTTTGCCTGATAATGTTGCTTTTTCCCCTCTCAAATTCTAACAAAATTGTCCACATGTTTCTTTCTGGGTCTGTTTTCAAATTTATTTATCTAAGAGGGACCCCATGTTCCCTGGCCAACACTTCCCGTAGCATCCCCTGACCCTAAACGCCCCGTTTCCCTCTATCCTATTGCTCACTGCAGTCCTTGTTCTTCTCTCTGGACTAGACAGAGACCTGGGCTTCCCAACTGGGCTTTTGGCCATTGCCATTCTCGTCCCTAAACCATCCTTTGTATTGGTGCCACAGTGAACTTTCTGAACTGCTGATTAGATTCGTGCCACTGTCTACTTGAAGGCCCTACAGAGGCACAAACTGTCTTTAGGATTGCACCCCCTGCCTTGGCAGGCCCCACGGAGCTCTTCTTTGTGTATGGGTGTCTTTCTCTTTCAAGCTCACATCTGGCACTGCCCCCCACCAGCCCTGGACTCTGTGAAAGGAAGGAGGGTTGGCTCTGCCACTTATGACCAAGGATGTGGAAATTCATTTCTAAATCAATAGCATCCTCTGAAAGGGCGATGAATGAGTAAAACGGAAATGGTAACTAAAACATGCCAGCAGTTGTTGTGCACTTGCTGCATGCCACAGTGAGCGAAGTTATTTAAAAACAAAACAAAACACCGGCACCTGGTTGCTTGCTGTGCTGCTGTTACTATGCTTATCTTACAGATGAAAAAACTGAGACGTAGTCAAGGGAAAGGACTTGGAGGTCACAGCGACTGTCAGTGGCAGCACCGGGTCTAGAACCACTTCCGCATGACTCCAAGCTCCTAGCCTTTGTGCTCCAAGGTGGAAGGGCTTTGTGTAGGCTGAGCATAGGACAGCAGCAAACATTTAAAAAGGAGAGGGGGAGGAAGAGAAGGTGAAGGAGAGGGACAGGCAATATGAATCTTAACTGTCTGCAGTTTCCCAGGCCCTCGCCTACCCTTGTGTTTGGTGACAGATGAGCGGCAAGAGACACACTCGCAGATCCACCAGGACCCTGCTGCTCCCTGTTATGCCTTTACCACTTCATATACGTCACGATCCCTGTTTGAGGGTCATGGCCATCTCTGTGAGCACCAGCCAGTCTCTTCCCGGGCCGCTGGTCAGTCTCTTTGATGACATACCCTCGGACCATAGCAGGACACGCAGCTCAGGGAATGGATGGATGAATGGGAGAATCACTCGCAAGTATCCATTTTTCTCCTACAGTTAACTTTTCCTACAAATGTTCAAGCAGAAGATTCCCTTTGTAAGTATTTCATATTTCCTCTTCCCTGCTTGGGATTTCTCCTGCTGCTTTCTTCTTCATGCAGGAGAACTTCAAAACTGATCAGCTCTTCAGGAGTATCAGGTGTCTTACCAAATGCCTCACACTGCTGACTTGCAGTAGCAGGCACTGCAAGAGTGTGCTAAATGGGTAAATCTGATTTACCCATCTTTATCACTTGTATTAACAACATGAAAATGCCTTAGGAAAGAGCTGCCCAAGAGAAGATTATGGAGCAACACATGATGGAGTGACACAAAGACACTCCTCAGCCACCCCTCAGTATTCACAAGGGAATATTTCTAGGTCCCTCGACATACAACCCCTCATTGGTAGAAATGGCATGGTGTTTGCCTATGGCTTATACACATGCTCCCGTGAGTTTTGAATCATCCTTAGACTGTTTAAATCACACAGCACAACTGCTATGTAATAGCTGTCAGACTGCAGTGCCTGGAGAACACTAATATGATTATCTGTGCGTATTCAATATGGACACAGTTTATTTTCTCCGAATACCATGGATCTGCTGTTGATAGAATTCATGAATTTGAGATAGAAAGGGCTGCCCCAGGATGACCTTTTGTCTCTTTTGGTCCTTTTCTGCGAGTTCTCAGCTACAAACTGTAACTCTCTGAAGCCCCTGAGGACTGTTCGACCTTGGCTGACTAGAACACTGTGGTTGTGAGTAATGAAATGCTGTGGATCAAGAGCCAAGGTCAACTTGGGCTATCTTGAGTCTCCTTTAATAGCTATTGACTATCAACCTCTATATCTGACCTCACAGCCTCTTGATAAAAACCCCTGGAATTTATCATCTTGCTAAATTCAACAATTCTAACACTAATAATGTGATTTTTTTTTGTCTTTTTAAGTCAGGGTCTCTTGCATCAGAGGCTGACCTTGAATGTGCTGTGTACCTTAGAATGTCTTTGAACTTCTGATCCCCTTGCCTCTACCTCCAAGGACTAGGATTACAGGTCATGCCCTGTTTATGTGGTTCTGGGGAGATAACTCAGGACTTCCTTTGGTTAGATACTCTACCAACTAAGCTATGTCTCCAGCTCCAACATAATGTCTTAATCCTATAGAAGGTAGAGTTCCCAATCTGCTATAGTCACCTAAGGCCACTGTCCATATACTTCGTAAACACACAACAATTTATGGCTTTAATTTGTTCCACAAGTATAAAATGTCATGTAACCTCTTCCACATGGAACATGTCACTCAGGGTAACTTGAATTCATGTTCCTGAGGCCTTGGTCACACATATTTGCTCAGGATAAACTATTTCCTTAAAGCAGAGCTGTTACTTTACATTTGCACAGTGAGATTTCACATTGACATGGTGATAACGTATCAGTGGTAACACTGACTGTTTAAGCGTCATTTTAGGCAAAGGCCTGCCATGATTCTGAACCACATTCTCTGTTTGTTCTCTAGACAGTGACCAGACTTGTAGACAGATAAATTCCAGGGCTTTTATCTAGTAGTCAAAAGGATGTGACGTCGAACAAAGAGCTTGATAGTAAGTAGCTATTAAAAGAGACTAAATATAGCTCAAAACGACCTTGGCTCTTGATCTACAACATTCCATCACCTCACAATCACATAGTTCTACTCAGCCGAGGTCAAACAGTCCACAGGCCCCTACAGACTGAGCTTTACGTAGCCATTCAACCTTATGAATTAATCTGAGCCCTAGGACAATCTTGTATATTCACCAAATGCACTTTTATGTGACAAGAGAGATGAGCTTGGCAAAATAACCTTCTGTATTCCCAACATTAAAATCATGGGGTTGTGATGTCAGCAACCGGTCCAGGTCCTGGCTCCACCCCTCCCCCACTTTCTTTTGAGGAAAACGCCTAAAAAGAAAAGAACTGATGATGATCTTACAGTAAGATGAGTTGCATGGGCTCATATATATGTGAATGCTCGGTCATTAGGGAGTGGCACTACTTGAGAGGGATTAGTATGTATGGCCTTGTTGGAGGAAGTATGTCATTAGTGGGTGGGCTTTAAGGTTTCAAGAGCCCAAGCCAGGCCCTATCTCTCTCTTCCTGCTGCTGATTCAGATATAGAAGCGTCAGCTCCTCCAGCACCATGTCTGCCTGTGTGCCACCATGCTCCCAGCCATGATGATAATGGACTAAACCTCTGCAACTGTAAGCCAGCCCCAACTAAATGGTTCTCTTTATGAGAGTTGCCATGGTCATGGTATATCATCGTAGCGATAGGACACTGACAAAGATACCTGGAATGTCTGACACCCCAACACCTGAAACTCTGCTTGCCACTTAAAGTCACAAATAAATGAAAATGTTAGGAACAGACGACTCAGATCTTCCATGACTCAGGATTCCACGGCCACTAAATGAACTCTGAGGAATAATGTCATGTTTCTCCTGCCTTCTGCAGGTATGTAGTATTTACACAGGCTGTGAGTAGCTTACAAAAGCCCTTTGGCTTTGGAGGAAGCTTCTGTTGACTGTGGGTAAGGCTCAGATGAGTTAGCAACTGAGGAATGAAGCTATTTTAAGGCTTCTGATGCCAAGTTTCTTGCTTTGGTTATTAAACACACCCTGTAATTAGGGGAGATGAAAACTTGTTCCTAAAATTTGGCTTGGGATTCACATGCATTCTGCAACAAGCCAAGGCTACTTTCCCTCTGAGGAAAAGCAATATTCATATGCAGAAAAATGATAGATAATTATAAAGTTATCACATCCATATTCACTTACTTATTTCCAACATACTACATGTTGAAAGAATCCCAAACAGTATTTAGTTATTAACCTTTGGATACCAGTGAGATGGGAAATAGCTTGTACCCACTCAAGCTGAAGCATAAGCAAATGTCAGACAACATAATGTTCCATACACCTTTTCTTGTCTGTGGCAGATGCCTATTAATTAATTGGTTGAGTCCACCTTTTCTAATGAGTTTAGATCAAGTCTCTGAATCTCCCTTAACCCAGGAGTGAACAGAACAACTGTCAAGCGACTAGAGATATTATTTCTCATTCCTTCACTAAGATAGTAATTATAAGCATGGAATCTATTTATAAACAATAAAATGTACTTTCAGCCAGCAACAAATGCTAGAGGCATAATTTTAAATGAGGACAGAATCTTTCTGACTTTTCTCTCTGAACCACATTCAGTAGCAAAGCTCAGAGGCTGTTGCTGACCACACCGGCTCTGAGGCAATGCGCCAATGGCTACTGGAGGAGGGCAGTGCGTTGATGGACTCATATGCAAATGCTGTAGGTGGTGCTGAATAAATGGATGAGTGGAGGAGACGGTGAGAATGCTCCTCAGGTAGCATGGCCTGGGCTCCATGCGGCTCTGCGGTCTGAGGGAGGAGACTCAGAGGTCAGCGACCATCTGATGGTCCACAAAAGGACTCTTGGTACTGTGAAATAGTTTAGCGAAATCCTCTATTTTTTGATTCCCCCAATTTCAGCTCAGACAATGGGTCAAAACAATCTCTCTCCTCATTATTCAGTAATTAAACCATGTACACTGATTTGCTCCCACAGTCCATGAAACGTGTCTAACAGAAGGAATCAAACAGCTGGTGGGGAAAAGGAAAAAGAGAATTAGTAAATCAACTTCAAGGTGTGCATGGTGGTGCATGCCTTTGATGCCAGCACTCGAGAGGCAGGAGCAGACAGGTCTGTGTGAGTTCAAGGCCGGTATGGTCTATGTAGCAAGTTCTAGGTCATCCAGGGTTACGTAGAAAGACCCTGTCTCAGAACAAACAAAAACTCCAAGACTACAGTTATTGATTCAGTTGCCCAGGGGTGGCTTCATGTGGAAGATCTGCAACCCTGTGCCTGAATCATTTTCTCCATATGTCATATTGATGGAAAAAGTCATCAAACACAGACCTGGGACCCTAGCTACCAATGAGAGTTCTGCTTTGAAAGCCTTTGAGGAATAAGCTTCACAGTCACAAAACAAACATTTTAATAGTAAACACAGCATAAAAAGCAAGGCAAGTCACATAGCCCCGAAACTAAAAGAACATCCCTAGCCATGACCCAGTTAAAAAATCTCCGGGGCGGTCTGACCAGTGGTCTGTTCTCAGGAGCTCCTGGAACAGCTTAGTTGGTTGTTGGTCACTTTACCTTGACTGCAGACTGGAGATCCCCCCTCCTTTTTTTTTTTTTTTTTTTTTTTGACAGTCTCAAGTAGCATAGGTTGGCCTTCCACATGCTAAGTAGCCAAGGATGTCCCTGAACTTCTGACCCTCCCACCTCTACCTCCTAAGTGCTGGGTTACAGATGTGACCATGCTTGGTTTCTGCAGTGCTGCGATGAATCTCAGGGTTTCTTGCATGCTAGTTACCCACTACATGCTAGTTACATACATCCTTAGCCCCATTGGTGGAATTTTTATTCTGACTGTATCAGAAAATGTACCAATCATTCAAATGGCTTCTTCTCCCCTTTAGTCCTTCCCAGAAAAGTAGGTTAGAGGTAGGGGACTGCGGAGTAGAGAGGCAGCCTGTCCTTCCTTGGCTTATTTCAGGAGACACTATGGAGTCAGCTGGAGTACTTTGTCAGTCACACTCCCTCCACTCCTCTTCTGCTCCCAATTATCCACTGACCAAGGATGCCCCTGCGAGGTAATCCACCAGCAGAACGCTGACCCTGTAAATGAACCACTCCAGAGGACACACGTGGCCCCAGGTGTGGGAAACACCCAGAAACAGAATGACACTAGACCGCTCTATTGCATTCCTTCTCTGCCCAGTGCCCCCAGGCAATGCTGCTTCCATAGCTGCTCTGCCCCTCAGAGGTCTCCATTTCCACCACACCCACTGTCTACAGTGCCAAGTTGCAGCCCATGTGGTCCATTCCAGGGTCTCCTAGCCAGTCCTTCAGCCACAGGTCCATAGCTTCATCCATGTTCTACAGGCCACCAGAGTGAGCTCTGCTCCAAACAGCCTATTTACCTCTTGCCTCTGAGTTAAATCCACTACAGACTCCCTACTTTCCAGAGATATAAACATTCCTGTCTCCTTGGATACTATGCAGCCCCCCCACCCCCGGCAATGTCCTTAGCTGCATAAATCATTCTGCTTAACTTCCAGGTGCCTTCAGCTCTAGGAACATGAAGTCCCCCAGATGCACTGGGATGCTTAGGATGCCCCAGTGACATGTCCACTGCAGACTTCTCAGGTAGTGTGTCCACCAGACCTCGTACATCTCGTGGCACTTGTCCTCACTGTGGCTGTGTGTTCACACATCAGCTGCCTTGTATCCTCAGAGATGCCAGGTGAGTCATGCCAACATCTACTGAATGAGGAATAAAACCACTCACTCCCTCTTCGCTTTTTAAATGGGCTACATTTTACTCTGCTATAATGTGTGAACCATTACAACTTTTCAGAAGGCAGGATATGAAACAAACTTTGTACACAGTAGGTATGTGATGCCTTAGTTTTACAGCAAAAGAAACCAGGTTGCTAGGCAACTGGTGATAAATCTAGCCAACTGCTTTTCTACATCCCAGCTTCTGTCTAGATAATTGCCAGGTTCTTGTGTTTTTATTTCCTATGTTTTCATTTATGAGTTACTTCCCTGTGTTTGCTAATATCTTTGTGGCACTTGTTTGTGAATGGAACACACTTTTAAAAAATGTAAAGCAAAGCATGGTGGTATATAGCTGAAATCCCAGCACCTGGATTTGAAATTTGAAGCCATGCTGGGCTACACAGCTCCACCTTATCTCAGAACAACAACAACAAAGTGTTGAATTGTTCTCTGTGTGTCTGTGGTGTGAGCATGTAAACACTATTTAGATTTCACAATGGGAATTTGGAAGAAGATGGAACCTTGTAAAAAGTCTATTTTTCTTGGAAATTTCTGTTTGGTCTTCAAAGGCTGCCTTTATATGAACTAAATAATGGGCATCTCATAGCCTCAGTTTTGTTCATAGAAGAATAGAAAAGTGTCAATAAATTTAAAATGTGGGTAATTAAAGAAAGGAAGGAAGAAAGAAAGAAGACAAAAAGTATGATACAAAGAAGGTTCATGCTCTTGTGTTACACACTAAGCTTATTCACACACTAGGTCATTTTATCTTGATAGTGCTATGAGGCACTATTATTTCCCCTTTTCTTAAATGGGGAAACTGAGGCACTGATTCCTATAACTAGCAAGTGGCAGAGCTAAGACCTGAGAAACGGGAGTGAGGCTTAAGCAACCACTAGCCTAACTGCTGCCAATTTGCATGCATAAGAAGTGAGCATCACTTAGTGTCTTGCTAGTTTTTTACAAGGCTCAGGAACGCCAAGTAACAACATTATAATCTTTGTCCTAAGGATGCCTATAAGGCAGACTGGAAGCACGCATAGATCCAGCACCCACCTCTTCATCTACCCACCCAAGCACCATCCATCAATCCATCCATCCATCCATGCATCATCTATCCATCTACCTGCCTGTCCACCTACCCAAGTATCTTCTAACCATCCACCCAGGTACCATCCATCCATCCATGCATCCACCCATGCATCAAACACGTGGGAAACACATGTGTGAAGATACAGGTACATGATGGATCTTAGAAACTGCAGAATATCAGAGGGCAAGCTTTACCAAAGGGAGCAAAGTCTCCTTAGCAAACTCCCTTAATGGTATAAATGAATGTGAGATTGAAAACAAGAGGAAGAGAGGTACTAAAAAATGTTTCAAGTGAAGAAAAGAGGCTTAGCCATGCCAGAGGAAAGTAACGAAAGAAGAGCTGATTTAAGAGCAGTAAAATATGCTTGATGCAGAAGAAAAGAACCTCTTTTGTAATCTACTAGACCCAATTGTAATAATGTCAAAAGGCTCTTTATCAGAGATTAGATATGTATTTATTTAGTGAGCTGCTCAACAACTCTTCAGTAAGCCTTATAATGTAAGACTTAAGGAGTCATATTGGTCTATTACTTAATGAGACTCAGTTGCCAATCACTCAGGGACCCTCAACAACAGCCTTCCAAAGCATGTTTGATTCTGTTGGTCCATATCTGATACCATGGCCCATGTCTAGTGTTGGGCTACCCTCCATTCGCACAGCCACGAGCAAGGGAATGTTGCCCCTGATAGGTGAGTGTAAGATCCCACTGAATGACAGAAAGGATCCTGGGTCAGATCAGCTGACCTGCATGTCAACATCAGTTGAAATTATCAATGAATGAAAAGTACAGAATAGACAGCATTTCACACTGTCTTTATCATCTGAAAAATGTACAGACTCTTTACATGGGCAAAATATGCATGCCATAGTCACATTTAGAATTAACTCATCTAGTAACCAGGTCCAGTCAGGTTTATCTCTCAGGAGTCAGAGAACACCAGCTAATGAGTACATTATATATACAAGCAATTATTTATGGGAGGCAAAAGAAGCTCCTAGAGAAATTGTAATTAATTGATCGATTGATTTTGTTTTATGCATATGAGAATTTTGCTTTCATGTGTGAATATCCATCACACATGTGCCTAGAACCAGCATTGGATTCTCTGGAAATGGAGTTATGGGTGGCTGTGAGCCACCATGGGGGTCCTGAGAACTGAACCAGGGTCCTCTACAAGAACAAGTGTTCTGAACTGCTGAGCTGTCTCTCCAGCTCACCTAGAGAATTTTAAAATTTACTTATGGGGCTAAAGAAAACAATTGCAGATGAAGTACAGAAAGCTGCCAAAGTGATGTGTGATGGGTTCTTTTCAATTCTCAGTTACTAAGTCTAGATGCCAAGACAAGGCAAGATGAACTAAGAGGCTGCCTCTGCTTCCTCCTTCAGCCATCAGAGCCAGTGCCACCTAGTCCCACTCTAGCCTGGAACTCAGACTGACAAGAAAACAGAGGCTGTGGCCTCCAGGGCTGAGGCTCCTCTACAATTCTCCAATTCAAGAACTCCCCTTATACAACTTCTGCAGTCTGGGTTCTAAGCAATAATTAGCTAAAATATTAGCTGGTCATGGTGATATAAGTCTTTAATCCTAGAACTCCAGAGGAAGAGGCAAATGGATCTCTGAATTCAGGGCCAGCTTGGTGTACAAAGTAAGGAGTTCTAGGCTAGCCAGGGCTACACAAAGAGACCCTGTTTCAAAACAAAACAAAACAAAACAAATATATAATAAAATTCTATTAATTTTGAATTTGTTGTTTGTGATGTACATGTGGCACACGTGTGAGTGTCAGAGGATAACGTGTAGGAGTCAGTTCTCTCCTTCCACCATTTGGGTTCCAGGGATCAAACCCACATCGTCAGTCTCAGGAGCAAACATCTCTACCCACTGAGCCACCTCACAGACCCGCTTACTTGTTTGTTTGTTTTGTCTTCTCAAGACAAGATTTCTCTGCTGTAACTCTGGCTATCCTGGAACTCACTCTGAAGACCTGGCTGGCCTCGAACTCACAGAGATCCGCCTGCCTCTGGCTCTTGAGCACTGGGATTAAAGGCATGAGCCTCCAGTGTCCGGCTTTTTTTTTTTTTTTTTTTTTTAAACAAAAGAAAACAGCTATCTAGGTTTGGCTCCTAGCATGGTGTGGGAGTTGGGGACAGGGGTCACACTGTCATCTAGAATTCTTTCAAGCTTCTTAAATTAACACTGCTAATTTTCATCTCACTAAACATTCTGGGTGTGTCCTCAATAAGAGAAGTATCTTAAGTATCTCTCTCTCTCTCTCACATACATGCACACGCACACATACACATCATTATGTGCGCATATGATGTGCATGTATGTAGACACATGTATGGAGGTCACAAGACAACTTTGTGGAGCCAGTTCTCTTTATCTTTCTGGGGATTGAACTCGGACAGTTAGACTTGTTTGACAAGAGCTTCTACTGGCTGAGTCATCTTTCTAGCCCCTTACTCTCTCGTTAATAGCTCTAACCCAGTCCTGCTCTGCAGTTAAAAGGAGCCTGAATGGGCACCGCCCACTGAAATACATTCTAAGCCTTAGATCCTATACGCCGTCCTCAGCCCTCGGCACAAAACTGGTACTCGGTGGCGCTCCATGAAGACCTGTGGGCTGAATAAATAACCTCAAAGCAACAGTCTGGAAGTAGGTTGCTGCCGCTCCTGTTCCCTAGTGCATCATCTGTTACTAGGAGAGCTTTCCACAGTGGACTCTGAACACTTTTTCACTTGAAGACAGTGGCTAAAAGGAGTTACCAGGAGGAAGCTCAAGCTATCTCTCCACCAGGAAGTGGTTGACTCATCCCCAAGTATCTGTGAGATCTGTGAGAGAGAACTAAGAATCACCTAGCAAGTTCTTTTACACTGAGAACTCGGAGGGTAGCTTTCATTCCCATAAGCATCATCTCGTTTTTCTAGCACACCTGGGCTGCTGGCACAATATTTATCTTGAGAATTATAGGGATACACAGACAACATTTGGAAATACGTTCAAATATCCACTACAAAAACTCACACTGAAATTTCTCTACTGTAAAGTATCAGGAAGTAGGACCTTTAGGAGGTGTTCAGTCGGGAATGTATTGATCTTCGTGTAGCTTAATGGATGAATGGATGACTGGGTTATCCCAAGAGTGGCCCTGTTATAAAAACTACATTGGCTGTGTATCTTGCATGAGTCCCCCTCCCCATGTGAGGTCTAGCATTACCCTAGGACCCTGTGGTGAGTCCCCACCAGCAAAGGGGGTGGAACAGCCTGGTCTTGAACTTCTGGGAGGTCAGCAACACGAGTTACAATGTTTCCTCTTTTCCTTATGGAGTATCCAGTCTCAGGTTTTTTGTTTTTTTTTAATAGTAAAGAACAGAAGAACACAGGGAGGAGTTGAAGTTGAGTTGAGTTGAGTTGGCCCTGTGTTGTAGTGTCAAAGGCTGCCCACTACCCTGATGCCCCTGAATTAAGCTCTCTTTGACATCTTTGCTTTACACCTGTCCTGCTTGGGTGGCTTTGTGTTTGTTTTTTGGTCGCCTTGACAGAAGCTCAAGTTGTCTGGGAAGAGGAACTTCAATTAAGAAAATGTTTCCATTCAGATCCTCTGTAGGCAAGTCTGAGCGAGCGAGGATGAGCAAGCCAGTAAGCAGCACTCCTTCATGGTTTATACTTCAGTTCTTGCCTCCAGATTCCTGCCCTACTTAGGTTCCTGTCCTACTTGAGTTCCTGCCTTGATTCCCCTTAGGAATGGAATATTACCTGGAAATGTAAAATGAAATAAACTCTTTCTTCCCTAAATTTCTTTTGTTTGATTATGGCATTTTGTCACAGCAATAGGAACCATAACTGGGACACAACCCTCTTCTGAGCCATCTCCACCCACAGCATATGAACAAAGACCCCTGTGTGGATAAGCATTGCCAAGCACTTCTCATCATCAGCTCTTCTACATCGTGTACGTGGGGTGGATCACATAGGTTATGCATGTAACTATGGAGGCTTTTATGACATGAAGCAACTGGTGAAGAGATAGCTCAGTGGTTAAGAACACACTGGCTACTCTGTGGAATGCCCACACAGTGGCTCACAGCCACCTGTAGCTCCTGTTCTAGGGGATCTGATGTCCTCTTCTGACTTGTGCAGGGACCAGGGCGAACAGACAAAACATTCATACAATAAAAACTATATATATATATATTATTTATAAATTATATATATATATATATATATATATATATATATATAGCAAACTGTCCTTAGATGCTAAATGATAGGGAGAGAATTTGGGCCAGCCACTGTCACCCTCAAGCTTCTTGGCGGTGGCTTGAATGAAAAACATTCTCCATAAGGTGACATATTTGAACATTCGGCCCTCGGTTTGTGGTGCTGTTGGGAAGGTTGTGGAGCAGTTAAGACACGGAACCTTGCTGGAAGAAGGGGGAAGGGTTTGAGGATGTATAGCCTTGCCTCACTGTTTTGTGTGATCACTCAGCTGCCTTTTCTAGGTGACTGATGCCTTGTTTCCCCAACCATCATGAGCTTTCCCTCTGCAACTGTAAGCCCAAAGCAAACCAGTTCTTCTTTAAGTTGCTTCCAGTCATGGCATTTTATCATAGGAACAGAAAAATAACCAATACACCTCTCACCTTTATTCCAAGTTGCTTTCCTATTAAAATTGATTCCTAGCAGATTCAGCCTTCCGAGAGACCATGTTAGAGTCCTTACTACACCCCTAGATCACTGCCTAGCCTGCTTCCATGCCCCCTTTTTTTCTCACTTTTCTCATTCATTTCTTACTGTTCTCATCCATGTCCGCTCATCTTTCACAAATGATTTTTCTAAGTAGCTGAGAGTTTTTTTTTAAGTTAATCTGTTATCATTAACATCATCATCATCATTATTATTATTATAGTGGTTTTGTGTGTGTGTGTGTGTGTGTGTGTGTGTGTGTGTGTGTGTGTAGGCACATGTGTGGTGTATTTGTATTTGTGTAGGCCAGAAGACAACTTTTGGGGGTCAGTAGTCTCTTTCTACCTAGAGGCAAGACCTCTCTTCCTGTTTCTGCCATGTGATGTGTTCCAGGCTAGCTAGCCTGTGAGATTTGGGGCCACTCTTCTGGATTCCACATCCCATCTCCTTGTAGGAGTACTGGGATTGCGGATGACTACCACCACATGCAGCACTCCCCCCTCCCCAAGTTTAGGGGACCAAACTCAGGCTGTCAGGTTTGCATGTAAGCACTTTGACTGGCTGGTCATCTTATAGGCCCATTGCTGAAGTTTTGCTGATTTTGCTTTTTGTTTTTGGCATCAACCAGTTCTCTGGTTTTCTGTGAACACTAACCAGGTGTCCAACGATTCAATCCTGACACTGTCTACTGTGAGTCAGTGCCCTTTCCCACAAGTTACAGGGCTCCGTCACTCAAGACTCTGCCTATTCTGGCACCCAGTCCAGAGACCTGGGCCACCTGTACTTCCATCAGACCAGTTACAAATCAGAGGTTCCCATGACTCCATCTTCGTATTTATTTGATAGCTACCTAGAGGAATTCACGGAACTTCAAAAGTTATTACTGGCTTATTTTGAATGATACATTTAGAAACAGTCCAGTGGAAGGAATGTCCAGGGCAAGGCACAGGGCATAGGACAAACGTGACGTCTGTATCCTTCCTGGCACCTCACCCTCCAGAGCTTCCACAAGCTTGGCAACTCCAAAGCTCATTAAATTCGCAGTTTAGGAGCCTGTCAGAGCGTAATCTCCAGCCCTACCCGCTTTCCTTTAGGTGGGTGGATGAGGTTAGAAATTCCAACTCTCTAACCCTCTAATCTAGGCATTAGGTCCTTCACACTGGGCGCCGCCCTGAGGCTATCTAGATTTCAAAGCAACTTCATTAGCTTAAACTATTAGCCTAAGCTATTATCAAAGGGACTCATTATGAATAACAAAAGACACTTCCTGCCACTTTGGAAACTCCTCAAGTACTGAGAAGCTGCCCTGACCTCCAGGACAAAGGAGTTTAAACTTCTCAGAGGTTGGTAAACCTCCAATCTCCAGTCTTGTCTCAGTTTCACTTTGGTCCAGGCCTCCACACCTGTGCCTTTCACTGATCAGAAGCGTCTCACAACATTAAGCCATTCCGCAGGACTTCCTATTTTCAGAGATGAACCTCAGGGATGTACTGCTTCAACCCTCTCATTAAACCATTGGCTGGAGAGGGAAGTGGCAGTTTTCACAGGCACTAGCAACAGGAACACAAGCAGAATGAGCTAACAGGACTACTTAGGTAATTTAAAACAACAAGCCCTTAAGGGTCCTACAAGCACACAAAGACACAAAGCCTTACGCTTGGAACAATGGGATGGCAGTCTCTGTAAGAGGTGGGAATGGCAAGGGACATTCTATCTATCTTTGAGAGAATTAAAAACACGATCTAATGCCTGGCTGGTGGTTTAGGCATTTGGGAAGTCTGGACAGTTGGTGGTCTCAGCAGCCAGGGCCTCAGAAGCAGGAAGACGGTAGCCTATCTGGGAGGCTGAGACTCACTGAAAGACATGCTCCTGACAGCCTGTCCCAGTGGTGAGACTGTCACCTCCACAATAAGTTCCTTTGATTTGTGCTTTGGGGAGTTTTATTCATGCAACTAAGGATACTTTAAGGCCATGAGTTCAAACTTCGTTTATATTGCCCTTCTGGGAGGAAGTGGAGACTTAAGGTAGTTAATGATCCAATTACATAAATATTTCTTTTGCCATCACTGCTTGTAGCGCTTCAGTGCACCACATAAACTGGATGTGGTGATGTGCATCTGTAATCCTAGCATTTGGGAGGCGGAGGCAGGAGGATCAGAACTTCAGAGACATCCTCTACCACATAGCAAGTTTGAGGCCATTTTAGGCTATATGAGACCTTGAAAAGAAAAAAAAAAAACAACCTAGAAGGAACAGTTTAGACAATAGTACTTAGAAAAGAGGCTGGCGGTGCTCTATGGGGCCTGTCAGACCCACATAAGCTGACAGATGCCATATCTTCTTCCTCCCAACCCCAAACTCTGAGCTATGGGGAACTAACCTTTAGTGAGCACGCACATGCAAGGACCTAGGGCTTTGTCGGTGATGTGTGCTGTTCACAAGGTGGGGCCTATCACTCCTCTTTCCCAGTTAAGGAATAGGAGACTCAGAAATAACCAGGCTAAAAAGAAGAAAAGAAGAAAGTCCCCAAGCAACTGAGCCTCCTTGTAATCTGTTCCTGTCTTCCTTTCTCCTAGTTTCTAAAGAAAAAAAAAAAAAAATCAGAACTGTGCTTTCCTGACCTCTGTGCTATTTTGTGCAATAACTTGGTGTCTCTTTCTTCTTATACCTCGAGGGACACTATCCTTCCACTAGGATAGACAGCTTACCACCTGGCTGCTTCTGTCACCCTCTCCCCAGTTTCTGCCTAGCATCAGTGCCCAAGGGGTCTTCAAGTTCCTCCCAGTCCTCCGTAGCCATAAGAGCAGCTCTCTTGGGAGTGTGGAAGGTCTAGAGAGCACCAATCATCTCCAAGGCCCATCTCCAAGGCTCTTACTCTAATTTCAGAGGCTAAATTGATTTCCATTTACAGGGAAATGGAGACACTCCCTCTAAAACTGTTCACTCTGATCTGGGTCTCCAGCTTCCCAGAAATAAGACATAGCAGGTGGCTGAGATAGGGGAATTTTATAACAGAAGACCAATAAACTCCCAAGACTTAGTATAATATAAGCAAAATGACAGTGCAAACCCTCTGTAGGCCAGGAAGGCTGCAGAGCTGAACCACATGCAACACTAAGAAAGCTCGCGCAGGTTAAATCCTGTGTAGTAAGACCACCCTCAGCTCACCCGCGGATACGCTCTCATGACCGCTGTGGAAAGGAAGGCTATGGACTTTGTCATTCCCTCTCCTCCCACTCCTGACGCTGGCCAACGTAGCTTATTCTTCCTCGGGTCCCAGTCCAACTACTTTGAGGGAAATTTGTAAGAAAGCAATTCCACCCTACAAAACGTATTCTAAACACTCAAGGACGATGGGCTCCAACTTGTAGCAGATTGTTGTGGCCCCATCTAACTGCACCGTGAGCTCATTCTGTCTTACAGAGGAACATATTTTTACCAAGGAATACTTACACCACTGAGGAGAAAAGAGTGTTAGAAAAAGAATAACGCCGCAAAGCTGTGGTTTATACATGAAATCAAAACAAACTCACAGTGTTTATCCTACCCTTCTGGGAGGAAGTGGAGACGTGCGCTAGTTAACAATCCAATCATGTAAATGTTTGCATTGCCATTACTGCTCTCCAAGCTTCAAGCAGGTCTGTCTGTGGAAAAAGAAGGCTGAGAGACCACAGAGACCAGTGATTCTTCTTCTGCCAACCTGCTGCTGGGCGTGGCCTTGCTCCGTCAACTCTGAAGGCTCAGCGGCCCTCAGACCTGCCCTTGTTTTGAGAATCTCTATGCCAACATTCAGTAGGGAGGAAACTCTCGCCTTCACTGACCTCTGAGCTGTCCCTGTACACAGGGGGTACCCTGCCTTCAGTACCTTCCTTTCCCTTCCACACCCTCTGGTTTCAGAGTCCTGGGAAACCACCCTGTTGTTTCTCTTGCAAAGCTCTTATGTTTTGTTGCTGTTCCCATTTTTCCCCCCGCAAAGTCCTGGCAGAATCTTTTACTCTAGGGATCCACGCTAGGCTGAAAGTGAGTGGTGGCTCCATTCATTTTTACATCTGTTATGTTTATTTGATTGTTCTTTGCCCCTTCTCAACAAGCAATGCATCAACTCCAACAGAGTAGTGGTGAGAATTAAACTTGCACATTTTAAGATCTATCCCTCCCTCCCTCCCTACTTCTCTCCCTCTTTCTCTCCCCTTGTCCCTCCCTCCTTTACAGACAGGATCCCTAGGCTGGCTTCTCTATGTAGCCAAGGATGACCTTGAACTCCTGATCCTCTGGCCTCCACTAGGCTTGCCCCACAGGCCTAGTTTGTGCAATGCTGGTGACC
Organism: Cricetomys ansorgei; assembly: GCA_026225945.1. Classification (NCBI taxonomy): domain Eukaryota; kingdom Metazoa; phylum Chordata; class Mammalia; order Rodentia; family Nesomyidae; genus Cricetomys; species Cricetomys ansorgei. The sequence continues at coordinate 8,073,481 of JAMJFZ010001100.1, read as the reverse complement.
AAACCTACGGCCTATGGAATGCTAAGCAAACTCTACAACGCAGCTGTATCTCCAGGTCCCTTACCTCTCAAGTTGGGCTCTTCCAAAACCTTTGCAGTTAACTGGGTTTTATCTAACCCTTGAAACCCCAGCTTATGGAGATCATATTATGTGTACACAATGCTTAGAGGTAAATATTCTTCTTTCCCTTTTAATAGAAGATTCGGCCACTGAGGCCAAATAAATAATTTGCAAAAGTTCACAGAAAAGTAGTTGCACTGGAAATCTACTCAAGAAGGTGAGTTTGTTGTGCACAGACTTCAGGTTCAATCGGATGTGGTGTCCGTTTAAACTGTTTCCCCCGTTGGGGGCTGGTGAACTGAAGAAATTTGTTGACCTTATTTCCCTTTCAGTAAAGTAGAGATGGGGCATTCTTTGAAAGATTGAGCAGGTAGGAGACGTGGAGAAAAGCGAGATCGGTCTCCAGCCCTTGATAACTTTCAGTGCTCCTAGGCACCCCACCCTGTAGGCAGTGGGGTCCTTCTAACGCTTCCAGTTCACTATGAGGACCCAAGAACATCGGTTTAAGACAATCTTCCCAGGGATGCCCATCTGCATCAACGCGGCACATTGAACTGAAAGGTCCACCTGCACATAGTGCTTTCCGTGTTAGGTTACTAGCATGTTCTGCTTCTAGATCTGGGACTCCTACCTGGGAGCCCTCTCCTTACCATGGCATCGTAGCGTAGGATGTTCATGAAGTGTGCCACCTCGAGGCCTTTGTAAACGGTGAACCAGATGGTGCCCTGGTACTGGTCGCCGGCATCCAGCAGCAGCACATTGGGTTCCTCCCGGCGGATCTGTTGCACCTTGGTGAAGAGCCGCGCCACGCCGCCCACGCACAGGCTGGCGTTGAGGCATTTGGTGGAGTCGCCGCTGGTCTGCTCCAGCCGGCTGTGCACGTCGTTGGTATGGAGGATCGTGAGCTCCCAGGCTCCCGCTGCGGGCCACAGCGGCAGCAGCGCGCTCAGCGCGAGGAGCAGCCACCTGAGCGCGGGAGCGGCTGCGGGACGCATGGCCGGCTGGAGCGTGCTGAGCGGGCGGACTAGCCTGGAGCCCGACGGGTCCCTGGGGCCTCCGCTAGGCTGCAGGGCGGAGCGGGGAGAGGCGGGGCCAGACGCGCCTCCTCCAGTCCCCGCCGCCCGGCGGCAGGCGCTCTCCCAGAGTCACCCGATCCGACCCTGGCACCCCAGACACCCGGGAGCGTCTGGCCTGGCACACTCGGCCCGCAGGAACAGAGGGGAGGTTGTTCGCTCGGTGAGCGGGCACCTCGGAGAGCCTGGGTGCCGCAGTCGGTGGTGTCGGTGACAGCTGCAGGAGTCGCCCCTCCGATCCTTACCTTTCCCAGGATTTCTCTAGAAGAGTGTGCGCGCGGCTTGTGTTGCCTTGTGGCTTGTAGCGGAAAAAGAAGAGAGAGGGGGTGGAAAGGAAGACGAACGTGGAAGAGAGAAGAATCTAGAGCCCGCCCAGGAGGAGCGCTCCACAGTGGCCGCGATTGTACCAGAACACAGCCGGCCGAGATGCTGGTTTGAGGGTGCAACCGGTCCACGTTGCTCTGATCTGGAATCCCAGAAGTCAAGCAATCTTTGGGATTCAGCCTTTCGTTTATCTGCGTAAAAACCTTAGTGACAAAACCGCGCTGGCGTGCGGCCAGCTCCGAAACCTAACGTGGATCCTAGGGGTAAACAAACCCCTCACAGCTGCAGCTCCTTGCTTTTCTATCCTTTTTCCCCTTGTCTTCTAATTTTTGAGGTTTTTGAGTATGTAGTGTGGGCGTGTCAATGCAATTCTTTTAGCAGAAATAGTGGGAATCCGTATTTGTTGTTAACAAATTATCGTCATCGAATGTAAAGTACTGCACGATTTCCCTGTCTAGTGGATTAATTCCTGTAGTTGAATGAAATATAATCAATAAGCTAGCAGCTTTGGGAAAGAATTAGTTTGGTTCCTGTGTGTTCTAAATATTATATAGATGATACCTAATCTCCCCCACACACCTCCAGAGGGCGCCAGGCCAGTCTGTTTTACACACACACACACACACACTATCTTCACATTGGACCATGCTGGTCATCTTAGCACTCAGGAGGAGGTGTCAGGAGAGTTGAAAGTACATGAACAGTCTGGGCTACATAACAAGACCCTATCTCACCCACAACTGAGTTGTTTTTCAGTTGCACTAAAATAAACACCATAGAAATATACATGACGTTCATACTCACTTATTGTTCTAAGCACACAGTCTAGTGGCAGTAAGGATATTTATCACCATTTGTTTTCCAGAACTTTTTCATCTTCCTAAGATGATATTCTAAACTCATTAAACAGTGACATGGTGGCTAACACCTGTAATTACAATACATGGGGGGAGTTCAGGCAGGAAAACTGTCTGGGCCACATAGTGAGTTCATGAGCTGTGTAATGAATCCTTGTCTCAAAAAAACCCAACCAATCAAACAGACCAAAACAGTGACTCTCCATTTCCTTCCTGTCCAGCTCCTGGCAATCAACATTCTATTACCAGTTTGTATGTATTTGATCATCCTAAGCACCTTATATTTGTCCTTTTCTGTCTGGTTTGTTTCACTTGGCCCAGTGTCTTCAAGACTCAGTATGTTGGCTTTTCCTTCCTTTCAAAAGCCAAGTAACATTTCACTTTAGGTGTATATTTGAGCACCCATGTTCAAAGCAGCTTATTCATAAGAGGTGAAAGCAGGAACAGACCAGAGTCCAAGGCTGATGACATGGCTTTGAGGCAGTCAACTAAAAAACAACTTAGTTGGGAGATGAAATAAAGACCTGCTATGTTGTCCATTCACACATGCAATGAACTGATTCTGCAATGAACATCTCCACTAATGCCATTCCCTTTTTCTTTTGTTTATTTTACATGATAGTCACCTCAAGCCTTAAGGCTTAAGAGGGTATCTCATGGTCATTCTATTTGCATTTCCTGTTGGTTAGCAACATTGAACATCTTCTTAAGAGTTTGTTGACCATTTGTATCCATTCTTGTAGGCATTTATTTAATAAATTTCATTACATTTATTTATTCATTTTGTCTGTATATGTGTGTGCATATGGCACACATGTAAAGGTCAGAAGACAATTTTCAGGGCAGATTCTCAGATTCTCCCACAATGTGACTCCTGCTGATCAAACTCAGGTCACGAGGCTCTCAAGTGCCTTTCCCCATTGAGCTATTTTGATGGCCTTCTTCTGTTTATGTCCTTTGCATTTGTTTCAATTGAGTTGTAGGAATTCCTTTCCTCTTCTTGGACAAGGTTTCATGCAGTTCAAGATGGCCTCCAGCTCACTGTATAGCCAAGTATGTCCTTGAACTCTGGTCCTCTTGTATCCATCTTTCCAGTGCTGAGAATAAAAGCATGTGTCACCGTGCAGTTTACACAATGCTGGAGATGGAACCCAGGGCTTCCTGTATGCTAGGCAATGACCCTACAAGCTGAGTTACATCCTCAGCACTGTAGGAATTCAGTATATGCAGATATGTAATTTGAAGACATTATTGTAATTCAGTGGTGTGTCATCCTGAAGGAAAAGAGAGCATCAGCATGTCCCTGAAACATCCCTTTTCATTCCAAAGACTCCTATCAACTCCAGGAAACAATGAAAGAGGTTAGAGAGACTAGAACATTTTAATAAGGGCTATCTGGAGGACCACTGACTCTGAGCACTGGGATCGGGGCAAACTAGTGTTATCTAGAAGAGAACCTGCTTCCTGCATGTATACTAAGTCAGATATCTTGTGCTGAGTAGTCTAACTTATAAAACTCTTGTCCCTATAATAAGCAGGGTGGAGCCAATCACTACAAAGATAAGACTGGCTCACTGTTCACCAGACAGTGAGAGTGTGCCCTTGGTCCAGCTGGCTACCACAAGACCGTCACAGCCCATAAAGCCTGCTGGAACTCTTATGTAATTTTCTATCTGGCCCCTTGTCTCAGGATGCTGCTTACCTGCTTTTCAGCCATGATTCATATTAGGTTTTAGTGATCTTTACATCTTCAGGTGTTTTCTTTTCTTTCCACAACCTACTTCCACACTGCTCTGGCATGGGTGTGTTGTGGAGGCTACAAATACCCTGCTTTTCCATTGCTGAAACACAACAGTGCCAATACGCAGATGCTCCTATTAAATTATTTATATTTGTTAGCTCTGGTGATTAAAACTATGACATTGTGCATTCTCAACTTGGGCTCAACCACTAATCTGCATTTCAACTCCAACTGGTTCAGTTTTGTAGAAGTCTGATTCTGATTTACCCCCCCCCCCTTTTCCTAAATGTGCTTTTGGTGTCGCATCCAAGAAATTATTGCTAAGGAGCTTCTGAGATGGCTCAGCAGTTAAGAGTTCTTGCTGCTTTTCTAGTGGATCTGGGTTCAGTTCTTAGTGCCCACATTTGGTGACTCACAACCCACCTGTAACTCCATTTCCAGGGGATCTGATGATTTATTCTGGCCTCTTCAGATACCTGTATACATGCACTGTAAATGCACACAGTCAAATGTACATACACATATGTAAATTTAATTAAACAAATAAATCTTTTTTTAAAAAATTGCCAAATACAATGCCAGAATAAGACCATCCTCTTACATTTTCTTCTAAATGTTCTATTTCTTTGGATTTTATACTTAGGCCTACAATCTATTTTAAGCTAGTTTTTAATATGACATAAGGCAAAAATTCATGATTTATTATTTTGCATATGGCTGTTCTTTTTTCCAGGTTCTATTTGTTGGAATGGCATCTCTTGGCAATCCTACTTTAAGATATAGGGTTTGAGGCTTAGAGAATGTCAATGCCTACATAAGAAAGACCCTGCAGATTAGGACTAGCAAAGCCTGGGGCTAGACAAAGCACCCAGTTTTGTAATACCCTCTTAGGTTCAGCCCTTGTTCCCCTCATTTCAGATTTGCCAGAAGCTGAGGTCTGTTGTTTGTTTTCCTTTGCTTGCTTGTTTTACTGTTTTTGTTTGTTTGTTTGATTGGTTGATTTTATTTTATTTTTTATTTTTTTGAGACAGGGTTTCTCCATTGTAACTCTGGCTGTCTTGGAACTCATTCTGTAGACCAGGCTGGCATGGAACCCACAGATCAGCTAGCCTCTGCCTCCCAAATGCTGGGATTAAAGGCCCGCCCACCACTGCCCAGCTTTGTTTTACTGTTTTTTTAAAAGAAGAGAAAAACAAAGAAAACCCCCACATTTAACAGAAGAGTTGCAGACAGTAAAGCTGCCTTCAATCCTCCCTTGCGTGTATGTGTGTGTGTGTGTGGGGGGGGTGCGTATGTGGGTATGCTTGGAGGTTGATGTCATGCCCAACCTTTATGTGGGGACTGAAGATTGAACTCAGGTCCTCATGTCCAGGCAGCAAGAACTTTACTGATTGAGCCCTCTTCCCAGCTCTCAGTTTATATAATATGAGTGCAAAGCTATTAACTATACTTCTAACTTTTATTCGGATTTCACTAGCCATCCCCATAACCTCCTTTTTCTGTTCCAGGATGCAATCCAATGTTGTATTCAGTTTGCTAATGTCCTTAGTCTCCTCTAACCTGTGATACTTTCTCAGCTTTCTTTGTCATATATTGTTTTATATTATGTCTTATATTTCAACATGAAAACATTTTTAAAAATTACATTTAGTGTGTGTGTGTGTGTGTGTGTGTGTTTAGGAAGACAACTTGTAGATGCAGAAGCCTGGAAGCCCCAAGGCAGGAGTTTCAGAAAGTATTATGGTGGCCTAGTTTCAAATATATAGGTGACTGGTGAATTGGCTCACCTTACTCCATCAGTAAACTTCCAGCCAGGCAGGCATGAAGACCTGAGCGCACATCTCCATATGCGCATATCTTCTTCCTTTTTACCATCGGGGTCCCAGATCATCAGGCTTGATTGCCGCCAAAGTCACCTTGACTCAGTGAACCTTAAGTTGACATTTTTGAAGAGTACCGGTACTTGTACACTTTCCCTGAATTTGAGCTTGTCTGAGGTTACCTCACGGTTAGACTGAAACAGGACAGTTTTAACACCACAAAGAGGAAGATGCCTTCTGATTGCAGCACGTCTTGAGGTCCATTGTACTAATGTAACATCGCTGATCCCTCCGTGTGTGCACATTCTTGTGTGTGTTGGGCAAAGACTGATGGAAGATGTCTTCCTCAATCACTGTATGAGTTATTTTTTTGATAGAGATCTCTTACTGAACTCAAAGCTTGCTGATTAGGCTGGCTGGCTATCCAGTAAGCCAGAGGGATCTTCCTGTCTCCATCCCCAGTACTGGGATTACAGGTATACAATTGAACAGCCTTTAAAATCTGGGTGGAGATATATACTCAGGTCTTCATGCCTGCCTGGCCGGAAGTTTACTGATGGAGTAAAATGAGTCAACTCACCAGTCACCTATATATTTGAAACTAGGCCACCATAATACTTTCTGAAACTCCTGCCTTGGGGCTTTCAGGCTTCTGCATTCAGGTCATCCCTAAGCTATCTCTTTGCATGCAGATCTAAAAAGACCTTTGTTTACTTATTGGATCAGGTTCAAGTTTGCTAACCTGGCCTTTAAAAGCTTTACCCTACCCAGCCAGGTTTACCTTCCATGGACCTTCCAGAAGTCCTTCTCTCCAAGCTACTCCTGCCTGCCTCAAGTCAAGCCCCAGGCTGCCTTTCTGTTTTCCTTCAAGTCAACAGGAAATGTCTGTACTGCCCCAGACAGCAGTGACTGTCTCTTCTTTAAATTCCCAGTCTTGTCCCACAATTTCACTTTAATGTGGTCTTTCCTTTTGCCAGGTATTTAAAATATCCTTTGTCTTCCCTCCAAGCCACACAGACAGATCTAGAGCCCTCACCTGTAGTCTTTTTTAGAGGACTCAAGGGACCCTCTGAGAGCAGACAGTGCTGTCAATGAATGAAGCTGTGTGTGCAAGAGCCCAGGACTCAGATTTCCCACGTCAAGTAAACAAAATATTTGCGGTACATTTTTACATGGCAGGTAGCTCAACCTACAACTTATGGCTTGATTTATTGCTCATTGATTGGTTAGACTTAACCAACGAATGAACAGTATATTAATAAAGTAAATCATGAATTGGCAAGTGTTTAATGTCAACAATCATTACACTGGTAATAGCACAAATATTTGAATTCTAGCATTTGATTTTTTTAAAAGTCAAAGTCAGGCTAGTATGAGCCAGGTAAATGTCCCTGTTCAGGGCAGCTTGTTGCCACTAAAGACCGTGGTGATACCTGGGATTCATGCTACTGTCACACAAACTGGACTTAATTGTCTTTTATTTGTTTTTGGTTTTGTGAGGACACAGATCTGGGAGGGTGGAACAGGGATAATTGGGAAGAGGGTGTTATCATGTTATTGAGATATATTATATGAAACTCAAATTATTAATAAAAGTATTATAAAAACAACCCAAAGTCTTTTGTAGTTTAGGCTGGTCTCAGGCTCCTGATGTATCTGAGGATGACCTTGAACTCTTGATCTGCTTGCCTCTACCTCCCAACTGCTGGGATTATAGACATGTCCTGAATCTTTGGCCTATGATTTCTTTAACTAATTACTGTTAATTTTAACACTGAGGTATTGAATATAAACCCTCATGCATACTAGGCAAGCTCTCTACCAGTGAATGGCACCTACCTGAGTTCTCTTCTAGTACTTGAAAACCATTATATGATTCAGCAAAATCTCATTTACATACCAAGGAACAACACATGTAATATTAAAGCTAAAGGAGGTTTCAATTTAATGGGTGCAGCTTTAATTTAATGCTGATGATGTATAATTTATGTGTGTGTGTGCTTGCCTGTGCATGCCTGCCTGGAAGCCATAGGTCAGTGTTCAGTGTCTTCTATCACTCTCCCCCTAGTTTTTGAGGCAGGGTCTCACACCAAGAGCTCCCTATTTCAGGTAGACAGACTGGTCATTGAATCCCCACGATGTACCTGTTATCCCAGATGACTTTTACATGGATCCTGGATACCAGATCTCAGATTCTTGTGTTCAAACATTTTACCCACTCAACATCTCCTCAGCTCCAAAGACAACAAACTCTAAAAGCAGATCACAGATTTACACACACACACACACACACACACACACACCCCACACAAAGGTGGATTCTGTCCTGCTAGGAGCACACACCAGAATGTAGGTGGATTCATGACCTAATTACAGATTAGGTCATTTATATTAAAACAAGCAGCGAGTGGCTCAGAGCACAAGCTTGTGAGACTGCCTCAGCCCACTGGCTTTGACTTTGCAAGAGCACCAGCTATTCTGGCCGAAGGCTGAGTTGTTTTAAGAGCCTTCTCAGGGAAACTGTGAGCTGTCAGGCTGTGCTGTTTCCCACACCCACACCCCCCCATTTCCAGCTCAGAGGTTTTGAAGGTTTTCCATGCAACGTTCCTTTCTGCAGTCGGAGGAAGCCTTTCAGAATACTGCTTTAAGGGAATAAGTAAAACAAATTGTATTACAAAAGAAACTAGAGCGAAGTACTGTTATCAAAAATAATCAAAATGTTGTCAAAACATTTTGAAAATTCATGACACACATTTACTACATGATTATACATGTATTCTTTGTTATTGTAAATAGAAACGCTTTTATCATGTTGGCAAAGTGAGCTAATCTCATGTTTGAAGGCCTTGGCATAAATGCAGCAGTTGCCTATCTGGAAATCAGAGAACTGAACTATGGCCACACACAGGTCATGTTGGAATTGATTTTGATGCTTTTTCCTCAGTGTGACCAGAAGCCTCCACAACCGCATTTTGTACAATGTCGTTCAGATGGATTGAAGTGTCTGCAGCTTAATTTACAGAGTGAATATGGGCCTACTTCTCGCAAGGAACAGCACATTTGGGTTGAAGGTATAGCTCAGCGGTAGAATGCTCACCCTGGAGATGTGCTCCAGGGCTGAAAAGACACCACACTTTTTTAAAAACGAAATTTCAATTCTAAACATGTTTTGTCTAAATATCAACAACTCAGTCTTTTGTTAGTGTGGTGGCATGAAGGTATCGCTCAAAATTCATGTGTTAACAGTACAACCTCTGACGCAACATTGAGCCTTGGGGAACTGTAGAGGTCATGAGAACTCCACCATGGTGAATGAATTAGTGCCATTCTAGAAAGGCACAATAGAAGCTATTTTGGCTTCATTCTGCTTTTTAGTGCCTCCTTCTGTGTGAGGGTACACTGTCTCTCTCCTCTATACAGTAGCAGGTACCATCTTAGAAGCAAAGACTGCGCCCTTATCAAACACCAAACCTGTCTATGCCTTGGATGGATTCTCCATCTTCCAGAATTACAAGAAATGAGATTTTGTTCTCTATAAATTATTCAGTCTCTTGTATTTTGTTATAGCTACACAAATTGACTAAGACAGCGAGGTTATTGTTTTCAACATAGTTTATTAGTGTTCTTTCCTTATTTTTTTCTTCCTATAAACAATGTAGGACAGGCAACTATGTCTTGTATAACAGTTTTCCAGTATAATATTGACTAGAAGTGATTGATAGCAGGTCTTGTTATGTTGTCCCCAAGATTGGGTGGAAAGGATTAATTAGTTTCATTGTGAAGTGTAATGTTTTCTGTGGGTTACTTGTATGTATCTTTATAAGATTAAAAAAATCCCTTCTTTTTTTTTTTCAGCATTTTGGAAGGTTTTGATAGTATCAATTTTTTCTTTTCATGTGTATGTGTATAGTGTGTGTGTGTATGTGTGTGTGTCTGTCTGTCTGTCTTTCTCTCTAGATTTCTCCTTCATAGACAGGAGTTACAAATTGCATTTACCTTCGGGCCACTCCCTTACCCTCTAAGGAAGAGTTGTTAGGCTGTAGGTATCTTTACAGTGTCTCTCGTGTTTGTTCTTATGTCATTGTGTTAATAATTATCAACATTCAAATTCTCATCTGCAGACAAAGATGTTTGCTCTATAATACCCTATTGTGTGTGTGTGTGTGTGTGTGTGTGTGTGTGTATGTGTGGACATACTTGTGGGTGCATGAGCAGAAAGAAGATGATTGTGAACTCTGACTTGGTTATTGGGACCTGAACTTGGGTCCTGTGCAAGAGCAGTACTCACTCTTACATGTTGAGCCATTTTGCAAACATCTGTACCTATGTTATGTATATATGTTTATATAGCAAACCTTTTCTTCCTTGACACAGAGACTTATTGTATAACCTAGACTGGCCTTAAAGTCAAGGGTTTCCTGCTTCAACCCGAGGGCTGGGATTACAAGTGTGTGTCACCATATCTGGCTACATACTTTCAACTATAGGAAATATGGGACGAGGCAAGCCTTGTGGTTGCCACTTCCCTCTCATTGTTTAATTCTCACGGTAGTCTTTTCAAAGGTATGGAGAGAAACACTTCATCAAATCTGGTAGAACCTGACCTGTCTGCTTGCTGATCCCTAGCAACTCAATATGAAAACCATTGTCCTCTCATCTGACTGGGGGCCGGCATCGATTAGAAGGGACATAGCTTTGAGATCTTGGGCAAGACCTTTCCTTAGCTTGTGTGAGAAGAACAAGTGTTCTTACAAAGTTGCAAAACGGGTTTGTGATGCAGTTATCTCCCATGAAGAGCAGAGAGCTGGCTTCCTTCAAGGACAGTGGGGAGCTGGGTAGACTGACATCCTGGTCCTTAGAATATTGATCAGACAGGTGCAGAAGTAGTGATAGACAGTTACTGAGACCAAGAAACGTTTTTGTGGGGAGAGATCCAGCCTTCTCTTCTTCAATCCCATTGCAGGATCAGACATTGCCATGCCTGAGTTACTCTCTTTCTTTTGCAGAATAATATATTCAGCTCTTCAAGGGCAGCTAATACCCACTAGTTATTTGTATGTGCCTGGTACTATGTACCAAGTACATCTCATTTAACAATCTCAACTGCCTATGAATTAAAAGCTATTTAGTTAATAACTATTTAGTAAATAACTAAAAGTTGTTATTTCTGCTTTGTGGAAGGGGCAACTGAAGATTTGAGTTTCTGTGTGTGTTGTCCAAGACCCTGCTGTTGGTAGCCAAAGGAATCACAGCACTCAGTTTATAACCTTTGAGACAAGTTCTCTAGGCTTCTACTTGTTTCAACAGAATTGAAGAGACATTCCTTAGCTGAGAGGCATTCAGTCTGGCAAGCTTTAAAGTGGGTCAGAAATAATCCCATTTTCATGAGAAGTATTAGTACAAGATTAACCTGGTTTTATCGTCTCAGGTCTAAACCCTCAAACCCTCAACCTGCCCCAGACTCAAACTCCAGAGAGCAACATTTCCATTTTGCCTATCAACCCAAGCCTTCAAAGGACACAGAAATGTCATCCAGCACTCACTAGAAAATCTGCTTTGAAGTAACAACTTTACTGAGATGACATTCACAAGCTCCCCAAACCCTTACCTTTTAAAAGCATACTGTCCAATCATTTTTTAGTAGCTGCAAAGCTGTACAACCACCACGAAGTCAATCCCACAGCGTTTTCATGACTCCAAACACTCCCCAGGCTGCCACTTACCATCGGGATCATTTCTTCTTGGTTATTTCAAACAATGCTGCTATGAATTAGCCAGCGGAGGTCTCTGTGTGGACATGTGTTTTCAGTTCTGTAGGATTACCGGGTCATGTAGCAATCTGTGCTTATCACTTTAAGGAAATACCTCGTTACTTTTCCAATCCCTTTCAAATATGAAGTGGTTTGCTTGTAATGACTGGCACCCAGTGGTGAATGGCGCTGACTTGACTACCATTCCTCGTACTTACCTGCATGAAGAACTTTCAAATTCTTATCCTATTTTGAAATTAAATAATTTCTGTATTTTTGAGTCTTTCAAATTATTTATATATTTTGAGTGGGAGTACCTTTTAAGACATACGATTTGCAGATATTTTCTCTTCCGTGGATTATGTTTTTACCTTTTTTGGTTTGTTTTTGAGGCAGGGTCTCTTGTCAATACTGCTGAGGCTAGCAGTATTGACCCTGAGTTCGAGGACTGTGTGAGTATGACACTGCACCTGGCTCTCTGTTACTTTCTTGATGATATCTTTCAAGTAAAACATTTTAAATATCACCAGGTGGTGGTGTGGCTAAGAAGCCACTGCTGGGACCAAAGTCGGTGAAGGTTTATTTTCATATTTTCTTGTGAGAATCTTATAGATGTGACTTCTATGTTACATCATTTATTGATTTTGAATTAATTTTTTGTGTGTGGTATGAAGCAAGATCCGAACTGCCTGTGGATGTCTGATTGTATTAGCATCATGTGGTGAAGAATCTGCTTTTACCCACTGAATTATCTTGAGACTTGTTGAAATCAATTGACCTTACACGTTCGGGTTTATTTCTAGACTCCCAATTCCATTCAGTTGGTCGATGTCCACTCCTAAGATCAGGATCAATGCTTTGATTACTGTAACTTTGTTTAGACAACTGAGTTTTGTTTTGTTTTCTTTTCTTTTCTCTTTAGGAATTAGAATTTGTAAGACTTTCATTTTTTTTTGTGAGTTTTTGTTGTTGCTTTTTAAAATTTGATTTTAAGTGTGTGTGTGTGTGTGTGTGTGTGTGTGTGTGTGTGCGCGTGCCAGGTGCATGCAGGTATGCCTGGAAGCCAGAGGTGTCAGAATCCCTGAAACTGGAGATACAAGTGTTTTTAAGTCACCCTGTGTGAATGCTGGGAACTGAATTACAGTGCTGTGAAGGAGCAGCATATGCGTTCAATTCCTGAGCACCTCTCCAGTATCTGGATGATAATGATGGTGATATGATGATGATGATGATGATGATGATGATGATGATGATGATGATGATGGTGATGATAGATAAGGTCTTGCTATATCCCCAGATTTGTTTGAAACTCACATCTTGCTTTCACATCCCAAGTTCTGGGATAGCAGGTTTGCTCCATGACACCAGGCTTGACAGCCAGCTCTTAGTGTTGGGTTTTACAGACGCCTTTAAAAAAAAAAAAAAATCTATTGAGATAATTAGGTAGTTTCCTTTTTTTTGCTCCTGGAGTATGAAATTTTTTTTTTCTATTAAATCAACGTTAAACTGGAAGACTGAATTGCCTCATGGAGACATGGACTTTTTTTTTTTTTTAGATTTACGTATTTGTATCTTATGTGTATGAGTGTCATGCCTGCATATGTATATGTGAGCTACATGTGTGCCTGGTGACTGAAGAAATTAAGGGAGAGCATGGAGATTATCAGATCCCCTGGAGTTAAGGATGGTTGTGAGCCATTATGTGGGTGCTGGGAAACATGCCCAGACTGAATGTAAGAGCAATGCCATTTCTCTAGCTCCCTTGACATCGATCTTTAAAAATACTGTTTACTTTTTATTCTAACATTTTACTTAGGATTCTTATATCAATGTTTAGAAGCAAAACTGGGACGTAGCTTTCTATTGTTTCTGCATTTTTCTTCTGGAATTTTTGGAGCTAGTGTAGGTAGTTTTGTACAAATAATTTGTGGGAAAGTTTTCATTCCTTCTTTTGGAAAGTTTAAGAAACATTTAAATATGTGTTCCTTGAAGATTCAAAAGACTTCATCTATAATACTTGTTAGTCCTTGAGTTTGGGCCTACACAATGTTTGAGAGTTACAAGTTGCCTGTCTCAAATCTTAATTTAGTACTTTATATCCTTCTTACAGTAGTGAATTTTGTTTAGAATTTCAAACTTATTTACAAGAAATTAAAATTTATTTGGCTGTTGGTTAATATTTTCACTTTGTCATTTAAAATCATATGTATTTGTGCTTTTAATTTGTATCTTAGAAATTTTATCACATTGATTAACATAATGTTTACGTTATTTTTATTTTTAGAATTTGATTTGTTGGACTCTGCTTGGAACCAACAAAGGACTGATTTCTGCCCCTCCCCCTAAATATTTTAGGGTTGAATGGTTTAAAGCTTTTGTTGTAGCCTGTTCCTGTTTGGCATTAAGCCACTGAATGCCTCCTGGGGTAGGTTGTCACATGCCTTCATTAGTGCAGCTTAGGGTCTTGTTTAAAAGTATGGTCTTAGGGGCTGGACAGATGGCTCAGTGTAAGAATTCTTACTGTGCTCATTGAGGATCCAGGTTTGGATCTCATACCCAATCACATTTGCCTCTAACTCCAGCTTTAAGTCCAGGAACTGATGACCTCTTCTGTACTCCATGGGCACCTGTAGGTGTAGATGTGAGCATTGATTTACTTATTATTCTCATGGGTTCATGGCAGAGGACAGTTTATTCTTTGGTAATTCAATGCTTGATCCTAGAGGGTTTCAGCCTCTGTACAATCTAACCTTAAGCCTAGATATAGAAGGCTTCAGTCATTTTACAATCTAATCTTCAAGATGCAAGCTCAGACCTTGAAGGCTTCAGTCTCCATACACTATAATCTGCTATCCTAGACCTAGAATGTTTCAGCCTTCAAGACTTAACTACTGACTGACTCGCTCTGACTAGCTCCTTCTGAATTCAGAGCTATATTGAACTTAACTGACTCTTCTAGTTCAACTCTATTCACTCGATGTTCTGGCTCAAGCTCTTCTCTAAACTGACTGGTTCAAACTGACCTTCTAAGTTTCTGACTGTTTCTGACTGACTCTGGCTGACTCCTGCATCTCCTCTGACTGCACTGCTCTGGTAGGCTTTAAACCATTTTATGTCAACTTAACATAAGCTAAAGTCATCTGAGAAGAAGGAACAGGGTTGTAGGCAAGCCTGTAGTCATGTGTGACTTACTGATATTGTTCCTCCTAAATGAGTTAATTATTTTATTGGAATCTAACAGAGTACACTTTGTAAAGCACCATTGTCCATGTAAATTTGCCACTTTTCTGACACTTGAGTTCATCCAGGGCTGGCTTCTGGCTACACTCTGATGTCATCCTTATATCCACGTCTTCTTTCCTCTTATTGCTAGGGTATTTATCAAGAGCCAAAGATTTTGCTCTGTAGACTGTGGACATGGTCATACCCCCACCAAATGGCAGGGTCACATGTAATAGCAAAGTTTTGTCTGTACATCTTTCTTCCAGGCTCAGGCTTGAGTTCAGGCGACTAGGAAGTGAGGCCAACTTCTGTGCTGCACATCAGCAATAAAAACTAGAAGTGCATTCTCTCCTCATAGCCCAGCAACCTCAGGTAACCACAGTCAGGGGAGGACAAGAGAGAACAGCCACTTGGTGGGAACAAAAGAGTTCCACAGATTAGGATTTGACACAAGGCAGGTCTTGCTACTATGTATCTCAGGGGTTAGGGTGTTAATAAACATCCAGGTTGATTTTTTTGAAGCTATTTATTAGATCACTGTTGATATATTAATCAGGAGCCAAGACAAATCTCAGGGGTCCAATGCCAAGGCGGCTTAGGCAGAGCTCACGCCAGCCTCTTCACACCTTTCTCTTCTCTCCCTCATCTTCTCCTCCTGGGTCCTTTATTCTTTCACCAGTCCCCTCTCCCCACACAGGCCTTCATATACAAATCAATGGTACCTAACACTAGTCAAGGTCTGTCAGCAGACCCAGCTGTCTTCTCTGATCACCAGGCTGCAGACCATTGATAGTGGTCGGTAACCTTTATCTGTAAACAAATGGCCTCTTCATGTGGAGATCTGAGTGGCTACTCCATTGTATAGCACGGAGGGGTGATTGGTAGGAAGCAAGGCCTTCACATGCTACAAGGCATCAGGAAGCATCCTTCCCCCAATAGCAGCACACAGGAGTATGATTCCCTAACTAAAATATCCCACAACATTAGGGCTTTTCAGGACCAATTTATGGAACTGTATTCCATTCTTCCTGTGCCTGGCCAAGGACATTTTCCAGGGAGTTGTCTTGTATAGAAACTTTGTAAGCACTCTAGCTTTTCTATGCTGCCCCATCTCCCTCTCTCCCTCCTTTCACCTATCTATCTATCTATCTATCTATCTATCTATCTATCTATCTATCTATCTATTGTATGTGTGTGGCACTAACAGCTCTGAGGATTACTGGCAGAGGGAATTTCAGACTGAGAGAGCATGAAGCAGGGGAAATGGACACAGCCACATTCTCTCAGTGTTTTTAGGTTATTGCTCCCAGTCAGTTTAATCACATTGAGGATTAGGAGCGTGTTTAGCAAAGGTGAGAAACTCTAGTTCATCTCAGCAAAAAAAATATTGATTTTTCCAACTAGCACCCTGGTTGAAAGTGAACTCTCATCCTGATGAAGCTTGGTGGAGAAAGTTCTCAGTTAACGTTGTGAGGAATTAACTGTGCCTTGTCCACACACATTTGAGAAATTCTGAAAGTAGATTTTGATTAGCTTAGCACCTTCAAGTTTTTATTCATTAAGTGTTCATTAAGCTTCTTGGTTTTAATTTTAATGAAAATTAATTGAAGTGGATGCTTGCTATGTGGCTCTAGCTGGTCCACATATCACTATGTAGCCCAAGTGCTGAGATTACAGGTATGCAATTTAGGTGTGTCATCTTAGAAGTTCCTCGGATCAGGGAATCGCTTCGTTCTTTATTAGTCTCCTGTTCTACAAATGCCCTCAGATGGACCCTTGAGTCTGCATCCAAATCCAACCACATACAGCCCCTCTTCTTCCCCTTCCCCTTTCTTATCTCCTTGTCTTCTGCCTCTCTCTTCATTTTCTTCTCTCTGGTTCTATCTGGGAACCATGAGAGCTTTAAGCACTCAAATATCCTACAAGTGCTTTGGAGAATGTAAATATCAATGCAGCATGCATTTGTCTTCAGTCACTTTCAACCTAAGCAAGAGAAATAAGCATGGAAAGGAGCTACACATATGCATACCCGCTATTGATAGGAAGCCCTATAGAAATTCAGGAAACCATCACTGTCATCTTGGATGCTCAGAGAAAGACTTTCCAGAGCCTGTGGAGACTGGGAACCAATAGAAAAGATACTGATGCTTCTTGAGGCAAAACAAATAAATATTTCTAAGCCTGGGACTAACTCTTCCTGACCTCATTCTTTAAACTCTTTCCAATCAAGTAGGACATTGAACATATCAAACAGATTTTGATGGCATCTAGAATTTTTCTCTTTATATGGTCTATATTAGTGAATGATCCTGTCTCAAGGGGATAAGGCAGAGAATGATAGAACAGAACACCGACATCTTCCTCTGGCCTCAACATATGTGTGTCTATGTGATGACACACGTACACACACATTCCAGTATACCATACATGCATATAAATACTTCAAAATTCTTTTTGTGGACATTAGTACTTTTGCAAATTGCAAGTTGGGAGATTTATTGAATTTGTGAATATTTTGCCTTATTAAAGTATTAGGAGAAATGAGTATGTATTAGCAGAACATCTTTTTTTAAGAAAGAGGTGTAGGGATTAATTTTGCCCTTTTTCAACATGGGAGGGTACACCAAGAAGGCACACTGTGTATCAAATACAGGTCAAGCCCTCCCCAGACACTGAATCTGCTGGCACCTTGATTTTTGGACTTCAGAACCTCCTAAACAGTGAACAATCAATTTACGTTGTTTATGAAACACTCAGTCTGAAGTATTTTGTGATAGTGGCCCAAATGGACCAATGTAACCCACACTGGGGGAAGTAAAGATACTATAGAAGCAATCGGGCCCCTTCCTTTGCCTGTCAGACTATTGAAATGACCATCCCTTAGGAATTGCAATTTATTTGGGAATCTCACGCCTTGGGGAGGAAAAGGGTAGGTCTCTTTCCCAGGTAGAGAACCACACAATTTTGAAAACCTTCCAGATAGACTGGAGCTGAGACAGTGATTGGTCAGTGATGAGCAGGACCCCACCTTGATCAGGACTGCTTAGTTATGCATGGCTTTTCCTCTCTAAATCCAAACGCCTCATCAGAACACTGGGGTTGGACTTGGCAAGCACCGGACCTTCTTTTTTCTTTTTTTTCCAACGTGGCTACAGTGAATAAATCTCTTTTCAATATTACTTGTCACTTCAATTGGCATACTGGGGACAGATGGCCCAGCTAGATTGTTAAGGCTGCAAGAGGCCAGGCGTTAGCCTCTAAAAACTCCAGTAACAGCTAAGACAGTGACAGAAGTTAGTGTTTTCACTCATTCAGAGTTTCTGAGTTTAGTGCTTGTCTGGGATTCCGACCATTTCTGGAATTTGAAGATATTCTCATCTCAAGTCTATACAGATCATCCCCTGTTTAGTTAACTGTGTCTGGATCTTAAATTGCCCACAAATTACTCACCGGTAACATAATAAAGCTCCTCGTTAATTCTCACTGGGAAACAAGACTAACACTGCCTTCCAAAGTGAGCACTCCTTTTCCTGTTGGTCCCACCGTAGGTTTTGTTCTGGCGGCAACTGAGGGCTCAGGGACTCAGGAATTTCTCTGGATGTTCTGGAAGGGAGGCCCCAGGGACCAGAGTTCTGCTGAATAATATTGTTTGTCTCTGGTGTTCTCCTCCCTGCTTAGGACATTTCCTCTCTGCTTGCTGGTAATGCCTCATATTTTCCTGAGCTCAGCTCCTGTGTCCTGGGCAGGAACCTCACCAGTGGAAACCCTGAGAGAGTCTTTTCATTTAAGGTCCTTAAACACAGCTCAGGGGCTGAAGTTTTAAAGTCGAGAAGTCAAAGGCTGGCCACAGATTCCTGTTATTGCGAATGTGGGGCTTTACCTGCTTTTCATAGAAAGAGGGAGAGAAGGGAGAGAGAGAGAGAGAAAGAGAGAGAGAGAGAGAGAGAGAGAGAGAGAGAGAGAGAGAGAGAGAGGATGAATATTGGTGCATGTAGTCTAACTTTTATGCTCTATTTATAATCACTCATTCATTTTTATTCTGTCTCTAATATGGCTTCAAAGTAAGTATTTTTAAAGGATCATTCTTGCCATTAAAACACAACCAGAGCTGAGGGTACAATGTAGTGATTGCCAAGTGTGAAATACTTTTGGACCGAATAGCAGATGACAGCTGCCACAAGCTCCATCCGAGAGCTCCTTTCCTGCCAAGGGATTCTGCAGACTGCCTCAGAACCCACAGGAAGTTCATACCTGGCATAACAAGAGGATGCACTCTGGACTGCGGTTCAGCCTACTCTTTGTCTACACCCCCTGTTTCTGCTTTGCTGGTACCCTCTGTCCTGTTATTACAGATTTTGATGCTCACTTTCTAAAAATTGCTAATACATAATCCAGAGTATATAGTTACTTAGTGTTAGTTCTGAAATGAAGCCATGATTTGAGAAGATTGTACGAGAACCCTCTGATCAGTGAGAAAAGAGTGCATGGAGTTCAGACACCATGATCACACACATTTCTCTCCGGGAAGAACCTTGGATAACTCAGGGGGTCACAATGTAGACCCAGCTACATTGCCAAGATGCAAGCTTCCTGTCACTAAATAGAATCTTGAACGATCTTCCAACCAAATTATGTGTAAAAAAACCAGCATTGTGCATTCACACATGGTGTGTATTTAGCATGTTACATACGGTACAGAAAGCTAAATGAGCAAAAAACTGGGTGGTGCAAGAGAAGCTCTGCCTGCCTTGGGTTTGGACCTGGCATGGTTGCAGGAGTCAGTGAAACAGACTGTGAAAACAGAACAGAAACCCGTCATTATGAATGTTTGCTTAGAAGCTCATGCATGGCAACCACGAGGATGTGGGATGAAACAAGCATATATGTGGATTATCAGGGTGTTGAGGAGGGAAGTGGTTTGATTTGAAGATTAAGCATTTGATGCTAGAAGCACAGTGAGGACAGCGAGGGGAGAATTTCATTCCACTGAAATGGAAGGCGCTCTTGGCTTCCTGAGACTCATGAAGCAGCAGTTGATATGGGTTGCACAGGTTGTAATTCCTGCACACTTTGTTCTGAAATGCAAGAACTTGTTCACTTGGTTCACTTTTCCTTTGCATTGGTGCTATGGGCTCACTGTCAATTAGTCAGAAGGTAAAGAGGAGATTGATGGCGGACTTAGAAGATGATGTTTTATTCTTTCTGTCTTGGGTATCTAAGAGGAAACCTCCACATTCTCCAGCTGCTTTATGATAGACAGACACTGTCGACTATAAATTGAGTTAAGACTTTGAGTTGTGCAGTGTTGAATGAGTGGGGTAGCTGAAAAATGAAAAATGAGTTATTATTGATACAAGCCATCCCAGCACCCAGTATTTAGACAACTCGTTTCCTTTCCTCTCTCTTCCCCTCCCCTCTCCCTTCTCTTCCTCATGTTTGACAGCGTCTAGTCAAGGCTAGTCTGGAACTGAATTCATGGTTCTCCTTCTCAGCCTCCCAAGTGCTGAGATTATATTATGCACCATCACATTTGGCTACATAGCTCTTTTCATTCCTCCAATGTTCCAGAATCATTAAGACTGGGGGATGAGGCAGTGAAGACCCAGAGAGAGAAGTGATTTTCACAATACTACCCAACACTACTACTGCTGCTAGCAGGCACACCTGGGAAGAAGGCTTGTTTCATACATCTAACCCTGCATTTTGTATTTGGATGCTCACGGAAACAGTTCTGAGATACCCAGATGCTGGTGAAAAAGAGCACATTCATTTTTTTTTTTTCTGTGTGTGTGCAGATACAAAGACACTTAGTTACACACAGAATGGCATGGTCTGTGGTTTATCTGTCCATCCTGAGGCCTGGCTAGTGTTGATCCCCCCAACCCCCAACGTCTTTTTTATATTTTTTTTATTTTAATGAAAGGCCAGAACTTATTACTTATTGAAAACTCTTTCCCTTCTGGCCTGATAAAGTTACACTTTTGTGACTTTCAGAATTTTTATAAAAATACAGTGTGTAGTGGGGTATGTGTGTAGCAGCTCTGTGGAGGGGCCCTGTGACTACCATGACCAAAAAAGTAATGATCCTTGGAAAGCAAGAAGGCAGTTAAGTTCAGCACAACTAAGTGGTTGGCACTGGTTCAAACTTTGGAAGTCTGAACCTTCCCCGAGTAATTTATTTTAGGCATATTTAAACACAACACAATTTGGTGAAAACTTTCCTGGTGATAATTAACTCAATCCTGTACTTATGATAAAGCTTAAAATGTGACTACATTGAAACTCTTTGTGAAGCATATGTAATGTCTTCCATAAAGATGAGTTTTATAGATTGACAGACTCACCATAAGCATCTGGGGGAGGATCTGGTGTGGTCCCTGCCACACAGGTACTGCAAGGATCATTAGGCTATTAACCATGTCTGCTTCCAGCCTTCTGGGGGGATAACAGGTTATACATCCTTCCCTTTGAAGAGACAACCCTACACACCCTGCGTGGTTAATATTCCTGGTTCCTCTAGTGCTTATCTGTGAGCACAAGAGCCCCTGTGCCTCCCACACGACAGTTTGTTGGGTTACTGGACTCTTTGTCCTTTAAGCTGTGCCGTGATTCACATTTGGAAATATGCTCCATGTCACAGGCATTTTCCTTTTCTGGTGGAAGTCTCTCTTTCTCCTCCAGAAGGATATAAATATCTTAGCAACCACAAGCTGACTGACTTCACCTGTTTGTTACAGGGACGTTTTCAGAAGTCCCAATTATATATCAAACCCATGACTTACTTTGTACTTTGAGCTTAAAAATAGAATTTAAAGTAAATTTTCTCAGCTCATTTCCGAACACTTATACTGTCTTAGTTTCATCTGTAACCCTAACATGTCTTTTTTTCCCCCAATTTCATCTCTTCTTTATTCTGTTATTTGCTCACTTCCTTTTTTTTTAAGTGTTATTATTACTTCTGAAAGAAAGAGAAAAAAGGAGAGAAAAAAAGAAAAACAGAAGGAAGGATAAATTTTTCTCATTAGCTTCCTGCATTTACAATTCAGTTTTTTGACATATCATCTAGATTGTGAGATACCTAAGCTCTTTAAAAACAAAATGTGTGGGGACTGTAAAGATGGCTCAGTACTTAAGAGCACTTGTTACCTGGGTTTAGTTTTCAGTACTCTCATCATGGTGTATAAACATCATAATTCTAGTGCAAGGGGTACATCACACACACACACACACACACACATTATGCAGGCAAAACACTCATACATATGAAATAAAATAAAAAATTCTAAAAGAACCCTATCTGTACACACACACACACACACACACACACACACACACACACACACGGGGGTCAGGGGTCAATTTGTGGGAATCAGTTCTCTCCTGTGAAGGTTCAAGGGGTCAAACTTGGTGGCAAGTGCTTCTTTACTCTCTGAGAAATCTCGTTGGTCCCCTCAAGCTCTTTTCAATGTTTATGAGACCTTAGAAGCAGTGGAGGGAAGGAGTGTCAGTTAGATTCATGTCCAAATCAACTAGAATGGCTAGAAATAGCAAACAAACGAGAAAGAAACCCTCAAGCTGCTTTGAATAGCAAATAAATCATTGGCTAGTAGAGGCAGAATGTGACCTGTGGTGTGCTGATGGGGGCCCAGCTGTCAGGGCTTGAGTTCTTTCCATCTGAGTTTTCTGCCAACCACAGAGTACAGCTTGGTCTGAGGCTGGCTATTCTTAGGTTCAAAATAGACATGCTGGTAGCTACAGAAGTCCTTGTTTGGGTTTCGTTTCAAAGAAACCACCCCACCTGTGGTTCTCTCTATAGCCAGGAAAATTTCCCAGAAGACCCTAGTACAAGTTTTCTCACAGCATATTAACCCAAATGAATGAGTCACGTGTGCATGTTTTCTCATAACTAGTTCCTGTCATAAGAAGACACCACACTTAGACCCAGGATCTTAGGCTATCCCCCAGAAACATAGTCTTTAAAACTCTGGTTCAGAACATTTACCAGGGGGTTGAGCTGCTACCAATATTTGGTGAGCTGCTACCATATAGGAATGAGCCAAGGAGGTATTAAACAGAAGACCAGGCCTGTTTCATGGAAAATTCTGGAACTGAGATGGCTCCTCAGGACCGTTCTTGCATCAATAACTGCTCCAGCTTTATACACCCACTTTGCTTTTATCTGTCACCAATGGCTACTGACTCCAAGCATTCATGTTACTTTGAGCAAGATGGCTTCTCTGACTTGCCTCTCCAGGGTAACCCAGGAAACCACAAAGTCCTGGAAAAATAGTTCAGAAGGGAGGGCTTGGGAGACAGATCCAGAACCTTCATATGCCTATTTAAGAACGCCTTGTCTGAACTAGAACCTGTACATGAGTGATCTGTTTCACATGACATTTCAAAGGTTGTGATGGCTGAGCCCAACTGGATGTGGTGGCACCCCTCTGTGACCCCAGTGCTTGGAAGACCTAAGCGGGAGGATCATGAATTCCAGGGTAGCCCAGGCTACAGAGCGAATTGCTGTCGAAAAAAAAAACAAAACAAAACAAACAACAAAATAACCAAACTAATAGATCACAGCTTCCCAGAGAGTAGACTGACTGCTGGATGACCCACACACAAGATAAATCTGAAAATTTAAAGCACTTAAGCCTTTGGAAGCTGACAATAGCCACAACCCATAGAAAAGTTTAAATGTGTGAGTTAAATCTAACCAAAAAAGTACCAGCTTTAGAAAAAAATAGCATCCTAGGGGCTGGAGAGATGGCTCAGTGGCTAAGAGCATTTGCTGCTCTTGCAGAGGACCTAGGTTTGATTCCCAGCACCCACATAACAGGTCACAAAGGTCTGTAACTCTAGTTCCAGGGGATCTGATACACTTTTATGGCCTCCAAAGGTACCTACCAGACATGCACAAAAATATGCATAGACATACACACAGGCAAACACCCATGAACATAAAAAAAAAACAAACCCCGACATTCTCTCATATTATTTAAGCAAAACCCAGATTCTCATGAATTAATGGCAAAATATCTGAGAGACGGTCCAGAATTTCTCAGCACACAAAGAACATAATATTCTTAACTTGCAGGAAAAAAAGCCATCAATGATTCTGGTGACAAGATAATGCAGATGTTAGAATCTAGACGTGGGTGTCATAAAAATGTTCAAAGGAGCAGCCGTGAGCACTTTGCAAAGTTAAAACATACACAGAAACTCTGAAGAAGAACAAGTGGAAACTTCAGAACTGAAAAACAACAGCCAAAAGTTAAAAACACCCTGAAAGACTTGCCATGGAGTGGCGAGGACAGGAGAGAAAGGGGCCGACTGAAGCGGAAATGAAAAGAATGATCAGTCGGTTAACAAGAAGAAAAATAATAAAACTAAAACCAAAAAGCTTTAGGGACCCTTGGAATCGCAGGAAATGTGTGATGTTTTGTCACGAGATTTTTCATGAAGTGAGAAGGAAGAAAGCAGTGCTGGGAAATCATTTGGAGAAGTTGTGGCTGAAACTCCACACATTCTCAGACAGGGGCACATATATATTCAAGCAGAGCAAAGCCTGAATAGGGCAAAGCCGAAGAGACACACCCCAACCCAGCACATGCAAAGTTCTGAAACGCTGGAGACAAAAGCTTTTTAAACAGTTAGAGAGAAACTTGGCATCTGGAGGACAGTATGTTGGTGACTGATTCTCTTATGGGCACCACACAGTTAAACAGGAAAAGTGCCACCTTTTGCAAATACTGACATAAAAGAGCTGTTGGGGTTCAGGAAGATGGCTCTTCTGATGAAGTTCTTGTCACACAAATGTGAGGACCTGAGCTTGAGCCCCAGCATACATGGAAAAAGCCAGCTGGGGTGGCAGGTGTGTATAATCCCAGCAATGGGGAGGCAGACCCAGAAAGATCCCTGGGGCTTGCTCATCAGCCGGTCTAGCCTACTAGGTGAGGTCCAGGTATCAATGAGAGATCTTATCTCAAGAAAGCTGGTTGACTTTTGAGGAACTCTCAGGGTTCGACTTCTGGTTTTTGCATGCACACACTTGAACATGCGAACTCACTCGCTCAAATCTGTCAGCACAGGAGTCTACACCTAAAATAACTTTCTGCAATGACGGTAAAACAAGAACATCCTCAGTTCACCCGCTCTACCTACTTTAATAGAATGTCTACAGGGCATTTTCAGACGGAATAGAACACCAGAAGGAAATGTGGACTTTCAAGAATGTAGAAGGCAATGGAACTGGTGACTATTAGAGCTAATGTAAGAGCCTGTCTCCCTATGGGTGTCTTCAGAATGTGTGATGTTGATGAAGTTCGGGGCATATGAAGGATGTACTATTTAACGTAACTTTCCCATAAATAATACACTTTGAATAATTACAGGATAACTTGAAAATTTCTCATTAAAAATCGATTGAGAGAACATAAGTATGTATTTTTAAGTTCCTAGGGCAACCACTAAAGAAGTTACTCAGAGACACTGTCAAAAAAGTGGTAGGTACGATAAGATAATAAAAGATGGTCAAATGATCACATCCCCGAAGACAAGAAAGGGGAAACAGATAAAACAAGAACAACCACAAAACAATGCGGTCCAACAGAAAGCAATAATAAGGCGATGAACGTGCAAATGTATCGATGGTTTTACTAAGTCATTCTAAGACACTAATTAACAAACACTGTTAAAATAGATGAAATGCCCTGCAATATGCTATTTTCAAGAAGGTTATTTCAAATATAATGACATCTTTAATAGGTTGCAAGCTATTTCAGAAAAAGATATTTCAAACAAAAACTAAGATCTGGATCATTTTATGTTAATGGCAGCATAGACCGCGGGAGAAGGAAAATAAGGCTGAAAAATACACATTACATGTCCATCAGGTAAAGGTAAAAAGACCAGTTCATTAATAAGACATAACATTTTAAAATGTGTACCAACCTTACAGCAAATTACAAAATATATGACAACAGAACACACAACTGTTAAGTACACATAGAATATTCTCTAAGAAAGACTATACTTTTGGATGTTAGGCTTGATGATATACACCTTTAATACCGATACCCAAAAAGCAGAGGCAGGTGAATCTTTGTGAGTTAGAGGCCAGCGTGGTCTACATAAAGTTATACTCTTTGTCAAATAGAATTGTGACAATTAAAAAAGAATTAAAAATCATACAAAAATACACTCTTGAAAATAAAGTGAAGAGACATATCATTTTCATGGATTAAAAGATTTGACATAAAAATGATTTAATTGCTCTATAAATTGATCCGTGGACATTTAATCAAAGAGAGTGTAAGGCTAGAGAGATAAGCACATAAAAGTGTGTTCAACCTCATGAGTCACTAAGGACTGCAAATCAAAGTACCACAGAGTGTGCTAACCACCTATGGGGAATGCTGACATTAAAAACAGTGCAAGGTTGGGCAGTGGTGGCGTACACCTTTAATCCCAACACTCAGGAGGCAGAGCCAGGTGGATCTCTGTGAGTTCGAGGCCAGTGTGGTCTAGGAGTGAGATTCAGGACAGCCAGAGTTACAACAGAGAAACCCTGTCTGGGAAAAAACAAAAACAAACAAACAAAAAAACCCATGCTAATACCTAGAACTGAGAAGGACAGGAGCAACTGTGGTGCTCACATATTAAGGGTAGAAATGATTTGTGCAGTTTCTCAAAAAGTTAAAAATTCCTGTCCTGTTTATTTACACAAATGAGAAGAAACTGTACTCCAGTGCGCATGGCAAGTCTTATTCATAACTGTCAAAGTCTGGAAACAGCTCAAATGTCCTTGAGTTAGTGAATAAACTGTAGGCCGTGAGCACGATGGAAACAAGAAGGAACAGGCTGTTTTCAGAAAGCAAGGATTTGGAAGGATTTCAAAACATTAGCCAGTACGAGATGCTGCGCCCAAAATATTACACGCTGAAGGATTCCACTATGTGGCATTCCTCCCTCATTTCCTGGCTTGTCTAGATAAGATCTCATGTAGCACAGGCTAGCCTACTTGACTATGTAGTGGAAGATGATCTTAAAATTCTGATCCTCCTGCTTTCACCCCAGGAGAACTGAGGTTACAGGTTTGGGCCCACCACCCAGCTTATGCGGTGCTGGAGACGACAGAGCGTGAATGCTAAGCAAGCAGTCTATTAACCAAGCTATATCACCAGTCCCAAAATTATTTTCCCTTAGAAAAAAGAGAAGAAAACCAAATAACACTCGGCATAGCTCCAGGGGACAACATGAGGACACCGCTGTCGCCCGCTGGATTGGCTGAATCACAGGCTGCATTTTCTGCTCACTCTTAGCTTCTAGCACTCTGTCTCCTGAAACCATATCTCACCTGCCCTCCTGTGGGTTCCAGCAAAATCCAAGAATGCCCATTCGATGTGACAGAATTATTATATGCTTTAGTTTTTATTTGTTCATTATTACTCTGTGTGTGTGTGTGTGTGTGTGTGTGTGTGTGTGTGTACTCCCACGGTACATATGTGGAGGTCAGAGGAGTTGATTCTCACCTTCTACCATGTGCATTCTGGGGGACTGAACTCAATTTGTCACGCTTGTATGGTGAGCACTTTTACCTGCTGAGCCATCTCCAGCCCTGGACTCTTTGAATAATTGTAGTAGTCCCAGTAATTTACTGTCTCCTGCTTGTAATCGTTTGTTCATTTTTTCCAAATTTTCATTATGTAGCCCAGGCTAGTTTCAAATTCTCCTCCTTATTCCCTTGAGATAATCTTTTATTGTTCCTGGAGCTAGGCTGGCAGCCAACAAGCCCCAGGAATCCTCCAGTCTCTGCCCACCGCAGCACGGGGTGGGGTCACAGCCACACATGTGGTCATGTTACATGCTGGGGATTCAAACTCCAGCTTATGCTTGTGTATCGGATGCTCTTACAATCTCCTAGTTCCTGGAAAATCCTTTTTTTTTCTCCTTGCGTGCAGACTTGAGAGCATTTAGTCTTATCTTCAAGAACTAGATGCTACAGAATGGTAAAGAGCAGGAGGCTGCTAGGTGAAGACACCATTGGAAGACAGGGAGTCAGAATAGTTCTCTTATATTTCAGGACAGTTCAGAGGGAAGCATCACTGCTGGACAAGCTGTAAAGGAGTGAGATGAAATGGACTCCAGAGTTCTGGACTGGTACACTGTTTCCTGGTGTTAGCTATCACCATGGCCCTTTCTGACGCCCACGACTCACTAGACATGGATTGTCCATGCTGGAGACAGGAGGGTGACTACATCATGCTATCAGTCCTCAATTCTTCTTGTGACTTGAATTCCGTATACATAGTGCTTTGATTACATTTTTAAATGCTACACAAAATGGAACGGTTATCGTTGTTTTCCAGGCTCTTTCAAATGACAGATAAATAACTCATCAAATGACAGGCAAGGAAATAGAACTTTGTCTGCTTTTTTATTGTCATGACCATTCTGCACACACCTAGCAAGAACACTCTTTGCAGTTGAGATTGATCTTCCTAATCTAGACACACAAGTTTTATTGCTTGGTTCATTTGCAGTCGCCAATAGGTTGGTTTGCAAACATATTTTTAAATTTTTATTTAAGTTTTATTTTATGTGTATGAGTGCTTTGTGTGTGTGTGTGTGTGTGTGTGTGTGTATGTGTGTGTACCACATGTGTGTGATGTCTGTGGAGATTGGAAGAGGGAGTTGGATCCTTTGGGCCTAGAGTTACAGACACTTGTGAGCTGCCATGTGGGAATCAAAACCATGTCTTCTGAAAGAGCAATTAGTGCTCTTAACCTCTGAATCAATTCTCCAGGCCCTGCCAACATATTTTCATATTGCTTCTGGAGTGAATCTGTCTTGACAATTCAGTTAGTTGATTGACTGAATCTTAAGGCATACCTGCCATTTTCTGTGTGTGTGCTAACATGTTGGGTAAATGCTGGCAGGCTAAAAAGATGGAAAGATTGAGGTAGAATGGCTCTGCCAGGCTCCTCTCTCAGCGGCTACCTTTTCACTTTAATGGGGCCTGCTTCCACTCCAGATGAGGAAAGGGTGAGGAGTGGGAAATGGAATCGTTTAAAGGATTTGAGGCCAGAAGCTCAGGTCAGCACATTTAATGCTGTTATGGAGTCAGGTAGGGAAGGGCAGTTGGCATGATCCCAAGAAAACGTAAGTGGAGACCCTGAGGTTGTATATGTTTCTCAGTTTGGTAGATTCCCAAACCAACTATCTAGTGGATCCCAAACTTGACCTGTCAGATCTAAGAGATTATCTACAAGCCGTAAAATGTCTTTATGTGTAAGAGAGTGTGCTTTTTAACTTGAATTCTTACATCTGTACCAAAGCCTGTGAGGGTGCTGAATCCTTTCTGAAGTACAATGAATAAAAATACTGCTTGATGAGCTAGGAGCTCAAGGTAAAGAGAGGCCCATGGTCTTCAGGAGCCAGCCTGTTCCCTGTGCTAGTTGGTCTAGCTGGTCTTATGTCCATGCTCTGACTCAAGACTATTGTATAGTAAGTTGCTAGCCCCAAACAATTCCAGATAAGTATTCAGTTTAGAATCTAGACACTGATTGCACCACTTCTTTAATGGAAGAACTAAGAGAGGTCATGAATCTTAGGTCCCCAAATTTACCTGTGGTTGGGCTTCCTCAGCTATAACACAGAAGAATATCAGCACAACTCTGTACTAATATTGTGGGGATTTAGTTAACGGAAGCATTTTACAGCAAATATAGCTGATAAATATAAAATAGATGTCAACCACAAAAAGGAAGGTACCCTGTGTCAGGAATGCTCTGATTGCTCACTCAGGGCTTTCCTTAGTGACTAAACTCTTCATGCTTTCATATCTGATTTATCACATCTGGTTTTCCAAGCCCGCCTCCCCCAAGGTTCTCTCAAGACCTAGAGCATATTTTTAAATTTGAAGGGGAGAATTGTTTGAAGAGGTAGAGACTGAATAGACGCTCAAAGGATAAATAGGTCTGAGAGATTGGAAAGGACAAGATTGAGTATAGAGTAGGCCTTGTAACCAGAGCATGGGGGCGGGGGGATGGGTGTGTGCGTGGAATCACACAGTACTCTGGAGGGGAAATTGTCAATCCAAGGGAGAGACCTAACCACAGGGCATGCAGGGTCCAGATCAAGAACACCGTGTCCCATGCCAGGTTATGAGGTTTCATTCCACAGCATTTACAGCATTGCCGTTGGCAGTCTAGAAGCATCTGGGACTTTCAAGAAGCAAAGTATCATGGTCAGGTTTGAGCTTTAGCTATAGAACCTGTGTTTCTCTAATCTCTACAACCTGAACCACAGATGTGCTTATAGGAAGCTTGTAGATGTGCTTCTAGGAAGGGATAGGTGGCTTCCTGCCTTTATACAGGCAGTACTGATAACCTCTAGATTCCTGGAAATTCTCTAGGTACTATATACAGATGGACAAAGTCCCTACTCTAGTGGGGAAAGCAGACTTCAGGCAAATGTACTAGTACTGTTAGATGGAGAGGGGCTGTCCAAATATATAATCAGCAATGGGGGGCCAGGTAGGAGGAGCAGGGATGCATCTCTCCCTGCCATCCCTCTGTCTTCTGAAGCTACACTATCTGGAAGACAGATTCCTCCAATGGTCACATGCATTCCTGGAAGACTTCATACCCACAGGATCAGTATTACATCACACAGGGTGTGGGAGAGGGTCTTACTGATCAGTTCATGCGGATGTAAAATCCTCACTAAATACTCCTTTCCTTTAAGTATTTTCTCTTAAAGAAAGGTCTTATATAGCCAGGCTAGTCTCAATACACAGTCAAGGATGTCCTTAGCTTTCAGATTCTTCTGTCTTCACTTTCTGAGTGCTGGAATTACAGGTTTGCACCACCACATGTGGCTACCTCTTTTCTGAGTTCTTTCTATGCCTCACCACAAGGTAAAGAGGTGAGAACAGATTTGGGATCTGTTTAAATCCCCAAGGCACGGGGAGAAAAGGACACAGGGCAGGACACACGTGAGCTGTGCTTTGTAGCTAGTTCCCCTGAACAGAAGCTCCTTAAGACTCAAAAAGTTCTGAATTGAGGTTCATTAAGGCACAGATAGTGAACAACTCAGAAATCTCGGGAAGTTCCTCAAGCTTATCAGATGCACAAGGGCTCTCCTTCCCCAAGGCTGTATAAGCAGTAAGGATGTCAAGTTGTCCAGAGATCTCGAGGATTTCAGCTTTTGTGAGTCATCTCCCCTGCTCCGTGATACAGCTGCCTCTGAGCAGCCCATGTCCCTGGAAGTAACCCCTCACCTTTATTTCCATAAGTCATCCCAGTCAACTCATTGGATTGCCAAGTTGGACTTCAGTGTACTTATTACTTTGGACTGTTATCAGGTACCTATCTCGGGCAAATAGTTTTGTGTTGTGTCTCCTTAGAAAGAACCTCACGTGAGCTAATGTGTATGAGGTTATCAGGTGAGATTTGAATAGAAGCAGAAAGGCTTCAAGATGGTCACACCTTACTGGGATCTGGGGAATGGTGTGAACAGAGTATTGTAGCTATGTCTGTGAGGGGAGGATAGAAAATTACTGTAATTTAGGAGATGCTGAAAGCAAGGAGATGGATGACATAGGGAGCTTGGGCAAAGGAAGGAAGGGGAACCGAGGGGCACAGACAAATGAAAATGAATAGAGATTTAAGTTTGTCATGTGTTGTGAGGTAGAAGAGAGGCAGTATGAGAAAGAGGAAAGGAGACAGCTGAAAATGAGAGGGGCCTTTTAGAGTGGAAGTGGGCCAGTGTATGAGAAAGTCACCATGGGGAGCAGAGACCTGCATGAAAGATGGATGTGGATCTAAGGGTTAGATGCCAAAGTCTAAAGGCAGGTAAGAGATGGCTCTGTGTGTGTGTGTGTGTGTGTGTGTGTGTGACCTTTAGTCTCATAACTAAGATAAAATGCTTATTTAGAAATGGGATAGTCACTTAGAACACAAGCTGGCATACAGAGATTATTCATAAATATTTATCAGATGGATAAGGGTATGCTGAGATGTTGGCATGAGTTGTTTTGAAGTCAGACCAGACAGGAATGGCAGATAATGTGTGGTATGGCTGAATGTGGGTGGAAGGCTCTGAGCCCCTAAAGTCTTCCCTATCTTCAGGCTGGGCCCTGAGGCCTCTTCTGTGGAATTCCTCAGGGCACTCCCTCCTCCCTCAGCATGAGAAGAATGCATTGTTTGCCCCAGTAGACCAGCTGGCCCTGCTCTGACATGTTTTTGATGAGCCACTTTGGTTCCTACTGCATCATGATGAAGACTCACAGGACGGAGAAGAGCAAAAATGGCCTGTGAGACCACAGCTGGCCCCTTGTAGGAGAATCCTCCAATCCTGCTGTGGCTTGGGGTCATTGGTTTCTGCTGTTGGTGCTGGGGAAGAAAATCAATAGATTATCTTCATAAAAGCTTAATAAAGGGAATAGATACAAGGAGGTGGGCAGAGACTGGGACACATTATGGAAAACTGTGGGGCTAGAAACAGCCTGAATCTACAGGGAGCAGGGAGAGGTCAGCTGCCCACAGTCTTCTGGAGAGGCCATTGTGAGGGAAGCTGGAGCAAGAGGCCATCCTGTAAGAAGGAAGTTGGGAGAATGAGTGTTTTCCCCTACTTGACCTGACATCCTCTGATTCCATCAGTGCCCCATTTGCCAAGTTCACTGCAAGTTCGGCAGAGGGCAAGTGGGAAATTCGATGAGAAGAGGAGAGAGACCAGGGCAGCCAGAGGAGCTGTTGGTGCTCCCTCCGATCGATCTGCTTCTTGTTGGTTTCTCAGTACAAGTAAAACCTGCCGACCTACATGAAAGACTTATCTCCAGAAGAGCATGTTAAATCATGTCAAAGAGTAGGGAAGGGGTCATCTAGTTGGTTTGTTTACATCCACCTTGCCGTGTTCCATAATGGGTAATGTGTAAATGAACACAACACATATAGACCTTGTGTGATGATGCTTAAGGCGCAACCATACAAGGGAATGTCATGTGGCCATTTGATGTATCAAAGGTTTGACCTTGTAGGGAAATAAATACGGTCTACCATACAGAAGAGTGTAGCACTTCTATTCAGTTTTGATCCCAAAGAGAGGGGTTCCTTCCTCTCCCTTTCCCTCTCCCTCTCCTTCTCCCCCCCCTTCACACACACACACACACACACACACACACACACACACACACACGCGTGCGCGTAGGGAAGGGGGTAGAATAGGTTTTGGGATATTCAGAGTTTCAAAAGCAAAGAGGTTGTCATTTTAGAATCAACATGCAAAGTAAACAGCAAGACCATGGATAACCCCTTTTTATTAACATTGTAGTGAGGATGAGATTAGGAACCGGTCACCTGCAGCTCTCTGGAGGTGAGGGTGAGGAACTTGCTTAAAGCAGTTCCCGTGCTGGGGTGTGAATTGATGAGGAGAAAGAGAACAAGGCTACAGCTCTTATCACTGAGCTAGCAGGCCACCTTCTGACACTTGCGTCCTTCTGGGCTTGCCCAGATTGTGCTCACTCAGAGGTACCACCACAGCAGTGCTGTGAGATATCCTGTATGTTTTCTATAACAGAGCTGAGTAGTTGGTGTTTCTCCCATGAGGGAACTCTTCCTCCCCTCCCCCTCCCTTCCCCATCCTCCTCCTCCTCTTTTTTCCTTCCTTTTCCTGCTTTCTTCCTCTGTTACTATTGTGGCATTTCCTTGGACAGAGTTTCCTTCAAGGAGTGGCACAATTCTAAGTATTCAGCATCTTCATAGACAGCTTCTAAAACTGGTTATAAACAGACAAGCAGACACACACACATACACACACACACACAGAGGGAAGAAATACCCTAAAACAAACACCACAACCTCTGGATTCATACAACGGTGTCTGAGTGGAGGCAAGCAAGGCCCACCCAATAGCACTTTACTAAATCTGCTGTGTTTTAATGTTTTGACCACAACTAAAACAGCATCATTTGAACAGAGACAGTAGACAAACATTGCTCATTTGAGTGTGGTCAATGATGCTGCCATCAGTGTCTAATCATCTGCTTACTCATCTAGGAAGAAAGAGAAATCAGTTACAACTGTACTTTGTGTTCAACTCAATCATCATGTTCCAACTATAACAAGCTGCCATAATATAAAGCTCAGGCTCCTCTGCCCAGCACCAATTATCTTAGAAATGCCACAGCTATATCTGAAGAACACGAGAGCAAAGAGACCATGTCTAACGTGCCAGTTGGAACCTCTCATTGTTCCTGTGGACCTAGTCCTAGCATTTTATTCCTATTTCTGGTGTTTCAGCTGATCATAAAGATCTTTTTTAAAAGATTATTTTATTTTATATGTAAGGCTGTGTAGTTACTTTTCTGTTGCTGTCATAAGATGCCATGACCAAGGCAACTTATAAAAGGAAGTGTTTATTTGGGGCTTACAGTTTTAGAAGTTTAGATTCCATGACCATCATATGGCTGGGAGCACAGAAGCAGGCAGACATGGTGCTGGAGCAGTAGCTGAGAGCTCACATCTTGAGACATAACCGCAAGGCACAGAGATCTAACTGTAAATAGTGTGGGATTTTGAAACCTCTAAATCCATCCCTAGTGACACACCTCCTCCAACAAAGCCACACCTCCAAATCCTTCCCAAACAATTCCACCAACTGGGGACCAAGTATTCAAATAGATGAGCCCAGGAGGGGTGTGTGTATTCTCATTCAAGTCACCACTAGTGTTTTGCCTGCATGTGTGTCTATGCACCACATGCATGCCAGGTGCCCACAGAGGCCAGAAGAGGAAATTAGATCCCCTGGAACTGGAGTTACAGACAGTTGTGAGCTACCACGTGGGTGCTGAGAATCAAACCTGGGTTGTCTGTAATAGCAGCCAGTGTTCTTAACTATTGAGCCATTTCTCCAACCAAATAATGATTTATTTTATTATTTTGATTATACATATGCATTTGTGTGTGTGTGTGTGTGTGTGTGTGTGTGTGTGTGTGTGTGTGGAGTAGGGAGTATGTACATGTCCTTGGAGGCAAGAGGCACTACCCAGCATGGTTGCTAGAAACTGAATTCAAATTCTCTGAAAGAGCAGTATGTGGTCTCAACCACTGAGCAATCCGATCTCTTCAGCCTCTGAGTATAAAAGTCTTTAGGTCTAAATTGTATGCACTTAAAGACATGCACATACTTGTGTTTAAGCACTGAAGATTCATGACCTCATGGAACAGACACTATATAGAAGATGTAAGCTTGCAAAGCTTCACTTTAACTGATACAGTAGCTGTGTCAGTGTAAAATGCCCTTATGTCCTTTGTGCTTCTCCTTCCTCCGTCTAGAGCTTGAAGATGCACAAGGGAAGCCTTCATGGAAGAGAAGAGGTAAATAAGGGGTCCTGAGAGTGGGTGGCTCAAGTGGAGAATGACAGGAAGTAGCAGAGTGGCCAGGGACTGTCTCCAAAGGCAGGGCTGCAAGGGTCTTAGGAACTATGGACATCTACAGCTGGACTAGCCATGTACCCTGGACTTTACCCAAGGATGTTAAACATTAACTCAGTAAGACCAACCTGTCCTTAGAAAGAAAATTTTCAGGTTTCAAAATCACTTGACTTTTTGGTTTCACCTTTCTTCTGATTTGAGTCAAAGATGTGCGTAGTTTTCCTCTTAGCGAGGGCTTTCCAGTTTTCTCTGTAAAGCTTTGTGGCTCACTAAATCCACTCTGTTTTTAATTCAGAGCCATATGCTCGTGTCAGAATCAAAGGAAACGGTCTGGAATGAAATTTTTGGGATTGTGGCCTGGAAGGATGCATTGTTTTTAGCTTGGAGAAACAAATGAGTATCTCTACCGGCACTTGACATCAGGGCTTTCTGTGTCCGTTGGAGCTGACACCTGTGATTCTCTGGGAAGCCCAGGTAAGCCTTCTTCCTGCTCTGTTTCATGAAAGCCCTTCCAGGAATTTGTTGCCAAACTTCATTTGCAAGCTTTCTTTGCAATCCAAAGGCCAAGGGGAGTGACTGGCTAGTGCGACCTACTTCAGATCACACTGACATCACTTGGCTCCCCGTGGGTTTTAGGTCTCAGGATTCCAGCCTGGAAGATAAACAAAACCCTGCCTGCGTCCAAGAGTGCTACTTATGTGTACAATGCAGACAGATCTCATCCAGGTTCCCTGAACCACCGCCAGCCAGGTTGACTGGGCTCTCCCAGTGATGCCCGGTTTCCCATGCATGCTGGTCTACAGGGGCAAACTGTGTGGACACAGAAGGATTGCGTTCCTCTTTGAGCACATCCTTGAACTTGAGTTCTGAATCTCTACTTTTCCTGCTACGTGGATAGAAGTGTTCTAAGGATGAACTTGGATGTGTACGATTTTTAAAATGCTTTAAATGGCTCAGTGGTTTAGAGTGGAAGTTCAGTTCCCAGGACCATAACAGGAAGTTCACAACTCCCTGTAGCTCCAGCTCCAGGGGATCAAATCCCCTTTCTGGACTCCTAACATGCAGAGACATGCATACTTACACATAAATGACATAAAATAAATACATTTTTTTACAAAGGGAAGTGTGATGACAGGTATGCTACCAAGCTGGGTTCCCAGACTGTGGCTTTACTGACTTGATTTGGAAGAGTCCATTAAGATTTGGAAGAGTTCATAGAGGTGAAAATCAAGAAGAAAGCTGTCAAGCTAGTGAGTAAGGGCTCTGCATTAAGCTGGGCTATCCCTTACTTGAATAGATACCCGGACACCATCGTTGCCCATGTTGAGCTAGTGACAGGGCACAACTCTTTCAAAGCTTTAAGTAGGTGTGTGGTTTAGAGCTGTGTGGATCCAGTGGGCTATTTTCATTTCTTCAGACTTCCCAGAGAATGACCTATGCAGATTGCTGTCATTTCCTGAGGATGTGATTCATTCATACTCAGCTAAAGGTTGTGTTCCCTGTAGAATTGAGAATCTTAGACCAGTCACATTTCTGTGCCTGGCTCCAAGACTGGCCATGGGGGTCTAGTGGTGTGCCAAGGAGACTTGCTGTAGGGACATCCAGTCCCCTGGCTGTCTCCCTTCTTGCTGAAATCATTCTACTCTTGTTTTCTTTGCTAGAAGCTTCCTCCCTAGTGGAGAAGCAGGTACTGGACAACAGGCTGGAGTGACCTTCCTAATATGTGTTGATTGGCTGCTAGAACTGGAACTTCTGAAGACTAGAGCCCAAATTTGGGGCTCAATCTTTAGGGAAGCAAAGTGTGTGGAAGTTTTGTGCTATAAAAATGTCTCTGCGTCAGACAAGCATAGGTGATAGTTTAGAACCTGGATTAGGGCTATTTGAGTATCTATTTTCTAATAATAACATACTTGGTAGCTTGAGACTCTGATCTGCACACACTATATACACGTTCTACTCTGAAGAATGTACCTTGAAATCTGCTAGCTAAAACAGGGATTCCACTTGTTTCTAGGCGTACACACATCCCTCTCTGAACAACAGAGATATAATTCTCCTGTTAATGGCCAACAAACTTAGATTCTGCTCAATCATACTCTTCTTATGTCTGAATAGGAGTCTAGAAAGACTGATATGGCCTGAACTAGTTTTGGATCAACCAAAATTTTGTGACACAAAACAAGACTGTGTCCTCAAGTGAAGTTTTAGAGAGAACCCCCTATTTACAACTTTAAGTCTATGCACAACTGTGTGTATACATGATTATAATCAGATGCGTTGTGGGAAAAGATGTGTACACTCAAGAAATGAATGTATAACCTAATCTGTCAGTCAGAATAGCGCATCTCCCAAACTATGCCCATTAATAACCAGCCCCTCCTACCTTTGGACTCTATAACAAGAGACCCCAGGCAGTGAACCGGGGTCATTGAGTGTCTTTAGTCTTGTAGTCTGTTGCTCTCCTGTGGATTGTGACTCACTTTTCAGCTTTGTTTCGAGTGAAGTTTCCTTGCTACTTTGCAAG
Organism: Cricetomys ansorgei; assembly: GCA_026225945.1. Classification (NCBI taxonomy): domain Eukaryota; kingdom Metazoa; phylum Chordata; class Mammalia; order Rodentia; family Nesomyidae; genus Cricetomys; species Cricetomys ansorgei. The sequence goes on along the minus strand of JAMJFZ010001100.1, from coordinate 8,035,675 downwards.
CTATGTAGGTTTTTTATTTCATTCTTGGGTTAGAGGCCAAGAATGTGGAAACACTCAGCCCAGATTTTGACCACTGGTAACGGTCCTACTCATAGGGCCCTTACCCAACACCTACTCCATAGCCATTATCACAATGTATCCACCTGCCTGGGTTTCTCAGAAAAACTGAGAGGGGAGTGTTTTGGATCTATATTGGCCTAGGGAAAAGCCTTGTGCAGAAACAGACAAAGAGAGGAAGGTTCCTCTAGGGTGCCATAGCTCGCACTGGAAAGATACAGTACTCATTCAAGGTAGTACAACTGGGAAGTTTGAGTCAGGGCCCCTACTTCTTCATGTTTCTTGGGGGCAGAAGAATTAGAGAACTTTTTCTCCTATGGGCAACCCAGCTCAGAGGATCATTGGCTGCACTAAGAAAACCAGGGCTGTAGTGGCAGAGGGAAGGCCTTGCCTTGGGGATCCTGTACTGTGAGCCTGGACTTCGGCCTCCATCCATCCCTCTATTAGTAATGGTCACTCTGACTTCAGTATGCATGCTTATTTTACCAGGCTGCTGCTTATCTGCTGCTAGACAAGAGATAATAAAGGAGATGGCTCCAGCGTTTCCTGGCCATCAGCCAGCACTCTGCAAAGCTGCCCATGTTGGGAGCTAAGGTTTTAGAGAACATTCTCTGTGGCCATTGCAGCCTGACAGCAAATAATAAACATCTAACTCATGAACTAGTGTGTGTCTGAAGTGTTGTTTATAGGAAAACAGTGCATTCGGATTCCAGATGGGACTCACAGGACAGTCCTCTGTACACCAGAAAGTTCTTGTAGGAAGACACTATCAAGGAAGGAAGCTAGTAATAGCTTAATAACGAATAAAAGTAACCATTTCGTATGTACCCATCACTCTCAGCTTTACAAATAAAACTCCCACACTAGGGTCCTAGTTGGTGAGGAGAGGAAGCCCAGAGGAGTCACTCCATCAGAGGCTGGGGCATGATTGAGTTTCCGGCCCTCCTCCTCTGAAAGATCTGCAGGCTGCGATTGCTTGAGGAGTTCCTTTTGGTCTTCCGAGAATTCAGAGAAGTCCCCTGATGGGTAACTGAGCCATTAGTAGGTTGAGAGCTAGCGAGAAGACTTCTTATCTCTTAAGCAGAAAAGTCTCTCTGATGTACAAGGAGGTAGAAGCCTCGAGTCTGCTCAACACAATTTTTCCTTTTAGTGACCACAACGTTTACTAGGGGAGGATGGTGCTAGCAATCCAGCCCAAGGCCTCCCACATTGGAAGCATGTTTTCCACTGCCAAGCTCCATCCCGAGTAAACATGTTTGTTCTCAAGTTCTCCCAGTGACATTTCCTGAGGACTGTTCAAATTCCTGGATAGTGTTCAGGCCTTTGTCAATCTGTGTGGGAGACACATTTTTTCTCTCTGTGTTTTTTATTTTCCTTTCAATGTTCTTGGGTGCTCCTATCTCCCAATTCTGTTTCTTACCAATGGAGCCAAGGAAAGACACAACTCTCAGCATTTTGCCTGAGACGGCCAGGCTAGCTGGTGGCTTTGAACATTCTGTCCTTTGAGGTAGCTGTAAAACTTGGATACTGAGAATGTTTGAAATATGTAGGTCATTTTCTATTTGTGAATCACAGAGGCAGAAGATCATAGCTTACCTGTGTAAATGATCTAGTTTGGAATCATAACCGACAAAGAGAGGAAAAATGTCAAGGTAGAAGAAAAGAGGGAGAGACGGTGAGAGGGAGTAGGGAGAAGAGGAAGTTCTAACATTGAGCAAACTTTTGACATTTTAATTTTGCTTTGGAACATTCACTCCTGCAGATTGCCATTTTTGGTTGAGACATCTGCTTTGAGACTATCCCAGATTTCCCCAGGACTGCTCACGCTCACTACCGGCTTCCTTCCTCGCTAAGCTCATCCAGTTTTAATGACTCCTTCCAGGCTCTGTTCTAATTGAAGGTGTTAAAGATACTATAGAACGAGAGGATAGGAATTGGTAGGAATTAATAAGCAACTCTGGGTTTTACCAGCGCACTCAACATTTCACAGTTGATTTTAGGCTGATCTTACTATTGACCTGGGAAAATGCAAGATGTGAAGTTTGGCACCACCCTGAAGAAATTCCTGTGTGACTTGTGTAGCCCGATTAGAAATGGTAGCTGTTGTCATTCAACTCCTGTTCTTTTATCACCCCTCATGGTACTTGGGGAAAGTAGGAAGGATTAAGTAGGGAGCTGTGTTCTGCCTGGGGTCCCAGAGAGACACCTCTCTAGAAACAGACCAGTGTAGCACCTGTAGGAGGAACTCCATCTTGGTGGAGGCACCACGGAATGGCAGTTGGGTGGGGCACCAGCAATGTGGGCTGTATGAATACTCAGTTTTTTGTCTCTCTTGACCAAGCTTTTGGAAAACTTGGGAAATTTCAAGTTGTTGCACTGACTTTGACCTTGGACAAGTCACTGACTTGTAAAGAATATGTGGAAATGGCTGAGAAAGACTGTGGGCACCATTGCGTAAGCCATTACTGCAAGCCACTACGTTTTATTGTTGTAGAAGTTTATTTTCAGTTTGTTTAAAGTATTGTTCCCTGCACTGTTGGGGGAGGGGCTGACTAGGCCTTGGCATTTTGAATTGTCTGCAGGTGTTGGATTTTTGTTGGGGTGGGGGGTGTTTGATTGCTTATGATCTGCACCTGAGGAGTTCTGAGTCAATTAAAACACCTGAACTCAGATGCTCGGGGTTTCACTGTGAGTATGGCGTTGGCCGTGACAGTGATTCCCTCTGACGAGGTCTGGCAGAATTTGCAGATATGAATATATACAAGCCTCCTTGTCCTGTTTGCTGAGCTATCACAGTAGGTGTTCTACTACAGTTTATAACCCTTTTGCCTGTTACTGCAATACACAGACAAGCACAGTGTCTCAAACAAACAAACAAACAATAAAAGGACCATGACCTGTATTCAAGAACACCTTGTGTTGCAGTGTAGGTAGTGTTTCTATAACACTGTGTTTTCCCACCGACTCAAACTAATTAGTAGTTTGTTTATTTTTTTTTTCTTTTTTCCTGTAGCCCAGGCTGACCTCAAACCTATGACTTTCCTGTCTCAGAATCATGGATGCTAAGATAATAGGCATATGCCACCATGCCTCCCATCTCACTTTATAAAGCCACCCTTTTATAAAAATACTATGCGGATGGAACGGATACCCCAACTTTGAGATTTCCTGCAACAGAGTTCTCTAGTTCAGACTGGTCATTTCTTACCTCATGCGTTCTTAGCTCTCTGTTTCTTTCCCTGAAACCTAAAGGTCAAACTTAGCCATGAGCAGGGCTACCAGAAACACTGGCTCTTGACTTCCCAGGGGGCAGCAGCTATAGAGTGCCATCCTCAGAGCTAAACAGCATCTCTCTCCATCAGGTCAGCTGTGCCTCCTTGAAAAATTCCATAGGGGGCCAGTCTGTGGACTGTTGACATTTCTTCGGAGAAAGAGGCTAGGGAGAGATACTGGGCCCTCATCTGAGTTCCCAGCCATTGTCTGAGCCATTTATATGAAATTCTACTCTAACTGCACACAGACTGTGGTGCGTGTATGATGTTTCCTGAAGGGGCTGGAATATCTGGGCCAGGAAACGTTAGGGGAATGGGACTCCGCCTATATAGCCGAATATATCGGCTATGTAGCATGGATGCTATCATCCATCCATGCTGGGCACAGACCTTCTAGTGAGCTGCCTTAGGGTCATCCATGTTCCTACCTAGAATGCCTCACCCATACTCTGTGACTAAACCCAATAAACTCATTAGTTCCTCATGTGAATTATAGTGGAATTGTACTTTGGTTTGTTCTGGAGACCTGATGAGTCAGAGGTAGACACTGCTTACATCTACTTAGGGAAGAAAATTTCTCATCAACCCTTAGTCAACATGGAGGAGTCAGTCAGTGAGTACTCCAAGCTTCTCCACCCATGGCTGGGACGGTTGTAAAGGGTAAGTTTGCAGGTTCCTCCTGGAACTGAGCTCCACAGCACACACTGACAACCAGAGTGCCCGTACACTCTTCATCACAGTCTTCCTGTCCTCACTTGCACTTCCTGGAACCTTCTTCACAAACTCTCTTTAGAGGACTTTAGAGAACAAACTTTCTTTAGAGAAACCCAGGGGCAACCAAGCACATAGTTTGACTCCATTAAACAGAGAAACTCAGGTATCTAGAAGTAGAGACGGAGAAGGGACTAAGCAGAGTGTGTCTAGGTATGAATGACCAAAAATAACAGCCATATGAGACGCACAGTAAAATGAAGAATAAATTGGTTGACTTGATGGATGGATTGGAATTTAAATGTTTTCCTACAATTTTTATAGGATACTATGGAGTTTGTAATCTGGGGAGGGCAAATAGATTTTTGGTTAGAGAAGGAGGGTTAGAAAGGAAAGAAGGCAAAGTAGGGTCTGTTTACAGGTAACACAAGGCAAACAGTGAGTGCATGTAATCCTAATATGAGCCCAGCATTTGTGAATGAAGATTCCCACTGAATATTGCATTATAAACTATACAGGTGTTAGTACCCCAAATAAATACACAAGGAAGTTATCATTATCCAAAGTTGCAGGACAGAGACGTTTGGGACCTAGAAAATTTAGTTGGTTGGTTCCAGGTGGAACAAAGATGGAATGGCAGGTTTGGGATGCAGAAGTATATGGAGCCAATCCTGGGAAAGGCCTGCAAACACAGCTGGTTCAAGAGAAAGAACAAGGGTGCTGCATTGGGATGCAGGACCCCACATGGAGCTTATTATCTACCTGCTCCCCTCCTCCCCTTCGGCCACACCCTGGCTGACGGTTTGATCAAATCAGGAGACACTTCAAATCAGGAATCTACAGCAGATGAAGAGCCTAGACTGAGAATTGAGGTCAATAGTTCTAGGATGCTGTGTTTCTTTTGAGATGGGAGAATGGTTCATCTGTGTCTCAGTGAGTGCATAAAGAATTCTTACGCCAATATCCATCCATTTTGTCAGTGGGTACAGTGGATTTGATTGGACAGGTTTATTGGATGAACTTGGTCCTCAGGTCTTATGTTAGCCCTTTTAACAGAAAAGATTGACGACTATGACATATTTGCAGAGCAATTAGAATACCGCCCCCCAGGGGGAAGATATAATTGGTGCTGTTCAAAGTAACACAAATTGTTTAATGGATATTAAATAAACATGAAAGGCTAAGCTTTCCTCTGTTAATTTAGAAGCTGCGAAGAAAAGGAAAAAATAATCAAGAAGGAAGGCAATAAGTATTAAAAAGGGAAAGAAGTCAGAGGCTGTCTCTCTACCAGCACTTGGAAATTTTATGCTTCTTTCAGTTTTCAAATTATTTCCATTTGTTTTTAAATGAGTTTAATACTGATATTTATTTGACCAGAGACTTTGCAATTCAAACCTAATGAAGAATGACAGAAACAATGAAAGAGAGTTAGAATATTAGCTCTCCAGGGCTCGCCAGTCCCCATGGACTAAAGGAAATGAAGGTAGTTGGAGCATGAGAAAGGCACAAGAGAACAGAAAACAATAACCAGCATTTGTTGAATTCCTGTGTGGCCTACAACCTTTCTAAGGACTGTGTCTGTGTCGAAGCTGAGGCTAGAATACGTGGATTAGCCTCAAGTGGTTCTGGGATGAAGATAGCCAATCAAACTCAGAGCATACAATCAACATCTCTATATTTGCTCACTTTAGTAATAATAATAATAATAATAATAATAATAATAATAATAATTTGAAAATTCTTCAGTTTACTCTGTGTGGAAAGTATATCTCCAGTTTGTTAGGTATGGTGTCTTGGACTTATTAATCATAGTACATAGGAGGTTAAATCAGGAGGATCACAATTTGAGGCCAGCCTGGGCTACATAGTGAATTGAAGGCCATATTCTGAGCTTACTTAGGGATAGATACCCTGGTTTTTTTGCTTTTAAAAGAATTCATTTTATAGATAAGAATGTTGAGGCTTGAGAAAATGAACCACCAACTAGCTTACCACCAGGCAACACCAGTGGTGAAACATGGACCCAGGCATAAGCCTAATTTGAAAATCTGTGCCTTATGTACCAACAGGTCAAAGTCAAAGCGATTACCAAATTGCTTTTCCAGAAGGAGGATGTTTGGTTAGTTGGCTATTCAGATATCAACAGGCTTAGAGGGCAAGGAGGATGGACCTTTCTTCCTTAATTCTCTTAGGTCCCCACCCTCTGTGTTCCTGGTAACACACTGATTTTGGAGTGAAAAACAATATTAGGCAAAGGAAGCTGGAAACAATAGCCTTTCTTAGGACTCAAAATACCAGATGTGTAGTAGAAGGTGAGTGTAGGAAGGCGTTGTTAGACCCAGGTTCCCCCAACAAAGCATGGCTCTAGTTTCTTTGTCTTTAGTTGTTCTTAATCTATTCTGTTACGTGATTTTGGTAAAAAGAATGAGCTCTGAACTGAATCTCTGACCCTGAGTGGGAACATAACTTATTGAATCGACAGGTTTGTGGAATTTTTACCAGGAGGCTGTCAATCACCAGACAGGAGAACACCCCTTAGGAAAACTGTGTGTTTCAGAGACTTGTAGGAAGGCCAAAGGGACCATTTCTACTCTCAATCTTCTGGTTGTTTTCCTGCACAGTGTTCTCTCTGACCATTGTCCACTCTCGACTCTAAGAAACTTTACCTATTTTCTCCAGGACAGTGTGTCTTGTCTAAATTTATCTGATGGTGATCTCAAGGCTATAGAGCTGAGGAGAGGTCACAGCTTGTTTACAGCTTCACCTTTATATCTTAAGAGTTGGCTTTAGACTGTAGTCCTAGGTGCAGAAGAATTGATTTCCTAGCCAGCTTTCAGCTAGTATAATGAGCTAATCAATTGAAAAGAAGAAAGTTGATTTCAGGTTACAGCTTTATCAACCCATGGTCACTTGACCTCACTGTTTTCAGGCCTGTGGTGAGGCATATTTTGATAGGAGAAAAAAAATTAAGAAAAAAGGAAGATGAGCATCTCATTTTAGCTTGGAGGCAAAGAAGGGGTGGAGGAGGGTGAGGTCCTAGTGTCTTCTTCAAGGACATGCTCCCAGTGACCCAACCTGCTCTGACTAGGCACTGCCTTTTAAAGTTTCCATCACATCCTGTGATGGCTAAAGAAACTCCATTCTGCTAGGCAGTGGTATTGCACACCTTTAATCCTAGCACATGAGAGACAGAGGCAGGCAGATGTGAGTTTGAGGCCAGTATGGTTTACAGAGCAAGTTCCAGGACAGCTGGGGCTACACAGAGAAACCCTGTCTCAAAAAATAAAAACAAAAACAAACAAACAAACAAAAACAAGAACAAAGACTCAGGAAAAAAAAACAACTCCATTTTATGCTAGGCATCCATCTTGATATCTACTAGCTGTTTGTCTGATTCCAGTCCCTGGAAGATAGGTTTCCAGTAATCCTGATTCAGTGACCCCCACATAAAAATGTGTAGTCATGACTACCAACTTGTTATGCTATGACTAGCTGTTTTTTGTTTCAGTAACTTGCTTATGCAAACATTCAAGAACTATTTTGAGGTTGCTTTGACTGTCTAATCTTGGCAGAGCCAAACAGTTCTTGACTTCCTTGTGCAGATATGTAAGATCTTTGTGGTTTTTATCTTTAAAAATCTTTTCCTCACTCCCTTTTGGGTAGCAATCTCAAGTTTGGCTCAGAGATTGTTATCCTGCTCACAGTTTCAATAAATTTAACTAGCCACAATCCAGATTGAGGCTACGGTCTTTTCCTGGGGATTACAAACTCCATTACAATCTCAATAGCACCAGCTGAAAAACAAGCTTCTAACATGTGAGCCGTTTACCCAGTGGGAGACAGTTAAAATCCAAAGTACAGCATCTGGATATCAGAACAAGTGCAGTCCTTGTGTGCGCATGTTCAAATAAGCAAGCCAGTCTGAGGTGACTGATGGGCACAGGCTCAGAGGGTAATAAGATCACATCACAAATAAAGCTCTTTGCAGTCTTACAACTCAGGAATATTCTGTCAAAGACCTTGAAGCCCATCCTTTTGAACTATACTCATCAGGGGCAGTATGGCAGTGTTTCCCAAAGATGGGCCTGTTGTCTTTGTACCTTGATATGTGTCTTGTGCTGCTGTTTTAAGAGACTGCCACTAGCTTCCCTGGCATTCTGTCCTTTAACTGTGGAGAGGGCGGTGAAACTATGAGCTAATCCTTTTCACGGCTTAGCCAGACATAGTTCTCCTTAGATAGGACATAGTATCCAAATAAAGATGTGCTGGCTAATTTTATGTCAACCTGACACAAACTGGAGTTATCTGAAAGGAGGTAACCTAAACTGAGAAAATGCCTCCACAAGACCCCGCTGTAGTGCATTTTCTTAGTGATTGATGGGGAGGATCCAGCCTGAAAAGTCCAGCGCCCCTAGTGGTAAAGGCACTAACCTCCTTCATTTAATGTTAGTACTCAGTATCCCATAAACCTCTCTGTTTTCCCAGAACTCCTGTTGCCAAAGGGCCAATCCAGTGCCTGAGTTCTGACCAGTCAGAGAGCTTCCCTTCTCCCTTTTAAAAAGTCTACCTGGAAGCTCCTCGGGGTCATTTTCTCCTATTCTGACTTCCAGGGTACGTGAGAGATGACCCCAATGCATTGGATAATAAAAGCCTCATGTTTTTTACATCTATCTGGAGTCTTGGTTCCTTGAGGTCACCCCTGGCCCTGAGACCCCAGGAGGGCAGAAGCCCTGCCGGTCCTTTCAAGCCCATAGTGGGTGGTGCTATTCCTCAGCTGGTAGTCCTGGGTTCTATAAGAAAGGAGGCTGAGCAAGCCATGAGGAGCAAGCTAGTCAGCAGCACCCCCCCAAGACATCTGCATTAACCCCTACTTCTAGGTTCCTGCCTTGCTTGAGTTCCTACCATCACAGTCTTTGAGGATGAACTTTATATAGAACTGTGCATGAAATAAATCCTTTCCTCCTCAAGTTGCTTTTGCTCATGGTGTTTCATCACAGCAATAATAACTCTAAGACAAATTGGTACCAGGATAGTGGAGTATTGCAGTGACAGACCTGACCATGTTGTTTTGTGGAGGTCTTTGGAAATTTGGGTTAGAAAAGCCTTCGAGAGTTGAGACTACAGTGAGCTATTCTCTAGGAGGTTGGAAGATAAGAATGTTGGGAGTAGTGCTGATGATGAAGGCCTGGCTTGTCAAGTTTCAAAGAGAAGCAAAGACTCTTCTGGACCTTTTGTGTGAACAATCTGAGGTGTCTGGTCAACTAGAGCCAGAACCACTAAAGTAAAACCTTTGCTTTTCTGAGACAATGGATACTGATTAGCTGGGGATGAAAAATCAGCTGAGATTGAGCCTAGGATTTGACGTGAAGTCTGCTGAGAAGTGTTTCCTCAGGACCAGCACACAGAAACTGTCTTCCAGAGGTGGTCAGTGTTGTACCTCATGCTGGCAGCCAAACCTGGTAGTGTAAGAGTCACCTAGGTGGTACTGGTTTTGAAGGCATGAAAGTGTTGTGGAGAACAGCTGAGGATTGGCACTGAAGAGAGCTTAGTAGAGGCCATTGGTGAAGGTGCAGCCCAGTTGCAAGGGAATCCCAGCATTTTTAGAGATGCCCGTATATATGGGATGGCTGCTAAGAACAGCAGCAGCGGTGGAGTGGAGCTGGCCAGAACCTGAAGATAAACTGTGCTGCAGAGGGCAGACAGAGCCAATCTTACCACAATATTTCAGGACTTCAGTGAAATTATACTTCATTTCAGCTAAAGCAAAACCAATAGGTACTGTCAAAATAAGAGACAACATTCACCTGTAGCCTACGATGTTTAAACATGAAATGTAATCTCTTGATTGGAAAAAGATTTTTATTTTAATCAAATATTTAATAAAATATTAAAACATATTAAAATAAAAAATATTAAATAAACATAAATTTACATATAAATTTATATTTACAAATGAATGAATACATTATATAGGTTATATATAATATATAAATAAATATGTATTAAGTAACAATTTAATGAAGATATAATTAAATATCTAAAATATATTAAAATCTTTTTATTTTTCAATCAAGGAAAGTTAGGAATCTTTTAAATGCAAAGTTACTGATCTATGCTATCTTGAGAGCAACATGAACATTGATAGACTTTTTGATGTGTTTCAAATCTAGAGGAACACGAAGTAGAGGAGGCAGCAGAGCCTACTGCCTTGAGTGACAGGTAGAGGTGGCAGCTGCGCTATGGGTTGCTTAATATTGCTGCAAGCCAGCTCCTTTCCCCTCTCTTGTTTTCCATTCATTTCCTTCCTTCCTTCATTTCTTAAATTACTTATTAAATATTTATTGTGCATTATAGAGATAAGTAAGGGGTTATCTGTCTTCATTCTCAGAAGTTCAAAGTCTGGATGAGATGAATACAAGAACTCACAGTAATAGAAAATGGGATGGATGCTTGCTGAGATTTGCCTGGACAAGGAAGGGCCTGGAACATGGGTAAGCCCCTCCTGTCTGGGTTACTGTGTGGATTCAGAAAGGAAACACTGGGTTGATGCTTAGAGAGTGTATTGAAAGCAAGTCCGGTCTGAAGAAAAGACATTTCAGAAGTGCTAACATATTTGTTCAACTGCCTCATAGCCCCTAAAAGTTGTGTTTTTTTGTGAGTGTCTCACTATGTAGCTCTGGATGGCCTGGAACTTTGTAGACAAGGTTGGCCTTGAACTCAAAGATTCAGCTGCCCCTGTCTCATGAGTGCTTAAAAAGTAAGCAGCTGCTCCTTCCTACCCTAGCCTTGTGAGTGCTGGGGTTACTGGTGTTTGCCACCACACCCAGCTTGGCTCATAGTGTTTCATGGGACGGGTGGGGTAGCTGGAGTAGCCAAGCCTGGTCCATGTGATTCTTGAGGTTGTAACATGAACAGTAAGTGCTGTTCTGAACCTCCAGGATATAAGTAAATCCAGGTGGGGCTGGATCAGACACTGGAAACAAGGCATGTGTTTTCTTTAAGGAGCACTTCTTCTAGTCAAGGGACTATGTCCAAAGACCAAATAACCATTATACGCACATTTATTGAGTTTGCTTGAATTCATAGGGTTCTTTTCAATGTATGAAGAGAAAAAATGTGTAGTGCTCTGGTTGTGGTTAAATTTCAAGCTTTTCTATTGTGTTTCTCATAGAAGTCCTCCTTTTTCCTCCTTCCTTCCTTCCTTCCTTTTTTTCCTCTCCTTTCCCCTTAATTTCTCTGTGTCTGCATGTGTCATAGCACTATCTTATGGCAGTCAGAGGACAACTTGTGGGAATTGGTTTTCATCTTTCACTTTGTTTTAAGGCACAGTCTCTCTTGTATTTCTGCCTCTGTACTCCAAGCTAGCAGGCCTGAAAGCTTCTCAGTGGTCCCTCATCTCACTGTAGACACACAGGAATTACAGGTTTGTACCAGCACACCCAGCTCCTGTGGGATCTAACTCAGGAGGCCAGGCTTGTTAGGCAGATGTCTTTACTGACTGAGCCCTTACAGGGTTAATATTCCATGCCAGTTTGGAAATGACAATCCTACTGAAATCTAAAACCCAAATGAAAGCTCCACAGTCCTCTGTGGTACACAGCAGGGTTTGTGCCCCATAGTACTTCCTACCAGTCAAACTTCTGATCTACGGAATTGTTCCTCATTCCTAGGAGGGGAAATAGTCCACAGGCCTTTGCAATTAAAGACATTTATCCCCACCCCTCATAGTGTTTGCTAGGTGCCTTCAAGCAGTGTGGTAAATTATAAAGCAATTACAGAATTCCTCCCCTCTATGGCCCACACACTCTTGCAGTATGACTCCTCCTTCTCTCACTTAGTTAATGGAAACTGTTTCTTCTGTCCTCAAGTCTTGCAAGTATGACTAATAGAATGTGGAGGATGACAGATAGCATTGAGCATTCTAAGCTGTGGCTCAAAACCCAGTCCTTACAGAGGCTGCTGACCAACGTGGAAGCTGTGCTCAGCTGTTAAGAGACATATGGATAATCCTGCAGACAGCTCCAGCATTCAGAAGTGGTACTGTGTTATTTGACAGCATGTGGTATAGGTATGCTTACAGGATCTCGCCTGTGCATCCCCAGGCCAGACAAGCGGAAGAATCCATACTTGCAAAATAGTGAGCAAATAGAATGGCTGTTATTTTTCAGACATTAACTTTTGGGGTGCTTTGTCCACAATTGATACTCGGATTCTCGAGGACCTTTGTGTGTGTGTGAACTTCAATCTTATTCTAGATCAAAGTAGAACCAGGACCTTCTCAGTCCTTGGCTACACCCCAGTCCAGCTACACAGACAGCAGCAGCTGCTCATCTCCTCTCGGTTCCAAGCTCATTATCTGCATCGGGACTGAAAGGGGTCCTGTTCTCTGGTTCAGAAGTGTTCTTAAGTTCTCCAGGGCAGAGAAGGCATCCACAGAGAGCCCTGGGACAGAGAAATTATCCAGCGCCACTCCCTTATTTTTCAGACCAGGGAGATAAGGTCTGTGTGATTTCAAAAGCAGCTTCTTTTTGTGGTTCTGGCTTCCCTGTTTATCTCTGCTGCTTTCTGGAAGGCAGTGCTATATGGCCCTTTTGGTATTTATTTTCCTTGAAGTATGCTTCTGTTTACTACTGTACATACAGTCATTCTTCAGCTTCCAGACACGTCCTCTCTACATTTCAGTTCAAAACTCACAGATTCCAAGCTCCATAAATCAGGGACCTGTCTGTGTCACAGTAGGAGCTACTCAACACCTCACAGAGCTCAATTCTTATTTTTTCAATGAGTAAGTGAAGAAATGAATGGTTTGCTCTTGTGAATGGAAGAAAATGCATATTAGGAAAAAATTAGTCATAGTATATTAAATTTCTACTTGTTCCCTACATATAATTCCTAGAAAATCAGTTTCAAATATCAATAGTGAAAGTAAAGGAAAAAAAAAACAACTCAACATCAATCCAAGCCCAGAATTTAGAATATGTAAAAGAATTAGACAATGTTTGATACATTTATTTATTCATGTGTGCTCATGTGTACATATACATGTGGGGGTCAGAGGTCAACTTGTGGGAGTTGGTTCTCTCCTTCCACTATGTGGGGCCCAGAAATAAAACTCAGGTTATCAAGTTTGGCAGCAAGTGCCATCTTGGCGGCCCTGGACAATGTTTATAAATTCAAATTATCAGTGAATCTTTGAAAGTTCACGAGAGTTTTAAGTTCTACCAACTGAATTGGTTGGCTATATTTAAATAGATTGAATTGTGGCTTAGGAAATTGATACTAGATTCAAATCTGACTGCTTACAGTCTCCCAAACCTAAAATTAAAAAGTTGCCAACTTATTTGTAGATCGAGGGGAGGTGTTCTCGGAAATTAGTTCAGATCTAGCTTATGAAACCACAGTATGAACAAGTCTGAAAACATTCTGATGTGCCTTTTAAAGGTGTCTTAAAAAGTCAAACCCCAGAGGAGAGTGGACCTAGAGAAACCCACTGGAGAATGGGAGAGCTGGAAAGAGGTGTTAGGACTTCATAAAAGCAGTTCTTAAATGAAGGAACAGGTTTGAAATTGAACCACCAAGAGTTATAACTTTGTAGCAATGAATGTTGCTACAACTTTCTCCTGCAGTCTATTTAAATGTTTACATTATGGATTAGAATGCTCATCTAGGACTGCTACTCTCTCATTAGTCCTCTCTCACAGTCTTTGATTTCATTAAGTGTTGACCGGGGGAGTATAAGGACTTAGGTCTGCTAGAAGACAGTTGAGTACATCAGAGCAGTCTCAGCTGCAAACAGTTATAAAATAGTCTGGAAACAAGCCATAGGCTTAAGGAAAAATGGAACATTATATCAAGGTGGCAAAAGGGGAAAAGCTGTGAGCTGCTGTGGTCAAGGGCCAAAGCAATGCCCACTTTAGATCTTATTTACAGGGTTTGTCTCCTTAGGACTCATGAAATTATTCCTCCTTAAAATGCAAAATTCCTTACTTTTCTCTGTTACCCAGCACTAAGTTGATTGCCCCTGTTCTAAGGGGATATACTTTTCTTTCATTTTCTTTCTCCCCAGGAGGAATATGGGGTGATATATGGAAGTGCAGCCTGGCACACGAGAAGTCCATGATGCCTATGAGACCATACTCTCCAAGTTTCCATTCTCTGTAGACCATCCCTATGAATGGTGGTACATAGTGAGGCATTGTGTACACACACGTACACACACACACACACACACACACACAGAGGGGGAGGGGAAGAAGAGAGACTGTGTGTAAGTTGAGCATTGCTAATAAACCAATTATATAACTGCCAAATGCAGCAGGGAGCTAGTGAAAATGTAAAAACATAAGAGCATTGAAGCAACTTATTGGCTAAAATCTATGGAAAACAGACTAGAGGCATTCCAACTTCAGGATCCTGATGGAGATTGGAACCAATTAAAGTGAAATCTTGCCTTTTAACAAGCTGTTGACTTAGTATGTAAGTTGGGGCTGAGAGGCTTCAAATGTAGAGAATTCATTTACTGGTATTTCAAAGTCCTGTCAAAAATAATGGTAACATTGCCTTTTAGTTTTTCCTTTGATGCCAGTTCTTACTTGCATTTAAAAATATTTTTAGTCAGTCCACAGCTGGAGGTCTAATGAGTGTCTAAATTTGGTAAGATTCTCCTTTGTTCCCAGTCTTTTATTCTAAATTCAGGCAAAGAAAATTAATTTTTAAAGCATGTATTAAATTTCTCAAGTACTATTTTATTTGCATTGTTTGGAGTGAGCTAAGAATAAATGAATGGATTGGTATAATACCAGGAATCATAAAAGTAGGTTGCTTTGTCTTTCTCGGCTATGATCCAAACACTGATAAGAAAGTAAGGATTGATGTAGATACCATGAGTATCTTCTCCAAGCAATAATCTTCTGTTTTAAAAAACACTGGCATCAAGAAAGTAGCAATCAGAAATTACTATGTCTTTTAAAAATGACAAGAATAGCCTTTGTCATATATAAGCATACTAGATAGTAGTGGTATTTAAAAAAATGCTTATATAATTTTAATGCCATTTTCTAGAGATCAAAGGCCAGG
The DNA here is from genome assembly GCA_026225945.1 of Cricetomys ansorgei. NCBI lineage: Eukaryota > Metazoa > Chordata > Mammalia > Rodentia > Nesomyidae > Cricetomys > Cricetomys ansorgei. The sequence goes on along the minus strand of JAMJFZ010001100.1, from coordinate 8,020,559 downwards.
GCCTTGCATGTGCTGGGTAAGCACTCTACCACTGAGTTACCACTCTATGCTCAGGCCTTGGTTGATTTTAATGTTTCTGTTTGGGGGACAGGGTCTTTCTAAGTAGCCCAGGCTACCTTGAATCAAAATTGTCCTGTTGCTCTGCTTACAGACTCCTACTACCTTGTCTGGCAGCTGCAGTGGTATTCATACTAAGTGCTTTGAGGATTCAATAAAAAATATTAAAGATGCCTTAAACTCCCATCACTCATCTTGCTTTTATTAAGAGTCATGGAAAACTCATTTTTCCTCTTCAGACTCAGGACAGAGAAGAATGTGGGAATGGCCTGTGCATTTAAAAGAAGAAAACCACTGCTCAGCTCTGGCCACTTTTTTACTATGTGAAGAGATAGGTTTAGGGTTTGTGTGTTGACCAAGATTTTAAGAGTGTGGGGGCCTGAGTTCAGATTCCTAGCATTCATGTAAGAAGCAGAACTTGGAGGTGTGCATATATAATCCCGGTACTTGGCACGTGGAGACAGGAAGATCTCCATGGCTTGGTGATCAGGCAGTCTAGTCAATCAATGAGCTCCAGTGCAACTAGAGACTCTGTCTCAAAAAAAAAAAAAAAATAAGGAGGGAGGTTGTGGTAGTTCACCTACTGTGGCGGTTCAGCAAGGATGGCAGGGATGACAAATTCATTGGTGCAAACCTTACCAGACCTCAGCAGAGGGAACCAACATCATGGCCAGCACCATATTGGACAGTGGAATCCTGCGTGTCTTAGCTCAGGTGTTTTTATTGATTCAGAACTTCTCAGGTATTCTACTGATAGCACATGCAGATCATTAGCAATCAAACACCCCCACAGAAATCCAACACCTGCAGACAATACCAAATACCGAGACCAAGGCAGCCCTCACCTAACAGTGCACAAAATGATTATTTTATATGTAACAAAAATAAACTTTCCCAACAAACAGAAGATGATGGAACACGACATTCAATACCAAACTCTGACTTCCATATGGAACACATACACACACACACACACACACACACACACACACACACACACGAGAAAGAGGGGGCAGGGTTTGATACTATGACTTAACTATGAGATTAAGTAAAAACCGAAAACCTAAACAGTTGCTTGTTAGAGAAGCTATCACAAAGCAGAATGGAGTAGCTTCTAAGTATTAAAAGCACAACTGTAGAAGAACGTAGGGGAGGAGGCCTTGGTGTGGAAGGCTAGCCTTGCCTTAACTCTAAGAACATTCCACGTATGTTAAGAGAAGGGCTTGAAGTCATTGACTTCTGCCATTTTTTTCTGTGCTAACACTTTTCAAGTCTGTCATTCCATGCGATGACTGTGTACGTTTCTGATAGGTATATGATTTGGTTAGTGCGGGCTTATCCTAACGAGTGGGTGAGATCACCTACCCAATCTGATCCTCTCCAAATTAAGTGACACTGCTTTCATCACTCATCACCTGTAGGGCATCTGCGGATGAGAAGAGACGCTTTCACTCGCATCCATGCATCTACATCAGGGTGTGGGTTAGGAGGGTGTGGCTTCTTGACTCTCCAGTGCTTCGGGCTACTTTCCTCGGTTTGGGTGAGATAATGACTTCTGTAGACCGAGTCAAGACAGTCTGAAGTGCTCTTCTCCCACCAGAGGGATCTGGTAAGAAATGAAGGATTGCAGATCTCAGTCAAATAATTCCTTAAGGGGATTCTTTTAAGTATCAGTAACTCCCTTTGACCACCAGAACAGTGTTTGCTGCTTATAAATTTGACACACTTGGATGCTGGGAAATAAATTCTAGTCCTCTACAAATACAATATGCACACATAACCATGGAGCCACCTCTATAGCCCCAGCTTTAGTGGTTTTAACAGTAATAACTATCCATAGAAATGCTTGTTGAGTAATAAATACTCATAGAAATGCTTGTTGAAAGTTTTCGGTGACACATCTGGGTTCTGGGCAATAAACTCTAGCTAACTGAGAAGGGGCAGCAGGTCCCTCTCTTGAGGCAAATATTCATTTCTTCAAGGTGTTAGTCCAGCAAACTAAGTTGCTGGGGCAGCAGTTTTATTTATATTGGAAAAAAAGGATTGAAGGAAAGAAGGAGGGAAGGAAGGAAGGAAAGAAGGAAAGAAGAAAGAAACTTAAATTTAAATGTTGAAACATCTTGCAAATGCTGTGAGTTTCTCGGTAGGGACACTCCCTGACTTTAATGGGAAAAGCTGCTATGATAGCCAGTTATGTGGAAACCACCCCACGTCAGTCTGCTGAAAAAAGTCTGTAATTGGAACCACTGCTCAGATTTAGTCTTGTCAGATGTTTGGTTTCATTGAAATATGTATTTTCCATCCAAAGCTACATCTAAGGAAACATTATTTGCAAACAACTGGATTAACTCTTTATATTAAGAGGAAAGTATCTGAAGACATAGAATTCTGAATTTGTCCCGCATAAAAACAAGTCCCCATGCCCTCGGCAGTGTCCCTCAGGAAGTAGAAATTTGACCTGCTTAGACGATTTCTGAGTGGTCTGAACAAAACTGCCAGAGAACTTACTTTAGAAGTTGATACTCTGACTTCGACACGAAGGATTAAATGAGAGCCAAACGCCCAAACACCTGCTCATTAGGAAAAGTGTCACAGAGCAGAACAGAGCAACACTGTAAAGACCTCAGTGTAGATGAACGCGGGGGAGGGGGTGCTGGGGTGGAAGTCCAGCCTCGCCTTCCCTCTGAGAACCTCCGTTTCATCTCTTTCACGTCTGTAAGAGAAGGGCCCAGAGTCAATGATGTCTAGAATCCTTTTTTGGTGCTGACCCTTCTCTATTCTGTGACTCCAAGCAACGAATTTGTGAAGAAGGTTTCTCGCAAGGCAGACATACTAGTAGGAATAATTGCCGACCTGATGTGATCCTGTCGAAGTAAATGACGCTGCTTCCCACCATCACTGTTTCACTGAGTCACTGCTGACGAGAAGAGAGAGATTCTTTGGCTCCTGTCCGTGTGAAGGAAGGGGATGGATGATGAAGTTGGTGTCAGGGCATCCGCTGTACTCTGCAGTAGATGCTGAGAGGCTACTTGTCAGCATTTTAATTTATCTGGAACTTGACTTCCTGCGTGAGCAAAGAGATCTGAGCTATGTCTCTTTTCTATAAGTAGTTCTGCCTTGACTAGCTGAAATCTAATTCCGTGGAAGTCCAGTACTGAAGAGCTGGTTGATGGCAAGATGTTGTCTCAAAAAAAAAAAAAAAAAATCAGTCAAGTTGTACACTTTTCTCATGTTAAAACAAAAAGAAAAAAATCTGTAGAAATCTACAAAATCTCACTGAAGGATAATCATACATATATGATAATTTCATAGATTGCTTATACTTCCTGCAATGTGCATTTGAGATTAATCTTTGTTAAGTCGCTGTCAAAAAGAATGGATTTCATCAGTACATGACCCGTTTAAATAATCCCGTTTAATAACTCGGGCTCTGAGAGTCTCTCAGCAGGAAGGATTGACATGCAGTATCACCATGCAGGGAGGCTCTGGACGAGGGGTCAGCATGCTAGAACTCGGGGTGAGGATGCCAACACGCCAAGGACCTCCCCCAAATTGTATAAGCTAGGGAAAGCAGAAAGTAGATCTACAGACGAAGATCCCACCCCCACCCAAAAGTCCCCTTTTCTGCCCTACAAAACCCAGTGCAGTTTCCACTCCTGGGGAGAATCTGGTGTTCTTCAATTGTCTGGGTTCAAGAACAATTCTGCTGCCGTAAGGGGTCAGTCTCTGCTTTCTTTTATTTTCACATTGCTTCCATCAATCCTGACCTAACAGTTTATACCTCTCTTCAAGGTGAGAGGTCTCATTCCTGTGGTTGTTGAACTTGAATTTCCGCCCAGCTGAATTCCAGGTTTCAGGTCAGTAAAGTACACTCTCACAACTTTTCCCAGCACAGACTCCTGTTGTGAGGCACATGCGCCACATGCCTGTGGTTGACTTTCTGTGCCCCTGGCCTTTCTGACGCTTGCCTTTTTCTTTGCAAGGTTTGCTTCAACCCGCTAGCTTTATCTAGCGGGTCTGTTCAGGTGTAGGGTGTGGCACATAGCATGCTACACACCTGTGTCCCCTCTCCTGTGTGTGCTGTGTCACTGGTGCTATCTGTTTCCGGGTCAAACAATCCGGAGACTCTTCTGCTGAATTATTCTTTGATTTTATGCTGATTAAAAAAGACAGATTAGGTTAGTCATTCATATATCTAAGCCAAAATGATTCTTGATTTCTCTCCTACCATATCTAGTTACCATTTTCTCTCATAAAATGAGCAGTGCTCGAGTTAGCCTTCCTTCTTTGCTTCCAGATTAGACAAAGGCAAGTCCAGGCCTGGCCACTCCTCTGCTGGCCTGGGGGCATGTGACCTCCTGTGGAGAAGTTGAGAAGCTAAGTGGAATCTACCAGGAGTTCTGAATTTCCTGCATCCAGAGCTTTGATCATGCGTGTAAAGTTTTGGGAAAATCATACCCCACCCCCAACCCCAGTATACAGATTGGCTCAGGTTTGGCAGTGTTTAATGTCTTCCTTTTCAAAAATCCATTTCAAAAGTATACATATACATACACAAACACACACTCCCACACATACACAAGCGCACACACACACATTGGTAGCCAACAGCCATTGAAAAGGTGAATCTAAGTGAAGGAGGATTGCAGGGACATAAGTAGACGAGGAAAGCAAAAGCGAGCTCCCTGGGTTGGTGGCTTCTTGTTCTAAGACCTTTAGAGGAGAAATGACAAGAAGGCACAGGAATGGGAGTGGAATTGGGATGAATGAGATGGGGGATACAGGAGTCGTGGTGGTGGTTTCTAAACAGGACCAATGGGAGAAAGAAGAGGACCCAGGGACCCTATAAAATACCCAAGCCAGAATCATCTTGGTGGACTTCTTGCCATAAGGCCTCTCCCATCTCAAAGGGTAGGGCTGTTACTTTCCCTTTTACTGTGGCTGTGTTTTTCTATCTTTCCCAGAAGTTCAATTCTTTTTCTGTGCCAAGGAACAAACTCTGCAAACCCCTAGACAACTATCACTACCTTCCTTGTTCTAGAATTAATATTGCTTCACAGTGAGAGATCATTTTGTCCACTTAGAGATTAGAAAAAAAAAAATCTTTAATAGAGCTCAGTAAAGCTCTGGCTAATACCCAGTGAGGATTTGGTCTCAAGTAGAAGATTTTACTGACTCATATAGACCCGAGACTTCTGCAGGCCACGTACAATGTCATCCTTGGGTCCTGTTATACTTTGAACAGTTTAAACAGAGACAGGAGACTGCAGGTTTAGCCACTTGGGCAGATGGGAGATTTACATAATAAAGGTATTGTCAGAATTACTTCTTAAGTACACCAGTGGTTTTTTTTTTTCCCCCAAATAGTTATTACCCAGGGTCTTCTTGCCCACCTGGCAGAATTATATTTTTCTGGATAAGAGTGCCAGCAGGGGGTGGATGTAGGTGTAGGGGGGGTGGTTGGTGGGGAGTTAATGGCAGAACAGGACTTAATGGTGGCCGTGACCCTGGGCTGCCGGTGAGATGCTGCTGAGAGGTGTGTTCTTTGGTATGGAGATAGGCCCAATCAATGGTTTTAGGTCATGGTTGTCTCCTTTTGTTATGGGAACGAAGTCTAACTGGAGGTCATTCTTGGTGAACAAACATCAGCAGAAACTTTCTCAACGACTGGAAACTTTAATTATGGTACAAAATTTTCACTCCTACAGTTTCTAACAAGTCTGGTTAGGTCACGACTTACCTCCCAGTCATTCTGGAAGCAGCACTCCTTTAACGGAATTCTACTTTGTGCAGCTTATTACTTCTTAAGCAAGTTTATTAGTAAATCCTATATAACAGTGGTTCTCAACCTGTGGGTCGTGACCCCTTTAGGGGGTCAAATGACCCTTTCACAGGGGTTGCTTAAGACCATCTGCATATCAGGTATTTGCATTACAATTCAGGACTGTAGCAAAAATAAGTTTGTGGTTTATGGGGGTCAGCACAACATGAGGTCTCAGAGATGGACTGACCTAAAGCAGCATTGACATCAACGTTCTCATGCGATAGCCTCAGCTGTTCAGGTGGTACAACTAAGAGAGAAGTGGCTTCCAAAAGATCTTGATCCGATTGGCTGTTTCTTTAGACGTACTATCACTATGTAGTTCTCACTAGCCTGGCGTGCTGAGTGTAGACTAGGCTGGTCTCAAACTCACAAAGATCCACCTGTCATTGCTTTCCGAGTGCTGGGATTAAAGGCATGCCACTACACCTGGTCAGATAGGCATCTTATTTTTATTTTTTTAAAAGCTTAAAATGAAAGTACAGTAGGAGACGGTTGTTTTCCATGGACAGTAACATGGTCCAGGAATTAAGAAGCTTTTAAAGTGAATCTGTTGTGCTCTCAAGTGGAAATCCATAAAGAATTCTTGTGGAGGCTGGTAGATGGTCTGTGGTGGTTCCCACGGGGTACCCCTGGTTTCCTTGAGGTATGGTCTGGGGAGGGGGATCAATGACAGAGACAACAATCACAGACGTACCAGAAAACACGTAGACCCAACCTTCGAAAGTCAGGGAGGTCACTAGCCATCCCTTGCCTTCTGCTTGGCATTCATGGGGCCCCTCCCTGGACAGCCTCCATCACTGGCCTTGCTGTAGCCCACGCAAGCCTCGGCTGAGGACCTGCTTGTAACCACCACACTCAGTAAGTGCAAAGTTTCTAATGGCTACACAAATGTATCTTGAGTGTGTTCATTTTGCTTTCTTTCTAGGATCTTATAAAAAGTAAGAGCATATTAAGCCATTTCCCCTGTAGCTACAGAAGTGTTCTTCACACAGGGAAATTCATGTCTTAACTCAATGCAGGATTCCTGAACTAGTCCCTCCCATTCAGAGGGGGGGGGAGGTACACAGGACTTGAGGCCTTTGGCAACCTGTTTTCTGCCTTTAACCCCCAAACAATGGTGTACCCCAGCATTTACTGTTTGGTTCAGTTATATTTCACACTTATTACTTATAGATTCCAAATATGCAGTCTTACCAAGATTTATTTATAACTCCCAAATCCATATCCATGGCCCTTTGGAAGTTATCCACAAGTATGTGCTTAAACCAAGCAGTAAAGCTCAAGTTACCCCACACACAGGCTGCTAGCTAAGGTCAAACAAACTGACACTCTAACCTTTTTTCTTTTGTATTTTGTTTTTTTGAGACACGGTTTCTCTGTTGTAACTCTGGCTGTCCTGGAACTCACTCTGTAGACAAGCTGGCCTCGAACTCACAGAGATCCGCCTGTTTCTGCCTCCCAAGGGCTGGGATTAAAGGCGTGCACCACCATTGTCTGACCGTTTTCTGCTTTTTTAAGTGTAATTTTGCTGTTTAAAAGACTCTCCAAGCACTGTGCTGAAAAACAAACAAACAAAAGCCAAAACAAAAAAAACAAGCAAATGCATAGACTTACAAGAAATCCATGCTGTATCTTACCAAGAAAACATGGATTCAGTCAGTCAGCTTCAGGCATGACTTTCGTGCTGTTGGAAGAATTTAGTGTTAATGAATCATCGCTATGGAGTAAATAAGTTGTTTTTGCACAGAAGCACAGATGAAGGAAGGCTCCGGGTTGACTGGTTAATGGCGACACTATGATTGGAGGTCTCACCTAGGAAATTACCTTGTGTTCCTAAAGCAACTAACCAGTCTTCATCACTTCTAGAACATGAAAGGGTTTACAATTCTCTGAACATTCCCAGGGCTAGCTTGTATCCGTACCGGAGGATGGTCTGTTTAGCTCATCTGCGCAATTCAGATCTGACTTTTCATCCTTGGAGTCATAAGCCCTCCATTTATTTGTTCCTTAGCTTAGGGTGCCCTTCACCTACGGCTCACGACACACATTCACATAATTACTGCCATTGACAATCGACCATAATTTTGAGAGGAAGCCAAATCTCAGCAGGGCAGGACGCGCTGGTGAGGAAGGGAGGGACAGCCCTATCATTTCCCTTTGGAGATGAGCAGGGCAGGT